>CM072807.1:7505000-12505000 GCA_037013495.1 Hippophae tibetana
TAATAATATTATAATATAGTTTAAAATTTTATTTATTTAAAAAATTATATAACATGTAATTTTAAATTAATTATCTATTATTTAAAAATATTTTAAAATATAAATTATATATATATATATATATATATATATATATATATATTCAATATACTTCTTCAATTAGGAATTACTATTTCAAATTCTAAAAGATATACACCATGACTTCATCCTATAAAAGAAGTTTAAAAAGTTAGGACTCTTAGAATACTAATTACAAACACGCATGCAGTCCCACGTTAATAGAATTAGTTTTTTATTTTTTAACCTTTCTTTTAAAAGGTTTCAAACGCAAGCTTTTTCTTCCATATGCGTAGTCTCAAGTTGGAAAAAGATGGGATTAGTACTTCAAATGATGAAAGTTTGGAAAATGTTGAAAGATAATATATACAAAACAAGAAAAAAACACTATGATTACATAGACGAAGAATGTAATCCAAATTGGCAATTACTCCCAAAAGACATATGGTATATCGTCTTTGAACATCTTGATCTCCTAGACACAATCATGTTCATTTGTGTTTGCAAAGAATATCGATCAATTTCAATTTCACCTCGTCATCCTTGTCTTTCCAATGTATTGCTTGTCATTTATAGTCGAAGAACATCTAATCATGAGTTTGAATTGTTAAGTTTCGATGACTCAAACAGATACAAGATTCTATTACCAGAAACACTTCAACATTTCAGAATTTTCAGAGGCTCCTCTTTTGGATATTTTATATTCCAAAGCAACATATATAATGACTTTATTTTGTGGAATCCATTGAGCAAAATCCAAATTAATCTCCCTTCAATATATGAGAATGTAAAGAAGGTTACTCTATCTAGCAAACCAAGTAAAAAAGGTAATTTCTTTGCAATTTGTAGCAGTTATAGTGATGATATATACATATATAATCTAGGAGATCAAAATTGGACTAAGTTAATACATTCTAATAAAAAGATTGCACATATTTTGTATCACAAGAATAGAGTTTTTGTAATTGAATATGAAGGTTTTGCTTTTTATATTGATCTAACTTCCAACCAAAAAATAGTTAAATGTGGATCATTATGCTTGGGTTGGGAAAACTCATACTTTACAAACTCATCTAAAGGAGAAGTAGTTTTGATTCAAAAGAAAAGAACGAGCAATGGACATTCTAAAATTTATATGGGCAAGCTTGATGAGAAGAGAAATATGTGGAAAGCTATGAGTTTGTGTAAAGATTATATATTTTTGGATACAAGCTTTGATGCTTACAAAGGCGACACTATCTCTTCATTAAAAGGAAAATGGAAGTCTCAAAATCATGATAAGGATTGCTTTTATTTTACTAATAATTATTCTTTTGGTCAATTTAAATATAATATTAACAAAGATGTGTTTAAAGTTGTACACATGAAACAACTTAAACATGGTGATTCTTATTGGTGGCTTACACCTAATCCTTATTAGTGTAATTATATTTGTCATCTATCCAAGTCATGTGTACCTAGTACCATGTATTTAAATTAGGTATGATTTTTGAATTTCAATTAATATAGGAGTAAATATATTATATTTGTGGCTTGAATATGAATATTTCTTTTTCAATTATATACTAAATTTTTTTAATTCTTATTTTGTGTTTGAAGATTTGATTTTTTCTATATATATTATAAATAAATGTATATTTTAATTTTTTGTATCGGGTTATTATTAAATATAAATAAATGTATATTTTAATTTATAATGTATTATATTATTATTTTAGTTTAAAATACATATAAATATTTATAGTAATTTAATAATTATACAGATATATTTTTTATTTTTTTAATTATAAATAATAATGATTTTTTCATAAATATATCAATTTAAAATTTAAATATTTATATATATGATAATAATTTATAAATAAATTCTAATATTAATATGATCTTATTAGATATAAAAAATTATATGATAGAATTCTAGGGGATTAGGATTGATTCCATATATATTTGTTTTTAAAAAAAATTAATTAAATTTAAATCAAATCGCATTTAAATTCATAAAAAAAAAATACAGTTTCGATCTAATAATTTAAAGAGGAGTTCAAAGTCAATACTTTACAATAATGATAAAGCCGTCTAATTTGTTTGTCTTCGTAAGTGTGAGGAACAGGACAGGATTAGTGTTACAAACAGATCACGAAAGGATATGAACAATAAATCTATTCAATAATCTTGTCTTCTAAATGGTTTATAATGATGTATTTTAATTTTGTTAAGATGATGAAATTTTGAATTTTTTAATTTGGATGAAAATCATGCAATCTATATCTATCTGCTTATATTTATATTATATATAAAAAATTAAATCATATATAATATGTTTTAAGATAACATTATCTTTATATTTTAAACTATTGATATCGATTATTTTTTTAAAGATTCTATTATGTTAACTATTAAATAAAGACTAATAAGAATTCTAATCTGATGGAAAAAGAACGAATTATATTAATAAGGAATTTAACCTCATTTATCTGTATTTATAAATGAACAATTAATAATATTATAATATAATAATATTATAATATAGTTTAAAATTTTATTTATTTAAAAAACTATATAATATGTAATTTTTAATTAATTATCTATTATTTAAAAGTATTTTAAAATATAAAAGAAATTTAAAAACCAGATACCTTATAATCAATTAAAAATCATGTGATTATATATTCAGTATATTCCTTCACATAGGAATTACTATTTCAAATTCTAAGAGTTATAGACATCATGGCTTCCTAAGATGAAAAAAGTTTAAAAAGTTAAGACTCTTCTTAGAATACTAATTACAAGTCCCAGTATTAATCAATTAGTATTGTATTTCTTCGACCTTTCTTTTAAAAAGTTTCAAGCGCAAGCTTTTTCTTCTATATGTAATCAAGGTAGTCAAGTTGAAAAAAAAATGGAGTTAGTACTTCAAATAACAAAAGTTTGGAAAATGTTTAAAGAGAATATATATAGAAAAGAAAAAAACATAATGATTACATTGACAAAAAGTATAATCTATATTGATAATTATTCTCAAAAGACATATCATATATCTTCTTCGAATATCTTCATCTCTTATATGTTCAACTTGTCATCTTTGTCTTTCCAATGTTTGTTATTCATGATGGAAAAACATCTAATCATGAGTTTGAATTGTTAAATTTTGATGACTCAAATAAATACATGATTTTATTACCAAAAACATTTTAATATTTCAAAATTAATCTCACTTCAATATATGAGAATGTGAAAAAGGTTACTCTATCTAACAAACCAAGCAAAAAAAGGTAATTTATTTGTAATTTGTAGTAATTATAGTGATGATATATACATATATAGTCTAGGAGATCAAAATTGGACTAAGTTAATACATTTTAATAAGAATACTACAGATATTTTGTATAATAAGAATAGAATTTTTGTAATTAAGTTTAAAGGTTTTGTTTTTTATATTGATTTAAATTCTAACGAAAAAAAAATTAAATGTGGATCATTATGTTTGGATTGAGAAAACTCATCTAAAGGAGAAATAGTTTTGATTCAAAAGAAAAGAATAAGCAATGGAGGTTTTGAAATTTATATAGACAAGCTTATGAGAAAAGAAAAACATGAAAAGCTATGAGTTTGTATAAGGATTATATATTTTTGGACACAAGTTTTGACGTTTATAAAGAGATATTATCTATTTGTTAAAAGGAAAATGAAAGTCTAAAAATCATGATAAGGATTGTTTTTATTTACTAATAATTATTTTTTTGATCAAATTAAATATAATATAAAAAAAATGTATTAAAAGTTATACATATGAAACAACTTAAATACGATGATTCTTATTGATGGCTTACAATTAATCCTTGTTATTAATTAAATTTGTAATTTGTGTAGATATGTGTAACCTAGTGATATGTATTCAAATTATGTATGATTTTTGAATTTCAATTAGTGTGGGAATAAATATATTATATTTTTCAGTTGAATATGAATATTTTAGAAAGAAAAAAATTCAGTTATATATGTAACTTTTTTTAATTCTTATTTTGTGGTCTAATATATATATATATATATACTTTTCCTAAAAAGTACTTTTACAAAAAGCAGATTCTTATTTCTTGTATTTAAACAAATATTAGTATTCATTGTATTCTAAGATTGTAAATACATTTTCAATATATTCAATTTGGTATCAGAGCAGGAAAGAAAAAGAAATTTTTTTTTACCGATTTCTGAGCAAGCAGCGCCGCCTAGCACCGCCGTCAGTTTTTTATGCAGTATCGTTAACCTTCTCGCACTGTTCAGTTCACGTCGCAGTTGCAAATCCGTCGTCCAGTCTGCGCTGTCCAGTTCGCGACGTCTAGATGTTACATATGCAGTAAGTGTGGTGAGTTAGTTCATGCATAATCCAAGTGAGAACCATATGAATGATGTTTTGAGAATTTTAAGGTATTTGAAATCGGCTCCAGGAAGGGGAGTAATGTTCTCTAAACACAACAATTCTCTTGAAGTTTGTGGATTCACAGATGCAGATTGGACAGGAAGTATTACAGATAAAAAGTCAACATCGGGTTATTTCACCTTTGTGGGAGGAAATTTGGTTACATGGAAAAGTAAGAAGCAGAAAGTGGTGGCACGATCTAGTGCTGAAGTCGAGTATAGAGGTATGGCTCATGGGGTTTGCGAATTGCTGTGGATAAGAACTTTGTTATTGGATTTAGGTTTCGAACTCAAAAATACTATGCAGATGTATTGTGACAATCGGGCAGCCATTGATATATCGCAAAATCCAGTACAACATGATTGCACTAAGCATGTAGAGGTTGATCGTCACTTTATAAAAGAGAAGTTAGATGCCAAACTTATTAGTTTTCCTTCTGTTCCCACGTAATATCAGCTTGCATATATGTTTACCAAGGGAGTTTCCAAGAAGGCATTATATGGTTCACTAAGCAAGTTGGGCATGATCGATATTTACGCGCCAACTTGAGGGGAAGTGTTAATAAATCATTAATGGTATATTAGTTGTATACAACTAATATATTTTTCCTAAAAAGTATTTTTACAAATGATTTTTTTTGTTTTTATTTATTCTTTAAATCTCTTAAAATAATTAAAAATATAAATTATTAGTATAAACATTAATAAAAAAATGTTATAAATATGTGTAGAGAAAAAAGCCCTTTTGAAATAGTAAATTGATATTAATTTTGATTTTTTTTAATTAATTAACAATTATTGCTTAATTTTGTTTAAAATTGAGAAAAATGTATTAAAAATCATGTTATTGTATATACAAAAATATAATTTAATTTCATAATTTTTAGATTAGACACTAATCATGTTATTATAAAATTTGAACACTTAGTATAAAAATTGATCCCTTTTCGAAGTGTATTTTTTAAATAATTGTAGAATCATAAGTGATTATTTGTAATAATTATAAAATTAAATATATTAATTTTTTATATTAATAAGACTAATAATACTTATCTCAAATATCACAAAAATAAAATTTAGTTTTTAAAAATCAATGAGACCTACAAAGCCTATCAACCCGTTGAAAATTGGGGTAACATAGACTAATTAAAGTAAAAAATTAAGGTATAAAGATAAAATAAAATATCATTTTATCATCTGCTCATATAAACGTTTAAATTTATTTGAGTAAACCTCACTCATTAATTTTTTTTTAAATATATTTATTTTATTAAATATACAGATATTTAAGATAATAAAAATTAAGAGTTGTACTTATTGCATGATTTAAGATGTATAAAATTGCTAACAACCTATAAATAAATACATATTTTATTTTAAAATATGTTATATTTAAATATTATAATATCGTAATTATATTAAATTGTTATTTTAGTTTAAAAAATAAATATAAACATTAAATCTCTATAATAATTTAATAATTGTTCAATCATATTTTTTATTTTTTTATTTTATTAATTATGATTATAAATAATAAATTTTATTAGTGATAAAAATTTTAAAATTTAAATGATATATATATATATATATATATATATATATCATGTTTTATATATGATAATAATTTATTAATAAATTTCAAATCAATTCGAATTTATTTATTCAAAAAATCAGATTTATTCAAATTAAAATTGAATTAAATTGATTATATTTTCGGATCAAATTTATATTTAAAATTTTCAATCCGTTTCAAATATGATCATCCATAAAAAGTAAATGCTTTTGATAAGCTGATAACCCCAAATTTATATATATATATATATAAATATATAAAAGACTGTATTATATTTAATTATACTTCGTTATATAAATATATAATGGAAACCGGCAAGTATAGAAACGCTGATAAAAATGTTGATCGGTGATGATAGACTTGCTGATCTAGATCTTTCACTGGTCTAACGGCTGAACTCATAGATCACTAATTTCAATGGAGCTAGCTCTACTACGCACTTGGGCTGAGTTGTCTACCATTTTGATTAAAACACGGTAGTCCTAACTTCTAATTGACCACATGTATCAAGAAATTCTAAATTCTCAATTTCCCTTAGTAATAATGTAAAGTGACATGCAATGAATGGTGTGTGCAACAATGTATGTTTAGTATTCTTTAAAAAATTAGACGTTAACCTTCTCAAAAATATTAAAAAATTATATAAAATAACATGGTTATAAATTATAACAACAATGTTAAATCAAATAGAGTTTGAGATTAAATTAGTTTTAATGGTGAAACTTTAATTTATATAATATTTAATTAAATATAATGATATTTTGATTTAGCTTTTTCCTTTTAATAATAATGAAATTTTTTATAGAGTATTATATACGTTGGTTTCCAAAGTATTTCTTTATCTCTCAAGCCTACTTAAATGTTACAAACTTAATAATTTAAGTTGAGATTTATGTTGCAACTCACACAATTTAGTCGCTATTGTTTATAAATTTGATAATTTTAATTTGTATCAAATTGATTTAACAATGTTATACTTAATTATCAAAAAATTAAAAAAATAATAATCAAATTATAAATTTTATTATAAGTTAAAGAATTATATTTTGAAATAGGTTTGAAAATAAATGAGTTAAAAAATTATGTTTTCATAATTAATTGTAATTCACGTTGTTAAATCAACTTAAGGAATATTAAAATTCTAGACTAAAATATTAAGGATATTTTGTATTTAAACCTAATGTATTGCAAATTGTATCATGTATAATTTCTAATCACTTGTATTATTTATCAAAATTTATTTAGTTACAGTTGTAATTAGTTAGAAGAAATGAATAGATAATCAGCAAAAATATGTCAAATTAATTTTTTTTACAGACGGTAAGACATATCATCGTATATAAATAAAATAACATACGAGATTTTTCGGTAGAAACAACTTAGGTTACAACAATGATTTAAAAAAACAACTGATCCATTGGACCACCTAATCAAGTATGAAAATAATGTTCAATTACAAGACCATGACTCAAACTACTTACTCAGGTAATTCCCCCAAGTAATTTATTTACAAGCATTTACTTTCTTTCATAGTCTACACAAACAAGGTGTTCGAATCCAGACTAACATTTCGATAAATTCGAGTCACACAGGAAATCTAATTCATTTAACTAACACATGAAAATTTAGCATAATAACACAAGGACAATGTGTATCCTAGAGCAAATTTAATAATAAAAAAACCCTAGCTAGATGATTTAATAAGTTAAATCAAAATCATTAGCAACATTAAAAAATATGTTAAAGCACAATATCACAAATATTATATGCTTGTTAATCAATCAAACAAAATTATAAAATATTAGATAAATTAACTAATAAAAAAATCTACTAGAATAGTTTTTACAAAATATATTTAAAGAAAAATCTTAGAATGCATTCAAATGTGGTTGAATAAAATATGAAGGTTCTTTATATAAAAAAGATTAAAGTTATAATGTTAGATTAATGCAAGTATAATTTTATCCATTAAACAATTCATAGAGTAATAAATAAAATAATAATTGAAACATTTGACTCGAGTAAACATTAGGTTAAATTTTAAAACCTGATCTATTGATCTATCTAAGTTGTGCTCGATCGATTGACCATTAATAATTCGATCGCTTTACTAAAATAAAAAATTAATTCTAAGACTTTTTAATCTGAATAGATTGATTCTTGATCGATGTAAACATATCTCGATCAATTTAGTAGCCTAAATTCAAAATATTGCTATGTGCTTTATATAAAACCTAAGAACAAATATATACTTAAGATGTGTTTAAGTTCTCTATTTGTCTTTATTTCACATGCATGCATATATAATCAAGGAAAATAAATGATAAATGTTTTATGATGGGTGTAACTTAATATACGTCACATGTTGAATAAAGAACGGTTGCAATTTGTAAAAAAATAGTATGGGAAGTGATGATTAATCACCATAAGTATAATTATCAGATTATCTTTATAAATACATATTCTTTCACGTTCATCAAAGATTAACGAGACATATATCACAACTATTTTTCACAATCTTATTATTGACTTAAATATCGAATAATCAAAGGTAACCATCCCATGATTATGTTATGGATCCATAAAAAACAATCATATATGATATTAGAAAAAAAATTGATATCAATATATGATAAATTGGTGATAATATCACCCTAAGTTAATATGTACTTTTTTCATGTTATTAAAAAAATTACAATTTTATTTTTAACATTTTTCCATAGAATTCATATTTTTTAAATAAATATATGTTTGTTTTGTTATATATAAAAAGAAAAATATACATATATATATTTTCCTTTTATAACTTAAGAAACGTATATTTATTTAGGGATAAAAAGTAATTTGTCGTTTTTAACTTAAAAAATTCATTTTTCGTAGATTTTTAAAACCGATGTATGCGAAAAAATATATAGATATTTTCAAAACCAACCAAAATAAAAAGTTAATCGATTAAAAAAATTGCAATTTTTTTTTACTGATTTAAAAACCTATACAAAAATTAAAAAAAGTGTATTCTATTCTACCAGTCCTTAATACCATCTTGAGAATTGATAGTAACGTTTTATAGTACACCCTATCAAATTCTATATCCCCTAAATTTCTAATTAAAATAACAACAATATTCAAATCAACATAGAAAAGGTAACTCCATCAGGAACCCAAAAGCAAACAACTACATTAGTTCATTTCTGCATCTGCATTCTCTAGCTTCACTTCCACGCCAAAGAACCAAATTGATGTTGCCTCTGTCTTTTTATATTGCCAAGTCCCTTTGATGGAGAATTCCACTAAATTGGTTGTGAAGTTTCCTACAAATTTTTCACTTATATACACTCAAATTCAGATCTGGTTTTGTACAAGAGCTCTGCAAGAGACAACCAATATATAATCTCTATATAAAACTTGACCTAACCAACCAAATATATATGTTATTATTTATATATATATATAAATTTCACACAACCTAAATGTTTAGACATTCATCCACCTAAAAACTAGTCCTTATAACCTATTCAAGCCAATTCCAATTAAGATGAAAGATGAAATACCTTAAATATCTCACCAATAGGACAAATTAAGGCTAATGACAGTTCTAACCTTACACAAATCAAACCTAAGAATAGTACGAATTCGATTATAGCATGAGTTCGTTGATAGCACTAGTAATACTCGACTTGAATCTTTGACACATTATACTTTAAGCTAATCATTAACTCTTGACATGTAATTACATGTATATATTATATAAGTTACACTTGTATCCATAAATGTCTTATAAATATATATATATCACTTATAAATCACATATTGAGTCTTTTATATTTATTTATGTTACTGACCAATCAAATTAAAGTTGAAAAAAGGAACAATACGAAAAGATATCTATCAATTGTTAGACTATCCTTATAAAGACGATCATTAGCGCAAAAAAAAAAAAAAAAAACCTTACAAATACGATTACACATAACTCAATTGGGGTGGCTTATTTTCAGTCATTCGAAACGAAGTTCTCTCACTTTCTTGAAATATCATAGAGAAACAAATTAGGTATGGTTGTAAGGTGCGATTAAGATCTAGCAGAAGAAACAATTAATGTCGTCAACAAAGAAGATAGTCCTGAGGAGCTCTGACGGAGACATATTTGAGGTGGAGGAAGTAGTGGCTATGGAGTCACAGACTATCAAGCACATGATTGAGGACAATTGCGCGGACAATGTAATACCAATTCCGAATGTATCCGGTACTATCTTGGCCAGGGTCATTGAGTATTGCAAGAAACACATCGAAGCTTCTCATGGTGATAATGAATCCAAGTCCACCGATGAAAATCTTAAACAATGGGATCAAGAATTCGTGAATGTCGATCAAAATACGCTCTTTGATCTCATCTTGGTTTGTCTCTTTTACACTCTTTTTAAATTGTCACTTTCGGTTTTCGAATGTTTCTTTTAAAATACCAAAAACTAATTAATTTTAATTTTTCTTTTTTTGCTTTCTATATTATGGTTGTGGACGTTGTGAATTGGTGTACGTTTTATGTACCATATATATTAGTTCATATTTTCTTCGTTTTCAAAATTAGGGCTAATAATTTTTAGTCGTTTTAAATTATACGTTAGAATCACACTAAGTATAAATTATACTTGTAATTTGCAGGCAGCTAACTTTCTAAACATCAAGAATTTATTAGATCTAATATGTCAAAAAGTAGCTGATATGATAAAGGGAAAGAGTCCAGATGAGATTCGTACGACTTTCAACATCAAGAATGATTTCACTCCTGAGGAAGAAGAAGAAGTTCGTAGGAAGAACCGATGGACTTTCGACACGTAGCAACTTAAAGATATATAATCATCTTTTTCCTTTGTGTCAAATTGTCAATACTACAGCTTATGAAATTAGGAATTAATTTTCAGTTTCTTTTATTATTTCTGGTCAATGACTCTGCTTCTTTGTTCTCTTGTTAACTATATGGTATTTGTATGACTAAGTTTTAAAAACTATTTTATTTTCTTTCTCTTTTTATGATACAATAACATAACACCTATTTTTTCTTTAATTTGTTTTGGATTAAATATTTTATTATCTAATTTATTAAATTTAGATATGTTTTATAATACAATTATATTGAGGTTAAAAAATATAGGATCAATTTAGATTTAGATCGAATTTAAATTAATCTATTATGTAATCCCTTTTAATTTTATTATAGTCAAATTAATATTAAAATTATAAATAAATAATTATTTTATTTTATTATGTATAGTAAAATTATATTAAATTTTTATTTTATTTTAAAAATAAATATTAAATGTTAAATTTATATAATAATTTAACAATTATTTAACATAATTCTTGTTATTTTAATTTTTTTAAATTTTGATTATAAATAAAAACAATTATTAAAAATATATAAATTTTAAATTTAATTATTATATATAATTAGAAAGAATAAAAAAAAATTAAGAATTAATATTTTTGATATTTTGTTCGAGATTTATCGATATTTTAAATTTTAATGATGATATCTACAATATCTAAGATATTTTAGTCAAAAAAAATATTTAAACTATATTTCATCGACATTCATTCTTGCAATAATTTAACAAAAAATATAAATATCACATTTTAATATTGAGATATGTAAAAAAATAAAATTCTCGTAACAATGTTATCCACAAGTCAATATTTTCATCCTCACTTTCATTTATATCTATCTATCTATATACTAATTAAAATATTACATATTATCTAAAAAATTAAATCATATATTATAAATTTTTAGATAAAACTACTTCTATATTTTAAAATAATGATTAATATCATCCTTAGTCACTTATTTTCTGTATAATTTATTTAGGACTCTTATATTTATATGAATTAAATAATAAATTATTGATATTTAAAATACTATCAATTATTTAAATTTTATATAAAATATTAGTTATATAATCAATTTCTTTAGATGACTAGAATAATAATATTATAGTTTTAAGAAAAGATAAAATATAAGTAATTATTTTATATATTTTAATACATTACATGTAAGACGTGTTTACGACTAATATTGTGTTTTTGCTTTTATGACAGTAAAATAAGATAAACGCATCAATTTTAGTGTATTTATTTATTTATAATAATAAAAATTAATATTTAACTCTAACTATATATAATCTATATTGGATTTAGTTGGTTTATATTATGGATTGTATTCCAAATTTCCACCTCCGAGAATTTTTAAATTTCCATAAAATACAACTACAAATTTAATTATCCCAATTCTATTAGGAATTATTGTTTACACATTCATAGATTCTCAAAGTAATTTATATTTAAACATGTAATTAATAAATAATAGCAAAGAAAATAATCTTTTAGAATCCCGTTGAATCATAATTTTACTAAAATAATGACTCCAAATTAAAGTTGAAAAAGGAAAGAAAATAAAAGAGAGAGCTATCACTTGGAACGGTACAACTCCGTAAATTAGGGGATAATTTATATCGTAATTTGATTCATTAAATTAATTTAATTTAAATTTAAATTAATTCAAATAATCCAAAAAAATTAAAACGAATTCAAACTTGATTCAAACTAATCAACCCAACAAAAAGTTATAACACATTACAATCAACACTTTATGTTAAAAATTTGAAATTATAGAAACTCTTTTACGCCTGTATCATATTGCAATTTTTATAAGGAATATTTTTTCTTTTAAAATAAAATAGAAAGTCATTATCTAAAATTTTGTATAGGTTTTAAATAAATCATAATTTATTTATTTTATTATATTTATATTAGTAAATTTAACTATAAATAAAATAAAAATATAAAAGCAATAGGAAATTGTGGTTTGAAAAGGAGATATATTGGTAAATATTATAATATATTTATAACTTGTGAGCTAGTATTAATGCCGCCAACAAAGAAGATATTTATGAGGAGCTCTGACGGAGAGATACTTGAGGTGGAGGAAGTGGTGTCTATGGAGTCAAAGACTATCAAGCACATGATATATTGAAGAAGATCGCACGGACAATGCGACACCTATTCCGAATGTGACCGGCTATCTTGGCCAGGGTCATTAAGTATTGCAAGAAACACATCGAAGCTTCCCCTGTCGATAATGAATCCAAGTTCACCGATGAAAATCTTAAACAATGGGATCAAGAATTCGTGAAAGTTGATCAAAATGCCCTCTTCGATCTCATCTTGGTTTGTCCCCTTTTCACACTTTTTCTCTTTCTTTTAATTGTCCTGTTATTTTCTGTTTTCGATTTTCAAAATTGTGGCTAATAATTTAGACTTACCATCTCTGTTTTGAAGCACACTAATTATGGTTTGCTTAAAAAACAAAAAGAAAAGAAAAGGAGACTAATATATAATTATACTTGGTGATTTGCAGGCCGCTAACTTTTTGAACATTAAGAATTTGTTTAATCTAGCATATCAAAAAGTGGCTGATAGGAAAGGTCCATATGAGATTCGTAAGACATTCAACATCAAGAATGATTTCATAACCGATGGGCTTTCGAGTAGCAACTTAAAAGAGATATGTAATCATCTTTTTCTTAACGTCAATAATACATAAGAGATTAGGAATTTGGTTATGTTTTTATTTTAGAGTAATGTATTAAATTATTGTCTTTAATAAGTGATACATTATTATTAAGTTTGATTCAAAATATTTAAATAATTGTGAAACTACTTAAAGTTAATAAATCAATTATATTGAGCATTAAATTGTGAAAAAAATATTTTTCATTATTTTAAATTTGTATATATTTTTAAAAAAATTTAATTATAAACCTTGAAATTTTTAAACTTTTTTAAAAAATAAGAAAATTAATGTCAAATATTTTACCAAATCACATTTTTATACTTGTTCTCTTCATAATACAAGAAAAAAATAATGATATACATCAAGTTATTATGTACACTATGTGTTAGTGTTGTATTATATGTTAAATTATGAATGTGAGAGATAAGAGCAATTATAAAACCACTTAAAAGAGTTTGAAAAAATAATCAAAATGTTGAAGAAAATTTCAATTAGTGTGCATGATTTATAAATGCATATTGATAGTGGCTATTATCTTTTTGATATATGAAGAAAAGGAGCTAATAAATGAGTTTTGAAAAATAAAAATAGAAACGTTTATAAAATTATAATGATTTTTAAAAGTAATGAAAATGTTATAAAAATTACATGCATCCTGTATAAAATATACATACATTAATTGTTACGAGGGATTAACAATAGATTGAAATAATATATTTTTTAATAATTTGAATTTAATTCAATATGAATCAAATTTGAAATTTTTTAATCTGAATTTAATCTGATTATTCAAATAATTTAAATCAATCTGAATTCGAGTATATCAATTTTTTTTAATAAAATAAGATAAATATAATATTTAAATTTTAAAATGATATATTTGTAGCAAAATTTATTTCTATAATTACAACTAAGAAAATAAAAAAATAAGAAATATACTTGAATTATTATTATTAAATTATTTAAATTTTATATTTATTTTTTAAAACTAAAAAATAATTTAATATAATTGTCGAATGTATATTATTTAAATATATCACATTATAAATAAAAGATGTATTTATTTATAATTTTAATAGTAATTCGATCTTGATCGAATTACAACGGATTATAAAATTTATCAGTTTGAATCCAAACAGATTGTATACTTTCAAAACTGAATTTGATACGATTACAAAAAAATTCAATATGATTCAAATCTGAACGATTGGATCAAATTTTTCAATTTAAATAAATTGAACAAATTATTTACCCTTCCTTAATTATTAATGTAATGCTTATATATGGACTTATAAATAATGCTTGAAACACAATACTCTTATCAAAGGGAAAATGTATAGTATCTCTTGTCAAAAGTTCAAAAGTGGTTTGTTTATATCTTGATAGTGTTTGTGTACATTTCACACATTAAGTTGTAGGGTTGACAAAAAAATTGGTAAATCAAATCCAAATTGAAAAGTTGGATTGTTTCAAACAATTTTATTTGATAAATTCATTATGTAGCATTTTCAAATTGGCAAAGAATCATTGCCAATACGATCACTAGGGTCTACTTCACAGAGTTTTATTTTTGAAAAAGTTATACATATGTCATGCAATGTATTGCTCTATGTTATTCAACCCATTGCAATATATATGACCGAAATCTCCATTTTGATATTCAGTTTGAACTTCGGAAAGAGAGAGATATTTTCCTAATTTCCTTCTCTATTTCCTAATGTTTTCCGTTATTATTAAATTATTTTTAACTGTAATAAAATTATCATAAAAATAATTTATTAATATTAATTTTATCCGATAAAAACAACATTAATATATAATTAATAATAAAAATAAAATAAATATTTCACACAAATTTATTATTATCACAATAACAAAAATAATAATAAGTTACTTTTGAAACCATTATTACCAGTTGAATAAATTACAAATAATGTTTTAATGATTACCTCAATTAAGACTTAAACCTACAACTTATGAAATACATTTACTGCTGCAAAAAAAAACTAGTGAGTGATGACCTGTAATTCATAAATAAATTGCATATATTAGTTGAAATTTTAGCTATCATTGATTAAATGACCCACCTCTAACAAATTGTCAATATATATATATATAAATTATTAAAAAAATGTTATAAAATCGCAACTTCATATGTATATAATTAAGACGACTTTTTTTTGTTTGGCTTGAAAATGCATATTGTTTACTTTATTTATTATGTGATATCACTTAAAACCAAATATTATAGCAACAAATTCTAATTAGCTGAAGATTATATTAATGGGTGGCTAGAAACCAAGAGGGTTAAAATTAAGTATTTAATTTAGGCCACTTTTCTTCTTTTATTTTTTAATTCGAATTTTTAAAAATTTAATTTACTTTCTACCTAGACATTTTCTTCTATATTTATTTTATTTATCTTTCTTAAATTTTAATAAAAATTTATATTTGGTTTTTTTCAAACACCATTTCTAAAGTGATTTTTGTCATATTATGTACATTTAATTTTTCTTTGGCTGTTATTCTATATCTTCATTTATAATTGTTGTATAAAAAATGACGAAGATAATGATAAGATATTAAGATTTTATTTTATTTTTAAGAATGATAAAATAATAATATTATTTGTTTTTTAATTTTTTTGGGTAATATAATACATTCAAAAATAAATAAAATCATGCATTAAAATAGGATTTCATTGTTCTACTAACAATTAAGAAAGAATGAAAAAATATTTGTCAAAAATTTGTGATAAATCACAATTCATATAATATATTATTATTGATAAATATAGTTGAATTTATATAATTGTATTAAGTAAAAAATTATTATATACTGATAAACGTAATATAAGTATAATACATTGAAAGGGTAAAAAAATTATAATGATCGGAGGGATTTAAATTCAAAGCCAAACAGGTGCCTTGTGATTTGGTCTGCCAGTAATATATTCGACCGTGTATGGTACTGGTGGCTCGAAATGATCCAATCATAAAATATATTTTTATTTTATTATTTCACAAAATTTAAATTACATGATAACAAATAACACGTATAAGAATTGAATGTGTTTGAGATTGATTCGAGTTATATAGAGAGAAATTAGAAAAAAAATTAGAGAATTTTATAAAGTGTGATTCTTTTATAAGGTTTATATATATAAAATATTACATATATATGTATCGATTACATAAATAGTATACGTTACAATATGTTAGAAGATTACAATAGTAAAAAAAATACATATAAAACTTGAGGTTGTTCAGCTCATAGCTCAGGCCTTCCAATACTAAAGTTTTTATGTGTAAGTAGACCCATACTATTGGTGTCGTTGTGAGCGTAAGTACATGTATATCTTCTTAAATTGACTCGTCTGTTGACTCGAACGGTTAATTAGATCAGGTTGATCCATATGTTAAAATAGAATGGTTAATTACAAATTAGCTTAGAAATTATAAAAGCTCTTTTTATGCTTTAATTGGTTGATGAATTAAATGGTTAACTACAAATTAGCATAGAAATTATAATAATTATATTATATTTCTTATTTTTTTTACTTAAAAAAATATATACAAACTCTTTCAATAAAATTCAAGGTCATAACTTAAAAGCATACGTACAAATATGCAAGTACATTCTATGTATCATCCTAAGTTAACATTTTTCAAGAATAAATATTATTCACTTTAACACTCAAAATTTTATATTTCTAGCTTAATAGTGTGATTCCATTTTATTGCTAAACTATTAGTAAGAGTAGAAACTATAACAATTAACAAGATACATTCTTTTAAATAAGAACTTGTCAATCCATATACATACCATAAATTTACAAAACAATTATGGATGAACCAACTCTCTAAAGCAACATGGGTATAAAGAAAGAGCAATAAATCAATCCAATTTATAAAAATGAAACGATCCTTCTGTAATCAGTTATCTATAATATCAAATAAATTATTTTTATTTTAGATAAATTTAAGGATGGTTATAGTCCTCATATTCAACTACTTTAACCATTTTTGAACATCCTATATATATATAAAGAAAATTATTAGTGTTTTGCATTCTAAAACAAGGAGAGACATCATATAAATAATAATAAAAACTATATTATTTGTTTTTTATTGAAAAATGATGTTTTTGTATCTCATTTGAGTGTAAATAAGTTAAAGTTATAAAAATCATAGTGAACTTTTTTGTTATAAAATCTTAAAATTTTAAATTTAAACATAATTTTATTTTATGGACGTAAATTATTTATAATTTTATAAATATTAAGTCTAAAATTTATTTATAAAGAATTGAGAAATGACACATACTCTTCCTCCCATATGGAGTATAATTAAATCAAATTTAAGATCATGATGTTATCGCAATTAGTTTTATTACTAACGTAATAAAATTATTTAAAATATTTATTATATATTTAAAATTAATTATATTATAAGATTATTATTAATAAATAAAATTATCATTAATAAAAATAATTATGATAATAACAATTTTTTTTTTTATTTATCCTATCATTTAATAAATCGGTAAAGTTGTGACGTAGTGACATTTCTTTATCCAGTGTTGTAATTGAAATCCTTATTGCAACGAAAAATATAAATTTGAATTTTTTTTAATTGTATTACATAATTTATAACTTCAATTTTTTTATATAATTTTAGAAATATAATTATATATATATATTTACAATATAAAATCTGTATGATCGTTAAAGAATCAAAAGTATTCATATGCATCTCAATTTAAAATCTCAATTTTAGAATCGCATAAAAAAGAGTTATTAAATATATATATATATTTAAAATTGTAAAAAACATGTTATATGAACTAGTATATTACATTAAAAAAATACTGATATTTATCAATTGTATTACAAGGTTGCTATAATGAGGTTTGCGAGATAAAATGTCCCGATCGTATCATATGAAATGGGATTAGAAAGATATATATATTATAAATTTTATTATCATCGTAATTAATTTAATAATAACTATAAACAAAAAATTAAATTTAATGTTTAATAAACCTCATACATAAAAACTTGTAACATAAATAAGATAATTTCAATTTCCAAGGGATTGCAGAGCACTGGGACAGAGGTCTGAGAAGCATCCAGAGGACCAAATCTTTGGGTGGGTTTGGGGAGAGGTGCATTATTCTTGTATTATACCTGCGAGAAATTATTCATTAATTATTTTTAAAATATATTTTATATTATTTTAATTATTTAAATACTTTTTATTAAATATTTATTTTTTATAAAAAAATTTATATAAATTCTAAATTTTATTAATTTAAAATATCACGTAACCATATATTTCAAATTTCAAAATTAACTAATAATTTTATCTTTACATATTCTCGAAGTGTTATTTATTTCTCGTTTCTTATCGAATGAGATTAATTTCTATTAATTATTTATTTTTTAAAAATTTATAAAAAATTTAAATTTTATTGATTTAGTATAACACGTTATTATATATTTTAAAAATAATAAATAATTTTTATATTTTTTATTTAATATTAATTTTTTTCAAAGGTAAAATTATAATAATTTTAAAATTTACCAACTTAAAGTAATTTATGATTTCCGTGATAGTGTCCTAATGATGATGATGTGCAGAGAGTTTTTGTTTCATTTGTACTCAAAAAGTTAAGTAAAATAGTGCCGTTGAAGGACAGGGACAAACTTGCAGCACAAAAACAGCCAAACGCAATGAATTAAAAAGCCAGGCTAAAAGACAGACATCTTTTGACGAGAAGGGTCATAATAGTAATATTTTTTAATTAAACAATTAATTTCCCATAACTACCCTTTTCTAAAAAGAGAATAATTTTGAGACACTGCTGGAATGCAGAGCCGTCATCAACACACAAGTCTTCCACTATCCAGCTCGAATCCTGAGTAAACTTATGAGCTTTGCATTGTCATTACTGTTTCTTTAATATGATACTGTCCTGTTCTTGGATGTGTATTTATATTAATTTTTTGGTATTTATTATCTAAATTTTTAATTAATATTTTAAAAGTATTCAAATTATATAAAACTATACGTTTAATCAAATACTTATCTTTTTGAAAATATTAATATTTTTAAGATATTATTAAAAAAAATTGAAAAATAATAAACACTAACAGGTATTAAAAAAGTTACGACTCCTAAAACTCGGTATTCTCTGCTTATTTACTCACCTTCGTTACATTCTTATTTTAAAACAAAGAAAATATATTATTATTTTAATAAATTTCATATAATTTAATAATAAAAACACAATAATTGGTAAGACAACAGTTACAAATAAAATTGAATCAATGAGTCAGATCCAATCAAAATAAACTTTGTATATCGTTTTTATTCAAATATTTTAATCACATAAATTTTATATTAAATATATAAATTATTAAAAAATTAAAATTAAAATTAAAATATTTTAAACATGTAGCTAAATTCTTAAAGTCACTTAATTCATGTAATTAAGACACGTTAATAAAGTAAATTAAAAGTCTTTAGTTACGTAATTATGTTTTTAAAATCACTTACTTTACGTCATTAATATATTTTATTTATTTAAGTAATTTTTGTATAAGTCAAGTATATGAATAAATTTTTTAAATTAAAATACTACGTAATTTTATAATTATGTGATTAAATTATTCATTTTACATTAAAAATAAAATACATTAATTACATAATTTTAAAAAATATTTTAATTAAATAACTCTGAAGGTTATGTAAATTATTTTAATTTATGTTTCTTAATAATTTATGTATATAATATAAAAATTATATAATTAAAATATTTAAATGATATATTTTTAAGTACGTTAAAGATAATTTTTATAAATAATAATATCATATAATAATAATAATAAGCTTCACAATTATTGAAACAGACAAAAATTCATAGGTGTTACAGTTAAAGTTATAATCCTGCTTTAATTATTTAGAGTCTTTGGAAAATGCACGAGATTGACGGATTTATCTTGAAGCAATAAACTTGTAGTACCGAAAAAGTGATATGTAGTGTTTACCTTTTAATTTTAAATAACAAATTAGAGGTTTTAATTTTTCACAACCTCTAAGTCTTGGAATGAATTGTAGCGTATTAAGTTACTAATATTTTTATTTGTTAACGATTTAGAATGTGTACTGTTATCTCTTTTTTTTTCTTAAAAAAAATTAAACTTCTTGTATAATCTAATATCTTGATAATCATGATATTGAATAAATTATTTAAAAATTAAAAAAGAAAATTAGACGGCAAGAAAGATAGGGACTTTCTAAAAAGAAAAAGGAAAAAAAGATATATGTGGTTAAATAAATTTAATAAAATATTGAATAATTAGATTAAATAAATTTATTTAAAACTAATAAGAAATTATTATTATAATTATATAAATTCGTTTAAAGATACAACATATAACCGTTGGTGGGCGTGGCTTTAGTTGCAATGACAGGTAGTGAAGCCTGAACCGTACCCAGGGCCAGCAGTAATGGGATGATTAGCCTCTCACATGGTCTCGCTGCACATAATATGGTCCCAAAATTTAACTTTCTCCCTCCTATGTATATAAAGAAACTAAAATAAGGATAAAAAAATAATTATATCTTTGAAATTTGTGAAATAATAAAGAATTCACAATTTTAATTTTATTTTTTGTGAGGAAAGAAATAACAAATTTTTTTGAGTGATTGGTTTATATTCTTATAATTTTACTTATATAATAGAAAATGAGATTTTATTGTATTTTATGGCAGATGGTTCCAATACCAATAAATCTAAAATAATCATTTTAATTATAAAATAATTTTGTGTATGTTATAATAGTTTAAAATTTTAAAAAATATTTATTATTAAATTTAAAAAATTTAAAGATTAGATATAAATTGGTAAATGGTTAATTAAAAACCATGGTCATGAAATCTAACCCTTATAAAATATTTTTTAATGAATCAAACTTTTCTTTAGTAGTAATTTTATCACGAAGTGTTTTACACTCATAAACAACACAGTTATTCAAACAATTTTGTATTCCAAAAATACCCTCAACTTATCCATAAATATACTATTTTCCTCTTCCCCTCTCGTGTACTTAAAAGGACCAACCCCCTTCCTCTTCCTCTCCCTCACAAAATTCTGAATCTGGAACACATCATCTTTCCGAGAAAGGTTTAGTGCAAAAGAACTTTAGTTGAGTAATTGTTTTGTGTGATAGAGAAAGAAAATCAAAACCCAAAAGATATGTCGAAGGAAGTGAGCGAAGAGGGACAAACCCACCATGGAAAGGACTACGTTGACCCACCACCAGCACCACTTCTTGACATGGCTGAGATCAAGCTCTGGTCCTTCTATAGAGCTCTCATTGCCGAGTTCATCGCCACTCTTCTCTTCCTTTATGTCACTGTTGCCACTGTTATCGGTCACAAGAAACAAAATGGCCCTTGTGATGGTGTTGGTCTTCTGGGTATAGCTTGGTCTTTTGGTGGCATGATCTTTGTTCTCGTTTACTGCACTGCTGGAATCTCAGGTAAAAACTACCAAAAAAATTCTTGGTTTATATTGAAGAGTATAAATGATTCGCGTGAGGGGTTTACTGTACTTTCCTTACTCCTTAATTTTGGTTTATTTGTTCTTGTATGCAGGTGGTCACATTAACCCAGCAGTGACGTTCGGTTTGTTCTTGGCGAGGAAGGTCTCTTTGATTCGAGCTGTTTCTTACATTGTGGTTCAGTGTTTGGGTGCTATTTGCGGCGTTGGGTTGGTGAAAGCTTTCATGAAGAACCCCTATAACTCTCTCGGCGGTGGTGCTAATTCCGTAGCTCCTGGTTACAGCAAAGGGACAGCTTTGGGTGCTGAGATCATTGGCACTTTTGTGCTTGTCTACACTGTTTTCTCAGCCACTGATCCCAAAAGAAGCGCTCGTGACTCCCATATCCCTGTATGTGGTTTATATACATATATATATTGCTCTAGTTTTTCCATATCTTAAATTATTTTAATTAATGAGAAATTTTGGTTGCAGGTTTTGGCTCCTCTGCCTATTGGTTTTGCAGTTTTCATGGTTCATTTGGCCACCATCCCCATCACTGGTACTGGTATCAACCCAGCTAGGAGTTTTGGTGCTGCTGTTATATACAACAACGAGAAAATCTGGGATGACCACGTAAGTAGCTATTATCTAACTAGCTATACATTGGAGTTATTATTCATTTTTTCTATCCATTTTTTTGAGTATATATATGTTTTTTAAAGGAAAAAATTGTAATAATTTTAAATTTCATTTACATGTCATCACATACTCTAGTAATCATCCAAAATTTCTCCTTTATATTGTTGTGATTTTTACTTATGATCATTAGTGTTTTGAAATGATTATTAATGCTAATAAATTAATGGGGAGTGCAGTGGATCTTCTGGGTTGGACCATTTGTGGGAGCATTAGCAGCAGCTGCATACCACCAGTACATTTTGAGAGCTGCAGCCATTAAAGCTTTGGGATCTTTCCGTAGCAATCCCACTAACTGAAGGAAGATAACAACCACCACTCTTATTTAATTTAATCTGGTTTGCTTGTGTTGATAAGAGGATAGTATATGTTGATGATCATTATGATCATGACCCTTGTTTTGATTTTTTATTGTTTTAATCTCTTGTTGCTTACCTGTGGAGCTATTGTATTTATTGTTCATGAGTAGTTGTCATGTTTACTGTCTTTTTACCTATTTTAAATTTATAATTTAATTTCTATCTTATATTATGTAATAATCTTCCTACTCTTTTTTTCCTATCCCGTCAAATAAAGTTAAATATATATATAGTCACAAAATAAAACGAAAAAAGAAAAATTACAAATTTATAAAACAAAAGAACAAAGAGTATTATTTTTATCAGGACAAATGAACGTTGATAAAAATTTGCATTATGGTAAAAATATTAATATAAATCGTTATTATTATAAAAATATTTTATTTAATAATAACGATAATAAATTATTATCTGAATACATAAGACTGACCCCAAGATTAACCGTGAGGGTTGTATTCCGATAATGGCGGCCTAGGATTCTAATAAATAAGGCCACGGTTTCATTGGTGTTTTTCCTTTCGCTTTTATGAAGAGAAAAATAATTATAAATTTGCGTGAGTTGGAACTAGAGTCCACTTCACCAAAAGCGCAACAAAGCTGATGGAAAAAAAAAAAAACAAACTGATATTTAAATATTATTTTTAAATAATAAATTAATTAAATGATATTTAAATATTTTAAAATAATTAATTATTTAAAAATATTCTTTCAACATAAAAAGTATTACATATTTATAAATTTTTTAATTAAATAATAAATTATAATAATTTTTTAATTTAAATATATATTAAATATTATCTTTAAAATTTAAATAAAATAATAATATTATTAAATAACTTATATTATTAAAAAGAATTTATTTTATTACTTAATTTATCCTTTTTATTTTTTTTATCAAACTACTCTTTTAACATTTTAGTAAAGGTTTTTTTTTATTTCTTTTTAAAAATTCATTAAAGTTGGAAAAAAAATAATTTCGGTACAGAGTAAGCTCAACAATTCTTAATAAAGTTAAAAATAATAATTAATTTTTTATTTTTTAAAATAATATAAATAAGTATTAAAAAATTATAATATTCAAACAATATTAAGTTAAGGTAAAAATATTTTTATAATTAATTAACAAGAATAAATTAAAAAAATATATAAATATTATAATTTTTACCTATTAATTATTTAAAAAAAATCTATAGTATAAATTCATTAATTTTTTAATAGAAAATTTTGAAACCCAATCTTGAGAGAAAAAAATATAAAAATTCAACTACATATAAATAAATCATAAAATATACCATTAATTAATAAAATAATCAATTAGTATAATAAAAGAGTTTTTAAAAATTAATAATATTTTTAAGCTCTAATTAATTTAAAAAAATAAAAACGTGTACTAAAATACCAAAAGCTTATTTTGGTAAAAAAATTGGTTATTATTTAAAAAAGATAAAAAATACTAATACTTAAGTTACCATATTAGAATGGCAAAAAATTAAAAATAACTCTAATGTTTTCAATATCTTCAAAAAAATTTATATCGTATTATTAAGAAATCGAGATATTTTTGATAAAAATAAATTAAATATTGTAACATGTGCATTTTTAATAAATTTAAATTAATTATTATAGCAAATGTATTTTTGATAAAGTTAAATTAATTATTATAGCATGAGTATTTTTGAAGAAAAACAAAACCTTAAGGATATTTACGTTAATATTCTCAACGATAATATTCAAAAAGTTATATAGGTAAGGGTAGAAGTTTTTTTTTCAAATATTGATGTGATTTTCATAATTTTTTTATGCTTCTGTTAAATAATAAAATTATTTTTGAAGATACCTTAACTTCATAGGTATTGTAGTTTTTTTTTAAACGCTAAGGATATTTACGAGATATTGAAAACTTTAGGAGTATTTTTGATTTTTTTCCCGCGGAATTGATATATGTATAAGAGTGAGATTACAATTTTATCCATAATATTAAACAGAGATATAACGCTGATAACGTTCATGAATATTTTTGATATTAAATAAAGCTCAAAGATAATTTTAAAGAAACGCAAAACCTCATAAATATTTGCGATAATAATCCTATTAAAATAAAATCTTTTAATAATATAAGATATTTGAGGTAATAATAAGTTACTTAGAACATCTATTTAAGTGTATAACTTGACAAAAAAAAAATACACACAAAAAAGAAAAAAATATGCTAACAACAAGAGATCGAACATACCCTTCAATCACCAACTACTGGGTTGCTTTAAAATAATAATAATAATAATAAATAAATACATTGCATTAATCTTCCAATAATGAATCATTTCTTCAAATTGTAGATGAGTAAGAATCTTTGGGTGGTGGTTATGGTGCTGAAAAATACAATTATATCTAAAAAAAATATTTTAAAAAAATCTTAATGTTATCTTTTTTAAGTTAAATTTTAAATTTTCATTTTTATTAGTTTTTTCTCTAAACACTTGTTACTTTTAATGATGTCATAATGATAAATTTGTTTAAATTTAATTGAAAAATATCACTTAAAAAAACACAATTACTTAACCATGAGACCACATATGCTGAAATAAATGACTTAGATGAAAAAGATCTTGGACACACTTTTGATGCATTGTTGGAAAACATAATGATAAAATTTCTAAGAATTTGCAATGTGCGATGCAGATAATGATGACAAATGGTATAATCTTTCATTATATATTAATTATGTAAATTTAATTATATTTATTAATAATATTTTAAATTTATTTTAAATTCGAAGTGTATAGATTTTTCTTTCTTAAAAACACATTAAAAATCAACTTTTATTATAACTTATTAATATAATGGATGCTTCAATTCATATATATCACAATATCTCAATAGTAATATCATAATATCTCAATGTAATTTGTTTCACATTTACTCCTATATTTTACAGCGTAACTTCACATATAATACATATAATGAGAATCAAATTGTGATTGAAAATTCTAACATGTATTAAAACTTAAATGCAATAATACTCTTAAGAAAAATAGAAAGAGCCAAAGATATTATAAGTTATAATTTTTAATAAAAGTACAAAAAAATTCTACAGTTATTAAATAATGTACAAAAAATTTATAATTTTTTTAAAAAATACAATTAACCTAACGGACTTAAGAAATCAAGTTCAAATATAATTTTTAATTTTAATATAAGATTTATTCATTGTATTTAAAAAATGTATAATAGCACTCCTATCATGTCACTACTTGTAATCACGGGAAAAAAACCTTGATATGAGAGAAAAAAATTATATTAGATAACTAATAATCTATAATAATATGGATAAGTTAATTATTTTAGGTTAGTTTTTTGAGAAAAAAATAAACATAAATAATAATTGAGACGGATTTATAAAAATCTTGTTATTCAAATATTGGTTTGATTCCTTGGATTAAACTTTAAAGGTTCCAAAATTCCCGGCGGGCGGGGGAAACAATGTGAATGACTCAATGTTATTATTATTATTATTATTAATATTATGACAAGCACTTATCTTTTAATCAAAATGAATTTATGAATACTTATGACAGTAATCCAATGTTAAGAATGTTAGTCATCAAGATGGGTTTTTTTTTTTTTTTTTTTTTTACAATCGACTATCCCATTAGATGCAAAATTATGAATCAAAAGTGCCCATCAATGTTTGGTGATAGGGATTGCACATTTTTAAATAGTGTAATTGTCATCACCTACCGTTTTTACCATGTTTTTGGCAAAATTGGAAATGAACTCATCTTTCACTTGTTTGGTAGGCCAATTCACCTTCGATTTCAAGAGACAACAATTTGTTTTGCCCCGAAGCAAAGGATTGTACTCCAAAATCAAAATCTCCAAGAATCTCTTCTTCTTTTTTTCACTTTTTCCTTCTTATTATAGATTCGAAGTTTCGATATTAAAGTTTTATACTATTAAAAATAATTAATACAAAATTAATTTTAATTAAAACTATACTATCATTATTATTATTGAGCATGTCCTAATATTTTATATAATATTTAATATAATAGTCATTATTTTGAATGATAGTAACTTTATTATTTAATTGATAAAAAATAAAAATAATAAATACACATGTTGGATGTAATGTATCAAAATGTTAAAAGGAAATACTTCTAAATATTATTTTTATTAAAACCATAATACTATTATTGTTATCTAAAAAAAATGAATGCACACCTAATGTTTTAAATACCTTTAAATAATTTATAGTATTTTAAAAATTAATAACTTATTGTTTAATTGATTGAAATATAAAAATCTTAAATAAATTATACAATAATTAGAGTATTAATGGTAATATTAATCACTACTTTAAAATATAAAGAAATTTTTATTCAAAAATTTCTAATATATGATTTAAATTTTTTTAAAATAGTATATAAATAAATAGATATAAATGAATTTTTTAAATATATATATATTAAAAACAAAACAGATCATTGTACATGATGTGTGATCAAAAAATTGAGATAAACTCAAAATATTGATACACAAGTATTTTTCAAACTCATTATTTTATTACTCTTTTAGAAAAATATCTCAAATATTTTTCTAAAATATTATTTTACACTCTCTCATACACACAATAATATTTTTCATTAAAGAAAATTGTTTCTTTGTCTTTGCTTTGCTTCTCTTCTTTTGATGTGTCTCTCTAAAATAAAAATATTGATTATTTATAGAAAAGATTGGCTATCTCTTATGTGGTCAAAAATTAGGCAAATAACTGACGAAATTTTAACTATACAAATATTTTTTTTCTATTTGATGAATTTATCAAATGTGATTGCACCTAAAAAATTTATTTTCTTCCGAGCAAGACATACATTTGAAACCGATAAAATCCTAACATATTAGCTGTCAACTAATTCTTAAGTTATTTTTATATTCATTATTGTATGATTAAGTTACATGATCACCACGATTAAAAAATCATGAATTCATGACAAACATTTTACAAATGAGTCAAATAGCATGCATATTCACGTAGTGTTAAAAAGTTAATGAAAATTAGCTTTATCAAAAACTTAAATTTATTGAGGGAATGATAAATAATAATTTACATTAGATTTATTAAGAAACTAATTCTTTTTAAAACTTGAGATATTAGTGAATGATCAAGAATATTTTTATACACTCATTACTGTACATGGTACTCAGAAATTATTTAAAATTAACTTTATCAAAAAACTTAATTATTTTATATATGTATCCTAGAGTCTTGAGGAAATGTACTGCTTTTAAGCCAAACAATTAGAAGCAGGATCCTTCTTTATTACCTTTTATCATATAATATCCCTCCTTTATTTTCCTTGATTTTGTATGTATAGCTATGCATAAAGAAAGACAAAAGCAAAAGGCAAACAAGCACGCTGATGTTAAAAACAACCCCAACGTACAAAAACATGATTTAAGTAAGCTTATGAACAACTCTTTTTACTAGAATAATACAAGTGATGTCATAAATTATATATGATACAATACATTAGGTTAATTTAGATAAAAAATATCCTCAATATTCATCTTTAGAACATATGATTATTAACACCACTTGAAACGCTACATTTTTGAGCCGGACCGCATATTCAACCATCAGTTTTCACAGCTTCGAGACGGGTAATCCTAAAAATAGAAGAAGATATTTTAGAGAAAAGAAGTTCCTACTTTTAATCATAAAATTAACATCATACCTAAGGCTTTGGCATTGACAATGCTGGGACTTGCAGCTGGAGGTGGAGTGTTCTCATTAAGAAACGGTTCAATCTTATTTGGATCAGACCACACTGGATATCCTTTGATCTTCCCCTATAGAACATAAAATAAATGTAAATTGTTGACGCTTATTGTAGAATTTTAAACATCCTCAACTAATCTAATACTGAGAAGCTTTTTTATTTCTTCATTAGCCTGTTTCGTACCAGAACATTAAGAGCAGCCAGTGTTGCCATTCCTTCACGAGTCCACTGCAAAAACCACGAGTTAGTTAAGTTACTATATCAACATTAGACACCACACTTTTTTTTTTAAATCCTTGAAACCATGTTACAAAATATAGATACCTTTGAAGCAGAAGCAATGTGAGGTACTACAATGGCATTCTTCATGTCAGCAAGCCCGGGTTTCATGTAAGGTTCATCCTGACACAAGTCACACAACAACCTTGTTCCTTAGCCACCCATATATATATATATATATATATATTCAGTGAGATGTGGTGGAATAAATTTTAAACTTTTTACAGAGAATGTGTACCCATTTACCTCAAATACATCCAGACCAACTCGAAACATAGGATTCTCTTTCAAATGTGCCACAAGAGCAACTTCATCAACCACAGGCCCTCTACTACAGTTTACAAGGATTGCTTCCTAAATACACAGCTTGAATGAGTTCGAGCAAACAATAATTTTTAAGTATAACTATTGAAGGTACCAATGTATAATGTCTGTATTTGTGTATGTGCCTATATAATTGAGAGAGATGGTATTCAAACTTCACCTTCTTCATCATCGCAAGTCTCTCTTTGTTAACCAGATGATAAGTGGTTTTATCAAGAATTGGGTGGAGACTTATCTGAAAATATTTTTAATGACAACAAACTTAGTTCCTATATAGATCAATTGTAACAGAGTTTCAAGGCATCTAAGGAAGCATGTCTTTTACCACATCTGCTTCTCGGAGAACCTCATCCATAGAAGCAGCCCTCTTCCAAGTTACAGGTGCTTCTCCATTAGCCTTTAAGAACTGACCATAAGCTGCAACGCAAGCAAGAAACTATAAGAAACAAAAACTTCATTTCTTTCTCCTTCTTTTTCCTCTCAGTGAATTGAGATAGACATGCCTGTAACAAACTTTTCTAGTCGTGTGGATTGATACAGATCATAATAAATCAAGTTCATCTTGAAACCTTCAACCTGAAAGCAGATCGTTAGCAAAAGGTTTAGTTACATTAATGTGCGAACATTCAAACAAATTAAAGTCACACTTCTTAAGTTATGATACATTACAATTAAATAAGTTTTTAATATATGAATCTATTTGATACAAAATTCAGAGTCATCATGCCAAGGTTAGTTGAATGTTCATTCATATATGTGCACTAAAGCAGTAGCATATCCAATCAGTTTAGGTAGGGAAGTTTATTATTTCGATGAACTCAATATAAATGTGGAAAATGGTAAGCGAAGTACCATCATTCTGGCATATGCAGAACCAATACGACCAGCTCCAATCACGCCAACAGTTTGCCCTTTAAGTAAGTTCCCTACGAACCTGATTTAGTCAAAGAGTTCAAACAATAATTATTGTCTTCAAATTCATCACAAATAAACCAGACACACAGAGACAAGTATAGAAGTAAACTGTAGATTTGTAGCATTACAAATTAGGAAGCCATCCGTCATATAAGCCAGCTCTCATGAACTCATCTGCTTCAACTATTCTTCTAGCAGCCGCTAAAGAGAGTGATGCTGCCAGCTCTGCTGTAGTTTCTGTAAGTACTCCCTACACTTGAAAAAAATATGTTATTAGTGATTCCCCTAACCCCAAAACACAAAGAAGGAAATCAGTCATTTCCAAATTAGGTTGTGAAAATTAATCATGAAAATCTTGCTGGCTTGTTTGGTTAAAGATGCACCGCTATATAACATAACAATTTATCCTTAAATACAATTATATGGGTCCAATTGTACTCACGAATGATTTGTTAAATATGTCATTAGTGATTCCTCTCACCCCAAAACACAAAGAAGGAACTTGGTCATTTCCAAATTAGGTTGTGAAAATTAACCGTGAAAAGTTTGCTGGCTTGTTTGGTTAAAGATGCACTACTATATAACATAAAAGTTTATCCTTAGAGACAGTTATATGGATCCATCTATACTCATTGATGTTGTGTTATGTGTCATATATGATTTGTCATAAGTTTGTAACAAATAGACTTTTCATTGGTCAAATGACATGTTAGAAGTTAATCTGAAATGTCATTGCTCACAGGAACATTTTCTCAAACACTTTGCAATCAATGAGTTTTTGTTTATGAAAATGTGAGACAAGTAGATAAGCCAATAAAGTGTATATTGCAAATTTAAAACAATTAACAAGTACTTACAGGAGTGTTTCCAACAGCAACTCCATACTTATTAGCAGCATTAACATCAACATTGTTATAACCAACTGCCATGTTACTAAAAACTTTGCCTCCTGCTCTGCTCAGAGCTGAGAACAAAGTCTCTCCCCAATCTTCTGTCAACTGAACAACCAAATGCAAAATAAACATTAAAAAAATCCACATATAAGTAAATTTATTTAGAATAGAATATGATCCAACGATACCTGCCCAATTACCCCATCACACTTATCTGCAATAAGAGCAATTATATCCTCAACAGAGAGTATTGTTTTCTTCTGGGTACATATCTGATTATAAATTTAAACAATAAATCCATAAAATTTAGCAAAACGGGGAGGAAAAAAAACAAACAAACAAACAAACAAAGACAAAAACTTACTTCGACTCGACAATCTTGTTCAACTAAGAGATTGATCCAGCGAGTTCCAGGCATGGGTTTGGTGCTAACAACTCTGTATTTTCCATTTGGGTTCCACACTTCAATTGAAACTGGTTTGGCCATGGAGAATCCTGAGTTTGGAAGCTTGAACTTGAGTGGTTCCGGGAGTGCTTTTGAAACAAAATGAGCAACCTTTTTAAAATTCATGAATTCAGTGATAAGGTGTGGGACAGAACACAGTAAAAATGTAGACTTGGCTAAGAAGATTGTCTTAAAAGCGTAGACTTTATAGTGATTCTATATTCTCGACGTATTGATCTTAAAGGACACAAGCTAATATACTAGTTTCAGTTGATGATTGGATGGTCCTTTTGTTTGCTTGTGCTCGAAATATTGATAGACTCATATAATGCGTTTATTATTCGAGAGGTGGAGGTGAGTCACAGGCTACTACAAGATTAGAGTTCTGAGACCTCACATAATGTTTTTAGGATAATATGACATGCTTGATTGACACGTGTAATTTATATGGTTTCTAACGATAAACCAAAAATTGCAGTTATTTTTTGTGACAAATACATATTGGGAATTAGAAAACAATCTTGAATGTAGAAGGATTTATGTGAATAAGCACATATCAATGATTTTCTTTTTTTTTTAAATGGATATACATTTGTGAACGTAATGAGATAAACTAATATGTTTTTCTAATAACCTAGCAGGTGGTGAAGTTGGGTGCTGCTAGATATGTAAAAGTTCTGAAATTTAAGTACTAATTATGATTTATAGGTGTGTTAATATTGTTTTATTAAACACCTATTAGCTTATGAAAAAAAAGAGTGGATTATTAAATGGAATTAATGATCGAAGGCTGCTTAATTCTATGATATGTATGAGCAGTAGGATCATTATCTTTATCTAACAAATAAAATCAATATGATGCTATGTTCAATCTGTTAAGAGACTTGAGAACAGTTTGCATGCAAAACTCTCTTAAAGTGCAAAAGTTGTATTTTAGCAAGAAACGATGAAGAAAAAAAGGGAATTATATTCAAACAAAAAGGATCAAAGCCATTTATTGAAGAATGACACAAATCAATATTAGAGTTTAGACCTTGACATAATAAGAAGCAAATTAATGAATGGATTATTTGAAAAGGAATTGAAAGCCCTATAAATTTGTTACGGAAAGGTAAAAATATGCTTCCAATTGGGAAATAGTAATTGAATTGATGTCTAGAGTGACCCTTGAGCCTTGGCTTTGGTTAAAGCCCTTCTAATAGCTGCATGTATGTATGGGTAAACTTAGAATGGGTATTGCCAAAGTTCACAATTTAATTTGAGTTATATTTATTTCATATTGAATTTTTTTTAAATTATTTATATACCGTGTGTAAGGATTATGAGTTTTTGTTATTTTTATAAACAAAATATTTATCTGTAAATTAATTTTTAGACCTATTATCAAGTCTATTAAGAAAAGTCGAATAATTGTTCGAATTTTAAATAATTATACTCTAGGTATATCTTTGATAACTATGATACATGATATTGTATTTATGCATTTAATAACACATGTTCATAAATCTAAGATTATTTTTTGTATTTAAATATTTTTTTATGTGTCTTAATATTTTTAAGATGTAATTTAAAAATATTTTTTAATTAAATATTTAAATAGATCTTGAATAATGAAACTCAAAATATTTTAACTCTAATACTAATAAGTTATCATTATTTATATATATATATATATATCTAAATCAGATTAGGGTTAACAGATTTAAAAAGAAAAAGAAAAAGTTATCTAAATTTTTTTTTGAAGCAGCTGAAGAATTGCTGCCACAAACTGCCGAAACAAAAAAAATTGAAAACAGCTTCAATCGGCGTTGAGCACCTGGTGATACGAGGTTTATATATAATGATATATTTGAGTACAAGCAGCAAGTTCACATATACTTAATATATATATATATATATATATTAAGAATTTAGCAGCTAATCAAATAAAAAGGCACGCATATGTATAAAGGTAATTAATATATATATATATATATATATATATATATATATATAATTAATTAATTTAATTCTATTAAAATTTTAGATATTTAGATTAAATAATTTTATAAACGATTATAATTATTTGATTTAATTATTAAATTTTAAAAAAGTTATTTTTACTAAAATTATGTTTAATCTTTTTACTCTAAAATATTCTAGTTAATTTGATTTAAATGACATATGTTTTAAATTATCTAGTTATAATTATTTATTATTAAATCTATTTTAGAACACATAAAGACACTTTTGTTTTTGTACTAACTATTTTGTAGTTAACTTGAGAACGTATCTGATTGACGGAAAACTTATTGAAACGTTGGTCTAAAAATCTCTTATGTTAATTTTAAAAACTATGAAAATAGAACAAAAACTCGTAAGTAAAATACATTGGAACAATATCATAAGAAGGATAGCATAAGACTGAGTTCGTACTTAAACATTTGATTTTCATAGTAGAAAATAGGTAGTCTGGTGTATCAGTGATTTTTCTCTTAAATCATGGTTGTGACCTAAAATTATTTCCATCTAAAAATATTGTATGTTATTTTTTTTATTTTTACATTCTGTTCTTACACATGTTTTAATGTTTGACCACTTTATTTAAGTTAATAAATTATAAATTAATAAAAATTATAAATAAATTATTGATTTTCTTTAGGTTAATTAAGCTAATATAAAGTTCATATAAACTTTAAACGTGTAACCATGTTATACATATTAGGTAAGTATATTATAAATTTTCTTAAAATTTGATATTATATTAAATGATTATCGCATATTTATTTAAATATTAGATGATTAGAATAATTTATTTCTTATCGAGACATAACCTTTGATTGATCAACACTGAATTGATGCAATAAATAGGGAAGCCCAAATGCATTTGAAACCACTTATTAATAAGTTAACATTTGAACACGTGGATTAATTCATGACACACTTTAAAAGACTGCTAATGAAGATGTACCTTAGCAAACAAAATCAGAGAGATGTTCCTAGAGCACTGGGAAGGCAAACTACTACAATTTTATAAATAAAGGGCGTTTGCTGATTTTTGAAGGTATATATAATTGAGAGCACTTAGAAGATAAAAAACGCTGTCAAAATTAATAAAAGGCTATTAATAATAAAAAGGAATATTTATTAATCGTTATTAATGATTAATAAGCATTAAGGGCATTAAAAACACCATAAATGATATTAATATAAGAGGCGTTTAACCCAGCATATATATAAGCTTATCACGCATTCATGCTTAATTTTTAAAAATAATAATTCAAATCTAAAAGCCTTCTTCATCTTCTTTACAGGGTCTTTTGTTGGTGAGTCTAATTTGGAGTAATGATCTTTATGCTTTTGTGAATTAAGCTAAAATGTTATATATTTAAACATTTAAGTTACTTTTTCTGGTATAATCAAATTTTATCATTAACCTTGTTTAGGTCAATGTAAATAAGGATCTATATGTTTGAGTTATAAATCAACTTCTAACAACTAAAACCAGTTTGAAAGTGTTTTAAGACCTTGGGGGTTTATGAAAGGCTTAACCAAAAGATACTTGTTTCTATGTTTTTCCTCAGATTTGTCTTTATTTTTCCTCATTTTCTTTCTCTTCTCTCTTGCAAAAGAAAATACATTTTGTTGAAAAATGGTGGGAGAGTCAACTTGAGAGAGTACATATTTTTACCATAAATATATATTGCTTGAGGCTAATATGACAACCATCCGTAGGAATTTTCTTAAAGAAAAATAATTACACTTGGTAGATTGCAATTTATCTACGTTGGTTATTGGGTTGGTGTTAATTTATGGTGTTACTTTATTAACAATCTTTTAACCTTGAGTAACAACGTTTAAAAATAAAATAAATTTAATAAAATAAAATAATGATATTGATAATTTAACGTAAAATATGTCTAACATTATTCAAAAATAGTCTAATTCTATTCTTTATTTCCAAACAAATATCTCCTCTAAAAACAACCTTTGATAAACTTTTATTTCTCATTCTAACAATACAAAAACTTTTAGGTGTGTATAATGAGAAAATTTTCTACGCGATATAACATGAATTGTAACACCATTATCAATCACCCAATTGGTCTCGTGTGATGTAAGATTGACAAAATCTTTGACATGTATACGTTTTCTAGAGTCTCCTAACGTGCAATATGTCTGACATCATTTAGAAATAATCTGGTTCAATTTTCTATTTCCAAACAAACATCTCCCCTACCAATAACCTTTGACAAGCCTTCATTTCTCATTTTAACAATACCAAAACTTCTAGGTGTGTATGATAAAAACAATTCTCTACGCGATGTAGTGTGAATTGTAACACCACTATCAATCACCCAATTGGTATCGTGTGATACAAGATTGACAAAATCTTTGGCATGTACACGTTTTCTAGAGTCTCCCATGTTTCTTTTGCAGTCTTGCAATTTTTTTATTCATATTTTGCAAGACATTGTCTCAGAGATTTAGATAGATTGTATTGACTGTAATATCATCTATCTCCTCCCCACTGTTCCTTGGTGAAGGTTGTTGCCTTCTTTTCTTCCCCCAACAATGCCTTATAGACATTCTATTGAATAAGAATATCATTCATCCTATAAAGTTAAAATATTATTTTCATTAAATTTCTTAATATCTACCTTCTCGCTTAATATTTTTTTCGTTGTGTTACTTTTATGCAAATAAATATGCCCTAGATTTAGTAAAATCTTTTTTGATGTGACAAATTAGTCTATGCTACAACTATAGAGCATATATACTAAGAATTTTACCGGCCTAACTTTGAAACCAATTGTGGGGCATAACATGTAAATAAAATAAACTCAATAGAGTAAAATAACGACGTTGGAAATTTAACGTGGTTCACCCTTTAACTTGGGTTACGTCTACGAGACAAACTCTAAAAAATATTTTATTCACTAATAAAATTAATGAATACAAAATGGAGAGTCAATATAATAAATTAAGATCAACCCAAAATAGTGACATACAAGTGTTTATCAAACTCATTATTTTGCACACATACAAAACTATTTTTCATCAAAAGAAATTATTCCTTTGACTTTTCTTTACTTCTCTTCTTTTGGTGTATCTCTTTAATGTAAAAATATTGTCTATCATTTATGTGTTAAGAAATTGGGCACGTAACTGACCACATTTTAATCATAAAAATATTTTTTTTATTTGATGAATTTGTCAAATATGATTACACTTAACAAATTTATTATCTTCTCATGCACCTTTTTATTATATTTATTTGTTCAATATATTCAGAGTTTTATAATTTCCTGTTATCCACAAAATAAAATAAAATAAAAAAATACTCTTAAAATAAGTCAAATGAGTTTAGGTAAAGTTGGTGTATTTATGATTTCCTCTCTATACATAATAGCTTAACATGTAGAAGGTATGTATTGTATTTAATTCTTTAATTAATTTATTTTCTACTTTTTAAATTTAATTTATAAATTCATTTTTTTCTCTAATTTTTGATTGAAGGATAACATGTAGCACTGAAAATTTTGAATCTTCAATAAATAAATTATTTTTTTGGACGTGCTTTAATTTTGAGATAATTGATCATTAATTTAATTTAATATGTAATACACGTTTCTTTTGGCTTACATTACAAATATTATAATCTAAATTGTTACAATTATTTTTATTATATTTTTTTAAACAATTTTTTATTGTAATTAGTTATTAATATTTCCAGTTTTGTATCTTCTTTGCCTATATGTTTTTTTAAATATAATTAATATTATAAGATGATTCAAATGCTTTCTTTAACACTTTAAATGCCCTTGAAACAAGTAAATTTAAATTCCTTTTTAAGAGGGTGTTTTAAGCACCTTATAAAATGATAAAGAAGGCACTTTAAATGCCATATAAAATGAAAACAAGGAAGTAAGTTTGTTTAGAATAAATAGAGTGCTTAAATAGCACAAGTCAACGATTTAAAATGACTTATTTCTTTAAGCATGCTTGCATATAAGGAACGTGACGAAGCTTCTTATATCATTTTAGATGGCTTTTTTTAAATGACATCTATTGACTAAATTGTAAAGTGAAAGTTAGGTGTTAGTTTAAAATATTCAAAGTAGACTCATCCATGAATTTAAACTAGAGGTGGGCATCTCTTATTGTAAAGCAGTTACAAAAGTTTGAATCTAATGACGATAATTTGCTCTGCGTCCTTTAAAATAAGATGGTTTTAGTTGTCATTTAGAATTTGTTTTCTTCCACAAAACCTTATAGGCTTGAGTAATATGATAAATAAATAAAGCAAACTAAGTCAGCAATGAATAAGTGGGAAAGGAATTAGATGTGGTTTTTTTTTTTTTTTGTAAAAATAACGTTACAAAATTTATACTTATTGAAATGAAATCCTAACTTTTGATATGTACATTTGTGTGGCTTTAGTACTACTATGCTACAATAATGATAGGCGAATTAGATAGACTAGATTCATAAATCACATAATAAATCAAGTTATAATTCAAAAAATAATTCAATAAACTTTTAATTTAATGAGGAAATTTTTTTATAAAAAGACGTATAATTGTAATAAATAAATCATCAAATAATCATTTTAATAGAGAAAAAAGTTTTTATAAGAAAAAATTGAAAACAATTTTTTTATGAATTGTGGGTGTTGTAAATATCTTGTATAATTTTTTCTCTTTTCAATAAAAAAATTTAAAGTATGTCCAAAAACATAAGCAAAATTGACTGAAATGTATTATTAAATTTATGTATTATTTTATCTATTTTACTTTCTTATAAATATGATTTATCGAAAATTTGTATAATTTACGAACATTTGATTCTTGAAATCTAAAACAAGCAAGTTAGTAGGATGTTGACATTTAAAATGCATATGCGATGGATGTTTGGATAGTGCATTTAGTGTAAAAACTTTATATCTCCTGATTTGAATTTGAAAAATTTATTTATTATATTTTTCTTCCAAAATTTAAGTTTGGAAATTGAGAGAACAAAAAACGTAGTAACGAAGCAAGCCGTTTATCAGGGGGAAAAAAAAAACGAAGCTGGGTAATTGAATTTCTATTTTGGGAATAAGTAGATATGATAACTATTTCAAGTTTTATTTTTAGCCACTAAATTTTTTATTTTATAACATATATAAAAATACAATCATTTAATTAAGTCTTGTTATAAAAATGAATATTTATCCTTTAACACAACAGATTTAGCTAAAAAATGTTGGCTTGGGTGAATGCGTGTACCAGGCACACACAGGGTAGCGCGGGGGACGAATGTGCTATTGTGAGGGAAGTGTATGTGATTTGATGAATCAGCTTTTATTTAACTAATTGCTTCTATCATTCAGAAATGTTCCAAATCTCGCCATCCACCAAATTCACAAATCAAATAAAAATATTTATATTTTATACTAATTTTTGTATTTAATATAATATTATATAATAAAATATATTTTTTATTTTAAATATCACGTGTTTTGTTTTACTACTACTAGTAACAAATTAATATAAATAATAATAGTTTTCATTCATTTTATAAATACCATTTTTTTTTAATTTTTTATCTATTTATATAATATATGTTAAAATTATCAATTAAATTTTAATTTTAAATCGTTAGTATAATTAAAATTAATTATATGAATTATTAATTGCAAATAACGGACTAAATAACATAATTATTTATCATTGATAATATAGATTCATATAATTATTTTTTAATTAAAAAAGATATGAATAACTAATAAATTGAAAGAAAAATAAAAGTGTAAAATGTATATAAAAAAATAATAAATAGAATAATAAACTTTTATGGGTCTAAAAAAAAAAAGTTGACTGGTCTTTCACGATAAGAAGAAACAAGGGAAAGGGAAAGAGTTAACAACGTGGAGGCTCTAATTGTTATTGTTAGAGCGACGACAACGGCTAATGTTGTGGCCGTAGTGAGAGCGCGCGTTCCAGTTTGACTCTCAAAATAGCACGGAATCGAAATAAAATTGTGTCTTCTCATCTTCCCATCAACTACACGTTGGGTTCCACAAAAATTACTTAAATCAAAATCATCGGAATCATTTCAAAACATCATAATTCAATTTTATAAAATACGATTTTTCGGTTTGTTTTGTTTTAAATTTTAAAACAGATTAAATATAATTGGTTTTATTTTTAAATTTTAAAAACTAATAATTGAATTAGTATTTTGTATAGATTATATTAAAAGTTTAAAATTATTTAACTTATACACTCTCTCTCTCTCTATATATATATATATAAATATATAGAATCAATTTTATTTTCAAGACATAAAAACTTATAACTACAATATATAAAGAAAAATAAAAAAAATATGAAAATCAGTACCGTTAATATAAATTTTTTGGTTAGTTTAATTTTATTTTTATTTTTAAAAAATCGATTAGACTAATTTCCTATGAATTTTAATTCAAAATGGACACTCATCTTTTTGCACCTCCTAAGTCAAGCACAAATTAAAATTACTTCTTTAACTCAAAATATGAAGATACCAATTTTACAGCTAAATTAATAAAATCAAGCATAAAATAAATTATATCTAATAGTTTTTTTAGTAATTTTATATTACATAATTAATTTTAATTTATGTGAATGCTTTGTATGAAATGTATTATATTACAATTTAAGTTAAGAATATAGAATTAATATAGACATAAAATAAATGATAATCATGTATAAATTTATACTTATTTTTATATTCATATATTTTATATTATCTCAGGTATTATTATAATAAAATCAGTTATTTAATTTTTAAAATAATTTTAATTCATGAAATTAAAGAATTTATGTGTAAATTTGTGTATCATTAATGTTTAGCTTTGGAAAAATAGAAAAGAAAAAGAAAATTCATATTCAATTTTCTTTTATTTTTATTAACCACTTTATCTTCAACTGCCCCACCTATCTCTCTCTCTCTCTTTTAAATCTTTAATCGTAGAAGTATTCACAAAGAGAGACACGCACAGAGAGACAGGGAAGCCATGGAAAGGCTTCTGTCCTCTTCATCTCCTTCTCCTTTGAAATTCCACCTGAAACCCTCTCTTCCTCTCCATCGACTCTCTAGATTTGACCCAGCAAAACTCAATTTTCCCACTTTGTCACGTGCCTGGTCCAAGCGGGTTAATTCGTTATCTTGCAAACACGAAAACCCACCATCACCTGATCTGCCGTCTTCTTTTTCTAATTCTTCGACATTATTGACGCCGTCAAAAATTTTACGATCTCTGTCTTCTTCCTCTGTTGCCTGCTCAAATAGTTCGGTTTCAGAAACCCAGTTTCTCGAACAGATCGCAAATGAGGTTTCTATTAAACGCAAGGTATTGACTTTGTGCGAGTTTTCTTTTCTTAATCTCAATTTTGGGTTATTTTGTTTCTTTGTTGCTATAATTATGTTTTGCAATTTTCGTTTTCTGACGCTGTTAATATGGAAAATGGAAGTTTAGGGGTAATTGTATTAAGGTGTGATGGAACAGTGACTGAAGATTTTGAAACAAATAAAACGTGAGTTTGGATGGTTTTGATACCTCGGTTTAGTTTTTGTATATTAGAATACCTCAGATTGGAAAGTTCAAGAATGCAGTAGCTTAGTACAAACTGGGGGTAAAAGCAGAAAACACTGAAGTTCTGGGTAGGTTAAAGCTGGGGAATTTCAAAAAGTTATGTAATTTGGTGGGAAGTAGAAACAAAATCAGGGACAATGCCTTTGGAGAAGCTATAAAGAAATAGGTTTAATTATTTTTGAAAACTGTTTAGAAAATTCATAAAAGATGTATAATTCAGAAACGTCCATGTAGCACACTTGAGCATGTAGAATGTATAGGATTCAAGTTCAGGTGCTTGAGTAGTGTAGTATTTTAAAATAAAAAAATACAATTAAGAGCAGCAGAAATAAAGTAACAGACCTATCAAAGGGAAAATAAAACTAACATTCTTTTTGGTATTTTGTTAGAACTATTTTGAAAATGTCTTCAGAATTTCATATGAAAGTCTGCATAATTTAAAGTGCCATTTAGCTTTTAAAGTGGGGCTGGGGAAGAGAAACATTATGCAGCATAGCTGCTTCCTAGAAATGGAAATCCTGACTCTGCATTCCTTTGACCTGGAAGTTTTCAACCTTCCCTCTATTCTTGTTTGGCAGTATTTGATGTGTGTGTTGATAAAGTGCGTATGAGAAATTGATCTTGCTTTTATTGATGCCATATCATGATCATGTTTAGGTAGTTTCTTAGTGCTCATGTTATACCTTCTTGAGGCTCTTAAAATAAGCTTGTAATATGAAACAATACATTGCTTGAATTTTATAAGTGTTATTCATCTATGTTTTCCTAATAGTAATTATATTTCATGAAAGTGTTGGCTAAGAAAATAATACTATGTAGGTATTTTACAGTTTTTATGGTGTTTGGTGTATTACTTCTTCTGCCACGCTTTAGTTAATTCATATCCCTTGCAAGTTGAGCTCAGATGATTTATCTTATTGCTTCAATAATGTTCCAAATTTTTTGTAGACCTGAATGTTGTTGTTGTTTGCAATAGATTTTTGGAAAACAACAAAAATAACACCTTTAAAATTTGTAACCACAAAAATAGAATTCCCTTATATCCAGTTTATACATTTTTATTATTAAAAAAAAGTTTAGCAATCATTTCATACTGAATATTGTCTAATTCGATACCGTTTAAATTGAACTACAATCATTTAGACCCGTTCAATGTTATTAAGTATTACTTTGCTGTTATAAGTTTTAAGGATGTTATTTTTTGTAATTTTTCTCGTTTGTTTGTTTTTAATGCTTTCATCTTCAACTGTCAAATTGACTATATACTTGTATGCTCTTATTTCTGTTTTGACTTTATGAGCACCGGAGTATTATGAGTTGTTTAGGGGAAAAAATAGATTATGAGATAAGATCTTTAAATTTACCTTTGAATGACTAATTAATGCATCTATAGGAAGGATGTTTCATTTAGTACTAAAACTATTAGTTTTGTGTCGACTTGGTACTATTTTTTTTTTTGTTTCAATTTACTACTAAAACTATGTAATTTTGTTTCATTTTAGTATTATGTTAGTTTAGGCATCTAAAATAATAGAAAATCAAATCATGTGACCACGTTAGAGATATTTTATTAATTTTCATATATAATTTTAAAAAAGGCAGCAAGGTATATAGGTGCGAAGGTGAGGAGGAAACTATTCACCAACACAACTACTGCACCGTCGTTTCATCTTGCCTTGCTGCCGCGCCCAACAGCAGCCATCGTCACACCTCTTCGCAACCCAGCCACGGTCTAGAGCAACGAGCAAAGCAGCAAAATCGTGAGATATCCATAGCCTCACTTGTTGAAGACAACACAACCAGTCAATTCATTTCTTGCAAACACGAAATTCGGAACACTATTTTCTTCCATATCCATTTTCTTTCAAAGCCATTATAATCCAGATTTTCAACCCCATATTTTTCAAGATATTTTCTTCCGGTGCCATTTCATTGCTGTCTGCTTGTGTTTTTTTTATTTTTTATTTGTATTATATATGAAAATTACTAAAATACACATAATGTGGTCACATGATTAGTACATGTTTGATTTTTCTGTTATTTTGGATACCTAACTAACAGAATATTAAAATGAAACTAAATTAGTTGTTTTAGTAGTTAAAAAAAAAGTTTTAGTACTAAGTCGAAACAAAATTAATAGTTCTAGTACTAAATAAAATGTTTGCCTGTATCTATATTTCAGCTTCGTTTTAGTCTCTATCTAATTTTTCATCGACTTTTCCATAGAAATTTAACAGGTCAAAATTTCAGGAATCTCTATTATTTTAGTCTTGACAAAATTTTCATATTTTCTATATCTTTCAGGCCATTACGAGAGGGACATTCATTCTTCTCTCTGCTCTAGTTATGATCTTAATCCAACCAATTATTGCATCTCCAGCTTTTGCGACCTTTCAAACTGCAGCTAATAAAGGGGCTCCTGCTGCTGCTACAATTGGTGGAAGACTGATCCAGACTGAATTGCTGAGTAGTGCTTGGACTGGTTTCTTTGCTGGTTGCTTGCACACATTGTCTGGACCAGATCACCTTGCTGCTTTGGCTCCACTTTCAATTGGGCGTAGCCGCATGGAAAGTGCAGCTGTTGGAGCCCTTTGGGGCTGTGGTCATGATGCTGGTCAGGTAATCTTTGGCTTAATATTTCTATTATTAAAGGATCGGCTTCACATAGAAGTTATCCGAACATGGGGTACAAGAGTTGTGGGCATCACTCTACTCGTAATTGGTGCTATGGGTATTAGAGAAGCTTCAGAAGTTCCCACCCCATGTGTTGCTTTAGATAATGGTGAATGTGATGTAAGTGTTTACGAAGCACTTGACAGCCCTACAGTTGGAAAGAAGAAGATTGGTTTTGCCACCTTTGCTACTGGGATTGTTCATGGTCTCCAACCAGATGCATTGATGATGGTATTGCCTGCACTTGCATTGCCATCACGCTTGGCTGGTGCTGCTTTTCTTATTATGTTTTTAGTCGGGACAGTAGTTGCAATGGGAAGCTATACAGTATTTTTAGGCTCATGTAGCCAGGCATTAAAGGACAGGGTGCCCAGAATAACTGAGAAACTGACATGGGCTTCTTCAATCATAGCAATTGCTCTTGGATCTGCCATTATCATCAGCCAGTTCTTTGGTTACAGTCTATATTGATTCATCTGAATCGGCGCCGAGATTCACAGTTTTCAACATTTTCCAGGAGTGCTAGACAGATAAGTTCATAGAAAGGACGGCCAAATTGATTACATCGGAAGTTCATCAGTGTCCACCATTTTTCAGTGAGAGTGGTTTCTTATATTTTCTTCAGCATTTGTAGTTCTTTTTATGGTAGAAATCAGATTGCTTTAGTGCTTGTTTGCATTATTTGGTTTCCAGTTAAATTCTGTTATTTATGTGAAATTTAGAATTAAAATTACGTCTTAGTTGATAATGAGGTCCAGTAATTGCACCGTGAATGAGATAGATGGCTACCATGTTTACATAAAAGTTGAAAATGAGAACTCGGGGCAATCCTATAACAAAGAGTTTTAGGGTAGTTTGTTTATTCTAAAATCTTGTAAATGCATTTTTGAAAGCAAAAAAGTGCTTCAGAATTAACTACTTATCTTTATTAAAAGTACTTTTTAGGGCTAAGAATACATTCATTTTTAATGAAATCTCTAGTCAAAACACTTGATATAAAGACTAGCTTATATTTCTTGTGAAAATATACATCGTCTTAGTGGATAGAATACGCAAAATTTTACTCAATTTACAATTGGATTAAATTTTTATCAATTATGAATTTTACCATCTGTGACCTATTTACACGTACAATCATTCAAATCGTATATGCCGATTGATTTGAATCAATTTCCATAATTCATTAAATAATATTTTTTATGATTATATAAATATTTTTTTTAAAAATATGATACAAATTACAAATCAAAGTAACTTAAACTTAAAATTATTATATACTACACTTGTTCGTTAAAATTGAAAATTTTCATTCAAGAGGTTAAAAACAAAAACAACTGAAGATTATACTCATTTAATTATTGTATATATATAGCTTATGAGTTTGGATTATGATAAAATTATTTTAAATTATTATAAAACTCAGATAATTTATAAACAAATATAAAAATATTATATTTACAATATATACAAATCTCATCGAATATGTAAATTTAAAAATATTAACCTGTTATTTAATCCATATAAATGAATTTTATAGATGGATGAAATGTACAAATATTTTGTGCACCCCTATACCATGTTACTTATAACGGGTAGAAACCCATCAAGGAGACTTTTTTTATTTCTAAACCTGGGTCCATTTCGTAAGCTCACTGCTCTATAACTCATAACTTGAAACGGGTCCTCAAGAATAATAAATTTCACGAGGAAAAAATAAAAGAATAATCAAGTTCAACCCACAACTTTGGAAGCGCATTATAATTTATAAGAATACAATTTGCACTTAGACGTTAAGAAGATAAAGATGATGATATACATGAGAATGAGGGAAAATTGTAAAATAAAAGCATCAATGAAGGATGATTCCCAGATTAATATGAATTTTACGGACTTTGCTTTCTGTTGATGTCATATAGCACGCACACATCTGCTGCTGTCTTCAACTGAATTGCAGAACAGATAGATTAATCATCAGATATCAGCTCTAATCAAATAAAGTCATCTAGTTTACTGATTATTTAAGAGAGTTTCAAAGAGAAACTACTATCATATTGATTCCTAGCAAATATTAATATTATACTCTGATGAACCTTGTCCTATATTTATCAAAGCAATGATTTTTTTCTCTCTCCCTATTTTGATGAAGATAATAAATAACTAAGAATTACTCCAGAATTACAAGAGCATCATCGACCATTACCTGTATAACATTAACAACTTGCTTAACTGCCCATCCGAAAAGACTCAAGCCAAGTATACAACAAAGAACAATACTCTGTTTTGCAGAACTTGTTATAACCTGAAAGATAAAAATCAAAGCTAACATGGTCTGCAAATTTCCAATCTCTATTAGAAAATAGTAGCTATAGCACATTTGGAACTTACATCCATCAAAAATTCAGTTTCATTCTTTGCAAGAAGAAACAGAGATAAATAAAGGACCTGCAAATCTTAAGGTCAGATCAAGATAAACAGTAGCTGTAACAACAAATGATTGTTCTCAGTTAACGCAAAGAAATTATGAATTACCTCGCATGCTACACAACAATACCCCATAAACATCCTATTTCCATAGTACAGTTTAAAAAGCCAGTTGGTGCTGTCCTTTACATCTTTATGACTAACCTTACCTGACAAGAAAGTACTGTAAAAGTACAAGGATCAGCATAAGAAACTCTAGATATGGATTTCAGTTCCAGAATTTATCTTGAGAATCAAATACGACACAAGTAATGAGAGTATCGCACCTGTACATCTGTAGCCAATGGCTTCCAATATCTAAGGCCAACAATGAGAGGAAAACCGAGGTAGGTCTGCATTAAATACCCATCAAAGGCTCAGAAATGTATGCTGGAGAATACAAAGGCAATTTTAATGAAAATGAGGAATACCAACAAATAATTTTACCGGTAGAGTTGGGAAAGAATTACCAGCAAACAGGCAGTACTAATCCTGAGATACAAAGCAGTTGAATGAGGACTTGAGTTAGGCATAAGACTGTAACTTTCAAATTAAGAATTGATAAAAACGTAAGCCATGCAACCTAGCAAATCAAGCAGTACCTCATAAGTATATATTTCGAACAAAATATTGAAATTAAGAGTATCACCTGTCAGTTACCATGTCCAAAACAGCTCCAAAAGTTGAGACTGAAATTAGAAGAGAAAGGAAGGCGTAAAAATCACAGTTCAGGGACTTCATGATGATCAATTGCCATTTTTGTACTTTTTGGCAGAGATTACGATCAACCACTAATTGTTTTTCACAATTAAGCTAAGATTTTCAATCCATAAATTTCAATAATATCAAGCCCTATTGTTGTTGAACAGGAAACAGAAATCGACATAAAATACTTTACTGACAGCATCCTTTACTAAATCCTTCTAATTAATTTCGGGGGAAGAAAGCTTTAAAAATACAAATGAAAACTGTCATAAGAAGCTTTTTCCAGTCAAAACATAAGTCTCTAGAATGAGAAAGCATGCTATAGTAAAGTTAATGTAGAGATCTCTTCAAAGTTTCGTTGTATTGCAATCCACCAAGTTATGTCTTGTTCAGTACAAGTCTAGAATAGGCAAATGATTGAAGTAAAGGGGGCATAATAAAGGGTGAAAATGAGCAAGTAAAGCTGCAACAAAAAAATATTAGAACCATAAGTACAAAAAAGGAAGAGGAGTTTGAAAGCAAATAAGAATTCAAAGCAAGGAATCTTAATAAAGCTCTTTTCAGTCAAACCATGATAAAGAGTATCGTTTTGACAGAACAATAACAAAATTAGATTCGGAAGATTGTAGCTGATTCTATACCTTGATTGAATTTGCGAGCACACCAGCCATCTATGGCATCACATACAAAACTGAAAAGGGAAAATTTAATTCTCTAACACTTCCCAAAACACATGCTAATTTAAAGCTCCTCTTAAAATTAATACTAACCTGAAGAAATATAGTATGGAAAAGAGCTCCTTGTTGGAGAAACATTGGGCAAAGGCAAAACAGTTTATAAGAACCCTTATGTATCCTGCATTCCAAATAAGGGAAAGCACTTGTTAACAGAATCAAAGGAGTCACAGTGTCAAGCGACCAGAAAGACATATCTAGGGAAGGGAATTCAATCAACTTTTTCCCAATTCTTAAAGATGGAAATGAATGTAACAGTTCCTATTACAGAAATTTGTGACAAAGAAAACAAAAACCTGCGTTACAGAGTGAGTTTTCCGAAATGGGTTATTTTCAGTCAGCTATCAAACATTAATTTCCTAGTAATACTTCCTCATCAAGAGCTATAAGACTGCAAGAAAGTCAAATGTTCATTATATTTTATCTCTGCAAGGTGTTTAAACATTATGATTAAATGAGCTACTTAAATTGAGTGCATTATGGCAACTAATTCTCGCAGCCAAATGATGAAATGATTTTAGATAGATTGCAACATGTACACAAGCATAAAACAAGTGAGTCACATTTCAATACCCACCAATGATATTTGGAATGTAAAGGTATACTGATAGTTTTGCTGGTCTTGGAACAGACTTTCTGGCCATTGAAATCGTCTTCCAACTTAAAGCTGCATCAAAATGCATTAGATTACTCGGTTAAGCATGATCAAGCAAACTATAAAAGTAATGTTTTGGGCTTTCTCTCGATAGCTTAATCTTGCTTAAGCTTTTCAGAAATGGTATCAGAGTTTGGGGTTTTGCGTTTAAACCCAGTACCTCGATTGCAAGTGTTGGACCTAAAGTTACATAGAACCAACACATGTAAAGTAGTGATGAGTGCATAAAAGTAATATTAGCTTTTCTCTCAATAGCTTAAGCTTTTGAGAGAGTTTGTATCTAATAACTTCTAACACATGTTTCATTGTTCTAACGGCTTCAACAGACCCCAAACCCGAGAAATGCAAAATCAATCAATTAAAACTTAACGGAAAGTCACCGACCAGACAAAAAAGTAGGATCGCTTCAAGGCGGGAAATTCAATTGTGGAAATGAAAGTAAGAACTATGAACTCGATATAAATCACTATAGCATTATTTAAAAGGAATCATAGAACCAATATATAATTGGAAGAAAAATTACTTTGAAATTATCATGAACTAGTCAATCAGATTGAATTCCAACCCAAAATAAAAAAATTAGAAACGGGTTCATGAAATAAGCTCACATCAGATGAGACCCTAATCAACCAACCATCAATTTTCGGTACTGTGTATCATAGAGAAGTTAAACCAAATATTTTAGCAGAGAGACAGAGAGAGAACCTTGCATACCTAGAAATTTGAGAGCTAAAAGCAGAGCCTTACCAAGCAAATCTCTCTATGCTTTGCTGCTGGTTGTTTCTTCTTCTTTGGGCGATTCGTTTCTTGCGAACGAGGTTTTGGTGGATTCAAAGTTTCGCATAATCTTTTTTTTTTTTAAGCGACGAATTTAGTTGGAAAAAGAAATCCACAGATCCATTCATTTTTAAAAATGTATAATTTAATTATTGTTTTTTTTAATATGATTTATAAATTTTTCACTTGTTCTTATAGTATATATAAGTTGAATTTAAACATAATATTTTAATCTAAAATGGATTAGTTAAATTTAAATTGGAAATGGGAACTAAAAGATAAAATTAGTCTTTAAAAATTAAATTGCAATCAAATTCAATAAAAGCTTTAAAAATTGATTTTTGTTAATTTTGTTAATCAACTTTATCGAATAGTTGTGTTTATTTGAATAGGAAAACTGGAGGTAATATTGGTGTAAATTGTGATTATATATTGAAGAATATAAGAAAATTTATTAATTTTTAAAATTTATATTATATTATATTATTTATTTTTTAATAAAATAATATTGATTAAGATATTTTATTTATTTTTAATAAAATTATAATATAAAATATAATAAATAATAATTCATAAAACAAATTTAATAATAAAAATGATTTAAAATTGTATTTATTATGATTATAATTTAAATGAGATAAAATTATATTAAATAATATTTAAATAAAATAATAAAATTTGTCAATGACTCTACCCAAGAAAAGGACATAAGATGGCAAAAAAATCACGACGTACAATCCACAAACCTTGACAGCCGTTAAAAGGGAATGACAAAGTAATGGTAGGGAGGTTGAAAGCTTCGTACAATTGGGGATTGGGATCACAATTAGGGTTTAAAAGAAATAGACCCAACGCTAAAGCTCTAATTTTTGTTTTGAATTAAAAAAAATCCTAAAATACTAATATTATTGATTTTTTGAACATTTTTTTTAATAATTAATAATATATAATATTATAAATTTTTAATAAATACATGCCTCTGCAACCTTTTTTTTATTAAACTTTGGATTTTTGCATCAAAACGAGAAAAGAAAAATCATATAATTTAGGCTAAGTTCAACATAAATGAATGAATTGTTCATATCAAATAAATTTTAAAGGACTCTTCCCATTACAGTCTCAACATGCTTATCTTATCATTTACATATCAAAAGTTGAAGAGTTGAACAACATAGTGTATGACAACCGCATTTTAATATAGTCAAAGAAAGCATGACATTTTAATTATCAAACAATAACTTAATTTAAACCCTCTTTTTCAAACATCCTTTAATGAAAAAAAAACTAAGTAGTTTGAAATAAATACAAAAATACAAATATAAACCTTAACAAAATTAAATTTTAAAATTAAGTCAGGTATTATAATATTACCATTTTTAATTATTTGATAATTATTTTTATCAATATCATTGAACTACTTATATATATAATTAAAAAAATTATCAAAAACACGTACTTAAAATCCTACTTTTCAAAGTGGAGATGAACGTACTAATAAATGAGCCTAAATAATACTTCCAATATTATTAACATGTTATAGTAAATTGAGCCCAAAATATTTATACGTGAAAGTATACATAAATATTACGGTGAGTTTTGACAAAAAAAAATCCATCAAATTTTTTACATGTGAATGAGAAACATAAAAATGAGGAGATGAAAGAAAGAAAAATGATCCCTTTTTGTCATATGTCCACTCATTTTTAATCAAATAAGTAATAATTTAAAAATAATTATATTAAATGGTAACAATCAAAACATATACATGTAATAATTTGTGAAAAATTAAACCAATTTAATATAAGTGAATGATAATTTTATTTTTAAGATAAATATCTTATAATAAAATAATATAAAATAACTTTTGATAAAATCATCACCTAAATAACATAGAAATATTTATGTTGTATCATTAATAATCAAAGATAAATATACAAAAATGTATTTGAATCTATAGCCATTAATTGATTCTATAGATAAACATATTTTTTTAGAGAATCTATTAGTTTTATTTAGATAATCATTCAATTTTTTTATGTTCTATCTAACGGTGAGATATTAAATAAACTTAGAATGAATAATACTTGTGATCTAGTAACCATAACTACTATATATATATATATAATAATTGTATATATTTTTTAATTCATAAATAAAATAAACATTAGTCTTAAGTCTCTACATATTAAAGATACACACCTTATTAGATATATTAAAACCTAAATTACATAAACCTTAGAATATTATTTTTAAATGGGCTTCATTTTATATCACGATTTATAATACATAATTATTTACATATAAATACAATATTGGATTAAGTATCCAACAATCTCCCATTTTTTGTTATATGTGTAATATTATAATTATATATTATAAAAATAATCATATGAGCTCAATTTTGATGTCAATACTAAATGTATCTGTAATCAATCCAATCCATCAATTATACCCGTGTAGGATCAAAGTAACATTCATTATATTTGTCATAACTCAATCCAACCATAGTCATGAATGTCAATATAATTGAATGATATGGATTTTAACATGAAATTTTTTATGTAATGTGATATTAACATATCTATTTTTAACTAGTCCAATCTTAAACTTTAGCGAGATCAGATAACTTCAAAATATCTTTAAACTAAAATAATTGAAAGTTTATTTATATTAAAGAATATTTAAAATTACAAACTCTCACTAAAACTAAATATCCTTAAATGATAGAGCACACATACAAGTAGTATTCTTATGACATTTTGGGTGGTATTCCCTTAGTAAGTGAATTTGCAATCATAGAGTTTGTACCAATCTATTCTATAGACACATATATACTTTGAACTCTTTTATTAACAATCAAGAACTCGATCTATATATGCTTCAACTCGTTGGGCTTCTATTGTTAGTTAAATATAACACCGTTGACTTATTATCATAAAATAACTTAAGTGATCTTTTAATACTATCTACTATACACAACCCTATGACAAAATTTCACAATCATATTTCGTGATTAGATGTATTATAACATGCTATGAACTCTATTGTCATGGTAGAAAAAGGTATAATAAGAGAATGTTTAGCACTATTCTAGTAGATAACTCCTTAGCATAGCAGGCACACATAACCCAATGTAGATTTCATACTATCTTGACATCCAATAAAATTAGATTTGGTATACCCAATGATCTCCAATTGATATAACTTCCAATATGTGAGCATATAGTCTTTTATTCTCTTTAAGTACTACAAGACTCGTTAGGTTATCTTTCAATGGTTTATTCCTTGATTGCTTACATATCTACCTAAAATCTCAACAATGTGCATAATATTTGGATGTGTACATACCTAAGTATATATCAGACTCCTTACTGTTGGCACATAAGGAATCTTGTACATTTTTCTTTCCTCAAAATCATTCTTAAGGCACTGATTAAGACTAAATTTGTCTCCCTTAACAACAAACTTGCAATTCTGCATGTCATATCTCTTGAGAACCTTAGTAATATAGCTCTTTTGTAATAATTCTATAATACTCTAAGAGTGATCTCATAATATCTGTATGCCTAATACAAAAGTGACATTATCAAGATCTTTCATCTTAAATGTCTTAGTTAGAAATCTCTTTATTTCATACAATAAGCTTATATCGTTGATGTCAAGCAAAATGTCATCGACATATAAAACTATAAAAATATACTTTCTCTCACAAAACTTATAATATATGCAATCATCAACCAAATTCATCTCAAAACCAAACAAGATAATCACTTAATGAAACTTGAAATACTATTATCGAGAAGCTTACTTGAGCCCATAGATGAATTTATTAAGTTTGCAAATTATATTCTTTAGGTCTCCCAACACGAGTTTTCTTGTTGCATCATATATATTATCTCATCAATGTCGCTATTGAGAAACATCATCTTTACATCCATTTTATGTAACTCAAGATTGAAATGTGTTATTAATGCCATTATAATTCTGAAAGAGTCTTTCAAATAAACTGTAGAGAAAGCCTCTTTATAATCGATGACTTCTTTCTGTGTCAAGTCATGTGCAACAAGATGAGTCATGTATCTCTCCTTATTGCCTTTTGAATCCCTATCTATCTTAAATGTTTATCTACAACCAATGTGTTTCACACCTTTTGGCAATGGGACTAGATCCCATATGTTATTGTCCTTCATAGATTTAATCTCATCATTGTGGTATCAATCTACTTTTGAGAGTTAAAAAATTCCATGGCTTGATGGAAGTTAATCGAATCTTGTTCCATTACTCCAATATCAAACTCATGTTCTTGAATAAATACAATGTATTCATCTAGCACTACACCTTCCCTTTCTCTAGTGGATCTCCTCAATGGCAAGAGTTCTTAAGGTGGTAGAGTTTGTTCATTTAGAACAATTTCTTAAATGAAAGGTTCTTTGAGATTGTCTTAATTTGTCGTCAAAGTTAGGAATGTGATCATGAACAATATCTATAGCACCTGTGGGAAAATCAACATATTCTACTTCAAAGACAAATTCTCCAACTTTTTCCCCTTACAAAGTCAACATCCTTAAAGAACTGAGCATTTTTTTGATTCAAAAATCAACTTAAATGTGGGATCATAAAATGTGTACCCCTAATTTTTTTAGAATATCAAATAAAATAGAAACTCACCGTCCTTGAGTCCAAATTATTTTCATTAGGCCTATAAGACTTAACCTCAAATGGACATCCCCATTTATGCAGGTGCTTTAAACTATGTTTCTTGTTTGTCCAAAGTTCATAAGGGTTTTTGGTTGTTACTTTTGTTGAAACCCTATTATGAATATATGTTGCAGTCTTAAACATTTCTCCTTAGAGTGATTCTAGTAAGGTAGAATGATATTATACTTCTCACCATACCCTTAAGTATCATGTTTCATCTTTTGATAATACTATTCATAATGGGCAAACCCGACACAGTGTACTGTGGGACGATAACACATTTTTCTAGAAACTTAGCAAACAATCCTAGATGTTGTTCACCTTATTGTCATATCTATCATAGTATTCACCACCATGATCAGATATTACGCTTCTTATTTTTTTGGTGAGTTGGTTCTCAACTTTCAACTTTATATCTTTGAGCATATTCAATGATTATGACTTTTCATGAATGAGAAATAAACAGTCATATCTAAAAAAATCGTCTATAAATATTATAAAATATTATTGAGTATTCTAAGTGATTGTAGGAAATTGAGCACAAATGTATGTATGTATAAGTTCTAAGACTTCTAAATTCATGTCTTAAACTCCTTTTATTGGTTTGTTAACCCTTTATAAAATTAACATAATCATCAAAGTTTGGGAAATTTAAAGGGTTTAAAATTTCTTTAGACAAGTCATTATATTCTCCGTATGGAGATATGACCTAATCTCTTGTGCCATAATGTAATCGAATTTTCACTTAGTTTTTTATACATCCTGTACTTAATTGTAGTTTTCTTATCATTCTTTCTTTTCTTTCCTTTTTTCTTGTACTTAGAAAACGAAGTCGGTTGAGTATTATGAGATGAACTTATTCAGATACCAAGTCTTTTTTTTATAATTGTAACTCACCTTAAAATACTTGAACTATTTCAGAAAGCATATCAAAACCAAATGCAATGAAAATTGCTCACAGAGTTCTAATTTAAATGTTTATGATATACTTCTTGATATTCCCTTTACTCCTACATCTTATTGAAATTAGAATTGTCAAGAATGTACTTATTTTAAATTTTTTTGTGTTTCGCAAAACTCTTTCATTTTAGACATTGTGTCTTTGAATACTCCCAAAATGATTTCTTTATATACATTGTATACATGTAATTTGATTTCTCTAACTTTTCTTTTTTCTTTCTTTTCATCTAATTTCTATAAAAATATATATATTAGTAACTTTCCATATTAAGTTTTTAAATTGTAAGATAATTAAAATCTAATTGTAACATAAAAAACCTTAATTACCATGCTAAAACGATTGCCAAATTGAATTCAAAAGATGAAAAAGATAATATTTCTATTTTAATGTTATTTTTATAGCATTGAATTACTTGTGAAACTTAAAGCAATGAATTGACACGCTGTTATTTTTATACTTTTTTTTATCAAAATGAATAATAAAAAAATAAACTTTATCAAATCCATATAGGAAGATTCATATATTAACACGTGTATGTTTCATTACTTTTTTTAATTCATAATCAACGATAAAAGAAAATAATTTTTTTTATCAAATTTGAATCCATATTTCAATATGAATAATATAAAAAAACTTTATCCATATATATTTAATAAAAAAAATTATATATTAAATCAAAGATAAAATAAAAATATTTATAAATTATTCTTAAATTCTAAAACCATAATTTTAGAATACAATAATTATTATTCTCAAATATAATAATATTATAACAAGAATAATTAGAATTTAAAACACTGAAATTATTTAGATTGAAAATTTGAATTTCAATGATTCAATATTAAAAAAATTTGATATCACTTGTTAGAAAAAAATAACATTCGATAAAAATTATTATTTAAATAACTTAAGAACATTTATATTATATCATTAAAAATTAAAAATAAATATGCTAAGAGTATCAGTGACTATTAATTAATTCTGTTGATAAATAATTAGTTTTACATATCTATACATTTTATTTAAAAAATTATTTTATTTTCTCTCTATTCTATCAGATAATAGGATATGAGATAAAATTAAAATAATATGTATAATTTAGTGACTATAACCACTATATAAATAATTAATAATTACATATTTATTTTAATATATATTTAAAATAGACATTTACTTTATGTTTTTATATATTAAAGGTTCAAATCTTATTAAATATATTAAAATCTAAATTATTTTAATATTGATAAATTAATTTTAAATAAACTTAATTTTATTTAATATTTTATAATATATAATTTTTTATATATAAATCCAACTTTAAATTAAGAATCCAATAAATTTTCCTTAAGCTGATAAGTGATAACATATCCATATATGTATATATATGAAAACGGTGTAAAGATACTTCCCTATTCTAGTATGATACTCCACCATTTTAGGTCTCCAAATTTCATTGTTCCACGAACATCCCTTATCATTTCTATTGCATATCCCACAACATTATTTTTTTAAGATATATTTAATGTATCATATCAAATAAATTAAATATAATTATTTTATAATTATTTAATATAATATTTATATATTTATATATTTATATAATATAATCGATAAAATTTATAATAAATATTTTAATTAAATAATATATATTTTAAAAAATTAATTAATTTTATCAACTGTTAAAGTAAGTTCATTGCAAAAATATTTAAATTAATATTTAAATTATTTTTATATTTTAAAAATTATTTAAAAAAAAAAATTAAGATGAAAGAGAAAGTTAATAATATACATCATTTTAAAATATTAAGTATAATATCTAATTAAATCTATACCAATTATTAGTATTAAAAAATTTCATATTTTTATTATGTAAAATATAATCGAACTTTATAATAAAATATATGAATATATAAAATTTATAAAATCATAATATTTAATATTATATAAACTATTATCATATGTTATTACCAGCTGAGCAAACCCTCTGCTTTATATCGGATATAACTCCTTTTCTTATTCATATATAACTTAATTATTATAAAAATTTATTTTATAAATATAATATAATGATGTTGCCATATTTTCGCAATATGTAACATAAATAAACTATTAGGTATATATATTCCCAAAATTAAGATAGTAAAAAATATTATTAAGTTAAGAATTTAAGTAACTTTATTTAAAATTTAAGTTATTATATATTATTATAAAATATAAATATATATGTATCAAATATTTTATTCAATTATATTTAATTTTAATACTTTTTTTTCTTTCAAAAAATAGATAGAATTAAAAGTATAATTATTAAATTAAAGTAATAAAAAAATTATGTGTCACTTTCCCAAATTTAAATGCAAGGAATAAAAACAGCGTTTCTTTGGCGGAAATTTTAGGGGCATGACTTTCAACCGACAAAATTATAAATATAATAGATTTATAATTTATAATTATAAAAAATATTTAATTAGATACAGTCTAAATCATTATATTGTTTAATTAATGTTTTTTAAATATTATTAAAATTAATTTAAAAAATTACAAAATGAAAGAGTAAATACATCTGATGAGTAATTTTATATTATATTATTAGAATATTAAAATTATTATTTAATTGAATAGATTTATATTAATTAATTTAATTTTATAAAAATAAAAAAAATTATTAAATTTATAATATATAAATGATATTAAATAATGTATAAAGTTTTTCCAACAGTATTGATTGATGAGGATACTATTTATTTCCCCCACAACAAAATTGAAAAAATACAGATCGAAGGTCCCCACAAAAATAGAAAAGAAAGAGTTCGTGAGGAAAAGTAAGTGAGAGAAAGAAGATCCTAAAATTCAGCCTTTCCAGACGACCAAACTGACAAGTCTGTGATTCTACACTAATTCACATTTTCACAGGAAAATTTTATATATTATTTCATAACTTATAAATAATAAGTAATTTAATATCATAATTTATATTCATAAATCAATAAAAAATTAACATATATATATATATATAAATTTGTGTCCGGATACTAATAAAATTACTCTTTTAACAGTTTCTCCTTGGCTTTTCTCTGACTCACATCCATACCCACTTGAAGTCTCTGGTTTGAATTCCATCATTCAAAGAAAAACAAACTCTGACCACCCCGATAATTTAGTCACGAAATCTGCATGTGTACGTCTTTTGCTTGCACCTTCCCATTCATCCCCCTCTATTTATTGCTTCTCTCTCTTTCTCTAAATAAAAATAGAATCCTGGTCCTCTCTTTCCCAATTTTTTATACGGTTTACTTTAATTTAACCGTTCCTTTTCTTTCTCCACTATCCTCCTATTAACTTATCCATCTTATATATATTGCCTTCTTCTACTCCACAACTTTTCGTATGTATGTTTCTCAAAGCTATAACATATATCCCATGAGACATATATGAATCAGCGTGAGATTGTCTAAATTGGTTAAAGTTTTGATTTATTTAGAGGAAACCCATTTGGAATTTGTATCTTGATTGTGGGTATTATTTGTAGCTGTTTTTGTTTTTAGATAGTGATTTGATGGCGATTCAAGCACAGTTGTATCCTGAAAGTACTGGGTTTTCGATATTTGGCTCTCAACATTTGATAATGACCATGGATTCCCAACAGAAAGTACAAGAACAAGAACAAGAACAAGAACTTTTGGTGCAATTAGAGATTAAAAATCTTCAACAGCAGCAACAGAACAAAAGATTTCGTTTTGATTCAAAGACCAATAATAATACTACCTATCGTACTGTTCATCAAACTATGACTTATGATCAGAACATAACAGCCCAAGTTGAGAAGCAGAGACAAGAAATTGATCACTACATCGAATTACAGGTAAAATTTTAAAGCTTTCTGGCAATTTATTACTGGGTTTTTAGTCCTTTCATTTGATGACGTTGTTTTAGGCTTTAACTGTTTGGTTAAAAAATGTCTTGCGTTTTGCTTCTTTTGGTTTTATAGAATGAGAGACTGAGATTAATACTACAAGAGCAGAGAAAACAACAATTTTCAATGTTTTTAAAGAAAATAGAGGCCAAAACCATAGAACTAATGAGACAAAAGGATGAAGAAATAGCACAAACAACAAATAGAACAATGGAGCTTGAATATTTCTTGAGAAAATTAGAGATGGAGAATCAAACATGGAAAACAGTAGCACAAGAACACGAAGCCATGGTTGTGTCTCTGAACAACACGTTAGAGCAAGTCAGAGGAAGAGCTTGTTGTATTAACAATGGCGCAGAAGATGCTGACTCTTGTTGTGATGTGGGAAGAGAAAACGACGAAGAAATAGAAAATGAAAAAACAGGGGAAAACAGAATAATGGGAAATGACGACATTGTTGAACAACAGGGAAAGAAGATAACGATGGCTTGCAGAGTGTGCAATTTTCGAAGCTCGTGTATGTTGTTACTTCCTTGTAGACACCTTTGTTCATGCAAAGCTTGCGAGGCTTATCTGGATTATTGTCCCGTGTGTAAAACGGCTAAGAAGTTTAGTATGGAGGCTTTGATTTGATTTTCTAGGCTAATTTCCAGGGAAAATGTTAAAAAAAAAAAATCGAAGATTGGATTGGATTTACGTTAAAGTGGAGATGACAGATGGAACATAATATCATATAAGTATGTATTAACTGATAGCTATTTTTATAACAAAAATTATAATACTAAATAACTAAATATTTTATTTTGTTTTAAAGTTTTTAAATATAAAAATATTATTTTTGTATTAACAATTTTTGTCACTGTAATTGGACTACTTTAAACTTAATTGGAAGTTATAATAAAAAGATAGATAAAAATAAATTTATAGATATATTATTTAGTTTTATTTAGCAACAAATATATTATTAAAATATAATTAAAATGATTAAAATTGTTAAAAATTAATGGAAAGAGTTGGTGATAAATCTATATATCTATACATAAATTGAGAATTATAATTATTAGTTTATAAATTTATTATTAAATTATTACATGTGACTTTTTCATTTAGTGTTTTACTTAAAATTAAATTAATGATATTTTTTATTTGATTAGATTGTAATTTGTGATAGATTTATTAATTTAATCTTGAAATCATAGAATATTGGAAGTAGAAAAAATCTTACATATAATATATTTTTCATTTTTCATTAATATTATAAGTTGATATTGTTTTTATTTTATGATTTTTTTATAAAAATAAAAAATTAAGATAGACTTTATTTTACCTTATTTTAATTATATAATATAATTTTTAATATATAAAATTTTAATTTTAAAAAATATATTACACATTTTTTTTAAGAAATTAAAATTAAAACATTATATAATATAAAATAAAAGAAAAAAAGAAGTGAAAATAAATACGAAAAGAGAATGAGAAATGTAATGCATATGATACTCGCTACTCACCCACCAAAACCCCATGTCTTTATCGCGGTCTAGTTCGGTCTAATTTTGAGTAAAAAATTAACCAAATTGGTTGTTCATAATGCTCAAACCAGACTGAACCGTTTGGCTATCAAAAATGTTGTAACCGAATAGTTTAGTCCGATTTGATTAACGATTTAAAACGATTAATAATACATAAATACGATACATATAATTTAATAGGATAAAGTCAAATGTGATGTTCATCAGTCATCATACATAAATAGATATTATTGTTAAATACATAAATACACAAATTGTTATTAAAATCCAAAAGTAAAACATATTAGACATGAAGAAATGAAGTCCTAATATCTCATTTACATAGAATTCTTACACATTATTAATCATCAATGATCAATATAGTGTCTTTAATGAAATCTACAATAAAATAAAATCATATATCATTATATAATCATATTTAAAAAATAAAATTAGACATAATTTTTAAGTCTTGCAATTACCTAAATCAACATCTTCATAAATTTCTAAGTCATCATTGTATTTTGATAAGACGACATAGTTATTAACGGAGGAACATAACCAATTTTGACTACATACTAATACCTCTATTATTTTAGGATTCAAAAAACTCCTAAATGGATCAATAAAATCATATAAATCATCATCACTTATATATAAAATATAGATTAATACATATTTATAATATATTAAAACATTAACTTTTGTACTTAATCAAAAATCATTTCAAAACTAAAACAACTAAATGATCTTAGTTATAAACAATATGGTCGCAAGTAGGGGTGTTCATTTATACTAAAATTTAAATCTCAAATATTTTGCATACTAATTAGATCAAGATGGGTAGATTATGATATAAATAAGATAAAACATTATCCATTTCATTATAAATAGATCATCGAAACAAACGTAATTATATGCAATTATGTAGCTTAAATAACACATTGTATTTTTTTCTAGTAAAGAACATGTATCTTAATATTGGCTGGAATCATAAATCACATGATATTTTCTGCTTGATTTTTTTATTAAAAATAAGGGGAAAAAACATGAAAAGAACATGTTAAAATCACAATCATGATTGAGGCTTAAAGAATGAATAAACTATTAGTAATGTTGAGAATATGTAATTTACATTGAAACTAATAATTCAAAGCAATATCAGAAACAGACAAACACGATGTAATGATAATTTTGGCACACACGGCTAGTGAAGAAAAAAAACAGAATTTAGGGGTGTCCAAAAATCCTAACATAAATTAAAAAAAATCCTATCAGAAACTCATTTGAGGAAGTATTTTAGAAACTCAAAAAAATCATATCATAAAAAAAATCCTATTAGAAACTAAAAAAATCGTATCATAAACAAACAAAAAAATCCTATCAGAAACTCATTTGAAGAACCGTTTCAAAAACTCAAAAAAACCCTATCAGAAACTAAAAAAAAAACTTGACAACCAATCAAAAATATAGACAATGTCTCGTACACAAAATTGTACTGAGAATGTTTGGAGAAGTCACACGAAAAAGTTCGTACATAAACTCAAACATATATCAGTCAGCTCACCACATACCTATTTCGTTCATGGATGATAGGATGCGGGGCGACGTGAGGAGAGGTGACTAGCTGGCGGTAGAGGCGACGCGAGGATGGTTGGGTGCTGTTGGAGGCGATAGCGGTTGGTTTAGGCTAGGGTTTTTTTGAGTCTCGCTCTCGCAAAGATGTAAACGCACGGCCGCTGAAAATGAATTAGGGTTAAGGATGGGAAATGCGATTTCATAATATATATATATATATATATATATGTATATATAAGGTAATGATTAATTAAAAAAATTAATTATTTATAAAAACCGGTCTAGTTCGATTGGTTTGTAATTTTTATAGCCGGACCGGACCATTTGAAAATTGGTTTTACTTAATGCAGACCGGACCAGACCATTTAAATTATGAAATTGTTCGGTTTAGTCCAATCCGGACCGATTTTCGATTTAAATCGATCCGATCCAGTTTATGGACACCTCTAATCCCTACACCTACACATGGGGAGGTTCTTTCTATAATCACACTTAAAGTTTTGAGCCTCGTCTGGTTTATTATATTTTAAAATTGTTATTTAAAAAATTTAAGTTTTTTTTCTGTCTAATATCGATTAAGAGTTTGATGACATTGTTGCTTATAAGTTTTGAGAACTCTTAACTTAATAAGATTTTATTAGATTGAGTTAGATTTGAAATTTTAACGTGATATTAGAGTTGTGCCCGGTTTGATGGGTGATTTTTAGGGCTCGATTTCTAACAAAAAAAAGTTACATCTTAAAATTACGGAGATGATGTTAGGTGTTTGATTTTTTAGATTAAAAATTAGTGTAATATAATTTTATTACTTTAAAAAATTAATATTTTCATTAATTGATTTTTACTTTAAAAGAAAATAATAAATGATAATAGTATAAAATCTAACTAATCAAATCGTATAACAATTTCTCTTAAAATTATGTAAACAGCAAAAATGCAAAAGCTCCATTTTCTCGTACAGTATGGCAAGGCTTTTTCTGAACTTTCTCAAATGCTTCTCTTTGTTTTGTTGCTTTTTGGGAAAGTGATATCGGATATGGACGCAACATCAGCCTTGCCATAGGTCTCACCCTCAAATCCCATAATTGGAGGCAGGTAGATGGTAAGGCTAACATATTTCGAACTCTTCTCGTTAAAAAATAAAAAATAAAAAATAAAAAAATAAACAATTATTCAAATATAATAAAAATATAAAGTTATGTGTTTTACTATTCATAAAAACTTATAATTTAAAAAAAATGTTAAGAATAATATTTAAAGTTAATTAATTAAATACAATGTTATAATATAATTTATAAATATTATGAATGTTTACATTCATTAAGTAAATCTTTTTGGATTTAAAAATTTAGAATTATTATGAACAAATTTGATGTAAACATAAAAACTTAGAGTGAAAATATTAATAATAATATTTTATGTTAATTAAATATAATATTATATTAGATTTTATAAAAATTATGTATAATGTCATCTTTAATTTAATCTTTTTTAATTGAAAAAAAAACTTTATAAAAATATAATATAATATAATATAATTGATTAAAAATATAAAATGAATAGTGTTGTTTGAGAAAAAACTCAAAATTTGAAAAAAATGTTAAAAATAATATAATATATTAATTAAATATAATGTTATACCAAATTATAAATATATACAGTTAAATATTTTTAGATTAAAAAACTGGTAATTGTTGTTTACTTTAACGATACCAAGTACCAACTGAACCCCTCCCACCTAAACTTTGTACGTACAATGTCTTTGGATTTCAAGGAAATTGCTTTCAAAATTCTTGCCACTTCGTCGATGATTGACTTTTTTCCAAATTTTAATTAAACATGGGCAGCAAAGCTGTTGGATTGGGAACATATATAGAATTGACGGGTGAAGGAAGGTTTTAATTTTTTTTATTTAATAAAAATATGTGTTATTTTGTAATAAGAAAATTCAAAAATTTTACTTTTTGCTATTTAATTTTAAATTATGTGATTTTTTTTTGTCAAAGTAAAAGAATTTGCATTTGGAAGAATTGAAAGTGCTATAAAATCACGTAGAGATTTTAGAGAGATAAGCAAATCAGTCCAATAAATTACATAAGTTTATATATATAATTTTTTTTATATTTAGATATTTAACACTTCATTAAAACGATTACATCTAATATATCATAATACAAATAAAGGTTCATTATCCCAAAATAAGATCATGTTTATCTACTTATTTAATACATGTTTTTTGTCTTTTAAGAAGTAAAATATCACCTCCAGTCAAGTACCCTATATTCCAATTAAACATCACATTCACTTTTTGATCTCCTAAGATAAGCACTATGAAGTACTTCATTACGTCCCCCATTTTTTTTTTTATCTTGAATCAAGATGAAAGAGTTTTATTATTATTAAGACATGTCATTTCAGCAAGTAGTTATTCTTTTTTGGGGTGCAAACTTTTTAACTTCCAAAGGTGAACCATTCAACTTCTTTTAAGGGTGTAAACCTTCTAATCTTTTCAAATCCTTGTATTAAAAACCATTTAGGGGAAATTAAAATCCCTCGACCAATATATTAGGAACCATGACCTTCCTCAAAATTCATTTCCCATGAAAAACTTCAAACCTCTTAATTTTTTTCCTTAAAGAAATTCAATCTGTGTGAAGAATTCCAGCCCACATTCGACAAATTTGAGCCCACATTTGAGGAAATTCAGACCATGCTTAAGGAATTTTAGACCACTACATCTCTTACTTTGTTTTGTATGGCTTTTAATTTTCTTATTTTTATACATAGCCAAAGAATTTGGTTCCCATCCTACTAGGGTTGCACCTAGGTCCACCACCATAAGATTCAAGAACATATTTCCCCTTATTATCAAAAGGTACAATAAACAAGATAAAAAAGTATGACTAAGATAACACATAACATGGGACGAGGTACTAACACTCCCTATTTCCACCCTCAATCTGAGTGATGGGGTCTATATGTAAGGAACCACACGGTTTTGGCATTAAACACTCTAGAACATTTGGAAAGGTAGGTCAAATATCTCATAAAATCACCTCGAACCATACCAAAGAAACTACAAATGGAGCTCAAGTTCCATCATCCACTAGTAATCCAATTAAAGATATGTTGGGTACTTTTACCTCAAGTCCTATGCCTCTTATCCACATCACCGTACCTCAAAAGGTTTAGAGGGAAAATAAGGTATGTCGTCAATTGATCAGTGAAAACTCAAAAAAAAAAAACCCTAGGCAAGAAAATTTAGAAACTTCCAATTAGGTTGGCCATGTAGAACATGTATTGCCTAAGAGAGGCATATTTAGTTCCATCTCGTGTATGTTTGGTTCTAGTTCTCGTGCATCTCCTCAAGATATATGACCCACCCAAAGGATGGTACATACTACACTAGGAAGCCTTACAAGTAGGTTTAAGATTTATTATATCTCAGGTTGTTCCTCAATTTTTGTCCACCTATAACCTCATTTTGGCACAAATCAATCTCAATAGTTGAAAAATGCTTCTAATTATGGTTCTAGTTTGTTGAGAGCTTGACTACAAGCTAGAAAAAGGTAAGATATGCACCATGTACTGGATAAAAATAATGAGGTTGACGGGGGTAGGGGAAATATCTTATCCATGACTCTTCGAGGTCTCATCTTAAACATGTATGAAATCCGACCTAAATTGAAGGACAAGTACTTCTATGTGGGCAATGATATATGGGATGGACAACCCAACACGTACAACCTGGAACTATAATTTTAACACCTCAATGCCACTAGACGAAAAAATGCTACTCTATTTTAGCCATGATGGCTAGGAAAAAATATGTTGTCTTGAGTTGCAAAACTCCTTACATATGACCTACAAGGGGATTTTCATTGAACCATATTTCAAGGCTTTTAGGGTGTGAAGGAATTAGTTCGTTGGACTTCCAGGTTATATAAGGGTACTTATATTTTTGTTCTTTTACTTATTTCGATTCTCATTACTTGTTTTTATCATACAAGTATGGATTTCACCAACATTGAAATTGACAACTGGGTGGAAAGCCTTGGGTTCGATGAGTTTATAGAGATAGACTCCTCCGAGTTGGTGGAAAAAGCTCCTTATGAGTGGGGACCTTAGTTTCTCAAAAAGACACCATCTGTTACGACATCCCTCCCAAAAGAAGAATTTCATGAAGAACCATCACCACGTGAAAAATTCTTGAACTCCAATAAAATGAGACTAGACTCTCCTTCTTGTGAAGTGGAGATTTCCCTCATTCTTGTACTCCATCCAGAGACACGTTGATAAAATAATGTACACTTCAAGACTTTTCGTGTGGAAAGTCACATAACCATCTTTGAAAAAAGGTCATTGGAAACCCGACATATTTCTAGATATTTATCTCATTTTGAGGGTGAATTATATGAAACTGGTATACAAGCAACTATTCGAGAGTATGGGCTAATACACAGGAAGATGGCCTTTGATTTATTTTTTATACTTGTATAATTCTAACCATGCTCTTTACAGGTTGTGACCCTAATAAGAGAGGGAAAATTTTCGTTATTGCATACCGTGCATGTGCACATAAGGTTGAAACCCTCCTTGTACAATTTTAAGGTTCTCTTGATGAGAAAGCCAATGTACTGAAAGATAAGAAGGAGCACCTTAGGATTCAGGAGGCCAAAATTATAGATATAGAAAATTACCAACTAGATCAAAATCAAAAGTTGAAGGTTACTTCCAATTTTTCCTTGGAGAGGGATACTTTGGCTAAAAAGGATGAAGAAAGGCTAAGCCTGCCAAGGAACGAGCTAAGTTAGTCAAAAATTCCACAAGGTCCATCAGAAACAAAGATGTTGCCTTATTAGAACAAGTGACCTTAAAGAAGATTGTACCCATGGGTACTATGAGAGGGTATCTTAGGTAATGAAAAACTTTAGGTCTCAAGCCATAAAGTCTAACTCTCTTAATACTTTCATGGGATATGTATACAAGGTGCACATGCAACCCTCTCAAGAACACCATAGGTTGCAATACCAACCCCCAACAAAGTCGTGGGATCTACTCTAGAAAAAGATGTACCAGAGAAGAGACTTAAAAGAAGGCTTAATAGACTTTTGGTTTCAGACTTGTATTTTTCTTTTTTCTTTTTGTTCTCTTTCACACGCACTCTCTCTCTTTATAATGCATTGAATGCTCTCACATTTGAAGCCTTAGTAGGGTTGTACCCTTGTCCTAGGTGTGGCGTGAGATAGTTGCATAGTGAGGTATGATTGCCACACAAATTGTGTGTGCAATGAATACGTAAGTTTACATATCACAACAAGTAATATATTGATAATAAAATATCGTTCTTACAGATATTATTTTATTAGAAACTAATTTTTAAAAATAAAAAAAATAAAAAATCAATTTTTTTTGAGTATTTATATTTTAAGGAAGCAAAATTAAAATAACTAAAAGTAAATAGCAATAATTAATTAAATCAGATTTGGTAACTAAAAAAATATATTTAGAAAATATCTAAGAATATTTAATTCCCTAATTTTATGAATATGTGAATCACTAAAATTTATCCAATATAATTATAAATAAATAAAATTAACAATTGAATCTAACTTATCATGTATTACTCCATCAAATAAACTACACACAATATAATAAATAATTTAATCACACTTTCATGTCAATTAAATTGTATACTACTTATTAAGTCTATCAATTATGAATCACATACATAATAATCGTACATCTCTACCTAGAAACTATGCATGTTATTTAATCAAAACAAATAATCAAATAATTCTCTCAAATCTATTTAGTTGCTTCTATAAATAAATTATTGGTAAAACAACTAATGACATAAAAATCAGATTAAATAATATAATTAAATTATAATTATAATTAATGTAAAATATTAGATCATCACATGATGAAAATTGGGTTTATAAGATCCATATATTAATAAATTAACTAGACATAATTTTGTCCATAAAGCTCATATTTTTCATAAAGGAAGACAAAAAATGATAAAGAAAAGAGTAGTAGAAGAAATACAATCAACCTCTTGAATTTTAGTGTTAATCTCCTCTAGAATATCCACCAAAATTGTATATACTCTTGAATTTTTCTCTCTTTTTGGCTCCAAAAACTAACCAAAATTATGCTAATGATGGTCCCTTAGGATTTATGGGGTGACTAGAGGCTTAAATATAGCTCAGGTATAATTTGAACCGTCAGATCAGCTTCAGATCAAAGGCTAAGATTAAAACAAGCAAAAATTAATGTGTCAACCAATTATAGAGTGACACATGGCACACAAAATTCACTCGGCGGATCAGAGCCCGACGCATGGTAGGGGAGATCCATCTGAGTAAATGCATACTGAGTTAACACCATGTGGCGTAATGTGATTTGTAGGCATAGATGGAGTGGCGCACGGGTGAAAGAGGGAGCAATCACGTGGCATTGTTGTTTGGCCGCGCTCCAAAGTTGGATTGAATGTCATGTTGACACTTGGCACGTGGTTCATACTCCTTACGACGATTCATGATTTTTTGCTAGGGCTTACGTGACATCCGCGTGGTTTTTCCAATCAACTCCTCTACTTGCGTGGTAGGCCACGTGGTAACTTCAGATTGGCTATACATTAAAAATTCATAAAAATTTCAAAACAATTCCAAAAAATATATGTTCACCCTTTTTCACTTAAAAGTTTATATTTTAATATTTTTAGCCCCAAAAATACTATTTATTAAATAAAATAAGTAAATATTAATATAAATATGCACTTAGCTAAAGATCAATAAGGACTTTATATGCTTGTAATGTAAGACTTAGGTGGGGGTCAATAAATGAAGACATTTAGGATCTTTCCACACATTAGTTTTCTTTTTGTTCATCTTGCATTTTTTAACTACAATTGAGCTTTAACTTGATATTTCAATGCATCATCTTTCATCATTCTTTCATATTCTTTTATTCCATATATCTTCTATTTTTTTTAATTGTAACTTCACAATATCCCAAATTCTATTTTCTTTTTTCTTTAGAGGAATAATTATGTTGTTAGTTTCGCTACTTCTTTTTTTCTTTCACTCTTTTTTTAGGTGCATTATATTTCACCTTATTCTATAGGATAACATATTAGTGCATTTTATTCTTTTCATACAAGCTAAAAGTGCAAGGATAAAAGTAATGCTTATTAATTAGGCATAAAATATGGCTTAAAAATATAAAAGGTTTTTTTTAGACTCAAATGGATAACTAAGGATATAATAATGCTTAGCTTGAAAGGCTTAATCGATCTAAATAAGACATAAATAATTTCTCTTATTAAATAATATTTAGGATTTTACCTTAAGGGATGATCAAACAGATTCTAAAACTTGGTAGATCTCATCAACTCACATAACTCACTACAAATTTTCTCTCAATAAACACACCAAAATCAATCGTGAACATTTGCATAAAAAATTGAATCTATTCAATCAAAACTAGCAAGCAAATCATATGATTAATGTAAATATCTTAACAAATATGTTACGTTCCTTATCCTAGTCATGACAACCATTTTTTTATCATTGAGTTCAAATGTTTCATATCAAGCATGCATGCATTTAGTTTCCATATATTTGTCAATTTCTACCCAAATCATGATTAAAAACATCCTAAGAATTAAAAAAAATTCCCTAAAAAATTTAAAATGCATAGTAAATACTAATGTAGAGAATGAAGCCCCCTCAAACTTAAATTACACATTGTCCCCAATGTACACATATAAATATAAAAAGGTAAAAGAAAAGAAAACTCCCTTAATCATGGCACACCACATCTGTCGCTGAAATGCTCATTCTTGTTGCGCCATTGCTTTCTACATTTATTCACTTGTAAACCAAAAAGAATGAAAATATAAGTAAAATAACATTAGGTTGCCTCCCAACCAGCATCATGTTTAACGTCTTTAACTAGACGGTCATATCAAGTCCTGAGACACATCCCTTTGTGTCCATTTAATTTTGAGTTTCCCTAGAAAAATTTTGAGTCTTGATTTATTCAATAATACCTTATGTTCTGGTTCGCAAACACGGTGCTCAATTCTTTTATCATACCATTTTTTTTCCTTTTGAACTTTTTGGTATTCTTATAAGCACTCTACCATCACTCATCCAATTTATGTATTTTTATCTTAAATCAAATTGAAGGGTAAAAGTATGAGGTCTAAACTTGTTGACCCTTCAATTGATCAATCTATGTCCTTCCTCCCTATTTCATCTACTCTAAATGCACTTATGATAAATCTGTGTTTTAGAATTATTTTGTCTAATTTATTAATTATAATTGCTATGTTCGTAAAGTTTTTAGTTAATTTTAAGTTTCTAAATTATTATTTGGTGTTAGTTTTGTAAGAAATTATATTTTTAGAGAAAATGAAACAATTTGAATTAAAAAGGACTTAAATGCAAATAAAAAAAGTTGAAAATTTAATTTGAATTAAAAAGAGGACTTAAATGCAATTAACAAAATTAATTTTTTTTCAACGTAGAAAATGAGTCTCGCGCACAGAATAGATCAACATGTGTCACCCACCGTCAGATCATATTCAATGATGCAGATTAGGAGAGTGATATTCAAACGCTATGTGGGCGAGTGGACAAGGATTCCCAATTGTTCGGATCATATAGTGAGGTTCACATGTCTGCACAGTCTGGCATTCATATTTTCCCTATAATGCACCCTTGAGTCACCCACCGTCACATCAAATGATGAACGGTCAAGATCATGTGTGATCTCCACTCTCCACGCTATAAAGTCACGACTGGACTCCAACTCTTTTGCACATCCTAACATGTGAAATTCCCCTATGACGTAGTCCACCAAATCTGTATGCACCCTCGTGTCTCGCCCAGTCAGAATTCGCCAGGTGTCTGATTCTCCTTCCAACGAATTAGAGGTCGCCACGTTTCATGCGTAGTGTATAATAAAAATTCAGAAAAATTTCTCTTTTCAGCTTATTTTGCGCGATTTTCTACCTTTTTTTCACGCCTGTTTGGGGATTTTTTTGTGTATTTTTAGAGAACACGCAGAAGGAATTTTTGGGTAGTTTTATGGTTATATTGCTGAAAATAGAGAGAATACGCAGAAACCATTTTTTTTTTTAGTTTTGTTGTTGTTTTGTTGCTGAAAAAATACAGAGAAGACATAGAGCAAAAAAGGCGGCAAAGGGAGGAACTCCATTTTTTCATTGAGGAATCATAAAAGAGTTTCTTCTAATATCTTTTTTTTTAATTTAATTTTTCTGAAATGTTTACATATTTTTAGATTGTGATTTCAATATTTACTATGAATTAAATTATTTATTCTAGGGTTGTAATGTAGCTTACATTATGAAGCTTGAATTAATTATTTTTGAATGATTTATAAGATGTTGCTTTTAATTTTTTTATTCTATTTATGCTTAATATTCTTTGATTGTCGGAAGATTAATCAATTGATCTGTGAACCTTAATGAATTTGAAAAATGAATTTATGTGTTTTGCTCTTGGATAGAATAACATATATATATATATATGTGTGTGTGTGTGTGTGTGTGTGTGTGGAGGGGATAGGAATATACATTTATTATATGTGTAGCTATTGAAAACTTTGAGCTTAATGAATCTTTGGTAAATTTAATTCTCATAAGAATATAGTGAATTAATTTAGTGAGATGTGTGTATTTGTTATCAGAAGACACACATGGATAAATTAGGAGTTCTTGGTTGACAAATTAAATGCAAAAACATAATCAAGAGAAAATAATATGATTCAAGTGGATTAATTTGGTGAAAAACCAATCCTAGAGTTTTCATCAAGTGTTAATTTCATATAATGTTATTTAAAATTAGTTTAGTTAAGCTCTATCCAAATATCAATTGTTTGGATAAAATTAGGTTGAAATAATTTTAATACTTAACAAAGATTAATAATAAATATCTGTGGGAACCATATCGTATTTATGACTTATCACTTGTGACCGTATATACTTGCAAGTTGATGTTCTTTTAAGAAACCAACAACTTAGTGTAAAACAAAATCTTACATGAGAGTCTATCTCCTTTTTTTGTGTTTCGTTTAGCCTAATTGTAATAAAAAAAAATAATGAAAAAAATAAAATAAACAATATAAATAAAAAGAATGAGGTGGGTTGACCATTTTACCCCTACCAAATGATTTTTTTGTTGTTGTTAACATTCAAAAACGACCAAATCAAAACTTTTTAAACATTATGAGTGAACCATTTCAAAACATTATTAATTTATATAATTTATTAATTTCAACTCACAAAATTTAATCATATCCAATAAATTGAACGTAAGCAAGTAAATGGTTATTTGACATTTCTAAAAATATGCTACAATGATACCTATATTATAAAATTTTATTTATAATAACTTATTATAATGTTATAATTGATAGGACAATAATCTAATGATTAAAAAAAAGGTTTAATTGTCTTAAACAATATAAGACTATCACATTAATTATGACATTATAAAAAATATTATAAATAGAAGTTTTCTAATGAAGTGGATAATTATCTAACTAGATAGAGTTTGGTTGATAAGTGATTTTGTTCGTCAAAATCGAGTTGGATACATATCCAACTAAATTGATTAGTTATCGAACGGATCGGATTATGATCCCACTCATTTGAACTAAAATGGACATAGGTCCAACTAAATCACCAATTATCCAATAAGTAAGAATTTGGTCGTCTAGTGACCCAACTCATCGAAGCAGATTTAAACAATGTCTAATTAAATTTGATAGTTATCTAACTAGTTAAATTTTGATTGATTATTTATTATGCTGATTAGAACCAATTTGATACATGATAAACTAATCAAAATTTGCTGATTAGAACCAATTTGATACATGATAAACTAATCAAAATTTGCTGATTAGAACCAATTTGATACATGATAAACTAATCAAAATTTTAATGACATATATATATATATTAAAAGTACCGCAAGAGATGTAAGTTGAAGACACTTTAACATGTAAAAATGTACATGGTGTATAATTGTTATTAAAAATGATAGCTTAAGTTTCTACTCTCTAATTTTGGGTATTGAGGAACTTTTTAAAAGTTGAAAATTTTGGGTTTTTCTGAAATATAAAATGTGAATTTTCTCAACAATTTAAATTCATTGATAGACGTTGAAATTATTTGCAGGTTAATGAAATAATAAAACAAACGTTGCCCAAAAGTCATTTTATTGTGCTTCTAAGAAACAGCCTGGTCTATTTTGTACAAAATGTCATTAAAAATCCAGACGTCATGTCAATTTCAAATTTTACACCCCCATGACCCACGAATTGGAAATTCAAGAAACGAACAAAAAAAATCAAAATCAAAATAAAGCTTTAAAGTTGGTGGTGACTTGAATTGAATGGATTCAGATCATCAGTGGATTTTGTCCAGCTTTTTCTTTCTTACTTTCTGCCTCCCCCTAACCGATAAGCTATTATTTTTAGGCAAATTTTTGACAAAAGATAATACGACATTAACAATAAAGATAGGAAGACATATATTAACAAAAATGTATCTTAATTACTAGTGTTGTCTTGTGTTCACAGCTATATTTGCTTTTATATATATCTTTATTTTGGTTGTCTATGTTTGTGTATCAGTTATAAATGGTTGTGCCTATAATAATCAGTCTTCTTTACTACTACAATTTACTGGTGTCACTTTATGACATTTGGAATCATGATTGTTATGAGAATAATATTAATTATTAATAATAGGTAGAGAGGTACTGTAAAATCCTCGCAAATTATAATATTGTTGTGGTTAATTTCCTTTGATTTTAAAATGTATTATATAATCACTTAATTATTTATCTTTGTAAAAATTAATTAATTAAAAATAAATAATTTTTATTAAAATATTAATTTTTACTATTAATTAATTAAAATACAATAAAATACGAGTCATTCACAAGTCAAAAATAAAATTTATTATAAAATTATTTTAAAAAATTAACAATAATAATTTTATGATCTAAAATTATTTAGATACATATTTATTTTATAAAAAATAATAAATATTAAGGTAAAAATTGTGATAATAAATAAATATTAAATTAAATATTTTGTGAATGTTTTATATATTAATTATCATTTTAATATTTTTAAGTGATTGAGTTTTTTAATCATTTGATATTAAAAATAATATTTTAATAAAAAAATTATTAAAATAATATTAATCGTCATTAATTAATACATATTCTCAAAATTAAAGAATTAAAAATATCTTTTTAATGTAACTATAATTTGATATACTTAACATTTTTTTTTACTACATATCATAAATCACATAATATAATACAATTTTGTGAGTTATTTGATATAATTAAAAAAATGAATAGTCTTTTCTATGTTATGAATTATTAACATTAGATAGGATTTTAAGAAATAAATTATTATTTGTAGTTGTAATCGTAAGGTTTATTAGGAGTCTTGATCGATAGCGTGAGTTTTATCCGACACTACGTGTATGTAAATGTTATAATCATTATTTTAATTCATTCCATGATCGGATCCATAACGTTCAACAAGATCACTAACTATCAAACGATGATGTATATCATTAACCGACGACGACACACGCATTATGCAAAAGAAACGCATCCACTATGATACCTTATCATTATTGATATATGAAAACTATATTTTATGAGCACTTCACCTCGTGATCAATCATCTATTTTGATTTAGCAATATTATGTAGTGTGTTAATTCCAACCATCCTTATTTCCAAATAAAGTAAGAATTTGTTTTGGCCAAACAATGTTGGAAAGTTAGATAAAATATTTTTCTTTAATTAAAGTATACTATTGATTTTAAATTTTAATTAAATTCACTGTTGATTTTAAACCTTAATTAAATTCATTCGATGATTTCTATACATATTTTAGTTGACAAACTTAGGGATAAGTAGTGGATTAAAACTATCTATTTTTGGTCCATCTAAATACAATTCGATGATATAATTAATCTCAACAAATTCGATGATATAATCAGTCTCAATCAATTTGATAATATAATCAATCTGAACCAATTCGAATCGGAATAAATTAAATAATGTTATATTAATATTAAAATTTATTTATGAATTATAGTAATACATAAAATATAATATACATAATTTAAAATTTAAATTGATATTTTGTACTAAATGTTATTATTTATAATCACAATTAAAAAAAATCAAAATAATATGAAGTATGTATATACAATTATTAAATTATTATATTTATTTTTTAAACTAAAATAATAATATAATATAATTATGGTATGCATAATATCTAAATATAACATATTATAAAATAAAATATGTATTTATTTATAATTTAATAGTAATTCGGTTTGAATCGAATACAATAGATTATAAAATCAATTAATTCGAATCTTATCCCACTATAAAATTTATCAATTCAAATCTAACAAATCGGATATAATTTCTCAACTTAAACGAATTGATCAGATTATTTGCTCACTAATATTCAAAATATGATCTAGATGTAAATTTTTTTAAATTTATTAACTAAATTGTAAGATTAAAAAGTTTAGGGATCTATGTGTGAAGTTTTAAAAGTTTGGATAAAAAAATGTTACGTTTTAAAAGTTTGGGAACATATATATAAATTTAATTAAAGTTTGGAGACCAATAATATACTTTAACCTCTTCTTAAAATTTATAATAATAAAAATAATATTTATAATATTATAATGTTATTGGATGAGATTTAATTAATTAGAGTTCAACTTAAATGATAATTAAACGATATTTAAAGTGAAATATTTATACTAGAGTTTTTATTTATAGTAAAAAATATATATGAGTTAAAAATAATAGATAATATTTATAATGATATTGTCATAATAACTTTTGTTATTGATAAAATAAAAATACCTAAAATATTTATTTTATTCTTAATAATAATTATATATTAATGTCATTATTATCGGATAAAATTATTATTAATACAATATTTTTATAATAATAATAATTTATATTAAAAAAATATCATTACTTTATTTTTATTATTATAAATATTTTTTCAATAATGATTAAGGATGAGGTTATTTAACTTCTTATATTTAAAAGTGATAAATTTTGATAAAAATGTTAAATTTATAAAAATAATGCGTTTATTTTGTTTAAATTATAAAAATCATTTTTATCTTGATTATGTCATAAAATTCATAAAAACATATTTATATTATTTAGTTAACCTTTGTTTAATAATAATTTATAGGTTGTACTATAAATTATTATTTTAAATAAATAAAGAAATTATTTAATTTTTTTAATTTATCACTAATATTTGATACTATTATATTCAGATTAAGAATTTTTTTATGAATTAAATGATATAAATAAGATAAAAAATAACTTTATAATATAAATTAAATAAATTATAATAATTTAATAACATTTTTTAAATTCTACTTCTAGTCATTCCCATATTAACATATTGTAATTTTCGTCCTAATCACGTTAAACTTTTTTATTTATATATTATAAATCTAAATTATATTTTAATTTTTTATCGGATATAATTATATATATTTACTTATAATAACTAATAATATTATAATATATAATTCAAAATTTATCATAAAATTAATATATAAACTTTTCCAAAATTTTAGAATTGTGTTATTATTGGAAATGAAAAAACAATTATGCAAGAATAAATTTTAAATTTAACCTAATAATATAATTTTTAATTTTTAAAAAATAAAATAAAAATTTGTTCAGCCAATAACAAACACATTTTTTAAGCACTGTCTTCTAAATGCAATTATGTTACTAAAAAAAGTGGATGATTATATTTGTACATTAGTTTTTAAAATAGAGTATTTAGATTTATTATTTTTTTATAATAGTTAATAAACGGGTTTAAAAAATTTAAATACTCTAGCTGCGACGTTTCTTTCTAAAAAAAGAAAAACCAAAAGGACAATTAATCATAAATAAATGTTACAGGCTGATAGAAAAGATTGAAAGAGGTGGGCTAAAGAAAATGTTTGAATTATTTATTATTTTTAAAATATATAATTATTTTAAGTTAATAAAATTTAAAATCAATATAATTTTTTAAAATAAATATTAAATAAAATATGAGAAAAAAATGAAAAACAATGAGAAGTCTCACTTTTTCATCGTTATAGGAAAAGTGCACTATTTATTTAGTAAATTTGTTATCATCTTATTTATAAAAAAAATTTCTTATTTTATATATTTTAGTAATTTAAATTTCATATTATTAATAATATTATACTATATTATTTATATTATATTTTAAATTTAATATTCATATCGTTTTTATTTATAAAAAGCACCTTTTTTCCAACTTTAAATAACTTCTTAACTAAGGTGAAAAATGTAAATGATTTAAAAAAATAGAATTAAGTTTATCAATTAATTAAATAATTACAACTTAATTAATATTTTACCACAAGTTAAAATAATAAACTCCTCACTTATATAAAAAAAAACATGAGGCAAAAGTGATTTTGTGTCGATTCATTTAGTTTAGAATTACTTAAATTAACCTAATTTAAATATGAACCAATCTTAATTCAAATCTAATTTAATTTTTATTATAAATTTTTAATCTTTAAGCCAAATAGAAAAAAAAATAGATTAGTCCATACAAGTTCAAATTGATCCAAGTTTTTATTTTTATATATATTAATTGATTTTTTTTATCTTATTTAATATGATATTAATTTAAAATATAACAATTTTTTTTATAATTTTTAATCTTTTTAAATTTATAAAACTTTTAAATCAAATTTAATGTATTTTAATAACATTAAATATATAAATAAAAATTTATTATAAAATTTTAAAAATTTCAAAACTATAAGGATTATAAAACAACTCCACCACAATCACTACCTAAAATTAAAATAAGAATATTTTATAATTAAAATTCATATAATTATAATTAATAATAAAATAATATACTATTAAAAATAACTAAGAATAATAAAATTATAAACCATTTTAACATACATATGAATAAATTAATAAACATGTCATAAATACTTTATAAATTACAAAGATATCATAAAAATCTTATTTTAAAATAAAATTTTAAAATATTTATATAATTAATCACGTTCATTCAGTAAAATTATTGTTAAAAAATGAAAAGATAGAAAAAAATTATAAAAAAAATAAATGTGACATATCATAATAAAAATAACATGAAATAACAAACTCAACATATATATATATAAAAAATACTAATACTAATACTAATACTAATTTTTTATTTTATTTTCGTCTTATCAGATTAGGCATACCTAGTCCAGCTTTATTTTTTGTTTGTGTTGTTTAGATTAACATAAATTGAATCTTTTGGGATTCGTATTCGATTTATACAACCACAAATGAACATCACTCCATACAATAACACTCCTACAATACAAAAATGACCAAAAAGGATGAAACATACTTTTATCGTTTTTTGAGAGTAGAATGTCAGTTTTGAATTAGCATTCAATGTTTGGAAACCGACACACGCAACTCATGTGATGTTCCTTTTGAAGTGATCATCACAACCCAACCCAACCCAACCCAACCCAACACTCTCCCATGTCTTTGAGCATCACTTTTTTTCCCTTTTCTCCATGCTTCTTTAAAGGTCTGCAAACCATTAATATTCACCCAATATTTTAAAAAAAATGTAAATGACTTTTGAGTATTTTTCGTGCATTTTTATTTTTATTTATTATTATTATAATAATAATTTAAATTATATCAATTAAAACCAAAATTTCATTATTCACATGTCAATTGAATCATGCCATTTTGTATGTGCAGCTTTATCGGTTTTGCCTAAAAAAGCTAATCAACGCTTCTACCTTTCCAAATTGGACTTTGTTTCTTGTTTCCAAGAAGCTCAATTCCTGCGACCTATTTTACTGCAAATTAGGGGTATATAAGGATAAAGATTATCTGTTTTTATTATATTCGTATTTAATTTAATTCGAATAATTATAAAAAAAATTCGATTTTAATTTAATCTTATCGTATAATTAATTTAAATTCAAACAAATTAAATTTAAGTTAAAATTAATATTGAAATTTGTTTATAAAATACGATATAAATAAATTTAAATTTTAAATTGATATTTTTTTAACAAATATTATTATTCATATTTACAACTAACAAAATCAAAATAATAATGTGTATAATTATTAAAGTATGTATGTATGTATAATAATTAAATTAATATTTATTTTTAAAATTAAAATAATAATATAATATGTATAATATATTATAAAATAAAATACATAATTATTTATAATTTAATAATAATTTGATCAGGATTAAATATAACGGATTATAAAATTTATTGATTCAAATTATATATAAATCTAATTCGATTATAAAATTTATTAATCAAATTCAAATCCGAAAGATCGAATTAAATTTATCAATTTGAACGAATTAATCAGATTATTTGCTTACACATATTACAAACATACTATTAATTTATGAATCTTGATTCGATTTAAAATATCATTTTATTTTAGAAAAAAATATCTCATAATTATTTAAATTTTATAACAATTTAATCTTATTATTATAAAAAAATTATCAAAATAAAAATAATTTTTTTTATTCTAAGGGATTACCTAAAAAAAACTAAAAATGCTTAAATATTTGACTCCAAATAAGATTTTATTGGTATCTTTAAAATATCTTTATTCTTGTTTAATATCTTCTTTTACATTTATTTTCAAGTGGCACATTTTTACTATCTTTATTTAATTTATTAATATCTATTTTAATAAATTTTAATAATATTAATGAATTATTATACTTTAAAGGTATAATTATTGTTGAAATTTTAGTTAATTTTAACAATAACCTTAATGAATGAAGGTATTTAAGAGACACCATTAATTTACAAGATACTAATAATCTAAATAAAAATAATTCAAATATATCAATTTAGATGTAATAAAGATCAAAAAGTACCAAAAATAATATCAAAATAAGAATAAAATAATACATTTAGATGTAATAATTTACATTCTTTAGGTAACCGAAAATTATGTTAGATGTAATATATTAAATAGAAAAATACATATAGATGTAATATATTATATTTAATGAGTCATTAAAATTACGGTAGATATAATATTTTACATGTAAAAAATTATATAAATATAACACATATAGATGTAATATATTATATTTAATGAGTCATTAAAATTACGGTAGATATAATATTTTACATGTAAAAAATTATATAAATATAACATATTATATTAAATGTATTGCAAAAACTCTGGTGGGTCATTAATAATAATTATCGGAACCTTAATAGGTCACCAACGATAGTCGTCAGAATTCAACATATGATGACTGTCGAAAATATTATGAGATTTAATCTTATTTTTATTTTATTGAATTGTTGTAAGAGTATTTTAGTATTTATAAATATAAAGCTATAAGGATATCGTTTAAAAAATTATAAAAAAAAGCAAGAATGGTTCTATATTATGTAAATATTACCCTTCCAAAGTGCTCTTAGGAAAGCCTGTTCCTAAATGACAATCCCATGATTCATTTATGTTTAGGTCCAGCCCAAATACTCAAGAAATAATTTTTAAAGTGAGTCCAATATATTTCACTTTTTCAGGTTTTCCAACCCATAATCTAATCTTTCTAATAATTTTGCCTTTGTTTTGATTTTTTATTGTCCTAAAAGATCAAAACTATTTTACTGTTAGATACCTTGGTGACTTGTCAAATATATTTTCACATCAAAGAGAGGTTGTATCTTGGAATTATCTTTTATTTTTGTTTTGATATCATTTTTTATTCTTATTTTTTAAATAAAATACATAAAATATTTCTATTTAAGTTATAAGTATATATTTTAATCAATTTCAACAATAATTATATTTTTATATTATCCTGATTTATTAAAATTATTATTGAAATTGATGAAAATATATACAAATAATATAAAGAAGTGTATGTATTCCATTTGAAAATAGATACAAAAAAATTGTAATAGCAAAGAATATCATAACTCATGATCTAAGTATAATTTATTGTCATTTCCTTTTTTTTTTTTGGTTCTTTAATACATTTCAAACTAGAAGTGCACTTGTCATGAAAAAAAACGAAATTATATAATATTTAAAGGATTAAGAAATTTCATCGTTTTATTTTTGGAAAACATTTAGAATCCATCTTACTCGTCACTATTTTTGGAAAACATTAATTTCATAGTTGCAGTCACCTTTTATAGCCTGTTCTCAACATCTGGTAGATTAGTTATATTTTAGGCGTTTATATAATCACATCTCAATTTGAAGAAAAAAGTATCTGAAACGGGAAGTAAGGTTTATATTAAAATCATAACTATTTATTATTAATTTTAGTTAAATTAGTTGATAGTAATTTTTTCATGATTTAACTATAATTTTTTTTATTTTTTTCAACATTTATTCAAAAATATATTTAATTAGAAAAAAAATTAAATGTTAACATAATTCTTATTTTACTACATTATTTAAATATATTGAAATTAATTTTTATTTTTTAATTATTTAATACATATTTTTAATTAAAATGAAAATAAATAAAATTCAATTTAATTATTTAAAATATTGTATGTTTTATTTTTAAAATTATAGTTTTATATTTAATTATATAATAATATTAATATATGTTTTATTTTGATTAATTATAATTTTGGTATTATAATAATCATTTTTTCATGTCTTATCATGTAATTTTTTTAAATCTTTAAATTTTTTCTAATATGTATAATTTCAGTTATCTATTATAATACTAACACCACCCGTTTTCCACTGTTAACTTGGGGGCTGTTTTCTTCAATAGCCTTTTAATAGTGTGATTCCACCAAAGCTTTTAAAAAAATTAATAAAAATAATATTCTTAAAATAACTATAATAATAACACTCAGTAACATTAAAAATTCAATTAAATAATATTTAATATAAAATTAATTTTAAAATTTAATGTAAAATGATATATAATATTTTTTATTTTTTATATAGTAAGATATATGAGTTTTTAATAAATGTAATATTTTTATTATTATAAGTTTTAAAGATATTTTTTTATACTTGAATTGAGACAATAAACAATTTTCTATTTACATGCATGGCATGTATGAAAATGGTGTTTAGGCAACAATTTTCATTTGAATTAAATAATATTTTATATGATTTAAATTTATGAATTTAAATGAGAAAAGGGTGATTATTTATACTGCTAGTTTTATTCACTAGAACACAAAAGGAGAATATATATATATATATATATAGTAAAAGGAAGGAAGAAGAAAACTTGGTTTTGTTAAGCACTTCCTAAGTAGGGCTGTGAGAAACCAGATAGGAAACTGGTCACTAAATTTTCTTTCAATAAAGCCAGATCGAATTCTTAGGGTGTCTCAAACTGTTCTCCAAAGATAAAAATTTGATATTTGCAACACTTCTTTAAAAGTAGTTTGGACATGTATTCTAAGAATATCAATTCTATATATTATAAATATATTATAATTATGATAGTTTTTCAATGTCGTTTTTCTTTGAACAATATTCAATCTTTATAACCCTATATACAATTGGTAGATTTAGAATTTATATCTATGAAAGGTATCATATATATAATAAAATACAACATTAATTACAGTTTTTATTTTTAATTAAAAATAATATATATTTTATTTTAGAAAAAATATATTAAAATTATTGAATTTGTAATAGAATATTGAGTATTAAAAACATAAAAATTTAAAATTTAAAATTTAAATAAAATATAATTTTATTTTATGTATATAATTTATCTATAATTTCATAAATATTATATTTAAAATTCTATTTATCGAGAATTAAGATAAAATACATACCCTCCTCACTCCAATATATATCTTACATATTTAATTTTTTTAAATATTCATGAGAAATATGTCCGCTTTATAAATATATAAACTCATAAGTCATAATTCCCAACTCACCTATGTATTATCAAACATACCATTTTTTTAATTTATGTATGTATTTATGCTTTATTCCATCTGTAATAGAATACATACTAAAAAAATAGAAAAAAACTAATAGATTAAAAGGTATTAATTTTTATTCATTATTCTTAAATTATACTATCAATTAATTATATTTAATATTTATATATATTTTAAAATAATTATATTAATTTTATATTTTATTAAACTTAATTATCACATTAACCTAAAGTTTGAGTTTCATGGGAAAAATAAGTGGGGAAAAAAAAATCCAACAAACGAATGCTTGGCTGTGCTGTTGTCCTGTTAGCCCACAATTTCTGATTACTACTGCTAAATATAACCTTTGGCTAATAAAATATAAAAAAAAAGGAGAGAGAACGCCTAGATGCAAATCAGTGTCTAATCAAGACTTAAAGCAAACAGTTTAACATCTTATCGGCTTTGAAAATTATTTTTGGAATAAATAAATCAGAATTAATTTTTTCCGTTTATACGTTTAATTAAGTTAAAAAATAAAATTGATTTTTAAATAAAAAAAAAATCACAATTTTTTATCCTCTTTAATAATCATGATTTCATTTCTATCTTAATTTTTTTTTCTTTCATTTTTACCTCAACTTTAAATATAACCCTAAATCTCAAATTTTAAATACAAAATACAAAATCAAAAATCAAAAATCAAAAATCTCAAATCTCAAATCCTAAATCCTAAAATACTATTTAGAAAAATAATAATTTTAACTTTAAATCTTAAACACAAATCCCAAATCACAAACATCAAAACACTATTTAGAAAAATAATAATTTTAATAATATATTTTCTTTTTAAGTAATAATTATTTAAAAAATAATAATTTCAATAATGTATTTTGTATAACAAAAAAAATAATTAAATAATATTATTTAAATTTTACTGAATATAAAATATTAAAATAATTTTCAATTTTTTTATTTCATTCTAGTAACAAACCAAAAATTATAATACTAATTTATTCTTTGATTCAAATAGTTAAACCAAACAACATTGTTTCATTTACATTCCATTTTATTCCAATTTCATTCTATGAACCAAATGATTTTAAAAAATACTTTAAAAATTGTTTTATTTTTTTACTTACAATTAATTACTTTAAAAACATGAGGAGAACTTGTTTACTTGTCCCACACGACACTATTTATAATGTTTGAAACGGGGCCTCAATTATTGAAGAGCTTGTTAAAATTTAAGCCTGTTTTGGGTTAAATTTTTGAGCCAACAGAGAATTTTGCACACAAAATTCTTCCTTGATTTCAACATTTTTGTAACAACTTAAAATTGACTAGTTTTGATTATAGGGCTAATTTTAAATTGTGTTTGAACTAATTTTTTATTTTCATATATATTTAGAAAAATAAAATAAAAATTTATTTTATAATTTTTTATTTTTGATTTAATAAATATAAAATTAAATAATAAAAAAACTTTTAGTTTTCAAAAACTTTCTTTTTTAAGCTCCAAAAACAATAAAAAATTTATTAAAATAAAATTGAGTTACAACCTGAACCTAAACTTAAAAATATAAAGACATGTTTGACTAGATAACTTTAAAATTGCTTTTCAATTATAATTTAAAAACAATTTTCTATAATTTATAGAAATAATAAGATGCTTAGCATGTATTTAAAAAACTATTTTTTTAAAAACAAAAACATGTTTGTGCTGTTGTTTAACCAAATTATTTTAAAAACTTATTTGATTATATTCATTTTAATATTAAATTGAATATATTTATTTACAATTCAAGAGTTCATCGAAGCTTTTGTAAATTTTTTATTTTTCATAATCTGTAAGCCTTAAAAATAGAAAAAACAAACTTACATATAATTTAAAAATAAAACCCATCTTGAATCTGTCAAGTACCCAAAACAAAACAAAAATACAATCATTCAATAAGAAAAGAAAGAAGTTGAAAACACTTGTATCATCCTATTGGCTTCAATTCTACTTTTATTATCTTGTCCAGTTTATCTTCAAAGAGAAAACATCGGAAAAAATCTTCATAAATATAATCTTTTTTACTCGAAACTTGGACATGTTAGAAAAACGAAATTAACACACCAATATCATTCTTTTCCGTGTTCTAAATTGTTTTCTATAACATTGAAAACAAGTTAGAGGTATTTACAGAAATATGTTCTTTAAAACAAATTGTTTTCAGAAATTGCAACTTAAAAACATGGCCAAACATGCAAATGTGTTTTTAAAACAATTTTTTTTTGTTTTTAAATACAGTTTTTGAGTTATTTGACCAAACACTAATTAAGCATCAAACAACTATTTTAAAAAATTGGATTCAAATACTAAATACAAAACAAACCCAATACCACAGAATTTATCCACTTTATGTCGGACTGATATAGTGTGAACTCCTTTGGACTTAAATGTCACATAGAAGCTGAATTTCAAGATGACTTATTATTTATAACCACCAAATTACTCCAAATAAGTACTCCGAAAATGAGCTAATTCTAGTACTTCTTTGGTAAATTTACACTTAGAAGTGTAAAAACAAGAAGAAAAAAAATACCAAAGAAGAAATATTTTCACTCTCAACTATAAGGCAGTTGGGACATCAAGAACATAGTAGATAACAAATTCTACTCGAGGAAAAACTTCCATCCATTTTCTTGATTTGCCATTAATCAAACTCAAAATCACATGATATGAAATCACTCACAACTCACCGTCAATTTTTCCTTGTGGAATAAATCTTTCCAATTGAGGAACTAATTCATGCTTTCTCTATTCATGTATCTTTTTTTTTTTTTGGGATCTTATTTCTATCCATGTCCTCGTTTCTATACAAAGTTGGAAAATTTGTCTTCCCCAATATCCTCGCTGAAAATAGCAAATGAAGAAACAAACTCAAAATTTGTTGAGCACAACCATGCGCCTCCTTTCTGCACTTATTATCAATTACCAGAAGATAGTAAAATGGACTAGAACTAGAGAAATCCTACTAGAAAAGTATCTTTGGAAGACACATTCCTTTGAAGTTTGAACTAACAGATGACTGGCAAAATCCAACGGGCATCTAAGCCATGGATGTCCCAACAGGATCGATCAAACAACACTCTGAATCATCTACTCGATTCACAAATTGTCATGACATGTATCTGTTGACATATTCTTCATTTAGAAAGAGAACCTTGGCATTCTTTCCTAACCAAAATGCTAAATGCAAAAGTAGAGAAGGCATCTTTGGTTCATCTGTCTCAAGGTCCCGCGAGAAGAAATGTTGGAAACTTAGCATCTTAATCTTATTGGGTCTTATAAAGTGAGATTTAAGACTCACCTGTTCACAGGCCATAGAATTGGAACATCAAAGACATCAAATCCTCCTATGTTCTGTGATTCAGCAAGAATGGAAGGGCTAATAAGATAACTCGCTAAAAGAAAAGAAACCCACAAGAGTACTATGTACTGACCAAACACACAAAGAAACCTATATATATATATGACCATTCCCAAATGTATATAACATGTGGACCATATTAAGAATTCTTTTCAGCTCAATCGATAAGGACCGTTTGGTGTAAGGGAGGGCATAATATTGTTGAAACTTGATTTACTTTTGAGAGGGTGTAGACTCATCTATCTCAGCTACAAGGTAATTCACAACCATACATTATGGATGAGGCACAAATGGATGAGCTTTTATACAAACTCATTAAAGTAGAGGCAAAAAGCCAACAGAAGTATAAACTAAAATAGCAGGCAACGCAGCTAGCAAAACCTCAGCTTGATTTGAAAGCACAACTCAAAGTAGTCAACGCTGGGTTCAAGTCAAAAGACAAATGAAAAAAATATGAAAAAATCATACACAACCTGAGGAAGGGCAGCTGCTGCAGTTTGTCAAACTATTTATTTGAAGAGGATATGTACTCCTGCTGATTAAGATAACACCCACCAGAACAACAATTCAACCAGCTGTTGCTCCACGACTTCCACCTGATAAATCAGACACCATAACATGATGACGATCAGAGGTGTAATATAAGGTTGAATAAATTAAGTTGCAAAGCTGTCAAAGATGCAATGATTACACTTACTATTTTCAATCAAAGTGGACGATGAAAAAACAGAAGTCATTATATGACACATCATATCAGTTATTACCAACTGATTTATTTTACCAACAAATGAAATAAGACATATATTCAAGCGACAGCTTTTTCCATTGGGATAATAAATCTTTGATGGATGTAAAATGTCTCTAATAGGCTGTTTCATCTCATCTCATGTCTCATTTAAAGTAGACTCAAGGTATAATTTTGTCTTATTTCATTCAAATGTCATCCATCTCATTTCATCTCATTTAAATTGTAATCTTAATTTTAAACATATGTTGTATCATTTTTTCTTATTAAATTTAAATCATAAATAATCATATATTATATTATTCTACTATCTTTGTATTATTACTTGTTTCATTTAGGTTTATCGGAGATAAATGAGAGATATCTAATAGTACCGTTTCATTATCATCTCATCTTATTAAAAATTAAATGAGATAAGATGAGATAAGCTTTAAAAAAAATAATGGATTGTATCATAAATCTCATAGGCACCTCATTTCAATTTATACCTCTAAACCTATACATCATAAGTAGGATAGGCAGGATGCCTTTTGCTCTACTGAAGTTTATGACAAAATTCAAGTCTGGTTGGGTCAGACTACTGACTGCCATGTATAATGTATTCAACTCAACAAGCTAACACTCAAAAATTATAAGAAGGTCAACTCTTGGTCATGGCTTGAAATCAAAATATCCATGGGTTAACAAAACCAACCCACGTAGAAATTTAAAAAAATTGTCACTTCAGCAATACCTAAGGAGGCAACTAGAACAAATCATCGGACACAACCTTATGAACATGACTAAATTACTGGCAATTACAAAACTAGCAAATTAAACGAATACAAATAACAAACTATATGAAAACTTTTCAACTGAGCAATGAACTTATCAAAGAAATTTGAAGCCCTTGCCTAAAAGACATTATTGGTTTCACCTTTCCTCTTATTTGTTCCAGAAGAATTGACATTAGGTGCTCCATTTCCAACCCCACAACCAGGAAGCTCCCTGGACCCAGAGTTTTGATTTGCCAAACATTGAAGACTCTCAAATTCACACTGATTATTATATATGGCCTCATCTCCACATTTCCCATCCACCCCGGGAATTGGATGAAGGCAATACGCCTGGTCATCACACTGCAAGTTACATGGATTGACCATATGGGCATTCGGTATGCTTGGATTGTGCATGTTTGAATTGACAGATTTCTGATACGGAAAAGATCCAATCTCTCCTTCAATTCTCCCTCGCATGTCCACCAGCAAACACTTGAGTCTAGCAACCTCTGCCTCCAATGCACCCTGACCCTGTAACCTCTTAATTAACTGCTGATTCACAGATCTTAATCTCATAACTTCATCCTCCAAAGATGCTGTTCGTGCTTTCTTCTTTTCACGGTACTTACGAACAGCTTCACGGTTTCCTAGAGGACGTTTCTTCAATTTCTTTTCAGCAGATTCAGCTGTGTCATCAGATGCAGCCTTATCCTCAGATGAGGCAGGCACTATTTTGGTGTGCACATGAAAACATGTGTGCGTGTGAGAGTAGTCTGGTCCCGGTGGATTGCAAGTGTGGGTGTGAGTACAAGCATGAGTATCCTTCAGAAGCTCATCAAAGAAACTGTCCATTGAGCAACTAGTGGGAAGTTCACCTCCCATGTTGGGACTAGAAAACACTTGGTTTGAAAAATCGAGTTCACCGTCCTCCATTTAGAGAAAAAATTGCAGAAGAGCGCAAATTCAATAGAACACGGACAAATTTTCAAACTTTGGCATCGACCCAGATAAAATCTCGAGGGGTATTTCGTTTCTGGAAAAAATAAACAATACCCAGGTACGAAATTGAGGTACCAAACATATTCGAAGTCGCCAAGAATACCTCCAAAGAAGACCAAAATGGGTCCCGGAATAATTAAAGGAAAGAAAAAACATATAAAAATCCTAAACAACAAAGTGCCAACTAATAGAACTAGAGAAATTTAAGTAAATTAACAGCAACAAATCAAAACCCCAGAGTGCTAAAAAAATTCAATCCATCTAAAATCCAAAGTTTTTCAGTAAAAGGCTTACCATGGAAATCCCAAATTGCAAAGGATTTGAAAAGTAGGGGAGCAACAAATATAATAATAAATGGGTTCTGTTGTTAAAAGGAGGACGAACCACTACCCAAATGAAAAAGGCAACAAATCAATACATGGCTATGAATTTTAAAACCCTAGGCGGTTCGACGGGTGGTGGGAAAGGAGAGAAAAAATAACCAAAAGGAAGAAATATGGTAACCATTTATGAGGCAGATACACAAAGTGAACGTACCGGAGATGACGACTGAAACTGGCTTTGGGATTGTCTTCTATGATTCTATCTTCGTCAGACAAATGACTTTACTTGACATTTATACGTACTTAGACGGCTTAATTGCAAAACTAAAAAAGTGGAAACTTAAAAATACGATAGAGTCCACAATGATAACCATATGTAACGCTTCATGTGACATTGACACTGCAGTTCAATTATTTTCAAGGCGGGCCCACATTTCAGAGATATTTTTCTTCTATTTGGGTAACAAAATTACAAATGTGCCTCAAGTGAGCCTTGACTTAAATGACTTAAAATCTCCACGTCATGCACACATTTTGCAAGTTATCACTAATGCTGTGTGATTGGAATGAAAAAGTAATAAGGAATTAAATTGTAATTTTTTCTCTTTATAAATTGTAATTTTTTCTCATTAGAAATCATAATTTCATTCCATTCTAATTTTTTTTTTCAATTTTATCTCATTCCAAATATAACCCTAAACTCAAAACCCTAAATCCTAAAGTCCAAAACACTAAACCCCAAATCCTAAACCACAAATTCCAAAACACTAAACCCTAAAATCTTAAACCCTAAAACCTAAATCCTAAACCACAAATTCCAAAACACTAAACCCTAAAATCTTAAACCCTAAATCCAAAATTTCAAATCCTAAAACCCTAAACACTATTTAAAAAAATAATAATTTTAACCCTAAACTTTAACCCATAAATATAATCCTAAACCCCAAATCCTTAAACCTTAAATCCTAAATCACAAACCTCAAAACCTTAAACCCTATTTAAAAAAATAATAATTATAATAATATACTTTTTAAGTAATAATTATTTTAAAAAATAATGATTTTAATAATGTATTTTATCTGACGAAAAAATAATAATTAAATGATATTATTTAAATTTTACTGAATATAAGAATATTAAAGTAATTTACAGTTTTTTTTATTCCATTTCATTTCAGTGACAAACCAAACACTGTAATACTGATTCTTTCTTTGATTCTAATGTTCAAATCAAACAACATTGTTTTCTTTTCATTCCATTCTTATTCTCATCCTCATTCCTATTACAATTTCATACTGTAAACCAAATGCCACTTAAATGCGTATGATCAATTTAGGTAAAATTAAAGAAAATTCATATTATTCAAGTTCTTCCCAAAAACTAAAAAATTTGTATCCATAGTAAAATTAAAATTCTAACTCATGATATGCGATCAATTGGGTGAGTTTAAGATTGACTCAATTATGATCAACCTATTTAACTCTAACCCTAACCCAATTGAGATTGAACCACTTATAACACAATTCGATTAACTTCAACTCAAGCACAAGGCATGGTTCATATTAGATTTGCAAATTGTGGCGCAACTTTTGTTAATGAGTTGGATACATATTGACATGTCTACGACTCAATCCATATAATAAACGACTCAAGAAGGATTGATTCCTTTATGAACCAATCATTTAATCTCAACCCAAGCATATTTAAAAGTTTCAAGTTTGTGTTTGGTTGGTGAGTCAGGTTGGAAGCATTCACCATGAATTTGCATCAACTCACATTCACATTAGGAGACAAACATGGCATACTGAGAACGCCAAGAATGATAGAATTTCCTGTTGGCTAAGATATGTACCCATTAACATCTGTTTATGGAAAGTGTTCGTATTTTCACAAATAAACATGGAAGATCATTTCGCACATTTAATAATATAATGCATATTAATGCATATCAGCTAGCTAGACCAAGAACAAATTTGACATCAATCGGGGCAATGAAAACCAATTAACAGACAAACAGTCTCCAACTAAGCAAAAACAAGTCCTTCCTTCTTGAAATAATAAAATAGCAGTTTTCAGAGCATGAATACATGACAGAGTCAAGCAAGAAATATATACCTTCAAGCCATGACTTTTTAAATCCTGGAAGATATGGCAAGTAGAGTTTTCATCAATCAGATCACACCTGCTTGGTTACTTCTCATCTATACAAGTAACACCCAAAATAATCAATTATTACAATAAGTTAAACAAGGAACTGGAGTGTAATAGAAAACAAACACCATAGATTGCCCAGTCAACGCACCTCTAAGAATAAAGAGTCATACAAGATGAAGAATACACAGTGAAAGAACGAAAAGAAGGAACTGTTTTCAAGTAAAGATTCAAATTTGTAGAACTCGTAGACTCGGTTGGACATTCCGACTGGGAAAATTTACAGACAGGTAATACACAGTTAAAGGTAATCCAACTCCTCAAAGATACGGACCCCTGAGACCCTTCTGTTAAACGAGCCACAAATAGCTTGGTCTAGAATTGAAATCATTCCCACTGGGATTCCAGTGAAATAAATTTCCAAAGGCCTATTATGATACAGTGACCATACACAATACATGATACAAAGATAAATCTATCTTGAGATCAATCGCCAACTCAACCCGAAGTATGCTGCAAAGTGAATTTAGCTTTTATATTTCCCTGATTAATCTATCATTCACAGATAGTTATGAATGTTCACATGACTCCGAATCCTAGCAGTATCTCTTGCAACTTAAAAGCTGCACATTCTGCAGGATTCTTAACCCATATTTTCTCAAATCCAAGGACTAGAGCCCGGTGAGTGATGTCATTTGGAAGAATCCCAGATCCAACCATCTTAGTTATCAAGTTGCATGCATCATTCATGTTTCCAACACTACAAAATCCATGAATCAGAATGTTGTATAATCTCAAATCTGGATTTAATCCAACATTAAGCATCTTACGGAACAGAACACTGGCTTCTTCCATCTGACGTTCTCTGCAGTACCCATTGAGAAGAACACTACAAGTTACAACATCTGGTTGCACATGGTGCTCGCTCATGTAGAGCCACATTAGAAAAGCTTCCTCAAAATTCTGCCCCTTGGAAAGCCCATCTATTACAATTGTAAATGTCACCACATCGGGTGAGAAATCCCTTTCAATAAGCTCTGCCAAAACATCTTTTGCCTCATCCACGAATCCCCTAATTACAAGACTCTGAATTAGAGTATTATAAGTTACAACATCAGGACAAACATTAAAAGATTTCATTCTTACTAAGATCTCAAATACTTTTTGCATGAATCCCTTTTTCCCATAACCATGCATCAAGGTGTTGAATGCAACAGTATCAGGGTGCAAACCTTCTATAGTTATCTTTTGAAACAAAGACTCTGCTATTTCCATTTCCCCAGATTTGCAATAAGCACCAATGAGCAATGTATATGTGTTAACAGATGGTTTAATTCCATTTTTTAACATCATTCCAAGATATTGATAAGCTTTATTTATGTTTCTCATTTTACAATAGCCGCCAATTATTGTGGTGTAACTAACACAATCTGGCAACAAACCTGACTCAGACATCTCATGTAAGAGCATACAAGCTTTATTTATCTTGCCATCTGCACATAACTTTGAAACAAAGCTATTGTACACGAAAATATTGAGGGGAAGACTAAAAATCTTCAACATATTAATTGCCTTCTCCATCTGTCCCATTTTGCAGTGACCATCAATAATTGAACTAATTAACACTGAATCCGGGGAGATACCCAACTGAGTCATCTTAAACAAAAGGGAGGTGGCTTCAACTAAGTAAGACATTTTGCAAAGTGAATGAATGATGATTGAATATGAAACAACATCAGGTTGAATCCCACACTGTTTCATTTCCATAAGCAATTTCCAAGCCCTTCCAAGATTTCCTTCACTGCAGTACTTATGGATGAATAAGCTTATGGTAGAAGCATTTAGACTCATTCCTCTGCTCAGCATATTGTCCAAGAAATCCCATGCCAGTTCCGATTGATCTGATTGTACTAATGCCCTCAATAGCGAATTACATGCCCTTATAGATGGAAACATGTTAAGATGATCCATTTGACATGTTACCTTAAAAGCGACACTTACCATATTTTCCATGATGTAGCAGTTAACAAGCATACTGCATACAATCTGCAGAACCCTTCTTTCTGTAGAAGTTTCACATAGAGCTATGAAAAGTGACTTGCACACTTCCTCTTCCCCAAAGTCTCTTACAAGGTCATGTACCAGATCCATTGACCTGTGATTCATGTTGCCAGAAACCAAAATATGTATCATTCTACATACAGATTTTAACATATGCTTTGATCCACTGTAGTTCTCTGTCCACTTGAAGAAGTAAAGAACTAGCTCCGCATCCCTACTCTCTTCAAATATATCATTCATAAGACATATGATGTTGTACTTGTTCAAATCAATCTCACACCTAATTGAAGAAGTAAAGTTCCATCCATGATGGGTAAGTATTTTAATGATTCTTTTCATCATATGGTCTTCCACTTTCTGATCATAGTTAAATAGAGATTTTTTTGTAACATACTTAGCCACACCTTTTCTTCCAAAAGAAAGCTCCCCACATTCTCTAAATTCAGATGAACTGCATCTGGTATTAAGCAATATATCACTAGCCCCAGAATCAAAACCTTCCGATATTAGACACTCATCCTCTGATAGAGAGATAGATAGCAATGTAGAATTCACTCGTGAATAATATCTGATTTTGCTCCTCTCAAATGAGAACTTCAATCTAGTAGAGCAGACATTGATGATTGAAGAACAACACTTCATACAAAACACAACAAGAAGTAGCTGCAACACTAACAAAAAAGGGTCTTAGATTTAAAATTTCCAATCAACATCCAGGAAACAATGAAATAGATTCAAAGCTTGTGGAAAGGTGGAAACAAGTTGAAGCTTGTTTGACAAACATAGTTTAGAGATAACTTTTTTAAGTTTCACTACCCTCCAGCCTCTCATAGCCTCTCATAGGGTGCAACACCAGCATAACAGATTCTAAAAAACTGGAAAAGTAACCACAATGTTAACAAAAAAAAAGAAAAAAATTAGGCAATATAGCAAACTCCCAAGAGCAAACAGCTCACTGGACCCCTCCCCCCCTTCTCTCTCTCTCTCTCTTGAGATTTTCCTTACTTACCATTTACTACAAACACATTCCTTTATATACGTTTCAAATCATCATTTGTCACAGAATGAAATACATCATAACTTATATATATGCAGTCTATCAATCATTACAGACTCCAACAAGAAACCATGAAAGCTACAGGGAATAGAAAGAAAGAAGGGAAGAAGAGGGGGACAAAAGTAACCCGTCTTTGTAGCCTAATATCCCCAAAAGTTTCCTAGTACACCAAGATGAGTGCCCAAATGATTTATCTATTTATTTATTTGCCACCAAATCTATTTAATATGATACTAGGAATCAAGAATGAAGCATAAAAAGATAGCAATCAAACTAATAAAAAGAGGAATTAAAAATATAGAGAGCTGATACATATTCTATGCGACCTTTAATCAAACAGTTTGTCTACATAGTATAAGATACTCTTCCGTTGAGCAATCTAACATAGATTATGCAAACTGCCTAATTTAGAAGAGAAATAACAACGGAACACGAAAGATATTTCGAGTGAATAAATATCAAAACTGAAACAGTATAGAAAGTTTTGAGAAGGGAACGATCCATCAAAGTAAAATTTAATTCAAACAGCGAAGAAAAACTGTATATATCCTTGCATAATTAAGTAAAAAATAACTGAAAGATCAATGATTTATATGAACTAATGTATGCATACACTGTTAGGTGTAATGAAAGAAGAATGAATAATTGATTACCCGAAATAGAATCTGGTGTACTGCAGCTTAGAAGAAGAGGTTGAAAGTGGCGACGAGAGCTTCCAATCGACAGGTTTGAGGCGACGACGGAGAGCATAGGGTTTTTGAATATACGGGACTGACTGACTGGGGTCGGCGGAGCTGGTAAGCTCGAAGTGTCGTGGTCTAAACTTAACTTCTAATCAAGGGAGCTTTTGTGACGGTGTCTTGCCTCTCTTTCATGTTTCCGTGGTGGAAATTGTTTTTCTTCCCTTTGTTTTGGATGAAGATATTGAGACAACTATATATTTTCACGACAAAATGTAAGAAATTATTATTTTATTTTTATTATTAAGTATATTTTAATGTTATTATTAATAAATTGTTATTGTGATATTTTTGTTTGTATTTCAATATTGTGGGTATAAAATTTAATAACATGTGTGGTTTTGAGATTATATTATACAAATAGAATGAGTATTCATATATTTTTTTGTTGGTTTTAATATTTAAGATCAGGAGTTGCATTTTCTTTAGAATATATATTTACTTGAGATAAGAGACATGTATTATTTAATTGATGAGAATAATAAATATTCTCTCTCTTGGATTATATTTTTACCAAAAAATTCTCTCAATTACTAATAAAAATATCTATAAATTCATTAATTTATTTTCTTATTCTATCATTATTTCTAACCAATTGCTAAATCAAATTATATGAACTGAATTTAAATTTTCCATTCTTAAAAAAGGATAAATAGGGCTTTTTTGATAAATAATTTCAATTTGTGATTTTGATTTTTTTTTTAAATAGAGCTTCTTTGTTAACTTTTTTTTTTTTTTGTGGGAAGCATATGGTGTTCATTTTTATACATCCCTACTTAAAATAGTATAGTTTTATATGCCTGACACATATTGAAAAGTTTCAATCTACCCCTATAATGCTCAATTTTCTTACGTCTCTGTGTGATTTTTTACATTTTGTTTTCCTAAGAACAACTGGATTAACAAGTACTTCTCATATTTTCACATCAAATTGGATATTTACATATGTACAACTACAAACCCAACAATCAGTCAAGGGGTGTCTCTCAACTGTACAGATATAAACTACATTCCGCTATTTGATGCATTTTATCTTTCAGAAAACAAGAAACAAATAACTGCAATGAAGGGAAAGAAAGAAAAAAGTTAAATGAGAAGCTAATCAAAACTTGATGATCTGCTCCATCTTCCATTCAGGTACTCTTCCATATGAATATTAATGTTGCTCTGTTCAACACTGCTAAATGATGTTGTATCATCCTCAACATCAAGCATTGCAACACTATAATGTAATTCTGCGCTTGAACTTGGGTAAACTTCATCATCATTATCACCATCACCATCACCATCTTGGTTTTCTATATAAACACTTCGTGATTTCACCCACTTTTCAACATCTATATCCCCTTTAAGGAGCTTTAATATCTGTTGTAGAAACCAAAACACAAGCAAAAACATAATCAACTTTTCACTTTTAAATTCTTATTAAAAACTTGACATTAATTTGCAAAATTTCAGTACCTCACTGATGTTGGGACGAAGTCGAGATGACTGATTAATGCAGAGATTTGCTGCAAGAATCATTATTTGCATCTGAATCTCATCAAATTTTCCATCCAAATTTTGATCCATTATGCATTTTATATCACCACTCTCTATTTTTGGCTTTGCCTAAAATTAATTACTATATCTTGTTAATTATGGTATTCTAATACAATTCTATGAATATAAAAACAATTCAACTTGCAGAACAGTGGAAATTGGTCTTACCCACATGACCAAGCTCTCTTGTCCTTTGGGAGTATCAGAACCAATTGATCTTCTTCCTGATAACAATTCAAGTAGTACTACACCAAAGGCATATACATCAATCTTACTACTGAGTTTCCCATACATGAAATATTCAGGAGCTAGATAACCAAATGTTCCTACTACATCTCCTTCAGTCATAAAAGAGGAAGTAGTTGGTCCCAACAAGGCAAGTCCAAAATCAGATAACTGTTACAACTTACACAGAAGCAACTATTAGTCAATACTCATAAACTTGAACAACTCAAATCTTCAATCAGATTCTATTTTGTTACATTCAAGTACCTTTGGTTCAAACCCATCAGAGAGAATAATATTTGAAGACTTGACGTCTCTGTGAATGACTGGTTGAGGACACTCTGTATGCAGGTAATTTAAGGCTTCAGCAATTCCAACAGCAATGTTAAATCTCACTTCCCATGGAATTACATGCTTGTCTTTATTTTTACCTGCATCGACTACCATGTTAGTATCAACATGGTTTCTTAAAAAAAAAATTGCTAACGACACAAAAGTTTGTACATATTTTTGCAGCCACATCCTTTATGTTATACCACGTGTTAGTATTATCTAAAAAAATAAATCACTTTTTCAATTTTCAAAATAATTTAAACACATGAGACTATATAAGAAGTATGGGTATAAATTTGTGTGATATTAGCATTTATCTTCTTTAAAATTTAAATAAAAGTATAACAACATGACCAAAAGGATAACCTTTACCATATAGATTTTCCTCTAAGCTTCCATTGGGAAAGAAATCATAAATAGATATTAGTTTATCACTATCTTCAACACAGACGCCTAGTAGAGGTATGATGTTTTTGTGCATTAAAGAGGAAATGATTTTGACTTCATAAGCAAAATCCTTCCATGTTTCTTTAGTTGATTTCATAGTCTTCACAGCCACTGTTTTTCCATCTGGAAGAGTTCCCTTGAACACGCGATTAATACCTCCTTTTCCAATCAGATTTTCTATCAATAGAAGCCATAATTAGATACATAGAAAATGTTTTTTTAAATCAAATTTGGATATTTAATTTTAGGAAATTAGTAAAAACCTGAGGAGAAGTGAGAGGTTGAGGCTTTTAGAACTTCAAGACTGAACCATTGACAATCATACGAGCTTGCTTCAAGGAGATCTTCAAATCCTTCTGGTACCTCAGCCAAAGCAGATAAATTATTCTTCACATTCTCAGCAATGTCACTGATCTCTCTATCCAATGTATTTACTCTTGGAGATAAAGATTCAGGATATTTTTGCAGAGAACGATCCGGTAAACTCATGACCCATTGTACCACAGACATGTCCCTTGCCGCTAGAGTTTGTGGGATTGCTGAATTTGCTCTACGAAGTAAAGGCCAACCGGGACTTTGCTCCATAGTATCTTTATCTGATACAACAGAAGTTGATCTTGAGATGGATTTATCTTGTTTATGAACAAAGTTAACCATGTAACTCCTGAAGTCTTCACTGCCAAGACTTGAACCATCTTGTGAGGAACGAGCCATTTGATCAGAAGTGGATTTCACGGTCTCAGTCTCAGATTCAAAACCATCACACTCTGATGGACTTCCTTTTGCAGTAATACTTGGTCTTGGATCTTCTAAGATGCCTAATTAATATAATTGAAATCAAATGTCAATTCTAAAGAACAGTTAATGTATTCTAACAGCAACTCATTTTCTATGAGAGAAGTGTCAAACCTGGTAGTTGATTGCTGTTAGACCTTCTGAAGACGATTTTCCCATTGTTGATAGCAAGAACATTGGTGGTTGGAGGCAACTTCTTGGCACAACATTTGGCTGTGGAGCCCCATTTCCTGCAAAGTATATCTGTTTTAGACTAATCATAAATCCAAAAGTCAAAACCCATAAACTAAAATTGATGCAAATTAGTTAGAATTTAGAATTCTCTTCTACCCAAGAGTGGATTGCTTGTTTGTACCAACAACTAGAGCTACAGCACCACAGTTCTTTGCCTCTTTAACTAAAACCTCACGCACAGACTTTCCTTTCAGTATTTTACCGGTGAGAACTACCTGAAATTTTGACAGAATTAAAGTCAGTTTAAAACAGGGAAATACAAAAAGAAGAGAATTGAAATTGACCGAGTGAGTTTTTCTAACCTTCTTTACACTACAAAGACCATTGTAAACCTCTAAGTAACTATCCAGCAAAGGCTTGACACTCAAAACATGATCTGAAGATTTTAATAATAAAGTCAATCTATTCAGGAAAATCAGTGTGTATTAACACAAGTAATATATATATTAAAATAGTTTTCGGAAAGGGGGGAAAAATCTTAATTACCAGAACTTCGACAAACATGAATTGCAATAATACAATCTCCAGGTTCAGCAACTTTAACAAGAGCCCAGCTGAGAGCCTCTCTGCTATGGCTATCAATTCTAATCCCAACTATAACAACATTCTTATCGCTCTCATCAGCCTCAACAGTCATTTCGTAAATCCCTTTTCTCAAAATTTGCAGATATCTACAAAATCTAAGCTTGTCTCAGTTCGTAAAACTTCTACTAGTCTATTTTGGTGTAGAAAAATGACATTTCTTGAACAAGTCGCTAAATCCCTTTAACAAAATAGTCACCATGGTCCATAAAACTAGAAGAAAAAGAAGCATACTTATAGTAGTATTAGACTAATACCATTAACGAAAACAAATTGTGCCCATTTTCAAATTCGAATTAAAAAAGAGGCCCAGATTTGTAGAATTCTAAATCATTAAAAAAAATTAAACCCAAAAGGTAATGCCCTTAGAATAAAATGAAAAGGGAAGAATGACAAATAGAAAAGCATTAGAAGGACATTTAATGCATTAGTAAACTATAAATGGCATATGACAAATAAAAGACGTACCTAAAAAAATTATGCACCCATTCGCCGTTGAAATCCACCACGTAGTTCAATGCTGCTAAATAACACCAGCTTACACCTACTGCAACTAAAATTCAAAGATCCTGATATCATATTTTCTCTTTTTTAAAATAAAAATTATTTGCCTTTATATGGTTTTATTCTTTAAAAAATAAAATAACAAAAGAGATTGAGGTTGAAGATGCCCATCATTCATCTAATCTAATTGATTCATATATAAATAAATTTTGAAATAATATTTTTTTATTTAAAATGAAAGAAAAATGTTTTTGGGATTGAGGATTGTGGAGAAGAAAGTGTCGGCAGGAGAGTGAATATGAATTCCCCCGAAGAGAAGGCAATATTTTTTATTATTTTTTTAACTTTAATTGTGTACCTCTGTTTCAGTGAAGAGAAGTTAATAAGTAATTAGTATTAATTTCAGTTTAGTTTAAGGAACCGGCAATTTTCGCGGGAAACCTCCTAATATGCAGTAGTTTTTCTTGGACAGACAACTTCGGGTTAAAGCTGTCCACCGGCTATTGCGGGTTGTCCACCAATAACAGTCTTGCTTGATATAACGGTACTTTTAAGAGATTATTTTTTAAGTCATATCTATAAATTTTAATTATTTTTACATATGATTTTTTCTTAAAATTATAAAAATAATTTAAAATGAAATATAATTTGCACGTATTAATTGAAAAATTGTGCAAATAAAAATCAAACTAAAACCAAAAGTATTGCTATTTGCTACCGTTGTTATTTTCCTCTTTTGTTTTCACTTTCTTAAGATACTTGTTATTTTCTTTCTCTCACTATTTTTTCCAACCCACAAGCACCCGAACGTGTTAAGTAAAATGTTGTTATACTCTAATTAAACATTCACCAAAAATAAAAACGTGAAAATTATTCTAAAGTTACTCGATAAAGTATAATATGCTTCAAAATTAGAGGATATCTTTGATTTTTTTTTTTTTACTAACAATGGTTTTGAAATAAATAAGTTCTGTAAAATTAATTGCCCCAAAAAAGAGAAAGTGTTAAAATATCACGCAACATATAAAGTTTTTTTTTATTAATTTTAATCTTAGCATGGTACTTTAGAAAAAAAAATATCATAATTATAATATTTGTGTGCACCGTTAGTTACAAAAATAATATTTTATATATTAATCTCGTATAATTTTATTATTAAAAAATATATAATATATTATTTTATATTAAAAATTATTTAATTTAATATTATTTAAATTAAATTACGATTATTTGAACATATTTATTATTTAATGTTATATAATTAGATCATGTTAAATGTTATTATAGAGCTATTTTAATTGTTATAAGTTTTAGTGTTAATATTTGTAATATTTATTTCTAGTTAAGTGATTTATTAATTAATATTTTTTATATAATTTATTAATTAATCTTAGTAGTTAGATGGTCTAAATTTTCCAAATTGAATACAATAAGCAGGTAGTTATTATATTTGAAGCGGTTGGTACGTAAAATCACAAAACTGCTAAAGATGACGAAACTTGTATAGAAGTTATAACTCATGATACTACTAATAAATTAACGTTTTCTATCAAATAATTTTTTTAGTTATTTCATGCAATTATATAATCAATTATTCAAATTATTCTATGTCATTATAAAAAGAGACTGTTAAATTATATCGAATTAAAAATTTAATTGTATCGTACATATAATTCAATTTAATTTATCAATTATTTTCATCTTTGCAAAAAAGATAAATCAATTGGACCATTCTGAACCATATATAGGGTTATATATTTGATTTCATACATATTATTGATTGCAGTCCGATATTCATTTATTTGTTATATACACGTGAGTTCTCATGTTCGATTCTTGTTACTTTCATTTATTTTACTCAATGAATGTGTGGTTTCGAAAATTTAACCTTTTTTTTTTTGTTAACCTGACGTTATAAGATTTTGATAATGATTTTTATAAAACTGAGATCATAAATATATTTTATTAATTTTTTCATTTATATTAGATATTATTTTTTTTCTTCTTAATTTTTTATCTTTTATACTAAATACCAAATTTTATTTATAAAATAAAATTGATCGGAAATTAATGCATTCACCTTAAGAGATGATATAAATATTTGCATATGAAATAACAATCCTTTTAATTACTTTTGTACTAGTTATCAACAATCTTTTATAATGTATTAACAAGCTTGAATTTCTTATCACAAGTATTTTTTTTAGGTTATCATTGCAAGATCTATTAGTTACGCCCATTGTGAATTACCTATGCAAATATTTCCTTAAGATTATCAATAAATTTACAGAAAAAATGAAATTAAAAAATATTAGAGAAATTATAAAAAAATAATATCTCTAAAACTAATCGTTAAAATAATATTAAATTATGTCATATCGAATATTATTTAATATTAAACGAGTTTAAATAATTATTGTTTAATTTAAATGAAAAGATTTTTAATGTAAAATAATGTATCAAATTTTTTTTAAATAATTAAAATATATGAATTAATTATAAAAAATAATATTTTTAGTATATTCTCAAAATAGTATAATTTCAGGATTGGGATGAGTAATATGATGGTGAATTGAATAAAACTAATTGGTGGGAAGCAATTCTTACACATGCCAACACATGCTTTTATCGTACCGAGATGAAAGAAATTTCGGTGTCCTTTCTCTTATTTTATTTTATTTTTAAAAATTATTAATATTTAAAGAAAATATATTAATACATAAAATATAATAATATTAATTTTAAAATAATTAAAAGTATATCTTTATGCTTAGGTAGTCGTTATGCAAACGTTTTATACATAAATCTCCAATCAAAAAACATAAATTGTAACATAACGCAATTTAATGTTACTCAAAATTTTAATTTCTGTAAATTATATACTTTTATTTTTAATAATAATTAATAATATTTAAAAACATAAAACAATACTAAAATGGAGCACGAACCATGTATATATAATATTGTCTGTATGAAATAGGTGGTTTAACAACCAGATCATTTATTAAGATATAAATATAATCGGAATTACTCAACCATCCAAAGTCCCCATTATTTTCTTTTTGTTCTATTAATTCTATACAATATAGACATCTGATATTTATCTCCCAGCAAGTCACCCTCCGTTCTTTTTTTATCCTACTAAGATTCAATACTTTGCATTTAAAGAATTAATAACTTGTATAATTTGATATAATTTATAATTTTTTATTTTTAACTTTAATCTAATTTTTATTAATTTTTATTAATTTTAAGTTCATTGCTATTATTTAAAATTTATTGTAGATTTGAAAAAAATAAATATCTAAAATTTTAAAAATATATCGTATAAATTTTTTTAAATTTAAATAAAAATTTATTGAAATAATTAAGAAACAAAATAAAAGTTAAAATAATAAAAGAAAATATTTACAAAAAAGTAGAAAAGACGTTAATGGAAACGAAAAAAACAAAGAAAAAGGACGCAATAAGCATATGATTAGGTAGAGAGAATCCGTGAAAATTGGTAGACATTATGGTATCAGAGTCAAAGGGTTAACTTAAATTGATTAATACATACAGTAGTTAATAATCAATCTCATCTCCCTTTTTCAGTATTAGCTTGTACTAATACATATGACTTAACTATTTACATTAATAGAAGAGGTAAGTTTGCTGCAGAAATGTATAGATTTGGGTGAAGAGTTATAAGTTCCGCTTAAACTGTGTGATAGACGTTCAAGGCAATAATACCTTATAAGTACCAGTGGTTTAGCAAACAACCAATTCTATTAAGTTAGTGTTATAAGTTATAAGTGTTCTTATAAGAGATAGAATAAGAACTTAAATATTAAATACCTCATGCATTGTTTATTTAATTTAACTTCATTACTCAAATTTCATGATTTATATTCTGAATCTTGTTTGTTATTAATAATTTGTAATTTATTTGTTAAGAATCTTATTTACCTTGCAATACAAATTATATTGATGATTAGTTTTATCCATTTTGTTTACAAATATTTAACTTTAAAATTTTCAAACTTAATTATGTCCAAACAAAGTTTTTCAGTATCATCACCTTTATTAAACAAAACATCATTTTCTTCAAATAAGTCTTACATTACCAATAGTAACGAAGTTACTATTAAAATTTTTGAAAAATCAATTGATCGTTGGAAGATTCCAAATATCATTAAAAATCAAATTTATCAAACAAAGATGATGAATCTTTTTAAAACTGATTATATCATTAAAATTGAAGAAATAGATCTTGAACTTTCATTACCTTTTGAATCAATCCAACTTCTTTCAAAAAAATCATTACAAAAACATTTTGATAGACAATTCAAATATGTTCATTTTGGTTTAGTCCAGATTGGATTAAGACCTCTAACTCGATTGGGGTTAGGTTCATCAATTTCTAGCAGGCTTAAGAGATGCTAGATTAACAGATTTCAAGGAATCTTTATTAGGTACGGTAAAAACGGGCTTAGACTTAGGACCAATATCCTTTAACTGTTTCCCAGATATCGTAGTATATTTAAGATATCCTCAATTATTAAAAACATTAACACTTTTAATCCAAACTCATAATACTAATGTGTTACGCGAAACAATTACGGTAGCTTTATTATTTAGAGTTCATCATAAGATTATGACTTCCACTTGGGATATTAGAAACATTCATAACTTTGGTAAAGGATAAACTATTTTATTACAGACATATTTGTCTAGATCAAATATTACCATCCTTAGACCAATAAGTTGGGATAGTGTAGTATACCTAGATAGGTGGCTTTTAAAAGGGATTTTTCAGCCAATATCAGAAACTCATCAACCGAAAGAACCTATCCAAAATACAGAAGTTACGGAAATAATAAAATATAAAAATGGAAATATTGAAATAGGATTCAATAGATCTTCATCAATGAGATGCTCTTCGAGCACCTCTGACTTTTCATTTATAGATTTACCACTCAAAACAAACCCTAGGTTATCAACCTTAGATATCCTTAGGAAAACAAAACTTAAAGGGGTAGACTGTAGTACTAGAGTACCCAGACCAGTTTACATTGTTGACAACTCTGAGATGAGCGATTCACCTCAACTATCACCTATTTTCCCATTATCACCAATTCAATCCAGAGCACCTAGCGAACATGTTAGGATTAATGAATTAAATGTATTAACATTGGATGATGAAAATTTAGACATAGAAAATCTACGTCTAGATATAGATTATCCACATAACAAAAGAATTAAACATTGGTTTTTTAAAACACACTCATAGCACTCTAGGGCAAGCTGCTTTAGGAAACATGAGCACTATGTTAAAGAACATAATAAAAATGTAGAATTCTTCGAATGGTTAGAAATCTATAGGACAACCAAATGATTGGCCTCACTGTTCGTACATCAATGGAGACACACTGAAAAAATGCATAGGACGATTCCTAAGCCATATGAAATGTTTCCATAACATATTACCACCTTAATTAGGAATGCCCTGATTAAGATATCACCGGTAGTTAACTGTGAACCACTAATTAGCTCAGTATCACCAATGGACTAACCATTAGAAATATTACCAATTGACCTTAAGTCAAATAAAACAGTAGAACCTATTGACTTAGTCAAACCATTAACAGTCTTAATAGGTAACCTACCAGTTACAATAACAGATCCAAAACTTGAACCAATAGTTAAATCTATAGTTCAAATTGACCCTAAACTAGTCAACATTACTGTAGAACCTATATCTATAGTTCCACATTATAATATGTTCCCTTCAATTAGTGTTTCGGATGTCATAGAGGCTGACTTCGATATGCTTTTAGAAGCTGAACCTTTAGCTAGAAAACCAAAAGTTTCAACTCTACAACTCAAAACCTTTTCGGACATTAGTTCTAGTGAAGTCAGTGAAGCTAACTTTGATAGACTATTAGAAGAAACTAATGAATAGTTAATACAATTAACATGGTTAATATTAAAAAGAAGTTACCCATATGGAAAACTCCATATGGTTCATTTGAAGTTGAACATACTCCATTACGACCTTAAACTTGAGAACATATTTTTTAGTCAATTTTATTTATAAAAAAATAAAAATAAAATATCAACTCTATTTTACAAAACATAATTATTATAAACATAAAATAATATTAACACTTTATAAATTTATAATTAATTTTAAATACATAAATCTCTTTTATCATATTATATATTAAAGTTTTATTTTAAAAAATAAAAATAATTTATTTTATAATAGAATAAATATAAATTATACGAAAATGATATGCTAAGCATTTTGATAATTCATAAATAATATAATACATTATTATTATTATTAAATATAATTATATTTAATAATTAATTATAATTATGATATAAAAAATAATATTCATAAAAATAATTAAATTATTAAAAAAAATTGAGAAGCATCTATATCCAACTTTCTACAAAATACAAATACAAATATAGAACATTTTGAAGCAAAATTTGAATCAAAATATTATCTAATATAATATTATTATAATTATTTTTATTATTAATATAATAAAACATATAAAATATATCTAATTAATTATATTTAAATATTTAAATAAAATTATTATTAATAAATATTTGTTATCTTAATAACAATTAAAATTATAATAATATTAGAGATATGTGTTATAATGTAATCTATTTTTTAATTTTTTAATCTTAAATAATTTATTTTTTAAAAAATATCAATATTTTTTCATAAAAATAATTGTAACTATTTAGTAAAGTTTTTAATAATTTAAAATTTTATAATTTATTATTATTATTTTAAATTATTTTATAATAAAATTTTGATAAGTTATTTGTTATAAAAAGTTATATATTTTTTATTATATAAAAATAAATTATTATTTATTAAAATTTGGTGAATGGTGATATTTTATTTTTGGTTTTTTTTAAGAAGATAAGAAGAAAAAAAAATGTGATTGAGAAATAAGAAAGGAGAGAGAGAAAAAAGTGGTTACTGTTTGATTTGTCGTGAAGAGAAAAAAAAGGTGGCTAATTAAGAAATAGGGAAGGAGAGAGGAAAAAAATATAATTACCAGTAAATTGTTGAATAGGTTTTATTTTATCCCCTTTTAAACTAAAATAAATCTTAACCATTTTTTAAACTATTATAAAAAATATAACTTTTTAGACAAATCATCGTATATATTGGTTTTCTTTGTGAAGAGATGTAGGATAGAAACAAAAGGAAAAAAGCATAAACGACTTAGAGAAAAAGCAAAAGGAGGCGATCGAAGGTAGAGAAAAATAGAAGAAAAATCTAGACATAAGGCAAAAGTTGATTTTTGGAGTGTTCATTTTTCTTTCAATTATTCTAAACAAAATTTGATGAATTCGTTTATATTAAATTTAATTTTTAATCGTTTATATTAAATTTAATTTTTAATATAAATTAATTTTTTTATTTTAAGAAAAAGATGTAATCTAATTTCAAAATATGTTTAATTTTTCATATTAATTTGAATTATTTTTATTAATGTTTATCTGATTTATTCTAAATTTATTGTTTCTAATTAATTAGTCATTAATTAAATGATTTTAATATTGTGATTCATTATCGAATGAGGGAATTATATGATAGATTTAAAATATTTTGACATAGGTAAATATAGAGATTGAAACACTTGTATGAACCTGTGTAGTATTAAAATAATTGATCTTAATATTTTCTTAGTTTGTTAAATTACATACTCTTGTGTAAATTGATAAACAATAATATTTTTGGATGTTTTTTTGGAGATTGCTAACAAATAAAAAAATTAAATTCAATTAGCTAGATGCGTAAAACATACTAAGTAATTGGGTGAAATCGATTTCTTAAAAGTTTTCTTTACATTAATTTGATTTTTGAACAATATCTTTATTTTATTTTGCGCATTTTCTTTCTATTGTTTTTATTTTAAATTCTAATTACAACAACCTGAGTGATTTCTCTAGATAAAATTTAAGATTAACATAATTTTGATATTTTTCAAAAGTAAGTTATCAATCTATGAGGATAATACCTTTCTTATCACTTTATTACACTACTACAAAACAAACTATTAAAGCTAGTTCACGCGTTGAATCACTTTAAAATATTGATTTTTTATTTTATTTTTGTTCTCATTTTTCACTCTACTAACATGTATTTAATATAGCATAAAAAACAAAATCTATTTGACAAAATGTAAATAATAATACAAATAATTGAAATTTAAATATAATTAATTATTTGATAATTAAATTTATTAGAAAAACAAGTAATGTATATACAATATATATAATTAACTTCAATTATAAATAAAATAATGTCATCAAAATGTAATTGGATTGTGCGAGCAAACTTGATTGGCTTAGAATCACCAATATAATGACAAGAAAATTGGGCAGAAAGAAGCTGGTTCATATAACAATTTATTCTCCTACATACATGAGCACGTAAACATCCATCAAACAAACAATCTAAACTTCGAAGACATACGAATGGAGAAATTAAATAATTATAAATATTACCATGATCTTATCATATGTTATTCAAGATTATATTTTTATCCTGATGTTATTTTTAAACAAAGTGTTTTGTCTATTCTTCTTGTAAATCACCAAAAATATAGATATCATAGCCCCATTTGTTCCAACCAAAGAAATATACGTAATTAATTAAATTCAAAATAAGAATGTAATATCATGAATTCACAAAAAATAACTTATATATGTTAACATATTAGTAAAAGAGATTACTATATCGATATCCGAATGATATAATAATAAAATTATCCCTTTGAACTTATAACTTTATTAATCTTTTGTCTATAAATATGAAGTTATTTGGAATCAAGTTGGTATTTTTAATGCTATAATGTGCTCTAAATATGAAATCAAGTGTAACTTTGATTTATTACTTTGTTTGGTTGAGTTTTGTTGCCCTTAAATGTACGGAACAATTGTGTATTACATTTATGGGTACCAAAACTCAACCAAGTCAAGTAACAAAATAAGAGTTACACATGACTTCATATTTAGAGTTCATTATAGCATTAAATATATCAACTTTATACTAGATAGTTTCATATTTATAGACAAATGATTAATAAAATGTTATCATAATATTGGCTTTTTTTAATGTAAAAGGTTGAAAAAGCACAAGTTTAATCTATATGAGTTCTTACGTTGCTAATTCTTCTATCAGTGTTAGTGTTCTCCAAGAGCTCTTCTATTTAGAGCAATCTCCTAGTTGGGTAATCTGAGTTCACTTTATCAGTGAGTCATTTATGATTTTTTGGATTTATTCTCATTCCACCTATGTGTGATTTTGTTTCTTTGTTTTGTTGATTCTATTATAATGATTTGTTTATGATCTATTATGGTAGGAAACTTGTTCGTAATTGTGGTTATGATATGGTAGGAAATATATTTCCTCTATTTGATCTTTTTCTGACCTTGGATATCATTGAGCTAATTAACGAGGAGCACATTTCACTTGATTGGGATATAGTTGAAAAAAATCATATCTAGAAAGTTGGTGACTTCCGATAATAAGTGAAAGGTTTGAGATCTAGATAAACTTAAATACTTATGTGTCTTCATCCTATTCTCATTGTATTGGATGATAGTGTCAACAATTATGAAGAGTTTCAAAGATTGGACTCAGAACAGGGAAATTATTTTTTTATCAGAACGTCAATCTTTTGTATTTTTTGTTTCTGGTTTTAGGTTTTGCTTATTTTTGTGTGAAACTATTATGTTATTGCTACTGTCATTGGATTATGTTAGCTCATTTAACATAATTACGTATTTCCTTATTACTTAGTTGGATAGACAGGAAGGAATTAGGTATTGTTTTAGAATTTTTTTCTCAAGTTAGTTAGGTACACTACTACAAAAAGGGGTATATAAGTCGATGTCTAAAGTCGGTTTTTACAAAAAACCGACTTTGAATGAATTTAAAGTCGGTTGACGTGGACAACCGATGCTATCCACCTAACATAGCGTCGGTTGACGTGGACAACCGACGCTATCCACGTAACGTAGCGTCGGTTGACATGGACAACCGACGCTATCCACCTAATATATGCCCTAACATCTCATTTAGTACGCAGATTTCCAGTTTTCGATCTGCTTCTTCCTCTCCTTTCCTCACTCGAGTCACTTTTCTCCCAAAATCTTAACCGTGCGCCACCTTCGTTCTACATTTCCGGCCACCTCTAACCACCATTTGAACGGACGTTTGTAAGTTTTCTCTTCTCACAATATTATCTGTCAGTTCTTCTTTTTTTAATAGCAAAATGTTAAAATCTGCGTATGGGTATTCCATTGATTAATTCCCGAAATATGAATGTTCTTATGTCTTAATTTGGAGTGCAATATTTCGTGCAGTAGAACCAAATAATTCTTTATTTCATTTTTAATAAAATGGGATGATCCAAGGCTGATCTTAACTTATATAAGTATGAGTTAAAAACCGGAGGTTGTGATAATTTGTAAAATACATATGCTTGTGACAAGTAGGATAAATCAAAAAGGGTTTGTGATCTATTATTATTAATATTACAAAGTGACTTTTTTATAGTCGAAATAAAGTGAACAGCGTTTAATTTGTGCTAATTTATCAGCGTGTAAATGTATTTCGTTAATCGAACAGCGTATTTTTGTATAAATTTTTGATTTAGTTATGTTTTTTTGTTTGCTTGTAATAATAATGTTTGAATTATTACTTGTATGTATTCAATAATATGTGAAATGTTTTGTGGGTTTGCGTGGATAAATTTATACGTATAATTAATATTACTTTGTAATTATGATATAGTAACATGCTTAGAAATTAGAATCAATCGCGTGATTGGTTTTTATATATATATTCATGAAACATGAACTGCTTATTTTTTAATTTGTATATAAATGGTTTTGTAAAATGATTAAAATGATAACTATTTTGCATTATGTATGTTTTGATATATATTCTAATAATTAGGAAATTTATATATAATAATACATAATTAAGTAATATGTTTAATTAATGTCATTAATAGAAAATGGACAAATCTTGGATGTCAAAGTGTAGAATTGAGCAAGACTATATTTCTGGAGTTGAAAGTTTCATGGAATTTGCTTGTAGAACTAGTAATACTGGAAGTAGTATGATTCGATGCCCATGCGTTAAATGTAAAAATGAGCGATTTCATGAATTTGATGAGGTTAAGTATCACCTTATCCGTAATGGTATTCTATTGAGCTATAAATGTTGGTATTATCATGGAGAAAATATTGATAATACTCATGGAGAAAAGTATAATAAGAATGTGGGTGGATTACATACATCATATCATAATGTACAGACAGAAAATATGTTTCGTGGTGTTGAAGATGAATTACGCGGGGATGATCCCGAAACCTTTAATAAACTTATAGAAGATGCCGAAAAACCGTTGTATCCAAAATGCAAAAAATATACTAAGATGTCAGGATTGGTTCATTTGTACAATGTCAAGGCAAAACATGGTTTTTCTGACAAGGGATTCACAGAATTACTAACTCTACTAGTCGATATGTTTCCTGAGGGTATTGAATTGCCATCTTCAATGTATGAAGTGAAGAAATCTCTTAGTCGATTTGGCATGGAATATCATAAGATTCACGCTTGTCCTAATGATTGCATTCTTTATAGAAAAGAATATGAGACATTACATGATTGTCCTATGTGTAAAGAATCGAGATGGAAGCATGGTACAAATGATACAACACATAAGAAAGGCGTGCCTGCAAAGGTTCTTTGGTACTTTCCTCCGATCCCTCGCTTTCAAAGGTTGTTCAATAGTAAATATACATCAAAGATGTTGACTTGGCATTCAGATAATCGATCTGATGATGGGGTGCTACGTCATCCTTGTGATTCTCCAAATTGGAAAGTAGTAGATAATTTATCTCCTCAATTTTCATCTGATCCGCGCAATCTGTGTCTTGCCATTGCTGCTGATGGAATTAATCCACATAGTTCCCTCAGTAGTAGATATAGTTGTTGGCCAGTAATTATGGTAACATACAACCTTCCTCCCTGGTTGTGTATGAAAAGAAAATTCATGATGTTAACATTATTGATCTCAGGACCGAAACAACCTGGTGTTGATATTGATGTATATTTGCAGCCTCTGATAGATGATTTAAAGACGTTGTGGAATGATGGTGTAAATGTTTACGATGCATATAAAGAAGAATACTTTAACTTGAAGGGGGTTCTTTTATGGACAATTAATGATTTTCCTGCCTATGGAAACTTATCAGGACATGCAACAAAAGGTTACAAGGGATGTCCTATATGTAGTGATGGAACTTCTGCAAAGTATCTTGTTCACGGACGAAAGATGTCTTATAGAAAACATAGGAGATTTTTGCCATCTGGACACAAGTTTAGATACCAAAAGAAACCGTTCGATGGTGAAGAAGATCATGATCATGCAACTCGACCTTTGCGAGGTATTGAGATATTAAGGCAATTGAATGGGATGACATTCAAACGATATGGAAAGATGAAAAAAAAACTCACCAAGTCTGGGAAACGAAGGAGGTCAACTAATGAAATTGGTGAAAATGAAAAAGATTTTGAACCGAATGGTTGTTGGAAAAAAAATCAATATTTTGGGAATTGCCTTATTGGAAAGACCTACACATTCGTCACATCTTAGATGTCATGCACATTGAGAAGAATGTATGTGAAAGCTTGATTGGCACTTTACTTAATATACCTGGAAAAACAAAGGATGGCATTAAAGCAAGATTGGATTTAAAGAAACTAGGCATACGACCTGAATTGGAACCAAGGGTGGAAAATGATAAGAATCGAACATACTTGCCACCAGTATCATATACAATGTCAACAAAAGAGAAGGATGTGTTTTGTAAATGTTTGGAAGGTGTGAAAGTTCCTGATGGTTACTCATCCAACTTAAGAAATTTTGTGTCTATCACCGATAAGAGACTGTATGGATTGAAATCACATGACTGTCATATCTTAATGCAACAGTTATTACCAGTTGCTATTAGATCAATTCTTCCAAAACATGTTCGAATATCAATAATTCGGCTTTGTTCATTCTTCAATACCATATGCAAGAAATCTATATCAATTGGCGAGTTAAATTCTTTACAGAAAGAAATTGTAGAAACTTTGTGTCTAATTGAAAAATATTTTCCTCCTTCTTTCTTCGATATAATGATTCACTTATGTGTTCATTTAGTTCGAGAGGTTCAATTATGTGGTCCTACTTACTTAAGGCGGATGTATCCTTTTGAGAGATATATGCAAGTCCTTAAAGGATATGTAAATAATAGATATAGACCTGAAGGATGCATGGTGGAATGCTACATTGCTGAAGAGGCCATTGAGTTTTGTTCTGAATACTTTAGTGGTTGCACTGAAATTGGGAATCCTACGCACAAGTTATTCTTAGAACGTCACATGATCCAAGTAGGTAACCCTATGCTTGGTGGAAGTAAGAAATTATTTATTGATCGCACTCGATGGGAAAAAGCACACCGAATCATTTTGGTAAATAATAACGAGGCACAACCGTACATAGAGTCGGTTCATGCCATGAACCGACTTTACAATTTAAGTCTCTGAATTTAAAGTCGGTTCATACAACCGACTTTAAATTTGTTTAAAGTCGGTTAAAAACTGACTTTTATACCCCTTATTGTAGTAGTGGTAGTTAATCATATGTTTAGTCTAATTCATTATGCTATGCTATTTGGTGTAATTTTTATTGGAATTATTAGGTTATACGATTTCTATTTCTATTAATGCAATTTCTACTCATTGAATGAAGAAAAAATAAGAAATATTTCATTACAAAAAATTTACATAGAAATCATATTAAGTTAAACTAATTCATAATTGAACTCGTTCATGTTACTATGATGTTAGTTTTAGGTAAGAAGTCAAGGCCAGAACCAAGAATGAAATTTTAGGAAGATAAATTAATTAAATAAAAATTATAGTTGAATCATGTTAATCATTTATAGTACATTCAAAAATAAAGTTTAATACTCTAAACTTTAATTTAATAATAGAATTATAATTTTATTATATGAAAATCATATTAGAGACAATTATTTAACAACAAAACCTTTTTTTATACATATTTTCATGGATATTATTGAATATCATTTTTTAATTTACATTCTCTTTTTTAACTTAGCTTCTAAATTGAAATTGGTTATTAAGTTATTTGTAATATGTATTAACTAGTAACTAAAATTTAGATTAAAAGATAATTTTAATAACCAAATAAAATATAATTGTTTATAGAATGACAGTACAATAACAAATTCTATCATCTACTATGTAACTCAAGAAAAATAAACTACTTCTAAAAATTATGGGGTGACCAATTTCTTTCACCTCCAATATAACTCTAAGAAAAACAAATTACTTCTAAATTTTTTGGGGTGGCTATGTACTCACAGTTAATTTTATTATTATATTTTTAATTAATAATAATTTTATACAACAATAATAACATTATAATATAATTAATTTTATGGATATAATATATGATTTATGCACTTTTTGGTAGCATTTACAAAACTCTTGTATCATCATTGTTAAAAATGGGCAAAAAAATTAGAGATTTGATTATTCGTAGTGTTAGTTCAGTTTTCATTCAATAAATTTTAAGAATTAATACAATTTTTGGTAAAAAATAAATATGTATTTATTTAGTTAAATATATATTTATTAAATTATATTATATATTAATTAATAATTAAGATTTATTAAGAAATTTTAAAAAAAAATCAAAAAAATGATTTTTTTCAAATATTTTTTAATAATCGTCCTGAACCGTTATTTGCAAGTAAAAAATCATTCTCAAACCATAACAATTTTCAAATGATTTCAAGTATAAGTTTTATAATTCGATTCAGAGATAGTTATATCAAAAACCATCTCATCCGTACCTATGTCAATCTCTATGTTTATTTTTATTGTTATAAATTTTAAGATTGTTATTTTTATATAATTTTATATTTTCTTAAAAAAAAAAACTAAATATCTTCGTTGTCTCGTCCACATTTTATCCTTACTCAAAAATAAACTATATCTTTTATTAATAAATACAAGCACTACTTTTATTTAATAGCAAACACATTTATAACAACTAAAAAAAATAACCAAATTAGTGAAAAACCAACTCATACATATAGAACTCTTTACTAGTTTATTAAAATGAGCCTAAATAGGATTTTTCGAGTTTCTGCTAAATTTGTTGGATTTTTGTCTAAAATGATCGTATAAAATACAATAATTTTTTTTTAAAAAAGCTAATGGTTAATTTAGTTTTAAAATAATCAACTCGTAAACTCTCGAGCAAGTAATAGATAATTTCCTTTTTCTCTCTCTTCTAATTCAACAGTCTAGTTTTTTTTCTCTCTCCTTATTTTCAAAAACAATACAAAAAAATTAACTTCAACTACCTCTTTACAACTTTAAAGCATCGAAAAAATCTAATAATTTATTTTTATTATAAATAAAAAATTATAAAAACTTTAATAAATAATAAATAAAATTTTGAGTTAATAAAAAATAATGAAAATAATTTAAATTTATATAATACAAAAATATATTTAATAATAAATATATAATTTTTTTATAATAAATAACTTATCAAAATTTTATTATAAATTAACTTAAAATAATAATAATAATAAATTATAAAATTTTAAATTATTAAATTATTAAATTATTAAAAAATTTATTAAATAGTTACGATAATTTTTATGAAAAATTATTAACATTTTAATCAAACAATTTTATAATAAATTTTGAAGTTATAAAAAACTTAAAATCATAATGTATTATGATATTCAATTAATATTATAGGGTATTATAAAAATAAAAATAAAATAGATTACTCATTTAAACATAGACGCAATGAATAAAAAGTGTTAAAAACAAATGCTAATGTTCTTCAAAATAATCACTAAGTTATCCTTACCTATTTATCCATATATGTTGAACACGAAAAAAAATCATTTATTTTCTATATTTTTTTCACTTTTTTAGCATTTGTTTTTTTTTAAATAACTGAAATATGATTTTAAATGATTTTTTAATTATAAATAATTATCATTTTCAATATATGCATAAATATATATTCATTTTATTATAAAATAATTTTTTATTTTTTATTTTTTAAAATAAAATTTTAATATATAATATGATAAAAGAGATTTGTGTATTTAAAATTAATTATAAATTTATAAGATGTTAATATTTTATTATGTTTATAATAATTATGTTTTATAAAATAGGACTACATATCTTTTTTTATTATTTTCAAAAATAAAATTGTCTAAAAAACATGCTTTCAAGTTCAAGGTTAAATTTGGATTATTTTTACACTAAAACACAATTTGACCATTTTTTAAACGGGACATGCAACAAAATCCCAAATTTGTTCTAAAATCGTGGATGCAGATTATACAATTATGTAATATACCAATCTTTATGATGTATAACTTTAAAACCTGTACATTTTATACATAACTTATGTAAAGTTGTATATAAGTGGTTTGTATTTGATTGCATATTATGTGAAGCTCAATCAGTATCACTAACATATAATATAACAAAGCATTTTAGAAGTTTAAAAAACGTACTAGATAGGATACAAAGATTGAATATAAGCTTACCTAGCAAGAGGAAACAACATGGTTCTTAACAGTGAATACATAAGGGCAAACAAATCCATAAAGATATTATGCTCAGAGAGAGCTGTTAGTATAGAAGAAATTTGAACCCCGACTGCTACTACTACATACCATGAGGCCCAAATACAACGGGAACGTGTACTGAGAGACCATTCTTGCAAGATTGAAGTGATCATTACTACCATCACAGTATGGAGCATGCCTTTTGTGTTCTTCTCTTCTTTTTCTTCTTCTGCTTAGGTGGCTGCAGAACCACTTTTATGGCTGCATCAAAGACCGCTTTCACATTCTGCATTCACAAATCAAAGAAAACTTGTTCATTTCTACTTCTAATTGTACGCGTTAAAAAATTGTTGAAAAACCAACTCTTCCAAAAGTTTAAGTTTTTATAAATTCTCACTTTCACACAAGTCAACACTCGATGCACCATGCAGGCTAAGTACTTGCAATTCAATAACTATTGGAGTTATCGGGGTTTGAACACATAACCTCTAGCTCTGATATCATGTTAAAGTAAGTTGGAATACCAACTCTTCCAAAACCTTAAACTATTAGAAGAATGACCAAAGTTCCTTTTATACATTTTATCAGTATGAATAGAACAAAATCTATATACCTGCTGTGTTTTTGAACTACATTCAATATAAACTGGGGCCCCAATCAGCTTCCTTAACTCCTCACCCTTGCATAAAAAATGGAACAAAATAAGACAGCAGTATAGGAGGATGTACAAGTTATGAGCTCTTGCCATCTATGGTATTACCTGCTCTGGGGTAATGGGTGTTGCGCCTGGATGGTTAACAAAAAACTGCTTATCATCCCGAAGATCTACAAGAATTGAAAAGGAAATAACTATACATGGGAGCATAAAGAATACTTTAGATAGAGGTAAGAAAATACTATAGGGAGAGGGAATTGAGGTGGGGGAAGAGGGGCAAGAAAGAGAAGAGAGGATAGAAGTTTCAGTTTTACTACAAAGGCACAAGGGGATCCAAATTACGAGTAGCAAATTATCGAAATCCTCAAAAGAAACTCAGCTAAAATCATGTGAACTACAAACTTATAGACCTCTCATGAGAAATAAGAATATATTTTGTAACATGGAGAGCTCAAAAAGTTTGTATCACTTCTAAGTTCCATATAATTTTTGCAGTTAATTTCTATAATTCACTTAAAATTCAATTCTTAGCAACCGTGAACTTAGAAAGTTCCTTGTGTGTCACAAGAAACAGTCCATGATTTCACTTTTGAGCTTCTTCAGAGGTTCAATCTTAGCTGTAGCAAGTTCAGACCTTATTATGTCTTCAAAGAAAATTGAGACTCAATCCTACAAACAAGAAAGCTAAAAAAAAAAATACACAAGTAGGAGCCTACCAAGCTTAGTTCCAACAAGAACAATTGGAACACCAGGTGCATAATGCCTCAATTCAGGAACCCACTGGACAGTGAAGCAAGAAACATATTATCAGTACACTATATTAGAATCAAACCACATAAAGGAAACGTATAAATGTGTAACCACAATGAAATTAATCTCACTTTCTTGGCAACATTTTCATAGCTGGCCCTGCTAATAAGAGAAAAGGCAAGCAGAAACACATCTGCTCCTCGGTAGCTTAATGGCCTTAATCTATTGTAGTCTTCCTGCCCTGTTTGCAAAATCACAACATCATGCTCCATATCATAATAAACTCTCAAAAGTTGGTAATGGCCATAGATACCAAACTTACCAGCAGTATCCCATAAGCCTAAATTAATAGTGTTGCCATCCACCACCACATTTGCACTGAAATTATCAAATACAGTAGGTACATAATCCTGTTTACAGACAGAAGGTGAGACATTTTTTTACCCAACCCATTTTAATAAAAAATAGAAGAGTTTGCAAGAAGAGTAAAAACTCTTTGAATGACAATACAATGACCCGGCAAAGGTTTTATGCAATATTTTACCAAGAAATCTGAAGATTTAATGATAAACAAAAGAAAGTATGAGAGTATAGTGGCGGAGCCAGACATCTATTTTTAGGTGAACTGATATATTATTTTGCAAAAAAGTTCAATTATATTAAGAAAAAAAAATTAATTGGTAATAACTTAATAAATTGTACACAAAATAATTCATAAATATCATACTTCTTACCCTTAAATATGTTATATTAAAATTATAAAAGATAATACAAATAAAATACAATTAAATGCTATGAAAGTGGTTTATAGTATAAACTTTATACGGTGCTTCAAACCATAAAATTTCTATTATGATATAATACTAACGAAAATATGTACCAACTAATTATAAAGATAAAAATCTACATATAGTAAGAGCTAAAAAGGATAGAGAAAAAATAATAACAAAATAAGGATAATAAGTTAAAAATAAAATTAACTTAAATAGAAAAAAATATAAGAACAATTAGTACAATAAAGAACAAAAAGAAAAGAATAAAAGAAAACTAAAAGATGAAGCATGATGGAGTTAGATGAGTTGAGATTTGATTTTGTTTGATGCTTATCACTCATTTAGAGGATTTTTTTATTTTTTTTATTTATACTTTTATATACTTTATTTTAGTATTTTGATTTAATTTTTTTTAATAGCTACATTATTCACATACACAATTAGCTTGAACTCAGACATTCTACGTGCCTAAATCATCTATATGTATTGTAAATTTGTGCCACAAGTTCGTTGGATTTTTAATTTCTTCTTTTAAAAAATAACTAGGTTGGTATGTTTAATTTTAATTAATTTAAATCATAATGTGTTCATATATATAGTATAAAAAAAATTGTCTAAAGATTAGACTGGGCTTCAACCCACCCCAACCCTTACTATGATCCGCCCTTATGAGAGTGGCCAATGATAGCATTTCATAGTCCAAAAATCATTCTAGTTGGTATCGGTAATTATCCTAAATACCACGGGAGAGTAAGCAAGTATATAATTAATTAAAACAAAATGTTTTAGATTAGGGGCGACGTATATAGGAGTGAGGAGAGACCACAACTCTCTAACACAAAATTTTTAAGTGTAATATTTATGAAATGACAAATTACATGCATAAAATAAAACTATATCCTACCTAAATTTTAAATTTTAGGTTTTTAACACTCAATAACTCAATAATTTGAACATATTTTCACTAAAATGATGAACATATAACATTTTTTGCAATTAAAAAGAAGTAATAACATGAGAAATAACTAGTACTATTTTGTATATAGTGCCCCTCATCCATACAAATCCAATCCGCCACTGGTCATATGTAGCATTTCATTCTTTCTTGGAAACCCATTAAAGATGCACAAAAAAGCCCAATTAGGCATATTCATTTTGATTCTTCTATCCAATGATACATAGAAAGAAATCCCAATACAAGCAATTCTTCACCAAGAATGCTCCATCAAAATACAATATCCGCCCAAGCAAAAGTTCGTATTTTTCCTGATTCGTTCAAGTTCAACTCACAATCTTTACATTCTAGTAGTTTCGTACTTCCTTTCTTTTACTTATTTTCCTTCTTAGTACCCTAAGCAGCCAACTTCCTTCAGGCATTCCATGGAAACAAAGAGAGAAAGAGATAAAGAAAACATTTGTCTCGTAGATTTTCTAACTAACCAAACAGAAAAACCAAAAAAAGGGCACAAATTACTTTACCGTAGGAAAAGTGTTGCTGGTATAGGAAATGAGCATGCAAGTTTTTCCAACAGCACCATCACCGACTGTAACACACTTAATGAATCTTGAAGCACTCATTTTCTTCGTATAACTCTTGGATTAAGAAAACCCTAATTCGAATCGTACTTGTTCTTAAATGGAACGAAAGTAATTTGACTATCCGAAACCAAGCACATTGATAGTTTAACACAGAAAGAGGAAAGCGAAAAAGAGAAGAGAAAAAAGAGAGACAGAGACTGAGAGAGAGATGGGAGAAATTGGGGGAGAGCAGTCTTAAGAATTAAGTTTATAGAGAAAGAGGGAGAGATAGTTTACAGCTACTATTGATTCGTATGATATTTTCTAACTGCTATACATACATACATGTATATTTATACAATTGTTTTTACAGAGATACAAATAAAGTACTAATTATTTTATACAATTTCTTTTTTAAATTATACCTCAAATTATCATTATAAATTATTATAATCTCACAATTTTAATTGTTATAATATATTTTTTATACAAATACTGTTTATTGTTACCCGTCATGTTTCTGTAAGAATAATATATATTATAAAAATATTGTTTTAATTTTATTCCATCAACAAATATATATATATATATATATTATAATTTAGATAAAATATTAGTTTTTTTTGTCACTTTTATTTTTCAACCTAAGCGAAGTATACTTTTTTATTATTTTCAATAAAATCACATATATTTATATATTAAAACATAACTTTTAATTTAAGATGATATTTTTTTTCAGTTATATGGTGCATATTTTGTTTGTGTAATTACAATGGAAATATTGGTCTAAACTTATTATGCGTAAGATTTAAAAAATTGTATATTAAGATTTTATTTTTATTAAAACATCTAATATATCCGTTAAAAAAAATTAATTATATGGTTGAAGAGCTTTATAGCATAGACTTATTTATTCTAATTTTTTTTAACCATCTAATACCTACTAATTCTAGCGCAAAAATTGTGTTTTTTTTTCCTTTGCTTTTCTTGTCTATGATTAAATATCAATTTTCATGGAAGATCCATATAAAATGAAAATTAATAAAACAAATATTTCTGTTCAAATCCAAGATAACAAAAGTTAAAAAAATTTATTTAAAAAAAAGGATTTATTTCTTTAGTATTTCTTTCTAGATTTCAAAGCATTTATCATGTAAGAAAAGACAGAATAGGTTACTAGAGTCATTTATGTAAGGATGTTTAGTTAATGTTCACCAAGTTTGATAGCATTTTATTATAGTAGTGCATTTATGTTTGAGATTGCCTTGGAGTTCTTAAGAGACTAATAAATAAGAAGGGATGAAATTACTCACATATTGTTGATTTCATTCTTTAAGTGGCACTTCGAGTTTTCATACTTAAAAATTGCATCTTTTCTTCAAAAGAATATTTGCCCAGCATGAGTTGTTAACAGAAGAAAATTGTTGTTTTTATTTTTTTTCAATTGAAAGAGAAAGATGTAGGACAAAAAGGGAATTTCCATCCCAAAGTGTTGGTTCTCAAGTAAATTGTTTTGTAATCGGTTTTGTTTTTAAGTTTTAATATTTGAACCCAAATTCTCGAAATTAGAGTTGGTGGGTAATTAATTTTATGTTTAAATTTAAAATTAAAATTAGATCGAAACTTAGTTACATTTTTTTTTCACTTTTATTGTTTTTGAAACTTAAAAAAATCATATTCCAAGTTTAATTTTTCTTTTATTAATTAATTTTATATTTTTATATATTGAATTTAAAGAGAATTAAACAAGAAAACATCATTTTTTATCAAACCATTTTTTTTTGTTTTTTTAAGTGAATTATAAAATATAAAATTAATTTCAAACATAAGAAAATAAAAAGAGACTAAAGTTTTTTTTCCCTTTGTTATATATAAGTTTATTTAGGGATTTAAAGTTGATATATGCAGCTCAAGGGGAACTTCAAAAGAAAATAAAAAATCACTTCATTTACAAGGAAAACTCACGTGTAAAGTTTGAGGAGGCAATTATGAGGGTTGAAATAAAAACAAAAACAAAATTACGTAGCCAAAGTAAAAAATTAATTATTTATGTAGAAAATTTTACAGATTTGTACTCCATTTGGTTACATGTACGTGAATAATGTACACGATTAGTTAAAATATTATGACATGATGGGAACAATAACTTTCCATATTCGGTGTAAAATCAAAGAAAAATATTGTGAATAAAAACATATCATAAAATATAAATAGCTTAAATTAAATTATTAACTTCTCAAAAATAATTATACAGCTGTTCACAGTCCCTTAAAAAGTAAAATATTAAAAATATAACTACAATAATAAAAGATAATATACTTATTGTTACATATTTTTTTAAAAAATAGCTATTCTACTGACCATAGATATTTAAATCTTATATATTTTTCAAAATGTTTTATTATTATTGTTATTAAAAAGAGAACAAATGATAATTTCATATGTTTTTATGTATTTTTTTTCTTTTTTTATTATATTTATTCGAATAAAAAAATATCTATTTGATGTAATTAAAAAAATAAGATGAAAAAAAATGTAACTTGTGCAATTATTTTTTATTAAATTATCTTAAAAATTAATTATTATTTTTATAATATCAAAAATGTATGTTAATATTTGAAAATAATTAAATATTATTTTTATAATATAAAAAATGCACGATCATATTGATAAAGTTTATATATTGATCAGTAGTTTTATACCCTAGTTCCAATCCCCGTTGTACTTGTTCATTAACTGATATGTAAGGAACAAGGCTTAAAATTTTAGATGGAATCGCTTTACACTACAAGGAGACAGTGGTTTGTGGACAAACAAATCGTAATTAAAAAAAGAACTTTTTCATTGCTTTATAGGTAGGTAGGTCTCGGTAATGACTGATAGACATTATCTAGAAACTATTATAATAATAATTATTATTATTATATTTATTTAGAATTAAAATATTTTAAAAAAAATTATGAACAAAGTAAATTAAAAAATAAACTTTGACTTTTAAAATAAAAAATAATTATATAAATATATAAAGAAAATAACGTTCTAAGAATAATTATGATATAATAATTTATATTTTATTACAAATTAATAATTAAATCAAATATAAAAATACTTAAAATTATTTACTTTATAATTCATGTCATAATAAATGCAAGTATTAAAGGAATGAGGTGGCTTGCCTTTCCAAGAAAGAAAAGCTACCCAAAATCTAAACTGTTTTGTGGGGATGACTTGGCTTAGATTCTTTGCTTTCTAGGGACAGTGTTTTGCAGTAATGAATTGAAATACAAAGATCACTTAAAATGATTAAATCAACAGCTTAATTTAGATGGGGATGGCCCTTGGCTTTGAGTTTTTTTGACCCATTTTCAAATGTTCATATCAAACTAATTGACTCTTTAACAACCAGAACCTTCTCTAAAATTTGTGGTGGTTGAGTTGTTAATGATTTGTCAAAGTCCAACCACCACATCATATTCGTTGACATAAAGAAGCATTTTAAACGAACCACTATCTCAAAAAGGACTACTTCTTTACCTTTGTAGCCTTTTTACTCTCAGTAGTCAGTACTTAATAGATTAAGCAATAGCATAACCTTTGAAAGAAAAACCCTACGCCCATGGACTAATCCTAACAAAAACAGTTTCTTAGGAAGCAAAATCTTGAGAGATTTTCTAACAAACCTTATGGACTAATAATCCCTGACTACTGCTACACAATACTAACAAAAATATGTATTTGAATACTCACGTTTCGTTTTGAATCGTAGCCAGCACATGGACAATTTTATACCTAACTCATGCGCCTGCTTGGACGACCAACCTCCCTACCATTTTTATATATCTTTTTATCTGGCTCTTTCTTTTAGAGGTCTATGAACCTTAACCATAAGCTCTACTCATTAAATTATAATGAATCGCATTTTCAGCATCTAAACTAGTGAGGAATAGAAGTCCTTGGCAACAACCAATATATATAAATGATGATAAAAATGGAAGATTTTACTACATAAGACACATAAATTAGTGTACCCAAAATTGAACCGTCTACTCATTGGCTGCTCCATAATACTCTAAATGATTGCTACTAACAAAACAATGTCGACTAGCTGAGTTCTGCATCTTCCCCTCCCTTCCTTAACCCCATGAATAAGCACCCTTTTATTTTGGAATATATTTGGAATCAGAAGCCAGACTCTTATAAGAGATGCACAAACCACTTGTGCCTGAACCCTCAGGCTGTATACGTTTAAACCAATGAACTGGACACCAACTCTATTACTCAGTTGAAAAATAAAACCTGAATTGCCTTGAGGTATTAATTAATTAACATGGAAGTTTAGCAGACAGTAATGCAAATTAGGCTTAGATGTCTTCGTCGGAACTAACATAATCCAACTCAATCATCTTTCCCGTCACTTGCTCGGGCTTCTTAGCAAAAAAATGTTCCTTCCCAGTTCTGTATCTTTTTGTATTTAGTTGTTCATTTCTGATCAAACCAGATGAACCCCTGTTTGCAACAGATGACTTCCTGAGTAACAATTATGAAACTCTTTAATGATACATGCAGTTAGCATAAATAGATTGATATATAACAAATTTTACATAAGAAGGAAATGCTCTTATAGACAAGCTACCTCTTCTCAAAGCTTGTGGTATGTTGGCTTCGAATAACTGTTTGCTTGTTAATGTTTTTTTGAGCTGTTTCCCCTGCAAAATATAGATGGGCTATGATCAAATTGCATACATGCTGTCAGCAAGAGATTATAAGGATGATAGCTTCTAACCTGTGACCTCCGAAAGAAATCTTATTCCTTGTGAGTGTATATTTGTTGTCACCTTACCTGCATTGCTGTTTATAAAGATCAATTAAAGACATAAACACTAATAAAAAACAACCACACCTAAGTTCTACAAAATTGAAATCAAAAGAAAAGGAACACGTTATCATGCCAATCTAGGGATGTGAAGTAGGGATCCCACATCATATAGTTTGCAGGGTGCTTCAATTCTATAAACATTGAACCTGCTTTTGCAGAATTGTTTTCATAAACAAGCTTAAATTTAAAATAATAATAATAAAATTGATAAAGAGGAATCTTATGCTCCAGTACACTGTTAGAAGATGGTGGATTTATCAGACAAATTATTTATTATCATATGCAATTTATGACGAACCTGAGTGCCTTTTTGAGTCCTTCCACAGATAATATTTTAACTGGTTGCTTGGATTTGCTCAGATTTGTTTTGTCAGCTAGAGGATCCAACAAGTAAATCCCTTCAGCCTTATGATAATTCCTGAATGCTGATCTTATGTTCCTGTGACCAAAAGATATGTGACAAGATTATTGCCTCTTCATACTACTAAGAACAAATTAAGCACTGGACTCCTAACTTACCCTCCTTTGAGCTCAGTTCGCATTGTGGAAAATTTTTGTGATTCTGTCTATTGATATAATACATAGAGGAGCATAAGTTAGTCTACTTCAAAAACAAAGTAGTCAAACAATATGGAGGAATGGAATGCAGATTGCAGAGTCATGCTTACCGATTTATGATATTTACAGTATATACCACGCCGTCTGAAACATGGAGGTTCAGTGTTAAGACTTCAGGAAAAGCAAAATAACAAAGCAAAAATAGTAATAGATACAGCGGAAAGACAATGCAAACGTTAGTTCATTCTTAAAGGTTATGCACGACCATTAGATTTTCCTTACAAAGAGTAATATACACCATTGAGAAATTGAAGAATCATAATGCATGGATTAATCATGAATAAGCAAAGCATAATTCCAGCACCACTTGCAAAGCAAATTGGAACATGTATTAGCTGCAAGAAATCAAATCTCAATTATTTCATGTTCCCTAGAGATGAAAAAAGTAAGATGGAGTTTTACAAGGTCATGAAAACGTAACAAAATACAACCAAGCTATGAGAAAATGCAATATATAATTCATTAGCTAGAAAAATACAACCATGACAACAACTAAAATAGAAAGAAAAAAAATTTGAAGGAAGGTGATATATAATTGAATACAGCTTACTTATTTATTGCCACTGTACAAGCCATCCCATCTTTTCTCTTTCCTTTGCAAACTCCATAATCTAGTGAAATGCCCATCTTCAATACTTGAGTAGGTGTGTACACACTCAAAGAAAAACCTGAACCCTGTGCATAAAGAAAAGGAAACTAGAAATGTTTCTATTAATTGCTAACATAAAAAGGTAAAAAGACAATCAGTTGATAAGAAAGCGATACCTTAGCATCCTTGCGCACTGTACAATTAAAGAGTGCCAGTACCGTACCCAACTGCTCATTACAGTAATTCTTGTAAGCATCACCAAACAAGAATAACGAAATGGTATCTTCATCCAAACATCCAATTTTCCAGATAGAATAACTCTTTCCATTAGAACTAGTTCTCGTACTCCCCTTCTCAGTCAACACTCCAACTGTTGCCCAACAGCCAGAAAGGGTATCTCCAACCAACAAATTTCTACAGGATCCAGTGTACCCAATCACAACCAAATTTTAAGTTTTTAACTAAGTAAATCAAAGCACCCCTCAAGTAAGCAACATTTTAATGTAATTCTCTAGCATGACTAAATCATATTTCCTTCTGAAATTGTAAATATTACTTGGTGAACTCTAATAAAACAAAACCTAACTATAATTATCTGTTTTATAACCGTATGACAAGAGAAGTCGAGTTACTTTATGGTTGGCAACCGAACGAAACGAATGTCTGAAAAACGTTCGCTAAAATCTGTAGGAGTCAGCAACTGTTTCCTGAAAACATTAATTTAAAAAAATAAATAGTTTCATATAAATTGAAGTATTTTATTTCTATAATATACTCAGGAAACAAGAAAATAACATGAAACCTACCTAATTCGCAAACCCGAAAACCTCTCAACCGCAGGATCATTGGAAGCCTTGGGCCATTTAGACTTGCAATTCTTCACTACTGGTTCTGTTTCATAATCAAGGCAGTCCTGAACCGCGTTTTTAAAGACGGACATATCCGCTCGACCTCTTTGCCTAGGCGACCCTTCATCTGAAAGGTACCCTGCAAAATGAAGTCCATTTAGAGAGAACCCAGATGGTTTTTAAAGATTCTGAAAGTAAGCCATAATTTATTTTCCAGAGATAGAGAGCACATGAGCAGCCCGATTAAAAAATCGCGGTGAAATGAGCCCAAAAAATTATAATAAATAATTACACTAAAATACCTGGTGAGTGGATCGAAGGAGAACCAGGAGGAGTTTCCAAAACCCGATCTTCAAGAGAGAGAAGGAGGTCAAGGTCGTCATCGCGATTCGACATGGTGGCTCTGTGGTTGTGTGTGATTCAGATTGTGCGCTGAGTAAACGAGGCTCAAGAGGGTTCTGTATTTGGATTTTGCCGCCTGCAATAGAGTCTCAATTATTTTGGCGGTAACAAAAAAACTTTAGAAACGTCATCGTTTGCAGCGTCTCACTACTTCTCTGAACAGCCTATGACGTGGCTTTTACTTACTGGGACAACCAAGTAAAACAACTCTAAATCTTTATTGGGAGTGTACCGTACCGTTAGGAGAAAAGAATGATACTTTCGTTCATTGGATGGACCGTAAAAATAATATATTAATTATAACTATATATTTATACATAATATATAAATTAGGTATAAATTAAATATGTATATTTTTTTATAAAATAACATTTTATTTAGTTATTAATTTAACTATGTATAAATTAATATTTTATTATGGGAATTGAATTTATTCTAAACACCCTTTATCTCATTTTTTAATTTTATTCTATTTTTAAAAAACTATTTTAGTAATTAATCATGTTAAAATTTTATTTTTTAAAATGCATTTGAAAATTAAAAAAAACACTAAAATTGAGTCAGATCTCTATGTCATTTTTTAAAATTGATTGATTAAATTGTCACAAAAAACTAATTGATTTAAATGTTCTAATTGCAAAAGACTCTTGCAACATGTCTCTTACTTTTTTTGTTTTTTGTTTTTTAAATTTTTGTGAGTGCCATTGACTATACAATCATTAAAAGAACCGTCTTATCTGTTAGGTTTAATGGTAAAAATGAAATTAATAGAGTTATTCAAGCTAATCATGTGTAAGGCAAAGATAATCAATTGATTGTTGATTATACAAATGCTAAGTGAGTTGATCAAGTGGTCACCAGTGTTAAGGATACTCGATCATTAGATGATTTAGTGCAGATGAACTACTCAACTATGGGTGCTAATGATGTTCTATTTAGAAGCAAGAGCAATGCACATATAAGTGGTGTGCATAATGTGCCAAAAGTTATGCCTAAAACTATAACAAATGTGCATGCATGTGATGTGTTTGGTGTGCAAGCTAGTGAAGTGTATACAGCTCATGCCAACACAACCAATGCATACACATATATTGATGTTGTTAAGAGATCAAATGTTTATATGATATTTACCATAGTTTGTGTGTAGTAGATTCACCCCAAAGGTTGTTGTAAAGTTTATTACATAGAAATGAGTGTTAGTTGAGTGGTGTAATCACATGTAATCAATCTCATGTTAACATTATTTTCTTCTTAAAATAGAAAAAAATATAGAGTACATCAATGTATCATGTATGCAATTTCACAATCAATGAAAAGTATTATTCATCATCTCTTTCTTATTTTCTTCTAAAACAAACACTTCAATTTTCTTCTTAATATTTATCATGGTATCAGAGCCTAGAAGTTGTAGTAACTTATAATTATAAAGAAAATCTTAAATTGTTGAACTACCAAAAGTAGTTCAAGAGTAAGTGCCTAACTCGACACTAATAATTGATAAACATCATGAAAGCTAATCTTTTCATTATGTTTTTCTCACAATCAAGCTCAATAATAACAACTTTACCATTTGAAGTCATCATATTTTAAAGATTATAAGAAGCTTAAACTTGGAAAATTTTGTTTATAAAGATTCATTAGAAAAATTTCTTGAAAATGGAACTATCAAATATGAGTTCAAGAACTGGATCTGATTGAGATGGGGTTATGTTTTTCTTGTACCCCAAATACTCTTCCACTTGTCACTAAAAAACACCACGCTTTCCTAACCATAAGTGACAAGGTGAATCAAATGTCTCATGGTACTTACCTGTTGGGGAATAAAATCAAGAAATCCAGTGTATCCTTGTCTACACCCTTGGAGTTAAACAAATAGACTAACCCTAAGCCAGTCTAGGTCACTTCGTCTACAAGAAAGGGCACAAAAGAGGACCTACATGGTCAGTTGATGGGTGGAAAGCACCATGAACCTACCTTTATGGTAGGTAGTTATCAAATAATAAGGTATGTTTCTCTCAAAGAATTGTCCCTATTTAGGGAAGACATAATTTCATTACAAAGTATTTTCCCATTAAACCTAAATGGGGTGAAAGTAGTGGGTTGAACAATCAGTTTGAAAGTGGCATCTCAAGTAACTCTGATGCCCATGATGAGTTATATCATCACTTCAGGGTGCTTGTAAATCGGTCCACCATTTACACAGCTCTTAAGAGGGAAAAAGGGATGATCTAGTACTTCATGGTAAGACATGTTCTTGATATTAGTAAACTCATAAGTCGTTTGTGGAAAGGTACTTGCTAATCTCTTCCCTTGTTTTGTTTGTTTTTATAAGCCATGACTATTGCCATCGACTCGGACCAAGAAACGAAGACTTGTCAAGAAACCTCCAAGTTTATTGACCAAGAACTATGTGGCTTAAAGACTCGTTATGAAGCTATGGAACAAGACTCGAAGAACATACGTACTGAGTTGACCCATGCACTCGGTCAACGGGATAAATGCAAGGAGGAGAGGGATAAACTACGTAAACTAGCTAAGTATTGGAAACAAAGGACACTGGAAAAGAATTCCCACAAGGCCCTTATGATTAAGAGTACCAAATCACCCATACTAATAAATAAAAGCAAAGCTTATTTGTGATCAGGTTGATTTGTAATCTCTTCTTTTTTCAAATGTAACTTAAAAAATAAATTAAGATGCCAATAAATCATTTCCCTTGGTTTGCATATTTTTTTTAATGAAGTAAAGGAAAAGCCCTTATTTGGTATACTCAAGACCCTTTATTAGGATAGACAACAATCCTTTTATCCTGCCCCCAAAGTAGGGGGTTTATTATGGCCATCTCATTTCATGTTTGGGGGTTATTATGTTATTTTTTTGCGAGACAGGAAACATATAAGGGTGAAATTGAATCCTACCCTTACATGCAATTCCCATATAGGGGGTTCACTTTGGTGATAGTTCTCTTAGCTCGTATCCCAAGTGGGAGTGTCCATTTGGCCACCTTACTCTATACTTGGGGGTTATCGCATAAAATAGGTAAGGGTGAAATTTAATTCTACCTTTACATGGGCTTCCCAAAGAGAGGGTTCCCTTTGGTGAACTCAATACCTTTTCTTAAGAAAGGTGTTAAAGATGATTAGTTGTGTGTGTATTAGGTGTCTTAGTTGTGTATTAGGTGTATGTCACCTAAGATTGTCTCTAACTTTGTATATAAATAGGTAGTGTCTTTGAATGAATAATATAAGAGTGAATTCTGAGTTTTACATGGTATCAGAGCATTTGGGTTACAAAATTTGGGAAATTTTTTTCCTGTTCAAATTGGGGGCTGATTTTGGGTAAATACAAATTAGGATTTGGTGCATTTTTGAGTTCCAACTCGGAACCCCCTTTTGGAGTGCACATTTTTTCTCACCGTTAGCACAGGGAGGAAGACTAGCCACTGACCAACCAAACCCCGACGTCCGACCACCAGACGAGCCGCGAGTTGGCCACATACGCCACTATGACTTTCTGTCAAATTTCCACACATCTCACCGCCGGCACAAGGAGGAAGAACAACCACCGACCAGCCAAATCCTGAAGTCCGGTCACCAGACGAGCTGCCAGTGGGCCACACGCGCTACCGTGACTTTCTATCAAATTTCCACGCGCCGGCGTATGACAGAGTGTCTGTGCAGAATTTTTCTCCGATTGACCTCGTGTCGCTCTCCGTCGTTCCCCCGCATCATTTGTGGTGGTTTGGCACTCATCACTTGTGATTGTTCAGGTTTGGGTTCTTCCAATTTTGTGTTCTTATTCGCTGCGTGTTTGGTCGCTGCTGTTGTTGGATTTTATTTGTTCGTTTGCTCACTGTCTTGTCGTTTGTAAGAGTTATGGCTAAAAAGAAATCTAATGTTGTAACAGATATGGTGCCTATGATGTCTAAAATCACGGACCATAAGCTCAATGGTTAAAATTATTTGGCTTTGAGCAAGACCATTCGAATTTATTTAAGAAGTATCGAAAAAGATACTCATTTGACTAATAATCCTCCTAAAGATGATTCAAAGCAGACATGACTTATAGACGATGCTCGCTTATTTTTGCAAATTCGGAATTCTATTGAAAGTAATGTAATTGACTTGATCAATCATTGTGAATTCGTAAAGGAATTGATGGATTATTTGGATTTCTTATATTCTGATAAGGGAAATCTTTCTCGCATATATGAGGTATGCACAACATTTTACCGTGCAGACAAACAAGATCAGTCACTCACAAATTATTTTATGGAATTTAAAAGGACTTATGAGGAGCTCAATAGTTTGATGCCTTTTAGCCCTGATGTCAAGGTTCAACAAAGCCAATGGGAACAAATGGCAGTCATGAGTTTTCTTGCCGGTCTTCCCTATACTTTTGAGACTGTTAAGTCCCAGGTTCTTAGATCTCCTCTTTACAAGAGGTGTTTAGTCGAGTACTTCGTACAGAAGGCACTCCACCTCCCCCTGCTCAATTAAATGGTGCTTTGGTCAGCCGAAGTAATAATTATGAGCATAGACGATCAACTAATATGAACAGAAACAAAGGAGGCGGCTCGCACGGGTTTGAAACTTGACCACAGGACCTCGGAGGTATTGTATGTCACTATTGTCACAAACCAAGACATACAAAACATGATTGTAGAAAGCTTCAGTACAAGCATCAGAAAGGTTGCTCGGCTCATATTGCATCCACTTTTGATACTTCTGAAAAATCGGTTCTTATCTCTGTAGATGAATTTACTAAGTTCTCACAGTATCAAGAATCACTAAGGTCTTCATCACCTTATGTCACTGCTATTGCCGATTCAGGTAAATCAAATGCGTGTCTCATTTCCTCATCTTCCAAATGGGTTATTGATTCTGGTGCCATAGATCATATGACAGGTAATTCTAGTCTCTTTTCTACTCTTCAGTCACACACTTCTACCTCTACTGTTACCTTAGCTGATGGGTCACCATCTCGTGTTCTTGGGTCTAGCACAATTACTCCCACTCATTTGCTTCCTTTGTCATCTGTCTTACATTTACCTAGCTTATCCTTTAATTTGATCTCTGTAAGTCAGCTTACTCGCAATCCTAACTGTTGCATCTCATTTTTTCTTAATCGTTGCTTATTTTAGGATCTTATGACGAAGAAGACTATTGGTAAATGACATGAGTCTGGAGGCCTCTATATTCTTGACACACCAATACCGAAATTTTTCGCTTGCTCTAATGTAACCTCTCCCTTCGAGGCACATTGTAGACTGGGTCATCTATCTCTTCCTTTACTGAAGAAACTTTGTCCTCAGTTTAGTAAGGTGTCTTCATTAGATTGCGAGTCTTGTCAATTTTCAAAACATCATCGTCTTAGTTCAAATCCAAGAGTTAATAAACGTGCTAGTGTTCCTTTTGAATTAGTTCATTCTGATGTTTCGGGTCCTTGTCGTATTTTGTCTAAACCTGGATTTAAGTATTTTTTTACTTTTGTGGATGATTATTCTCGTGTAACTTGGTTATATTTAATGAAGAGTCATTCTGAATTTTTTTCTATTTTTTGCACATTTTGTGTTGAGATTAAAACTCAATTTAATGTTTCAATTCGTACTTTGTGAAGTGATAATGCCAAAGAATATACATCAGCTTTGTTTCAATCTTATATGGTTCAAAATGGCATGCTTCATGAAACTTCGTGTGTTGATACTCCATCTCAAAATGGAGTGACCGAACGTAAGAATAGACATCTTCTCGAAACTGCACGTGCCTTATTATTTCAAATGAATGTTTCTAAACTTTTTTGGGCCGATGCAGTTTCAACAACATGTTTTCTTATTAATCGCATGCCCTCATCTGTTCTTCATGGTGAGATTCCTTACAAAATTTTGTTTCCTAATAAGTCACTATTTTCGGTTGACCCTAGGATATTTGGTAGCACTTGTTTTGTTCGGGATGTTCGTCCGCATATTACTAAATTAGATCCCCAAGTCTTTGAAGTGTATCTTCCTTGGTTATTCTTATCTCCAAAAAGGTTATAGATGTTATTGTCCTAGTCTTAACAAATATCTTGTCTCAATTGATGTTACCTTCATGGAAGACACACCCTATTTTTCGTCTTCTCCTCCTCCTGCATGTCAGGGGGAGGATGAAAATTTGTTAGTCTATTCTATCACATCATCTGAACCTGTCTTTGATCCAGTTCCGGTTAGGCCTCTTATAAGTCAAGTCTACTCCAGACATAGACCTTCTGATTCATGTCCTGCACCTGCTCCTTCGTCATCAGATCCAGTCCTGAACAACGATCTTCCTATTGCATTACGCAAAGGTAAACGACAATGTACTTATCCTATTTCTTCTTTTGTTTCGTATAATTGCTTGTCGTCTTCCTCTTTCTCTTTTATTGCTTCTCTTGATTCTATTTCTATCCCTAAAATTGTTCATAAAGCCATATCTCATCCTGGTTGGCATTATGCAATGATCGAGGAAATGAATGCATTGGATGACAATGGTACTTGGGACTTGGTTGATTTACCTTCAGGGAAACGGGCTATCAGATGCAAATGGGTGTTCATAGTTAAGGTTAATCCAGATGGGTCAGTTGCTCGATTAAAGACTCGTCTTGTTGCTAAGGGATATGCTCAAACCTATGGAGTGGACTATTCTGACACTTTCTCTCATGTTACTAAATTGACATTTGTTCGGTTGTTTATTTCTATGGTAGCTACTCACCATTGGCCTTTGCATCAACTAGATATCAAGAATGCGTTTCTTCATGGTAATCTTCCAGAGGAGGTATTTATGGAGCAACCTCTTGGTTTTGTTGCTCAGGGGGAGTCTAGGCACGTTTGTCGTCTCCACAAATCTTTGTATGGTTTGAAACAAAGTCCTCGTGCTTGGTTTGGAAAATTTAGTCAAGCTATAGAAACATTTGGTATGATGAAAAGCAAGTCTGACCATTCTGTGTTCTACAAACAATCAGAAGCTGGTATCATTCTTTTAGTTGTGTATGTAGATGAAATTGTTATTACTGGAAGTGATACTATGGGAATTTCATCTCTTAAGTCTTTCCTACATACTCAGCTTCACACGAAGGATTTGGGGATGCTAAAGTATTTCTTGGGTGTTGAAGTCACAAGGAGTAAAAAAGGTATCTTTCTATCTCAAAGAAAATATGTCTTGGACTTATTAACTGAGACAGGAAAATTAGGAGCAAAACCTTGTAGTGCTCCAATGACTCTGAACATCCACCTTACAGGAGATGGAGAACTCTTTAAAGATTCTGAGAGATATCGAAGGGTGGTTGGAAAGTTGAATTACCTTACCGTGACTCGTCTAGATATTGCATATTCAGTCAGTGTTGTTAGCCAATTTATGTCATCCCCAATAGTTCATCATTGGGCAACGTTAGTGCAAATTTTGTGTTACTTGAAAGGAGCACCTGGACGTGGCATCTTGTATGCAAATCATGGACATACTCATATTGAATGTTTTTCAGATGCAGTTTGGGCAGGTTCCAAAGTGGATAGAAGATCCACATCAGGCTATTGTATTTTCATTAGAGGAAATTTGGTCTCATGGAAAAGTAAGAAGCAAAATGTTGTGTCACAATCGAGTGTAGTCAGAATATAGGGCTATGGCACAATCTGCGTCTCAGATAATATGGATATATCAGCTCTTGGATGAAGTAGGTCTTAAAACTTCAGTACCAGTGAAATTGTGGTGTGATAACCAAGCTGTTCTTTATATTGCTTCTAACCCTGTGTTTCATGAGCGAACTAAACACATTGAAATTGATTGTCATTTTGTTCGCGAGAAAATTCAGCAAGGTTTGATTTCTACAGGATATATGAAGACTGGAGAACAACTAGGAGATATCTTCACGAAAGCTTTAAGTGGGGTTCGAGTTGATTATCTTTGTAACAAGTTAGGCATGATTAATATCTATGCTCCAACTTGAGTGGGAGTGTTAAAGATGATTAGTTGTGTGTGTATTAGGTGTCTAACACTAGGTGAATATATTAGTTGTGTATTAGGTGTATGTCACCTAAGATTGTCTCTAACTTTGTATATAAATAGGTAATATATTTGAATGAATAATATAAGAGTGAATTGTGAGTTTTACAATAGGCGACACACCTCTTAACCCACATCCCAAGTGAGAAGGATCCATTTGGATACCTCACTCCATACTTAGGGGTTATCACATTAATTTTTCATGAGATAGGAGACATGTAAGGGGAAAATTGAATCCTACCACTACATGTGCTTCCTAAAGAGGGAGTTCACTTTGGTCAACTCAAGACCCTTTCTTAGAACGAGTGACACACCTTTTATCTATCATTACAAGTAAGGAGGTCTGTTTGGCCACTTCATTCCGTACTTAAGGTTATCAAGTTAATTTTTTGGGAGATAATATAATACACCTGAGTGATCCAAAAATAAACTTTATCGCCTATCATTATATTGTAAGTGAAGTTTCATACACAATGTTTCTTTAAATGTTCTCTACTACAACTTAGCTTCTCTTATACCCTAACTTTCTATCTGATAAGACCATATTGGAGTGATATCATATATTTAGTATAGGCCTTTTCATGTTGTGGTAAACTTTTCATAGGTAGATTCAACTTTATTCCCCAACACTTTCCATAGGACCCAATCATGTATACTGAAGTTCTTTTGCTTAACGAATCTGTTATATGAAATTTGAACTAATATTTTTGTGACTCAATTTGTATAAGGGCATTCTCTTTTTTTCTTCCACTAATAAGAGGTCATCTTTTCTGAGGTCATCATTATCCTCTTGCATTATTTTTGATCGAATATTGGATTCCTATATCTCCAATAGGATTATCACTTTCGTTCCATATATAAGAGAAAATAGGCTTTTCTTTGTTACCACCCTTGGGGTCGTTCTTGTAGCCTAAAGAACACCGGATAGCTCATCTACCCATTTGCCTTTCGATCCTTCTAAGTGATTTCATTATATGTTGACAATGGTTTTGTTTGATGACTCTGCCTAACCGTTTTCTTTTGGTCTATAAGGAGTGGAATGTGACAACTTAACGCCCATTTCTTTACAAAAAGACACAAATCACTGACTTGGGAATCGAAGGCCATTATCTATGACCAACTCCTGAGGTAAACTATATCTATATATCATATTCTGCCAAATAAATTTTTGCATATCAACTTCTTGGATTCTTGCTAACGACTTAGCCTCTATCCACTTAGAAAAATAATTAGCTACGACTATTAGGAATTTTCATTATCCTGGGGAAAGAGATAATGGGCCAACAATATCCAACTTCCACTTTTGAAATAGCCATGAGGTGACAATGGACTTCAGTTCAATGGCCAGTTGATGTGGAATACTAGTATGTCTTTGGCATCTATCACATTTTTTGACATGGTTGATGTAATCTTTTAAAAGAATAGGCCAATAGTAGCTTTGCATGATAATTCTATGAGAAAATTTTCTACCTTCAGAAATGAGCCCCACATCATCCTTCTTGTAATTCGCTCAAAACTACTCGTGCTTCTTGATTAGGTAAGCATTTTAGCCATAGTTTTTTCATAGAATGCCCCTTGAATAACAGTGTAATTTCTTGATTTTGTTATAATTTTGAATACCTCATCCTTGTTATCAAGCAAAATGTCACGAATGAGATACTCTAGGTATGGAGCCTGTCATAAGGTGTGTTTTGAGGAGTTGGTACTCATCTTATTTTTATCCTTATCATCTTCCCCTATTATGCTAGGCCCTAATAAGCACGACACAAGGATTACCCTTTTCAACTCCGATCTCTTCACTTATGTCAAAGTAGCCAAGGAGTCTGCATGTATGTTCTCCCCTTTCTATGTTTACTTGATCTCAAATGTTTTGAAAGTTTCCCTTACTTTCTTCACATCCTAAATTTAAAGCTTCATCATTTCTTTCTTGGCCTCAAACTTATCATTGACTTGATTGACTACAATTCGTGAGTCAATGTGGACTAACACCCTTTTAGCTCCCAAGGACTTCAATTGGCACAAAGCTAGAAGTAATGATTCATACTCTACGACATTTTTTGTTTCTAGGAAAGTGATGTGGAGACATTGCTCTATTAAGCCTACAGTAGGAGTGAGTATTAGAATTCCAACCCCTAATCTTCTTAAATTTCTCAACCCATCAATATATGTCTTCCATAGACTTGGAATAGGTACTTTCTTCATCGAAATTGGCACCATAGCTTTTAGCTCAGATGTGGTCTTTTAGGTCAACTCAATGATAAAATCAATAAGAGTCTGTCCTTTGATTGCCAACAAGGGTTTATAATGTATCTGGAACTCATTTAATTCAATAGCTATTTGAGATAGGTGACCAGATTGGTCAATTTTCCCAAGATATTCTTCATGTGATATGACATGAGGACGAATATCTTATGTCATTCTTATTATAAATGTTGCCTTATCTAACAAAAGATATTATTATTTTTCTCCTTTTAGGGAATGGCTCACATAGTATACATAGTGTTGTCTTTTTTCCTTATCGACCAATACAGCACTAGCGGCTTTATTTGTGAAGGCTACATACATATGTTGTACCTTGGCTGTAGTAGAATTAGCTAAAGAGGTACTGATAACTATATTTTATATAGTTATTTTCATCTATTTTATTAATTATAATTGCTATGTTCTTGAATTTTTTTGTTAATTTTAGTTTAATTAATTAATATTTACCTTTTATGTGTTAAGGAATACATTTTTAACAAAATTAAATAATTTGAATCGAAACCGTACTTAATTGTGAATTTATGTCCACAAATATAATTTCAAATAAAAGAGTTCTTAATTGTAATTTATAAAAGTCTAAAATATAATTTAAATTAAAATCGGGCTTAATTTTAATTATTAAAAATTTAAAATTTAATTTAAATTAGAAAAGAGTTTAATTATAATTAAAGATAGTTTAAAATGTAATTTGAATTAAATTTGTGGGTCAAAATACAATTAATTAAATTTGTATTTTCTGCATAGGAGAGAAGAATCTCACGCGCAATAAAGCACGCGTGCCACGTGAGCCGTCAGATCACATAAGAAACAATCAGGATTAGTGTGTGCATTTCAAACCTGACAAAAACGAGTAGACCCGTTATTCCTGGAGTCACGTGGCTCGGTGCCCGAGTAGGGCCCACCTATCGCGCAGGGTGGCGTGCAGGGTGGGACCCATGTGTCTGACACGTTTCAAAGCATGATTCCGTGCAGCCGATTCACATGAGCCCGGTTTTACAACAAATAGAAAGTTGCCACGTGTCCCACTTTATCTTTAAGCCAATCATATTGTGACACGTGACAAGGTTCGGTGAGCGTGAAAATGCAGGATCACACACGCGTCCCAGCCGTTGTTCCCCACGTTCCTCGCGCCCTTGTCCCGTGCGATGAGCTCTACGTGCAGCCGGTTTCCTCACCGAATGAAATTCTACCACGTGTCTATATTAATTCTTCATCCAATCAAAGATTGACACGTGGCATGCAGATTGAATTAAAAAAAATCAAAAACGGTGCCCTTTTATTTCTGTCGTCCACGCGTAAAAAAAAATTAATATTCTCTTTCGTACATGTGGATGCAGAATTTAAGGAAAATGTCGGGGTTTTATTTTCGATGCAAATTTTTTACGCGTGTTTAAAAAATGTATTATTTTAGATGTATTTTTTAGCTATAAATAGGGGATATTATGATAGAGTAGAAAGTTTTTGGGAGTTTAGAGTTTGGGATTTTTAGTAGTGTTTGGGGCTCGACTGTGGAACACGCAGAAGCCATTTTTGGCTTCTGTTGTGTTCTTCGTGTGCCAAATATTTACGATCTGAAATGATTTAATTTTCTTTTGTTCTTCATCTCATTTTCCTTAACTGCTAAAATTTTAATTTTAATTTATGAAGTAATTTAATTTTTCTAGGATTGCATTTTATCTAAATTTATGAAGCTTTGATTTTAATTATTTTTGAACGATTTATAAGACGTTCGATTTGTTTATTCTATTTGTGCTTAATGCTTTTGATTATTTACGAATTTTATCAAATTATCCGTGGCACTTAAATAAACTTGGAAGAGACATTTTTGTGTATATTGTTCATGGATAGAATGACATGTATGATGAAGGATAGGAATATACCCTAATTATATGTGTGACCATTTGAGAACTTAGAACGTAATGAATCTTGGTGAATTTAATTCTCATAGGAATATAGTGAATTAATTTAATGAGGTGTGTTTATACGAAGCTCGGAAGAGATGTATGGATAAAATTAGAAGTTTTCGGTTGACAAATTAAATGTACAAAAAAATATAAATCAAAAGAAAATAACATGATTCGAGTGGATTAATTTGGTGAAAAACTACAATCCTAGATTTCTTCTATTTTGTTATTAAACTCTTTTCTTAAACTTTTTCCAAATCGACGATCGTTTTGGATAAAATCAGAGAGAGATAATTTTAGTACTCGACAAACTATAGTGAAAAATCTCTGTGGGAACGATAACTTACTTATCAAATATTATTACTTGTGACCGTGTATGCTTGCACGTTTTATGTTCTCCCAAAAGAGACAACAGGTACCTTTCCCAAGTATTCTTTGATGGACTGGAAACCACGTTCACGGTCTTTATTCCATGTATTCCTTATTTTCTATAGTAGCTGAAAAATGGTAGACATTTCTCCATACACTTGGAAATGAAATGACTCAATGCGATTATGCATCCTTTTAGTTGTTGGACCTCTTTAATACAACTTAGAGACCTCGTGTTTATCAAAGCCAAAATTTTGTCACGATTGGCTTCTATCCCTCTTAAAGAAACTAAATAACCTAAAACTTTCCCGAGGTTACTCCAAAGACACATTTTTTTGGATTAAGTCACATCTAGTAACCTCTTATTAAGGCAAAGACATATACCAAATCATAGAGATGGTATTTAGCCCATTTTGTTTTAATCATTATGTCATCTATATAGACTTCCATATTTTGATCTATCTAATCCTCAAACATTTTGTTGACCAACCTTTGGTAGGTAGCCCACGTATTCTTTAAACCAAAAGGCATCCTAGTATAACAATATTTCCTTTCTTTAGTTATAACAACTATTTTTTTCATCTCTAGGATGCATTCAGATATAATGGTAGCTTAAGTATGTGTCTATAAAGATTGTTATTTCAAAGCCATCTGTGGCAACGACCAACTAGTCAATGTTTGGCAAAGGGAAGCAATCCTTCAACATAGCGATACTAAGGTCCGTAAATTTGACACACATTCTATGTTGTCCTCCTACCTTAATTGTTAGCACAATGTTCGATAACCATATTGGTGGAATTAACCTTCTTCTTGGTGATATTACTTTTATCTTGATCGAATCTCCGCTTTCATTATTGAACTAGTTTCCTGGTGTGATCAATACATAATTCATAAGAAATTATTTTTGGATCAATGTAAGGCATGTCTTCTAGCTTCCATGTGAAAAGGTCTATATTATCCTTCAAGAAATCGATGAAAGAAGCTCTTATCTCGTGGGCGAGTTTATATTTTATTTTTACATATTTATCATCTCCTGGTTTCCCTACGTAAACTATTTCATAATCCTTTAGGGCAACTGTCATAGTCTGACTACCTACTAGTTGCATTGTTCTCTGGTTTAAATTTGTTCCCTTTTTTGGTTACTACTTTGATACAGGGGGTAATGCATTTTTCATGATAGAATTGTAACAAATCCTTGCCTTGCCTTGTTTTCCCCTTATCTCTATTATCCCTTCAACTGTGGGATACTTGATAAGCTTATGATACATGGATGAAACCGCTCTTATTTTATGAATTCATGGTCTACCCAAAATCGTGTTGTAATAAGTAGGGGTGTTTAATACTACAAAATTTGTAAGGATAATCGCTTCTTCCATAGAGACTAATAGATGTATAGTCCCTACTGACATGGTCACACTACCATTGAAGCCCACAAGTGGAATCTACTATTGTGTGATTTCCTTGAGATCTATACCCATGTCTAACAAGGCAAATAAATACAAGAAATTAGAAGAGCTACCATTATCCACCAGAATTCTAGAACCTCACAATATGTGATCTTCATTATGATGACCAATGGGTCGTCATAGAGTGGTAAGACTTCTTGTCCTTCAAAGACGATAGGATAGGTAGGTCCTTCATACTTCAAGTTGTATACAAGTCAATTTATGTCCCCTACTTCCCATGTATACCTCTTTCTTTAATTATTGGAATAATTTGACATAGATGGTTCTCCATATATGGTATGGATTATACATATGTTAACTCGGGAAGGTTAATTTGGTCTATTGTTATCCCTAAGAACATGATTTGGAGGAATAAAATCGCTTTGATTAGTGGGGTTGTTCACTTCTTTATTTCCTCCTCGTGGATCTTCATTCTTGTCAACCAAATCAATTAGATATCCTTCTAACAATAGATGTTTAATTTTTCACTTGAGGTGTCGGCAATCCCTAGTCTAATAACCTGTATCTTTATGAAATGTGCAATACCTATCAGGGTCCCTATGTGGGGCTTTCATAAGTTATGACCAGTTTACATTATTGATACACTCCTTGCATTATACAACCTCAGCCAACGAGACATGCAATGAGGGACCTCTAAAAAAGGACAATGCCTTTCCCCAAGTTCCTAGCCTCCCCTGGGTGTGATCACGGGTTTGCAATGAGGAAGATTAGGGCATCTATCCCCATGAGGCTTCCTATCTTCTTCTTTTTTGTTTAGGATGGACTTGTCTGTAGTTCTACTTAGCAATCCCTTAGCAAACTTCATATTCTCTCTCTAAGTTGACAAACTTTTAAGTCTCTTAGTAGACCATTTCTAGGGAACGTGGAGTGGTCTTAATCAATTTGATGAATAAACCAATTTCACATTTGATTCCCTTACGGAAAGCCTCAATGGAAATGAAGTCTAGACATTGTAAAAATTCAATTTTCTTTGTTTTAAACCTCATCATATAAGTCTTGATGGTCTCACTATCCTCCTAGATAATTGAAAATAAATTATGTGACTTCTTCTGAATTAGCTTATTGCATGCGTAGTTAGCAAATAATATTTTTACCAATGCATCAAAACTTTTTACACTCTTGAAAAGTAACTTAATAAACCGGTTTTATGTCATCTCTTAGAAGGTGGTAGCGAATAACTTGCAATACATGGCTACCTTTTGTTTGCAATAAGGCTAATAGTAGCCATGGCCATCTTAAAGTTAATAGCATGGGCCACACGGTCTTTTGTCCCTTATAAGCGAGACATTTAGGGTAGATAATTTAAGGGGTGGTGTTTTCAACTCGATGACATCCGAAAAAAGGTGATGTTGAGAATTGGTCGCATACTATTTCAATATCTCCCCAAGGCCTTAGTTTTTCCTGACCTTTAAGTCGATTATTCATCCTCACTTCCATTTTCTCTTCCATATCTCTGAGTTTTCCTTAAGGGTACCACTTGGATGACTGATTGGTACTAGACATCCCATAGTGGTAGCGTTTCCCAAGCCTAGATGTCTAGGGAATTACTGGGGTGAATTTTGTGCCAGATGTTGATGGGTATACGGGGTCATGTATATGGAGTGGGGTTGGGCATCGAAGTTGTAGGTATTTTCTATTCCTCGGTTATATCATGTCGACACTAATGAGGATCTTATGATGCACGTTTCGATCTTGGTGGATAGCTTACCCTTACTTGTGGGCTATCGATATGGAATGAACTTTTAGCTTCTAAATAATCATCATGTACCAACCTTGATCTAAGTTTCTTGTTATCATCTTGAGACTTAATCAATGTTTGTTGCAGTTTCACCACTTGTTTTTGGACTCTCTAATATGGCATCTTTTTCGTCGTATGTACTTTCAGTGTTATAGCTAGCAGTTCATAGAACTGTCCTAGTTGGTCCATTCATGACATCGTAGGCTATATGTCACCTTTTATCACTGACTAGAGGTTGTGCATAACCATATTCTAGACCCCATGTGACGTTCTGATTAGAAAAAGGTAATGCAACTGATCATTGAGTTCGAACTCTTGAATTGGGTGAGTATAGATATTAGTCTGTTCAAGATGAGATTGCGTGCTTACTATAACGAGTAAGGTGAATTTCCTTACAACATGGGTTGTTTCTCTAGGGATGTAAGATGTAAGGTCTCAAATGCCAACTATGAATTTGAAATATTTAAAGCCCTATGATGGGCGCCAATTATTTGGAGAAGTGCTAGTACGTTAAGGGTTATAGTGAGATATAAGAGAGAAGATACCACTCAGATTCTTTATTCATCTCATCAATGAGGTATATATAGGTATACAAGATGTAGGTGTTATGTTACATTAGTAAGTACTCTATCAAGGCATCATTGCCAACCTAAACATGACATTTTGCAACAATAACCCGTTTAACGATCAGGTTATTATCCTAGCAGTTAGGTCATTGGAGTTATGCATCCCTTGCACAAATATGGGGTAAAAACGTGGAAAACTACCAAGTCACTTGACCCCGATGTCCACATGGTTAGGTTGGTAAGAGGAGATAATGCTACAATGGAAAATCGATTTGTTACTTTAGTGCTAGGCTGCGATACTAAAGGTGCTCGATACACCGGGTTCTTATCTAGCTAAATAATTCAAGTAAATAGGGTTGCAACCCTTTTACGCATAACATACCTAACAGTGACATTTTTCACTTTAAAACATGTTATTCTCTCCGATTGTGTTTTAATTTTTTTCAGTAGTATTGTTTGCAAAAGCCAGCTTGTTTAGTACCAAATAATAAGAAGCTTGTCAATGAGGTATTATTCATTACTCTCATGGTATACTCTTCACTAATTAGATTATTTTCTCTCCACTTTTTATTAGGGTTTTTTTCAAAGAAAAATTTGTACTAATTTTAAGTTTCATTGATCTGAAGTACCAAATCATCACATACTTCAAGAGAAATGAATAATTTCTTGCCATTATTCTTTACTCTTAAAATATATGATGATGTCTAAAGACCAATGAAATTTAAAATTCATGCAAATTTTTCTTCAAGTTAAAAAACAAACCTAGTGCAACGAACTATGTTAAATATCGTACGATCGTTATTTAAAATTTAAGATCGTGATAATTTTCTCACTTATGGTAACACTTCAACTTTTATTCGTCATAGTATCCTAAGAAGATTAAGGAAAACTATTTTCATCCCAAAATATAATAAAATAAATCTAACATTGAGGAACATGTGAAACTGTTGCTACGTAAATAAATAATCCATTTGAGGATTGGTTCTTATACAAGTAAAATAACTGTTTCTCTCGAATTTTGTATGGAATCATTTATAAGATATAGAATGATTTATAAATTTTTTTATTAATACTTTCATTTTTTCTTAACATTTCTATAGGGAATTTTGACTTTTGTATGCATAGACAACGATCATATACATTAAATTTATAAACAACAAAAAAAATCCTGCTCTCTGCAGCTTTTGAAAAAAGAAATAAAAAAATATTACTAAACAAATTATAGCCGAGTAGCTGATTTTTTTATTTTTCAAAAACTCATTCAGAATCTTCTATTAATCTGGTTTGTACCGAGCTAAAGATATTGCTCTTAATGATATACTATCCTCATGCGACTTGACACACATACTTAAACCACCAATGCGTTTAAAAAGCAAGCCGGTTCTAAAGCTCAATTCAAGGCAAAGACTTGGTAAAAACACTCTTGTTTTAAGAGTTCGGACAAAGGAAGAGCCTCTCTATGAGATTAGCAGCTCGTAAAATCACTCATTATAAGAGCACTTTCAGGTATATCACTATTTAATCATCCCAGTTTTCGAATAAAAATCGATAATTTATTTTGTGAATGTTTTCTTTTTGGGTCAATGTAACGTAGTAAAATAAAAGAAATCCAATAAACAGCAAGCGAATCCATACATAGACCAGAAGACGGGATTGAATCATTGCAAACTTTAATGGATAACTCAAAATAAATAACTCTAGGAGAGAATGAGAATAAACTAACAAAATATTTTCAATGGTTTCTTTCAATGAAATATTTTGCAATACATGTAACTTATACTGGAACCACCAAAAGAGTAGGACATAAAGGGTGATAACAAAACAAATATAAAATATTTAACAAGAATCCTATTTATTTACAAGCCCCTAACGCTGGGAATAGTGCTTCGTTGTTTTCTCCACAACTTGAAATGTGGTGGACAATCCTGAACAATTGTCAACTGATGATCACTCGACTAAAATCCAAACAACAATCTACTCAAGGTTAGAGAAGACAGCATGAATGGTTCACCAGAAAAGCAAGTGACAATCCTAGAGAACCATAAGATGCTGCCAATCACCAACCACAGCAGCAGTAGTAGTAGCAGTATAAGTACTAACCTTCATGGAGCCGCTAGCTAAGGAGGCAGCCAAGGGAAGCCTTTATTTTGGGAAAGTAGGATGCTATTTTCAAACTCAAATTCAAAATCCACCAGGAGAAATGACCCCCAATAAACACTACTCGGATCAAATCAGTAAATAGCAAAAATCTCATGATAAGTCAAACGATCCCTGCCCTTCATTGATTGCATAAAGAAGTTTCTTGGACATAATTTCCTGTTCAAATAAGATCACAGCCAAAGGGATATAAGAGTGAAATCCTGTTTGGTACCTTAATAAAAAATTAAAAAAGAGGCAAAATATCCATGAAATAAAAAATTACCTTGGTAGAGTAGGGAGGAAGCTTCAGGTAATTAGCACAAGTCATCACACTCGGTAGGTCATCATCCGCTGTTTCTGACGGCCCATTACCATTAGAAGCTGCATTACCTGCACTAGAGGAATGCTGCACAAAAATATGCATCCATTTGCTATGTTATATTCACTTTTCATTTTTCCTGAAGTACTGTGTCCAACGACACAACATAGACTTGACACTCCAATATAGTATAAATTTATAGAAAATTGAGGACCTATATACGTATCTAAAAATTTATGTCACCAAATGTCCTAAACCAAATGTCCTAAAAGAGTGTTGTTAATATTCCATTAGTATTTCAAGTGCAACCCAAAAAGATAAGGGTTTTTTTAACAGAAAAATAAAGGACCTTTGATCACATCCCTCTAGGTAGAATCAAAGTTAAATTCCACTACGCTTCTTTGGTCATCCCACTTCTTCATAGGGGACAAGAGAAGAGCAGTGATTGAACAGTGACTTCTGACAGACGCCTGAAGGTAAGAATTTATTACCTTTCTCACAATGGTCAGTTTTGGATTCAGCACTGCCAAACCACCAGGTGGAAGCCTAGGTGCACCAGTAACAAACTGGCAAAAGGCTCTCTGCTGCTCTGGTGTAAATTCACCCATAATCTCAAGTAACTGAAAATTATGATTAATATTATTAAAATAAGAATTGTTTGACTCAATAAAAGAAAAGGAACACTGGAATTGTGAAGCCGAAGAATATTTGCAAATTAAACCCTCGTAAATCCACAAAGGTACTTACATTAACAATTGCAGGGCTCTTGGAAGTGTATCCATGATCAAATTTTATATGATCAGCAAGTGTCTCTGGCTGCATCGATAAAATAAAGACAGGATATGAGAACTTCAGTTTTTCCTTCAAATGTAATGTGATAAAATAATTGTGAAATAATAAATTACCTCCCACATCTCTCTACGGCCACAGAGCAAATAATCCAATTCATTTGGAGTAAATGTTTGTAAAGAAGTGATATCAAAGACCTGCACCAATGCAGCAGCAAAATAAGTGTGGCATTTGAAGATTACATAAAACACCATCATCATACAGAACAATCAGAAAAAAGAACAAAGCATACAGCAAGTAAATGCTACTTTGCAGCCAATTACACTGAAAAATGATAATATAAACTACTGTCCAATAAAGATCTTGCTAACATGAACAAATCCAAGATGCTACTATTTTAAAAAGTTCACAACCCAACAGCCAGAGTCAATTTTCGGAAGTAGCTGGATGCTATTAAGGAAGCTAAAAATGAGTGGTGATACTACAACAAGATTGAATATCAGTAGCTTAAAAAAAATCACAATGGTTAGGGGTGAAAACCCTTCAAGGCTATGAGATATAATTTCACAACCAACAAGGAAAGAAAAGAAGTTCGACGGCAACATGATTGAAAAATGGGACCAAGAAAGTGCAGAACAAAAACAATTTAGACATTGCTAAAAACAACAATGAACACAGATAAGTTCAATATCCTGACCTGATTGAAACCCGCTCTAAATGCTTCCACTTGTCGCATTATTCCACTCTTCACAGTTGCATCAACAACTAAATATATATACTCTTCCAAGCTGTTAATATCCACCTGGAAGCAAAATTACAGAAAGCTTCAACAACAAAACAAGGCCGCCAGCAAAAAATTTTGATATTTATAACGTGTTAGGTTTACCAATTGATCCCCTTGTTTAAGCACATAATCTGGATAACCGGGCAGCGTGAAATCTAAGCAAAGATCTTCAATTGGAGCCCCACGGAAACGTAAATCAGCAATTACATCACAATTATCGTCATTGGATTCCAGATATTGCTTTCTGCAAACCAAGACGTGCAATTCTTCCAGTGTCTTCCCCAACTCAACATCAAAGAAAACGACGTCTTGTAAATCAAGCTCCTGAAAAGAAAAAAAAAATGGGCATGTCTTAATAAAAATAAGTCTCTAGACTACAGTAATAACTAACAAATTGGTTACATAATAATGCAAGAATGGCACGCTCTGCAGTTAGCATACTTGGTCCAGCACAAGTTTGTAAAATGCGGTAGAAAATGGTAGATCTAATAGCCTTCCATCTTGAAGAGCCTTGGCCACTACACGACCAAGCAGCCGGAAATACTCGATCACTTTCGAAAATTGACTGCCATCAGTGGCATCAGCAGTTGGAGGCCAAGGACGTGGAAACAACCCATGAGGTGCTTGGACCAAGTCATCATTCATGTTGTTTCTTCCACTTTTCAGTGATTCCTCGTCAATTTCCATCGAAGATTTTTCCAATGAAGTGTTTGATCTCCACATACCAAGACCCACTTTTTGTAGATCTTGACTTAAGAGAGTGTAAAACTCAAGCGTAGGACCCAACCCAGTACCCACTTCTCCAAAATATTCAACTTCAAGAACGGCCTTTTGGCTGGAATACATTTCCATTACTTTTGCAGCAGAATCTAGAATACGATTTCGAGAAACACGAACTTTTTGGCGCTGCAATCTCCCAAACCTTAGCTCTCTTTCATTGGCTGATCCAGTACCATCAGCACCCTGCTGCTGCTGCTGAAGACGATTCAGAGCACGTGATAATCCAAAAGCTGTTGAATAAAAATACTGTCTCCTGGCTTCAAAAGGAAACAAGAAAGGACAAGCTTTTGTCAACTGGTAACACCAGGAAGGAAGAGTTCCACTACATAGAGCAAGGGCATCTTGAATCTGTCTGGATAATTTAGGAGTGAGCTTGCTGTTAACAAATTCCTCAGATGAAACCCTAGCACCAGCTGTACTCAAGTCATCGAGACTTGAAACCTTACCCTCAGCAAAATTTTCCGAGACTATCTGGGCTCGCAAGCAAGGAGCCAGCTGGTTCAAGCCTTCCAGTACACGTAACAATGCTAATACATTATACGTAGGATTAGATTTTTCTAAATCACAAGGAAGCTCACCCTGCAGAATGCTATCCAAAAGCGACACTCGGTGCACTTGAGTATCAGAATTAGAATTGGAAACAGATGCCAACTTAGGAGATTTTGACGTACTAGCAGAGCTTGATCCACCAACAGGTGTCCTGCCAATATGACTGTCTGCCCTCTGGTATGTAATTGTATAAATATCACTCCCCAGTCTGCTTCCATCACTGGATATGAAATCATTGCCACCATACTTCTCATCATCGTCCTCATCCAGTACTAGCTGTCGCTGAATTGCCTGATAAATTGTTAAATGCCTATTAAGCTGTTTTCCCCCAGCTGTGAAGATCAGCTTTGGAGGATCACTAGAACTACCAAAAACAGGACGTCCCTGACGATCTCTTCCTCCCCTGATACCTCTTCCATTAGAAGATAGGCCAGCCATGGCAGCAGCAGCAAATGACAGAGCACCCCTTGAACCATAAGAACTGCCACTTCGATGATCATTGGAATCTGAACGCCTAGCAGTAGCAGCCCTGCTACTGGAGCCAGATACTGGATTAGAGTGGTTATCACTAGTTGCTTGAGCTGCACCACTCTCCTCTGCTGGGTCTCCCAATTTAACATCGTGCACTTTTTCAGGCGTGCAAATAGGCAAATAACCATCTCTAAGCACCTACAGAAAAGCCCACAAAAATCAAGCACAATTATCAATAAAAAGAGAAAATAAACAAGCAAATGAAGACCCATTAAAAAGATGCAGACCAAAAAAACTAAAAATTCAAAAGAACATACATCATCCTGATCATCATCTTCATCATCTGAGATATCATCGTCCTCTATTACCAATGCATCATCAATCTCAGCGGGTGATATGTCCAAATCCTCATCCTATAAACATTAAGTAGCATGAAAACAAAAGTACTGTTAAAAAAATGCTGTAATGGAAGCCAACAAGCAGGTTCTTGCTCTGTGCCAAATAAAGTTAGTTTGACAATAAACTATAATTGGTGAAAACCACTTGATTATTAAAATATCCAGATATATTTATTAAAAAAAACATTGAATTCCATTTGAGGGCAGCTGACATAATCTATAGTGAAATCCAAAATTTGATATATTTATTCAAAGGGGAGAATTTGCACCGACTATAGGTGAGACATAACAAGGCATCATTTAATTTAAACTATTTGTATCTTAGCTCAACTTCTCCCCATTTCCCATAAAAACTTTCATATATAACATAATAACAGTACCATGAAATGCAAAGACGTCTATATGACTTCTGTATATATCCTTTTAATTTGAATTATTATGATTATATATGTCATATTAGATGTCACAACAAACCTCAGACGTAGTGTCCCCGTTAACAGGTTTCAATTGAGCATCTTTATCCACAGCTGATCTTCTATGTATTGCACTTCTTGTCTGAGGTCCCCTTGCCTCCTCCTCAGAAGACTTTAAAACAGCTTTACCCTTCCCTTTTGATGAGCTTGCGCTCTTATCTAGCAGTGGTTCCTTCCTAACTGTATCACCTATGTTGACAGATGTTCTCGATCGAGTAGAATGTCGATGAGTGGTTGAAGCAGGATTTGGAAAAGATGGAGATGATGCACCTGCCCCTGAAGGTGTTGTTCCAGACTCAGAGTTCTCAGCAGATGCAGAAGGCTTCTGACCAGATTCGCCTCGCTGAACTCGAGGCCAAAGAAACTCTTCCACAGAAGCTAAACTTGCTAATGGATCAATTAATACAATATTTGATGAATAATCACGAAGCGCTTTTTCTCCATGTGAACGGCAAAGACGCAACTTAAATGGCTGAGATAATGCACTTAGTCCAGAAGAAAGACGAGCACTTCCACTAGCTGATCTTGCTGAATGGCTAAGGACAACAGGGAAACGCTCTAAGGAGGATAGAGCATTTTGAAGCTTCTGAACTAAGACAGTCATAGGAGCTGTACTCCCAACATTACTGAAAGGAAGAGCAACAGCAACAAATGCTTTAAATCTTCTAAGTGCTTGCTGGCGAAGCTTGGGCAAGTTTGCTTCTGCAACCCTCTCCTTGGAGAAGTACCCACAAGAAAAATAATTTAGTAAGGCTGCAACAACACCACTGCCAATAAACTCAAAAGTGGATACACCATCCCCTTTGCTCAGTTCTGTCAGCATCTCAGATACCACACCAATCAGATAATCTTCCTTATATGCAGAACCATCAACTTGGCAAGATCCCAAAGATTTTAACTTCCCCTTAGCTCTAGCTTTTTGGTCATTAACACCAGCATTTAACTTCAAGCAAAGGTTCTTCAAATGCAACAGATCATCTGTCACTCCAACTTCAACTGCACCAGGATCGGAAGGGAAATATTTGTCTTTAAAATTTTTAGCACATGTACTGACAGACATGCGAAGATTTGAGTTAACAGTTGGAATCTCAACAGAACTTGGAGGTGAACCAACATTTACTGAAGCAGAATTTTTTGACTCCTCCAGTGAACTTCCATCAAGATTAGAGTTGCCACTGCGTCTTCTATAGCGCCTAGAGCGTGAGGACGTTCCAGTCACACTATCATTATCCTTATCAGCTGAAGATGTTTGAGCAGAAGCAGGACTAGGTGTACCAGCTAAGATAAGTTGGTCTACAGCATGAACCACACCTTCTCTCATGAACATCTTGGAAAAGATTTCTGGAAGCTTTTCCATAAGAATCTCAGCAATTTGGAGAGAAGGAACCAGGACATGTGGATCTTTCCAAGCCAAAACCCCAGCTAAGAAACTATCATATGAAATAGGAAAATCCACATAAGCATGCATGTCAACTAGGGGTGGCAATTTGGGCCACCGTACGGAAACATTAATACGGAATTATTTTTAATTACAAATGACTGCTAAATTATTTTTCCACTATTATAAAACATATGACGACCAAAAAATATTTTAAAAAATTAAAAAAAAAACATGACTTTGGGACAAAAACACAAACATGCACAACAGGATGACACCCCTAATATCAACATACTCAGAAAAATATAAACACAGCAAGAAAAATAAAATACAAAGATTATTTTACATACCTTGACACATTTGTCACACTTAATAACGACTCTATCATGTCTGCAGTACTGAAATACATTGACTTCCCAATAACTGAGAGACATTTATGGCGAACAGGGCCATTCACACTAGAACCATAGACCTGCTTGACAAATTGATAAACTAGCATTTATAACAGAAGCTAAATTAGGATTTATGAAAAATAATATATAACAGAAACTGACCTGTATTGATATAGGAACAAGATCCATTCCAAATTGTCGAAGAAGCTCAGGCTGTTCATTCAACAATTGTTCACGGCCAGACACCTTAGAAGCATTTTCTTCTGTTTCTTCTTGTTTCCCTGAACTGCTAGCATTAGAATTTTTCACCATAGGTCCTCTCACGAATACATTGAAGCTAGAAGGAAGCGAGATGGATCCTTGAGGCAATGGAGGAAGAAGCTCATTTGCAAGATTGACCATCTCAAAAATCTATAAGCAAAATAATGAAACCAAAACATGTAAGCAATATCTTAGTATTAGTACTAACAAGTGACAGCATGATTAAGGGATGTGTTCCACCCCCATTATGCTAAGGGAAAAAAGTTGTCATATAATGTCAATTTTACACAAAGCTACAAGAATGAAGCAATAGTTACCTGCTCTGGTGGTCTACTCAAAGCCGGCGGAACTGATGAATTTGCTGAAACGCCAGAACCAGACAGTATATCTTTGAGAATGCCACTAATTCCAAGGAGAAGCAAAGTTTTGGCACACAATGAGGATCCACTTGCACACGTGGAAAGAAGTCGGATTAAGCCCTGCAAGCCATCCAAATCAAAATCAAAAGCCTCAAAACATAGATATCAATTTTAGAGAGGAAATGAACCTACTGTATAAGTTGGTGTGCTGAGAGATGACTGTCCACCACCAAAGTTGCTGGTGGAAATAAGAGTTGCAGCTTGTGCAACTAGCCCATGATTACACAGTTCATCCAGTTTATCAGGAGAGGAAGCAAATGCTTCAGCAATTCTAGTCAAACAAATAGATGCATGCTCAAGCACCTACAAACATAGCAAAAGGAATCTAACTATGAGTTATCTAAGAATTGTAGAAAATTTGTATCCTTAATGGGAATGTGAAAGAAGAAGGAACAAACAGGTTACCTTTGAATCATGATACTGGAGAAGGTTTGTTAACAGTGGGACAGCTTCCATGACAAAGTCAGATGCATCAGAGGGAAGTTTCTTGCACATATTTGCAGCAGTAGAAAGTGCCACACGCTGAAAGCCAATATCCGGTTTTAACAATCCAAATAAAATAAGATAATCAAAATACAGGATATTATGATACCTTTTCAGCAAAGATTTACCTGAACGCCAGTGGAGAAGAAATCAAGATATGAAAGCACTGCCATTAGAGCACCAGCTCGCAGACAAGCAGTTGGATGTTCCTGAGATATTTTCTTGAGTGCTTGAAGGGACTGTTTAAATACAAAAGGTCAGAAAATATGAGAAACAGGAAGCAGAACATCAGAAATGCTGAAGAATCTAAGCCTATGTTAACTTTTACAAGGTTACACAGGTTAGCATTTTCACCGTAACTAGCAGTAACATATGTATCTCATGGATGCACCTACCGCTTGCAACAGGCCAAGATCAAAACATATCATTTTCTTCTTCTTTTTACATATATTTAAAACAAAATCAAAAGATGGTTTCCAAAAGAACGACAAGAAATGCACGTCAAAACTGATTCTTTACTTGAACCATAAAAAAATGTTCAATGCACAAGGGAGACCGAGACCAACCTGTTCAGCCAAGTCCATGTACTCAATAGTGAGCAACCTAGCACAAAAGCAAGAAACAGCCCCGTAATGAACAACAGCAGCACATGAAGAGGGTAGTACATCGCATAGATGAGTCAGCGCTCTAGCAGCCAAAAGCATAATATCTGGATTGCTTTCGTGATTAAGAAGACCCACAAGCACAGGAACAAAAGAATCTACCGAAAAAGTACTCAGTGACTCCTCGGTCCCAATAGAAAGCATCTCACAAAGCTGAGTTAAAGCTTCAACCTGCTTCCCTTCTTCCCCATCAGCACGCAACCCAGATAAAATCTTCTTGAGCCTGCCACTCTGGTGCGATGAGGAAGCCGATCCAATTGCCGACGAGGGCAATAGATCATCCAACCCAGCCCCAATTTTCCTAAGAAGCCCTTGAAGGGCACTGCTGGCAGAGGTCAAATTCTGATGCAAAATACCCACGCCACCTTCACTATCATTATCATCTTCGTCACCGTTACCTCCACTTTCCATATTCAACCCCAAATTCCGTTCTATTTCTCTATCCCTGTCTCTGCCTCTAACCCTGACCTCGTGCTCCTTCTCCTTCCCTTTATCAGACCCATCTCTGTCAGAATTCTTTGATCGGCGACCCCGGCCACGGGAACCAGAAGATTCGTTAGTGGGATAGTCCATGGGAAGTGAAGAGTGTGCAGAGGCAGCTACGGTTGTAGGTTCTTGAAGGATCCTAGTGGCTCGGGACCGAGTCGAAATTGATACCGGATGTGGTGGTGGGTTTGACGAAGAGGAAGAAGAAGCTGTTAAACGGGCTCGCTTGCTAGAACGGGTGGTTGGACCGGCTACAGTTGCTGATGAAGACGATGAAAGGGCTGCTGAGGAAGCATCCGCCCGCTTCCGACTCCGAGTTTCCATACAAGAACCCAAACCCCCTCAATTGGATTAATCGCTCGTCTAACCGAGCGGCAATCACTATGTCTCCGATCTGATTATTCTCTGCATCGGCAACAAGATCAATCCAATCTGAAATTATTCCCCGTCAACAATTAAAGAAAAAAAACCTAACTCAATTCGAAACCCTATATTCTTTCACTCTACAGCCCTAAATGAACCGCGTTGGATAAAAGTAGGAATTGTAGTTAAAATATAATCAAAAATAAACCATAGAATCCAATAATACCAATATGAGCCTTAGTATCCACAGAAAAAATCGAATTAATGTTCACTTCTTGTATCTTTTTTTCCTTTTAAACTTTGTGTAAGAGCTTGAGCTTCAGATAGGAAGAGGCTGGAATGAAATAAAAACCCTAAACGAAAAGAAAGAACAAAGGTCGACTCGAGCATACCTCTATATATATTATTCTATTCTTCCTTTTCTTCATTTGCATTATACTCATATTTGTATCGTGTAATAAAAAAATAAAGAAATGCGACGTCTCACTTTTCTAATCTCTTTTAATCCTTTTGATAATTAAAAAAAATATTTAATTAATAATTTTTATTTTAAAAAAACATTTAATAATTTTAAAATTATTTTATTAAAAAATTTATCAAGAATATTCTCGATCATTTTACTGTTTGTTTGTATTGCGCTTAGTTTAGCGAAAAACACAAGGTATCTCGGGATATACATATAGGGTGTAAGGGTAAGGCGTTGTTGCTCTAACTAGTAAGACGACCCCTTTCTTACACATATTTGTTTCGTTCTTCTTAGCTCTCGAACCCAAGACCTAACACAAAGCTTAAGGTTTTAATGTTGATGCTTCACACCGATCTATGTCCAGAATCTTGGACCCCACGTGGATATCCTGAGATCGAAGAACTTCGATTCAAACACTGTTCATTATATAAAATTATCTAATTATTTTCTTTAAAAAAAAATTATCAATAAAATATGTATTAATAAAAATATTTTAAATAAAATAATTAATAAACGCATTTCTTAATTTAGAGAATTAAACAATACTTGTACTCAAACAAAATAAGACATTTATCCCTAATTTAAACTCATATAATGATGAATATATATTTTTTTATATGAAATGATTTTATCATTAACTTTAATAATTATTTATTAAATTTAAATTTAAAAATTTGATAACATGTCGAACTTTGTTAATATTAATTTGAGTTATAACATTATTACATGATTTAAAGTTATAAAAATCATGCAAAAAATTGAAGATTTATATATACTACAAACGAGAGTAAATTATGTATATATTATTATTAATTATATTAAAAATAAATTTAGTTTTATAGATATTATTGATGTCGATTTTTATTAGATTGGATATACCTATGTTTCCTACGGACATGAGAACATATAATATAATGTTAGGACCTTGGAAAACCACGATGTGTGTTGACCTTTAGTCCTACGATGTTTAAATAAGTTTAGGTAGTAAGAAAAAAAAATATTTGTGTCTCTTCTTATGATGCAAATAGATTCATAAAGAGATATTTAGGAAAATAGTATAAATCTGCAATTGAAAAGTTAAGAAGTTATGTTACAATGTTGAATAGTAGTGACTATTTATAGAAGATAATACATTTGTTGATAACTCTTACCTATAGCGATAAACTACTCTAAATATCGAAGATTTATTTACTTAATTATCTCATTATTAAATAATTAAAAGTTTAAATGCTAATCGTTTATCCAATTAGATATTTAACTAATAATATGTTTATCTGCTAACTACACTAACTGGACTAGTTACGAATTATTTGTTGAGTATGACCTCTTATATTATACCACATGATGTGAACTATTTTATACCAAACATCAACCCCTTAGACTTGCTAGGTCTAGATACATGGGTTATGAGGTCTATTTTGTAATTCTATTATCACCTAGGTTCATTATTTTCTAAGACTTACTAGTGGTGTCAAATTCACTCTTAAAGTGATCATTACTTGCCTATATGATGAATTTCTTATTTTTCTCGTGCACTCAAAATAACTGTGATAATGTCTTGTTGTCGATGATTTTTACGAATTCTTAATTAGATTCCATGTTAAGGAGCTATGTCCATGTTAAAACCACTACTTAATAGGTCTATTTCCCCATTTTTTTAGAAAGGATATAGATATAAATGTGTGAGCTTGTGAGCCCACGGGTTACCCAAGAGCTTGATTAAGGAAGGAGTGATGGACAAACGGGATCAAACTTTATCGTCGTAAGGACAAGTGAACATAGTCTAGGACAGATTGCGTGAGATGGCCCCAAGTAGAGGACTAATATAGAAGTATAGGACCTATGTTTAACCAACCATGGTATGTCTAGCCATAGGATAGCCCACTATTAGAGTGCTCAATCATGGTTCAACCACTCATAGTCCTGTCCAGTAATGGTTTGGACACTTCATAGTATGGGTGGCTCGGGTCTACGCATTGGTGACCAAGTGTGCATCAAGTTGAGAAATAGTCTCAAACCATTTCGTCAATGCGGTTTTGTCCATAATGACGGTTCTACAATCCTTACAAAATCTTTCGATGACATGACCACCTTTTTCTAAAAGAACTACATAAGTGTGAGGGTTATGATACTACTTTTGTAGATATCCTCTTTCTTTAACACTTAGGCTTTTCCTTGTAATTGTTTTTCTAACTTGTGCACTTTGTCCCTTGTCGAAACGAAATGTCATGGGTGCACAGAGATCTGGACTTTTAAGAGTTCCAGATTATAGGGATCATGTCTTGGTTGCCTTAACTTTTGGTAGGACCAATATCCTTGTCTATTTAATAAATTATGTGTTTGACTTGTGCCCAAAATTTGTTCGAAATATAGACATATGGTTGAACACTTTAGTAATATACTTGATCGTAAAAGTCCATCACTAGAGTTGTCCATTATTTAGGAGGACACATGATGTGGCATGACTTAGGAAGGCAGTGGATGAGGCGTCGTGGCACATTAGATAGAAGTTTGTGCTAGGTAGAAGTTTATGCTTCGTAACCTTCAATTAGTCTTGGAGATCAGAGATGTTTGGACACTTCATGTGCTTCAAACCTTGTACTTCCTACATGAGTTACTCACTAAATTTTGCACCTTATAGTAGTTGTACCAAAGGGTAACAACCCCATGGACCTAGATAGTAAGTTTTGGTCTTTTGTTCAAATATTTTTTTAATACTTAGTGTCGACTGTAGATGGTACAAACCATTGAGTTGGATGCTTTCATTATGAATTCATTGAGGTCATCCCTTGTTATAGATTTTCAAAGTTTATAGAGCTTGTAAATTATGACATGGCTAGTAGGGTTTCCAAGGCCTAGTGGTCTACCATATGCTTAGATCATAATGTTATAGTTCAAGTATTTGTATCAACCTTTTGGACATATGTATATGTCATGTTAGTTTTCTATTTTCGTACTTTTGAATCAGGTGTGATTATGTACTCGTGTAGCATCCAAATACCTATTTTACTTTTTGGTGAGATCCATTTGTGATCTTGTCTGTTTCGAGACGAAGGATGCTTCTTAAGCATATCCCTTATTGGGACCTTTGATCTACTATGTTGGTACGTAATGGTATGTACTTATTGGGAGCGGGTCCAAAGAGATCCAAATGGCTACATGTCTATGCATATATACCCTAATTGGTCATATACATTGTGTCCCACCATATATGTCGTGTTCGACTATGCTCTCCTTGTTCGATAACTTGGGATGTGTACGGTCATGTGTGACATATTGGTCACATAGGCCATGTACCATGTTGGGTCACATGTGTCGTGTCTAACCACGTGCCATGTCAGGTCACACGTGACGTGTTCGACAATGTGCCATTAGGTGGGCTCATGTTGGCCCAGTTTATCGTGTGTACATTAGCTAGTTTGGTCCTTTTTAGTTTGACCATGTACTCATTAGGCTTGTGCTTAGACTTTGTTGCTTTCAAATGATTTATTTTCATTTTGTCTAAGTAAGGGTATTTTTTTGAGCCAAGGTGTTCTTGGTATGCTTAAGTATATCAAGGTATCCAAACAGTATGTCTTGAGACTTAGAAAACTTTTGTAGTCCTTGGTGGATTATTACATCCTATCACGAGTGTCATTGCACTTTGTTTGTGTCTGATAGTTTTTATTAACGGCCATGGTTGGAGACTCAGGGTCCCCAATGTGAGTAAATATGTGCTTGCATGGATAGGGTGTGAAAGTTGTAGCAACTCTTAGATCCAAGGCATGGTTGCTGCCTGTTCAAAGGTCTAGCACAACCCATAGAGGTGGGGCGCAAAAGTTATAGCAAATGCATAATTGCTACCTATTCAAAGGCCAAACACGACCCGTAAATGTAGGGCATAGAAGTTGTAGCAACTCTTAATCTTGAGGTGTAGTTGTTGCCTATTCAAAGGTCTAACATAGACCATAGAGGTAGGGCGTAGAAATTATAGCAATACCTAAACTCAGGGCATAGTTGCTGGCTATTTAAAGGTCTAGCATGGCCTATAGAGGTTAAGTGCATAAGTTGTAGCAAGTTTAGACCACAAGGATATTGACGTATGACTTTTCATAGTCCATACTTATCAAACCCTTCGTAGTTTGGACTTCCCTCATCCTTCCCGAATTTTACAAATGTAGATGAAGTTATGCCTAAAACTTGTTGTTATAGAACATATCAAATTTAGATAGAGAAAGTGAATAGATGTAATAAATGTGTCATTAATGATTCTTGGGGTTTTGTATTCTATTTCACATGATTCTTGGGGTTTTGTATTCTTAGGGTGCATATGCATCTGCTATAAAATTTACATTAAATGGGCATAAATTACTGAATGCATCCAGTCTTCACCACAACATTACTTATGCAAATCCGATCTCCTTCTCGATAATGAGCACGGTGATCACGTCTTATCTTTAACATAAACATGTAGAACATATCCAAACAATGAGTCTTTTACTCTTTCAGTTCAGACATAAAAACCGAGGTGAAAAAGTGTTCAACTTATCGAGATCACAATCCTCATTCATATGTGTGATACTCACACCTTAATACCTACATGTTTGTTTAATTTTTGCATTCAAAACGTTTGATGAGAGATGGAAAAGTGTCAATATGGGTCAAAAATCTCAAGGATCTCATCTTCCATCTCTTTTTACAAGCTTATCGTGCAAAAAATCTATTTGTTACTTTTTCTAGACATTTGATTACTTTAAACTGTTTGTTTTCATTTAGTACATAGACCTTATCCTTTTAAGCCCAACGGTAAGCACTTATTGACCTAACTTGTTTTTCTTTATATAGGATGAGTGTTTCCTATTTAGATCAGATTTGATAGGTCTCTTTTATCTCAAGTTGATTTATATATTTACTCATACTATTACATTTTATATTTAGGTACTTTCTATCAAACTTGTCTCCTTACTTGCTTTACCTCTTTTCATATAAGTTAACCTCAAGTATAGGATCCCAAAATAGGCATGGTTGGTAAGCAACTTATGAATATACCTAGAACGGATAACATTATAGTTTGTGAAAGTGAAAAGGATTTTGTTAGCTCAAATGGATCTAGATTTCTACAAGTTTCTACCTTGATTGTTATTCATTTTTGTCCCTAATTCACTCAAAATTGATTGTTAAACTCTTCCCTAACATCAATTGTTACAAAAAAAAAACATTATATTTGTGTAAAAATCACAAAAACCTGAATTCTCTACTTTCTTACCAAACAAACACACATTTTGATATTATTATTTTTTGTAATTTATTCCCAACATTTGTACCCAAATCTTGTTTCTACAAATTTTTTTGGGAAAATTTTGGTCATAAGGGTATTTTTGTCATTTTGGTTTTATGCTCGCTTTTCTACAATTACTACAAGACGACTCGAACTAGCTCCAAGTGTTCTTGCTCCTTTTTCATCCTAATAGTGGGATGAAGAATTAGAATCAAGGTATAACACTTCTTTTTTGGACGCCCTATCTTATATGAACGTGGGATCATATGGGTAGAATTTCATGAGATAGGTATAACTTGAACCGTTAGGGCTCTAGGATGAGTGTCCATGTTTACTCCTATTAAATTATGTTTTCCATCCCTAGTACATGAATTATATGCCAACATAGATTTAAAAATTCATAACCAACGGCCAGTGAGTTACAAAGTTTTTGTCAAAAATAAATCAATTAATATCTCAGCCCAAAGGATCAACAATTTTTTAGCCATCAAAAATATTGGGGACCCCAGTTTTAAGATAGGTTAGTTTGATGTTTTCATTGAAGATCTACTGATTGAACTTTCTGGTTCACCAAATATCGATTTTAGTATAAAGTGACTATTTATTCTGGGTAAGTTCACACATTTTTATCAGGTGCTAAACAAAATGGTTTATGCTAACCTACTACATTCAAAGCACTATGTTGGGATTGATCACCCACATTCAAATATCTTGTATTACATTTGATGTAGAATTAATAATTCAAGATAAGATTATAAATTAATCTTAGATTCTCAACTCGAGGATTGGACTTCCTTATAATTGTCTTATCATTTAGCTGATTCTGAATACGAATTACCAAAAATGAGTGATTTTGATACTATTCGCTTGACGGGTGACATTGAAAAGTCAATCATTTCAAGATAGCTCAGACTTTAAAGAGACAAAGGCGTTAATGTTGATACTAGTGGACGAAAAGCCACCAAAGTTGGTACAAGTAGCGAATGAGCTACATATGACTTCTTCAGAGATGAAGATATGAAAAATATGCTCAGTCTAGAACTGTCTCATCAAGAATTATTTGAAAATGAAATGAGGATGAAATTAGGAAACTTGGAAGAAAAAATGGATAAAATGGATCAAAGATTGATAAGCATTAATGAATCTCAAGAAAAAATACTTTCCAGATTAAGAACATCAATACACACTATGGGTTTCCTCCTCATGACATTGATTTAATTTTATAATATTTTGATTTTTTGTCATGATTTATTAGTGTGCTTGGAAGTAAATTTAGTTTGTTATTTTTTTGAAGTATAATTGAGATGGTTTGTAATGTGAAAAATTATATAATTCAATACACTTTATGATCGATTCATCTGTCTATGTTTATCTTTAGTATGTGTTTGTTTATTCGTATGACAAAAAATGTGAAAAAATTGATATCAATAATTTTAAGCTTAAATTGAAACTTCAAAAAAAAGGGATAATTAATTTAAGGAGAGATTTTAATTTTTGAATTACTTTGAAATTTTTGAATTTTTAACATAAGGATAGTTGTTTTTAATTTCTCTCATTTGTTTAATCCTGTCTTAACCATTCTTCGTTTTTTTATTATTAGATACACTGAATTATTATGAACAATGAGTCCTTCATAATAAGTTGTTCGCTTATTGGTGTTTTTGTTTTTCAGTGTAAATATGAGCTTTCGATGTTCAAGTGAAAATGGTTCTACGGAATCATAGCATAGTATTACTATGTAAAAATTTAATTTTTCTATGAGTGTTATGTAGTGAGAGAAAGATTTGTCATACGAATATGCCAACATAGGATATTGCAAGGTTTATATGAATGTTGACGATATTCATAAACAAAATATATAATTTTAATTTCTAGGTATATTTTTAAAAAATACTTTTTAAGCCAAATAAACTATCGAGCCTAAATGATAACATCTTAGGTATATCTATATTTTCATGTATGTTAGATTGCATATTAGACATATAGAAACAATATGAAACTAGGCTACTCGATCCATCAAGTTATATTACCTATTGAATTAATTATTTATATGACTATACTTATCAAGAAATTAATACTCGATCGATTGAGAACTAGATTGTTTGAGATTAATGATATATCAATCCATGTTTTTAGAACTAATTAATTGATACACTGAATCGATTGATCAAACTATGTACTTGATTGATTGAGCGGTAAAGGCTTAGATTTTAAAACATATTTTTAATATAAATTGAATTGACTTTTTACTATATTGTCCTTATTCTTTAAAACTCATTTAATTGATTTTATAGACAAGATGGTAATTTTACTTTGACCTAAAGTGCTTCAAAATATTATATAAATATAAACCTAAGCATATAATTGAAATTGATCACACAAGAGCTTAATTGTGCTTATTATCTCTCTTATTTTGCTAAAAGTTTTCAAGTACCTTTTTCATTATTGTTGTGTTTGATGGATTGATAAGCCTATAATAATAATTGTGTTATTGTACTTTTAACTGATTCTTCTAGAGTTACTAATTATGTTCAATTTATCTGATATATTATTCAAATCAACTAGTTAGGGTTGTTCATTATTGAATCTACTATAGGATGCACATTTTCACTTGTGTTTATATGCTAACTTTTCAAGTGAAAACAATGCGGATTCGATTAATTCGTGGGACTTGAGTTTATTAGAACGATAGTCCAGATCTGAACGTCTTTCTTGTAGAGACTATGATGAAAGTAGCATCTTGTAAGTAGATTACCTAGGGGCGTTACCTGGGTGGATAGTTTAAGTCCTAGCCTTACAATTTGATACTTATTTTTCATAGTGGATAGTTAGGTGGTTCAATAGACTGATGCTTTTCCTCTTAGGTTATTAGTGTGGCCTAGGTTGTTTCCACCTAAAAATCTAATGTGTTGATCTATATTTTATGCATTACTTTATTTACACGTGATTCCATGTATGGCCCCTTACAAAATTTTAATTTGTCATAATTTTGCTGATATTCCACTAATTAGATAACTAGATTCATAACTAAATAAACCAACTTTCAGTGTCTTAATTTATGAGTCATGACCTCCAACGTAAATGAAATTTTATTGATAATTGGATATCTTTCTTATGAATCTATCAAATCTTAACTGATGTAATAAATGGGGTATTGGATCTTTTCTCTTTCCACTATTAAAACAACGCTAATAGTTCGAGAAGTGATGGTTAAATACATATACACCAGCTCATCTAGGAATAGACTGAGCATGATAAAAGGTTTTTTGAGATAGGTCTTTATGTTTTGAAATGCGTCTTCATACTCATCATTTCAAAAGATTGAAGTATTTTTCCTTAATAATTTGAAAAAGGGGAGATATTTGTCTATACACCTCAAAATAAATCTTATCAATGTAGTGATTTGGCCATTAATTTGTTGGAAGCCTTTTAGGTTGGAAGGGTATTTCATGTTCATCAATGCTTTAATCTTGTTGGGGTTTGATTCGATTCCCTAAAAAGATATAAGATATCTCAATAATTTACCCGAGCTAATACCAAACACACATTTCTTTGGGTTCAATCTCATTTTTTGACCCTTTATCACTCTGAATACTTCTTCAAGGTTGAAAATATGGTTTGAGGGTTGCTTTGCTTTTACCATCATGTCATCTACATAAACTTCCATGTTTCTTCTAAGAAGACCCTTGAACATCATTAGATCCATAAAATTAACACACATTCGAGAGGCACCACATGATTTTACAACCAAAACTACATTTGACACTCAGGTTGGGTAATCTACCTCTCTTATAATTCTAGTATCTTTCAGTGAACTAACCTGTGTCTAGATGATTTCATTGTTCTCTTTGGAAACTTTTACTTCATTTGTTGCACTAGCTTTTTATAGGGGTCGATGTTGAATATGTGTGTTATTATAATGGGATCAATCCTTAACATATCCTTTGATTTTCAGGTAAAGACATCCAAATGACTTGGTTCAACTTTAGTACCCAATTTCCTTCTTTCCTAAATTTGAAGAACTCAACGTCATCTTTTTTGATAACCCCAACGAAAGATGCTTTTGCTCGCCATCATTCATGTCGAATAATCCTTAATTGCTATTTTGTGTCAACTTGATTCACGGTAGTGTTATAATAATTACATGTTTTTTCTTGGTCTTCTCGAATCTTTATAACACCATCTTCAATGGTGTATTTTATTACCTGATGATAGGTAGATAAAACAACTCTCATTTTGTGTATCCGTGGTCATCCTAGTATCAAATTATAATAGGTAGGTGAAATTATTACTATAAAACATTTCATCATAAATGTTCTTTTAGCCACTACAGGCAATTTGATTATTCCTAAGACGTACATTGTACTACTATTGAATCCTATAAGGGGCATTTATTTTTCCACAACATCCTCTTCGCGTACTCCCAAAATGTGAAGGGTGGACAAGAACAATTGGCTTATAGAACTTCTAGTATCAACCAATATATGACAAATGTCACATAGACCAATTCTTAGAGCTACGACCAGAGGATCTTCATAGGGGGTAAATACCTCATCCTCATCATTAAACGTTATTGGGATAGTTATACTCTTTCTTTCGAAATATTTCAAGCATTGTTTAAGTCGTCATTCAGACCAAGTCCTCCATAGATAAAGTGAATTGTGTGAATATTTTCATCTATTTGCATAACTTGCCTACCGTCTGGAGCAGTAGCTGTCTGGGGTACTTTTCTTATTGACATGATCTTGCTTCTTTAATTACCTCTACCCACCAAGTCACCGAGGTAGCCTTTTTATAAAAATTCATCAATTTCCTTTTTTAAATGTCAGTAGTCCTTAGTGTCATGTCCGATATTCTCATGGAAGGCACACAGTGTAATGGTATCTCTATTCAACGCCTTCATTTAAGGAGGTCATATGATGTTTTATTCTTTTTCTAACTTCAAAACTGCTTTGGCCAAAATGACTCTTAAGAGGGGTTTTCTGAAGGATGAAAGTGATCTTCCCTATAACCTTGGATTCCTATTCCAAGAACTTCTTCATCTCAAAATTTGTCCTGCAAATCTTTTACCATTTAGATATTATGTTTGCCTGAGCTTCAATGTGGTCTAGGTTTCTTTTTTGATGAGCTTCAACTATCTTTTTAAGTTCACAAACTTCTACGCCTCTTTGTAGGCCTCGTGCATGGTTCAAGGAACTATCTTGGTAAGTTCGGCAAAAATATCTGAAACACTTTTCTTCTAAATGCTTGGATAACGATTGAGTCCGGGCAATCATATATTTCTATCTTATATTCCCAAAATATCTTCATAAATGCCTCAATGGATTCAACAACATTTTGGATTATAAAAAATAGGTGGTAAGACTCTTTCTTTAAGGGTTTGTTATTGGCATAAAAAGTTATAAATTGTCTGATCAACTTAATAAAAAATTTAATGCTACTGGGCTTTAGATCACTGAACCACTTGTTAGCTGAATCATGGAGAGTAGCCAAAAAGAACTTATATAACATAACATATTTATTATCTTAAGCCATGTTGAGAGGAGACATTATGGTTTTAAAGAGGAGTACGTGGGCAACTGGGTCTTTCATTCCTTTGTAGCTTGAACATTTATGGGATACAATTTTTTTAAGAGGTTAGCTCATTTCTATTGCTTCCAAAAAAGAAGAACCAACCAACTACTTGCATATTGTGTCGAGGTTAGTCTGAGCTTTCCCCATATTCTACTTTTTTTTATTTTTTTTCTCTAAATCGAGTACTTTGATCTGCTAGAATATCTTTCCTTTCAATGCACCCTCTATTTGGACTACTCGATCTAGAATTGATCTTTTGCTTGGTCTTGAGCTATGTTAACCCAGTCATGTAACTCCCTAACCCTTTCATCCTTGCCATTAACCGTTTGAGTATTCTTGTGAATAGACCTGGGTCTAAGTTGTACAGGAGGTTTGCAACTCCTTTCTTCGACCTGTTTTCTTAGTTCCAAATTTTCTCTTCTCATTTCATTTTGCATCTCCTCTATAGATTTCCTGATATCTAGTAAATGTAACAATAACTCTTGATTATGAAGTACCACTTTGTTAGTACCATTGTTTGTTTTCCACAAGCTTTTCTTCTAGAATAATAGGATTTTCACTAACGACTCTAACCTGAGGACCAGTCAATCTTACCTTTTCTAAGCCTCTAGTTTAGACATGATTCTATGTCTTGCTTGGTAGGTGATCTCAATCTAAATTATCATTATATCCAAGAAAATAAAAGGCATCAAATTATATCAATGTGTCTTAAAATTTGAGCCTCACAGTGAGTACCAAAAATGTAGAAGGACGTATCAAATTTAGAGAGAGAAATTAGAGATACGTAATAAATGTGTCTTTAATGATTCTTGGGATTTGTATTCCATTTCACACACACATATATAGTATACATACATGTGGAAATTGTATAAGGGATCCATATGGACTTACAAGGATCTGCTTTAAAATATACATTAAATAGGCATAAATTACTGAAATATGAAATCTTCACCCCAAAAGTACTTATGCAAATCCAGTCTCTTCCTTGACAATGCTCATAGTATTTGGTCTTGTCTTTGACAAAAATATATAGAACATATCCAAACACCAGAAAAATATAGTTTTTATTAGAATAAAAGTATACCTGAAGCACTGTCTAACTTTTTATCATAGTAAGACATTGTTTCTATCCCATATTGTTCCTTATGAGTGGCATCTTATGCCACTTTCTTCTCTTTCAAGATAATTATTATCTCTAGAGATTTTGGTGGAGATCGTATGTGGGGACATGAGCCCATAACCTTGTTTAGGAACATCCTTTTTAAAACTCTATTGTGGAGACTTCTTGACACACGTTTACCTTTTAGGTATATGCCTATTGAGAATCAAGTGAACTTATATAATCTTGGAGTAGTTAGAACATTTTTATTGATTGATTATGTTGATCTTACAAAGTATTCTCGTATGGGGTTTGGATGGATTTTTGAAGTGTATCTTGAGACATTATCACATAACTTCTTTTGAAATGATTCATGGAGAGATGGGTATCCTTGGATGACATGTGATGGTTCTACATATTACAACCCAATTTATTGATGGGATGAAATTTTAGGTTACACATTGTATTTCTTTGCATGAATGTTCCAAACATATCATGTATGTTCTTAGCTATGTTCCACACACTTCTTTACTTGTAGATTTATTTTTAAACCTGATCATGGTCTTATCTATTTGTAAGATCATGGGCTTTAATAGCGTCAATATGGACACATAGCCTATAAGTGGGCATTATGGCACTATAAGCATTGGAAGATGCCACAAGAGGTCTTTATTAATGGAAAATGGTTATAGATCTTATGGATTGTAGAGGAATTTAAAATAGTTTGGAGTGTGCTTTTCATAATATCAAGGTGGATAAATGGTTCTACCCCTTGAAATTTTCCAAGTACTCCAAGAGTTTTTAGTACCATCATAGGTGATGATTTCAAGGGTGACCATTAGCCGCTAAAGCCAAGTGGTTAATATGGTTGGCTTGGACAAAGTGTCCCTATATGCAGGCCTCGAGATGGTCATGTGGATTACAATGAATATAAGCTACTCGAAATGGTCCCAACTGGTCCAGGATGGACGATAAGAGAGGTACTTTCTAGGCATTCATACATGGATTATTTTGCACTTTATGGGTGAACTTTGTCTTGTAGGTCGTGAGCCTAGTTCCTATCATGGTAGATCGCATCATTGGTCGAACTCCATATAAGTACAAGGCATATCCTGTTCACTATGGGCATTTAAAAATTCCATGTGGACATCCTCTAGGATGGGAAGTGAATCAGGGACTTGTGGGCTTGGGTGGCATTTTTAGGATGACTTGGGATGCTATCTTTATCATTTTAAGTGTTGAAACTAGTTCATTATTTCATTCTTTTTTGAAAAACTATTGGCCATTCTATAAGAACATTGTGATGATGATGACTAAGGTGGATAATATCTTTCCAAACATTATTTGGATTTATGGATGAATGGAATAGTATGTGATCATTTCCCTACAATTTTGACTGAAACATTTATTTTTACATGTATATAAAAAAATTCAAATATATAGTCGCTGGATTCGTCTCCTTAAGAGGATTTTGAAACCGATTTTACTTCCTTAAGAACTAGCCAAAAAATGGGTGAACTAACCTAAACTGATTTTTGTGTATGTTTGACGAACCAAACCAATTTTGACCAAATTCAATGAAAAACTTTTTTGTCTGGTGCACATTCACGTAGGTGGTATGTGCTGGAGCGTGCAAGCCATACCGATGTTCATTCAACTTGAAATTTTAAAAGGAGGTTATTCATAATGTGATCTTTCTAATGGTGATCTCAAATTTTTCAAATAATGTACAAATTTTGAGATATGGACAGAGGACACTCGACTGAAAAAAAAAATAGAAAATGGGTCCTTTTCAGGTTGAGCCATCGTGTTTGGCTAACTGGTCTTTTATGTTCAATAGCCCATGATCCCTTACTATCTAAAGTTGTAAAAAATTGAGCCACCGTTGGTGGTAGTAGCTCATAAACTATATGGGTCAAACATGTCTATCCGACTTGTAGGCTTAGACCTTATCAAAGCGATTCACATCTTCGATCTGAGCCTTTGTGGATATATACTATATTTGATGCATTGTGGGCATTAGAATATTTCGTAGGGACATTTTCTATTCCAAGGGCTTGTGGCCCTTATAGGGTTAATTAGTGATGCTTGGTTGGCACTACCAACTTAGACTAGCCATTGTATGTCTGACACACTTTTTCCAACCACTCCTTGGATGATGATTGATGAGCCATGTCTGGCCATATCTTAGCCAGTGATAATGTGATAGTTGTGCCCTCCAAGAGACCATATTGGAAGCCAAAATAGGTGTGAACTACTTTTCTCTGTCATTTATTGAGGACCGAGACTTGGTTCTAACAACATGTACAAGTGGATGTACAACTTTTTGGACATGAAGTGAGACCTTATTATCCCTTGTATGAGCTAGGTTATCTGTGTCAAGAGTTTGATTCATCTTGAAAGGATAAAAATATATGACTTTAAAGACTATGTAGAATGAACTTCTTCAGAAGTAGTTTTTTTTAACTTTTAAGATATTTTTTCAAGGACCACAAAGTTGAGAGTTTTAGAGGACACGTAAATGTTTTCCTCTCTAGTTGTGATTCAACTAGTATAGCACAATCGTTCCCACAGACGACACCATATGTTGTTTTTTTTTATGTCAATTTTTGTCAATATCAGTGATCTGTACACTTGCTTGTTGTGGAACTTATAACAGAGAACATAATATTTTGGACCACCATGGTATGATGGATTTTGGTCCTCCGATATTTAAATAAGTTTGTGTAGTAAGAATAAGAAGGTGATTAGTGTCTCTATTTATGATGCACAGAAAAATAGATCTAAGAAAAAAGTATAGATCTTAGTTTTTGTAGTTTATAAGTTAAGAAGTTATGTTATTATGTTGAATAGTGATGACTATTTATAGGAGAGAAACGTGCTAATAATTCTTATTGATAGTGATAGACTTATTTTTTAATTGTTATATAATTAGAATTAGAATTCAGATTGTTTATCCATTTAGATATTTAACTATTAATGATACTTATCTATTGACTCAATGCTAATTAAACTAACCTGTAAGTTATTTGGTGATTAAGACCTCTTATATTGTATCACATGTAAACTATTTTATAACCAACATACATTAAATAAATATGTAATTATTGGAATTACCAATACACTGTTTGTATTAGCTCATGTATTTCAAAATAAATACATAACCAGTGAATGTTCTTAAATATTATTCATTAAATTTTCCAATGTAAATATATTAAATTTTTAAAAGCTATAGAAACAACCAGTAAAATTAGGGATGTGCACGGGTACGAATGGGGATGATTTTTGATATAACTGTCCTAGAATTGAATTATAAAATTTATACCCAAAATTGCCCAAAATCGTTACATTTTGGGGACAATGTTTTACCCACGGGTAACAATTCGGGACAATTATTTTAGAAAAAACTTGCAAAAAACTGCATGACATAATTTTTTTAAAATTTCTATTAACATGGTACAACAAACATGTAATTAAAAATAAACAATTTTAATTCTAACTTAATAGAATAAATCTAAAATTAAAATTTTCACACAGATAAATGAGCAAATACAAATAAAATATTACAAACTCATACAAATATTAGAATTTAACTACATAATTTTTTTAAAAAATTAAGTACAATAAAGAAAAAAATTCTCTCTTCTAATTATTCTTCAACATTATGAGTACCCTTTAAAAATCAAACATATAAAATCACTTTTATAAACCAAAATAACAAATTGATTAATCAATAATGTAAATTATTTACCTCGATATCATCTTTTGTAATAATAATAGTGGCAACTGATGAACGAGGAGTCAACATATCTAAATAAATTATAAATTATTTTAATACACAATTAAATAATTAATATATAGTACATAAAACAAGTGTTAATAAAATATAATATATACAAGTACTAAATATATAAACTTATACATTGTTTATGAATATTAGCCCATAACCAATCTTAGTTACACATCAAAACTTCCAATGTGTTTTCTTTGAGTCTACTACAAAGTTTGCTCACTACTCTACCACTTGCGCTAAATGCATATTTTGAAGTAATTATGGTCATAAGAATAGCCAAGATATCTCTAGTCATGTCATGTGTTAATGGATACTTATGTTTGTTACACTTTCACCAAGACAATATATCAAATTCTTCATCAAAAATTTTGACATCAACTTCTTCTAAATAAGAGTCCAACTCAGATATCAAAAGTCCAATTTTATTTGCATTAATTTCCATTGTTTATACTCGATTATACCACTAGGATTCATAAAACTAGTACCATTTGAACTTTGAGACATATTGGAATGTGTTGAAAACTCTATTTGTCGACTATCTTCTTCTATAATTCATTTTTTTTATACATATTTATCAAATCACAACATTTTCTCCTCACCTTTTCAATTTCAAAAATTGAATTCTCTCTATATATTCTTGGAAAATAGAATTCGAGATAATTCATCTTAAATCTATGATCCAAAATAATTACTATAACCATGTCAATATTAACTTCTTGCCAATACTTGTCGAATTTTACAAGCATGTTTTTAGCCAATCCCTTGATCAAATCATCATCATCATTAACCTAGTGGTATAATGCCAATTTGATATAACAAATATGAAGAAATAATATGTTTATAGTGGGATAGTTGGATCCAGAAATCAATCAATGACCTTGTAAAATACCTCTAACTTATCACAAATATTACTTGTCATTTTCCAATCCAAGTCATTAGGAAAAGTATTATAATTCTTATCCATTTGTTTCAAACGAGGAAACACTTTCTCATAAAACAATACATCTTTAAGCATTAAAAAAATAGAATTACAACGAGTTTGACAATTAATAGATAAATTCTTACAAGAAGACTTTATCTCTTGAGATGTAAATTTTTTTAAATTTATCTTCCCTCTTTTGTGTTGCTATCCAATATGCAAAAATATCTCTAACTATTGCAATGTATTGAGAAATTAAATTCAACATATCTTTCACTACTAAGTTTAATATGTGAGCAACACAACACATATGAAAATATCTCCACACAATAACATTGAAGTTCTATTTAATGAATCTAACAGATTAAGTAACATTAAGTCATTAGTAGAACAATTATCTAAAGTTATAGTTGAAATCTTACGATTAATATTCCAATCCAAAAAGCAACTCATTAATTCATGACCAATAACCTCAACGGTGTGTGGATCAGAAACATATATAAACCTACATAAAAGTTATATACAATCATTTAATATATTAAATTTATATAAAAAAAAATTCATACGAATTGTATAAATTTCAACAATAAACGTTTAAATTTTACTTTATTATTTTACTATGCAAATACCAATTGTCATCAATGAAATGATAAGTTACAACCATGAATCCTTTGTTCTAATTTCCAAACTTTCACATATCACTTGTGATTGCAACACAATTTCTATTGTTCTCCAACATATCCATCATTTTCTTTCTCAACATCATATATCTTTATAATGTCTATTTTAACTATCCCACAAGAAATATGCTTCCATATTGGTTGTAATGATTATGAATGCTTTCTAAAACCACGATGCTTAATAATACTAAGAGGATACTCATGTAGAATTATCATCTTTGCACATTTATCATGAGAAACTTGAGAATCAAATTTTCAATGTCTTAAGTTAATTTTATCCCTCTTTTTGTTAGGATTTAACAATGATTGATCTATAACCCTTTTCTTTCCGTTTGAATGGACAACCTTTTGTATGTGTTTTCAAGTGAGATGTCTCATTCCTTGTATCACCTCTTAACTTTTTTCTGGAATAATTACATATTATCTTCCATATTCCTATCAAAATGAACCTATGCTTCAGACTTTAATTTAGCCTTTCGATCTTATTCTTCGCTACATTTATGTGATTGTTGACTTTGTGTATTTTCTAGTGAAGATGTTGATGTAAGGAGATGAGCATTTGAATGTTGATTGGTACTTGAAGTTCTACCACTTGTTACATCCACATTAAGTTCAATGTCATTTCTTTCTTGAGAGGATTGTGGTGAATTTTTTTGAAAAAATAACTTTCAAAGTTTAAATTCATATATAAGTTCAATGTACACATGTTTTCTATTATCTCTCATTACCTTTTCAACATATTCACTTGCCACAATGTTTGAAGCCTCTTTCTTCTTCACAAATCTCAAACTCTACAAGACATGATAAAATGAGGTTAGATTTGACCATTGAATCATTGACTATCTTGATGGGTTGTTATCTATTCAAATTTGACATGGGTGGTTGTCTTTGTGATGATTGAGATGACTAATGAGTCATACAATTTTTCATTCAAACAGTCAAACTCAAACATATCTAGATGGATAAGTCAAAGACTTAAAGGAATAAAAATAGTTAGTTAAATAGCTTCTTGGTTGTCTTATTTATTTTCAATGAGTTTTAGATTTTTCTTAAGTGCTTTTTTAAATATTTAATTTACTTCTCTTAGTTATTTAAATTGGAAGGTGTGTGTAATAGACTCAACCACATATTCAAAATTCCAAAATGCATTTAAAGCTTAGTTAAAGTGATGTGTTTGGTTGCATAAAGTGGTCATTGTTCAACCTAAAAACAGTTGATAAGGGGAAAATGTGAAAATTTGATAGATTTACCACTTTCATTATCATTAAGTAGTCATGTACATGGTTTTGATATGTGGTATATGTCATTTGTATCTCTTAGAATACTTCTTACTATAGAGAGTAATTGAATAAGTGTAGCTTTTTATAGTAAATGTAACTCAAGTATTCTAGACATTGCCACTCTTAGTCTCACCTTCCTATTAACACCATATTTATAATTCTAAAATGTGAGCCCATCATCATATTCTACCTTCAACCAAAAAAACCACACTTTTGAGTCTAATATTGGTGGAAGTCACCTTAACTTTCCATTCTCAAATGCATTTAGGACTACATTTTAAACCACATATTACTCATATATTATGAAGTTCAAACTTTTTACCTTGACATAGTATTAAAAATTATTGAGCTTATTCTCTGATATATTATTTTGATAATATATAAGGTGATAAAAAATGCTTTGAAATGATGTAAAAGTGCTTCCAATAGTAAACAAATCAGACATATCATGTTCTATTAATTTTTTTATGAGCTTTCCACTTATAGCTTAAAATGGAAAAGAAATAGTTATAACCCTAAAGTTAAAAAAGTTAACTTCATTATAAAGGATAACAAAAATTAGCTGAATACCCATACCCAAAAATAACAAAACAGAGTAGCCACTTTTGAGCCATAAAACAAAGTAAGTTAGATTTGAATCATCTGATTCATATGAGCATCAGATAAGGAAACACTTTATACATCTATAATCTGTCTGATAAGATCAAGAAGAAGAATAAGATGAGGAAGACGAACCAGGGGGAGAGCTGAGAGCGACAAATGGCTGAGAGTTGAAATTGGCAGGAAAGACGACAAAAAGAATAGAGAGGCGAATCGTGAGCTGTGAAATCCGAAGTGCAAAAGCGAAACTGAAAATTGAAAACCCTAACCTAAATAACTAATTAATATATAATTTAATTTATTAAATATATAAATTAATTAAATAAATACGATTGATTTCGGGTACGAATGGGTATGATTTTCAATATAATCGTACCTGAATCGTACACGTTGCTTCACGTTCGATTTTTACTGAAAATCGTATCTATCTTTTAAATTTATCGAAAAAAACCAGAATCCGCGGTTTTTTTTCCCATTCCGAGATAAATACCGATTGATATGAACAGCAATACTTATACTAATAAATAATTCTTGCCAAAAATAGGACGACGCGACACGTGTACTGTTTTCACTACGTTGAGCACGGCCTGACTGCCCTCGGCTAGGCGGTGGCCCAAATTATTTAGTATTAGGCTATTAGCCAGAGTAAAGTACGTACTAATTAAATCTCAATTTAAATTTATAATCAACGTAAAATTACATTATGCTTAGTACTCATCCCACCGCAAACTCAACTCGTTAAAAATACTACATTCCCAATTTCACGTAGAAAAAGTGTTTCAATTGATTCTTTCCTTTGCGTTTTCTCTTCCTCACCGTCTCAGCGCTTCGGCATTTCTCTTTCCATCTGTGCGCGCTTTTTCTTCGTAGATCTTCTTCCTTGATGTTTCACGAGGACAATTAAGTCTTAATATTTGATTTTTTTTGTTCTTTTTTATATTTGTTTAATTTTGACGGTGGGATATTGGTTTTTGAGATATTAGATAATGGGTTTTCTGAACCATTTCTGATAAGGAAAGAACGAGAAGAGATTGGTTTGTTCGTTCTGTTTGCTTCGTGGGAGTCTGAAAGGAGATTCGAAATGGGTTTTGTGAATACTATATTGGGTTTTTTGGGATTTGGAGTTGGGATTACTATTGGTCTTGTTGCTGGGTATATTTTCTTCATCTATGTCCAATCCAGCGATGTTAAGGTATCTGTTTATTCCTTATTCATTGCGTTGTTTTCTTTTTAATAATAATTTTGGTTTTTTTGGAGAAATGCAATGTATGAAGAAGGGAGTGGATTTGTACGGAAACAGATTCAAACTAATCACGTCAAAATAAGTTTTGAATGAAAAAGTTGTTAATTTTTCTGTAAAATTTTATGGGTAAATGTGTACGTAAATTTATGTGTATCTGCAAATGTGTGAATTGTGATAAATAAGTTTTGAAATTAAAAAGTCCTTAATTTTTCTATAAAATTTTGACTCGTAAAATGTATATGTAAATTTATAAGTGTCTATGTAAATATGTGTATTACTCCATGAAGAATAAATATTACATTTTTTATTGTGTTACAAATAGTTGTCAAATATGTGAATAAATATTTCATATAATCGGTTCTATTCACTAAACACTTAAATAAAATGATCCATTTTTATAGAATAAAAACACATTTTTAGCCACCTTTTTATGTTTTTAATGCATATTTGTAATATATATAATAACATAACAAAAATAACACAAAAAATTGAAATCCTAATCATTCTGTGCGCCTCTAATATGTGTTGAACACAAACAAAATTGGTTTAAAAGTGGACCATTATTGGAAAAAGGTGGACTTTTTGTCCATGTGTTTAGTGGCACAGTGAAACCGCTGATCCGAAATCACTTTTATACAACAAAGCTCACATTTTCTTTTTATTGGTGGCTGTGGCACACCAAAAATGTTACATGAAATTTGGACTCAGAATATTAAGGAATATATTTCCTTCTTACTAAAGATGGCATAAGTTTCTTTGTTGGGGGTTCGGTATTTCATATTTGATTCTTAGTAGCCTAACCGTTTGTTGAATTCTTTATTCTTATTTTGAAATTTGATTTCTTATCAGCTCTTTATAACATTAAATTATTTCAGGAAAAAATTGACAAGATTTTTCCCACTTTTAAAGGGGTGGAATGCTATTATTTTCCGTTATTTTATCTCTGTTTTTAATTACCATTAGTCTCTTGCAATGGATTTGTATTTGTGTATTTCATTCCTATCTGTGATGATGATTTTTGGATTACCCTATTAATGCATCATAGAATACTGTACTATTTATGCAGTAATATGGTTGCCTGATAATGAATTCATTCATTAATTTAGCTTCATGATTCTTGTGATTGGCTACCATACTAAAATTTTCATTTAGAAACTGAAGGAATAGGTAAAAAATGGTTGTTAAATGAGATAGAAATGAAGATGACTTTCTCTATGTATGTGCTTATGCATCTAATGAGAAAAATTAACAGCCTAAATGCAAAAGTAGAGAGGAGAAAAATCCATTAAGTGAGTCCTAACCATATTACACTAAATTAGCGAAGAGAAACTACACCAATATATTTGGGTGGGTGGCCTCAAAGTCACTTTACTTGTGTCAAGTGAATATTTTAATTACTTTGCTTTCACAAGAGACACTTAAGTCACTTTCTTACTAAAAATTGGATATGTTAGTCACTTTTTGAACAATGAAATATTATTTTATTAATAAAAATTTCTAAAATAATAATAAATTATATTTAATAAGGATGACTAATTCTTCAATTCATTTTATTTGTGACATTATGATACTTTGATCAAGTAGTTTTTGCAAGGAATACACAAGTCACTTGATTTTTAAAATTGGAACACTTTAGTCACATAATTTCATAATTATGTGACTAAAGTGTATCGATTTTAAAAATCAAGTGATTTATGTGTCCTTTGCAAAAGCTACATGACTGAAGTGTTCAAATGATATATTTTTAGTGACCTCTAGGGTAATTTTCCCTTTAATAGGGAGCAACATTATCATTTTGAAGTTTTCCCTCCTTTTATGGTTTAATTTTGGAGCTATTTTTGAAAATATCAACATTTTTCAATTACATTCTATTTTTTCATAGATTTTTTTGTCAATCCTTTCTATTCTTTCCATGTCTGAAAAAAAAACTAGAATATATCAACAACCATACCAGCTATTGCTCCAAACAGTTTGGAGCTGCTATGGTGGCTGATATATTGTAGCTCATTTTTTTTCCTGCTATGAAGAGAATAGAAAGGATTGATAAAAAAAAATTGAGAAAATGTAGCAAAAAAATGCCTAATATTTTAAGCTTTATAACTAAAAATGACCATAAAACTAAACCATAAAAAGATATAAGAGTATAAAAGAGGAAAAAATTTGAATGAAAAATTTGTTACATTTTTATATTCTGTTAGAGATTTATATTAATAAAATAATATTTTACGATTCAAAAAGTTACTAACAGTCTCAATTTTACCGAGACTTAAGTGCCCCTTGTGAAAGTAAAGTGACTAAAATGTACACTTGACACAAGCAAAATGACTATTAGGTACTTAATACAATATATTTCTATTTAAACTCATATTTTTCTAATAGAGGAAGGTTTGAAGTCATCACTGCACTTTGAGAATATTTAAGAATTCGACATTTTTTTTTCCTGCAATTTTTTAAGTTCTAATTCTTTGCGTTCAAAATTTTTAGGATCCAGAAATTCGACCACTGGCTGATCAAGACTCTGAGACTTTGCAGCAAATGATGCCGGAGATACCACTTTGGGTTAAAAATCCCGATTATGATCGTGTATGCGAGTACTTGTTTTTGCTGCATATTCTTGGTATTGGATGCTTTATATTTTGACATTTTCGTTCTTGTTTATTGGGACTCTAGGTTGACTGGCTGAACAAGTTTATTGAGTATATGTGGCCTTATCTTGACAAGGTGATGCATTATTTGGTTACTATTAAATTATTTCCCTATCATTTGCTTCTTATCAACTTTGATGATTGTTTTTGGCTCGTATATATTTTTTTATGCAGGCAATCTGCAAGACGGCAAAGACTATTGCAGAGCCCATAATTGTTGAGGAAATTCCAAAATACAAGATTGACTCTGTTGAATTTGTATCACTGACTTTAGGGTGCTTACCTCCAACTTTTCAAGGTTAGAAATTTTGGGAACATTTTTTTATGGTTTGTGTTAAGTATCCTAGTGTTACATATATGACATGGGTGTTGGGCCAGGTGGGCGCTATAAACTTTAAATTGACAGAAAGTTATACAAAACCAAAATAAAATAGATACTAAGCAAATGAGATTTTATGACAATTTTGTTTCCTATTTTAATCTTTTCTGCTAATAATCAAATCACATTAGTTTTATATATATCACTTCATTCCCTTTGTTTATGACCGAAATGCTGCTAGTTTCATATGTACAATTTCCCTTTGGAAATTGTTAACTTATTTATATAATGGGTATAAAATAGACTTGATGCATACATTCTTTTTCTGATTTAGGTTGTAAAATTAGCAGACGGAGACCTTGAAAAGTAGATTTAAGTTTGTGAACATATATCATTCACAAGCAACTAATTGTCATGTCCTAGAAGTGAACTTTACAAATGTTGTAAGTTGAGCCTATTAAGTATGCAATTTTTTGATGGCAGTCTGTTTTTCCTGAATACTAGATGCAGTATTGTTTTTTATTTTTATGTTTTAAATAACATATGTTTGTTGTTGTTTAGACAGCTAAGAGTTTAATAACAGCTTTCCAAAACTTTTGTAGATAACTGATAAATTCCAGCACTTGTAATCAAAATTGGTTATTCATTTCTATAACAATGTATTGCATACAATGGGCTGCTAAATTTTTTTATTTAAATTTATTCTTGTCAGGTATGAAAGTATATGTCACTGATGAGAAGGAGTTGATCATGCAACCTTCCATAAAATGGGCTGCAAATCCTAATGTCATTGTTGCCATAAAAGCATTTGGCTTGAAAGTAACTGCTCAGGTTACTGGTTTAGCTAGAGAAGTGCTTCAATTTATTATTATTATATTTATCTTGCACGGAGAGAGGGAAAGGGAGAAAGAGAGTTGCTGCTGCTAACACTGTTGCTTTTTTATATCAGGTGGTAGATTTGCAAGTTTTTCTCTCTCCACGTATAACTCTAAAGCCATTAGTTCCAAGCTTCCCTTGTTTCGCGAGAATATATGTGTCTCTCATGGAGAAGGTTTGTGAACAAAAATCAATTTCTGCCTTGGTTGTCCGAGGTTTTTGTTTGTTAATGTTTGAAGGAGACTTTCCCCATTTCATATAACATATACAGTTGATATATTTCAGAATTATAATGTCCACTATCAAACATACTTCTAAGAGGTTCAAAAGCAATTACTTGATAATTTCCTTTGATATTATTTTTATCTCATTCTCGACTACATAAATATTTCACATTGTATCGGTAAATAAGACTAGATTTTTTTGGGAGAATTTTTGACTTTAGTTTGTGAAGGTCTCGTCCACGTGGAAGGGGAAGAAAATAAAAATTTTAGGTACAACTTCAAAATATATTTTTGTGGTTAAAATTTGGTCAGTTACGTGGCCAATTTTTGGCCACATAAGGGATAAATAATGTTTTTACCTTAGAGAAACACACCAAAAAGAAGAGAAGTAAAACAAAGCTAAAGGAATAATTTCTTTTGAGAAATAGTGTTGTGTGTGTGAGAGAGTGGGAGAGAATATTTTAGAAAAATATTTGGGATATTTTTCTAAAAAGGGAGTGACTTAATAGTAAGTTTGGTAAACACTTGTGTCATTATTTTGGGTTTATCTCAATTTGTTGTATTGTCTCTCACTTTGTACCTATTAATTTTATTAGTGGAAGAAATATTTTTTGGAGTTTGTCTCGTGAACGTAGCCCAAATTAAAGGGTGAATCACGTTAAATTTTTGGTGTTATTATTTTGCTCTGTTGAATTTATTTTATTTTTACCCGTTGTGTCCCAACAACTGTTATCAGAGCTAGTCTAGTAAAATTCTTAGTATGTTATATGTTTACAGCATAGACTGATTTGTCGCAATTGAAAAGATTTTATTAGGTCCAGGGCGTATTTATTTGTAGAAAAAGAAACATAACGGAGAGAAAAAAATGTCAAGTTAGAAGGTAGATATTGAGAAATTTAATGACAATAATAATTTCTCTTTATGACAAAAGAGGATGAAAGATACTCTCATTCAATAGAAGATCTATAAGGAGTTGTTGGGGAAAAAGAAGAAGGCAGCAACCGTCACCGAGGAACAATGGGAGAAGATAGATGAGATTGCAGCCCGTACAATCCGTTTAAATCTCTCAGATAGTGTCTTGAAAAATATTGAATCAAAAAATTGCAAGACTACAAAAGAAACATGAGAGACTCTAGAAAACGCGTACATGTCAAAGAACCTTGCTAATAGATTTTATTTGTGGAAGGAGCTATATTAGATGAGGAAGGAAGATAATGTGAACATGATGCAACACATTAGCAATTTCAACAACAAACTTTTTCACTTAGCAAGATTCAATGTGAATTTTGGCGATGAAGAGAGAGTTGTGATGTTGGTGGCATCACTACCCTCATCATATAATCATCTCGCAACTCTAACTTATGCGAAAGAGAAGATGGAGTTTGAAGTTATTGTAGAAGCCCTGTTGTCATATGAGAAACATAATAGGGAGAGAGATTCATAAGTACAAGTCCTTATCACAGAGTCCAGAGGAAGGAGACAGTATAGAGAACAGAAACCTAGAGGCAAGAGCAGAGGCAAATCAAACAAATATGCCAATATTGAATGCCATCACTGTAAGAGGAAGGATCACATCAAAAAAATTTACTGGGTGTTCAAGAAGGAACATGAAACGAGCAAAGGCAAAACAATGAAGAAATACGACAATAGTGATGATGAGCAAACAAATATCATAAACGAGCTCAATATCGTTTATGATGAAGATTTTTTCAATCTTGCATCACACGAGACCAGTTGGGTGATTGATAGTGGTGCTACAATTCACCCTACATCGCGTAGAGAATTTTCTCATCATGCGCACTTGGAAATTTTGGTGTTGTTAGAATGGGAAATGAAGGCTTGTCAAAGGTTGTTGACAAAGAAGATGTTTGCTTGGAAACAGAGAATGGAACCAGGCTATTTTTAAAGGATGTTAGGCATACTCTAAGTATGCGCCTGAATTTGATCTCTGTACGCAAACTTGTAAATGAAGGATATTGCAGTTCCTTTATACAAATTGGAACTTACAAAAGGCTGCTTAGTAGTGGCTAGAGGTGAGAAGCATGCAACTCTGTATATAATGCAAGCGAAGCTCTCCACCGACATAGTAAATGCTGTGGGGAAAGACAGTGTAACTAAATTATGGCATAACAGACTCAGTCACATGGGTGAAAAAGGCATGACAAGTCTAGTCAGGAAGAAGATACTGCCCGGAACGAATGAAGTACATTTGGATAAATATGTTGATTGTCTAGCAGGAAAGCAAAACAAAGTTGCTTTTAAGAGTTCCCCTCCATCCAGAATGAATAATATTTTAGATCTGATTCATTCAAATTTGTGTAGACCAATGCGAAAGTCACTTGGTGGTGCTCAATATTTTGTGACTTTCATAGATGATCATTCAAGGAAGACATGGGTACATCTTCTGAAGACAAAGGATCAAGTGTTAGATGTTTTCAAAGAATTTCATGTCTCAGTTGAGAGAAATTGGGAAGAAGTTGAAGTGCATTTGGACAGACAATGATGGAGAATACACAGGAACTTTTCATGCTTACTATAAAAGGTATGGTATTCGGCATCAGATGACACCTCCAAAGATCGTAGTTGAATGGCTTAGTTGAGAGGATGGACTGAACTTTGATGGAGAGAGTCAGATGTTTACTCTCCCATGCAAAGATTCCTAAAACTTTCTGGGGTGAAGCCATACTCACAACTGTACATGTGTTGAATCTTTCACCCTATATTCCTCTCAAGATGGATGTTCTAGATAAAGTGTGGTCAAGAAATGATGTTTCCTTCAATCATCTGCAGGTGTTTGGTTGCAAAGTATTTGTTCATATCCTCAAGGATGAGAGATCCAAACTTGATGCCAAGACAAAACAGTGTATTTTTATTGGCTATGGTCAAGATCAATTTGGCTATAGATTTTATGATCCGATTGCAAAGAGACTTGTCAGGAGTCATGATGCTATATTTGTTGAAGATGAGACCATTGAAGATATTGTCAAAATGAAGAAGGATGTTTGGAATTCCAATGGTGACTTATCAGATTTGGAATTAATTTCTCCTATATAAATGCCAAGACAAGTTGAAGATGAAGACTAGGTTTATCCACCTGATAAAGATGATGCTCCCTTAGAAATTGGTTATGAAGATGAGGGAGATGAAGATGTACATTATCCAACACCAACACTTGTGGCTTCTCTTGTTTCACTGAGAAGAAGTGATAGACTGAGATGACCCTCTACTATATATCCTCCAGATGAGTATGTAACTTTTACTGATGAGGGAGAAACTAAGAGTTATGAAGAAGCCATGGATGATGAATCCAAACAAAAATGGATTGAAATCATGCAAGATGAGATGAAGTCCTTGCATAAGAACAAAACTTTTAAGTTGATGAAGCTACCTAAAAGGAAAGAGGGCTTTGAAAAATAAATGGGTGTTCAGGGTGAAACATGAAGAACACAGTTCCTGTTCGTGATATAAAACCAAATTGGTTGTCAAGGGATTCATCCAAAGAAAAAGAATTGACTTTGACGAGATTTTCTCACCAGTTGTGAAAATGACATCCATCCGTACTGTGTTGGGGTTAGCAACAAGTCTTGATCTAGAGGTTGAGAAAATGGATATCAAAACTACTTTCCTATATGGTGACTTGGAAGAAGAGATATACATGGAGCAGTTAGAGGGTTTCAAGCAAAAAGAAAAAGAGGATTATATTTGCAAATTGAAGAAGAACCCCTACGGCTTAAAACAGACACCGAGACAATAGTACAAGAAGTATGAGTCTGTTATGGGGGAGCAAGGCTACAAAAAGACTACTTTAGACTATTATGTTTTTGTCCAAAAATTCTTTGATCATGATTTCATTATTCCTTTGCTCTATATGGATGATATGTTGATTGTTGGCTGAAATATTTTCAGAATTAACAACTTGAAAAAGCAGTTGAGTAAATCTTTTACCATAAAAGAATTGAGGCCAACAATGCAGATTCTTGGCATGAGTATTATTAGAGACAGAGGCGCCAAGAAATTATGGTTGTCATAAGAGAAGTACATAGAGAAAGTATTTCAAAGATTTCATATGAACAAGTCTAAAACGATTAGTTGTTCTCTTGCTAATCACTTTAAGCTAAGTTCTAAGTAGATCCCTTCTATAGACAAAGAGAAGGAAGAGATGGAAAATGTTCCATATGCTTCAATAGTTGGAAGTCTGATATATGCCATGGTTTGTACATGACTAGATATCGCTTATACAGTTGGAGTTGTGAGTAGATTTCTTTCAAATCCTGAAAAGGAACATTGAGTTGCAGTGAAATGGATTTTTAAGTTTCTTTGAGGTTCTTCCAAAATATGCCTATGTTTTGGAAATGAAAAACATGTGTTAGTTGGATACACATATGCATATATGGCTGACGATGTGGATTCCAGAAAACCCACTTCAGGTTACCTGATTACATTTCTAGGGGGAGTTGTGTCATGACAGTCAAAGTTACAAAAATGTTGCATAGTCCACTGCAAAAGCAAAGTTTATAGCAGCAACGGAAGCATGTATAGAGTTGCTATTGATGAAAAATCTCTTGAAAGAACTTAGGTTACAACAAGACAGTTACTAATTATTTTGTGATAGTCAGAGTGCTATCCACATTGGAAAGAATATCACATTTCATTCGAGATCAAAACATATTGATGTGAAATATCACTGGATTAAAGATGTAATGGAAAAGAAGTTACTATAGCTTGAGAAGATCTATACAGAAGAAAATGGATCAGACATGTTGACGAAAATTCTTCCAAGACAAAATTTTGAAAAGTGTCGTTTAACTGTTTTATTGATGGAACTCTCCATATAGTCGGGAGGAAAAAATTTGTAGGTCCTGCTCACATAGAAGGGAAAGAAAATAAAAATTTTAGGTACAATCACATTTGAAAAATTCATCAAATAATTTTTTTTTGTTGCTAAAATTTGGCCACATAAGTGATAAACAATTTTGTCTATAATTAGGTAATGTTTTTGCCTTCGAGAGACACACCAAAAAAGAGAAGCAAAGTAAAACCAAAAGAATAATTTTCTTTGATGAAAAATAATGTTGTATGTGTGAGAGAGTGAGAATATCTTAGAAAAATATTTGAGATATTTTTCTAAAAGGGGAGTGATAAAATAGTGAGTTTGAAAAACACTTGTGTGTCATTATTTTTGGTTTATCTCAATTTATTATATTGTCTCTCACTTTGTACCCATTAATTTTATTAGTGGAAAAAATATTTTTTGGAGTTTGTCCGATATCCCAAATTAAAAGGTGAATCACGTTAAATTACCAGTGTCATTATTTTACTTTCTTAAATTTATTTTATTTTTACCCGTTGTGCTCCATAAGTTTGGATATTTCAAATTATAAATATCTCATTCTCCATAAATTATACTGAAGTATCCTCCTTCTCCTGCAATTTTTCCTTTTGGTAGAAGTCTATGATTTAATTTTAATTTTTTTATTTATGAAAAAACTGAAAACAAGTCCGAGGACAGAACACTAGCATCAGACTTAGAACTGTAAGAATCACTCCTGTGGACCTTAAGTACTGTCCATGTCAAAGTTTTGTTGTGCTTCTCATTAACCAGAAAAGAATTAAAAGTGTGCTACTAAATTTTAATCTGTCTTCATTATTACCCTCTTTATCTAAGATTAGTTGCTGGAACCAAGAATAAATTACCTAAAAAATGTGAACCAAGATCCCTGGTTTACATAAACATTGAATTGAGCTCACTTATCCATTGCAAATGCGTTAATCCACGGGTTTAGATTTTTTCTGGAGTCCATGTTATGGTAATGTTGTAACAAAATAAGGTCTGGAGTATTGGAACATACATGACCTTAACTGCTTAACATCTTAATCATACCAAATTAAAGCATGGGCCTCAAACTTGGTGTCCACTCCTTTGGTAAACTAATGTGTTTTCTTCTGTACCTGATTTCATGCAATACTTATGGAGCCTTGACGATTTGGCTTGTAAGTCAAGTAAAAAAGGTTCAGCTCTTACCATGGGTTAACCAGCAGTTTGCTTTTATGACCTCAAAGCATTCCATCATTTTAGTGTTTTAGCTCATGGGTATAATTGTGGCTTTTGAAACTTGTTATTTTTTTGGTTCAAACTTGAAACATTATTGGATATTAGTTCTTAATTCAAAGAATAAACACAAGGACCTTAATTCAAGGAATAAAACAAGGAGCTTAATTCAAGGAGTAAAACAAGGAATCCTTAATTCAAGGAGTAAAACAAGGAATGCTTAATTTAAAGAGTAATTGAAGGAATAAAATTTCCTTATAAATAGCTATACAATTGTAATGAAAACATGAAGAAAATAATACAAACTAGAGAACTCTTTTGTGTAGAGTTATTTCTTGTTTTTTCTACATGGTATCAGAGCAGGAAAATTAACTTGCTTCTGCTTTATTATTATCTTAGCATCTTCAATCTTTGAAATGGCTGAAGACAAGCCGCTAGGATCAGAAGCTGAAAGTTCATCAGTGCTTTCCTTCATGAATATGCATGAGGTGGATGTCAACCCAAATCAAAGATTAAGCTCAGTCTTGTTGAATGAGTTTAATTACTTGCCTTGGTCAAGAGCAGTGTCTCTGGCTCTAGGTGGAAGGTCCAAGTTGGGGTTCATAAATGGAAGCATCGAAGTACCTGATGTTTCCTCACCAACCTATGAATCCTGGCTTAGTAAGGATCAGCTGGTTATGTCATGGCTCCTAAATTCCATGGAACGTAAATTAGCTGAAATATTCAGTTACTCTGAATCTGCATACCAACTATGGGAGACGGTCAAGGAAATGTATGGCAGTCAAAATAATGCTGCACGAGTTTTTCAATTAAAGAAAGACATCTCAGATCTGCAACAAGATGGCAAGCCTTTTGTACAACTCTTAGGAAGCATGAAAAGCATGTGGAATGAGTTGGAAATATATCGTCCTCATACAACCGATGTAGCTCTGCTACGAAAGAGAGCGGAAGAAGATAAGATATTTCAACTTTTGTCCAGTCTGGATTCAACATATGAAGATATACGATGCCATATACTCATGAATACTGAACTTCCTTCCTTCACCAATGTATGTGCGACAATTCAACGTGAAGAAGTAAGAAGGAAAGTCATGAACAAGGATACAATGGCTAGTTCACCTGAGGCAAGAGCCTATCTAACCAACGAGAGGAAGTACAAAGGGAAGCATCCAAACTTGAAGTGTCAACATTGCAACCATACGGGCCATGTTAAGGACACATGTTGGATTCTACATCCAGAATTAAAACCTGATTTTATAAAGGATAAGGGTTTACAGAAAGTGAATCGTACTGGACTCCGTGCTAATCATGCTTTTGCCTCTACCTCTAATAGGTCTGATCCATTCAAGAACTTCACAGCGAATCCAGCTGAACTCATGAATGAGTTTATGTTGTATCTTCAAAGCAAGACAAGAGGAGCTAGAATTGACTGTGTAGATAGCATAGAAGAAGGAAACTCAACAGCATTGCTAGGCAAGTTTGCGGGCTTCTTGGCAGATACAAAACTCATACCACAAGAGGACATGCAAGGTATCATAAAAGCCTTTAAAACTGCTCTTAAAATAAATATGTTGCATGATTTTTGGGTTGTAGATTCAGGTGCCACAGATCATATGACAAACCATGTGTCAAAGTCTCATAAGTTTGAAAAATTAGCAAATCCTTCACAAGTTTCAATTGCAAATGGTGAGAATGTAAAGGTTTTAGGAAAGGAAAAAATAAAATTAATGTCAGATGAAATCGAGTCGGCAGTTTTATATGTACCTTCCTTTCCTTTCCAACTTCTGTCTGTAGGAAAAATCACAAATACCTTGAATTGCTTAGCCATTTTTTCTCCTCACAATGTCATTTTTCAGGATTGTGTCACCAAAAAGACGATTGGTGAAGGGTTTTACTTAGATGGTCTCTATTACATATCCAAGAGCAATCCCAGAGGGTTTCAAGCTAAGTTTAATCCTATCCAAGATAATCAATTGTGGCATCAACGTTTAGCTCACCCTTCTCTACCAATTTTGTCAACTTTATTTCCAAACTTAGGAAATGATGAAATTGCATGTGAAACTTGCCACTTGTCTAAGGCCACTAGATTGCCTTTTAATTCTTCCTTGTCTAGGGCTAGTAAGTGTTTTGAACTAGTTCATTCAGATGTATGGGGACCAATTAATGAATCTTTTGATGGTTATAAGTATTTTGTGATTTTTGTTGATGATTTCTCTCGAGTCACATGGTTATATCTTTTAAAGTCTAAAAATGAAGTTATGGAAGTATTTAAGGACTTTCATAATCTTGTTAAAAATCACTTTTCTTCTAAAATTCAAACCTTAAGGTCTGACAATGGCACCGAATACATGTCCCATATCATGAAACAATATTTGAGCATTCATGGCATTATGCATCAAACAAGTTGTGTTGGCACACCTCAACAAAATGGTGTAGCTGAACGCAAAAATCGGGACTTACTTGAAAAAACTAGAGCATTAATGCTACAAATGAATGTACCAAAGAGATTCTGGTCCCAAGGGGTTATGGCAGCTGCTTACATCATCAATAGATTACCCAGTCGAGTCTTAGATTTCAAGTCTCCTCTAGAGGTCATGAAAGGAAGGAAAATTAACCTTTCACACCTTAGAGTCTTTGGTTGCATCTGTTTTGTACATATTCAATCTCATCATCGAGATAAATTGGATCCTAGAGCTGTTAAATGTATTTTTCTTGGTTATTCATCTACACAAAAGGGATATAAGTGTTATGATCCCCAACTTAGGAGATTAATTGTGTCTAAAGATGTTCGATTTTATGAAACTAACCCTTTTTTTAGCAAGTCACATGAAATCACAAGTCAAGGGGATGACATCTTGGATGTGTTTCCATTACCAAGAATCGAACTTGAGGCTCCACAACAACAAGATCCCAGCCATGTCAACATTGATGCATCTCTCACTGAAAGTAACAATGAAGGGTCTCGTCTTAATGGTACACTGCATGAAGATGGTGATAATCAAGATGATCCTCACAATATGGTACAAGATGTGAACGAGTGTGAGATAACTCCTTCTGCTCCACGACGTAATCCAATGCGTGTTAGGCAACCTCCCACAAGACTTCAAGACTTTGTCACCTACAAACCCACACATCCCATCTCAAATTATGTGTCATATAAGAGAGTGACACCAACCCATGCCGCATTCCTCAGCACTATATCGAGTTACAGTGAGCCTCAAAACTTTCATGAGGCCAACAGCCAAGAGGTGTGGAAGGAAGCCATGCAAGAAGAACTTAAAGCCCTAGATCAACACAACACATGGAGCATCACCAAACTTCCAAAAGGCAAGAAAGTTGTGGGTTGCAAATGGATCTATAAGCTCAAATTCAAGTCAGATGGATCAATTGAGAGGTATAAAGCAAGATTGGTGGCTCGGGGATTCACTCAAACATTCGAGGTGGATTACAAAGAAACATTTGCACCTGTTGCAAAAATGAACACGGTAAGAGTGTTACTGTCTGTGGCTGTAAACAAGGGGTGGTCTATGTACCAAATGGATGTGAAGAATGCATTTTTGCATGGTGATCTCAAAGAAGAAGTCTATATGAAATTGCCACCTGGGCATCCTCAAAGCAATGAACTGGATTTAGTGTGCAAATTGCACAAATCCATTTATGGTTTGAAACAGTCCCCACGAGCTTGGTATGCCAAGCTAAGCTCAGTTCTCACTAGTGTTGGTTTCAAAAGCAGCAATGCCGATTCCTCACTATTTGTTCGCACAGGAGCTATGGGCAAATTGGTTGTGCTGATTTATGTAGATGATCTGATAATTACAGGTGATAATGCTGACGAGATTTTCAACCTCAAACAGTCCCTCAAACAAAGGTTTGCAATTAAAGACCTTGGGATATTGAAGTACTTTCTTGGTATAGAAATGGCAACCTCGCACAAGGGACTCTTTCTTAACCAAAGGAAATATATCCTAGATTTGCTTAAGGAAGCTAACATGAGCGATGCTAAACCAGCCATTACCCCTCTTGACAGCAAGCTCAAACCTAGCTTGAAGGGCACGCCACTCAAGGATATAAGTTATTACCAACGACTGGTTGGTAAGTTGATCTACCTAACAATCACCAGACCTGACATCACATATTCTGTAAGTATTGTGAGCCAATTCATGCACTCCCCAACACTTGAGCATTTGACCCTTGTTAAAAGGATCTTACGCTACTTAAAAGGATCAGTGGGTCGTGGTATTATCATGAAGAAGAATGACAACACACAAATCATGGGGTATTGTGATGCTGATTGGGCAGGGAATGCAATTGATCGCAAGTCCACCACTGGCTACTGTACATTTGTCGGTGGAAACTTGGTCACATGGAAGAGTAAGAAGCAAACTGTGATTGCCAGATCAAGTGCCGAAGCAGAGTATCGTGCAATGGCTTCAACTGCGTGTGAGTTGATATGGCTTAAAGGTCTTCTGTGTGATTTAGGTGTTCCTACAACTCTTCCTATGTCCTTATTTTGTGACAATCAGGCAGCTATGCATATAGCATCAAACCCAGTGTTTCACGAGAGGACGAAACACATTGAAGTTGATTGTCATTACGTTCGTGAACAAGTTCAATCACAGGTGATTCAGACACATTATACAAAAAGCTTCGACCAACTGGCTGACATCTTCACCAAGCCCTTGGCTTCTCATCAATTTCAACGACTTTTGTCCAAGCTTGGATCCATAAATCTTCTGGATCCAGCTTGAGGGGGAGTATTGGATATTAGTTCTTAATTCAAAGAATAAACACAAGGACCTTAATTCAAGGAATAAAACAAGGAGCTTAATTCAAGGAGTAAAACAAGGAATCCTTAATTCAAGGAGTAAAACAAGGAATGCTTAATTTAAAGAGTAATTGAAGGAATAAAATTTCCTTATAAATAGCTATACAATTGTAATGAAAACATGAAGAAAATAATACAAACTAGAGAACTCTTTTGTGTAGAGTTATTTCTTGTTTTTTCTACAAACATGTTGGTGATACTGCTCATTGGTGCTATGATATATGACAGACCTGTTGCTCGATAATGTTACTTGCTCTTAATTCTTAGAATCTAAATTTTTAACTACATATTTTCTTGGTGAGCATTGACAGACCTTGAATTTTGCCTAGATATCAATTAGATGATTGTACTTGGAAAAATATTCATTTAACTCCATACAATAGGTTTTGGTATTTTTGTTTTTCAGATCCCAATGGCTTAGTTTCACATTTATGCAAGAGTTCTTATTGCATGTTCCCCAGCATGTGCTTATACCATATATTTGATATTGGAGCAAACCTCAGGGCGTTTTCCTGATAGTTTCCCGTACTTTTTTAAGTTAATAATCTTGATATTTTATGTTAAGGATTGTCTTGCACTATAATTTCCTTGTAAGTTTGATTATTTTGATGTTTATTCATAAACCACCATTGGAGAGTTGCATACCTTCTTTTTAGCTGTTCGGTGATAATTCCTTGTTGTTTTTGTAGCCGCATGTTGATTTTGGGTTAAAGCTTATAGGGGCTGATCTTATGTCAATACCCGGCCTCTATAGATTTGTCCAGGTACTGTGACCTTGCCTTTTTTGTCTTTGCACCTATTGATCTCTCTTCCCTTGTTGCTCTTGTTAGATGATGTTTGGTTATTGTTGTACGTTGTCCGGTCTAGATGGCATGGATATTTATAATATCACGTAACTCTCTTGATGTTCACCATTATTACAATTGCCTAAACATTTTGGAACTTTAGCAATTTGATTCAGCCTTGCAAATGCTCGGTCATGGGTTTTATTCAGAGTTTTGATCATATTGGTCTTAACTTCATCTGTAAGGCTTATTTGCCAGGAGCTAATCAAAGAACGGGTTGCCGGTATGTATCTTTGGCCCAAGACCCTTGAAGTACCAATTATGGACCCAGCAAAGTATGTGCCTTTGTTCCTCTCAAATTTAAATCCGACAAAAATTCTTTCGAGATTCTTCTAAGATTTGGCTGACGTATCTGATTGGAATTCTAGAGCCTTGCGAAGGCCTGTTGGAATTCTCCATGTGAAGATATTACGGGCAACAAAGCTGAAAAAGAAAGATCTTTTAGGTGCATCGGATCCTTATGTGAAAATAAAGCTTACAGAAGATAAGCTTCCTTCTAAGAAGACAAGTGTCAAACATAAGAACTTGAATCCCGAATGGAATGAGGAATTTAACTTTGTGATTAGAGATCTAAAAACCCAGGCTTTGGAGTTTCATGTTTTTGATTGGGAGCAGGTATGTTTGTCCTACTTACCTAGTCACCTGTAAAAAGTTGAGTTTCCTTTAATTGTCTTGTGCTTCTAAATCATTTTGTCTCATCCCAGGTTGGCAAACATGACAAAATGGGTATGAATGTAGTTCCTTTGGAAGATCTTCCACATGAAGAGCCAAAAGTCGTGACTCTTGACCTTCTTAAAAGTATGGAATCAGACGATGCTCGAAATGACAAGTCACGTGGGCAGATTGTTGTTGAATTTTTATACAAACCTTTCAAAGAGGAGGACATGCAGAGAGACTTTGATGATACAAAGATGGTACAGAAAGCTCCTGAAGGAACACCTGCTGGTGGAGGTCTGCTTGTTGTCATTGTTCACGAAGCACAGGATCTTGAAGGAAAACATAAAGTTAATCCATACGCTCGTGTACTTTTCAAAGGGGAGGAGAAAAAGACTAAGGTACGAGGATGGGATGGCTGTTCTGTTAACCGTACTTTTTTTGGGTTAATAATCTGTTTACCGTATGGTCTGTGGGTAATAATGTTTTGCTGCTACAGCATATAAAGAAGAACAGAGATCCCAGGTGGGAGGAGGAATTTCAGTTTACAGTTCAGGAACCTCCTACAAATGAAAAACTACATGTGGAAGTTATGAGCAGCTCATCGAAGTTGGGGATTTTACATCCAAAGGTATACAACAGAAAAAACTGATAGTAGTCACGATTCTTTTCATACATCTTAAATTAAGGTTACATAACACTCACATCCCCGCACACACTGACGGGTTTCGAACCGATGCCTGTTGAGTGCTCACAAGGAGTACATACCATTAAACTACAAGGTAATTGTCTTGTTCTTTTGTGGGATACTCCAGTCCAGTACTAGTATAATTACTGCTCTTAGTTTTCTCTAATCAATAATTAAGAATATGGCGGTTTGTATTCTTTGTTTCGTGTCGTGTTAGGAATCTTTGGGTTATGTTGATATCAATCTATCGGATGTTGTTTCCAACAAACGGATCAATGAGAAGTATCATCTTATAGACTCGAAGAATGGGAAGATCCAAGTTGAGTTGCAATGGAGAACCTCATGAGCTTTGATTTCTGCCAATTCTCAATTTTAGTTGGAAGCATTTCTTCGTGGGATCTCTCTCTCTCTCTCTCTCTCTCTCTCTCTCTCTCTCTCTTTTAATACTTATTGTATTCAGAATGCCTAGTTTTTTTTAACATATATATTTCATTTTGTACACATGAGGTTAATAATGATACAAATTGCAAAATGGGACCCTTAAGAATTCAAATCTGTATCAAATCTTTAATGCTAAGAGCAAAATAGAAAGAAAATAAAAAGGCATTGTCCTCCTATTTTATCTTATTTTTTCCTTTTTCGTTATTTTTTTAAAATAAAATTTATTAAAATTTTTGTTATGCATAATTCAGTTATTTAATTAATTTTATTTTTAATTTATTTAATAAAAAATATATTTATTCATTTTCTTATATTGTTAAAAATACATTTATTTACATTGTAAAAGAAATAAACATATTTTTCTAAATGGTGAAGTGTCATGAGACCCTTTAGATTAAATAATTTTTATCATTTGATTCTTAAACTTGAAAGTTGTTATTTAATAAGTTTTATTTAAAAAAAATTAATCAATTAAGAATAAATTATATTATTTTGATATTTTTTTATTAATTTTTTTTCTAAACTAATTAAAATATAACATTTAAAATGATTGAAAATTAAATTTAAGATGAAATTATTTTTAAAAAATCAACAATATTAATATTATAATAAAAAATTATTTAAATAATATAGTGTCAAACAACAAATATTAAAATAAATTTTTTTTCAATTTTTTTTCATATTAATTATACTTTATTATGTTAAAAATACATGTTTAATTGCATTTAATCAATTGACATAAAAATAATAATATTTTCATATGTAAATTGTTAAAATAATCTATTTCATTATTAATTGATTTATTTTTTCATAGTTACATGATTAAATAACACCGATTATAATTTACAAATTAAACAACATAAATAATCATAGTTACATGATTAAATAACATCGATTATAATTTAAAAATTAAACAACATAAATAATCAAATGTGTTTTTGAATAATTCCTATGTTCTTAAACTTAATAAATTTAATTTAAAAATTGATTTAATTTAATCTTAATCTACCTAACTTGATCTTACGTACATATTTTTAATTTAGAGAAAATGCTAATAAGATCTATGATTTCTATGATTTGATTATTTAGATTATAAATAATATTATTTAATAATTTAATTTTAAAAAATTGATTAATAAAATAATATTTTTATATTAAGATAATATATTTTTCTTTTAATTGACTTATTTTCTAAATAATTTAAGTAATATTTTTTTTTAATTTAAATGATAAAACAATGCTAATGACTTAATATAAGTATCTTATATTTGTTATTATAGGTGTAAATTGTGATAAGATATTAATGAGACATAGTACAATCTATTAATTTTCAAAACTCATATCATATTGTTTCATTTAATTTTTAAGAAGATTAGATGATAATGAAATAATATTAATTAAGAAATTTTATTTATCCTTAATAGAATTAAATAAGAGAAATATAAATATAAAATTAATATGATACATGATTATTTATAATGAGTTTAATAACAATTATATAATATATGTTTAAAATTAGGTATATTGGGACTACAATCTAAATAATATAAAATAAAATAAGATAATATTATACCATAAATATATTAGAAACACTAAATGAGATATAAGATGAGATACAACAACTTATTTATATCTCTACATAACACTAAATACCTTAACTATAATTTTTTTTGTACAATAATGTATTTGGTTGTATATAATAAAAATTGTACTATTATATAAAAAATTAGTATTAATAATGAATGTGTATATAAATTGTGCGAAAACTTAATTAAACATGTTTTAAGTTTTAATTTTATCATTGTGTCTTGATTTTTTGATTCATCTCAAACTAAAAATAATTTTTTAAATATAATAAAATGTAAAAATAAATTAAATATTAATTTAAATAAAATTTTATGATGAAATTATTTAGATAGGTAATAAAATTACATAAATAAATTCAATATTATTTAAAATATGAATTATTTTATTTAATTATATTATAAATATTGTAAATTAATATATTTAATATATTACTCAAACATATAATACGAGTGTTATTTATATAATTATAAATTTTAAAAATGTTATTTTTTAAGGTTATTGTCCTATTATTTTTTATTATAACATATCATGTTTAATATAATTTTTAAAAATTAACCAAAAATAATTTAGTTGGTTAGAAGAAAATACTAAAAACAATTTTTATTAATTTTTAAAATTTAGATTAAATATAATTTGTACACAATAGAAAATGTACGGAATAATCCCACCCATATATCTTTTAAGAAATATTCATAGAGAAGTGTGCCTGCACTTTTGTACGAGTCCTATCCGATCTACCCAAAATGAAAGGGAAAAATTGATTTTACAAGTTACACGTGGCAACACCCGTTCTTATTCTTAAAGCACAATTGGATTGTTGTTCGCAGACCCATATTTCTCAATACTTGAATTTCCGTTGTGTAGTGATCTCTTGAGTTTGGGCTTCTATGGCGTTACCTGTGGTGGATACTGAATATCTGAAGGAGATCGATAAGGCTCGTCGAGGCCTTCGGGCTCTCATTTCCTCCAGAAACTGTGCTCCAATTATGCTCCGCTTGGCGTACGTAATTTCTACTCTCTTTTATTTCTTAATTGCTTATTTCTGAAATTTTGACGCAAAATGTAAAAATAAAATAAAATAAAATATTGTGTTAAGAAAACGTACGATGTTCCTGCAGGTGGCACGATGCTGGGACATATGATGCAAAGACAAAGACTGGTGGACCAAATGGTTCGATTAGGAATGAGGAAGAATTTACTCATGGTGCTAATAGTGGTTTGAAGAAAGCCATTGATTGGTGCGGTATGGGTTACTTACCTATTGTTTTTAGGGGAAAAAAAATAAAAAATAAAAAATAAAAAAATTTCTAGAACTATTAGTTACTGGTAATTTGCATTTTGTTTAGCTATTATGAAACACACTTGCTATTTTGAATGCTGAATTTTTCCCATCAGTTAACATGTTATGACTTAAAATGTCATTTATTCTGTATTTGATTTGGGATGAATCTTCGAATTAAACCAGTGTAATAAGGCCTCAGTGTTGCAACTTTAGTCTATATGACATAGGAGAGGAGGCAAAGGTGTAATGGCTGCATATCGCACTTGTTTAATGGCTTCTTAGGAAGGTTAGGTGTCCTGGAATTACCATCTATTGCATGTTGGTTGCTATACAAGTTCCCTTTTCTAGAAGCAGTATTTTTACTGTACTGACAAACTCCTTATAATTATTCACTGCCTACACATGATAGTGATATTCATATAGCTTATACGATGGTGCCCTAATATTCGGGCAGTTAAATGATCATGATGTTGTCGTTTAGAATATCTTACTCAAATGTTCTATTTTCACTTTTTTGTTTTGTTTTAGTCAATCTGATAATTAATACTCACAGTTGCAAGGAACTTGGAAACTTTTTTAAATGTTCCCATTGATTGAAATGGTTATTTGGATTAATCTTATATCAATTACCTAGCTGTATCATATTGTTGTACTTTACAATGTGACTAAAGAACGTCATTACATAGATTGTGAATGCATTATACTCTGTAAAAAATGAATGAATTCCATAGACAGACATGAATGAAAATAATTTCGTGAAAATGAACACAACCATAAAATCACTAAGATAACTCACGTGTGCAATAATCATTTTGACATTGTCTAAATTATCTGTGGTACCATTCAAGTTGTTGATTCTGATTCTTAAAATATACTCTTATGCTACTTTATATGTCTGCTTCTAAGGACTTTCAACTTATTGCATGTTAGCATAGATAATTACATAGACTAAAGATTGTTTTCAATAGTTGGGTTCTTCATTTGAATTTGAACAGTCATTTTATCTGATTGCAGAGGAAGTGAAAGCTAAACATTCAGGAATTACATATGCAGACTTATATCAGGTGATTATCATGTTGAAAGAGTCATTTTTGAAGTTTAGCGAGCGACGTGGTGGCCATTAGTTACATTCTGTGTTACAACATTTTTGTTTGTGTTGGTATCTTTGATATGACTGAGAAAATTGTATGTGCAGAAATTTTATCAACCCGTACTCTCGTTTCTAGATATTCTTGCAGTTACCAAAACAATTAATGTATAGAATATTGGATGGGAAAGTAACTAGAGCTTTAACTGGAAAGTGGGACATTGTTAACATAGCTCATTACTTAACTAGTTTATTGCCCTACTCTCTTGGAGGCTTAGATTGATCTGTTCTCTTCCCTCTTCCCTCTTTGATCTTTGTTTTTTCAGGTTAAAACTTAAAATCTCTTAATCTCCTCTTCCACCAACTCCTTGAAGAAGGACAAATAAGGAATAACAACTTTAGGGTGAGAGAGGTCCCATTCCTTTGAAGTTGTCTGTGATTAGGAAATATGATAGTAAAGTTATTCGTATTTCAGTCAGTAACTGTTCATGAGACAATGATGTAAAACTCCTGAAAATGTTTAAAATCATTCGATATTTTTTTTTTAAATAATTGTGTAAGGGATAGTATACATAATTCCATTAGACAACTGCTTTCTGAGTAAAAAGTATTGATACCCTGTTTTCAGCTTGCGGGTGTTGTTGCAGTTGAAGTCACTGGGGGCCCAACTATTGACTTTGTACCGGGAAGAAAGGTAATCTACTGTGGTTCATTGAGAAACCATAAATGGTTATCATACTATTGCTCTTCATTAACTGTTTTTGGTTTTCCTAGGATTCAAAAATTTCTCCCAAGGAAGGACGACTTCCAGATGCTAAACTAGGTCAGTCAAATATAACAAAACTATTGGTTGCTTTACTTGTAGAGGATGGCTCATAACTCCTGATTAGGGGAGCATTGTTTTGTAAGAAGTCAGATTATACAATTAGTTCACAAATACCATTCTTACGTGCTGTCTTGATCTAAAGATGATGCAGAGCTTAAGGGAATTGAGAACTTGAATGTCTTACAAAATTGAAGCTGTAGATATGTCTGCACTATTGAAGTCCATTATCCTTCTGGTTTGAGGAGATCTCGAACCTGCTTTAAGTTTTCCCTTAATAGTTGTCACACTTTGCCAAAAGGGATAGAGGCTTGTCATAGCATATACGCATCGTCTTTGTATTAATATAGGTATCTTATATTAAAAGTAAACTTAAGGTACAAATATAATGAAAGATTTCATCAAGTCAAGAGAACTACATGACTCTTAAAGTTGTTGCATAACAGTTTCTACCTCCATCAAGGCTGAGCACCTTTAGTCCATTTGATTGGTGAAAAGAGGCACGACTGAGGGGAGAATTGAGCATTTCTCACAGTTTGGTATTTTAATACATGAATGTTCCTCAAACAGACGTACAAACTATCTAATTTAGATTTTTAAAAATAATTTTCTGCTCAGTGCCACCTAATAATTTCTTGTTTTTGATAATCAGTATATTCAGTTAGTTTATACAGATCTTTAGGAGATCTCATTGAGCTGATGCTCTGATCTCCTTCGCTTTCTGTGTTTGCTTTCGTGATGCAGCACAAATGACGTCTAGTTGATTAATTTGTACTTCTTATGACTACTTACATCCTTTCTTTGCAAAATACAAACCTCGAATCCATACCCAACCTAACCTTCTTTTACTTGCTTCCATAACTTTTATCCTGTGTACGTATGATGGGGTCCTAAGAGGTGCTTAACCTGTTTGGCGTACAGTTCATGCATAACGTGTGTAAAGAATCTTTTTTGTATTTATTTTTTCTTGGGTGGCAGGTTCGCCACATCTGAAGGACATCTTTTACAGAATGGGCCTATCTGACAAGGATATTGTTGCTCTGTCAGGTGGCCATACTCTGGTACTGCACTTTTCAATCTTTGATCTATACATGGCTCTTATTTGTTTTAGATGTATATATTTTTCTCCATTAAGTATATAATGCTATTATAGGGAAGGGCACATCCAGACAGATCTGGTTTCGATGGTGCTTGGACGAAGGAACCTCTGAAGTTTGACAATTCATACTTTGTGTAAGATTTAAAACTTGGTTTGCCTATTATGGTATTATTATATGTGACTATCATTGGACTTTGAGTTTTGGTATTGTGTTCACACTTTTCGTTGACACCAGGGAACTTTTGGAAGGGGAAACAGAGGGTCTGTTGAAACTACCAACAGATGTGGCTCTGCTAGATGATCCTAAGTTTCGTCCCTATGTCGAACTATATGCAAAGGTATCATGTTTGCTTTCCATTCATTTTATTTTTGAAAATTTTGCATCCATACCCCGTTTTGAGTATTTGCAAGTTAGGACTTCATGCCATGGCCCTATGAAAGTTGAAGTTGGCCTTACACTTAAATATGAGACACCCATGTACTGCTCAAATATTTACCAGACCTGACCTGCCAACAAATTGGTCTAGTAATCAGGATGAGCATTTAATAACGAGGATGGCAAAACTAGTCCCCCATAACTAATTGTATGTTGTTGGCTCAGATTAAGACTTTGCTAGTTCGTTTTACCAACTCTGCCTAATTTTTAGTATCTTGTTTTATTATTGTCAACAAATTCATAAAAAAATAATATTGTTTTAGCTTTTGCATGATTGGTGACTTCACAATATATCAGTTTATAGTATTTATTTGATTTAGTTAATAGGATATTAGGATTCACCTACTTTGTGCTAAGTTCTTCACATAATCAATTCTGCCTTTGTCATGTCCTAATTAGGTTTTGCCTAACTTTTCAGACCCAGCTTCACGCTGCTAACTATAGTTTGCATTGTTTTCTACTTTTTACCTGATGAAAGTTTTCAGTGAACACACGATGCTCTAATCGGGATATCATTGTGTTCTATTAATTTGTCTCTTGTTTACTCAAATCTTGATCCATTTGATTATGTTACTGGTTTACTTTTTTCTTCTCATTTTTGCAAAATTCCTGGTATCAATCAGGATGAGGATGCATTCTTTAAAGATTATGCTGAATCACATAAGAAACTTTCTGAGCTTGGGTTCACCACAAGTTCCTCTAGCTCCAAATTAGCTGCAAAAGATTGCACAATACTAGCACAAGGTGCGGTAGGAGTTGCAGTTGCTGCTGCTGTTGTTATCTTGAGCTACTTTTATGAAGTTCACAAAAGAGCGAAGTAGATTCATTGAATTGATCTCATTTAAGATCTTTTGCCTTCCCTTGCAAGGCAAGATCCAGAATGTGTGATGGCAGCTAAATGGATTGTTATTCAGATTACCGTATAAATGCTTAATTGCATACGTTGAAATAATCTAATTAAATATGTTTTAATTCTCTTGATATTTAAATCATACTTCTCGTATCGTATTCTTTAGAATCGTTTGCTTTTGCTTACATTGATAATTTTTTTTTATAAAGGTGCCCGTATGGATCACACCTACTATTATCTTTTCCCCTAAATAAGCAACAGTTCGATCTATAATGGGTATATAGGTAGGCAATCATAGTATGATGTTTATTTATACTTTGAGGCTATGTAAAAACGTTTTAAAACGACTAGGTAATGATATCAGTGCTTACACTTTGTCTCAGTTAGGCAAGGTAATACAAGGACTTGAAGACTTTATTAGCAATAATAATAATAATAATAATACTGAAGGAGACCAATTGGGGTTTAGTAGAGGGTAGATCTGAAAAAGGCATGCTTATCATGAATACAATAATGGCACTAAATGTAAAGAATTTAATTTGTATTTAGATTAGAAATGCTGTGAATTAATTTTGGAGGCCGATTTTTGAAGTGTTATCCATGAAGTGGGACACAAAGGCACAGTTTGTGGTTGGGTTCAGAGAACCCCACATGGGAGGACAGCCAAAAAGGTAGGTAAGGGTGTTGTAGGACTATACCCCACGAGTCTTGCTCTACACCTAAGCACATGACAGTGCTGGCTACCACCTTACTTTTTAAATATCATATAGTTTGTTTCGATGAGAGATAGCAAACGTGGTGGTCTTCATCGTATTAATTTTTGTAATAAGTATTTTAATTTTGTAATTTATGAATTCAATATTATTAATTTCATTATTTTTAAAAAATAAATTTCTTTAATTATAATTATTAAAATTAATATTTTTAATTCTTCAAATTATTAAAAACTCACAACTTTAGATTCATATAAAAAAACTTATTTTGACGTTGTAATATACAATTTTAATAAATAGAAGAATTAGAATTGTCTAACTAAAAGTTAAGGATTAAAATAATCATTTACATATAATAACAATACTATTAACAATACTATTATGATCTTTTCTCCTAATTTTTTTTTTATAAACTTGCACTCTTATAATTAGCTCTCGAATTCTTTAAAATGTCTAAATTAATACCCGTTGATAAGAGTATTATATTTGATATAATAATTTAGCAAAAATACATCTAATTAATACATACAATAAGATACATGCAGATAGAAGTTATTTATGGATATGATGTTTCATAAGTGACGTGTATTCTAGGTAAATCACATTGATAATAATTTTAATTTTATAAGTTTTTTATAATACATATATTTCAACAAAATACTTGCATTAAAAAGTTATACGATGGTACCATATTTAACTAAGTAATGCTGGATGGTAATATTGGAGAAGTAACACGCTTGATATGGAATTAGATCTGACCATTGATTATATTTTAAAAAATTTAACATAATGATATTAAGTAATTTAATGATATTTTTAAACATTTTCTATTATTTATACTTCAAAAATAATTAATATTTTTTAATGAAATATTATTTCATGGATATATTTTAATAGAATTTAATGTTACTCTAGACATCCATAAATTTAATCAAATTTATAATATAATTAATTGAGTTTATAATTTATTAAAAAAGGTACACTTTTAACCTATCAAATTATTTAAATTATAATAATATTTTTTAAATCTGTTATCTATAACTTTAAGTGTTAACGATGTGATTGTAACTCGATACAACGAGAAATATATCATAATATATAAAACAACATATACAAAAACTTTAGATATCTTTGTTCAAAAAGTAATACACAATTCATATATTCTTCATATATTCAACCAAGTGAATACTTCATTGTTGCTTGCCAATATTTTGTGTGAAGATGTGGATAAGCTTAGGTAGGTATTGTGAAGAAAAGTTAACTATTGTAGCCCTATCGGTATAAAGTTCTCACAAGTAGTGACAAAATTCAATATCAAATTGAAGGCAGGTAGAGTAATAAAGGGTAAAAAAGGTAGGGGAAATTTTAAACACACAGAGTCACGCAAGTGGACCTCTTCCATTCCCTCAACGACAACAACTTCTTCTCATGATGAGCGAGAACTTAGAGAGAGAGAGAGAGAGGGAGAGAGCATGTGTGGTGGTGGGTAACAAATATTTTCCTAATTGGGGGAGATAACAACAAAAAGGTGAATCAGTTTCCTCATTCCTAAATAATTTGCAGCTTTTTCAACTAAATGTGACTCTACGCATAAAACTTATTCAGATAAGTAGAATGAATAGGTATGTAATTCGAGTCACATTTACAAGAAGCTAACTGTCTGTAGCTCCTTTCTACTTTGATTTTAAGTCTCTAACCCTACTTTCTGTTGCCTAAACTTGCACCAGAAGGGTTTGAAAAGGAAAAAAAATGGAAAAATGAAGGTCAACCAAAGCCCACAAACACCACAATTACAATAATTATTATCTCATGACAGAAAGAAAAAAAAAATCTTATTATATTTTTCTATCCTCTACTTTTCATTTCATCATATCTTCCCTTGAAACCCAACCTCCTACTCTTCTAGAAGCCTCTCTCTCTCTCTCTCTCTCTCTCTCACATGATTGATAGAGTACCAAATAGAATAAAGAACCACAACTACCATGTCTATACAGTCTACTTAATTGTGTGTAAGAATAGCCAAACCATTACTGACATTTCCTTCTCAAATTCCCACTACAACTAACTTACCAAGATTATAAGCTTTAATAATTCCAATACTATTAAGGAATTCTCCTCACTTTCTCTGTCTATAATTTGGTCCATATTTGTAAGAGAGAAACTTATATATAATGTCACCAGTGAAAATGAAGCTATCAAAAAACCAAATAAATAAAAAAAACTCCTTTTACGTCTGTGGTAGTAGTTTCAAAAAATTAATAATTTGATCAGTCTTTAATTACAATTATCCTTATATAACTATATAGACTACTGAATTGGATATTTTTATACTGTCTAGAGGTTAAGTAAAATGTATAAAGAAAGTCATTAGTGTTATTTAGTAAGATTGGTTTGAAAAACGACGTAGATTAACAAATATATATATATTATTTTAATAATTTTTTATTAAAATATTATTTTTCTATTAATATATTAAAATTGAATTCTCAATGTTACCATAACTATCGTACAAGGATTTCCCTTATAATTAAGTATGTTTTAATGTTATTATTATAAATATAAAAGGTTATGTTAACGAAAAATACGAAAATTATTGATTTTAAATTTTTGATTCATAAATATATATATTTTAATAATAAAATTTTAAAAATTTGTAATTAAATTATAAGACTTAAATTTTTTAAAATTTATGAATAAATTTATTAAAGTTTGTAATTAAACAATAAATAAATAAATAAATAAATTTACGAATGAACTTATCAGTTTTCACTTATAAATAAATAAATTGTGATATTATAGAGAAAAAAGGAAAAAGAAAAAAAGTGAAGAAAGTATTGCCCATACTTGAATTAACCTTACTTTACACCAACTTTGTGATTAACCTTAGTTAATGTCCTTTTTAATTTATTATCTGATTGATACTAATATCATCACTTGATTAGGGGCTACCAGTCACTTCGTCCTCCGTATTAATCTATCTCACCAACTTACATCTAGAAGCAATGAGTCTCTCTCTCTCTGAGATAGTCAAAAGGCTATAAAAACAAACTCCTCAAAACTTCACAAGGGCCGGCCTTAATGTTCCAGCAACAACAAAAAGAAAAGAGCAAAAAGGCTAAAAGAAACAGAGCAATTTCAATTACAGGTTAGGAAAAATCCCACAAGTGATTATTAATGGGAAGGTCTCCTTGTTGTGAAAAAGCTCACACAAACAAAGGAGCTTGGACCAAAGAAGAAGATGATCGACTCATATCTTATATCAGAACTCACGGTGAAGGTTGTTGGCGTTCACTTCCTAAATCTGCTGGACTTCTTCGATGTGGGAAGAGTTGTCGTTTGCGTTGGATTAACTATTTAAGACCTGACCTTAAACGTGGTAATTTCACGGAAGAAGAAGACGAGCTCATAATCAAACTCCATAGCCTCCTTGGTAACAAGTAAGTTTAATTAGCAACTACCCATTTCAGAGAAAACAACAAAGATCAATGGGTTTTCTTCTTTTGATTTTTGATTCCTTTGTTTTTTTTTTTAATAAATGGCACTAATGGGTTTTTTTTTTTCCTGAAAGATGGTCTTTGATAGCAGGAAGATTACCAGGAAGAACTGATAATGAGATAAAGAATTACTGGAACACTCATATAAGAAGAAAGCTTTTGAATAGAGGAATCGACCCTGCAACTCATATGCCACTAAACGAGACTAGTGTTGCTCAGGACACAGCTACAACAATAACAACAACCATATCATTTTCTGCTTCTGCTGTTAAACAAGAAGAGAAAACAACTAGCACTAGTAGTGGGTTAGTTGTGGGCAAATTAGAAGTAACAAACCCAGTTCAAGAAAGGTGTCCTGATTTGAATCTTGAGCTTAGAATTAGTCCACCTTATCAACAACGACAGGCAGAGATGCCATTGAAGAGTGGTGGAGTGAGAAGTGTTTGTTTCTCTTGCAATTTGGGTTTGCAGAGCAGTAAAGATTGCAGCTGTGGAATTGGTGGCAGTAGTAGTACTACTAACAGTGGGAGCAATAATAATATTGGTTATGATTTCTTAGGTTTGAAAAGTGGGATTTTGGATTACAGAAGTTTGGAGATGAAATGAGATTTGGGGAAATTAGTTATTATTTTAATTGGGATTTGTAATATTGTTAATTAGAACAAAACAGAATGGAGAGATCAAATGTGAAAGATCTTGTTAAATCATTACAAACCTCCTTTTGTTACACCTAATTTCTATGATTATATGTTAGTTTATACTAATTATTGATTTATAGAGTACTAATACAGTTTTAACTCTTTTATTTATTTATAATGTTTTACTCATCAATTTTAGATGGACAAAACGTCCTTTTATAACAATGAAAAAATATATATGAAAATATCAGTTTAATATGAGTCATTTACTTGCATACCTTTACTCATTGTAACATTTCTATACATATATTTATCAATTAGTTTTATTTTTTTTAACTTTTTTTTGTAAGTCTCTGTTTTAGCATTTCTCCGTCTAGCACAAAAATAGGGAATTGATCAGATCCTGACCAAAATTTACAAAGTACTCTTTTTGTGGATGTGGGTATTGTACTGTTGTTGGTATGGTAGTAACACAACCAACAGATTTAAGTTAAAAACAAGATTGCCTAACAGAGTAGGCATTATACTCCCAAGAGTATAGTACCTAAAATACGTTTCACAAATGAAGAGAGAAAAATATCCAACCAAAAAATTATGTTTTGGAACAAAAAAAATGAGGGAAAAGTGTATTTGTGATTCTTTTGTTTTTTCACTTTCAAACAAAAATGATGATTTTTATATCTTTTGTTATTTCAATTTTCAAACATGAAAATGATGCTGTTTTCTTTGTTTTATGAAAATAATGTACCTGCCTGAACACTTTTAGGTATTTTTTTTTAAGGGGATTGGGTTTTAACGGTGTAGTTCTAATATTATCGATCTCATAGTTTTTTAATCGGTTTATTGGAAGGAGCGTGAAAAATAAACAGTAACAATTATGTTAATAATCCTAACCATTTTGTACTAATTTTGAATACATTTAGATAATAAACTTCATTCACAATTTAACCACATTTTTTTAATATTTATTTAAAAAATATGTTTAATTTACAAAAATTAAAATATTGATTGATTTTCATTTTTTTAACTATTTATCACATGTTATTAAATAAAATAAAAATAAGAATAAATAAAATTTAATCTAATTATTTTAAATATTATGTATTTTATTATTAAAATTGTATTTTTATGTAATTATATGTATATATATAAAATAATATTAATTTATGTTTGATTTCGGTTAACCTATTTTCGTTATTATAATAATCATATTCCTCGTATGTCTTATTAATTACGGTTATTTTTGAAAAAAATTGTTTGATTTTTATAAATAATCACAAATTTTGTTATTTAAAATTAAAATACTCATATTTAACTATATAGCCCTTATTTTTGATATTGTAAAATCTACGGTTTTAATTCAAACACGATACCTACATAAAATATGACACAAAAAAATGTCCAAAATTTTATAAAAATAAAATTTACAAAATCATTATAAAAATAATAATAATAATAATTTATCTATAATTATAATATCTATCCCTAACCTGTGTAACACTTAGTTTTGATATTATAAAGTTTACATTTTTGATTCATGATAACTACTTAAAATGTGATTAAAAAATGTCTAAAATTTTATAAAATATATAATTTATAAAAAAAAAAAATTTTATTTTTTAAATTTAATTTTAAATTATTAAAATAAAATAATAATTATGTGTCATTAAGTTCATTTTAATATTATGTAATAATTTTTTATTATTCAAAAAGTGAATAAAATATATAGAGAGTGTTATAAATAACTTTTATAGAAACAAGATAATTTAAATGTAATAAAAGTGATTTTTAGGATACTTTAGCGAGCATCTCCATAAAGAAAACAAAAGTTATATATATAATAACTTATTATAATACCAATTAACGCGAAACTTACATATTAATTAAAAAAAAGTAAATTTAATTATTATATTAATTTTGATATTACAACAAGTTAATATAAATATATATGTTTTAAAAAGCATGTATACTCATAGTTTATTTTTATTTTTTTTAATAACAATTATATATTCATACATACATACATATATGGATGGAATGCAATTTTTCGTAAAAAAAAATATATTTTTAATGTTAAAATATAAAAAAATTAATTTTTAAAAATAATATAAAATACATATATTTTTAAGAAGTTTAAAAGTGAAATGAAATGAATAATTAATTGATATAAAAATTTAAGTAAAATATAAATCATCATGTACTACACTACTAGTACTGAGGTTTGTTTATTTTTTATTTTTTTCATGTCACACGTGACAAATACAGACAACAACATATATGTATATATCCAACTACATATTAAAAACGCATTAATGAGATTAGTTAGGAACAAACGATAGGAAATCAATAAATTCATATGACTTAAGTTAGTATAGAAGAATTACATGCACTGTTTTTTTTTTTTCCTTGTCAAAGAGAGTAGTTTGTCTAGGTAGATCTTATTAATTCTTGGATCGATATTTCTATGACATTTAATAAATTAAATAATGAACCATGCAATGGAGGCTCGTTTTGGTAACGTTGTTAATTTTCTGCTTTTTGAAATTAGCCTTTTGTTTTATGAGTAAATTAAAAGAAAATAAAATAAATTAAGTACTTAATTAGCTGAAAGCTCATTCACCATTCTAATGACAATGTTCATATTCATTATTAGCTTTTTATTTGCTTAAATTGTGTAAATAGGTATAGTCGTGTTAATTAACAGTTCATTAATTTCATTTTTTTTAATATTATCATATTTGATGAATAAAATATCATTTATTATTCTTTTGTTATAAAATAAAATATCATATTTATATTTAAAGAAAAAAATATAAAAAAAACATGTAGTAAATTTTACTAGAAGGAATCTATAAAAGAACATAACACAATAGGTGTAACATCTAGATGAAAAATGAAAATGCTATATATCATGATTTTTAGTGTAATACTTCGTGCCTTTATTTTTTATTTTATCTCTCATAATTTTAATAATTTTGAAAGAGTGCTGACGTAAAATATGATTTTAAAGTTATACTACCTAATTTCTCGTGAAAAAAATACCACAATTATAATTTTTTTTATTTAACTAAAAGAAAGAATAAGTAAAACTCATCCAGCTAAGGAAAAACAAACTAAAAAAGGGAGGAAAAAATAATTTAAATTTAAAGTGAGGCAATACAGATAACATTTTTTATAATTTATAATAAATATAAAAATAGTATTATTTATAACTAATTAAGATATTTTATTATTAAAAAAAATTACACATTATTTTATATTTAACACCATACAATTTAATGATATTTAAATTAAATTAGTATCATTTAGATTCATTTAATTAAATTTTATTTAATATTATTAAGATTTTTTTTATTATAAATTTTAGGGATATTATTTTATATCAATTTTTTAAATTTATTCTTTATTCATTCACTTGAATTCTTTTATGAGTGATATTTACCATGAAAGTGATAAAACTTAAAAACAAATAATATTTTCAAAGCTGATTTTGTTAAATAATTAAATATATATAAACAGAAAATGTTACCAAATCCACATGTTTTCAAAAGCTAAAAATTAAAAAACAACAATCATATATAAAAAAAAAAACATTAGAAAACTACAACTAAACTACTAAATGACGCCATTAAAACAAATCTTGGATTTCTATTTTGTATGTTTTCTAGATAATTTAAACTTTAATATTTTTATTGGACTAATTAAAAACCATCCAAAATCAGTGGCTAATATTAAGATCTAAATTAATAGGTAGATTGGAGTCTTGGAGAAACAAATCAAGATTCCTACGTCAACCTTTTTTTATTTTCTTAACGGATTATATATAGCCTTAATTTATTATAACCAATAAAATTTAAGAAGGTCTATATTTAGTGAAAGATAATTAAAAACATATTAATTAAGAGTTCCTTTTTTATTCTAGATTTTTAATTTTTTTAATGATTTTTCAATAAATATATTTAGAATGATTTATGATTTTCATTTTATCTATTTAAGATATCACTGTAAAAAATAATTCATAAATATTTAAAAATCAGATTTTTAATTTATATTTTTGTTTACTTCTATGGGACATTTTTTAAAGAATAAATTAAGTCTTACTACTTTTATATTTATATATATATATTAAAAATAATTAAAAATATAAAATTTATAAATAATAACAAATTTTTATTTTTATTTTTTTAAGTTTTTGAAAAAAATCTAAAAATCACAAACCATTATCACTAAATAAAAAAAATATTATCAAAAATATTGGTAATTATTTTTATAAAAATTATAAATCACAAAATTAATTATTTAATCATAAATCATAAATTAAATATCAAAATCATTATCAAATAATAGCTAAATAATCATTATTTAACAATATACAAATCATGAGATTGAATATTTAGCTTCCATTTACGCACCTAATAAATAGATTTTAATATTTTAAATATAACAATTGATGATTTGGTTATAATGGCACTTCATATATAGCTTCTAATGTCATATGTTACCGATAATAAATAAATCACTAACTAACAATCAAATATAGCTATCACAAAAATTTAAAATGAAAAGGAAGAGAAGCTGTTATGCACTTAGGTTATTGCTATATATGATCAATACAAGTGCAAAATTTAAAATGTATCTTCTTCTTCTTCTTCTTTTTTTTCTTTCTAATAAAATAATATAAATGTATGATTTAATTCAGTGCATGAGCTAGTTAGTGAGTCTGCATCAATGGTACGTTAGTTCACGTTTACTACATGCATTGAATTTTATTTATTAAAAAAAATATATGAATAACATGCTTCCACTTAACAAGACCAGTTAATTAGCTATGTTAAGGAGTAATGAACAAAATTATTTTCTTAATAAAATTTGACCAAGACTTTTGGCTGAATGAGTGATTTACTTATATATCCACCGTATCACCAAATTAATTAATCAGCTACCGAATAATTAAGGATTTATTTTATATTGTATGTTGGTAGGGTCAAACCTTAACAAACAATATCTTACTATTTTGCCTGCATATATATATATACCTCTTTCATTAATTAGGTTTAATTAATTCATCTCATGAATCCCCATCTATCTTGATAGCTATTTAAATAATATTCATCACAATAATTAATATTAATTAATCATTAAAAAAATAGATTTGCTACCAAACCTATACCATAATGATTAAATTTTGTGAATAAGATGCTGAAACAATATAAAAAAGACACACACAAAAAGAAAAAATAAAATGCCCAAAAAAGAATCTCACTTGAAAAAAGAAGAAGGTAAATTCAAATCCAAAATCAATTTATGATATAGACAGCCAGAGCCAAAGATAGAGGTGTTGAAAATCTTGTCTATTACAAATGAGTTATCAAGATTTTATTGTTCCTAATAAAATGTATGACCCTATCACATTCATTATTTCAGTTGAAATATCACAAATTTTTTAATATCTTACACTATTTTGTTTTTTTCTTGATCCACATGGGTAATACCAACTTTGAACATGACAGAAACAATAGCCCTTCTTATTCTTCTTCTTTTTTCTAAAACAATAGCCCTTCCCACTCTTAAAATGAGGTCGCTTTACCAAATTTTCTTCTTCTTCTTTTTCTTTTCATTTTTTAAAGGTATTAGGTAGAGACATTTGGAAGCTTCTATAAGATATTTTTATACTATAACTTTTACGATCAACAAAAATTTGGTAGCAAGGATATTTCCTTTAATGTGAATAATTGTTATATTTTCTTAAAGTTATAAGTTTTAAAGGTATACTTTTATTATTATTTTTAAATTTTATTAGTTTAGTTTTTTTAACATTTTCTTAAAAAATAATGTATTTTATCTTTCATACAATTTAATCATTCTATTTTACACCATATATAATCATATAAATATTCATTGTTATTTATATCATGTAATATTCATCTTATTTATTTTTCTTTCACATATTTAAATTTTTACATGTTTATTATAATTAATGTTGTTTAATTTTTTTCATTATATATATATATATTAAACAATATTATTAACTCTTATTACAACTTAGTTTCCATTGTTTAAGTTTTTATTTTTATTGGTTAACATTTAATACTTGTGATACAATATTCAAAAATATTGAAATTTATAATTTTTTTAGAACATTTTTTATATTATTTTATAATAACTCGATTGAAAAATTCATAAATTTTACTATAGTCATTCAAAGGTGTCAAAATTGTTGATTTTTACTATTAAATTTAAGCAGTGTGTCATCTCTGAACATTAATCTTAACTAGTTTCCTGACACATGGGCATGAATAAGTGTTATCACCCAATATATGTATGTACATAACAAATCTTATATTAATGCCTAAAACAATACTCAAATTTGTATTATCACATCTTTCCATTTAGCTGTAAAATCAAATGAATCAATATAGATATTTTGGTCTAGTTATTGATCTTCAAGATTTGTAAAAACCCAATTCAACTTCTACTAACATCACATGCATGATCCTTTTGTGGTACATATTGGAGTCTTCTTCTCTAATTAATTCTACTTAAAAAAATCAATGCTACATCCATCAATTAATTAATTGTTTAGCAGAAAAAAGGTATAAATGAATAATTTATGTTAAGGTAACTATCATTAATCTTTCTTATATTTTGTTCAAATATTAGTAACATCTTTTAGGTTTTATTTTGCTTCAATCAAATCCTATTTCCAGTTACTATCAAATACAATCTATAAAGTGCCTATATCATAGGTTTGTTCTATTTTATTCAATATTATCATATTATTATCATGATATTATAATACAAACCTACATATATAATATAAAAATTAATACACATAATAAAAGAAAAAAAATATGAATAATAAGTGCGTAAAATTAATAGAATTACTTACAAAAGTAAATGAAGCGACAAAATGAAGAAAAAATAGTGTTTTGTAAGTGAGAAATGTGTATAAAAAATTGAGTATTTTTCTCAAAAAAAATAGGGGATCTAAAAGATTAGTTAGAGAATAAGAAAACCCACTAACCGGCGCTGGAATTGGTATTCGTAGGTGGCCGGAAAATGAGAAAGAGTGGAGGAGAAGTGGAAGAGGTTTTGGGTTTTTGAGAGTTATGCAACACTTAGAATAGTTTCTGTCTAGGGAAGAAAGAAGAGAAAAGAATTTATCTACATGTGTAGCGTCGGTTGACACCTAGAACCGACGCTATCCACATAGCATAGCATCAGTTGGTATCTGGAACCGACATTAAGTCCACATATAGCGTCGGTTCGACACGTCAACTGATGCTACATCCTACATGGATAGCGTTGGCTCTATACCAAACCAACTTTAAATTCATTATAAGTCGATTTTTTCCAAATCCGACTTTACATATCGACTTAAATACCCATTTTTGTAGTAGTGAGAACCAATTTTGAGTACATACTAATGCCTATATCATTTTAGAATTTAGAGAACTCTTAAATAGATCAAGAATACGCCTTCTTAGGCTCAAAATTGATTCTGATGCAACAGTTGAAACTTGAACTGCTAACACATCACTTGCAATGAGAAAGATGATAGGAAACCAAAAAGAATTTGTCTTCCACCATTTCAAGATATCAAACTTATCCTACTCACATAGGGTGTTCAAATATTTCTCAATTTCAATTTTCAATTCCAAACTATTTTTCTCCTCTAAGCATTTAAGAAATTTCATCTTTCTTGTTTCCTCGTATAAGAGAATCCTTCATATTACATCTTGTGGTTGAGTCACATTAGATTGACAATCATTTCCGTTAGCTAACTTATATTAAGCTTTGAACATATCCATGAAATTATTTTTGATATTATCTATCAATTTTTTAACAATTTCTAAATCATAAATCTTTTCATATAGGAATTCCAAATACTTTAATTTGTACCTTGGATAAAGTACAAATGCAACATACAACATCTTATTAGTCTTATCTACATTTCTTCAATACTTCTCAAATTTTGTTTTCATACTAGTAGCCATATTTTTCAACAACTCATCATCGTAACTACACCATGTAAGTATTTGAGATTGAATGTTATGTAATTTTGTAAAATATAAATTTGATGTGGTACATAAATATGCACTGAATGCTAATGTAGAGTCATAAAAAAATTTCAAAAACTTGACAAAAAAACTAGCATTTTTTCAATCATCTAATATTGTAGGCCCAACATTGGATCGCTTCTCATGAAAATAAGAAATAAAGTTTGTTCCTTCTTCTTCTTCGAGACGATCAAAAGCTATTTGAAAATCTAAAGAAGATTTTAACATTAGATATGTTGAGTTCTATTTTGTATGCACATCTAACACGACACTTCCTTTAGACTCAATATTTTCCTTACTTAAATTTTTGTAATCTCAAAGGAGAAGATCTAACATATCTCATTGTAAAACAAATACTCGTAATAATATTGTGAAGATCTTTAAGTCCTTATCTTATAACCTAGTTCAAAATGTGAGTACAATATCACACTGAAAGAACTCTCTACTAATAACAAGTCCATCATTCCAATTTTATTTTTTAGCTTCCTTTTCAAGTATGACACAACATTATCATTTAAGGAAGCATTATCAAGAGTTATGGTAACTACCTTAAATATACTCCAATCACGCAAACTCTATTCTATCACTCTCCCAATTGTATCACCATTATCATTCTCATTTTGACCAAAAATTATAATTCTCTTTTGTAATTTCTAATATTTGTTAATATAATGAGTGGTTAGACAAATATAATAAACATTTTGAATTGAAGTCTAATAATCAATAGTAAGACAAACTCTTTGTTTTTCACTTATGAAAAAGTTTCTCAAACTTTTTTCTCATCTAAATAAAGTTGAAACACATCCCTAAAAATTGTTTGATGAGATGGCACATGAAACTTAGGACAAATTTCAGCTATAAAGTCTTTAAATCCCTCACTCTCAACAAACCTAAAAGAAAATTGATCAATAATAATAATTTTTGCCGAAGAAATTCTAGCATGTTTTGCATCAAATGATGCAACAACTAATTTATGAGTTGTCGTATCACCCTATCCTTTTTGTGTTTGAAAAATTAACATCTTTTGTCTTCTATCTACTTATTTAGGAGTCTTCTTACATAAATTTTTGAAGTGATATATCATTGAAGTAGTTTCATTCCTTATGAGATGAGTAGCATAACTTTTATTACAATAATGACATAAAGCTCTAGGATTTTCCACATTATAAGGTAAAAATAAATGGAAAATGATTCCATATTTCTAACTTGAATTTTTTTGGTTTCTTCATATCAGATTTGTTATCAGTGTCAACATTACTTGCTTCTATTCCTCTTTTTGAAGATTTGTCTCTGCATGAATTTCAGGTTCAATGTCTTGAGTCATAATAAAGTCTGGAAATCGACTTGGTCTAATAAACTCATGTAAATCATCACCACCTATATATAGATGAGTACATATCAAATTCAATACATAATGTTTTTCAAATTAATAATGAAATGAGATTAAAAGTGGTATCAACCTATTATACAATCTATATATATAACATAAATAATTCACGTCATATGAACATTTATATCTCTCAATTTGATTATTCAATTAAATATCAACGCTTCACTTGATATCTAAACACAAGTTGAGATAAAAAGATTTTCTCTATAAATTACTCGATGAGAAAAGCTCTGGAATAATGTAAATAATGAAATGAGATTAAAAGTAGTATCAACCTATTATACAATCCATATATATATATATATATAACATAAATAATTCATGACATATGAACATCTATATCTCTCAATTTGATTATTCAATTAAATATCGACGCTTCACTTGATATCTTAACACAAGTTGAGATAAAAAAACTTTTTCTATAAAATTACTCGATGAGAAAAGCCCTGGAATAAGCGAAGTGAATCTTACTACGCATTCACAAGTGATGGAACAATTTTATTTTAGCTTTTTATTTTTACAACAAAAAATATATAAGATTCTCTTTGATAAGTGATGTAATGTATACTCAAACTAATCTATGAGGTTGACTATTTAGACAAAATAACATATTCTAAGAAAATATTATTACTAAGCATAAAAAATTTGACTGACTTTAAAATAATTGCGCATAAAAAAACCAATGCAACAAAGTAATTCTTTAATTTAGAGAACCAAATCACTAACAAATAAACAACATACACTCAAATTCAATAATTCTGTTACAAAGAGCTAAATGAGAACTCACTTGTCTTTATATATCTAAATGTTACAATAACAAGATAACATTAATAACAATACATAACCACAACAGAGGAAATAAAACCTAATCATTAGAAGTCAAAACTAACAAGTCAAGGAACTGGGTTATTATTAAACTTCAAATAGTGATCAACCGAAAAGAATCTAATCTAAATCACCCAAAATCACACTATTTTAGTAATATTTATGAACTCATATCCAAAGATGAAAGGAAATGTACATGTCTTCACCCAAAGAACCCATGTGTGAACAAAATTCAATCACCCACAAAACCCATGCGTGAATAGAACTCATATCTAAAGATGAAAGGAAATGTATAAGTCTTCACTTAAAGGGCACAAAAATGATCAACAATGAGTCTTAAATACAGAAGAAGAACCAAAAACATAGTAGATACACCAAACAAATTAATACAGGACTATTCAGGGTTCTTATCTATTTCGTCCATAGATGACAAGACTAGAGACAAAACTAGTTGACGTTGGTGGCAAAGCTGACTAGTGTTGGAGGCAATGAGAGGATGCAGATAGAGTTTCAAAATTTTTGGACACCCCTTATAAAACAGATTTATATTATATAATATATTTTTTTAAATAATTTTTTAATATATTATTAATAACAGTTAGGTCCGACTGATTTAAAAATTAATATAACTGAATCAGATCGTTTGAAAATTAGTTTCAGTTAATACAAACTGGATTGAACCATGTGATTTATAAAAGTGTTTAATTCGATCCAATTTTTTTATTTAATTCAATTTGATCCGATTTTAGAACACACATAATAGTGACAAACCCAACTTCTAATAACTTGGTATCCAATTTTTATGATACCACCTCAATATTTTTTAAATTTGTTGTATTTAGTATTTTAACTTTACAATTTGACCTATTTAGTTGTTTTTAAAGCTATTAAATTGTTAAATTCAAAAGGTTTTTTTTTCCTCCCCTTTTTTAATCCAATTAGGCTAACTTGGTGGTATCACATAAATTGGTTTAGCAAAAAAAAAAAAGTAATGATTCAAATTTTGAATTAAAAATAATAATTATTTTAACTTTAAGAGAAAATATTTATCTTGTCGTAAAGATATTGTAATTTTAATTATGTGAATTTATTTTATCATAGTTATGGTTTTGAAAAAAACATCATACTTACGTGATCATACCATTAAATATTGGATATTGAACATATATATTTTGTGATTTATTAAGATAAAAAATATACACAATGTTTTTGCTACGTGTAGGTGTGTGTTTTCTATGGAAATGTATTTTAATTTTAAAAATGTTTCAACTTGATTATAAATGACAAAACAAATGCTATACGAACAATATGGACCTATGGTCCATACCATTCATGTAATTGTACATATTTCTTTTTCTTTTTCCCTAGCGACATCAGTGTCTAGTACTCTAGTTTTAGCCATGTCTATTTTCAATTTTTTTTTTTAAATTACACATATTTCAAATTATTAAATTTTAAATTTTTATAAATAAATTATAGTTTAAAATTATTGAATAATGTTTTTTTTTTATGAAAGTGGGATTAATGACTATAAAGAAAGCATGTCCCACAAGCTACCAACTCCTTCTTTTTGGGGGTAGTAGTAGTTGGGGACTTAGAAGCCGTCCAACGTAGGCTTGCTTCAATTGTGGGTCCGTCTTATATAAATTGGACATATGATCGATGAAATCAATTTTTATTCCTTCGTTTTCATGAACTTAAAAATAATTACGTCGATTCCAAAAAATATATACATCTATACATGCTATGGTACTGAAATTACGAACACCTTATACCAAATTATAATAACTGCAACCTCATACTAAACATGATCACACACACACACATATATATATATATATATATATAATATATTTCGAGTTTCCAACATTATGCAGGGATAGTTAAGTTTAGTTCAATATTGAATTTTTTTAATTAATGTTTACAAAATTATTTATTTTTTATTTAATTGTATTACATATTAATTCTTATTTTTAACTTTTACTTATTATATATATTTTAATATAACTTATAAAATATATTTTTAAGATATATTATAAATGACATGTCACATCAAATCAAATTTATAAAATTATAATTAATAAAAAATTGATGTGTTGGTTAAAATTATAATAAAATTATGATATATATATATATATATATATATATTAATACTATTTTTATATTGTGACATATATAATTTTTTTACAAGATAATTCAGACTTGTTGGTCAATTAATTGATGTTGATTTAGTCCTTACTCTCTAAACATCATATGCATGAACGTTAGGCTTGATTATTTTATGGTTACAAATATATTTTAAGTAAAAAGTAACTATAGAGAAAATTAGAGATAGAAAAATATGTATAACATATTAAATGAGTTAAGATGTTTGGTGAAGTTTATATAATTGATCAATAGGGTTAGAGAAAACACATACCCTAACTCAAGACAAAACAAAATGGACATTGTAGAATGTGTGTGGATGAGATTAGATATGATGTATAAAGAGATTCAAGTGGCATCAAAGAAAAATATTTTTTATTTTCACAACTTTATACATTAACCTACATATTATAATTTAATTTTTTTAATAAATAGTATTACAATTATTTTATTATTTTATAAGTATATTTAATTAACAGTGAATACATAACATTATAACAATAAATATATCTACTTAGCTTTAAATGAGGATAATATTCTTTGATTTGTTTTACATAGATAAAACATTTTATTAACCAAATAAAAAATATTAGGTTTAGAAAAAAAAAAGAATCATTAGACAAACACCCAAAAAACATGAACCCTAAAAATAAGCAACAAACATCATCATCCACTCTTTAAGAAGATATTATAATTCAAATATTATGAAATATTATAAGTTAATTTACACACAAAATTTAATATCTTAAAATGAAGAATACAAAAAATCCACAAAAGACCATCAATCATAAGCTTAACATTGAAGATTTGAAGAACAATAAAAAGTTTCATCAAAAATTATATTGAAGATGAGCCCATCTAACTTTTTTTGTTGTTGAAAAACTCACATATAAACTTAAGCCTACAATAATGAAATACCAACAAAGTGAACTTTCATTTAAAACTTGATAATATATGCCACACAAATAACTTAAACATAATGATACACTAAATCTTATTAAAAAGACACATTAATGTTAACAAAAATAAAAAAAACAACACAAATTAAAGAAAAGAGGGATTATTGGAAAGAGAATCCTCCGGAGGAACTCTTTCTTCAATAATAAATAAGGAATGGTGGTGTGTGTTGAAGGAGGTAATGGGTAGAAAAAAAAAAGAACAAAATGGAAATGAGAGTGCACTAAGGATGAAAAAATCGACAATATCGTCAATTTTTTCTTGACAATATCTTTTTTTATATATTCTGATATTAAAACGTGACATTCGTATCTTTTGATAAAATTATCGTGAAATTATCAAGAATATCATTAAAATGTTGCTCAAATATCGTTGTTGCTAAAATGTCACAAATATTGTAAATATTATTGTCAAAATGTCCTTAAAATATCGTAAAATATTACTAAAACTCTTATTCTTTCTCATCAATCATTTCAATTCAATTTTTTAATCACTTTTACAAAAGAAAATATATTCATTTTTTCTTGTTTGTAACATATTTTTTATACATATGAAATGAATATATAAAAATATTAATTATTATAATTGATTACAAATTAGATTTAAAACTCATACGAACTACTTAGCATAAAAGAAAACACGTCACCAATTATAAAACAATACAAAATAGTTGAGACTTATATAGCTATTATGACTTTGTAGATTACATCTCCAAGATAAAGTTTTTGGTAGTAATGAGTTTAATGTTTAGTAATTTTTTTATTTATTTCATTGGGTTTGATATTTAATAATTGTCGTAGTCATTACATGCATGTTTTATTTTATACTATTTTATATTAATATTATAACATGTATATTGCATTGAAAGGTAAGGCTTGATAAAATTTATTTTCATAATGTTGAAATTTATATATTTATAATAATTAATACAATTAGATAATTTATTTAATTATTCTAAACCTTTTAACTACTTATTTCTACACTATTTAACAAAAATATATTTTATTATATGATATTTTAATTAATTTGTCAATTCATTCATATATATATATATATATATTATTTTATTGTTTTTTTAATTTTTTTTTTGTTTTGAGTAAACATATTTTTATAACAATGAACGTTAAGAGTTATTATAAATATATTATCGAACTTTTATTCGTTAATTTTATAATATTAAATTAGTGTAAAAAATATAAAATATCCCTACACATATGCACACGAATCACCCTCCGGCGAGTCCACTAAAAAATTACTCTCTTTTTATTGTTTTCTCCTAAAAGTTCAAATATTTCTTCAACTTTTTTTTTTTTTACTTTTTCTCTCTCTATTACTTTCTCAGGATCCTCTATTCTCTTTCTAAAAAAGTTTTGGACGGCTAAAAAATGAGAGTTTTGACAAAGAAGAGCTTGCAATTACAATTTAAACCAATTTCTCTTAGTGTTGAAGGAAATATTTTTTCTTTCAACTTTGTTTCTTCAAGTTCACCTTCTTATATATCTTTCTATGTAATTTTTTCTAATGTAAAAGAAAAAAATATGCAAAATGCTCTAAGTTAGACTTTCACAAATAGTGAATATGATGTGTGGAGATTAATTTTTTAAACAAAAATAGAAAAAAATAGTTGTTGTAAAAAATAAAAAGAGAAAAAAAAATACGGGTAAATTAGTTAATTTGTATAAATTGTTGATATTATTGCTTCAAGAATTTTTCCATTTTTGAATCGCATGAGTCAGAAATATTATCGCATGAGTCATGAATCGATTGATGTGATATGCAACCTGCATCCATTCGACGCTGTATGAATCCACACCGTCGTCCCTTCCATGAATGTAATTAAAAAAATTATTTCTCATCTAATCTTAATTTGTTGTTTACTTTTTAATTATTTTTCTTGTAATTATTTAACTTCACTTGTGCGTAATTAATCAGGTGCAACATATTTATCTTATAATTTTATAAAAATGTAAGTTTGGATTTTGATATAAAAATAATTATTTTAATTTTATAAATTATATGTCATATTTTTTAATTTATAAATATTAATATATTTTTCATGTAATATAATTTAATTTTTAAATTATATTTAATATAAAATAATTAATTATACATATATTAATTATCTTTTAATATTAAAATTAAAAATTAAAAATTTCTATAATAATTAATTCTATATGAATAAATTTAAAATACATAAATTATTTTAATGAAAATTTAAAAAAAAGATAAATTATGATTACAAAATCATCTATTATTATAACATTAGGAGAAATTTTTTTTTTTTTATAAATATGAGTTAAATTTTAATTAATATAAAAATATTTTATTATATTTATTAATATTTATTTTTTATTAGAATAATAAAATGAAAACAAAAAAATTCATAAAATATTTAATTTTTGTATGTAATATTTGATTCTATGTGAAATAGTTAATGAAATTAATAATTAAAAAAAATGAAATAATTCATAAATTTTATAATAATTATATATTATTATAGAATTAAATAAAAAATTAAATTTCTACTAAATATGTACTAAATTATTATAAGGATCAATATATTTCCTAATATAAAATAATCGAACTAAAATTTAATTTTAAATAATTTAATTTTTAAATTATATTTTAAGAAATTATTTATTATATGTATTATTTATTGTTCAAAAGTGGAACTAGAAAGGAAAAGCAAAAAAAAATTAAAATACTTGATTCTAAATGAAAATATTTAAATTTATAAAGTGACTATTAGTATAAATTTAAAAAGAAAAAAAAATGAAAAGACTCATAATTATTATGATAATTACTTATTATTATAAAATTAAACATTATATTAATATGTGTTGAATTAATTAATTTTTTAAATTATATCTTGTGTAAAAATAATTACTTATATGTATCAATAATTATCATTTAGTATAACATTAAAAGTATTAAATCAAAAGATCATCTTTATATGAGAAAAATTAATGAAATTGATAATTAAGAAGAAAATGAAAAAGATTTATGAATATTATAATAATTATACTGTAAGTATAAGTGTACTTTATAATATAATATAATTCAACAATAATTTATTTTCTAAATATATTTAATATAAAAAATAATTAATTATATGTATTTGTTATCTTTTAATTTCGAAATTAAAAGGAAAAAAATAAAATGATCATAACATTATTAATTCAATGGGAATAATTTAAAATTTATAAATCCTTGTATCGTGGATATTTAAAAGAAAAGAAATCAAAACACTCATAATCATTATAATAATTGTTTGTTATTACAAGAAAAAAAAAGTAAATCAAAAGTCTAATAAATATGTGTTAAATTTTAATTTATTTTTTAAATTATATTTAATGCAATGAGTTAAATAATTTTCTTTTACTAGAATAATAAAATAGAAAATCAAAAAACTATTAACATATTTGGCTTTTTATGAAATATTTGATTATATGAGAAATAGTGAATTAAATTGACAATTAAAAAGAAAATAAAAATACTCATAAATATTATAATAATTGTATATTATTATGAAATTAAAAGAGAAAATTAAATTTCTACTAAATATGTGCAAAATTAGTGTACTTAAAAAGTTCTACCGTAAATATCAATATATTTCTTCATATAATATAAACAAGTTATAATTTATTTTTAAAATTATATTTAGTGTAAAATATAATTGATTATAAATATTAATTATCTTTTAGTGGATGAATTAAAAGGAAAATCGAAAAACTCTTAAAAATAATTAATTATATGTGATTAAATTTATGTTTTATAATTTTTCTCTTAGTGAAAATTTGAAAAGAAAAAATTAAAAGAATCATAATCATTATAATAATTATTTATTATTATAAAATTAAAATAAAAAACTAAAAGTCTCATAAATATTTGATTCTACGTGAAAGAGTTGATAAAATTGATAATTATAAAGAATACTAAAAGAATTATAAAAATAGACACTTTTTAGTTGTTTTTATAAGTTACCGTGAGTTTGATATTTTTAGAATTTTAATGATTTTCATATATATATTATTTTTATTTTAAATGTAATGTATTTAGATATTAAAATATATATGTTGTAGAAAAACAAAATGAGATAAAATAATTGTATGTGTTTATAGTGTAGTTTTAAATATATCATGTAGTTATATATCTAAGTATAAATTATAATGAGGTCATACTTTTAGGATTCTAATATTTTTCATATATATATATTATAGACAAGTAAAATGATATCAAAATAACTCTATATGTTTATACTTTAGTTTGAAATATATTGTGTAGTATGCACCTAAGTATTATTTATGATTTAGTTTTAAAGTTATAAAAATAATTAAATATTATTTTTATCGTTTATGATTGTATACGTTTTAGTACGAGATTAATCATTATATATATATATATATTTGTTTTAAGTTATTTTTGACTCACTTTTTAATTTTGATTTTGAATTCTTTACTTTATGTATTTTTAATTTTTTAAGTTGATAATGTCACGTAAATAAGATAAGTAAAATCTCATAAATTTAATACAATAAAAAAATAAATATCTATTTATTATGCATTTTAAATTATAATATATTATGATTAATTGTAATATTTTAAATTAAATTTATTGAGTTATAATACACATTTTATTTACTACTTGAAAGGATAAATTAACAAAAATACTATCAATTTATTGCATTCAATGAATTATTTTCGTTTGGTTTGTATAAGTCAATTATTCTATTTGTTTTATTCGTAACATTCTATTAATATTCATGGGATGACAGAGGTAGATTTAAAAAAATTCAAATTATGAAATAGTAGATTTGGACAATTTAATTATACAGTTAAGTAGTATATTTAAAATAATAATTTATTTTAAAATATAAAATTTAATTATCTTAAGTATGATATGGTAGATTGAAATTAACCGAATGATAAAAATGAAAAATATAATAACTGTGTGATATTAATAAGATAAAAAAAATAATTCAATAATATAAATATAATAATTAAATAATGTTTTGTAGTTTTACTCCTGAAAAAATTAACGGTGTGTAATTCAACGTCGACAGTAAAACTACAAAGCTTCTTGACGATGATAAAAAGAAAAAAAAAAAAAAAAAACGTTTTGTCATAAAAATACTATGCCTTTGAAATGAAATAAAATACTTAGACTTCACCCCGATTTTTCATCGATAAAAATGGGATGAAACTTAACAGGTTAAACTTAACTATTTATTTATAAACTTTAAAATTTTCTTTTAATTCTTTAATTTTTAAAACTTGTTTGTAAAATTTTAAGTTTTATAATTTATACTTAAAATTTAAATTTTTTTACATATATATTCTAAAATTTTGAATCAAAAATATATATTGTAATAATTAAATTATGATATGTTATTATTTATACCGTATATTTTTAAAATTTTAAATATTAAATAATATAAATTAAAATAAATAATAATATTATCAAAATAAAAATATATAAAAGTTTCATTTTACCTCCTAATATTACTTAATATTACTGTCACAACTTCTAGAAATCAATAAAATATTTAATTGTGATTAATAGAATTACTATAATTTTTTTAGTGTAAAAGTATTAATATAACTGTAATTTAAAGTTTATATTTATAATTTAATAATTAAATATTTTTAAAATTAGAATCTTTGTCATTAGGATAGAACAAAGATGATATTTTTTTAATGAGTTTTAAGACTTTTAAAGTCTAATAACCGACAACATAATGCGTCACCCATGTGTACATTTACACAAATTTTATCTTAAATAATGGGATGGCCCAATGGTAAAGAAGTGTACTGTGAGTGTTAAAAGTTATAGAGGTTGAAGAAGGTGGTACTGATAGGTATGTATTAATTTCGGCTACCAAATCTTTGCCGTCCACTAGTGTTTGCCAATTTAATAGAGAGGTAAAATTTCTATGGGTGACAGCATCAGTCAATTTCAATATGACATGTCAAGCAACATAATATGTATTTATCCCTTTATTATTACGGATCTTAAATATTTGTATGCCACAATAAAATAAAATATTGATAATAGCAAACAACCAAATGACACACACATATAGTGGTTGATGATTCGTACCTAATTTCATCTTTATAGATAAAAAGGTGTTGGAAGAATAGCAATGGGTGAATTCGTAATTAATTGGGATTGTTTTATTGGTTGAGTAATATTTGAGTAATGTTTTAATATTATTTCTTAAATTTACAAATTAAAAAAACAATACATTAAAATTTATAATAATAACACTAAGAGTAATATTAAACGACTTATAATTAAATAAGTATATATAGTTATAATTTTATCGGATAATGTTTAATATGAAATAATATATCATAATTTTTAAAAATAATAAAAATGTATAAATTAAATTTTAAAAATATTATTTTTATTACTTTCAAAATTATTTATGAATTGCTTCTAAATATTCAAAGAAAATCCTAAATGGAGTTCACTTTTAGTCGTACTCTTTTTGGTTCGAGGGCTTCTGTGTCTAAAAGAGTATTCAAACTAAAGGAGTTAGATCGATTTGAAATATAAAAACACACGTAAACGGTTAAATTTTATTTTTATTAAAAATGCATTGGTTATTATATAATTCAAATAAGACTGTGTATCTAAAAAAAAAAAGTTGATAATAATATTATACTTTTAGTTATTAATTTATTATGAAGTTAATTTAAATTGGGTTTTGGATTAATTATCAAAAAAACATAACAAAAAATAAAAAATCAAATAATCAAATCATAATAATTGATAATAAATAATGATATATATATTAATGGGAATATATTCACAACTAGTTTAAGTTTAACTAGTTCTATAGTAAATCAAAATTAATTTCTAAGTTCTAACCAAAAAATTACAAGTTTACTAATTCTATTAATATTTATACTATTAACCAAACTATGATTATGACTTTTATATTTATATCATTTATTACATTATGGTATAAAAAGATAATGATTAAAATATACAAGATTAAATCTGATAATAATCTTTAACCTATGTATTTGATGACTCTATGAAAATAGAGTTATTAGTACAATTTGTTTATAGAGATAATTAAATAAATTTGAAAAATTATTTAATTATTTATCTTCATTAAATAACATACATAGTTTTTAGGCAGAGATGTATGATTCTTACATATGTGATCCATAATTGATTAACTTAATGAGCAGTATGTAATTTAATTGACATAAGAATGTGATTAAGTTAATTATTATATGATGTGTAGTTTACTTAATAGATAAATACATGATAGATTTGATTAAATTGATAATGTAATTAATTGATAATTATATTGGAGAGAATTTTAGTGATTCATGTTTAGAAAATTAGAAGATTAAGTATTTATAGATATTTTCTCATATATTTTCTTAGTTATCAAATATGATTTAATTATTTATTGTTATTTATTTTTAGTTCTTTTAATTTTGCTTTCTTAAATATAAAAATACAAACAAAATTGATTTTGATTTTTTGTTTTAAAAATTAGAAACTAATAACATAATCTCCATGGGAACGAAATTTTTTTTATCATTATTTTACTTATTACGATACATATACTTATGTATTCATTGCACATACTTTGTATGTGGTGATAAGTATTCAATTTCAATTGTAATTAGAAATCATAAATTTTTACTTTGATAACATGAATTAACAATTTCGTATCAAACTCACGATTTAAGGATAAAATACATGTAATAAACTAAATAAATAAATAAATTATTTTAATTGATAACATGCAAGGTTTTAATATTCAAATATAGAATTAAACATATTAAAAATTTAAAAATTTAAACTTAAATAATTCATGAAATAAAATTAATTAAATCATAATTTATAACTTGAAAATTACATATAATTACAATAGTTAGTTAGACATATAATTAATCAAATTCATAAAAATAACTAAATACTTCATAATAAATAAAAGAAGGAAAAAAACAAGAATTTTATTTGTTGGTGAATAAGTGAATTCAAAGGAATCAATTGCATCAATCTTTGACCTTGTTTTTTAATCTTTCTTCAAAAATCTTGTAAATTTTTTGAATTCTCTTAATATTTTTATAATTTTGCTATTGTCAATCATTTAATGTGATGTTATTTGAGTATTTATATGAAAAAAATTTAAGTTTAGAGTTCAAATTAAATTTAGAGCATTAGATAATAAAGAAATGGATGCAAATTCGATAAGTCATATGTGATCAAACCATGTTCAAATGCGAAATCTATGCACAACATGCTCTTGATGTGGTCAAAGGAGAGTTCACAATGCATTATACACAAGGAACAAACAAAGTAGTTCGAGCGACAAGAACATAGGGCCCACATGGTAGCGTGGTATGACTGGCACGTGGTATATGAGTGGAGTTAAGGGTGTCTATAAATCGGCCTGAATCAGACCAAATCGTAAAATCAGATCGAACTAGACCTGACCGAACGGTTTTACAAATCAAACGATCCGGTCCGATTTGTATTTATTAAAACTATTTTTCAAACGGTCCAATCTGATTTAAATCGGTCGAATTAGACCGGACCGATTTAATAAATATATTAAAAATTTCACATTATTTCTCATTAAATGTGTCTAAAAACCGAACCAAACTAGGCTAGACCGAACCAGACTGAACTGTTTTATAAATCAAACGATCTGGTCCGGTTTGTAATAATTAAAACCATTTCAAACGATCCGATCCGAGTAATATAAAACGCTCTGATCCGGTTAAATATTTTAACCCAAAATCGGACCAGACCAATCCGGTGGACACCCTTTATGAGGAGGCATCCCTTCTCCCGAAATTACGGGGCTATTTTGCCGAGTGGAGCTATGCCCTGATTGGATTGAGTTTTCTAAGCTTATCCATATGTTGTTATAAATGAATCCACTTTTTCTTAAAAAAATCAATTTTTTTTTCAAAAAAATCAATTTTTTTTCATAAAAATCCCAACAAATTTAAAAAAATATAAAATAATTTTAACATATAATAAATATAAATATAAATGAATTGATATTTAAAAATAAAATAAATATAAATGAAATAATATTTAAAAATATGTATAAAATAATACTCATTATAATTTATCATTTAAATAATAAAGAATAAAAGGTTTATTATTTAGCTTCGAATGGATGAAAAGCTTTTAATTTTATTAAATAAGTAAAAAGAAAAATCGTTAGTGTAATTTTGACAAACACATGGAAGCTTACAAAGAAGAATACAATCGGCACTATCACGAGAATAATAAGAATAATGTTTTTGTTTTACTACGCATGTTAATTTTTATTTATTATGTTTTGTAATTAAATTTTTTGATTTTGATGTATTACAATTTTAAAAATTAATAAACTTTTTTTTTTAACATTTCTCATAATAATGATGGCCAATACCTTGATTAATGTTTGCATAGCAGTGAATTGATGAAGCTAATCTAGGGTAAGAGTACAAATTAATGACTTTCCTTCAAATGATAGTAAGTATAACGTTTCCTTCAAGTGATAGTACGTATAATGTTTTAAGTTATGAGGTCGGCAAGTCGCTTTATCTTTTTTTTTTTTAAAGATTAATAATATGTAAAAGATAAATAAATTACTGTTTGATTACTCAATAAGTAGCCTTACTTTGATTACTATGTTAAGAAACTAAATGTGTTGTCACATCCATGATTTTAATATAACTTGTTAAAAAAATTATAATATTAATTGTTTAATTTTAAGAATTTTTTTTCTTTGATGGATTCAATTTTAGGGCTTGATCGTTTTAAGACGAAGAAATTAACTCAAACAATCTATCTAAGCAAGTCAATACTTACAAATCTTTAACTAAAATGGAAGAGAGTTTGACCATAATCTAGCTCATTTTGGTTATATAAGTTTATTTTAAAAATATTTATATTAAATGATAATATTTTTATAGTTATTAAAAATATATTTAAATAATAACATATTTTATTTTTAAAAAATATAGTTAAAAAATAATATTTATACTAATATTTTTTAAATAAAATTATAAATATTTGTTATTTATTAATTTGTTATTTTATTTTATTTTTTAAAAATATAAATTATCCTGCTTATGATAGGATAATAATTATAACCATCTCACACTAATTTTTGATACATTAGAATAATAATCGTTAGTTATAAATAGATAGTTGTTTTCCCACGATTTTACCATAATTTTTATTTTTATATTTATTTACAAATATATTTAGTCTAAAAGATTATGTATTATCATAATTATTATTTTATTACATTATTTAAAATATTAACATTAATTTTTTTCTTTTAACTATTTACCATATATTTATAAGTAAAATAAAAAATTAAAAAATAATAATGAATAAAATTATCTAATTATTTAAAATGTTGTATATTTTATTATTAAAAGATATTTTTTAAGTAATTATATATACATAAAAAATATTAATATATGTTCGGTTTTGTTTAATCATAACTTTAATATTATATGTCTTATCGATTATGATTATTTTTAGAAAACAAATTTTAAATTTTTATAAATAACTATAATTTTAATTATCTACGATTAAAATATGCATTGTTAACTCATAAACTAATTAATCTCAGCTATTTAAAAGTTAATTGAACTAAATTTAATTAACATAAAATTTAAATAAATTAAATTGAAATAAAAATCACGCCGACAACGTTTAATTTATTTCACACATTTGGTTTATATCTTAAGGAAGATTGAAGAAGTTTGTGATCACATTTTTGTTCTTCAAACGAGAATAGAAACATATAATATATAATCAAGCAATCAACATATATGCTCGCAAAGAACATTCCATTTTATTTTTTTTAATGAAAATATATTAAAAAATTATTAACTAATATCTTTAATATTAATTCTCACAACTCTTAATTCAATATGAAGATATTTTTATTATTATTAAAAAATTTAAAAATATTTTTTAAAATAAATTCTCAAAAATTCTTTTTACCATTTTAGTATTAACGAGGAGCTATAGTAGCACTAGCAACTAAAAACTCCAAATTTTTTTTGTGCTTATAATATATAGCAATTATTTTAATCAACCAATCTTGAATTTGATAAAAATATAAAATAAGAAAAAAAATATCTGAAAACTATTAAAGGGCATAAAGATTTTAGCATTTTGTTTTGATTTTCATAGCTGACAGAATTTTGGTTATGATTAGATGTCTAGGCTTGGTGTTGGACTATATTATTGTTGTGTTCTTCACATTAACCCCGTGAAAAAGAAAAGAAAAACTCTTTCACATGGTGCTTGACATTTTGGATTTGTTCTACTTTTTTGTTATGACTGGATACTTAGTCCACCATCTTATGAGCCCAAGCCCACGGCTTAATGATGATAATGTTACCTTGAACCTAGCTAGATCAATATATACAACACTTTTCTCAAACACCATCTAAATTAGCAATAAAATAGTGTGCTTGTTCTTTAGGAGAATGAGGCAATTATCTTAGACTATTGGTGGAAGGGTCCTAATATATTATCAAGATTTATTATATTTTTTAAAATATAATATTTCAACAAAAAATAAAAAATAAAAATAATTAGTTTATTCAATATTATTTTACATGTTATAACTAATTAAAAAGTAAACAGTACATTCTATTTGACTCTTGATTTTCTTATTTTTTTTTAAAAAAGTTAGTTTTCTTATGTAAAGAAAAAAAATACAAACTATACATGAAATAATTTAAAAATTTTAAGTAATAAATTTCATGAAATTATTTTATCTTTAATTTATTTTTAATATTATCTCCCTTATTCTCAACTAATTTAATTATTTTAAAAAATTATATTTTAACTTTTTTATTTTATTATATATATATATTTATTTTATTTAGAAATAAATCACGCTTACAATTTTAAACTTTTTATTTTACTTCAAAAATTTTCCAAAAATATTTGTTATTATCTTGTTAAATCTCATTTATGATACAATTCAAAAGCAAGTTGTAATTTTTTCTTTACAATATTTATTTTTCATATTATTTTATAACAAAATTGAATATCTCTACTTACTCATAGTTTTTTTTAAATTTATTACGTTTTTATTTTCTTTATATATCAACTTAAAACAAGAAATCAATCCTTAGTAAATTTTTATCTTTTAATATTTATATAATTTTAAGCTCCTCACCTAATTATTATTTTTGTACTCGACTAAAAATATGTTTATTACTTGTGTCGTAATATCTAAATAAATTGCTTTGAATAAAAGATAATAAAAGTATATTATGTTTGGAAAAAGTACAATTTAATTCCTTCGTTATTTGTTGGGTTATCTTTTTAAAAAAATAATACTAAAATTTATCTAAAAAATTTATAACAAATTTTTAAGGATAAATATTTTAAAAATTATTTTTTATTCACAATTATATTATAATTAATGGAATTAAGGTCTACATAGTCACCAAAATTTTAATAAGAATACTTTAATCTTGTTTCTTTTAAAAAAGAATATAAGTGTAATTCTATAATTTTTAAAAGAAATTAATCTATTTTAAATTTTTTTAAGGATAAAATTAAATTTCACTTAAAAATAAAAATAAAAATACTTTATTTACTTTCTAAAAAATATTATCTCTCATTTTATTATTTTATTTTATTTATATATTTTTAATTTATTTATATTTATATTTATATTTATATTTATATTAAAATTATAAATTTATTTTTATTTTTAAAATTATTTAAATTTGTAAATTATAAGAGAAAAATAATATTTTTAATAAAAAAACAAAAAAATTGAGAGAAAATTAAATAAATAAATTATTTTTTATTTATGAATAAATTCTCTCTTTTTTTGAACTTTTTTATTTTTTTAATAAAAGAAAATAAGTTTTTTATAAAATGCTAATCTTAACCCCCCAAAAAAATTTGAATGGAATATTTTATATGAATTTTGATAACTCTTTTAAAAGAGATAATGATATTATACTGTCATATACCTAACAAATTAAAGTATAATTTTGTCAAAATGAATCCACTACTCTTTATTCTTATTTACTATAAAAAAAACATTTAACACCGGATTTTATCATTCATTCGCTTCAGACCTCCCAACCCTTGAGCCGCCTTGCAATAAGCTCTAGGATTTGATCCCTAATTACCGATCAGATTTTGAGTTGTATAAAAGAAACACTATCTAGCATTGAAGATATTTAGGGTAATACCAATATCACTTCATAAATAAGAAGCTTTAAAGAGAAAGCTTCCTTGAAAGCTAGCTTCAGATGACTTCTGCCAAACGTTGCTATATTTACAAATTGGTTCAATATGATTTTCACCAAAACCTCTCAAACTTAACTATAAACTAAAAGATAAATGCAATTGCTTGAAAACTCAGAAAGAACCAAGAATAAATAGTATCTTCTTAAGTTCTTATGACTTCTAGATAAATTGCTTTTCACTCATAGCTTACATACAAACAAAGAGACCACTTTTACTTCTTCTTCCCTTTAGCCATTGATTCAGCAGCATTTGCTCGAGCAGCAGCTTTAGCAAGAGTTGTAGGTTTAATCACACTCTTTGGATTCAAAGCCTTTGTTATCTTGAACACAGCCCAAGCAGTCCCAAATGCATGTCCTGCTGCATCAAGCCCTTCATTTGTCACCTTTGCTGCTGCTTCTCCATACCTGCAATGACAGAAATATAATTGTAGCCTCGGGCCGTCAGAAACTGAAGAAAACAGCATTTAATGATTTAAAGCTAATATCATTTCAAGATCAAACCCAAACATGGTAAACTGCTTTGAGATTGTAGTTGAACACAGCAGTACTCTGAATTAATACCAAGTACTTAACCAGAATGACATTTATCTCTCTAAAATGTATGTGCTTCAACAGTAAATTTACTAAGAACAATCATGATTTTTTTTTTAAATACAAAACAACTCACACACCGATAATTGGAATTGGAACCCTAGATTTTCAAAATGCTTAAATGGATTTTATACTATTGAGCCACAAGCTTGTTGGCGAAAACGATCATGATTCAAGATTATGATACAAAGACAAATTGTTAATAATTTCCACTATTAAATTGAAATTTACCTCTGTGAAACAAGTTCTTTTGTCACTTCTGAAGAAGTTGACAAAACATTCCTTCCAGAAACTTCAATAGCATCCCAAACCTTACCTGTGCATACATAGTCAACAAACAATTGAGTAAGAAAGTGTTTGGTTTCTACAATCAACATATAATGAATTTGGGGGAAAAAAATCAGATGTTTAGGATGAACTTACTGAATCCATCAAAAGAAGCAAGGATCATTTCCCCTGGTGGAAGGCTAAAAAATTTCTGGCCAGCTTTAGAGTTCACAATTGTACCTGTAAAGAAATCGGATACCTTGACAACCCCAGAAAGGATTCCAGTGACAACATTCTCTGACATCTTTGTCATCTTTTTAACCCTGAAGTTTAACAACTTTAAATTATCTATCCCATTACCACCAAATGTGGAACAGAAAGGTAACAGAAACTAGACAGTGAAATCCTCAACAAATAATGTAAACCCAACTTCTTGCTATACAAATAATGTAAACTAGCCTGTTGAACTAGAAAAGCAAAATCTTATTTCCTTATGAAGAAATGGGATGCAAGTTTGAAGTCTTTAGGAGAACCGAGGCTCTTTTTGTAACTAATTATGTTTTTATGTTCAATTTTATCGTTTTGAAAATATTTTCTGTTTTTTAATTCATTTGAGGAAAAAAATAACAATACTCGTTTTCTTAAGTCACAAGAAAGAATCGTAAGTTAAACTATTAACTTAGAATATGGTTTTTAAAATTTTTTGTTTTAGGTTTCAAAAAAAGTATGTAAAAATGAAATTGAGTTCTGACTCGATTTTAAACTTAAACAACGCTATTTTGAAAATTTTAGTGAAAAAAACTGAAACCTCAAAAACAGAATTTCTTACCCTAAACATTAGTTTTTTCGATCCGATCAAAATTAAAAGAGCTTTCTTTACCTCTACCGCTTATAAGAGGAAAACTAGATGAGATTGGTAGAAAAACCAACATAATTCATAATCCTTATCAAATGATAACCCAGAAATGGACTAACTACCCCAGCTAAGAAAATCTAATAAGCAATATATTAAAGATGATGATAAGAAACAAAACAGATGAAAAATAAGCCAGAACAATAAAAGGAAATACCTCTTCATACGCTTTAAAGCTTCTGGACTAATTTCAGAATTATTACCAGCACTCATCCTTATCTTAAAGAACTCATGCCCCCACTTCAACCTGTCCACAGTGACATCCCCACACCAGAGTATCCCTCTTATCATTTGCCCGGACCCAGCAGCAATAAGCCTCGCAACACGTCCACTATAGTCTTCCACATTCGGAGCCAAGGTCGTCCAATACGCATCTGACCTTTTCCCAATCAACTCCCTCTTATTCTCCGATATAAACTCATCCGGTGAGGTCTCTCTCGCTACAGACCCATCTAATACATCCCAATTCTCCATCCCTTCAATCTTTTGAACAGAAAAACAACTGTACTTATCCAAAACCCTGTCCAATTCCTTCAACAATTCCTCTTGCCCTTTCGAAGCAATTGTCAAACCATAATTCAACAAATCACTTTGATCCTTGTAATCGACGGACTTGTCATGATTTGTGTCATTTTGCAAAGACCCTTTTGCCGGAATTTGAAGAGTAAAGAAATAGTGGGACTCGTCGAGCTTCACGGCTGGTTCATCTTTAGCCAACGGCCACTGAATATCGTCGCCGACACGGGCAAGTACAGCAACGATGCTGTCACCTTGCCGAAGACCGACTATCTTGAGGTCACCCCAAGCAAGCTCCACGCTCGAGTCTTTCTCAATGAGATGAACTATAACTCCTGGAACATTGACCAAAACTTCTTCAGAAGATTGGAAGGTTGGATTATGCGAAGCAGATTCATCCTCTGGAAACATGTTCTCTGTAATGTTTTTCCGTATCAAGTGAAGGGTATAAAGATGGAGTAGAAGTAGAAGAATATGAAAGAGGCTTCTGTATTGCTGAGAATGACTTCTGGGTAGAGGGAGCTTGAGTTCAGAGGATTAGGCATAAATGATCAACTTTGATTTGTTTTTCTACTTGGACTTAAATAGAAACTTGGAGATTTCGGATTGGTAATTATGGATTATGATTTGAAAAGTGTACAGAAATCGTAGGAATTAAGGAAGAGGAAGAGCATGTCGGTATGAGATGGAAGAGGTAGGACAACACGTGTCACCCGACATCTTAGCCGCGTCAAAACGGTAGGCAGATATGCTGACGCTATCAACAAACGGAGAAGCCTCTACCGCGCTTTTATTGGAACAAGATGATAAAGTTACATATTATTTATTACTAAAAATACAAAATTAAAATCTAAAAATCTATAATCATAAATATTATATTTATTTAAATTATTATATATTTTTTATTAAAAATATTTACAAAATTAAAAAAATAACATTTTTACTACTTATAATAATAAAAATAAATAGATATAATTGAATGATATTTAATATTAAATATATTTTAATTATATTTTAATTTTAATTATATTAAAAATACTATTTTATCATTTTTTCAAAATATTTCCGCCAATCATTTTAAATTAAAGACACCTATTTAAATTCTTTGTTTCAACTAATTTAACTCGATTGAAATACTATTTTTATTACAACAAGAATATCATAAAAAATGCTAGCGTTTTTATCATTCTTTTGATACCTTTTTTTTTTTTTCTGTTTTCATCTTACATTTAATCCAACAGATAAAAAAAATCTTACTTTCAATCTATAATAGCTTGAAAAATAATAATTTAAAAAGAAGTTTGCTTTCTTTTCGGATAAATTTCTTTTCATTTCGTTTCTTGTTAGGTTAAATAATATCATCATGTATTTTATTATATATTTCTCACGTAAAATTATTTTAATATAATTTTTGATATTTTTAAATCTAAATCTAAATTTATTAATATTTTTATTAAAATTATTGTTAATTTAGATATGAAGGACATGAACTTAAAGTAAATTAATAGAAGCATGAAATCACTATTAATAATAATAAATAAATTGAAGCTCATAAAAAATAATCATTATCATTATTATCACCAAAATAATAAAAAGAATGATACTTTTATGTTAATGTATTAGTTAATTTTTATTATTTATGTTTTATTATTAAATTCTCTAATGTAATTAATATAAATTTCTCTTTCTAAAAAAATATTTTTTATATTAATAAAAAAGTGTATTAAATTAATTAAAAAATATATTAATATAATATTTATAAATAATATGAAAACTAATTTCTTTGAAATTAAATTTTTAGGATTAAGTGTCTAGTATTCTTATAAAATATACAAAATTTACATTAATATATTTTTAATTACATAACCAATTTTAATAGAAGTAAAAGTAAAAATAAATAAAATATAATATTATAATGAATTTTATAAGAATTATGAATATCTTTATACATTTGATTAATATTAGGAGATTAGGCAATTTATGATTTTTATATACTTTAATATTTTATTAGATCATATATGTTCATTGCACCAAAAATCTGTCTCTATTCACATGTGTAAAGAAATTGGCATGGTAAAAATAAATTATAAATTATCAAATAAAAAAATAGAAAAAATATGTTAAAAATATAAGATTATGGTATTTTTAAGTGAAAGTATTATGAACGTTGGTTATTTTTGTGAAAAAAATATTTATACGTAAACTTATTTTTAACCTTGTTATCAAATCTATCAAACACAATCGAAAAAACGTCAGAATTTCATATAGTCATATTTCAAATATATTTTTTATAACTATCACATATAAGATTACATTTATTAATTCATTAGCACATATTTATAATACTTGAATTATTTATGTTGATAAAATATTTATTTATACTCAAGTCAATTTATGAAATTATCAATTAGTCTTTTCTTAAATGTATTTCAATGTTTTTAAGATATTTCATAAAAATAGTTTTTTATGTTATTAAGGATTTTAATAGAATTTGGATAATTGAGTCCAAAAAGATTTAACTGTAATATTATTAAGTTATCGCTATCTCATATATACATTTTATAAAGGTTAAATGGTGTGTAGTCGAAACAGCTAGAAACAGAAAAGCAAAGAAAATTAGCCTTATAATTGAGTTAAAAGTGATTCGTATGTTAGTTCCTTAAAATCATATAAGAGAAAAACATAATAGAGCTACCAAAAACGATTTTTACTTGAATGATAGTGGTTATTTGACATCAATCTATTAGAGCATAAGAGAATTTTAATGGCTTAATCAATAAGGAGAAAAGAAAATGTGAAGTGTTGGTTTAAGAATTTCTTATATCTATCTTGTTAGGTGATCAACAAAATAGTGGATGTACGCATGCATATATATTGAATTAATGAACCTTCAACTAGTAATGTTAATCTGAAATTACAAATGATTTTCGGTAAGATAATTTCTATTTATTATTTTTATTTTTATATAATTTCTTTTTAATTATATATTTTTTACATATTTAGATCAAATAATTTTGTGTATAATCATGATTATTTTGATTTAATTATTAAATTTTAAAGAAACTATTTATATTAAACTTCTATTTAATTTTCTTGTTATATGATTTGATTTAATTTGAATCATTTAGTTAGAATTATTTATTATTAAATCATTTCTAGAACACACACAAACACTTGTTTTTTATGTGTTGGCTTTGATTGTAGTTGTTCCGTAAATGTATTTGATTGACGAGTACTTATTGGAACATTGGTTTAGATACCGCTCACATTAATATTAAAAATTATGAAAATAGAATAGGGGCTTATAAGTAAGGTACATTGGGGAAGTATCCTATAGAGGGTAGCATAAGATTGAGTTTGTAATTAAACATTTATTTTGCATAGTGGAAAGTTAAGTGACCTAGTGGATCAATAGTTTTCTTTTTAGGTCATGGTTGTGGCCTAGGTTGTTTCTACCTAAAAATATCGTATGTTATTATTTTATTTCTGCACTTTATTTTTACACTCGATTGCATGCCTCACAACTCTATTTAGGTTATTAAATTATAAATTAATCAAAATTGGAAATAACCTATTCTACTCCTCTTTAGGTTAATTAGGTCCATATTTTATAAATTTTCATTTGATATTTAGGGACACACACTCCTACTTATAGACTAAATGAAAGAAGGTGAGTCATCTGTTAGACTCTCATTCTTTGATAGATATAATTACCCTTGCTGGAAGGCTTGTATGTGAGACTTTCTCAAACAAGATGAAAATGTCTGGGATGATATTCTTGATGGTTGGGAACTATATTCGGTAACAAAAGATAATGTTACAATTATAAAGCTATGAAGAGATTATACCACTAAAGAATGTAGCCTTAGTGGGGCAAATAAAAAAGGTTTAAGCTCAATCTTTATTGTAGTGTTGATTGATGAGTTCCATTACATCTCTGACTATGGGACTGCTAAAGATACATAAAATGCACTTGTTTTTTTCTCACGAGGGAGCTTATCAAGTGAAACAAACAAAATTGAGTTTGTTAACATCACAGTTTGATTCAATTAAAATGAGTAATAATGAAACTTTTGGTTAATTCAATGCTTGCTCTTGTGATATCATTAATTTTTGTTCTAACCTTGGTGAGAAAATTCCACAACCTATACAAGTACGCAAACTCCTAAGCTCTTTAACAACAAACTACAAGGTGAATGTTATAGCGATAGAGAAAAACAAGAATATGGACAATTAAGTTGAGGACAATTACCATCGAGTCAATCCAAACTTATGAGCTTACTCTTAATCCACCCAAGAAAAACAAGGATGTGATACTCAAAAGCTCCAAAAAGGATATCTCTAATAGTGATGAGGATTTGAATGATGAGTCACTAGTCTTGTTAGCACGAAAATTTAAAAATTTCCTAAAAAAGAAGGGTCAACAAAATAATTAATCTAAAAATGGACAATTAAGTTGTTTAAGAGACCAAAAGTCAAGGAAAATCAAGAATCCTAGCTCTAATGGTAAGAAAACTAAACCCACTAGCCCTTAATGCTTTACTTGTAGAGGATTTAGTAATATTTCTACAGAATTTGTGAACAATAAAAAGAAAGTTGAAAAAACCTTTAATATTACACTCAGTGACATAGAAAATGAGCAAGATAATACTAGTAACTCAAAGGATGATGACAATAACTATCGTTGCTTCACCGTAACAACCAAAGCATACCACAATGACTCTAACTCTAACTCGGATGAAGAAAATGAAGTAGAAACTCTTCTCTCTTAATTTCTAAGTTTAATGTTTCTAATAACGACGAATTATTCATGGATTGTCTAAGTGTCAAGAAAGAGAGAGATAAACTACTTGTTGAAGTAACTAAACTTAATGATATCATCAATGTTCACAAAACAAATTCCTCTAGCCTAGAGAAAGATAAAAAAGAATTGTCTAAACATATTAACGCTCTGAATCTGAGTCTTATAAAAACTAATCAGAAAAACAAAAAACTTAGGCAAGAACTTAGTATTGCTAAATAAACGGTGAGAAATTTGACCATAGATGCTGAAAAATGGACCAAAGTCATAGATTATGGAAAACTGTATGGAGATAAGAGAGGTCTTAGATACATAGATGAATAGTCAACACTTTCATTATATAAAACACAATTTGTAAAACCCACCATTGCTCTGGCATGTAAGGTAATTTATGTACCTTATCACTCTGAGCAAATTCAGTTTGTTTCCATCTATTATCATTGTGGTAAGAAATGACATATTAGACCTAAGTGTATATTTCTTTATACCTATGATTCTATCACGAATACAAATGTTTCTAGGACACCTCAAAAATTTCTCAAACGTAAAGCTTTTACTATAAGAACTACAGAAAAAAGAGGAACCTAAGAAACCAATAATTCGAACTTCCAAAATTAAAAGAAGATGGGTTAAGAATTATGATTTGCACTACATTGTTGCTCACATAACGCTTAAAGCTAAATCAAATATCGCTTGATATTTTGACAGCAGATGCTTTATACATATGATTGGGAACCATTCTTTGTTTAAAAGTTTTGAAGAATTCAATGAATGAACAATTATTTTTGGTGATGTTAAAACATCTACAATTGTTGGGAAATGCTCTGTTCAAATAAATGGTATCCCTAAACTTGATTAATTTTTATATGTGGAAGGACTCAAGGTAAACTTGATTAACATAAGTGAAATATGTAACAATGATTTCAATGTGAAATTTATGAACAATTACTGCATTGTAAAATATCGAAATGGTGAATATATGATTAAGGGAATTAAATCATATGACAATTGTTATTGCATTAACACATTACCTATAATAACATGTAACCTAGCTATCAATGATTCAACTACCTTATGGCACAAAAATCTAGATCATATGAATTTTAAATATATGATTAGATAGAGTAAAATTGAGATTGTACGTGGTCTACCTATTCTTTCAAAAATATAACACCTATATGTGGACTATGTCAATTAAGTAAACAAACTAGGATCGCTCATAAGAAGATCCAAATTATCAATACAAACAGAGTATTGGAACTGATGGTGCTTTGTAGCCCCTTGAATTCCTTGTTAGTAAGAGTTGTAATACTGGTTTATTCTACTCCCTGAAACGTATGGCAGGTTCCTCTTACCTTGAAGCTTAGGATGAACTTCTTATAATCCATCTCAAGAGGGCCAAGAGTTTCAAGTCATTGGGCTCCTAGGACCACTTGGCACGCTGCAACAAGAAACACATTGTAAAGTCTTTTATTCTTCATTATGGTTAAGCCAAACTGAGAGATTAAGGCTTGGTTAATGAATTTATGGGTGATACCTCCATCTATTAATACTAGCACTTTTTTTATTTTTTTTAGCTTACCCATGACTCTGATGGTTTATGGGTGCATAGTGCCTGCTATGGCATGGAAGGAAATTTCTAGTACCAATTTCTGAGGATCTTATTCACGAATGGATTCTTCCATGTCATCTGGGGAATCTTGAGGTGAATCCTCAATCATGAATAGCTGAGACCACGCACATCGGTGGCCAACCACAAAATTCTCATCATAGTAATAGCATAGTCCTTTGTCCCTCCGTTCATGTGCTTCTTGGTTGGTAATTCATCTAAAGGGCAGTGATGGAGCTATTGAACTTGAGCTCAAATGTTGGATGGGGAGAGGTGCAAACATACCAACTGTGGAGTTTGGTTGCTTTGGTCGCATTGAAAGTGACTAGTAGCAAAATGGTTGAGTTGACTTCTTTTGTAGTTGATTTTTTTCTTTAATCAACCTAGTTACTCCAATAACATCGGTCAATGTTCAAAGTTATTTGATTTTGACATCAATATGAACTTTATCTCTAAGTCCAATAACGAAGCATGCATATATCATTTAGATAGAATGATATGCAAGTTGAAATTTATAATATATATTATCTCACTACATTGTTATCATTTATAATTTGGTATTTTTAGAATTTGATAGATTACAATTTTCCTTCGTAATATATTTTGTATAATATCAAGGTGCTATTAGAGGTGTCCATAAATCGGACCGGATGAGACCAAATTGTAAAATCGGATCGAATCGAACGGTTTTACAAATCAAATGGTACGATCCGTTTTGTACTAATTTTAAATCGTTCGAACCGGACCGACCAGTTTAATAATATATTAAAAATTTTACATTATTTTTCATTAAATGTATAAAAAAATCGAACAAACCGGACCGAATCGTTTTATAAATCAAACGAGCTGGTCCGGTTTATATTAATTAAAATCGTTTTAAACGATTTGGTCCGATCCGATTAAAGTTTTTTAACCAAAACCATATCGGATCAGACCGCACGTGAATATTCATCTATTCCGTATTATTAGAAGTAAATGATGTAATTTGAGGGATTTGATTATATTTATTTTACATTGAGATATATATACTTTAATCAAGCCAACTGCACTCTAGAAATTTTTGATTCATTATTTTTGCACGAATGCATACTCTAATTTTAATTTAAAAAATCATGCTGCAACAATCATTAAATTACTAACAAATTTATTTAATTATTTTCCAGAAAATAGAGTTTTTCTTTGTCATTAATTAGAAACAAAATAATAATTAGAAAAATAATCTTTGAAAATTCACTCTCGTTTATTTTATTGTAAAGATAAATATCAAGCATGTATTTTTTATACGTTGCCTATAATAAAAATAGTAAAAAAATTTAGAGTTAGATTATTGTACTCGTATATATTCCTCATGGAAAAAAGAATCAAATCATGGGGGCTCCACTGAAAACAACGGCATAAATCCGATAGACAGCCAAGAAACGAATAACAGGGCCCACAACGCAAATTAAAACCAAAAAAGAAAATAAGCATGCAATGTCCAACCGACCAAAATTTTCCAGTTGATAGTGTTCATCGTCTTCGTTGTCTAACTTTCTCCGAGGTTCGGTTTGCACTTTGCACAGTCAACCAATTACCAAAATGTTCTTCCATCTTCTATGAAATCCTTTACTCAACACAAATTCCCTTATTATTTTCTCTCTCGTTTTTTCTCTAATGGGCAGCACTGAAGGATCTAAAAGACCCATATCCCTCTACAACTCCTCGTCTCCATCTACACCTCTGCTTTCAAAACCCATCTACCCTTCTCCAGTTGAACACCCCCCTTCTTTACCATCACCATCCCAAAACGAACCACCTGAATCATACGTTTCCAGACCTTTCAAGGACCTCTCTTTTCTCATCCTCTTCCTTCTCTTTGTTATCTCCACTTTTGCTTTTGGTATTTTCTCCATCTTCCACCGAAATATCAACTACTCTAATCTCGCTTCGTATTCTTATGATTCCAGCTCCTCTTCTTGTGTAAAAAGCTCCCTTTCTTCTTCTGCCAATTGGGTTTTCTCTCTTTCGTCTTCTTCTTCTTCTTCCTCTTCTTCTTCTCATCTTCTCAAGGATTTGATCTGGACCCTTGTAGTTACCTTGATTTTGAGCTTTCCCATTTGCTTCTCTTTGCTTTTGTTGCTCAAACATTACACCAAGCAGATTGTCTATATCACGTTACCGTTCTTCATTGTCATACCCATTTTCTTTAACATTTATTGGTTTGTGGCGTGCACGGTTAGCTCGTCCTGTAGCAATGTGTTTCCATTAGCTTATAGGATTTTAGTGCTGGTGTTTTTGTTTTTGGTTATTGGGATAATTATGTGGATATTTGTGGCTAATTGTCATCGAATTGAGCTAACCGTAAGTGTAATAGGCGTTTCCTCAGATGCTTTATCGAGGAATTTGGGTTTATTTGGAACTCTGCCTTGTATGACATTAGGGTTACTGGTTTATTATGCGCCAATAGTTGTTTTCATGGTATGTGCTTGGTTTAATGGGAAAATTGTTCCCCGAGAATCTAATGGAGAATATACATGTGTTTGGAAGCAAGATAGTTGGGTGCCTGCTTACTTTGCATTGGCTATTCTTACTATGTTGTGGTCTGCAACTACAATGGTGGAAGCACAGGTTTATGTGATCAGTGGGACTATTGCACAGTGGTACTTCACTAAGGCAGATTCAACTCCAAAACGGAGTATTCGAAGTTCTTTAAGGTTTGTTTTCTCACTCTTTTCTTTGTAATAGCTTATTATATAGTAATGTTTAGGTGCTGTTAGTTCTTGGGATTGACTCACTTATTAGTAGCCAGTTACATCGAAACTACTGATTCATGCTAAAGTGTTAGAAAGTTGAGGTTTCCATAGTTTGATGCATTAGTTAATCTAGCAATTTAGTGTAATCTAACATGGGTACTTGCTTAATATGTCCCGAGTGTTACAATCTACTGGTTATACTCGATAAATACTTAGAGTTGAGATGTTGTCTAGCAGCCTGTTAATTCTACGATTTGCTGGTAAATAATATTATTGTACCAACCGTGATTTTATAATGTTAGCTAGATATCTGGTTGCAGTTGCATAATATAATCACATGGTTTAATAAATTGAAAGAGTCATCTCTCTGTTTGCTATTAAATTATTGGCAATACTAGCTGCCAAATGATAACTAATCATCCATTTTTATTATTTATACTTATGAGAACATTTTTATCAAGTTATTTGGGGTGGAGGGTGGGAGATTGGGAGAACTGCTGTCAAAAGGGAAACTATCTGCTCTTCTAAAGGTAGTATGAATACATTGCATTCGAATATAATGTCTATGTTGATTACAATTTTGTTTGAGGTTTAACATTTCTCTTATCAGTTCTGTTCATTTGGTACATGCAGAAATGCTCTTGGCAACTCCTTCGGCACAGTGTGTCTCTCTGGCTTACTTATCTGTGTTGTTCGTGTGGTACGTGCTGTTGTTGACAGTGCCAGACAAGAGGACGTTCCTGGTGTGGTGAGCCTTATATTATGTTGCTGTGTCAATGCTTGTCTGTCAGGTGTTGATTTTCTTAACAAGTTCACCATCAACTTTGCTGCAATAACTGGTGAAGCTTATTGCACATCTGCTAGGATGACATATGAACTTCTAAAACAAAATCTTCTTTCTGCTGTTTTTGTTGAAACTATCTCCACTCGTCTACTGGCTGGTATTATTTGTGTGCTCTCGGCAATATATGCAATTGTGGTATGTGGTCCTTCCTCATCTCTGTCAGTGTTATTTCAAGTTTTCATCTTTTGGCATGTGTGTGTCACTCATTTTGTACTTAATGGTGCTCGTTAGTGCAAGCCTTGCACTGATCTCTTTGAGGCTTGGTTATAACTTATAACCTACTTCTTTTTCAAACTTAAACAAAGGAGTGAGATTGTAAGTAAATTTGGCTTGACTTCCATGTGTGTGCATAAATACTACTAAAAAGTATGCATGCACTTCAGACTTCATTTTGTTCTATGACCTCTTCTACTTTTCTTCTCCAAAGTTCCTAATATTTCCTTGATTAACAATGTGCATAAGCAGGTTTGCGTAATCGTAAAGAGCAATCTAGGAGTTGATTCATATTTCGTGGCAGCACTGGCTTGGCTCCTGTTGATACTAGTGTTGGGTTTCTTTGTCCATGTGTTGGATAACGTTATTGACACCATTTATGTATGCTATGCAATAGATAAGGACAGAGGAGAGGTCTGTAAACAGGACGTTCATGAGGTTTATATTCACCTACCTATTAGCATAAACCATAGACCATCGTCTCTTATAAGGACTCTTGGTGTATAAAAAATCCTCATAATGATTTGTTGTTAGTCTGGGATTTGTTTGTTTTTTAAAGTAGAATTGCTTGCTGGCATGAATGTGCAGAAGTTGGAGAGAGAGAAAGAGAGAGAGAGAGAAAGGGCAATCATCGTCAATGCGCTCTGAGTTCTGACTCATCTTACTATATCTGAGGCATTGGCATGTCGATAGTGAAAACTTAACTAAGAAGATGATAACTGCGTATTTCCTAAATAGATTCATAGCAGAAAATATACTGTGTACTGGAATTGCGCATTAAAAAATTATTGATGTCAACAAAGTAAAATATTAGCATAAGCAACATCAAAAAAGATGTCTATTACGTCCGTTTGTGAGTGAGAACTCGACATATCGATCCGTCAAAAAAGGTATCTATTACGACCGTTTGTGAGTGTGAGAACTCGACATATCAATCCGAAGAAAAAGAATTATAACAAATCTATCGTACGCAACAATGATAAACAACAAACACGAACCCATGTAGACTTGAAACTCCACTCAAAGAATAGGTTTAATTGTACTAAATTGAAATGCGAGGCGACAATCTGGGTCACCACTCGGGTAACTGATTGATCAAGATCTGTCTCTTGACCCAATTCAATGAGTGGGGAAAGGGAATTCAATACAATAGATAGCAAAAGGCAGCACAAAAGGAATGAATTTTCTTGTTATGCTTACGCTTATTCCGAAAACAGATTCATCGATCACTTAATGCGTTTAAGATATTAGTATTATAGTAATTATTTGTGTACTTTTTTCGATATTTCATTATATGTGTTATCTATATGCGACAAATATGTAGGTAAAAAATGAGTATTTTTTTATATTAATTCTTACCTTTTTAATAACTTTTGCGTAACTATTTATCATGTGTTGATAGTATATATAGTGGGATACTGAAAGTGAGACGTTGAATTGCATTTTTATTTTTTAACAATTATATTTTATTAAATGAATTAAGTAAATTATTTCATTGGTTTAACTTTAAATAAGTTGAGTTCACATACTCATTGGGATGGTAGTTTGGGATCAGGCTCGTTTGATAGCATATTATTTTGGGTCCAAAACAATTCAATACATGTCCTATTATTTCAAGTTTTATTTATTTTTTTAGTGTTTTTAAATATTTTTAAAAATTAAAATAATGTTCAAAATTAATAGACAATTTGGATTAGATAATTTTAAATCGAATTCAATACCATTTAAAATGACTCAACTCAATTAGTCTCTTGTGTAAATTTGATTCAGTTTAGATCTAGCCTAACATTTACACGCTTAGATGCCCATTTGATACCTCCGGTACTAACCATGATCACTACTAGTAAACAAAATAGAAAAAGTTGTGTTGCATCATGTCTTTCAATAGAGGCAAAGTTTACCCTCGTATCTTCACTCAATCATATGTACTTCCAACTAGAAGAAGCTGGGAACTAACACCAAGATTTGTTGGGTTGTCATACTCAATAACAAAGCAAGTTCACAGCTTTCATATCATCCATGACCAAAAGAGTAATGCATATAAAAGCGAAGCCCTAGAAACCCCTTCACACCTCATGATCACAGAAAATAATAAATATTAGCCTCAACCTTCAAAGATGGTGGGCCTGATAAAGAGTTTTATTTATGTCCAATTCCACGTGAGATGACATGTTTCCCCATACACGTCTAAGCATTGAGTTGATTGCAAATTTTGTGGATCTAGTGTTTGTATATTTCCTCCTTATTAGTGACTTTTCAATCTTCATCACTATCTCAAATATATTTTATAGGATATATTATATGTTTGAGATGTTGCCTCTTCACTGTACAGTTTACTTAGACAAACTTGTTGGAGTAATCAATTTAAGAATAATGAAATCTTGATCAGGAATTGAGTGTATGTATAATATTATATATTAACGAATGTCAAAACAAACAGAAACAAATTCCAACTTGGTAATTTGAGAATATGAACAGGATAACGGCAATTGGATGTATATACATTCTCTCATTTCTACCAAGAAAAAAAAATCTTCTTTCTTCTTTTTTCTTTAATTTTTTCTGTGTCAAAATCAATTTGTGCTCGTGTTTGTGTTATATCATGTTTGTATTTACGTGTTAGTTAAATAGTATTTTATTAAGTAAATTATTTATAATAGATTTATAAAATAATTAGTAGTAAATTACAATTCAATTGTGTATTTTGGTTATCAAGAATTGGGATCCCGAAGTAATTTCCTTTTTGTTTAAGAGAAGTATATGTATAGCAATTTTTTAGATGGGTTAAATATAATTAAATTTATATAACTCAATCTAATAAAAAAATTATCACCTTAATATAAAGAATTGATCTTTTGTTTATTGCTGTTTGCTTTCATGGAAAGACCGAGGGAAACACAGAAATAGAGAGGTGTGGATTTGCAGGATGTGTGATCCAAGATGGAATTACTGTTCTACGTATTAGTGTACACCTATCAAACCAATAATAATAATAAATAAATCATCCAAAAATCGTTAGTTTTTGGGGAAGGTTTTTTACTTACATGTAATGGTTTCGGAAAAGTTATTAAAAAATATATGAAAAAATCCAAAAATATATATATAATTAATATTCGGTTTATAATTTAATTTATTAAATATATAAATTAATTAAATAAATATAATTAATTTCGAATACGATTTTCTATATAACTATAATCGAACTGTAATCATGTTTTATATTCGATTTATACCCAAAATCGTATCTATTTTTAAAATTTATTAGATAAAAATTGAATTTATAATTTTTTTACTTCCTTTCTAATGCATTCAATAAGCTATATATTTACAGAACAATTTATGCAAATTTTATGTAATTAGTACATTATTGGTTATGACAATATCAATTTCTAACAATATCAATTTCTAAAGAGAAAACGTAAATTTTAATTTAGATTATGTAAAAAAAATTAATATATTGTTTTCATTATTTTTTATTTTAATTGAGTATTTATGTAATTATAATTTCTTTTAATTAACTATTTTATTAAAAAAATTAAAAATTATTTTTCCTCTTCTTAGACTATATTTTTCTTTTATTATAACTCAAATCTCAATATTCATTTAAAGTTTTAAAATACATATCTCTATTAAAATGAGAGAAATTAGATTAGTGTTAAAGATTTTAATTTTTTTAGTTTTGAAAGAAATAACTAATTAAAAGAAATCGTAATAATATAAATAATTAATTGTAATAAAAAATAACAAAAATAGTATATTAAAATTTTCACATAATATAAGTATCAAAATAAATGTTTGTTCATTTTTAAACTAAATGGGTATATGCTTGTATCCATATTTATAAATTGACAAATTTTCAACTCTACCATGTGTTATTCCTTATTTCTGGAATATAAATTCTACCAATTATATGTTATCTTTATTTGGGTAATTGTATTCTTCAATAAACTAATTACACTAATTTTATATTTCATTAGTTTATAATAACTTACTTTAAAAATAAAGAATTATTTTTCGTTTAACTAGTATGATTAAACTAAAAATGTTCGATTATAAATACATATCTTTATGTTTTTTTTAAATAGCAAATATCTTATATGTTTTAAAAATAACAAATATTATTATTTTTTAATTTTTTAAGAGAATTATTTATAATAAAATTAATAAAAATTATAAAATTTAATGAAAGATATTATAATAAAATAATAATATAAGAAATATAATTGACAATTTTTTAATCTTAAAAGAGTATTTTATAGTTCTAGAAAATCACATAGAGTTCTACATAATTTTCCCAACCAAAAACGCATATACCTTGCAGAATAAGACAATTAAGATTAATTATTACATTTCTAAATATCTCAAATTATAAACTTTTATTGACAAGTTAATAATAAACTTAAAATTAATTTCTACTAATGGAATGTGTTTATTTAGTATTCGTTCGTACTTTTCTTATTTTAAGTCATACATAATCACAAAAAATTAATATACTTGAGAGAGTTTGAATTATATCTTCCCTGATATTCGTTTGGTTTTAAAAAAATAATAAAAGCACAATCGTATTTTTTTTATTTAGTAAAATTGATATTTTTACTCAATAATAATTAATATTGTAATTCAACTAGTAGAATTTTTCACCTTTATTATCATAAATTTAAGTTAAAATATCTCTTACATATTATTTTATTTATTTAGTTTGATAAAAAAATTCAAATATCTCCTTAAAAAATGATATTGTAATCTTAGTTTCATTATTTTAGTCTACATGTACTCGTTGGATGTGAGAGAGAAGAAATATGATGTAAATAGTGATAAGTATGTGCTCTAATAGTAATTATAATCTCACCGTCTCTCCCTCTCTCTTTGATTAAAATACATCTATTTTATTTAAATATAAATAGTTACAATAATAATCTTATTCTTATCATTTACATCCAAAAGTAAAACTTCTTCAAACATATCAAAAAATTTATCTATAAAATTCAAAAGCTCAAAATTTACAAAGAGTTAAACTAATAGCTATTATGCTCCTTAAGTTTAAACCTAAAATAAAAGTTTCCATTTTCACACATTTTTTAAATCTCCTTTATGATAGCATTCATAGGGACAAAATCACAATCTTTACTTAAAATTAATGAAATAACTCGTTGTTAATAAGACTCAAAATTAATTGATTCTCACAATATTTGTATAGCAATACACAAAAGGCTGTTAGTCAAACCATTAATGTTAAAAATAAATTATCTATAAACAATGAAAATATCAAGTGATTTACCCGTAGCATCTCTAACAACACATCCTACACTAATTCTTTTCTCATCAATGAAAAGTGTAGCATTGTATTTACTTTGATTTTTTAAAAAGGTGATAGCTTCTACTTGATCATCCTCTCATTTAAGTCCTTTTGTTGCTTGCTTTTGGCAGTTTCTTAAGAACAACTTTTCACAAAATCTTCTTGCATCATATTCACTCAATAAATGATACTATCGAACTTCCTCCCTTTTTTTATGCAATACCTCATTTTGATTATGCTAAATAGTTTATGTAAGATAAGAAAAGTGAGATACATCCTTGTTATAATATTGCAACTATACGACATTCTGTAGCTCTACAAACGTCCTTTCTATTGTCCTCTCCATAGTAGTTGAAAAAATTGAAGACCTCTAAACCTATCTAGCATTTTCACATCCCAAAAAAGCATGAAACAAATCTTTAGCATTAACATTGTAAAGGCATCACAAAGGATAAACAACTACTCTCTTTGTCACTAATTGAGTATATACAGGAAGAATGTTATTACATGCACACCAAATAAACATCTTCACTTTATTAGGAAGAATAAGGCTCATTTTGTATTCCACCAATTTGAGCCAACATTTCTACTAGACTTAACTCTATAGTCCATTCTCACTATTGACCTTCTCAATTTTTCGGCCAACCAATAGCTATTCTTAACAGAAAACAATCCAATTGAAGATTTACCCTAAATCAACTTATCTATAAGGGAATCTGTAAAATAGTATCAACCTTTTTAATTAAAAAGTTTTTTCAAATAACACTTCCTTTCATAACCCAACATCATTTATTAGATAAAAAACACAAACCTTAGTATTTAGTTTACGTGGGGAATAGGTTTTGTCAAAACCAACATAAGGTAACCATTGGTTTGTATATATTATAATATTTCTACCATTACTAACCCTTCATCTCAAATATTCATTACAAAGCTTTCTTTCCCAAATTATACCCCTTTATAAATAGGATGCATAAGTAACAACCTTAGCATCTAGAAAATTACTAGTTGGAAAATATTTTTCCTTAAACACATTTCAAGCTAGAGAATTTTAGTTTTATAATAATCTCCAATTATACTTAGAAATCAAAGCTAAAACAAATTCTTGAAGCCCATTGCACCGAGAGCTTTATGTTTACAAAGCTTATCCTATGTCATTCAATGTATAGCCTTTTTTTCAAGTCATATCCTACCAAAATTTAGCCATTAGATTTTACAATTCATTACAAAGCCATAAGGGAAATTTGAAGCAGCTCATTGAGTATGTAAGAATAGCTTATATATCTGACTTCAAAAGTACCTCATTCCCGACCTTAGAGAGCATTTTTTTTATTCAAAATCTTAAATTTTCTCCACAACTTATCTTTTAATTGCCCAAATAACTTCATCTTATTACTTCTAGTCATGGCCGATAGCTCAAGGTAACGTTCATGAAAGTTCACAATTGGTATAGCCAATATCTCTTGGGAGATCATCATACAATCTTCAGAAGTGTTTGGGCTATAACACATTGCAGGCTTCATAATATTCACTTTCTGCCTCTAGGCTTGTTCATACAAGAAAAGTACCTACTTAAGGACTTTACAACTTTCCTTAGATAACTCCAAGAAGAAAAGGATGTCATCAGTAAAAAAACAGATGGGACATTCTTAAGTTGTTCCTTGTAACAACCACATGTTTTAGGAGACCATCATTTTCAACCTTCTTAAGTAAACCAAGTCAAACCCTCAGCACCAATGATGAATAAATAAAGGGATAAATGATCCCTTTACTTCAATCCTATTTATAGCTTAAATGATTGTAGTTTAACTACATTAATCAAAAGTGAGTTAGAAATTGTTTTCACACAATTCATAGTTAGATTCCTCTATCTCTTAGCAAAACCCAACGTGGCTAGTATATATTCTAAGAACTCTCATTCCACTCTATCATATGATTTACACATGTCCAATTTGATAGTAGCTCTTCCTTTCTTTCCCTTAAGAATTCTTCATTTAAAACTTAAGGCATGCTTAAGAAGTATCATCACCCATTGTGCTCCAAAACTCTTGAAAAAAAAGTGAACACATTCTCTCCTACCCAGAAGTCTTATTTGGGTGTATTTGAGCAAGGGCACTCTCAATATCAAGCTTAGTAAAAAGCCTAAGCAACAACTTGTTCATCTCATCATCGACTTTAGGTAGGACACATGAATCAAAACATTGAGAATTTACAATACCATCACTAGAAAACAACTTCAAATAAAATCTTTGAAAGATATTCTGAACATCTTCACCTAATGTCACTCAATTTTCATACTCATCAAACAAGTTGGTAACATTATTTTTTTTTACTAACCTTTTCATAAAAAAATCTTGAATTTTGATTCCATGTTTAAGACAATCATGTCTTGACCTTTGTTTCTACATAAGTTCATTCAATTCTAAGAGATTATTTATCTCATTTTTTAAACCCCTAACTTTTCTCGAATCAATTACTTGAGAATCCACCTCTACAATTTGATGAAGTTTCTCATCCAACTTATCCAATCTTCTTTGAACATAGTCTACAATATTTTAATTCCACGTTAATAGAACAGAAGAACACACATTCATCTTGTATTTCATTTGACCGAAATCCTAACTTCTATTGAAATTGGTATCTGAAGCACCCTTAATAACATCGTAGCATTCATACACCTTTAATCATAAGCCTTTAAATTTAAACTATGCATCTCAATGTGCCATTAACAAGAAATTTTTAGTAACTTAATAATCAGAAAGAATAGGTATTTGTTGCTTATAAAACAAATGATATGTTTACTTTTTAACCATTGAAATGCTTTCTTCCCCTAAATGATAAAAACAAAACGTTTTGTTTTTTGATATTTTACTATAAAGAGTAAAAAAAATCAAGATATTAAATTTATTAGAAAATTTCTTATAACAATAAAAATAATATTCTAATAATAATAATAAATAATATCTAATTAGATATTTTTTAAGAATAAACAATATAAATAATTATAGTTAAATTTAAACGATATTTAAAATAAAATAATATATCATTTTTTTAATAAATAATGAAAATATATGAATTAAATATAAAAGATATATTTTTATAATTTATGATATTTTTTCTCAAATTCTTTTTATCATAGTTCAGTATAATTAATATTAAGAACGAATATAGGAGAAGAAAATATTACAAATCATTACTTAAACAACTTTTTTTGAAAATATGCGAAATTAATTATTTTACTTGTAACTCGAATTATGACCCTTGCAATTTCCAGAAGAGGTGCAATATTGTGCTGCTATGTACCCTGAATTCATAATTCAGAAACAAATGATATCTTTTAATTAGTGTTTAAAATTCATTTTTTATAGCACTTACGAAAAATACGATTTCATAGATATTTAGAATTAAAAAAGAATAAGAATAATGACATTAGAAAAATAAAATGTTTGAATCGTTTATTTTGTGACTCTAAGTAAATTATAATTGTTACTTGTTAATGTTAAGGGCTTAAACATAGTAAATGTGAAGGTTCGAACATATTAACGACATATATTGTATATTTTATTACTATATGTTTATCTATATGTGTTATTCTTCATTTTAAACAATTTTTACCTAATTATATAATAATAAATCTATTATTATTTATAAGATCTTAAAACCCGTAAAAATTATGTTTATTATAATATCTTTTTAAGATTTGTTTATAAAAATTAATCATATAACAAATAATTTTTAAATAATTAAAAGTTTTGAATTTTTAAGATTTGGTTTCCTAATACTTTGAGTTTTTAAATCATTGGTTATATTTATAAAATTATTTGGATCACTTTAAGAAAATATTATATATTTTAAAAACTAAGGTAATTTTGATGTATTATTTTCAATTTTAATTATATTGTAATATGAATATACATTATCTTATACCAAAATTATATGATAATTTTTTTTGTTTTAAATATTATTACATTCATATTTATAACTAAAAAACTCTAGAGGTATAATATATATGTGTGAGTTAAAGTATAAAAATAGTTTAATTATATAATATAATATCTTTCAATAAAATTTTATTTTTAACCATCATACATATTTTTTTCTTAGTAAAATATAAAAATTATCTTTTATATATTTAAAAATATAATATATATATATTTTTAAAAAATTAAAAATAAAATTATATAAATAATTAAATCATATATAAAAATAACAGGAGAGTATAACAAGTAATGGCAGACACTGAATCTGAGCCCTTCACAAAAGGAAACCAAAGAAAAGGATAACCATGGCTTTCATTGACTTAACCTTAATGGAAAAATTATAACTTTAAATGATTTGCAAAAATACGCATATTTACACACTGGCCTTTTAATCTATTCCATTTAAAAATAAACGAAAAGGAGGAAACGGGATCCAGTACATTTGTACTTGAAAATATAACACTTTATGTTTTAATTATAAGTATTTGAGTATTGCAATTATTTAAAAATTTAGATAAAAAAATAAAAGATCATAAATTTATAATATATTTTATTTTAAATAATGTGATGAAATTTGATAGAATATTACAATTGAATTCATGAAAAATAAAATTGTGACAAAAAATATTATTTGGCGTGAAACTTTTAAAACACTAATATGGTTGTATCAAAGGGGTATTTATAAATCGAATCGGATTGGACTAAATCGTAAAATCTGATCGAATTGAACGATTTTATAAATCAAACGGTTCAGTACAGTTTGTACTAATTTTAAACCGTTCGAACCGGTTTAATAATATATTAAAAATTTCACATTATTTTTCATTAAATGTATAAAAATCAAACTAAATCAGATCGAACCGTTTTATAAATCAAACGGTGAAGTCCGGTTTGTATTAGTTAAAATCATTTCAAACGATTCGGTCTAATCCGGTCCGAATAATATAAACGATCCGGTTAATTTTTTTTAACCAAAACCAGACCGTTGGACACCCGTAGTTGTATCTATGCTAATCAATTTTATAAAATTTGAAAACCTAAATTTAATAAAAAATAATTAAGTATAATATTTTTAAAAATATATTTATAATTTATACTCGGTAGAAATGAGCTAAAAGCTGCATTGATTTAAGTATAATAATGTTGAAAACAAAATTGTTATGCTTTTCAGTTTGGATACTAATTAAACTGTAAAGTTGAAAGAGGGACAAAGTTGTAATATAAAGGAAAACAAATGGCACTTCCAAGACGCCCTCCCTATAAAGGAACAAGTTCCACACACTCATAGACACACACACACAAAAAAAATTAAAAACTAAAAATAAACAACATTCAACTTCAAGACACAGCACAGCACAGCAACCATGGCTATGGCTTTCAAGATGGTACTTTTAAACTTAATCTCCTCAAATTTTCTTTATTTCCTTCTTTGTTTGAAGTGTTATTTTCTCTCCTTTTTGTTTTATTATTATCAATCTTATGGTTTAAAAATCAAAATAATTAATTAGTGCTATGAAAATTAAAATACAGGCAACAACTGGAATGTGGGTAACAGAGGAATGCAAGAACTCATTCATGGAAATGAAATGGAAGAAGGTTCATCGCTACATTGTTTTCAAGATCGATGAATCTTCCAAGCTCGTCACCGTCGATAAAGTCGGTGGCCCTGCCGAAAGCTACGACGATCTCGCTGCCTCTTTGCCCAACGACGATTGTCGATATGCCGTTTTCGACTTCGATTTTGTCACCGTCGATAATTGCCGCAAGAGCAAAATCTTCTTCATTGCTTGGTAATGTTCGTCCGTCACTATATATATTTTTAATTTATTTATTTCTCTCTTTCTTTCTTTTTTTTGTTTGAGGGGATATTTACGCTTGCCCTTTAAGTCTTAATTCTTTTTAATTATATCACATGTTTTAGATAATTATTTATAAAAAAATCCCTTAGAAATGTTAAAAAAAAAAATTGATCAAAATAATAACCTTTCTAACTTTAGGTTTAGGTGTTTCATCATATATACTATAGGTGGCATGTAATAATTTAATAAAATATAAATAAGTTTATTTTTTAAACAATTATTACATATCATATTAATTATTACTAAATAGATTTTTTTTTCTTCTTTTTTTTATGCCAAATAGTGTCATGGGTTAAAAATGTTATTATATAACATTTCAAATCTCTAGTACTATTTATGGTGTATATTTTTTGTGTTATAAATAATTTATGGATAAAATACTCACTTTTATCAATTTTTCTATCCTTTAAATACAAAATTGCGTATTAATCGTGCATGTAAAATGATACTAAAAGTAAAACTGGACTGTAAATACAACCAATGTTTAACGGTGCGGATGTATTGGGGCAACAGAAAAGGAAAATATTTTCTTATTTCTTAATAATTGTTTTTAACATCTGAATTCAAATCCTATTTTAATACTTTGAGTATACTAGAAGTTACATCATCATTCAATTTATTTTCTTTATGGGAAGAGGATAATGATGTAACATTATCGATGAAGTAAACTGGTTCTATAGACTCACAAAAAAGTTGGGAAAAAAAAACAAAAAGTAAATTATTACCATCTTTCTTTCATTGGGTGGGTGGTAAGATATATATATATATATATATATATATATATATATATATATGTATGTATATATATATATATGTATGTATATATGTTTAATTTGTATTGGTTTGATTGTTGGAATTAAAATGAAAATTATATAAAAAAAACAGGGCACCAACAGCATCAAGGATAAGGGCAAAAATGTTATATGCAACTTCAAAAGATGGGATAAGGAGAGTGTTAGAAGGCATCACCTATGAACTCCAAGCAACTGACCCAACTGAGATGGGTATGGATGTTATCAAGGACAGAGCCAAATAGATAATAGTTAATATTAATAATGTGATTATGACTTGATTAGACCCCAGCTAATTGCTCTAGCTGTCTTTTGGTCAATAATAATTAACGAAAATGTTTGCCCTCTTCTCTTTATCTGTATTATGTAACTTAGTCCTCCAATTTGTAATAATCACTTTAACTGCCTCCCTCTAATTTAAAGTTAACGAATAATCATCTTCACTGTTGTAAGATGTTCACTATTTTGTATTTTGTTACCGTATAAAATATAGTATTGCATGATGATTAAGAAATATTTAGTACTGTAATATTTATAAGTATGAGATTTGTATCTTTTAAAATTAGATATCTCATATTTCTTATACACATATTATACAAAATTTACATATTTTACCGGATATGTGGTTAAGATTTGAAATTTAGACACTTGGTCAAAAGTATAGCAACTTTACCAACTAGAATATGGCTACTGTAAAACCGTGATCATATGAAGCACTGTAACTTTTTAATTGCTAATCATCTTCTTTTTATCTGTTGGACATTTACTTTTCTCTTTTATTTTATAGCATCTTATAAAAAATATACAAAGCTATTACTGTACATATTATAATTATATCATATATGATAGATTTTTATTAATGCATATAAATTCTTGGGTTCGATTCTACTAAGGAATAACTAACCCAATATATATATACTCTCACCAACACAGCGCCAGTTGTTTGAAATCTATCTCAAACTTTTTGCAAAACCATATATTAAACACATAGTCAACCACTTTGAAAGTCATTTATCCAAGAGGTATAGTAATAAAACTCATTATACTCTACTTATGGTAGTAAAACTCATTATGCTCTGCTTAAGTTAAACGCATGAATCACAACAATTAAAAAAAACTACTTTCAATAATTAATAAAAATTAAGTTAGTTCCATAAAATATTGTGTTGGTATAGTATTTATAAATAATATGAATTTTTTTTATGTTAATAGTTTAAAATTAGGTGCTTCATATTTTTTATATACATATTATATAAAATTTACATATTTTATAATTAGGTGTCCCTAGAAGTTATATTTTGAAGGGATTATATTGAACTTATTTCGACAGCTTCGTTTTTAGATTAAATAAGCTTGATAAATGTGAAAATTTCTCATTTATCTATTATAAATCTCTTTATTTCTTCAATTCTAATAAGATTTTTTAAGATCTTATAAGATGAGCCTATCAATTATGATCTTGAATATTCTTCGATACATATTGTCAATAGAATAATGACTCCTCCATTAGTTGGAACAAACCGAACATTATATAAATTCTCAGTTAATTTTTTCAAACACTTTGCGATTGATTTTTTCCCCGACTTTTTCCCACATTTTAAAACTCAAATCAATGGCATAGTAATTTCAAATCCAATCAAAATATCATTATCATTATAAGAACCAAACTCGAAATCAAAGAGATTAATTTTTGTGTGAAGGATTGTGGATTAAGAGTAATGGAAGGGGATTTGTAGCACCTAACTTCAATGAGTTGTATTATGTGAATTGATGGTAAGGATATAAATGGATAAAGTTTGATAGTAGAGTGTTACAACTTATATAAATTCAATGTTATATTTGTATAAATGGATTGCATGTAATATATTTTACATTAAGTCCTATTACTAAAAAGGATAAATTGTTACAACTTATATAAATTCGGTGGTAGATTTTGACTTTTAAATTTTTTGATGATAAATTTATATAAATAGATAAAAATTAGTTGTAGATTGTGAAATTTATCTTAATTTTATGTTCATTGAATAATTCATCCTACGAACTCCAATGCATTAATGTCTCCGTACAAGCAACATGTATGACACATTTTTTTATTTAAATTTTCAACAATTAATTGAAAGTTTGGCAAGATTTTTTAAAAAATCTCTTTGGGTATGCATTAGTCATACTATTCTTGTTTATTAGTTAAGCTGTATGAATTTAGGCATATTAAAATAAATTCATGTCTACAACAGTGCTCAAACGTAAGTATCTACATGGATTCATGCTTATGACAATGCTCGAACATACGTCCTCACATATATTAATCAAATTGTAGCACCAACTAAACTAACCCATGATGGACTAGGTTGGCAAGATCTTAGTATCAAAGATACAAGGTGTGATTCGTTAATTTTGTAATATACTCATAGAGAAATAGTCAATCATATAGTTTTTTTTTTCTCTATTAATTGTTGAATATTGGTTTGTAGTATCATATAATCACATACATTAAGAGCAATGAATAATTTCTTTGAATATATATGCTAAAATTCATCAATAAAAAGTAATGATTTTATCACAGTGACTATTTTTATTACCATTGTTCGGATTACTCCCACGATGATATCAAAAAGCAACACAAAATAACTATTTAACAAATTATTGATACCAAAAAATAACATAAAAGTAAAGAAGAATAATGAGCATAGGAATTAAGTGGTTCATCCCGTATATCTAAATGGTCTAATCACAATATGGGAACATAAGAATTGGATTATAGAGAAGACCCTAACACACAAAACTAGTTATTCAACACGTGAGAACAAGAGAGAATAATAGATAAGAGAGAAAAGATAAAACACATTACAGTGCAAAAAGAAACAAATGAAAAGGTGTTCAGTTAAAAAATCGTAAAGGGTTGTATAAATTCATCATATGTCAAATGACCAAAATACCCATTCATCTTTATACATCAATCGATTAGTTGGCCTATAGATCTATACTTCTAATGGGCTAGACAACTTCATAAGCCCTAAAAGTTGATACCTATTAGAACAACATTAATTAATAATGTATCTATCATATAAAAATGTATTTACACAACATGTAATATTAAATATGTTCAATCCTAAATCTTCTAAATGCTTCATATACCAAATAGTAGAATACTAAAAAATAAAAAAATTCTACTTTGACACTATGAAAAACATGGATATATATATTTCATGAATCCTTTTCACATTGATGCTTAAATATGAGAGACTTTGATCAAATTCAAAAAATGTTGAAATTTAGTGAGTGATAATGGTTTTGTTAGCTTATTAAAAGGGTTATCCTCTGTAGAGATTTTATCTATATATATGAATGAGACCCTATGACACAATATTCCTAATAAAATGTATTTTTAGCTCTACATGCTTAAATTTGGAATAAAACATATGATGTTTAAATGAATGAATTACATATTTATTATCACAGAATACAATATCAATAACATCATTAGAAACAATTCCAATTTTTCTAACAAAACCTTTCAAGCCTCAACCACCATCATTCTTTGATTGTTTCTATGTAGGTAATAAACTCAGCCTCATGGTTGATAAAGCTATAAAAGATTACAAATTAGATTTTCATGATACAATATTACCAAAGATTGTAAAATATAGTCATATCTCTTTTTATCTTTGTCTCCTACAAAATTAGAGTAAAATTATCCTCAAATAATAGGGGCATCAATAGAGTTATTCTTAAATAACAAACCAATATTAACAATCCCTTTAATATATTTAAGGATCCATTTGATTTCCAGTTGGTTAGCCTTACCACGTTTGGTCAAGTTTAGTATATACCATAGCATACATCAAAGATCCAAGAGCATTAGAATAAGATACCATTTTCATATATTCTTTTTCATTTTTAGTGCCAAGGCATTCAATGCAAGACAATTTAATATGAGAACACAAAGGTATACTAACAATTTTAGTGTCAAACATTAAAAATCTTTATAAAACTTTTCCTAAATATAATTGTTGCAAAACAAATAATTTATTAGCAGTTCTAAAAATATTCGTGTCAAAAATTATTTATAAAGTGAATTTGATTCTTGTAAGTCATGTCGTACTTTATATCTATTTATTGGTTTTTTTATCAAACACGAATTGTATCCAATGAATACGCAAGTATACGTATTAAAACAAGTAATATAATGATAGAAAAATATCATTTCTACAAAAATTATGTTATTAGAAACTAATTTTTAAAATAAAAAATAAAAAATAATTTTTTTGTGTTTTTATGTTTTAAGAAAGAAAAATTAAAAAAACTAAAAATAAATAGTAATAATTAATTGAATCAGATTTAACAACTAAGAATATATATAAGAAAAATATATATGAATATTTAATTCCCTAATTTTCTAAACATGTGAATCACTAAAATCAACTATATGATCAATTGAATCTAACTTAGCATGTATTCCTCTATTAAGTAAACTATACATCATATAGTAATTAACCTAATCACACTTACATGTCAATTAAATTGTATATTATTCATTAAGTTAATCAATTATGAATTATTTACATAAAAATCATATATCTTTGTCCAGAAACTATACATGTTATTTAATCAAGGTAAACAATTAAATAATTCTCTTAAATCTATTTAATTATCTCTATAGATTAATTATTGGCCAAATATAATATTATAAAAATCAAATTAAATAATATAACTAAATTGAAATCATAATTAGGATAAAATATTAGATTATCACATGTTGAAAATTAGTTAGACATAATTTTATTCATAAAACACGTATTTTTCATCAATAAAGACATAAAAATTGATAAAGAAATTAGAAGAAGAAGAAATACAATCAATCTTTTGAATTGTAACATCAATCTCCTCTCAAATCTTCACCAAAATTGTATCTTCTTTTTTAATTTTTCTATATTTTTTTCTCTTATGGGCTCCAAATCTAATGAAAAATATGTAGTTTTTGGCTTATTAAGGTTTATGGGGCAATTAGAGGATTAAATTAAACTCAGGTGAAATTTGAATCATCACATCAGCTTCAGTTCAAGGCTGAGATAATAAAAAGAGAAGAGAAAATCAACAATGATAACCAATAGAAATGTGACACATGGCACAGGGGAAAGGCAAGTTCAATCAATGGGCGACGCATGACATGCTTAATTGGTCGTGGTCAACGCTCACTGAATCATCAACATGTGATGATCTTTGATTTATGGTTATGGCTTGCCTGTCACCACGGTGGGAAGATGGGATGAATTAGGTGATGATGCGTGGTAAGCACGTTGATCAAGTGGCAAATTCAGAATGAACATTGTGCTTACACATGGTATGATATTGCATCACATGGTACACATAACATTGCACGATTTACCCTTTCTAATTACGTGGCAACCATCTATCTTGTTTAATCAACTTTCATGCTTGTATGGTATCCATGTGGTAGCTATTGATTAATTTTACATTAAAAAATCCAAAAAAGTTTAGAAAATTTCCAAAAAATATAATTTCACCTATTTTCACTAGAAAGTTCATATTTTAATATCTTTAAACCCAAAAATACCACTTATTAAATAAAATGATTAAATATTAAGTATAAAAGTATACTGATAACTCTACTTTCATAGAGTTATTACACTGATAACCAAAAGTCCTAAGGGCACTATAATCAATAGGAACACTAGACCAAGTCTCTTTAGATATCGTAAAATTAATGACAATAGAGAGAGATCTATTGATGAGGTAAGTGACAATACTAACTGCTTTTGCCCAAAAAAATTGGGCAAACAAGATAGGGATAACACACATCTAACACTCTCAACTAAAGTTCTATTCATTCTCTCAAATGGACCATTCTGTATGGGAGTAACTACAACTATCTTACGTCTTCCAATACTATGGTTTTTACAATAATTGTTAAAAAATTGGTGATAATACTATTATCAGTTATAAGTACCCTAACCTTATTACGTTTTTGATTATGTATAAGTTCTTTCCAATGCTTAAAGGCGCTAAAGATTTCATCATTAGATTTGAACATGAAGGTTTAGAATTTCCTAAAAAGTTATCAACTAAAGCTAAAAAACACTTATTACCACAAACAGAATGAATAGGAGTAGGGCCCTAAAAATTAGAGTGAATGTAATCTAACTCATGTAAGGTAGTGTGACTTCCTTAGAGAACTTGACCCTATTTTGTTTTCCAAAATACAATGTTCATGGAACTTAAGATCCCTAAGAGACTCAATACCTAACACACCATGTTTGGCTAGCACACTTAACCCTTTTTCACTAACATGTCTTAAACCTCCTATGTTATAATATTGCACTGTCTAAGGAATAAGCTACATTGAAAACACTATAACTACTAAGAGATGTGCCTTCAAGAAAATAAAGACCATTGGTTGTAATAGCCTTAAACAAAAATATTAACCCTTTAAGCTAGGATCTTAGAGCTTTCATAATCTTTAGAAACTGAATTTGAATTACTATTAGTATTAGATTAAAGTTTATCAGATTTCTTGTCCTTCCTAAGTGGACATTTATTTCTATAATAACCTTCTTTCTTACCAAAGTAACAAGTAACATGCTTATTTGATCTAGACTTAAACTTACCCTTGGATTTACCCTTAGAACATTTATCCATATTCTTAGACCATCCTCTAGCCATAAGACTATTATTAACACTACCCTTATCAAAAACCATAACCTCTAAATCCTTAGACCTAAGACTTTAGATAACAAGATCAAAAGTTAAAGTATCACTACTATATATAATATCAGATTTCACATCATTATACTTATTAGGCAAAGACTTTAGTAAAATAATAACTTAAGGTTCATTCTCAATTTTATAATCAATGTTATCCAAATCAGAAGTCATTCTTTTGAAATCATTAAGATTATGTTCAAAATCTTTGGACGAGTCCATTATAAAAGATTAAAAATGATGTTTCAAATAGAATTTGTCAAATAAAAGATTTCTATAAATATAGAGTTAAATTTAGAGAATACCTTTTCAAGGGTAGTTTCTTTCAAAACCTCCCTAAGAAACTTATTATAGAAGTTCAATAATATAAATACAAAAGCATTTTTCTCAATTTTTTTCTTATTCCCCAAAGGATTTTTCAAGCAAGTCATGAGAGTCAATAACACGATGTACCTTTTATTGTGCTAAGAGAGCTTTCATTTTACATTTCCAAAAACATATAATCACATATGCCATCAAACATAGCTATTTTGTATGTAGTGGACATTTAAAGATATTGATATGAAAAATAACAATAATCAAATATAAATAAATGAAAAAGAAAGGAGGAAACTCCTTCAGAATGTCAAAGAACCCAATGGTAAAGATTTCAGAGCAACTCAAGAAACCTTATAATTTCTTAATTGCCAAAGAAATAAACACAAAGGGTTTAAGGTGGATCTTTTGAGAGTAGACAACTTTTATGAACACTCGAATGCAAAAACAACATTCTGACTACTTCGATGAACACACGAGGGCCAAACAATACAAAACCAAGCTCTAGTATCACTTTGTTGAGATTTCATCCCACAATAATATCATAGGCCATACAAAATAACCATCGAACAAACTATTAAATAGAATCAATACCAACAATTATCGTAAAAGTAAATAAGAAGAATCATCATAGAGATTAAGTGGTTCGACCATTATATCTAAATAACTTAATCCACTAAAAATCATTTATACATATACATATATACATACATATACATGTATAGTATATACAATGTATTCATATATGTACATGTATATATATGTATGACCAAACTACCCCTGAATCTTTATACATCAATCTATTAGCCAACCGTGGATCCACACTTTTAAATGGGCTGGACAACTTGATAAAGTCCAAATTAATACACATTAAAACAATACTAATTAATAATGTATCGTATCATATAAAAAAATTATTATACATACATGTAATAATTAAATATGTGCAATCCTAAATCTCTTAAATGCTCCATATATCAAGAAGTATATAAAATGTTCATTTTATTTTAACTATTAATTACACATTAGTATTATTACTATCTAATAAAATCGTCATTATTGCAATATTTTGTAATAATTATAATTTCATTATTACTAATTATTACAATATGGTTACTCTTAAAAATAAATATGTTATATAAAAAAACTATTTTATTACAAACAAATATTTAAATATTTATTAAATATCATTTAATTTTAAAACATTATACCTTTTTGCCACATGATAAAAAAGACAGAACCAACCCAATGAAAAAAAAAACAAGATAATCAAAATCCAAACAGTGTCATTACATCTGGAATGATTAGAGACTTAAGACCCAATCCCTCCTGTTAATATTTTTTGACGCATTTATTGGGCTTCAAAGGATATTGGGCTAAGTAAGAGTATCAAATTCAGGCTCAAAATTAGTTGTTTTTTTCAATTCTTCTAAATTATTATTATCACAATATTCACTTAAAAATTTGATATTTTCAAATTAATAAATATTATTTTCAAAACAAACTATCTAATTTCAAAAATTTATATAAAATATATGTATAAATTTTAGTAGTTATTTTTCTACGCATGAACTAATATAGTATATATATTATATTGTTCTTCGTATCCATAAAATTTTGATGATAATTATAACCTCCTATTACTTAATGTATATTTTTTCCTAAAACCAAATCTTCTATGTACTACCTTTAGTAACTCGATGAGGTTTTAAAAGAGAAATTATAGGATTTAAAACAATAATAGTTATGAGTGCTTTATAATAACTTCGATAACAATAGCAATATTAATTTATCGATCTTGGAGGATCTTTCTTCTCATATTTATTAGATTTGACTGAATTCTATAGATTATAAATTATAATAATATTTTATTCTGCAATTTAAAATTACTTGTGAGTATTTATTCTTTGTTTGAATAAATTCGTGATTGAGATATGTATTAAATAAATATGGTTCATTTTTTATTTTCTTTTTATCAAATAATTATATTTCAATTATGTCATCTTTGGTGCATTTTAAGTTAAAATATTCAACAAATTGTTTAAATATTAATGTCTAGAAAAATTAGAACCATGACATTTTTATAGGAGCCCCTAGCCCATTTCGATGATAAATAAATTAGATAGACAAAATATTTAATTATAACTATGAAACATTTACCTTTAAATTGTCTTTATTTAAAGTCATAATCATTTAATAAAAATATAAATTTAAACTATTTATATTGAGAACGATAGACATAATAAATCTGACCCTAGACTCATCTCTACAGAATTTCACAAAAACCAACATTCCCAAAGAAAGAACAAAGATACAAGCAAAACATAAATAATAATATAAAAAACAACACAACAATAAAAGCAAAGAAAAATAAGTAACGTATTAGAGAGAGAAACTTATGAAAATAAGATATCTTTCCCGTAAGAAAGTGCAAAAATATGGGATATTGGGTTGAAATAGTAGAAAAACAAATAGTAATGGGCTTGATACAACCAAACGACACATTAATGTATATTTTTTCCTAAAATCAAATCTTATATGTACTAGCTTTAGTAACTCGATGAGGTTTTCAAAGAGAAATTATAGGATTTAAAACAATAATAGTTACGAGTACTTTACAATAACTTCGATAACAATAGCAACATTAACTTTTGATATATTAGTTCAATTATAGTCTAATAATCATCTAATTCTATTACAGCTTATCGATCTTGGTGGATCTTTCTTCTCATATTTATTAGATTTGATTGAATTCCATCGATTATAAAATATAATAGATATTTTATTCTTCAATTTAAAATTACTTGTGAGTGTTTATTCATTGTTTGAATACATTCGTGATTGAGATATGTATTAAAAAAATATAAAAAACTTTAATTTTTAAAACTAAAAGAATAAAAATCAATTTTTTTGTATTTTATATTTTAAAGAAGTAAAATTAAAATATTTGAAAATAAATAACAATAATTAATTAAATCATAGTAACTAAGAATATATATAAAAAAATATCTAAGATTATTTAATCTCTTAATTTTATAAAGATGTGAATCACTAAAATCATCCTAATATAATTATCAATTAATTACATGATCAATTAATATAACTTAACATGAATTCATTTCTCAAGTAAACTACACATCATATAGTAATTAATTTAATCACACTCTTATGTTAATTAAATTACATATTATTTATTAAGTTCAACTATTATAGATCACATGTATAAAAATCATATATCTCTACCTAGAAGTTATGCATGTTATTTAATCAAAACAAATAATTAAATAATTCTCTAAAATCTATTTAATTGTCTTTACGGATAAATTGTTAGCCAAACAATTAATAACATAAAAATTAAATTAAACTCATAATTGGAGTAAAATATTACATCATCTCATAATGAAAATTAGGTTTATAAGATTATTTGATTAATAAATTAACTACACATAAATATTTTCATAAATCTCCTATTTTTCATAAATAAAGGCATAAAAATTGATAAAAAAAGAGTAGAAGAAAAAATACAATAAATATCTTGAATTGTAATAATAATCTCTTTTTAATTTTTGTGTTATCCTCTCTTCTTAGCTCTAAAAATTAATCAAAATTATGTTAATGATGACTCGTTAGGGTTTATGGGGTGATTAGGAGATTAAATATAACTCAAGTGGAATCTGAACCGTTGTATCAGATCAAAAGTTGAGATCAAAACAAACAAAATTAACAACATCAACCAATCAAAGAATGACGTGTGACATGTGACAAGGGAGACCAATCTGGGTCAACGCTTGTTAAATCATTGTTATGCAATGCATCGTGATTCTCAATAAGAATTGGCGTGGCACATTGGTGGATGGATGGATGGATGAAAAGCGTGAAGACACATGGCGTAAAGGTTTGACTGTAGTTAAACTCGAATGAACGTCGCAACTACATGTGACATGCGGTGTGTCACTCCTCATATGCAACAATTTACGATTCGTCGTCTTTTCTAGCGTGGCATCTGCATGGCTTGTCTAATCAGCTCATCTATTTGCATGACGCCACGTAGCAACTCCTGATTGGTAATTCATTAAAAATTTATAAAAAATCTTAAAAAATTTAGAAATTATATTTTTACCCTTTTTCAATAAAAATTGTATATTTTAATATTTTGTCTCAAAAATATTATTTATTGAACAAAATAAACAAATATTAAGTAAAAAATTACACTAATACTCTATTTTCATAAAGTCATCAAGTACTAATCTCTTCACATAAATACATTAAAAAAAACTCTTTTGATAAGGTGTACATCTAAGTTTCATATGTAATTCATCAAATGAAACCAAGTATATAACCAAGTTTTAGAAAAATCCGGGAAGATATAGCACAAACTCTGATTGTGCGCATGGAAAAGGCTTATATAAGATGGCACACCATCAAGCACGTTGAGTTAAGCATTTTCTCACACACTTGGTGGGCACTACAAGCTTCTAACTTTATAACTCTTGAAATATAACAAAAAAAAAACTCATATTGAGAACAAAACATACTAACTAAAAAGAAATCATAATAAATCTGACCCTAGACTCATCTCTACAGAATTTTACAAAATCCAACATTCCCAAAGAAAGAACAAAGATACAAGCAAAACATAAATAATAATATAAAAAACAACACAACAATAAAAGCAAAGAAAAATAAGTAACGTATTAGAGAGAGAAACTTATGAAAAATAAGATATCTTTCCCATAAGAAAGTGCAAAAGACATGGGATCTTGGGGTTGAAATAGTAGAAAAACTAATAGTAATGGGCTTGATACAACCCATTTCCCAACCAAATGTTCGTTCAAAACTTTTTATAAACATATTGGGAGCACCATCAAAACACAAAATTGACAAACACTAAAAAGTTGAGATTATAGTTCTCCCAGCAAAAGATGCTTTGTTAATAAAAGAGAGGATAAAAAGGGGATAAAGTTTCTTTATGAAAAGATAGTTTTTCTTATGGTGTAGAAGAAATTCGTTTGTGCTAAAGCTTTATTGAGAAGAAGGGATAATAATTGTGTAAAAATGGAGGAAAATAATGAAGTAATTGATCGAAACATAATTAAGTTTTCAGAATACATCATATAAAGTATTTTATAATTCCTCAATAAAAATTTCAATTATTTTATAAATATCAATATCATCAAATATATTACTTATTCTATACAAAAGATTTCTTCTCGGTATAGTTTATTTTTAAGGTCATTTATTTACTACAATACAAACAATTAAATGATGATGCAGGACATCGTTAAATTCTTTAATTAGTTGAATAAAATTGCATAACTGTTGAAAGCAAATAGGTATCATATTTGTCATTTATCATGTGATTTAACATCTGAAATTCATCCTTAATTAATAAATCAAATTAAAGTTTTATACTGTTTCTTAAATTAGTTTTGGGTTTGTTCAAAGGATCAAATGTAAAGAAAAAAAAAGTTAAGAAAATCATGGGTTGGTGATGAAAAAACAATAAATAAAAATATAATTAAACAAGAGAGTTTGAAAAAAAAAAAAAGTTATGAGACAAGAAATGATGGGTTGTCCCTCGTTCCTTTTTAACCGTAGAATTTGGTTGCAACTTGCAGCTAGACATTGACACTAGTCAATCAACCCCACTTGTACAAGTACCATACTGCTTAAAAAAATAAAAATATGATTTATAAACTCATAATTTAATAAATAAAATTATATTAAAATATTAATTTAATTGATTAATTATATCATGCTTAGTTTATTTAATAAATAAATTAAAATATGATGTGAAAAATTATCACCGAAAGTATATTATTTAGTGCAATTAAAATTATTGTGCATAAATTAACATATTATTTATTAATTAATCATAAATTTAAAGATATATAATGATAATTAATTATAAAATGTTTTATTAATAAATTATTAATTAAACTATAGGATATGAATTAAAATATATTAAGCTTGGATAAAAATATTTATAATAAAATAACAAAATATTATTATTAAATTTATAATATATTTTATAAAAATATATTTATTCTTATTATAAAAAAATATTAGCATTTCTTAAACTAAATTATAATAATTTAAATTTATTTAGATTTAATATTTAATTCAAACTTTTATTAGTATTATTAAATTTAAAAGTATATTTTTTAACTTTTCAATATTTCCTATAGGATTTAATATAATAAAAAAGTAACATAATTAGGTGAGATGGAAAAAAATCAAAATTAATTCCTTTCTTTTAGTGTTTTTGATTGAGCAGAATGAAATTGATTACTAAAACGGAAGGAATATATTCTTTACGAATCATCACTTTATTTTTATCTAATTTTTTTTTCAATTTTACCCTCACAATAAATATAATCCTAAATTCAAATCCCAAATCCCCAAACCCAAAACCCAAAATCCTAAAGCATAAACCATAAACCATAAACCCAAATCCTAAAACCCTAAACCCTAAACCCAAAATCCTAAACCATAAACCCTAAATCTAAATCTTAAAACCCTAAACCCAAAATCCCAAATCCCAAATCCCAAATCCCTAAACACTAAACCTCAAATCCCTAAACCCTAAACCTAAAAATCTAAAACCCTAAACCCTAAAACCTAAATCCTAAATCCCTAAACCCTAAACCCCAAATTCTAAATCCTAAAATCCTAAACCCTAAATCCAAAATCCTAAATTCTAAAATCTTAAACCTTTTTTAGAAAAATAAAAATTTTAACCCTAAACTTTAACCCATAAATATAACCCTAAATCTTAAACCCCAAATTCTAAATCCTTAAACCCTAAATCTCAAATCTGAAACCTCAAAACACTAAACCCTATTTAAAAAAATAATTTTAATAAAATATTCTTTTTAATTAAGTATTAATTATTTAAAAAAATAATGATTTCAATAATTTATTTTATATGACAAAAAAATAGTAATTAAATGACATTATTTGAAAATGTAAGGGTATTAAGATAATTTATAACTTTTTTCATTTTATTCTAGTATCAAACCAAAAACTGTAATACTAATTTCAAACTTGATTCTAGTGATCAAACCAAACAACATTATTTCTATTACATTTCATTCCATTTCGATTCCGATTTCATTCCACGAACCGAACGACACATTAATCTTAAGAACGAAAACAATCCAAACTATTTCAATCTTTTAAAAATTTATTAAAATTAGATTGAATTATTTATACTTACTAAAGCAATATCATACAGTAAAATCAAAATAGCTCCCTACATTTACGATTAAATTATTAAATATATAATTATAATTAAATAATTATTTATACAACAAATATTAACTTTATAACTTGATTTATTTTGTTTTTTTTACATCAAATACATATAAATAGTGTGTTCGATAATTACCCAATATAATTTTATTTATTTTTATACTTTTGCTTCAATGATAACGACAGATCAAGATAATGTGTTTTCTTTGTCTAACATGATATATATTATGTTAAATAATAATTGTTTTATAAATTTATTAATTATTACAGTTAGATCTACTTTAATAAATTTTTAAATTTTATAAATTGGATCAAATAAAAATTAATAAAATATCAAACCAAATTATTCCATATAATTCAATTTTTTATTTGGTTTGATTTATCAATTTATTTATATTAACTCTAAATTAATTGTTAAAAAGAAAAAAAAGTAACTCCAAATTAGTACAGGCTGTGAATTCGAATTTCAAAAGTGATCTCACAAACATTTTCCTCTCATTTTTTAGTATTAAATTAATTAAATGCTATTTATTATTAATTATCACTACTAATTGGGCCAAAAAGTGTATGAATACAGTATTTTAACTTATATGTGTATGTTTCTCATGTTTTTCCGTCTCGTTAACTAATTATATGCAGGAAAATGCACGCTTTCTTATTTGTTTATTTTAGTTGGGAAAATTAAATAAAAATAAATATATTATTTAGTATATATATATATATATATATCCTTAAAATTTACATATTTTTACTTTAAAAAAATTAAACCTAAATATCTAATACATATTAAAATATGAAATTGATTCTATTAGGTATATTCAGTATTGAAATTTGTTTAATATATTTTATTAAAAGTTATCAAAATATTATTTTATATAAATTTTAATAATATTATTTAATTTAATTTTTTAAATAATATTAGTTATTATATTAAAATAGCATTTCAACCAAACAATTTTGTAGAAAATAAAGAGAATAAGGACAAAATTTACTATCGTAAACTTGTCAAATTGAGTTTGATGCTTGAAAAGGGTGCACAAAGCAGCCGCAGGCCCCGGACCCGACTAGTCTGGTCTTGTCAACCATTTAACGTTTTATTTTTATTGATATCTTGATCTTGATGACGACGATGACGGCTATGGAAGTTCATAAATTATTATTATTATTTTATAACAAAACAAAACAAAACCGTTTCATTAGGACGAGCATAATCCAAGCAATAATGAATTAAATGTTAATTCGAAATTAATAACGAACAAGATATTTTGAAAATTTGTGAAAGAATTTTTAAAAACATTTAAGCACCTTCTATACTATTTAACATCTGGATATATCATTTAAAACATTATTAAAGACTCATAATAATAACCAAATATTATATCTCTTCAATATATTTAATCCAAAAATTAAAACATTACTTAAATATTATTATATTAAAAATTATTTAAATTTATAAATAAGAATTTTATCCAAGTCTTATCAACATATAACTAAAAGAACTTACATGTTAAGAAAGACCCAATTTTGATATAATATTAAAAAATAAACATAATTTGACTTAATAATATATTATAAATTAACAAGATCTCGTTTATTTAAAAATTATTTAAATTTATAAAAAATATGGTTACAAAAAATTTAACTGTATGACTGAAGAAAACCTAACAAAAATATTTAAATAACAACTAAACTACTTCAAAGGAAATTGTGCTTAGAAATTAAAAGAAACAATACATACCTATAAAACAATGATGAATAATCAGACCACAAACAAAACGAAACGACATAACAGATTGCAAATATAAGTTAAAACTACATGGTAAAAAAAAAAACACTAAAACACCACCTAAATGAACAACCATTTACTCTGCCCAAACAACCAAACAAAAACTTACCGACGCCCAAATGGAGTCTCACTAGTGCTAGAACAGCAAAAGACCCATTAGAGCATGACGAAGCCCACCAACATTAGAGACAACAATTATTGAACCACCGTGTGAGGAAAGAAGTCGATCGAAAAACTGAATAAAAGCTAAGTAATCTGAGGAGACGACAACTAGGTTTATTAATGTAAAATGGGAAAGAAAGGAGGAAGAGGGTAAATGACATTAGAAGACAAAAAAGAATGGAGGAAGAGGGTAGTTGAGACGATGGCTTAGTATTTGGAAGGTGAGGCGACATAGATGAAAGTTTAGGATATAAACCCTAACGGTCAAAAGGGCCACGCCAACTACTCTCAAGATAGAGAGAGTTTAGAAAGTTTATAAATTGTTAAATTATTTATTTCATCCTATTTTTTTAATTATTCTATTTTATCTATTTCCTAATTTTATTACGTTTAATTAAACTATAAACTATAATGTAGGTGAATATAATAATAATCTTACATCTTTTTAAGTTTATCTCTACTTATTTCTACCCATTTCCTTGCAACACTCCTTAGTTATTTTATTTAACACTACTGGCCATCCATGATACCATCACCTCAACTCTCACCTAACAATTGAAGATAATAGCACATGTTTAATTATGATTAAGTAGATGACATGTTTCATATTAATCATAAAATGGTATAGTTAGTTGAGTATGAAGATTAAATTTTTTTGTTATTGTTTAAGAAAAAAGAAAGAATAAATACCTACTTGTAATCTAGATCAAAGTTTGAAGTTTGAAGTTGTAATTACATTTTATAAAACCTCCGACTTTTTACTTTTTATTCTTGATTAATACCAAAAGCAGTAAATAAAATCGATATAGAACATTAATTTTTTTTTACTTAAAAGTATAATTAGAGTACCCATTCTCTTCGAAAGAGAGGCAGTCATTGAAGATAATTTAGTTGGAATATTTCAATTAATTTTTATATCATTATCTACAAAAAAAAATAGATAATACTATACTATCATGTATATATCATGTTGACTAATACTTTTAATTCAACCATTAAAGTTAATAAAGTTTTAACACATAACCTCTCATCCGAATGTTAAAGTAATTGAAATAATAAACTCTTTAAAAACTTAACCTTTTAAAAAAAGAGATAAAAATATTTTTATACATATATCACTCACTTATAAATATTGATTTTATGTATTATATAATCAAAATACTTATAATTTAACTACATAATCTTTAGCTTTGATATATGTTAGAATTATTAGAAGAAAACAAGCCCTCTTAAACATTTAAGTTAATATGAAAAAGATTATCGATACCTTTTACGTTTTTATATTAATTTTATCTGTTGTTGAAGATGTCTAATTTTAACCAAGTTAAGAATATTCTAGTATATTATTGTGTACGAATGAAAAAATGTTAGAGTTTTTCTTGTTAAATATTACTTAAAATTTTATATTAGGTATACTAATCAACAATCTTTATCTGGTGTTTGTGTAATCAAAATTCATTGGATTTATTGGTACTTAATCCTAAAAGTTAATTTAAAGTTGAAAACAATCATATATAATTCTTATAACGTGAGCAGTGTCACGATCCCTATGGCATCTATAGTAAAACTGTAAAAAATTGAGCAGTTTCACGATCCCTATAGTATCTATAGTAAAACTGTAAAAAATTAAAGATAGGTTTTGAAATATATGATAATATATTATTTTTAAGTAATATTAATGTAACTTTATTTTAAAAAATAAAAATAATAAATATATAATAAATAATACTTTAAAAATTAGATACGATTCAACTAACCATTAATTAAGTAGGAGATAGATTTTAAATGTGAGAGAGTGCTAAAAAATTTGAGGAATAACTAACAAGAATTTCAAATATCTTAATTAATAGGCTTAAATAAAAAAGTTATAGACTTCAAAGTTGGATTTTGAAAAATCTGAGCTATCTAAAAAACAAAAAAGGAAAAGAAAAATCTGAGAAGAAGGAAGATCACGTGGTTACGTCATTACATGCGTACGGAAAACTCAGAGTAAAGAGTAAAGACATGATATGTGGACAATATTATTATTTTATTATTGATACGACATTGATCGTACATACCCACCATAGATTCGGATTTCATACAAAATATAAAATTGTAATTAATAACTTTTTTTGTCGGTCAGTAATAGAAGATAAGGAAGTAAACAATATCTTTTAATTTTATTTAACGTATCTTAATTATTATTAATTTAGTTATCGCATTAACTTAACGACAGTTTCCAAACATTTAGCGAGAATATTTTTTATTTTTTATAACCTGATATAATAATATTTATTGATTAATATAATTATTTTTACCTTTTAATTATAATTCTTATATTAGTTATGATATTAAAATAAATTATTACAAATAAAACTTTTATTTATCATCGTTAAAAACTCATGACTAACTCAACCAAATAAGATTTTATTAAGTTAAGGGTTACTCGAGCTTATAAGCAGCATTGTTGCTTTGTTTTTAGTCGATATTGGTCAAGGATACATAACAGGTTCCTTCTACACGGCAGACAAAGGTAGACATTATCACTACGCTGAGATTGTGGTAGAGTCCAATTAAGTCCAAACACATAGAGACTAGGCTCAGCTTTGATACCATGTTGGAAACTTAGGTCTAACTCAACCTAATAAGGTGGAGGGAAGCTGTTAAGTATCCTTGTTCCACATCGACTAGAAACAAAACAGCAAAATTGTTTATAAGCTTGGAAAACCCTTCACTTAATAAGACCTTATTAAGTTGAATTAGACCTGATTTTCTAACATGATATCAAAATATGTGCCTAGTCTTTATGTGGTTGGACCTATTGAGCTCTACCAAAATCTCACTGTGACGCTAATGTCCACATTTATTCACCGTGTGGAAGGATGCTGTTAAATATCATTGTCCCACATCGACTAATATACTTAACAGGTATAATGCATTAGAATTATTTATTTGTTTGTTATTTACTTATTTATACTTATCTTTAAATTTTAATTATTTATTTTATGTTTGATATATGTAATAATTTAAAATTATTAATAAAAATAATATTTAAATCTTTAAATTATAAATCTATAATTTAAATTTAATAAATAAAAATAAATGATCATGTTACTAACATAATATCTCAAAATGTTAGTTACGTTTCCTTTCAATATTCCTCATTTATGAAAAAAATTATGTTTATTTAAAAAAAAAAGGAAAATTTTATGTTACATTCCACGTAACATAAATTCGCTTTGCATTTCATGTATTATCTTTAGCTATATGAATAAATGGAGAGAGAGAAATTATTTATCATTGTCTCCATAATTGAATACTTTCTCGTACAATTCTAATGGTCAAAAAGAAAACATAAAGTTGGGTTATTTTTATCTCTTTTTAGTCATATCATGTTATTAAATGAGATTGTTAATTATCGGATTACTTTATAATTTTTCGTGCGTAAATTATTACAAATATTTTAAAGTTTTATTTTTTATTATGAATAATTTTAATATTTTTAAAATATTATAAAATATTATAATATTAATACTATCATATTAGATATGATATTAAAAGGGTAAAATTTATTATATTAATATTAAATTTAAATAAAAATTATAATTTTTTATTTTGAATTTAAATCTTTTAACGAGCAAACTAATTTATCAATCCAATACAATTTTTACCTACTTTTAACCATCCCTAATCCAAACTTAAAACTTATGTCTTTTTCATTAAGGTATTATCCACGCACCAAAAAAAAAAATGCATTGCATACAAAACCTACTTAAGCGGTCGGCTTGATTTTAACTATGCTTGCATCAAAATTTAAATCACGTAAAATATGTTGTGTTTGATGGAGGTAACAATAACATAAAAAGTTTTCATTGTTAGTACAATAAATGACTTTTAAGTTGGTTAATAAGGGATTTTAAACTTTTAAGTTGATTCTAAGAAAAGTTAGAGATGGACCATTTTGCTCTATGTAAAAGCTTTCATTCGTTAGTACAATAAATGACTTTTAAGTTGATTCACAGGGGATTTTAAATTTCAAGTCGGTTAAGCGGTAGAATCGACTTAAAATTTAAAATCGGTCCTATGTTAACCAACTTAAAATAGTATAACCCCTAAACATATTTTGGTTATTTTCTACTAGTCTCACAACATAATTTAAATCACATAACAACTGAAAAAATCAAAATATGTTTAAAAGAATTTTTAAAACTTTTAATATCTAGTTTTTAAATGAATAAAAAGTTTTAAAAACTAGATATTAGTTAATTACTTAAGAACTAACTTATAAAAAAAATTAACTTACATACAATCTATATATACAAATTTAACTTAATTACAATATTATTAAATGTTATAAGCAAATATATGTGTGGATCATATATTAGATATAAAATTACATATATGATTATAAAACATTGATGCTAATAAATTACTATATGATTATAAAACAAGTTAACACATCAAATAACACCTAATAAGTATTACAATTTTCAAAACATAAATGAACAAAAACTTATTTTATAATTAACATCGTAAATTCATTAAAAATAACCTATATGTTAAAAAAAATATTAATAAAAGAGATTATCATATCTTTAATTGACATGTATATACTTGAGATAATATTTTTTTATAAATTTCATAACAAAATAACCATTTATAACTACATCACTTTGTTATGGAACCTACAAAAAACAAGTATACATAATTTATCAATTTAAATATCTTTATTATTCAATCCTACAATTCATGAAATTAATAAAATTCATTCTTAATATTCACTTACACATACCATAAGTTTAACCAATATATGCTTATGTGATTTTTTAAGGACAATGCCCTTGCTCTTATTCTACAACTTTTATGTCCTATCAAAGTTTACAAGAGTAGTATGTTCATCTTTACTCAATATTGTGAAGAACAATAAAAGAAAAATAGTTAGTATTAACTTTTACATTATAACAACTATTTTTGTATCTTTATTCAATTTTATGGAAGTCGAATCACAATACCAAGCATAATTACCACATAGATAAAGAAATATCAATATCAAATGATCGATCTTGACATCGTTTAAACTTTAGTGGTTAAAAGACTATCAACTTTTAATTTATCTAAAGTGTTAAAGCTCTATCATATAATTATTTCGCTTTCATGCTAACACATGTTCTTGATATTGATTCACATATGATTAATCATAAAATATCGCTGAATGTGACAGGTAATTAGCTTCAAGTTGATAATAATATGTCCTATATAAAAGAAACATATATATAATTAGATAATATAAACATAATTATATGCTCTACATAAATAAAATTTATTTTCTTATTGAGGATAATACTCACCTTCTCTACACTTGAATTATACTTAAGTCGATTATTTGAACCTCAAATAATTATAATATACACTCGATCATTATGTAAGATTTTTCTATGTATACTCCAAATATTTCTTTAGAAAGTGACACTGTCCATTCATCATTCATACTATTTTTGCTCGCAATAATCATCATTAAAAAGAAAAGACTTTTACTAAAGTTTATTGTATACTCATAATTATACATTTTCCATAGCTTCTTCTTGAATGACTTAGTGTGTGATGATTATTCAGTAGATATAGATTTTCAACGAGATACTTCCTTTGCATCTCTTAAATTTACGACACTTACCAATTTCAGTATAATAGACTAAACAATAGCTATTATATAAGTAACAATAAAAGTATAATAATAAAATAAAAGTAGTAAAAAAGTTTTATCTTAAGTAAAAATAAATAGTACCATGTCAAAATTTAGCATAACTTGATTTGACATCCAAGCCACATATTGTCCAATAGCTTCTTTGGTTGTGGTAGCATCGTATGACACTAGTAGTGGACAATGATGGAGCAATGATTGATCAATTACAATTTGTTAATGATTTGATAAATATAGATTGTGAATCTTTTAATCATTGCTCAATTTTTGTACTATTCCAATAGCAACATAGTACTTGAAAATATCATAGGACACTAGTAGTGGACAATGATGGAAGAATGATTGATCAATTACAATTATATTGTTCCAATAGCAACATAATTTGTAAATGATGGATCTTTCAACAAACATTTCATATTCTGTAAAATATTTAAGCATTATATACAATAAAAAAATTAAAATAATATTCATTCTACATAAGCTTTAAATTTTACCACGAATGACTCCTTAAATGAAAGAGGACTTCTATATAGGGTAGCTATTGGAAGAACATTCTCATCAAAATATTCTTATGAATGATGGTAAGAATGCACATATTACATTGGAAACATTAGGCTACTAGGCGATTGCATGGGCATTCCTAGTATATATGTGGGTCCAATATGATGATTATATCCTATAGAGGACATAGGTTGGCCATAAGATTGCATAGGTGACATGCCTGGCCAATATGACATGCCTTTACTGTAGTATGCTGGCATGATTGGTATGTGTTTTGATGCCCTAGCTTGGTAACTTTGAAATTGGTTTATAATTGTAAGCTCACTTAACATAATACCCTTAAAGGGGTTTAAATTCATCTTCAACTTTATTTAACTTATCCTTATTAACCACCATTTCAGGCCTTTGTTTGGGAATATTGAAAAATTTCATGTAACTATGATATCAACTTTCCTCCCTAACTTGACCAGAATGATCGGGTCCAAATGCATAATTTATGTCATCTTTTTCTGATTGCTCAATTATTCCACCCCTATTTATTTGTTCTGTGATCGTTCTCTTCAAATTATAAAAGTAATAAAGAATATTATACATTATTACATTAATATCGAAAAATCATGTTTTGGAAAAATTTACCTAACATCAACTAACAATAACTATTGTATTAAGATATGACAATCATGTGATTTCAATCAATAAAGTTTTTGAGCAATCATAGACATAGAATTTATTTAGTTGGGTGAGTAACCATCTGTAACCTTCACACTTGCTAAATATTTAAAAAACACATTTTTCTCTTTTGTTGGGATTGTATATGATACTGGTTGAATGTATATTCAATTCTTATCATTTTTCACCATTGATGCCAATTCAAGTAATATGTTGAGTTTTTTTTAAATCCAATATTGCTTTCATTTCATCCTTTGTTTTTTTAGGTATATTAAGTAATATAGCAATCAAGCTCTCATAAACATTTTTCTCAATGTGCATAGCATTTAAGATGTAACAAATGTGTAGGTCTTTCCAATAAAGTAATTCCGAAAATATAGATTTTTTATTCCAATAATCATGTTCTATTTTTTTAGTAATATTTTCATTTTCACCCATTTTATTAGTTGACTTCTTTTGTTTCCCTTCATCAGTTAGTATTCTTTTTTTCATCTTTCCATATTATTTGAATATCATACCATTTAATCACTTTAATGTCTCAACCCTTCGCAGAGATCTTGGTGTATAATCATGATCTTCTTCACCATCGAAATGTTTCTTTTGGTATTTAAACTTGTGTTCAAATGACAAAAATCTTCTATGTTTTCTTTAAGATATCTTTCATCCATGAATAAGATAAATTATAGAAGTGTAATTGCTACAAATAGGGCAACCCATATAACATTTTGTTGCATGTCTTGATAAGTATCCATAGGCAGAAAATCATTAATTTTCTATAAAAACACCCATTTCAAGTTGAAGTATTCTTCCTCATGTGCATCAAAAACATTTAAATTATCATTCCACAACACCTTTAAGTCATCTATCAAAGGTTAAATATATACATAAATATTAACTCCAAGTTGTTTCGGCCCTGATATCAATAATGTTAGCATCATGAAATTTTTGCTAAAATTATTGATATTAGGGTTGAAACAACTATATCTGCTATTGAAAGAACTCTGTGGATTAATTTCATCAGTAGTAATGGTAAGAAAAAGATTGAATTCATATGAAAATCGAGGGAATACATTATTTACTACTTTTAAATTTGAAGAATCGAAAGGATGATGTACCATCCCTTCATCATATCGATTCTCTAAATGCTAAGTTAACATCTTTAATGTCTTTTTATTTTTGAATAACTTATGAAAGCGAAGAATTGGAGGAAAATACTAAATAACCTTGCGGGCATGCCTTTTTTAGGTGTTGTCTCATTTGTAATATGTTTTTCTCTTGATTCTTTACACATCGGACAATTATCTAATGTCTTATATTTTTTTCTATGAAGAATGCAATCATTTGGACAAGCATGAATCTTATAATATTTCGTGCCAAATTGATTAAGAGATTTTTTCACTTCATACATTGAAGATGAAAATTCATTACCCTTAGGAAACATATATATTAGTACATTTAGTAATTCTCTTAATCACATGTCCAAAAATCATTTTTTGTCATCATATTGTACAAATGAACAACTCCCGACATTTTAGTTTATTTTTTACATTCAGGATACAACGATTTGTTGGCATCTTCTAAAAGTGTTTTAAAGGTTTTAGGGTTATCCTCATGTAATTCATTTTCCACAACATGAAACATATTTTATTTTTGTACATTATGTATGGAGTACCTATTCTGATAAGATGTACATAATTAACTCACATCCTTATTTATCTCTTCCCTATGAATATCATCAATATTTTTCTCAATGATAATATCAATATTTATAACTCAAAAGAATATCACTATAGATAAAGTGATACTTAACCCCATCAACATCATTAAATTTTTCATTTTTACATTTAACACACACACATGGAATCATGTTGATTTTATTATTATTATTTCTATGAGCGAATTGCAAGAAAGTTTCAATTCGAAAAATATAATCGTGTTCAATTCTACACTTTGATATTTAAGATTTGTATATTTTTTTATTAATGACATTAAAAATATTAAATATTAAATATGTACCCTATAAATATAAATGTATTAATCACCAATACATTTCAAAATTTACTATATGAAATTTATAAATTATTAGAATATCAATCAAAACATCATATAAAAATAAATACATAAAATTTAAACAATTAATAAATTCATCATAACATTAGAAATATTTAATATTATTTAATACATGTAATCATAATTTTAAAAAACTTTTAATTCAAAATAAATTATATATATATATATATATATATATAATTTATTTTGAATTACATGAAATTGCTAATAAATTATAAATTCAAAATAAATTATAAATTGTTAATTTATATAACATGAAAGACATGAAATTAGTTCAAGCAAATAAATAAAAAATATATTGTCTTCTTTTAAGTTTAAACAAAAACGAACAACCTACAAAAAAATAGAAATATATACTAATACTTAATAACACATAATATACATAAAAATAAAAAATAATTTTGCAAAAATAAATAAAATTATAAAAAATAATAAGTTTAAAATAATTCATAAAAATACTTATAAGAATCAAACAAGTGAGAAAATAAAGGAAAACGTTTTTGGTAAGTGAGAATGTGAAGAAAAATGGGTAAGAAAATATTGAGTGTTAAGCTAAAAAAAGGGGTGGATCTAGATCAGAAAGTGAAGGGTAACGAAATCTAACTTATGGCACCGAAAATGGTGGTTGAAAAAGGACAAAGATAATCGAAAATATCGCACGCATGAGAGAGAAAATAAAGGAGCAACAAGAACTTTCGGGGGAGGGGGAAGAAGAAAAAAAAGGGAAAATCTAATTAACGTCAGTTCTACATGTTAACTGACGTTACACATAGCACATAACATTAGTTGACACGTAAAATTAACGTTACACATGACACGTTTGTTCTACGTGGAAAATCAATTCTACGCGTCAACCAAGGAGATGTGATGTGTAGCATTGGTTGTCACGTAGGACCGACACTACATTACGTGTTAGTTATCATGTAGGACCAATGCTACATTACACATCATTTGATGTGTACAACTGAGGCTACATGCCATAGGTGGCATCAGTTGTATACATCTCAATGCTATTTTTTGATTTTTTTTAGTATTTTTTAAACCTGCTTAAAATTTAAAGTTGATTTTTAATATGAACCAACTTTAAATTTTAAATCGGTTTATAAATATATTGAATTATAATTCATTACAAGTCAATTTTTTCTTAAAATTTATACACATAATAACAGAAAAATTACGATCGTTTTGTTATATTTTATTCAAGATCATTATATTCTTCTTCTTATGTTATAATACAAACCTACATATATAATATAAAAATTTATACACATAATAACAAAAAAAAATATGAATAATAGAGGTTCTAAAAGAATAGTTAAAGAGGAAGAAAACTCACTAAACGGTGCTGAAAATGGTAGTTATAAGTGGTCGAAAAATGAGAAAGAATAAAGTAGAAATAGAAGAGATTTTCGGTTTTTTAGAGTTCTAGAACGCTGAAAATAATTTCTGTCTAAGAAGAAAAAAGAGAAAAGAATTTATACACGTAAGATGTAGGGTCAATTCTACGTGTCAAACGACCCTATGTTAATAACTTATATAAACAAAATAACTTATATAATAATTTATACTTTGTCTTTAAAATAGAGATGTATTTCTCAAAGAAAAAAAATAAAGATATATATTTTAAACATGTAATTCGTTATTCATTCTATAATATAATATATCATCAACTCAAAAACAAATAATTTTATGCGAGCGCTGGTGTAATTACCCCCAAATAAATTCTATGTACTCTTACATCTAAATTTTTAGATTTGTTAACCGTGAAACTACACATATTCCAATAATGCCCTCGAAAGCGAGGTTATCATTTATACATAAATAATGATAAGTTTGAATTCGTGATTTTTCAATACCTATATATATATATATATATATATATATTAAAAGACAATTGGTTCATTATTTATGTGGAGCTTATTTTATCAAAGTACGCACCTTAAAAAAGTATTATTCCATTTCATGTTTTAAGAAGTTTCGTTTAGGTTAATTAAAAAAATTATTACAAATTTATCTTGAATTTTTCAATTTTTTTTATATGAATAAAGTCTTTTTAAACATTGATAAGACATTCTTTTAATATAATAAAGTATTTCTGAATTGATAATATCCTTACTCAAAACTGAATGAGATAAAATGTATACAACAAATGCACAATTAGAGTGGGTAAACCAAAGATGGCCAGTGAAACGTTATGATATTTATGTGCTATAATTAGTAAGTAAAAATATTTATTAGTAAAAACAAAAAAAATTAAAATTTATAATCATAAAAATAACATTTTATTTATTTATTTTAATTATTAAAAAAAATTAAATTCATTATTTTACATTAAATATCTTCCAATTAGATGATACAATTATAGTCATTAAAATTTATTTAACGTTAAATATTATCTAATTTAACGTTATTTAATATTATTTAAATAAATATTTGTAATAAAATTATTTTGATATATAAAATAAATAAATAAAAATTTAAATATCATTTTATAAAAATATTATTATAATTATATAAATTATTATTAATTATTATATAATTCGATTTAATACAATTAAATCTCAGTTGTGTCCTGAATCATGCTTAATGCCTTAAGAAGGGAAAAACGTGAGGGGATCATGTCGCGTAAGTTACAAAACAAGTAAAAGAGAGTTGTGTTATTGGGGTGAAGGTGCAAGCAAGTGGGTTGTGTAGGTGGCAACGCTTTGTACGTCATTTTGTTGTTCTTTAATCTTTACTATTTTGGTTGTTTAGCTTTTTTGGTGGTGCGCTGAAACTGAGACGGGAGATGGAGAAGGTTTGCGATATTTATTTTTTTTGTTTTTTCAATTCTCTTAATTACATTTTATTTAAATTATAATAATCTTTATTTAATATAATTTTAAAAAATAAAAATAAAAATAAAAAAATTATATTTATTAACAAAATAAGTATAATACCTAATTATTGTATTTACAAAAATTAAAGAAGTTTGAGGATATTTTTTAGCTAAATACATCGCTACAAAAAAGGCATACAAGTAGAAAATTACAGTCGTCTAATGTAATTTTTTTTAAAAATGATAATAAAAAATGATGATGATGATGATGATGATGAGAATTTTTTTTTTAAAATAAAATATTTTGAGCCAATTTCACGTTAAAACCGACGCAAAATTTAGCATCACGTCTAACGTGAAATCGACTCAGTATAAACCCATGATTGTCGAATTTTATCCACTCACTTTTTGATAAATATAAATTATGTATGCAAATATAGGTATCATAAATAATTAATATAACTATAAAAAAAGATAATTCTTACAAATATTATATTATTAAAAACTAATTTTAAAACTAAAAAATTAAAGATATTTTTACTGTATTTTAAGAAAATAAAATTAAAAGAACTAAAAATAAGTAACAGTAATTATTTAACTCAAAATTAACAACTAAAAAAATATATATAAAAAAATATTTAATTATATTTAATCTCACAATTTTCTAAATACGTGAATCACTAAAATCACTACAATGTAAATTACCAATCAATTACATAATCAATTTAATATAACCTCATCTCTTAAGTAAACTACACCGTATACTAATTAACCTAATCATACTCTCGTGTAAATTAAATTATATATTACTCATTAAATTCATCAATTATGGACACATACATAAGAATTATACATCTCTACCTAAAAACTATGTATGTTATTAAATTAAGACGAATAATTAAATAATTCTTTCAAATTTATTTAATTATCTTTATAGATTAATTATTAGCCAAACAATTAATAACACATAAATTAGATTAAATAATATAATTAAATTGATATCATAATTAGGATAAAAATATTAGATCATCACATGCAAAAAATTGAGTACATAAGAACCATATATTAATAAATTAGGTAGATATAATTGCACTCATAAAAGTCATATTTTTCGTAAAGAAAGACGTGAAGATTGATAAAGAAATGAGAAGAAGAATAAATATAATCAATCTCTTAAATTATTGCATCAATCTTATCTTAAATCTCCACCAAATTGTATCTTTTTTTGTATTTTTTTTCTTCTTTGTACCAAAAACTGATATTTTGTTTTGTAAATTTAACCAGTTGGATTTTTGGTGTAATTAGAAGGATAAATTAAGCTCAGATATAATCTAGACTGTCTTATCAGCTTAAGATTAAAGGTTAATATGAAAAAAGAAAAATTAAAAAGTATTAGCCAATGCAATCGTGACATATGGCAAAAGATAAACATATGACTAATTAGCGCACGTCGCGTGGCAAGACAGATTGATTCTGATCAATACTTGCTAAGTCAACAACATATGGCGTGCTATGTTAGTTGATTTGGATTGCTTGCTACATAGGTGGATCAAACACACGAATTTGTTGACGATGCATGGCACCCTCGTTGATCGCTCGGTAAAACGCGAAATGAACGTCGGGTTAACACGTTACAATGCCTGCATCACCTGATACACGTGGCATGCCTTGATTGGCTCTCCTTTGCTTGGGTGGCATCCACATGGCAATGATTGGTCAACTGTACTCGTAGCGCATTCTAATTGGCTCACTTTACTTGTGTAGCATTCACGTGTCCTATTCTAATTGGCTCTGCATTAAAAAATCCATAAAAATTTGAAAAAATATATTTTCATCATTTTTATTAGAAAGTTTATATTTTAGTATTTTTAATCCCAAAAATAATACTTATTAAATAAAAGAATAAATATTAAGTAGAAAAATGCAATGATGATTCTACTTTCATAGAGTTATCTCATCTCTAACCTTAACTCTTTACTTGTCCTCAAGTAAAGCCAATTATAACTAGATGAAATGACATGTGCAATATATTCATAACTATATATCTATTAATACATGCATATTTAGCTAAATTTATTCCTCTCAATAGTCGTACAATTCTAATACAATGAGGTTCACATATCTATCAATACAAGGATATGTAAGGTTTTTGACCAATTGATTCTTGTGTGTTACACATGATATCATTCAATGCACTCACGAATTCAACCTATATGTACATGCTAATCAATTCAATCTTAGAACAAGTCTAATAAGTCTATTTTTCACATATTTCTCAACTAATATAAATATGCACTTAGTTAGAGATCAATAAGGGCTTTATGGAGTTGGATTTTAGATGTAAATGTTAGGAGTTTTGATTTTATTTTAAATTCTTTGAATAATACATGAGAGACTAAACCTAATCCATATAAGATTAGTTAAAGAGAAAGAAAACTCACTAACCGGTGCTGGAAATGGTAGTCGTAGGTGACCGAAAAATGAGAAAGAGTGGAGGAGAAGTGGAGGAGGTTACAGTTGTCAACCGACGCTACACTACGTGGATAGCGTCGGTTCCAGGTGTCAACCGACGCTACGCTACGTGGATAGCGTCGGTTCACCACGTCAACCGACGCTACGTCCATGTGTAGCGTCGTTTCGCCACGTAAACCGACTCTACGTAACGCATAGTGTCGATTCAACACGTCAACGGATGCTACATCCTACGTGGATAGCGTCGGTTTTACACCGAACCGACTTTAAACCAATTTAAAGTCGGTTTAAAAAAAAACGACTTTACGTATCGACTTAAATACTTATTTTTTTAGTAGTGGAATTTATCAAAACATTGATCTGGATCCAAATATTTTGTTTATGGAGACTTTGAAAGAAAATATAACCTTATAAGTAGGTTACTTAAGTGCATTATCTTGATAGGTAGTTTAAATCCTTGACTTGTAATAGAACATATTTTCATAATAGATAGATAGGTGGTCCAATGGACATTTGATTTTTTTGTTAGTTTATTATTGTCTAATAGATTACTTTTACTTAAAAATATGGTTTGTTATATTATTATTTTTATGCGTAATTGCATGTAAAAAATTTAAATTATTTCTTAATTATCTATTCGTAACTTAAAAACTCTCAGTGAGAAGGCGTGAAGAAAGCTTAAGGTAAACAACTCTGTTTCCTCCATTACTAGATTTCATCTGCAATGTTCTCTTTCTTTAAATATATTTTCCATTAATTCATTAACTTTTCTTTTATTACTGTTTTTTCCTTTAAACTATTTTCTACAATTTCTTCTTTTTCATGTATTACGCCACATATATAGTTGTTGATTAACTTCTAAACAGTAGAGATACTTATATCACTTAAAAACTTGCTGTTTCAAGAGACTACAATATTGTTCATCTTATTTGTTTGATATATATATATAAATATTTTTTTCTTTCTTTTGGTGTCTTACATATAGATTCAAAATATGCCATACTTTTGCAAAAATACTAGAGACAAAAACTCGTATTAATTTCATGTTCTTGATTTTCTGTTTAAGCATGTCTTTAATTAGAATCATATATAATATATGGAATAATCTCTTAGTCTCTTTGATTAAACTATGGTTCAAGTTGGTTTTTTATCTGAACAATTTTCTATGATGAGTAGTTTATGAGAAATGTGTTTATGATAAAGCTTGTGTGGCATACATGATTCTAAAGCAATTGGCTTTAGATTGGTGTTGGTTGGAAGCGTTTAAATCAATTTTCACTATTGTTTGTTGTATACAGGAAAATTATTGTTACTTAGATGATGTTATTCTTGTTACTCAATATATTTGGGTAATTTTGATAATGCAAAATGCTTTATAGGGATATCTTAGTAAACTTCTAAATTGAATATAGTTATGCCATTGAAAATGTTCAAAAATTAGAATACATCAAATATATTAAATTCACATGTATTTAAATCAATCCCATTATGGCCACTTGCACGATTCTTTATATTGGAAGTTAGTTGTTAATATATCCCCTAAATTTGTCATTAGACCCCTTAAAATAGACTCTAACTTTTGATTCGATTTAACCCTTAAATAGATTAAAAAATTAGAGTCAATTTTACGATTTAACCGAATTCAAAATTCGGATTGCCTCATCTTGAGTCAGTTCCTTAATTTGATTCCGTTAAGAACTGAGATAAAATCCCTATTTTGTAGTTGTGATAAATGGTTGTTCAAAATGCTCACAAATGAGTGTTGATATTGACGTTATTTACATTATTATTATTACACTAATATAATTCATAATAATTACGTTATTCGATAATGGTAGTCCTCAGGTGTATTTAATAATAATATATATATATAATAGGCATTTTATATATTTATGTTGTAATAATAAAAAAAATAATTATAAAATTATTTTATTTTATGTAAATTTATACTTAGATGATGTATTACTTGACAAATATTATGTTTTTCGTTAATTATTGGTATATATTTCATATATTTTTGTGTTCTTTTATGTAAAAGAATGATGATATATGTATACTAATTAAAAAGAAAACTCTAACAACTTCTCCGCACATAAGTGGTGTTGCACACTTATACATGCTTTCCACCACAGGTAAACATTATTTTCATAATTTTATAAAAAAAATAAAAATTTCAAAAATTGAAAGGTTATTTTAAAATATAAAACATAATAAATATTAATGAGTGAAAAACATCCATGAAAATTTATATATTATTAATTATTATTAAATATTAATGAATATCTAACTTAATCTTCTTATATTTTTAATTATAAAATTATGTGTATTGATTTTTTTTATTTGATCTCAAATTAAAAATATATTTTTTAATTTTAAAATTTAATATAAAAATAAATATTAATTTTAAGAGACTAGCTATTTCATTTCTGTAATATTAGTCTCCTTAGTTACTATCCCATTCACAATACCTAAAAGTAGCCTCCTTTATTCTTACTTAGTTTGTGAAAGTTTTGTTAGAAACATTAAAAATTATAATAAATTATAACAAAGATTAACATTAAAAAGATTAAAAATAATAATAGCAAAAAATGAGGAAATTTTTTCTTGAACCAATTCAAATCCAACCAATAAAATTGATTTTTTAAATTTATTAATTTAAATCAATTATTATTTTTTAAATTTATTAATTTAAATCAATTATTATTTTTTAAGAACAGATCATGCTAAATAAGTTCCAATTCTATTCTAAATCCGAATATACCCTTATCACCAAACACGCTTTATGGACAAGCATTTACAGCCTCTTTAGCCGACGTAAAATTTTACCCTAGCTCGCTTTGCCTTTATTCCTTTATTAATAGTTATTAATTTTTTTTATTTTATTTTTTGTTATCTTCAACTTGTTTTAAACTATTTTGTCTACCCCCGTTAAAATTTTACCCCAGCTTGCTATGCCTTTAGTCCTTTATTAATATTTATTAAATTATTTTTTTGTTATCATCAACTTGTTTTAAACTATTTGTCTACTATCACCATTATAATATGTAATCCTTATTATATATTCCCCAGCTTTCACTCTAGTTATTTCGGTGGGTGGTGACCGGTGAGTATTGTTTCGAGGAGGAAATCAAATTAAATTTATATAAATTATATAATTACAAATATGAATGCAAAAAATATATATTATTAACATTTGTTTTGTTTTGTTTTGAGATGACGACTCCTTCTCATGAGATCCATCATATTTTTTTTCACTTATTAAATTAATTATTATAATTATAATATATAGAGAACTGTGAGGGCTGGATCTCTGTGAAAAATAACACCTAGCTAAGGGGGTTAGGAGCAGAAATATCTCTATAAATACCACTTACATCTGACACAATTCCCAAGCTTTCAAACCTCTAAAGTCTAATAAACGCTTTCAAGTTTTCAAACCTTTTTGATGGGTTTTGGTTCAAAAGTTTCCACTGTTTCCACAGCTACCAAATGGCTGGGTTTTGTTACGGCCATTTGGGTCCAATCCATTTCCGGCAACAACTATACCTTCTCAAATTACTCAGACTCACTCAAAACTCTAATGAACCTCACCCAACTTCAGCTTAACAATCTCTCAGTTGCCAAAGATGTGGGTAAAGCTTTTGGGATTCTTGCTGGTCTAGCTTCTGATAAATTCCCCACTTGGGTTATTCTCCTCATTGGTTCTGTTGAAGGTCTCGTTGGTTATGGTGGTCAGTGGCTCGTCGTCAGTCAAAGGATTCAACCTCTTTCCTATTGGCAGGTACTGTACCATCAAAATTAACTTGATTAGATTACTTACCTTCTTTTTCATTGTTTCTTAGAAAATGTATGTTTTAATCTTAAGATAAAAGAGGAAAGAACGGTCATATCTTCATTCTTTTTTTAGATTCTTTAAAATATAAACAAAAAATAAAATTAGATACTTAATTTTATTTTCCCGGGAAACAAACAGTTGTAGGTGAAATTTCCGCAAAAATTAAAATTTGCTGTGAATTCATGACATAATAAAAAATAAAGTATCCGGGCAAAATTAATGTGACAAAAAGAAAATTTCTTTTCAACTCTTTTCACTCATTTTTGTTTCCTTGCATTTTCCCAAGTAACAAACACATTGTGGTGAAATCGTCAAAATTATCGAAACTTATCCTATAATTTCTGAATTTAATCTCACAAATATTACCAAAGAAATGTTTTTTTTTGTCCATACCTTAATAAGTAAAAAAATGGTGGGTGTATTGTACAGATGTGCATCTTTCTTTGCTTGGGCGGTAACAGCACGACTTGGATGAACACGGCTATACTGGTGACGTGCATAAGAAATTTCCGCAAAAACAGAGGACCAGTCTCAGGCATTCTCAAGGGTTACGTGGGCTTGAGCACCGCCATTTTCACAGACCTGAGCGCGGCTCTCTTTAAAGATGACCCAGCCAAATTCCTTCTCCTGCTCTCCATCGTCCCTTTCGCCGTTTGCCTCACCGCCATGTTCTTCCTCCGTGAACTCCCACCGTCAATTACCGCCAGCGAAGAACAAGAAGAGACTCACTACTTCTGGCTCTTCAACTCCGTCGCCTTATTCGTCGCTCTCTACCTCCTCGCTTACGATTTCATCCCAAATCCAAGCAAGCTTTTATCTTATTTCTTCGCAGCCTTTCTTCTTATTCTCCTAGCTTTACCTCTGGTAATACCGGTGTATACCTTTGCTCGAAGTTGGTCCAAAAAGAAAATCGGGTCGGGTTCTGATGTGGAGGGCTTGGCGACGGAGGAGCCGTTGTTGAATCACGACGTTGTGCCGGAAATTCAACAGAAGCCAGAGGATGTGTCGGCGGCGAATTCTCCGGATGAGAACGGTGAGGAAATTGAGAAGAAAAAGAAGGTGATCGGAGAGGACCACACGATCTTGGAGGCGATGAAGAGTTTAGATTTTTGGATATTGTTTGTGTCGTTTTTGTGTGGGGTTGGGACTGGTTTGGCTGTGATGAACAATATGGGTCAGATTGGTTTGGCTCTTGGATACGCCGACGTTTCAATTTTTGTTTCGTTGATGAGCATTTTTGGATTTTTCGGGCGAATTGTTTCGGGTATGGTATCGGAGTACTTTATCAGGTATGTTTATGAAATTTCAACTAGTTTTTTTAGAAATTAACTTTGATAATTTATTTTGATCTATAATTTATGATTTTTAAGAAATAATTATTTATACGATTTTTAATTTTTAATTTTTTTAACAATAATTTCTAATGTAGTGATTTTTAGGGTGAAAATCAAAAGTGCAGGCTTTTTTTTTTACTTTCAAAAATTTCAAAATGTAAGAATATTTTTGTTATTATTTATGTTTTCATAATTTTTCAATATTTATCCTTAAAAAAAATTATAGAGTTTTTCTTTATATAAGAAATATTTAATGAAAACAGAAAAAAATTTAGAAATATGATATTTCATTAAAAATATCTTTTATCAAAAGATTTATTTAATGAAATTAGTGTAAATTTAGAAATTTTAATTAAAAAAATTAAAATCGTAATTATTTTATATATTTTTTTATTTTTAATGTATAATATTTAAAATTTGTTTTAGAATTTAATGATATTGATGGTGATATAGTCGACATTGAAAAGGCAAAACCGAAACCTGTACGAAATTTCGTACTTGGTATAAAAAAAAATGGTGCCGACAAATATTTTTTCTTTTTATTATTTGGGTATTAGATTTGGTCCAATATTATATTTTAAAATTTTACTTACCATGATTTTGTTATAAATAATATAAATTATTTAAATATATATAATTATATTTAATAAAAAGTTATAATATAATTAAAATATATAACATTGTTGTTAAAAGTAGAGCACTTTTATATATATATAATTGTATTTGAATTTTTGAGGGATTATTCTCTTTCAAAAGGATGGTACTTCACATTCATAGAAATCGAATGAATCTATCAATTAGTTTGACTTTTGCTTGAAGGTTGATTTTTTTTCTCAAGTTCATTAATTGTTTGCCGGAGAAAAATATGTGAAATTCATGAAAGGGAAAAGCACATCAATTTTCAAGGTTACTTTATTGTCTAATTTCAATTAAAATTATTATATTTTGAATTCTTTTTAAAGGAGTTTGATACTTTATTGACTAATTTGAATTAAAAATGATCTGTTTTTGAATGCCCAGTATATTAGATAAATAGATTATACCATGTGATGTGTGTACATTAAAAATGTGTTCTTTCGTGATATTTTGAAACGTTATTTGTAATATATTTTTTGATATTTATAATTCTAAGAAAATTGTTATCCATGTGTCCTCCTCCCACTTCTGGTGTTTTGGGGTATTAGGTAAAAAAGTAGCTAATAATGGTTGGTCTCAACTACCAAGCATATACATTACAAGTACTGTTATGTTAGGTACAGCTTTTATGTTTATCCTTTTTAAAGTGATTTTACTTTACCTCCATTTGTGTTCGCACTTTTAGTGTCGGTATTCCTTTCTTATCTACAAAACTGACACTGCAATTTTGGAGAATTTTTTGGGTACTTCATGTCACATGCATGCTCTCTTAAAACTATGTACATGGACTTTTAGATAATTTGTAAATTATTCATGCTCAAGTGACACTCCAAACATGATAAAAGTTTAAGACAGTAGTGGGTGACCTAGAAGTATCACTTAATCCCTTCTTTCTTTCCATATGCAGGAAAGCTGCAGTACCGAGAACATTATGGAATGCAGCGTCTCAGATAATTATGGCTTTTGGTTACATAATGATGGCAGTTGCCGTGCCCCGTTCTCTCTATATTGGTTCAGTTGTGGTGGGCTTTTGCTATGGTGTCCGTCTCGCTATTACAGTCCCTACCGCGTCTGAACTATTTGGTTTAAAATATTACGGACTCATCTACAACGTTCTCATCCTCAATCTACCTCTTGGTTCCTTCCTCTTCTCTGGTTTGCTTGCTGGACTGTTATACGATATGGAGGCTACTACTACTGCTGGAGGTGGCAATACTTGTATCGGTGCTCATTGTTACAGGCTTGTGTTTCTAATTATGTCCATTGCTTGCATTATTGGGTTTGTGTTGGACATCTTGTTATCTATTAGAACCAAGAATCTCTATTCCAAAATCCAAGCCAATAAGAGATCTAAGAAAGTTGCAGCTATTTCGTAGTTATGTCTCAAGAACAAAGGATCTAGAAACCTAGAACTGTGGATTGATGGGGTTTTTGCTCAGATGATATCTCCTTTATTCACCAAAAATTTAAATTGGGTTATTTTTCCTTTTTTTAGGGAGTCGACACTTGGTTCTTTTATGTCATTCATGTACTGTAGCCTTTTTATTTTTCTAATCTGAAAGTTTTATGGGTTGACATGCATCCCAATTCATTAGTGGTATCGTATGTACACATATTTTTGTGTAAAATTTCTCAATAATGGGTTATTGAAATCTCATATGATTGTGTTGTCACTGTTTTAACTTCAAAGTTTTCTGCTACTAAATGGGCTTGTAGGCCGGCCTAAGTAGATATGTTTCCATTACCATTTATTTGAAGCCCTTTTAAGAGAAAAATAAAAAGCTCAAACATTTCCTTATTATAAGAAGAAAGCAGGTCCAAATTCTGATAACATAACATTGTATTATATTCTTACGCAAGTACTTGAAAAAAAAAACGTGTTATTTATTTTTAAGTATTATTATATATCAAAAAAAAATTATTAAATACAAGTGAGATGACAGTTAGAATTATAAAAATATTTTAAGTTTTAGGATTTTATTGGTTTGGATTGATTTTGTTCTCACTTCTTTAACCAATCAAATCCATTTGTTTTTATTATTTTTAAATTCTTATTTAATGTTTATAAAATAAGAGCCATGAAATTTAAGAGCCTTTAATAGCCATGAGATAACCAACTTATCCTTGCTAAGCATGACACAACCAACTTATCCTTGTTAAGCCAGGATTCATAGATTGGTGAAGAAACATCACGTACTTTGATGCTTCCATTTATGAACCCTAACTTGGACCTTCCACCTAGAGTTAGAGACACTGTTCTTGACCAAGACAAGTAATTAAACTAATTCAACAAGATTTAGCTTAATCTTTGATTTGAGTTGACATTTATCTCATACATATTTATGAAGGAAAATACCAATGAATTTTCAACTTCTGATCCTAGCGGCTTGTCTTCAGTCATTTCGAAGATTTAAAAAATGCTAAGATAATAATAAAGAAGAAACAAGTTAATTTTCCAACTTTGATACCGTGTTGAATAAATAAGAAATAACTTTACACAAAATAGTTGTATAGTTTGTATTATTTTCTTCATATTTTCATTACAATTATATAGTTATATATAAAGAAATTTTATTCCTGTAATTACTCTTTAAATTAAGCATTTTTTGATTTACTCATTTAATTAATGATTTTTTATTTTATTTCTTGAATTAATGACTAATATCTAATAATATTTTTCTACTATTTGTAGGATGAGTTAGGATTTATTGGATTTATTTGAATAAATACATGGTTGTATATTTGCAATAGTAATACCATGAATAGTTAGGATACTCTTATTTCTTTGTTTATAAGTCATAGCAATGATACAATAAAAAAAATATGGATTATAAAAAATGTAGAATAATGGTGATCAATCTCAAAGGACAATGCACCATCCAAACAATAGAGAGGAAAATAATTTACATGAACAACTAACAAATAAATAAGAGCCTACTTGATACAAAAATATGATAATTAGTCATAACAGTGTAATTTGTATTTAAGAAATCAGAGAGATAATTTCCAGGGAAGACAGGCTTCGAGGAGGTGCATATCCACAAAGAGGTATAAAATATTCAAGGAAATTATTTATGATGGACAGGTATATCCATTATTCCCTGTCACTTTGAATTTGTGATGGACAGGTATTCTAAAACAGGAGGCTGGACGAAGCAGAGCATTGGTGGTGACTATGGAAAATAATATCATGTCTTATAATAATACTCTTCATTTTTGCCCAATCTCACTCTAGGTTTATCCTCCTCATAAAAAATGGCATTACATTAATCCAAAATATTAATTTCCGTTGCCGGGACTTGAACCCGGGTCTCTCGGGTGAGAGCCGAGTATCCTAACCACCTAGACTACAACGGATTTGGCTTACAATTGTTTCTTTATTTATAAAAAACAATAAGTTTGTTATTTGTTTGCTACAAAAATTTGTCAGTAGATGAAGTCATGAAACGGAGATAAGCTCGATAAACTGAGTAGCAATCTCAACATTCTCAGTTTCTCACTTTGTCAATGTGAAGAAACTAGCCATATGTTAACATTCATCAATAGATTATAAAATTAAGATGAATTTGGTCGTGTTCAATCAATTGTCTTCTTCTCTTTACCTTGTTTCTTAAATCATACTTATTTAAAACAGATTTCAAAAATAATCCCATATCCCCACGTAATATAAACAATATATGTTGAAAGAAAAAAAATGTTCCAAATTATTTTTGTAAGAAAACATGTGAAATAATAATCTTACAAAAACCAATATTATTTTTTGTATTATTTACCCAACCAATAAATATTTTATTAAAAATTATATGTGCGGCAATAATAGTACAAAAATCAATATTAATTTTGTATTGATTTTACCTAATTAATAAACTAAATGAACATTAAAAAAGAGGATAAAAATGAAAAGAAGAAAAAGGAAAACTAAATGAATTAAAAATGAGTAACTATTAGCATGAATAAGAAATACTATATTATTATACATAGAGATATCAATTTGATTGTTTGAATTTTATTATTTTGGGAATTATCATGTATATATGAATTAGTTTATGTATAGATTTATTTGAGAAATTTGAACTAACTTAACATAATAAGATGTTATTGAATTAAGTGTTATTTAAGGTTTATAAGATGACTCTTGACGTAGAATCTGTTTTTTTATTAGAAAAAAATTGATTTATTGTAGTGATTATATTGTGATTGGTGTGTTTAATTAAAATATATATAGTAAACACTATTTATAAGGTTGTAACAAGTAATACAAGTGAAATAGTGTAGTACAATATATAGTGAAAGTGAAGTATACTTTATATATAATATCTTATATAACTTAACATTCTCCGTCAAACTCAAGGAGGAAGAGAAACAATCAACTTGAGTTTGAAAACTAAGTCTTGAAATCGACTTGTTGAATGAGATTTGTTGAAAATGTCACTTGTTTGATCTATGTTTGATACTGATTTGAGACAAACACTATCTTAAAGAACATATTGACAAACAAAATGACAATCAATCTCGATATATTTTGTTCGTTCCTGAAATATATTATTGTGAGTAATCTGAATAACACTCTGATTGTCATAATATATGATAGTTGAGGTTGACTAGAGAACACCCTTATCAGTAAGTAGCCAACGGAGCCAAAAAAGTTTTTGAGTAGTGTCAACAAGAGCGCGTTTTCGAGGTTGAGTTAGACTTAGGTTCTCTGATAAGGCTTTATGTTGAAAAACATTTTATAAGCTTAAGAAACTCTTAACTCAATAAGATTTTATAGGGTTAAGTTAGGTTCGCGTTCTCTAATATGGTATCAAAGTTGGTGACCTGGTCAATGCCTCATTTGGGGTATTTGCGCTCTCCTTGCAACAATCTGAGCTCTCATCTTAAGACCCAACCTTGCCAATATGGTGGGGGCTGTTAAGGTTTCTTAAAATCTAACATCACTCAGGTTCTATGTCGATAGACATCTTATAAGCCTAGACAACCATCACCTTGTAAGCGTGTTTTCGAGGTTAAGTTAGGCTCATATCCTCTAACAAGATTAAAATTAGAAACAATAGAATATGAACGGTTCTTAAAAAATAATAATCAATCAAAAATAATAAATTTTAAAAATCAATCTAACTCGAATTAATTTTATTAATTTTGTATAAGTTAGGTCAATGAAATTTTTCTCCTTTTTTATTAATTATTTTATTATAATTTTTGATGTTGTTAATGTTAATTTTATTATAATCTTTAAATTTAAAGATTTATCTTTCAATCACTTATCTAATATAATTATTCATATCAATCATAGAGTGCAATAAATATCTAAAAATAAGATAAATAGTAATTATCATATCCAAATTATACATATCCAAGTTTTAACTGTAAAATTATGAAAAGTAATGCTTATAAATTATAATATATAAATAATTAAATAATATATAATTAGTGTCAAACATAGATAAGAAGAAAAATATGAAAAAGTACATAGCTTAAAAGTTCTTGCATAAATTTCGCTTAGATATTCAAACTCTAACACCAAAAATAGACATAATTTTTTATCTTGTACTAATAAATTAGAAAATATAATATAATTCTAAAATATCATTTTAAATTAATTAGAAACATAACAATAAACAACAAAATAAAATATAAAACTTAAAACTTAAATCTCTAATACATATTATCTATTAGAAAAAAGAAGAAAAAAATATTTAAATTATTCTTAAAAAAACATACAAAATATCAAATTTCAACCATGTTACAATCTTCATTTCAAGCGTACAAAAAACTAAATTCAAACCATGTTGCAATCAGCATCTACGTAATGGAACCTATGTTTATCTTACATAATTGTGAAGGTATTATATTTAATTTAAAAATGATATTAAGTTTATTGTTACGTAAATAAGTAAATAATTTAAATATTATTTTTAAAATAAATAAATGACTTAAATATTATTTTTAAAATAAATAAAAGACTTAAATAACTAAATAATTTAAATATTATTTTTAAAATAAAAAAATTCAACCTTATTTTTTTAAAATATTAAATATTAAACTCTTTTCGTTGTTACTCGATATTAAATAATAAAGGACTTTTACTTTTATTATGCATTTTAAATCTGTGTTTATTATGTCAACAACACAGATTTTATATCTTTATTAAAAAATCACAAAAAATAATTTTATAAAAAATTAATTCTTAAAACAAGAAGTTCATTTTTGAATAAATTTTACAAAGGTAAACTCTATCAAACTCTTTTTGTGCAAAAATCATATACCGTCCTATCTTTATAAAAAAATCACATTTTGAATAAATAATTCTAAATCTTAATAAAATTTTCCCTAGTCACGAAACAAAAAAATATGAATAAAATTAAACAAAAAACTTCCTCCAATTATTAAACAAATGGTCCAACATATCACATCACTTTATATTTTTTTTATTTTAGATTAAATATAGTACACATATGTGGTTATATGATTTATTTAAATATTGAGTATTTATAATATGAGTTTTATACACAATTATATATATCACAAATTTATTATATACATATTAATGATATTCTCTAATTATTTTAGATATGTATCATAAAATCACAATCTATCGATAACATTAAATTCTTGTTTAAATGTAACAAGTAATAAAAATTTAAATTTATACTTTAATAATTTTAATTAACACATTATCCCTAATCAAAACCACGTTATTCACCTTTTTAGTATTAGTTAGGAATAAATATAAAGTAGAAATGTTTTTCTTAAATTTTAAATTTTTAACCTAATATATAGATTGTAACATTTATGTAATTTTTTTGATTTTATTTCGAGATAATGAACTAATTCGAACCCAATTTGATTTTTTTTTGAGTTATTTGAACTCATGATCATAATTTAATTCAATTTGAATTCTACGATTAAATCAATCAAATTACAACATAAATTATTACTCTTATAATAAATGTACGATTTAGAGTTATGCCTAAAACAATTATTTCTATAAATTTTAAGATTAAGTTAGATATTTTTATATTTTATATTTACAAATTAATTATATTAGTAATCTATTGTAATTTTTTAAAATAATATATTTTAATTACTTTAACGTTATATTTTTAAATATTTTAAATATTTTTTCTTAATTTTAGATTAGATTAATTTTTTTATGAAAAATTTAAATTTGATCAAATTTAATTAAAAAATCATATTAATAGGATTTGGTATGTATTTGAAAATAAAAATAACTCATTTTTTTTAAAAAATGATCAAAATTAATTTAAAATATTTAAATTATTCAAAAATATAAAAAAAATGTTTAAAATATATTAATTTAAAGTAAAATTATGAATATATTTAATTTAAAAAAATAAATTTACATATCTCAGAAAATTTAATCTATCACTTTTTCACTGCAAATCTTATAATCTGACTAATTTAATTATAAAATTAAAATTATTTTTAAATTAAAATTAAAATATCAATAGAATACATTCTACTTAATTTGAATTAAATTGATCAAATATTACAAAATCATTAAATTGGTTAAAATTTACAAATATTATTGCTCAAACTAAATTAGTAGCAAGCAAAGAAAAAAGATCACAGCTTAGTTTTAATGATTAAAGATAAAATTGTGGTGGGAAGATGACTTAAAATCTTGTTCCTTAAATATTAATTATTCATAATCTAATTCGTAATTATTATTTAGTAAAAGATAAGATTTGTTTGGTCCAATACTTCAAACAACGGTATCAAAATCATTTCACATCCCACCAAGTAATCAATAATAATGAAACGATAACATATAACCCAGTGTATCCTTGTTATTATGGAGAGACAAAAAAGCTTATCAAAAGGACTTGAATTGCCCGCAAAGTGATTCTAAGCCAATTATTCTCTGCACATTTTCACACTGTACAACTTCTTCTTTTTCTCTGCTTTGTCTACCATGGCATCAAAAAAGAACTAAAAAAATAAACAAAAATGCAAATCCAAATCCAATTTAAAAAATATGTTCTGAATCCTAACTTGTTCTTTATCTCTACATTTAGGGTAATCTCAAAAGTAAAAGTTAAAAAGCAACCAAATATTCTCAAGAAATATAACGATGTTATAACAATTTTTTATTTTTTATTTCGTATCTAAATATATAATATATTTGATAGTTTTAACTTTGGGTTGGTTGGAACTTTACCTTTTATTTATTAATTTTTTTGATATATATATATCTCAAAGTAACTTGAATGAATGCTTCTAAAATAAATAATCAATTAGTATATAACATAACATTATGATTTGATTTGATAATGATAGATTTGTATAATTAAATCATATTTTATTTATTAAATGGATGCATAAATGTACATTATTAATAGAATTTAAAATTATCTAAAAATAATAATATATAATAAAATTATTAAAATAATTATTTATAAAAATATATTTATTATTATAATATTTTAATAGCTATTATTAGTAGAAAAAAAATAATTAAAATTTTTAAATAAAACAAAAGATATAAAAAGGGTCTACCATCAGAAGTAGATATAGACTCTTTTATACATAATTAATTTTATTTTCGTATATTTTTAACCTTAGATAATTTAAATTGATAAATATATAATAATAATATTAATTAATTATTACTAATTATAATTGTTTTAAAAGATTTTATTTTAAAAAATAGAAGAAAAGAAAAGTTTTTAATAAAGTTTGAAAAAATACTCTTAAAAAAATAATTAATTATTTTATTATTTTAATAGAGTAAATATAAAAAAAAATTATTTATAAATATTTAATTAATTTAGTATTTTAATGAAAAATATATATATAATAATTATTATTTTATGATTAATGGGTATTGCATGTTGTGATGATATAAAACAATATATATATATATGAGTGATATTTTATTTAATAAATAAAAAATATGAACATGAAGATAGATAAAACTTATCGAAATTAATAAGATAGGTTAATTGATTATTATTTTATTAGTATTAGATATAATATAATCTTGGTATAAAAATGATTAATTCAATATATTTATTAGTTATAAAATAATAATTTAAAGTTAAATATAAATCATATAACTATTATTTATTAAAAATATTTTAATATTTATTAATATATAAAAAGAGAGAAGAAACTATAGAAAAAAAGTGGTGTGTCTTTATATATAAAGATATATTATTAGCTATATAAATTATCATATTTAATATAAAATAAATAAATATATATAAATATTAATTTATTATATAGATATTTAACAAAACAAAAAATATGATATATTTGTAAATATATTGATCAACATTTATTAAATAAATAATCATTAATTATATTAATTATATGAATTGTTAGATAATAAAAACAATTATATTATATAAAATAATTATATTTATTATATAGATATTTATATTTATTAGTTTAAAAAATAACAAAGAGTAAAAAAATAATATAAAAAATATATTTACTATTTTAATATTCAATAAAAATTTGATATAATTACAAGTGAATTAATAAAACAAATATTAAATAAAAATATTTTAATATTTTTTAATATAGAATATAAAAAAAAAACGTTGGTCCACTATCTTATTATATAAAGGTAAAGATTATAAAAGAGAAGTGACGGGAATAGACGGGAAGAATCTTTCAGCTTTTCCTAGCTATGCCATAAACCCATTAAGGGTGCAAAACCTGAGATTCATATAATTATTATAATTAAATATCTTTTATAATCGGACATATATTATAATTATTTAAAATTTTATTTATTTTTATAGATAATTCACACACATATTATACAATAAAAAAATGTAAGACCAAAATAGATACAGATTTACTTGTAATTAACATTCATGTTCACATAAAATAACAAAACCAAACCCAGGGTACAAAAAAAAACCATTGAAACTTATAACTTAAGAAGGCATGCTAAACTCATAAAAAAAGCTGCCAAAGCAGTGAATTTTGAGGTAGACACTGTTTTGGGTGAGTATCCCATGGCTAAACCAGCTAACCATGACCCATCTGCCAACATGGTTTTATCCCCTGATGTAGAATCTGACACTGATCCTGATATTGAGTCCGACCCGGAATATGTTGAACCTGAATATACAAACCCGGGATCTGTACCGGACCCAGGGATAGTTGTCCCTTGTTGAGAGGATGACCCTGATTCTGATATCATTGGTGTAGAATCTCTTGAAGATTTCTGACTGCACATGCTCACATGAAGCACAGAAATTAGGAGTATAATTAATTACTATCGCTGACAGAAATAATTGAGATTTCAGATTTTTTGGTGATAATTGATAACACATTGAACAACATAAAGCTAACTCAGCAGCCAAAATTAAAGAAAAGAAGGTGAACATAATAATCTAAAGAAAGAATTATACAATAAAATTTAATCCAACATAATTAAACATGTTTCATATTAAATATCATTTAATCAAATTTTATTAAAGTTTTATTTATATTATTATAAATATTAAAAATGTTATTTCTTTTAATTTCCAAAACCACTTTCAAAGGAATTACCCAAATATTAATATCAAAACAAACTATTAGTATTAAAATAAACAGAATAATGAGAATCAAATAAAGTTATGTAAAGTTAAAGCAATGATATTTTCTTTACCTAGGAGAAGACGGGCAAAAAGTTATGGTATAATCAGCACCAGTACAAGTAAAGGTGCTCGTAGCATCATCATATGCGTAGCTATACGATTTGGGACAAGCAGTTTTGAACATTTCTGAGTACACTGACGGCCGACAATTAGAGGGTGAAGCATACGCGCCACTGCAACAGTATTCTGGGCTACCAAACGCACCACACGCGCTCTTACACGCGTCTCCATTCCCAACCCTCAACTCCGATGGGCATTGCTCATTCAAATCCGAAGAACAACCTGTCGAAGCACACTGACCCGACCCGCCAGATCCTTCAACAATCATGGGCAAGTTGTAACCGTCGACTAGGCTAACGTCGTAAAAGTCTTGACCTCCAGTTCCAAGAGTGAACTCTGCGAGTGTAGCCGGCGGTGAAGCTCCGGCGCCGTTACATTCGACCTGGCCGGAGCCACAGTCGCCGGTTACACATGAACCAGAGCCTGATTCATCAAACTTGCAACCGGTTCGACCCCAGAAACGGCCCGACCAGCCGGTCGGAGCTTGGAATGAACGAGAAGTGCCTGTTGGGAGTTCGAAACCTGTGCTGTCTAGTGAGGAACTCCCTGCATTTGCTAAAATGCCTGGCCATACACTGTAGTCACATTTATTAATAAATGTGAACATAGCACCATAACCACCTGTAAAAACAGAGACGAAAAATCATATTTTGTCGGTGAGAGTAAGAAATATATGATTTTGGGAAGGACCCAGATGAATAAATGGGAACCCAAGAAGGAGAAGGGAAAAAGTAGAGATCTTTTACCTTTGGAAGTGAGAAGTAGAACAATGAAGCTGAGAATGTGAGGGAAGGAACAAGCAGAGTGACCCATGAGACTATTATGCTATCTTGTTTTGCTTTGTTTCTTGGTTTGGTATTTTCTTAATGGAAGAAGGTGGTAAACTCTAGGAAGGAGAATGAGGTTGAGGAAATGGGATTTAGAGTTTAGAGGGTAGAGAACTGTGGTGGTGAAGGTGCCTTATGGTTTGGGATGATGATGTGAGAGGGAGGACAATGCAGAGGCTCTACGTCCAAAGAGGAAGCAGGATTGAGCAAATGAAAGAGGGACAAGAGGCCATCCTTTTGGATATCCACCCAAAAACGACAATTTTGTTTCTTCTTTTTTTAACCGTACAATTTTGTTAATGAGAAGATAGCAGTGTGAATTTAAAATGGGGAAAACAGGGTATTTTGATCAGCAATGTGAACGGGGTGAAACTCGATCGGATGTATTTCATTTGAAATTAAAATTGGAATTAATAGGAGTAAATTTTAGAAATAATCATAGAATGACTATTATATGATCGAAATTTTAATAATTAAATTTTGATATTTTTTATTTTAAAATAATTAAAAACTTAAATTTATAAAAAAATTATAAATTAAAAATAATAATATGTTATATTATATATATATATGAATTAATAATATTTTATTTTATAAATATATATAAAATATACTTCTTCAAAACCAAACATAAATCTAAACTTAAAAAATTGATTTAAAATTGATTAATTAAAATTAAATAAATTTAATTATTATTTGTGATTATTTAAACCTATTTAACATCTCTAATTTTAATATTACAATACAGTTAGAATATATTGTTATTTTTTAAATTTTATTAGATTTATTGATTTGATTTTTTATAATATTATATTTATTACTTTTCAAATTTAAAATTCATATTAAATTATATATTAACAATTAAAATAACATATTTTAAAAAATATTTTATATTATTTAATTTTTAATTTTTAATTTTTAAAATTTATTATAACTAATTAATTATTTTTAAATTAAAATTAAAATATTAAAGTAAAAAAGATAACATATATAACATTAAAAATTAATTAATACCCAATTTAGGGAAATAGGTTAAGTTAGCTCCCCAATTGCCAAATTTTAGGAATTTCCCTTTCTACCCTTTATATTTGATTAAGGATCAGATCATATCAAAACCCATCCCATCGGGCCCATCCCCATACAGCTCGCACTCATAATCGCTTTCGTCATTGTCCAGATCAGAGTTTACAGTTTGCCTTTGGATAGCCGCCTTTCAGATTTTTTTTCCTGTAGCTTATCTTACTTTGTCCTGTGTCTCTCCTCGTCGATGACGAGGCCGATTATGCAACCACTAGTGTCTCCAAGGCCATTGATTCCACCACCAATGCCGACAAGGCCATGGAGCATGTTTGAATTAAGAGACGCGTAATGGTTTATGGAAATAAAGTTAGTCTGCAACATATATGAGAGGTATGAACTCTCGTTTCCTATATATATATATATATATATATATTTTCTTTTGTTTAGCATGTGAATTGATATTTATCACTTCTATAAAATGGGATATTAAAGTCGATTAAAAATCAATTTTAAACTAATTTAAAATCGATTTGTTGAACCGATTTTAAATAAAACGACGTAAAATTTAAAGTCGATTCATCCTGCGTAATGGTTTATGGAAATAAAGTTAGTCTGCAACATATATGAGAGGTATGAACTCTCTCGCTTCCTATCTATATTTTTTTTTGTCTATTGTTGAACATGTGAATTAATCAGTTGTTCGATCACTACTACAGAAGGGGACATTAAAGTCGATTAAAAACCGATTTTAAACCAATTTAAAATCAGTTTGTTGAACCGACTTTAATTTTTTTATTTTTAAATTTATTCATTTTCTATTATACTCAAATAAAAACCTGTATTCGAGTAGAAAAAAAACCAAAATCAGTTTAGCAAATAGTTCAAATAATACAAATATTTAAAAAATAAAATATTAATTAATAGCAGAAAAATTACTATCGTTTTGTTATATTTTATTAAAGATCATTATATTCTTCTCTTTATGTTATAATACAAACCTACATATATAATACAAAAATTTATACACATAATAACAGAAAAATATGAATAATAGGAGATCTAAAAGATTAGTTAAAGAGGAAAAAAACTCACTAACTGGTGCTGGAAATGGTAGTCGTAGGTAGCCAAAAAATGAGAAAGAGTGGATGAGGTTTTCGATTTTCGGTTTTTTAGAGTTCTACAATGTTGAAAATAGTTTCTGTCTACGAAGAAAAAAGAGAAAAGAATTTATCCACGTGTGTAGCGTCGGTTGATGTGGCAAACCGACGCTACACATCGACGTAACATCGGTTGACGTGTTGAATCGACACTATCCACGTAGCGTAGCGTCGGTTGACACCTGGAACCGACGCTATCCACGTAGCGTAGCATCGGTTGACATGGTGATCCGACGCTACGTCCACGCATAATGTTGGTTCAACATGTCAACCGATGCTACATCCTACGTGGATAACATCGGTTCTACACCGAACCAACTTTAAACCAATTTAAAGAGGAAGAAAACTCACTAACCTTGTTGATGGAATAGAACTAGATCATGTTGTGCCCGAGCCTACACAAGAAGAGAATGCAACTGAGAGCTACCCCATCCTAACTTGATTGGGCCCAACAATGAGCAGTTGTTGCAAGAGTGAGAAAGTTGGGAGATACGATTTAGGGCATTAGATGAAGCTAACAAAAAGTAAGAATAAACTCCAAAAGGGTCAATGAAAGGTAAGATAAGGGTAATGTGTTTTACGATGTGGATATGGATTATAAGTAATTATGTGTCTCCCCATTTTATAATGAAATAGAGCACGACAAGCCCCTATTGAGATTGGTTCGATTTATAGAAAAAAAAAGTTAGAAAAATTGCTTGAATGTGTGCATATCTTAGGAAGTCTATGTATTTATAGGGTTTTATATATACATGTGTCGATTACAAATGGTAGACATATGTAAGTGTGTCAAGAAGGACTAAATAGGTAAAAAATAGGCACATTTATACACCAAGGTTGACCACCTCATGGCTCCAACCGATGGTCGATTCCTGTTGTCTCTTTTGGAGAACATAAAACCGTGCAAGTATACACGGTCACAAGTAATAATATCATAAGTAAAATATCGTTCCCACAAAGATTTGTTACTAGCTTTCGTTAATTACTAAAATTATTTAAACTTGATTTTATCCAAACAATCAATAATTTGATACAGTTTGACTTAACTAATTTTTTTTAACAGTTTGTAAGAAAATTCTAGGATTGTAGTTTTACCAAATTAATCTACTTGAACATTTTATTTTCTCTTGATTTATGGTTTCATATTTTAAGTTGTTAACCAAGAACTCCTAATTTATCCATATATCTCTTCCGAGCTCCAAACAGACACATCTCGCTAAAATAATTCATTATATTCTTATGAGAATTAAATTAAACTAGATTTATTAAGTTCTGAGTTCTCAAACAGCTACATAAAAGTATATTTCTATCCCTTATATATATATACGTTATTTTATCACGAGCTACACACAAAAATGCCTTTTCCAAGTTTATTTAAGTGTCATAGATCAGTTAATTAATCTTCCGATAATTAAAAGCATTAAATACAGATAAAATAAACAACTTAAAATAGTTCTATAAATTATTCAAAAATAATTAATTCAAATTTCATAATTTAAGCTACATTGCAATCCTAGAACAAATAAATTAGTTCATAGCAAAAATTAAAATTACAACACCACAATAATAAAGCATTTCAGAGAAATAAAAATTAAAAGAAAATAGATTAGGAAAAACTCTTTCACGATTTCTCAATGAAAAATAAATTTCTTCCCTTTTCCTTCTTATTCATTGTTTTCTTTCTCTATAATTTTCTTAAGAAAATACAACACAAAAATGGTTAATTAACGTTATGCGTGTTGTATAACACACGCACAGAGGAAAACCAAAGAAAACTTGAAGAGAGAAAAAAAATGGAAAACTGCTCGTTGAAACGAAAAAAACAAAACTAAAAACTAACTCTCCTTAATCTCCAACTATTTTTTTTATTAGAATACATGTAATGGGGGACAAAAATACATGGAGAATTAAAATAAACAACATGCGTGAAAACCGTTCTATGCTTTTTTGATTTTTTTTTCTTTTACGCATGCCACATGTCATCATTTAATTAACTGCGAGATATAAAGAGACACGTGGAAGCCTTTCATTCGGTGGGAAGAACGGGCGCATGGAGAGCAGCTAAATCGCGTAGAACAAGATTTCATTGCGTTGGAAGTGCACGACAGCTAGCTTCGACACGTGGCGACGCGTTAAGAGTTGGTAAGTGGGCGCCGTTTCTGTGTTTTTATTTTACCAAATACATACCACGTGTCGTCATTTGATTGACTGGAATATTTAGGAGACACGTGGCTGATTCTTCTTTATTGAAACACGAGGGTGCACGCTGCTTGAATGAACCGCGTCGCACGGGATTGTAGGCGAGCTGCTCGGTGCGCGACAGCTTGCTTCCACGCGTTTGAAATTTGGACTGTTCAATAGATCCAACGGTTAGCAATCGCCTCGGGAGAAAGTCTATGCAGCCGACACGTGGGTCCCACCCTACACGCCAGTCTACGCGCCAGGTGGGACCCACGTGTGCCGAGTCGTGTGCTTCAGGAATTCCGGGTGTAGTCGCCTTTGTCGCGTCTGGATTGCATGTGCCCAATCTTGACCGTTGATTGGATGATCGAATGGTGTGTTTTGGGCGTTGTGAATGTCGCAAGTGACTCTTATCCTGCGCAGAAATTAAACTTTTATTAATTGCATTTTTATCCAAAAATTTAATTTAAATTAATTTCTAATCTTTTGATATTTTCAATTTAACCCATTCTTAATTTCAAGTTAAATTGTAATCTTTTTATAATTGCAATTAAGCCCATTTTTTATTAAATTTTATTAATTTACTTGAAAATATATTTATTAAAAATTAATACTAAATATTAATTTAATTAATTTAAAAATTAACTAAAAATGTAAAAAACTAGCAATTATAATTAATAAAATAGACGTAAATCACTGTATAAAATACAGTTATCAACCCCATAGATACAAAAATTGGCTCGAATAGGCTCTTGGGATTGAGCTGTCTCGTAGGCTCGTAAGGCTTGTACTCTAAAAACTCGAGCAAATAAGCTATGTGCTGAGTTGAATTCTTACCATCGAATTGAAAACCTTTTAATGGCTAAAGTTGATGTGATAGAGCATTTTTTTCTCTTATTTTTTGTTTTATGTGCATGAATTGATGAAAAGGCTCAGCCTATGCACCTTCTATATAGAGACCTACATTTCTCTCTCTTCAATCAACTCACGTGCATTTAGTAGGGGAGCTGAACGGTTCAAATTTGTTGCCTAAGTTTTACTCTTCCACCTCAACTTTGAGCTCGAGCTAAAAAAATAGGAAGACTATATGTTTGGATACATGGATCGCCTTGGAGTTTGACCCACATGATAGCTCGAGCCTATGAGATAACCCGATCTTAAGAGACTATCCGAGCTAATTTTTGTATCTATGGGGCTGACCACCAATCCAATCTGTAAGGTGGTCAACCTCTGTGTATGAATGTGCCTGGTTTTTACTTTTTTTGTCCTTCTTGACACACTTACACGTGTCTATCCTATGTAATCGATACTTGTACATATAAAACTCTATAAATACATTGACTCCTTAAGAGATCCACAAATTTAAGCAATTAATCTAACTTTTCTCTAATTTCTTTCTCTATAATTGGATCAATCCCAACAGTCCCTAACAAAGTTTAGTGCTCCTAATTGCCTAAACTTCCAAGGGAATAAAGATCCGGTAACTCATGTGCAAGACTTCAAGATGGCTATTCTCCCTATGAGCCTCACTCAAGGCAAGAGAGGCACTATGATGTGTAAGATGTTTTTTGTCACCTTATGTGATGACACCCCGTACCATAACCTCTTTCTCACAGTTTGCCAAGTTGTTCATCACTAATTATGATTGCAACAAGCCCTTAAAGAAAGAGTATTACCACCTCTTCTCAATCATCTAGGGAATGAGTGAGTCCACTAAATAGTATATGAGAAGATTCAGAGAGGAATAACTAGAGATATCATATTGTCTTAGTTCTTTTACGATAAAAGCCTTTATGTAAGGTCTGCTAATGAATTTTGATTTATTTATAGAGCTGACAAAGACGGTTCTACAACTCTAAAAGAAGTTTATGGAGAGGCGAGAAAATTAGTCAATCTGGAGAAAGAGTTAGGTTTGGATAAGAGTAGAAAGACAGCTATGAAAGTTGCACCATAAAAAGAGAAAAGAAGAATAAGCCAAGATGGGAAAACCAAGGCAAAAGAATTAACAAAAACAAATGCTTCACGCCAAATCATAGAGCAAATGAGCAATGGTCCCAAAATATGGGGCCTTAAGAGAGGTTAATGTTTCCCTTTATGGGTCTATTCTTGAGAGTGAATCTAGCTCAAGGAGTATTGAGAATTGAGAAAGAGCAGAATGTCAGATTACTATAAAAAATAAGGGCTCCCCTTAAGGATACATCTAAGTGGTGTGATTTTTACAAGGATATAGGCCACGAAACAATATCATCCAGGCATTTGAAAAAAGAAATAAAGGATTTGTATCGAAAATGTATTTAAGGAAACTCATGGAAATCAACAATAAAGAAAGGAGGCAAAAATTCGAATGTGAAACTTTGAAGCTACTTGTTTCGTCAGGTGACAAGGTAGACCCACACAATGAGACCAACATAAAAACTATCTATACCATATATGGAGTGCTCGGTTTCAATGAGACTTTATATGATATTTTTTTCCTTGGATTGTTAAATTCTAACAAAAAAAATATATCAAATTATAATATTGATATTTATAAATGAGTTTTTTAAAACTAACTTAATTACAATGGTTCCATTGTGAGTTGTAAGGTCACTTTAGTTACCAAATATTTTAATCATTGTTAAAATTTGCGTGAATTTTGTATATCAAATAAGTATATTAATTTTTATTAAAGTAATATTATAGAAAAATAATTATGATGCTATTTATAAATTTATATATTAATATATTTAAATATTACTTAAATTAATAGTCTTTCTTTCATTTTTGAAGGATTTATTGGTTTTACTATTATCTCCGTTTAAAAAATATGCGTTAAGTAGTTGAGTTTTTCTACGAAAAGTTGAGATTTTTCATAGATATTATGAATTCTTCACTAATTATAATAAAATGAATATTAAATAACTTAAATATTCATAAATCATCAATTAAAGTTAATAGATTTAATTTTAAAGTATAAATTTTGAGTATAATTAAATTATTTGTATTATTCATTTAATAATTATTATAATAATTTATGTTTTATATATCATAATATTAAAAATTAAAATATTTATTTATTGATAAATATATTATTTTCATAAACATTCATTTCATTTAACTATAAAACTTTACAAATATATAATATATTTTAAAAATAAAATTAAAAAAACAGGATTTAGAGGATAAGCAGGACATAGAGGTAATTCCTAACCCCACCCTCTCCTCCACGAGAATATTTCCCACGAGTGTCAAAATTAGAGTTCTTTTTTTTTTTCCCACAAATTTTGGCCCTCCCCGGACAAATTAACATCCTAAGCATAATCATATTTCATAAATATAATTTCATTTTTAATCATATTTCACTTGATTTATATATGTTTTTTTTATAATATAAATAAATATATATTTTTATTATATAAAAAAATTGATATACATATATCTTTTTATAACATGAAAATGAGTAATTTTATAAGATATTAAAAATAAAATTATATAAAAAAACTAGACAAGGTATATTGCTTCAGTTTGAAAACATTAAGATGAGAGTACTAAATACATGTTTGGTTAGTATAATAAAAAATAATGGAATTAAATTGATTGTAAAGAAAATAAAATTAATATTTTAACATTTGATTTAATTATTAAAATAAAAAAATAATATTGTAGTGTTTGATTTATAACTGTAATATAATGTAAAATATTATATATTACTATATGTATATGTTCAATTAAATAAATAATAATATTTAATTATTATTTTTATAAGATAAAAAAGTTATTATTTTTTAAATAATTATTACTTAAAAATATAACAAATCTAAAAAAAATTAAAAAAATAATTTTGGTATTTTTTTTCCACATTATTTGAATTGTAGGATAAAATTAAAAAAATATTTTTTAAATAATAGGAAAGAAAATAAATAACTTTTGATTAATAATATCATATTTTTTAATAATTATTTTTATTTAATTTCATATTTATGACATAATCAAACATAAAAATACACAGCAACAATTTCATCTTTAACTTTATTCTTTTTCAACCAAACCTGACGTTATTTGAATCAATTTATGGGCTCTGACTCCCTATCCAAAAATTGTAAATATAACTTTTAAGAGAATTATAATACAAATTTTATTTTATTTTTGTAGATGTTTTATTATCTCAGGTTTTCTAAACAACAATTTTAAGTCTTTGTAGTAGATTTCATAGTTTTTGATGGGCAATAAATAAACTCACTGTGCAAACGATCATCGGTATAAATAAGAGTAATATTTTTGGGTTTTACTGTATCTTAAATTAGGAATAGAATAAAATTATTATTCTTTGAAATCATTTAAAAATAATTAATAATTTCATCGTACTCTTTTTAATCTTTATTTGATTTACATATTTATTTTTTATTTTTATTTTATTCTTAATTTTTAAAATATCTAAATTATATAAAGGTAAATAATTAACAATTAAATATTATTTTAATAATAATTTAAAAAATATATAATATTAAATAATTTTAAATAAAATTAAATAATGTTTTTTTAAGAAATAATTATTAAAAATAATAATTTTAATTATATATTTTATTTTAATAATAATTTTAAAAATAAATCATATTATATAATATTAAATAACATTTTTAAGTAATAATTATTTAAAAAAAATATACAATATATTTATTTTAATAAGAATTTAGATAAATAAGTAATATTAAATAATTTTAAATAATATTTGGAAGTAAAAATAATTTTAATAATATATTTTATTTTAATAATAATTAAGAAAATAAGTAATATTAAATAATATTTTTAAGTAATAATTATTTAGAAAAAAAATAATTTTAATAATATATTTTATTTTAATAATTATTATTCAAAAAATAATAATTTTAATAAAATATTTTATTTTAATAATATATTTTATATTATATTTCCATTTTAAACCATAATATTAATTTTTTCTTTAATTATAACGATGAAACTAAATAATGTAATAATGATATGTTAATTTCTATTTAATTCCATAACTATTTACATTTTCATTTGTTTTTAATTATGGTTACCAAACGTCCGGTGTAGGTTAGATTAATGCTCATCTTCTTTGCAGTGGCAATGACATCTCGTCTGCAAAAGATTGAAGGGGATGATAAGTCTGTTTTGTTGTGCGTTACCCATTCAAATCTCAAGATCATCTCTATTGATATGCGCTTCTCTATACAGGTTACTAACGCCTTACATTCTTACTTTTCACCAATCCCTATTTCTATCATTTTGTGTTCTTGAAATTCTCTATTCTTTATATTCAGATAACATTGAAGAAATTGAAAGAGATGATCTGGGTTAAATGTGAAACTTCGGTTAATTCGATCGGCCTTGACCTTTATGACGACTCCAACTACAAAATTACTGATTTATAGGATAATTCCAGGCCTATTGGCTACTATTTATCTCTTGATGGGTTCGTTTGTTTATATGTTTGCTATCTTTTCGTTGATATTAAAATTTTGAAAATTAATGCTTTTGGCTGATTGGTTTTTATTTTATTTGAGTAGGTATCGTATACATGTTATAGATTTGGATCCTTCTTCAGTGACATCTGGAGGATGGCTAGAAGACACTTCACTGATTGAGAAGTATACGATTTCAGAAGAAGCCTACAAAAAACGTGACAGTATGACAACTTTGTTAATTAAAAGTGCTATTTAACAATATTTTTTATGTTGTGATTTTACTTGTTCATTATTGATGTAAATGCCCCAAATACATTGTTTTCTGTTACTTGAGTACACGTGTTATTTTAGATTAGTTATCATTTTGATAAATATCTAAACGGATACAATTTGAGAATACGTAATTACACTATCTAAACTAGTATTTCAGATGGGACCAGGTTACTACCTAATAAGGTTTTAAGGGTCATGATCAGAGTTTAAAATACGAGGAGAACGAAAAAAATATGTGTGAAATTATGATCATCTACTATGAACATATATCGATGATGAGTTTCAACGCCAAAACCCTAAGTCACGTGTAACCCAGATGGTATCAATTTGTTTCACAAGATATACTTAAGGATTAAGTCCTAAGGAGAGCGAAACAAACATATGTCTTCATATCAGTGTTAGAATAACCACTTATCAAGAACTCTACGTAAATATCTCGAGATGTTTTATAACAATGAATCTCAATTTACCCATAAAATAATAATTATAACATCATGTAATTTGTGAGTATTAATATTATGAGTTCATGAAAAAATATTTATGCAATTAAATTAAATAAACACTATAGTTCGATCACTTTGGTAACTAACAAACCCAACATTATATAGAATTTTTTTAAAATTATTTAACATTAATTTGTATGATCTGTAATAGAAAAATAGGATTAATTTATTAGATATAATTTAGAATTTATATTTAAAAAATAATATAAATAAATAAACATTTAATTAGTTAGACATGATTTTATTATAACAATAATTTGACAGAATCTTAAGCCATTAATTAATATTGTAAATAAATAATAATCATATACATAAAAGTAACTAAATAGATATCCTGTCAAAACATGATTTTTAAAACACTTCAAAGAAAAATAATTATTATCTTGAGTTAATAACATGATCTCATTCAGTAAATAATTATGTGATTCATTAGCAATATTAATTAGAAATAATAAAACACATGCTTTACAGCTATTCTTATATACAAAATCAACGTAAGTGCATATACTATTAAATAGTATATTTTTCCGAAACTAATTGCAGTGGAAACATTAAATGTCGTCTTTAATAAAATTACTTAACTGTAACTATCAATAATTGATGAAAATAACAATAAATTTTTTAATAAAAAATCAGGAGTTCGTAAATGAAAACACTCTATACCATATGTAAAAATATATATATGGACACACGTACACATATATACACATGGATCTTGAACTTCATGTCTTTTACAAAATAAAAAAAATAAAAAAAATATTTGATTACCGTAGAAAAAAGAAGAAATAATTCTACACAAAATAGTTCTCTAGTTTGTATTATTTTTTCTTTTTGTTTTCATTATAATTGTATAGTTATTTATAATGAAATTTTACTCATTTAATTACTCTTTAAATTAAGCATTCTTTGATTTACTCATTGAATTAAGGATTCCTTATTTTACTCCTTTAATTAAGAATTCCTTATTTTACTCCTTTAATTAAGAATTCCTTATTTTACTCCTTTAATTAAGAATTCCTTGTTTTACTCCTTGAATTAAGCTCATTGTTTTATTACTTGAATTAAGGATTAATATCCAATACTCCCCCTCAAGCTGGATCCATAAGGTTTATGGATCCAAGTTTGGACAAAAATCGTTGAAACTGATGAGAAGTCAATGGCTTGGTGAAGATGTCAGGCAGTTGGTCGAAACTTCTTGTATAATGTGTCTGAATCACCTGTGATTGAACTTGTTCACGAACATAATAACAATCAACTTCAATGTGTTTCGTCCTCTCATGAAACACTAGGTTTGATGCTATATGCATGACTGTCTAATTGTCACAAAATAAGGACATAGGAAGAGTTGTAGAAACACCTAAATCACACAGAAGACCTTTAAGTCATATCAACTCACACAATTGAAGCCATTGCACGATACTCAACTTCAGCACTTGATATGACGATGACAGTTTGCTTCTTACTCTTCCATGTGACCAAGTTTTCACTGACAAATGTACAATAGCTAGTGGTGGACTTGCGATCGATTGCATTCCCTTCCCAATCAGCATCACAATACCCCATGATTTGTGTGTTGTCATTCTTCTTCATGATGATACCACGACCCACTGATCCTTTTAAGTAGCGTAAGATCCTTTTAACAAGGGTCAAATACTCAAGTTTCGGGGAGTGCATGAATTGGCTCACAATACTTACAGAATATGTGATGTCAGGTTTGGTAGTTGTTAGGTAAATCAACTTACCAACCAGTCGCTGGTAATAACTTATATCCGTGAATGACGTGCCCTTTAAGCTAGGTTTGAGCTTGCTGTCAAGAGGGGTAATGACTGGTTTAACATCACTTATGTTAGCTTCCTTGAGCAAATCTAGGACATATTTTCTTTGGTTAAGAAAGAGTCCCTTGTGCGAGGTTGCCATTTCTATACCAAGAAAATACTTCAATATCCCAAGGTCTTTAATTGCAAACCTTTGTCTGAGGGACTGTTTGAGGTTGAAAATATCGTCAGCATTATCACCTGTAATTATCAGATCATCTACATAAACCAGCACAACCAATTTTCCCATAGCTCCTGTGCGAACAAATAATGAGGAATCGGTATTGCTGCTTTTGAAACCAACACTAGTGATAACTGAGCTTAGCTTGGCATACCAAGCTCGTGGGCCTCAAACCATAATTGGATTTGTGCTATTTTCACACTAAATCCAGTTCATTGCTTTGAGGATGCCCGTGTGGCAATTTCATATAGACTTCTTCTTTGAGATCACCAGACAAGAATGCATTCTTCACATCCATTTGGTACATGAACCACCCCTTGTTTACAACCATAGACAGTAGCACTCTTACTGTGTTCATTTTTGCAACATGTGCAAATGTTTCTTTGTAATCTACCTCGAATGTTTGATTGAATCCCCGAGCCACCAATCTTGCTTTATACCTTTCCATTGATCCATCTAACTTGAATTTGAGCTTATAGATCGATTTGCAACCCACGACTTTCTTGCCTTTTGGAAGTTTGGTGATGCTTCATGTGTTGTGTTGATCTAGGGCTTTAAGTTCTTCTTGCATGGCTTCATTCCACACCTCTTGGCTGTTGGCCTCATGAAAGTTTTGAGGTTCACTGTAACTCGATATAGTGCTGAGGAATGCGGCATGGGTTGGTGTCACTCTCTTATATGACACATAATTTGAGATGGGATGTGCGGCATGGGTTTGTACCATATTGTGAAGATCATCTTGATTATCACCATCTTCATGCAGTGTACCATTAAGACGAGACTTTTTACTTATTGGTCTTGATGATTAAAACCGAGAAATTTAAGAGTGTTTAAAGCAGAAAGAGGACCAGTTTTCCAGTATTGAAATATTTTCCTTCAACTACACGTATATATGTTAGTAGGTAAGAGAAATAAGGAAATTTATCTCTCTAACTGCACATTTCATCAAAGTGCATAAGTTATTTATTTTTTAATAATTTATTAACCAATATTTTCAATTGAAATATATAATGCTCATTTATCCAAACCAATAAACAATAAATAGTGTGACACTTAGGTCACAATCTTATATATTTGAGTTACTTATGAGTGGATGCAATTTTGACATAAATTCATACTTTCTAGCAAAAGATTGTTATGTCATACCAGCTTAAAAGTATTTTATGACTTTCCGATAGCAAGTGTAAAGCTTTATTAGGCCGGAAATGTGAGAGGGAGCTCAAATGATCTTTTGAATTCTTATATATTCAATTAGTTTTTTCAAACTCTTTCTCTTATACTTTGGAAATCTTCAGAATATTTTGATTTGTTGTTGACCAAAATTTGTAGTTTAGTTTTAATGCTGGCTTGGATATAATCATAGTCTGGTCATGTGCTAATATGGAATCTATGTTTATATGGCTGCATAAAATGATACCTAAAGAATCATTATTTTCTGTAATCTTTCACTGTCATATATGTATGATGTGTATGCAGTTCTTTATCCTTATTTCTTGATGTACAATCTTAAGACATTCAGAGTCCTTTCTAAAATCTATAAATAATGAAGGTAGGCAATCGATGTCAAGTTTGTTAAAATGTCCTGCATCGATTGGACATAAAGTATCAAACACATATATAAATAAGGGTAATCCTCAATCTCATAACCTGAGTTTTGAGATGGAGTTAGGTCCAAATTTAACATGGTATCAGAGCTTAGAAAATAATTCCCAAAAAATTCAACTTACATAAAATCAAGCCAAAATACCCCTCCACGCGCCTCGCCGGAGCCACACACGTCAGCTGTTGAGGAAGACGACTCCAACGACACATCGTTCGCGCGCCGCTGAAGCAAACGACACGTCGTTCACCCGGTTCGGTCTTCATCCGGTTCAGTGCTCTACCATTGCAGCCACTGTTCCAGCCATTCCAGACGCCGATTCACCCACTTTCCGACCGGTTTTGTGGCTGAAATTTCCGGTTCTGTAATCTTTGACTCATTTTCTATAAGATAAAGCATATTTCAGTCCATTATTTATTTCATAAATAGTTATTATTGTTTAAAACACACTTAAACATATCCCGTTCTTTCGAATTTATTCAACCAAAAATGTTTGTAACTACCAATACCAACCCTACTTTACCAAAATGGTATGATGACCCTAGCCATTCATTATATCTACACCACTCAGACCAACCAGGCATGGTTCTCATAGCTCAATCCTTAAATCAAGAAAACTATCACATTTGGAGTCATGCAATGCTCATGACTCTAATAACCAAAAACAAAGAAGGATTCATTGACGGCACAATCAAAAGGCCATCAACAAACCTTGAAGCAGAAATCAAACAATGGACTCGCTGCAACATTCTTATCAAAGGATGGATCTTCAACACCATATCGCCCAAAATTGTAGAAAGTGTCATGTATAATGATACTGCATATGAGCTATGGGAAGAATTAAAGGAACCCTTTTCGCACACCAACAACGTGCACCTATTCCACATTGAGGAAGAGATCCACGATTGCATGCAAGAAGGTGTAAGCATTGGAGAATACTATACCAAATTGAAAAGCTTATGAGATAGTCGTGATGCACTATGTCCTCTTCCACATTATGGAGGAAATGTCGGAAGGGAACTACAAGAATATCAACAAAAGCAGTGAACCATAAAGTTTCTCATGGGACTTAACACAGTTTACACATCAGCACGTGGACAAATCTTACTCATGGAACCATTACCTACAGTAAATAAGGTATATTCACTTATTGTTCAAGATGAAAAGCAAAGAGCTGTCTCCACGCAAAGCATAGGAAGGATGTCAGAAGCTTCCGCACTTGTTGCCAAAGATATTCGTCCACAATATCCTCACAAAAATTACCCACCAAGGAACCCACATCTCAAGTGCAATAGATGCAACAATATAGGCCATAATTCTGAGAATTACCGAAGTCACCTCAAATGTGATTTTTGTGGTCTCAATGGACACAATTTTGAAAACTGTCGAAAGCGTCTCAAATGTAATTTCTATGGTTTGAATGGACATGACATCAACATGTGTCGGAAGAAAGGAGCAATTCATGATAAGAGAAACACAAGTTATGGCTTCCCTTCCAAAGCTCATCATACTAACTTTCAGAAAAGCTGCTCCGACACAAAGACACCATCCCACAACCTTACATCTACCCAATATCAAGAGCTCCTTACACTTCTCAATCAATCCAAATCAGGTAGCATGGCAAGTCAAGTGACTACTTCTTCAAGTAACACATTATGTGCAATTGTTTTCCATTCAGAAACTCGTTGGATTTTTGATACAGGGGGAACTGATCACATGGTCTGTTCCCAAAACCTTATGAGCTCCAGCATTCCAGTCACTAATCGGCATGTGCATTTACCTGATCATTCTCTTGCCCATGTCACACATATTGGCACTGTACATTTCTCAAGTAATTTCATACTCCATAATGTCTTGTGTGTTCCCTCCTTCAAATTAAACTTAGTTTCAGTAGCCAAACTAACTCAAACCTCATTTTTTCATGTCACCTTCACTAATAGTATGTGCTTTGTTCAGGACAAATGCTCAGGGAAGACGATTGGGATGAGAACTGAGAAAGCAGGACTCTACTACCTGACTATTTCTGAAAAGGTTGGATGTTTCTCCGTTTCAAATACTACTTCCACCAACTCTCATCTATGACATCAATGACTTGGTCATTTATCTAATAATAGTTTGCGTGTAATTTCTCTTTCCATCAACACACCATTTTGTTCCATTAGTGATTGTTCTATTTGTCCATTAGCTAAGCAAACCCGTAATCCATTTCCTTTAAGTTCCATCAATACAAAAGCACCTTTTGAAATGATTCATGTCGATATTTGGGGTGGTTATCACATTCTAGTACTTAATAGAGCACGTTATTTTCTCACTATTGTTGATGAATACTCAAGATGCACATGGGTCTATCTCTTACATACTAAATCTGATACACGCACATTTCTGACCACCTTCATCAATCTTGTTGAAACACAATTTTCATCCAGTTAAAATCATTCGTAGTGACAATGGACCAGAATTCTCTACGGCCTAATTGTTTTCTACCAAGGGAATCCTTCATCAAACTAGTTGTGTCTCTACCCCTCAACAAAATGGTGTTGCTGAACGCAAACACCGTCATCTTCTCAATGTCGCTCGTTCATTGCTCTTCCAAGCCAATCTTTCTAAACAATTCTGGGGAGATGCCATTCTTACAGCCACATACCTCATAAATCGTACTCCAATACCTATTCTCAAGGGTAAAACACCATTTGAAGTCCTTTTTCACAAAACTCCTAGGTATGAACATTTTCGTGTTTTTGGTTCCCTTTGTTTTGTGTCTGCACATCATGATCGAATCATCAAGTTTGATGCTAGGTCACATAAATGAATATTCATTTGGTATCCATCTGGGATCAAAGGTTATCGTGTCTACAATCTGGAAACAAGCAAGACTAAACTGTCTCGTGATGTTATCTTTCATGAACATGTATTTCCTTATTTCACTTCCGCTGTCAACACTCCAACTCTATTTCCTTCATCAGAAGATACTATTTATGATGACATACCCAACATTCTTCAATCAACCAATCCAAATATATCACTTGATCATACACTATCTGTCTTTCCAACAATCAACTCAGACACTCTTCATCTTCAAAATTCATCTCCAAAAACATTATCATCAACTTCTCCACCACACATAACTCCTCCAACACCAGTCACACATAAGCTTCGTTGATCCACCAATGTTCCTAGCTACATTCAAAAATATCATGTAGAAGCTTCCTTGCCTTCTCGGTCCTTCCCTTCGTCTCACTCAGCATCGTCCAAAGACAAATGTACTTCTCATTATTTATCTCATGTACTTACCTATGACCAATTATCACCTGCACATCGTGCCTTTGCTACTTCTATTTCCATTCTCAGGGAAAAAACCACCTTTGCTGAAGCTTTCAATGATCCAAAATGACGGCTTACCATGAAACAAGAACTGGATGCTCTTGAAACTAATGGCACTTGGACACTTCAACAACTTCCTCCAAACAAGAAACCAATTGGTTGTAAATGGGTCTACAAAATCAAGTATAATCCTAATGGCTCTGTGGAATGATACAAGGCTTGGTTAGTGGCCGAAGGATACAGTCAGATTGAAGGCTTTGACTACCAACAAACTTTTGCACCAGTAGCCAAACTTGTCACTATTCAGCTTCTCCTTGTCGTTGCTGCTATTCAAAATTAGCATCTTTGACAACTCAATGTCAACAATGCTACATAAATCTTTGTATGGACTCAAACAAGCCTCACGACAATGGTTCATCAAGCTATCAACAACACTTTAGCTAGCTGGTTTTAACCAATCCAAGTATGATCACTCATTGTTCGTCCGAACTCGTGGTAATTCCTTCTCTGCTCTTCTTGTCTATGTAGATGATATAATCATAACAGGAAACAATGTACAAGACATTGAAAAAACTAAGAATAATCTCATGAGACAATTCAAGCTTAAAGATCTCGATGAATTAAAGTATTTTTTTGGCATAGAAGTTTCACGTTCCAGGAAGGGAATTGTTCTGTCACAACGCAAGTACGCACTTGAAATATTGGAGGACATGAGTTATCTTGGTGCCAAATCTGCCAATTCACCTATGGAACAAAATTTATCCCTCAGCAAGGTTGAATGAGAATTCATCAGTAATCCCACATCCTATCGAAGACTTGTTGGGAGATTAATATATTTGACCATCACAAGGCCCAACTTAATGTATGTCGTGCACAATCTCAGTCAATATATGGATAAACCACGACAACCACATTTGGAAGCAGCTCAACGAGTGCTACGATATGTTAAGAACACACCAGGGCAAGGTCTCTTTTTCTCAGTAACTAGTTCATTACGACTAAATGCTTTGTGTGATGCAGATTGGGCAAAATGCACAGATACACGACGATCTATCACAAGATATTGTATGTATCTTGGAAACTCGCTAATTTCTTGAAAGACTAAGAAACAAAATACAGTATCACGATTAAGTACAGAAGTAGAATACCACTCTATGACAGTAACATGTTGCGAAGTAACTTGGTTACGATATATTTTAGATGATTTGGGTATCAAACACTCCCAACCAACCAAGTTATATTGTGACAATCAAGCAACTCTTCACATTGTATCAAATCCAGTGTTTCATGAGCGAACCAAACACATAGAGATCGATTGCCATCTGGTAAGAGAAAAGATTCAAGGTGGAATGATCAAAACTTATCATATCTCTACATTAGAGTAACCAGCAAATATATTTACCAAATCCCTGAGTTTTCCACAATTCTCAAGCTTACTTAACAAATTAGGAATAATTAACCTATATTCTAACTTGAGGGAGAATGTTAAAGCACTTGAGATCCAACTGGTGACAACCAACACACCAGTTGGACGCAGCCACCAATAGCTTGGTGGGGAAGGATAGGCTGTCCAAGAACATGCCTATCCATAATTGTGTTTATTTTTAATTATTATAATTTTGCTTTTCTTTTGTATAAATAGGTTGTAAACAATCGTTTATTCATTATCAATAAAACCATTTCTTACAGATACAAGTTACAGTTTCCCTTAAAATAAAATCTAAGAAGAACCCTCCAGTTAATTTTATGTGGTAATTCATAGGAATTAAAATAGCTTATCTTTGGACAAAAGTATATTGAAGTTTTGTTAAATGGGTTAAGATTCGACGACCAATGATCTAATCAATAAATCGATCTAATCATATATGAACGTTGATTTATTCACAATAAATATGTGATTTTATATTATTTAATTTTTATCTTTGATTTTAAAAATTATTAATTGATTTCAAATTTTAAAATATAGTAACATCTGCACCATTGATTTAAATTATTCAATGATAAGTGTTAGGAGAATCACAATTTCAATACGAACTTAATCAAGTTGTAAACAGAGGAATTAAACATATTCTCTTTCTTTGTGTGAATCTTTTAAGAAACAAATAAATAGAGCTCAAACATGAAAACATGCACAAAATCAATACAAATAATTTACGTGGAAAAACTTTCCCGGTGTAGGAAGGAAACAACCACGACACTTCTCTCCAAAACTTTCACTATCAAGAAACAATTGTACAAAAGTTCTCTCTAAGTAAAACTAGAGGTAAACAATCAAAAACGTCATCAAGAATACAATTCTTGGAAACTAACAATTATTTTAAAAAAAATGGAGAGATCTAACCCAATTCGTAGTCACTATTCACTGCTCATAATTTCCCAAACTATTGAGCCAAATCCAAATCCCACCGTACATAATAAAGAGTCTTGAGTCGTGAAATTGCTTGCAAAATTTCAGCTTAATCGGACCACAAAATGCTTTCATCGGAGCACTTGATGAAAGCTTGTTGGAGAAGGAGAAGCTGAAAAACTGCTCTCCGTTTTTTTGCTAGCTGCTGCCTTTGTTGCTGCTCTTAATTTTTTCTCTCCAGAAAATATACACTCAACAAACCCTAAATGAGTTTATTAATGAAGTAATGAAATAATACAATTATCTTTCTTATTTATGGGCTTTTAAGACATATGAGCTTCACGCTCCTACAAATAAGAGAAAAACACAACAATAAAATGATTAGCTAGATTCATTAGATAACGACTTTAGTATATAGGACGTGCCCCATGTTAAAATTTCTTACTAATTTGTTGTTGGTACATAGCTAATCATAATGATCTCTTATTTTTCAATGATGCCTTTTCATGTTTTTTTTTTTATGAGGGAAGCACACATTGTTTTACTCGTATCATGTCTGTACTACCTTGTTTTCTCTGAAATCTTTGTTTAACATCAGGCAGTGTTGTCTACTTTCTTATTTCAAGGTAGTCCTGAACATATTTGATTGTCTTGTTTATTTTCTAGGGTGAAACGAAGACATTACTTTGAATGTCCACCACTTCATGTAACGGCCAGACAAAGTAAAGGTTTTTATTTATCTATCTTTTTCTTAACGTTTTAATGACAGAACTCTTGGACCCTGATTGTGATCATTATATTATACTATTGAAATATGAACCATCTTTGGTTGTTCTGAATGCTTAATGGGAATTTGTGCATTTTTTTTTTTATATATGAAGTGTTGTATTTGTGAACTTATTATGTGAATACCATTGTATAATAGGTTGGCGATTATCCTGAACGTAATCCATTTGAAGAGGACGAAATCTAAGCGTATTCGGAAGTGTGCTTAGCTCTTCCATTTCCAGCTTCTAATATGCTAGTCAGCCATTTTGAATTTTCAATCAAGGTAGATTGCCAAAACTGTTAATAATTCTTTAATGGTATATTAGTTGCATTATCAGCGGTATATTAGTTGTATGCAACTAATATACTTTTCCTAAAAAGCACTTTTTCAAAAAGCAGATTCTTATTTCCTGTATTTAAACATGTATTAGTTCATTATATTTTAAGATTGTAAATACATTTCCAATATATTCAATTTGGTATCAGAGCAGAGCAGCGCCGCCGCCATTTTCGCGTCGCAGTTGCAGATTCGCGAGGTCCAGTCTGCGCTGTCCAGTTCGCGAGGTCCAGCCCGCACCGTTCAGCCCCTGCGTCGTCTTGCCCTGCGCCGTCTTTCCCTGCGCACCAACCCTATGCAGCAGCTCGCGCAGCCCTGCGCGCCGTCCAGCTTCTCCTGCATTTTCTGTGATTCCGCACACTGAGCTGCTCAGTTTTTTGGAAATTTTGTTTCCCTTTTTTTCAGTTTTAAGTTCTGCCCGATTATCAACCCTAAAAACAACCCTAGCCCATCAGTTTTTAAGTTCAGCCCCTCAGCCCATCAGCCCATTAGCCCAAGCCCATCAACCCAAGCCCATCAGCCCATCAGTTTTAAGTTCTGCCCATCAGCCCATTTTTTAGCCCATTTTTCAACCCACATTTTAGCCCACCCTAGCCACAAAAAAAAAAAAAAAAATAATTTCGTTGCACAATATATATATATATATTATTATTATTATTATTATTATTTCAATTATTATTTCAATGGAAGATTCAAGACATCATCAAGTTTCCAGAATTCATGAGGTTCCAAATTTTGAAGTTTCTGTTAAGAGTTCAGAAATTGGTTCTTTCGGGGGTACTATTAATGGTACAAATTTTCGAACATGGAAAAAAGTTATGTCTGTTTATCTTCGTGGGATGCATAAGATGGGACATGTATCTGGATCAATTCGGGCTCCTAGTCAAGATGATATAGAAGCCTATACTAGGTGGGAAGATGATGATGGCTTTGTCATGTCAATTCTATTTCGAGCCATCACTGATGATATATTACAAATGGTGGAGGAATGTGAAACTGCTGAGGCCATATGGAATACCTTAAGCGATCTCTATACAAATGAGTCTGACTTTATTCAAGTTCATGAACTCATGTGCAAAGCTGCCGGCATGCAGCAAAATGGGCAACCAATATCTCTTTTTTTTTTTACCAAGCTGAAAAATGTATGGGCTGAAATTGACCAGAAACGCCCGTGTAAAATTAAAAATTCAGAAGACCTTCTGTGGTACCAGAAGGAGAAGGAGCTTGAACGCATACATGCCTTTTAAAGAGGTCTTGATACAAAACATAATAGTGCTAAAGGCGAATTGCTTCGAATGTCAGACCCTCCGAGCTTGACTACTGCTTTTACATACATCCGTAAAGACGAATCTCAGCAAGAGAGTCTTCATCAGGCACATATTGAGGTATCAAGCCTAGCCATTCAAGCCAAATCAAAGGCACCCTTCCTCCAGCAGCAAAATTCAATTCCACTTCATCAGCAGGGACCTCCACCGGGTTTTACCAATCGCCCTCGTTCTCCCTGCTCTTATTGCAATGAACAGGGGCATCTTCGTGAGACTTGTTGGAAACTACATCCACACTTGAAACCAAAAGCAGACTACTATGCGGCAAAACGACAAAATGGGTATTGTTCTAAAGCAAAAACAGCTGCCGTGCAAATTGTCCAAGAACCAGACTACTATGGACAGAATCATCCTTTGGAATGTGGAGGTATCCCTACAGCTTCAATAGCTGGTCGTGGTAAGATTGGTATGACCTTAAATGTTTCTCACTCTGTTAGGTCTAATACTTGGATTATTGATTCTGGTGCATCTGATCATATGATTTATGATAAATCTTATTTTAATGAGTTATCTTCCCCACCAGTGTCTTATGTTACAAATGCTAATGGTGAGGCCTTTCCTGTCTTAGGACAGGGGTCAGTTCATATCACTCCATCTTTACAGCTCCATAATGTTTTATATGTACCTGACTTATCTCATCACTTAATATTTGTCACACAATTGAATATTGAGTCTAAATGCTTTGTAACCTTTTATCCTATGTATGTGATTTTTCAGGATCTTCTTACCAGGGAAATAATTGGTCGAGGGTATCTGAGGGGAAGATTGTTCTGCTTGGATCAGAACTACGGAGGGGAGAAACCAGGAGCTCGGGCAAGCACTGCATTGACTTCTAGTTCCGATAAGCTAAGTGAAATTTGGTTGTGGCATCGCCGCTTAGGGCATCCGTCTTTTAGTCTTATGAAAAAAACCATGCCTACTTTATTTATTGGTGTTAGTGAGACTGTGTTGCATTGTGAGACTTGTGTTTTGGCCAAGAGCCATCGTGTTACTTATTCTCCTAGTATTTCTAATAAAAGTACTATTCCTTTTGAATTAATTCATTCTGATGTTTGGGGACCATCTAAAGAGCCCACTATATCGAGTATGAGATATTTTGTTTCATTTATCGATGATTGTACAAGGTTATTGTGGATTTCTCTTCTTAGAAAAAAAGATGAAGTTTTTTCAGTTTTTCAAAATTTTCATACCTTTGTTCAAACACAATATAATGACATCATTCGGATCCTCCGTTCTGACAATGGGGGGGAATATGTTAATCATGTTTTTCAAAAAAATTTCAAAACACATGGGATTATTCACCAAACTACTTGTCCGCAAACACCAGAACAAAATGAAGTGTCTGAAAGAAAAAATCGTCATTTACTTGATATGGCTCGTGCACTATTATTTAGTGCTTATATGCCAAAATACCTTTGGGGTGATGCTGTACAAGCTTCCGCCCATCTCATCAATCGTCTAGCATCTAGTGTCCTTAACGGCAAAATCACATTCCAAATTCTCGCATCTTATGTCTTCTTATCATCCTTTCATAATCTTCCTACCCGTGTATTTGGTTGTGTTGCTTTTGTGCATGTTCCTAAAAATCAAAGATCTAAATTAGATGCCCGGGCAATTAAGTGTGTGTTTGTTGGTTATGGAAGTTATCAGAAAGGGTACAAGTGCTTCCATCCACCAACTAGAAAGTATTATGTTACTATGGATGTTACCTTCTTTGAGGACATGAGTTATTTTTCCTCACCTGATACTGCTCGTCAGGGGGAGAATACATATTTCGAAGAACTGTATCATGGTGAGGGGGAGGCATTAGGTGAGTCACCAATTGATGTTTCAATGAGACCAGATGAGACTTCTAATTCATTGAATCCAATCATTGCAGAAACAGATGCTTCAAGTATTCAAGCACCAAATTCACTAACAACAAATGACATTGAAGACAGAACTGTACCCTCAGGCATTACTCCTACCCTTGATCAACAACTCCCTAGTACTGAAGGTCACTCATCTGAGGTATGTACACCTACTGATACTAATAACATCGAGTCTAATGTTGGAAAGTATGTGTTACCAAATAGGTCTACTCGAGGTCAACCAGCCAAAAGGTATGAACCAAATATTCATGCAAAATCAAAATACCCAGTAGCCAATTTCATGTCCACTAAAAGATTATCTAAGTCATACAAATCATTTGTGAATCAAATATCTGGTGTATCAGTACCTAACAAAGTGCAGGATGCGTTGGGAGATCCAATATGGAGGAAGGCAATGGATGCATTAAAGAAGAACGATACTTGGCAACTTGTGTCACCACCACAAGGAAAAAAGGCAGTTGGTTATCGATGGGTATTTACTATAAAACATAATGGTGATGGATCCGTAAATCGGTATAAGGCTCGTCTTGTAGCCAAAGGGTTTACTCAAACGTATGGTGTAGACTACGATGAGACTTTTGCTCCTGTTGCCAAAATGAACACGATTCGGGTTCTGCTCTCACTTGCTGCTAACCTAAACTGGCCACTTCGGCAGTTTGATGTCAAGAATGCGTTTCTTCATGGAGAATTAGCCGAGAAGGTGTACATGAGTCTTCCACCTGGGTATGTAGTTGATTCTCCTGGCAATTTTGTATGCAAATTGAGGAAGTCTTTGTATGGTCTCAAGCAATCCCCTCGAACCTGGTTTGGAAGGTTTTCACAGTTCATGCAAAAGGTTGGTTACAAACAGAGTAATTCAGACCACACTCTATTTCTCAAACATCAACAAGGGAAGGTAACAACCCTAATCATTTATGTTGATGATATGGTAATCACTGGTGATGATACTATTGAGATGGATAAATTACAAAGACAACTAGCCTCTGAATTCGAGATGAAGGACTTAGGTGAACTAAAATACTTCATAGGAATTGAGGTAGCCAGGGGTAGAGAAGGAATATATCTGTGTAAGAGGAAGTACATTATTGATCTGCTAACAGAGACATGTATGTTGGATTGCAAACCTATTGACACTCCTATTGAGCAAAACCATTGTTTAGCAGAGTATCCAGATCAGATACCAACTGATCGAGCTCACTATCAGAGATTGGTTGGATGTTTGATTTACTTAACTCATACTAGACTAGATGTTGCATATGCAGTGAGTGTGGTGAGTCAGTTCATGCATAATCCAAGTGAGAACCATATGAATGCTGTCTTGAGAATTTTAAGGTATTTGAAATCGGCTCCAGGAAGGGGAGTAATGTTCTCTAAACACAACAATCCTCTTGAAGTCTGTGGATTCACAGATGCAGATTGGGCAGGAAGTATTACAGATAGAAAGTCAACATCGGGTTATTTCACCTTTGTGGGAGGAAATTTGGTTACATGGAAAAGTAAGAAGCAGAAAGTGGTGGCACAATCTAGTGCTGAGGCCGAGTATAGAGGTATGGTTCATGGGGTTTGCGAATTGCTGTGGATAAGAACTTTGTTATTGAATTTGGGTTTCGAACTCAAAAATACTATGCAGATGTATTGTGATAATCGGGCAGTCATTGATATATCACAAAATCCAGTACAACATGATCGCACTAAGCATGTAGAGGTCGATCGTCACTTTATAAAAGAAAAGTTAGATGCCAAACTTATTAGTTTTCCTTTTGTTCCCACAGAAGAGCAGCTTGCAGATATACTTACCAAATGAGTTTCCAAGAAGGCATTATACGGTTCACTAAGCAAGTTGGGCATGATCGATATCTACGCGCCAACTTGAGGAGGAGTGTTAATAATTCCTTAATGGTATATTAGTTGTATGCAACTAATATACTTTATCAGCTGTATATTAGTTGTATGCAACTAATATACTTTTCCAAAAAGCAGATTCTTATTTCCTGTATTTAAACATGTATTAGTTCATTGTATTTTAAGATTGTAAATACATTTCCAATATATTCAATTAAAACAAGGGACATTAAATTGAAACAAAATCAGTTAATTTTAACAGTAAGTTGACATAAAATATAGTTTTAGTACGATAAATCGTGTTGATTATGTTGTTGGCCGGTATTAATCGTATCATGTTAACGTGTTAATTCAAAAAATATTTACTTGAATTTTTTTAGTGTTCTCTGAGTAAGAAAGAATATGAAAAATTTATTTTTCAATCATAATTAAAAAATTTATGCGTCAGTGTTCTTGTTGGATCGGAGTTTGTAATCCTTAAGTTCTAGTACTAAATGGACACAGAAGTGATAGTTTTAGTAGTAAATGAAATATTTGTAATTTGTTTTTACTATTATTAATACAAGATTATGAGGATATAACCTTTTTCTTTTTGCTAATTATTATATTTTTTTTTCTTAAGCAGTAGGCACTATGTCACTAACTCCACAAAGCTAATTGGTGCGAGTGGAGGCAGTTATGTTTTCATCTCAGCCTTTACCATTTTATGTTCTTTTTATCCGTTCCGTGCTTTCTAGTGTTAACCCTGGAGATGTATATGGACACAAAATAGTATATACGATATATACGTAATTAAATTGATCTTAAAATATCATGTAAATTGTATGTAGTGTGTATATATATATACAATGTATATATATAATTTATTATGTACCTACTAGACTCAATTTAATTATATACAGGCTAATATATTATTATGAAACTTACTTAATAGGCTGACGTTGCTAGTTTAAGTTGTCTACTGATCCTTTTCATCTATGGCATAACTGGTCGGTTGGCTTGACACAGTCCAGTACAGCCCACTACACTAATGGGATGAGATGAACTATTATTGTGGTTATGATATTGGGTCCTAAAATATTAACGTAATATTGAGTTTTCATTTTTAAATCAATTTTTTAAAACTTACAAAACCTTATAGTTTCACCGAAACACATTTATTATATAAATTTAATAAAATAGAAACAATATTAAATTTGTTAGAGTTTCGATAATCATTATCAGATGTAATGCTTAATATATTTTTAGTTAGATGAAAGGTTACATTTGTAAATCTTGATTTTATTTTATTAAAGTTAAGTTATGAAACGATGATTTTTAGTGTTTTTATTAGATAATATATATATAATTATGAGTTATAAGGTAAATTTTTAATAGTTAGAACAATGATTAATTTATCGAAAATAAAACTATTTAAGACAAAAACTCATTTTTAAACCGACTCCTACTAGTGAGACAGATTACAACGAATTCGTCAAGTGAAGATCGAATACACAATCTCAAAATTATGAGCATTACTTTTAACAATAGAGTAATAAGTAATGGGATACAAGGTTTACATTTCAATAAGTTGATTGTTCAATCTGGATATCTAGAATGGAGTTTGTGACGAACAATCTGACTTTAAATGTATTAAATATAACCTACCAAAACTACACCATGTCATATGTAATTCATAAGGTTTAATAGCGAGTTTAAGATAACTTGTTTGTCCCTATATTTCTTTGTAATAACCTACTACAGAGTACAGATTACCAAACAAGATTTAGTTAGATTTTATTTTTTGGCAAGTTTCTTTGGTTCTATTTTTTTTCCTTTTAAAAGTATTATATGTTTAAGTATATTAATTTGATTTTTTTTACTATCTGATCATGGACTAATCTACTTTATGACTTGTGGAATTTCCCAAATCGTATAATTAATCAAAGAACAAGACTTGACTTAATACCTATATTTCTACCAAATTTTCTTTCACTTGTGGAAATTCCTTGTACACATTGTCAAACTTGTCAAGGTACCAAATGTGTGAAGTTGGTAAATTAGCTTACTTTTCTTCCAAAACAAACTAATTAATGGACTTTTGAAGCATTTCAATTTTATAAACTACTTACTACCATTTCTATTTAAAAAGAGAAGAGAAAAGAAAAGCAATATACATACGCAACAAAACATCTCCTCAATTTGGGTTGTGTTTAATTTGTGATCTTTATATGAAAACAAAAAAATTGTTTATGAAATTTTAGTTAAGCCCTTCTCTTTCCATGTATTGCTTAATTTGCTTCTCTCTTTCTCTACCACCAATTCATTGTTACAAAGAATAAGTAAACCTTGTATATTTATCATAACCAAAGTCCTAATACTAAATCAATAGAGAGAAACAATGGAAAGAGAATTAGGTTTGATCAAATGGTTAATATTGGTTATTGGGTTATTAGCTAACTTCATAAATACTCAAGTACATGTCTATGGAGAGAACTCTGAGATGGGTTGGTTCTCCAATAGTCATTATAAATATGATATGAGAAGATTGCAAGCTTTAAAGGCCTCCCTTATAAGAAATGAAAATTTAGCCTCTCTTGAAACCCCTTCAATTTCACCATCTATCTCACCATCTCCCTCACCATCTCCACAGGTATATAACTAGTTAGATAGATAGATATGTTGTTTTTGATAGGGTTGAGTATATATGTAATAATTATGATTTGCAGGGGCAAATAAATCCACGCGTATACTTTGTAACATCCTATGGTGCTGATCCAATGGGAAAAGAGGATAGTACAGAGGCATTTCAAAAGGCATTCTCAGAGGCATTTGAAGGACAAAGTGGAGGGACTTCTTTGATACAAGGAATAACAAATCTTGGTGGAGCTCAAATTAATCTTGGAGGTGGTCATTACGTCATTAGCAAACCTCTTAGATTGCCTAGCACAGGGGTTGGGAATCTCCTGGTATGCTTTTTTTTCTTTTTTTTTTACCTTAAATGTGCCGTATATCTTAAAATTAAATACCACTACACTATATGAATCCATACTCAAACCCTATATCGAAAACTTTATTCAAATATCATCTAACCAAATATGCTATTATTATTACGAGATAGTGTTGAATTGTTGAGATATGTGAATTTGAAAATAATGAAAATTAGCATTATTTTTGGGTTGGATTGATATTATTTCCAAAAAAAAAATAAAGAATGTTAGATATGTGATCGATAAGATTAAGTTTTGATAATTAGCCAACCTGATGGATAGACCCAAATTGTTGGATTAAGTCACTATTTATTTAAAATATATATTAATTTAAACCATGCCAATTAATGTTGTTGATGAAATGAACAGATACATGGAGGAACATTGAGAGCTTCAGATGATTTTCCAAAAGATGGATATTTGATTGATTTATCTCCTCCAACAACAACCAACAAAAATGATGTACAAAACAATAAAAGCACAATCAATTCACAACCATCTTCAACATCATATAACTACGAGTACATAACACTAAAAGACCTTATGTTAGACAGTAACTACAGGGGAGGTGGCATTTCAGTAATAAAGTCACTAAGAACTAGCATAGACAATTGTTACATAGTCCATTTCACCACTAATGGTATCCTAGTTGAATCAGGCCATGAAACATACATTCGAAACTCGTTTCTCGGCCAACACATCACCGCCGGCAGCGATAAACAAGAAAAGGATTTTTCAGGCACAGCCATAAATCTACAAGGGAATGACAATGGTATTACAGATGTGGTAATTTTTTCAGCTTCAATTGGAATATTAATATCAGGTCCAGCAAATACACTTTCAGGTGTACATTGTTACAATAAAGCCACTGGGTTTGGTGGGACTGGGATTTATTTAAAATTGCCTGGTTTAACACAAACAAGAATTATAAATTGTTATTTGGATTACACAGGTATTGTAGCTGAAGACCCTGTTCAACTTCACATATCTAATACCTTTTTTCTTGGTGATGCTTGTATTATATTAAAGTCCATAAATGGTGTGGCTAATGGAATTAATATCGTTGACAATATGTTTAGTGGGTCTGGAAAAGGTGTTCACATTATTCAATTAGACCAATCAAAAGGAGATTTCAAACACATTGATCAAGTTGTTGTTGATAGGAATAATGTGAAGGGAATGGAAATTAAGACTACAATAGCAAGAGCAAGTGTTCAAGGAAATGGGAACTCTTGGACTATTGATTTTAATCCAATTCTTTTGTTTCCAAATCTTATTAGACATGTTCAATACTCTTTAAGTGCTACTAATGATGGTGTGTTTCCTAATCATGTTTTGAGGAATATATCTCGGAATCGGATTGTGATTCAATCCAATATTGTGCTTCCTGCAACTGTTTTTGTCACAGTGGATCAAGGAGTTGCAATCTCAAGCTAGCTTATTATATTAATCTTGTTTTTCATTTTATAAATATACTCATACACCTAGTTTTAATTGGAAAGTTTGCAAAGCAATACTTCATATGAATAATGTTTTATATTTTTTTTTATAAATAAATGTTGCATGATTTCTGAGAATATATTGCTTTAATGTCAATTTTGGCAGTTGATTACGGTATGAATAATTACTTTACAATTGAAAACAATTAATCAAGTATCATGATATTTTCAATTAATTGGCTTTAAAAAATAAAATAAAAATGCTTTTTATAACAATTTGAAATAATATATATATATATATATATATATATTGTTAAAAATCAACATCAACTCAATAAATAAAGTGATTGAAGAACGTAGAAAAAAGAAGTGTGTAAATAATATTTATATGACTATAATCATTTTTAAATTTTATATTTGTGTGGTGTAGATTTCATAATGAGTATTATAAATAGTCTACTTTGTATTTGTTTTAGTCATCCCATCAAAAACAAATAAGTCTTTATATTTTTAGTTTGAGTGTGAAAGAGTTTTATCTTTGAATGTTTGTATTTCTCTTCAATTTATGAGTTGTCTTTGAAAGGTGTTATATTGTGGGTATAATACAAGTAGTTTATTTACTTGTTTGGATCCAATATTAGTAAATTTAGATTTGTGTATTCAAATTTTACTCAACAATTGGTATCAAAGCAGGACGGTCAGTGATCATTCTTAGTGGAGCTATCTTGAGCCATGAGAAGTTTGGTACTCTGTAAGTTTATTAGTCAAGTTTGTTCGGTATAGTCAGAGTCTTGCCGGCAAGATGGGTGATCTCCAAGTAGTTAGAGGAATCAAGAAGCTCAACAACAAAAACTATAACACATAGGAAACATGTATGAAGTCTTACCAATAAGGTCAAGACCTATGAGAGGTTGTTAGTGGTAACAAAGTTAAACAACCAACAAGATGCAAACGACATCTTGCAAAAGTGGAAAATTAAAGGAAAACAAATGATATTTACTTTAAAGACCACAGTTAAAAGAAGAAATGTTGGATCACATTCAGGATGCCAAAACATCAAAGAAAACATGGGACACTTTTATTACACTCTTTTCAAATAAGAATGATACAAGACTGCAACTTCTTGAGAATGAGTTTCTATCGATGACCCAATGTGACATGACGATTTTTTAGTACTTTCACAGGGTAAAATCGTTATGCAATGAAATTTGAGATTTAGATCTAAAAACTCATATTGGGGAAACCAAGATAAAGAGAATAATCCATGGTTTGAGACCTGAGTACCGTGGGTTTGTTATTGTTGTACAAGGATGGCTGAAACAACCATCTCTTGTTGAGTTTAAGAATTTGTTGGCTAGTCAAGAAGCTATGACTAAGAAAATGGAAGGAGTCTCGCTGAAAGGTGAGGAAGAAACACTCTATACCATGAAAAACATTGACACTTTCAAGAGGTACAATGGTAGAGGATCTAAAAAAGATGGTGACAAACCGCCTCAAGGAAATGGAGGCTTTCGTCCAGGAGAGCTTGAAAGAATTATAATAACAATAGAAAATTTGATGATGGATGTTATAACTGCGGAAAATGGGTCACATGGAAAAAGTTTGTTGGAATAAGAAAAAGCTTGTTGAAATTAATACAACTACTTCTAGTTTTAAGGAGCATAGCAAAGATGGTTAGGATGCCAAAGCATTATTTGATACAGAGGAAGAAGAATTAGCTTTCATGTTTACAATTGTGAAAAATGTTGGCAACACTACTCTCGAGAAAAGTGCATGTCATGATCTACATGTTGAATGGAATAAAAAGATAACTTCCAGTGGTTCAACCAATAATCAGTTAGAAGAGATAGATACCTTTACTTGGGGAGAAAGTCCAAAGATGTTCTAGGATCTGACAATCCTATTCCGTTTTCACCATAGTGGCTTCTACCAAAGCCAGGAGATATTAAGTCAGCAAAGACAACTGTGGGAAAACCTCCCAACTCAAATCCTTCATTTGGAAATCGCTCAGACATCACAAAGTTATCAGGAAATAGTGAGGAGGTTCATGATATCCAGAAGAAAAAGGACGTGTTCAAGCCATTCTTATTGGATATGGAAACTTGTAGTCATGATCAATAGTGTGATGAGGAAAGAGACACCAATTCATATTTAAGCAAAGATCATTGAAGGGATGGAGATAAAGAGCTTGGTGACAACTTTATGATGAACCATTGGATAAAAAATTCAAACAAAAATCACTTTGGAGAAGGGCATCATGTTCCATCTGATCGGTGGATAGACCCGGGTAACAAGGATTCCAACTATGAACAAGGCATCTCTTATGAAAGTCTGATGGTGACAAAAAAATAGATAGATCGATAGGAAAATCAGGTTATGATAGCATAAGATCTTATGTTGCAATGGATGATGTAACTGATTATGAGATTCCATGGGAGGAAGAAAATGAGATCCAGTCGCATCCTTCGTTGAAGAGTAGATTTATGGAGTCATGTCAAATAGTCTGATAATGGTGATAATGGCATTGACAGCACCTTCAAAACAACAAATGAGTTAGAAAAACCTAACCCTAGCCCCGTTGATCCTACAACAACAATAGGCGAGGAATGGAAATGGAGGAGGTGGAAGAGAGGATTGTTGGAATGAAGGTGCTACAATAGTATTGATCGATGCTTGGGGTGAAAGGTATGTAGAATTGAGTAGAGGGAATCTAAAGCAAAAACATTGAAAAGAGGTTGCTAATGTTGTGAATAGTAGATAGGACTATTCAAAGATTCCTAAGAATGATATTCAATGTAAGAATCAAATTGATACTCTGAAGAAGAAATATAAGAGTGAAAAGGCTAAACTTACTATAGGTAGATGACTTAACAAGTGACGTTTCTTTGAACTACTTGATGAGTTAATTGGTCCTACAACAAAGATAGTTGCGTTTGTTAGGTTTGGTAAAGAGAGTGAACAATTATGAGCCATGATAGAAATGAATGGGCAGTACTGTTCTACTAGGCCAATGCATGTTGGACCTCCTTCAAACAAGAAGCCTGCTACCACACAACAGAGTGGTTCATACCCTAAACTGAATGGAATAATAATTGGTAAGCAAATTGTTCATCTTTCATGGGGTCGCACCTCAAGAAACAAGCAATGGATAGTGGGTTAAGATAACTAGTGGAATCTGAAGGCACACCCAACAGTTTGAGGGAATCAGATGCAAATTGGTAGATGAATGTGAAAAACGTTTTTCTTCGTGGAGAGTTAGTGTTGATAGGGAGTGTTAAAAATCAACACCAACTCAATAAATTGAGTGGTTGAAGGATGTTGATAAATAAATAGAGTGGTTGAATGATGTAGAAAAATAAATAGAGTAGTTGAAGAATATAGAAAAGAGAAGTGTGTAGATGATATTTGTGTGGCTAGAATTATTTCGTAGTTTTATATTTGTATAATGTAAATTACATGATGATATTGTTTAATTTGAATGTGAATTGAGAGCTTTCTTTTTGGAATGTTTGTATTTTTATTCAATTTGTAAGTTAATTTTAAAAATATTATAATATATTTTATTATAGATATAATATAAATAGATATTTATTTATTTAAATATAATATTAAAAAATTTAAATTTATATATTCTAAATTTTAATATATATATATATATATTGTACCTATCATCAATTTATTATATATATATATATATATATATATATATATATATATATATATAATCAACTAATGTCAATTTCAGTAGAAAACTCTATCAAATACTGCAATTTCTTCAACACTATGGTTTGAAAAATGATCTGATGCTAGCCGCCTCTGATTTGAACTTAACGTGACCGCAATCTATCTTTTGAAATAAGAAGAGATAGGACATATTTGTTCTTAGACACCTCGTCATATTATTTTACAGTAAATTATTTAATGGGTAAGTCTATTTTTAAGTTTAAAAATATTTTATTCAGATCTTTTTAAATTAAGCTTATTTATTTTTACTTGTTTTACTGCGTAAAGCCTTTTTAACTATGCTTACCCTAAATAAAAATAATTAACAAAATATATTTCTGGAGTTTTTTTTCATAATATTATCATAGAGGTTTGCCTTAAAAGAGGAAACGCAGCAAGCTGCTTTTGGTTGTAAAACCGTAAAAGTGACTTAAGAGAGTCAGTTATTTATGAGTAGTAGATTCTATTTTAGGTAAACATTAATAATTTTTTAGTTAAATTACAAATACTTCCATTATCTATTCATATAATTAATTAATTATCTTAAAATATTTTTTAAATATTTTTTAACTAATTTATTATTCAAAAATAGTCTCTAAATATCGAATATATATATATATATATATATATATGAAAAATCTCTAATTAAATTATAAATTACATTAAATTAATACTTTATTAATTTAAAAAATTTAGATAAAAAAACAACAAAAATAAAATAATAATAGTATTAATATAACGTCCTCTTTACTGCGTTTGATGCGAAAAAGAAAGAAAATGAATTTTTAAGTACGTGATAAACGCTAAACTGAATTTTGTAATTGTAAGACTTTTACGCTTGCCTTTCACGTCCTACTGTTGTACGGCTGTGACCACGAATTAATAGATATAATGATGTAACTATCACACTATGTAATTGACTCTCTTTACTGCCTTTTTAAAAATAAAATAAAAATTATTAGATTACCTACCATTAACTCAAATTTTAAATCTTTTATACATCTAAATTCAAAGAAATTATATGTCATGAACTGTAATTTCCTTAACATTTATGCTCTTTCAATCATACTTCCTAATATTACTTATACTTCTGATACAAATAAATTATGTCATTAGACTTTAATTTTCTTAATATTTATGTGCCTAATATTACTTTTGCTTATGCACATCCAACATAGATGAAAATAAAGAAAGAAATGTATAAAATTTAATTTTTGAAAAATAAATTGTTCTTAATGTTTAGTTTTTGCTAATTTTTCAGATTTTTTAAGATATCATTAATTATGTATTAATGCATTATAAAGTTATTCTATATATCATAATTATAATTAATATAATAATTTTTTTATAAAATATAATTATATAGATTCGTACAAACTAGATATTTTTTGTTCGATGTGTATGAAATGTTGATTATATAAATAAAAAAATTTCGATAAAATTTGCTTTGCAAACTAGACACTTTTAAAGTAAAAGAAAAATCTCGTGCAACGATTATAAAAAAAATCTTGATCAATAGGACATGAACGTTGTTGGGATACAACGGATAAAAATAAAATAAATTTAACAGAGTAAAATAATGATATCGTTAATTTAACATGGTTAACCCTTTAATTTGGACTACGTCTACGGTAGAAACTCTGAAAAATGTTTCTTTTACTAATAAAATTAATGGTTACAAAGTAAGAGATAATACAACAAATTGAGATAAACTCGTGATAGTGACACACAAGTGTTTTTCAAATTCACTATTTTGTCACTCCTATTATCTCACACACACAATACTATTTTTTATCAAAGGAAATTTTTCTTTTGGCTTTTCTTTGTTTCTCTTCTTTGGTATGTCTATCTAATGCAAAAAAATATTGTTTATTTATAGGTAAAATTGCAACCACCAAAGTCAAATTTAATCAATGTTGCACCTGATTTTTTTTATTTTCTTAAAATGTAATTAATGGAGTTGTACTTATATTTTTTATTTTCTCCCTCTTTCATGTGAACATGACCTACAAATCTCTCTCTTCTGACAACATTGAAGAATTTACCAATCCAACAACTAAACAATAGTATTCAAAATTATATTTTGAAAGAATTTTCATCAATATGTCTGATCCATTTTCCTCTGTATGGATCTTTTCAAGTTGTAGTAGCTTATTCTCCATTACATTCTTAATCTAGTGATATCTCACATCAATATGTTTTGATCTCGAATGAAATGATACATCTTTCCAAGGTGGATAGCACTCTAACTATCACAAAATAAATGGTAACTGTCTTGTTGCAACCCAAGTTCTTTCAAGAACTTTTTTGTACATAACAACTCTTACATGCTTTCGTTGCTGCTATAAACTTTACTTCTATAGTTAACAGTGTGACACATTTTTGTAACTTTGACTATCATGACACAAATCCCATTACAAATGTAATCAGGTAACCTAAAGTGAATTTTATAGAATCCACATCGCTAACCATATCTGCATCTATGTATCCAATTAACACATGTTTGTCATTTCTAAAACATAGACATATTTTGAAAGAACCTCGAAGATACTTAAAAATCCATTTCACTACAACACAAGGTTCATTTCTAGGTTTTGAAACAATCTACACATAATTCCAACTGCATGAGCAATATCTGGCCATGTACAAACCATGACATACATAAGACTTCCAATTGTTAAAGCATTTGGAATATTTTCCATCTCTTCCATCGTTTTGTCTATAAAAGGGCTTTGCTTAGAACTTAACTTAAAGTGATTAACAAAAGGATACCTAATAAAATTAATGGGTACAAAGTGAGAACATTATAATAAATTAAGATAAACTCAATTTTCATCAATATGTCTGATCCATTTTCCTCTGACCATGTACAAAATGTTACGTTCACGGGACAAATTCCAAAAAATATATTTTTTACTAATAAAATTAATGGGTACAAAGTGAGAACATTATGATAAATTAAGATAAACTCAAAATAGTGACATACACATCTTTTCTAAACTCACTATTTGGTTCCCCTTTTTAGAAAAATATCTCATATATTTTTCTAAAATATTATCTCTCACTCTCACACACACACACAACACAATTTTTCATCAAAGAAAATTGTTACTTTAGCTTTGTTTTGCTGCTCTTATTTGATATGTCTCTCTAAGGCAAAATATTGTTTATTTATAGATAAAATTACAATCACCAAAGTCAATTGTAATTAATGAAACTATACCTAATTTTTTTTATTTTCTTCAAATGTAATTAATGGAGTTGTATTTATATTTTTCTTTTCTTTTCCTTACTTATGGATGAGACCTACAAAGACAATATTGAGTACTATTTTTGGGTTCTTTTGAATTAGCTTGTGATATTTAATTAAATTATAATTCAACTTAATTTCAAAAATTATTGTGTAATTTAATTTCAATTCATATCATTTTTTAAATAAATTAAGTTAAGTAATTTATGAATTAATGTTTTTTATTTTTTAAAAAATAAAAATTATTTATAATTTTATTTAAAAACAAAAATGTTATTATAGATATATATTTTTTGTTATATTATTTTAAAATAATTAAAAATATATTATATTTTAAGTACATTTTTCAATTATAATAACATAGTAATTAATTATTTTTTAAAAATATACTGTTAAAGTGATTTAATACGTTTGTGTAGATAAAATAATAAAAATTTAAAATACACATGGGATTTGTACCCTAGTAAGAGTAAATTTTATTACTCATTTTAGCGTGTGAATTTGATATATCTATTTTAAGTTATGATTAAAAAAACATTTTTTTCATTTTAAATTACACATTTTGACCATACTATTTACCCCGTTTGATAAATGCTAAATTGAATTTTGTTAGCGTAAGACTTACTCACGATGAGAGAGATAGGTGGAACTCTAGACGAAAAAGATGACTCAACAATTCATAATGATGTATGTACTATTTTATCCCTCTTTATCGGAAATTATTCTCTCCTTTTAACAGTTTTACTATTGTGACCATGAATTAATAGATACAATAATGTAACTATTCCACCATGTAATTGATTATTTATATAATAATACTCAATATTGATTCAAACTTTAAATATTTTATGTATTCAAATTTCAAATAAATTATATGTACCTAACTACGATTGCCTTCTCTTTATGCTCTGTTGATCAAAGTCCCTAATGTTTAATTTTTGGCTTATTTTTCAGATTTTTTAACATGGCATTATTTATGCATGCTAGTACGTACGGTTTGTCTTAGTAGTAGATAATTGCATTTAATATAATTTAAAGAGAAATTTCTTATATATAAGAATCAATGTAACAATATTTTATCTGATATAATTATATGATTTTAAATATATTTACTAATAATATGATGATATTTTATTTTTAATTTATCACAAATGTATAATAATAGATTTTTTTAATTTAAATTAATTTGCAAACCAGACATTTTTAAAGAAAAAGTCGAAAAATTGAATCTAATTATCTTAATAAATAAATAATTTCAGTGTAAATTGTGCAGTGGCATCCATCATTAGTAATTAAAATTGGGATGAAGACTATCGTAGTACTTATCAGTCATTATTAATTAGAATTGTGACTGATAAGGGCCGGCCATATTTACCTCGGGAAACCCAGCGTCCCGTCCCATTCAAATCAAAATAGAACCCAACAAGCGTCGTCGAACACAAGGTGGTGTTTGGACGTATTGTTTATCTTAAATCCAATTCAACTAATATTTCGAGATATCATAAATGATCTATATGTGTTGTCACCGTAACCACATTCGGGGAAGAAACCCACCAACACACGCGAGCTTTTGTCTTGATATTCAATTACCAACCGGAATATGAGGTGATCGAATTCAAGCTATAAATATTTTTTTTTTTGTTTTTATAACTCTATAATACATTATAATATATATTATGTAATTAACATATATACATGTAATATTATATATATACATAATTCTTATAAGAATGTCACATATTCTTTAACTTTTTTTTAATTTCTTTTTCTATAAATTGGATTAATTTTATCATTTTAACACTTATTATGTGGCAGATTCAAAGGTCAAGTCTTAACTTCTAATCTCATATTTTTAAAGATTCACCCCAAATTTTAAGATAGACTTAAGAGATTAAATATATGTTTCACTTATCCCCAAAATCATGATCACCTTGATAGGAACACGAGTTGATGGACGATTGAGACTAGCAAATGAGGAGGCAGCAACAATACAAGATAACATCTTTTCAACCTGTGATGAGACCATAATAGAAACAGACCCCTACCAAGAGTTGGCTCCTTAACTTCTCGAATTAAAAGGAGAACTCGAGGAGACGAGACGAGAAAACAGGACACTATAATCACAGTCAGATTTGGGAGCCTCTGAAGGTTGAGCTATTAACCTGGTTGGTTGAAACAAACCAGATCATGTTATGCCCGAGCCTACTCAAGGCGAATACGAAGCTGAGGGTGACCCTATTTCCAATTCAATGGGACTTGGTAACGAGCAGTGGTTGCAAGAAAGGAAAAGTTTGGAAGCGTGATTTCAGGCATTGGAAAAAACTAACAGAAAGTAAGACTAAGCCCTGAAAATGGCCAATGAAAGGAAAGAAAAGGATAAGACACCTAGTGATGTGGATAGGGATTACAAATAACTGTGTCTCCCCATTTTCTGATAAAATAGAGAATGATGAGCCACTAACCAAGTTCAATGCTCCCAAGTGCCTGGACCACGAAGGGACTAAAGACATGGTAACTCATGTGCAATACTTCAAGATGACCATGACCCCTATAAGCCTCATACAGGGCAATAAAGACACCATAATATGTAAGTTGTTCACTACTACCTTTTGTGATGGCACTTAGAAGTACACCTCACATAATAACTCTCTTATCACAATTTACGAGGTTTTTTTATCACCAATTATGACTACAACAAGTCATTGAGGAAGGAATTACACCACCTCTTCTCAATCATCCAAAGAAGATATATGTCTATTGAAAAATATATAAGAGAGTTTAAAAGCTAAAGATCTCAAACTTTTTGAACTATATTGCAATAGAGGACTTTAGACACGATCTGCTAAGAGATTTTGACTTGTTCGTAGAGGAGATATGATCTTCTAATACGAGGATGAATATTTTGACACCTATAATGGGGCGGATTCGAAGGTCGAGTCTTAGTTTTGGACCCTATATTTTTAAAGATTCACCTCGAATTTTGATATAAACTTAAGATATTAAACACTTATTTCACTTACCTCAAGAATCATGATCATTATGGTAAGAACATGAGTTTAGGGAGGATTAAGACTAACAAATGAAGAGACAACAGTAACATAAGACAAAATCTTTTCAACTTGTGATGAGATCAGAATAGAAAATAGGACACTATAGTGACAGTCTTGGGAGTCTTTGAAGGTCAAGCTATTAACCTGGTTGGTGGAAATAGACTAGATCATGTTATGCCCGAGCCTACCCGGGGAAAATACGAAGCTAAGGGTGACTTTCTTTCTAGTACGATGGGACTTGGTAATGAGTAGTGATTGCAAGAAAGGAAAAGTTTGGAAGCGTGATTTCATGCATTGAAAAAAGCTAACAGAAAGCAAGATCAAGCTCTGAACTACCAAGGGACTAAAGACCTCGTAACTCATGTGCAATAGAGACACCCATTTCTACAAAAAACTAAATATGGTCTCAGTTTTAACCGTGATCGTAGATGTATGCCTACGGCTATAAGAACTGAGACCCAAGTGAGAGAGACCATAGGTACCCCCTATGGTCTCGATTTGCTAATAACTAAAGCCATAAGGTATACATAAATTAAAAAATTATTATTATTAATTACAATATTAAAAATTAAATCAATATAAATTACAATAAATTTATTAAAAACAATATTAAAAATCATATTATATTAAAGTTGAAAGTATAATTACATTCGGAAGTTTATTATACACTAAAAATTAATAAACACAATGTACAATAGAAATAACTTAAGTATAATATTTATTTTTATTTATTTTGAGACTCAAAACACAGTGCGCCTACTGCGCGGATGTGCCTACTGCGTTGGTGCGCCTGCTATACTGGTGTGCCTGGTGCGCTAGTAACAACAGATAAAATAAGAATAAACCATAAACACAATGTACAATAGAAATAACATTAGATAAATCCAGCCAATACACTACTAGGAAAATCATTAATTTTGTTTTCATCTTTTCATTTCCTTTCTAACTATTGGAAACTATTTAGAGGTCAAAATCAAATTCATAATTCACAAAACAGATTACCACATTTGGTGTTTAACTCTTATATATGGCACAAGGGATGCATGAAGGATATTTGGCATGGTCATGGGGTTGATAACATCCAAGTAGTGACCGTAAAAAGTGTGGCCATATGGTAGAACATCAACAAGCACATGGTATATGAAGCCCTAAAATACAAAACAAAGAGAAAATGAAATAACTTGAGAATAGTATTTATTTTTTATCTATTTTGAGACTCAAAACGCTATGCGTCTGAGCGCGGTGTTGGTGTCTTGGTGCGTTGGTGCACCTGTTGCACGAGTGCGCCTACTACCCTAGTAACAACAGATTAAATAAGAATGAACCATAAACACAATGTACAATAGAAATAATAGTAGATAAATCTATCCAATACACTACTAGGAAAATCATTAATTTTATTTTTGTCTTTCCATTTCCTTTCCAACTATTGGAAACTATTTAGAGGTCAAAATCAAATTCAGAATTCACAAAATAGATTACCACATTTGGTGTTTAACTCTTGTCCATGGCACAAGGGATGCATGAAGGATCTTTGGCATAGTCATGGGGCTAATAGCATCCAAGTAGTGACCGTGACAGGTGTGGCCACATGGTAGAACAACAATAAGCACAAGGTATGTGAAGCCCTAAAATACAAAACAAAGAGAAAATGGTGATCAAGTTGTAAGAAGGTAAAAAAAAACTAAGCCTCGTCACCTAAAGTCCTCTTTGTGGTACTAATGTACAAAACTGCATCAAAGAAATAGCAACAAAACATTGTTGACAACTTTATATACTCAGCATAATCAGTGAAGCAAAGCCAATATCATAAGGAGTGAACCTATTTCCCATTATTACCACAAATGAAAGCTTCTCCATATTTTTTCTTCAATTTCCCGTTTAAAAAGATTCAAACTTTCTTCAACTGAAAATGGTTTTGATGAAATCTCACATTTATTTATGATTTTCACGAAAGAAAATTCCAAAGAATAGATAATAAAAATAAATTAACCTATAAATTCCACAAAGATTAATAAAGGAAAAAAATTTATTTAAGAAGTAACAGATAAATTGATAGAAAAAGGTGGAAGTAACACATATATGTACATACATATGGTCTCGGAACCAATGAACCAACAACCAACAACAACGCACTAGCCCCAGTAACTAGCGAACAACGAATAGAGAACAGCTACCAGCGACGCCACAACCAAACGAAAAAATGTTTCCAGAGCTTTCCAGAGTAAAAAAGAAACAAAAGCACAGAGGGAAAATGAAAAATGAGAGAGAGTTGTGAAAATGAATAATGTGAGAGAAGAAAATTGTAAAAAAAAAAAAAAAAAAAATTAATGTTGTCTATGACCTCGATTATTTAAAAACCGAAACCATATATATGTTTTGTAATAGTGACCATAATGTGTAAGTTGTTCGCTACTACCCTTTGTGATGGTACCTAGAAGTACACCTCACATAATAACCTCCTTATCACAGTTTACCAGGTTATTTATTACCAATTATGTCTACAATAAATTGAGTAAGGAATCTTATTCTTCTCAATCATCCAAGAAAGAGGTGTGTCTATCTTATAATATATGAGAAAGTTCAAAGAAAAAAAGCTACATATCTCAAACTTTTTGAACTATATTACAATAGAGGACATTAGACAGATCTTCTAAGAGACTCCGACTTATTTGTAGAGGAGATATGATATTCTAATACAAGGATGAATAAGTGATCAAATCAAACTTAATCTTTTTTGTTAAGGAGATTAGGTTTATATGTTTGAACGGATCAATCATTAAAACAAAAATCGGTGCTATTTCAACAAAAAAAATACGACTCCCTATTCAAACTAAATCAAAAGAATATTGATTATTTCTTTTAATCCATCATATTTTTTTAATTAATTGTATATGATAATTTTGAATCATCAAACTTTCTTATTTAAAAATCAATAAAAAAAATCACTTATTTTAATATGTTAAAAATTATTGATTAAATTTTATTAAAATAATTTTTTTAAAATTTATCACGTATATATATATATATATATATAAGGAATACTGAATAGTATAGATGTAATCTTCTTTCTTGTTGGGTTTCATACGAAGGTACGTGCAGACGTGCCGAGTTATTATAGAATTTTACTTTTTGATTTTGAACGAAATTTTTCCAGTTTTGAGGGTCTTAAAGTAATTAATATTTGGTTCAACATTTTACGTCTTTTCGTGGGACAACTTCTAGATTTATTGACAGTTTTAATTAGGAAAATTTCATGCATTCTTTACCCACTTCATTCCTATTACATCCACATTAAAAAATAAATTACATAATTTATAAATGTTAATAAAACTCACATGAATTAATATGGATAATTAGGTATAAATAAATAGTATTAAAATGATTTAATATAAATATTAGTAAGCCTCAAAAGTTAAAAGTCTATGTATTTACAAACTAATAAAAATTTCACATATATGTAATTAGTTAGAGTTTGTACGGGCACCAATCGAATTAATCAATTATTTTGAAGCTTCACACACGTACACTTTGACATTTTGTCACAAATAAAGAAAAAGTCAATTTTCATTTTATTTGACAAACTTTTGAAAACTAGGTCTACCTAACAAGTGGGGGCACCCAATTAATTTTGGGAGATCTACTCACAGAATTCACATGATACTCTCTCATTTTCTCATCAGATTAACTAGTAATTAGATGAAAAAAATTTCAATTTTTTTAATAATATCCAACTTTTTAATATTCATCACATATCTCTAATAAGGGATTCACTTTTTAATTCGGTTAAATTTTAAATAAAAAAATTTAACTCGATTGTATTGTTTATATTACTTAAATCAAATTGAATCAGATTTTTTGATTATTAAAAATATTAAACCGAACGATTTTGTGCGATTTAATTAACGGTTTGATCTGGTTAATAATACATAAATATAATACACATAATGATATATCTTTGATTAAAATATGATAAATTTAATCAACGATTTGTGAGAAATAATATGAAAATTTTAATATATTATTAAACTAATCTAATTCGATCGATTTAAAAATTAATATAACATAATAAAACTGTTTGAAAAGTAATTTTAATTAATACAAACCGGATTATACCGTTTGATTTATAAAATCATTTAATTCGATCTGATTTTTCGATTTAATATGATTTGGTTTGATATTTGGACATTCCTATCTCTAATAATTTTGATAAAATATCAATATAAAAAAATTAAAATAATATCAATTTAATAATATAAATATTATTGATAAGATGTAAAATAGTAAGATAAAATTTCATTTTTCATTAAATTAGCCAACTATATAAATTAAAAGCTGTCGGACACCTAATTAATTTTGGGAGATATTCTACTCACAGATTTCACATGATTTACTCTCTCATTTTCTCATCAGATTACCGACCACCACACCAATACCATAATTGATCTTTTTCGACACGAACACACAAAAAAAAAAAAAAAAAATTCCTCGTAACGTGGTTTGTCTATAAATACGACCCTCTAGGTTGTATCTACTTCACCAAAACCATTAAGTACCTTAAAGTTTAATTACTCAATGGCTGCAAATGCTTTTCATAAAACATTTTCCAACAATGATTTGGAAGGTCCCAAAATGAAGAGCATCAAAGAATTATCTGAAAAAGGTTGCTTAACCTCTATCCCATCTGAATACACATTCAATATAAACCCTAATGACCAAGCTGACCCTAATGATCCTCAACACAGTATCCCTATAATCGATTACTCTCTCCTTACCTCTGGATCTCACCATCAACGTTCTCAAGTCATCGATAACCTTCGCAAAGCTTGCGAGGATTGGGGTTTTTTCACCGTATGTAATGTCACCTTACAATATTTTGCATTAGTGTAGTAGTGGTCTTCTATTTGCATTAAATCAAATTAATGCTTGTTTAATATTAATAATTATTATATAATTAATTAGGTGATCAACCATGGTGTGGTGGACAGTGTGATGAAGAACATGATAGATGCCTCTGAAAGATTCTTCAATCTAGCCGAAGAAGAGAAGAAAGAATTTCAAACAAGGGGTGTTTTGGATCCAATCAAATATGGAACAAGCTTTAATGTAGCGATTGATAAATTGTTCCTTTGGAGAGATTATGTTAAGGTCATTGCACATCCTCACTTTCATTCTCTCAATAAACCAATTGAATACAGGTAACTAATTAATGGTTTAATTTTTATATAATATATTTTAGAGAAAATGATAGTTAAGTTTCTTAGATTTTAGTGGTGAGATGTGTAAAATTCGTATTTTTAGCCCTCTAAAAAAATAATATCATTTTAATAATTTTGTTATTAAAGTATTATATTTTGTAAATTCATTAAATACTAACAAAATTTGAGCATTTAACAATATTAAAGTAAGAGTTAATATAAAAAACAATTATGAAAATATCATTTAAAAATAACAACAAAGTAAAATATATATTTACTTATTTACTATATTATTTATAAATAAAAATAAAAATCTAAATTATTTAAAAAATATATAAAAATATAAAAACTTATTTAAATTTAAATTAAAAAAATAGTCCTAACGGTTTAAAAACTTATGCTTATAATGTCTTATAAAAAGTTAAAATTTTACTTTTTAGTAAACTTGATGTAATTATAAATTACTTACCGCATTCTATGTGTATAATAAATGCATAATCTATTAAAGAATAAGTCAATTCTAATCTAGATCAAATCAATAATCCATAAGTATTAATTTTTTAATAATTATTCTCAATTTTATATTTTTATAAATTAGTTTTATTTCTTTATTAATTAAATATTAAATTTTAATATTGAAAGTATTATATATGTTATTTTATTGGGTGATATATCAATTGAATTTAATTAAAATTGTGACTAAACCATTTATATAAAATAAAAAAGTAATCACTTTCCTACGTCTGATTCTAGATAAATAAATAAAAAATTCTCATTATATATATTTTAATATAATTTTCGTAATTAATAATACATGTATATATTTATATATTTTTAAATTTTATGTAAATTTACTTATTTTACAAATTTATATTTTAATTTTATTGGTTTAGCATTATTATAATTTTATTTTGATTTAAAATTAAAATATCATTTAAAGGTTTTATAAAAATAATATTAAATAATCATTATTTTTAATTTTCATTAAAGTGGATCATATTTTTTGAAAATTTGAAATATTTATGGGAGAAATAAAAAATATTATTAATATTTTCACCTCTTAGAACTATGTTATGGTTATGGTATTGACTCAATCTCGATATTTTATTTATTTTTCTATTTTTCTTTAATAATTTGAATAAATACAATAGAATTATGACGAAGGACATAACTTTAAGATCGTACTTCATAATATCGATCTTTAAAAAATTTATATATCATGTTAACTTATGTTATATTCATGTATAATGTGTGGTGTTGATGTTATTCATGTATAATGTGTGGTGTTGATGTTATTCATGTCAGTCCATTTTAAAAAATAACAATAATTTAAATATATTATCTTATATAAAATATTACATTTTAAATTTATTTTTATTACATTTTGTTGATATTTTGTAATAAGTATTAATTAAACGAAATAATTTTTAAGGATGTTTTTTCATATTTGATGCACTTATTAAATAAAATAAGAAAGTTAATTTTTATATAATTTATTCATTTATATTATTTTATTTTTAATATTTTAAAAATATATATATAATTTGATATTATAAAAATATTATTGTTGATAATATATGTTCTCTTTTGTTATAAAAAAAAAACTAAAAGGTTATAATTAATGTCTTATTTGTACGGTGTTCTCAATTATTGCACCCCTAGCTAGTCTCGGCTATCAATTCTATTTCCTTTTTTTAAGAAGAAGTTAGTGCTCATTAAATAATCTGAAAAAAATAACTTTTAATTAAAAAATATATTTGTTATTTTAACTTTTTCATTGGAACAACTTTTTTCTTTTAAATTTGTAATCAAATTAATTTGGTGCAAAAAATTATGTTAGATAAATTTAATATTTTAATTATTAGATTGAGATTTTGGCAAAGAAAAAATTATAGTTGTAATATAAATTGTAGCACATCTCCTGAAACCTTATTATAGCTCTAGGGATAATTATTATATGATATTTGTTTATAGTATCAGAAGAACAACAAGATTTTGAAATCTAATTTTTGTGTCAACCTTTAAAATAATTAAAATTTTCATGTTGATAGTTCTTGCAACTGCAAAAGGACAATCAAACACGTTATTGAAAAAAAAAAACTAATGTATTAAATCTTTGTAAAGACATAATATCACACCATTCAGGAAAATTATGTGTTAATGAGTTATTAATTTTATTAAAAAGCTTAAATTTGTATGATAATTGATGTATTACAGTCATTTAGTAACCTTTGTCATCACACACTTCGATCAATTGTATAATTGATTAACCAATATATTTTGTATCAGTCCAAACACGAACCGTTATAAATTATTAATTACTTATTCGAAGTTTGTGTATATTTTATTTACACAAATAAATAATTATATATAATCATAAAATAATAAATAACTAGAAAAACAAATGATACGTAATAATTTAAATTATTTAATTTTTCAACGTAAAAAATCTATTTTACTAATAACAATACATTGAATAAAAATACATTAATAATAAAATAGAAATACAAAAATTAATATTTATAAATATTTACAAAATATACAAAAATTTAAATATATCTAAAAAAATATATGATCTAATTTACTCTTAATATATATATTTTAAGATAAATTAACAAAATTCTTTTAAAACAAATGTATTACCGTAAACTACACCAAAGGCAACAAACGGCAGATTGCTGCTATTCTTCCCTGTCGGCTGATGTCTTTCAGCAACTGGAAGTGCATGGCTGGTTTCGAACGATGATGGAAGGGCTGGCTGGGAAAGACCTAGAGTTGTTAGCCACGAACAAAACTGGCGCTGGCTGAAAGCTGGAACGTGGAACCAAGAGCTGGAAGAACTGAACGGGAACGAGCTTGAAAAGGAAGCTTGAGATCGACACTGGAATAGGCAACTGATAATCAATGCTGGAAGAGGCAGCCGATAAACAATGTTTTTTTTTTCTCTGTTTTCAGCTTCCTATTCGGCTGCTCAGTTCTCAGCTCTCTGTTTTCATATATCTTCGTCGCGCCAGAGATGAAATAACTCTAGCGGCAGCTTCACAACCTTCACTGTAGATAAAAAAATATATATATGGATAGGGTTTTAATTTAATATATGAATTTGGACCTAATATTGTTTTGTGTTACATTTAACACAAACACAAGTCAACCGTAAAAAGAGGAAAATATTATACCATGATGATTTTATATTAATTTTTTTTAGGAAATTAAAATGATAACAAATTAATTATTTTGTCTCAAATTAATTTAACTAAAAATTTGGTTTTACAGTGAAGCTTCATTGGAGTTCAGCAAAAGGACAAGAGAAGTAGCAACTGAACTAATAAGAGCAATATCAGAAAGCTTGGGTTTAGAGCCAAATTACATTGAAAAAACAATGGAATGGGACCAAGGATTGCAAATATTAGCAGCAAATTACTACCCAGCTTGCCCACAACCAGATCTTGCTATTGGAATACCCCCTCATACAGATCATGGCTTGATCACTCTCCTAACTCAAAACCACATGGGTGGTCTTCAAGTCCTACACAAAGGCCAATGGGTCAATTGGAATGCCCTCCCCAATTCTTTAGTTGTTAACCTTGGTGACCAAATGCAGGTAATTAATTAATTATTTTTAGCAAATAATATTCCATATGTAATTTAAAACTAAAAACAATCAATCTTACCGCCATGCAAAGAAGTAAATCACAATTAGATTTTTTTTTAATAAACCCAACATACATGATATTTCAATTCTGCATAAACTTATCAGATGTTTAGTTGATTGAAATAGAATAAAAATTGATTCTTTCTAATTTTATGTTTGTTTGAATTAAAAAATAAAAATATAATATAATCGAATCATAAAAGAGAATGAATCAAAATTCTTAAAAAAAATCATAACTCTTAAAAAAAAATCATAATTCCTTATCTCCTTACGGAATTATGATTCTATTCTCATCCTAAGTTTTTTTTTTTCAATTTTACCCCAACGCTAAATATAATCCTAAACCTTAAGCCTCAAACCTAAATCTTAAACCTCAAATCCTAAAACCCTAAATCTTAAATCTCAAATCCCTAATCCCTAAACCTTATATAAAAAAATAATAATTTTAATCTTAAAACTTAACTCACAAATATAATCTTAAATCTAAAATCTCAAATCTCAAATCTCAAACCTCAAAACCTTAAATTTTATTTAGAAAAATAATAATTTTAATAATATATTTTTTCTGACGAAAAAATAATAATGAAATAATATTATTATTTAAGTTTTATTGAATATATGCATATTAAGGTAATATACAATATTTTCCATTCTATTTCAGTTGTAAACCAAACATTTTAATAATAATTTTTTCTTTGATTCTAATAGTCAAACCAAATAAAAAAAATTCATTTACTTTCCATTTTTATTCTTATTTCGATTTCGAAAAAAGATATATTATTATTTTACAAGACAATTAAAAATTATTATATGCATATAATTAAAAAAATTTGTCTTAAAACGTTAATAATTAAAGCTACTATATTTAATTTAAATTAATTATCTTATTGATATTAAATTGTAGATATTGAGTAATGATAAATACAAAAGTGTGTGGCATAGAGCCACAGTAAATAACAAAGCTACAAGGATATCAATAGCAGTGCCTCACGGACCAGCATTAAACAAAATAGTGGTTCCAGCACCAGATTTGTTAGAAAGAGAAGGACAAGCACCAATTTACAAGGGAATGTCATACAAAGACTACATGGAACTTCAACAGAGCAGCACTGCCTACATGAAGCCTTGCCTTGATTTCATACGAATCTAGTTTAATTAATTATCATTAGCCACCGAACTTAATTGCTCAACATATATTATGCTTTCTATTTTTCATTTTAACTAAAAAATAAGGAAGGAAAAATGATAATGTAGTTGATGCTTAAATGCTCCATTAATAGATATGCAGCAAAAGAGACCATACTTCTCTTTTACAGCCCAGTTGGTATTGTTGGAGATTAATGTGTTGCCTTAAAGTTGTAGGGTCGAATCCTATCAATAAAGTGTATGTTTTACTTTCTTGTTTTGTTATACACTACGACTATGTGAGTGACTATTTATCATGTTTTTATACTAGTTCATATTTTCTTCATCTATGCTCATGAAATTTTGATATTACATTATAAGTTTTCATATTATTTATATTTATTATAAGTTTATGATTTATAATTGTGGGTTTTTTTTTGGTGTTGCAATACTATCCATTTTTATTATGAATTAGAATCATTTATTATTATTATTTTTTGCGATAAACCAAAGGAATTCTACTTAATAAACAACATCTAAGAATACATCATCTAGCAATATCAAATTAAAAGTAGACATCAAAGTATGAGAGAAGTTCTCAAAAATAGAAGTTACATCACTAGGAAAAGAAAAGTGATCAACATCACTCACTGTGGCGAAAAATGAGTTTTGAATGATAGCTTGCTCGATCTAACAGTCGCCAACTTTAATAATGGTTTATCAAAATGATTCAAAGACTAATACTTAAAATTCACATCCATAAATCCCCTAATAAATTTCGTACATTGATAACACAGAAAACTCGCAGACTTATAAAGCCTTTTCACAAACACCACTGCCTTGAGAAAACATAAGAAAAAACACAAACATGAACTACAATTGTTTTAAACACACAACTATACACCTACAAACTACTACACGACCCATAAACTACGAGATAAATTCCAAAATACCACAAAACATGGTCTTATTTCAAACAAAAGCTAAATAAAAAGAAAAAGCAGCAAACTAACATCCAAAGCAAATTATTAAGTTTTCTCCCACATTGATCAGGAACTCGACAACGGTGATGTTTATATGTTTAAATAACCTTTAACTCAATGAAATCTTATTAGATTTAGTTAAGTGTAGGTTTCTAATATGGTATTAGAATTAGATCTGGTTTGATCGATGACGTGTGTTTTATCCTTAATAATCTCATCGTGAGTTTGTGAGACCACATCTGTCTGTATAGAAGAGTCTGTTAAGTTTCCTTCAATCTTACATGGGTCAAGAGTTCACCAACAGTGTTGCTTATAAACTTTAACAACCCTTACTTTAACGAGATCTTTTTGAGTTGAATAAGACCAATGTTTCTAACACAAACAAACCCGAGTCAAAATCACACCACTACAGAGGAGATTTACTCCAAACAGCTACAACCGACATCCACCTATCGTAGCCAACTCCACCAGTAGAACCCCGATCAGTAAAGCCAACCACCATACCCTAGAAAAATACCCATAAGGCAATGAGCCTCAACAGCACCAAATAAGACAACCCACCAAACAGCCACTGAACCATAGTGCCCACAACCGTTGCAATACATAATGATAACAAAGGAGAACCACGAAAGGACCAGTAGGCGACGAGTCATCTATTAATTCGAGCGATGGCTGGACAGAAAAAGGACAATGGCGATAAAATGAAAATAAGATCTACAATCTTATTGAAATTGATGGTAAACAAAATAAATAGAAAGACGATGATGGTAGGCACACAGAAAACAAAAATAGTTGAAAAGAAAACAAAGAAAATGAAGGCAACTAAAATGGGTTTGAAACCCTAAACAAAGAAACATATAATGATTAAGAGTTGATCCATTTCTTACAATGTTCTTTAGCTTAAAAGGAAATTCTAAAAAAAATGTATATTTCTACTGTTTTTCCATGTTAATTTTTTACTTGTATTTTATATTTTATTATTTTTTTAAAATGATAAAAATACATATATTTCAGTGTATTTTTTTACATTAAAATCATAAGGTGCAATGCAATGACATTACTTATATTGAATGTCAAGTGCATCGATAGGCGAGATGGTCTGAATAGAAGCTGATTCTATCGTGTAAAAAACTATTTGTATATGATTGTTAGTTGAGCATCAATGAATTTGCTTCTTTAATGATTACAAAAATAATTAATATAAAAAAATAATATAATATGAAAAAGGTTGATTTTTTTGATAAATAAAAAAAATTATAACAACAAAAAATATGTCTCACAATTCAATAAATGGGTTTTCTTTTGTAATTTTTAATTTTAATTTTCAGAAGAGTTTTAAGATGGGCTAAACATCTCTACTTAAGTGTGTCATATGGGCTTAAGTCCTGAATTTTTTATCTCAAAAAGTCAACTGGATTCTAGCCCAGGTTATTTATTTATTTATATAAGATGAATTTATTGTTATATTATTTTTTATTATTAATTTTAAAAATTATAAAAAAAACATTAATTTATCCTTAACCAAACAAAAGTGAATAAAACGTAACATTGAATACAATAAAATAAGGTTGAAATAAAAAGTAAAATATAAAAATCGTTTAAAATTACCAATATACAATCGAGTAAGCCCTAATTCAATCGATTGAACTTACCCTAATTTCACCATCTTTCCCCCACGCCAACGCTGCCAGTATAAAGGAATCCACCGCTATTGCAGGCAGCAGCTGGCTAAGCTCCATGGGCGCCATTCACTAACCCAATATTGGTCTCTACAATATAGTCCCCCACTCTCTCGCCGTTCGCTGTTCTTCGTCGCTCCATTTCTTTTCTTCTTCTGTAATATATGCAAGATGCCTTTCTCATACTCTCTTTTTTTTCTTCTTCGTTAGGTTTCATGTTTCTTGCAAATCAATGAATCATTTAAACAAATTATTTGAATGATTTATTTTTACTTATTTTACTGTGTAAAGACTTTTTAACTACGCTTACCCTAAATAAAAATAATTAAAGATTATAAATTATATCAAATTAATACTTTCTATATCTAAAAAATTTAGATAAAAAAATTCAAAAATAAAATTATAATAGTATTAATATAACGTCCTATTTACTGCGTTTGATGCGAAAAAGGAAAGAAAATGAATTTTTAAGTATGTGATAAACGCTTAAACTGAATTTTGTAATTGTAAGACTTTTACGCATGCCTTTCACGTCCTACTGTTGTACGGCTGTGACCACGAATTAATAGATATAATGATGTAACTATTACACTATGTAATTGACTATCTTTACTGTCTTTTTAAAAAAAAAAAATTATTATATTACCTACCATTAACTCAAATTTTAAATCTTTTATACATCTAAATTCAAAGAAATTATATGTCATGAACTGTAATTTCCTTAACATTTATGCTCTTTTCAATCATACTTTCAAATATTACTTTTACTCCTAATACAAATAAATTATTTGTCATTAGACTCTAATTTTCTTAATATTTATGCTTTCTCGACCAATCTGCCTAATATTACTTTTGCTTATGCACATCCAACATAGATGAAAATAAAGAAAGAAATGTATAGAATTTAATTTTTGAAAAATAAATTGTTCCTAATGTTTAGTTTTTGCTAATTTTTTCAGATTTTTTAACATAGCATTAATTATGCATAACTGCATTCATTTTATATAGTTATAAAATTATTCTATATATCATAATTATAATTAATACAATAATTTTTTTATTAAATATAATTATATAGATTCGATTATATTTAACAATGTTACCACATATCACTTATAATTTATTATAAATATATAATAAATAAAATTTTACCAATATAATTTGCTTTACAAACTAGATACTTTTAAAGCAAAAAATCTTTTCCATCAAATTATAATAAAACAATAACTGTTGCTATAACTTATTATAGTTTTAAAAAATTGAATCCAACTATCTAACTAATAATATTTTATCATATTAATTATTATTTTATAACAACTTAATACTTTGTGCATATAAAAATACTCTTTATTTGGTTTGCATTAAAGAGAAAACTATTTTTGGTTGTAGAGTATAAAGACTAAATATATAAATCCATAAAAGTAAGGTGGGTAACTTTTAAATTGATTGGTTTACTATAAATTATTTCTTTACATATAGATATCCTATTTTATGTAAGGATTAATATTATTTTTTTGATACTATAAATGCACATTACATACTCCTGCAAGTAACTTATATAAAAGTTATTAGATAATAGATAAGATTAGGTTTTAATATTTTCAAGAATGTCAAAAATGAAGTCTATTAAAAAAAATAGGTCATGAATTAATAAATAAAAATAATTTGTATAGTTATCAAAGCTACCCTTCCTTCCTAATTTTAAGCATTAATTATTATAATGAGAAAATTAACAATTACAGGGTTAAATTTCGTGCAACGACTATAAGAAAAATCTTGATAAATAGGACATAAATGCTGTCGAGATACAACGAGTAAAAATAAAATAAATTCAACAGAATAAAATAATGATATCGATAATTTAACGTTATTAACCCTTTAATTTGGACTACTTCTACGGTACAAACTCTGAAAAATATTTTTTTTCACTAATAAAATTAATAAGTATAAAATAAGAGATAATACAAAAAATTGAAATAAACTCATGACAGTGACACACAAATGTTTTCCAAATTCATTATTTTGTTACTCCCGTTTTAGAAAAATATCTAAAATATTTTTCTAAAATATTATCTCACACACACAATACTATTTTTTATCAAAGGAAATTGTTCTTTTGTCTTTTCTTTGTTTCTCTTCTTTGGTGTGTTTGTCTAAGGCAAAAACATTGTCTATTTATAGGTAAAATTGAAGCCACTAAAGTTAAATGTAATCAATGAGGTTGCACTTAATTTTTTTATTTTCTTAAAATGTAATTAATGGGATTGTACCTATATTTTTTATTTTCTCCCCCTTCCATGTGGGTAGGACCTACAAATCTCTCTCTCCTGACTACATGGAAGACTTCACCAATCTAGCAGGTAAACGATAGTATTCAAAATTCCATCTTAGAAGAATTTTCGTCAATATGTCTGATTCATTTTCCTCTGTATTGATCTTCTCAAGTTGTAGTAGCTTGTTCTCCATTACATTCCTAATTCAGTGATATCTAATATCAATATGTTTTAATCTCGAATAAAATAAGATATTCTTTCCATGGTGGATAGCACTCTGACTATCACAAAATAACTAGTAACTGTCTTGTTACAACCCAAGTTCTTTCAAGAACTTTTTCATCCATAGCAACTCTTACATGCTTCTCTTGCTACTATAAACTCTACTTATATAGTGGACAGTGCGACATATTTTTGTAACTTTGACTACCATGACAAAACTCCCCCTACAAACGTAATCGGGTAACCTGAAGTGGATTTTCTATTATCCACATCGTCAACCATATCTATAACTATGTATCCAATTAACACAGGTTTTTCATTTTTAAAACATAGGCATATTTTGGAAGAACCTCGAAGATACCTAAAAATCCATTTCACTACAGCCCAAGGTTCATTTCCAAGTTTTGAAAGGAATCTACTCACAACTCTAACTGCATGAGCAATATCTGGCCATGTACCAACCATGACATACATCAGACTTCCAATTATTAAAGAATTTGGAACATTTTTCATATCTTCCTTCTCTTTGTCTCTAGAAGGGCTCTCCTTAGAACTTAACTTAAAGTGATTAACAAAAGGACACTTAATTTCTTTAGCCTTATCTATATGAAATCTCTAAAGTATTTTCTGAATGTACTTCTCCTGTGACAACCATAATTTCTTGGTGCCTTTATCTTTATTAATACTCATGTTAAGAATCTACTTTACTGGCCCCAACTCTTTCATGGTAAAAGACTTACTCAACTACTTTTTCAAGTTATTGATTTTAGAAATATTCTGATCAACAATCAACATATCATTCACATCGAGCAAAAGAATAATGAAATCATCATCAGAAAATTTCTGCACAAAAACACAATGACGTGAAGTATTCTTTTTGTAGTCTTGCTCTCCCATAACAGACTCAAACTTCTTGTACCATTATTTCGGTGCCATTTTTAAGTTGTATACCTTTTTCTTCAATTTGTAGCACCACTATCAATTACTCAATTGGTCTTATGTGATGCAAGATTGACAAAATCTTCATCATAATCGATATTGAACTCGTCTATGGTATTTGTTTGCTCATCATCACTACTTTCATCTTTCTTACAGTGATGGCATTCAACATTGGCATATTTGTTTGATTTTTCTTTGCTCTTGCCTCTAGGTTTTTGTTCTCTATATTGTCTCCTTCCTCTGGATTCTGTGATAATGGTTTGTGCTTTTGAATATCTCTTCCTGTTATGTTTCTCATATGGCAACAAGGCTTTTACAACAACTTCAAACTCCATATTATCTTTTGCATAAGTTAGAGTTGTTGTGAGATGATTATATGATAAGGGTAGTGATGCCAGCAACACCACAACTTTTTCTTCATCATCGAAACACACATTGAACTTTGCTAAGTGAGAAATTTTGTTGTTCAAATCGTTAATGTGATGCATCATGGTCACATTATATTCTTTCCTCATTTGATATAGCTCATTCCACAAATAAAATTTATTAGCAAGGTTCTTTGACATGTACACGTTTCTCTAGAGTCTCCTATGTTTCTTTTGTAGTCTTGCAATTTTTTGATTCAATATTTTGAAAGATACTATCTGAGAGATTTAGAGAGATTGTATTAGATGCAATCTCATCTATCTCATCTCACTGTTCCTCGGTCATAGTTACGACCTTCTTTTCTTTCCCTAGTAACGCCTTATGAACCTTCTATTGAATGAGAATATCTTTTATCCTCCCTTTTCCATAAAGAGAAATTATTATTGTCATTAAATTTCTGAATATCTACCTTATGGTTTGACATTTTTTTATGGGTTTCTTTTTTTGCAAATAAATACTCTATAGACCTAATAAAATCTTTTCTGATGTGGAAAATCAGTCTATGCTGTAACCGCAGAACATATTGATAATTTTACTATATCAGCTCTGATACTAGTTGTTGGGGCACAACGGATAAAAATAAAATAAATAAAATAATGACACCGACAATTTAACGAAGGGAGAGGTATTACAACAAATTAAGATAACCCTAAAATAATGACACACAAGTGTTTTTCAAACTCACTATTTTGTCCCCCTCCCCTTTTAGAAAAATATCTCAAATATTTTTCTAAAATATTATCTCTCACTCTTTTACACACACAATACTATTTTCATCAAAAAAAAATTTTACTTTGATTTTGCTTTGCTTTTCTTCTTTGGTATATCTCTCTATGTCAAAAACATTATATATTTATAGGTAAAATTACAACCACCAAAATCAATTATAATTAATGAAACTACACCTAATTTTTTTTATTTTCTTCAAATATAATTAATGGAGTTGCACGTATATTTTTTTTTTCATTCCACCTGGATGAGACCTACAAAGTTGAATACTATTTTTTAGATGGGTTCTTTTGAATTAGCTTGTGATATTTAATTAAATTATAATTGAACTTAATTTCAAAAATTATTGTGTAATTTAATTTCAATTCATATAATTTTTTAAATAAATTAAGTTAATTAATTTTTGAATTAATGTTTTATATTTTTAAAAAATTAAAAATTATTTATAATTTTATTTAAAAGCAAAAATCTTATTATAGATATAATTTGTTTTGTTATATTATTATAAAATAATTAAAAAATATTAAAGAGTAATATTATATGACATGTTAATATTAAATTAAGAACTAAAATGTTGAAATATACAAGAGTATTAACATGAATAAACTTATATCACGAGAAAAGTCTATCTATCCCATTACAATTGTACCCCTATTACATATCATGATTTAATAAGTTTGTGTGGATAAACTAATAAAAAATTTAAAATACATATGGAATTTGTACCCTAGTAAGAATAAATTTTATTACTCATTTTAACGTGTGAATTTAATATATCTATTTAAGTTATGATTAAAAAACATTTTTTTTCATTTTAAATTACACACTTTGACCAAACTATTTACCCCGTTTGACGTGTAAAAAAAGAAAGAAACGGAATTTAAGTACGTGATAAATGCTAAATTGAATTTTGTTAGCGTAAGACTTACTTACGATGAGAGAGATAGTGGAACTCTTGATGAAAAAGATGACTCAACAATTCATAATGATGTATTTATTATTTATTCTATAATTTTTATTTTTATCTTTATTTTACATCTATTTTATCCCTCTTTATCGTAAATTATTTTCTCCTTTTAACAGTTTTATTATTGTGACCATGAATTAATACATGCAATGATGTAACTATTCCACCATGTAATTGACTTTATTTATTGATTTTTTTTAAATACCTTACTTTATATTGATTTTATTTTATAATAATATTCAATATTAATTCAAACTTTAAATATTTTATATATTCAAATTTTAAATAAATTATATGTAACTAACTACGATTGCTTTCTCTTTATACTCTGTTCACTACTACAAAAATGGGTATTAAAGTCGGTTAAAAACCGACTTTACAAAATTTAAAGTCGATTCGTTGAACCGATTTTAAATTAAGTGACTTATAATGTAAAGTCGGTTCATCCGGTCAACCGACTTTATATTTTATGATTTTTATTTTTATTTTTATTCTCATTTTTCGTATTCAATATTTAATATATATAGCATAAAAAACTAAAATATAAATAATAATCCAAATAATTAAAAATTTAAATATAATTAATTACTTGATAATTAAATTTATTACAAAAGAAATCATGTATATACAATACATATAGTTAACTTAAATTACAAATAAAATAATGTCGTCAAAGTGTAATTGGATTGTGCGAGTTGGTTGGCTTAGAATCACCAACATTATGACAAAGAAACTAGACAAAAAATAGCTGATCTATATAACAATTCATTCCCCTACATACATGAGCACGTAAACATCCATCAAACAAGCAATCTAAACTTCAGAGACATACGAATGGAGAAATTAAATCATTATAAATATTACCATAAAAAAGAGATTACAACAACGACATTCAAGTGATATAAACCTTGGACGAACTCATATTAGCATTTTATTAATCATTTTTTATAAATATGAAGTTATATGGAATTCCTGCTAGTATTTTTAATGATATAATGAGCTCTAAATATGAAATCAAGTGTAACTTCAATTTCTTAAGTAGAGATTCCAGATAACTTCATATTTATAGACAAATGATTAATAAAGTGCTAATTGTTGTCATAAGGAAAGTAGGCAAGAGAGATGAGATGTAGTTTGGGCCAAAAATAGGTCTATAAAACAATGCATTCCCATAAATATATAAGCATATAATCATCCATCAAACAAGGGACTTCAGACACAGGAATAGAGAAATTAAATCATTAAAAAAATTATCGTTATGTTGTCATATGCTATTCAAGATCATCAAAATCTTCTCCTAATTCTTCTTGTGATGATATAATTTGAACCATGTGTTCTGCCCATTCCTCTCGTAAATCATCAAAAATTTGCTGGTCGTAGCCCGTCTTGTTCCAACCAAAGAACTACATGTATTTAAAATCAAAATAAGAATGTAATTTTATTTATTTACAAAAAATAACTCAAATATGTTAAACTTTTATATGTATGGGTAAAAGATATTACCACATCGTCAATTGGAATTTTGATATTTGTGATGATTTCACTCATAAACTTCATGACATAATAATCATACATGACTCTATTATTTTGTTATGGAACCTACAAAAAACAAGTGTACATGATTTTCCATATTCGAACATCTTTATTATTCAATTGTAAAATTAATAAAATTATTAATATTCGCTTGTACATACCATAACTTTTGTTCATATAAGCTTATGAGATTTTTTAATGGCAATTCCCCTAAACTTGTTCCACAACTTCATTTCTCTATTAAGGTTTAAAACGGTTAGTTTTTATTAAATATTACAAAAAATAATAGAAGAAACTAATATGTAGCTATAACTCTTACATTTCAACAACTGTTTTTGTATCTTTACTCAATTCTATGGAAGGTGAGTCACAATACCAAGCATGATTATTGAACAAATCAATGATTACCAACATCCAATGATCTTGGCCTTGTTCAAACCTTAATGGCCAAGGGATTATCAACTTTTGATTTATGTTAAGCGTTAATGCCCTATCACATAATTGTTTAGCTCTGATGCTAGCAGCCTTCTCTTGATATTGATTGACATATGAAGAATCATAGAACATTGTTAAATGTGATGAGTGATTATGTTGAAGTCGATAATAGCACGCCTTATATACAAGATATATATATATATATATAATTAGATAGTATAAATATAATTATATATGTTCTACATAAATGAAAGAAAAATAAATAGATTGAGGACTCACCTTATCCACACTTGAATTGTACTTAAATCGATCATTTGATATTCAAATAGTTGCAATATGCACTCGATCAATATATAAGTTTGGTCGAGGTCTACACCAGAAATTTCTATAGGAAGTGACACAGTCCATCCATCATTTATGCTAGATGCCCTCCCAATAATATTCATCAAAGTGCCAAGATTTCTGCTGACGTTTAAAGCATAATCAAAACTATACTTTTTCCAAGGCTTCTTCTTGAATGACTTGGTGCACGATGATTGGCCACTAGACATAGATTTAGCACGAGATACTTGCTTTGTATCTCTTAAATGTGTCGTATTTAAGAGTTCTGGTATAATAGACTAAAAAAATATTATGTATTTTAGTAACAATAAAAGATATAATAAAATAAAAGTAGTAAACAAGTGTTATCTTTTAAGTTCAAAAATAGTACCATGTCAAAATTTTGAACAACTTGAATCGACGGCCAAGCTACATACTGTCCAACCGCCTCTTGGACTGTGGTAGCATCAGAAGGTAGAGGTAGTGGAAAATCATGAAACAATGATTAATCAATTACTATTCGCCAATGATTAGGCAAATATTGATTATGAATCCTCCAATCATCGTTCAATTGTTATACCATTCCAATAGCAACAAAGTCTGTTGACGAAGGATGTTTCAACAAACATTTCATATTCTATAAAAAATTTAAGTGTTATATATAAAAAAATAAAACATATAATAATAATTTAAAAATAATAGATTATATACATCAGAAATTAAAATCTTACCACATATGATTCATCAAATAGAGGGCTCCCATGTGGGGTAGCTATTGGATGTACATTCTCACCAAAACGTTTATCATGGTTTGATTGATGGTAAGAATGTTATGCATGATATAAGGCTTTTGTTTTGGAATGTTAAAATACTCCATATAACCATCATATTGGCTACCTCCCCTAATACGACCAGGATGCTCGCGTCCGAATGCATGAGATAAAGCATCTCTCCTAGGCTCTTCTATTATTTCACCTCTGGATATTTTTTCTTGAACAACTCTCTACAAATAATAAAGCACACAAACATATCATCCATTATTACATCAATTATTAAAAATCATTAAGACTTTTTATCAACCGAAATTACTAACCAACTTATTTAGTTGTTCTTCTCCTCGCTTAGTCATCGGTCTTGAATTCTTCGTTTTGGGAGTCTTTGTTTCTATGTACAATTCAGTTCGAGTAATAGGTCTACCCAATTCAGCTTCCTACATAAATTATGAAAAATTTATTAACAATGACATGAAATTAAATTGAGAAAAATAAATATAAAAATATTTATAAATTAAGACAAATTAATAATACCATTTTATATCTAACTTCAGGATTTGAAGACCTCCCAGTACAGTTAGGAAGAATGTTATGCATTTGTATATTCTGAAGTTCTTCCCTAATAATTTGAAATTCATCTAAACGTCTATATTCCACAAAGTCTTTCCAAACTTGAGGTGTAATCGAGGGGTGTCCTTAAGGTATTTTGTAGAGCTCTACCTCATCAAGTGGTTCCAAATATGGAGACACATAATTTTTTTCCAATCTGGAAGTCTTGTATTCCTTCCACGCCTTATTTGTAATCTTATAACACTTAAGTTTCCAACTGTCATCGACTTTGTAACGATTCTATAAAAACACAGTACAAAAGATTAGATATAATACAAAAAAGATATAATATATATTGATTATAAAATATAAGAGACTTACACAAATGGTTATCCATATTTTGAACTTTTCTATATCGTCAACATGGGACCAATCATTTATATTGATTGGTATACTGGACTTCACAAGTCGACCAATAGAGGATTTCAATTGTTGGCCATTTTCCCCTATTGGATTACCAGTAGCATCAAATAGAACAGATATTCTATCATCTGGGTTAAGTGAAGCATCAGGTATATTCATCCAACCTCTTCTTTTCAAATACCCCAATGGATCATTTGGATGTACAAGCTCTGTTATCCGAGGATGCATGAAATATCTGCAAACAATGAAGAAATATAAATTAATTGAAAATTTTAGGAACATACATATATAAGAGTTATTACAAAAATATAGAACATACATTATGTTTAATTAGGTTATTGATCATATACATATATTCTTTCACAATCACTTCGAGCCCATGACGAAGAATCATCATCATCAACTAGATCATCACATACATTAAGCAATTTATTTGAGAAATTACTAATATTGGTTAATGTATCAAGCATAGGGTCATCATCTTCTACAACATCACAATGGTAAAACTCTTTTTTTGGAGGCGTTAACACAACAGACCATCTTGGATCAATTTGATCACTCACGAAAAATACTTGTTTTGCATGAAGTGCTAACGTGAAAGGATCATCAGTGTGACTTATCTTGGATAAATTTACAAGGGTAAATCCAAAATCATCTATTTTATATCCAACATTGAAAACATCTTCGACCCAATCACACAAGAAAACTGTTTCATGGAAGACCCCATAATCCAATTCCCAAATCTCTTGTATTATATCATAATATGTTCTATCAGAAAGTACAAGATTAACATCTTTTGAACTAGAAAATTGCATAGTTTGTGCAACCATCTTCACACTACTATTTTGATTTACTCGAACTTTGTACCTAGCTTAAGTCATAAACCTTAATCTATTTCTTGTGAAACTATAAAATGATTTGACATCGAATTTTGGCCCATGTGCAAGCCATTGTAAACTTTTTGATATTTTATGATTGGGTTTCTTGAGTTCATCTCAAATCTATGTATACAAAAACATGAAATGTGTTTAGAGCAAAGTTTTAAAACATTGAATAGATCTAGGAACACACATGCATGGATTTTTGTTTGTGACACTTACATGGTTGTGAAACCAATTAATAAGCTATTGCTTATGTTCATCATACAACCATTTTTCTCCTCCTTTTATTTATAATGAGGATCGATCTTCAATAAGTTTAAATGTATCCTATAATGTTATTAAATATATATGAAGTTATATATCATCGTTAATAGTTAAATAAAAAATAATTTTTGCATAAATGGAAAGGTTGAACATCACTTACTCTATGTACGGTTGTGCCTCATTATTATTTACCAAAACGATTCGGTGTGCTTTTTCCCATCGAGTGCGATCAATAAACAATTTCTTACTTTCACCAAGCATAAGATTACCTACTTGGATCATATGACATTCTAAGAACAACTTATGCGTAGGATTCCCAATTTTTAGTGCAACCACTAAAGTATTCAGAACAAAACTCAATGGCCTCTTCAACAATGTAGCGTTCCACCATGCATCCTTGAGGTTGATTTCTATTATTTACATATCCTTTAAGGACTTGCATATATATCTCAAAAGGATACATCCACTTTAAGTAAGTAGGACCACACAATTGAACCACTCAAACTAAATGAACACATAAGTGAATCATTATATCGAAGAAAGAAGGAGGAAATATTTTTCAATTAGACACAAAGTCTCTACAACATCTTTCTATAAAGAATTTAACTCGCCAATTGATATAGATTTTTTGCATATTGTATTGAAGAATGAACAAAGCCGAATTATTGATAATCGAACATATTTTGGAAGAATTGATCTAATAGAAACTCGTAATAACTGTTGCATTAAGATATGACAGTCATGTGATTTCAATCCATACAGTTTCTTATCAGTGATAGACACAAAATTTCTTAAGTTGGATGAGTAACCATTAGAAACTTTCACACCCTCCAAACATTTATAAAACACATCCTTCTCTTTTGTTGACATTGTATATGATGCTAGTGGTAAGTATGTTCGATTCTTATCATTTTCCACCCTTGGTTCCAATTCAGGTTGTATGCCTGGTTTCTTTAAATTCAATTTTACTTTAATTCCATCCTTTTTTTTAGGTATATTAAGTAAAGTACCAATCAAGATCTCACATACATTTTTCTCAATGTGCATGACATCTAAGATGTGACGAATGTGTAGGTCTTTCCAATAAGGTAATTACCAAAATATTGATTATTTTCCAACTACCATGGTAAGTCGGTTCAAACTCTTTTCATTTTCACCCATTTCATTAGTTAACCTCTTTCGTTTCCCTACCTTAGTGAGTTTTTTTATCTTTCCATATCGTTTGAATGTCATACCATTCAATTGTCTTAATATCTCAACACCTTACAAAGGTCGAGTCGCATGATCATGATAATCTTCACCATCGAACAGTTTCTTTTGGTATCTAAACTTGTGTCCAGATGGAAAAAATATTCTATGTGTTCTAAAAGACATCTTTCATCGTGAACAAGATAAGTTGCAGAAGTTCCATCACTACATATAGGGCATCCCTTGTAACCTTTTGTTACATGTCTTGATAAGTTTCCATAGGTAGGAAAATCATTAATTGTCCATAAAAGGACCCCCTTCAAGTTAAAGTGTTCTTCTTTATGTGCATCATAAACATTTACACCATTATTCCACAATGTCTTTAAATCATCTATCAGAGGCTGCAAATATACATCAATATCAACACCGGATTGTTTCGGTCCTGAGATCAATAATGTTAACATCATAAATTTTCTTTTCATACACAACCAAGGAGGAAGGTTGTATGTTACCATAATTATTAGCCCACAACTATATCTACTACTAAGGGAACTATGTGGATTAATTCCATCAACAATAATGGCAAGACGAAGATTGCGCAGATCAGATGAAAATTGAGGAGATAAATTATCTACTACTTTCCAATTTGAAGAATCACAAGGATGACGTAGCACCCCATCATTAGATCAATTATCTAAATGCCAAGTCAACATCTTTGATGTATCTTTACTATTGAACAACCTTTGAAAGCGAGGAATCGGAGGAAAGTACCAAAGAACCTTTACATGCACACCTTTCTTATGTGTTGTCTCATTTATACCATGCTTCCATCTCGATTCTTTACACATCGGACAATCAACTAATGTCTCATATTCTTTTCTATAAAGAATGCAACATTCGGACAAGCGTGAATCTTATGATATTCCATGCCAAATCGACTAAGAGATTTCTTCATTTCATACATTGAAGATGACAATTCAATACCCTCAAGAAACATATCGACTAGTAGATTTAGTAATTCTGTGAATCCCTTGTCAGAAAAACCATGTTTTGTCTTCATATTGTACAAATGAACCAATCCCGACATTTTAGTGTATTTTTTGCATTTTGGATACAACGGTTTTTCAGCATCTTTTTTTAAAGGTTTCGGGATCATCCTCGCGTAATTCATCTTAAACACCATGAAAAATATTTTCTATCTGTACATTATGATAAGATGTATGTAATCCACTCACATTCTTATTTATTTTTTCCCCATGAGTATTATCAATATTTTCTCCATGATAATACCAACATTTATAGCTCAAAAGAATACCATTGTGGACTATGAGTGTTGGCTATTTTTGTGGACAAAATATTTACTTGTAAATTTGTTTTTAGGTCTTCTATTAAGTCTATCAAGAAAAGCCAAACAAATGCTCGAGTTCTAGATAATTATACTTCAGGTATATCCTTGATAACTACGACACATAGGATTGTATTTATGCATTTAATAACACATGTTCATAAATCTAATATTAGTTTTGGTGCTTAAATATTTTTTTATGTATCTTAATATTTTTAAGATGAGATTTAAAAATATTTTTTTAATTAAATATTTAAATGGGCCTTGAATAATGAAGTCCAAAATATTTTAACCCTAATACTAGTAGGTTATCATTATCTATATATACACACACACATAGGGTTAGGGTTAATTGGTGTGTTTTGAGAAAGAGAAATAATAATAGCAATCTGCTAGAGAATAAAAGAATTATTGAAGCTGTCGAATAGGGTTTAAAAAAAACTTTCGATCTGTCGATCGTTTGAAAACAATTGAAAGTTCTTGATATTGAAAGGTGAGTAAAGCTAATTGATCAAAGGTAATAAATATATGGTTGTTATTAGTTTGTTTTCGAAGGTCATGAATTAAAGTAAAGATAATTAATTAATATTTGATTTTTAAATTCTCATATTCATCATTGTATGCATTTAACATTTTATCTTATACTTTATGGTTTTGGTTCTTTCAGGTTATTTAATCTTGTTAATTTGAATGTTCCTTTTTGGTTAGCTTTGGGTTGTTTGTTGGACTTGAATTTCTATTGTAAATTGTTTAGTGATGAACATGGAACGTGAGAGTGTGGGGCAGTAAAGTTAAGGAGAACTTAATTTTTATACATATTAATGTGGCGGCAGAAAATTGTGATATAGTTAATATATTGATTTGTATTATTGTTTCATGGTTGGTGTCGAAATCTTTTTAGTGGAGGAGTTTAATGATTTGACAATTGTACTTAACATTTTTGTTCTAGAATTTTCTAGTTGATTTGATTTAAATGACATATATTTTGAATTATCTAGTTAGGATTATTCATTGTTAAATTCGTTCTAGAACACACACGGGCACTTGTGTTTCTTTTTGTGCTAACCTTTTTTGCAGTTTATTTATGAACGATCTGATTGGCGAGGAGATTATTGGAACGTTAGTCTGGAAACCGCTCATGCTAATTTTAGAAACTGTGAAAATAGAGCAGGGGCTCGCAAGTAAAGTACATTGGGGTCGTATCCTAGGGAGGGTAGCATAAGACCGAGTTTGTACTTGAACATTTGATTTTCATAGTGGAAAGTTAGGTGATCCGATGGACCGGTGGTTTTCCTCTTAGGTCATGGTTATGGCTTAGGTTGTTTCCACCTAAAAATATCATGTGTTATTTTCTTATTTTTGCACTTTATTTTTACACACGATTTCATACCTCTCCGTTTTGTTTAGGTTGTCAAATTATAAATTGATAAAAATTAAAAACAACCTATTCACCCCCTCTCTAGGTTAATTAGGTCCATAATTTATAAACTTTCAATGTGATACTTAACCTCGTCAAATTCATGAAATCACTCATTTTTACATTTAACACATTGGCATCGAAGATTTGTCCATTTTCTATTAATGACATCAATTAAACATATTAATTAATTATATATCCAATGAATATGTTTCAAGTATTACTATATATAAATTTCCTAATTATTAGAATATATATCAAAACATACATACAAAACAGTTATCATTTTAATCATTTTACAATTTTTTTTACTTTTACTTAATAAAATATAATTATTTATATATAAATAAATTTATCCATGCACGGTAAATATATATAATCCCTCAAACACACAACATTCAGATATTATTTCCACAGAAAATAAGTCAAACATATAATAACAAGCAAAATAAAAAACATACATAAATCAAAAAATTATACAAAAAATAAAACAAACTGAATAATAAGTTACAAAATTAATAGAAATACTTACAAGAATGTTATGAAGTGACTAAATGAAGGAAATGAAGAAGAAAATGGTGTTTTGTAAGTGAGAATAAGTGAAAAAATGGGTATAAAAAAATTGAGTATTTCGTTAAAAAAATAGTAGATGTGAAAGATAATGAGAAGAGGAACCCACAAAACGACATTGTAAATGGTGGTCGGAGGCGGCCGAAAATTGAGAAAGAGAGTGGATGTAAGCTTGGTTTTGGGGAAATAGAGAAGAGAAATGAAGATTTTTGAGTTTTTGTAGAGAAGAAATGAGCCGAACGGTAATATTACGTAGATAGCATCGGTTGACGCGGCGAATCGACAAGGCGAACCGACTCTATCCACACAATTGGAAATTTATTAGCGTCGATTTGTCACGTCAATCAACGCTACGTCCAACATGGATAGCGTCGGTTCTACACCTAATCGACTTTAAATTCATTATAAGTCGATTTTTTTCAAAATTTGATTTTACACGGCGACTTAAATACCCATTTTTATAGTAGTGGTTGATCAAAATGCCTAATGTTTAATTTTTGCTTATTTTTCAGATTTTTTAACATGACATTATTTATGCATGCTAGTATGTACGGTTTGCCTTAGTAGTAGATAACTGCATTTAATATAATTTGAAGAGAAATTTCTTATATATAAGAATCAATGCAACAATAAATTTTAAATATATTTACATATTTTACTTCTAATTTATCATAAATTTATAATAATAGATTTTTTAATTTAAATTACTTTGCAAACCAGACATTTTTAAAGCAAAAGTCGAAAAATTGAATCTAATTATCTTAATAAATGTTTTACAATAACTATATATATATAATAAATAATTTCAGTGTAAATTGTGCAGTGGCATCCATCATTAGTAATTAAAATTGGGATGAAGACTATCGTAGTACTTATATTTGATGGTTATACATTACATTAATTATTAAATTTAAAAAGAGACAGATATATCTTAAGGATATGTTTATCATTTTTTAAGACTGATAATTAATTATCATATATGACTTTATTAATATTCCCTTCCTTAAAACTGTGATCGATAAAGCATTTCTGTTATATATATATATATCAATCAATCAATATATTATAACATTTTGATAATATATCATTATCATTATTAATTAGAATTGTGACTGATAAGGGCCGGCCATATTTACCCCGGGAAACCCAGCGTCCCGTCCCATTCAAATCAAAATAGAACCCAACAACTATCTCTTACCAACGTGATTTGAGCGTCGTCGAACACAAGGTGGTATTTGGACGTATCGTTTTATCTTAAATCCAATTCAACTCATACTTCGAGATATCATAAATGATCTATATGTGTTGTCTCCACAACCAAGTTCGTAGAACAAACCCACCAACACATGCGAGCTTTTGTGTCGAAAGTTCGACTACCAACTTGAGTTATAGAGCAGTCAACTTCAAGCTGTAAATATATTTTTTTTTGTTTTTATAACCCTATGATATATTATGATATGTATATATATTATGTAATCGACATGTATATATATTATTTGGAAAGAATTTAAGTATTAAAATTTAGTGGTTTTTAGTGAGAAGTGAGAAATTATATTTTCTAAATATTCGACTCTCTTCTACTCATTTAAATGGTATATATATAGGTACACTTATGTACATAGCGGGGTGCATATCAACGACCTGATTAATATAAACTAGTTTATAAAATTTAGATCGTTCGTTATAAGTATTTACAAATAAAAGAAGGATATTTATATACAAGTCATTCATGGATGCCGACCTCGATACCACGGATATCATAACTTTACCAAGTCTTGTCATCCCAAACCTCGTTGTTTGATGACGAGATGCTTTATAGATGCTTTGTAGACTAGATTAGCGTGCTTTTCCAAGTTCGTTAAGCACAAGCCTTTTGTGGAGCTAGCTTTATCCTAGCGGGGTACCTATACTCATCAGGTCGCATGTTCGTTACATATTTAATACTAAACATTAACTCCCCCATTCTCTTTAATTGAGAAATCAAGAGAATAAACTGGTCGCATATTCCTCGTATAAATAACGACCGCTACGATTGCAAATTTATACTGTTTTACGATGTTATTTTTATTATTTTTATCTTTAATGAGACCTTTCAGCTTCTTGTTTTCCCTTTATAAATAGTAGGAGAATATACTTACTTTTTACCTATTTTTAACTAAGTTTATCATACTTAGAGGATTTTAGGTCATGGATTATTTAGGTCGTTTTATTCTTTCAGAAGGTCGCTTAGGAGTTTTTTGGGTCCTCTTAGTTCGTGTATTTAACGTTTTTTGCTGGGATTCAAGTCGATGTTACATCATTTACTCCTTGATTTTGATACAAACTTCTCTTTTTAAGTATTTATTCATCCTTTTTCTTAATGTCGCATAAGGGGAAAGAAGTGATATCTTCAAAGGGAGATCTTTCTAAAAATCTTTCAAAAAATATTTCATCCTATCATATTCCCTCGAGGTCATTATCAACTAAACGACGTGAAATGACAGAGAGTAGTGGTCATAGGGCTTCCCCAAGAATTGTTAAAGAAGAGGTTCTTACTCTTCCTGCTTTCTCGGGGTCTAAAGTGATGTCTACCTCATCCTCACGGGATTCAATTCCTGTAATCAGGATTCCTGTGTCTACATCTACCAAGGTACCTCGTCCAAAAAAAAAGGGAAAATAAGGGCAAGCCTACGCATAGAACCAAAGATAAACATCAAATTGAAAAGATGCTTAGTGTTTGATCAATTAAAGATTTGGAAAAAAATTAGACAAACATACGACATACCAGCGCGGGTAGGGTTAATGCTAGTACCCCCCACATTTATGTGATGCCGATGATCCACCACCGTGGTGGTGAGTGATACATTTAGCGGCCTTTAAGATAGGGTTACGTTGCCCTTTTCCCAAATTGGTGGCCCATGCTTTGAGCACCTTTGATATTAATTTTGCATAGATAAATCCAAACGGGTGGCGAACTCTTTTATGTCTTTCTGTAGTAGTTGGAGAACATGGCATAGACCTGGAAAACGATGAATTAAGATGTTTATAGTATTTAAAAAGGAACGGGTTAGATAGAGGGAGGGCATATATATCTTACGTTATAGGTCACGGGTTGCATCTCAGATTGCATGATAGCACCTCGGGATGGAAAGATAAATATTTTTATATTACTGGAGATATTGGGATGATAGGGTGAATTTTCCAATTCGACATACCTAAAACCCTAATTTTAACACTTCACAACCTCGAGATAGCGAGTTTATAAGTAAACTGGATATTAGTGGTAAAGAAAAAATTAGACGGATTGAGCTACAAAATACCTCGAATGAAGGTTACCGTGATATCTTCTCTATAGCTCGTTTAAAGAAGTCTGGGGTGTGGTGAGGTTATACAAATGAATATCAAGGTTGCTATTTTAGTATATATTTTGTTTATGTTTGTATTTGCATATTGTTGGTAAATTTGACTAATGTATATATATATATCTTACAGGGATGGATTATTCACACATTGATCTAAGGGATCTTATTGACACTTCAGGTGTATAAGACCTAGCTCTTACCTATTCGTGTCTTGCGCACATGACCCCATCACCTACACAAGAGGATTTGTTCACTAATTTAGAGGTTGAAACTACCTCAGAAAATATAATTTCTTCAACTAATTTGGATAACCATAGCTTGATATCACCTTGTGAACCGGAAACGTCAAAAAAGAGGAAGGTTGGGGAATATACTCTTGGAATGGAGGCAATGGATATGGATGACTTTGAGTTTAATGAGGTCGTTTTGAAAGATGTTGTTTTGGAAACTCCTATTACTTATTTTAACGACAGGATTTTTGAACGAACAGAGCTTAAACGAGATCTGTATCATCATTTTGGAACAAAGATTGAGAGGGCATAGGTGACAGCATCTCGTAAGAGTGAAGGGGGGACACATGGGGAACTAATTGTTGATCGCTTATTGGAAGTATAGAAACGTATTAATTTCATTCTATATCTGTTATATGCAATTTTTATTACATTGTTTTAATTCATGTTGTTTATAGGCGGTGTGTTTGGCAAGAGAAGCTGAACTATCATTACAGGGTTATTAACACGAAGTACAAGCTAGTCGGTTACAAATAGCCAAATACGAGAAATTGGTAAAAGATAAGAATGTCCTAATTTTTGATAAGGATACAAAAATTTAAAATTTAGAGAACGAAGTGATCGATAAAGTGGAGAAATTAAGAAAAGTGGACACGTACTGTTTCGAGAAGGGTGAGGCTACTAAGCATTTTGAAAATCTAGCCAAAGAGGCAGATGAAAAGAACCTCACTCTTCAAGAGCAAATTTCTGCTATGTCGACTCAAGTTAGTTCGCTATCCACATTAGTAGATACATTAAGAGCGGAATGTACTAAGGCTTACCATAGTGGTGTGAGCTTTGTAATAAATAACCTCAAACTGCATGCTGAAAAACTAGGTTTGAATGCACCTTATGTGTCTTTGATGCGATCTTTTTAGAGCAACAGGCCAAAAAAACCTAGGGTTTCCACACCACAAGGTTCACCTTGAGATACTGCGGCCACCTCAAGTCATCAACGTGATGTCGTGGTAGTGGAAGATGCTACTCCGTGAAAGGTTTTATATGTTTTTTGGAAGTTTATGTAAAAGAAATTTTGGAACTTGAACTCATTTAATTTTAAATGTTGTATATATATATATATATATATATTCGGTTTGAAATTTATATATTTATATTGTGTTAGTGTGGTATGTATAATTGAGAGGATTTGAGGCCGTGTTGATCTGAATTTTATTTAACTAAGCGAGCAAACAAGTGTTAAGAAGTAACTGTAACCCGTTTGACGTAATGGATTATAGTAGAGTAAATTTGGATGATTTGTTTGAAATGACGAGGTTATTATCAACTAATAAAGTACTTCTTGTAGTAGAGGAGCAAGCTAATTCTGCTCAAGGTGAAAAAATAAGTTCAACCTTAGCTACGATACCTATGTCACCTAATGTAAGAAAACGAGTTGTTTCCCCTACTCATAGCGAGGAGGTTAATCAAATTCCTCAAAAGGTTGCGAAGGGGAAAATGAAGGAAATACGCACTACATTGTTAGGTTGTCTGTTTCTTTTATGAACGAGGTGTGTATTGAAAATTCTCCGTTTGATGAGGTATCCATTTTAAAGGATATTAAGCCTTTACAGAGTATATACCCTCCCCTGAAAGAAAGAGGTGATTCAAGCGGGGTGGAGAAGATTTTCAAAGAAGGTATGTTTAACACCCCTCGTGTGCAAGAAGAATTATATCATTATTTTGGTGTACCTAAAGACCGTCCTTCTATTTACACAGCCCGCAAGAGAGAGGGTAGGCATGTGTGGCATATGATAGCAAGACGTATGTTTGATGTAAGTGATAAAAAATGAACTTTATTACAAAGTGAATTGGTATATATTTTAATATATATATATATATATATTATTTGTATAATAGTTTTTTTTAGGCCATAGCTGTGGCGGAGGATGAAGAAATAGAAGCAAAAATATGAGAAGAAACCAATGAATGTACAAAGCAAGAGTTACATGTATGGAAAGCACGATGTAAAGTTCTGAATAAAGATTTAGCATATGCGCGAGAAGATTTGAAGTTAGCGCTTCTTGAACAAGAAAGATATAAAAATGAAGGGGATAGATTGCACCAATTAATGGAATATTGGAAAAATAGGGCCCTTGGTAAGGAACAAACATAAAATTTCCTCATGATTGTGCTAGTAGTAATTTATTTGTAGTAATGTTTAAGCCATCTAAGAGTTTGTATGATTAATATGATTGTAATAATGATGAACAATGTGATGCAAATAAAATCTGGTAAGCATGTTAGTCTCAGGATGATGTCTTTGCTACTGTATTTTGCTTCTTGAGTGGGGGGTTCAAGGTACTCCTCCTCCAATCACGAGGCATAAGATGTATCCCGCATCTCGGGTGGGGGGTCAGGGGACTCCTCCTCAAATCACGAGGCAATAGGGTGTCTTGCATCTCAAGTGAGAAGGTCAAATGACTTATCCTCACTTGGGGCATGAAATGAGATGCCCAAAACATTTCGAGCATATTTCACATCTCTAGTGGGGGGTCAGGGGACTCCTCCTCCAATCACGAGGCATAAGACAGACCGCATCTTGCGTGGAAGGGTCAGGGGACTCCTTATCCAATCATGAGGCAATAGAATGTCTTGCATCTCAAGTGAGAAGGTCAAATGACTTATCCTTACTTAAGACATGAAATGAGACACCTAAAACATTGCGAGCATATTTCGTATCTCGAGTGGGGGGGTCAAGGGACTCCTCCTCCAATCACAAGGCATAGGATGTATCACACATCTCTAGTGGGTGGTCAGGGGACTCCTCCTCCAATCACAATTTTAACCTTGAAAATTTAATGGTTAGAAATTCATCTCATATATAAATATTTATTTCATATCAAGAATTTACATATTATATTTTTTAAGAAGCTCTCTGTTCTAGCTCAAACCCTCATTTATGCAATCACATTCTATCAAGTAAGAGCCTGCTGGTGTGATATCGTATATTTGATACTGGCCTTCCCATGTGGCAGCAAATTTTCCCGCATTAACTCCACTTTGTTACCTAATGCTTTCCACAAGACCCATTCCCCGATACTAAAATTCTTGTGTTTGACAAATTTATTATATGTCTTTTGAAGTGTTCTTTTTTACGATTCAAGTCTTATTAGAGCTTCTTCTCTTTTTTTCTTCGGCTAGCAACAGGTTATCTTGTTGTAAACAATCGTTTTCTTCATGATCAATATCAAATCAAAGGGTAGTTTCTAATATATCAAGGGGTATAACTGTTTCGGTATCATAAACGAGAGAAAAAAGAAGTTTCTCATGTTGCAGTTTTGGTAGTAGTTCGTGTTGTCCAGAGGGCACCAGGAAACACATCCACCCATTTTCCTTTAGCTCCTTCCAAACATTTTTGTAGTATATTAATGAGGGTTTTATTAGATGATTCAGCTTGACCATTTGCTTATGGGCGGTAAGGGGTGGAATGAGATAATCTTATACCTTTCTTATCGCAGAAAGATATAATCTTTTGGCCAGTGAACTGTCTACCGTTATCAGTAACCAATTCACGAGGCATGTTGTATCTGCATATAATGTTACGCCATATGAATCTCTCCACATCCGATTCTTGGATTCGGGCCAAAGATTCTACCTCTACCCATTTAGTAAAGTAATCAGTTGCGACAATGATAAACTTTCTTTGTCCTGAAGTGATGGGTAATGGTCCCATGATGTCCAAACCTCATTTTTGAAACGACCAGGGGCTGATAATGGATCTTAAGTTCGTACCCAGATGGTGTGGCACATTGGCATGTCTTTAACATTTATCACATCTTCTGACATAGGAGATGCAATCTTTGAGAAACGTGAGCCAATAGTAACCATGTCGAATAATCCTCTAAGGAAATGCTCTTCCACCAGAATGAACTCCACATTGTTTTTCATGTAAATCATCCAAGACCATCTGAGCTTGAACCGTAGGTAAGCACTTAAGCCATGGACCACCGTGATTCTTCCCATACAAAGCTCCATGAATGATAACATAACTATTTTCTTTTGTCATGAGCTTACGAGCCAAGTGCTTGTCTTCGGGGAGAGTACCATTGATAATATATCCTATATATGGCGTCAACCAAGAATCATGAATAGTGTGCCCGACGTTTGTTCGCGTTTGAAGTTTCAATTCACTTGGGGTAACGTAAGGCCTTGATAAACTAGATATTGGTATGACTCTCTTTAAATCAGAGTTCACCGCTGACGCTAACATAGCTAAGGAGTCAGTATGGTCATTTTCTCCTATTGGTATTTGTTTGATCTGAAAGGTTTCAAATATAGCCTTCGTTTTTTACCTCTAATGCATAAAGTTTCATTCTCTCCTCATTGACTTGATTTACCACCAGCCATGAATTCAATGGGACTTGGTAACGAGTAGTGATTGCAAGAAAGGAAAAGTTTGGAAGCGTGATTTTAGTCATTGGAAAAAGCTAACATAAAGCAAGACCAAGCTCTAAAATGGCCAATGAAAGGCAAGAAAAGAATAAGGCACCCAATGATGTAGATAGGGATTACAAATAACTATCTTCCTCTCTCTTTTTTATGAAATAGAGAATGACGAGCCACCAGCCAAGTTCAGTGCTCCCAATTACTCAGACTACCAAGGGACTAAAGACCGATAACTCATGTGCAATAGAGACACCCACTACTACAAAAAGTACATATGGCCTTGGTTTTTAATAGTGACAGTAGGTCTATGGTCATGGTTATAAGAACTGAGGTCATAAGGTATACATAAATTAAAAAAATTATTAATTAAAATATTAAAAATTAAATCAATATAAATTACAATAAATTTATAAAAAACAATATTAAAAATCATATTATATTAAAGTTAAAAATATAATTACATTCAAGAGTTTATTATACACTAAAAAATAATAAACACAATGTACAAAATAAATAAGTTAAGTATAGTATTATTTTTATCAATTTTGAGACTCAAAACACAGTACGCCTGCTGCGCGGGTATGCCTACTATGCTAGTACGCCTACTGCGCGGGTGCGCCTGCTGCGCTGGTAACAATAGATAAAATAAGAATAAACCATAAACACAATGTACAATAGAAATAATAGTAGATAAATCCAGCCAATACACTACTAGGAAAATCATTAATTTTGTTTTCGTCTTTCCATTTCTTTTCTAACTATTGGAAAATATTTAGAGGTCAAAATCAAATTCAAAATTCACAAAATAGATTACCACATTTGGTATTTAACTCTTTTCCATGGCACAAGGGATGCATGAAGGATCTTTGGCATTGTCATGGGGCTAATAGCATCCAAGTAGTGACCATGAAAGGTGTGGCCACGTGGTAGAACAACAACAAGCATAGGGTATATGAAGCCCTAAAATACAAAACAAAGAAAAAATGAAATAATTTAAGTATAGTATTTATTTTTATCTATTTTGAGACTCAAAAAACAATGCGTCTGGTGTCTGGTGCACTGGTGCCCCTGCTGTGTCGATGCGCCAAGTGTGCCTACTACGTCTGCTGCCCCGGTGCGCCTGGTATGCCTACTGCGCCGGTAACAACAAATAAAATAAGAATGAACCATAAACACAATGTACAATTGAAATAACAATAGATAAATCCAGCCAATACACAACTAGGAAAATCATTAATTTTGTTTTTGTCTTTCCATTTCCTTTCTAACTATTGGAAACTATTTAGAGGTCAAAATCAAATTCAGAATTCACAAAACAGATTACCACATTTGGTGTTTAACTCTTGTCCATGGCACAATGGATGCATGAAGGATCTTTGGCATGGTCATGGGGCATATAGCATCCAAGTAATGACCGTGAAAGGTGTGGCCATATGGTTGAACAACAACAAGCACAGGGTATGTGAAGCCCTAAAATACAAAACAAAGAGAAAGTGGTGATCAAGTTGTAAGTAGGTAAAATGAAACTAAGCCCCGTCATCTAAAGTCCTCTTTGTGGTACTAATGTATAAAACTGCATCAAAGAAATAGCAACAGAACACTATTGACAACTTTATATACTCAGCATAACTAGTGAAGCAAAGCCAATATTATAAGGAGTGAACCTATTTCCCATTATTGCCACGAATGAAAGCATCCTCATATTTTTTCTTCAACTTCCCATTTAAAAGATTCAAAATTTCTTCAACTCAAAATGGTTTTGATGAAATCCCACATCAATTTATGATTTTCACGAAAGAAAATTTCATAGAACAGATAATAAAAAAAAATGAACCCATAAATTCCACAAAGATTAATAAAGGAAAAAACTTTTATTTAAGAAATGGGGACAAATCAAAAACGATACACTGATAACCCAAATACAGCCTTAATCTAAATGAAAACGAGAGAGGTTTGCTTTGATTTGAAAGAATCTGGAAACCTAATGAAAAAACATTTAAGAAGACCAACTAATTGCCCAAATTAGGGCATCAAAAAAATCAAAACGAAAGTCATAGAGGCGTCTTACATATTATAAAAGAAGTAACAAATAAATTGATAGAGATCGGTGGAAGTAACACATATATATACATACATATGGTCTTGGAACTAACAAACCAGCGACAAGCAGCAGTGCACTAGCCCCAACGACCAGCGAACAGATCTAGAATAGCTACCAGCGACGTCACAACCAAACAAAGAAATGTTTCCAGAGCTTTCCAGAGTAAAAAAGAAACAAAAGTGCATAGGGAAAATGAAAAATGAGAGAGAGCTGTGAAAATGAATAATGTGAAAGAAAAAAATTGTAAAAAAAAATTAATAAAACAATTTGATATTATCTATGGCCTCGATTATTTAAAAACTGAGACTAAATATCTGAGATCATATATATGTTTTGTAGTAGTGACCATAATGTGTAAGTTGTTCGTTACTACCCTTTGTGATGGTACCCAGAAGTACACCTCGCACAATAACATTCCTATCACAATTTACCAGGTTGTTTATTACCAATTATGCCTACAACAAGTCATTGACGAAGGAATCTCACCACCTCTTTTTAATCATCCAAGAAAGAGGTATGTCTATTGAAAAATATATGAGAAAGTTCAAAGAAGAAAAGCTACATATCTCAAACTTTTTGAACTATATTGTAATAGAGGACATTAGACAAGATCTCTTAGGAGATTCCGACTTGTTTGTATAGAAGATATGATCTTCTAATACAAGGATGAATAACCGGTCAAATCAAACTTAATCTTTTTTGTTAAAGAGATTAGGTTTATGTGTTTAAACGGATCAATCATTAAAACCAAAATCGTTGCTACTTCAACCAAAAAAAAAGTTGACTCCATGTTCAAACCAAATTGAAAGAATATTAATTATTTATTTTAATCCATCAAATTTTTTTGATTAATTGTATATGATAATTTTGAAGCATCAAACTCCTAAATTTAAAAATCAACAAAAGAAAAATTATCAAAAAAAAAAATCACTTATTTTAATATGTTAAAAATTATTGATTAAATTTTATTAAAAAAAATTAATTTATCACGTGTGTACATATATATATATATATATAGCTGTAATCTTCTTTCTTGTTGGGTTTCATACGAAGGTACGTGCAGACGTGCCGAGTTATTATAGAATTTTACTTTTTGATTTTGAACGAAATTTTTCCAGTTTTGAGGCCCTAGTCTTAAATTAATTAATATTTGGTTCAACATCTTACGTCTTTTCGTGGGAAAACCATGGCGTGGTTTGTCTTTTTTTATAGTTTTAATTAGGAAAATTTCTTGCATTCTTTACCCACCTCATTAGAAAATAAATTACATAATTTTGGGAGATCTTTTTCTCTCATTTTCTCATCAGATTACCCCTACCACCACACCAATACCATAATTGATCTTTTTCGACACGAACACACAAAAAAAAAAAAAAATTCCTCGTAACGTGGTTTGTCTATAAATACGACCCTCTAGGTTGTATCTACTTCACCAAAACCATTAAGTACCTTAAAGTTTAATTACTCAATGGCTGCAAATGCTTTTCATAAAACATTTTCCAACAATGATTTGGAAGGTCCCAAAATGAAGAGCATCAAAGAATTATCTGAAAAAGGTTGCTTAACCTCTATCCCATCTGAATACACATTCAATATAAACCCTAATGACCAAGCTGACCCTAATGATCCTCAACACACTATCCCTATAATCGATTACTCTCTCCTTACCTCTGGATCTCACCATCAACGTTCTCAAGTCATCGATAACCTTCGCAAAGCTTGCGAGGATTGGGGTTTTTTCACCGTATGTAATGTCACCTTACAATATTTTGCATTAGTGTAGTAGTGGTCTTATATTTGCATTACATCAAATTAATGCTTGTTTAATATTAATAATTATTATATAATTAATTAGGTGATCAACCATGGTGTGGTGGACAGTGTGATGAAGAACATGATGGATGCCTGTGAAAGATTCTTCAATCTAGCCGAAGAAGAGAAGAAAGAATTTCAAACAAGGGGCGTTTTGGATCCAATCAAATATGGAACAAGCTTTAATGTAGCGATTGATAAAGTGTTCCTTTGGAGAGATTATGTTAAGGTCATTGCACATCCTCACTTTCATTCACTCAATAAACCAATTGAATACAGGTATTAATTAATGATTTAATTTTCATATAATATATTTTAGAGAAAATGATAGTTAAGTTTCTTAGATTTTAGTGGTGAGATGTGTAAAATTTGTTTTTTTTATGAAAATAATATTATTTTAATAATTTTGTTATTAAAGTATTATATTTTTGTAAAGTAATTAAATACTAACAAAACTCAAGCATTTAACTATAGTTAATATAAAGTATTATTTTAGTTTTTTTAAATAAAATTATATTTTTAAATGATTTTCTATTATAATAGGTGTTATTATTCTTTTTTAAATAATTTTATATAAAATTCACTTACTGGCTGGTGTTTTTTAATAATATTTTAATTAAAATTATTAAAATAATAATATTATTTTATATTTATAATTTAAAGATTAAACGATATGGAATTTAAAACATGTGTGAATTAATAATTTGTAAAAACAAATTGATCTCTCGTACGTTACAAATAGTTATTATGCCCGGGGAAAAGGCCAAAAAGCATTGACTGTATACGCATGAATCTTGTTAGTCTTTGCCATTTTCCTCTGTAGTCTTCCCTTCACTTTACCTTAAATTCTTGCCATAAAATATCATTTATATATATAATATTTATATTATAATGTGATAGTTTTTTATTAAATTTAATCATATTTATTATTAATATTCTAACACCGTGTCTTTTAATGTTTTTAAAATGTAATTCGGCTCGGAAAAAAAATTACTTATTTCTTTTTGTTTGTTTTTTCTTCCCTAATAGTCTTAATTAAATGTTTAAACGATATTTCTAATGATAAATATATAACTTCTGTTAATAATAATATTAATTTTTTTATCTGTCATCACTCACATGTTATTTTTTTTTTGTTAACTTACTAAAATACCATTTAAAAATAACAACAAAGTAAAATATATATTTACTTATTTTTATTGATATTTATTGATAAAAAATTAAAATATTTTTATAATATCTTATAAAAAATTAAAAATTTACTTTTTAGTAAATTTGGTGTAATTATAAATTACTTACCACATTCTACAAATAAAATATGTGTATAATAAATGCATAATCTATTAAAGAATGAGTCAATTATAATTTAGTTCAAGTCAATATTAATTAAACGAAGTAATTTGTACGGGTGTTTATCATATTTCATGCATTTATTAAATGAAATATGAACTTTAATTTTTATATAATTTATTCATTTATATTATTTTATTTTTAATATTTTTAAATAAAATATATATTTTGATATTATAAAAATATTATTGTTGATAATATATGTTCTTTTTTGTTATAAAAAAAAACTTATAACGATTATAATTAATGTCTTATTTGTACGGTGTTCTCAATTATTGCACCCCTGATTAGTCTCGGCTATCAATTCTATTTCCTTTTTTTAAAGAAGAATTTAGATCAACTTTTAATTAAAGAATCTGAAAAAAATAACTTTTAATTAAAAAATATATTTATTATTTTAACTTTTTCATTGTAGCAACTTATTTCTTTTAAATCTATAATTAAATTAATTTGGTGCAAAAAATTCTGTTTGATGAATTTAATATTTTAATTATTAGATAAATTTATTACCGTATTAATATTTTATCTCTTACAATCTTCTTACATATAAAGTTTCATATTTAATTCAAAAAAAAAAATTATTTATTTTTCTTACTATTTAAATAAATATGTGTTTTGTAATATTGTATCAAAATAAATATATATTTTTTTATTAAGATAATTAAAAATAAAATCACGCTATATAATTAGATTATTTATAGTAAATTATTAACATATTTAGCGGAACACGCAAGGTTTACATGTTATATCAATTTTTTTAAAGTAATCATCAACAAAATAAACTACTTAATTAAAAAAAGTATTAGATTGAGATTTTGGCAAAGAAAAAGTTATAGTTGTAAGTTCTAAAAAAATATAAATAAATTGTATCGATCACATCTCCTAAAAACTTACTATAGCTTTAGGGATAATTATTATATGATATTTGTATATAGTATCAGAAGAACAGCAAGATTTTGAAATCTAATTTTTGTGTCAACCTTTAAAATAATTAAAATTTTCAAATTGATAGTTCTTGCAACTGCAAAAAGACATTCAAACGCGTTATTGAAAAAAATTAATGTATTAAATCTTTATAAAGAAATAATAACACACAATTGAGGAAAATTATATGTTAATGAATTATTAATTTTTATTAAAAAGCTTAAATTTATATGATAATTGATGTATTACAGTTCTTTAGTAACCTTTTGTCATCACACTTGGATAAATTGTATAATTGATTAACCAATTAACTAATTTTCTTGATTCTTACTAGCAAGTATATATCTCAAACATATATCAATATATTGTATCCGTCCAAACAAAAACACAAGCCAACTGTAAAAAAGAGGAAAATATTATATTACGATGATTTTATATTAATTTTTTTAGGAAATTAAAATGATAACAAATTAATTTAACTAAAAATTTGGTTTTTGCAGTGAAGCTTCATTGGAGTTCAGCAAAAGGACAAGAGAAGTAGCAACTGAACTAATAAGAGCAATATCAGAAAGCTTGGGTTTAGAGCCAAATTACATTGAAAAAACAATGGAATGGGACCAAGGATTGCAAATACTAGCAGCAAATTACTACCCAGCTTGCCCACAACCAGATCTTGCTATTGGAATACCCCCTCATACAGATCATGGCTTGATCACTCTCCTAACTCAAAACCACATGGGTGGTCTTCAAGTCCTACACAAAGGCCAATGGGTCAATTGGAATGCCCTTCCCAATTCTTTAGTTGTTAACCTTGGTGACCAAATGCAGGTAATTAATTAATTATTTTTAGCAAATAATATTTAGTATGTAATTTAAAACTAAAAACAATCAATCTTACGGCCATGCAAAGAAGTAAATCACAATTAGATTCTTTTTTTAATAAACGCAATATAAGTGACATTTCAATTTGCGTAAACTTATCACATGTTTGAAATGGAATCAAAATTAATTCCTTTTAATTTTATGTTTGGTTAGATTAAAAAGTATAAATATAATATAATCGAATATTAAAAGAGAAGTAATCAAAATTCTTAAAAAAAAAATCAAAATTCTTTATCTTTTTTTTATGATTTTGATTTTTCAATTTTATCTCAACTTTAAATATAACCCTAAACCTTAAGCCTCAAATCCTAAAACCCTAAATCTTAAACCTGAAATCCTAAAACCCTAAATCTTAAATCTCAAATCCCTAATCCCTAAACCTTATATAGAAAAATAATAATTTTAACCTTAAAACTTAACTTACAAATATAATCTTAAATCTCAAATTTCAAACCTAAAAACCTTAAAACTTTATTTAGAAAAATAATAATTTTAATAATATATTTTTTCTGACGAAAAAATAATAATTAAATGATATTATTTAAGTTTTATTAAATATATAGATATTAAGATAATATACCGTATTTTTTATTTCATCCCAGTTGTAAACCAAACACTTTAATAATAATTTTTTCTTTGATTCTAATAGTCAAAACAAACCAAAAAAAAATTCCTTTCCTTTCCATTTTTATTCTTATTTCGATTTCGATTTCATTTCGTGAACCAAATATCACCTTAAAGAAGATATATTATTATTTTACAAGACAATTAATAATTATTATATGCATATAATTAAGTTTTTTTGTCTTAAAACGTTAATAATTAAAGCTACTATATTTAATGTAAAATTAATTATCTTATTGATATTAAATTGTAGATATTGAGTAATGATAAATACAAAAGTGTGTGTCATAGAGCCACAGTAAATAACAAAGCTACAAGGATATCAATAGCAGTGCCTCACGGACCAGCATTAAACAAAATAGTGGTTCCAGCACCAGAATTGTTAGAAAGAGAAGGACAAGCACCAATTTACAAGGGAATGTCATACAAAGACTACATGGAACTTCAACAGAGCAGCACTGCTTACATGAAGCCTTGCCTTGATTTCATACGAATCTAGTTTAATTAATAATACCCTTAAATAATTATCATTAGCCACCGAACTTAATTGCTCAACATATATTATGCTTTCTATTTTTCATTTTAACTCAAAATAAGGAAGGAAAAATGATAGTTGATGCTTAAATGCTCCATTAGTAGATATGCAGCAAAAGAGACCATACTTCTTTTTTAAAGCCCAGTTGGTATTGTTGGAGATTAATGTGTTGCCTTAAAGTTGTAGGGACGAGTCCTATCAATAACGTGTATGTTTTACTTTCATGTTTTGTTATACAATCCGACTATGTGAGTGACTATTTATCATGTTTTTATTTCCAACTACTAGTTCATATTTGCTTCATCTATGCTCGTGAAATTTTGATATTACATTATAAGTTTTCATATTATTTATATTTATTATAAGTTTATGATTTATAATTCTGGGCTTTTTTTAATTCAAAATGATTAAAAAGTCATGTTATTTATCTACTTGAAAATAAGTAAACTTTGCCAATGATTTTTTTCTTTTTTTTGGGGTTAAGTCTTGCAATAATATCCATTATTATTATTATTATTTGGGATAAACCAAAGGAATTCTAGTTAATAATCAACGTCTATGGATACATCAGGTAGCAATATCAAATTGAAAGTAGATATCAAAGTATCATAGAAGTTTTCAAAAATAGAAGTTACATCACTAGGAGAAGAAAAGTGATCAACATCACTCACTGTGGCGAAAAATGAGTTTTGAATGCTAGCTTGCTCGATCTAACAGTCGCCAACTTTAATAATGGTTTATCAAAATGATTCAAAGACTAATACTCAAAATTCACATCCATAAATCCCCTAATAACTTTCGAAGATTGATCACACAGAAAACTCGCAAACCTATAACGCATTTTCACAAACACCATTGCCTTGAGAAAACATAAGAAAAAACACAAACACGAACTACAATTGTTTTGTTAGAAATACTTAATGATTGTATTTTATTCTGTGAATAAATGAATATACATTGTGCATTTATATAGGAGTTACAAGTAAACTAGATATGTCTAAAATAACTAAATATAGATATGCCAGAACTAAAAAGATATACATTAGCAGATATATATATATATATATATATATATATATATATATATATATATATATATTAATATATTACTAGATATACATTAACATCCCCCCTCAAACTCAAGGTGTATAGGTGGATGTGAGACCAACTTGAGGTTGTCAACCAAATTACGAGTGCGTCCTTTGGAAAGTGTCTTAGTGAAAATATCTGCAAGTTGATCGTTTGAGAAAACGGGGAAAAGCTTGAGAGCACCATGGATAAGATGAGAGCGAATAAAGTGATAATCAATCTCGATGTGTTTAGTCCGTTCATGGAAGACATCGTTGTGAGCAATATGAATGACACTTTGATTATCACAATAAATGGGAGTTGCAGAAGATGTGGACACACCCAAATCCTTAAGGATCCATTGTAGCCAAAGGAGCTCAGATGTGGTATCAACAAGAGCATGATATTTTGCTTCAATACTAGAGCGGGCCATAAAGGTTTGTTTCTTACTTTGCCAAGAAATCAAAGAAGTACCAAGGAGAAAGCAATAACCTGTAGTGGGCCTGCGATCAGTAGGATCTCCTGCCCAATCAGCATCAGAGAATGCACAAAGTACTAAAGGAGACTGAGCTGAGTAGAAAAGGCCATGGAAGATAATGTCTTTCAAGTATCGTAGAATACTCAGACCAGTAGCATAATGAGTCGATCGTGGAGCAGACAGATATTGGCTCACCTGATGAACAGCATAAGAGATGTCTGGACGAGTAACTGTAAGATAAACCAAACTGCCAACCAATCGTCTATAAAGAGAGGGATTAGACAATGGTTGCCCTTCTGATGGTGTCAGATGCGCATTAAGTTCAACTGGAGTGTCAACAGTCTTGCTGTCAGTGAGTCCAGCTTGAGATATGAGGTCAGATGCATACTTTGCTTGAGTAATGTAAAGACCATCTGTGGAACGAGTGATCTCAAGACCCAAGAAATAGCTTAAATGTCCAAGGTCTTTCATCTCAAACTGTTGACTAAGAAAATCCTTGAGTTCTTGAATGCCACTGAGGTCATCACCAGTTATGATCATATCATCCACATATAAAAGAGGCAAAATGGTGTCTTTATCATTACGACGAAGAAATAAGGCAAAATCATAAGGACTGGCAGTGTAACCCAAGCGAAGGATGGTGGAGCTAAATTTGGCAAACCATGCTCGTGGAGCTTATTTAAGGCCATAAAGTGCACATCGAAGGCGACAAACCTTATTTGTTTCAACAGAAAGACCAGGAGGAGGTTACATATAGAATTCTTCATGCATATCTCCATTAAGGAATGCATTTTTAACATTCATCTAAAAAAGGTCCCATTCACTAGCAGCGGCAACAGCTAAAAAGGTACGAACAGAGGAAATACGGGCAACTGGAGCAAAAGTCTCTTCATAATCAATCTCATAATCTTGTGTAAAACCTCTTGCTATAAGACGAGCCTTGTAGCGATCGATAAACCCATCAGAGCGAGTCTTGATCTTATAGATCCACTTACTACAAACCACAGATTGACCAGGAGAGAGAGTAACAAGATCCTAAGTATGATTTTTGGTTAATGCATCAATTTCTTCTTTCATTGCAATCTGCCAAGAAGGGTTAGTAGATGCCTCACGATAGGTGTGAGGCTCATGGAGTGTAGCAAGGGCAGTGTAACAATGATAGTCAAGTAAATATGTAGGAATGGATCTTGCACGAGTTGAGTGGTGAGGTGGAATGTCTTGTTGAGGATCTTCAGGCGGAGCAGGAGCAAGGGACCTATGTTCAAGGTGAGGTAGCTCATTATCAACCTGTTCTTCTACGACCTATCTAGGAGAATCATCAAAAATATTTGAAGATTGAATAGTGAATTCCAAAGATGGATTAGAAGTATCTGTAGAAGGAACAAGAGACTCATTTGGAAAAATATCTAAAACATTTGAATTAGTTAGGGAAGAACGAAAGTGAGAAAGTTCAACAAATAAATGGTGTTCCTAAAAGACAACATTACGGGAAACATGGAGACGATGTGAGACAGGATCATAGCATCGATACCCTTTTTGAGTTTCACCATAACCAAGAAAACAAAAAAGTCTAGATTGAGGCTCAAGTTTGTTGTGTTCATGAGGCTGAAGAAGAATGAAACAAACAGATCCGAATGAGCGAAGGTAATGATAATTAGGAGATGATCCAAAAAGGTGCTCATACGGAGTCTGATTATAAATGATAGCGCTTAGAATGCGATTAATGGCATAAAAAACATGAAGAGCAACTTCACCCCAAAATGGGGTAGGAACTTTGGCACAGAGAAGAAGAGCACGAACTGTGTCAAGAATATGACGAAGTTTTCTTTCGACTCGACCATTTTGTTGAGAGGTTCCTGGACAGGTTAGATGATGTACAGTGCCATAGGAGTGTAACAGAGTTTGAAAAGCATTTTGAGTATATTCAAGAGCATTATCAGATCGAAAAGTTTTGATATGTTTGGAGAATTGTGTTTCAACCATTTTTTGCAAAGTTACTGTATATTGATAAGATTTCAGAACGAGATCTCATTGGAAAGATCCAACTATAACGAGAATAAGCATCAATAAAAACAACAAAATATCGAGATCCACCAATACTAGTAACAGGAGAAGGTCCCCAAACATCAGAATGAATTAACTCAAAAATACTATTAGAGATAGATTTACTATTATTGAAAGGTAAAGCTGGTTGTTTTCCTAACTGACATGAAGTACAATCAAAATTATCTTTGGACACAGAAACCAATAGACCTTTAGAAGCTAACTGTTGTACCCGAGAGGATGGGACATGACCAAGACGAGAATGCCAAAGTGCGAGAGAAGGTAAGGAAGAAACTGCAGCAGCAACAAAGGTAGAAGCAACAGTTGGAAGATGAAGATTGTTTACGGGAAACATACGCCCGACCCTAGGACCGGTCTCAAGCTCTTGCCCCGTCCTCAGATCCTGCATAATACACCCAGAATAGTCAAAAATAAGTCGATATCCTAGTTCAGCTAATTGTCCTACAGAGCATAAATTATACGATAGGTCAGGTACATGGAAAACCCCAGGAACAGAGAGGGTAGAGGTCAAAACAAAACCTAGACTATTCCCATGAATGGTGGAACCATCAGCTATATGAATATTAAGAGGATGTGATGCAGGGTCAAGTTTAGAGAATAAAGATGAGTGAGGTGTCATGTGATTGCAACATGCAGAGTCAAAAAGCCAAGTTTGAGACTTACCGGGCAAAACTGAGAGGGTAGTGGAAAGAGATGCATTACTAGCCATTTGAACAGCCTGAGTTATGATCTTCTGTAGTTCAGTGGAGGAGAGGTTGATAGTGGATTCAGAAGACTGGGACTCTACTGAACTAGAAGGCATCAACGAAGTAGGCTCAGTATTAGCAACAGCAGCAGTAGATTTGTTGCGACGGTAACAAGTCTCAATGGTGTGTCCACGACGCTTGCAATAATTGCAGAACCTTTTATTGCTCTGCCTGCGACGATTGTAAAAGCCAGAGGAATCACCTGATTGCTGAGGTTGTTCAATGACAGGAGCAAGAGGAGTAATAGCCAAAACATTGAGCTTATTCTGGGCTTGAAGGGTTGTAAGTCGAGCTTCTTCTCTAACCAACTCATTTACAGCAGTATCAAGAGAGGGAGGAGGACTACGATTAAGAAGCTGACCTCGGATGGGCTCAAAGTCCTTGTGGAGTGACATCAAGAACTCATAGAGATGAAATTCATCCCTAATTGTAGCATATTGTTGAGCATCTGTTGAGCATGCCCAAATTGGATCACAAAGGTCAATTTGGTCCCAAAGGAAGTGAAGTTGATCAAAGTAGTCATTGATGGATTGCCCTGGTTCATGTTGAAGTTTATGCAATTCAACTATTAGTTGATATTTCATGGATCCATGAGTAGTGGAGTACCTTTTGGCCAACATATCACATGTTGATTTGGCATCATCAAAGCTACCCCAACAGATTGAAGATGGATGGAATGGAAGTATTCCAAATCCATGTGAGGATCATGTGGTTGTGACTATCCCATTCAATCATGCGATGAAGAAAGATAGCATCTTCTTCACTTGCTCCTTTAACAGGAATGATAATTGCACCAGTACAATAATGTCAGAGCATACGACCCTTAAGAAAACTGCGCATAGCTTGAGACCATGACAAGTAATTCTTGGTCCCTTCTAATATAGTATTGATAGGGCAAGAAATAAAATTATCCTTTTTATCCATTTAAAAACACAATATGCGAAAACAAATTGCAAAAACGAGATCTACGTGAAAAACTGGGTATGGTGCACCTGTATTGTGAAAATCTGATCAACGATCAACGGGCAGTCCAGTCAACGGTCAATAGGTAGTATGGTCAGGCCGGTCACGGTCAGTGGGTTCTGTGACGTCAACTGGAGGTGATGATGATGTCAGCCCTACACAAGGTACTGATGGCGTCACGAGTAGAGCGCGGCGTGGCGTGTCAGATCCACGCGCAGTTGTTGTTGGCGGCACATGAGAACGCGTACGGAGGCTTATGATTGTGATACTTCCACGGTTATGTAGATCGGGTCGTGACGATAACAATGGTATCTGCAGATAGGTCGTCAGGTTTAATATTAACGGCGGCGGCACGTGAAGGACGTGTAGATTGGTTTTGCGGCGCGTGAGGGAGAATGTGGTGTTCGATGGTTGCGATACTTCTACGGTTGTGTAGATCTGGTCGAGCCGATCACAGTGATATATGCAGAAAATTTTCCAAACAATATGCACGGCGGCGGTGATGATTGCAGTTGTTTATATGGTGCGAAACTCCTTAACAACGGCCACTGTAGTTCCGGAACCTAAGGACAACGGCTGAAAGACGTCGGAGGTTCAATGGTGAATGATTGCAGTGGCTATTGTGACAGCGAGAGCTATAAGGGTTGAGTAACACCAAAAAAAGAAAACACTGCTAGAAAGACAAGAATAGTGGCTTTGATACCATGTTAGAAATACTTAATAATTGTATTCTATTCTGTGAATAAATGAATATACATGGTGCCTTTATATAGGAGTTACAAGTAAACTAGATATGTCTAAAGTAACTAGATATAGATATGCTAGAAGTAAAGAGATATACATTAGCAGATATATATATATATTAATATATTACTATATATACATTAACATGTTTTAAACACACAACTACACACGTACAAACTACTACACCATCCAGAAACTACCAGTGAAATTTCAGAATACCACAAAACAGGGTCTTATTTCAAATAAGAGCTAAATAAAAGGAAAAAGCATCAAACCAACATCAAAAGCAAACGGTTAAGTGTCCTTCCACATCGGTCAAGAGTACGACACCAATGTTATTTATAAACTTGAACAACATTTAACTCAATGAGATCTTATTAAATTGAATTAGGTCTAAATTTTTAATATTATATCAAAATTGGATCTGGCTTAATCGACAACTTGGACTTTGTTCTCAATAGTCTCACCATGGCCTTTTGAGACCGCCTATGTCCGTGTAGAAAAGGGTTATTAAGTTTATTTCAGTCCTACATCAACCAAGAGTTTAGTAGTAGTATTGCTTATAAGTTTGGATAACGCTTAACTCAATAAGATCTTATTGGGTTGAGTTAGGCCTGAGTTTCTAACACAAACAAACCCGAGTCAAAATCATACCACTGTAGAGGAGATTCACTCTAGACAACTACAACCAACATCCACCTACCACAGCCAACTCCACCAGTAGAGCCAACCACCAAACCCTAGAAAAATAGCCACCAAGCAGTGAACGTCAGCAACACCAAGTAAGATAACCCACCAAACACCCACTGAACCATAATGCCCACAACCATCACAATACAGAATGATAACAAAGGAGAACCATGAAAGGACCAGTAGGTGACGTGTCACCCATTAATCCGAGCAATGGTTGGACAGACAAAGGACAACAACTATAAAATAAAAATAAGATCTACAAAGAAAATGAAGGAAGCTAAAATTGGTTTGAAACACTAAATAGAGATGGAGATAGTTGACTCTTAAACGAGCTGGTGAGTATGTGTGTCGGTGGTTCGGTCTGATTTTTAGTAAAAAAAAATTAATCAAACTAAACCATTCATATTGCTTTAATTAAACCAAACTGTTTGGTTAATAAAAATATTGTAATCGAATAGTCCAATCTGATTTGGTTAATAGTTTTCAACTCTTCAATTATTAATGTTGAAAACATTCTTCGTCCATAAATGACAGCATTTTGTTAATCGATTTCTAAAACTGATTCAGTTATTTTTTTTTAGAGGGGAGTTATTTTTTTTAGAGGGGACAGTGTAACAAGTACCAAGAGATTTTGTTACTTTACTAATTTGTTTAGGCTAGTTAATGATCAAAAGAGATTAATGAAAACTAGAAAAATACTAAATAATAATAATATATTAGAAAATAAATAAAGAAAGAAATACAGGCATGAGATTTTTGTCTTTTAATTTTTATTTGTTTATCTAAGATGAGATTTGTCTAGTTGAAGATGAATGAGTTATTCTTTTAAGTTGTTTATCAAGCTTGCCACATGTAATATATACATTTGATCTATAAAAAAATGAAATATAACAATTCTCAATCTTTTTTAATGTCAATATTAAAAGATACATATAATGATTTAGAGTTGAGCCATCTTTTACAATGCTATTAGTTTAAAAGGAAATTCTAAAAAAAATGTATACTTCTACTATTTTTCCACGTTAATTTTTTACTTGTAATTTTATATTTTATAATTTTTTTAAAATGACAAAAATACATACACTATCACTTATAAAATCCTATCGAACTTTTTTATAATGTTCGATGATGAGTTCGAATTAAAATAAAATATTTTCATGGGTTCACTAAAAGTTAAAAATAGATAAAAAAAAATTACGAATTTGGTTATTCATGGTTATCCGAATCGATGGTTAGGTTTTTACTCGATAAATTACAGGTACGATTTCAAGTATAAAACGAATATAAAACAATGGGTACGGTTTGGTTATGATTATATTAAAAATCATACTTGTTGTACTTAAAATTAATTATATTTATTTAATTAATTTATATATTTAGTAAATAAATTATATATTAAATTATATCACAAACCGTTATTCATGGGTAAAAAATCGTCACTAAATCATAACGATTTTAAATATAAATTATATAATTCAATTCGGAGACGATTTTGTCCACGTGCACATGCATACTAAAAACTTACCCCAAATATTTAATTGTATTTTTTGACATTAAAATCACAGAGTCAGAGGTGAAATGCAATGACATTACTAATATTGAATGTCAAGTGCATCCATCGGCGAGATGGTCTGAATAGAAGCTGATTCTATAGTGTAAAAAATTATTTGTATATGATTGTTATTTGAGCATCAATAAATTTGCTTCGGTTAAAAAAATAATTAATATAAAAAAGAATATAATATGAAAAAGGTTGATTTTTTTGTTAAATAATAAAATTTATAACAATAAAAAATATGTATCACGGGGTTTTCTTTTGTTCTTATGAATTTTATTTTTGTAATTTTTAATTTTAATTTTCAGAAGAGTTTTAAGATGGGCTCAACATCTCTACTTAAGTGTGTCATATGGGCTTAATTCCTGAATTTTTTATCTCAAAAGGTCAACTGGATTCTAGCCCAGGTTATTTATTTATTTATATAAGATGAATCTATTGTTATATTATTTTTTATTATTAATTTTAAAAATTATAAAAAAACATTAATTTATCCTTAACCAAAAAAAAGTGAATAAAACGTAACATTGAATACAATAAAATAAGGTTGAAATAAAAAGTAAAAATATAAAAATCGTTTAAAATTACCAATATACAATAGAGTAAGCCCTAATTCAATCGATTGAACTTACCCTAATTTCACCATCTTTCCCCCACGCCAACGCTGCCAGTATAAAGGAATCCACCGCTATTGCAGGCAGTAGCTGGCTAAGCTCCATGGGCGCCATTCACTAACCCAATATTGGTCTCTACAATCCAGTCCCCCACTCTCTCGCCGTTCGCTGTTCTTCGTCGCTCCATTTATTTTCTTCTTCTGTAATATATGCAAGATGCCTTTCTCATACTCTTTTTTTTTCGGTTATTAGCTATTCATTTAAACAAATGATTTATTCTTTGTTAGGTTTCATGTTACTTGCAAATCAATGAAAATCTATCTCAGTTTTCTTTAGATTAGGTTTACTTTTGGGTCATCGGTTAGTCGTTTTCAATAATCTGCCACCTTGTATCAAACTATCATATCGGCTAGTTTAGTGATCTAATATGAGTATTTATGTACCTTTGAATCAGTCAAAAGTGTTATTATGAACTTTTCAATTATTTTTCCTAGTTTTGTTTAATGCTTGAAATACTTCATGAATTTTTGAAAACTTGTAGTTTCTCACCTCAATGTATCCTTTGTTCAAGTTAATTTTTAAAAACTTGAAATGCATAGGTTAAAAATTTAGTTTTTCTTGTCTTTTTACTTATTTAGATTTAGTCTAGAATAATTCTAATGCTTATTTTTAATAAAATTTATACCAATTGATCAAGGGCTTCATTTTTTATTGTGGCATGGGGCCTCCCACACTCTTGAGCCGCTCTTGTGTATCATTTGTGTATGGATTTAATATGTTGCAAGTTTTCATAGTAATTCAATGCAGTGATGCTTAGAATGGTATATATTTGAGAAGATTTTGATGGACTGAATTGTTTCAAAGTCGTAATCTGCCAACTTGATCGCCAATCGATAACTTTGAATCATATCTTGCATAACGAAGTTATACTTGAAACTATATCTTTCTTTCTTGACTACATATGTTTACTCCCCATTGATGTTGATGGGCTTATTTACTTCTACATAGGTAGATAAATTTTCTGTAAATGTAGTTTTTCATTGAATATTCTGTTACTATGACTTTCTTTGTTATTTTTCAATCAAAATGAGCCCCTCTTTCGTTTAAATTTTAAAAAATGAGATCAGAACCCATTATCCAATGCCAGGGAAAATTTGTATGGTAGATAGCTAACTGCTCTTAACTTTTTCCGTTGCAGAGAAGTTGGTGGAGTAGAAATAAAGACAGGAGCTTTTAGGGAGGCCAGAAGTTATGGGTGCTGAAACCACCATGATGGAAGAGAGACCAGATGAAAAAAATTCACGAGCTCTTATAAAACAGCTAGGCTCATGCAATAAAAGCAGCCGAGACAGAGCGTTGAAAGTTCTGCTTTGTACATGGCTCCCTGCTGAGACTGATGTCCCAGACGATACCATGAAGAAGCTGTGGAAGGGCCTTTTCTACTGCATCTGGCATGCTGACAAAGTGCCTGTGCAAACCCAACTCATTGATCGGCTATCTTCTGTGCTGCCTAAGCTTGATCTTTCTCTTTCACTTCATTACCTATCTGTCTTCTTGCTCACCATTCGCCGTGAATGGATTGGCATTGATGCTCTCAGGTTAGACAAGTTCTATCTCTTGATTCGTAGGTTCCTACACAATTTTTTTGTTTTGATGAAAAATAATTCCTGGGATTTGGAGCTCTCAAACCGTTTGATGAAGATTTTGGAGGAAAACACTTTCTTTGCCAAGGATAAATTTCAGGGTAATGGTGTTAATTACCATATTGCTTCTGTTTTTCTTGAAGAACTAAGACCTTTCCTTCCTGTTCATTTAAAAGTTCTTCATGTTCTCTTTGGGCCTTTTCTTTCTGTCATGACGAGATTGCCTGACAAGATATTGATGGGAAAGGTTAAATCAAATATGTTTGAAATGTTGCTGAACAATGGGAAGAAGCTTTTGGAGGTTAAAAAATCTGGGGAGGACATTGATTCAAGTGAGGATGTCGTGGTGTTTGGTTCAATAGCTTTGAAAATGGGTTTCTCTGGAAAATTCTATGAATTGGGTTCTTCATCAGAGTGCTGTCAGGGGAATAGGAAAGTGTTGTTTGTTTTGCACGAGGAGTTCTTGAAGTTGGAGAAGGATTTGGTCTCATCAGGGATTGACGTTTCATTTCCTAATGTCATTGTTCTTGAAGAAGATGAAGTGCCAGAATTGGTTCCTATTGCTACTGAGGATATGCAAATGGATAGTCTAGAAACTTCACAGGTTGATCAAAATGTCAATGGTGGGACTGGCAGTAAGTGTTTGAAGAAGTGCAGAAAGGGTGATAAAGCATCTGGTAGCAATGATAAAAAGGCTAAAAAGAAAAAGAAAAAGAATGTAGTTTCTGATTCTGACCTTACCCAAGAGGACTATAAGAATGAAGTCATTGCAAAGGATGGGAAATTATTAAATGAACAGATTACTGGTGACAACTTAATACCAATGAATGAATCCGTGATATCAAACCTCCAGCTGCAGTTTGAGAAGATTGCAGCTGAAGCTGGGATGGATGATGAAGTTCTAAGTGCTTGTGATTTGCCCAAAGTTACTATTACTTCTGCCGTCTCTAAGAAAAGAAAAAGGCGGAAGAGTATCATTGAGAAGCAAGCTCGGGATGCTGAGCAGAATGGCAATGAGGATGCTGAAGGTGGTATGACTGCAAAGAGTGGAGAGAAGAGTGCAAAGAAAGTGAGATTTTCGATGAAGAATAATTTGGTATGGAAGCCTCATAGTCCTTTACCTCCACAGAGCTTGAGGTTGCCTCCTTCTGTCACTCCTAGAGGAAGTGCACTTAAGAAAGGTGTACCTCCAGGCCCCATTGAGGAGAACCCTACACCTACTCGAAAGGCAAAAATGAGAGCTGTTTCTGCAAAGAAGTCTCGGAAGGTCATCAAAAGGGTAAAAACCATAAAATCTCATTCCGCTAAGTAGGTTTCATGTGTTATGTCATCAGTAGGAAAGATATTCTGCTGCTGTCTGTGATGTTTTTAATTAGAAATTTTGCAATCTTTTTTGTTTTTAATAATATAATTTGCATCAACTCTATTTGATATTTCAGTCCATCCTTGCACCATTAATATTGGTTTATTAGTCAATGAAATCTTCAGGCAATCACGGTTATTATGAAACTTTTCCAGTTCTCTGTATTATTTCTTTGAATGTGAAATGTTAGCAATGAAAACTTTAGGAGTGTATTCATTCGTCTATTGTTTATTGATTTTTCTCTGAATGAACCATTCGTGAAACATCTGAAAATTACTCAGGGATATTAAAAAATTGGTAAAAATGTATTTTTTTTTTGTTTTTTGATAATTTGACTTGTAAACCTAGCCCACAAAGGGCTTTTTTTTTTGTTTGTTTGTTTTTGTTTTTGTTGTTTTTTTTATTCAAATAATATTTAGGGATAGATTTGAACTAGAATATTGCCTGGAAAAATACCAAGCTTTTACTAACTGCATTATAAAGCTTTACTAACTGCATTATAAAGCTGGCTGGCCATGAAGGGTTCTTGTCGATTGGAGCATTAATAGTATCCACCTTTTGAATCCCCAACACAATCCATTTTCTTGTTCCATTGAATGGCAATTTGATCAGCCCATTTCAAGTTTATTTAGAGTCTTCAACTGGCCATTTTAAGAAACTAAAGTAGAACACCTTTTCGTTAAAGATACAAGTGTTGTTTGGTTCCAAAAACTGATCTCAATAAGGAGGAGGCTATAAAGGTAATTCATCATTATGGTGTCACTGTTGTATTCTCTTCAATTCCATTATTTTGCATCATAAAACATAGGCACCCAATTTGCTTTTCAAATAGGTGAAATGTTAGATTGGTAATTTTACTTTTATAAAATATATATAAGATTTAGTTCTCTAATTTTAAGAATATGATATTTATTTCATTTATTTCTAAGAATATGATATTTAGTTCATTTATTTATAAAAATGGTTTTAAAAATAGATATTTAAAAATGATAATTTAATTTTAAAAAAAAATTAAAATTATCAGGGATATTTTAGTTATAAGATGGGATAAAAGACAGTAATATTCTCTTAATTTATGTTTATAAATTTTTTGGTTTGATAGAATAACGATAAATGATAAAAATATTATTACTAATATTTATTTAAATATATTTTTTATCCATGTTTTTTTATAAGTAAATAGATTAATAAATATTTTTTATAAATAAGATGATTAATAAATATTTTTTAAAATTAAAGAATTAAACAATATTTTTATTTTCGTGACATTGAGTATGGGCACAAAGATTGAATATCCCACTTTTATGTTATTTCACTTTCAGGGCAACTTAGTCATCAATCTATCAATGGGAAAAAATAAATTTTTTTATGATATTTTTAGAAATTCACATTCCTACACATTCGTGTACATTGTCAGAAGAGTTTGAAGTCACTTGTCACAGGAAATTGATCAATCACAATCAACATGCACGGTATAGATTTGTCACACTTTAGTACATATGGGATTTATATATGACAAGAAAATTTCTTGTCACGACTTAGTATATGTATCTTTTAGTACATATAGGGTTTATATATAATCAACTCCTGGGTAGTTATTTAACATATTTTTTTAAAAATAAGTTTTTATAATCGAAATTAACTTAAAAAATCTAATAGCTCAAAATTCTGGATGTATAATACATATTCTATAATTTTTTATTTTTTTTTTGGTTTAATCTATGCAATCTAATATTCACTAATCATTCTAAATTATGTCGTTAGGATTGAGTGACTCGAACATCATTAATGCCTCATCTCCACTCTTATTTATTAGATATACAAAAACATCATTATGATTTTTCACCCTTATATATATTGAATTTAATGATTATATTGAATCAAGATAGACCGACAAATTACAACATATTGGAGAAAAATGTTTTTTTTTTCTTTAAGAAAAATATATGATAAAACTAAATATAAAAGGAGATGTCATTTTCCAAAGCCTAATAATGATCTCGCTAGTCTCTAGTGGCATTATAATTTGTCTTTAGTATGAGATTCTACTTGAATATTTTTGTACTATGTAATATAAGATATATAGGTCCTATAAGTATATTGTTTTAAAACATACAACTACAGTAACACTAAAATTAAACTTAAATACCATATTATTAATGAATAATTTATCTTCAAGTCAGAAGCATTTTTCATTGGGATTAGGTTACAGAAAAGAGAAGCAGTTTATTCTCCCAATACAAATCAAAGTTGCCAGGTGATAAAAACAGCTTTTCTTTGATACCCTAAAGAGACCACGCCGGTTTGGCTACAATCATGTCATATACTTTGTTATAATTTTAACTTCATTTATTATATACAATATTCCTTTTAATATTTTCAAATAATATTATTACCATATAAATTGTTATTAATATTTTATATTTTTTTTATGTTAATAATAAAAATTATTAGATCAATATCATTATTATTATAATTATTCTTTTGTTCCCACCTAAGTATTTTTTTTTCTTTTATTTTAACACAGTAACACTAAAATTTGAATAAATTAGAGATTAACAGTTGGATAAATAGATCTTCTTTTCATATTAAAATTGGTTTATATTTGGTAATGAGCTTGGGAAGCGGGTTGACCCGCTCGTGCAAACAAACCCTTCACCTTCCCATAATGATTACTTATAGAATGTATTGTAAATTGCAATAATTCGTATTTATTTTACATAAAAAATGATAAATAAAATAATTCTCCAGACACTTGTGTATTAGATGATGATTAGATATATTTTATTGGAATATGTGTTATATTTATTATTTTATATATGTTTTGGTAATAAAAAATTTAAGTATGTTATTATTTTATATGTATTAACATGTTATATATATATTAATTAATTTAATTTTAATTAATTTAGCGTATAATAAAATAATTATAAAATAATTTATTAATAAAATATAAATTAAATTATGTATGCACGTGATAAAAACATATTTTTGTTTACCGACTAAAAAAACTCAAAGTACAGAAAAGGCTCGAGAAGAAGTAGATTTCATCAATCACACCACAAACTTTTAAGTTCCTTCTCAAAGTAGAATTAGTATAAACTCGATTTCCATCTCCATTCTCTCAAAAATGCCTTTCAAAACACAACCTTTCCCTACCTCAAGAAATTAGTACTCGTGGTCTCTTGAGTCTTGTGTGTGTGTATATAACATTACCATAGCATACCAAGCTCCTCCTTAACCAACAACATTCACAATCTCTATCCCCTTCTCCACATTATGGAGACAGACAAAGTGGTAGAGACAATGATAGTAGGGAACCATGTAGAGATGGAGACTGAAGGAAAACCCAAAAGTTTCAAAACAAGATTCAGTAGTTTGTTTTGGCATGGTGGCTCTGTTTATGATGCTTGGTTTAGTTGTGCTTCTAACCAGGTTTAATTTCAATCTCATTTCTATTCTTATTTATTTCGTTTTATATAATTAATGGGACTAAACCCATATATAAATTTGCTAAATTGTCTTCTTAATATAGAAAGCTTTGGTGGGTTTGTTTAAATTTCAGGTGGCTCAAGTTCTTCTCACTCTGCCATACTCATTTTCCCAACTGGGAATGATGTCTGGAATACTATTTCAGCTCTTCTATGGCATATTGGGAAGTTGGACAGCTTATCTCATTACCATTCTCTATGTTGAATACAGAACCAGAAAAGAAAGAGAAAAAGTTGATTTCAGAAACCATGTCATTCAGGTTTTAATTTCGTTCTCTTGCTCCTTTTATCACTCCCAAACCTTATCGAATGGTATCTCATTAGTCAAACATTTTTTTTTAAGAAAAAAAAATGGGTCTGAGTTTCTTTTCATTTAACAAATTAAACATATTGCACAAATTTTAAGGAATTTCACTAATGTGTTTTAGTTTTTAAAATTAAAGTGACTTTTCAAGTAATCTCATAAAGCTTAGCTTGACCTTTTCTGATAATTATGTAGTGGTTTGAAGTTCTTGATGGGCTCCTTGGAAAATATTGGAGGAACGTGGGTCTGGCATTTAACTGTACCTTTCTTCTGTTTGGATCTGTCATTCAACTAATTGCTTGTGCTAGGTATTATCTTATGCCATACACATCTCTAATCCTAAATTTAACTCATTCCTCATTTTTTAATTCATTTATTTATTTATTTATCTCAGTAACATATATTACATAAATGATAATCTGGACAAGAGGACTTGGACATATATCTTCGGAGCTTGTTGTGCAACTACTGTTTTTATTCCTTCATTTCACAACTATAGAATCTGGTCTTTTTTGGGTCTCCTTATGACCACTTACACTGCTTGGTATCTTACTATTGCCTCTCTTCTTCATGGTCAGGTAACAAATATTCAAACCTATAAGCATGTAGATAATGTGTTTGATTAAATGCCTAGCTAGTAATAACAATTGTTAATAACTAGCAATTTTCCAAAGATGAGAAAATATAAGAAGCTTATACTAGTTGGTTTGTGTGATAGGTTGAGGGAGTGAAGCACTCAGGTCCAACCAAGTTGGTGTTATACTTCACTGGGGCCACAAACATTCTCTATACATTTGGGGGACATGCTGTGACTGTGTAAGACATGCTCTGTTTTAGTATTTGTGTCTTTTTCTTTATTTTTAAAATTTCCACATCTCTATTTCGTTTTACAAGGTTAGTCTTAGGCTCTTAGCATATGAATAAAATTTACAATGAAAAACCATTGGTTATATCTCATCCTGAAAGCTACTTAACCTTCTCTGCTTTGGACATCATCTGACCATGAGTCCATGAGATTTAATGGCCAATCTCTGTCTTAAATGAAATTTTTAATATTATGTTTTGCTTCCATGTAATTACTCGTACGAAATTTCATATTCCCCTAGTGCCCCTGTTAAGCGTGGGAAGCAAAAAGGTCCCATATTCTTTACAGCATATCAGTTTCTTTTTCAAATCTAGAAAGCCAATTGTCTTTCTTCTTATCCTTTTAGCTTTCCATAGCAAAGAGAGGTAAATGGAAAAAAAAAAATGTATACTACTTTTTTTCTTATGAAAGGTGCTAAGATATCAACTTTATGTTATCTGATTATTTAAGATGATGTTTAGAAGCAAATCGTTAAATTTTTAGTATTTAAATCACGTTGATTATCGATAAAAGTAACGAAAATGAAATATTTTTTGGAATTTTAATTGGAAGACTCTAGTCTCTCTTGGGAGAATGTGGCTCTCTCGCTCTGGTCTCTCTTGAGAGACTGTGGTTCTCTCTGGGAGAACTATAAATCTATCAGTTTCATTTAATTTTTGTTTTTTGATAAATGATATGAAGTAAGTTCGTATTAGAAGGCTGTTTCAATATATCAAAGTCGATAAGAGCATTTGTGTTCAAATCTCAATAAATTAATCCATTAGATGGAGACCCCATAATTTTTATAAACTTTAAGATAATGTTGGCTTTTATAAACTTCCATGTACTTACTCTTCCTCTAAGTTGTGTACGTAAAACCACAAGCTACAATTACTAGTAACGGTTCAAGTTTGTAACTTTATGAATATCTAGTAAAAGAGATGTGGACAAATTAAATGCTGAAGTCTGATGATAATAAATGTGTTTGGCAGGGAGATCATGCACGCTATGTGGAAGCCACAGAAATTCAAGGCCATATATTTGCTGGCAACTGTGTATGTTTTAACACTGACAATCCCATCAGCAACAGCTGTGTATTGGGCTTTTGGAGACTTGCTTCTTGACCATTCCAATGCTTTCCCTCTCCTTCCAAGAACTCCCTCTAGAGACATTGCTGTCATCTTAATGCTCGTCCATCAGGCACGTACTGATAAATCAAAATTATCTAATGTTCAATTAGCCAAATATTGAGCATGTGTTTGCAAATAAATTAAATTAAAATTGTGTAATAAGTGTTTTAAATTTGTTGCAGTTTATTACATTTGGATTTGCATGCACACCATTGTACTTTGTGTGGGAGAAACTAATTGGAATGCATGAATGTAAGAGCTTATGCAAAAGAGCAGCAGCAAGGTTGCCTGTGGTCATCCCCATTTGGTTCTTAGCTATCGTTTTTCCATTCTTTGGACCTATCAACTCCACCGTTGGATCACTTCTTGTTAGCTTCACTGTCTATATCATCCCTGCTCTTGCTCATATCTTCACTTTCAAATCCTCTGCTGCTAGAGAGGTACATAACAATTAACAATAACACTCTAAATTAAAAATAATTTTATTTTATACGAAATATGACTTTCAATTTTTTTAAGGAAAAAAGAAAATGTGAGTGTTGTAGTACATTGTTGTTGTGTTGTGTCTCTTAGAAGAAAAGTTAAAGTAATGGTGAAAAAACAAAAAAAAAAAAGTAATGGTCACAGTCTAGCAGATCAAGCCCGGGGCTTTCTCCAAAACAAATAGGAATACTTTCTTTTTCGTCAATGATCTTTTTTGGTAAGTGGGACCTTTTAAGACTTTGTTATTTGTTTTTTAACGTAATTCACGTAAAAAGCATCAAATACTAGCTTGCAGCATCTTTTTGCTGCATATCTGTACAAAGAAACTATTTTTGATAAAAATTTCAACTTTCTATTTATGTAATTAGAGTAATTTTTTAAGTATATTTTACATTTTTAGTTTATGAACAATAAATGCATGAAGTTTGTTGCAGAATGCAGTGGAGAAACCACCAAAGTGTTTAGGAGGATGGACAGGAGCTTACACAATAAATGCATTTGTGGTGGGTTGGGTTTTGGTGGTAGGGTTTGGATTTGGTGGGTGGGCTAGCATGACTAACTTCATACACCAAATTGACACATTTGGGCTATTTACAAAGTGTTTCCAATGCCCTCCTCCACCACTTCCATCACGGTCACCGACTCCTCGACTTCTAAATGCCACTGCCGCTCCACCTCTCCAGGGCCACCCCCACTTTCATCCTCATAGGCCTTGATTTATTCATGTTTTGGTAATTGAAGCTTCCTAGCTACTTGATAAGTATGGAGTTGAATTCATCTTTTCTTTTATGTATCTTTATCTCTGTTTTGGCCAATGTAGTTCAGGTTATTTGTTGGAGGGATCAAAGAAGGAAAATAGAAGGGAAAAAATTTGAGAAAAGTAGTTTTAAAATTTATTTGTACTTTTTGTTGTTGTTCAACATGTATATGGATACTACTGTTTCTCTTTGCCTCTCTACTTTGGAGTTGGGAACTGAAACTCTTAGTTTGATTGCTTTAGTACTGTAAATACTTAAAACAAAACAAATGTCCAAAACTGATTTAAAAATTCACAAGTGAATGATGTATTTCTCAGAGCATAACAACCAATAAATGTAATTAACCTATGTACCATTATTTTTGTTAACTTCATAATAAAAATGAAAGTGTATGAAATATTGAGTCCATTATGTAGAAAACTTTTTTGGAGTACAATCACCAATTATGTATTTACAGTATCAGAAATCATAGCTTTCTTCAAGCAAAATATATATATATCAAAAAAGGCCAAAGTATTATTTTGACTTTTTCATTTTGAATTAGGATTAATCAAATAATATAATAAAATAAAATCTAACGAGTTAATCGGAGAGAATTGATGAGTTTTGAAGTAAAAATTATATAATCACCAAATAGTATAAATGTTATGTTGTTATTTAAGATAAATGAGTTTTAAGTTAATCCAGACCGTAAGCTATTTGTGGGCAAAGATGTTGAAAGCGAGAGGTCAAGTAACAAAGGCAGATGCAGAAACAGGAAGAGAATATTTTGAAATGACATTGTCTTTATTAAATGTTTCCCATGACAAATTGCATGTACACGTATAAATAGAATATTTATAAAATTATAGATATATTATATATATAATAAAATATATAATTTTTAATTATTAAAATAATATATAATAATTTTTAATTATAGATAATATTATTTTTTTAAATGAAAAAGCTAACTAAAGGAATCCCAATAATTAAATCACAAAAATAAAAGAAAGAAGAATCTGTGACACAAGAACAAGCTATGGAATTCTTCTAAATATTTAGATGATATAAGTTACTACAAAGGATGAATAAAATGTTGGGTAGCAATCTAATAATAATATAAATTATAATAGACAACAATTGGAGGCAGGGTTACATATTTTTCCAGAGTTTCCTTTTTAAGATATGCCAAGTAAAGTGATAAAAGCTTCATGACTTGGGAAGATTTCACTAATTTTCTTAGAATAGTTTGACCCTTTTTGGACCCAAACATAAATAATAATAGTAATTAAAAAAAATCACATAAATAAAAATTAACTTTAATTATTTATATAAAAAATACTGTAAGTTAAATAATAAAAAGTTAATTTGAATTATTGTTTCATACATTTAATAATTTATCTATATGAGTTAAAGTTAATGTTATAACTTTGTCTTCAACCACAAACATTTTTTTTTCTTAAAAATAATTTATATTAATTAATTATTTTTTTAGTTTTTATGGCATGATATGAAACGAAAATATTGAGTTATATATTATTATTATTAATTTATTGAACCGACTTGTTCGTAAATATGTAAGGCATGAAAATTTATCCTATTACAACTATTCATAATAATGTGGTATTTATTATATGAGCATTTAAATATCTATTTGTATATAACAACTTTTATACTATTAACACACAAGTACTCAAGAGTCAGGGTACTAATGCACAAATCCATCAAAAGATCGGTAAGAATTGAATAATTATCGATTATTTATAATTATTATTAATTTTATATTTATTTAATTTATTCTTTTACTGTATAAATAAGAACTAATATTATACTTATTTTCGGTCTTCTTCTTCAAGATTTGAGGATGCATTTCATCCAATAAAATCAAAAAAGGATTGACTCTATTCAATACTTGATATAGACGACAAAAGAGTCGAGATAAAAACCAACCATTACGAAATAAAAGTAACCCATAAAACAGAGTACCATGTCCATGACATGACTACTACTAGTAGACTAGTCTACTAGTAGTAGTAGAAAACACCTTTCAAAAATAAATGAGCCAACAAACAAGTACGATACATAAACGATTAGTTAGATTAGGAGTCAACGAGAAGAACCATTCGGGCAATCTCTAGCAAAATGGCCTGAACCACCACAGTTGTAGCAGCTTCTACCGCCACCACCACCGCCACCATACCTTCCTCCCCCGCCACCACTTCCATACCTTCCTCCACCACCATCGCCTCCATACCTTCCTCCACCACCATCGCCTCCATACCTTCCTCCACCACCATCGCCTCCCTGTTCACAGTCCCTAGCCATGTGACCAGATTCACCGCACTTGAAACAACCATTATTACCGCCTCCATAACCACCACCATCGCCTCCATAGCCACCACCACTGCCTCCATAACCACCTCTTCCTCCATCATAGCTGCCTCCGCCATAACTACCGCTGCCGCGTGATCCCCTTCCTCCTCCACCTCCTCCGCCGCCGCCGCTACGGCTCCCCTGAACTGAAGCTCCCTTTGGTCCGCTCACATCAACCGCCTTAGAACGGCCACCGGAGTCAGATTCCACCTGAAACTCCACCGACTCACCTTCACCGAGACTGCGAAACCCTTCGGTGCGAATGGATGACTGGTGAACAAACAAGTCATCGCTACCATCATTTGGGGTTATGAATCCATAACCCTTCTGGTCATTGAACCACTTCACCGTTCCGCTAAGCCTCTCACCCATCTCTCTCTCTCTCAATCAGAATTTCTCTTGCTCTTAGTGCGTGAATAGCGGTTTAGGTCTTGAGAGGGTTTATAAATGCTGTGAATGTGAGCTCTTATATTGGATTTTTTTATTTTATTTATTTATATATCGATTCATGGAATATATGTCCTCTTCGGCTGGGGCTTGGGAGATAATATTTTTTATGATAATACGAAAGATATTATTATTATCCATCAAAAATTTAATTTTTTTATAAAATATTAAAATAATTAATTTTTTATTTCATATTTTTATTCTTAAATAATTAAATATTTATATTAATTAAACTATTATAAGATAAAATATATATTCTTTTCTCTTAAATATTTTAAAATAAACAATTAAAAATTTTGAAATAATTAAATAGAATATCTAATCGTATTAACTATTATAAATATATAAATTTTGATAATATAAAAATAAATTTTACTAATTATTTATTTTTAAAAATACTCATGTATACCAAACATGTTATAAATAAATAAAAATTGGAATGATGGTTAGTAAAGATAAAGAAAAATAAATAAATTAAATTAAAAATTGATATTTTTAATATTTTATTCTATATTTTAATAATAATGACATTTAAGGGACATTTACCATCAATTTTGTGATAATTTGGTAATACCACATTTTGATAACAAAGTGTGTAAAAAAGAGATGTCGCGACAATATCAACGATTTCGTAGACATTTTAATTCTTGGTCACTATTGTATATATTTTTTTATTTTTATAAAAATAAAACATTGAGATAAATATATTTCATCGTTATATACATACCTTTAGAAGTGTCAAACAAGTCGTTATGGTACAACACGACTTATTAAGCACTCGATCCATTGATCAATCAGATTGACATGACATAACTAACTAAATATTTAACATGGCACATCAAACATGCGAGTAAAAAAAGCATCATGATACGACCTATAACATAGTAGGTTGTATCACTATTACAAAACGTACTATTCAAATCGGTTAAAAATTGACTTTAAATAAAATGATTTAAAATTTAAAGTCATTTCAACGTGTGAAGCGACTTTAAATTTTTAATTTTTTTTATAAAATTTACTCATTTGTTATTATACTCAAATTAAAACATGTATTCGATTACTACATAATAGAAGAAAAAAAACCAAAATTTGTTTAACAAATAATATAAATAATTAAAATAATTATAAAATAAAATATTAATTAATAGTAGAAAAATTATCATGATGTTGTTCTATGTTATTAAAGATTATCATATTCTTCTCTTGATGTTATAATACAAAACCTACATATATAATAAAAAAAATTATACACATAAATAATAACACATAATAGCAGAAAAATATGAATAATAAGTGCGTATAATTAATAGAAATACTTACAAGAGTAAATAAAGTGACAAAATAAAAAAAATGAAGAAAAAATAGTGTTTTATAAATGAGAAATTTGTATAATTTTTTTGAGTATTTTGCTCAAAAAAATAGATGATCTAAAAGATAAATTAAAGAGGAAGTAAATTCATTAACCAGTGTTGAAATTGGTGGTCGTATGTGGCCGAAAATGAGAAAGAGTGGAGGAAAAGTGGAGAAAATTTTGGGTTTTTAAGAGTTATGTAGCGCTTGGAATAATGTGTAACGTCGATTCTACGTGTCAACCGACGTTATCCGCATAGTTCGTAGCATCGGTTCTACATCGAACCGACTTTAAATTCATTATAAGTTAATTTTATCCAAAAACCAATTTTACATATAAATTTAAATATCTTTTTTATAGGAGTGTCAAGACGTTAGTTTTAAATTAAATTCTACTTTAAGTGTATATTAAATATATAAATATGGTGTAACCTAATAAATAAAATCAACTATCACTATTCATCATTTTTTTTCAAATAGGTTAAACAACCCAAAGACCTTGTCGGCTCGGTCAGCATAACCTAACAAGCCTGGCATAACAAGACACAATTACACGTACGTGCTAAAAATAAAGACACATCATGATTTGTGTACATGTCACGAACTGACACAACCTACTAACTAATGGGTCACGGATTGGTAGGACATGCTAATTAACCGCACAGGCCAATCAGACTCTTTGACACCTTTAATATATGATTATCTCATTTTTACACGTAATGTATTATTTATTCACTCCAATAATCATATTTTTACTCTCTTTAAATTTATTAATCAATTTATATTTTACAAAAATCATATTTATATTAATTTCAAATTTTATTAATATCAAATATCAGATGATAATTTACTGTAAATTAATGAATAATTTATCTATTACATAGAAATATTATTTGTATAATTTATATATGACCATAAATTTAAGTGTAGTTAAATCTTATCGTATATAATAAAAATAAAAAAATTATGTATAGATTTTATCATATTAGATGTACATTTTGTTAGGAAATTTGGATAAAATGGTATAATCACAAATTCTTCCTCCACTTTAACAGAATATTAAATAACAGAAAAATAGATAATACACAACACAAAAATTATAGTGGAAACTCCAAAATACTTTCGTTGTCAAAAGACAACCAGAGAAAAATTCACTATGTGAAAAATTGTTACAATCACACTCACAGTAATTTTCTCACACACTCAAAAGACAAGAGCGACTACAAGCCCAAGAGAATTTTTCCACAAAATTCTCTCACTCAAGAACTTCTCATATAAGTTTTTCTCTATTTTTGGGATGATTAACAATGAAGAAATGAAGCCATATTTATAGCCTTCAAGTTCTAATTTCATATGCCAAACATTTATCCATTCAACAAAATTAGGCTAACTAATTTTCACATTCTTTATTCAAACAAGGTTAGACATCTTTATCTTTGACAATTTGGTAAGCCACCTTCTATGAATTTTTTTTCTAAATTAGTTACCTCTTATTTTGACTAACAAACCTAATATCATTTTTAATCAATCATAACACATTTAAATCGTACTTAATTTTATATGTTTAAATTTTATGTTCTAAAATTATGTATATGTTTTTTACTTTTTCTTTCATTACAATATAAAATATATTTTTTATTTTTAAAATCTAAACAAATAAAAAATATGGATAATCTCGTTTATTACATGTTGTAATTGATGATAATGGTAGGAATGTATAAACAATATAATTATCTTAAATTAAAATAACTAAGTAATTATCTTTTAGTTATATGGAAGGAAGGAATAAAAATTTAAAGATTATTCTTATATATTAAAAATGATAATCTAACATGTATCTAATAGACAATACAGGATAGATATTTATAGATAATAGAATTATATATATAATCTCATATGTATAATATTATTTTTTCTTTTATAATTATATAAAATATCATTATTTTTATCATATGTATAAAATATCATTATTTTTATCACATAGAATCATAATTAAACACTTTATTTCCTTAATATTATTAGAACTTGATCGATATCTCTTATACCCTTTAATTTAGCCTTATTGACTTAAGGATTATACGATTGAAGATCACCCACACAAGGTGACTTAATATTAGTTTGTTAATGTTGCATATTATATAGAGAATAAATTCTACCTGATGACAAAAAATGAAATCAATAAATAATTAAATTAAATTATTTTAAATTTAAAAATTAATTAAAAACAAATTACATAATATTTTAAAATATTATTATCAATTTTTAAACTATATTATACAAATGGCATATAAATTTTGGCTCAACTCATTTCAACATATAAAATATGTAAAGTTTAAATTTAAATTATAAATATATAAATAATATAGTTATTGAAAAAACTATATTATATAATTTTTTATTAAATAGTATATAATATAATTTTATTTTATATAATTTTATTAAATATAAGTAATTATTATTTCTTCGTTTTATTTTCCAAACGAGTGAATCAAACATATTATTAGGGTTTTATGTGATTTTTTTTCTTTGGAACCGAACGAACAGCTTCCATGTGCTTCTTGTAAATCTTACCGTGAGGGATTCCTTATTAATGCATATGATAAAAGGGAAAAAATATATTAGAAGTACGTTAATTATTATAAAAGTGTATAAAAATTTATTAATTTAAGGTAGAATACTAAAAATATAGTTTCTCAAAATTTTAAAACTTCTAAAAATATAAGAAATGACGCATTAAATACATATTTATATATTTTTTAAGTTATTGTGTGTTATATAAATTAATTATAATTTAAAAAATATAAACTTAAACATGAATATATAACAATTTAAAAAATACACATATATTTACGTTCTTTATTTACAATAATTTTTTAAAAAAAAGTAAACTTATAATATTTTTTAATAATTAATAAACTTGCAGTGACAAGTTAAAAGATTAATAGAGATTTGTATTTTTTTTCATAATTATTATACTTATTATACACTAAATTTTATGATAAAGGAAATGGCACATAATAAATGATGTTTGAAAAGTTGATGTCCGTAAAGATATTAAGATATAATTTTTATAAAAATATTGAAAATATTGTCAACAAATTTTTTGAAAAAAATAACGAAAATTTTATCAAAAAAATGGAAAAAAAATTATAAATCTTTATAAAACATCAAAATAATCAATTACTTATATTTTAAAATAATTTTTTTTATTTAATTTACATATTTTAAAATAATTATAATATTTATATTAACCAATAACTTAATCAATTAATTAAAATATTATAGAATAAAAATTATATATTTTTACAAAATATTGTAGAATAAATAGCTAAAAAAATTGAAATAATTAAGTATATTATCTAATTGTATTAACTATTATAAATAGATAAATCTTGACATTATTAAAAGAAATTTCATTTATATTTTCTATATTTTGATGATTTATTTCGATATTTTAATAACATTTTAGCAACAATATCCATATAACAAAAATATATATATATAAACGATAATTTAACAATAACAATAGTTTATCAATATTATCGATAATTTAGTAAAAAAATATGAATATCATATTTTGATGTCAAAATGTACAAAGTGATGACATTATTGTGATAATGTCTATGATATCGTTGACATTTTCATTCACACACATAATATATTATAATTAATCTAAAATAAATATATTTATAAATTTATCTACTTTTAATAATCAATAAAATTAATATCAAATTTTCTAATTCACTAATGAATTAAAACTTCAACTAAATATATATATTTTTAATCTACAAATAAGTTGTAAATATATTAAGAAAAAAATGTTACGTAACATGCCAAATAATGCGTTACGTAACATTGATTCTACATGTAAATTGGCACTATACATATACGTCGGACCGATACTAACTAGTTTTTCCTTTTTTCTTCTTCCACCTCTCCTTATAGTTCTTGTTGTTATTCCTATTCTCTCTCACATACACATCACATGACACTACTATTGTCCATTTTGGCCATTTTTTATCACTATTTTCGATGGTGTAATTTAAATTTTGCTCTCCTCCACTTATTGATCTAAATCCACCATTTTTTTTGTTTAACGCTCAATATTTTCTTACATTTTTTCACTTATCAAACACATTTTTCTTTCATTTTCTCACTTGCTTGATTCTTGTAAGTAATTTTATGAACTATTTTGCACTTATTATTGATGTTTTATATTTTTATTTTATTTTTATGAATTTAAAGTTTATTTTTTGTTTTTTTATGTATATCATGTGTTATTAATTATTTGTATATATTTTTTGTGTAATGTAGGTTGTTCATTTTTGCTCAAACTTGAAAAATACAAGGTGTTTTTTTATTTATTTACTTTAAACTAATTTTATGTATTTCATGTGTGTATATATATTAATTTATTTAAAATTTAAAATGTATTCTTATGAACTTATTATTACATGTATTAAAAAATATGTGTTTTTAATTAGGTTATTATATTTATTTATTATGTTGTTATAGAGGTGTCTATAATTTATATTATTAAATTGTTTATATGTGAAAAGAACATTATATATTGTTAATATTACAATAAATTTATTTAATTGTTTGGATTTTATGCATTTATTTTATATGATAATTTGATTGATATTTTAATAATTTATAAACTTCATGTATAATAAATTCTGAAATGTATTGGTGATTAATATATGTATATTTATTGAGTACATATTTAATGTGTTTAATACCCTTAATAAAAAATTAACAAATATTGTATGTCAAAATATAGAATTGAGCACGACTATATTTCTATAGTAGAGACTTTTTTAGAACTCATTCGTAGAAATAATAGTAGCGAAATCAATATGATTCGATGTATGTGTGTTAAATATAAAAATAATAATTTTTATATTGTTAATGAGGTTAAGTATCACCTTATCTATAGTGATATTCTTTAAGTTATAAATATTAGTATTATCATGGAGAAAGATTAATTATACTCAAGAGACAACTAAGTATGTGGGTGGATTAGATACATCATATCAAAATAGGAACTCTAAGCATCTTGTATACACAGAAAATATATTTCATGTCGTGGAAGATGAACTACAAAAAGATAACCTTGAAACTTTTAAAATACTTTTAAAATATGCCAAAAAGTTGTATCCATAATGAAAGAAATACACTAAAATATTGATATTGATTCATGTGTATGAAGGCAAAAAACGGTTATAAATTGACTCTTAAGTAATTAATATACATTTTTTAAACGAATAAGAGGTTTTAAAAACTCTTTCAAACATATTATGGTTGTTTTCTCATGCTATGTGATTTAAAACATATAGGAAGCTAGAAGAAAACTACTAAAAATATGTTGGATTTTATCATTTTAAGTTAGTTACAGGGTTTTAAGTCGATTGACACGTAGGATCGACTTAGAATTTGAAGTCAGTTGGCACGTAAGATCAACTTATAATTTAAAGTCAATTGACACGTAGGATTGACTTAGAATTTAAACAATTGACACATAAGATTGACTTAGAATTTTAAGCTAGTTAACACGTAAGATCAAGTTAGAATTTAAAGTTTGTTGACATGTATGATCGACTTAGAATTTTAAGTCTGTTCTACAGTATAATTGACTTAAAATTTTAAGTTGATTCTAGAGTTGAACCGACTTTAAAACCTTTTTATTGTAGTAATGATAAATATATGGTCAAGCTATTACATGTAAGTAACATGTCTATATTTAATTAGATGTTAAATTTGAAAAACTTTATATGTTTAAATTGTTGTTGAATCATCTATCAAGAATACACCAATTAGAGTTCACCATATTAGTGGTATATAATTTTATTTTAGTTATTATTTTTTACCTTATTTTTCAGATAACACTTTAATAATATCCACATTTAATAAAATATATAAATTTAATGCATTTTATTTTATTTTATTAAAGATTTTTCGCTCTTGTGCATCGCATATGCATTTAATGAATATTATTTATAGTATTTGTTTTACTATTTTCTCTACTATAACCTTAAAAAAATTATTTTTTGTGATTGTAAGTACTTAAATACATGTTTTAATTTTTTTTTTTGCTCATTTACACTCTCTTCAACTCTTTTTTCTATCATATAGGAACTTAAAAACTTAACTTATATTATTATTATTTTCAATTGATTAACTTAAAATTAAGATTTTTTTCTCATTTATATTTTGAGAATTTTTGATGATTATAAAAATGATGAAATTAAGATTGAGATTCATTCAAGTTTCAAATAATAAAATACTCGCTCAACCGTGTTTGTAATATTAATATTAGTTATAATAGTGTTAGTCTTGATATGAATTTAATGTGTATGACTATATATTAAATTGTGCTTACAAACTTATATTTTTTATATTGGCTTAATCTAATTTTTATCTTCATACAAACTGAACAAATTACATTCTATGTGCTGTTTTCTTATTTTTAGGTATGTAAAATATAATATTACATATTATATTCATTATAATAATATTTATATAAAATTTAAATAAAAATCCATAAATAATATACAATTATATGTAAAGTTATTAATCTTTTAGATAATAAAATAAGAAGATATATTAAAGAGAGTGTAAAATGAATAAAAAATACTAAATATGTATTTAAGAACTAAAAAAAATGTTAATGTTTCATTAAAAAAATATTATAAATATTTTTTATTAAATGAAATGTGTTGTATATACCTAAAAAAAATCCAATAAAATAAAAAATTATGTCAAATTAATATATTTTATTAAATATATATTATTAAGTTATTACCTAAAAATAAAAAATAATATTAATTAAATCATAAAATATGACATGTATAGATTTTTAATTAGAGTAATTATACATAGTAATTAAATTCGTGTCACGTATAACATATTATAAAAAATGTGTTCATTTCATTTGTTATAAATAATTCTATTTATACAATCGGAACGACAAAGTTTATGTAAGTTTTCAAACACAAATTTTTTCATTTGATATAACCCAACAAAATTTGTGAAACTTGTAATATATTTTTACCAACATTTTCATACAGATAAGGAATTAAGGATTAAGATAAATTAATTTAGACACTATTTTATGTTTTTTTTTTAAATTATGATACACAAAAATTGTTTACTTTTCGACCAAATTAATTCCAATATAAACAATATTTTATATAAATTATGTTTATATAATGAAGTATTTAATATATTATTTCTATATTATAATTTTAATTTATTTCTTGACTTAGTTGTTAGTGTGATTTGTTTTTATAAAAATAGTTAATATATTTTTAAAGAAAGATCTACAATAAAATTGAGAAATATATAAAAAAGATTGCAGATGTGGTCAATCAGTCAATGAGGTGGTCAAAAAAAGATACGACAAGAGTACCAAGGTCATATCAGTGTGTACCCTATTGTTTAGAAAAAAGAAAAAAAAAAAGGACCATCACTTATCTAGACAAGTCTATAAATATTAAAAGTTTTTGTCTTTTTTCATGGATATTCTTAACGTTGGTAAAATATCACAGACATTCTTATCGTTTAACAGAGTTAATAAAACGTTAATTTTGAAGGATAAAATTGTATTTTCAATATCTTTAACTTGCTATTCAGATTCAATGACATCATCAGATCCATCTTGGTTCCCTATCCATGGGTGTGACAGAAAACTCACACCTCTTAGGCCCAATTCTATCACCCTTACCACCGCTGCTACCCGAATCACTCCCTACTCAAAGAAGAATGATACCCACCATATTTACATTCCTCCTTAATATCTCTAAGGTTGACAAAGGAAAATGAAATCAAATTATTTGCTAGAAAATGATTCAACCTTTTTATGTGAGATTTATAATCTAAAATTCTTCTATTTGTGCTCAAATAATTCCTATTTTGCAAGTGGAGTAGAGATGGTTAAAGATCCAAGCATTTATTTCGATGGTGTTTGAGAAATTTTGAGTTTAAATATAAGCTTAATAAATACTTACTATTATAATTTAAATTTTGACTTAAAATGTGAATCAAGTCTAACATAGTATTAAAGTTAATTTTTTAACCCTCATGAATATCCTCAAAGTTTACACTGTCGATATTTAAAGCACACTCCGCTCACTCATCTTCCCGATGTAAAAGAAGAGCGTTAAAAAACTTAAGTTTCATGTCAGTAAAGAGATAAACTTTCATTACATATATAATCTTAAACAATCTTTCGTATCATAACTTAAATTTTAAGGTGTAATTAAGTTTAAATTTAATCGATATTATTGATTAATAGTCTAATCTTTATAATATTATTGATTAATAATCTAATATTACAATATTTGACAAAATTTCAAGATGAATATATATAATTTCTCTAAAAATCTCAATATTGTTGTCTTTTTTTACCTTATTTTTCCTCTAGTATATACTTCGCTTTGAACTTTTTAAGTTTTAATTTATATATATTAATAAATATCAAAATATTATTATAATAAATAATAATTATATAATTTATATTTAATAAATATTTTATATATTTTTTACATCATTAACCTTTAATTATTATTTTAGGGGTCATAATTATATTAAATTAATTATTATTTTTTCGTATCAATATCATGTTATATCTAATATTAATTAATAAAGAATCAATTAACTTATATTATTTTTAATTAATAAAAAATTTAATAAAAATACTTATTAAGTTCAATCAAATTTTATCTATTGTAAGTTCATATAAATCATTATATTATATTTAATTTATTTGTTAAATGAATTATCATTTTAAATTATATGTAAGTGTCACAAAAGTATCATATCATTGGTGATAAAATAATTATTATTGTATATATATATTTTATTAAAATAATAAATTAATTAATTTTTTAGTAATAAAATAATTATTGTTGTATGTTTAATGAAATAACAAATTAATTAACTATTTATTTTTAAAATATATTTTATACCTTTATATAAATTTAAACATTAATTTTTTATCTTATCACAGTTAAAAAAAAATTCTTTTCCTTTATATTTTAAAATAAAACTTTTTTGAGTAATAATTATTATTATTAGTTAATTAATATTATTATATACATGTTAAATTTAAATTATCGTACATATATTTATTAGAGTTCAAAACTAGTATTTTAAAAAAGATACTCACGGGCAAAATTAGGGGATCAAGATATATACTTTTTAATATTTTTAAAAATAAAATAAAATAGTGGTCATTATTATTATTATTATTATTATATAAATAAATAAAAATAATAATTAATATAATTTTAGTTTAATGGTATAAAATAATTTTAATTTAAAAAAATAGTTATTTTCTTATAACATAAATAAATAGTATGTTTTTTAAAACTGTTAAAATTTAAAATTGAGGTTTCAAAGTGAAAGAATAACCTAATTATTTATGAATATATAATTTATTATATTTAAAAAAAAATTATCTATCATATAAAATATAATTTTATTTATTATTAAATAACTTATAACATAAAATTTCATTTTATCCTATTCCAATATGAAATAAATTATGAATCTGGGTAACTTAATTTTTGAAAAATTTGTCCCGAGTCAACCTCGGATTTTACCAGTTCCGAAAATAAATAATCAAATAAGTTAAAAAAGAAATAAAGAAATAATGAAAATGGAGGTATCGAAATAGCAAGAAAGTTAATTTATGGTAACGATGAACAAACAAAGCCAGATTATATACAATTTAGAAGAAGATAAAGAAATATTAAAAAAAAAAGTCAAAATTTGTTAGAATATAAAGATGTTAAAATTGCAAAATATTGATCCAGATCAATAGAAACGTCCTCTTGAACCTCTGGATTGGTAAAGTTCCAATCTACTTTTGGAGTCTGGTAATAGAGTATCAACAGCTGGATCATCAGCCAAAATTGCTTGCTTTGTTGACCATTCTAGCACAATAAGAACCTCTTCCTTAGCAAGTACTTCACTATCTGGAACATGTAATGAAATATAACACAAAAGAATCAAAGCAGAAATTTGAACCATTTGTTCTCCAAAATAAACCAACTGAATCAAATGCTTTGTTCCTCCTCCATCAATAATGGCTTTACAATGATTATCATGAAGATAGTTTTCAGTGCAAGCAAAATTGTTAAGAGCTATCACAGCCTCAGTAGTAACCTCAGGCTCTCTTTCATCAAGTAATTTAACCAATGGTCCAATAATTCTAGTTTCTGTGGCTCTAAAAGTCCTTGCCAAATTCCCTATAGATCGAATACAAGGTATAAGTAGTTCAGAATCAGCCTTTTCAATTATCTTTATTAGTTGTTCTACTACTGCTTTGGCTGCAGGGGAAGTTGGCTTAAAAGCAGATCGTCTCAAATCAGAATTTTGTTCAGCTACTTCTGTGATTTCCATTAATGCTAATGCTGAATAATTCTTAACATCTTCAGTACCTTTTTCTATCAAAACTGCAAAACAAAGAAGTGCTCTTGACTCTGTAATGCTACGACAGACACTTAAATTTCCTTTTGCTAATTGCCAAAGAGCTCTTGCTGCCATTGCCTTCATTTGAGCTTTAGTATAAGGGTCTTCATATTCTCTTCCCTTAATGCTAGTCCCAGTTAACGAGACTTGCTGATTCTGATTCTGACTCTGGTGGTGATGTTTTGGGTTGCCATGAGGTCCATTATCACTACCTTTACCTCCTTGCGTTTGTTGCCCATGACCATGAGTTGGTGGTGTTGTGTATTGGCTTGGCTTTGGATTTGGACCATCTTTTTTTATAGCCATAGTGCTATTGACCACATTGTGGATATACTCAGCAGGAGAATGGTGATGACTGCCTAATGGATGTGACATTTGACAATTACTTTGTCTATCATCTTCTCCATTGTCATTTGGGTTGCTATCATTACTCGCCATTATAACAGAGTGAATGGTCATCTTTTGTTTGGTAGCAATTGCATATTTACTATGCTCTTCAATGGTCTCGAAAGCAAGATGGCTCACAAGCAATCTAATTGCGTTGTTTTGTGCAAAATGGTCTTGACATTTTGGATAATTTGCAGCTAATTCAGAAATAGCCCAAGCCACAACAAGTTGAACCTTCATATGGCCATCTTTGAGAATTTTGGAAAATATAGAACCAACACTAGAATTCACAATGCTTTCAACACTTTCTGGGTCACGCCCTAGTAGCCCAATTGCTCTAGCTGCATTTTCTTGACCTTCCATTTTACCTTCTTTAGCCAATTTCAAAAGAGGAACAACCCCACCTTCTTCTATAATGAGTTTACCATAACGATCATTATCTCTAGCCAATGAAACCAAAGAAGCAGCTGCATCAGATCTGTCTTCTAATGAACCCGTATATAGAATTGCAATTTGTTCCCAAATAAGACACAAAATGGGCTCGTTGGCGGCAATCGGGGGAAGACCTAGATACTCATCGTCGCGATCACCAGAGGAGGCTGATACTCGAAGGAGCCAAGAGACATCGCCAATGGAATTCTCCAGTTGCATTGAAGTTTTACGAAATGCTGCGGTCGGGATTATGGTGAATAGTCTTTTCATGATGCCATTGGCTCGACATTTGCAAACTAATGCAAGTGCTTTGTCAAGGACTTGTTCGGTGTCGTCGATGATTCGACGAGTTGGTCGCTCGTATAGATCGTTGCTTGCTCTTGCAGCTTGACGAAGAAGGGCAGCGAGTTTCTCAGTTTTGGATTTAAGCTCTTGACAATCTTGTTTGAATGAGTGTGCTTCATCGGCGGTTTTGGTCACCTGGTCTGCCAATTGTATTGGCCTTGTCAGGATCTCCTTTACAATTGCCGCCATGGCCTTATAGCCTAAAACACCTTCAAAATCAAATCACAGATCTAAATGAATATTATATATCAAAAGAGTAGTAATGTTAAAATTGGTTGCTTTTCTTCTTTTTATGTTTGATAAATTGTTATGTTTTTGGGACTTGTAAGTGTCAAATTATAAAGAACAAAGAAGTAGAATAAGAGACTTCAAATCCAAAATGGTTGTGTAACTTGTGTTATAATTATGGGATTAGAAATATCATTAACTCAAAATGCTAATTGCATGAGGGTTTTTGATAATTCCAAAACTAAAAAGAAAGAAAATGAAAGTGTATTGTATGAATCATTGCATAGGATCGTGGTGGAGTTTGGTGGCGCCGCCGGGAGATAGGATGAACAAAGGGGTTTATGGTTGAACGGAAATTTCTGCAACATTAATGTTAAAAAAACTTCCATTTTTAGTTTCTGTTTGTATGTGTATAATATTTACTAATTTAGAAGCCCAATTCAATGGTCGAAACTTTCTTTCTTGGTTTAGTGTTTCAACATCTTCTGAAATCAAAATAACTTGTTTGACTTAAAAAAACAGATGACTACATTGAGGTTTTTATCCTTTTTATAATACTTATATATATTAGTATTTTTATTAAAAAGTATACACTTAAAGAAAAGTTAAATTTTTACAATAGAAAATATTTTTAATTTAAATAAATTATAACGGAAAAAATCGAAAAAAAATTAAATAAATATAATAATTTATTAAATAAAAATATAAAAAATAATTATTTATCTTTATTTATTTATTGAGATAAGATTAAGTTATTAAAAATATAAATATAATTACATATAATTACTATCTCTAAAAAACAAAATTATATAATAACTAAATTAGAGAACGTAAACATATTTTAAATATTTATATCAATCATCATAAATAATAATCTACACTTTGTTTTTTTTTTTCTTGTAACATGTTAGGCAAGTAACGTACCTCGATAAACTTATTGGTAACATTGTAAGTTTAAGCTGGAGGTTAAATCATATTTTATTTTAATGTTAATATTTTATAAAAGAGGGTAATTGTCAGTGTTTATATTTTTTTTTAAAATAACACTCAAGTTTTATATTTTTTTTATTATAGTTTAATCGTATTGTTATAAAAAAGTGATCGCATAAAAATAAATAATTATTTTTAATTAATTAATTAATTTTTATTATTTTAGTTACAATTTATTTAAATTAAAATAATTTCTACCTAATGTAACTAAAAAAAGTACTTTCTTCTTATTCGACCACTTTTTAATAACAATATAATTAAACTACTATAAAAAATAAATATACGATATAAATGTCAATTTTTATAATAAATATAAGACATTAATGGTGTTTATATCATTTTATAAATATGTTAGAAGCTTATGTTGTGGTTAGAGCTGTAATCTTGAAACATGATTGAAATTTGATTTTTTGTATGTTTTTTTATGGATAATTTAAACATTTTACTCCCATTTTTTATTTGTATGACAAGGTGTACTACATGTTTAAATTTCTAAGTCTTATTTCATTACTTATTGTTATGTTTCTAATTACATATAAGATGATAGTTTTTTTTATTTAAAATTAAATTTTATCTACTGATTTGTTAGCGTATAATAAATAAATTTTGTTTATTTTTGTAATAAGAGTTTAGATACTTAAACGAAATTCATGCAAGAATTTATAGACTAAGTATTCTCTTTTATTTTACTTATTATTTATGTAAGATAATAATTTTATATTATTTAATTATTTATTTATTATAATTTATAATTATATTATTTTTTATATTTTTATCTAGTTAGAGTTTGCATTATGAATAATATTATGGATGGTTTGGATAGGATAATTAATGAATGTTATCATTTTCATCATTATTATCTATTTACTTTATTTTTAAATCTTTCTTTCATTATATAAATAATAATATTAAGTAAGTGATTTAAATTTAAATATTTGAATTTAAAGATTATAATAAAATTAATATTAAAAATTATAATATAATAGTTAAAAAAATATTACTAACCTAGAACAAAGCAATAAAATCGTTTCAATCCAGATTAATTTTTTTAAATTTATTACTTTAAGTTGTTTATTATTTTTTAAGAATCAATCATATTAAATTATTAATTCTAGTTTTAGTCTAAAATTAAATCAATATATATAGATACTCTTATTCTCAGGTCCCTATTAATATATTTAAATTATTGAAAATAATTTTCTAAAATAATAAAGATTTATAAATTGAAAATTTTAGACGGTCTTAGTTATAGACTAGAAGCGGACCGGGTTTATTTTCTCCCGCGATATTTCGACTTCCGAGCATAGTTCATAAGGTCAGCTGTTATCCCTTCTCACCTCACGCATGCTTCTATAGCTCGGCGACCCTGCGTTTGCCCCTATTCACCACTGCGAGCAACGGCTCTTCTTCCGGGGTTCGCAGTTTTTCAGGTATAATAAATTTTTCTCATTTTTATTCTTTTCCAACTCTTACTCTCAGCCATTATCTCCTTTTTCGCCCGCCATTTATTTTTTTTATTATTCGTAATAATAATTATTCCCAACTGATTTTGTTTTGTTTGGAGCTTAGTTTAGCATATCTTGGATCTGTTCTTTCTGTTTTTTTTTTTTTCCGTTTTGTATTTGATGTGGTGTGTCATGTTCATGCTTTGAATACATCACCACATGTTTGTGAAAATGCGTCAAGGAAGAAAATTTTGCTTTGGTTCCTTATCAGTTCTCAGTTTTCACTCTCTTCCTAATGTTAGTCCGAGCCCATTTAGTCTCTTTATCTCCATCTGTCTCATCTTCATATTTTTCCAATTGATTTTTTTCAGTGGGGGCTGACACTAGCATATTTTACTTTGGTGCTTTGAGAAGTATTATGTGTGATTTTAGTAAAATTTTAGAAGTAGTTTAGTATGTATTAGGAGTGAGCAGCGGTCTTTTTTTCAGTAATTTGAATCCAATCTGATAATGTAATCAATTCAAACCAATTCGAATATGAATCGGATTTTTTGAGATTGGATAAGCTTGAATTGATATTAAAATTTATTTATGAATTATTGTTATTTATAAAACATGATATGCACAACATTTAAATTTTAAATTGGTGTATATCTAATAAAATTTATTATTTATAATTATAACTAAGAAAATCAAAAGAATAAGAAGTATGTTTGGACAATTATTATAGAGATTTAACATTTATATTTATTTTTTACATTAAAATAGTAATTTAATGTAATTGTGATACATATAATGTTTAAAATATAACATATGATAAAATAAAATATGCATTTATTTATAATTTTAATAGTAATTTGATTTTGATCGGATTGCAATGGATTATAAAATCTATCAATTCAAATACGATTCGAATCCAAATAGATTATATATTTTCAAATTTGAATCTGATCCGATTACAAAATATTTCGATCCGATTACAAAATATTTCAATCCGAATCCGACAAATCGAATCGGATTTCTCAATTTAAGTAGTTGATCAGATTATTTGTTCACCGTAATATGTATGTTTTTATCATAAATTAGTTATTTACTATAGTACCACTACTACCAAACGCCAAATGTTTTTTAAACCACTTTTATCCAAAACCCTTCATTTCAAACCGCTTATCTTAAAACCACGCATCCAAACAGACCCATATTGCTTTTGTGTAAATACGTAATTAAAAAAATGAGCAGTGAGATTACTATATATGACTGGGTGTATCTTCCATCGAAGCTTTCCTTACAAATCTTAATTCTCTGCTGCTTGTTTCTTTCATGATTTTTTTGTGGTTCTCTGACCTAGCAAAGCTAATACTTTGATTATATTGCCTCTGTATTTGTTCTCCCGAGAAAATTTGTCCTTGTCACTTGAGAAAATGGTATTTCACCTTTTTTATTGTTGCTTTATATTTCTCACAATGTTCTTAATCTAGGTAATGTAAAGGGTTGTTGTCGAAGAGTTTTTGTAATAATATGTTTGGTCCCTTTTAGGTCTTTGAATGATTACTGAGCTTGATGGGTGTTTTTAGCTTTCTTTCCTGATGTTTGCATATTGTTTCTGCTTCAGTAATGTTTCATATTTAAAGTTGTTAATAATGACTCAATCTCCATTGTGGAAAATTCTGTACTTTGCTTATTAATTATAGCATTTATTTGGGAAAAAGCGTTCTGTTGATTCATGTTAAATGTACTCCGAGAGATATGATGGAGATAATATGGAGTATGTATTCTCTGTTTTCTCTCTTCTCTTTACAACACTATAATACAATCTATATATAGAAATAAAAAGTGTCCACTAATTCTAGGAATAGAACAACTGGTAACAATAATGAAAATACAGCTTGATTTACACTAACTCTACAGCCTGTACAACATTAATAATATTCTCTGAAAATCTACACTCCCCCTCAAGTTGGGTAATAGATATTAATCATTCCTAACTTGCAACTCAATTCTTCGAAGATTGTTCGAGGTAATGCTTTGGTAAGGATATCTACAATTTGATGTTTAGTAGATGTATATAGTAGGTCCACAATTTTTCCATCTATCTTTTCTTTAATGAAATGACGATCAATTTTTACATGTTTGGTTCGATCATGATGAACTGGATTTTTCGCAATTCTTATTGCAGCTTGATTGTCACAATGCATGCTGATAGGTTCGAGAGTTGTGAAGTCCAGTTCATTGAGTAGTCTTCTTAACCACATTCCTTCACAAATCCCATGAGCCATGGCTCTAAATTCAGCTTCTGCACTGCTTCGAGCGACTACTGACTGTTTTTTACTTCGCCAAGTTACGAGGTTTCCCCATACGAATGTACAATATCCAGTGGTAGATCTGCGATCCACTATAGAGCCTGCCCAGTCAGCATCTGCAAAGACTTCAATTTTTCTAGTGAGATTCTTACTGAAATATAATCCTTTTCCTGATGTCATCTTGAGATACCTGAGTATACGATAGACTGCTTCCATGTGTTCTTCAGTAGGACTGTTCATAAATTGACTTACAACACTTACTGAAAAACCAATATCTGGTCTAGTGTGAGATAGGTAAATGAGTTTTCCCACTAATCTTTGATAACGACCTTTATCCATAGGTGTACTATTTTCTTTGATTTCGAGTTTTATTGTAGAATCCATCGGAGTTTCTGCTGGTTTACACCCCATCATTCCAGTTTCCTTGAGAAGATTAAGTACATACTTCCTTTGAGATATAGATATGCCTCTTTTTGTTCGTGCTACTTCCATCCCTAGAAAATATTTGAGATTGCCTAGATCTTTGATCTCAAATTCCTTGGCAAGGAATTCTTTGAGTTTATCCATCTCAATTGTAGAATTACCTGTTAAAACAATATCATCTACGTACACAATTAGGATAACTATTCTGTCATTGGAGAAGTGTTTGACGAATAGTGTGTGATCTGATTGGCATTGATTGTACCCATATCTCTTCAGAACTTTAGAGAACTTATCAAACCAGACACGTAGAGACTGTTTCAATCCATATAAGGATTTCTTAAGTTTGCAGACTCTATTGGTTGGAACAGGAGATTCAATTCCAGTAGGAATGTCCATGTAGACTTCTTCTTCGAGATCACCATTAAGGAATGCATTCTTGACATCTAATTGGTAGAGAGGCCAATCCAAGTTAGATGCTATGGAGAGAAGAACACGAATAGTGTTGAGTTTTGCTACAGGTGCAAAAGTCTCCTGATAATCAAGCTCATATGTCTGAGTGAATCCTTTAGCCACAAGGCGAGCTCTGAGTCTTTCTATACTACCGCCTGCTTTGTGTTTGATTGTAAAGATCCATTTACACCCAACAGTTTGTTTTCCCGATGGTAGTTCTGTGATCTCCCAAGTCTTATTTTTCTCTAGAGTATTGAGTTCTTCACGAATAGCTGTCTTCCATTCAGGTATCTAAAATGCTTCATGAACAGAATTTGGAACCTCTATTTGATCGAGGTTGCTGATAAATGTCTTATACCCTGGTGAGAGATTTTTATAGGAAATAAAGTTGTAGATGGGGTGGTTTGTGCATGATCTTACACCTTTCCTTATAGCAATTGACAAATTCAAATCATTAGGAGGTAATTCAATAATATGAGGTTCAGTGGTGTTACCTTATGAATTGTCGGAGTGGTTTGTATTCGGGTTGGATTCCTGGAATGGCTCAAGATATGCTCGGTTCTCTGCTCTTTCTTGAGTTGTTTTCCTTCTAGAGTTGTTTTCCTTCTAGAGTAGACAAGGAGATCATTGTTTGGGACAAGAAAGTTTGGATCTGTTGGTAGAGAAGTTGAGGGTTCATTGGGAGTAGTAAGAGGATTTATTTGAGATATTGATTCACTTTCTAGAGGTTGCGAAATAGGATTTGTGGGAGACTGAGTGCTTATGATATTCGAAAGCTGGTATTCATTGCCTATGTTCTCCCCCTGAATGACAGATTTGGAATAGTACGGATATTGTTCAAAAAATGTGACATCTATTGTATTATAGAAACGTTTTGTGATAGGAGAAAAATATTTGTATCCTTTCTGGTATGATGAATACCCTAGGAATATGCATTTGATGGCTCGAGGATCAAGTTTGCCACTATGATGTACATGGACATAAGCAGAACATCCGAAAATTTTAAAGGAAACATGGGACACGATTTTGGTGTGTGGGTATGACTCAAGTAGAGTATTGATAGATTTTTAAACAAGAGGACACGAGATGGCATCCTATTGATAAGATAGGTAGCTGTAAGAACATCATCCCCCAAAAATGTTGAGGGACATGAGTTGTGAACATGAGGGATCTAGCTACCTCGAGAAGATGCTTATTCTTTCTTTCAGTCACCCCATTTTGTTGAGGTGTGTCAACACATGAGCTTAGATGAACAATCTCTTGACTTAACAGATAATCAGTAAGGGTGGAAGTGAAGTATTCTTTAACATTGTCGGATTTCAATACCTGGATTTTTGTTTGAAATTGGGTTTGAATCATGGTATTAAAATTTTTAAAAATTTGACATGCTTCAGATTTTTCTTTCATTAGGAATAACCAAGTGGTTCGAGTATGATCATCCACAAATGAAATGAACCAACGTGTCCCTGTGATGTTTTTGATTCGAGAAGGTCCCCATATATCAGTGTGAATTAATGAGAAAGGATGTGATTTTTTATGTGGAAGATGAAGATATGAAGTTCTAACATGTTTTGAAAATTGATATACTTCACACTGAAAAACTTCTGAATTTTTATTTCTAAATGATGAAGGAAAAAGTTTCTGTAAATACTTGAAATTAGGATGACCTAAACGATAGTGATTCAACATGATTTCACCATCTTTATTGGACTTAAGGTTTAACAAAGCTTTATTCTGATTAGAAACTTCGGATACAACTTGGTGGGTTTGTCTTGTTGAAGGTTCTTCACTGCTGAGGAGATAGAGTCCCGAGCATTCCTTAGCACTGCCAATCATCTTCCCTGAATGCAGTTCCTGAAATTCACATAGGTTATGAACAAATTTAGCCATACAATTTTTATCACGGGTGAGTTTAGTAATTGATACAAGATTACAATCAAGTGTATGAACAAGAAGGACAGAATCTAGAATAAAGGAGTTTGAAATTTTGGCTGAACCAATTCCTGTTACTTTGGATACTGAACCGTTGGCAATTCGGACCATGTGTCCATTCTGGTAGAATTTAAGATTCATGAGAAGAGAAGCATCACCCGTCATGTGGTCTAAAGCACCAGAATCAACAATTCATGGTCTCATAACCTGTTTCACATTAAGAGCATTGAGGGTGTTACCTGATTGAGCTATAGTGGCAGATGATGTGGTCAAGGATTGTCCAAATAATTTCTGGAGGAGATCAATCTGTTCCTTGCTAAACAGAGCAGATTTAGGTGACTCAGTGCCTTGAGATTTAGAGGCAATTTTTCCATGACTTTCTTTGTTGATGTGCTGTGTGAACGGTGGTTTCCAATCAGTGGGCTTACCATGAATTTTCCAGCAGGTTTCCTTAGTATGAACAGGTTTACGACAATGATCACACCAAGGTCTTCCACGACGAGGATGGTTGTCTGTATTATAAGAGTGCTGATGGCCTCGAATGGCAAGTGTAGATCCTTCTCCAGTCACGGAAATGGTAGATTGAGAACCCATCATTGTAGATTGAGGACCCATTATTACTTTCTTTCGACTCTCCTCTTGACGGACTTCAGAGAAGGCTTCACGAATACTGGGCAAAGGTTTTGTACCGAGAATTCTGCCGCATACATCATCAAGATCTTTATGGAGTCCCAGTAAAAATTTGAAAACCCGTTTCTTGTCAATAATCTGTTTGTATAAGATGCTGTCTGCTGGACAGGTCCATTCGTGAACCTCAAAGAGATCTAATTGTTGCCAACATCGAGTGAGAGAGTTAAAGTATCGTGTAACTGACAACTCTCCTTGGCGAAGATCATGGAGGATGCTCTCGATCTCAAATAGTTCAGACATATTATCAGAACTAGAATAAGTGTCTTTGGCTGCATCCCATATTCCTTTGGCGGTTTTGTAGAGAAGAAAATTCTCTCCAATTTCGTTTGTCATGGAATTGATCAATCAAGACATCACCATATTGTTTTTAGATTTTCATGTTCTGTATTGTAGATCGTCTTTGTTTGGAGCTGCGGCATCGCCAGTAAGGTAATCATCTTTCATTTTTCCACATATAAACATCATGACGGATTGGGACCACTGAAGATAATTGTGCCCATTTAATTTGTGATTGGTGATGGGCATAAGACTATTGTCCGTGGAACCAAGAATTATAGGTTTTTCCGTGGCCATTTGTTGCAATTGTAGATTATATGTGGACTGAAATTTGTGGGTTTTTTTTTTTTTTTTTTAAATAATCTGCTTGACCGGGTCGAGTGGGGTTTGATCGGGTCGGGTAGGGATATATTAAAACAGCTTGGGAAACAAAAAACAAAAAAAACAAAGCAGAATGTGACTGCGAGACTGTGAGACTTACTGACTGAAGCAGACGGCGATGATGATGATCGGCGCCGACGATGAGGAGATGGTCGGCGATGATGACTGGCGATGGAGACGATGATTGAGATGGAAAGCAAGCTGTAGAAACTGTTTGTGGTTGCTACTGCTGCTGTTCAAGGTATGAAGATGTTCTATATAAATGCTTTGCCTCTGGAATGCAAGCTGCAGGAAATGGATTTCTGAATTTCTGGATTTCTGGATTTCTGAGGACAGAAATTAGTGTTCCTTGGACAAAATTGATATAACACAAAATTGGATTTCTGGATTTCAGAAATGCTCTGATATTATGTTAAATGTACTCCGAGAGATATGATGGAGATAATATGGAGTATGTATTCTCTGTTTTCTCTCTTCTCTTTACAACACTATAATACAATCTATATATAGAAATAAAAAGTGTCCACTAATTCTAGGAATAGAACAACTGGTAACAATAATGAAAATACAGCTTGATTTACACTAACTCTACAACCTGTACAACACTAATAATATTCTCTGAAAATCTACGATTCAAAATAAACTACCTATCCGTATTTTTGTTTGTTTGTAAGTGACTTTCTCCTTTGAGTGTTCTTACTATCCAACTACCATGTTATAAAGAATTGGAATGTTTCTTGAGTCTTTTGTATTTTTTTCTATGGTTATTATAATCACAATGTTTTAAGCTGAGGTAAAACTGAATTTACCCTCTTTTGGCTACAAAACAAGTCTGCTCCGAGTCAATGCAATCTGTTTGTTCCAGATTGAGGAAGTATTGCTTAGTTTTGTTTTAAGATTTAACAGGCTACTTTAAATTGAATTTGATTTTATATGTAGTTTACTTGTATTGATTGTGGGTTTGATCTTCAGGAAGAGTCTAAAACGATCAAACTAATTGCAGATTATTTATTGAGAATTACTTATTGAAGGACCTATTTCAAGAATTTGTTTGAATCGGTCTGAACTTATATGAATGCCAATGAAGAATAATAAGAAGAGAAGGAGAAATGATGGACAACCTTCGATCCACCCCAATAACAAATACTCTGAAAATCCACCTGACTTTGCTCTTTTAGCTTCTCTTTATCCATCCTTTGAGGCCTTCGTCTTCTACTCTAATGATGGTTGCCCCAGAATTGACTGGACTGATTTTAATGCTACCCGAGAGCTCACCAGGGTCTTGCTTCTTCACGATCATGGTGTCAAGTGGTAATCCAACTTCTAATATCTTTCATGTGTCTTTTACTATAAGGATTTTGGAATAAAAAGATAATTGCATCTGAAAGTTATCCTTGGCTAGTGGATTCTTGTATTAGAGATAACTATATAATGCTGTAATGTTTTGAATTTCTTAATTCTTGACCTTTGAAAAGAACAAAGTCACTTTTTGCCTCCCCCCCCCCCCCCAAAAAAAAAAAAAAAAAAAAAAACAAAGAAAGAAAGAAGCTGTAGACATTCAGTTTGTCCCTAATTTCTCTTCATCTGGTTGGTTATTCATCTTTAGAAGTGTTTGCGTGAATTAATTTTCCAGGTGGATACCTGATGGGCAGCTTTGCCCTACAGTGCCTAATAGATCAAACTACATCCATTGGATTGAAGATCTACTCTTGTCTAACATCATTCCAAAGGCATATGCCACTGGAGATAATGTGAAGGGTTTTGATATTGGAACTGGAGCAAACTGTATATATCCCCTTCTTGGTGCATCTCTTCTTGGCTGGAGTTTTGTTGGATCAGGTAGTTCCTTAGATTTGTGATTCATTGTTTTCAAAACTTAGTTTGCGGCTATATCTCACAACTCATGAAGCATGAAGTTAAATTTCATTGGACTCTTTTTTGCAGATGTGACTGATGTTGCTCTAGAGTGGGCAGAAAAAAATGTTAAAGGCAATCCCAATATTTCGGAATTAATTGAGATAAGAAGGGTTGAAAAATGTGAAAATCGTCCCTCAAGGGAAGGTTCACAGAATTTAAATATGTCTGAGACTTCTTCAACCAGTCAGCATGCTGATGTGAACAAGAGGTACTATGGACCGCCTATCCTTCTTGGGGTGGTAAAGGATGGGGAGAAGTTTGACTTCTGCATGTGTAATCCTCCTTTTTTTGATACCATGGAAGAAGCAGGATTAAACCCCAAAACTTCATGCGGTGGGACTCCTGAAGAGATGGTTTGTTTTGGTGGAGAAAAGGCTTTTATCACACGCATTATTGAAGATAGCTTTATATTGAAGCAGACTTTTCGGTAATATTATGCTTTTGATTAGTGGTGGCAATTTGTGGCATGAGCATATTAACATCAGAATTAAGCACAACATGAAAGATCTATTCCTAACTGTTTTGCGCTTGTAGACATTTATGTTATCCTTACTATTGTTTGTAAATAAATAATTTGACTAATAGTTATTTAATTTTTCCATGGAATTAAGAAACATGTGAGTTTTAGCCAACTAATGCGGCACAAACATGACATGGTTGCCACCCTACTTTTGATAATTTCACAATGTGTTTGAACGTGTCTCGTGTCTCAATCTGCTCTTTTCGGTACTGTACTTTTTTTGTTTTATCATTTGTCTGCAGCTGGTACACTACCATGGTTGGGAGGAAGGCGAACCTGAAATATCTGACATCAAAGCTATGGAAAGGTGGAGTTACTATAGTGAAAACAACTGAGTTTGTACAAGGGCAAACACATCGCTGGGGGCTTGCTTGGTCATTTGTGGCTCCTGCCAACAAGATTACACCCCTACTTGTTGCTAAGAAAAATAACTTATCTTTCATGCTTGAGGTTTGGATATCTTGCATTTCCTTTTTTTCCAATTTGCAATGTCAACACGGACCTCCATCTATATTGTAAATTTTCTGCATGAACGTGACCATCAAGATAGGTGCTATATCAAACCCCTTTTGAACTTTAATATGGCAGAGCTGCATCTTTTTGGACTATTGCAGTGTCTGAACCAGATGGAAGTTGAGTACAGAGGACTTGCAGAAATGTATTTGGTTCATGAGTGATTAGCGACACCTCAATAGCATCACTATTCACATTATTCTTCACATTTTGTGTTACAGTTGTCTTCTTATGTGACAGCTCATGGTGCAAAAATTTTCTGATTCATAGGGCATCCAACGTCAGTTCAGTGCCATTCATGTACTGCAGTTTGTTGAGTCTCTCCTCAGCAGTAGTGGAGCATCATGTAGCTTAAACACATCATTGTTTACAATCGATGTATGACGCCCTTAACTGTGGTTATTTTTTATGAAGAAAAGATGGTTCTTCTCTTACATGCAGTACGATTACTATCGCATAGGTCACTGCTTCACATGACCACTGCAATGGAATCCTAAGGAATGATGCCCAACATTTAGAAGGAGCTGCTAGTGTTGAAGATGTGCATGATGTATCTACTAGTACAAGCTATTTGAATCAACGTAAAAGTGACTTATGTTTTCGAATTTTGGTAGGTTTATCTTGTTGCTAGATTCAATCTGATGATCTGCTGTTCAACTTGCTACTTGATTTACTACAAATTTTACCCTTAGGTCTTTCAGCAAATACCCGGCACACTTCTGGTCAAAGGTTCAATAAAGCAGGGAGACCCACAAGTTGCAGGTTTGGTGTTGGCCTTTCTTTTGTTTACATTTTTTGATGACATAAATGGTTCTCTGGATTCTAGACTTAAATTATGCTGGTTCTTCCCCCTTATTTGGTGCGAATATTGCTACTGTTTTCTCTCTCAAAAACTGTGTTCAAATGTCAACTAGGAAAATGTTCCTCTTTATGATTAATACTTGATACTAGAAAAGTATGATTATACTTGATGCTAGAAAAGTATGATTATACTTGATGTTATTATGCCTTCTATTTATTTTCAGTTTGAAAATCTCTACATGATAAAACAAATTAGTTTTTTTTTTCTTCTTCTTCTTTTAATAGCTTTGACGAATGTTTTACTACCAATTTGCAGGAATATTTTCATTGATTATGCAAAAGCTAGAGCAGTCTTTGAAACATAACTTTTATAGGGGAAAGACATGATAAGTCTTCATAGCCCGACTAAAAGTGGTACATGGCCTTCACGTCTATTAGATAGTTTCCCAAACCTCATTGATGATGTGGGATAACCTAATATATTAACAATTAGAGAACTGGCATGTACTGCCGTGTATGAACACGTTCGGGACATGCAGTGTTTTTTTAATATCATCTATCGTCTTTGACATGTTTGCTTTGCTAGTGCTTTGGTTTTTGCCTTTGCTCAGTATATTGGATTTCGGAAGGTTAAGAGTCTCATCTTTTACCATTGCTTTGTTTTGTTTTTGTTTTCTGTCACCCTTACCATTGTATTGTTTGAAGTAGAGATATAAAATGAGTTGTCTCATTTCATATTATGTCTTATTTAATGTAGACTCGTATTACAATATTGTTTCATTTTATTTACAATTTGGTGTAATTTTTCATTTTAATGGGTATTTTTCACACTTGTGTAGGACATGCGTTTTTATTGAAGGAAATTTGTGGTGTTTTTGCCTCTTTTTGTTCTTGGAACATTAACAAATTTTTCTCACCATTTTTGTGTATTTAAATAAATATTTTAATGCTTTTGGACTCGTTAAAAACGTAAAATAAAGATGTAAAAAGATTAAAAAAATTAAAATATGTATTTAAAAACTTAAGAATGGTGAAAAAAAAGCTATAAATGTTCTAGGTCTGAAGAGATGAAAATACCATAAATGCTTTTCATTAAAAGCATGTGTTGTATAAGTATGAAAAATTCTTAATAAAATAAAAAAGTTGTATTAAATTAATATATTTTTAAGATATGGATATCATTAAGATACTACTTGAAAAATAAAAATAAATAAGGATGTCAAAAATATATTTAGGATAGTGGTGAGGATTTATTTATCCAAAATAGATCCAAAAAGAACAAAATAACATTTGTTACATAAATAGAAAAACAATTGAGTGGTATTATTTTATCTTTTAGTGATTTCTAAGTTTAAAATACTTCGTAAAACCTTACAAATAATAAAATAATGATAGAATTAATAGAAAATTTAGAAATTATAGAAATAGAAACATTTTATGATATTTTTAACAAAATATGGTGATTAGCAATTTTTTTTTGAATAAATACAAAAACAAGATTAAATCTTAATGAATGAGATAAATTTAAAGATTCTTCATTTTAAGAATAAGAAAATATTTTCAAGGAAAAATATAATTTAGTACAAAATAAGTAATGAAGAAATAAATATTAATATTATTGATAAAAAAAAGATATAATATATTATTAATTGATAAAGAAACTATTATGGATAAACTAATAAAAATCCCTTATAAGGATAAAAGAAAAATTGGATACGAAGAATCCAAATATTAATAAAAGCATATTTTAGAGAAAGGAATTAGTACACCATTAAAATCTGCTAGATAATAGGATAATAAATAAAAAATATGTTTTATTTGGAATAATCTATAAAAACCTAGGATATCAAAAATTAAAATTCATAATATATTATAGGTTTGTCATTAATATTAATGATAAGAACTTAAAAAGTATTAAATTTAACCTATGAATTTGAAAGAAGAGATTTAATAAAAGAATAAAATCATATATTTTTAATACATTACATAGTAGAATATTCATTGACAAATATTTATAATAATTAAATATATGGACAAAATAAATTTATAAAAATAGATAAAACTTTTTAAGAATTAAAGTAAATAATAAAATCAGAAATATTAACAGACTTTGAAATATCATAAGAATGAAACGTAGATGTTAAAGAAAAATCTCTAATACTAGGAAGAAAAAATAATGTATCAAGATTTACGTTTATAAATCCTGAAAGTGAAACCTCTAACAAAGAAAGAGAGGTAATACATCTAAAACAATAAGTTAAGATAATGAAAGTATTAGTCTATGATGTAATATTAGGAAGAAAATAATATCATTATTGTCCCAATAATGTTCAAAAATAAACTACATGATATAGAATTAGATTTTAATAAAAGCCTAACAAGTATCAACAAAATCAAATAATAATAATGAAAGTTTTAATTCTTATAGTTGAAAAAATGGATATAACACAACAATTAAACATCCATTTCTTACAAGATATAAATAAAACATATAAGGGATATACATAATTAAGAAGAAAGGTAAATAACGTACCTAAAAATAATGAAATTGTAGGTTATAAGTTTAATCAATTTATAAGATTAAAAGAAGAACCAATAAAAAGATAAGATGTATTGATACCTACGAATGATAAAAGAAAGAATGAGGAAAAACTCAAAGATAAAAAAAGCTATAATTTTAATTTAATGGAATATAAAAAAGAATTAGAAGAATAATTTATAAACTGGACAGAAAAATTAGTTAGTTTGTTAATCCTAATAGATGAAGAACTGAGAAAATATTATGATAAAAAAATTTGTATAAACAAAGAGTAAGATGATGATAATAATTACGAAAACTGATTTTGAACTAGAAAATATGATCACAAAAAATAATATGAAATTGATTTTATTACCAATTCCTTATAAAGAAGAAACATCTACATCTGACCCAAATAAAAAAGAAAGAAATGGGCATAAGTTAGAAGAACCTGTCATTCCTTATAGAAGAAAATAACAACCTAAAATGAAAGAAGGATTACATTTGAGAACTAGAGGTAGTATCCCTCTAGAACTCAAACTTCATGAAAATTATAGATATGATATTTTAGATTTGGATTGTATATTTGTATAAAAGATAGGAAAAATGCTTTAAATGAATGTTTTAGTGGTATAAGTAATCATACAAACTTCTCAAACTACACAATCAAATCCTTTAACTTGTAGAATATTAGTATCCCACAAAATGATAAGAAATATTAAAATTTGGTTTACAAATTTAACAGAATAAAAATATTTACAAATATAGGAGAATGGAAGAGAGTACTTACATATTGTAGTAAATAAAATATATAAGGAAATTAAGGAAGCCAAATGACATTTAACAAATGTGAAAATATGGGACATGTGTTATATAGATTTCTTTATTTATGAATATGAAATGCATTATTACAAGTTATCACCTTGATAAGAATGATGGGCCATTATAAATTTCGGGTGGACCCATTACAAGGGCAAAGACAAAGAAACTCAAAGAGGTAATAAATCAGCTTATTTAGGCATTAAATCATGATCAATGAGTGGTCTAAATGGAGTACGAGGCATTGAGTGAGCTAGTCAATGAAATTAGAGGAATTCTAGAATTTGAGGATGTGTTGTGGCTTGGTGATCTCAGAAAAAATGGGACTTCACGTAGTGACATGCACGTTGTAACATAGGATAAAGGGCGCTGGGCCCTAACATCTCTATCTTTGAAGCTTTATTATTTCATTAAGTTGCGTTGCAACATGGATTTAAGGGCGTTGTGGCCCTAGTTTTTTCAACATCTTCTCTCGACCACACGATCAAAATCGAATGGTTATTAATGTATATTTTACTATTAGGGATATTTTGAATTATATATATATATATACCCTAATGCCATCAAATATAAAGGATTACATCATTTATATCAATTTTTGATATTTATCAAATTAAGAGCTTAATGTTCCATGTTCCTTTACAAACCAACTTATCAAGGGATTAACAAATTTTTGTGGTGTCCTATCATCTTACATTTTAGTGAGTAATATCTATTTTGTTAAGATGATTGCTATAATCTATCAATTAGTTTTCTATGATATATTTCAATATTGTTGTAGGGGCCTTAAGCCGTATCTTTTATAGTTTTTCAAACTAAAATCATGCATTTGTGGGTTATAATGCACGTATTCACGAGTTCGTATCATTTAGTATCAGAGCCTTAGGTTTTAGTTTTGAGATTACTATCTATTTATTTTTGTGTTCTTTCATTTAAATTTCTTGATATAAAAAATATTATATTAGTAATGTTTTAGCGAAAATTTTCAAAATATGTCTATCATGTTTTAGAGATTTTCTGCCATTTATGTGTTAAATTTTATATCATAACTTTCAAAATTTGTGTTATAATTTCCCGTGAGTTTCTACAATTTCTATATCATTTTTATACCAAAAAAATTCTAGAAATATGATTCTTGGTTACTGTTAATTTTTGGAATATATTTGTGTGGCTTTTGTATTGTAATTTTCATATATTGTGTCGTAATTTTTGTGTTGGTTCTTGATGTAATATGTGTTATTTTTGTATAAATATATTTTAGATTTGATTCATAATTTTGTGTGCTAGTCTTTTAAATTATTTGTTACATTTTTGTATCGTAAAATTTTAGATTTCATACTGAGAATTTTGTGTTAACTTTGTAAGTAGATTTATATAATTAAAAAAGAAAAAGAAAAAAAAGCCTAAAATTAAAAAAAAAGGTTGAAATATAAAAAAAATCTGATTCTATCCATCATTATCAAGCGTTTATTTCATACAATTATACTCTATTATTATTATTATTAATTCATCATTTGTCTCTTAATTTTTTTAGGATACATCAATATCCTCGTATTGGTTTGCCCTCTTATTTCAATGCTTGTCTATTCTAACTCTAGGTATTTTAAACACCTTGATTCTGTTTCTTTTGTGTTTTGACCTAATTGGATATTGCGAACTAAACTTGTGGATAACAAAATCTACAATTATTTGGAATACCTTGAATAGTTTGGTTTGCTTAGGCGCTAGAAGCACTTTAACAATCAATTAAGGGTTAAAAGTAAGGGAAAATTAATTACTTTTGTTATTAATATTTTGTTTGTGTTAGTTGCTTCAAAATGTCTCTTAGAAATAGGTTAAGTAGTCTCGAAGAAAGGCAAGATGCTACATTCATGATGAAGGCTCTATAAAAATCCATTGAAAGAATAAACACAATGATGGTCAATATGAATGAGTGAATGGAGAGATAAAAAAGTCATCATAGCCACCTTACAACAAGTAGCTCCATAAAGGATTCCATGTTAAGGAGCTGGATAAGCGAATGATGACTCTATGAAAGTAGAATCATCAATGTATTTTTTTAATTAATATTTGTTTATTTTATTCAATAAGTAATATTTTTGGGGTTCAAAATATTAAAATATAAAGTTTTTAGTGAAAATGAGTGAAAATATATTTTTGGGAATTATTTTGAATTTTTTAATACAAGATCAATAAGAAGACACCATATAAATGCCACGCAAATAAAAAGGGTCAATCGAGCAACATTACATGTACTAGATGATATAGGGTCATGTCATGTGTCAACACGACTTTAGTTCTAAGTATCATCGCGCGGTCAACAGGTATGCCACACGTCATCACCTAATTTATCTATTCTTTCTACCGGGGCACCACACAATCTGTAACCACAAATCACAACGCTCCATATGGCTTTGGCTCAACTACGTTGACCATGACTAGTCCATCCATGCCATGCGTTGTGTTTTAATTTTCCCATTGAATCTCCAGTGCCACGTTTCATGTTCTTATTAACCATCAATGTTAATTTTCTTTTTTTCATCTCAGTCCTTGATCTGAAGTTGATATGACAGTTCATATTTCACCTGAAACTAATTGAACTCCTTGATTTCCCCATAAATCCTAATGAGTCAAAAATTACATATTTCTTTGTATCAATTTTTATAGCCAAGAAGAGAGAAAAATACAGAAAAATTCAAAATGAAATACAATTTTGGTGGAGATTCAATAGCAAATTGGCACTACAATTCAAGAAATTGATTGTACTTCTTCTTATATATATAATACATAATTGATGAACTTAATGAATAATATATAATTTAATTGACATGAGAGTGTGATTATATTAATTACTATATGATATGTAGTTTATTTGAGAGATTAATACATGCTAAGTTAGATTCAATTGATTATGTAATTGATTGTTAATTATACTGAGAGATTTTAGTGATTCACATGCTTAAAAAATTGGAAGATTAAGTATTACTAGATATTTTCTCATATATTTTCTTAGCTACCAAATCTAAATTAATTAATTACTATTATTTATTTTTAGTTTTTTTTAATTTTTCTTTCTTAAAACATAAAAAACACAAAAAAAATAATTTGTATTTTTTAGTTTTAAAAATTAGTTTCTAATAACATAATCTATGTGAAAACGATTTTTCTTATCATTATATTAATGTTACGATACGTATATTTGCGTATTTATTGCACATAATTCATGTTCGATCAAGTTTTTGGCCCCGTTATATGGGATTATAAACATAAGAAATTAATTTTTATTTAATTTTATTTTAGTTATCTTTCTTTACTTATTTTTCATAATTTTAATTTATTTATTTTTAATTTTGACATCTCTTTAGTGCTATTAGAAACACATTTTAGTGTATTGCATTACCAGAGTTTGAAAGGGAGAAATTTTGCTTTTAGATTTCGAAATTGGGTGTACTTTGAGATTAATAAGAAAACAACGAGTTGTCGCCCAAGTTTAATAAAAGGATAATCTATTAGAAATAAATAATAATGTACTAAATTTGAACAATTAGATACCATTAATGGATTATAGGAATAAAGCTATGAATGAATATGCAATACCTATGTTAGGAGTGTTGAATCTAAGTATTACATGACCAAACATTTAAGCTTATCAGTTTGACTTAATGCCAATGATATTTCAAATGCTACAAATAGTTGGACAATTTAACATATTACTAATAGTGGATCCTTATTTACATATCATATTATTTATTGAAGTTGGAGATTCATTGGTGTAACTGATGAGACATTTAGGCTTAGATTGTTCCCTTATTCTTTGTGAGACCATGCTCGAGCTTGATTAAAAATTTTGTCACCTAATTCCATTACAATTTGGAATGATTTGGTAGAGAAATTCTTGATAAAATATTTCCCACCAACAAAAAATGCCAAGTTTTGGAATGAAATTACCTCCTACCAACAATATAAAGGGGAATCTTTATATGAAGCATGAGAAAGATTCAAAGAATTTCTAAGAAAGTGTCCTCACCATAATATCCCTCATTGGATCCAAATGGAGACTTTCTACAATGGTTTCAATGTTCAAACAAGAACTATTATTGATGCATCCACTAATAGAGCTTTGTTAGTAAAATCTTATAATCAAGCTTATGATTTACTTGAGAAAATGACTAGAAATAATTATCAATGGCCAATGGACAAAATGACATCCATAAAAAGCTTTAGTCCATGAGGTAAATGATATCACGACACTTACAACTCAAGTTTCATCTTTGGTAAATCTTTTTGAAGGCTCAAAAATCACCAGCTAGTATAAACCAGATTCAAGATTTAGGGGTGTCCCTTATCTTTTTGTGGGAGAGTTCATTTGTTTCATAATTTTCCAAATAATACTGAATTAACATACTATGTGGGTAATGTGAATCAAAACAATAATCCATACTCGAACATATATAACCCAGGATGAAGACAACATCTAAATTTCTCTGGTAGTAATAACAACAATCAAAGTGGTAATCAATTCAATCTTCAATCATTTTTGTTACCTGGTTTTCAACAACCATAACAATCACAAGACCAAGAGAAGAAGCCACATATTGAGGATAATGCAAATGCTTTAATGGGAATGATGAAAGACTTATATCCAGTCAATCAATACAAAATTGTTAACTCAAAAAGCTTCGATTCAAAATTTAGAAACCCAAATGGGGTAACTTGTCCAGGCTATAAAGCAAAGGCTTTAAGGTAACCTTCAAAGTGATACAATTATAAACCCAAGGATAAAAAGGTAAGGAGCATTGAAACACCATAGCCTTAAGGGGTGGTAAAACTTTAGAGCAAGAACATGAAGCTAAAAAGGATGAGGAGGAACAAGAAATTAACAAGAATGGGGAGGAACAAGTGGATAAATAGAACACTAGAAAGGAAATAATTAAGCCAAGAAAGAGCAAACTCTACAAACCCACTATTCCTTTCCCTCAAAGATTGCAAAATAAAAAGTTAGACACATTTTTTAAAATTTCTAGATGTATTCAAGAAGCTACACATAAATATACCATTTGTATATGTACTTGAATAAATGTCTTCTTATGCAAAATTTCTTAAGGATATACTGTCTAAGAAAATGAGGCTTGGAGATAATGAAACAATAACCTTGACTGAAGGTTGTAGTGCCATCCTTGCTAGTAAACTACCCCAAAAATTGAAAGATCTAGGTAGCTTTGACATTCATTACACAATTAGGAACATGAAATTTGAGAAAACACTCTGTGACTTAGGTTCAAGCATTATATGCCATTATCATTCTTAAAGAGATGGTAAAGCCAAACCCAGTTTAATAATATTACAAATGACAAATATATCAATTAAGTGACCCTAGGGTATGGTAAAAGATATGCTAGTAAAAGTAGACAAACTCATATTTCCAACGAATTTCATTGTACTAGACATGGAAGATGACCATAATATTTCTATCATACTTGGTCATCTATTCTTAGAAACCGGAAGAATATTCATTGATGTACAAAAATTTGAGTTTACAATGAGACTGCAAGATGAACAGGTAACGTTTAAAGTTTTTAAAACATATGAACCGCCTGATATTGATAATGTTAATGAATGCTTAAGGATAGATGTTACTGATCATAATGATAACTTTAAAAATCTGTTGAGTCACCCACACTTTACACATGATGTTATGAACAATGAAGTAAAACTCACCAAGAAATAACCCAATCTATTTTAATTTTGAAAGTATGGAATCTATTATTTATATTGTTGATTGTGTGAACTATTTAGAAGCTACACCTAACATATGTTTACCTAATGTGGTTGTGGAGAATTTTGAGATAGGATCTAAGTTCAAACCATCTATTAAAGGGTCACCAAGTTTAGACCTCACACTTTTACCTTATCATCCCAAATTAAGTAGGCAAGCCAAATAGTCCAACATAGAGGTGAAAAAGATGTTAAAAATACATAAATTGGATGAGTTACAATGGAGTACATATAAGAATGCCAAAAAGTACAAAAAGAAAACAAAAATATGGCATGATAATAGACTTGAACACTGTGTTTTTAAACTGGAACATTAAATATTATTGAATAATTAAAGACTCAAATTATTTTTGGGAAAACTCAATAGTAAATGGATACAAAAGGATGTATCTTAAGACTTGATAAACCCATCTAGTCAAGGACATTAAACATGAAAATGGTTGGAAGGCAACCCAACGTTATTTTACTTATATTTTTATTGTTTTTATTTTTTAAGTGAATAAGTGTGGAAAGCAATGACGCAACAAGATTGAGCAGTTTCAACGATAGATGTGGTATGCTAAGACTTAGAGAGTTTTCTTTCCTTTTACATTTTTCATATTTATATGTGCACATTGGGGAAAATGTGCAATTTAATTTACGGGAGAAAACTTCATTCTTTACTTTAATATTTAGTATGCATTTTTAATTTTTAGGATTTTTTTAATTTTTAGGATGTTTTTAATCATGATTTGTGTAGAAATCGATAAATATATAGAAACTAAATCCATGCATGCTTGATATGAAAGATATGAACTCAATGATAAAATTGGTTGCCATGAATAAGATAAGAAATGTAACATGTTCTTTAAGATACTTACATTAATTATGTGATATGATTGCTAATTTTGATTGGATTGATTCAACTTTTTATGCGTTCATGGTTGATTTTGGTGTTCTTATTGAAAGAAAATTTGTGGTGAGTTATATGATTTGATGAGATATACTAAGTTTTAGAATTTATTTGTTCATCCCTGAAGGCAAAATCCTAAATAGTATTTAGCAAAAGAAATGATTTAGGCCTTATTTGGATCGATTGAGTCTTTTAAGCTAACAATTGTTAATATTCGTAGTCACCTATTTGAGCCTAATTAAGAATCTTTCATATCTTTAGGTCATATTTTATGTCTAACCAATAAGCATTACCATTACGCTTACACCTTTAGTTTGTATGAAAAGAAGAAAATGCAATCACCTATATGTTATATAAAGTGAGCTGAAATGTAATGTACCCAAAAAAAGAAAGAAAAACCTAACACAATTATCCCTCTAAAGAAAAATAAAATAAAATTGAAAATAAGTTTAGGGGTATTATGAAGTTACAATAGAAAAAATATGGAATGAAAAAATATGAAAAGAATGATAAGATAGAGTGTACTAAAATATCAAGTAAAAACTCAATTATAGTTAAAAAGTGCATGATGAATAAAGAATAAAGCTAAGATGTGAAAAAAGCCTAAATGTCTTCAACGAACTTATGAAGAGGAAGAGCTTGAAGATGAAAATTGAAAAAATAATGGGGATTTTGAAGAAGAAGAGGAAAGGGTACCTAGAGGAGTTAGAAACAATAGAGGAGGTATGTAGAGGCCAAAAGATGGATTTGATAAAAATATAAGTAGTATTAAAATGAAGATGCCACCATTTCAAGGAAAGAATGATCTAAAGTTGCACCTAGAATGAAAGAAAAAGGTGGAGCATATCTTTGAGTGTCACAACTACTCAAAAGAGAAGAAGGTAAAACTTACTATATATCATTGAATTTATTGATTGGGTCACAATTACTCGAAAGAGAAGATGCTAAAACTTGTTGTCATTGAATTTATTGATTATGCACTAAATTTATGGGATCAATTAGTGATTAGTAAGAGAATGAATCATGAAAAACCTATTTATAATTGGGAAGATATAAAGGCCATTATGAGAAAAAGATTTGTTCCTAGTTAATATTATAAGAGCTACACCATGAACTACAAAGACTTAATTAGAGATTAAGTTAGTAGATGAATACTACAAAGAAATGGAAGCAGTTATGATTAGGGCCAATGTAGAGGAAGATAAGGAAGCCACAATGGCTAAGTTTTTGAATGGGTTGAATTTGGTCATTGCCAACATTGTAGAACTTCATCATTGTGTAGAGTTGAGGGATATGGTTCACATGAAAATTAAAGTGGAAAGACAACTAAGAAAAAGAAGTAGACAAGTATTGCCGCCAAAATCAAGTCCTACCACATCAAAATTGAATCCTACTCTGCCTTGGAAATCAAACTAGAAAAAGATGAATGATTGAGTTACAAGCCTAGGCATGAGGTAGTTAAAGCCAAAGAGGTGAAAAAAGGTAAAGTTGAAACCCCAAACCGTAATTGTGATATTAAGTGTTTTCATTGTCTTGGTAAGGGTCATATAGCTTCTCAATATCCAAAAAAAAAAAAACAATGATCATGCAAGTAGATAAGGAGGTGGGAACTAATAAATAAAGTGAAGATGAAGAAATGTCACCACTAGAGGATTGATCGACATAAATTATTTATAATAAACACATAAGTATATTATCGTAACAAATAATATAATGATAAAAAAAATATCGTTTCCACAAAGATTATATTATTAGAAACTAATTTTTAAAACTAAAAAATAAATATTATTCTTTTTGTGTTTTAAGAAAGCAAAAATAAAAGCATTAAAAATAAATAACAGTAAGTAATTGACTCATAATGCATTACAATTATCCTCACTCTATAGCATAACATATTATTGTATTTTTTATACAAGTTAAAGGTGCAATGGTCAAGATAATTCTTATTAGTTAGGCACAAAATATGGCTTAAAAACATGAAAGATATTAATAATGGTTAACTTGAAAAACTCAATCGATCCAAATAAGGCATAAATCATTTCTTATGCTAAATACTATTTAGGATTTCACCTTAAGAAACAATCAAATAGATTTTAAAATGTGGTATATCTCATCAACTTTCATAACTTACTACAAATTTTCTCTCAATAAGAACACCAAAAATCAGTCATAAACACATGTATAAAAATTTGAATTAATTCAATCAAAACTAGCAAACATATTACATGATTAATATATCTATCTTGGCGAGCATGTGACAATTATTTATCCTAGTCATGAAAACAAATATATCATTCAGTCCATACGTTTCATATCAAGCATGATAGTAGTTGGTTTCTATGTATTTATCAATTTCTACCCAAATCATGATTAAAAACATCCTTAAAATAAAATAAAAATTCTAAAAATTAAAAATGCATATTAAATATTAAAATAGAGAATAAAGTTCTTTCTCCCAAACTTAAATTTCACATTGTCCTCAATGTGCACATATAAATATGAAAAAATAAAAGGAAAGAAAACTTCCTTAGTCATAAATACCACATCTGTAGTTGAAATGCTCAATCTTGTTGCAACATTACTCTCCATATTTATTCACTTGCAAAACAAAAACAATAAAAATATAAGTAAAATAACATTGGGTTGTCCCCTAACCAACGTCATGTTTAACATCTTTGACTAGAAGGTCATATCAACTCTAAAGGTACATCTATTCGTGTCCATTTACTATTGAGTTTACTCAAAAATAGTTTAAGTCATGAATTGTTCAATAATACTTTATATTTTGGTTTAAAAACACAGTTCTTAATTCTCTTATCATGTCATTCATCTTAAAGGTGTCATATTTTTCAAGAGTGAAGTCAAATGAATATTTTGATCATCATTGACTAACCCTTCAAATTGATTTGTTGGTACCATTTGAATGATTCATGGCTTAAGCTTGAAATTGTTAGCATTTATGTTTGGTCTATTGATAGATAATTGGGCTCCGTTTACTTGTGGGATTGTAAAATCCCTTAAAGATTTAAGGACTATAATAACTCGTTGATCCTATTATCATGTCATAACACTTGGTTGATCTTGTGCTAACTATTTTCTTCTTAAGCAAAGTATAATTCTCTTTATTTTTGGACCAAAATAAACAAGATTTTCACTTATCAACATGGGCATATAATAGAAACACTAAAACAAAAATTAAAAGGCCTAAACTAGTATAATAATAACCATTATAAGTAATTAACTCCTCGTAACAATGTCAAAAACTTGATCAACACGATGCAATCTGCAAGTATATGTGTCGTACAAGTAATATAATGTACCTAAGTACGGATATCGATTCCACAGGAAATTATATAACTTATAATCCATTACCAATATAATTGTTACGAATATTATTTGACAATAGAAAATTATAAAAATTGAAAAATAAATGACAACTAATTGTAAATCGCAAGACTCAATAACTATAAAAATATATGAGAAAACAATCTATGAATCTTTAATCCTCAAATTTCCTAACATGTAAATCATAAAAATTTCCCTCAATATTATCATCAATTAATTATATAATCAATTTAACCTAAACTAGCATGCATTCATCTCTCAAATTCACTATACACCATATATTAATTAACCTAAATACCTAATTATGCTTTTTTTTCAATTAAATTACATACTATTCATTAAGTTCATCAATTATAGATCACACATCTCTGCCTAGAAACTATGTATATTATTTAATCAAGAAAAATAATTAAATAATTCTCTCAAATATATTAATTATCTCTATAGATCAATTATTTGTCAAACAATTAATATTATCAAAATCAAATTAAATAATATAATTGAATTGAAATAAAAATTGTGGTAAAATATTAGACCATCACATGTATAAAATTGGGTTTATAAGACCCTTAGATTAATAAATTAACTAGACATAATTATGTTCTTAAAGCTTATATTTTTCATAAAGAAAGATAATACAATTGATAAAGAAAGGAGAATAAGAAGAGATACATTTAATCTCTTGATTTATACCACTAATTTTCTCTTGAATCATTTACAAAGTTGTGTCTTCTTTAATCTCCTCTTGAATCCTTCACAAAGTTGTGTCTTCTCTATTCTCCTATTGAAATTTTTCTCTTCTTGGAAGCTACTAGGACTTGTGATCTTAATTGTGTTTTCTTATGATCTCTCTATGGTGCTTTAAATAGGCTGAAATTGATCCAATTAGATTAGGATTCATATTACTTTAATCTAAGGGTTGAGATTGAAAGTTAGGATTTAATTTTGTGCTCATGCTTTTTAATCCTCATCGCTCGATCTATTGAGCCTACTCTCTATCGATCGAGCAATGACCCTTCGATTAGTCTAGTTATACAAATTCTATCAATCTAGTGCCTAGTTGATCGATCCTATAATTATGTAGTTATCCTTATTTTTGACTATTTTTGGTCCGTTTGATATCTTTTCACCTACATTATCATATTAAACACAAATTAAGATTAATCATGATATTTTAACACATAACAAGATAAATAAGTGATTTAGAAGTAGATAAATAGCTCTACTTTTGTAGAGTTATTAATTATCACCTCAAAAAGTAATTTGCCTATCACCGTATAATATGGTGAAAAGATTAATAAATATGAATCTGCTTTCAATTGCAATGAATTGCAATTAAATATACAAAATAAAAAGGTATTTTGCCATTATGGCATACAACTAAGGACCACAAATGCATTTATTACATTAAAGATTAGGAAGAAGACATAAAGAGTTTAGCTTCATAAGAACCATTGCCATCAAATGACTCTAAATAAATATAGGATCCATACATAGTAAACAAGTGCTCCAGCCTCAATAATGTAGGTATTAACTAAGAAAGTTCGGTGAAATAGTTAAATCTTATCTATGTAAAAGAGAACTCTTATGTCTATAAAAGAAAACTCTTATTTCAAAGGAAAACATACCTCTCACACTCTCTGAAAAACTTATTCACTTAGCTCCTATCTTTCTTTTGTAATCTCATATCTAAGAATGAGTAACTAAAACATTATTCAAGATTTTTAGTACTCTAGTTGCAATAAACTATTATAATAAATAAAGTCTATCTTAAATAGAAACTCTTATTTGTGACTCTAACCTTAAAAAGAATGTGTAAATACTATAAATCGTCATACGTCAAAGACATAGAGTGGATCTAATTAAGAAGTTACCTTAAGGTATATAAAAAAAGAAGACATCATATAGCGAAAGATAGAGAAGAATCCATATTTATCTAATCAATTACAATTATATACTATTTATTAATTTATCACTCATTTAATAATTAGTATAAAATATAAAAGGAAAACATATTAAAAAAATAAACCAAGAGTTAATTTATATAGAAGTAAAATAAAAAGCTAAAGAAAGTCTAAAAGATGTTACATATTTTAAAACATCTTTATTATACTTTAAGAAATTTATATCAAAAAACTTCACTAAATATCAAAAGTAATTGAAAGTCTATGAAAAAAGACATGATCAAATAAAATGATTTGATAAAGATTTTTTAAATCTAAAAACAAGAATCATATCAAATGTACATTAAAATAATGAAATAAAATAATTAAGTCATTGGTTCAATAATGAATTTAATCCATAAAATATTGAATTAATTTTAATATATGATAAAATAAAATAAAAAACTTAATATATGATCGATCAAAATTAAAATAATATAATCTTAATTTGATATCCGAATCATCAAATTAATAAAGATAAAGAATATTTAAGAAAAAAAAAAGAAAATCTTAAATTTATCGGTTGTACAAAATCATACAAAAGGTTTATAATCATTTCAGGCTTATAAAACAAGAATGGTAAAAAAGAAAAATTATAATTTTGTTTACTAGAAAAAGTCAAAAATTTATTATTTAAATAAAAATGATTTTTTTTATATAGAAAATGATATATATACACATTTGCACAAGGTTTCGAATGAAGTCATGAGGCCCATCACTGCAACAACTCGCATGGACGGTCTTGATCTGTCCGCATATCTCTACACGTGATATCTAAACCAACTACCTAATAATGTGTGATAGAAGCAGGTAAACCTTTTTTCAGACTATGTGTCCACGCCCGTACAATTGGCGTCTTTCACGGTGATACCGATGCATTGCTCTCATTCGTCAGATCAAACTCATCAATCGTTTTCTGCCGTCGATAATTTCTTATCCGTAATTATTCTTGCGATGCGAGTTATAGACTTCGAAGATTTAGAGAAAAATGGATAAACTCACTTGAGAGCGCGATCTCTCTTCTTTTCTCTCCTCTCCTCTCTCTCTATCTCTCTAGACTGAGACCTAAGCAAGCCTTAATCTATCAACTCTCTCTCTCTCTCTTTAAAAGAGCTATTTTTTCACACACAATCAGGTAAAATCCCTCTCTGCTATTTGTTATTTTATTATTGATTTTACGTGGTTCATTTTAAGCCGGCTTATCTATTTTCAAAAACCCTAACGAAAAATTGAAAACCTTGTCAGGATCTTATTATATTCATGATGTAATTCTTGTTCTTATTGCATAATATATTAAGAGATTCGAAATTCTTCTAGTTGGTATATTGGTAGTAGTCTTAATTTAAATTGGTCTGTTTGGATATTACGATTTATTAATTATGTCTGATGCTTAAAAAATAGTTTTTTTTTTGTTTGTCAATTATTATTACTTTCGCTAAGCGGGTTAGCTTTTGGGTTTTTGTGAATCTAGGGTTTTGAAGCAACATTTGAAGATTTGGGATGGAGAATGAAGCTTTGATTGTTTCGGAGACTAATAGGCATGAGGATAAGAATACTGTGGACATTGTATTCTCCGATGAGGAGAGGGTAGAGGCAAGCGCTGGGTTAGGAACTGATGGACGAGATGAATTAGAAGAAGAGGTTTTTGAGGAGGCTGTTGAGGAATATTTGCAGGAACAGGGAGTGAAATCTGATATTACGGATGATACCGTTGTTGGTGAGGAGAGAAAGATGGAAATCAATGGTGATTTGGGCTTGGCAGGAGTTGATGATATTCCCAGTGTAAGAGACGAGGTTGAGAAATTTGATGAGGCAATTGGAGTGTCCGGGAAAGTTGGGGAAGCTAAGCTGGAGGAAATAGCACCTGCTGCTGAAGTGATGGGAGCTCTGACAGAAATGAACAGTGATAATGGAGTTGCAGTTGTGAGAGAGATTGATGAGGGAAGTACTGATGTACAATTGGCTCCTGATGAAGTGAACGAACTGAACAATGGTGGTTTGATTGGTGGTGGAGAAGATAAGGGGAATGATATCTTGCACATTCAAGAAGATGGTGAAACAGAAGCTCCAAACGGTGTGGTGGGTGGTGGAGAAGACGGGGAAAAGGATATTTTGGACATTCAAGTAGATGGTGAAACAGAAGCCCCAAATAGTGTGATGGGTGATGGAGAAGATGGGGAAAAGGAGATTTCTGAGAAAAATGCTACTGGTGAAATAAAAGCTGAAAATGATGAGGGTGGTGGTGAAGCTTGTGAAAAGGAGGGAGTTACTGTTGTACAATTGGCTCCTGATGAAATGAACCGATTGAACAATGGTGATTCGATTGGTGGTGGAGAAGATAAGGGAAATGATATTTTGGACATTCAAGAAGATGGTGAAACAGAAGCTCCAAACGGTATAGTGGGTGTTGGAGAAAATGGGGGAAAGGAGATTTCTGGGAAAAATGCTATTGGTGAAATAGAAGCTGACAATGGTAAGGAGGGTGGTGGCAAAGCTGGTGAAAAGGAGATTTCTGAGATTGGTCATGGTGGAAGAGTAGAAGCTACATATTGTTCAGTTGGAGTGGAAGATGGAGAAGAGGGGACTACTGAGGTTGGTGCTGGTGGAAAAATAGAAGCTACGAATGGTGTGTGTGACATTGATGTAAAGGAAGAGAAGCCATATGCTCAAGTGGCGAAAGAAGAAGAGAAACAATATGCACAAGTGGCAAAAGAACAGGTAGAGAAGCAAAGTGCTCAAGTGAATAGGCAACAGGAGACTAAGCCAGCACAACAGCCTCATGCTTCATCTGGAAAGTCTCCCAATCTTGCTCCCCCTCCTGCTCGTCCTGCTGGCTTGGGTCGTGGTGCCTCTCTTTTGGAGCCTGTTCCTCGTGTGGTACAGCAGCCTCGGCTAAATGGTTCTGCACCTCAGGTTCAAAATCAACAGATTGAGGAACCTGTAAATGGCGACGTAGAGGAGTCCGACGAAACTCGTGAAAAACTTCAGATGATCAGAGTAAAGTTTTTGCGTCTGGCGCATCGTCTTGGGCAGACTCCTCATAATGTTGTTGTGGCACAAGTTTTGTACAGATTGGGGTTAGCTGAGCAACTGCGTGGAAGAAATGGAGGTCGTGTTGGTGCCTTTAGCTTTGACCGTGCAAGTGCCATGGCTGAACAGCTTGAGGCTTCTGGTAACGAGCCCCTGGATTTCTCTTGTACAATTATGGTTCTTGGAAAGACAGGGGTTGGAAAAAGTGCAACCATCAATTCAATATTCGATGAAATGAAGTTTAACACAGATGCTTTTCAGACGGGTACAAAGAAGGTTCAGGATGTTGTGGGAACAGTTCAAGGTATTAAGGTACGGGTTATTGACACACCAGGCCTTTTATCTTCATGGGCTGATCAGCGTCAGAATGAGAAGATTCTTCACTCTGTTAAGCATTTTATCAAGAAGACATCCCCAGACATTGTTTTGTATCTTGATAGACTGGATGTGCAAAACCGGGATTTTAGTGACATGCCACTCTTGCGCACCATTACAGACATTTTTGGACCTTCTATATGGTTCAATGCCATTGTGGTATTGACCCACGCTGCATCTGCTCCACCAGAGGGCCCAAACGGTACTGCTTCTAGTTATGATATGTTTGTCACTCAACGTTCTCATGTTGTTCAGCAAGCCATTCGTCAAGCAGCTGGTGACATGCGGTTAATGAATCCTGTTTCTTTGGTGGAGAATCACTCTGCTTGCAGAACAAATAGAGCAGGTCAAAGAGTCTTGCCAAATGGTCAGGTTTGGAAACCCCATTTATTACTTCTTTCTTTTGCATCAAAAATTCTGGCTGAGGCTAATGCCCTATTGAAGTTGCAAGATACCCCTCCTGGAAAGCCTTATACAACTCGATCTAGGGCACCTCCTTTACCTTTTCTTCTTTCATCCTTGCTTCAGTCAAGACCACAGTTGAAGCTGCCTGAGGAACAGCTTGGTGATGATGACAGTTTGGACGGTGATCTGGATGAGTCATCTGATTCTGATGATGATTCAGAATTTGATGAATTGCCTCCATTCAGACGTTTGACAAAGGCCCAGGTGGAAAAGCTTTCCAAGGCTCAGAGAAAGGCCTATTTTGATGAGTTAGAATATAGGGAAAAGCTTTTTATGAAGAAACAGCTGAAGGAAGAGAAAAAACGGCGGAAGCTGATGAAAAAAATGTCTGATTCAGTTAATGATCAGCCAAATGATTACAATGAAAGTACAGAGGAAGAAGGTGCTGGTGCAGCATCTGTCCCTGTACCCATGCCCGATTTGGCTTTACCTGCTTCCTTTGATTCTGACAATCCTACTCATCGCTTTCGCTATCTTGATTCTTCTAACCAGTGGCTTGTGAGGCCTGTTCTAGAAACTCATGGATGGGATCATGATATTGGTTATGAAGGAATAAATGTTGAAAGATTATTTGCGGTTAAGAACAAAATGCCATTATCTTTTTCTGGTCAGATCACGAAAGATAAAAAGGACGCCAATGTCCAAATGGAAGTAGCAAGTTCAATAAAACATGGGGAAAACAAAGCTACTTCATTAGGTTTTGATATGCAGACGGTTGGGAAGGATATGGCCTATACGCTACGAAGTGAAACCAGGTTTAGTAATTTTAGGAGGAATAAAGCATCTGCTGGTGTCTCAGCTACTCTCTTGGGTGATGCCTTATCAGCTGGATTGAAAGTGGAAGACAAATTAATTGCTAATAAACGGTTCCGATTAGTTATGACCGGTGGTGCAATGACTGGTCGAGGTGATGTTGCTTATGGTGGCAGCCTGGAGGCCCAGTTAAGGGATAAAGATTATCCTATTGGTCGTTCACTATCAACTCTTGGGCTTTCTGTCATGGATTGGCATGGTGATCTTGCTATTGGGTGCAACATACAGTCTCAGATTCCAGTTGGGCGCAATACAAACTTGGTTGCTCGTGCAAATTTGAATAATAGAGGAGCTGGGCAAGTCAGTGTTCGCTTGAATAGCTCAGAACAGCTTCAAATAGCATTAATGGGCCTCATTCCTCTATTAAGAAAGTTGCATGGTTATGCCCAGCAATTGCAGTATGAGCAATGAAGAGACTTGAAGCTATACTCTATGCATATTGTAGCAGCCTTGCGACAATAGATCATCATCAGTGAAGTTTCCGATGTAGCAGCGTAAGTCAATGTTCATCACAAGTGAGATATTTTAGATATTTTGCACTGCCTATTTGATCAATTTTCAATCTACAAAATGTTTTCCTAAGATTGTATGCTTCTTTATTAGTAGATAGTCTTATTTGGTGATCTTATTTATGTTGATTTACTAGACTAAGTGGTGCTATACCTCATTTAGGATCTGCATGTGAAAATGAATCTACTTTTCAATATTTGTTGACTGGCTTCTTGCTACCCTTGTTTTTTCAGGTTAATGTGTTCATTTTTTCTCCTACTTAGATCAGGATTAATTTATGTACGCCCTTTTGAATGGAGATGTTTCATCTAGTGCATGGTAAACGGTAAAAGAATCCTTGTAACTGCAGAAGCTAATCTTCTTTTTATTAGAAGTGTTGAACATGAGAATAATATTTTATCAACTTTTTGCGGAATTTATGAGGAAATTTCCGTCTTTTGGAATTTATTGTTTGGTTGTTTTTTTCAATAAAATTTATTCGATGTTACTGATTCGTTCAGTTGCGCTACCGATTTGTTCGGTTGCATTGGTGATCATCTGGCTAAGAATAGACTTTGATTCTACTGTCTGCATTGACAATCCTGCTTTGTTGTCGTTTAGATTAAGGACATGAGTTGTGGACCATAATTGTCCTTTAGATTAAGGACATGAGTTGTTATTTGTTTAGAGTAAGATAACGGGGTGTCGTATCTTCTTGTTCTATCTTTATTGTCTTGCATCGTCAGTCATTTAGTTACTAGACACATATAAGCCTAAGGACAGTGGTTGCGCTTTAGGGCTTTTATTATATCCTCAAATTTTGCAAGTGAATGTATTGACCTTTAGAGTAAATGAGTGTTAAGCAAGCAAAATTTAGTGGTTGGTCATGTTAATCTCCAAACGATTGAAACCAAACTTAGTCATAATGGTGTGGAGAATAGTTTAAACGTTTCTCCCGAAATGCTGCTTGAATTTGGTACTTTTGTATTTGTGATTTTTGGTTTCTTTTCAAGTTATTTTTTAATCAATAGTAAATCAAGTCTTATGGATAAGTATTGGAAAAATTTATCAAAAATATAAAGTTTGTATGAAAAAAATATCGTAGTTCACTAGATTTTTGTTTAAAAAAGAGAAATTAGAAAGTACATTAAACATTATATAAGTGATTTTAAAGTTTCTTACAAAACAAAAAAATATAAAAAAAGAAGTGATTTTAAAATGCTAGCAATATATTATTTGGCCGGTAGCAAATGGGAATTTTTAAGAAACATGGGTACATGACTGGGTAACTCAATAATAATGTATGAGGGTGACATTGTACTCAATCATGGCGTCACCATTAGTCACATTCAAATAATGAGTCTTAAGCCTAGTAAATCCTCGAAACCACAATGAAAAAACTACCTTTAAAATTTTCCGGTAGGGAAACCAAAATCAATATACATCACCGAGGTGAAAATGCTACATTTCAGGAAGACAAAATAAAAAAAAGCACATAGGGTTCTCTTGCATTACCTATGACATTTGAAGTGAGACTTCTGGACCTTCTCTAAGGAGGTTATCATTGGCATATAAGCTATCGATACTTTTTCAAAAGAAAAATTCAATAAATAAAATTTATCCACTCATACATTCACGCACTTATGGGGCTGAATTTATGTGTTATAATGCTCATAGTTAACATATATCATTACACAAAAGACAATTACTTAAAACTCATTAAATTAGTAATTTGTTGCTTGGATCTGTTACTCCTTGGAAACAAAACCAAAAAGTTAGATTATAACTTAAAACAAATAGTTGATTTGCAGAAACCTTTAGAAATTTTTTTTTTGGCAAACAATATTACCCAATTACTGAGTATTTTTTCACCTAAATTTCTTTAATTTAGTGTTGCAACTAGAGCAATCATATCTGTATTCATAAAATTCAATACATTTAGGTGGCGTTTGGTTCGTGGAATGGAATCGGAATTAGAATCGGAATCGGAATCGGAATCGGAATCGAAATCGGAATCGGAATCGGAATCGGAATCGGAATGGAATGGAAAGGAAACAATTTTGTTTGGTTTGAATCAAGCTCAGAATCAGGATTATAGTGTTTGGTTTGACACTAGAATGGAATGAAAAAAGCTGTAAATGACCTTAATACCCCTACATGCTGTAAAGTTCAAATAATATCATTTAATTACTATTTTTTCGTCAGACAAAATACATTATTGAAATCATTATTTTTCTAAATAAGTATTACTTAATTAAAAAAAATATATTATTAAAATTATTATTTTTCTAAATAGGGTTTAGGGTTTTGAGGTTTGAGATGTGTGATTTAGGGTTTAGGAATTTAGGATTTGGGGTTATATTTGTAGGTTAAGGTTTATGGTTAAAATTATTATTTTTCTAAAAATAGTTTAGGGTTTTAGAATTTTGGATTTAGGGTTTAGGGTTTTAAGGTTTAAGGTTTAGGGTTTATGGTTTTAGGATTTGGAATTTGGGGTTTAGGGTTTTGGGATTTATGTTTTAAGGTTTAGGGTTTAGAGATTTGGAGATTTGGGGTTTAGGGTTTTAGGGTTTAAGGTTTAGGGTTTAGGGATTTGGGGTTTAGGGTTTTAGGATTTGGAATTTGGGGTTTAGGGTTTAGGGTTTTGGGATTTATGTTTTAGGGTTTTGGGTTTTGGGATTTATGTTTTAAGGTTTAGGGTTTTAGGGTTTAGGGTTTAGGGATTTGGGGTTTATGGTTTAGGGATTTGGGGTTTAAGATTTGGGGTTTTAGGATTTGGAATTTGGGATTTAGGGTTTAGGGTTTAGGGATTGAGATTTATGTTTTAGGGTTTTGGGATTTATGTTTTAAGGTTTAGGGTTTTAGGTTTTAGGGTTTAGGGTTTAGGGATTTGAGGTTTAAGGTTTTAGGATTTTAAGATTTGGATTTAGGGTTTTGAAATTTAGGGTTTAGGGTTTAGGGTTTTGGAATTTTGGGTTTGAGAATTTGGAATTTGAATTTAAGGTTATATTTTAGGTGAGGGTAAAATTGGAAAAAAAAGTTTAGATGAGAATGGAATAATGATTACCAAAGGTGAGAGAAGGAATTATGATTCCTTCTCTTTTAGTAATCAGATTACATTCCGCCCTCCATTATGTCCAACCAAACACACAAAATGGAAAGAATCAATTCTGATTCCATTCAATTCCATTCCCTCCAACCAAACGTGGGGTTAGGGTATTATAAAAATTATTATTTATTATTTAACCCTTAGATTAGATGAATAATATACTATTTAAATTTGGTAAGGAAAAACTAACACAAACAGATAATCATAGACAGAGACTTTCAGCCTATGATACTAAATTTATTCACAGATATATAAATATGAAAAAAATGCAACTTCATTTTCATTTTATAGATTAAATATATTAATTATCTTATTTTAATTGATATACTTTAATCATATTATTATTATTATTATTATTATAGATATTTTAGATCAATTTTCATCATTTTAATGACTTTATCTTATACATTTTGAAACAAAAAAATGACTAAAATATTTAAAAATACAACAATAAAATAGTAAAAAAGTACACAGCTTTTGAAAAATGTGAGTAACGTGACAAATTTGTAAAAGTATTATACTAGCCTATGTAATATAATAATACATTGTGGTCTCAAAAAATAATAATAATTTTGATGCAGATAATTACATTTTTTGGTTACAAAATCACTATACTTCTTAGTTAAAATAAAATTGGCACAAGATTGAGGCTAAAAAAAAAGGGAAACATGGGAAGGCAATACCACATCACACAAGAACACACTACGGGAAAATTACCTAAAGCAAGAGTTACATAAAAATAAAAAACATTATATTTCTGAATGCATAAAAAGAAATATCCTATCTGGCACACAAACAGGTAAACATAATAATTAGTATAAAAGGAATGAATTTTTTTTTTATTAAAACTTACAATCCAACATTTCGTATCAAATAACAATTACTGGAATAAGAATTATTCCTAAAGGGGAGTCAGTACAAACAACATTACAAAATGCCATAAGCAGCAAAGCTATCGTATCTATTCTCCTTATCAAAATTGCCTCAATGATTAGATCAATATTGTGAGCAGCTATATCCAAATGCATAATTAAACTGTGAAATTGTACAATCTCATGGAGACCCAACTTCAAACTCTCTTGCCATTTCCATTGAGACTGCTAGCATATTAGTCAGTGTTCTTCAGCAAGCTCATTCTCACTTTTCCCAGCACTGCATGAAAAGCAACTTATTAGTCTAAAAACATATCAAATAACCAAAAACAAAGACGCCTACAAGATAAGTACAATGAGATTCCTTTAAACCACAAAATATAAAGGTACCAAAAATAGATTATGAGGCTGTATCGACCTTCTCAATATCCTATCCTCTACAATGGTTTCGACAGGAAAAATGGATTTTTGTCACAAATTTGTGCCCGGTAAGTGTTGCTCCGGAAATTGGGATAGTTCACTATTGACGTGACAAAAACTTATAAAATGGTATGTTTGGAACAGCCTAGTTTTCTAATATTCCCTGGAAGCCCCTTTCCATTCAACCACCAAGTTTAACATGACAAACATAACACAAGAAGAACATAAAAGTCATCTTCACTTTCTGTTCTCGTTTGCCTCAACTTTTAATTGAGGAGGAAGGTTCATGGGTGCCAGAAAGATGGGCATGAAGGCATGAACACATGAACGAGGCTCAGTTAAGTAAGAACCATAAGATAACAAGTTCACCAGTTGGCAAGAAAGCATGCACTAACTAAAGAAAATCAACTTCTCCTGAACCATAAGAGAAGCTAGGGAGACCCATATTAAGGGAAACATTAGTACCCTGCCATGGTAGATGAGTTTATGATTAAAATATTTATTCTATATTGAAGCACTTGTACAAGCCCTTCTTCCAAGAAGATTTCACAACCAAGCGACCATATCGTATGTGTGCAACATGCATTAAGAAAATACTACTAATGCAAAACTCTTGAAAGTAAAATAAAAAGATTTTCAGTGGCATGAAGATAACAATGTTATAGAAAGCCTGCAACAAAACCAATGTCTAAACCATTCGCAAACAAATTTGATGAATCAATAGTGCCAAGCATTCTCCAATCAGCATTTTTAACAAGCCCTTATTATCGACAAATAGTAATCAGAAGCATGAAAATTTAAATGTTACTGTAATATAATACCCATTGCTCACGTAGCAAAGCATACAAACCTTTGAGGACGAGAATCATCAGAATCAGGCTTCCTCCAACTCTTATCAATTCGATCACCTGGAGAATCAGCCCTCCCATTACCAATTCCAAAGCTTTTTTTCCCAAAAGAATAACTTGTCTCTGCTTTCTCATTTGCCTCCTTTATCTTCATCGATTCAAGTTGCTCATCAATCTTCTTCCAATCCTGCCCCTTCTCAGCCAAAACCTCCTCTCTTGGCCTTGCTTCCCCAAATGGATTCGACACCTTAGGCTTTGCAGGAGTCCCCGAAATAGGAGATATTTCGCTACTCAAAGGCAGCGTTCTTGGCTGCAAATTCAACCTCGGTCTCGCACCCTCAGTCCCACCAATAGTCTCCTCCTTCTTCTTCCCCCAACTCTCCAAATCATCCCCACCACCGTTGGGCCCAAACCCAATTCTCCTCTCTCTCTCAAAACCACCACCATCACTGCTACCATTGAAATTCTCCTTTTTCTTGCCCCAATTATCCGAGTCCGCACCACCACTAGAGCCAAAACCCACTTTCCTCTCCCTCTCAAGTCCTCCACCACCACCCCCAAATCTCCTTCCATCCGACGGCACAAAGCCTTTGTTAGAAACCCAACTGTCAGCTTCATCAGCCTTCGACTGTGAATCAAAGAACCCACCTCTCTCCTTTCTCTCAAATCCATTACCCACCGAAGATTTCTTCGCCGCAGCCCAATTATCGATCTCATCGGCACGAGACAGACCAGAATCTTTATTACTCTCCCTACCACCACCATTCCTATCAGAACCCCTCGATCCCCACCTGGAATCATCACCACGACTACCTCGATCGCCACCCATACCATAAGACTTGAAGCCCCCACCTAGGCGACTGCGGTCGAGCTCCTCGGCAGTGCGCTCACGAGGGGCAGTGGGAAGAAGCAAGCGGTCTTGGTGTGTGAGACCCCTGGGTTCGGTGGGTTTTGGGCCGCCATAGGTTGTGAACTCAGCAAGGCTGACGGTTTGGCCCTTCTTCTTCTTAGGTTTGTTGGCGGCGGCGGCTGACAGAGATGGGAAGTCGCCTGTTTCTTGTGGCTGGGAGGCTTGTAGGTCTTTCTGATGTTGTTGGAGGAGTTCATCTTCGTGTTCTTCAGATTCGAGCGCCCAAGCACCAGCTTTGCCCCACGGAGACCCTGTTGCCGCCATTGTTTCCCTCTAGATTCTACCACTGTGAATGGAGCTTCTTCTTCTTTTTTCGCGAAGTAGGTTGCGTTTTTAAGCAGCGGAATGTGTGAAATAGAGGTGACTCAGTGATATATCACACGTTGGATATTAAGTGTAATCTACCGTTTTGATTTAAGTTAGTGTTTGAACTGTAACAATCTAATTGAATTAAAATTTATATTTTATAATTTTAAATTTATTTATATTATAAATTGATAATAAAATATAATTAATTTTTAAAACAAAAAATCATGATTTTATTTCAATGTTAAATTTTAATTCTAATTTTATTCGAATATCAAATATAATTTTAAACCTTAAATATTATTTAAAATAATAATAATTTTAACTCATAAATATAACTCTAAATCCAAAATTTCAACTCAAAATCTTAAATTTTATTTAAAAATAATAATAATTTTAACCATAAACCTTAAACACAAAAACCCCAAATCTAAACCCTAAATCTTAAATCTTAAACTCAAAACACTAAATCATAAACCCTTAAACTCCAAACCCTAAACTTTATTTAGAAAAATAATTATATTAATAATATATTTTATTTTTAAGTAATAATTATTTTAATAATATATTTTTTTTAACGAAAAAATAAAATTAAATGATATTATTTAAATTTTATTGAATATGAGAGTATTAAATTAATATACAATATTTTCAATTTCATTCAAATTGTAAATCAAATACTATAATATTGATTCATTATTTGATTATATTGATCAAATTAAATTATAATAATAATACTATTTTTTTTTAATTTTATTCTCATTCATATTTTAATTTCATTACGTAAACCAAAAATATGTTTCTATTACTTAGAACTGTGTATTTGTAATTAGTTTAGGGATGATTTGTAGTATTTATTTATTTATTCTTTACATAAATATATTTATTTTTATATAAAAAAATTATTTAATATAAAATTAATAATATACCTAATTCATTAAATCAACAATTATGATCAGGATTTATTATTTTAATTTTGTTACTTAAAAAAATTACAAAATCAATTAGAGAATTTCCTAGGCAAAATTTTGTTACTTAGTTATTTTATTTTTTATTTAAAAAAAGATTATTTCATTTATTACGAAATTTTGACAAGTGCTGCCCTAAATTTTTCGACCAGTTACAGAATTTTCAAAATGATATCCTAACTTACTAATTATTCCTATTTTGATGGCAAAACTAATTTAAGTTTTAGTTTTTAAAGAGTAAATATTAAAAAAAAATACATATACAATCTATATGAATATTATACATAAAAGTTTAAATTTAAAATAATTTTAGATAAGTTATATTTTAAAATAAGGATATATTTATCCTTTATAATTTTTTTATTATCTTATGTTTCCAACGGCTATAAGCTATGTGACGTTAGATTTTTTTTCCCACTCATTTTTCATTTTTCCTTTTTTAAGTTTAAGTTGATTATTTTATTAGTGTTAATTGTCATATAGAATTCTAACATACTATTTGGCATTAAGTTATTTTGAAAAATTAGATAGATTTTTTTGGGTGCATAATTACTTATCAGAAAAAGTATTTTTTGGATATATTTTTTATTTCTCTATCTGTATAACTATATATATTATCCATTCTATTTTTGAAGAAATTAGCATTTATAAAATTAATGGTTAATATGTTTTTAAGCAAAAAGTATGATCGTTAAAAAAGACATGTCTAAAATATATAAATATTTAAAGATTAAATATAAATATTAATTTCCACTATAAGCTAAGCCAAATATTAATATATCTATAAAAATAATATTTTCTATTAGTCATATAATTGAGTTTGACAAAAAAAAAGAAGAAGAAGAAGATAGTCCATCATAACAAAAAAAACTTCTTTATTCTAATATTTATTTAAATTTTCCTTTTCCACAATAAAATTATTTCTAAGAATACTATTATAATTTATATGATTGTGATGTATATAAAATAAACATTAATTAGTGTGCAAAGCACATATTTACTATATTATAGAATCCCAACATAAATTGTTTGACGTTAAATTATTTTAAAAATTAGGTAGATCTTTTTGGGTGCATAACTAATTATAAGAAAAAGATTTTTTCATATATATTTTTTATTTTTCTATCTAAATAACCATATATATATCTATATTATCCATTCTATTTTTTTTTCAGAAATTAACATTTTTAAAATTAATGGCTAATGTTTTTTAAGTAAAAGGTAGTTGTTAACAAATATATTCTAAAATATATAGTTATTTATAGATTAAATATATACATTAATTGCCACTACAAGTCAAATATTAATATATATGTAAAAGTAATATTTTCTATCAATTATATATTGATTTGAAAAGAAAAAAATATTCCATCAATGAACAATTTTTTTTCTTTGCTCTAATATTTACTTAAATTTTGTTTTCCCTTAATAAAATTATTTCAAACAACAATATTATAATTTATATGATTTTGTCATATATAAAATAAACATATTATTGTTATTTTGAATTTAATTTATAAACAACGCATATACTCTTTCCTACTCTATATTATATATAACAAGTCTAAATCACAATTAAATGTTTTTTTAGATAAATATATTCTTGTAATTTAAAATAATGAAATGATTCATTTTTATTTTACTAATATAATAATAAATATAAAAAAATTATATAAATGTATTTTTTTTCAAAAATAAAATATTTTAATTATTTAAAAAATTTAAGTTATAAAAATACTACAAAATTATAGACAAAATTAATTTTTTTTTCCATTTGTCCTCGATATATTAAGTGATAGTTAGGTAAGATAAAGATTTTGATGGATAGATAATAATGATTTTATTTCTACTATCTAATAATATTATCATATAAATGTAATTTTTATAAAAAATTATCTCATTATACTATTTGTTATGCATGATTTACTATTCTACAAATACAATTAGTTTAAGATATGCATGTTCAAACATACAAAAGTTTAAACTATTATTAAAAAATCTTAATATTTTTGCATGTTTTATGTTGATATATATTATTAAAAGTTATCTACTTGTACAATATTATATTATTTGTATTTTGTTGTATTTCATGTTTAAATATTTATCATTTTTTTATTGTAATTAGATTCATTCCTTAAAGAATCTAAATCTATTTACTTATATTTTAATAATAAAAATATATACATATATTTTTTTAAAAAATTAATGACATAAAATTCTTTTATTTATATATTTTATTACAATAACAAAAGTATAGAAAAAAAACAGCATACAATATGTTCGCCGCTGATTTCTTAGCATCATCATCCTTATCTAACAATGAAGTCTTTTATTGGTACTTTTTAACTTATATCGATATAACAATATAAATTCAAAATTTGTTTCTAAAACAAAACATAGTTAAAATTTTGAATCACATATTCTAGTTAATGTTTAATCTATAAATTTTTTATTTATTTTTTTTTATATTCAATAAAAATATTTTTAATTAAATAATTACCGTTTACTTATCTAATGATATAAAGTTATTTATTTGCCTTTTAAAAAAATATTATCTTTTTAACAATTTTTTATTACGACAAATCAAAATTGTAACATCTTTTTTATAAAAAATAATAAGAATAAAAAGCAGATTGAGACAAAAAAATAAAAAAAAAATCACCCTTTTATTTTACTTGAATAATATTTTCCACGTAAAATTCAAGTCAAACTTATTAGAATCTAATTCAACGTATCAATCCAATTCGTGCCTTTTCAAGAAAATAACAAGTAAAAAAGAACATCAATAATCAATTGCAAGTCTCAATTGCATTGAGTTTGATGTGAATGAAGTTGCTATTTTGTAGGATAATAAAATATGTGACTCGTATATTAAAGATGATATATTTTAATATCCAATGAATAAATAATAATTTTTTTATTAATTTATGATGGATCATTTTTTAAAATTATTGATAATTAAAAAAATATAATGTGTTGATATTTTTTTAAGATAAAATAATAATAATAATTAATTACAAGTAACACCCACAACTTACAATATCACCTTCTATGTTATTATTAAATTTGAATGTAAAATAAAATTAAAAATATAAAATTACTTAAAAGAATAAAATTATATTATAGCATATATATATATATATATTATGTCTAAAATTGTGACTGAAAACCTCTTTTAAAATTATACACCTCTTACTCTTGAGGAATAGAATTAAGTAGAACATTATTATTATAGAAAGAAAAAAAATAACTTACGCTAATATTTTAAAAAAATGAATAATAAAAATAATGTTTCAACAATATTTAATGATATTAAATTAGATCAAATTTAATATTTAAATGATTCAAATTATTTGAAATTAACTTAAATAATATTTAATTGAAAGATATTTAATATGAAATAATTAAAATAATTTTTTTTAATAAAAAAATTTATAAACCGATGTAAATTATATTATTTTTAAAATTATAAATTTAAAAAATGTTATAAATATTATTTTTAAAATATAAAAAATATGCCACTACTGTTTACACAAATTAAACTAATATTGCAGTTTGTAATTTTTTTCAACCAATAGTAGACGCACATTAGAACCTCGTGAGCGCTCAAAAATATCCCCAATGTTTTCAATATCTTCAAAAATATCCTTAACGTTTAAAATAAAAATTATAATATCCCTAAGATTTAAGGTATCTTCAATAATGTCCTTATTATTTAACAGAAGCGTCAAAAAATCGTGAAAAATCAAATTAATATCTGAAAAGTCTTTTCTACCCCTATCTATATAGTTTTTGAATATTATTGTTCAGAATATTATCGTAAATACCCTTAAGGTTTTACTTTTCTTCAAAAATACACTTGTTATAATAATTAATTTAACTTTATCAAAAATACCTTTGTTATAATAATTAATTTAACTTTATCAAAAATACTCCTGCTACAATAATTAATTTAACTTCATTAAAAATTTATCGGTTATAATATTTAATTTATCTTCATCAAAAATACCATTATTTCTTAATAACACGATATAAAATATTTTTCAAAAATACCCTTGAAGATAAATTAAGTTAATAAAGCAAACAATATCATGTTAAATATTTTTGGAAAATATTTTATATCATGTTATTGAGAAGTAGAAGTATTTTTTATGAAGATAAATTAAATATTGTAGCAAAGACATTTTTGATGAAGTTAAATTAATTATTGTAGCAGATATATTTTTGATAAAGTTAAATTAATTATTATAACAGAGGTATTTTTGATAAATTTAAATTAATTATTATAACAAGAATATTTTTGAAGAAAAGTAAAACCTTAAGGGTATTTGCGATAATATTCTCAACGACAATATTAAAAAAGCTATATATGTAGGGGTAGACAATAATTTTTCAGATATTGATATGATTTTTCATGGCTTTTTGATGCTTATGTTAAATAATAAGGGTATTTTTGAAGATACCTTAAACCTCAGGAGTATTGTAGTTTTTTTTAAACGTTAAGGGTATTTCTGAAAATATTGAAAACCTTGGGGTTATTTTTGATTTTTTATCCCGCGGGAATAATATATGTATAGGGGTGAGATTACCATTTTTCCCTTAATGTTAAACGGAGATATAACGCTGATAACGTTCATGGGCATTTTTGATATTAAATAAAACTTAGGGATAATTTTGAAGAAACGTAAAACCTCAGGGATATTTGTGATAATAATCCGCGCTAGCACAAAGATCTCATCGGGTAGGGTGAATCTCTCTTCATAAGTTTTATTTTTAGAAGTTTTAAAGTAATATTACAATTACCTCAAAAATTTAAAAAATATAACAGGTACCTCATATAGAAGTTAAAATTAACATAAATAAATAGTAATATTTTATACACAAAAATAAAAAAATAATATAAATAAAAACACATCATATCTTAAGATGTTTTTCATAAGAAATGTTGATTAACCAACCAAAAAGAATTTTAAAAAATAAAAAAAAAACAAGATTAAATCTTAACAAATGAGATGAATTCAAAGATTCGTTATTCTTAAGAATAAGAAAAATACTTCTAATGAAATATATAATTTATTATACAATAAGTAATACATAATGAGTATTAATAACACAGATACAAAAGAAATATATAACATACTATTAATTAACAAATAAATCATTATGTATAAACTATCAAAAATCTTTCAAAAGAATAAACAAAAATTAAATATATCCATTTAAGAGAAATTTAAATATTAATAAAAATACATTTTAGAAAAATAATTGATACGTTAATAAAACTAACACTCGCCAATAGAATAATAAATAGGAAAAATTCTTATTAGGAATGATCTATAAAAATCTAAGATATCAAAAATTAAAATTCACAATATACCATAAGCTTGTCATTAATATTAATGATAAATTAAATCAAGTATTAAGTTTAACCAATGCATTTGAAAAACAATTAATGAAATAATAAAGACATTTATTTTAGGATAGTATATAATAGAATATTTATTAACAAAGAACCATAATAATTTAATATATGAACAAAATGAAATCTTTAATTTTGGTAAATGAAGTTATCAAAAGAGTCTTAATGGCTTGACATTCTACCATCTGAAATCTTTCAAGCAAATCCTGTGCGTATTTCTTTTGGTAAATGAAGTTACCAAAAGAGTTTTGAATTACTTTTATCCCTAAAAAGTAGTGCAGTAGTCCTAAATCTATCATCTCGAATTCTCTCATCATTAATTTTTTGAACTCATCCAGTATTTCTTGATTGTTTCCTGTATAGATTAGGTCATCAACATAAAGTGACACTATTAAAAGTTTGCCTCCAATTTTAGCCTTACTGTACAATGTATGTTCTGAGAGACATTTCCCAAAACCTAACTTGATAAAATAGGTGTCGATTCTACTGTACCATGTATGTGGAGCCTGTTTCAAGCCATATAGTGCTTTCTTCAACTTTAGTACTTTTTCTTCTTTTCCCTTTTGAACAAAACTAGGAAGTTGTTCAACATAAACTTTTTCCTACAATTCTCCATGAAAAAAAAAGAAGACTTTACATCCATCTGTAGAATCTTCTAGGATTTCTTGGCAGCCAAGGATAGGAGCATCCTTAGGGTTTCATGCCTTACTATAGGTGTAAAGACTTCATTATAGTCTATGCCCTATTTCTGTTTGTATCCTTTAGCCACCAAACGAGCTTTATACTTGTAAACTTCTCCTTTTTCATTCACTTTTGTTTTGAACACCTACTTTACCCCTATAAACTTTTTCCCTTTAAGTAAATTAGTGAGCTTCCAAGTGTTATTCTTCTCAATTGATAGTATTTCACTGTTCATTGCCTTATTCCATTTATCTTTCTTCATAGCTTCATCAAAGGTGATAGGATCACTGCCAACAAATAAGGCAAAGTTGATAGTGCTTTCATCTAAACCATTGAAAGTTGTCATATAGTCCATCATCTAGGGAGGCCTTGTCAGCGTTTGAGGGTTTCTCAGATTATAAATCCTCATTTCTTTATATTCTTCGTCACTTTGAGCTGAAGTGTTAGCTTGAGGCTCCTGTGGCGATGTTAGTGGCTGAGGGATTTGAGTCTCAATCACCTGAGTTGTCTTTTCATCATCTGCTTCACTTTCCACCAGCACATTCTTTAGTGTTTCTGGTTTTTCTCCCCAATTCCACCTCTTTTCTTCATCAAACACCACGTCACGGCTTATTACTATCTTTCCTAAAACCGAGTTAAATAGTTTATAAGCTTTTGACAATTCACTTACCCTTAGGAACACATATTTCTCAGTCTTGTCATCCATTTTTTTCCTTTTCTAATAAGGTATGTATACATATGCTATGCAACCAAATACCATGAAATGATTTATAATTGGCTTCTTTCCATTCCATGCTTCTTGTGGAGTCATGTTCTTAACAGAAAATGTTGGAATTTTATTAAGAATGTGAACTGTCCAACAAACAGCTTCAGACCAAAAAGCTTTGGGAACTTGTCTTGTTACGTGTAAAATTCTTACCATATTGACTATGGTACGATTCTTCCTTTCACATACACCATTTTTTGTGGTGTATAAGCTGTGGTCAGTTGTCTCCTAATTCCCTTCGCATTACAGAACTCAAAAAAAAATCCTTAGAACAAAATTCTCCTCCTCGATCTATTCTTAGACATTTGATCCTTTTTTCTGCCTGTGTCTCTACTAAAGAAGTAAAGTTTTTGAAAGCTTCAAAAGCTTCTGATTTTTCCTGTAAGAAATACACCCAAACTTTTTTGATGTAGTCATCTACGAAGGTTACGAAGAATCTTTTATCTCCATTAGATGTAAGGGACATTGGACAACAAAAATCTGAATGAATCAACTCCAGGATCTTGTGAGCTCTTGTTGATTTTCCTGTAGGAAACATATCACGGTCATGTGTTCCCTGTGATATAGTTCTCAAATGTTGTTGAGGAGAGCATTGTGATTTCAGGTAGTCCTTTCACCATGTGCTTCTGTTTTATGGTCCTAAGGTCGTTGAAATAAAGATGCACGTATCTCTCATGCCATCTCCACACTGAAACATTTTCTTTGGCCATCAAACATGTTTGCATTGATTTAATTTTAAGAGAAAAGAGTCGATTTCTCATCATATGCACCATTGCAATTGATCCACGCTTGGGATCATAAATCTCACACTCTCCCTTTTTAATTGTGATCATGTAACCTTTGTATTGCAACTGGCCAACACTTAGTAGATTGTTTTTATGTTAGGTATGTAAAATACATTAGATATTATCTCAATGAACTCATTCTTAGTTCTTTTTGGAATATTGCACTTTCCTTCAACTTTCACAGTTGATAAATCACCAAAACTAACAAAAGTGGTGAAACTCTCATCTAGATTAGAGAATGATGACTTACAATCGCTCATATGGTTGCTACAACCTGTGTCCACGTACCAAGTGTCTTCATTCATGTCTTCCATTGCATGAAAGGCCATCAATAAAGTCTCTTCCTCTTTCTCCTTTCCATTTTTTCTACAAAGTTAGATCTCTCACTCTTCTCTTTGGTCATTTTTGTGTAACACTCGTTTTTGTAATGGCCTAAGTTCCCACATCTGTAACATTTGACCTTTGATTTGTCGAAATGTCTCTTCTTGTTTTGATCATCATCCCTTCGAGTTTGAGAAAATGATTTAGTTCTTTCTATGTTTCACTCCATATCTTCATCTTTTTCTGTAGTTTTTGTTGTAAGTGTGTTGTCCTCGACCTCTTCCACGTCCACCACGGCCTCTAGCTCTTCATCTTGTGTTTTGAAGACTCATTAAAGATGGAAACCTTCAATGCCTGCATTTCTTCAACTACACTAATCATGTTAATTCTTTGCTCATGCATAAGCAAGGAACTCTGAAGTTCATCTATGGACATATCTTCAACTATATTAGTCTCTTCAATTAAGCAGACCACATAGTCGAACTTGGGAGTCAAGGACCTTAGTATTTTCTCAACCACAATATCATATGTGGTTTTCCCACCGTGAAGACGTATCTTGTTTGCCACTGTCATCACTTTTTCAAAGTAGTCAGTTATTGTTTCTCCTTTCTATATATGAAGAGTTTCGAAATCTCTTCTGAAAGTTTGGAGTTGTCCCCGTTTCACTCTGTTGGAGCCCTGATACTTCTTTTTCATAGAGTCTTAGATGTCCTTAGCCGTATCCTTGTCAAGGATTGTCTCCAAAATAGACCCGTCGATTGCCTGAAATAGGTAATTTTTTACCTTCAGGTCCGTTAATTTTAGTGCATCATTTTTTTTCTTTTGTTGAGCAGAAACCTCTGAATTGTTCAATTTAGTCTCTCCAATCCCAGTTTCTATAAGATCCCAAAATTCCTTGGATCTTAGGAAGTTTTTCATCAGCATATTCCATTGATCGTAGTGACCATCAAATTTGGGAATAATTGGTTGGACAAAACTTCCATTTTCTGTAGCCATTTTGCTACTGCAAAGCTTTGGGTTTGCTGTGATTTTTTTTATCCAACCCCCTTCTTGGCTTTGATATCAGATGTTGGGTAAGTTTTCTAAGTCCTTCTCTTGTTCATCTCAATCTTGAAGATTGAGTTCATACAAATTTTGGAGACTAAGAACAGTTTTTCTACTACTATTTTCAACTTCTTATTACATCAATTTATAGGAAACAAATTGTTGAAATTTCACCAATTTTACAGAATTTTAAGAGTTGAGAACACCATCACTCATAAAAACATGGAACATTCCGTTCATGAAAACATGTAACACTCCGCTCATGAAAACATGAAATACTCCGCTCATAAAAACATAGATTACTAAAAATAATCCTAAAATTAAGACACTAGCAACAACTATTAACAAACCCCATTAAACATATACGTGTAAGAGTATATGGCTGTGTATAAATATTATTTTGAAAAAAACAGAGTAGTGTATATTAATTTTCTTTATATGTCTACTTTTTAACCACCTATAAACCCAATTCTCTCACGATACAATTAGTTAATTTAGTCGTAAAGCTATAAATAAAATTTATTATATTAATCGACATTCATAGAAATGTTTTCTTATTATCAGTATTGTTTTGAAGAAACCCTTTAGTATGCATTTGCTTCGAAGACGTACATAAGAAAAGTTATCAAAGACACGATGATTTATGTGCTATATATGTTTGCCAAAATGAAAGTACCATTTATGATTTAAAGTCGATGTATTTTAATTTCACAAAACTTCCAATTTGATCATTACAAAAGACACAAATCAACACAATTCCAACTCAATAAATTAATAAAATTAAACAAATAAAATATCAATCCATCCCTCCATGTCTTGTCTCTCAACATGTTGATCTTCTAGGCTTCACTACTTTTGTACGCTTTATTATACGATGTGAGAATTCAAACAACATTCCACAATTAAATATTTAAAAATAGGGCTTATCTCAATTTCACGTGGCTAGTTGGACTAGTGAAATAGCTAGCCTAGGAATGAGGAGCAAAAGGAGGAGGGTGTGGGAATTTTTCAAATTTTTGGGGGAGGAAAATTTGGATGGATTTTTGGGATAGGAGGAAGAAGAGGGTGCTTAAAGATAGGTATGAGTGGTTTGTGGGAAATTGGAGGTAGATGCTTAAAGAAAGGATGTTTAGGTTTGTAAGTTGGTGGATGCAATGGTTTCTTGTAGATTGGAACAGGCGGTGAAAGAGGCTTTTTGTAAAACGGAGTAGGTCGTGGAATTGGGTCTTGTAGCTTTGGTGGTGCACATGACTTTTTGGGTTTAGGTATCGGTGGAGGAAGAGGTTTCTTGTAGATTGGTACAGGTGGAGGAATACGCTTTTTATATGTAGGGATAGGAGGAGACACATATCTTGGTGCAAATGATTTTTTGGGTTTCGATATAGGTGGAGGAAGAGACATAGGAGGTGAAAATACCTTAGGAGGAGTAAAGAAGTGATGATGTCCAAAACCATCTAAAGGTGGGTGAGGGGAATGTGGCAAATTAGGTAATGGTGGGTAATTGAAGTGAGACCAAAAGAATTTAGAAGTGCATGTGATTGGAGTAAATTTGAGTTTCCCAACAAGTCCAAAGTTTTGTTTTCCATCATTATTGGACTTGGATGATATTATTTTTGAGGATTTTAGGCCTTCATGGGTAGGGCAGGGTGCATCTGATGCACTGTGAAGTTGTGCATAACATTCTTCTTTTAGTTGGCCATCCTTTTCCATTTCTCTAGGAAGAGATACTTTGAATTTTCCTTCTTCATCAAGCACTCCAATCCCTTTAGTTTTAAAGTGCCCATTTTCTGATTTGCAGTCTATATTTACACGAAGACCTGGGAAAAAAAATATTGATTTACATGATCACTTAACAATGTTGTCTAGAATATCTGATGTCTATAATCAGAGGTGGTCAGGCGGAAATATATCTTGTTTAGGGGCACTTCCCTTTTTAAAAAAAATGTGCAGTTAAATTTTTATTAAATAAATAAAATATTACATGTGTTAGATTTGAATTTAGTCCATAACAATGAAATGCAAAATATAGTATTTATACTATAAATAGAAGGTATACTATTTATACTGTAAGTTAACCAAGAAGTATAAAATTTATAGTTTTATAAATATTATATTATATTTAATATGTAATTCTCCATCTAAATTAAAATTCTAAACACATAATTTTTTATTCAAAATTTTATTAAATAAATAAAATATTATATGGATTATATTTGAATTTAGTCCATAATAATAAAATGTGAAGTGATAATAAAATATTATATGGATTATGTATCTCAATTTAAAATTTTAAGCATATATATATATAGATGGTAAATATAATATTTTTTAAGTTTAAAATTTTATGTATAGATTCAATTACATTTTGTTTTAAATAAAAGAAAATAAAATTATAACAAACCTTATATTTTAATATTTATTAATTCCATAATTTTTATTGTTAAATATTTTAACTCTAATATTTAATTAATTTATCTTTATCTTTGTAAATTTTACATTATTAATTATGAACTAATAATGTTCATCTTAATTTAAGGGATAGATTCGCAGTAATATATATAACAACCAAGTCCTATAACATTATTCTTAATAAAAACATGTACCTGAAAAGGCAAGGCTGTGCTTGATTTTATACTGAGAACAATCAACACATTCACCGATTCCAAATACCTCAACTGTTTTATCATCACCATGGCAAAAGCTGACGAGATTCAAAAGAAGCCAAAAGCCAAAAAGTGATCCTAAAAAGGAAGGAAGATTCCTCATTAGAGCCAAAAATCAAAGCACCAAATAGTTAGTATGATAAAGAAATTAAGATGAATAATGAATCGAGGATAAAAGCCACATTATATAGACTTTTGGGTGCTGTAAAGTTAATTAAAAGGCTAACCGACTATGCATTATGATGGTCACGTGAGTAGTAACGAACGTGGTGGTTGACACCACTATATTAATAATTATAATTAATTTTAAATATATATATATAAAATGAATAGACAGTAATTTTTTTTTATTTAATTATCTTTATTATTTTTTAATATTTATTTAAAAATATATTTAATTTTTAAAAATTAAATCTTAACACATCCTTACTTTATTATATTATTTAAAATATTAACATTAATTTTTGTTTTTTTAATTATATAATATATATTTTTAAATAAATAAAAAATATAAAGTAAAAATTAATAAAATTTAATTTAATTATTTTAAATATTATTTATTTTATTATTAAAAATATATTTTTCTATGTAATTACATAGATATAAAAATAATATTAATATATGTTCAATTTTTACTCACCATAATTTTATTATTGTAATAATCATCAATATTTTATGCTTTATTGATTACAATTATTTTTAATTAAAAATTATCAAGTTTTTAAAACTAATTACAGTTTTCGATTATCTATAATTAAAATGTTATCCTACAAGGAATATGGGGTTTTGAGAGTAAAAAAATACCTATAAAATAAAATTATTATTAATTATTGTTAGAATATATTTTTTACTAATAATATTATTATTTTTTATAAATTTTTAAGTATTTTTTAAAATATAAAATTATATTAACCTTAAAATTTATTGGAGTTTTTCTAACAACGTGTTACTGGCTTAGTTAAAGTGTTGACATTATTTTAATTCAATGAGATCTCAACTTAACATTGCTGTAAAATCTTGTCATATTTCTATCTGTCTAAACCTACTTCGCTTGTTCACATTAATACTCTGATTTTTATAATAACTGATTTTCGCTAACGTTTAAGTTGTGAAGTGGTAGACTAATTATTTTTTTAATTTTTTTTAAGAATACATATATATTTTTAAGTTAAGTAGGAGTAAAAGCAAAAAATATTTATTTAATATTAATGAGAATTTATAACCTCACATTTTAATACTTTGTTAAAAGAAATTAACAAGTAATTCTCATCTAAACTTAAGCTATAATAAAAGGATGATTAATCATTTTCTAATAAGTTATATTTTATTCTTAATATTTATTAATAAAAGTGGGTTTTGGTTTTGGTTTCAGAAATAATCATGAATAAAAAGGTAATTTTAGTTGGAAACTTTTAACACAACTACACGCGAATTAATTACATGTGTGATGTGATATGTTGTGATAAGTTAAATCCTTTATTCTATATTTTGATGTAGCCATCCATTTTATTTTTATTTTATTTCTTTACAAATTTAGGACATGCCAACTTTGTTTTTTTTAATCGCTAAAAGTAGAAAGAAATTTATATGAAAGCAGCCCTCTAAATAAATGAAATCAATTAAGCATTTTCTTTTTTTTCTAAAAAAAAGAATTTTTTAGTTATTGGTTAGGGTTAACAATAATAAACTCCTCTTCAGTTTATTATTTTATTTTAATTAGCTTCAAAAATTATATTAAATTTTTATTTATCTTTCAACTCATAATATCAAATATTTCATTAAAAATATATCTTTTTATAAAATAAAATATTCTTTTTTAATTATTATATTCAATCAATTAAACAATTATATATTTTTATTAATTAATTAGCAATAAATAATTAAAAAATTACATTAATAAAAAATAAAATATTATATTTATTTTATGAAATAAATGCTACATTTAATTAAAAAATAATTAAAAATACATATGAATATATATTAATTCGATAAATTCTTATATTCATTCCATAAATATTCAATTAATGTATTTTGAAATACAACATAAGTTTCTCTATCTTTAATTTGGTTAATATTTTAAAAATAATTGAGGATCAAAAAATGATTTAACCTATTATCAAATCATTATTTGAGTTTATATTATATTTTTAGTTTTATGTTGTATTAGTATTTTTTAATTATTTTGTATTATGTACTTAATTTTAGTTTATTATATGTAATAAAAAATTTAATAATTTTTTTAGATTTTTTTCAAATGATAGCTATAGTTTATATTAAATTTTTAGATTTATGTTGTAGTAATAATTTTTTTAATCATTGTGTATCACATACTTAATTTTAATTTTTATATGTCTTAAAAAATTTAATAATAATTTTAGATTTAAATAAATGACATAATATGAATATTATTGTATCAAATTTAATGCAATACTATTCATTGCATCAAAATTAGTGTAAAATATGGTGTAAGATTGGAACAATTTTATACTAAATTTTACACCAAATTTAAAATTACATATTGAGGCTTGAATTGGAAGAGGAAAGCTATAATCACATAAATAGATGTTGGTACTTAATAGCATAATCTGCATCGTCGATCCTGTAAATATTTTGGTTTTATATTTATAAAACTCTCGTAAGTGTACGAATCATTTTATAAAAAATGATAAATATACTCTAAAGGTCGATCTAAGGAAGGAATATATATGATTTTTAATTTATTATTCAAGCTTTTAAAAACAAAATTAAATCTTAAACATCCTATCACGATATTTGAGATTTTTGTGTTTCTAATCTAATAACATAAAAATAAACATAGATACAGATTAAATAAATATTTATGTAAATTTTATCATTTATAATATTGGAATATTTATGGATATAATAACTAAGTTAATTATGCTTGCTCATATTATTTAGGTTATTGAAGATATAAATTAATATTTATTGATTATCTTTCTTTTATATGAATATCATCTTTGTTGGGGTTAGATATTCTTTGTTAACTAAACAAATCAATTAACACCTATGAGTGTGTTTGATAACTAATTTGTTTAATTAAATTAATTTTTTTTTCTAAGAGATTGAATATGAACCATTTAAATGTCATTTTTGGTGGGGTTAGACAGTTTAAACTTTATTCAAGTTGTCTAAATTAAACCTAAGAATTTAATTATCTCAGTACTAACTTTCAAGTTTTAAAACTACTACTGAAAACATGTTGTCAATACATTTTCAGATAATAATTCTTTTAAAAACTTTTGAAATAGAGTTTTACTCTAACTACCGAGCGATTGTACCAGCAAATAAAAAAACACTACTCTAAATTAGACCGGATAACTAAACCTTAAAATTTAATTTTCAGATTTAAGTTTGTAATAAAAAATAATATATTTTTCTCTAACATTCTTAATATAAAATCTTGAATAAAAACAAAATCAATTCATTTTAGAGATATTTACCTATTTAATATTTCACAAGCATAACAACGTTATTATTATATCATGTTTACAAACAACCAATAATGTTAAATTTAATCACACACAAATTAAATATAACATATAAAAATAAAACATAAAAAATAACTATAAAGAAAATAAAATTATTAAAGTACTTTGATGCTAATCTGTTGCTTAAAACCTTCAAACGAAATTTTTATTTCCATTTATTGAATCAAAAATCAAATAAATTACAAAAACATAATTAGTTCTTCTAAAAAAGACAAGAACTCTAAAATTAAGAAAAACTAAAAACTAAGAAATGGAGATAAAATGATTTTGATGTGTGTTTTGGTGTGGAGAGAAAGAAAAAAATGGGTGGAAAAATGATTAAAAACTAGAGGAAACGCATAATAAGTGAATGATGATGTCAGTTGACGTCATTGGAAGGTGAGGTGCGGCGGTGCGCGCAGACTGGGCGTTATATGCGCGACGACTTCGACGTGATTGGACGTTAAGGCGCGTGTTTTTGGCACGGTTGGGCATTATGGCGCACACTGGTAGGCGACTGTGCACGTTGGTCGATGATGCTGGATAGGTGCGTGCGCAATTTCATTCTTTTTGACATTTTTGACTCTTTTGATCTATTTTGTCCAATTTTTCCTTCTTCTTTTTTACTTTTCCTTATTTAATTTATGAATATTTGTGATGCATTGACTCCAGTATTTTTCTGAGTCTTTAAGTTATTTTTTAAGCAAAAATACCTAAAAAACAATAAAAATACCCGTGATTTCGAAAAGATATATTTATATAAAAACATAATAAAATTATATAAATATATATATTTTTAATTAATTAAAATAAATAAAATAATGATAATTTTAATGCTTTTTAAGCACTCATCAATACTAACATACGTCTACGAGAGTATTGCTTAAAGTTTTTGCAATTATTTAAGTCTATTGTATATCATAAGTCCATCTCAATTATATTTAAAGGGAAAATTTTATATTTAACATATTTATATAATTTAATTATAATTATTAATAATAATACACATTATTTAAGATTTAAATTAAATATTTATAAATTTGCAAGTTTATTATTACGGTCATATATATTGTGCCATATGTGAAGATGATCTGCTCTCTCCTATTCTATTCTGGAGATGATAAATAGAAGCACAACCAACTTCAATAATGATTGTTATATATATCCGAATTAAAGGTCAAAAGCTGTCTCAAATTAAAGCTATAAAAATGCAACCATAGTAGGTGACATTTTATTATGACAAAGAAGCAAATTTATATCAATAATTAATGTAATTAAAGTTTGTGTGTAGAATTAATTCACATGAATTATGGTTCAAAGCATATGAGTTTACACATCTGTCTCGGATAGCCTTTGTATTACTTTTCGAACTCTTGTTTGTTTTTAGAATTAAAAAATTAGATTTGACTCAATTTTTTAATTTTTTTTTTCACCTAGACGGTTATGTCATAATATCCTTAAAATCTATATATAATAGTTTTTGATTTAATATAACAATTATTTTTTGTTATAGATATATAAAATATTTTTATTTAATGAAATAATAAAAAATAAAGAATATAAATTTTATTTTTAATTATTAATTGAATGATCGTAGTTTTGAATTATACCAGAAAGATTTAATTTATAATAATAAAAATGTTAATAAGAATCCTTCAAAATATTTATATATTTAATTTAATTATTAATTTATAATAAAAAGTAAATTCATTACAATACTATCATTAATTTTTATCCCTCCAAACCTTTTGAAAAAAAAACTTTATAATATTCTATTTTTTCGTATATTTATATAATTTTTTTTTTCATTTTATTGCATTTAGAAATAAAAAAAATATTTTTTAATTTAATTTAATTTAATTTTAATTATACTACTTAAACAGTAATAATAATGTTATTTACATTCCATTTACGTTTTGCGAACCAAATATGCCTTAAATGACTAATTACATGCTGTGAACGCAAATGGATTCTACAATTCCTTATGATTTGCCAAAGTTCACCTACTAAACACCATACTGATCAACAATCTCAATTGGAGATCATCCAGAATGATTCACTTTATTTATGTTGGACATTAATAAAGCTTCAGATACTGCTTTAATTAACGAACGTTTTCTTGGTGTCGATATTCATGTCTTTTAGTCAAACTTAATTATTGACTTATTGGTACAATCAGTATACTTGTGTTTGTTATTTTTCAGTAATTATGTTTCATCAAAAAATTTATAAATTAATTATATATATTTTTTTAAATATATGACATAAAAAATATTTTTATTTAGTATCAATATTTTTCAAAAAATTCTAATTTAATCATTTTTAAACAATAAAGAGCAAAGAAATTAGTTGAGATTTTTTTGAGTAGGAATAAAATGTGAATTCCTCAACCTTCTCGTCTATATCTTCCATTTATTGTTATTTTAGTGTCATTCCAGCTCCAATTAGCATTATTTTTGGGCCTTTACAGGTGCTGTAAAAGAAAAAATAGTTTCATCATCTCATCTTTCTCTCTTTCTCATCTAATACTAAGAAATGTATTCATATAACCATCCTTATATAGAAGAAGTTATATTTAGAGAGACTCTAACACTTTCTATTATGGTAAAACTATGAAATCCTTATGTTAATGTACAATGCAAAATCCTGATAGGAGGTTTTATGTATGTGCGAATGTGAGTTAATTGATTTTATTTTATGATTTTGTATTGGTTTTTATGTATTGTGAAAATGGAACAAACCCACCCTTGGTTTTTTGTGGGAAAATAGAAGAAGAAAATGTTGGCATGTGAGTAGTGTGACAGATAATAAGCAGATAATAATGCAGTAATATGAGACAGATAACAAGCACCAATATGACAGACAAGAATGATAGTGGCAAATAATAATGTTCTAATTTGTTTCCTTTCCGTTTTTCTTAGTATACAAATACTATACTTTTGTACAGAAAAAACAGAACAGAAAAATATATTTTGACATGGTATCAAAGCAGATTATGGCTAGCCTAAAGAAATAAAAATCCTACGTTGCTACATGTTACACTATTTTCTGTTCTCCTCAACATTGGTTTGATCTATTAAATCCAGAGATAAGATCAATAATCAATTCAAAAATAATTCAGTGAGGAAATGCAACTGCTTTATACAGATAATCAATATGAGGCATATGAAATACCTTACTAGTAGCTGTCAACAACTATTTTTTTATGCGAAAACAGTTAGGTTTGGTTGATTAGTTGTTTTTACTAGGATCATGGGTGGCTGATCTGGCTTACTCTGTTAGTCTTCTTAACAACATTTTTTTAGGTAATCTCTATGCGTGAAGTGGTGTCTCTGTGCGTAAAGAGTTGATTCTTGTGAATATTATAATCAACAAGGGTGCGGCCATCTTCAAGCTGCCTCTCTCCTAGAAAAAAAAGGAGAAGAAGAAGAAACCAAGAAAAGATGGAAACAACTACTGACCTATGATTAGGTGTCTATTTCTCTGCAACAGCTAAACCAGACGTCGTCGTCTTGCTTGCACTATCGTTCATTTCTTCACTTCTGTCCAAACCCACCCAGAAAATCAGATAGTGCAAGATATAACTCGAACAAAAAAAATCGACTTTACTGGAGCGCCTAACTCCTTGTTGGTCAGTGAGGGTTTTTTACAGCGATGGAGGACCAGGTGGTAGGTTAACTTCGTCTGGATTTGTAGCTTGCTAGGGTTCGGCCATCTTGATCTAGCTGCTTGCTTGCAGAAGAAGGGTTTCGCTCACTTGCATAAGAAGGGCATTCATCCATCTTGATCTAACTGCTCGCTTGCAGAAGAAGAAGGGTGCTCTCGGTTGTAGAAGAAGGGTGCCGCTCCAGGGCTGCACGAATAGGAAAAAACATTTTTAGGGTTACCGTTTTTGAGTTATATATATATATATTGACAGTGTTGTAAAAAAAAGGAAAAAGAGTGATAGATTTATGGCAGAATCTAGAGATTTAACCACCAATTCCATATTGGATGAGTTGACTACAAAAATGACTGAAGTTTTAACTAGAGCTCAGACTTCCTCACAACCTTCGCTAACTGAAGCGTCGATTACTCCCATTAGTATCAAGTTAGGAGGATCCAACTATGCCTTGTGGTCCCAGGTGGTGGAGATGTATATCTCTGGCAAAGACAAACTAGGATATATTAATAGAGATTTTCCTCAACCTGCTGAAACTGACCTCTCATTTGGGAGATGGCGCACTAAAAATGCCATTGTCAAAGGATGGTTGATCAATTCGATGGACCCCTCCTTGATTGCAAATTTTATCTGATTCCCAACTGCGAAACAAGTTTGGGATTCTGCTGCTACCACTTACTATGATGGGACAGACACGTCTCAAGTGTATGATCTTTGCCGTCGAGTTACTCGTATGAAGCAAGCGGGTGGATCCATTGAAAAATACTACAAAGACCTTTAAGGGTTGTGGCGAGAAATTTATTTCCGTCGTCCTAATCCAATGGATTGTGCGATTGACATACAAAAATACAACTCCATCGTACAGAAAGATCGAGTGTATACCTTCCTCGATAGACTAGATAAAACTCGAAGTTATGTGCTTCAAATCAAACCATTCCCTATGGTGGAACAAGCATATGGATTCATCCGTAGGGAAGAGGTTAGGCAGACCGTGATGATCACGGGTGCAGATACGACACCCGAAACAGTAATGGATTTCAAAGGGATCAAGGGACACCATAATCCGATCCTACCAAACTAGGAACTTTTTTGGGTAGTAAGAAATCTACGGGAAATCCACCATCTGTTGAGATGAAATGTGGTCATTGTGGAAACTCCAAACACACCCGTGAAAACTGCTTCAAACTACATGGGTATCTAGAATGGTGGAATGATCTTTAAGCACGGAAGAAAAGGGAAACCATTGGGAAAGCTGTTGTGGCTACCAATACTGCATCACTATCTCTTATTCCTCAGACCGAATCTTCCCAGGATCTAGGTATTTCAAGTAAAGCATTTCACATCTCTACTCGTAGTGATAATGAGGATTAGATTTTAGACTCTGGAGCTACAAATCATATGACATTTGACCCAAAAGATCTCTCCAATATAACCCAGCCGAGACGGAGCCATGTTTCCAATGCCACTGGGGTCACTTATCCAGTTACAGGGGTCAGATAAGTGACTTTATCTACATTATCATTATCTAATACATTACTTGTACCCTCTCTTTGAAACAAACTAATGTATGTAACTTCAGATCTTAACTGTGTAGTATTGATGTATTCTACTTTTTGTCTCCTGCATAATATTCTCACCAAGGAGATCATTGGGCGTGGTACTAAGAGAGGAGGTTTATATTATGTGGATGACCTCACTTCAGGAAGAGTCAATCACATGCAACACACATTTAGTAACTAAGAACGACAAATTTGGTTATGTCATCGTCGATTTGGGCATCCATCATTTGGGTATTTAAGACATTTACTACCTAGTTTATTTTCAAATGTTACACACTCAGATTTCAAATGTGATATCTGTATCTTAGCAAAAAGTTATAGGGTATCTTATCCTATGAGCAAGCATAAAAGTATGATTCCTTTTGCTTTGGTACATTCTGATGTTTGGGGACCTTCCTTGGTAACTACATCGTCAGGTCATCGTTGGTTTATAATTTTTATTGATGATTATATATGAATGACATGGCTTTACCTTTTCAAACATAAAGATGAAGTATTTTCTACATTTCACTTGTTTCATACCATGATTCAGACACAATTTTCTACAAAAATTAAGATCCTTCGGTCTGATAATGAGGGGAGTATGTTAATCAACAATTTCGATATACTTGGACAACCATGGTATTCTCCATGAAACCTCGTGTTCACAAACCCCACAACAAAATGGGACTTCAGAGAGGAAGTATAAACATATTTTAGAAACTGCTCGGGCCTTACTAATCAGTACACATATGCCTAGTAAATACTAGAGTGATGCTATTACTATAGTTGTGTATCTACTGAATTGCATGCCCATAAAGACCTTATAATTTCAGACTCCATTAAAGGTATTATCCGATCATGTTCCCCTGCCTACTATTTTGATGCTTCTGCCCCGCATATTTGGATGTGTTGTTTTTTTCCACCTCTACAAAAATCAATGAACTAAGTTGGATCCATGTGTTGTTCGATGTGTATTCTTGGGGTATGGCGTACAAAAAGGGTTACCGATGCTATGATCCGATTACTAAAAAAACCTATATTACCATGGATGTCACCGATATCCAATTACCATCTTCAGAAGGAGAGTTATGGTGAAGAACAAAATTGGCTTGATGTTGAAATATTAGACACTAGTAACAATCCAACATACTCGGATCGTGCCAAAAATATGGAGGAGCAGTATCTGGACCTGAGCTTGAACTTCCAAGAACTGAAGCTGAAGTAGTAATTGAATCTCTAGAAGATGAAGTGGTTGATGTACCCTTCCACTCTCTAGTACCCAATGATCCTCCTATTGAGAATACTCCTGAGGTAAGCTATCCTATCACACTTTTACAAACTAATGCTATAGATACATCTACTGGTTATGTTTTATCTTTCAGACACAATTGAGGCAAACCTCTAAATCGATACTCCCTAGAAAGAGAAGAACGACAATCCAAGTATCCAATAGCCAATTATGTATCTACTCAAAGGTTATCAGAACCTATCAGGGTGTTTGCACAAACACTCTCCTCATGTCAAATTCCAAGTAGCATTGAAGAAGCCTTATCTGATCCAAAATAGGCTCAAGCTATAAAAGAGAAATTTGAGGCATTGTAGAAGAATAACACATGGGTGTTAAGCAAGTTGCCTCAAGGGAGAAAGATGGTAGGATGCAAGTGGATTTTCTCCATTAAGTATAAAGCAGATGGGTTAGTTGATCGATACAAGGCGAGGCTTGTAACAAAAGGATATACACAGAAACATGGGATAGATTATCAAGAAACCTTCTCACATGTGGCTAAACTAAAAACTGTTAGAGTCTTGTTATCTCTTGCGAAAAATTTAGATTGGCCATTGCACCAACTTGACGTAAAAAATGTCTTCCTTCATGGTGATCTTGAAGAAGAGATTTACATGGATATCCCACCAGGATATACAGTTACATCAGGAAAAGAAACTGTATGTAGATTACAACGAGCATTGTATGAACTAAAACAATCACCTCGAGCATTGTTTGGTAGGTTGAGTTCAACAATGAAGAAATATGGGTTTCAACAAAGAAACTCTGACCATACTCTTTTCCTAAAACATCAATTAGGGAAGATAACAACTCTTATAGTCTATGTAGATGACATGATCATTATAAGCAATGATAAAGAAGAAATCTCTAAGCTTCAAGAACAACTATCAAATGAGTTTGAAATGAAGAATTTGGGAGGGCACAAATACTTCTTAGGTATTAAGGTAATAAGATCAAGACAAGACATATGTCTTTCCCAAAGGAAATATACTCTGGACCTACTAGCAGAGGCATGACTACTAGATTGTAAGCCCGTCGATATTCCAATGGTTCAAAATCATAAACTTGGAGAATATGTGGACCAAGTACCAGCAGATAAACAATGATATCAACGGTTAGTAGGTAAACTCATATATTTATCTCATACTCGACATGATATTGCTTATGCTGAGAGTGTCGTGAGTCAGTTCATGAACTGCCCAAGTGAAGACCATATGGATGCCGTCATGCGAATACTTCATTATTTAAAATCCTCCCCTGGGAAAGGACTTATGTTTTCAAGGAATGGTCAATTGGAAATCATTGGATATACAGATTCAGACTGGGTAGGGAATATCAAGGATAGGAAATCTACTGCTGGGTACTTTACTTTTGTGGGAGGTAATCTTGTTACATGGAGGAGCAAGAAGCAAAAGGTAGTTGCCTTATCTAGTACTGAAGCTGAATTTTAAGGAATGGTCAAGAGAATATGTGAGCTCTTTTGGTTGAAAAAACTTCAAACTGAGATTGGTGTTGCTCCTAACATTGAAATGAACTTATTTTGTGATAACAAAGCAGCCATTGCCATCTCCCATAATCCAGTCCAACATGATCGCACAAAGAATGTTGAAGTGGATCAGAACTTCATCAAACAGAATCTTGAAGAAAAAATTATTCAACTTCCATTTGTTAAATTAGAAGATCAATTGGCTGATATACTCACAAAATCTGTGTCTGCAAAGAACTTCTACAACTCACTTGACAAGTTGGGCATAAGACATATATATGCACCACCTTGAGAGGGAGTGTTGGCATGTGAGTAGTGTGGTAGACAACAATGTAGTAATATGATGTAGATAACACACACCAATGTGGCAGAAAAGAAGGTAGTGGAAAATAATAATGTTCTAATTTGTTTCCTTTCCATTTTTCTTAGTATACAAATACTATACTCTTGTACAGAAAAAATAGAACAGAAAAATATTTTTTGACAGAAAATGTATTGATTTTGTTCCATCGTCTGTTTTCTAGAATTGCAAAAAAGGAAGAAGAAAATAGATTGATTTTGTTCCATCCTCTGTTTTCTAATTTTGTGTTGTGTTTAATGTATTTTGTGTTTTACCCTATGACAAAAAAAAGGAAGGCATGGCCCCGTAATAATCACAACACAAAATCATTTTTATGGAGATATAATATTAGGCTTATATAGAGGTTATATGCAATAAAAAAAGCATAGGGAACTTAAAAAAACAGAGAGCAATTAATAGGCCTATATAGAGGTTGTATGCAAGGAATAAAGTGACAAATAAGATTGATAATATTAAGAAAATCATGTTTGTCGAGAGATAATTGCATGAGAATAAGATCTAGAAGAATATTATTTGATATATGGAAGATTTGATGTCGTTTCTTTTATTTGTTAGAAAAATTTAAAGAGGTATTACATGTAAAAAGAATATCATTGGATACCTATATTAATATATAATATAATTGATAAGTTGTCCTGTAGAGATAAGATTAGTTAGGATTACCCATTTTATATAGGAAAATTTGTTCTTCATTAGATTGTTTCCTTTGCACGTTACCATGATCCTATTAGTGTGGATCGTGGGCTATTTTTCAATATTTCGTTATATAATAACCAAAGTTCTAATTGAATAAACGCAATTTAATTCCTCCAATTTTCAAACAATTTACAGTGTCAATTATTAGTATAGTTGTTCTTGTTCTCTACACAGTGGTATCAGAGCCATTACTAAGGCCCGAGAACCTAAAAGCCGTAGCTTTTTGAGTGAGTTTCAAAGGTAAGAAATCGAGAAAAAAACAATGACTTTTGAAGGAAGCTTTGTGCAACCCTCCATTCCATGTTTTGATGGTCATTATGTCCATTGGAGAATATTTATGATAAATTTCCTTTAAAGTAAAAAGTATTGGGATTTGATTGAAATTGGGTATAAAGAACCATTAAAAGGGGCACAACCTATATCAGAAACACAACAGAGAGAGCTAAATACAATGAAACTCAAAAATCTCAAAGCCAAAACTATCTCTTCCAAGCGATCGATTGAAGTATCCTAGAGAAAATTTTGGAAAAAAGACATTTCCAAAAAGATATAGGATTCCATGAAAACTAATTATGAAGGAAATGCACTAGTGAAGCATTCAACTCTTCAAGCCCTACGAAGAGACTTTGAAACCCTTGAGATGAAAGTTGGTGAAATAATCACTAACTATTTTGCTAGATTGATGACATTAGCAAACAATATGAGAGTATATGAGGAGACTTTGAGTGATGTCACAATTTGTGAAAAAATCATGTGATCCCTCATGGACAAATTTAATTATATAGTTTCCTCGATTGAGGATGATCATTTCACCAACTTGGTGAGGATGAAATGATGGTTTATGAAAAAAGAATAAGACACCTTCCCTCTTACTTAAGATACTATGTCACTACAGAAGGGTTAAGTGACGATACGGCACACATGGTTTAAATCGTGCCAACTGAAGATCTGTTATATTTTGAAGACGCAATAAAAGAAAATAAATGGAGGCAAGCTATGAACAGTGAGATCGACTCCATTGAAAAGAATAAAACATGGTCCTTAAGTGAGTTGCCTACTGGAGCTAAAAATATTGGTGTTAAATGGCTCTACAAGACCAAGTACAATGAGTATGGAGAGATTGACAAGAACAAAGCATGTCTAGTAGGCAAAGGCTACTCACAGAAGTACGATATAGACTACACAAAGGTCTTTGCACTAGTGGCAAGGATGGACATCGTGAGGATGATCATTGCCTTGGTAGCATAAAAAGGTTGGAGGATTTTCCAATTAGATGTCAAGTTAGCATTCCTGTATGGAGAGTTGAGTGAAAAGGTATCACTTACAAAAAAGGGTTTGATTACTTTAATTCATTATGGGAGCAAGGATCATATGGTAGACATAGTGACCAAGCCATTAAAGGTTGTTGTTTTCTATATACTGAGATTGGTAGTATAAACTAACTATTTGATGACAGTAAGTTTAAGAGAGAGATTGATAATTTTATTAGTGTTTCGATAGAAATATGATTAGTTAGTATTATTCATTTTATGTACGAAGATTAAAAAAAACTAAAAGAAGAAAATGAATAAAATGGAGGAAGAAATTGAAGATTGTGTATTTTATTTTAATTACTATATAGGTATATATATATTTTGATAAAAATATGTATTAGTGGTTTAGTATGACAAAGATGTTGTATTAAATCTTAATTTTAATGTTAGTTGGAATCACCTAATTAAGTTAAGATGGATGCACAATTAATGTAATGTTTAGTTATGAATGTAATTTCATTAAACGATTCTATGAACGGCTAGTTTACAATCTGTTAGTTTGATCACTTTATGCATAGTTTATACTTTGAACACTGAAACAGTGTACAAAACTGTGACAGTTCACAATTTATGGTTTTATAAACTGTAACAGATTGAATATAGTTCACAGTTTTGTAAACTGTGACAATTTGAACTCAAAAGGATCCCCTGTAAATGTAAACAGTTTGGATCCCTTGTAAACATAATTTACAGTATACATTTTAGAGTTTAAAACAAAACTATTTGGAAAAAAAAAATTAAATGATGTGCATGGAAATTCGGCATTTTACATTAAATTAAATTATTTATATTATTGTAACTATTTAAATTATAAATAGTATCACTCAATTAATATATATTTTTTAAAATAATAAAAATAAATTATATTATTTTTAATTTAAATTATCCATTAATTCCAACACCTCTATTACCCCACTCTTTTTATTTTAAGAGACAATATTATTTATTTACATCGAATAAGTGACATAATATGCATAGGACAAGAACTGCAGGTTAGGATAAGGTGATAAGGTGATGGGGTGATATCGTTGATATCCAATCAGGCTTCAAGATTTCTTTGTACTCGTACGAATATTAATAAAATATTTATTTATTTATAACTTAATAATAATTTAATTCAAATTTAATTAAAATAGAATATAAAGTCTATTAAGTCAATTTTGTAAATTCAACCTAACTTTTCAATCTAATCAAATTAAATTTTAATTGATATAATTAAATTTATCAAATTATTTATTAAAACTTAAATTTTATTTAAAATGTTGACTTTTTGCTCAATTATACCTAATTTTTTCTCCGAATAAAATAGTGTTATTAAGGAAAAAAAAATTATTAATAAAATAATATCTTTATTTTTAAAATTTTAGAACATTAAAATAAAAGATAAAATATTTTATTATTTTAATACTAGTGATTTATATTTTAAAAATATAAAAAAAAATTAAAATTATTAATAATATCATATTAAATTATTAAAAAATTAAATTAAAAATATATAAACTTTTTCACACCGAATCATTCCTTAATTTAAAGCATTAAAATTGAAAATTATATAAAAAAAAATTATAATATGATGATAACATTAAATAAAAATCACTTTCACGTGTAATAACAACAATCTGATGGACTGGTCTATCAATATTTAAAATTATGTTGTGACTTATTTACACTCAAACAAACTGAATGAAATAAGAAAAAGGAAAATGAGTATCTGTATCTGGTTCGTCTTCATCTTCCTTTTTCACCTTGGTATCAAGCCAACCTCATCCAGCTTCTCTCTTCTTCCCGATTCATCTAGTGAATATCTAGAAGTGGACTTTCCTCTACCGTCCGATCGTTTGACTCCATCATGCGTCCTCCCAATTCTCAACCATTCATTTGTGACCACACTCAAGTCACCGCCATTCTCCACTCCTTACTCTCCACCGTCCGACTGTCCTTCTCCTTGGTCCTACGTCGTCCTCGAATTTAGTGCAGAATGTACAGATGAACAGCTCGATCGTATCGCTGGTTTATGGCTCAACGGCACCGAGCTTCTCCGAACCAGCACACCTAAGCCTAAAACTTCCTCTGGAATCACCTGGAAGTTTCGAAAGGACATCACTAAGTACTCATCTGTTCTCTCCACGTCCAATATCACTCTCTCCATGATGCTCCAAAACCTCGTTAACCGTCGTTACCCCGGAATTTACCGCGTCAACGTTACCTTCCTCTACTACAACCATACCGCAGTTAGTGGTACCGACGTTAGGGTTTCGTCGGTAATTGCAAACCAGAAGTTCGCAAGAAAATTTGGTGGTGATTTCAGAGGGGAAAATCTAGGGTTTGAATCTGAGAAAATTGTGGAAACAGAAAGTTTGGGAGGTGTAACCGTAACTGAAGGGCCGGCTGATTTTATAATTCCGGTATCGGATACCGGCAAGAAAGGGTTCTGGTTCCAAATAGAGAGCGAATCAGACTTGCAGTTTAAGGAAATCTATATTCCGAAGAACACTCGCAGAGCCGTACTCGAATTGTACGTTTCGTATCACGAGAACGATAAGTATTGGTACTTACATCCACCGAATTCGTACGTACTGAGGAACAATTTGACCGACGTTGATGCCAATGGAGCTTATAGGGAAGTTTTTGTCACTATTGACGATGAATTAGTTAGTGGTGAAGTTCCATTGCCGGTGATCTTCTCCGGCGGAATCAACCCGTTGTTTTGGGAACCAGTAGTCGCAATCGGAGCCTTTAATCTTCCCTCTTACCATATAGAACTCACTCCTTTTCTAGGCCTGCTTCTGGATGGAAATGCCCACACGTTTGGGATTGGTGTGAAGAAAGCGATTTCATATTGGCTTGTTGATGGTAATTTACACCTATGGTTAGACCCAAAATTGGAGAGAGTCGAAGCCAGTATAAGCAATCTTGACAAACCTAGTCTTGAAATAGAAACAGAGTCAGAGTTCAGAAAGCTGGATGGGAAATTTGAAATTGAAGCAGAGAGGAAGATTGAGTCAGTTGGGTGGGTTAAATGGAGTGAAGGCAATTATACATTCTCAAATTCGCAGAAATACAAGTTCAAGAATTCACTCAAATTCAAAAACAATGGGAATCACCAAAGAATTAAGCAGAAAATCAAAATAGAGAGAGAATTCAAAATCGAGAATGAGCAAGGTAAAGTTATTGCTAAAACAGAGGTGAAGAAAAAATGCCCTCTAAAAGTTACTTATGATGGGCAAGCTGGGACACTTACCAATACTACTAGCGTTGTTACTGCGAAAGTTTCTCATGGATTCAAAGCGGAAATTTCAGATCTTGACAAAAAAAGGAAGACGGTTGAAAACTCACAGAATAGTAATGGGTGGATGATTGTGGCAGATGATAAAGTAATTGATGGGAATGCAGATACTGAGCAGAGTCTGTCTTATAAGGATGAAGAGTTAAAGGTTTGCTATTCTCGGAATGTTCAGGCCAGTAGTGGATTGCTTACCAAAGATGAGCAAGTTTTGGCTTGTAATTCTTTGTCGAGTGATTATTAGTTTGTGTCTTCTTTATTATCTTTACTTGTTCGAGTTTAGTTTTGCTCTCTTTCCTTAGAATCTAGCTATCTTGTAGCGAGTAAAACATTGATGAATCTTTCTCTGTAGTAAATGCTTGATAATGCATGATGAGCAAACTCTATTGACTATGTATGTGCAATGGATGTGTCTCTGCATTTCTTATCCTTATAAATAATGGAATTAAAAATAAATTATATTATTTTAATAATATTTTATTAAAATATTTAAATGTAATTAAAATATGATGTTTTAATAATAATAATAAAGTAATTGTTAATATAAAATAAATTTATAAAATATTTATTAATTGTATTATTTTATTTTAATATGTTATTATTTTTTAATTATATTATAAATTAAAATATATATATATAAATAACTTTTTAAAATATGATGTTTTTTATTTTTTCTTAAACATTTTATATTAAATTTTATTTTTAACTTTAATAAAATTTATATTTTAATTATTTATATTAAAATAATATAATTTATTTTTATAATTAGAAATCATGTTTAATTATATAGTTATACCCAAAGTTTTATTTTTAATATGTAACATAAATATATTAATTTTTTATAACATAAAAAATATTAAAGATTTCATGTTATAGCAAATTAGATTATATAAAATTTATGGGAAAAACTAATCTAATATGAAATATCAAAAAATTGTATTAAATATATATAAAATTTAAAAGCTATATAAAATAACCTATTTAAGTTTATAATAAAAAAAATAACAATTCAATGAAATTAAACGTTTAAGGTTTAGCTTTCTTTACTTATATGTATGAATGTTGTAAAAAGAGTTCTAATACTCGTGGTTTATCATTAATATTTTTAAATTGTTAATAATATTAATTTTTTATTTAATGATGTATTTTTTGAATGATTTTAAAACCTAATTATGGTTATTGTTTTATAGCATTAGTTGTAAATTCTTGCATATTATATAAAAATGAATCTTTAAATTTTTATTAAAATATTATTTAAATTTATATTTTTTATGTTTATTTTCATATATACTTATTAATTTCTTTGTTTTTATTTTGTTATTTATTAGTTGTATAAATGTTATAAACAAATATTTAATTATTTAAGATTCTTAATTGATTTTAAATTATAATTATTATACATGAATTTAATAAGTATATCACGATCTTTTCACTTGTTGTTCGTCTTATTTTATTACACCTCATATATATCAACTTGTTCAAACTTTAATACCTTCATGATAATGACATATAGTGTCCAAATTAGATTTACTCAAAAATAAAAAAAGTTAATAATTTTTAAAATAAAGAGTTTAACTGTTTTATCCCTAGTTTACAACTTTTGTCTAACTAATGAAAATAAAAGTTTATTTTATAGGATAAGAAATCTTGATTTACAATAGCAAAAAATTACTATTTTATCCATATTTTAATATTTCACCTAACTTTCTGTTTTTTGTTTTTGAATTCAATTCTTTCATTTTCTTAGCATAACTTGACGACTAAAGATGTTAGTTCTACATCTTTATTCAACTTTGTCATTTTCTACCAATAATCTTATAAATGACGTAGATGATGATGTATCTTCATCTTCTCAATCTCAAATACAGTAAATGTATTTACGATCTTTAGTGATTTTCTTAGCATAAAAACAAAATATCTTTTTTATTTCTTCACAAAGTTGTTTAAAGTTACAATGTCAATTTATCAAAAAAAAATTGAAACTATGAATAGAAAGCTCTCTTATTCTTTTTTTTCTTCCTTTTTTAAAGAACAAAGATAAATTGAATACAGAAATAAATAACAAGAAAAAGATCAAATATGAAGAATTCAAAAAGAACTACGAAACGAAATCCGACAATGAAAACAACAACACGGAATTGGGAGAAAATAAGGAAACCAAACGAAGTTTTGTTTTGGCCACAAAACCCTAAGTAGATAATTCGGCCAAACAATAATATTTTCATTCCACAAAGATAAGGAAAGAAAACAATCAAATTTGAAATCAAGACATAATTTTTTTTTCTTTTGAAAAAATGCAGAAACCAAGGATCAATTTTTTTTCGAAATCAAAAACTCAAACAAAGATAAATGAAGATAGATAACTTGTTTCTAGTAATCAAAACTCCGATACCAAATGATGCGGACCTTTTAGGCAATTTTTTCTAAAAAACTACAAACTCAAAGGAATAAGAACAATTTATTTACTGGGAACTTGTTGAAGATGATTGAATTAGAACCTTAAGAAAAACAATTCCTTAAAACCTTAACCTTGAGATGCCACAAAGGATAATCACTCCCTTTGATAAGTCAAATTCAAGAATTCAATTAATAACACAAGAAGGCAAAGCAAGCGACTTTCTAAAATAAACTTTATTAATGAAATATGGTCTTCTTCCAAATTACATAGTTGTTGTATTTTTATAACAATAAATCCTCGTGAAAACCCTATACATAAATTCAAGTCTAAAGAAAAACCCTAAGTGCAAATTCAATTATAAAGGAAACCCTAGGCACAAATTCAAGAGACAAAAGAATAATGGGTTTTATTTAGTGATAGATTAGGCCTAATCCATCCTTAAAAATAAAAGACAAAAAAAGACTTATGATTAACTAAAACAAAAATTACTTTCTAAATCAAATCTAACACCCAACTTGATCTTCCAAATCTATCCCTTGCATAGGATCTTAAGGATTGAAGAATATTTTGTACAATCTTGAGAATATTTGTAAACATCAACTTGGTTAGTACCTCGATCTCCATTAGGTGCGTAACCCTAGCAACCTAGATTACCTCACTTGTATAGAGCACATCGTATCGAGTAACACATATGTTTCAACCTAGCATTAATGAGTAGTAGATCATTTGAGCTCTTTCGAAGCATTTCTTGCTCCTAAAGACCTTTCCATATGGACACAAGATTAAAATGACCTAGTGGCATTTCACATTTCTACTCCACATCTGTGTAAGGGGTATGCAACCCCAACGACTTAATTTTGGTAACCTGTTGGTAATTGTAACATATCATGTTTAGGTTAACTCTAATACCTTGAATAGAATACCTACCAATGTAACATTAACACCTACCACTTGTGTGCTTATATATATATCACACCAATGAGATGAATAAACGATCTGAATATTAGTTTCTCTAACATCTCACTAGAATCTTTAACATACTAATGCTTCTCCAAATAATTGATGTCCACCGTGAGGGGCCTTAAATCTTTCTAGTTCATATTTAACATTTGAGACCTTATATTTTACATCCCTGGATGAACACCCCGTATCGTAATGAAAGCCATCGACCTTATCCCACTATACCTCATAGCTAGTAGATCTGACATTTGCTCTAGTATTGATGTCAATGCACGTTATCAATTAGATTCTAAGGAATCACATATTGAACATTAAAAGTTATCCCCTTATATGTCATATTTCTCCCATATTTAAGAATAAAAAGAAACTAGGGTGGAATAACCTTTGCCCTCAATTTCTTTTATAATTGTTATTCTTATTGTTAAACAGTTAAACAATAGACAAGAACAACAAATAAATGATCAAGAAAATCTCACTGAAGATAATGTTAATGAACCTATAATAGATGAAACATTTTCTTTAGTGTTGATGTTAGTGCACGTTATCAATCAGATTCTAAGCAATCACATATTGAACATTTAAAGTTCTCCTCATATGTATCATATCTCTCCCATATTTAAGAATAAAAAGAAACTAGGGTAGAATATCCTTTGCCCTTAACTTCTTTTATAGTTGTTACTCTTATTATTGAACAGTTAAACAATAGACAATAACAAAAAATAAATGGAGATAATGTTAATGAACTTATATTAGATGAACCATATGAAACAACATTAAGGAGGTCTCAAAGAGAAAAAAAAGTATGCTAATTTTGATGATTATATGGTACATATATAAGACCTAGAATTTTAATTTGAAATTGATACATATCTAATTTTATTTTCACATGCCATTGAGAGCATTAATTCTTTTAAGTGGATTGATGCCATCAAAGATGAGTTAAAATCAATTGAACATAATGAGGTTTGGGACCTTGTTGAATTTTCTACAGCTTTTAAAAGAGTCAAGTCCAAATGGGTCTTTAAGACCAAGCATGACCCAAGTGGCAATGTTGAATGTTGAAAGGCCATAGTTGTTTCCAAAGGTTTCATTCAAAAGTACGGTATTGATTACATGAAGGCTTTTTTAACAATCTCCAAGAAAGACTATTTTAGAATTAGTAAGGTTTTGATAGCTCATTATGATTTAAAGTTACAACAAATGAATGTGAAAATTACCTTTTTGAATGGGAATTTAGGATAAGAGGTACATATGGATCAACTAGAGGCTTTTTCTGTTGAAGTGAATGAACGTATGTTGTGTAAACTTAAGAAATCAATATATGGGCTTAAGCAAGCTTCCCACCAATGATTTTTTAATTTCAATGATATCATCACCTATACATATATATGAAGATTAGTGGAAGGAAGCTTATAATTTTAGTTTTGTATGTTGATGATATGTTACAGCCTACTAATGATTTTGGTTTGTTGTATAAGACCAATAAATTCCTCTCAGAGAGATTTTAAATGAAGGATATGGATGTGGCAACTTATATAATTGGAATAGAAATATTTTGTGATAAATTTAGTATACATTAATAAAGTTTTAGAAAAATTTATAATGGGCAAGTGCTCATCAAACATCATTCCAATTCGAAAGGGAGATAAGTTCATCTTGATGCAATGTCTAAAGAATAATTTAGAAAGCAAAAAAATTGAAGGATTTCCATATGTATCAATTATTGGGAGGTTAATGAATGCTTAAACTTGTAGCAAGCCAAACATTAATTTTGTTGTTGGAATGCATGGTCGATATCAAAGTAATCCAAGAATGGATCATTGGAAGGCTACAAAGAAAGTATTAAGATACTTACAAGGAACTAAATATTACATGGTCACTTATCGGAGATCTGACCATCTTAAGATGATTGGATATTGAGAGTCAAACATTGCTAGATGTACGGATACAAGAAAGTCCATATTTGGTTATTTATTTATTTTAACTGGATAAGCAATATCATAGAAAAGTGCAAAACGATTTGTCATTGTTACTTCCACAATAGAGGCCATAATTCAAAAAAAATTGGTTGCAAAACTTTATATCAAGGCTTGGAATTATCGATAATATTGCCAAGATGTTGGAAATTTGTTATGATAATTCTGCAGTAATATTTTTCTCTATGAATGACAAAGATAATAAAAGTGCTAAACATATAAAATTGAAATATTTTACAATTAAAAAAGAAGTTCAAAAACAAAAAATATCAATAGAGCATATTAGCATCATTTTTATGATTATAGGTTGCCTCTAAAGACATTTAATGTACATGTCAAGAAGATGAGCATCATCCAAAAAAATTTATAACTTCATCGATTTTAATGTTATTTAATTGATACTTAGAATTCATATATGTTTTATTTTTAATATATATAAACATCTTATTTTATTTTGATATGTACATAAACGTTTTATGAGCTTAATGGAATGTGGTTTCTAATAAAGATATTATGTATATCATTATTAAACTTTTTTAATTTTTTTCACATTAAATAGGGATATAATATTATGATACTTGAAAGAAATTGTCTATCTAATAATATAAAACTTCATGACTTATGTTACTTTATACTTAATAATGATATAATGATTTAATCAATATAAAAAAAGATATTAATTTGGAAATATTATGTTTATCTTATTTATCAAATTATAAACATTAATTTTATCTTACTTACTTTAGATACTATTTATTATTAATTGATTTAAATAAATAAGTATTATATATTTTTATGGATAATATTAATTAATATAATTATTAAAAAAATAAATAAATTATGCACTTTACTGGGATAGGATTTCTTTATTTTTCTCACCTACTTATACTTGAGGTATAATATTTCAATGCATATAAAAAACAAAACGTTCTATCACTAACAAAAAAAAATTGCTTTGTAGAACGAAAAAATTAAGAGAAATAAATTGATTTAAACATTTTTTTATTTTCTCAGTTTTAATCATCGAACTAACAAATAAGGATTTAATTTAGACTCAATATATATAATCTAATATTCTTTAATTTTGTGAAAACTATGAAGTTTAAGATTTATGTTTAATATCTATTAATTGTTTATGTGTAAAAGTTATATATATACTCAAATATTATAAGGAAATGTGTAATCCAATAATAATATAAAAGATACAATTTTATGATTATAATTTTTTTAAATAATATTTTTTTAGGTATTATTTTTTATAATTTTTTAATATTTTTTTAATTGTACAGTAATGAATGGTGTACCTTTTTTAAAAAAATTACTCGATCGGTATTATTAGATTATTATCGCCGCCGTGATTATAAAAACAAAAATTGTAATGCTTGTAGGAATTGGATTTTTTAATAAACAATTATCTCATCAATTAACATTATAATAAATTATTATAAATAAAATTGCTCCTATTTTTTTAAAAAAAACATCAAATAGAGCTTCTGGAATGCTCTTTTTCAAAACCCTCGTCCTGTTATGAACTTCAACTCAATAACAATGGGGGATAGCCTAACCCTTTTGATCGAGGACCAAGCAACACAGAAAAGTAAGTATTTAGTTTTCTTTCTCAAGACCAGTTTTTGACGCTGCAATTCATTCATATCATAAACACTTAATTGTAAAGTCTCTCCTATCCTCGGTTTGATTTTTGCGATGAGGCCCTTAGATCGAGAAACCCCATATTCAGATCCACAACCTATTGCTTATTGTCATCGGACCAACCACAAGAAAAGAAAGCTCTCCGATATGCAACAACTCCTTCAGATAAGCTTACCCTTTCAAATCCGTGCCCTTCTTATACAACTTCGTAATCTTTTTTCTCGAGGTACCCTCACGTTACAAAACTAAAGCGTTTGTAAGTTCTTTTTTTTATGTTAAACTTTTATCTTGATCCGTAAATAAAGTCAATTTTTTATCCTATGACCTGAGTTTTGAGATAAAGTTAAACCTAAATTTAACATGGTATTAAAATAAGTTTATTCGATCGGTACAATTATTTCAACACTGATAAATCATGCATTCCATCACTTGGGTTCCATAAATTCAACATCCTGATCAGTCTCAAGAGGATAAACTCTTGTCGATGTGAATAAGTGTGTGTCTTACATCGATTGAGAATTACGTCCACGTTGTGCATATAAACAAAGATGATTTTTCATCTTATAATCTAAATTTTGAGATAAAATTAGACTTAAATTTAACATTTTAATCTGTATCAAAATGATAAAAAATATAAATTTTGATGCGACCTATTTGTAACTTAGTTAAACATTTTTTATTTGAACTTGTTATCGTATGTAATTTGATGTCTTTTATTTTATCTAATTGATCAAGGAAGGGATTATATATATATATATATATATAAAAGTATGTAAATTTAGGTTGAGATGAAAAGTATATCAATTTTCTTCCTCTTATATTCTTAAAAATATTTTTTTATTATTAGCATATTTTATAATTATTTATTATTTTTTATCATTTATCATTTATCTTATTTAAAAAAAATATTTATTTTTAATTTTATTTTAATATTTAGTATTATTTTAATTACACTGTTTAAATAAATATAATAATAATAATAATATTTAATTTTTATTACTATTTTTACTTTAGTTACTTACTTTCATTAAATTTTCATTTTATAAATCAAACGTAATATTATATATTTATATTCTTTTCATATTAACAAATAGTTTTGTTTACTTTAAGGGTTAGTTTTTGTTTTGGGATATATGGACAATTTTGGCTTTTATTGAAAGAGGAGTACGTGTCCTGTGAAGCTACGGACGTACTCCCTTATTGTGAAAAATGGTTTCACTTTTTTGGTGCTCCGACCATTCTTGATTGCCTGTACATACTACACACATTCACATGAAAGATAGAAAAAATTATCTAATTTTATATAATATTTCATTTTTTATTAAAATTATTTACTAATTAGATAAGATTTGTGAGAAGGGTTTATCATATCATTGGTAATTCTTATCAATTTTGGTAAAAAGAATTTTCCTACTAATTTGGTAAATCACTTCAAAAAATACTGATAATTAGTTTGTGTAATATCTTGTCTCTTTGTCATCATTGTAATTGATAATCTGTTTTTAATTATTAAATACTAATAATTGCTTTGTGTTGAACATCATAACTATCTCTTTGGTATCTATGAGCAGATACTTTGAACTCCTGACTTCCGCAATTGCAGAGCTGCTCATGAAATTAAACTACGTGAGTTTTGTGTGACATATAAGGTTTAGTCCCTGAAATAAACTTGCATGAAGCACCTGATGCTACTTTGCACAGTGGATTAGTAGGTTCATGATTCATGGATGATGTGATGAAACATCCTATACAATTCTACCCAAAATGGGGATTTATGAGTCATTGATTCCTAGCTAATAACAGGACATCATGAAGAACGAACCCCGTTTCTTATTAGAATTTCTCCTCAAGATTAATTCAACTTATTTGTTGTGGGGTATCATCAAAATGTTAGCTTGTTGGTCCAACTAATGTGAGCTGAAAAAAGATGTAAACTTTCAAAGGTGGTAGGCATCGAAAGAAAGAAAGAAAAAAGTTAAAAATCTCTCCATATAATCCGGAGAGAAAGATGAATGAAGTTTTGGTTCTATAAAAGCCTTGTTTCATTTCAAAAGAAAATAGATCAGAAGCGGAGAAAAGAAAAGAGAGAGAGAGTTTTTTGAGAGAGATTTTGAGAGAGAAATTAAGAGAGTCAATTTGTGAAGTTTTACCCACAAATTGAAGATACATATTTGTTGTAATTTTGTGAGAGATCCACCTAAAAGGTAAAGTGTGTAATCACATCTTATTATAGGTGAAGTTTAAGTGTGCTACGGGTCCCATGGTTGTTACTTTCATTTTGAAAGGTTTTTCAACGCTAAATTCTTGGTGTTATTTTTATTCTATTTTGATTTGTGAAATTATCCTGGGTGGGTGGAATTTATTTCTTTACAACCATCTATTTTTTCCCTACAAAGTGGTATCAAAGCCTTAGTTTTATTCAGTTACTATTCACAAAGTATTTGGTAGTACTATTTATCGGTACTATTTATCGGTACTATTCATCGTTAGAAAAGTACCAAGCTCGGCGAAACCAGTTGATTGACGATTCAAATGGAGGAAAGCACAGATAATATGATAAAATTGACCGCATTTAATTATGCAATTTGGAAGCCGAAAATGGAGGATCTATTATATATTAAAGATCTATGGAAGCCAATTATAATGCTGAAAGAGAAAGAAGTAACTGATGCAGACATTAAATGGGTCGTTCTGAACTGAAAGTGTGCTGCTCAAATCAGACAATGGATCGACAAAAGCATTTTTCAAAATTTTGCTAATGAACACGATGCTTACGTTCTTTGGCAAAAGTTGGAGAAAATGTATGTGAGGACAACCGCATAGAATAAAGCTAATCTTATGCGACGATTAGTCAATTTGAAGTATAAAGATGGAAGCAGCGTATCAGAACATATGAGTGAGTTCCAAGGCATTGTAGATCAACTCAACTTTATAAAGATGACTGTAGATGATGAGCTACAAGCATTGTTGATGTTGAGTTCTCTACCAAAAAGTTGGGATACTCTAGTTGTATCAGTTAGTAACTCAGCTCCTGATGGCAAGCTTACCATGGATATGGTAAAAGATAGAATGTTAAATGAAGAGTCTCGACGAAAAGATGAATGATATACTCTTGACACTGAAGCGCTTGTCATGTAGAAACAAGGCAAGCAAGAATGGCACGGGAGAAGTAAAAGTAAAAATCCCCGTAACCAAAGTCAACAAAGAGGACGGTCGAAGTCTAGATCAAGGTATGACATGAAGTGTCATCATTGCGGCAAGCCTGGACACTTCATTTGAGAATGTAGAAGGTTAAAGGAGGAATAATCCAGAAATCAGGAAGCAGAAACCCGAACAAATGACATCACAACTGCCACTGAAGAAGTTGCCATCATTCGAGATACTAATTATGTCAATCTTGCATGTCAAGACACTACTTGGGTAGTTGACTTAGGCGCTTCCTATCATGTCACCTCACAACGGGAATTCTTCTCAACCTACACTCAAGGTGATTTTGGACGTGTGAGGATGGGAAATGATGATGCATCAAAAATTGTCGGCATTGGCAATATTTATCTAGAGACTAATCTTGGATGCAGATTACTTCTTAAAGATGTGAGGCATGTTCCTGATATCCGCCTCAATTTGATCTCTACCGGTATGCTTGATGATGATGGATACAAAAATTATTTTGGTGAAGGAAAGTGGAAGCTCACCAAAGGCAATCTGGTAATAGCTAAAGGCAAGAAAGATACATCACTCTACATCACAGAAGCCAGACTGTGTAGAGGAGAAGTAAATACCACAAGGAAATAAGTTCCAACCGAGCTATGGCATAAGCGACTCGGCCACATGAGTGAAAAATGTCTCAGAATTCTTTCCAAAAATGAGCTCTTGCCAGGAATGAAAGGTACACCCTTGCAAACTTGTGTTGATTGTATTATGGGAAAACAACATAGAGTTGCATTTCGTAGTCTCGCACCATCTAGAAAGGAAAATATTCTAGATTTAATACACACATATGTCTGTACAATGAGTTGTAAGTCATTAGGAGGTGCTCACTATTTTGTGACCTTTATTGATGACCATTCTAGAAAAGTATGGACTTTTGCTTTGAAAACTAAAGATCAAGTGCATGAAGTTTTCAAACAGTTTCATGTAAAAATGGAGAGAGAAACTGGCAGCCGTTTGAAGTGTGTACGTGCAGATAATGGTGGTGAGTATCGTGGACCATTCAAGGAGTACTGCAGAAGTTTTGGCATCAGGTTGGAAAAATTAGTACGAAAGACACCTCAAAACAACGGTGTCACAGAGAGAATGAACAGAACCATCTGTGAAAGAGTCAGATGTATGCTCTCAAATGCAAAACTGCCAAACTCCTTTTGGGGGGAGGCAATGAGGACAACAGTCGATTTAATCAACCTTTCTCCATCAGTTCCACTGAACTACGACATACCGGAAAGAGTTTGGACGGGGAAAGATGTTTCTTACAAACACTTGAAAGTATTTGGCTGCAGAGCAGTTGTTCACATCACAAGAGATGAGCGATCCAAGTTGGACGGAAAAGCGAAGCAATGTATCTTTATGGGATATGCCCATGAAGAATTTGGTTACAGACTTTGGGATCCTATTAGCAAAAGGATTGTCAGAAGTAGAGACGTAGTGTTTCTTAAACACCAAACAATAGAGGATTTTGAGAAATCCGAGAAACTACAGTCAGATGAAATTCCAGTTAATCTGGACCCAATCTCTCCACCAATAAATCCTGATGACGGGGGAGTCACACCAGATACTGATGATGTCAATCCACCAACTGGTAGTTCAAAACCAGAACAAGTTTCTGAACAAGTCCAACCAGAAGTACAAACAAGGAGATCCACCCGAGTACGACAACCAAGTCGTATATATTCTCCTAACGAGTATGTAATGCTCACTGAAGGGGGAGAACCAGAGAGTTATGACGAAGCTATCACTGATCAGCATAAGACTGAGTGGCTTAAAGCTATGCAAGAAGAAATGAAATCTCTGCATGAGAACCACACATTTGACCTGATGAAACTACCACAGGGAAGAAAAGCTCTCAAGAATAAGTGGGTGTACAGAATCAAAAGTGAAGAAGGCAGCTCGCAACCACGCTATAATGCAAGATTGGTTGTGAAAGGATTCGAGCAGAAGAAAGGCATTGACTTCGATGAAATATTTTCACCAGTGGTTAAAATGTCTTCAATCCGATTTGTTCTTGGTTTGGTAGCTAGTCTTAATCTGGAGGTTGAACAACTTGATGTAAAGACTGCATTCTTACATGGTGATCTTGATGAAGAAATCTATATGGAGCAGCCCGAAGGTTTCCAAGTCAAAAGCAAAGAAAAGTTGGTATGTAGACTAAAGAAAAGCTTATATGATCTGAAGCAAGCACCAAGGCAGTGGTACAAAAAGTTTGACTCATTCATGGGGAAAAATGAATACAGTAGAACGATGGCTGATCACTGCGTCTTCATCAAGAAATTCTTTGATGGTGACTTTATTATTCTTTTACTTTATGTTGATGATATATTAATTGTGGGTCAAAATATTGACAAGATTAACAAGTTAAAGAAGGAGTTGAGCAAGTCCTTTGCAATGAAGGACTTAGGACCTGCTAAGTAGATTCTTGGCATGACGATTACCCCCAACAGGCAAAAGCAAAGCATTTTCCTTTCCCAAAAACGGTATGTTGAAAAAGTTCTTGAAAGATTCAACATGAGCAAAGCTAAACCTGTTAGTTGTCCACTTGTAAGCCATTTCAAACTTAATGTGAGTCAATGTCCCTCAAGTGAGGAGGAGAAATCAGAGATGAGCAAGGTTCCTTATGCATCGGCAGTTGGCAGTCTAATGTACGCTATGATATGCACCAGACCAGACATTGCACATAATGTTGGCGTTGTAAGCCGATTCCTATCAAGTCTTGGAAAGGAACATTGGGCAGCTGTCAAATGGATACTCAGGTATCTCAGAGGAACCTCCAGTCATTGTTTATGCTTTGGTAATAATAAACCTGTATTAGAAGGATATACGGATTCAGATATGGCTGGCGACGTAGATACGAGAAAATCTATATCCGGGTACCTAATAACATTTGGAGGGGGAGCTGTTTCATGCAATCACGATTACAAAAATGTATTGCCTTAAGTACCACAGAAGCAGAGAACATTGCAATCACTGAAGGTTGTAAGGAGATCCTGTGGATGAAAAAGTTCTTACAAGAATTGCATCAGAACCAAGAAAACTATGTTCTTTATTACGACAGTCAGAGTGCAATTCACCTTAGCAAGAACCCAACATTCCACTCAAGATCTAAACATATCAACGTAAGGTATCATTGGATTCGTGATGTGTTGGAACATAAACTATTGCAAGTCGAAAAGGTTCACACTAATGATAACGGGGCATATATGATGACAAAGACCGTGACTAGAGAAAAACTTGCTATATGTAGAAAGATTGCAGGTGTGGAAGATCCATATCCCACATAAGGTGGAGGGGGAGATTTGTTGGTCCAACTAATATGGGCCAACAGTAAAGAAAAAAAAAGATGTAAACTTTCAAAAGTGGTAGGCGCCAAAAGAAAGAAAGAAAAATTCAAAAATCTCTCCATATAATCCGGAGAGAAAGATGAAGCTTTGGCTCTATAAAAGTCTTGCTTCATCTCAAAAGAAAATTGATCAGAAGTGGAGAAAAGAAAAGAGAGAGAAAGTTTTCTGAGAGAGTTTTTGAGAGAGAAATTAAGAGAGCCAATTTGTGAAGTTTTACCCACAAATTGAAGATACATATTTGTTGTATTTTTGTGAGAGATCCACCTAAAAGGTAAAGTGTGTAATCTCATCTTATTATAGTGGAAGTTTAAGTAGCCTACGGGTCCCGTGGTTGTTACTTTCATTTTGAAAGGTTTTTCCACGCTAAATTCTTGGTGTTATTTTTATTCTATTTTGATTTGGGAAATTATCCTGGGTGGGTGGAATTTATTTCTTTACAATCATCTATTTTTTTCCTACAGAGCTCTACCCCCAATCTGTTCAACGAAGGATTTATAGTATTATAAATGATTTTATTTAACCCTTTAGAAAAGGATTATATGATAATTAAGGTCTAGCCACATAAAATTTTGATTATTGAGTTGGAAATGTTCGTTTGGTCGGAGCAGTAACAAAAAAAGATTGAAGGTTTAATTTTCTATGTATGTTTGGCTCTATTATTTGTAAAGACAACTAATTAGCTAAATGTCACGACCTTATTTTTCAAGTAACGATCGTGCAGCACTTAGCACCGTCCGTTGCACTAAGTCTGCCTTTGAATCCGAATGAAACTCCAAATAGAGTTTGTAAAGAATGTTTTGTATTGCTCTAGAGAGAGTTTATCTTACAAGATGCTAAGAATTCTCAAAGATTTCCAAGGATGATTACAAATGAAGACCAATAGGTCTATTTATAGTGTGGCACCAAGCTTAAGACTATGCCACATCTTTCTAGATCCTTCTAAGTCTAGAATGTACAAGAGTGTTCTAGTTTTATGTACAATATGACACAAGGTTCTAGGACCTTCTAGTCAACTCTAGAGTCTTCTAGGAATGTCTAGTTCCTTCATGCACGTTCTAGGATGTTCTGTAAGCTTCCAACGGCTTCTACATCCTTCAAGAACCATCCACCACGTTCTAGAATATTCCAACCCATTCTAGCACCCTCCAGCGTGCTCTAGAACATTCTAGGGTCTTCAAAGCTTGAGTTGAGTCCATCCAACTCTAGCTTATTCTAGACATCTCTAGGCCACTCTAGAAACTTCTCATGTAGAAAAGTCTAGATTCTTTGGGCAAATACTATTTGTTTGGATTTTGCAGGACAATTTGAACAGGACGTAACGTAAGGCTTTGAAATAAATTATTTCATTGTCTGTACGTAATTGAAGTAAAAACAACTTGCAGAAATGAAGCTTGTGACGAATCTACACAAACAAATGACATTGGAGAGGGGCAAAAAAGGGGTTAAAGCATTAGAGGGAGACGAAAAAGGAAATGTTGAGTCAGAACGCCAGCATTGGTGGCATGAAAGCAAAACTATTGCAGGAGGAGGAGAAAGAGAAGGACCGAAGCTGCATAAACCAGAACAGAATGTGGAGAAAGTGATGGAAAATGGATCAAGTAGTCTAGCAAGTTCTAGGAATTGCAGCTCTCATACAAAAGGCATTGGCATTGGCATTGACATTGGGATAAGAGGAAGCTACATTTTGGGAGGGTCTCCTTCTGGTAGGAACTTCATCACTTATACAGGTACTAAACCTGTGTATTATGGAGTAAATAAGGGTATATGAACCCTTTTTTTTTTTCTCTCTAAATTGTCCATACCATCATACTATGAGGAAGCAGTTGTTTTATGATCTTTGATGGTTTCTACGTAAATAGTTAACATTTAGTTTTATTGTTCATTTTTCTCAAACTAATAAAAATAATGATCAAAATTCACAGTTTAATGTTAATATTAAATTACATTTTACGAAACCGTCCTCCAAGTTTAAAATCTCAGTCCAACTCAAACATATTACTCCCTTTCACGCAATTTTACTCTCTTCATTCCGGTCACCCATTGTATAAAATGTACTACTAAGAGTTTCATCAAAGTACAGAACTTTCATTTCTCTCTCTAATTGAACTATGGTATCCGATCCACATAATCAAGAAGCTCTCGAGTTCACTACCATTTTTTTCTCTCTAAATGAACTATGGTATCCGATCCACATAATCAAGAAACTCTCGAATTCACTACCATGGCGTCCAGTGGAAAAATTATTGACAATCACTCAATTTCTCGTTCTCAATTGAGAGTAGGTGAATCCTCTAGAACATCTTCGTTCCATCACCGTCCAATGGACTTACCTTCTCAATACTGGATCACTCCATTTATCTTATTTGGTATGAACAAATGCTCTCTGCTATTACTACATATGTTCTTGAACACAAATACTACGATTTACTGGGTCTCCATGGCTTCAAAACCAACAGTGAAATTTTCAAGAAACAAATTAGTAAATGGCCGGATTTGGTTCTTCCAAATCTCGACATTTATTTTTCCTATGCTCCTTTTCCAGCACGAGGCAAATCTGATGTTGAGGAAAAACCCTAAATCGAAACAATATAATTAGGGAAAATTGATAGAACAATAATAGCAACCAAGATGAGATCAAAGGGGCATACCAAGATGAGATCGAAAAGAGTGGCGTGGTCAACCTTTAAAAAATCTTAGTCCCAGGCTTTAAGCTCATTGTCGACTGAAGAGATACGATCATCGGACATGAAGGATAAAGTTGTATAATCGTTCGACTAAAATGCGATCGTAGAATGATTTAGGGAAAATTGATTAGTTACATGAAATAGCCTCTATATTAGATAATGAACACAGAAATATGGGTCGAACAGCGAGAGGCGCAACTCAATTAGGAAATTTTAGGATAAAACAAATAATGTTACTATAATATTTATTTTATAAAATGTTATTTCCTAATATTATTTTTTTTAATTTTTTTTTATATAAAATGAGTAAAAATTCATTCTCATTTAATGTTAAAATGTAGTCATTAATTAATTAATTATTGTTGTTATAGATGAAATCATCCTTTTCATGAAAAATGTAATATTTAAAAAAAAACAATCCTAATTTTGATATTTTTTGTGTTTTTATAAAAAAAATTAGTAAAATAATAAAAATAATATCATTAAAATTTATAATCATAAAAATAGTATTATTTGTATTCATTTCATATATTTTTATTCTTAAAAAAATTTAACATATCATTTAAAAACGCAATTCAAATTAAATTATAATCATTTAAATCTGTTCAATGTAATATATTATTTAATAAGAATTCGTTAAATATTATTAAATGTTATTTTTATTATTATAAATCTTAGTGATATTATTTGATGAGAAAACATTTATAAAAAAACTTGTATTCAATCTCAATTGTTTATTTCAAAATTTAAGAGAAATATAATTTTATAGGACTCAGAAATAAAATATAAGATGTGTATTATTCTGACAAATGTAAGTATGTATATAATATTTTTATTTTTTATATAAAAATAATAAAATAATAAAAATATAAAAATATATTAACAAGAGTATAATTTTTTTAATTTTAAAAAATACGTTATTAAAAATAGTAACATAAAATATCAATACTAGATTTAATATAAATAGATAATAATTGAAAGTAACTTACCTGCTAACACTTGTTTTAATTTTAGCATGGTTAGTCTAATGTTTCTACAAATAAAACCAATCTCAATCATTTCAACTTAAAAATTTGAATTAATTAACTATTATCATTTTATCTTAAAAATTCACCTTTAATATTTATTTCTTTTAATATGATTTTATAATTAATAATTTTATTATTAAATATTTAATATATATATATATATATTTAATTATATTGAAAATTTTCTTATTTATTTGTATAAATCGGTAAATAATTTTTTAAATATTTCAATAAATTATAAAAATTATAAATTAAATATAATTATTAAATTTTTATTATATGTTGTTGTATTATGAGAATAATAATATAAATATTTAATAAAAGAATTAATAGTCAAAGAAAGTATATTTTATTTATTATTATACGAAAAAAATATTAATCATGTATAATGATTTTTAATTCCATAGTATGAATTCTTTTTGTATGTTTGAAAATCCTTAGAAAAATAGAAGTTTTTTTCTCATTATTTCATCGATATAATAAGACTTTGTGCTTATTGAACAAAAAAAAATCTTTTTTTTTTTTCTGTTTGATTGTTAAAGCTCATTTTTGCGTTTTCTCAATCTTCTAGTTTTATACATAATGTAGATAGGTTTCCACTTTCGCTTTTAGATCCATTGCTTTTGGTTAATGTTCTGCTACATTTGGTTACATAGAGTATATATTTTATTTATGGAATGTAAATTTAATCATAAATAGATGGGGTATTTACCTGAGTGAATTAATCTTTGTAAGGTTGAGCATTTGATCGTAAATCTACGTCTACGTTCAATTAGAAAAAGAAAAAAGAAAAATGCGTAACTATGTTTCTTTCTTCCTTTTTTTTTATCTTAGTTAAGGACAATTTGTTTTTTAATTCTAATAATCAAACAAAAAAGATGATAGCTTAAGAAGGCAATTACTCTGTATATCCTCAAAATTTTGTACTCCCATGACTCATCTCACTCATTTAACATGAAAACAATAAGAGATACCTATTAAAAATAAGTGAATTTTTGAAAGAAAGAAAAAAATACTCATATGTTTAGTCACTCAACTTATCCCACGTTGTTCTTTTACATTTTTTTAAAAGTATTTATAAGACATATTTTGGGATTTGGGTTTAGGCCTTAAATGGGTATCCAATTTTGTGGAAAGGTTAGAAAATGAGTGATTATTGATTTATTATGCATGTATCGATATTGTTGATTGACTCAAGTGGAAGTATCATTGCATGTGTGTGAAGTGGTACTTTATTTTTTGATAAATATTATTCTATTCTTTTTTTTAACCAATTAGGGAAGACTCAATTTGGTGGAATGAGTCTCTCTCTACTTTCCTCAATATTTTTTTATGAACATTACTCCTATGTTTCCCTTAACGTATTTTTTTTATTGAACATTCATTCCTACGTTTTCCCCCTTTAACAACTTCATTTTTCACTTACAAATAGAAGTAGTGGTCTCAATAATGAAACACAATAAAATCAGCTTTTTACACATTTCTCTTTATACAACTCTTTTTACACGATTTATATTTTTTTATTATTATTTGATTCCGAGTAACCTAATTTAATAAGGGTGTAGTATTTCGATCTTCTATAGTGCATTAGACTTTCGAGATAGAGTCAAATTCTAAGTTGTTTTATCATTGGGATGATAGCGACGAGAATTACTTACATAATTTGGATAGAACTGTGATACGTCTTAAAGAGAGTGATCTAGTCCACAACTCAACCCAAGTAATAACATCGGTAACTTCGTTCCTTATTTTATTACTTATGAAGTAAAAAATTTAAGACGTTCTTATCTACCATGTCTACTAAAATTTCTACTACTAATCTCAACAAACCCTTCCGTTTTAAGGAGCTCCATTGTGAAAGATAGAGACAAAAAATCTATTTTTATTACCATGAAAAATGTTGCTTATCTTTTAAATAATGTTAAACATGAACTGCCTACTGAACTGATTGAAACTCAAACTAAAGATTATCAGTATTGGGTAGATGATGATTTCATGTGTAAAAATTTTATTCTTATTGGTTTGACTTAAGATTTGTACGATTACTATAATTTTGATAAGTCTGCTAAGAAAATTTGGGATGCACTTTAAAAGAAATATGACAGTGAGGAAGTTGGAGCAAAGAAGCATGTTGTTAGTAGATACCTAAAGTACTTAATGACTGACGATTAACCTGTGGAAGCACAATCACATGAATTATAAAATATAGCACAAGAAATAATTTTTGAAGGTAATGTTTTTAGTTGAACAATTCCAAGTCACTATAATAATTGATAAATTAGCTCTTGTCTAGAAAGATTAGGCACAAAATTATGGAGTTTTCTCTAGAAATTCTTATTATCTATCTTCGTATTAAGGAAGAAGTGAAAAAACAAGACCAAAGAGATAAAGTACTTGTTGTTCCTAACAACAATATTAAAAAAAATACTCCTCTATAATTCTGAAACCCAAAGAGAGGAACATGAAGAATCAAAATTGCAATATCAATCATAACTGAAACCAAAATTGCAACATATATCCTCCAAAGAATTGACCTCAACCTCTCTCCCAAGAAATGACTAAAATGGCACATTTATGTGCTATATCTGTAATAGGTCTGACCACTTGGATAGGAACCATCAAAATAGGCATTGTCTTGCTTTGTAGGTGAACCTAATCGAAGAGAAACTTATTACTATGATAACTAAAATCAACTTTGTTAGTTGATTCGAGGGGTGGTGGGTGGACATTGGTACTACTCGATATGTGTGCTATGACCGTGATTTGTTCAAGTTCTATTCTGAAGCTGAGGATAAGAAATTGTTATTGGGTGATTCACATTCCACTATAGTTGGTGGCACTAATGTTGTGAAATTAAAGTTTATCTCTGGAAAAACTATCATTCTGAAGGATGTCCTGCATACTCTAGAGAAAGGAAGAACTTAATCTTGGGCTATCTTCCTAACAAGGTTGGATTTACTCAAATAATTGGAGCTAATTTGTATACAATTACTAAAAGTAATATTTTTGTTAGGAAATGGTATGTTACTAATGGTATATTTAAATTGAATGTTGAAATGAATAAAACTTCTTCTTTTGCTTACATGTTATGTTTTTTTAATAATTAGCATGCTAAACTATGTCACGTTAATAAACACATAATTAAAAATATGAGTATCTTAGGACTTATACCTAATATATCCTTGAATGATTTTGAAAAATATGAATTTTATAGTCAAGTTAAAATTATCAAAACTTCATATAAATCAGTAATTAAAAGAATTTGAACCACTTGATTTAATTCACTCTAATATTTGTGAACTATATGATGTTTCAACTAGAATGAAAATGTTATTTTATTACTTTTATTTATGACTGTTCAGACTACACTTTTGTGTACTTAATGAGAAATAAAAGTGAAGCGTTTGACATATTTAAAATATTTTTGTCTAAAATTGAAAACCAACTTAATAGAAAAATATAAAGATTTTAAAGTGATAGAGACACTGAATATGATTTCAATATTTTCAATAATTTTTATAAAACTCATGGAATCATTCATGAAAAAAATGCATTTACTAAATCAGTTGTTGCTATTTTATTAAATTCTAGTGTTGCTTTTCATTGGTGAGAAAAAAATTTATTAAATGTTTGTTGTGCTTAATAGAGTTCCTAAACCTACAAATAAAACTTCTTCATATGAAATTTTAAAAAATAAGAAACCTAGCTTATCTTATTTTAAATCTTAGGGTTGTTTGGCCTATGTTCATATTCTTCATCTTAAAAAAATAAACTTGCTAGTAGAAATTATGAATGTGTGTTTATTGGATATGCTATGAATAGTAAAGCTTATAAATTCTTTGACTTGAATGATCATGTTATTATAGAATCAAATGATGCTAATTTTTTCGAACATAGGTTTCCTTTTAAATTGAAGAATAGTAGAGGCTCGACTTTTGATGATCTACTTATAATTAGAACTAATGAAGTAAATGAGGAATTAGATTCTAAACTTAAAAGTAAATGAGGTCGAATCACCAAAGATTATGGGTTTGACTTTTATGCTTATACCTTAGAGAAAAATCCCCAAACTTTTCAATAAGCCATCAATGATGAAATGAACTCTTTTGAGTCAAATAAAACTTGGCATTTAGTTGACTAACCCAAAGTTGTAAGATGATAGGTTATAGATGGCTATTTAAGAAGAAATTGAAACCTAATGATATATAGGCAAAGAGAAAATGTAGATTTCTTTAATACTTTTTCACCTGTCCCTAGAATAACTTTCATACGTGTGTTATTTTCTCTTTTTGCTATTCATGGTCTAGTTGTGCACCGAATGGATGTGAAAACTACTTTTCTAGATGGTGATTTAGAAGAAGAGATTTACATGCACCAATCTAAAGGTTTTGTTCTCCTTAGTCAAGAAAACGAAATTTAAAAATTAGATAAATAACTGTATTGTTTAAAACAAGCACCTAAGTAATGACATGAATGAAAGTGACAAATGTATTTATTATAACTCTGAAAATAACATTTCTACTATTATATGTCTTTATGTGGATGACTTACTTATTTTTGGTCCAAATATTCATGTTGTGAATAACGTGAAATATTTATTATGTGTTAATTTTAATATGAAAGCTCTCAAAGAAGTGAGTGTAATCCTTAGAATAAAGATCACTAGGTCTGAAAAGGAACTTTCTTTAGATCAATCTCATTACATTGAGAAGATCTTAAAGAAATATAATTACTATAACTGCAAACATACTTGTACTCTTTATGGTCCTAATGTAAAGTTATTCAAGAACACCAAAGACGATGTTAGACAAACTAAGTATACAAGCATTATTAGTAGCTTACGTTATGTTACTGGATGCACTAGATCCAACATAGCTTATACTATAGGATTACTATATAGATTTACCAGTAGATCTAGTATAGAGCATTGAAATGCTAATGAAAGGGTCATGAGGCACTTAAAAATGACTATGAACCTTGGTTTACATTATCAGAGATTTTCCACTATCTTAGAAGGATACTACAATTCTGATTGGAACACTTTTTTAGAAGAATCCAAAGGAACAAGTGGTTATATATTTAGCATAACTGGTGGAGCAATCCTAAAAGTCTAAGAAACAAACTATTTTGGCTCAATCTACAATGGAATCTGAGATGATAACTCTAGCAACTGATAACTTTGTGTTTTAAAGTTATTTTGTCTAATTTATTAATTATAATTACTATATTCTTAAGGTTTTTAATCAATTTTAAGTTCCTAAGTTATTATTTGGTGTTAGTTCTATAAGAAATTGTATTTTTAGAGAAAAAGAAATATTTTTTTCAAAAAGACTTAAATGCAAATAACAAAAGTTAAAAATTTAATTTAAATTAAAAGAGGGTTTAAATGCAATTAACAAAAGTTAACAAATTTAATATTTTTTTGGCATGGAATGAGCCACGCGTGTCTCGAGCTGTTGGATCAGAAGTTCAACGGTGCAGATCAGGAAAGTGAGATTTACACACTACGTAGGAGAGTGCACGTAGATTTCCAACCTGTCTCATGTCAACATAGAGTGGGGTCCATTTGTCTGCGTTTTCTCCTAGATTTATTTTCTCTATATTTTGTTTCAAAAAATATACACACCCCTTCAGCAAAGAGGCATTTTTTTTCCTTTTAAAAGGAACACAAATCATGTGTGCACATTAAGCTAAGAAGTTAGAGAAATTTCCTGAAATCTTCTTAGACTACGCATGACACATAGAGACCATTGTTTAGCTGGAAGGAAAAATTGGACATGTGGCGTATATGGTCTGGGAAAAACGTGCAGGTACACGGAGCTTAAGTGGACTGTGTCATAGGGAATTCACATGTTGGCTATATAGATGAATATTTCTCAGAGATTGAGAAATCATCAAAGAATTTCTTCTAATCCTTTTATCTTTACAATTATTTTTTCTTTAATGTCTAAATATTCGTGGAGTGTGATTTCAATATTTGCTATTAACTAAATTATTTGTTCTAAGGTTGCAATGTAGCTTACATTATGAAGCTTGGATTAATTATTTTTGAATGATTTGTGAGATGTTACTTTTAATTTGTTTATTCTATTTGTGCTTAATGCTTTTGATTGTTGGAAAATTAATCAATTGATTTGTGAACCCTAATGAACTTGGAAAAGGATTTTTTGTATTTTTCTCTTGGATAGAATAACATACATATATATGAGATAGAAATATACTTTTATTGTAAGTGTAACTAATGAGAACTTTGAGCTTAATGAATCTTTGGTAAATTTAATTATCATAGGAATATAGGGAATTAATTTAGTGAGATATGTCTACTTATTATCGGAAGAGACATGTGGATAAATTAGGAGTTCTTGGTTGACAAATTAAAAGCGAGAACGTAAATCAATAGAAAATAATATGATTCAAGTGAATTAATTTGGTGAAATTGCAATCTTAGAATTTTCTTCAAGTGTTAATCTCATATATTGTTATTTAGAATTAGTTTAGTTTAACTCTATCAAAATATCGATTGTTTGGATAAAATTAGATTGAGATAATTTTAGTACTTAACAAAAATTAGAAACAAATCTCCATAAGAACGATACCGTATTTATCACTTATTACTTATAACCATGTATACTTGTACGTTGATGTTCTTTTAAATCACTAACAACTGCTAGTGAGGAAGCATGCTTGAAGAAATCTATTAACTAAAATCCCTCTATGGGAAAGACTGATTCCAGCTACCTTGACCTACAATAGTATCGTGGCTATTGTAAAAAGTCAAAACTGTTATTATAATAGCAAGAGATGACAGATATGTCATAAGCATAGTACTGTTAAAAAATTTCTCTACACAGGAGCTGTAAGAGTGGATCATATATATACGTATTGATGATAACTTAGCTGATCCTTTGAAGAAAGGACTAGCTATAAAGAAGGTTTTCAAAACCTCAAAAGGAATAGGACTAAAGCATTTAAAGTGGTGAATCACCCATGACGATAACCCAAATTATAGATTGGAGATCCCAATAAATAAGTTCAATGAGTAATAACAACTCATGAAGTAATATGAGATAATTATGCTATTTTAAGTTCTATTTCATACTACTAGAAGCATTGAATCCTGAAGCGACAGAAGGACGAGTTAAGTATTAACTTTTAATAAGTTTTATTCTCTATGTAGATTGGAGTACATAGTTACATGAGTACTCTTGATAGACTCACCTATGTGAATATGGAAATGTGATTGCTTCCTATGAAATTTTGGGCAAAATTTACTAAAGTATTCAATATATTGGGATAGACATGCACGGGCTTTTTGAACTACACTTTGGAAAGATTATGTGTGATGTTAGAAATAGAGTTCAAAACTACAAGTTACACTAATATATTCTAAAACATTTTTACTATACAAAATTCAAGTCGATAGACACCTTCTGTTTATGCATAATCTTATATTTTGATTGGTTGCTCGATAAAAACTATGTTTAAAAAAAATCAAGTGGGAGATCCTTGGAAATAAGTGACTTTTGAAAAGGAAAAGAGAGAGTTTGTGTGTCCATATGAGTTTACCCATTCAACTTGTCTTACATTTCTTTTTTACATTCTTTAAAGGTGTTTATAATGCATTACTTTGTGGAAAGGTGAGGGACAAGCAACTACTGATTTACCACACAAGAGTGCCACTACCATCGCTTGTCCCTCTGATAGAGCCAAGTTCGAATGCGTGTTTGTAAGGTGAGGTGACACTATATTTTTTAGATAAATATTATTTTATCTTTTATAAATCTTTTTTTCAACCAGTTAGAGGAGACTCGAATTGTTAGAATGAGACTCTCTTTGCTCATGTTTCCCTCAATGTCTTTTTTTTATGAACATTACTCCCATGTTTCCCTTAATGTCCTATTTTTATTAACTTTCTCTCAAGTTTTTCGCTTCAACAATTTCAATTTTTATCTATAAATAACGACAATGACCTCAATAATAAAACACAACAAAACTAACTCTTTACATAATTCTCTTTACACAACTTTCTCTACATAATTTACGTTTCTGTTTTTGTTCCTTAATTCTGAGCGACCAATTTAAAAGAAGTGTAGTATTTCGATCTTCTATAGTGTAATGAACTTGCGAAACAAAATTAGATTATATACTGTTTTATCCTGAAGATAACATAAATGAAAATTGCTTGCATAATTTGAACAAAGTTGCGAAACATCTTTAAAAAAATGATATAATCCACAACTTAACCTAAACAGCAACATTAGTAACTTCATTTTTTATTTTATTACTTGTGAAGTAACAAATCTTAGTAACACTCACCATTTCATCCTAAATCTACATCTACGTTTTTACGTTCAATTAGAAAAGGAAAAAAAGGAAAATGCATAATTATTTTTCTTTGTTCGTTTGTTTTCTTTAATCTTAGTTAGGAACGATCTCTTTTTTAATTCTAGTAATCGGACAAATAAGATGATAATTTAAGAAAGCACTTACCCTATATATACTCAAAGTTGTACTCACATGACTCATCTTTCAGATGAAAACAATAACAGCTACCAACATTTCCCTTGCTGTTTCTGAGATTGACCTCAGAGAATTCTTTTCAATCTCTGATGACATTCATTATGTTCAAATGCAAAGGCAAGTCTTTATTGTCAAATTAATTAACAATCCTTAAAACATGATTAGATTAAAATTTATCCAATTATTTTATATATTTATAGGTCTATTTCTAATTATTATATATAATTTACTTGATAAAATTATCTAAATTTTTAACATGTCAATCAACACAAGAATACGAAAACCACACTATACAAACCTAGCAAGCTAACATAATAGGAACTGGCTTACGTGACCTTCAAGAATTGAAATGCAGCAGATATGGCTGTGCTTATATTGGTATAGACATAATTCTGTGCTAGTTCTAGCTTGTAAAATCTAGATCAATCCTAGCTCTGTATGCTAAATCAATAAGGCTATGTTCAATTAGATATATTCTTACTAATAATAATAAAAACAATACATTAAACTTACATAGTAAATTATTATTTGTTTTTTTTTTTTCATATTCTTACGTACAAACTCATCTCAATTAATACCGTTTTATTATTATTTTATCTCATTAAAAATTAAATGAAACAAAATAAAATTAATTTTAAAAATTAATAAATTATTACATAAATCTCATTAAAATATTATCCCAATTTACACCTCTAATCATGTTTACCCATTTCATAATAATTTAGCTCTTTAATAATGATGCAAAATTCACAAACTTTTTGTATGAGTTAGATTTACGAATAAATGAGATACCTTGATAATTTAAAAAAATACTAATGCTTAATTTAAAATAAAACCCTACATGCAAATAAATAAATCAATGTAAAATAATGAATGAAGAAGTTATCTACCTCATCTATGATCCTAATTCGTATAAAAATGCTCAAACATGTGGTGTATGAACCAACCAAGAGAACCTCCCGATCTCTCCCACAAGAGTATTTAGATAATAACAAAAACTGATGAAAACACTTGGTTTCATAAAATTGTTTCCTCTCTACCTTAGGTTTTTTTTTACCTCAACCTAATTCATATAAAAAAACTCGAGCATGTGGTGTATGAACAAACAAACCAAGAGACCCTCCAGATCTCTCCCACAAGAGTATTTAGATAATAACAAAAAAAGAGAACTGATGAAAAACTCTTGTTTCATGAAATTGTTTCCTCTCTACCTTAGAGTTCCTGTTAGTCTAACCTCAAAAAGGGACAACTACATATCCAAGAGTTGACAACGCAAAGTTTCTTTCAAATGCTACAAAACACTAAAGGTCGATTTGTGATTTAGTTTCCAAGACAACTTTAAGTTTTGACCCTCATAAATATCTAAATCTCTCATATGTCAGTAGAAAACTGAACTTCGGCTAGTTGCCACGGGTGCTGAGCAAGGCAGCAACTTTTATCTACTTCTTCTTCTTTGATTTGTTAGCATTTGATGTATAGGCCGTTCCCTGAGTATCAGAAATGGAAAAAAAATGAGAACAGAGGATTAGCAGTTCTATGCACAGGTGAATAGGGTATAATTGCAGTAAGGTAAACCTTTCTCGGATTCCACAAATCATGAAACTGATTAGTGAATAGAATGAAATCAAACCAATTATCAAAAGGTTTGAGCCTATGAACAATCAGGAAGATTAAGCCAGACGAATTTCATAAAATTTAAGGCAAGTAGATCATGAGATCTACTCACAGTATCAACATTTTGCAGTCCGGTGATTGATCAAAGTTGCAATAATAGATGAAAAAATAAGGCAGGACTAAGGATCTTATAGTCTCTGAAAAGATATAAAGTTGCATCAACTCATTAAATTTTAACTTCTTATATCTGAATCAAATCAAATCTAACCGTGCCCCAATTTCAAAAATTTAACAGATGAACAGTGTTACAAAATATGGTCATTCCAGTACCCCTTCGGAGGGTACGGAAAAATCACTAGAAATATATGGTTATATTAGAGACAAGAAAACAAAAAGGCCAATTATTAAAGCAAATATTGAGCATTAAATACATACCTGAAGCCATTCATCCATTGAAGCATCTGTAGTCCTGGTCCCAACTTCCACCTTTGAAGCCCTCTTGGTTTTCTAAACAAATAACAGAAAATATGGGTCAGAGATAAAACCCTGAAAAAATTCAAGGAAAAACATTAACAAATCCCAACATCCACATATGATAGTCAACTTCTTTTACCCTTTTCCTCCTAATGCCTCTAATGCATCACACATGCTCCCAAATGGAGAAAGTTAAACAAAAGAGCCACAAGATCTACACTGGCATGAACTTACTTTAATACATTACAAAGTCAGTAAAAAAGCTCTCTCCCACTGCACAAACCCTCATTATTTTTCCACATTAGCCAAAAGTACTAACATACTAAATTCTAATCCTCCTCCTTAATTTGCAGATGATGGAATTAATACCAGATTGTAAATGCAATGATTGACAAGGAAATGCAGACTACAGTAAGCATATAGCAACGCTACATACATCATATCGAGTGCTAACACGTGAGAAAGTATTAGTACCTTGGAAAGATGCTGTATTTGACCATGTACCCACAATACAAGGAGAACAAGAAGAGCAATTGCTAGGGTAACAAGAAAAACAGACTCAATGCTGACGATTCCACCAGCCTCAACAACTTCAATAGTACCATTATAAAAGGTGCTCTGATAGGGATGCTGATCAATCTCATAAACAATGGTACCTACGAGATCAAAAGTTCCAGGCTGCAGAATTCAAGCAATTTGCTACGGATCAATTGAGTCACATTCATAGATTTTTACACATCAAAAGGTACAGATACATATGTAAAGATGTCCCAGTTTTTATACTTAATTGCACATAATTTGAATATAGTGTGTGTACCTGCAAGTGCTTGCTGACAGCAAACATGTATGGGAAGGTAGCTTGAAGTGAAGTTGGCACTGATGCATTGCTAAATACCTATAGAGCCAAATTACATTAGTAAGCAACAACACAACCAATCTTAGCCCCACATAATTAGAAAGAAAAAAAAAAAAGCCGATGACAACCATAAAATCAAGTACAAGATGAGAGACAAATTTATTGAAAGTCATGAGGAAACTGAAAAGAAGAAAAGAACACGCAGGGAGAAGATGGACTTTACTAATTGAGAAAGCTCTAGACATACGGGGAAAAAAATATAGTCATGTATTTTACCATACAGTAGCAAAATTTAGAATAGGAGACATGAGAGAAACATGTAAGCAGTGTATGCACAGCTGAGGGAGCATATGAATACAATCAGCTCCAAACAAACAAGAAACAAGTTTTTACCCATAAAATTAAGCTTAAGAAAAACTGGAAAAGAAAAGAACAGTCCTACATTAGAGACTGGCTATAGACCATTCGATACCACAATTTAGCTGCATAATCTTTTGGGATGGCCAATTGGCCAGGCACCAATTCAAGAAAATTTCAGCAAGTCCTTATCAGTGACTTTAATGCAAAGTAAGAATTGTCTATACTCAACAGTAAAGCAAACGTAAAGGAAAAAAACATGTTTGTTTATTTTCCCAGTGCACATGTACATATTAAAATTTTAGCTTTGCCAAGTCAATCATGAAAACTACGATTGTATTTCATAAAAAGATTTAAGTACTCTAGTAGTCACTGTGTTTGTATCAGTACGACACTGATACAAACTCATTTCGTATTTTTTATTAAAACAACAAAACTAAAGGAAATTGATAGGTTTATGGTTCTTGGAGGGAACCATGACCTCCCAAGTTTCTAATTTTCGAGGGATTAGAGCCTCCAATTTAATGTTCCAAAAATATATTAATTCCCATTCTTTTTTATTGATAACCATCATTGCTTAAATACTAAAAACTTAACAAATAATGAAATATTGTGTTCCTAAAATATCTCCTTAATAACATCTTTAATAATAATTAAACAAAAAATTAAATAATATAAAAGATAATAATTATAACTATCATATATTTTTTACTTAAATCTAAACATAAAATTCAAATATAAAATAATAATTTTGATATCACAACATTCCACCACGCTTCCAGAACCGATGTCCACAACGGTTACTTTTTATCGACACTGATCCGATGGTAACACTTTCCTCTTCAGTGGCTTCATTCGTCTATCAATGTAACTTTCATAGATGTAGATGTTTGCAACGATAATGTGCAACTCTGATACCAAATGATACGAACTTGTTTCCTATCTTTTCTTAAAACAACAAAACTAAAAGAAATTGATAGGTTTGTGGTTCTTCGAGTAAACCATGACCTCCCAAGTTTACAATCTTTGAGAGACTAAAGCCTCCAAATTAATATTTCAAAAATATATTCATTTCCATTCTTTTTATTGATAACCAACATTACTTAAATACTAAAAACTTAACAAATAATGAAATATTATGTTCCTAAAATATCTTCTTAATATCATCTTAAATAATAATTTAAGATAAAACTAAATAATATAAAATATAATAATTATAACTATTAGATATTTTCTACCTAAACTAAACATAAAATTCAATTATAAAATAATAATTTTGATATCGTAACAAACACTTTAGTTATTTTGCTTTTACAAGGAACACTTAAGTCTCTCTCAGTAAAAATGTAACACTTTAGTCACTTTTTGAATAGTAAAATATTATTTTATCAATAAAAAATTAAATTCTTACATAATAATAAAGTGAATTTAATTGAGGCAAAAATTGTTATTTTATTTTAATAATTTAAACATGAATTTGAACAGTATAATATTTCTTTAAGTCAACTGTTTTTATAAATTTTATATTTTATAGAATTTTTCTATATTTTTTTGAACACTTTTTTGTATGGTGTTTTCTGTCAATATCGTGTTTGAATCGAAACTGTAAACTTTATAATATCAAAAATGGAGGCTACACAAATAAAAAAATTACAAGATCAATGACGTTGAAACCACACAGATAAACTCTCCCTTATCCACCATCTTTGAATACTAGTACCAGAAATTGAATGGTGCACCTCCATTGTACTGCTCAAAGCTGAGGCCGTGGTTGTGCCATTCTTCTGGTCTTTAACAATGGTGAACTGGAGAGAGCTAATCTGTGTGGTTCTAACGCCATAAATCTTGTAATTTTCTTACTTGCGCAGCCCCTATTTCTAATATTGTAAATTCTATAGTTTCGATCCAAACACAATACATACCTAAAATGCATTACATAACAGTACCCAAAAAATATAGAAAAATTCCATAAAATATAAAATTTACAAAAAAAGTTGAACAGAAAAAAAAAATACTACACTATTCAAATTCAATTTTAAACTATTAAATAATTAAATGACAATTTTTCCCTCGTTAGATTCACTTTATTATTATCTTAGAATTTTTTATTAATAAAATAATATTTTATTGTTCAAAAAGTGACTAAAATGTCTCAATTTTACAAAAAGAAAGACCTAAGTGTTCTTTGTTAAAACAAAAGTGATTAAATTGTCCACTTGACATAAGTAAAGTGACTTCCACAACCTCCCACTCTTCATAAAATAACCATTCAAACACGTTCAAACTTAAATGACCATACACAATGCATATTTCTGTTCAAAAGAAAAATATATGCACAAAGCATATGACAAATAAGTAAGTTTAAAACCTTTTGACAATCCAAGCTTATAAATCATCATGATGGAATTGGGACGTTCAAATTATGAGTTACAAAGTTTATTATGCAAACATTTATGATAACTCATGATGATCAAGATTCAGCAAAAGCTAACTAGACATAGAAGTATGCATATTGATTCGAGCATACTATGACTTACTTGTGCAGTCAGATTTTGAACAAGAAGTTGATGGTCAAAAGGAAGATGGACACTGGCTTTAATTGCAATGACATTTAAGCTTGAATCCCCTGTTTTCCAATCCAAATAATCAACTAAGCATAACATTAACACAAAGGAGAACGGACTCACTCCATAAAATGATAGCAAACAATTAACAAGATATTACTCATTAAAACAATCATTACCATCATTTTTCATTCCAACTAGTAGCTCAGTCTCCTCTCCAGCTTTAACCACTGCAAAAAAATATATATATATTTAGTTCTCAAGAATATAAATGAAGCAGAATCTTAACACAATATCTATCTTCGGAAATCTCACGTCTTGGGCCGTTCTTCGGAAAAACGCAAACTGTCTCAACACCTGGAGCTGGGCTAAAATTCCCATCGCCAAAGTCTTGGACATCCTCACCAACAATCCCAAGATCACTGTTTTCCTCTACAATCTCAGAAGCTGCCACATCCGCATCCGATTGACCCCAAGCAACTAACACAAAATAATAAAAATTTAAACATTAAAAGCACTGAAAATCACTACGAGAAATATCTCTACGCGAGAAATCAGACTACCACTAAGGAAGATAACCCATGCAATTACAAATTCAAAAGCAAAAAAAAAAACTACTCAACTTAACGGTCAGCAAGTAGAATTCAAAGGAGAAAAACACATGGAAAAACGAAATTAATTGAAAACGAACAAATCCCATACTGTATCATAGAGATAAAGAGGAAATCAAATCTCATCATAAAAAAACGAGACATGCATGCATCAAAATCTTCCTAGATGAAAATTTTGAAAATTCATAAAAAAAAAAAAATTGAGTCAAAATTGATACATAAAATTAGGTGTATAACAGATCTAGATCTATAAGTAAAGCAAAGGGAAACCTTGAATCAAAGGAGATGCGATCAGGAGAAAAGCAAGAAAGAAAACCCTAATATGATTCATTTCCAATATTGGTTTTAGGAAATCCTATCTCTTTTAGATAATGACGATGATTTGAAGTGTTTGCGAACTCCAGGTTTTGGCTATCGGGTCAACACCTTTGACAAATTTGGGAATTTATTGAGTTAAGAAAAATCTGAAAAATTTGCATTCCATAAAAAATCTAAAACGTCGTCGTTTTTGTTTTCAAAATTTATTATAATTTTGAGGATAAACTCGTAGAGTCGTAGTTAGTACTTACGGCGTGATTTTATTATTAGAACAAGATGATGTTTGATTAAGGTTTATCCATTTATTCTATTTAAAAAAATTACATGAATTATTTGATATTTTGATTGTTTCTTTTTATCTCTTATTATTATTTGAAAATTGAATCTTAAGGAAATATTCTTCAAATTCTAATAGTCATGGCTTGGGTGAAATGTTTCATTAACATTTTTTATTAATTTGCTTTTCTTAATATCATCAAATCTAAAATAATTTGAATTAAATTGATACAAAAATGTGTTTTTTTTAAATTTAGGAAGAATCAAAAACACATTAAAGTGAAAAAGACAAATTAAAAAGTTCAGACAGATCTGTATCAATTATTCATGGACAATTAAATTTCATGTTCATGTATACAACCTTTTTAGATAAATAGTAGGATGTATTTCTGTTTTGTAAGAAAATGAAATTATAAAAGTTAATAATATGTATTCACTTTAAAAAAATTAAAAATAAATTAAAATTGATTAATCATATAATAAATGTTATAATAACACATTGAATCATAGTAAACAAATAAAAATAACTTTAAATATTTGTATGCAATATTTTTATAAAATGTTTTTTTTATAAGTGAACAAATAAAAATAACTTAGTCTGTTTACTTACCAATAATTAAATTATTAGCAATTATATATTTTCATGTGTTTACTTGCAAAAATAAGACCATTCAGTAATTAGCGTCCCATAAAAAATCAATAATGAAGTTACCGAAGGGAATTAATTACATAGGAATTAAGTTCCTGCAAATTAAATTAATAATGGATTCAAATGTTAACCTCATAAAAAACATCTTCATTTTGATCAAAAATCATTTTAGTGAAACAACTATTTGTATTCGGATTCTAAAATTTGTATTCCAATTCTAAAATATAATCGAAATCGAGAGTAATTTAATTCCGATTAATTTTGATTTTTTTACACTAAGTTACAATATGTAGAGACCTAGCATTTTCTATATCTAAATGAATCAAAAAAATATTACAGAATGAAATCGAGATCGGAACGAGAATAAAAATAGAATGAAAATAATTTTGTTTAGTTTGACCATTAAAATCAAAGAATGAATTAATATTAAATTGTTTGATTTATAATTGGAATGGAATAAAAAAACACTATATATTACCTTAATATCCATATATTCAGTACAATTTAAATAATATCATTTAATTATTTTTTTGTCAAACAAAATACATTATTAATATTATTATTTTTCTAAATAATTATAAATTTAAAAAAATATATATTATTAAAATTATTATTTTTTTAAATATGGTTTACAGTTTTAAAGTTTAAGATTTAGGAATTTATAGTTTAAGATTTAGGGTTAAAATTATTATTTTTCTAAAATAGGGTTTATGCTTTCAAGATTTAGGATTTAGAATTTGAGATTTAGGGTTTAGTCTTTAAGATTTATGATTTTGAGATTTAGAATTTAAGGTTTAAGATTATATTTATAGGTTAAGATTTATGAATAAAATTATTATTTTTCTAAATATGGTTTAAGAATTTAAAATTTAAGGTTTCTGGTTATATTCGTGGGTTAAGATTTAATATTAAAAATTTTATTTTTTTAAATCAAATTTTAAGATTTATGGTTTAAAATTTTTGGTTTTAAGGTTTAAGATTTAGGGATTTGAGATTTAAGGTTTTGAGTTTAGAGATTCAAGTTTAAAGTTATATTTGAAATTGAGATAATATTGAGAAAAAAATTGAGATGAGAATGAAATCACAATTCTTTAAAAGGGAAAAGAAATTCAAATTCTTCTCCTTTAAGAATCCATTTCATTTCATTCTCATTTTTCAATTCAACAAAACATAAAAATAAAAAAAATCAATTATAATTGCATTCCATTACATTCTATCTAAACAAACATAACATAAATCTTGAAATACACGTATAAGACTTGTGGATCACCGGCCAAAAGAATTGGTATCTTTATAATATATATGTTCTTGTTTTGATACTTTTTGAGCTCTATTTTCAAATGAATTACATAAAATATCCCTATTAGGTTATTGTTACAATTTTTTTCCAAATTCAGTAATAATATCAATGGTTTTCAACGCTCAATATATCAAAATGATATATAATCTCATGAATACCACTGTTATTAGTCTCCATGGATGGTGTACCGCTCCCACTTTATCGTTGGATCATATATCTGTGCAATCAGTAAAAGTTAGATGGGAAAATCAGGAAATGCTAGACTTGTAAGAACACATGCACTAAGCATTATGTGTAAAGGAGTAATAAACATCAAACTTATTGTAAAGGAGTAATAAACATCAAACTTATTGTAAAGGAGTAATAAACATCAACATTGTTAAAAATATTGTTCTTTTGAATTAAATTTTCATAAGAAGCAAAGCAAATCACAAATAAAATATCAAAGAGTTCTATTTATGAAAATATTTACACATTGAAATGTAATTGTTTGAAATGTAATTGTTCATAACTTAATAGAAAAAAATTAAGTTTAATGTTTTATATCTAATATTAATTAATATTCAAAACATATTAAGAGAAATAAATATATCATAATGAAAAATTTACCTACACTTAAAAACATAAGAATACATAATTATTATTATAAGAAAGTGTTTTTTTAATCAAATTATGAGAACCTTAAACACTTCGATTTTATAAACATTTTGCTAATTTTATTCTCATAAAAATAATTTTAAAAAATTCATGGAAAGAAAATATCAAATATCTATATTTTCTCCCTCCTTTAATGATAGATATCTAAATTTTAAAGTTCTAATTGATGAAAATTATAAAAAATTTAAAGAATACAATGACATAGATTATAGAAAAGGGTGTTTTCTTAGCTTCAAGGACTATTTGTTTTTATCACTTTTTCATTACTTGACCAATAGTTAAACTTATGCTGCTTCTTTTTTTATAATATAATTAAAATTATGTTAATTTAATAAAAAAAAATAGCTTTCAAGCATAATTTAAAAAAAAAACAACATAACTTATTTTTAACTATCATACATACCAATGTAGCAAAAAAAATAGCAGGCACATACTTTCAAAATAAATAATTCTAATTAAATGAATTAGAGTATTATAATCCTTACATAAATTTACAATCAAAAAATTAAAATTAAATACGATTACAAAATTATTCATCAATGATTTATGTACAATTAATTTATGCACCACTATGTAACAAAACTATTATTTTTTCATGCATTCACTTTATAAGTAATAATAAAGTATAAAGGGAGTATATGCACAATAGGAGGAAAAATACCAAGGATGAGGTTATTAATTAATTTCTACATTATTTTATTTAAGTAAATTAGAATCACAAATTAGGACACATGGTTAACATGTTAACAAAATCATGACCAAATTATTAAAAAATAATAAAATAAAATTCTAAAAATATAGAAAAAGTTTTCTTCAAACAAAATACATCTAAAGAGGAATAAAATAAAATAAAATAAGTAAAAAATACAACACATAAAATATAGAAAAATTTGTAAAAGATAATAACATTGTCATAAATATTAGAAAAATTTGGAGATAAATAAAAAAGATCAATTTTATTTATTAAAAGAAATAATTATTTATCCTAATATTTTGAAAATTATATTACGAGAGATATGATGGAGATAATTTAGAATATGTATTTATTTTCACTTCATTCTCTGATCTTCTTTAATGTATATACAACACTATAAATAGGAACGAGAACTTTAGATTAGTAGCCACTAAGTTAAGAATATAACAGCTGGTATTAACAATAATTATAGCTTATTTTACACTTAATAATATTGTTCAACACTGATAAAACAGATTCTCAAAAAAATCTATATATTTAAAGTAATGTAAATTATCCATGAGTTCTCGCAAGTAGAAACTTCCTTTTAACAAAAGATGAAGTAAAAAAAATAAAAGAGATCGATTTTATTTACTAAAAGAAATAAGTATTTATCCTAATATTTAAAGTAATATAAATTATCCATGAATTACCGTGAGTAGAAACTTGTTTTTGCAAAAGATGAAGTTTATAGGTTTCTTTTTTTCTTTTTTTCTAAATTTATTTCTTAATAATTATGTATTTAAAAAAAAGTTGTAAATAAGAGGGAAGAAAAAACTTTCAAAAGTATAAGAGATCATAAGAGTTTTATTTATACAAGAAGTCATAGATAAGGTAAAATTCATTATTTGATTTTACTTTTACATTTATCTTTTAGAATAATGACAATGTGTATAATTAAAGTAAAAAAGGTTGGATAAAATTGTGCAAAATGAAAAATTATTTATAGCCAAATATATATAGTAAAATGTATACGTATATATATGTATATGTATATGGAAATAGACATGTATGTATATGGAAATAGACATGTATGTATATGGAAATGTATATATATGTGCGTATAGAGATATAAGTTACCTCCCATCTTGATGCTGGAAAAATATGTTTGTTCTTTTCATACCAGTGCCTTTCAACTACCTTCCCAGCATGAGACTGGAAAAAGAAGTCACATAAAAAGTCAATATCAATAGTATAAAAGAAACTTTTGCCAATAGTACAGACGTAAATCTAACAGAATAACAAATTTAAAACCACAACTATTACATGTATAGCTGTTACTTCAAAATCCAAGCTCTCATAAGTGAGCCAGGATCATCAGATCAATCACATTTCACTTTAATGCAACTCATTGATTGGTTAAAGCCTCTACTCCACTAGAAGTTTCCCAAATAGGTGTAAACTTTAAAGCGCTTTCATCATCTAATGAGACCAACGTTATAACTAGAATAATTAGCAGTGAATCTCATACTCATTCCCATTTCTCCAATACATTAAGTTCATAGTATAAAGAAAATATGCAATAGCTTCAAAACAAGAGCGATCAGGCCATCCACAGGAAACATACATGATAGCTACCAAACTAAAATCTAATGGCAACCACCTGGGAAACTTAACAAGGCTGTAATGGGACAAATACAGGGATAATAGACAACTTAAGTCAATTTGATACACAAAATGCTAGTGCAGGAAAATCGCAAACAGACAAGAAACAACAGGTTTTCAGATAAACATACAAGACAATAATGAAAAGGGGAATACCTCATCCTTCTCAATCGTAGCATCAGCAATTGTCCGCACGTCCTCATGCACATCAAAGTGAAAAAGCTGTATAACAGAGAAATCACAGATTATTGTAATTGCCCCAACAAATGCAGTATAATGTTTGGTAAAAAATACAGCATGACATGGGGGTGAAAAATCAAATTTTCATAGACTCAACTTCCAGCAATCTGTTAACACAGACAATTTTATTTGGGGAAGGAGGAGAAGGAGAGTTATTTTCTCTTCTAATCTGTTGCCATGAGAAAAATCTCAATTGGTTGCAAAGAACTCATTGAAGTTACTTAAACAGTTAAACCTAAGCAAATTCCAAAAACACAAGACATTTCATCATCCAAATAGCTAAAGCATACTCAATATCAAATTCAAAAATTTATTATTTGAACCTATGAAACTTGAAAATAAATATTTTCTATCCAAATAATAGGGGAGACCCAGGAATTTAGCTTGATGCCAGAATCAATAATGGAAGAATATAAAGGAAAGTTGAAGTATACTTTCTTTAGCATAAAAGAGAAACAACAAAAAATTATCCTCAAACAACAGCTAAAGAAATTAGAAAGGTCCTTTTGTTTCTCATCTGTCACATAATATAATGTTTTTCCAAAATAACAAAGGAAAAAAGAAAAATAAAAGGATATTACCGGTCCACTTTTTCCCCTAGCCTTGTTAATGATTAGATCATAGAAACTATGCTGCTGTACTTGCACAAAAGAACAAATGACATAGAGCTAGTTAGCAAACTTCCAAAAAAGCTTATAAGAGTACTACACTTGATGACTTCAATTTTTCAATCATCTTACATGTGGAATGATAAGATCTTCTTTCACATAGAGCAAATTTTCCACAGATGTAGTACGAATCTCTCGAAACTCGGGGGCAAGTTGTTGCTGAACAGCTCGAAGAAACTCTCCAATGGAATCGCCCTTGCGTACCTGAATTATGAAGAGAAGATGAAATTATCAATATATGCAGTACTTAAGATAAATCATATAGATCAAGCTAGGCAGAGCTTTACTTGCCTGGATTACTCGCCTATGACCCGTTCCATCCCAATAGCTGTAAGTAATTTCAAGTGGCTCATCTGAAAATAAAAGATGAAACTTAATAAGCATAAAACTCTTCAACCTCTGTTTCACAAAACCTATGTTCAGATGAAGAATTACTTCTTATTTTCTCCTGCTGAATCAGCCACTGTTTCCGCAACCTTTCACGTTCAGCTTGTTCCTCAGCTTCACGTTCACTGAAACAGCATCATTAGAAACTCTAAGCAAAATTTAGATGGAAGGAGGGAAGAGAGAAGAGGGAGAGGGAGGGAGGGAGGGAGGGGGGAAGAGATATGTCAGACCTGTCTGGCAGGAAGCTAGTTTCAACTGTTGGATCTTTACCAAATTTACCCCATCGGAGTCTTGCTGAATCTGAGTTTTCTGTGGAAAGAAAAAACATTGAGAAATGTAATGACTGCAATGATATCTATGGCAAGAGGAATCAATTAAAGCTGAGAACGTAATAAGAAAAAAGTGAAACAATAAAAAAGGTCTAAGATTCGAATTAACCACCAATACTGCTTGATCAATAATAAAAAATATTTCAGACATGAAAACTTTATACATGCAACAGAAAGGGATCGGTACCCTTGTAAAGCCCTTATTCTCAATTGGGACACGTCAAATACCCTAATTTAAGTTACTTGTACACATTTTGGTCAATTTTAAAAGTAATCAATAATAATTAGTACCTCTAAGCTACCCCAAATCATTGAAACTAATGATGAATTTGGACAAAAAATGCACCAATAACTTAAATAGGGGTATTTTATGTGTCCAAATTGAAAATAGGGGTCAAAAAAAGGTACTAAAACAAGAATAGGGGCTTTCAAAGTACCAATTTCCATCAAAAACACCAATAGATACAAACGAAGGTTTCATTTAGTTGTGATATTGATCAAAAACTTGATCTACATATATGACCTATGCACAAGAAGATAGATGTAGCCTGTAGGTCTAGTATATATCAACAATTTCAGCAATTGAATCATGCATCATGCATAACATTCACAGTTTTATTATGCATCAAATTAGCTTAACTGCTAAGATGCGTACTGGTAGCATGCAACCCATTTTTCTTGTCGTTTTATGCACAAAATCTCCTTTTGCTGAATAACAAGTAACAAGAAGGCAAATATTAAATCACCATTACGACCAGAATTAAACTTTCTTACTGAAAATGAAAGATGGTTTAATTTGGAGAGGGAAGATATAAGCAGATAAATCATGAAAATTACTGTGTTCAAGAGAATATTACAATCCAAAATATCATGATAAAATATTAAAAAAAAAACAGAAATAAAAAGGAAACCATTTTGCACATAAATAAGGTCATATTTGATTGGTAATAATGGAATTGAAAGTTTGGATAATCTTTGTTTCTTTGGTTTGCCTTCTAGAAGGGAAAAAATGAATCAATTTCATAACGGGTGCATGTTATATTAATTTTACGTATTTGTAGTTTTTTTTTAATTTCTTCTCTCATATTTATTCGTTTGAAACATAATAAATGCTATTTTTCACCTTTACCCTCCATCCAAAACTTCAAACAAAAAAGAGAAAAGTGTTCAAGTGGTTACTTTTCTTTTACAAATTACATATATTAGTCATCTTCCTTAAAATTGGTACAATAGAATCACCTTAATACTTAACAAATGGTACACTTCAGTCATATTTTGGTCCATTTTAGTAACATTTTTCATGTGATTAAAGTGTCTAAAAATGACTTATGTATACTACTTGTTAAGAATTAAGATGACTCTAGTGTACTAATTTTAAGTAAGATGACTAATGTATCTAATTTACAATAAGAAAGTGACCCCGGTGTCTGTTCGTCCAAAAATAAAATATGCTTACTATTTTCCCCATCTTCTTCTTCATCTCCATCTTCAATGTCATCTGTAAAGGACAAACGAGAATTTCCCTTTATTTTCCTCTTTTTACGCTTTTGTAGTTGAAGCTCTTCTTCCCTTATAAACAAAGAGCAATTGCATATCATAATCCCACAAAATATACCTTCATAAATTTTATTTTATTTTTAAAAGGAAAAAACTCACTCTTGTTGTAGCTTCTGAAGTTTCTCCCTCTCTTCCTCCTCAATTTTGTTACGAATAGTAACTTTCTACAACAAATGCAAAAACAAAGCCTCTAGAGTTAAGTACCTAGTGCCTTTCATTAGATAAGGAATAAAACTTAGAAACCCTATTTACCTTCTCAACATATTGTTCCCTTGTAATCAAACCAACAGTTTCCTTCTTAAAAGCTGTCTCAAGAATCTGAAACACATATGAATCCAATTTTAGTTATAACGATTGAAAACCCAATATGTAGCTAATAGTGAAGAAAAACTCAAGATTGTTAATACCTCGGAGGTACTAGAACCAAACTGGAGAAGACCAGGTTGACCCTTATCAGAGGCCGATTTGGTCTTGAGCTCTTGGATTTTCTGGCGTTCGGCTTCTCTCTGCTTCTCTAACCTTCGGATCCTAACTGCGTCTTGGGCTGTGCCCACATACCCATCCCCCATTCCCGACATCTTTTCTCTCTTTCGCGATTGAGCTACCGCGGTGTGTGAGATTTCGAAGAAAGCAAAGGCAACGAACCGCCACGAAAAGAAACGGAAAAAGGTACAGTATGGTATACACTGCCCCCGTCGAATGGAGCAGTCGGTACATCCTCAAACCGCATTTTGACATCTATTTTTTTTTTAACCTCCACGTATATACTTATTATTTTTTATAAAATAATAATTATACTTACGAAAATTTTATAAATATAAAACTAAAATATTCATAATATCGATATTATTAACTCAATATCAATCTTAAATTTATCATGTTTTTTGCACCGTTATCAGAGACTTAGTGTGCTCATCACCACCGAACAATGGACAAACAAGTCATAGGTGGTTGAACTATGGCCGAACACACCATGGGTGGTCGAACTATGGTTGGATACTCCAAGAGTGGTCAGACCATGGTAGATTGGAACATGGGTCTCCCATTACTCCGTCGGTCCTCCAATTGGTGGTCATCTCATGCGTCTCATCCTAGTCCGTGTTCGCTTATCCCCACAACAACAAAGTTGGATCCCATTCTTTGGTCGCTTTGTCTTTCATGAAGCTCTTGGTAGCTTGTGGACTCATAAGTTCACACACTTTGATCCATGTATTCTCTTCAATAATGGAAAAATGGACTCATTAAATGGTAGTGTTAACGTTGATATTACTCCTTAACTAATAGTTCGATTAAGAATCTATAAAAATCACTGACAATAGGACATCATCGTGCACACTTTGGATGCCAAGGAAAAACATGAAAAATCATCATATGGGGAATGAAAGACCACATAAGAGTGGACTTGACATCATTATTGAGAGTCAAAAAATATGAACCTAGATGGTGATAAAATGGTAAAATAGACCTTTAAGTGTTGTGCCATGCCTAACAAGTCTAGGTTGATATTGAGTGTAAAATTGTTCATGCCATGTAACATAATAGGAGTTCTTAATTAGCAAATAATTCACTGATAAATCTAATCATCACTAAGTCAGTATATAAACGTTAGTATCAATTAAATATTTAACATGATAAACAATTGATATTTAAATCCTTAATTATTCGATAATGAGATAATTAAGGGGATAAAATTCTGATATTTGAATGAAAGTCTATCTTTAAGGATAAGAATCGTCAATAAATATATTTTTTTCCTATAAATATTCTCGAATGCTCACCATTAAACACAATCATTACTAATATTGAAATCTAAAATCTCTTTTCTTAAACATCTCTCTATATCACAAAGAGAGAGACATTAGTCTCTTCTTTCTCCTCATTATCCAAACTTACTTAAGAATCTTAGAATTAAATGTTATCATATCTTATTATGATCCAAGATCTAATAATGTGTTCTACTCATTATCTGAATTTACTTAATAATCGTAGAGTTAAATGTTATCATATCTCATGATGATTCAAGATCTAATAATGTGTTTTATATTCTTAAGTATAAAAAAAATTAAAAGAATACCAATCATTGATTTCCATAAAAAAAAAAAAGGAAACATTGGTGAAGTATTTTCTCAAATAGATTGTTGCGTTATGCCTTCTCTCCAAAGGGTCCAGTAGCATCCTCTACTTGACGAAGAATGCCTTTTGCATTTTAGTTAAATTTCTTTTACCCTACAATCCACCTTCTTTCTTTTTTTTCTTCTCTTTTTTGCCTTTTACTTTTTACCCACGCTTTGATACTGCAACTCTTAAAATTGTGATGTCAAGGTTTAAGCTTCAATTTCTAACATCCACTTTCCATACTCAAAATAAATATTTGTAGTTTGAAAAGAAAAAAGAAAAACAAAATCTATATATATTATCAATAAATATGCAGCCATGTTCTATTATGATGCACTGATGCTAGTGAAAATAAAAAGGAACAAAACCAACTTTTTATTAAACTGAAACGAGTTAGTGGATTGCAAACATCTTGTTTATTTATAATAAAACGCAAAATGAATATAAAAATAGGCGACTCCCCAATAATCTCATCAATACTTTCATTTTTACTTAACATTATTTTTCAAATAATATATATAAACTTAATTTTATTAACATATTTTTAAAAAAAAAATTAATGTATAAAATAAGAAGTTAATTTTATACTATCTATTGAAAAATTATAAAAGTAAAACAAAAATATAATTTAGAATGTTATTAGTGCTATTCATAATCACTATTATCAAATCAAAAATTTTATTTTAAAAAATAAATAATTTATTATAACTATAATATTTATTACTCTAACGATTTCAATTCCATAAAAATATACCATTGCTTTAACCACATTCTTGTAAGCATGATTAAATTTGGAACACCAGACATAAAATCGAGTAGGTGTCGGTAGGTTTGGCGTTTACAATACAGTAGAATAATGGATATTTTAACATTTATTTTTTTAAAATTAAATATATTTTTAAATAAATATTTAAATATAAAAAATGTGATTAAATTATAAAAAAATCGATATATATTTATAACCATTATTAACAAAATATATCTAAAATTAATTAATAATCCTCCTCGTTCTTAAATATTATATGTATGACGTGGTCGCGCAAACAGAATACGAATCTTGGAGTAATTTGCGCCATGATTTTTGGGTTACTTTATAATCTAAAATGAGACATTCTTTTTATAAAGTAAGAGAAACAATATTTTTAAAATAATAAAATTTAATGAATGAAAATTTAAAAAAACTTCTTTATAATTTATGTTTCAAGTATTTTTAAAATATAAACTGTCAAAAATAACTTTTGCACTATAACTATTCTAAATTAATTTCTATAAATCGTTAACATCTTGGTTTGATTGTATTAATAATTAATTTTCTTTTTGAGAAAATTCAGATCTATGAATTGAATATGTTCATTATATGAGAAAGTAAATATCTTATTAATTATGTTAACTTCTCTCACATAATTACAGAAACTAATCATAAGAAATGAGGAATAACTGAATAAGTTACGATGATAAAGAATCTTATTATAATCATCATGAAATCCTAATTCTCATGATCATATCTTAACACACCAGAATAAATCTGAACATTTTTATCAAAAACAAAAATTTATGAACCTATCCCCAAGCAAAAATTTAATAGACAAGCAAGCAGAAGAAACCCAGAAACTTGCATAGCTATTCAAGTAGCTTTTATAGTAAACACAATAATCCAAGTTTAAAAAAAGGCAAGTTTTAACTCACAATATTGGCATTGGAAGTGTTATAATTTATATGAGCCAAGTATCAAGGAAGGTAGATTGGTAGTGCAACAAAACCAGCAACACAACAATAAGAGCTGCCACAACCCAAGGTGAGCTACCCTCTGATGGACGGTGGTGGGTTCGGCGGCGACGATCCCACGGCGACACGGTAAAGAGACTGTCAGCATTTTCCATAGAGGATAACCAACGAACTATTAGTAGTAGAAGTACAGGTATGACCAAAAGTAGCCAATTGAATTGTTCTTCAGCACTTTCAATAGCAGACTCATAAGAGAAGTACCATGATATTCCAAGAAATAAGGAGGTGACTGCTAAGATTAGGAGAACTGGGTATGGTAATGGATTTAGGGATAAGGCATCTAAGATTGAATTTCTTCTTCGATAGTCCATTTTTATGAATGGTGTGGCCTATAATTTTGGACAGAACAAGTTCAAGAGAACGTTTGGGATTTAAAGCCTCGTGTATTTATAATAGCGAAAATGAAAGAAAAGAATGAATGAGAAATATTTTTATTTTCTAAGCAAAGATATTATTCAAAATTCATAACATTAGTGTTCTTATACATAAGATATTAGAAATAAAAAATGAAAAATTAATATAAAAATTAGGTGAAATAACATATCAACAATATATAATGTATTATTTATATGGGTATAAATTTTAAGTTTTAATTTAGATTAAAAGAATAGACACCACTTTCTTATTTTTCTTTTTCTTTTTTGATAAAAAGAAAAAAGAAAAGAAGATACCAACTTTATTTTTTTTTATTGGAAAAATTAAAGAAAAGGTACACCACTTGTGATTAAATGGTTTGAGTCTAAATTTTATATTATTTTTCTGAATAAAATATTATTGATTCGAAAAAAAAAAAGGGGTTCTAATATTTTGAATTTGAGGCATATCCCATCAGCCTTTACCTTTGCGAGTATAATAATTATAATGATAATAATAAAAAGGCTTTCTTCTTATTTTGGTTATAGCACTAATGGTTAGAGCTACTCGTGGAAATCAGATAATTGGACTAAACCTACCTTTTCTTCTCAACTATACAAACTTGTTGGGAGATTTTGCAAAATAACAAGCAAGTTGAGTTGCTTATTATTTAATAGGGGAAGAGGAGTAAATAAGAAAATCAAACCTATCTATCAAAATCACACTCCGATCATATACATACTTTAAATCATTTCTTACTTATACAATGAAAATAATGGAATTTTAATAAAATCCAACGTTTAATAATGAATAAATTAAAATGAACTTAATTCAATTTTAATGACTTTTAACGTGAAATGAGGTATCAAATTTTGTTTTAATGGTAAAAATGTGAGTTACATATAAATGATGTTATTTTGTGATGTTTTAAACGTGTAATTTTGTTGTTTTTCAAACTTTATTAGCAGAAAAAAGAAGAAATAATCAAAGTAAATAATGACAATATCTCTTGGTTTTTCTTAGCAGTAATGTTACTAAAATCATTGATATGAAGTGTTAAGTACAACTCTCTCAAAACTTCATGGTTTAATGGAATGAATGTGCTGGAGCTGATCACAAGATCAGCTACTCCAACTCACTACTCACAGTATTATTGAATGGATATTCTGCAAGTACTTCAGTACCTATTTGCAATCTGCAATATTGAAGAATACGTACCAAGTGCTCCACTAACGACGCCTATTGTCACGATTGCAATACTGAAGACAATCTGATAAGGCAGAAGAGCAATAGTATATGAGAAAGGGAGTAATAAATAGAGGTAATTCATGGACTAATTCTGCTTTCTTGCAGTATGAGGTGAGAAAATCTATGTATAACTCGCCATTTCTTGAAAGGGAGTGTTCCGAACAATTATGTTAACCGATAATCTTAACCAGAATAATTTAAATGAATAATATAAATATTATAAATAACTTTTAAAATTAAGTCAAAAATCAAGTAACACAAAATCACATATTCACCATTATATGGAAATAATTCAACGATAAAATATAATTGGTTAAATTTATTGATTATAATCATTAATCTCCTAATTCTCTAAAATCAGTTGAAAATTATGTCTAAAAGCCTAGAGTTTTCCTGTTGACATATTCACCTATATTCTCCATTGTAAGTGACTTGTCGTGCATCATTTTGTACACCAGTGTGTGAACCATATAATGTTATCTTCAAAGAGCTCATGCTTAAATGTTCACGTCATTGGATAACAAATTATAGGTCCATTAATTATTGTATGATAGTGTTAGTGTGAAAAATAAGTAAAGGTTGAATTACACTGTAGGTTCTTAAACTTTATCAATATTAACATTTTATTCCCTTAACAAAAATTTCTTAACTAATGGTGACTTTTCATATTTGATAATTTTAATCCAAAATTAAAAGAAATGAATTAAATATGTTAAACTTTAAAACTTATTAAACTAAATAATACAACAAATAAGTTTTTAATATGTTAATTCTAACTGTTACAATATAATTTAATTTAAATTTAAATTAAGTACGTTAAATATGAAAAAGTTAATAAACAAAAAGTTACAAAAAATTGTTAAGAGACAAAAATGTTAAAAGTAATAAAGTTAATGGACAAAAAATACAAGTGAAACATAAGTAAATATGAAATTGTAAGGGAAATTATGCAAGAAATTATTTAAAAGGCTTAAAAGAAATGTGAGCAGTAGTTAATTACACTATGTTGTACAAGTGATCTCTTCTCTTTTATTTTCAGACGTGAAAGACACTTTCTTACCTGCAGTATTGTAGCTTTTCTCCACATTATTCTCAGAAAACATAATGCTGGCATTATTACTGCCTGAAGGAGGAAAAAAAAACAATAACAGAAAATATATTTTTACTGGGATTTAATCTTAAAAGCATTCTAAATTGAAGATGAAATGTGTTACATTTGAGCAACAAAAATTATGAATCTGCATTGTAGTACATATGGTCATAACAATTAACAAATAGTTCTGTCAAAACATTCACACACATAAATAGGAGGAATACTTACCACTAGTATGCTGAGAAGGGAACCAATTAAGGCCATTACAAGTCCTATAATAGGAAAAATACAACTACTTTAGCCACTGAATAATTAGTAGTAGGTAAAAGAGCTTATCGATCTCTATTGCTAAGCACACTCTAGAAATTGACCAAAAGAATCTCTAGCAACAATCATTAAATATAGCAATATTGAATGCAATAGAAAATTTGGGGGTAAGTATATGGTTGAAGCTAATCACCAAAGAAAGGAATAAGAAAGGCAGCAAAAACAGAAGAAACGACAAGTGTTGTTCTGAGTAGAATGTAGCACCAGAAGCTATTTGAAACTCCAACTGGCAGCAGTTCCTCAATACTCCTTGCTAAAGGGTTCATCAACAGGGCATACTTGTTCAGTGTTAAGAAAAAGGGTAGCCTGACATTTTGGCCACAAATTAGATAGATTTTTATATGAGCTAGACTCATATATGACAGGGAGAACCTTTCCATTGACTGCTTTACATAAATGCATTTATTTGCATATAGAGGCTTCCATTTTATGTAAACACTAATAATAATATTTTCTTGAAATTATCAAGATACACCAAATACTCGTGCACCTTATTCATATAGAAGTTTTTTCGCAAATTGAGCACATTAGTGTTCTTTCTTAAAATTTGTGCATTTTAGTTAATTTATTATTACATTTTGGTTACTTTACTTTCACAGATTGAACACACTAGTCATCTTTTTTAAAATTAATGCACTTTAGTCATCTTAGTGTTATGTTTTTGAACAATTTAGTCATTTTTTGTCAATTTTGGTTTAATAGATATTATTTAGGTGAAAAAACTTAAGTTTAATCAAATTAAACTTTTTAATAACATAGGGTTGGTAGATATCTGGAAAAAAAGATGTCTTAAAAAGTTAAAGAATAAAGAATAAAGAAAAATAAAATGAATGAAATTACCATAATTAACCTTAAATGAGTAAATTATCCATATATGTAAAATGATTAAAATATACCAATTTAAAATAAGATAACCATTGTGTCTAATTTGGTGAAAGAAAAATTGCCCTGATGCGCTCTTTTTGTTAAAATAAATAAATGCATAAAGTCCTTGATTGTACATTAATTTTTATAACCACCTCATATATAGTTAAAAAGGATATTTAGTGAATGGATTTATAACCTGTAAAAAAACAAGAAATGCAAACTTAGTAACTTATCTAACTTTCAAAATTTTGTTTTTAAAGAATTAAAACAAATGAAATCATCAATTACTTCTCATACTTACCGTTGTCCACAGGGCAACTTTGGAAACAAAGTTATTTGGAGGCATATTCAAAGTGATCTGGGACAATGTGTTTTCACCAAACATAAGATATCCCATGACTGCAACACCCCCATATATTAAAACACACAATAGAAAACTGCAAGACCAAAACAAGTATAAGGGATCAAGGAGAAAAGGGGACAAAAACAACATGTTTGCAATGTCAAAACATGACGTTCCGTACCATACTATCAGTGCCATAGTAAATTGACTTTTATCGGCCATAGATTGGTAGATATTGGGAAACACTGAATGCCCAGAGTAGCAAAATCCATAGATTCCAATAGCAAAAGGAATTCCACTCCAGTTTACAGCATGACCACTACGATGAAACCCAATCTCATCTGTTGTACCCAGCAGAAATATACATAGCACTATCAAAACTGTTGTGAAGGCCCCTCCAGCTGCAAAAGGGAAAGGGGGCGAAAAAGTAAAGCTTCACGATGAATCATTCATTTTTCAAAAATAAACCAACTCGAAGCACTTATCAAAGGCTTTGTTGGTTTGTTATACCTGAAAGGTATGATATAATACGAAGATCTCTTAACCAAACAGTTGGTAAAACAACCAGTGCAGTTAGAATTCCAAATAAGTGGATAGAATCCAGATGAAAACCAGCCCAATCCAAGGATGTTCCAGGAAATAGCCTGGTCAGGTTATCTCCTTCCAATATTATAAATTCCACACAATAAGCCTGCACATGATAAGATAGATCATATTAAACTGATTCCAGACCCTTGCAAAAAGGTACAACAAGCATAATGTAAAAATGGATCCAAATCTTTCACTTACATACAACTCTGTGTACAAAAAGATCTGCATCAAATCAATAGAAAATTAATATAAGATAAATAAAATACAAAATAAGTTTTAACTAAGTACAACATTCTTTTCCACCTCCCTACTTATCAATTAGATTTATGGAAATAAAGTAAGTTGACAGATGCAAAACACAAATTCAGACAACCCAAGCATGGAATAAAATGATAATATCTAAGTCACATATAGGCTAAGACAAACTCTATATCTTCTCAAATAATATCTGAATCTTAAACTTGTGTGGTTAGGAAAAAAAATAGGCAAACTAATAACTCTATCAAAGTAGAGTCATCAGTGTATTTTTTTGCTCAATATTTGTTCGTTTTATTCAATAAATAGTACTTTTAGGGTTAAAAATATTAAAATATGAAATATCTAGTGAAAAGTGATAAAAATATATTTTTTGAAATTTTTATGAATTTTTTAATACTTGATCAATCAAAACATGACACGTGGACGCCACGTAAGCAAGGAAAGCCAACTAGAGTGCGCCGTGTGTACAAATGATAAGTCATTGCCACATAGATGTCCCGCAAGCACAAGAGAGTCAATCGCAACATGCCGTGTGTACCAAGTGATGCAGAGCTCGCCATGTGTCGACATGGCGTTCAATCCGAGTTTCACCGTGCAATCAACGAACGTGCTACGCATCATTATAGGATTTGTCCATTCTTTCCATCAGGATGCCATGTAATTCGCATCCGCAAATCATAGCACGCGTTGACCACGACCAGTCTGCACCATAACACATTGCGTGTTGATTCATCCAGTTTTCTCCCTTGTCACGTGTCGTGGTCCCATTAGCCAACGATGTTTCATTTTCTTTTTTCATCTCAGCCCTTGATCTGAAGTTGATTTGAAAGTCTCAATTCCATTTGAACCTAATTTAACCTTATAATTGTCCTAAAAAACCTAATGAGCTTAAATTAACATATTTTTTATTATTTTTTGTGCCAAAAAGAGAAAATATAGAAAAAGTTTAAAATGAGACAATTTTGGTGAATATTCAAAAGAAAATTAGTACTACAATTCAAAAGATTGATTGTATTTATTCTTCTTCTCCTTTCTTTATCAATTTTTATAGATTTCTTTATAAAAAATACGAGATTTATGAACCAAATCATGTACAACTAATTTATTAATTCATGGATCTTATGAACTCAATTTAATAAAAGTGATGATCTAATATTCTACTCCAATTATGATTTTAATTTAATTATATTATTTAATCTAATTTTTATGCTATTAATTATTTGACTAGCAATTGATCTATAGAGATAATTAAATAGATTTAAGATAATTATTTAACTATTTGTTTTGATTAAATAACTTAGTTTTTAAACAGAGATGTATGATTCTTACGTATTTGATCCATAATTAATGAACTTAATGAATAGTATACAATTTAATTGACATGAGAGTGATTAGATTAATTACTACCTAGTGTGTAGTTTACTTGAGAGAGGAATACATGTTAGGTTAAATTCAATTGATCTTGTAATTGATTGGTTATTATATTGGCGGGATTATAATGATTCACATTTTTAGAAAATCAAGAGATTAAGTATTCTTATATATTTTCTCATATATCTTCTTAGCTGTCAATTTTGAGTAATTAATTACTGCTATTTATTTTTAGTTCTTTTAATTTTTTTTCTAAAAACACAATAAAATTTATCTTTATTTCTTTTCATTTCAAAAATAGTTTCTAATAATATAATATCCATAAGAACGATCTTTTCTTATCATTATATTACTTGTTGACACTACATATACTTGCATACACATTGCACACAATTCGTGTCGATCAAGTTTTTGGTACCGTTATTAGGGATTATAAACATTAGAAATTAATTTTTATTTTATTTTAAGTTATTTTTCTTTATTTATTTTTTCATAATTTTAATTTATATAGTTATTTATTTTTTATTTATATGTATTTATTTCTTTATTTAATTTTTTTTGACATACCCTTTAGTTTATTAGAAATATATTTCGCTCTATTGCATGTGCAGACTCCATAACAGAAGAATTTTTCCTTTAGATCTCGAAATCGAACGCACTTTTAGATCAATAAGAAATCAACAAGTTATCACCCAAGTGAAAGAAATAGCTAATCCATTAGAAATAAACAATAATGAGCTAAATTTGAACAATCACATACCTTTAATAGATGATAGGGAGAGAGATATGAACGAATATGCATTACTTGTGCTGAAAGAGCTAAATTTAAGTATTACAAGGCCAAACATTCAAACTAATCAGTTTGAACTAAAGCATGTGATGTTCCAAATATTACACAGTTGTACAATTTAGCAGATTACCAACAAATGATCCTTATTTACATCTCAGATTGTTTATTGAAGTTAGAGATTCATTTAAATTTAGTGGTGACTGAGGAGGTGTTTAGCCTTAGATTGTTACTTTACTCTTTGTGAGACCGTGTTGAGCTTGCTTAAACTTTTTGCCACCTGATTCCATTACAACATGGAATGATTTGGCGAAACAATTCTTGATAAAATACTTCCCACTAACAAAGAAGGTCAAACTTAGAAATGATATTACCTTCTACCAACAATATAAAGGTGAATCTTTATATGAAGTATAAGAAAGATTCAAAGGATAGTTAAGAAAGTGTCCTCACCATGATATCCCTCATTGGATCCAAATGGAGACTTTCTACAATGGTCTCAATACTCAAACAAGAACCATTGTTGATGCATTCGCTAATGGAACTCTCTAGCTAGATTTTACAATCAAGCTTGTGATTTACTTGAGAAAATGACTAGCAATAATTGTAGGAAATCAATCTAGGCGTATGATTGATTCCTAAGCAACCCTTGATTTTCAGGGTGTAATCAACCCTGTTTTTAGAAGGTTAGTTTCCTGATTTTTAAGATGACTTTTAGCTTTATTTCCAACTTTATATTAGTGTATTCTAGCTGTATATTTGTGTATCGTAGCCGTATTTTAGTCATAATAATAGTATATATATATATAATTTGTATCAAGAAATGAAATGAGAAGAAAATTCAATAAGAATAATACAACTTTAAGAGAGCTTATTTCCTTTGGGAAGGCCTTTAGGCCTTGCATCCTTCAACACCAATTTACAACATCTGATTTTATTACCAATCTGAAATTCAATTTACAACAATAATTATCAATGGGCAATAGACAGAATGGAAGCCACAAGAAGAGTAGCCGAAGTGCATAAGATAAATGATATCACGGCACTTACAACTCAAGTGCTCAAAACTCGCCAACGAGTATAAATTAGGTCCAAGATTTAGGGGTATTCTGTGTGTTTTGTGGTGGAGTTCATTTGTTTGATAATTGTTCAAACAATATTGCATCAGCATGATATATAGATAATGTGAACCAAAAAAATAACTCATACTTGAACATATACTATCCAGGATGGAGACAACATCCAATTTTTTCTTGATATAATAACAATCAAGGTGGTAATCAATTCAACCAATCATTTTCACCACCTGGTTTTCAATAATCACAAACCAAAGAGAAGTTACATACCGAAAATAATACAAATGTTTTAATGAGGATGATGAAAGGCTTCGTACAGTCAGTAATTACATAAGTGTCAACTCAAGAGGCTTCAATTCAAAATTTAGAGATTCAAATAGGACAACTTGCCTATGCCATAAGTCAAAGGCCTCAAGGTAACCTTCTAAGTGACACAATTATAAACCCGAAAAGATAAGCCAAAGAGCATCGCAACACCATAGCCTTGAAGAGTGATAAAACTTTAAGGGAGGAACATAAGACTTAAAAGGATGAAGAGGAACATGTGAATAAATAGAGTACTGAAAAGGAAATAATTTAGCTTAAAAGAGAAACCTCTATAAACCTACTATTCCTTTCCTTCAAAGACTGTAAAAGCAAAAGTTAGATACGTAGTTTTCAAAATTTCTGAATGTCTTCAAGAAACTACATATAAATATATCATTTACAGATGCAGTTAAACAAATGTCTTCTTATGCCAAATTTCTAAAAGACATACTGTTTAAGAAAATGAGGCTTGAAAATAATGAAACAATAACCTTGACTGAAGGTTGTAGTGCCATCCTTGACAAAAAACTACCACAAAAACTGAAAGATCCAAATAGTTTTGACATCCCTTGTACCATTGGGAACATCTATTTTGGCAAGACATTGTACGACTTGGGTTCAAACATTAATCTTATGTTATTATCGGTCTTTAAAATATTGGAGGTTGCTAAAGCCAAACCCACTTCAGTAAAATTACAAATGGTAGATGGATCAATTAAGTGACCCGGGATGTGGTAAAAAATGTGCTGGTAAAAGTAGATAAGTTCATCTTTCTTGTGGATTTCATTGTAGTAGACATGGAATAGGACTACAATATTCCTGTAATACTTGGTTGTCCATTCTTAGCAATCAGAAGAGAACTCATTAATGTACAAAAAAGTGAGATACAATGAGAATGCAAAATGAATAAGTAACATTTGAAGTTTTTATAACATCTGAACCTCCTAATATTGATAATACTAATAAATGTTTTAGGATAGATGTTACTGATCATGATGATAACTTAAAAGAATCTATTTAATCACCCACACTTAAGACTATTATATATGATGCTGTGATAAAAAGCGTCTATTGAAGGGTCACCAAGGTTAGACCTCACACCTTTACCCTACCATCCCCAATCAAGTGGGCAAGCGGAAGAGTCCTATAGAGAATTGAAAAAGATGTTGCAAATACATAAATTAGATGAGCTACGAAGGAGTGCTTTTAAGGATACCAAAAAGTACAAAAATAAAACAAAAATATGGCATGATAAGAGACCTGAGTTTTGTGTTTTCAAATCGAAACATAAAGTATTGTTGAACAATTTAAGACTCAAATTATTTCTGAGGAACTCAAGAGTAAATGGACATAGAGGGATGTACCTTAGAAGTTGATATCACCATCTAATCAAGGACATTAAACATGATACTGATTGGGAGGTAACCCAACGTTATTTTACTTGTATTTTTATTATTTTTGTTTTGTAGGTTAATAAATGTGGACGTCAATGACGCAACAAGATTGAGAATTTCAACGAAAGATATAATATGTAAAAACTAATGGAGTGTTCTTTCCTTTTCTTTTTTCATATTTATATGTGCACATTGAAGACAATGTGTAATTTAAGTTTGGAAGAGGGAACTTCATTTTCTACCTAGTGTTGTGTACGCATTTTCAACTTTTATGATTTGTTTTTTTATTTTTAGGATGTTTTTAATCATGATTTGGTTAGAAATTGATAAATATATGAAAACTAAATGCATGTTTGCTTAATATGAAACGTATGAACCCAATGATATATTTTTTGTCATGACTAAGATAAGGATTGTAACATGCTCATTAATACTTACTAATTTTGATTGGATTGATTCAAATTTTTATGCACATGTGCATAATTGATTTTAGTGTTCTTATCGAGAGAAAATTTGTGATGAGTTATTGCGAGTTGATGGGATCTATCACGTTTTATAATCTATTTGATCATCCCTTGAGATCCTAAATAGTATTTAGTATAAGAAATGATTTAGATCTTATTTGGATCGATTAAGTCTTTCAAGCACTATTGTTCATATTTTTAGTCACGTATTTGAGCCCAATTAAGAACTTTTCATATTTTTAAATCACATTTTATGTTTATCTAATAAGTATTATCTTGACCCTTCTACCTTTAGCTTATATGGAAAAAAATACAATCATGTATTTTTTTGCTATACATTGAGGATAAATGTAATACACCTTTTTTAAAAAAAAAAATTCACAATACAATTATCCCTATAAAGAAAAAAATAAAATTAAAAATAACTTTGGACGTGTTATAAAGTTACAAAAGAAAAGATGTGGAATAAAAGAATATGAAAAGAACGATAAGTTAGGGTGTACTAAAATATCAAGTAAAAGCTCAATTGTAGTTTAAAAATACAAGATGAATAAAAAGAAAGTTAAAATGTCTTCATTTATCAACCTCATCTAAGCCTTACATTACAAGCATGTAAAGCTCTTATTGATCTTTAGCTAAGTGCATATTTATATTAGTGGAGAAGGATGTAAAACATAGACTTATGAGACTTGTTCTAGGATTGAATTGATTAGCACGCTCATATAGGTTGATTTCATAAGTGCATTGGATGATATTATGTGCAACACACACACGAATCAATTTGTCAAAAACCTTACTTATCCTTGTATTAATGGAACGTTGATTGATGAGTATGTGAACCTTATTGTCATAAAATTGTACGACTTTAAGGGTGATAATTTTTGCTAAATATACATGTATTAATAGATATATATTTATGAATATACTACTCATGTCATTTTATCTAGTTAGACTTGTCTTTACTTGAGAACAAACAAAGTGTTAAGTTTAGGAATATGATAATTGTATGAAAGTAGAGTCATCAGTGTACTTTTCTACTCAATATTTATTTGTTTTATTCAATAAGCAGTACTTTTAGGATTAAAAATATTAAAATATGAACTTTTAAGTAAAAAAGGGTGAAAAATATATTTTTTATGATTTTTTAATGTATGACCAATCAGAACATGTCACGTGGATGTCACGCAAGCAAAGAGAGCAAACTGGAGCACGCCACATGTACAATTGACCATTATTTGCCACATGGATGTCACGCAAGCATAAGGGAGCCAATCACAGCACACTGCACGTACTGGGTGACGCATGTTGTGCCATGTGAAGACATAGCGTTCAATCTGAGTTTCACCACACGATCAACGAGCATGCCATGCATCGTCACGAGATTCGTCTATTCTTTCCACCAGGGCACCACGCAATCTGTATCCATGAATCACAACATGCCATGTGGTGCTTACTCAGCAAGCATTGACCACGGCCAGTCCTCCCCGCCACGCATTGAGCGCCAATTCGTCCAGTTTTCTCCCTTGTCACGTGTCGCAATCCCATTGGCCAATGCTATTAATTTTCCTTTTTTCATCTAAGCCCTTAATCTAAAGTTGATCTAACGATTCAGATTCCATCTAAGCCTAATTTAACCCCCTAATTACCCCAAAAATCCTAATGAGCCAAAATTAACATATTTTTTATTAGTTTTTGGTGCCAAGAAGAGAAAAAATACAAAAACAATTCCAAGAGAGATACAATTTAGGTGAAAATTCAAGAAGAGATTGGTACTACAATTCAAGAGATTGATTGTATTTATTATTCTCCTTCTTTATCAATTTTTGTCTTTCTTTATGAAAAATATGAGATTTATAAATAAAATCATATCTAGCTAATTTATTAATCTAGGGGTCTTATGAACCAATTTTCTACATGTGATGATCTAATATTCTACCTCAATTATGATTTCAATTTAATTATATTATTTACTCTGATTTTTATGCTATTAATTGTTTGGCAACAATTGATCTATAGAGACAATTAAATGGATTTGAGAGAATTATTTAACTGTTTGTTTTGATTAAATAGCATACATAATTTTCAAAACAGAGATGTTTGATCCTTACGTATGTGATCCATAATTAATAAACTTAATGACTAGTATGCAATTTAATTTACATGAGAGTGTGATTAGGTTAATTAATATATGATGTATAATTTCCTTCAGAGAGAAATACATGCTAGGTTAAATTCAATTGATCATGTAATTGATTGGTAATTATATTGAGAGGATTTCAATGATTCACATGTTTAGAAAATTAAGGGATTAATTATTCTTATATATTTCATCATATATCTTCTTTGCTATCAATTTTGAGTAATTAATTACTGCTGTTTATTTTTAGTTTTTTAATTTTGTTTTCTCAAAATGCAAAAAAAAATTGATCGTTATTTCTTTTCAGTTTTAAAATTAGTTTTTGATAACATAATCTCTGTAAGAACAATCTTTTCTTATCATTATATTACTTGTTTGTGATACGTATACATTGTACATAATTCGTGTAGATCAAAAACTCACAATATAGTTAAAGGATATGAAGAACTAGTTATGTGAAATTCAATGTATTCATGAAAAATTGGTTAAACACGGGTAACATACCATGACTAGTATGTAAATGGGTTTTCATGACTGCATAGTGAATTTCTTTATATCCCGTGATTGTATTAGGTGATTACCAAAAAAATAAAAATAAACCAGGCATGCTAGGAAGAAAAGGCTCAAAAGATGATCCGCTAAACTTACAGAAATGAGTATACGCCCATATTTACCAAAGGCAGCTTGACCAAGGTCAGGGTAAGTAATGATTCCTTCCTTGCTTTCAAAGCAGTATCTCATGAGAGAGGCTGTGTAACAACAAACTACAGCAAAAAGAACCAGCACCGCCAAACTCATCCATCCAGCTTCTTTTACCGTAAATGGTGTTGAAAGAAGCCCTAACCCAGCCATTACATTAATTCCTGTCTCAGAAAAATGCAATATAATAAACATAAATTCAACATCCTTATGAAAAATTAAAATTTTAAAGTAAATTCTGTCCACTGCCCAGCCTTCATAACCATTAGGATAATGTTCTTTATATCATTGGCAGATAAAATCATAATCTATCAGGAAAATCAGACCAATGTGTCATATAAAAATGAAACAACATAGCACACCATTGAAGACTGTTTGTGTGAAGCTACAACCCTGACCAATGGGTAATTCTCCAGTCAACTGCTTGCGAACTTGGGATCTGTTTGACCATGATGATTGTGTCCTTGAGATGTCATCTTTTTGAGAAATTCTTTCATGATCAGAGAGCAAAGGAGCCTTCCCATCCACATCTAAGTTACCTTTAGAGAAACTTCCAAAGCTTAAGTTTCTAATAGGTCCAAAACTTCCAAAACCAAAACCTGGTGATGCAGCAATTGTGTACGAATCAGTTGTCTCCCTACACCAAAAGAGAACCTATTAAAGACAAGGAACAAAAAATTGCAATGAGATAGCACTCTGATAATTTGTAGTACTTATGCAACAAACTACCTTACTTATGGAGGTTCCCTATCTTGCGTACAATTTCATCAATTATATTTTATCCGCTGTTTGGCTTACTTACGGTTTTAACAACTTGTAATCCTACCAACTTATATTGGTGATCATCTTGTCATTACAACAAGAATAGGAATTAGATGCTCAAAGGAGGAATTGTTCGTTAATCTTGGATCAAGCTTATATGCTGTTCCTGAACAATTTTTCTGCTCGGCTCTTATCCACCTAGTCGATGCAACTACAAATCATAAAGCTGTCTTCAGTTTTGATGATTGGTCCTTCACCAAATATCGAAAAATAATTTGGCTTCAACTTCAAGAAACCTCCATTGAAGTTCATAAAAACTCGTATCAGGTTAGTTTCAAGAATATTGTATTTCATATAGCATGTTTTTCATTTCAATAATATTTTTTCCAAACTAGCAAAAACTTAACCCAAAACTCACAGTTTCATACATATAAATACCAAAATACTCCTTATTACATAAATTCAATCAAATGAAAATAAGTTTGGATTTCACAAGATCTCCGATAACGGTCGCCAACAACTCGCCAGAATTCCAATGACCTTTGTTAGCGACCTACCAAATACAACATCTTACATTCAACTATATATTTTGTATGTAACATGTTATATCTACCTTTATAAATTGGTCGATTTAACTTCACTCTACAATAAAACTCTACCTTTGTATTTTGTATATAATATGTTACATCTTGTAATATATTATATTTATCTCTAGTATAGTCCTAGCTACATTATGTACGTAACATATTATATTTAAGTTTACTTCTAAATATACCATGTTACATTTATTTCTTACGAGATCACCAACAACACTATCAAAACTCCATTGAGATCATCGGTAGAGTGACTGGAGCTCTGATAACATTTTCGGAGTTGTGGTGAGGTTTTATAGTGATCCCATTTTATTAAAGTTATAAAATGATACCTTCTATGTACCATCTAAAGCCAAACATGACAAAAGTGTATTTTTTCTACGAAGAAATGAATCTAGGAATCTCCCACCCCGACTAAAAGCATATAAATAGAAAGTGATTTCAAGAAACAAGTAAAAATATTTGAAACAAAAATTTCATCAACACCTTAGCCCACAAACTCATTACATATCATCGTTACTCATACCTGTAACTCTGTGGCCATATTTGTGAAGAAAAGGTACGCAAAGATGGATCATCATCCTCGCCACTAGAATCACTACTGCCACTCTCATTCTTGTTCACTTCAACGTCATTCGGTTGGCTACCATCATCGTCATTCTCAAAGAAATACTCCGATTCGTTACCCTTATTAGCCATTGATCAAGAAACAGAACAAACCCACCAAGCTTCCTTAAGCGAGAGACACAACAAAGAAAAAGGTGGTGAGTACCACGAGTAGCGTGTGCACTATAAGTATTTGAGGCGGTTAAGCAATGAAAAAATGTAAAAAAAAAAAAACGACAAACGAAAGGAGAATAGACTGGTGATGACTGAACTGATGACTGAGAAGTAAGGCAATATTATTTTTTAAAAATAGTATTTAATATTTCAGTGACACGAATATGACAAGGACGTAATTATCTTTCATTTTATTTAATTTATATTATAAAAAATAAATCGTATAAAATTGCCAAATCAGAAAATGCCAAAACCCTAATTTAATTGCAATTTATGATTCATTATAAAATATACCATTAATTAATTATTCACATGTATTTTTAGACGGGGAAACCTGGAATGCTTCCCTAGTCAATCAAATATTTGGAATATCTTCGAGCACATGAGACAGACAGGTTCTAAAATATGATCGTGCACGCGGCGACATTACCGGCTCGTTCAGACGGAAAATGCTCCAGTGACAAATACATCTAAGAAAGCTTAAAGTATTTGATTGATATTAGATTTAGATATAAGTTTGAAATTTTTTTAAACATATTATTTAATTTTTAAATTTTAAAAATATTATATATAAATTTTTAAATTTTAAAAATATTATATATAAATTTTTAAATCATATAATTTAATTCTTAAATTTTAAAAAATTTATAAATAAATTTTGAAAATGTTGTCAGTATTTTAATAACTAAGTTAGAAATAAATTTTAAAAATTTAATAATTAAATTACAGAATATAAAAGTTTAGAAATTTATAAGTAAAATTACTACATTTTAAGATTTAAAAATTTAAAAGTTTAAATATAAATTTATTCAAAAAATTTGAAATTAATAAAGTAATTAAACATTTAAGAAATTATATTAACAAATCATGGATAACCTAATACCACATATTATATGCTTTGCTACTAATTCGTTCAGTTTGTTATCAAATATATATCTTATATATTTTTTAATTTCATAAAAATTAAGGACTAACCTAAACTCACTTCATTAAGTATAAATACTCTTTTATATATAATAATCTTTCATTATCGTATATTTTATATTTTTTTAAATATAAGTTTTTCATGATAATTCAAATTTAATAAATATATAATAGTATTAAACATTATTGAATAGTACTTGTTATTATTTCAAACTTTTTATTTTATAAAATAAAAGAAAAAAAAGTAAATCATTTGATAAATATATATAGTAGTATTAATTATTGAATAATAATTATTATTATTTCAAAAAAATTATTTTATAAAAGAAAAGAAAAATAATTCTTTAAATATATATTTTTAAGTTATTTTTATTATAATTGAAAAATTGACTTTACTTTCATTATAAGTGGTTTGAAGAAATATCTTTAAAAAAATATTTAATTAATTTATTACTTTATTGATTAAGAAATATATAACAGTAACTATAACTATTGTAAGAGTAATAAATTCTAAATAAAATATAAACATAAGTGATTTATCATAATATTAACAATAATTACATAATTTTATTTAATAAATAATTAAAATATAATATAATAATAAATTAACTTATTTAATTAATATCTTTATTATGCGAAAAGCTAACCCTACGTGAATAATAACATTTTTTACTTAAAAATAATGTATTTAGTTGAATAGACTTTTTCTTTATTAATATGATATGATTTTAACGTAAAAATTATTAATTGAACAAAAATATAATATACCTATACCTGAATTTATCATACATTTATTAACTAGATAATCATAAAATTATGATTTTTTTATATTTAATGTAATAAAAATAATTACATTGTATAAAATAATTGGACTACATATTGATAAAAATATCTAAAAGTATATATTGATAATTGAAGCATTTTGTTGTATATTATTTAGAATATGACTACATATTTATTGATAACGTATGTTTGGGATTGATTTGATTTAAAGATAGAAAACTTAGAAAGAAGTTAAGCTAATTTGTTGAATGTGTGTATCTCATAGGAAGTCCATGTATTTATAGAACATTAACTATACAAGTGTTAATGACATAATGAGTACACATATTTACATGTCAGAGGGGTATAATTGGCATAAAGTATAACATATCAGGGGTTTAGATCGACCCTAGCTCGGCTTGATCGTAAAGCTCGAGTTGATCATTGAGCTCGTGTTGATTATTAAGCTCGGGTTGTCCTATAGGTAGCACATTTCGGGTGTTTTTCCTTCCATCTCAGGTTGGTGACTTATCTTGAGCGGCTTGTATGGGTCGAGCACCAGGTCAGTCCGGATATCCAAACATCTAGTCCCCCTTCTCTTTCAACTCGGGCTCTGGTTTAAGGTGGAAGAGTAATTATCGATCATGGAATATGAACTATTCAGTTCCTCAAATAAATGTGTGCCAATTGATTGGAGAGAGAAACAAATGGCCTCTATATAAAGGGATGCTTGGGTTGGGACTTATCATTATTACCTACGTAATTGAGAAATAGTTAAGAAAAACGCTATGTCATATCACCCGAGTTTGTTAAAGGTTTTCAATTTGGTGGTAAGAATTCAACTCAGATTGTAGTTTTATATGTTTAAGTTTTTAGAGTTCAAATGTCAAGAACCTAACGATTTTTTACTTTTTTCATGTCGATTTTTAAATGATCATTTTCTTTTATTTTCAAACTCGACCTTAGGTAACCTATTCTTCTTATACCTTACCCGTCATGTTTCCTTTTTATGTTTTTGTAGCTTTTACATAATGCATAGAAAAGAGACCTCAGCCTCCAACTCAAGCTCCTAAGAGAGCCCCCAATATTCTAGTGCTAGTGGCGACTCAAGGTCTTCTAGCTCAGGCTCTTCCAGTGGGGAGAATTGATCTCCGCCTCAACCTTTTACCTCTACCCCTCATCCTCAGACCACTCCTACCGTTAGATTGAGCATGTCTCAGACTCAAATCTCAATGGCCAAGATATGGAGGACGAAAATGAGGAATATAGGATATGAGGCACCCACAAGACATACCAAGGGTTGGTCAGTTGTATCTAAGACTTGTGAGTTGGTGTCCCAGGATGAAGAGAGATTAAGAAAAACCTACAACATCTCATCCTTGGTTCATATAATGATTCCTTCAGAGGGAGCCTATGATAGTGATCAACTTCTATCTGGTTGGACCATCTTTCATGAAAAGGCCTTATGATTGGTGGTAAGTTTCCCCGTGTACCCTCTCATTAGAATATTCTTGATAAGAATCCAGCTTGCGCTAGGGCAGTTGATGCCTAACGAGTGAAGGTATCTACTCTGCCTGACACGGATCTACCAAGAACTTAGTATATATTTATAGATGACCGAGTTTAACAAAGCCTATATCGTGAAACAGAACCCCACGGATCCTATGAGGGTATATATGTAGGTGAAGCAGGATCAGAGGATGAATGTGTTATTTCCTGAAAATGAGAAAAACTGGAAAAAGTACTTTTTATATGTTTTAGGTCGGTGAGAGTCTCCTACCAGTGACACTAGGTTGATAAAGAGCGTCTGGAATGATGCTAAGGTCATAATAAGAAATATGGCTTCCTTAATCACGACCTTGAGTCTTGACGCGAAGCAAAGGTTGGCTAATATTTAAAACTATGCTTTATCGCGTGTGGGTTGATGAGGCATGGTGTGGTTTTGCCTCCTCTAAGTATTAATAATAAACCCCAGGCTCCACCTAAACCCTAGGTTCCTCTTAAACATAGAACTCCTCTTACAGACTTTGGGGACCAATTTAAGATGGTGGCCAATGATGGTGAACTAATCCCATGACTTGCCTTTCCCCCCTTTTTTATTGACATGATATGACTAATGTGATGTCCTCTCGCTCTTATTTTGAAGATCCCATGGATTTTACCACTATTAAACTCTTTTAATGTATGAAGAGTAAGGTTGCACCCGTAAGGGAAAGCTTTCCAATGGGTACACCTTTGGCTCCTATAAGGGGTTCTTCTAGGGGAAAGGAAAGGGACAAATCTTCTTATGAAGGTCACCCTTCTTCACTAAAGAAAAAAGTGGTGGTCGACGAGACTTCCCTCAACCCCAAGCCTCTAAATGTTTGCTCACTCTTATCACCCTTGCAAGAATAACACATGGCTCCAACTCCTTACTCAAGTTCTAAAGAATCTAAGGATCATGTAAACGATTCAAGGAAGGGGAAGGTCATTTTTAAGGTAGGCCTTGAACCCTATCCATGAAGAGGGAAACTTTTCAATAATAGTTGCAATTTTAAAGGTTTCACTAAGTACCATTCATTCATCATACATCTCTTTTTAGATATTTTGGATTGTATGTACTTATTGCATTCATATTTAGAGTCCATCATCTTATAATCAAGAAAACGACCAACCAAAACTTGCTTAGCATTGACATTTTTCGGTTCAATAATTTTCATAAGTCTTTAGTTGTCTTCTCTTTATTGTACTCATTGTATAAGGAATCAATTAGACTATTTAGAACATTGTTCTGACATAAATAATCAAAATGCTTCAATGTTTCAATAGTACTAACCGACTAGAAATCTTGTTCACCCTCAAGTTGATCGGGAGCTTATTCAGTCAAGAACCTTACAAAATTCAAGGTGGTGGGATAGAACATTATCTTACTCTGACATCTCTTGAAGTTCAAACCATTAAATTTCTCTAATTTCTCTACCACAACATGTTTTATAAGAACAAAAAATGATAACATTGAGATTATCTCATGAGCTACAAAAAATTTCATCATTTGATTCACATTAGAATCACCCACAATAGGGTTCTTAGTTTGTGATAATAGATTGATCTTTTTTATGTTAAATACACAAATAACAATCCAAATTTTAGTCAAATAAAGTTTTAGATTATAAACAAAAAAATATATTTATATCAACAATTGATTAAAAAACAATTCTTAAGCGGTATGAAAAATAATAATAAATATAAGAGGGAGAGAAGAAAGAATAAAAGTTTTGAAAAGTATCACTTTGTTCAAATATTAAAAACAAAAAAAAATTATCTTAAGATCATAGAAAATAATACATAGACAAACAAGTTAAGAATAAAATTATTTTATTAAAATTAAAAATACACAAATATAAATTTATGTATAAATTATAAATATAAAATTTAAATAACATAATTTGAAGAGTAAAAAATTTAAATATGTGTACCACATAATATCTTTAAGATAATTTTTTCGTTCACAGTAGATGTTAGAAAAATACATAAACTTATCTACGATCTACAATAATTAAATAATAATAAAATTATCACAATTTATTATTCCACCAAAACTCTTTTGGTGGAACCTAACTATATATACAAAATAATAAAAGAATCTCTCTTTTCGTATTCAACCTCTCTTTCCTTTTCTTTTATATTCTCTTTCCTTTCTTTTTATTTTCCCTTCGTCCTTCTCGACGGGTATATATAGGGGTGTTCATCGGATCGAAACCGTTAAGTTTATGCTCATCCGATCCGATCCGAACATCCGATCGGATTGAAACATCCTAATCCGCAACCGATCCGATCAAATTTTACATCCGATCAATCCGATCCGTAAAATATTCGGATAGCATCCGATCAATCCGACCAATCCGATCAATCCGACCAATCTGATCAATCAGATCAATCCGATCAATCCGACCAATAAACTTAATTAATTATATTTTTGAATTAAAAAATTAAATTTTTACATAAATCAATAAATCATAACATAAAATCATTTTAATTAAAAGAAACCTTAAAAAATCAAATGAAAAGATTAAAATAAGACTAAAATGTTCAAACCTATATAAAACAAAAATAATACAATTAAGTAAAAAACGATGCCGATTACAATAGTTATTTTAATAAATTTAACAATTCATTCAAATAATAAACAAAAAGATAGTTCATAATAATCTAAACCTAAATTAATTTGATCATTTTACTCTTTAACATCCATTGGCATCTTAAAAATAATCTTGTCTTGAATCTTGAGAACAATAGCAAAAAACTTCAATGTGTCATCACCTATTAGCCATAATTTAAAAAATATTAGTAAATTGATAACTAAATATATAAAAAATAATATATGAAATACATATGAAATAAAATAATAATATAGCGTACTCAATCAAGGGTTATATCTTTAATGTCTCTCAACATATCTACAAAATAGAAGATAATAGAAAGTGATGAGACTATTAAATCATAAGAGAATGATATCAATTATTAATGAAAATTAAAATAATATTACCTCTTTCAATTGCTTCAATATCATCAAGGGAATCACGAATGTTAATTATTGGTGATGATCGAATCCAGTTCTGAGTACAAATAAGTGCTTGGACAGTTTTTGGGGACAATGAGCTTCTAAAAGAATAAATAACCCTCCCCCCCATAGAAAATGCAGACTCAGAAGCTACAGTTGATATAGGTGTAGCTAAAACATCTTTGGCAATCTTGGAAAGAACCTTGTATCTAGATGAGTTCACCTTCCACCAACTTAAAAGATTAAAAGACTCATCATCCACATCCTCACATGTCTCACCCAAATATTTATCTACTTCAGTTTGGTTGTCTTTCTTTTTTGCATCTTTGACACGTTTTTTATAACGATCCATCCACAGTGAAAATGAATCAATGTTACAACTATCCACTTCTTCTGTGTCTAAAGGTTATGAGCATGTAGCTTAGACATTTGCAGAATACAAAACTAAATACTGATCAAACATATTATTCAAAGTTTGTCTAAATTTTTTCATCATATGACCAACCATAATATCATCTTCGTCACACAAAAGATCCAAACAAATTTTCAAACCTTGTTCCTTACGTCTTGGATCAAGCAAAGTTGCAATAAATAAAAAATCATTCATCTTATCTACATCTCCCCAATATTTATTGAACTTTGTTATCATTTCTTTTGCCATTTTGCTTAACAAAAAATCTGTATTTTCACACCAGAAACTCAATTGGTTATGTATGAAACAAATTTGATCCAAAAATAAATTTGAAGTAACATATACAGAACCAGAAAACCTCAATGTTGCATCATAAAATATTTTCAAAAACCTCACAAATATGTGAGCATTAGACTAATCAAACATATCAGGAGTTTTGCAACTATCATTTCCAATGTTGAACTCTTGTTTAAATATCACATCATCTTCTTCTAAACGCTCAAAAGCGTTCTGAAATCTTATTGTAGCTTCTAACATTAAATAGGTAGAATTCCACCTTGTTACTACATCTAAACATAAAAGTTTATTAGTATCAATCTTCTCTTGCTCCGCACAATCCTTAAATTTTAACAACCTTGAAGGTGATCCTTTGACATATTTCACAACTTCTCGTATCTTACTTATACTTGAATCATGTTCTTTCAAGCCCTCTCTGACAACCAAATTTAGAATATGAGCTGCACATCTCATATGCATATGTTGACCATCTAGTATTGCACCACCCCAATTGTTCACTTTTTTACGCAAGTAAGAAACTAATGTATTATTTGAGCTAGCATTATCCACAGTAATAGTAAATATCTTATCAATTCCCCAATCTAACAAGCACTGCTCAATTGCTTTCCCAAGGATATCACCTTTGTGACTAGGAACTACACAAAAATTTAAGATTCTTTTTTGGAGTTTCCAATTATCATCGATGAATTGAGCAGTGAGACACATATAATTTAAATTTTGAGCAGAAGTCCATGTGTCAGTGGTTAAACAAACTCTTTGAAATGATTTAGAGAAAAATTCTTTTAATTTATCCTTTTCCTTTAAGAAAAGACTCAAGCAATCTCGTGCAATAGTGGTACGAGAAGGAACTTGGAACCTTGGTTCCAAAACTCTACTATACTTCTTAAATCCTTCATTCTCAACATGACTAAATGGCAATTCATCAACTATAATCATTTCTGTAAGTGCAAGCCTACAAGCCTCAATACTAAATGTGTGTGCAACAAGTACACCTTCTTTATTGTTTGTGACATTTTCAAAAGCTAAAGTTTTTTGCTTCTTCTCATATCTACCAGGAAATAATTTGCATTGCATAGCAATATGAGCATTTAAGTTTGATGTTCCAGACTTGCTGGATACATACACATACTCCCTTGAACAATATTTACATCTCGCCTTGCGATCTAAGCCTTCACCCACTATATCAAAATGTTTCCAGGCAGAAGAGGGAGGTTTAGAAAACTTTCGCTTACCTTTTCCATCATAGCTATCTATAGAAGGTTCAGGTTTGTCATTCAATGCTAGATCTTTAGTTTCTGGTGGAGCATTTTGTGGATTTTTATATTGATTTTCAACATCATGGGTAGCGCTTGCACTTCCGGTGGTTGCAAGTGGACTATCCGTAGTAGAGGTATTTTTTTCCATCTAAGATAAAGTGAGACACAATTAACTTAATGCAATAAACACATTGTGTAGAAAAGCAGTTGTTATAATGTAAAGAAGCATATTTACAACCAAAGTAATACAATTTTAAATAAATCCATAAAAACTTATAAATACATATCTTGTACTTAAAATTATTAAAAGATATGTATTAAAGGATATGTAGTTGGAGGTTTAAATGAATATAAGTGGTGAATTATGTTGTACCACTTGCTCCTTCGTGTCATCCAAATACTGTTTCAGATTTATGTAATGAATAAAATTTCAATTCGATTAATATAATAAAATATGATTATTATATTATAAAAAATAGAAGAAGCATATATGCGCATCTCATGCGAAGTTAACAATGAAACTTAGCGTTATAAACTGAGGTTATATAATCCAATTAAATTAATTATTTTATCTTATTTATACTTGTATAGACGAGCTTAAAAAGAAAATTCTAAAGGTTAATTTAATTAAATAACTTGTTCAAACAAGCTCACCTTATATTAATTCCTTAACAGTTGTATATCAAGAGATAATAAAAATAAAAATAAAATGTTGCACCATTCATGTGAACATATATCCTAATTATGAGTTATGAATACTTGTTCGGAGTGAGAATGAATGGATCTTCTTTTAGACAATTGATTAAACGAATATCCGAACTTATAATATATATTTTGGATAAAGAATTACATAAAATTAAAAATAGTTTTTTTAATTCATATATACAGATATAATGAGTATAATACAAAAAATACTAACTAGAATTAAGCTACAATCCAAGTAAATTAAAATAATTAAAAAGGCATAGGTCCTTATTATATAAAAATTAGATAATTCTGTGTCTTTGTTGATGGTACCTAATTCACACCTAAAATGACAAACATGTAAACTCTATATTAATTTCATTTTTCACATTTCCCCCTCCTATTTACTAAGAGTAATAAATTTTTATATAACTTATATTTTATGTATCATAAAATTATCTTTTAACTGCATGTCATTAAAATCATTTGTAAAGAAGTAAAATATTTAAAACATACAAATATGAGGTTTAAAACCTGACTGTCAATGTTAAAGCCCAAATAAAAACAGTGATGGATTCAAAATTCACGCAGTAGATCATCGAATCATAATTTAGCTAAGGAAAGGTTATCAATAATAAATAAATTGGGTTAAAGATAAAGTAACGTATCTTTTATAAAACTTTTTTTATTTTTTAAAGATTTTTATACAACTTTTTTCTAGACTCCAAACTCTGAAACAAAAATACTTAAAAATTATTGATTTAATAATGTTTATGTTCCTCACCGTAAGAAATTAATAATGTTTATGTACTTTTTGTGTGAACACTTAGTAGGGAGCAACGCAAGAAAGCAAAGAATCAAGTTGGGAGAGAGAAAGAGAGATGGAGGTTGGAGAGATGAGAGGCAGCTTGGAAATGAATTAGGTTAAGATAAGTGGGTAAGGTTAGGTTAGGTTAGAATAATAATTAGGTTTATTAATTATTAATTTATTATATATATATATTTTTAAATAATATATTAAATATATATATATATATATATATATTTAATTTAATAAATATATATATATATATATATATATATTTAATTTAATAAATATATATATAATTAATTTCGGTCGGATCGGATCGGATGAATCATAGTGAAATCTGTCATTCGATCCGCACTTAACGAATGAAAAAAATTTCCATCCGATCCGACCATCGGATTGGATCGGATCGGATGAAAAATCAACGGATCGAATCGAATGATCGGATTTTTTACACACCCCTATGTATATATATCTATTAGCAAAGCTTTAAATGGGAGAATTAATTCAAAAATCAATTAAAACATAAACGAAAAAATTAAATCAAAACAGAAAAACTTCATAAACGAAAAAGAAAAAAAATACTTAATACAATTTTAATTCATAAACAATTTCAGCAAATTTAACTTTACATTTTAAATTAAATTAACATAAGCAAGTGTCTGCTTTACTCACTTATCATTTCTACATTAAGTTCGCTTCTTACGAATACGTCAAAAATTAGCTTGCTATAAATGCATGGATTTTCTTATTGTTTTTGAAACTCTAAACCAAATCCTATATATGTATTACGGTAGAATTTAGAATACATGTATAAGAACAGTTGGAGAAATGAACTACTTTGATTAAGCGGAAGAATGCAATGACAGGAACTAAAATGATAATCATACGCAAAGAATATATTAAACTCATTATGCAACAGTGATTCACCGAAAGTAAAACTCACTCCTCTATAGCTTTTGTCCATTTGATCTATTAAAAAAACTAATTATGCAACTTCAAACATTAGGAACTAAAAGTTAAAGATTACGCCATCAATGCCTTACATCAAATGCTAAAAAAAAATCATTTTAATGCTAATAAATATTACAATCAAAGGCTCCAGTAGTGACATTGTCCTCAATTTTTTTATACTTTCAACTCATAAACCCAAAAACACGTTTATGCTGTTTTGTCACCCTTGCCTTATTATTTTTCTAATTTAAGAGTTCATCATTTTGTGACTACAGCTTTATATTTTGGGATTCAAAATTGGTTGCTGCTTAATAACTCGCCATACTTAAGAAAATGTTGTGTGCAGAAATCCACAGCATGAATATCATCAGAAAAACTCTACTGCTCCTCAAGGATTCAAGTAAGACTCCCAACCATCCTTTTCTAGCTTCTCGGCTTTAATCAAGACATCGTTCTTTACGTCCTCTTGATACTGGATCATTCTGCTTACAATTCAACACAATACAGACATTTTAACTCAAATTTGATCTAATGCCAAGGGGTTGCCAGAAAAAAAGGTTACGTTTGTATTTGATTAAACAAATTTTAGAGAATTTTTTCCTAAATTTTCATTCCAAATAATCTAGTCCCCTTTCTATTCTCTCCTCATATTTCTCTAATCTTAAAGCACAAGGAGAGAGAGTCTAACCTCAATGCCAAGTCAGCATTACAAACACCTAAAATCCTTGCTGCCAATAGACCTGCATTTGTCGAATTATTGATAGCAACTGTTGCAACAGGTACACCCCGTGGCATCTGCATGGTTAACAAAAAACCAATTTGTTGTATAAGAAACTTTGTCAGAAATGCAAAAAAGAATGTGAACATCGCAATTAACCATTGCATCAAAACAAAAATATGGTCTCAGCATTTACTCCTTAGTAGAATGCAGATTGATTATGTCAAGGTTTCTCCCAAGTACAATGACACTGAATAAACAAAACCTCAAAAATCGCAACAGAGGATCAAAAAAGCACATGCATTTGAAAGGGGGAAAGAAGTCTCATTCTTGTATTCAAGTTCTAGACATTTAAGTCAATGGGAATGTGCACATAGTTCAATCTATAGGGCAAATAAGATTATAAGCTCTTTCATGAAACATTACCTGCACAATTGATAAGAGTGAATCTAATCCATCTAATGTAGAAGCACGGACAGGAACACCAATAACTGGCAAAGGAGTCAGTGCAGCTACCATACCTATAGATCAAAGCAAAGAAATTAATGCTAGACTATCAAAAAAAATCATGACCTTTGTGCAGCAACTTCTACATGAATAACCTGGCAAATGTGCTGCGCCACCAGCACCAGCAATGATGACCTGAATTCCCCGATCTCGAGCAGAGGAGGCATAAGAATACATAAAGTCAGGTGTTCGATGGGCAGAAACTATTCTCACCTGAAAGTCTTAGTACATAAGCTTTAAGCAGAGTAATAATAAAAGACACAGAAAACAACCCACGGCTTACTGCCCAAAATATAGTAAATAAAAAGTTAACCTCGTAAGGCACATCAAACATATTCAAAATATTTGCTGCATCCTTCATAACAGGAAGGTCTGAATCGGACCCCATAATGATTCCTACTCTTGGTATGACTACATTAGAAAAAAAGAAGCAATTTAGATGAGATAAGGATGGCAACATAGTAAATCAGAATATAAGACCTAGTTATGGATTATCGTCCAACAAAACCATCTCTAATAAAAAAAGTTCAAGTTACAAAAACAACTTATTATAACTAACCTTTGGTGAGTGAATCAGACCTTTCTTTGCTCAACAATATATCTAAACGGTTTTCTACATCGCCCATGAAAGGACCAACTATAGTTATGTGACCCATCTTCCGTTGCTTCCTCATTTCTGTAATACCGTTATTACATTGTAGGTATTTTTTTAAGGGTGCACAAAGATGTGTAAAGTACCAATAAACATTAACTAAGAAAAACCTAACCTGGCTTATCATACCAATGAATCGTGGCACCTGGAATACTCAATGCTCTTCCAATGAGTTGATGGGCTAAGAAGAAACCATGATCCCCCTGAAAAAATATTTTGAAGTCATTATCTAATTAACTGGCTAAATGCATGAGAATATCGTCTACATATTGATATTCCAAAAGTCTTTCATGTATTATAAATAATTAAACATTTGGGTCTTTGGGAGCATGAAGACATGAATGTTGACACTGTTAAGTTAGGAACAGTTAGCAGTTGCGCTTAAAATTAAAAAATGGAAATGACAAGAGAAAAGAAATTAGAGCATTAATAAATCAACAATATTCACCTCATCTTCACCGAGCAAATTATACATAATTGCAGCAGGAGCTTTCATTGATGGATCCCCTAGTGGAAGACCTACAGTAGCTCGCAAATGTTGTTCATACTGTGACGTGTAGCAAGACTCTATTGTGTGATGACCGCTATTGTGAGGTCTAGGAGCTACTTCATTTAGTAAGATCTGATGCGAATAAAACTCAATTTCTTAGTACACAGCATACTTCTAAATTACAAGAAAACATAAGATTGAATATGCAAGTAATTATGTAGTTACTTAAAAGAGACCTTAGTACCTGGCCATCATCAGTCAAAAATAATTCAACTGCAAACACCCCAGCACCTTCTAATGAACTAACAGCCTTGTGTGCAACATCAGTAGCTAGCTTCCGGACTTTCCATGACACAAAAGCAGGTGCCTTGACTATGTGACAAATGTTTTCCCTAGAATAAGACAGATCATGATGATGTCCTCAACACTAAAAAATCAGAATCTGAGGATAAATTGCATCTCACAAAGACTTGATTTGAAGACCAGAACTTGAGAGAAGAATCATGAGTACTAACAAAATATCACAACACTAAACCTTTTTTGAGGGAAAAATAAAAAGATAAATGATGTTCTATTATTCTGCAGCTTACTTGTGAATGGTTTCAACCACAGGATAGCAAACGATAGAATTGTCTCTTCCTCTTGCCACAATGACAGCCAACTCCTGAGTATTGTTCCAAATGGTGTTAAGAACATTAAACGATGGACATAAATAGATGGCAACAAACAAAGATCTTCATTTTGACCAAAATCCCTAGTAAGGTATTATAAAAGGTGTGATTTGGACAGAAAAATTGCAGTTTAAGGCCTTACAAAGGTGGAATTTTGGTTGAAAATGTGTTTTATTAGTCTTACTACCATCAATATTGATACATTTATCCAGGAACATTTTCAGTAATACTCAAATTAAATTTAGGGAAATTCAACATGGTGCAGATAAGCAATTAAGCAGCACATTTTTCTTGATTAATCTCAAAGCTTGCCCTAGAAAAGGTGGTGAAGATTTTTTTTTTTTGGTTTTTTTGGGGTGGGTGGGTGATTGGGCCTGCGGGGGAGGGGGAGGGGGAGTAAAAGAAATTTGAAATTCAATATATTTTAAGGAAAAAAGAAATGATTTTTTCTTTAGCACAAGCTGTCAGAGCTGTCCCCTCAAAAAAGGGCTTCCAATCCAATGGTTACAGGCAGTTTCATAACATAGAAAGACAGATATAAGTATACTCGCAGCCTTAAGCAAGTCTGCCATTAACTAAACTGAAACCTTCCAATGCATTTAAAAAAGATTTCATATTAAGTTGCAAATATGCATTTGAAATGTAAATCAATTAACAGCCTGGTACACACCATATGTGCCTAGTTAAGCAGCATACATATAGAAAATAACAGCTGATTGACAATACAACTTAGAAGATAAAGTCTAACAAACTAGTAGTAAATTGCATTAATAATGTCAATGGTGAAAACTAAACACTAACCTTCACAAAACGTGTCCATTTCTCTACATACAAGCCGTGATCAAATCCTCCAAGAACTGCAAATACAATTGTTAAACTTGACATTAAAAAGAAAATATTTAAGCCACCACGTAAACTTACGACCCCCAAGAAAGAACTGAACTAGCAAAATAGGAATAAAACATGGGTATTGAAAACAATTAAAAAAAAAATAGAGTCTGAACGAAATGAATATGAGAATTCACACCATAAGTCATATAGATACATAAGGAAGAAAATTATAATTAAATCATCTAAATAATAGCAACGAAATTCATTGGGCTTACCAAAGCATATTTTGATAAAATATTTCACTAGCAAAGACATATTAGATTCTTATGACTAGTGTAATATGAAGCACCATTAACAAGGTAGTCCAAGAATGGTCAGAGATGAGAAACTATGCAGTTAGAACCCTTTATTTTTTAAATTTAAAAAGACAAGAAGCTAGACCCTTTTTAGTACTATATACCCACCCCTCTAGCACCCCACTCTATATTTTCCAAACTTAACATTTCACTCTAATTTGATGAAACTGGGAGGTTCAGTGATATTCTTTTAATCAATAACTCGGCAAATATGTTACCAGAAATGGCAGAAGAAAGCTCCTCTTCACTCTTAGCAACAGAATTTCCACGCCCATCATAAGCTAATCTTTTACTCTTTATCATAAGAGGATAGCCAAATAGATCTCCTGCTCTTTTAGCACCTTCTAGATCATCTATCTACCTTTTCCATGTCATATTATGCAAATTAAAATCACTTTATATGCAATAAATTAAATATCAGGAAACACTTGTAATCATTAGCTGAGTCCTTCAAGCAGAAACTAACCTGCATAAACTCAGGAAGTGGAATGTTATGCTGGGAAAAATGAACCTTTTGGAGATATTTATCCTATATGTGTACAAAACGAGCCCAAAATGATTAATTTCAGTACTAAATTGCTGACTGAAATTAATAATTAAAATTGTTGTCACTAGATATGGACACTAATACTTTAATAATTGATCTTTTAAATCAAAACAAGGAGTTCAGACTTGAAAGCATGTTAAAAGTTACATACAAAGCAAAACATTTGCTACATGCACCCAATTTGATCAAACTGGGGCAAAAAGCACAATATCATATTGCCAATGAAGCACAAGAAAAGACATTTTTCTTTTCTAGTTTCCCCTTTACTACGAAAATAATCATAAACAACTAATGGAATTTCAAATTTGTAAACATCAATAGCTCAATATGAGCATTTTGCATGCAACATTATATATACATAAAAGTAACCCTTAAGAATCACGAAATTTGGATTGTTAAGATTCCAGATGGCTCTATTTGTGTTTCTATTTGTGTTTATGTGACGACTAAAATCAACTCTAGAAGTGCAGTGACACAAACCTGGATTGTTCTAATTGTAGAAGCTTTGGGTTGGCAATCTACTCCTCCTTGCTCAAGTTTCTCTAAAGTTTCAGCATCCACATGTTCAATCTCAATGGTCAATACTCCACATCTAATTAACCAACAAGAAGTTAAGTGTGAAGATATTACTCACAACATTACCAAACGGAGAAACATGATACTAACAAGCACTACGATAAATTCAGAACAATTGAACATTACATAATGGCACCAATTTCGAAAATTGAACCTCTTTGCAAATTCTTGAACAGTAGCACTATCGTTGAAGCTGCCAACCACATGATGATGAGCAAGTCCACTTGCAGGACAGTTCTCCTGTGGATCCAAAACCATTACTTTAATGGCCATCTTCGATGCTGCTTGACAAAGCATTCGACCTAGTTGTCCTCCTCCAAGAACACCAACAACCATCTCAGTCATCCCATGCACAGGTTTGTCCTTTTTCCTATATACAAAACTTCATATTTAACGTTTTGGATATTTATTGGGTCAGCAGTAAGAACTTTATCATAAAAATAAAAAATAAAAATTGTAAAGTAATGCACAGTAAAGATGTTCTTTTGACAGAACAAGAGAATGATTTTCATTAGGCCACTACTATATATTACACATACATCACAATCACAACTAACCTATAGTTATGTTAGTTTGATTATACTTATCAATAACATTATGACACATCACTTGAGATTCATCTCAAATATTGAGATATATAGGTTTTTTCTCTCAATTCTCACCACTTGTGATTACACATAACACTTTAACATGTAATAATTTTAGAATCATCCCAAATTTGATTTGAGATACATAGAATTTTTCTCAGTTTTCACCACTTGCATTCGGAAAGAATAGCTAATACACAAATCAGCATCATTGCAATAACTTAAGGATTTAAAATTATGTATTTAAAAGTCTTATTAAACTAAAGGGATTATTTAATCTCTAGAAAAATAACAAAGAATAACAAAAATTATATTTTATTAATATTCTAAATAAAATAATATTATTTTCTCTATATTTTATTTTATTGGTTATTAGTAAATAAGGAAATGATAAAAATGATATTTTATATAAAAACTATTAAAATATTGAGTAAATAGTTAATTTTAACCTAAAACTATTAAAATATCGAGTAAATAGTGAAAATTGTTCTTCTTTGTTAATTTTAAGAGAGATTGAGACTATATATTTTATAATATAAAGAAATAATTAACACCAGGAATGTAAAACAACTCACCCTACACAATGATTAGAAAGCTCAGTTTTTTCAAACCTACTAGCAAGGTTCTGGACAATGCTTAATACCTGGATGAAGTCTCCTGGGAGTCACGTGAGGCCCCGCAAGCCAAGACTGGATTACTTTGGCTGGCAGAAGAAGAAGAAACTAATGGGTTCAATTTCTTTCTAGTAATGGTAAGAGCTTGGTCCGTAAAAATGGATGATAGGTTTGCTTTTGTTGCAATCAAATTAGTTCTGAACTCAAAACCCGAAGCCAAATTAAAATCACAGCATGGACTTCGATGAAGCATTACGAAATTCCAAGATGGATTCTTTCCTATGAAATAAGATTCAAAAGAAAAATTAGTTGAAAAATAAACACACATAATAGAGTGATTAAAAGAGAGAGAGAGATTTAGGTATTGAGTTTTGTCAGGAGAGTTTAAAGAGATACCTCTAAGAAGATGATGCTGGCCAATTGTAATTTAACACACGCACTTTCGAGTGAGACTGAAGTTAGACAAAGATTGAAAGGGAGAGTGAGTGGGATGGAACAACTGAGAGAGCTCAAGCTTAAGCAGGGTTTTCGTAGCCCAATACCTGACAGGCGAGAAACGTATTATTGGCTACTTGGCTTTGAGTGACTGCGGGATAGTTATAAAAAAATACTACAAGATGTAATATGATAAATATGATTAAGATTTCAAAAATATCATAAATATCTTTTAAATTTAGTTGTCGTTTGGTTCGTAGAATGAAATGTGAATCGGAATCGGAATTAAATGGAATTGAAAAGAAATAATATTGTTTAATTTAACCATTATAATCAAATTCAGAATCATGATTACAATATTTGGTTTACCACTTAAATGGAATGAAAAAAACTATAAATGACCTTAATACCCTTACATGCTATAAAGTTCAAATAATGTCATTTAATTACTATTTTTTCGTCAGATAAAATACATTATTAAAATCATTATTTTTCTAAATAATTATTACTTAATTAAAAAGAAATATATTATTAAAATTATTATTTTTCTAAACAGGGTTTAGGGTTTTGAGGTTTGAGATGTGTGATTTAGGGTTTAGGGATTTAAGATTTTGGGTTATATTTGTGGGTTAAGGTTTAGGGTTAAAATTATTATTTTTCTAAAAATGGTTTAGGGTTTTAGAATTTGGGATTTTAGATTTAGGGTTTAGGGTTTTAGGATTTGGAATTTTGGGTTTAGGGTTTTGAGATTTATGTTTTAGGGTTTTTGGTTTTGGGTTTTGGGATTTAGGTTTTAGGGTTTAGGGTTTAGGGTTTGGAGATTTTGGGGTTTACTATTTTAAGGTTTAGGGTTTTGGGATTTATGTTTTAAGGTTTAGGATTTATGTTTTAGGGTTTAGGGTTTTGAGATTTAGGTTTTAGGGTTTTGAGATTTAGGTTTTAGGGTTTAGGGTTTGGGGTTTAGGGATTTGGGGTTTACTGTTTTAAGGTTTAGGGTTTAGGGTTTTAGGATTTGGATTTAGGATTTAGGGTTTTAGGATTTATGTTTTAGGGTTTAGGGTTTTTGGATTGATGTTTTAGGGTTTAGGGTTTAGGGATTTGGGGTTTAGGGTTTTGAAATTTTGGGTTTGGGAATTTGGGATTTGAGTTTAAGGTTATATTTTAAGTGAGGGTAAAATTAAAAAAAAAGTTTAGATTGGAATGGAATTATGATTATCAAGGAGGAGAAGGAATTGTGATTCATTCTCCTTTAGTAATCGATTTCATTCCGTCCGTCCATTCCGTCCAACCAAACACGTAAAATGAAAGGAATCAATTCTGATTCCTTTCCATTCCTTCCAACCAAACATGTTAAGGAAAAAATAAATTAATAAAATTAAATAAAAATAATTTATATATTTTTTTAAAATAAAAAAAATTAAGAAATACAAAAAATTAAATTAAATTTTAAGAAAGAATATAGATTTAAATATTCATATTGTCAAGGAAAATATTTCAAAAATATATATAATTTATTATAAAATAAGTAATAAAGAAATGAGTATTAATATTACAAATATAAAAAAAATGAGGAAAGAAATAAGAGACGTAAAGAGAGAGAATGAGGGGGAAAGGAAGAAGAATAATAAAAAAGAAGGGAGGGATAAAGAGAAAATAAAGAAGAGAAGGAGAATAGTTTTTTTTATTAATAAAATATATAATTTTCATTTTATTTTTAAAAAATCTCAATGTTTAAATTTTTTGATTTAATTAATAATATTTTTAAATTACTTGGTTAATGAAACTTACCTAAAAACTTACAAGACTAAAATATATAAATCACAAAATTATAAGAATCTAAATAACTTAAGACTCATCTTAGATTTTGAAATATAACTTGAATGTCAAAACAGATAATCACAACTAAATACTATTTTTTCATATAATTATTACAAGGAGATCGTAAATCTCCTCTACCATTTATCTTATAATTATTGATTTAAATATTCAATGATCAAAGACCAATCCTACGAGGTAATTCAAGGTCCTAACAATTTATTCATCTCATAAATTCTAGAAAAAATAATCTTATTTAATATTGATAAAAATTAATATCAACAAATATATTATTTGTTGTATAATTGTAAAATAACCAAATATATTAAAAATAAATTGTGATTTTTGCCAAAAATATAGTAACTTACACATTAAAATTATTAGTTCAAACTTTATATAATAAGGGAATGTTTCAAGGTAAAAGGTCATATAAAATGTATAATTTTACACCTATTATCATACTTTTTCATTTGATTAAATTATCACCATATTGTTTAGTAAGCATCCACTAATAATTTTTCATTCACACAATATAATTTTTAAATTTAAATTTAATTTTTTTTTATTTTTTGTCGTATTAATTTAATGGTATTATATTTATCAAATATATAATTTAAAAGTCCAAATTATAAATTTTATCATAAATTATGAATCAAATTATGCTTTTTAAAATAGATTGAAGACCAAATGAATTAAAAAATTAAGTTTCGTTATAACAAAATATAATATCCTTAAATCAATTTAACAAAAATTAAATTTTGTACTCGATTTATTAAATTTGTGAATATTAAAGATTAAATCCTAGAAATTAAAGGTTAAAGAATAAATTTTAATATATTATATAAATTAAATTGCTTGAATGAAAATTTATTAGTGGTAGGTAACTAAACAATATAGTGGTAAGTTAATCAAATGAAAGAGTATGGTAATAGGTATAAAATTACACAATTTATATGACCTTTTAGCTCACAACATTCCATTATCATATAAAGTTTAAACTAATAATTTGACATGTTGACAGGAATGTAATGAAATTAGAATTGATTCTTTATAATTTTATGTTTAGTTGAATTGAAAAGTGAAAATAGAATGGCTGGAATCGATTCCTAAAAGATAAGGAATCATAATTTTTTCTCCCCCTTAAGAAATCACAATTCCATTCATATCTAAATTGTTTTTTCAATTTTACCCTGATCCCAAATATAATTCTAAATCCCAAATCTCAAAACCTTAAATCCTATTTAGAAAATAATAATTTTAACTCTAAACCTAAACCCACAAATATAATCCAAAATCTTAAATCTCAACTCTTAAATCTTAAAACCCTAAACACTATTTAAAAAATAATAATTTTAACCCTATACATTAACTCACAAATATAACTCTAACCTCAAATCTCAAATCCTAAAACCCTATTTAAAAAATAATAATTCTAACCGTAAACCTAATTCACAAATATAACTCTAAACCCTAAATCTTAAAACCTTAAACCTTATTTAAAAAAATAATAATTTTAACCCTAAACCTCAAAACTATTTAGAAAAATAATAATTTTAACCATAAATCTTAATCCATAAATATAACCCAAAACCCTATTTAAAAAAAAAAATTTGATAATATATTTTATTTTTAACTAATAATTATTTATAAAAACAATGATTTCAATAATGTATTAATTTTACTGTATATATGGGATATTAAGATAATATATAGTGTTTTTCATTTCATTTTAATTGTAAACCAAATACTTTAATATTGATTCCTTCTTTGATATCAATAGTCAAAACAAAAAAAATTGTTTCATTTACATTTCATTCTCATTCCAATTCTATGTGAATCAAACGTCACCTTAATGTGTAAGTTACTCTATTTTTGACAAAAATTGCAATTTTTTCAATGTGACTGTTTATTACAAAATTATGCAACAAATGATATATTTGTTAATATCGATTTTTTTTAATATTAAATAAGATTATTTTTCGTAGAAAATGTGAGATAAATAAATTATTAATACTTTAAACTACTATGTGGGATTGGTCTTTAGTCATTGGATGTTTAAATCATTAATTGTAAGATAAATGGTATTGGAGATTTACAATCTCGTTCTATTAATTATATAAAAAAAGAATATTTGGTTGTAATTATTAAGTTATATTTTAAGATATAAGATTCGCATTAGGTCTTTCACATCCTATAATTATGTTATTCATATATTTTAATATTGTAAGTTGTTGTGTGAGTTTTATTAATCCTATAATTTAAAAATATTATTAATTAAATAAAAAAATTTAAACATTAAATTTTTTAAGGTGTAAAATAAAATTATATATTTTATTAATAACAAAATATAAAAAAAATCTTCCTAGATCTCCCTTTTTTCCTACCATTTTTCTAAGTCTCATTCACTTTCTATTATTTCTCTTCATTTCTATCTCTTCTCCCTTTTTCTCTCTGAGTGAGTCTCTCATACTCATTCTTTTTCTATCTCCATTTTTTTATTAATAAAATAATGATGAGAAAATAAGATAAAAGAATAATGAAAGAGAGGAAAGAGAAGGAGAAAGAAGACTTTTTTTATTTTATTCTTGAAAAAAAATTAATTTTTAAATTTTTTGACTTAATTGGTTATACTTTTAGATTATATGACTAATGGAGCTAACTTAACAACTTAAAAAGATTAAAATATATAAATCACATAATCACAAAACTAATTTTATATTTTATTATATATATATAAATAATAATTAACCTGATAGCTATCATTTTGTGATTAATATTGAATTATTATAATTTTTGTGAATATTGACGTTGAAGGTATTTATTTTTTATAAATATCTTTTTTTAGACAATTATCATTAATTAAAAAATAATTATTGGATCTTTATCTATTTAAGATAAATATCTTGCATTCACATTTGTATAATTATTAAACACTTATTTAAAACTACTCTTTTACTATTACATGGGATGTACAAAATTACCCAACAAAACTCTAAGGATATGTACATTACATAATATTAAAAATTTAAGTGTATAAGTTTTATATAGTCATATATTTAGCTATAAAGTAAGATTGTATTATATATAATAAAAATTGTACGATTATCTAAAGATTTACATATCAACAATTTGTGTAATTTTAAACCGTATTAGATATTTTATTTAACTTATTTTCAATTCTCAAATTAATTATTAATTTTCTCTTTCATATTAAATTAAAAATAATTTTATTTTTATTTTTAAAATATAAAAAAATAATTTAATTATTTTGATAGATAAGAAAATTACGTAAATAAATGAAATATTATTTAAATTATATATTATTTTATTAATTTTTTTAACATTAATTCTATCCAATTATATTATATAAGTTATCAATTAATATTATATTAAGTGATTTTAATATAATTCAATATAATTAATCAAATATAGTGATTGTAGAAGGTCAATGTTAGCATATAATTTGAAAAAAGAAGAAGTGAGCATATAATTAAAAAAATTGGATGTATAGGTAAAAGATAATAAATTATTTTTTGTTTCATTCAAGGATGAAGAAGTCGTGTTATTGATATTTTCCCACAAAATACTAATTAGATTCGTTTCCTTATTAATTAGCGTGAGTTAAGAAGTCAAATGGTAAAAGGAACTAAAATTTCATTAGAAAGAGGAAATCGAAATCTATTAGCCAAAAGAAAAGGAATCGAAATCTATGAACCAAAAAATAGCTTAAAATATATATCCTTTATTTTCCCATTTGGAAGTAGTGCAATAAAGAAAATCCGAGAACCTAAATCGCACTCTTTTTTATTTTTAAGTTGTGTCCTACACATCGTGTTCAATTTTTCGTTTAGGGGCTTTGATTTTTTTATTTTTTTTTATTCTCCCTTCACTTTCTTGCCTCCCAATCACGATTTTCTGCCGAAATCAAAGAACACCAATACCTCATGAGGCCTCAGAAATCGCCGATTCACGTCGCGACAACATGGGTCCGGCGGCAACCACCAAAGGTGAAGGCTTTTCTTGCTGTAGTTTCAGGCATGGCAGCTCTGGTTTTGTTACGAGTCATCGTTCACGATCACGACAATCTTTTTGTGGCAGCTGAAGCCGTTCACTCCATCGGGATATCCGTGCTTATCTACAAGCTTATGAAGGAGAGGACTTGTGCTGGTAAAGTCTTAAATATTTACCCCGGAACGTTATTTGTTTTCTGTATTTGTTTGGTGTTTGAGAAAACTTGGGAAACGAATGGAAAATCTGGGGGTTTAGAAGGACAATGTTAGGTCGAATTTAGTTTGGCTCTTACCCTCGTTATCTAAATTGGGGATTCTTGAATTAAAATTTCCCTATTTTGATTCACAATGTTATAGCAAATTGGGGACTCTTCAAATATTTTCTCTTTTTCTCTCAATAAATTGCGTACTTGACGAGACTCTTAACTTGAATCGATCTCTATAACTGCTTGTTTGATTGTTGAGTATTGTATATTAGAAGGATTGAGCACGCTTAACTTCCCCCCGGCGCGTTCCTCCTCTCTTCTCTCTGTATTTCTTTCCGTTTTATCCTTGATTTTGTTAGTTCTAAGCTTCGTTCTTGCGAACTTTACGAACATACGGTACATGGATGGGATTTTATGGATCCTTAATATAGAAAGCATACAATCTTTCAGGCCAACCTAAAGCTAAAAGATTCATGTTCCGTCATTCTATGCTGTTGTCCTTTTATGATATAGTTTTGCATTACAGGGAAACACAAGCACTTCCTATATTCTCTCATTTTCACCCAATTTTACTTGTTTACCAGTCAAATGTTTTTTCAAGCAACCATGGACAAGTATATGTATAAGTAACTAATGATGTTAATCATTTTTCAGGCTTTGATAGCTGATTAGTGATCGAGTAATCACTTAGGAAGATATATTATTGGTATGGATCTTACTTAGTTTGCTCTTATCATGGGAAATTCTTAAGTGTGAGATAATAATTGATTTAGGCTAACATAATGGAGAACACTATGACTGGATGCCGATTTAGGTGTTTTTAGCACCATCTGATTTCTTCTACTTGCTTTAGAAAAATTATCTGTCATAACTGTTATATCGTTGAGTTTGTGTGTTCATATGTGTGTCTGCCTGCCTTTTTAGATGGATGAATGTATGGACGCATTTATGCGTAGTATACATGTGCCCTTGTTGTGCTTTCATGGCATCCTTTAAATAATCATTCAAATGATGTGCAGGGATATCACTAAAATCTCAGGAATTAACGGCTATTTTTTTAGCTGTTAGATTGTACTGTAGTTTTGTTATGGAATATGATATTCATACCCTACTTGATCTAGCAACACTGGCGACAACCCTGTGGGTTATCTATACGATCCGTTTCAAATTAAGGTCTAGTTACATGGAGGATAAAGACAACTTTGCAATATATTATGTGGTAAGTTTTCTAGAACTTATTTGAATTAAGTTTCTTAAATTTTGTGGATTGAAATTTAATTATCATTATATGTATAGCTTTTTAATTATTACTTGTTTTTTTTTTTGGCAAAAAAGAAGTGTTACCAAATCAGGACTTTCTGTTGCAGTGATATCGATGCTACTGAAGCATGCCATCTTTTGGTCTTGTTGCTTTGTTGATAAATGGATCAAAAGCTTTATCATATATTTCATATTTATTTATTTACTTTTCCTGTCCATGGATCTATACTCAAGATTGAATTACACCTAAAAGCATCAATTTGATGTGAAGTTTTTGTTATTGTTTTGTCTTTCTATAGCTCTCATCCTGCTTTTAAGCATTCATATGAGTAAGCATTGAAGTAGATGCTATTATAGATTCTTTGCTGCATGTGCTTTAGATTTCCTATTTTGGCCCACTTGGAGCTGTAAAGGCTTCTAACTATGGATGTTTACACCAGAATAAATATATATATTCGTATTTTTAAGAATTTTTGCATGAAGCTAGTTGGTATTGATGATGTGTTTATTTATGCTTCTTTTTTTATATGTAAATATATGGACGTAGGTGGTACCCTGTGCTGTGTTGGCCTTTCTAATCCATCCATCAACTTCTCATCATTTTCTAAATAGAATTTTCTGGGCATTCTGTGTATATCTTGAAGCTGTTTCCGTATTACCTCAATTGCGGGTCATGCAAAATACAAAGGTAAACATAGAATGCAAGATAACATATTTTGTAGGTTTTATATTTTTATTTTTTAATATCATAGTTTACATCTTGCACTATAATAATTTTCTTCACATTTCAGATTGTTGAACCATTCACTGCTCATTATGTATTTGCACTGGGTGTTGCAAGGTTCCTCAGCTGTGCCCATTGGGTTCTCCAGGTTTGATATCTCACCTTTAAGTGTTTTGTAGTTACCATTTTCCTTTTGACCTTTAAGTAAATAAAGATGCATTTCACAAACATAATTTAGCAAATTAGTTTGTAGGTTTTCAAATGCATTGAATTCTTTTGATATGTTGATTTGGATTTTGGCATAAAAAAGATTTATTCCATGTAGAATCGTTTTGATGAATTCCACCTATATTCAGTTTCTATAGATTCCTTCTTTTTCTTTTTTTCATACGTGCATTGTTGAATTTGATTTCTTCCACCTAATAGAAAGTATTCAATGGCATTCAACAGGTTCTAGATACCAGGGGACACTTGCTGGTAGCTCTGGGATATGGATTATGGCCTTCTATGGTTCTTATCTCAGAAATTGTCCAGACTTTTATCTTAGCAGACTTCTGTTACTATTATGTCAAAAGGTTGGTGGAAGCTGCACCTTTTACATTTGATCTCTTATTATTTTTCCCTTCCTTCCCTCCATAATTGAGTTAAACACAAAGATTAGGAATTAAAATCGGTTGTAATTAAACCATGAGGAAGTAAATTCAAAACTGGACCTAACACTAATCTATATGGGGTTTATGAATAAATTGTATGTGGTCATTTTTTGCAGTGTATTTGGAGGACAGCTTGTCCTTCGTCTTCCCTCTGGAGTGGTGTGATGAAGTCAGTTTTGAATGGTGATTGTAAGTTTACAATTAACTTACGTTTGAAAGTGGAAGGTTGGCCCAGTTTTAGTTCCCCATTTTTGCTCTTCACTTTCTTTACTTTCTATATTGTCGACATGACTGGAACTGGAAGTAGAATTATCTGCAAAGTTGGGATACCAGATAATATTTTATATTTATATTATATATCACAAGCACTCTCTTAATCAATTTTTTGGGTGTAGGTTTATGACATTTAGCCAGCATTATTTTATTCTTGATTACTTTTTTTTGCTTTTACTTCCAAATTCTAATGATGGTTTTGATGTTGTTAATATGGGTGTGCATCGGATCGAAACCATTGATTTTATATTCATTTGATTCGATCCGACCATCCGATCGGATTGAAATATCCTACTTTACAACCGATTTGATCACCTTTCAAATCCGATCTATAACTTATTCGAATTAGATCGATTGAATCCGATCAATCTAACCAGTAAATTTAATTAACTCTATTTTTTTATATTTTTGAATAAAAAATTTAAATTTTTATATAACATAAACTTATTTGAGCTAAAAAAAATCTTAAAATATAATTAATATAAGAATCATCAATGAAAATATGATTAATATATAAAATTTAAATATGTATTAAAGTATTTTCGGTCAGATAAGATCAGATAATATATAGTAATATAGTAAAATCTGTCATCTGATCCAAACTTAATGGATTGGATTTTTTTTTTTCATTCGATTTGATCCGATGGTTGGATCGAAATTGTCAAAAAATTAACATATCAGATTAGATTGATCGAATGATTGGATTTTTTGCACACCGTTAGTTGTTAGCTGTTTAACGGGAAGATGGAGATGTAAGTGGCGTGATAAACCTAACATACTCCTACTTTATCTTGAAATTAAACGATTCCACGCATTCCAAAGTATTTTTTATTTTCTGTTTTTTGGGGGATCGCCTCACTCCTCTCATATTGAAGTAACTAATGATGAATTTTAGCTGCCAATGAGTCTAAATGGTATATTGTCCATTTAGGTATTTGGGGTTCGAGTTCAATTATTGGTGCGTGAGTATAAATAATGATTTTAGCCAATTAGATTGGGCATGTGAGTGAACAATTGGTTAAAAAAAAAAGAATAAAAAAGTTTTTGCATACAAAACCACAATAGAAAATCAAATTTCCTCATATGCAAACTGACAATCTCTCATTTAGTAATGTGAGGACCAAATAATTGGATAATTCTACTGTGAAATTTGATATTGAATTTGAATAGAATTGGTAGATATTATAATTTATTATATTTAATTTATATCAAATTATAAATAAATATATATTTTATTTTATAATATATTATATTTAGATATTATATATATTATAATCACGTTAAATTATTATTAAAATTAAATATAAATATTTATAATAATTTAATAATTATACGTATTTTTTATTGTTTTGATTATTTTAATTGTGATTATAAATAACAATTTTTATTACAAATACATTAAGTTTAAATATTATATATATTGTGTTTTATATATTTTAATAATTTATAAATAAATTTTAGTATCAAATTAACATTATCTTATCTCAAAAACAAACTATCTATTTGAATTTAAATTGATTTAGATTGATTACATCAGATCGAATTCACGTTTAAAATCTTTCAATTTGATTCAATTTAGATCAAATTTGAATCGACAAAAAACAAATAATTTCTATATGTTATTCATCCCTGAATGAACAGCTCAGTTCATCTAATTTAAAATAGATCTAATGAATTAATAAGTTAAAAAACTTAACTTAATTCAAATTAACTAATTCATCTAAATTATAATAGCTTACAAACTCATTAACAAAATGCAATTTTCAAATTTTCATTTTTTTATAATTATGATAATACAATTAAATATAACATTTTTTTTGTTATTTTACAAAAATATAATTAAATAATATTTATACTAATATTTTTATTCTTAAAAAAAATTATAACTATTTATTTATTTTTTAAGAGTCAACTTGTGAGTTTCTTAGTCTAATTGATTTAAATTGAACTACAAAATCACTTAATACGAACTGAATACTAGCCCAATTAATTTGACACAAGTCCACAACTACTCACTGATGAAAAATCAAATAAGAAAATCGTGTTCAACAAGTGCATTTGTGTAAAGTAATTTGAAATTCACAAATAACATGTCATCTTACACAGGGAAATAAGGAAGTCCCCGAATAACCACCTGTATGTTTAATTATAATACCTAGTTTATTTATCAAAAAAAACACCTCGTCCTTGTCAAGTTTGGGACTCTCACTGTCTCACACCTGACCCCAAAAGTAAAAAATAATAAATAAAAAGTTTGGGACTCTAAGTCACAAATACTATTATAGCATCTTCAGTCGTAGGAATTAAGGTCCATGGAATATCACATATAATATGGGATAAGAGCATCAAAGTTCAGAGAAAGACTTTCCATGAATGAAATCAATGACTTGTGTCACTGCCTGTTCAAGAGCTGCAGTTACTGCTGCCAAATTCTGCAAGAATTCTTCTGAAGTTGGTTTGTCACCATCCACTATATCTGTCACTGCTTTAATAAATATTGCTGGGACTTTCAACATATCTGCCACGTATGCAATAGCTGCTCCCTGAAATGTAAATATTTGAAATTGCACTTAAAGCACACAAAGGGCAACTCACAAATTCACTAAATAGCTCATTTTTTTGATTCCATAAGCTATTTATAGAGCAACAAGATAGGCCCTAAAAGTAAAAATGTGAATGAATTTGAGACTTTCTACACAAAAAAATATTCTCCTAGACGAAGGTATTTGTGCTTGGATGACGGCTTAAGATCAACCTCGTGAAAACCTTATATTCCCTGAGGAGGTTCTACAAAAGTCTTTGTATATTCTCAATTTGTTACAATGAATGCAAAATTACATTGTCTGAAATCAACCTCGAGGGTCAATTAGTTTATGATCTATACATGCCAGCGAGATACATTTTTATATTCAAATTCTTAGCATAGATGCACTCATAAATAATGAAAATACAAGTTCATGAATATTTTCTTTTTGTACATACGTTCAAAAGCACAAAAATTAGTTGGAGCTCCAATAACTCTGGACAGTTATTGAAACACTGACAAATCATGTTGTGCCTCTAAGAAAAGTTTTGGACCATGTGTGGAGTTTCAATTTTGAACATATGTTCAGTTTTGAGTGTAAATTGATTAATATCAAAAAGAAAAACTACTCTAAAATAATCTACCATATCTGTGCACATATTCACCAAGGTTTTTTTTTAATATATAAGATAAATGAAAAAAAGATGAAGTTGTGTATGTGTAGGCACCATAGCGAGCCAAGAGCTGATAGTAAAATAAAAAGCACCGGTTTTCTGAGATGGCCTTTATGAGTTCATTATTAGATCCTCTCTTTTTCAAGAGAAAAGACACAATGAAGTAGTTTGTTCAGAAAATAATTCCAGTACAACTCCTTGGTTTCATGTATTTTAGAGGATCTTCCAAGATATGATTTATTAAAAGGTCGTGCTTACTTCCATGTCTTTTATGGTAGCATCATTTGCAAAAATTGATGTTTCATCCTGTTGGGACATATCCAGAGAGTCACCAGTAGACAATTTGCCAACCTGAACCAAGAAACAAGAGTAATTATGATGTTTCTTTATATAACTTAGTGATATGCTCAGTTCACTGATGAATTAGACAAATCAATCTCATTTTCGAATTATTTCACTCAACGGTTCAAATATTGCATTGTTTAATAAGCTTAAAATCATAACCTTACAAACAAGCATCCACAAATCAACTTGTACATTTGCTTACAGCAATTGTCTACTCAAGGTGGAAGAAAAGAGGAAATAAAGTATCACATTGCATATATACAAAATTTTAATGCAGTACATATGCTTTCTGAATAGTGAATGCCTACATATATAAGGTCCTATAACTAACTAATCAACTTACCCATAAGCTTATTTATCCAGAACATATAAGAGAGGCCAATTCAAAGAGAGCGTTTCTGATCAGATTACATGAGCATAACATCTAAAATTACCCTTTCTCTCCTTGTTTTGCCCCTAAAAATTGTCTACATCCATGCTTACTATGCACAATCTAGATGGCATGAAATCATGAGTATTTGCCCATAAGCATTCATCTCTAAATATCTGAATCCTAATGTTTTATGAATGGTGGAGAGGGCCAGATGGAAAGATGCAATTGACAAGAAAAATCCTCATAAATATGGTATTGAGGCATTTAACATGTGTGTAAAATAAAGCAGTTCAAGTGTATTATTAAAGTTGAAGATGTTAGTAAAGAGACCAAGGTTATTGGTAAATGGGGCTCACCTTTAGATTGAGTTCCTTTACAAGATTAGGTGTTGAAAAAGCTTCCCGCAAACCAACTCCATACAGATCAAAAACCTAAAGGAGACGTACATAACAAAAAAGAATAAGCCCACTGTTTATTATTTATTTTTATTTTTTGCTAAAAGGAACTAAGCTTTGTAAGTAAACATGACACAAACTGTAACAGCAACATATTCATATGGGTTCTGCATACAATGGTTTAGTAACGAACCATTGCCTCCTCTGCTATGGAAAATACTTCCTGTTAAAAAGGAAATGTCCTTAAAGAGAGTGTGCAGCACCCCAAGGTAAAGAGCAAATCTCAAATTGGATTCCTCCTATTCTACCGTGTCTAACATAAATCTCCTTTAAGTCCTGTTGAACAGTATAAGTCCATAGTGCATAATACTTCAACTTGGCTGATGACACTTCATACTTTCAAAACAAAACTATGTAAACTTTGGAGGGCTGTTGACAAGACCATGAAAATTTTGCAGTCAGTATCAGAAAATATTAACTAGTGAGGTCCCTTTCCCCAAAGAGTTTTAAATAAGCTACTCTAATGTATAGAAAGGTTTGCCTACTTCTATTTGCATCTCCTATTGAAGTAATATTACACAAGTATAGCTAACAAATCAACAAAAGGAACAATTTGCATGATTAATCAAGCAAGGAAAGCGTAATTATATCACTCACAGGAATTGGTATCCTTCTATCATGGAAAGCAACATCAGAAGCGAAAAATATATCCCCAATACTTGCTCCTTTTTCCTGGAAGCAGAAACATAAGTCATACTTATAAACATCTTTTTTTGCTAAATTATAAGAAAATATAAAGCACCAAGATGTAGCGGCTTATTACAGTGTATGCATGAATGGTGGAATTCTAAAGGTGCTACATGTGTATTTCCTTTCATTATATCAAGTTTGAATCATGAAACAAAGAAGCTCAAACGATGGTCTTTTACCAATTCCAGCAAATTAAAGAAATGTCCAGCAGAAAGAGGAGGCAGGAAGGGAGGGAGGGATACAGCATAGTGATTGATTTGAACGAAACAAATACAAATAACAAGGAAAATATGAGCGAAAGGCACTATGAAGATACAAGACCTTAAAACTTGGAAAAGAACAGTACTATAAGGTCAATTGTCAAAGGCATACCTTAAAGCCACCAGAAGTACCTGCATTAATAACTAGATCTGGCTGCAATGCTTGGATGGAAGCATAGGTTACTAGAGATGCTGAAACTGTACCGATGCTGTCAACCCCTGGAAAGAAATCCAAAAAGTCAATGGCAAGACATACGAACAAAAATAATAACCATGCATTTGCTTTTCATTAGTGCTGAAGCTGGACACATCCACAAAATAATCTAGAGTGGTGGCTCATATAGAGAGCCCATTAGATGACAGAAAGATTTGGGATTAGACTGATTCAAGAGATTAATCCAGTTAGAAGTGAAGAATATGGTGAGTTGTGTGACACTTTTTTCCATATATAGTCAAGCGGGAGGAGAGAAACACATAACTTACACCACCAAAGCAACCATTGCATTTGTAAGAGGGGCTACAGTCCATTGAAGTAGGTCACGGGTTAAAGTATATGGTGACATACCAGAAGTTGCAGGGATCATTTTCTTGTAAATATGGGTTAGAACAAGAAAAACTGAAGCTAGACTGTTTTCTTTAAAATGACAAATATTTCAAGGTTAGTATCATCCACTTATCAAAGAAGCCAAATAAATTAGCCAAACAACCTAGAAGTTCAAAGACTCCAGCAACACATAATGCTCGTAACAAGAATTGGATGCCTTATGATAGCATTAGCCCATTGACAATGTCCAAGTAGATAATTCAAACAAAATCAATTATGAGATCTAATATGAAAGTAAGATAAAATTAAATTAAAATATTAACACAAAAAGAATATTAAAGGTCCAAAACTTACCTAAGGCTGAATCTTTTCCTGGCCAAACTAGATTGATAGACAAATCCTTGTAAGTGCCGTGATATCTGATCCAAGGGACCCCTTTTGGAAACCTGCATCACCTTTGTATAGACATATCAAACATATCAAGCTTGATAAAAAGCAATTGCTCTCCTCCCACCCCCAACCAAAGAAATAGGGAAGAAAAGAGAGAAAAATTAACCGCGGAGCTGTCAAGTTTCATATATCGTGTATATGTATTATTATGTTAGCAACAAAATCTTTAAGGAAAACACTTTAGAACACCACTATATCACTTGTATGTCACAAATCTAACGGTTGTTTGAATTTTAATAAAATCTAATCAATGATCATGACCTAAGTAGGTTTGGTGCCCCAATGTTGCCTTATAAATTTACTCAAATTTTTAGTTTGCATATAATTTCACCCTCATTAAACCAGCCATTTCAAAAGGAAAATAAGAGGGAAGGTCAAAGATGATTTTGCTACTTAAAAGGCAATTAGCCAGTACAAAAGTATCACTTTGCAAAATTCTTTTGTTACAAACCGTATTCATGGAATATGAATAAAATAAAATACTCTGCTACATGTGAGTGGAATCAAAGCTGAACGAAGTGATCACGTCAAAACTCTAGCAGCTAAGAACTATAGCCAATAAGAAACAAAGACAAATTATTGCACACAAAAAAAACAAAAAAGAGGAAGAAAAGCTAACACGGAGTTGACGTCTTCAGTGAGCTGTAGCTTATCAACCAAAGGAAGCGCTTCAGTCTGCATAGCTGTTAATCAGAACCCACATCCAAAAAGGCATCAAAAGTCGAAACCCCAAAATATTATACAAAAGAATATACATGCACATATTCATATGAGAAAAAATATTACAAATACCCATAGATGCACGAACATAAACATGTGAGGGAGAGAAATATTACCAATCACGATAAGGATAGTGGAAATGGGACGTTTATCAGATTGGGTAACCATGCCTTCCTCCGCCTCCACAATAATATCTGATTCGACGCCAGCACGAGGAAGCACCATAACTTTGCTTTTCTTTCCTTATCTCTCGCAGTCGGAATATGAATTCCCCAATTTTCTCAGAAAATTTCACTCTTTCCCCCTCCACATAGCAAGGAACATAGCCTCTGGAATCTGAATGAAGTTTTTGCAGAAAATGGATACAAAACTTTGGAGACAATCGCAACACAGCAAATTAAACAGAATAGTGCTTGGAGCGAATAGGGATATTACAAGTGTGAGATTCTGATACGATCAACAGGCATGGTCTCTGATTGGGCCAAATTTTACAAACTGGCCCACGGTTCCTCAGCTAATGTTTTATTTTTATTTTTTTTTCTTTGGTCCAAAATATGACTTCATAGATTTTGTATGGGCTCGTTTAAAAATAACTCCATTTAAGAAGCTATTGACTTAAATTTTGATTCCATCCACACTTTAATATTTTACGAAGATATGAATACCCTGTCATTTGTCTTTTTTTTTTTAGCAAACCGTAGTTATTATTATTAAAATTTATGATTAATTAAAAATAATAATATTATCATAATAAAAATTATTATTATCAAAATTATTTTTTATTAATAAAAACTTATTCACCATGGTGACACTAATGTAATTAATTTTAAAATTATAATAAATATTTTTATAGTACTAATAACAAAATTAATTATAACAATATCATAATCTTTAATTAAATCTAACAAAAATACTATAAACATACTTTTATTGAATATTATCGGTCAATAAAATACACATTATAATATATATTTAGATGTATGACTAACCAAAATATTTCAAAATAAAACATAAAATTGTCTTGAAATCATTTCGGTTATCTACAAAATATGTATTAATACCTCAACACAATCGACATACATAACATTCATAATTATAAAAAAAATGTTAAAATATTAAAATTATCAAATATTGGATGCATTATGAAAATATAGAAGCAAATAAAAATATAATGTAATTTTTTATAACTTTTTAATCTAGATTGTAATTATTTTTATAGCTAATTTAACACATATTAATAAGAGTTTGGATTTTTGATTTTTAATTATTTAACAAATAATTATTGTTATAATATTTGATTATTTTGATTTTATCTTTTTTTTTTAATTTTTCGAGTAAAGATAATTTATAAATTTTAAATATATTCATATATTAAATGGTAATTATAAATTTTATTAATTTTTTTTATATAAAATGAAATATTTTAGCATTATTTTAATCTTTCCTTTTAATTCTCCAATTATAATATAACTAACATATATAATCAGTTATTTTTTACAATAAATATAATTTAGAGAATAAACTAAATTTTAAAACATATTTGTGAGACTTTGATTTCTCTTTTAATTTTCTAATAATAAATAATTATTGTAATGTTTATAAGTTATTTTTTTAAGTTTTTTTAATTTCACTATGAAATAATTTATAAATTTATTTAAATAGAATCAATTATTTTAAGTCTTTTTGATTTTTTTTAATTATCATACATAATTAATTATTTTGTACCCTAAGTATAATTTTAATAAATAAATATTTAATGCATATTTAGAAGACTTTTAATTTTTTATAATAGATAATTAATATAGTATTAGTGAGTATTTTGATTTTTCCTTTTTAAATTTTTATTATGAGATAAATTATAAATTATAAATTTATTCACATATAATCAATTATTTTAAAAATATTTTGTTCTTATTTTTTAATATCCTCATTAAAATATAATTAACACAAACAATTAATTATTTTTTTCAATAAATTTATAATTTTAATACATATTTAGTAAATTTTAGTTTTTTACTTTTATTAGATAATAATAGACAATTATTATAATGTTGATAGATCTTTTGATTTTTTATTTTCAAATTTCTACTGAAAGAAAATTTATAAATTTTAAATCTATTTACATAGAATCAATTATTTTAAGAGTTTTGATTTTTTCTTAAAAGTTTCTCAATAAAAAATAAATAATACATATAATCAATTATTTTTTAAAAATAAATATATTTTAGAAAATAAATACAACTTAACACATTTATTAGGCATTTTATTTCTTATTTTAATTTCATAATAATATACAATTATTATGACATTAGTAAGTCTTTTAATTTTCCCTTTTAAATTTCCACTATATATATAATCACTTATTTCAAAAGTATTTTTTTTACTTTTAATTCACCCACTAGTTTAGTGAATTAGTTATTTTTTTATATTAAATTATATTAAAAAATATATTAATATTGAGCATACAATTCGTCAAGATATATCATTTTTTATGTTAAAATTTTGGTTATGAACAAGAATATAAAAGTACTTTCAATTCCAACAATTTAAATACTACAAACCTAATAATAATTATATCATATAAAATCTTTTTTTCCCACCATGAGTTCACGTACATGTACATGTTCAATAATACAATATCAACAAATTTTTCAGATAAAATGAAATAGACCACATAATAGATTAAAACTAATTGAAAAGAATTGAAATAAAACATTCATATAGTATTGTAATAATATGCATTTTGCTTTAATTAAATCTAAGTAACTAATCTCAATGAAGCCAAAATGATAAAAATAAGTGAAAAATGGAAGGGATTTATTTTAAATTCAGTATTTGGTAACAATGGATAGGTATTTGGTAAATGCATCTCACATTTTTCATCATCGAAATATATTCTTCTAGGCAAAGCCCACAAATTTATAATTTAGAGTAGTGTTCTTTTATTTTTTTGGTACAATCGTCTGTTAGTTAGAATGAAGCTTTATTTCAAAAGTTTTTATAAAAAATATTATTCAAAAATGTATTAACAATATATTTTCAGTAATGATTTTAAAACTTGAAAGTCAATATTCGAATAATTAGATTTTTTAAGTTTAATTTAGACACTTTGAATAAAGTTTAAACTGTTTAACCCCACCAAATGTGTCATTAAATGGTTCATTTTCAATCTCATAGAGAAAAAAATTTAATTTAATTAATCAAATTGATTATCGATTCCACCTATGGGTGTTAATTGATTTGTTTAATTAATAAAGAATTTCTAACCTAACCAAATATGGTATTCATATAAAAAAGAAAAAATCAATAAATATTAATTTATATATTTAATAAACTAAATAATATAAGCAAACATAATTAACTTAATTATTGTATCTATAAATACTCCATTATTATGAATGATAAAAAATTGTATAAATATTTATTGAATTCATATCTATGTTTATTTTTATATTATTAGAATAGAAAACACAAACCAAAATATTGTGACAGAATGTTTAGGTTTTAATTTTGTTTTTAAAAGTTTGAATAATAAATTAAAAACCATTTATATTCATTCCTTAGATCGACTTTGAGAATATACTTATTATTTGTTATAAAATGATTCGTGCACTTGCGAGTGTTTTACAAATTATAAAACCAAAGTATCTGTAAGATCGGTATCGCATTGTCGGTCATGTGCTCATCAATGGACATAAGAAGAAACTACAAATCTAGTACCCTATGTGTTTCACAAAGATCTTATTTAGAAAAAAAAATATCAAAAAGGTTTGCAATGCATGATTTAAGACATGTTCAACTTTCTTTAGGTGTACATTTTGATTTGTCTTTGCATGATTGTCCTAACACTAGTCAAGAAATTCAATATATGTCTAGAATTTCATATTCTAATTTTGTAGGATCTATTATGTTTGTCATAGTTTGACATATGCAGTGAGTATTTTGAGTAGATACACGTTAAATCCTAGGAAAACTCATTATTTAGGAGATAAGTGGATTTTGAGGTATATTAAAGACACTCTTGATATTGGTTTGGTATTTAGTAAATGATTAACTAGTTCTCTAACTGTGTAGGGTTACACTGACTTTGATTATGTACTAGACAAGGATAAAAGAAGATCATTGTTTGGTTACTTATTCATTATATTTAACAATCCAATGAGTTGGAAGTATAACCTGTAATCCATTGTGACATTGTCTAAGCTTGAGGCAAAATTTTTGGCATGCATAGAAGCTGTTAAAGAAAGCATGTGGCTCAAAAGGATTACAAAGCAATTGAGCATTGCCATAGATGATGCACCTGGAGTAATGCACTATGACAACTAGTCAACCATCCATCTTTCAAAGCATATGTCTTTCATAGTATATTTAAACATATTGATGTAAATTTTCATTTTATTAAAGATATTGTAACATAAAACATGGTTAAGTTATAAAAGATAGCTACTTCATCATATTATGAACTTGGTTAAAATTAAAATCACTTAGTAGTGTGTGCAGATAGTGGAAAGCTAAGCAATCCACTTTACATTAGGTTTCAAGGTAGAGAGTTGTTAATTTGTGTCACCTAAGTCAAAGTGAGTATTGGAGCATGTAGAGAGACATTGGTAATTTTGGTAGAGTGTATTTTAGTAACTATATTACATTTTTCTTTAAACTGGGTCAATTTGATATTTTTGCTGGACTTGGGCTCATTTGACTTACCATCTCATTCGGTTGGGCTTTTTCAGCCAATGGTTTAATTGTAATTAACTGGCTCAGTTAAGGAAAAAATGGTAATTGTATTGGATGCTACTTATACTCTCTACCTAAGTCCTATTAGATCAAGCCATCACTCTTCTTTTTTTCTCTCAAGCATTACTCTTATTTTCTCTCTAGTTTTAGGGATTTTTGGTTCTCAGATAACTCTTGGTTTTTAATATGAGAATTTGGGTGCATGATTTTTTTCTTGAGTATGTAGTGTCTTATAAGTGTGTTTATCCATATGTACTAATTGTATTAGGTTGGTTCTATAACTTGTAACTTTGATTTGTTATAATGGATTGTTCTTTTCCCCTTCCCATGAATTATGGTGTTAATACACGAATCACATAAATCTTTGTGCAATAATCTTTATATGCTTACCATTTACTTTATGTTATTGTTTCTATGTGTGAATTACAAAATATTCTTTAGAGTTCTTTGTGTTTTTGTGAGACAAAGAAAGTTGATTCAGTATAAGTGTGTTTTTCCATGGTGACATTATTGTAACTGTAAAAATGCTATCATTTAACAAAATGAATTTTATTTTGTCAAATGAGCTTTTGAACTGCTTATGAACTAGATGAGTTAGTTTTTTTTTACCTTATTAACACATTGGATCAATATTAAATAAGTTAAGTTGGACTAAATTACTCATTGGACATGATTATATATATGTTTATTCTCTTATATCATTAGTCAGATTGATGTAAAAATTTCACTTGAACTTTGGCATGAATTACTTACTGTAAACTTGATCTTGTCTTCTACCATCAATATTTAAAGAAATAGTGGGATCAACATCCTGAAGTGGACTGCAAGTAAAGCCAAGACCATATGCCATTAAAGAAAGGATTTGAGGTACATAGTCAGGAGTATTTTGTTCCAAGTTACCAATTGTAATTTTAAAGGAAGAGAATGACTTTAAAGGGTTAATTGCCCATGCATTAAGAATACCATTATGACAACAATCCTTTAACCTATTCTCCAACACAGCTTTAGGCCAAAGATCAACTATAACTGGAATTCTTTCGTAGAAATATGGTGTGTCATACTTGAAAAATGAGTAATTCCCCTGATGGGTAGCAAAAGCACCTCTCATTCACAAAATCACTTCCTTTTTCGACCATGTCCACTGTAGTGACCAACGAGGATTGTAAATACGACGATACTGATAATAATTTTGTACAATCACCTTCGCCATCATTATAAGTCAATATGCCAATATATGCTTCAGATCATCTATATTAAATCATGTCTTATTAACGCGAGAATAACAATTCATTTAAAAAAACTATGTAAATTTCTAGGAACAATAATATTTTAAATGATGAATCATGATTCTGTCAATAAGACAAAATTTAAGATAAAATATTTGAAATCTTCAATATAATGATACTGATATTAATTTTTGTGTTTTTCAAGAGTTTAGAAAATAATAAAAATAACACTACTATATCCAACTATTATATTTTATTATTAAAAAAATATTTGATTTATCATTTCATATTGAATATAATTTAAATTATTAGTAATTCAAATTCTTTCAATGTGTAATACCATTTAATATTATTATGTATTATTTTTGTTATTATAAATTATATGAAAAACAAATAAGTACACCTTACTTCAAAACTGAAATAATGGTAAAAAGAAAAACAGTACTGGCCTAATAGCCATCAATTTTACGATTATAAATATCAAAAGTAACTGTAATATTACCATATGAATCATAGCAATCTACAATATTCAAAGCAGAGATAAAAATCAGGAAATGAAGTTGGAAATTAAAGATCATTCAAAGCATATGAAAGCAAATAGCAATGAAAGACTTGATAAAGTGCACATTGCAACTAATAACACAAGTGCAACAGACCATACACATGAAAAGGAATTTTCCATTTTTTATTTTTTTATTGTTTTTTCATTTGCAGAAAATAGAAAGAGTAACACATGAACTTATTAACTTGTTATGATAAAAGAGACAAACGATGAGCTGTTTAAGGTAAAAAGATGCTTGTAAAAGCCAAGACAAACTTAGTTTTTGCTTACTCATCTGAAGCTTTGTCATGCCCGTAACAACAAAATAAGAGTTATTGGAAATATCGAATGGATTCCAGACAAAATGTTTGGAAGATCCTCTTTTGTACTACTTAGTTTCTCTAGACTATGCAAGAATTCGTTTAAAGGAAAAAAAAGAAGGTATAAAAGGCAAATATTATAGCCAAGTACTATAACTGGTAAAAACCATCAAACTGGGTAAAACAACACATTGAACCTGGTCAATGATTTTCAAACAAAGCTAAAAAAGAGAGGTTGAGAGTTGAATCTAGTCAATCTTTCTATATATTCAAGCTAAAATAAAAATTCTATTACTCTTTGTTGACTGAAACAAATAATCACAAATGAATTTGCCATACTTGCATCTCAATCTTCACTGCTGATTGAAATTTGATTAAACTAAATTGCTGCAATACTTGCTTGTTTTATGGAAAATCTATGAATTAGTTGCGTATTTTGTGAAAAGTGATTTCATGATAAGTACTTTCGGTACTTATGCTAGTAACCCCAAAATGTGTTTTCTAAATCTTAAAGGCACTTATAACAATTATTGTTTTATATTTGATTCAAAAGCATTCTTTATTTTCTTCTTCTTCTAAAAGTATAAACAAAGCATACATACCTTAGTCAAGAGAACTTAAAAATGAAAAAGAAAAATTACAATACCTGAGAATTAGCAAAATTTAGGCCAAAATCACTTAGTTAAGAACACTATTAAACCAAGCTGTTATTAATTTTCTTTTTACACAATCTTTTTCATGAACTCAAGCGATAATTGAAAACCTAAATAAGTGAACTTCTTTCTAGTAAAAAAAAAAAAAAGAGTTACAATGTGACATAACCAGCTAAAGGCCCACAGCTCATTCTCTTTGCACGTATCTGATTGTGTGTCGCCTGAGCCACATCTGATACATCAAAGTATTAAAACAATCCAACGGCTTTGGTGACTCGTTCCACACAAAATGCTGACTCGCCATCACACCCAATCTCCTCATTCGATCGTACCGATCACCGCGCGTGCTTTTCATTACGCGCTTCAGTTCCTTAACCCCACCTTCCCTCCTTACAAGAATAGCAATTTCTTGCCACCTCAAGACATCTATAAACGGCAATTCCTGTATCGCACGGTCGGTAATTACCACCGGTACGCACCCGAAACGCAAGGCCTCTCCTATACCCGAAACATCCACACTATAATCGAACAAACAAAATTCGCTTCTCGAAAGTCTCTCGGCATACTTCAGCTGATCCGACGGCTCAGATTCTACCAAAAAATCCGGATCAATCCTCAATTCCTTTGCTAAAGTTGACTCTTTCACACCCTTGTTTCTCAAGAACCCCAGAAAGTTCAAAGACCTGTTAGATGGCGCATGTGGCGTGTTTATAGTAGCGACTGGAGGTAAGCTTATATCTTTATGTGGTACAAAATTACCAGAAAGAGTAGGGAAGCAAGAGATCTGAATCGCGTTTTTCTTCAGCTCAAGGATGTTTCGGTCCGATTCGTAGCCGATTCCCGAGCACGAGACGTAAAAATGGTCGGCCCCAAGGGCACGGTTCCAGTGGGGAGATTGTATACGGAGGTTTCTAACGAGACGCGCGATGGAGCGAGTGGAGTAGTTAGAGGGAAAGGGGATAAAGAAGAGGTGAGCTTCTTCTGGGTTTTGGGTCACAAAAGGACTGTTTTGAAGAGCAGTGTAGAAGAAGGATTCGGAGGGAGAATTGAAAGTGAAGGGCTCGTTTGGTTTGTGTATATAGATTTTGAAATTTCTGATCATTTTTTGGTAATTTGGGAGGAAGGTAGTGGATGAGAGATATAGTGATGGTGGGTTAGTAAGGGCTTCGGAGTGAATGGTGAAGGAAGATATGAGAGAGAGAGAGAGAAGGAGATAGAAGGAGGTTTTCGACATTTTCAGGAGCTCGAACAAATCTTAGCTTCAAGGCTGAGGGGAGTCAAAACTCGAAAGTAGAAGATTATTTTTATCAAAACGCAACACTGATAGCCTAAAACGACAGGATATGAAAATTGATTTCAATCTTCCTTTTAATTCTTCTCAATTTTCCACCTTACACCTTAGCTAGCATTAGGGAAAGTAATCATAATAATTTACTAATAAATTAATCGCTTATTTTTATTTGTTTTATTATTATTATTATTATAGCTAAAAGGTGGTAGATGAAACCAATTTGTTACGGGAACAAGACATAATCTAAAATGACAATCTTATTTGCCTAAGTAAGTAAATCAGATGCTTAAATAACTATGGTCTAATTTGTATAAAACCAATTTCATTATTGATTCATTAACAAGAAAAAACATTTGACTCACATACATAACAAAGAAATAGACACAGGACATTTCCAATAGAAGAAAACAATTATTTAAAATAGAAAAAAGATTGCATCGTAGAACTAGATGAAATATCTCACAAGAATTCAAAATTTATGAAAATTATAGCTTAGATCTCTTATATTTAGATTGTATAAGAAATAGAAAAAAAAAACTTAGATAAATAGGATAGGGGTATGAATGTACTCATAAAAACCCCTCAAACTACACACATAAACCCTTCAATATTTATTAATGCAAGGGAATATTCTCACTGGAAAATAATATACAGATATATTAGCAAATGAAATATACAAATAAATTATTGAAGAAGATAAATGAAGAACTATCACTGAATTTAGTAAAAATGAAATCAATTAAATTGCATTTAACAAATATAAAAATTTATAATATGTATTACATCGATTCTTTTATTTATGAATATGAAATTTATTACCATAAATTATCACCTTATATACAAATAACTTATAAGAAAATATTTTTTCAAAAGTTATGTGAAACATTGCATAAGACCTTAACAAAATGTTGTAATTAGAGAAATAGAGCAACTATACCAGACACTTTATAAGGAAAACAATTATTTAAAATAGAAGAAAACAATTATTTAAAATAGAAGAAAGATTGCATCGGAGAACTAGATGAAATATCTCACAAGAATTCAAAATTTATGAAAATTATAGCTTAGATCTCTTATATCTAGATTGTATAAGAGATAGAAAAAAAAACTTAGATGAATAGGATAGTGGTATGAGTGTACTCATAAAAACCCCTCAAACTACACACATAAACCCTTCAATATTTATTAATGCAAGGGAATATTCTCACTGGAAAATAATATACAGATATATTAGCAAATGAAATATACAAATAAATTATTGAAGAAGATAAATGAAGAACTATCACTGAATTTAGTAAAAATGAAATCAATTAAATTGCATTTAACAAATATAAAAATTTATAATATGTGTTACATCGATTCTTTTATTTATGAATATGAAATTTATTACCATAAATTATCACTCTATATACAAATAACTTATAAGAAAATATTTTTTCAAAAGTTATGTGAAACATTGCATAAGACCTTAACAAAATGTTGTAATTAGAGAAATAGAGCAACTATACCAGACACTTTATAAGGAAAATTAAGAAGCCTTAAAAGCTGGATAACCATTAAATGTCAAGAAACAAAAGAATATAAATAAATAAGAAGAAATTATAAAATTTATTATGATATAAGAGATTTTAAAATATTAAAAAAGTAGAGATATAACACAAAACTCTACAAAAAAATATAAAAATATAAAAAATACAATAAATTTAAAATATATAAATTCAGGAAACAAGATTTTCAAAAATATAAAATAAGATTTAATAACGAATTATTAAATTCAGGAAAAGATATTTTAGAAGAAAAATGTATAAATCCTCTAAAAATAAGAATTATTGTCTTTCAAGGAAAAAGAAATGTAAATGTTGGATCTATAATGAAAAGTGACATTATGTCAATGAATACTCTAACATACTTCAACATAAGAAAGAATTAATTTTTTTTTTAAAGATATTAAAAATCTTGGAAGAAGCTTTTAAGATGGAATTAGAACTAATCGAAGAAATAAATAATAAGAAATTGATTGTTCAAAATAACTCTTAATGTCTAAAAATGCTAGAGAAGAATCTTAATAAAAAATTCAATATAAAGAACATAAACCTTCTAAAGAAAGAATTTAAGATGAAAAGAAAGAATCTAACAATTCAAAAAAGAGTAAAATTTATGAAATAAAAAAACTCAATTGGACTAATGAAGCAAACAAAATAACAAAAAAAAAATTATTTGGTTTATAATGATTCAAAACTAGGAATCTTTAATAATTGGGGAGAAACTAATAAATCTATTCTTGGGTTTAGTAGAGTAACTCATAGAGACTTCACTAACAAAATAGAGATTGAAGATAGTTATGCCAATTATGAAGTACCAAAACTAATAATTTTAGAGAAAATAGTAAGGAATTGCTTTGTAGCACTACAATAACAATCATCAACACCAAGTAGGTTGACAACTATAGGAAAAATAGTAAAGACTTCAATACTATTTAGATAAGTATCTCTCATAGAGACATCAAAGATAGTAAGACATCCAATGCTATTCAGGGAAACATCTCCCAGGAAATCATTAGTCATTAAAGATAAAAAAGACTAATATAAAAATCTCAACAAACCACAATGGTTGAGTCTTTACAACTTGGTCAGAAAATCTACACATGAAAATATAGAAGATATAAAGTTCTATACTATAGAAAATGAATTTCTTGCATGAAATAAATTCAATATTTTGAAAGGAGCTGATCCAATATTTGTTTACAAAACTTTCCATATAAGACTAATAAAAACATATATCTAGGACTTAACTTAAGTAAATTAAATTATTTCCCAAAAAAAATGAAAAAAAGAAATCAATAATTTTAGGAAGAAGATAAGAGCTAGTAACAAGCCTGTTTATCTCAAATTATTCATTTTTCTAATGGATTGTAATGAGTAATGATGTATCAGTCCCTATCCCAAACTAAGGGTGCTTCTAGAAAAAGAATTGAACACAAAAGAACTCTATATATTAAGAGGTCAAATTTGAAGTCAAATTTACTATGAATTCAAAAAAAAAAAATTCTACTGAGATCAAAGTAAATTACTCAACTGGTAAAGTCATTATCACTTTTCATAGTAGTATGGATCTCTCCAAAGATTCTAGTTGAAAAAATCACCAAATATGAGACAACTTCAACATCAATAAGCTAGAAATTGGTCAAGAAACAAGAAGTGTATTCTACTTCTATACTAGAAAATCCACTAAATATCACAAATGCATATACTGTATCAAGGATCGAGAAGATGAAAATGTGTCATCATTAACGATATCCAAATGACTGTCGACAGAAAATGACAAGGAAGAATAAAGAAAAGAACCTTCGGTAGAAGACAACAAAGAAAAATAAAGATGTAGTATCACACCTTTAGTCGACAACATGTGCCAATAAAAAGTAATGATTGATATTTATAAGCCAAAAAGTAGTAAGGTTAAGAAATTATTAAAGTAAGGATAAAATAATAATTTTTATCTTGTAAGCAGGGATTTCTTATGTTATAAAAGAAATCCTTATTTTTATTTGAGGACACATTGAGAAAAAAGAGCACGCAACTCAAAAACACAACTTTTAGCATAATAACCCCATTTATCCAAAAATCTAAACCAGTAATTATAAGCGGTTAAAAATCCCTTCAAGGTTCTTATTTGGCCTTAAGATTGTAATAATTATTATATTATGAATAAAATGGAGTTCAATCACTCTTTTTTAGCAATTATAAGTTGGACACTATCTATATACGAATGTAGAAGGCTCACCATTAGCAGGAGGGTATTAAGGTTTGAGAAAAAATGAGACATAATCAGTGTAACAAGAGAAGATGAACAAAAGGAAAGATCATGATGGATACATAAAGTTTAGGTGTAATAATTATAATTTTTAAGCCAATTAAAGATCTTGAATATTGAAATATTTGCTTATATCAAATTATAATACTGATAAATAAGAAGATAATATGGTATTAGAGCTATAGGAATATTAACATAATATGGGTGGAAAAGTTAACACCATTAGATTTAGAGACATCAATGATATTAACCATAAAATCTAGGTATATTATTATATTTTTTATAAATATGAAATATATAAGTGAAGATATGTTAAATTTCAAGAGTGTTTTAGATGAATATCCATAAAAGTTAGGATGGTTTGAATCTTGTGATGAAAGTTGTGTATAATTTGCTCCCACTTGAATTGTGTATAAGAGTCCAAGTATAATAAAATGACTACACTATTTATTATTCCCAATTATTTCATTTTCATGTAATAATCATTTTAATTATTGTTATTTTCATACATGCTAATATATGATACCTAACAAAAATATATTAAAAATACAAAATAGTTCAAATTATTCATACTTGGGGATAATATCTCAAATGCTCTTAAGGTTTAGCATATCTTTGCTTATACTCTCAAGGTTTATAAAATATCTAGAATACTCTTGGATTTTATGATTAATATCATTTGTGTCCTTAATCTTTAAAGATGTTAATTTTTCATCCATTACTATTCATGATACTATTCTTTAGCTTTGATACCAATTTTTATGTATCAAAATAAAATTTTTAAATTTTTAATCGGGGGTTAATATTGACCTAATTGATGGTTTTTGTCTATTTCATGAAAACATATTTTTTTCTAAAAATCTTATTATTTGTTGGTATAAATCTATTTTTCTTCTATATTCTTTATAATTGCAGTGTATATTATGTTGATTATTTATTTTTAATCCTGAATCTATTAATTCTTTTAAAATTTAAAATTATTCTTTCATTTGTTAAATATAATAATTTTAATTTATGTACTAATGATTCAATATTCATAGGATATTATCCTAATAAGTTATATGTATTGAATGCATATTATTTTATCATATTCATAGTGTACAAACATGATTTTCTTGTGTACATACGATATAATTAAATCTTCAAAGAAGTAGTATGCAAACATTAAGTTGTTAAATTTCTCTTCTCTTATTCTTACATATTTTTGACTAAAATAGTCTCTTAATATCTTTGAAACAAGAATGTCTATGATGCTTGTGATAACTTTAATATAATTTGTATAGATGTCTAACAAAGTATTAAATTTGTTAAAATTTTCAAGATAAATTTCATAATTCTCATCTTTAAAATATTCGTTTAAATGATAGAGATAACTCTTATCAAAATTTTCTAATATAATTAGAATTTTATCTTTAATTTCATTCGGAATTAGTTGTTTATTTTTAAAAAATGTATCCATTTTTTTGTCTATTAGTATCATGACTTGACCTAAGAAAATATTTAAACATTCAAGCTTCTTCGTTGGCTTAAAGTTAATTATTATACTTAAATTTAATGGGTCTATCAGAGTATTCTCTTCTGTTAGTTTCCTTTTGTTACACCTGTTATGCCTCATCTTTTCTCAAATCTCAACGTCCTCGTAGAAATAATGAGCCTTATGTATTTTTACATAAATGGTGTCCAATTTGACTTATTAGGAAATAGTAATAGAACTTTATTTTATTCATAGAACAATAATTATTACAACTTAAGGCCAAATAAGAACCTTAAAGGGATTCTTAGCCGCTTGATAACTGTATATTATACAGTTATTTTGTCCATTTTATTAATTATAATTGCTATGTTCTTAATATTTTTAGTTAATTTTAATTAATTAAATTAATATTTACTGTTTATTTTTTAAGGAATATATTTTTAAGAAAATTAAAGAATATGAATCGAAAAAGGACTTAATTGCAAATAATAAAGTCTAAAAATATAATTTAAATTAAAGGAGTGCTTAATTGCAATTAACAAAAGTCTAAAATATAATTTGAATTAAAATAGGGCTTAATTGCAATTAAAGAAAGTTAAAAAGTTATTTTAAATTAGAAAATGGCTTAATTGCAATTAACAAAAATTTAAAAGTTAATTTAAATTAAATTGGAAGGGCTAAGAAGTAATTAAACAAAAAAAAAATTTCTGCGTGGGAAAGAAGACCACGTGCAACTATTTTCCACATGCACCACGTACCGTCAGATCGAAATATCAACGTGAGGATTAGCGCGTAAGATGCACGCGCGACAAAAGCAATTGGACTTGGTTTTTTGGATTGCATATTGCATGGAGTATTGAGTGGGGCCCATATGCCATGCAAGCCAACGTGTAGGGTGGGACCTACGTGTCCATGCAAGAAATAATCCTGTGCGACGTGGCCTATACAACTTGAATGCGTACTCTCATTCCAACAAATGAAAAGATGCCACATGTCTCGATTATTCTTTCAGCTATTATGTGGGACCCACGTGTCTCGTATGCAAAAATCATGCGGCGCCAACCATGTGCAACATTTCCCCACCACTAATTAAAAGTTGCCACATGTCTCGACTATTCTTTCAACCAATCATATGGTGACACATGGCACGCATAAATTGAAACAAAAATCAGAAATGACGCACGTTCCATTGTTTTACACGATAAACATTTTCATGCGTGACTACGTGTGTCAAGAATTTTGTCTTCCAATCGTGTATTAAAATAACATTTCCCATGTAATATTCTGTTCCTAATTTTACACCCGTAATTGTAAAAAAAAATATTTTTTGATATTTTTTTTAGGGAATTGGAGTTATAAATAAGGTATTATTGGGATAAATTTAGGATGTTAGAGAGTTAGATTATGGTACACACAAAAGTCATTTTTGGCTTCTGTTGTGTTTCTACGTGTGCTAGAAATTTAGAGTGCCGAATCAGATTCCAATTTTCTTTTGTTCTTCATCTAATATTCCTTAAATGTGTTAGTATTTTCGTTTTGTAATTTTAATTTTTATTATGAAGTAATTTAATTTTTCTAGGATTACGTTTTAGCTAAATTTATGAAGCTTGAATAAATTATTTTTGAAAGATTTATGAGATTTTTAATTTGTTTATTCTATTTGTGCTTAATGCTTTTGATTGATTGGAAGATTAATCAATTGATTTGTGACACATAAATAAACTTGAGAAAGACATTTTTGTGACACTTAAATAAACTTGAAAAAAACATTTTCGTGTAATTGCTCGTTGATAGAATAGCATATTTGAGAACTTTAAACGTAATGAATCTTGATGAATTTAATTCTCATAGGAATATAGTGAATTATTTTAGCGAGATGTGTCTATATAGAGCTCAGAAGAGATGTATGGATAAAATTAGGAGTTCTTGGTTGACAAATTAAATTTACAAAAAATATAAATCAAGAGAAAATAATATGATTAGAGTGGATTAATTTGAAAACTGAAACCTAGAATTTTCTTATTTATTGTTTTATAAAAAATAAGTTTAGTTAAACATCTTCAACTTTTCGATCGTTTGGATAAAATGAGAGTGAAATAATTTTAGTACTTGACAAATTGTAGTAACAAATCTCCGTGGGAATAATAATTTTACTTATCAAATTTATTACTTATGATCGTGTATACTTGTACGTTTTTATGTTCTACTAAAGAGACAACACCACTCATACTTGTTGGATATAACATTACTAGTTGATAAAAAGGATTTCTATGCTAGACTTTTTGTTTTTCAGAGTAGAGAGCTCTGGATTTCTGTGTTTTTGTGTGTTTTGAAATAAGCATAAGGGTTTCTTTTATAGCACAAGGAATTCCTGTTTACAAAACTAGAATTATTATTTTACCCTTACTTTAATAATTTGTCTATTTTTATCTTTAAATGATAGCCACTTCTTTTAACCTTGCCACATGCTACCGACTAAGATGTGAGGTCTACATCTTTATTTTCTTTATTGTCTTCTACCAATAGTTCCTTTTTTATTCTTCTTTGTTATTTTCTACCAATGATCCTTTTGATTACGTTGATGATGACACATCTTCATCTTCTCGATATTTGATGCAGAGAATGCATATATGATCTTTGGTGACTTTTCCAGCATAGAAGCAAAATACCTTCCTTATTTCTTGACCAATTATCCAAGTTATTGTTGTTAAAATTGACTTCATATTTGAAAAAAAATCATCATCTTCTTTTGACAAAGCTATGCTATTGTAGGAAATGATGATAACTTTAATAGTTGAATAATTTACTTTGATCTTAGTAGAATTGTCAATCTTCCTGAGTTCATAGTAAATTTGACCTCTTAATATACAAAGTTTTTATGTATTGAATTCTTTTTTCTAGAAGTGCCCTTGGTTTGAGAACTTCTCTATTTATGTTGTAAATCACAATCTTGATGAAGTGGTAGGGACTGATACATCCTTTATCATTCCAATCCATTAATGAACTGAAAAATCTAAGATATATAATTTCTATTAATCCTGTATAGAAAGCTTTATAAACAAATATTGGATCAACTTCTTCTAAGATATTGAATTTACTTCCTGTAGAAAATTCCTTATCTATGGTATAAAACTTCACATCTTCAATATATTCCTTCTAAGATATATTCCTGTAGGATTTTTAGCTCCTTTTCCTTTTCCTTTATCTTGATTTTGATGTTAAGATGTTTCATTCCTAAAAGCATAAAAATAGTTAAAGGTGCTAATTCTCTAGTAAGAGCATCTGCTAAACTATTCTTGTGTATTAGAAGATGTTTAACATCAAAATTGTAATGTTGAACCATTGTTTCTATCTGACTAATCTTCCTTATTTGTAAGCACCTGCAATATTAGTCCTTAAGAAATAACTAAAATTATTGTTATATGTTCTTACAATGAATTTGGAGCTTATAACATATATTGCAAATTTCTTTATGGCTTTTTTAATAGCTAAATATTATTTTTCATTATTATGATAATTTAATTCTAGATCTTGGAAAGATCTTGATGTATATCTACAAAGATATTCATCTTTGTCATCTACTCTTGCTTTCAGAACCACTCCCCAATATTCTTGTTAAGCATTCGTTTCAATTATCATATGGCCCTGAATGGTATAAAGTTGACAAATTTTTTACCTTTGCTTTTACTTTATCCATATACAGAGTATCTTCTTCAATCTATTTCCAAATATGATTTTTTTTTAATTTTTATCGTAATAGTTTTTTCATTTCTACAAATTTCTTGATGGATGCTTCTGCATATGTTAAGCATCCTAAAAAAAATTGTAATTGATTTTTGTCTTTTAATTCACTAGGAAAACCTTGAATATTATTTAGTATATAGGGTTATAGATTATGTTTTCCATCTTAAATTTCCAACCCTAAATATTTAATTTTTTATTACGCAAGTATTGCTTTCTTTTTAGAAAGTACAATGCCTTCCTTTCTACATTCTTGTAAAATATTGCTAATATCCAAATAGTGTTTATTTAATTCATTATTGAAAACCAAACTATCATCTATGTAAAAACAACATATATCTTGTAATTTCTTGAAGATGTTATCCATATATCTTTGAAAGATACATAGAGCTTTTTTTTAATCCAAATGGTATAATTGTCCATTGGAATTATCCTTGGGGAAACTAAATGTTGTTAGTTTTTGAGATTCTTCATCCAGTCTTATTTGCCAAAATCCACTTTTACAATCAAAACATGAGAAATATTTATTTCCTTTTATTAATGATAATAGTTATTCTTTCTTTGGAATGAAGTATCCATAGTCAATGGTTTCTTTATTTAGTGTTTTAAAGTTTATTACCATTCTTTTTTTCCCTCTTCTTTTCTCAGCTTATCTTCCAACTAAGAATGTTGGACTAGATTAAGGTAAATAATAAGTGACATAGCCTTTAAATTTTAGTCCTAATTTAATATAAGTACTATTTGAATTTGTAATACTATACAAATCATTCATCTTCTATTGAAGAACATCCATAATTTGAGTGTTCATATTCTGAGTCAATTATTTCTTCCTCAGTTTCTTCCAATAGATAGTTACTATAAGTATAATCTATATTAGATTCATCAATTAAAAACTAATTCCATTTTGAAAGTTTCTTCCAAGATGTTTGCTTTTTATGGAAATTCTTTTTTAAATTTCTCTTTATCTTGAAGTATGTTTGGATATTCGTTGGTATAATTTTCTTCTTCATTATAGATCCAACATCTGCATTTTTTTTATAAAGGGCAATAATTCTTGTTTTTAGAAGGTTTATACTTCTTCTTTCTAAAATATTTTTTCTTATAGGTTTCTCTATTATATCTCTTGTTATATTTTTGGAAATCTTATTTTCTGAATTTATATTTTTTAAATCTTTTATATTTTTATTTATAAGATTTTATATTACGTCCATATTTTCCTAGTATTATAAAATATTGTATATCACAATATATTTTATCATTTCCTTCTAGTTGTTTATATTCCTTTATTTCTTATCATTTAATAATGATCCAACCCTTAAGGTTTCTTATTTTTCCTCTTAGAGTATATGATATAGTTTATCTATTTTTTTGTTCCCAACTTTTTGTTAAGGTATTATGTAGTGTTTCGAGTAATTTTTGAAAAAAATATTCATTTATAAGTTGTTTGTATAGATGGTGGTAATTTATGGTAATAAATTTCATATTGACAAATAAAAGAATCTATGTAACATATGTTACAAATTTCCATATTAGTTAGATGTCATTTAGCTTCATTAATTTCATTTTCGCTAAATTCAGTGATAGTTCTTTCTTTTCTTCAATAAATTTCTTGTATATTTCATTTATTACTGTATCCAAGTATTCTCTTCATGTGTAAGCATTCGCTTGCATTAACAAATGTTGTTAATAGTGTTAAGTTTGAAAACCAAACTTTAACATTTCTTGTCATTTTATGTGCTATAAGTACCCTACAAATTGAATGGTTGATTTGTGTAGTTTGAGAGATTTGTATGAGCACACTCATACCACTAGCCTATTCATCTAATTTTTTTTCCTATCTCTTATATAGTCTAAATCTAGAAGATCAGACTTATAATTATCACTGAGTTTAAATTCTAGTGGAATAATACCTCTAATTCTCCAATTTAGGTGGTTATCTTCTTCTATTTGTAGGGTTATGTTGCTTTATCCTTTGCCTATTTCTTTATCCCCTATGTAGGTTAGATTTTCATTCTTGGTAAGGAACTGATAATAAAATTGATTTCATATGACCTTTTGGGGTCATGTTTTTCTGGTTCAGAATTAATTTCACTTATTATTGTTATATCATCATCTTCTTTGTTTGTACAAAGTTTTTTAATTATAATGTTATTCTATTTCTTCACTAGTTAGTGTCAATAAACTAACTATTTTTTCTATATCCATATTTTCAGGGTTCATGAATTTTCTTTCTAATTCTTTTCTATATTCTATTAAATTAGAATTATATCTTTTTTCTCGTATCTTTCTTCATTTTTTGAAATCAGGACATCTTATCTTCTAGGTGGTTCTTTTTTTAGTCCTTCTAAGGGATCATATTTATGACTTATAATTTCATTATTTTATATGTATATTGTATATATCTTTTCTTAGTTTTAAAAATTTCTTATGTATATCTTGTTGTAATTTGCTATAACTATATTCTTTTATTTCCTTTAATAATTATTTTTGTAGGTATTTTGTGTTTTATTCTTGGACTAAATCTATTTCCTCTGTTAATAGTTGCACAGTTTCAAATAATATTGTTTGATTTTTTGTGAGGCCTACTAGGTTTCTATTTACTTCTAAATGCAAATTTTTTATTTTATTTCTAAATATTTTTTTTTCCTAATATAACATCATGAACTAATTAGCCTTCATTATTTTGACTTCATTTTCTAGTTTTTTTAACTTCTTCTTGGTTTAAAGTTTCTCCTTCATAGTTTATAAAAGTAAACCTTGACATACTATTATTTATAACAACCTTACTTTTTTCTTCTTGTTATCAAGGATTTTTCTTTGATATTTAATTGTCATTCTTATGATATTTCAAAGTCTGTTAGTATTTTTGATTTTTTGTTAGGCCTATTAGGTTTCCATTTACTTCTAAATGCACATTTTTTTATTTTATTTCTAAACATTATTTTTTCCTAATATAACATCGTAAACTAATTAGCCTTCATTATTTTGACGTCATTTTCTAGTTTTTTAACTTCTTCTTGGTTTGAAGTTTCTCCTCCGTGGTCTATAAAAGCAAACCTTGACATACTATTATTTATAACAACATTACTTTTTCTTCTTGTTATCAAGGATTTTTCTTTAATATCTAATTGTCATTCTTCTGGTATTTCAAAGTATGTTAGTATTTCTGGTTTTATTATTTGTCCAAGTTCCTTAAAAGTTTTGTCTATTTTTATAAATTTATTTTTTCTGTATATTAAACTATTGTAACTATTTGTTAAAAAATATGCTACTAAATAATGTATTGAAACTGAATGATTTTTTTTCTTTAATTAATTCTCCTCTTTCGATTTCATAAACTAGACTTAATATTTGATTTAGATTTTTATCATGTATATTAATATCAAATCTATGATACGCTAAAAATTTTAATTTTTGGTATCCTAGGTTACCATAAATCATTTCTAAGAAGACATCTTTACTATTTATTATTCTGTTATCTGGTAATATTATTTTTATTAGTTTATATATTTATTCTCTGAAATAAGCTTTTATTAATATTTGAATTCCTCCTAAATAGATGTATCTAATTTTTTCTTTATCTTTATGTGAAATTTTGGATAGTTTGTTTAATATAGTTTCTTTATTAATTAATGGTATATTATACCTTCCTTTTGCATATGTATTTTTAATACTCATATCTTTATTACTTATGCTATAATAAATTATGTTTTTTCTAGAAAATAATTTTCTTAGCAAAAATGATGGATCTTTAAATTCATCTCATTCTTTAAGATTTAATTTTGCTTTTTAAATTTCTTAAAATTTATTTTTACTCATTACTATTTACTATGAAAAATATCTTGAGATGTTTTCTGTTTCTATATCTATTATTTCTTAGTTTATTTTTTCTTCTTACATTTTAATAATGTTACTATTCATTTCTGTTATATTTAACTTTCGTTATATTTTAAAGACATTTTTAAAATTTTAAAATCTTAGGAATATTTTTAAAGATATCTCAAAATTGAAGGATATTTATGATATTAATCATACTTTTAAGGATAAATACAAATATATATATAAAATATCTCATATTGATTAACAAATTATTAATATAGTATTTATAAAAAATATAAAATTTATATGTTTTTGAGGTTAACATTTCAAGTTGTGAAAAGTGATGGCTTGACAATTTATACGAGATACCGAATTCGAGTCAAGAACAATTTCCAGTTGTGAAAAGTCATGAACCATCATACACGTCTCCCCCATCATACACGTCTCCCCCATCATACACGTCTATGTTAATATATGTTAATATATCTATCACACAAGTCCAAGAAGACCTTATCTATCACAAGTCCAAGAAGACCTTCTTTTTCCCCCTCCTATTAAAGTGAGGTGTAGGCTTCTAATAGATCGAGAAGTAATTCCAATATTTTCCTTTTTATATTTTTAAAATAACATAGTAAATATAAAACATATATTAATAAAAAATATTTCAAGACGTTACCGATGGAAATATTAAGACAAAATTAAAAATAGAAAAAAAAAGTGAAAAGAGGAAAAAAAATAAAACAAAAGGTAAGTAACTGGTATTTAAAAACAAATAATTTCAACTATTTGGTAGATAAAGTAATTTATATATGAATGTGATATTTTTAAAAAAATAAGTTTAATTTATCATTCTTTCGTTTTATAAAAAATAATTAAAAAAGTAAGAAGTGATTAAACTGCACCAAAATCATTTATAATACATATAAATTTAAAATTAAGGATTCTATTTTTAATATATATTAATAAAAAATATTGTTTTAAAAAAAACAAAGAAAAGATTTATTTGAAAAAACTAATAATAAAACATCATACAATGTGATTTAGAAAAGAAGGAAAACATATACATGTTTAAATAAAAGAAAAAAGAAAACTTAAGAGTAAAGAGCCACGTATGTTAATGATTTACTTGTCTTCTTTCTCAATAGTAATAAAAATAAGAAAATCTTATAAGTATTTGTTTTTACCAAAAAATACATGATATTTTATGGAAAAATGTGTGGCTTTTTGTTGACTAATAAATTATAGTAAGCCTGTTTTGACCAGTCAAGCTTAAACTTTAATTAGGTTGGGAATTTGTGATGCTATTCAGTTATTCAAATTCAATACAAACCGAAAAATACCAACTAAATAAATATGAATGAATTAAATTTGCCTACAATTTGAACCTTACATGATAGCGTAAAAAAATTATGATTGAGTTAAAGACTAATATGATAATAAAAAATAAAAAAATAATTATAATTATAATTATTATTATACGTTAAGTTTGTTAATTATATTTTTCTTGTAATTCTTTTCTTTTTTTATATACTGATTATTTATTTATGATTTAAGAATATTTTTAAATTTAATTTAAAAATAAGATATGTTATCATTTTTTTTAAATTTATAAATTATTTCATATAAACTAATTACTATTAATTTATTATTTTATTAATAAATCTGCTAAATTTATTAATAATGTTATCGTTATTAATTATCTTGTACACATATATTATATTATTACTAATTATAACAAGTACAAATATATTATATTATTACTAACTATAATTACTTAAAGTTAATGTATAAAACATTTATTTATTCTAATTTTAAACAACTCTTTGAGTTGTTTTATAATATATTTATAATTTTAAAACATTTATTTCTTAGTTTTATAAAACATGTAATATGTTTATTGTTATTAAAATTCATTTCAAAACTTTTACCATTATAATTACATTAAAAATTATAAAAGCATTTATACTATTTTAAATTAATATCTAATTAAATAAAATAAAAATAATAATTAAGATATATAAATAAGAATTTGAGCCGATTCAAACTAATTTTAGCAAATTTGAATTTTTTAATTTAGATTATCTAATTTGAGTCGAGTTAATTGACATCCGACTTTTAGAACTTCAATGCGATTTTATGCCGTGTCGCTTTTGAGCGCGTTTTGACTAATGCACTAACATATTTAGTTTTTTATTAATTGTAATATATGAAAGTTTATTATTAAATCAATCCAAACGCATACTAAATAAAAATAGAAATAAATGTATCATATTTTTTTATATTATTTAAAATAGTTCAAATTTATTTATTTTTTAATAAATTGGTTTATTTTTAACAAAAAAGCAACTATATAAAAATAAATAAATAAATAATTTTTTATTTTATTAATTTTATAATAATAATTATTTATTATTAAAAATAATTTATAAAAATGATATCTTAATTATAATAGAAAAATAAAAAAAATTAATTATTTATTTTTTGTTATTATTTTTAAAATAAAAATTAATAAATAAATTAAACTAATATTCTTGATATTAATATGAAAACTTATGATAACACCCACCCTTCAAAATAATTAACTTTTTTTTGCAAATGAACATGCAATAAAGATGAGATAATACTGACCTCTTAGAAAAAATAAGTAGCGAAGATATTTTAAGTTTTTTTTTCTTTTTAAAAAGCAATAATATTATCATAATTTTTGTTAATTTCAAATTAAAAATAAATAAATTATTTTTAATTCAATAATTATACTTTAATATTTATTATGATAATAAAAATAAAATTATAATAATATATCCGCCATTGATATATAAAGCAATTTCAACTGAAGAAAACTGGAAAATACAATTTAAAAGAAAAATAATGGCGGTTGGAGAAACCGATGGCTCTCTGCAACATACTCCCACATGGGCACTTGCTACTGTTTGTTTCATCTTCATCTCCGTTTCTCTACTCCTTGAGCGTTCCATTCATCTCCTCTGTAACGTAATCAACTTCTTCATTTTCTTATTCTTCTTCTTTATTCTTGGTGCTCTGTGATTATGAATTTCATGCTTAATTTTTTTTTTCCTTGTAAACAAATTAATGTGTGCAGTGGCTGAAAAGGCATACAAAAACAGCTTTATCTGATGCAGTGGATAAGCTAAAATCAGGTATAACATTATTGCAGTGGTGATTTTTATCGAATATTGGGTTGTTTTAGACCTGGATTTCTTATTTTTTTTTTTTTGGTTGCAGAACTGATGCTTTTGGGATTTATATCACTTTTTTTGGCAGTAACACAAGATTATATATCTAAAATATGCATACCTGCCAATATAGCAGACACTATGCTTCCATGCCGTAAAGAAAATACAACTAAAATTGCCCAAGTGCAACATTTTGTACATAAACTATGGTTGGCAGATGATGTGTTTGATGGAATGCTAAAGCGACCATATAGGCTATTATTAGCTGATGAGAAGAGTACTCCAAACAATTATGGTACAATTGCTGATTCTTGCAGTGCTGATGTATGTCTCTGAACACACAATTAATTGGTTTAATGGGAAGTAAAATAACTGGGTTTTGATTTAACATTTCAAATGGGTTTTGTAGGGAAAGGTTTCTTTAATCACTAAAGAGGCAATTCATCAGCTTCATATATTCATTTTTGTGCTGGCAGTTATGCAAATTTTGTATAGTGTTTTTACAATGGCTTTGGGGAGAGCCAAGGTAGTAAAAAGCTTATCGATTATGCTTATATAGAGTAGTTTCCCCAAAGCTTTTAGGTTTATACAATTGTGTTAGTTATATACACATATAACTTATCCAATTTTTCCGTTTTCCCATTTTTACACATGTTCTTATTTTTCATTTTTCACTTGGTAGATGAAACGCTGGAAAGCTTGGGAGAAAGAAACTCAAACGATGGATTATCTAGTCGCCAATGGTATGGTTATGTTCTCAGGACGTGTGAAAGAGTGTTTGGCTTTATTTTTCGAAGGGTGTTTAGATTATGATATAATTGGTTGGAATTTTTCTACTTTGTCCTCCTGGGATTCAAGGTTACATTTTTTTAGCTATTTATGTTTTGCTTTTCTGCAAAATTATACATATAGCATATGTTATGCTCTTGGTTCATGAAAATAATATATTATTCCCACAAAAGACGATGCACCATGGTCTACTGATTCAAAATGAAGAAGTCCTTTGAACATAAATGGAAACATTAACTATTTATTGGTAGGTCTAGAATACACGAGTCACATTTGGAGAGCTGTAATATTTCTTCTATTTAAAATTGACCTGTAGAGTCATACAATTTTTCTTTGGAAAAAGCAATTGAGGGATCAAAGACCTGTAGTTATAAGTCTTAATGATTAACATTATGTTGACTTGCCAATTATTTTTAAGATTTGTTCTATACAATTATATACTTGTATTTTATTCAACTGGTTCTTTGTGTATTTAATTTCATCTATCCTTATATCAGCTGGTTGGATTTGAGACATTGTAAACACTAAATGAACATATTTTTCAATTAAAGTATATGTTGGATATTTGATCTTTTTTATGTATTATATGTGTTTGAGAAGGGTATTCTGTAAATTATCAACCCATGAAATTAGAAGGAAACACAAGTTGCTCTATGATTCTGTGACTTTGTAACGAAATGCTGAACCCAACTTAGATGTGAAGTATCAACAATGGATAATATATTTTGCAAATGTATCTGCAAGCTTTAATTAGCCACTTTTATTAGACATTTTACTCGGAAAATATCAAAGTTAATCCTTTTTTCCCCTGAAAAATGTTGATTAACAGATCCAAATAGGTTTCGGCTTGCTAGGCAAACAACATTTGGAAGACGGCACATGATATGGTCTACAAAGTGGTCAGTTCTGCTATGGATTGTGAGCTCCCTTCATTCCATTATGAAGCAAAATGTTTTTTTAATTGTATCTAAGTTTTCATGTCAACCATTAGTAAAGAAGAGAATAAAGAGGTGAAGTTTCAATGACTCAATTTTGGTGACTGAAATGGTGCAGAAATGTTTCTTCAGGCAGTTTTTTCGATCAGTGGCAAAAGTTGACTATCTCACCTTGAGACATGGTTTCATTGCGGTAGCTGAACTCAAATACCAAGTCATTTTGGTGATTGAAAAAAAACCCAGATTGGCATTTATTATTAATTCTTGAAATCTTTGATTCAGGCTCACTTCTCTGCCAGACACAATGAATTCAATTTCCAGGAATACATAGAAAAATGTTTAGAGGAAGATTTCAAGGCTGTTGTTGGCCTGAGGTTGTTGATTAATTTATCATTATTTTTAAAATGTAATATGAATATGATGTTTTCTTTGACTTTCATTTTTTAATAAAAATTTCATCCTATATTGAATTATATCCTATTGTTCACTTCTTTTACAGCCCTTTGATGTGGTTTGTATTTGTCATCTTGTTGCTTGTAGACGTGCATGGTAAGTTAGGTTTCCACTGCTCATTTTCTTTTAATCATACTTGACTACAAATAACATGTTGGTTTCACTTATCAGGCTGGCATGTTTATAGCTGGATGTCTTATGTCCCAGTGGTGGTAAGTAACAATCTATGCTATATAAACGTTTATTACAAAAATAAATGAATTATGCCCTCCTATCACTGAAGCTTTGTTTAGATGGTTTTGGCTCTAGGAACCAAACTTGAAGTAATTGTTGCAAGAATGGCTCTTCAGATTAATAAACAACACACTGTAATAATTGGAACCCCACTTGTTAAGCCGAATGATAATTTCTTTTGGTTCGGGAAGCCAAAGTTTGTCTTGACACTGCTACATTATACTTTATTTGTGGTAATCCCTCATTCCTATTATAAATGTTTAAGAAATTATAATAGAGCTTAGAATTGTCATCTTGATAATTTAAACAATGAACTCCGTGTTATATATTCTCTGAATCTGCAGAATGCATTTGAGCTCTCTTTCTTCACCTGGGTTTCAGTAAGTCCTGTTTTCTAAATGGTTGAATGCTCCAACTTAGTCATGAATAACAACCCTTTTGTATCCTCTGTTTCTGGTTGTTCTTTTTGCAGATTCAGTTTGGGTTTGATTCTTGCTACCATGTGCACACAGTGGTTGTTATCACTAGAGTTGCAATAACGTGAGTGTCCTTTACTGCCTAATAATTAATATCCAATTATTTGCATTTCATTACATGATTTTGAAGCTAATCAAGTGTTTGTTGCAAATGCTTATTCCCATTTACTAATTATTGATAAATTCCATAATTTTCAGGGTGGTTGTCCAAGTAATTTGCAGCTATATTACTCTCCCTCTTTATGCACTTGTAACACAGGTGAAAATTTTTCTTTGAAGACAATAAGTTATCTAAAAAAATAAAATTAGTCTAGTAGTAGTACATGCTTATAATACTCATGAGTATCCACCCATTGATATCCTTTTTTTATATAATAATTACCAAGAAATTTAAAACTACATATGAACTTGTTCTATTGATCATAGATGGGCTCAGAATACAAGAGTAATGTACTGGATGAGAAAATTGCAGACATTATAAAACATTGGCATGCTGGCGTTAGGGAGAGAAGAAGAAATCAAGAAGCTACGCAGTCTCTGCACAAGTCTTTATCAATAGAACAGATCAATCCTAGAAGGAGCATAAGTGATCTGCCTGGAGTCTCTTATTCAAGACCTATGAGCCTACCGACTGAAAGCTCTCAACAGGCCATAAGAGGGGAAATTATGGAAGAATGAGAAGAAAATGTCATAATAGAAGCAATGATCTTTCCTGCATAGCAAACTTGTTGCTCGTTCTAGAAGAAAATACGATGTGAATGCTTAATTTATACTGCATACGTCTTTTAATGCATTTGATGTAAATTATGTATACCATTAACTATATTATTTAGAGTTTTTGGTTCGTAGAATGGATAGAATCCACACAGTTTTAGTTAATTTATAATCAGTATGGTTTATGAATTTTATAATACTTAACCGATCAGTACATTACACTCATATGATCCTATCTAATTCATTTTACATGCATATTAGTTTGGATTAATTTGTATAATCCGTTAAATGATATTTTTCATTACAATAAAATATTTTTAATAAAAAATTATATGAAATATAAATCCACACAACTCAAAATTAAAAAACTATAATATGCTACAATATAGTTGCCAATTACCTTTAGGAACTAATTAATAACTTCCAAAAAAACAAATAGAAATAGAAAAAGAAAAATGATCTATTGATAAAAAAATTCAAAGCAGTACACATTTTATCATTTTGTGTGTAGTAGAGTATTAATTTTGATTTAATGTAAAATTATTAAAAAAGACTCATAAAATTTAGACATATATAAAAAAATATTTTAGATTTTAACACGTACGAATTAGATCGAATTTATGCAGATTTAAAAATTCTATTATGATATCCGATCCTTCTTGAGGATTTTGAAAATTTCTGAACATCGGATAGAAATCATCCACGATTCTTCATATACGAATGGATTTTACGAATAGATTGGATGAGCGGATATTTTGTAGACCCTTAATCGATTTTTTAGGATTTTATTAATAATAATTGTCTATTTTATTTATTTCATAGATTTAATAGGTTACTTAGGGTTCTATAATGCCTACAAATAAGGCTATTTTCTATTGTAATTTTTCAGACTTGGATTAATAAATTGATTATAGCTTCTCTAAATTTTTTATATCCCACAATTTCTATTCGTATGAATTTCTAACCTAACCCTAATTATTCTTGTTCTTCTCCAATTCTAGCACGTGCTAGTTCTCTCTCCTTTATTTCCCCCCGTGTTTTATATCAATTTTAGTACTTACCATCGAAAGATAATTTCTACACTTTAGAACATGCACCGACAAATATTGTCCAAAATGATCAGAAAAGAAATTATATAAATTGTATGATGTTTTAGGCTATGTACTAGGTTAAAAAAAATGTGGTAAAAAATAAATCGAGTTACCTTTTGGTGGCTGACTAGAGCTTCTACATCTTTGCCGCATAAAACAAGTGCTATAGTACCAAAGCAAACATCTGTGGGAAGTATGAGAAGTGCTCCTTCATTCAAAGAATGGTCAAAACTCATGGTTGGTTTAGGTGGTCTCTAAATGTCTTAGGAAAAAGAACAAAACAATATGTTAAATTCAGCTAATAAAGTCATCTGGTTCTATAATACTCAAAACTCAAGAGTATATAGTTTCCCAAATCCTGTAACAATTTTGCCTCCGCAAGAACAAACCCCATTTTTGTGGTGGAATCAGCTGCTATCTCTTATGACAATTTCACGTCCACTAACCATAGCTATTAGCTTGATTGCAGAGTGGCAGTCTCCACAAACACAATGACTCTGTACAATTTGTAGTGATCTCCCATTAGAAGTACTGATCAAGCCAAAAGCTATTGCCAGCTTCTCGCTGTGGTAAAGTAACATCCGCTCTTTTTGTTCATCTACATCAGAAAGCATATACTTCTCCCTAGGAAAATAACCATGCTTTGAGATCTCAGACATCACCTCATCCACTATATGATAAATCCCTTCCGTTTGGGGATGACTTCGGTCTCCACTGCAAAAAACATTTGTTTCTTTTTTTTACTTCAATCCAACTACATGCTGGAAGCATTCTTAAAACCTTTCTCATTAAAGTCCAAACAATTTCAGCAGCTTCTTTCAACTTACCACAGGTGTTATATATATTCAGGAGCACAACATAATTACTAAGCTTCTCTGGCTCCATTCCATATAGTTTTTCAGCTGCAAATTTCCCAAGTTCTAAATTCCATGGATCCGACAAGCTGTTAGCAAGGCAGCCCACATGTTTGCGGTTGACTTGAAGGGCGCTCTTTGTATTAGTGCAAACGCTTCATCTAAAAGTCCCTCTCGACCTATTAATTCAACCATACATGCATAACACATTTTACGGGGCTTAACTTTGTAATCTCTAAACATTGAATGAAAAATCTCCTATCCACGTGCCGATAAATCTGAATAGCTACATGCTGACAGTACAACAAGAAATGTCACGTGGTTGGGTACCATTCCTTGTTGGAGCATATTCTCAAACATCTCCACAGCCTCTTCACCTCTACGGTGATTTCCATATCCAGCAATCAAGGCACTCCAAGATATAATATTCCTGCTATGCATCTTACCAAAAACATGATGAATGATAATGATAATTGTATATTATACAGTTATTTTATCTATTTTATTAATTATAATTATTATGTTCTTGATATTTTTAGTTAATTTTAATTAATTAAATTAATATTTATTATTTATTTTTTAAGGAATATATTTTTAATAAAATTAAAGAATATGAATCGAAAAAAGATTTAATTACAAATAATAAAGTCCAAAAATATAATTTAAATTAAAAGAGTGTTTAATTGCAATTAATAAAAATTTAAAATATAATTTGAATTAAAATAAGACTTAATTACAATTAATAAAAGTTTAAAAATTAATTTAAATTAAATTGTAGGACTAAAAAATAATTAAATGAAATTTGTTTTTTCGCACAGAAAAGAAGACCACGCGCAGATATTTTCCACACGCACCGTCAGATCAGAATATCAACAGTGAGGATCAACGCGTGTAATACAAACACGACAAAACGATTGGACACAATAATCTGGATTACACGCTACTCGATGTGCCAAATGGGGCCCACCTGGTCGTACATGCCAACGTGCAAGGTGGGACCCACATGTCTATGCCAAAAATGATCTTATGCAACACATTCTAGAAAAATATCGTGCGCCCTACCATTTCAACAAATCATACAATGCCACGTGTCTCGAATATTCTTTCAACAAATCAAGAGCTAACACGTGGCATATGTAGGTTAAAACAAAAACACAGAAACAACAGGCGTTTTCATCCCGTGCGACACGTTCCTAGTGCATCCATTCATCACAGCGTATAAAATGCTACCACGTGTCTCGTTATTTATTGCAATCAATCAGATGCTTACACATGACATGTATGGTTTGAAATAAAAAATCCAAAAACGTGCACGCTATCCACGGGATTTGCACCAATTGTCCCAACTTTTTACACGCGTGTTTGCATGTCTCAAGAATTTTGTTTCCCACACGTGAATTAATTATTATTTTCGATGTATTATTTGTCTCCCACGTGTGTAAAATAAATATCAAAATATTAATATGGGTATTAATAACTACTGTACCCGAATATGCAAGTATCTTTTGTTTCTTGAGGATATAAACTGTTCGAATGAGCGTAAGTAGTAGCTTGAAATATAGTGGGCCGACTTGGTCCACTATGCAAATGCCCATTAGAATGTGGAACTGGAAAATATGGCAACTTTTTTTTTAAGTTCAAACAGAAATTTCATTGCTTAAAAACTAACATACAAAATCAAAATAATGTCTACATCATATGAATTATATGAAAAAAATTATGACAATTCAAATGATTCTTTTTTGATCCCTGCATATCAAACAGAGCAAAGAGAGATAGGTAATATTATACATCCCTAAGAATTTGTTTTAGCCTCCATGTAAAAAAATGTAATTAATTTTCACTATCCAATAGATACGTGCTCTTAAAATGGAGATGAACCAAAACCTTACTACATGACGTGTTAAATTCTTCAACCCATCCAAAAAGAATTGTTTTAGTACTCCTAAAACTTTCACGAATACATCCAAAATAATAATATCTGTAGGTAAAGTTCTAGTTGTCGAACTAGTTGTTTTCTTTGACCTATCACAAATAGATCATAAGATGCTTCAAATATATTTTTAGGAGTATGATAAAAGTTTCATTTCCTCCAACAATGATTGAATATTTTTCTCTTTTCAAACACCTTTTTCTGCGGATTATTTAATAGAAAAGAGCCCCTCGAGTTTACTTACAAGGTTAACAAATAAAACACAACATCAAGGTAATACAAATGCTTAGCATCAAACAATGCATTCATAAATAACAAATCAACACCTTGTGTATTCCAAATAAAATCCATCATGTTGCAACAAGAATTAAATAGAGAGCCAAAGCACACAAAAAAAACCAATTTTTAGTAGTACTATAGCAAAAAATCAACACCTCTTAGTAATTAGGTTCACAAGCAGAGAATGAATTCAAACAGAATAACACCTCTCAGAGAGGTTAATAAAACGAAACAATCTTGCACACAGAAACACTCAGCACAACAATAAGAACCAAAAAATAGATCAAGCGAAATTTGAAAGTAAAGTTGAACTAATATGTGCTAAATCGTGTAATGAAAAAGCAACAATATTAATCACAACTGCTTATCAACTTAGATCATACCAGAAGGAGCAAAGAGGACTGAAAAATTCATCAACTGCTTATAAATTTTTTGTCGCAGAAGGAAAATCAAAATAAAAACTGATCTTGAATGTAACTAAAACAAGTAATAAATTAAAATGAAAGAATTCAATCAAAAATTGAACCTATACCTCAATTTAAACCAGACCTTTCCAAGAATGAACAGAGCAACAACGAAGCAGAGAAGCTTCAAACCAGAAGATATCGTAAGATTTAGTGATAATCATGGATTCATAGCCCCAGAGAAGAAGACAAATTTGTCGACTGCGATTGTACGTCCTCAGTTGTCAATAATCAATGGCCATAGTGCAGGAAGTAAACGATCTTTTGCAAAGCTCGCTTCGCAAATCAACAAAACCTCTTCTTTTAACAGTAACTTCGTCAAAGAAGACAGTGATGTTCTAAACCCCCACAATCATTGCTGGAACCAAAAAGGATAAAAAAGAACAAACAATGTTAAAGCTTGATTGCTTTGATACCATGTTAAAGTTGGGACTAACTACATCTCAAAACCCAGGTTATGAGATAAGGATTGCTTTATATATGTATTTGATAATTTATGCACAATCGATGTGGGACATTTTAACAAACAAACCTTCAAACTTTTACAGCCAAGCGCGTCGCACCTTCACAAAACAAGCTGATTATCGTGAATTTCGCTTTCATTCACTGAGCAAAGCAGGTGCAGATTGATCAAATGAAGGAGATTCAAAAGCGTTGAGCTTAATTCATGAAGCAGCTGGAAATTTGAGTAAGATCGCCAAGAGAAGTGAAGAAATTTGAAACCCTAAATTTCTCAAGCTTGAGAACAAACAGAGAGAGTTTTTCTAAACACATTTACTGATCCACAAAATTTAATATGGCAACTTTGTTGTCTCTGTTAATTAGAATAATAACAATTCTGCTTAAGAAAGTTTGACTACTTCAGGACCTGTAAACGAGTGGTATGAACATGAAGAGAAAAATGAGTATGTACTTCGAATGAAGTAGTACAAGTCAATTGCAAAAACACAGCTTCTATATTCGGTAAGGTGAGCATTTAATAATCCTTAAAAAGAGGGAAAAAAATTAAAAAAGAGAACATAAAACTCCATTTAGAAATTGTATTATGGATCGATTAGTTAAATCTACCATTCTCAAATAGAGATGATCGAATCACACTAATATATATTCATTTCTCTCACTTTTAACTATTTATAAATCGAACTAAAATAAATAAATAAAAAATCAATAATTTGCCCACCTATGCACATAAATATTATTTCAAAAATAAATAAAATTGTTAGATATGGCTTTGTACTTGTACGAAAACATTAGGATATAAACACCTTATGTGAATAATCGAAGAACATCTTCAAGGTTATCATACAGAACATCTTTAAAATGTATGTCTAACTGATAGCCACAGCCCAAAAGCCTTCTAATTTTCATTAACATAATTTAACCTAAATTACAAAGAAATACAGACTTGGGATAGTTCTTATCTTCTATTCAAAAATTTATTCGCAGTTCTATCTTAGTATATATTCAACATATACATGATGTAATAACATTAGGATGATGGTTGCAACAATGTGGAAGAAGAGGCAAGGGGCTCATGTACTACAGAATTTGACAAAATTGAGATGGGATTGCCCTCCAATTGCAACATGATACCCCCTAAGATTTCTGTCAAAATCTTCTTCAATTCGTCTTCTTTAACCATCTTCCCATCGTCCACATTTATCATCTTGAATACATCATTTATAATCTTGTCTATCTGCAAGATTTTAACACAAAATCTCATGAGCATGTAGAGCTTGGCTAAATGGTCATGTATTTAAAACGAATGGTAGCTTAAGCTAAAATCAGAAAGCTGAGGAAATCATTGATCCGTAACAAGCTCGTGCACAACTAGAATTTATTTTATTAAGCTCGATGTGCTAAGAATGGGTAACCTTATAAGTAATCAAAGTGAATTTTCAAAATAAATTTGTTATGCATGTTCATTTTGAAAGATTTCTGAAATGATTCTGAAAGATTTTTTTTTCCCCTTTACTTGAGTACGTTTTAAGGTTTTAAATTTTGAGTTGTTACAGTTGGTATCAATAGTAAGATAAGGTTATAGTTGACATAAGGTGTGTTTGCATATGCTTATGTTAAAAATGGTTATAGATTCAAAAGAAGGCACTTTCAGGAAGAATCACATTATTTGTACATTATAGGAAGCAAAAAAATGTGCTTTGAGTCTGAAAGCACTTTTGGTAATACAAAAAAAGCTGTTTGATTAACAAGTGCTTTTATATGATCTCAAAAGCAGAAAGAAACAAACCCATAGTACCTGTTCAACTGCACCAAGAGGCGGTAGACCAACTGATGGAGCCAAGACATCCAGCACTACATGCAAATGCTCTTTGGGTATTTTTCCATTGCTATCTTTCGGCACATTTTCTAAAGCTGCATTGAGCATCTGCAAAAAGCAATATCGAAGAAGAAATTCCAAGAAATATTGAGACAAAAATGGAAATTATTCAATTAATCAAATAGGATATGTTGAACAAACCTTGTCTAGTTCAAACTTGTTGGACAATAGTCTTCTAATGGCACTACCATCAAAGGTGTTTTCACTATGAGCAACAATCACAGGTTGTTCTCTAAGATGTTGAGCTACATTTTCTGCTACTTTCTTAAATTCCGCCAAAAATGTCTCTTGAGAACTAGGTGTATCCCAATCTTGTGCAACACATGATTGAATAGCAGGTACCACAATATTGCTCATAACCTTAAGAAGCAGAAAAGAAACAAATAAGAAAATCTTCATATCAAGAAATAGCCCTTATCACTACAAATTTATGGTAAAAGACTAAATACTAACTAATTATGTGTCAGCAATAACTAGAATTTCCTCATTACCCAAGAATCAGAAAAAGGTGGCATCCCTTGTTCAACTGTGAGTTTCTCAAAAGCCTTGTTGATACACTCGCGTATCGACAATCCTTCAACCGACTCTATCTGACTATATATATACACCATTTCTGGCTCAAAACTTGGACTGTTGATGAATTCTTGCAGATCTTCCCCATCAATACGGAGAATAACAATAGGATCTCGCTTTAAACCAGAAGCCATACCTAATAGAATGTCTGATAAAACCTCTTTGAACTCAGTTTTGCTTACTTTTTCTTGTTTTCCATGAGTGAATTCATTCAATACCTATATATGTCAGAAAAACAAAAGTAAAAATTTTCAGGGCATAGATATTGCATACAAAAGAAGACGTTCACACTGTAGTACGAAAACTCGCAAAAAAAGAAAAGAAAGATCTATCTTTCTATTGTGGTATCGTATTTATGGTTTACATTGGTACAAATTCAATCATTTTCATTTTTAATTTCAAATGAGAAAGAATTCTCATTGGTAGCAAGTGGTATCCATTAAAAAACCTAATTTTGAAATGAAGATTTTTTCATTTTTCATTTTCAAATTGAAAAATAGAGAAATTAAAAGAAAAAAACCTTTACAAAACGGTCTATAAAAAAATTGATAAAGTTTGAATATTATATAGAAATAAACATGTTTAAATTTAAGAAGTCTGATAGAATTATTGAGATTAAGTTGTTCATCAATTAATTTTTTACATAAAATGAGAAAATAATCTCGTTAACCTTTTATGTTTTGTCCATAATTTGTGACCATTAAGGGACCTGCTAACCAAGCCGAGTATATTGCAATTGAGATCTCCATTTCTAACTTCAAGGGAAATTCTAAATCCGTTATATATCACAAGTCTGGCATGCAACTTTGTTTGCCACACTCAACACACTTGAAATCACTTTTAACCAAATCCTTCATTTCAAACTACTTTCTTTAAAACTACTTCTAAAAACTCAAGCTGTTATTGGATCTTAAACACATGACCTTCAATTCTTATATCATATTGGGGAACCAATTCTCCTAAAAGCTTATGTTCTTAAGAGGTGAACTAATTATTCTCTTATATGTTATACTTGCAAACATATCATATTATAATTATTTTACCATTATCACTACTGTCACGGGAAGGGTGGTTGTTTTTTTTTTTTTGTGGGGGGTGGGGCTATAATATTTAGTTCATTTGAAAAGAGAGAATATTTTTTTCTGATAAGCATATCAAACTTTCTGGCTGTAGTTTAACTTGTTTTGCCCCATACGGTGATTAGGTATTGGATTCTTTCATAGTTCATATTTATCTTTGCTTACACTCCCCACTAGAACACAAATTTCTGCTATTTAGACTTATTCAATAATCAGAGTCCCACAAAATTTCATAAATGTTTTGATGATGTGTCCAACAAGACAAAAAGCTTCCACATAGTTCTTCACTAGTTTCCTCCTTTAATAACAAGTTATTAAAAAAAAGTAATGAAGGTAAATTTTAAGATAAAGAAAGCAAAAGTCCCACAAGACCGACAAAGTTCTACCACTGGTTAGAATTTGGGTGCTTGCTAGAAATATAAACTTTGTATTCAAAAGCATTTATACTGTTATACAAATATATTGAACCAGAATACAGGTACAATTGCATACTCTTTGAGCTTAAAATTCAAAACATGGCATTTATAATATATTTTTATTAAAAAATCACTTATAAATAAATATAAAACACAATAAAATGGACCACAAGTTCCAAAGTCAAAGTCATATATATATAGACATCTTATCTTCTCAAGTGTTTTGTTGAGTTTGCAGCATCACTTCACTTTTTAATATTTTGGTAATAAGTTGTTATTAACTTTGCAAATTAAGCTCAAATATCAGACTAGTTTGTCAATCATATGATTCATGTCATGTTAACTGGGTTTAAATGACTGTCGTAAATAAATAAGAAACATTAATATGTTTGGAAGAACACAATTTATTAAAAAGAAAAAAAGAAGTTGTTTCAGGTTTACACCATGATCTTGAATTCAAAGAGAGCTATTAGAAACCTATCTTACTTGGACTCTCGTGAATTATTTGTGTTCAAGTGATATGACATCAAAATGGACGTCGGTACTCAAATTATAAAAATTATATTTAAAATTTACAACTCTCTGAGTTAAAAAAAAATCCGAGTAAGATAGAAACTCGAATAAAATCTAAGAACACCTAAAAAACCAAAACTACATAGAACAACAAAAAACAGAGAAAAACAGGGGAAAATGCAGAAACCCATATGAAAGAAAAGCAAAACAACACACTCTCCAAAAGAAAATTAAACGAAAACCCAGGTTTGGAAAAAGGGAAAAAGAAGGTGGGCAAGAAAGAAATGAAGAATTGAAAGGAAGAAACCTCAGAATAGATGTGATCAGAATCAGAAGAAGAACCCTGAGCAGGCAAGCCAAGAGCAGCACCAATATCAGCAACAGCAGGTTGAAGCTCCTTCACAGAGAGCTTGCCATCTCTATCAATGTCCAACTCGTGAAACTTATGGTCCACGAAATTGCTAAACACCTCTTCGTTTCCAACCAACTCCATTATGTTGGAACCGTCTAGAACCTGTTGGTTGTTACCCTCGCTTTTCTTATTTGGCGTCTCCATTCTTTCAACTCTATCTTAGCTTTTAGCTAGATAGCTTCCCTTTCTTGTGATTTTTCTCTGCTTTTGCTTTTCAAGTCTCGTGCGTCACACGAACCAAAGCTAGAGTTTATGTTCTGTTTTATAGTTGCTTTGCGCCTCTTTGTTGCTTCCTATTTGTTATTTCCTCTTTACATGGGGACCAAATTGCTAACCCATAAACAATAACATATAAAAATACATAACATAATTGCACTTTATATCAATAGCTAAAAAAATATATACTTTATATTATATTATGATATATATATATATATATAACAAATTATGTTACTATTATAAGTCTTGTGATACTATAATAGTTATAATTTAAAAATAAATCATATTATTTTAAATAATAATGATTTAACATTTATTTTTAAATTATAACTATTTAACATATTAATTATAATTGTATCATAATTTATTGCATAAAAATAATATTTTATAGTTAATATCATTTAAATATATTTATTATTATTATATATCATAAATATTTTATAATTATAATTATAAAAAAAATATTTACTTATAATATGATGTTACCTTATATCCATATATTATAAAAAATTATATGAGATTGTAGTTATTTTATTTTTATAAATTAAATATATTTTTAAAATTGATACAATTTAATTATATTATTGTTTCAAAATTTAACACTTTAATAATTTTTTATTGATTTTTATTTTTTGAATATTTTTTATTAAAATTTAAGTTAAATTAAAATGAATTTTATCAATAAAATTCGATAAATGTTTGAAGAATAAAATATTTTAAAAGTTAAATAAAAATAATAAATAAAATTATTAAAATTATTTTATTTAATTTGAAATAATTAAAATATTATAAATATAATAATAAATTAATTAAAATAAATTAATTTAAAATAAAATAAAATAGTCAATATAATTAATTTGCTAAAATAAATCGCGGTGTACTTTTTCCTGTCGTAAATTTTCAAATCGCGGTCTTTTTAATTTAATAGAGGGAATGGCAGCCAATAACTGGACAGGACACGTGGGACGGTGAGACAGACTATACGAAATGAGTACTTACCAACAATCGTTGCTTGACATGTAATAATTTAAAAATATAATTAAATTTATTAATTATTAAATTTCAAGTAATAATTAATGTATATTTACTTCTTAATAGAAAATTCTTATCTACATGAGAACTGCTATATATATTATTATTGGGATACAAATTTGCTTAGATATTAAAAGTGTGAAATCGTGGGATTGTGATATTTAAATAATATTAAATGGTATAATTAAAATAGAATATATATTTTTATATATTAAATAACATTACTTATTAATTTAAATTTAAAGTAATTAAATAATTATGAAATTATTTAATGTGAATTATGTATGCTTGTAATAATTTTTTTTTGGCTATTCCAACAAGGTAAAACTTTTATTTACTTTGGTCGGTCAGCTCTTATTCGATTCACACGTTAACATTGAGGTTTAGTAAAATTATTAAAAAGAAAACGATAATTGGTGTTATTGGAACTTATAATGTAAAATGAACGTGGGTAATAGTCGTAGGAAGCGGTATGGTAGAGTTCGTTTATATTAAGTTATTTAATCTCATTCTTTAAAAAAAATTTATTAAAGATAAAATATATTATTTTATTATTAAAATAATATAAAAATATTAAAATAATATTATTTATTTATAATTTATAATTTTTTTAAAAATTAAATGACTTAATAATATAATTTAAGAAATCAAATATTACAAAAAAACTTAATGTAGTATTTTTTAAGACATTTTTCTATAATTTTTATTATTAAAATATTAGGTTAATCTGAAAAAAATATTAATAATACTGATTAAAATCATAATGGTTTATAGACCATCCATAAGTAAGGATGCTAACTATTCACAGTTTTAGGTAAATAAGTGTTTTATTTCTATAGTTTTCAACTATTTAAATTCTATAATTTAAAAAAAAATACACTTGAATAATATAAAAAATATATTTTAATATTAATTTTTAAGTTTTTAAGATTAAAGTATATATATTTTTTTCAAAATTATAAAACTAAAACAACACGTTTAAAAATTATTGATTAAAAAATTCCTTTTCAGAAGCTTCAATACCTAATACTTTAGCATCTAATATTTTATAGATATTTCAATTAATATATTAATATCTCAAATATTTTTTTTAAACAGTAATTAAATTTTTTCATCCAAAATATCTTTTTAGTATTTTAAAGAAGTTTTTTAAAAAATAATTAAAATCAACAAAAGTGAAAAAATTGTTAATTTTTAAAAGTTTTTTTTACATCATTATTAATGAAAATTAATCATTTATCAGTTAAAAGATATGCATTGTAGATAATAGTAAGCAAATAATTCGATGAATTCGTTTAAATTGAAAAAATTGTTTTTATCCGTCGAAATTGGATTGGATCAGATTGTTAAATTTTATAGTCGGATCAGATTCGAATTGAAAATTATACAATCCATTCGTATTTGAATTAATAGATTTTATAATCTATTATATCCGATTTGGATCGAATTACTATTAAACTATAAATAAATACATATTTTATTTTATAATATATTACATTTAAATATTATGCATATCATAATTATATTGGATTATTATTTTAGCTTAAAAATAAATATAATATTTATAATAATTTAATAATTATACAGACATAATAATATTTGTTACAAAAATATCAATTTAAAATTTAAATTTGTATATATTGTGTTTTATATACGATAATAATTCATAAATAAATTTAAATATTAATCTAACTTTATCTTATCTGAAAAAATCCGATGTATTTGGATTCAGATAGATACAAATTGATTATATCATCGAATCAGATTCGAATTAGCCAAAAACAAACAATTTTGATCATTTGTTCACCTTTAATTGTAGACATGGTTTGTTTACAATTTGTTTATACATAACTAAATTTTGACATTTTTTATTCTAAATATTAGATTTCTACATTTCATTCTAAGAAATTAATGAATCTTATATGATAAAATCTTTGTAAAAAGAAAAAAATAACAAGCAAAATGTATGATGTTTGTATGCGTTTTTAATTTTTCAATGTTAGTTATGAAAAATATTTTCATTATGTCCCAATAATATTATTAGAAATGTCATGATTTTTTAGTACTAATTTATATTATTTATTTTTTAAAGACATAAAAGTTAACTATTTTTGTAACTTTTAGTAGGTACTTTTGAACAAATTTTTTAGAAAAAAAGTTATTTTTAAACTCTAGCTAATATAAAAAAAGAAAAAGGAAAAAAATTTCATTAAAAAATCAAAATTGTATTTTAAGAAAAAAATTATTTACTGTCTAAAAAGAACAGAAGAGATATTAATATTTAAACTCTAGTATTAGGAAGAATTTTTTTAATAATATAAAATATTTAAGATATTAACCGAATACTTTTAATCTCATCCAAAGCTTAAATGGTTGGGACTTTGGAGTGCATATTTGGCATATCAATTTTAATCAAGTCTATGGAATAGAGGGTGGCTGGGTGGGGTTGGGGCAGCATTCTTTTTTTCTTTCTTTCTTTCTAAAATGACGAAATCGTGTCAATCTTATTTTCTTTTCTTTTTATTCTTTATCAGGAAAAATCGTGTCTAAATCGAACAGCAATAAAATTATTGAAGGATTTGTACGTGGATTATGGTTTGATTTTTATCAGAAGTTTAAATTGTATGGTTGACTTAGGTTTCAACGTTTTAAAAAGGATTTATGTTGAGATAAACAAAGAACAAAGTTGAGATTTAAGAAATTTTTATTTTGAGAGTTAAAAATGATTATTTTATCCTTATTAAAAATGTATACTCACTCTCACGTGATACAAACTATACATTTTTAAATTTTTTATACTTTAAGTATATTTTTTAATATTTAATTGATTTATAATGTTACACCTAATAGTTAATAAACATTTATATATTTTTGACATAATTAATGTAATTTATGTTATTTTTATCTTTAATGTATATCTTGATGACATAAATCACTTTGAGCAATTGAATAGGATGATGAAAAGATTTCATTAAGTTAGATAAAAAGTATATTTGGTCTCATGTATTAATCTCATAATTTATTTGATCCAAATTTAATAAGAATATGAATTAAAATATCTAATTGATATATAAATTGAATCCATAAAGTATTAAATTGAGAAAAAAACTTAACCAATCAAAATATATGTTTATATAAATACACTTTCATTTTTTATTCCCATCAATTAAATTGTGAAACAACCATATATTAAAAATACTAATTTAGAAATAATCATAAATTAATAAATAAAACATAATAAATATTATAAGGTTTATGGGTGTTACTAGTATTCGTGAATAAAACATTTAAATATAAAGTAATTTCTAGGCATATTTTTATGACTATTATTCAAAGCCCACAAGAACCCGAAATGTTTTTTGATGTGCTTCAGGTATGCACGTTTTACTTAACACGTTAAAATTGAGTTTATACACATAGAAAAATATGGTGTATATATATGTATGTTGGTTAATCAATCGATTATATCGATCGAGAATTGATCGTGTATGATATTGTTACTCTCTGGTTGAAATTTTAATTAAGGTGGATCGATATAAGTTAGGTTCGATTGATTGAGAGTCTAAATCAATCGAGGATTGATCATGATCGAAGATTGACATACCTACTCTCGGGTATTTATCAATCATTATTAGATTGATCGAAACTCTTTTCGATTGATCTACCTTCACTACACTAAAAATGACTTTTAAAATCAGTTCGATGAATTGACTTTAAATGCGATGACTTAAAAATTTACTCATTTTTTATTATACTCAAATTAAAACTTGTATTCGATCACTACATAATAGCAGAAAAAATCAATTTTTTTTTAACAAATAGTTTAAATAATACAAATAATTAAAAAAATTAAATATTAATTACTTGAGAATTAAATTTATTACAAAAATAATAATTTTTATACAATACATAAATATTTTACTTAAATTACAAATAAAATAATGTCTTTTTTGTCATGAATTTTATGATATTCTCATTTTATTTCAAGGAGAGAAAACTTGGTTGGCATAGAATCACCAACATAGTGACTAGAAAATTGGGTAAAAAATAGCTTGTCCATATAACAATTCATTCCCCTAAATAAATGAGCACGTAAACATCTATAAAACAAGTAGTCCAAACTTCAGAGACATAAGAATAGTAAAATTAAAACCATGGGGTTGTCATACGTTATTCAAGATCATAAGATTCTTCTTCTTATATTATAATTTAAACAAAGTGTTCTATCCATTCTTCTCGTAAATCATCAAAAAATTGTATATCATAGCCCCACTTGTTCTAACCAAAGAACTATATGTAATTAAATTCAAAATAAGAAAGTCAAAATCATGAATTCACAAAAAATAACTTATATGTTAAAAGATTAGTAAAAGAGATTACCACATCGACACCGAAGTGATATAATAATAACCTTATCCCTTCGAAATCATATTAGCATTAAATTAATCTTTTATCTATAAATATGAAGTTGTCTGGAATCAATTTCGTATTTTTAATGCTATAATGAGCTCTAAATATGAAGTCAAGTGTAACTATGATTTGTTACTTGGATTGGTTGAGTTTTGGTGCCATAAACTTATAGAATCGACACTAGACATAGAATGTAGCATCGGTTCTATGTGTCAACCGACGCTACAATTTATGTGTTTTAAATTCATTTTAAGTCAATTTTTTAGCGAACCGACTTTAAATTCATTAGAAGTCGATTTTAATCAAAAATTGACTTTAAATCTTGACTTAAATGACCACTTTTGTAGTAGTACTTATTGGTTCCATTGATCGAGTATGGTCTATATCAATCAAGAGTATGAGTTTTCAACTTAAAACCTTTTTGTTTACTCGTGCCAAACTGGTAGTTTATCATATTACCCCTACTTATATTTGCTCTATAAAATGTTTTAGGGATAAAATTACCATTGCCCAATGACCTAGCATTGGAGTTTCAATTTCCCTATTTAAACAACCTAATGCTTTTTGTTTTTCAATAACCACACATATTCTATTTATCTAATTATTTTGTACTTTCTCTTTCAAAATGTTTTCTAAAAACTAGATTATATTTCTTTAGACTTGTTCTTGATTTAATCTATCAAATATTGTATAATTATATTTGATTGATTTATAAGCGTATTTATTTTTATGATACTTTGTTTTTGTTTTTGCTATAGGATTTTTGCTTTTATTATTGGTGAAGCCCTCCATGTAGTGGAGAGTGGGAGATTTCTAGGTTCCTCTCATATGAAAGAGGAAGAAAATAAAAATATTAGATGCAACCATATTTGACAAATGCATCTAACATTTTGTGGCTAAAAGGTTAGCTATGTGGACAATTTGTGGTCACATAAGGGATAGATAATTTTACATATAAATAGGAATGTCTTACCTTAGAGATAAACATCAACACACCAAAAGAAAAGAAGCAAAACAAAGGTAAATAAATAATTTTATTTGAAGAAAAATAATGTTGTGTGTGTAAGAGAATGAGAGAGAATATTTTAGAAAAATATTAGGATATTTTTCTAAAAGAGGAGTGACAAAATAGTGAGTTTGGGAAACACTTGTGTGACACTATTTGTGTTTATCTCAGTTTGTTGTATTGTCTCTCACTTTGTACCCATTAATTTTATTAGTAAAAAAATATTTTTTGGAGTTTGTCATGTGGACTTGGCTCAAATTAAAAAGTTAATCATGTTAAATTATCGATGTTATTATTTTACTCTGTTAAATTTATTAGTTATACCCATTATTTCCAAAAATAACAAGGGATGGTACTAGTGCTGCATTGGAAATTTTTGGTCAGTGAGCATTTGACAATTCCATTGAACATTTGGATTTGATTATTGTTTTGGAGGGGTTGCAATTAGCTTTGGAGTATGGTTGGCGTTATTGCTGAGTCTGACTCGATGTTGGTGGTTGATTGGATAGCCAAAAGAGGCAATGGAGTTTCTTGAAATTTGAACGAGTCCTTATAGACACTAGGCATTTAATAGGTCTCTTTAATCACTGTTTGGTACTTTTCTAAATTTGTAAAGATGCAAGATGTTATGGAGAAGGAGAAGGTTGTTGTATTAATGTATATTTTTTTGAAAAAAAAACAATCATATCCCTAATTAGACATATAATTTTTCTTCAGTTTCAAGCACACAAGTCACTTAGCTAGTCGTGCTATGTTATATCATTTTCTAGAGGGGTCATGTATTTTAGCCTTTCAAGCAAGAGAGAGTCCGACGATCAAGCTGTTAAGGACTTATGGTACCTAACCGAGTCACTTGTGTTGATGTTGTTTATCTATAACGATCATGTTGAGTAAAATTTAGAATACGTAACTCTAAATTTATTAATATTTGATCCAAACAAGTAAACAAACTACTTGTATTATACCCACAATAAAAGGCACTATAACACCTTTCAAAGGCAACTCACAAATTGAAGAGAAATATAAACACTCAAAGAGAAAGCTCTCAACTCACACTCAAACTAAGAATACAAAGACTTATTTGTTTTTGATGAAATGATTAAACCAAATGCAGTGTAGGCTATTTATAGTTCTCACCATGAAATCTATATCATACAAATATAAAACCTAGAAATAATTCTAACCATATAAATATTATCACATTCAACCACTCCTTTTTTATACATCCTTCAACCACTACATTTATTGGGTTAATGTTGATTTTTAACAACTTTCTCAACACCAACTCTCACTATTTTTACTGTGTCAAGCTGACGACGAAACATTTTGAATTTATCAATACTTAAGCTTTTTGTGAATAGATTTGAAACTTGATCATCTGTCTTGATTTGTCTCATCTCAATTTCTTCTTAAAAACATTTTCTCTAATAAAGTGATAATGCACTTCAACATGCTTAGTTCTTGCATGAAAGACTAGATTCTCTGCCAAACGAATTTTCGATTGATTGTCATAATATAACGGAACTGCATAATCTATTGGTTGTTGTATATTATTCATTAGTTGTATCAACCATGTACTTTCTTGAGCTACCATTTCCACTTCTCGATATTCAGCCTCAATGGTTGATAATGATTGTTTGGATCTCCATATTCATCTAAACTTGGTTGGAGTTTAATAGTATACTCCCCTATATTTTGTTATAACTTGTCTCCAAATTTTCTTGAGTCTAATAATACCTCATTCTCTGAGGACCACCAAGAAGATGCTTCATCGAACACCACATCTCATGAAGTGTAGCATCTTCCACTTGTTGGATTACAACATTTCCATCCCTTTCTCTGGTTGTCGCATCCCACAAAGATACATTTGACAACTTTCTTGTCAAAATTATTTAGTAAATGATCAGGAACAAATACATAACATACACAGCCAAATACTTGAAAGTAGCTAATTATAGGTTTCATGATCCACAGTTTCTCAAATGGTGAAACAAATCCTAACCTTGGTTGAGGAAGTTTGTTGATCACAAAGGATGCAATCTTCATTTCTTTAGCTCAAAACCTCCCAAGTACATTCTTTTCATGTAGCATATTCCAACAAATTTCTACAAGATGTTGGTTCTTTATCTCTACTACACCATTTTGTTGTGGTGTGTTGGCACAAGTGTCCTGATGATGTATTCAACATTTCCTTAGGTATTGAGAGAACTCGTTAGAGCTATACTCTCTGTCATTGTCTGTGTGCAAGCAACATATCTTTTCTCCTAATTCTTCTTCAGTTGATTTTCTAAAGTATTTAAACTTTGAAAATGTATCAAATATTTCTTTCATAAAGAAAACCCACACATACCTTGAAAAGTACTGCCAATTGATAGTTGCTTAACAGGTTCTAATACATCAGAGTGAACTAACTCCAATGATTCTTTTGCTTTAAACTTTGATTCCTCATATGAAAATTGGTGAGTTTTACCATACTGGCATCCTGCACAGACAGTGTCTGTTCGTACGTCTAGTTGAGGAAGCCCTTTAAGTATCAACTTCTTCACCTTCACACTTAGCTTGGAATAGTTAATGTGACCTAACCACATATGCCATAGATCTGATATCTCATTTCTTCTTATCCTGTCTACATATGCAAATTCTACTGACATTACGTAAATTGATTCTAATTGTTACCCTTCCATTGTTAGTGTTTCTAAAATTTTGAGAACACGATACATCTTCATGTCTCCAAGACTGAACAAGACATAGTGGCCTAATGGTGTCAATTGAGACACAGATAAAAAGTTTTTATTCATTCATGAGACATGATAAACATATTGAAGTGGTACCTGGTTAGTATTATATTAAGGTGTAACTATCGTCTTACTGATGTGAGCTATCAGTAACCTTGAGTTGTCAACTGTCACCACTGCACGACCTCGCTTGTACTCAGACATGTTTTCTAACATATGTTTATCACCCGTCATATTATTTGAACAACCCGAATCTATGATCCAGTCATTCTTATAGTCAATCTATTTTGATGTTGTCACCGTAAGAGGTAATTCTTCTTCCTTTGTATCGAATAATGCTTCAGCATCCCAACCATCTTCGCTATGCTCCATAGAATTAGAAGTAGTTGTATTACTTTCAACGTGATTTTTCTTACTCCAACAATCTTTTGCCATGTGACCCATCTTTCCACAATTACAACACTCTCCATTAGATTTTCTATTGTTACTACAATTCTTCCAAGCTCCCTCTAGACAAAAGCCTTCCTTTCCTTAAGAAAATTTTCCTTTGTTGCCAACCTTGTTAGATCCACTACCATTGTATCGCTTGAAAGTGCCTATACTTTTGCTGGTGTAGAGCTCTTCTTCCTCACCCTTCAACGAGACTCCTCTCATTTCCTCAACAAGAGATGGTTATGTCGATCATCCTTGTATAGTAGTAACAAAACCTTGATATTCTGGTCTCAAACCATGGATAATTATTCTCTTTATCTTGGTTTTCCCAACATGAGCTTTCATATCTAACTCTGAAATTTCGTGGCATGACAACTTCACCTTGTGAAAGTACTAGAAAATCGTCATGTCGCGTTTTTCCATTAATAGAAACTTGTTCTCGAGAATTTGCAATCTTGTATCATTATTCTTTGAAAAGAGCGTAACAAGAGTGTCATATGCTTCTTTCGGTGTTTTGGCATCTCAAATGTGCTTGAACATTTCTTCTTCAACTGTGGTCTTTAAAGTATACATCATTTTGCCTACTTTAATTTTCCACTTTTGCAAGATGCCGTTTGCATCTTCCGTTGCTGGTTGTTTAACTTTGTTACCACCAATAACCTCCCACAGGTCTTACCTTGTAGGTAAGACTCTATACATGTTGTCCATGTATTATAGTTTTTGTTGTTGATCTTCTTGATTCCTCCAACTACTTGAAGGTCACCTATCGTGTCGGCAAGACTTCGATTATACCGAACAAGCTTAACTAAGAAACTTGTAAAGTACTAAACTCCTCACAACTCAAGATAGCTCCACTAAGAACGATCATTGACCGTCCGGCTCTGATACCAATTGTTGAGTAAAATTTAGAATACATAACTCTAAATTTACTAATATTGGATCCAAACAAGTAAACAAACTACTTGTATTATACCCACAATGAAAGACACTATAACACCTTTCAGAGGCAACTCACAAATTGAAAAAAAATACAAACACTCAAACTCACACTCAAAGAGAAAGCTCGCAACTCACACTCAAAGAGAAAGCTCGCAACTCACACTCAAAGAGAAAGCTCGTAACTCACACTCAAAGAGAAAGCTCGCAATTCACACTCAAAGAGAAAGCTCGCAATTCACACTCAAAGAGAAAGCTCGCAACTCACACTTAAACTAATAATATAAAGACTTATTTGTTTTTGATGGGATGATAAAATCAAATATAAGGTAGGTTATTTATAGTCTTCACCATGCAATCTACATCATGCAAATATAAAACCAAGAAATAATTTTAACCACACAAATATTATCACATTTTTCAACCTATATTTTTCAACCACTTCATTTATTTTTCTATATCTTTCAACTTTCGGGTTGAACGGGTTGTAGGTGTGGCTATGCCTATTCTCCCTATTCTTATGCTTTACAACCAGAATAAGAACCTTAGAATTCATATCTACTTATATTTTTTAAGAATTTTGACATTATTTTATAGCTTAAATCGATTAAAAATAATATTCAATTAAATATAACATTACAGTATAGATTACAAGTGTTTACAATTTAGTATCCCATGCTTATTATCAACTTAAGAAAAAAAAAAACAATAGAATGAAGGATACAAATCTGAATATTCCTTGAAAAATACCAAGCTTTCAAGTATATACAAAATCCAATTCCATCATTTTTTTTAGGTTATGAGTAATTAAATATACAATATTATATGGAATGATAAACTAATTACTAGTACTAGTTACCATACAAAAGCTAGCTGTGTGCACCTATGAATGTATTCGTGTTGTTTTGATGACCAGGCTTCTAGGAATGAGCTGAAGACCAGAACATCTTCCAATGTTTACGTCGCAATGGACTAGACTCTTTCTTCTTACTAGATTTTTGGTCCGAAAGATTTACATTTTCGATTTCAGTTGGTATAATTATGTTTACTGGTTGGCTACAAGCTTCAGCTTTAGCTTCTTCACCAGAAACACTCACTGTTTTACTCTCACTCTGCTGCTCATGTTGTTGCTGGGACAAGGACCAATTAGACGAGTCTGTAGAAATATATAATTGGATCAATATTTTTTCATATGAAAAAGAGTATTTTTATCAATATATATAAAGGTGTTTCTCAAATTAAAAAAAACCCCGAATCAAACATAATAAGATAAAAAAGTTTTTCGTTATTAATTTATGATAAATCACAAATAACATGACACAATATTATTTGATAAATATAATCGAATTCATATAAATATATTGAATAAAAAACTATCACATTAATTATAATTATCATATATAAAAATATTCTAATAAAAATATTTTCAAGCAACATCTTCTGGTAGAAGTACTAACGGAGTGCTTCCTTTGTTTTGATATGCTTAATTGGATCCAAACTAATAGAATTACTGGACTTATAAAAGACGGGAAATTATTTATATCAGATAGTATTTTTATTAAAAAATAAAAGATATGTTCTATAAAATTGTGAGGTCTCATTTCATTTAATTTAATAGGGAAGTACGTGTACGAAAATCATGATAAAATTGACTCTTGATGGAGTTTGTGCCATAATACATACAAATAAAATTATTCATAAAAGAATTGCTATTCTTTCCAAAGTGAAAAAAAGAAGCCTTATATCCTACATTCCTACTCAAAGTAACAGGAAAAGTTGCTCGGAAAATCATCTAGTTTTTGGCTCAGTGATTAACATATTTTGACTTTTAATCTGTTTAAAAAACATATATTTTTATGTTATAAAAATATATATATAAATTCCATATTTTTTAATATGTAAAAAAGTCTATTTTTTACTTTATATGTAAAAACACATATACATTGTATAAAGAAAATTAAAATTAAAATTCTATTTATAAATGGGTTATGGTATGTAATTAAATTTTAATTTTTTTTTGCCAAACTAACCATGATTTTCAAGGGGAGCTTGGATATGATTATGAGGCCGTGTAGAAAAACTCTGTATAATCTCCAGGATTCTAGTCCGACCCAAAATTGCAGTCTTTTGCATATAAAAAATGGCAATATCCACAGCCTTTGTTTTGAATTCCCATATGTAACCATCAATTTTCACTTCATGTTTGGCCACCAAAGGCTTGAAGAAAGACTGGTAAACATATTTGGTCCCCTGAAAAGTTCAAGGTATATACATAAAATGTTTAATTTACAGCCACAATTATTCTACAAATCCAAGGTGTTGAGTTGCACCATATATTACCTTCATATTCGAAGAGCAAAGATATATAACCAACACCAACTTTGCTTCATCGTAAAATGGTAGCCTTCGAAAGTTGCATTATGAAAACAACAATTATATATCACTAAGAAGAAACCAAGGGTACTTTTTGAAGTACTTAAAGTGGTTTCAATGGAAGTGGTTGGGTCAAAAGTAATTTTAAGATAATTATTTCGATATCAAGCAAAACATTTATCCCCTACTACTACTCACAATTATCTTAAAGTCACAAATATTGTTTCTCAAAACTTTAAAATCACTTATCTTATAAATCTTCAGACACCTTCAAAATATATTTGACAGATTCAAAATCACAAGACCAAAATATCGAAGGAAATATGCATACCATGAAATAATAGCATCTCCAACTTTTTCAAAAACTGTAAACATGGCAATCAAAACCCTGTGGAATAAAGACAAATAATTGGAGGGCATAAACTAATGTAGTTGAATTAATGAAGCATTCAAATAACAAATTTCATAAGATTGTTTTGCTAACGATGCATATACCAGTATTTGCACCAAGATTGAAGTTGTTCAACCTCTGCCTTATTCTTCTCCAGAGTCTTAAAGCATTCATATGCTGGATAAGCGTAACCAAAAATCAACCTGCAAATTTTAATAATAGAAGCTAATTTCAACGAGACAAGTAAGAAAAAAAAATTAGTTAAGAACAGAACACAAAAGTTAATTACGTACAGTGAGGCCCTTGAAAGAAAAGATCCCAACATTTTTTTACTCCTTTTTGAAAATTCACAACAGAATTTGAAATATCAAAGAGGTTTGAATGTATAGTAATCTAACTACAATAATACTGTTTGAATATAAAATAAATAGGTTTAAGGCGTGGAGAGTAGTCTTATTTGCTTAAAGGCATTCAAGTTTGAAGCAGAGCCAAACCAAACCGCTTTAACGGAGTAGCGTGTGTTCAAGAGTAATAAGCTAATCAAAACGTGTCTCATGAAATGCCACCATATGAGGAATCGCCTCTGACAATCTTATATTACGGTTGCAAAAACCGTTCTGCGCTTTTTTAAACTTCAGGGTTCAGAGAAAAACAAAAAATATATATACTTTTTTTCAAATTACAAAAATAATAATTATAAAATTTATAATAATAAAAATAACACCTAAATAATTTTAAACATATTTTGATTTAACGTAATTCAACATTAAACGTATCTAAATTATTATAATTTAATATAAAAAATTAAGTTAGATTTCTTTTTAATAATGAAAAAAATATAAAAATTATTATTTTTATTATTTTTTAAATAAGAATCTATTAAATTTAAAGTATATACCTCACAATAATTAGAACTCACTAATTTACACGATTAATTTGACTTTTATTTACTTTAATTGATAATTTATTTTAAGAAAATTTACAAAATAAGAGTTAGAGTTCTATACACCGATCACTATTTATTTTATTATTCATTTTCACTATTTTTATTTTTTAATTTTCATACAATTAATAAATATATGCTTAAAAATTCACACATTTATAACATATTTCACATATCTATTTTAGTATACTTTTGGCCCAATTTATATCTTAAAAAAATTATTAGCTTATGAAATAAACTAAATTTGTTCTTAAATGAATGATTTCCCAAAAAAACAAAAATTAATATTTTTTTTATCAATCGATAATTACAAAACTATGCTTATTATTTGAATTAATAAGAGGAAACCACGTATGCAAGTTCGTCGTTCATTAGACACAAATAACTTCTAAGTAGGACTGTTCAGTGGATAAAATCTGTTGATTTTATACTTAATTGATTCAATTTGACCATTCGTTCGGATTGAAATATCTTAATCCACAATCGATCCAATCATCTTTTACATCCGATTAATACGATACGTAAATTATTTGGATGATATCCGATCAATCTAATTAATAAACTTAATTAATTCTATTTTTTGTATTTTTAAATAAAAAATTTATATTTTCACATAAATCATAACATAAAATTATTTAACTTAAAAAAACATTAAAAATCAAATAAATATATATTTAATTTAATAAATATATATTAATTTAATATATATATAATTAATTTTGTTACGATAAAATGAGATAAGATAAATCGTAATGAAATTCGTTGTTCGATCCGATCATCAAATCGGATCGAATCAAATGAAAAATAAACGATCTACGATCGTGGATAATTTGCACACCTTACTTCACGGTCTCACAGGTGTGAGTTACCCGCGCAATGATTTATCGAGACTCGAAATCGAAACAACGGAATGATGCCACGTAAGTAATAAATGGATCAGCAAAAAGGTAATAACAACCAAAGAAAACAGAAAAAAGACGTTAGAGTCACTCGTCACTACTCAGTACTCACTGTCACTCCCTTGAAACTTCCATTTCTTCTTCCTCTTCTTATTCTTCTTCTATCTCCAATTGGAACCCTTTTCTCTCTCTGTTTCGCTCTTTCCTTTCTTCTATGGATATGATATTATCTGCAAAACCTCAAACCCTAACCTTATTCTCTTCCTCGCCTTCTCTCTCACCTTCAAAGTTCCGATCAATCAGAAAAGAATTTCTTGGCTGTGGCCAAAACCTCAAGTCTCTTGGAACTATTCGCTCTCGCAGAAGGCACAGGAACTCAGCTCTTCACTCTCACTCTTCGCGTTTCATCTTCAAGGCATCTCTTAGTTCCAATTCTGTGCTCATTGTCGTCGGCTTGGTCACTCTTTCTGCTGTTTCTGTGGTCTACTACTTGAGCCGCTTAAAGTCCAAAAAAATATCCGTAGAGGTAACCATATTGACTTCTGGTTTCTATCGTTGCTTTGAAATTGAGTTTTCTTTTTCATTTTTCTTTCCTTTGCCTTATTTTGATTTTACTTTAAATTACCTCGTCTGTCAACGTATTTGATGTCGTATGATGCAAAAAAGAAAAGAAAATGACATTGTGATGATAATAACGTGATAGACGTCCGGACACTCGAATTTTGAGTTACCTGAATTGGACAAAGATGTGATGAACATCAACCATGCTGTTCCGAATATGAATGTGAATGTAGAGAATTTGATGAAGAGTGATGTTGAAGAGAGTATCCATTCATCAGACAAAGAAGAGGCTGAATTGCACCTGCACGCACCTGCAATGTTGAGCGAAAAGGCTTTGGTCATTGAAAAGTTACCGTCGCCTCTTCCCATTGGGGTTTCTTCGGGTCTTGGTAACTCTGATTTTCATAACGAGACCAAGGTTGTGGACGAGCTTCTTTTACCTGGGCTGTCTGAATCAGAAATGCGGCAATCTCTTCAATCATCTAACAAGCTGAATGGATTCTGCACGAAAGAGTTCCTCGATAAAACTGAGTCTAATTATGAGTTGCACGAAGTAAGGAGCGACTCTGAGCTTTGTACTTCCGCACTTGTGAATAATTTGGTGCCAGTGGAGAATGAACGTACAGCCCATAACGAGCTTGATAAAGAGGCAGAAACTACTAGCTATGATGTTTTTCTTAGTGAATCTGCTAGAGAAGAGCTTTATATGTTTTATGAGGCAAAGAAATATACAACGTACTTGAATGGTCACAATCACTTATCTAGAAATGCCTCTGTTTTGGATAGTTATGCATTTTCTTCATCATTGAGGAACACCATTCTGAAAGGAGAGGAAGTATCTACTGTTGAATTCAACAAACACTGCACCGACGCCAAACATTTTTTCCAATATACACGGCGCCTACCAATCAAGCTGTAAATCATACAATTCAATCATGGTGGTTGGTGAAATAGTAATTAGTATTTGTCTATATAAACAATGTAAATATCCGATACAAATTAAGAAAATATATGAAGGAAACGTTTATTTCTTCTTCTGATTATTTCTTCAAACATTGATTTCTTCATTGTATCAGAGCCAAGTCGTTGCTTTATACAAATTTGTTCCCTCTTTAGAGTATAACCTTATATCTATTTCTCAAATAACCACTGCTTTATCTTGTTTTGTTATTTTTTGGCCTGACTTTTGTGTGTTCAAGGACATTCAAACAAAGCAAACGATTAGTCGTGGTGTTAGGCAAGGAAACCTGTATTATTTGGACTTGGATTCAACAAATCATGCATTGGTAGCAACTGGATCTAACAAGGATGAATCAAATATATGGCTATGGCATAGGAGATTGGGTCATGTTTCTTTTGGATATTTGAAAAAATTATTTCCAAGTTTATTTTTGAGCTTAGATCTTTCTACTTTAAAGTGTGATGTCTGTGAACTAGCAAAAAGTCATCGTTCCTCATTTCCTGTAACCTTAAATAAAAGTCCATCTCTGTTTATGGTTATACATTCTGATGTATGGGGTCCTTCCAAAGTCTCTACGTTGGGAGGATCACGTTGGTTTGTTACATTTATTGATGATTTTAGTAGAATGACTTGGGTCTGTTTAATGAAATCTAAAAGTGAGGTAAACGTCTTATTTAGAAAATTTCATAAAATGGTTCGTACTCAATATAAAACACAGATCCAAGTTCTAAGAAGTGACAATGGAGTAGAATATAAAAGTTCTGAGCTTCAAGAATATCTTCAATCAGAAGGCATTATTCATCAAACTACTTGTGTTGATACACCTCAACAAAATGGAGTTGCAGAAAGAAAAAATCGACACTTGTTGGAAGTTGTCCGTGCCTCATTGATCGAAGCTAATATGTCATTATCTTATTGGGGAGAAGCAATTACTTCTGCTGCATATTTAATCAATCGGGTACCTTCTAGTCCCATTAACTTCCAAACACCACTACAAGCCATCACTGAAGCAATTGTTGCACCAAATGTTCCCAATTTACCTCCTCGTGTCTTTGGTTGTGTGGCATTTGTACAACTACATAAACAACAACGTAGCAAGTTGGATCCACGAGCAATACGTTGTGTTTTTATGGGATATGCCATACAACAAAAAGGGTATCGGTGTTATCATCCTCCTACAAAACAAATGATTACTACTATGGATGTTATTTTTCATGAAGATACAATGTATTTCTCCTCTACACCTGAATTTCAGGGGGAGTACAACCATGCTGAAATTCAGACCCTTACATATAAATTGCTTTCTTATGAAGAAAGACAAATTATATGTGAGGAAAATACAAATAACTTGAATTCAGATGGTAATAACTCTCAATATAGAAAAGACTCAAGGGAAATGGAATCAAGTCCTCATCAACTTCAAGATCATCAAGGAAGTTCCTTACTACCACTAAATGAGTACGAGATTCCTTCTCCACAAGCTGCTGATATACCTAACCAATCGTTTGCAGAGGATGTTCCAATTATTGAACCAACCAGAAAAATACTTCCATCACATCCTAACAGAGGTATTCCTAAAGTCATGTATGAACCTGAGATTTCTAGTAAAGTCAAATATCCCATGAGTAACTATATGTCTAAACATCGTTTGTCAAAATCAAACGTATCATTTGTGAATCAATTATCTGCTGTATCTATTCCTAGCAGTGTGCAGGAAGCTTTAGCTGACCAAAAATAGAAAGATGCTATGAATGAAGAACTAAGATCTTTAGAAATAAATAGAACTTGGGAGCTTGTCGATCGTCCACCAACAAAGAAAATTGTTGGATGTCGATAGATTTTTTCAGTAAAATATCAAGCAGATGGTACGATTGAACGATATAAAGCAAGATTGGTGGCAAAAGGATACACTCAAACATATGGGATCGACTATACAGAAACATTTGCACCTGTAACCAAAATTAACACTGTTCGGGTCTTGGTATCTCTAGCTGCAAATTTAGATTGGCCATTATATCAGTTTGATGTAAAAAATGCCTTTCTACATGGAGATTTAATTGAAGAAGTCTACATGGATTTACCACCAGGAATCAAGAAATCCACAATCCATGGAGAAAAGGTGTGCAAATTAAAAAAATCACTGTATGGATTGAAACAATCCCAAGAGCATGGTTTGGCAGGTTCACAAGGTCAATGAAGGCATTTGGCTACAAGCAAAGCAATTCAGACCATACTTTATTTTTAAAAAAAAGGTATGGTAAGATCACTGCATTTATTGTATATGTTGATGATATGATAGTAACAGGAAATGATCTTGAAGAAAGTAAAGCGCTACAAACTTATTTGTCCAAAGAATTTGAAATGAAAGACCTTGGTTCCTTAAAATATTTTCTTGGGATTGAGGTTTCTCGATCAACAGAAGGAATCTTCTTATCTCAAAGAAAGTATGCCTTAGATTTATTAAAAGAAACCGGTATGTCGGCATGTCAACCAGCTAATACACCAGTAGAGGAAGGATTAAAGTTATGTATCAAGGTTGATCAAGTTCCAACAAATAAAGAAAGATACCAAAGGCTTGTTGGAAGGTTGATGTATTTGGCACACACAAGACCAGACCTTGCCTATGCTTTAAGTATTGTTAGCCAATTTATGCATAATCCTGGAGAACAACATATGAATGCAGTTATTCGTATTTTGAGATATTTAAAGTCTGCTCCTGGAAAAGGAGTATTGTTCACTAAGAACTCAGAGTTTTCTAGAATTGAAGTATATACTGATGCTGATTTGGCTGGATCAATAAATGATAGACGATCTACATCAGGCTACTTCACTTTTGTAGGGGGAAATCTTGTAGCATGGAGAAGTAAGAAACAACATGTTGTGGCCCGTTCAAGCGCAGAGGCTGAATACAGAGGAATGACACTTGGGCTTTGTGAGGCCTTGTGGTTACAATCTCTCTTAAAAGATTTGACATATCCTGCTAAAGAATCAATTAAGTTATTTTGTGACAATAAAACAACATGTGATATTGCTCATAATCCAGTTCAACACGATCGTACAAAACATGTTGAAGTTGACAGATTTTTTATTAAAGAAAAGTTAGAAGAAAATTCATTGGAATTGCCAAAAATTAAGTCAGAAGATCAATTGGCTGACATCCTCACTAAAGCAGTCTCATATCGAGTATTCACAGAAGTTTCAGTCAAGTTGGACATGAAAGACATTTATGCACCAACTTGAGGGGGAGTGTTGAATTCAACAAACACTGCAACACAATTCAACAAACACTGCACCGACGCCAAACATTTTTTCCAATATACACGGCGCCTACCAATCAAGCTGTAAATCATACAATTCAATCATGGTGGTTGGTGAAATAATAATTAGTATTTGTCTATATAAACAATGTAAATATCCGATACAAATTAAGAAAATATATGAAGGAAACGTTTATTTCTTCTTCTAATTATTTCTTCAAACATTGATTTCTTCATCTACATGGTATTCTACTCAAGCTATAGGTAATTCTGTTAAAGAATGATGGTTGATCTCATTTTGTTTTCAATGTAATGAAGAATAAAATTTTGTTCTCAATGATACTGTTCTGTTTTATAACTTGAGGTTCCATAGTTCTGTTCATCGTCTTACTGATTCAATATAAAGGAAATTTTTTTTTCCATTCAGAACACCATGAAGGAAAACTACCTTTTGTGGCCAGTAAAGAAGATCATCACCATGGTAGAAAATATTTTGGTGAATGGAACGGACATCCAATGGAGAGAAATGCAAGGCATTTGCCTCAGAATAATAATCATACTTTGCCCCATGTTCCCCACTTAAATGGCTTGTGCATTGGAGATGACGATCATGCCTCCGTGCAGTTCAGTATTTACAATCGTTTGCTAAAGGCTGGGAAGTATCCTTTTTATAATCCACATGATACATTTCATAGTTTCTGGGAATGAAGGGTAGAGGAGACAATTCGAGCTTGAAATGAAATATAATAATGGATGAAACTATAGTTTTACTAATAGTTTATGTTTGAAACTTTATCTTTTTGAAGAAAAAGTTAGACCTACTTGCTTATTGTAGAATTGTTTGTGTTTATTAGATTAGTTGATTCAATGAAATTGCTTGAGGATTTGGAAAGGAGGGATTTGTTGGACATGAATAAGGTGTGTGTTATCCCGTTTGGAGTTATTGTTTATTCTTATTTGCACAGTTTTCTTTTCTAATTAGATTCTCTGTTGCCAGGTGTATCATGCAAAGTTCTTTAGAAGCTGCAAAAGTCAGAAAGCTGTGAAAGAAGCTTTTGATTACATCAAATTGATTCCTAATCCTACGTTAAGTACTTTTAACATGCTTATGTCTGTCTGTGCAAGCTCTCAAGATTCAGAGGGTTCGTTCATTTGTCACTTCTGTTTTCTTTATGCAGTGCCTTCATGGATTCCTAACTAGTGTGATTCCTTGTTTTTATTGTGCTAGAAATTTATAATGTTTGTATTGTGCATATAGGAGCATTCCAAGTTCTACAACTGGTCCATGAAGCTGGACTGAAAGTTGACTGCAAACTATACACTACTCTGATATCAACTTGTGCTAAAAGTGGCAAAGTTGATGCAATGTTTGAAGTATGTTATCTTCATTGGTGTTTCTAACCTAGGATTCTGTTCTGATTTTTTTCTTTTTCTAATTTTACTCAGATGTCTTCTCTGTCTTCATGTCGTTATTATATTGAAAACAATCACTAGTCAGCGTAAAAGACTTCCATTTTGACTTGTTTATCCAGAGAGAATTCTTATTTTGTTTCAATTTTACATGTGAGAAAGTGTATAGTGAATTTTTTTGCAGTTATGGAACATCTAGAACCAGACTAAGATTCTTTTTTTTTCTTTCTCTGAAGTCAAAATTATTTTCCCTCCCCCCCCCTCTCTCTTTCCTACTCATGCAGTTGTCAATTTATGTTTGATTAAGTGTAACAGCATGCAACTTTTTTAGGCTCAAAATTGATATTGTTTAAAACACTTTCCTATTACTGACTCTATTTTACGAATGGAAAGATGATAACTTGTCATCCTCTATTATACATGACTTTTGGATAAATGTTTGGGATGCTTTATGGGTTTCCTCTGTAATTTGCATGACATTATTCTCTCTCTTAAGGTGTATCATAAGATGGCACACTTATGGGGCACTTATAGATGGTTGTGCTAGGGCTGCACAAGTAGCTAAGGCTTTCGGTGCTTATGGTATAATGAGTTCTAAGGTATTATTCTAGAGAGAAACCATAAACTTTATGTACCTTTTTATTGAATAATTTATGCTATGTAGGTTGTGTTTTGTTTATTATTTGTTAATTTTTATATTGCCGCATGATTTCTTAAAAAGTACATTCTGATAATATCTTATATGCAGTAGAATGTGAAGCCGGACCGAGTTGTATTCAATGCACTTATCACTGCATGCGGTCAATCAGGAGCAGTTGATCGTGCCTTTGATGTGTTGGCCGAAATGACAACAGAGACACAGCCTATAGACCCTGATCATGTCGCTATTGGTGCATTGATAAAGGCATGTGCTAATGCTGGTCAGGTGAGGTTTTGCACTTATCTCATGGTTCTGTTTGGTCATTTTCTTTATGGTTGTTAACTAAATATCATATTGGATGCTTAGTTTCATTTTAATTATCATAGGCCATTATATTATTCACAGGTTGATCGAGCACTAGAAGTTTATAAAATGATGCATACATATAAAATTAAAGGCACTCCGGAGGTTTACACCATTGCTGTTAATTGCTGCAGCCAGACAAGGGACTGGGAGTTTGCATGCAGTGTGTATGATGATATGACTGATAAAGGTGTTATCCCGGATGAGGTAACTTCTATAGATTTAATATTATATTTTGTAAAACATATATGGGCTTGCACTATAATGTTTAACATGGAGGCTTTGTTAAATGCAGCCGATTCTTGATAAATGTTCAGTATGTGGTAAATTTAGTCAGTTTGGAGAAGGTGAAAATGTAGAAAAGTGGTCTGCAACATAAAATGTTGCACCTTGCATTCTCTCTTCATCTACAATGATTCTTCATGTGTAGGGTGGATAGCAGTGTTTTTTTCAGTGACATGATCCACATTTTGTAAAAGTTTGTGTAGCCTCTGTTGTTTCAAATTGTGCAGATTTCTTATTGAGATGTTTTGCCTTCAAAGCAGATGTTTCTCAGTGCATTAATAGGTGTCGCTGGGCATGCTGGAAAACTAGATGCTGCCTTTGACATACTACATGAAGCCATAAAAAGAGGAGTTCCCGTTGGAATTGTTTCTTATAGCTCTTTGATGGGAGCTTGTAGCAATGTATGCCTCTAATAAGCATGCCTTCTGTAGATTGATCAAATTATGCTTGCATTTTGCATCTCTAAGTTTAAACCTTTATCATTCTGACTAAAAAGAAGCTCAAAATTTCTCATAGAATGTAAACTGAAAATGAGCATCCCCTCTGAATCTGCTTAAGTAGTTCCCAACTAATGTAGTTATATAGGGTTTTGCTCCTGTACCTCCCCCTCCCCCTGCCGTTAATATTGTGTCCTGGGTTCGTAATTGCGAATAGAAGATTTTCTGGTATTTTTAAGAGCCCCTTTTGGAGATTAGTTTTCTTGAGCTGCTAGGCTTGTATAAAGTAATGATGTAATGGAGGGAAATTGTCTGGGTTTCATTGTTCACATTATTTCCTTGTTTATGTGTAATGTTTGTTATGGTACCGATGCTCGTATAATAATATAGAAAATTTATTCCTTGTTTAGGCTGGCAACTGGCAGAAGGCACTGGAGCTGTATGAGGATCTCAAATCAAATAAAGTAGGACAAACTGTCCCTGCTGTCAATGCTTTGATCACAGCATTGTGTAAGCCTTTATGCTGTTGCTCTTTTTTTTGATAGCATCCATTGATGGATTGCCTGTAATGTCTCTACTTCACACGATCATAGCTGTAGTTTTGTTTTCTCATTTAGCATGATGTGTGACATTTTTTTTAACTTTGTTTTCCCTCTATCTAGAAAGAGTTTTTCTGTTGACTTATAAGAAAAATAAGTTCTATTACTTTAATTGCGATCTTTTAAAAATAATTGCTACATGCCATGAATAGCAAAAATAGAAGGGAGAGATTATTAGGTTTCATTAAGATTCCATTCTATCTTGACATCTTACGTTGATATCTTACGTTAAGAATTTTAATGATCCCAAACATGTTTTGATATGCACTATTTGAAAAAATTCTTTGGATAGAAAGTATAAAATTGCTAAAATTTGATACAGGTAATGGTAATCAGTTGCAGAAGGCTATGGAAGTTCTATCTGAAATGAAGACCATAGGACTAGTTCCTAACAGCATAACATACTCAGTACTACTAGCTGCAAGTGAAAAGTGGGTCTATGAACAGTTTCCCGTTGAATTTTTTCTTTTCTTCTCTACAGAGGGGGGTTGGTACTTTTGAGATACCCTTATTCTTATTTTGGTATCTTTTTTACCCTCATTCTCAATTAGTACCTTTGGAGTACTCCTATTTTAAGTTATTGGGATCCATTTTGTTCAATTTCAACAATAATGGTACCTCTGAGGTGCCCCTAATTCATTGATATTGTTGTTGAAATTGGCCAAAATGGGTATGAATCACCTAAATAGGGATATTCTAAAGGTACCAGTTAAAAATAAGGATAAAAAAGGTACCAAAACAAGAATATGAGTACTTTAAATGTACTAATTCCTCTATAGTGTATAAAATATCATTATGTAAAAAGATGTTAATAAACTCATTAATGTTACTTTTCTTATCTGTGCAACATATTTGCAGAGAGCATGATCTAGAAGTAGGCTTCATGCTCCTTTCTCAAGCCAAAAAAGATGGTGTTTCCCCGAATCTTGTTATGTGTAGATGTTTTGTTGGTAAGTGTATCTGGTTAACTAAAGGGTAACTCCCTTATTGCTATTCCCTTTAATTTATTGATTAATTATTTTTCTTATGAACTTTGCTTATCCTATTTGCATGTATTTTATTTGTTTGAAGGCATGTGCTTACGAGGATATCAGAAGGCTTGCACACTTGGTGAGTCTGTTTTATCGTTCAGCTCAGGCAGGCCACAAGTTGACAATAAATGGTATTTGATTCCCTGACTTGCTCAGTTAACTTGTTTGATTATGGGGAACAAAAGAGAACATAAATGCTTGACCCAAAAAAAGAAGAGGAGAGAACATAAATGAATGCTCTTAGAGAATGTAATCAGTCTTTCCAACCCTTTAAGAATGTAACCTCACAGTTGAGTAAAGTTGCTTGAAAGCATTTTGATCATGGACTTAGAGAAGGAATATTTCCTTTTCTGATATTATTGTATTTCACTTGCTGGTAATCAACTCCACAGATTGATGATGAAAAGATAAAATAGTCAGAGATCAGCTTTTGATCATATGCATTCAATGGAAAGAATTTGATAATTAATTATTTTGACAAATAGTTCTAGATTAAAATGTTGTGCTCCTTAGCGAATTTTGTATTGTTGCATTAACTGTGCAGGACCTCGTCAGCCTTAATGGTATATCGCGAGACCGTTGCAGCTGGTGTAATGCCTACAAGTGACATTCTTTCACAAGTTTTGAGATGCCTGCAACTCCCTTATGATGGATCCTTGAAAAGTAGGCTCATTGAGAATCAAGGGATAAGTGCTGATAAATCAAGACCATCAAACCTTTGCTCACTGTTAGATGGATTTGGAGAATATGATCCTCGTGCCTTTTCATTACTTCAGGTGAGTAGGGAAAAGTTTAATATACGTCTCTTACTCTCAATGGAAACTATGTGGAAACCATGTGATGAAATTATATATTTTAGGAAGCTGCTTCACTTGGAACTATACAGTGTGTTTCCTTCAAAGAAAACCTGGTTATTGTTGATGCAAGGAGGTTGGAGATACATACTGCTGAGGTGAGTTTCCTCTGCAGAGTCAAGGAACTTCTTTTACTGCAGTAGTAATAGTTTTTGATGACCGATACTCAACTTCTTCAGGGAGAAACTACTTTTTTGTGAAAACACTTAATGGAAATAGGAAAATGAAGCTTAACTGTAACATCCCGATATTTGATGCCTAAATAAACCAAAGAGTGGTCATTTATGTAAAACAAAATCTATATAGACTCCCAACTTGGTTAGATCATCAAATTAACACACACACACATATATATATATATATATATATATATATATATATATAGCCTCAAATATAACATTTATAAAACCCAATACCCACACAATATAGCCAAAAAATTTCCCAAGGACCAACAAACTTCCAAAGATGTTGCCAAGAGCAATGTTAGGGATACAAATTTGCACCTATTTTTGCACTCATATGATACGTGCCAACCATCGCATGCGCCTTGAGGCTGCTCGTGTGCGCAGAGTTGGTTAGGCAGCGCTAGAGAGCGAACATGTGGGCACGGAGTTGGTTATGCTGGCGCACATTAGTGCGCAGAGAGGCAGGCGTCTGGCGTGTGTTAGAGGAGGACCACGTAGGTTGTTAGGAATTCAGAGTTTGTTAGTCTCTTTTCTGTTTTCCCTTTTCCTTGTAAGGCTATATATATCCTTAATGAGATCAATAAAAGATATAGAAAAAATTATCAATTCAGCTTTCTTTCTCTCTCTCGGTTTCCTCTCTCAAATTATACATAACATTGGTATCAAAGCCATAGATACACGAGACTGGCTTCGATCAAGTTGGTGCTACCTTACAGGCTGTGCTCATCGAGCTACAGGCCCTGCGCGAATCTTGTAGCACACCTGAGATCAACCCATTTGCAAGGGATGAACCCTCACATCCTCATCCACACACTTCTCGATCCAATCAAGACTACCCTCACTCATACCTGATGTTGTCTTTCCCAAAATTTCCTGGTGAGGATCCCATCGGCTGGATTTATAAGGCAGAGAAATACTTTGAATACACTAACATTGCACCTGACCAGCAAGTGCAGTTGGCTTCCTTCCATCTGGAAGGCATTGCCTTGCAATGGCACCGATGGCTTACCAAATTTTGTGGATCACTCACCTGGGATGAGTTCACCAAGGCTACACAATTGAGATTTGGTCCAACGGATTACGAGGATCCTTCTGAGGCCTTGACTCGCCTTAAACACACCACGAACATCGCAACATATTAGGAAGCTTTTGAAAAGATTTCCTATAGAGTGGATGGCTTACCAGAAGAGTTCCTGATTGGCTGTTTCATTGCTAGACTTAGAGATGAAGTTCGCATTGATGTCAAAATCAAGCAACCTCGAACATTGGTTGTTTCCATTGGAGTAGCCAGGATAATTGAAGAAAGAAATTAGCTAAAAACGTTCACTCATTCCCTTCATTTCTAGCCCCCATCAATGCTATCGAGGTACCCACCCAACTCCATAGCTGGTGTGTTGGGACCTCTCTCAACCAACGTTTGAACTCAGGTTCAACGACTCCACCAGTGCCCTTTCGACGAATTACCAACCAAGAAGCGCGTGAATAGAAGGACAAAGGACTATGTTATTACCGTGATGAGAAGTTTGTAGTTGGCCACCGCTGTGCATGGTCTCAACTATTCATGATTGAGGATTCACCTCAGGATCCCCCAGATGACATGGCAAAACTCCTTCCTGAACAAGAGCCTTAAAAATTAGTACTAGAAATTTCCTTCCATGCCATAGCAGGCACTACACACCCATAAACCATCAGGGTTATAGGTAAGCTGAAAAATAAAAAGGTGCTAGTATTGATAGATAGAGGTAGTACCCATAACTTCATTAATCAAGCCTTAATCTCTCAGTTTGGCTTAACCATAGTAAAGAATAAGAGACTTGAAGTCAAGGTGGCTAATCGTGAGAAGATAGAATGTGTTGGACAGTGCATCAACCTCACCCTTTCCATTCAAGGGTACCCTATCACTGCAGATTACTATGTGCTTCCTATTGCAGCATGCCAAGTGATCGTAGGAGTCCAATGGCTTGAAACTCTTGGCCTTATTGAGATGGATTATAAGAAGCTCACCCTAAGCTTCAAGGTAGGTTGAACCTGCCATACATTTCAAGGACTAGAACAAACTAGCATTGCAGCCCTGCCTAATCAACTCTACGCACACGAGAGCATAACCAACTCTGCGTTCACGTGCGCGCGCTCCAACCTTGCCTAACAAACTCTGTGCACACGAGCAACCTCAAGGCGCATGCCATGGCTAGTCAAGAAAGATGATGGAACCTGGAGGTTCTGTGTGGACTATAGGGCTCTAAATGACAGCACAGTTAACGATAAATGTCCCATCCTTGTTATAGATGAACTCCATGGAACTAGTCTTTTCCAAATTGGATTTACGTTCCGGGTATCATCAAATACGAGTCCATGAAGAGGACATTCCTAAGACAGCCTTTCGAACACACGAGGGCCATTATGAATTCCTAGTGATGTCATTTGTTCTCACCAACGCTCCATCCACTTTCCAAAGCCTCATGAATTACCTCTTTCGGCCCTACCTTTGAAAATTTATTTTGGTTTTCTTTGATGACATTCTGATATACTCACGATCATGGGAAGACCACCTAGTGCATCTATGAGTTGTTCTCCAACTCTTATCAACTAATAGCTTGTGCGCCAAGGAGTCCAAATGCCGATTTGTAGTGCTATAGATGGAGTACTTACGACATATTGTTTCAGAACAAGGTGTCTCAGTTGATCCTGTCAAAATACAGGCTATCATTGATTGACCAATCCTAACCACAACAAAAGAAGTTCGAGGGTTCCTCGAGTTAGTTGGCTATTACAGGAAATTCATACGTTAATTTGGCAGTATTGCAACCCCCTAACCCTCTTGTTGAGCAAGGAAGGATTCCAATGGAATGAGACAACTGAGAAGGCCTTCAAACAACTTAAAGAAGCCTTGACAGCTCCGCCAATCTTATGCCTACCATATTTTACTCAACGGTTTGTGATTGAATGTGATGCTAGTGGAATTGGACTTGGGGCCATTCTTATCTGAGAAAACAGACCAGTGGCATACTTTAGTGAAGCCCTGAAAGGATCAACATTGGCCTTATCCACTTATGAGAAGGAAATGCTGGCCATCATCAAGGCCATCAAAGTACGGCGCCCATACTTGCTGAGAAAACCTTTTACAGTCCGCACTAATAAAAAAAACCTCAAATACCTCTTGGAACAACGTATCATAACTCCAGCACAGACACGGTGGCTTCCAAAACTCCTTGGTTATAATTATGAAATTGAATACAAATGTGGACCGAAAAACCAAAGTGCGATTCAAGACCCCTTCTATGAGAAACTGTTAACCAAATCTTCCACTTTAGCTTCCCACAAATTGCTCCAACGAGATGGAGTATGGTTCAAGGGTAACAAGGTATATTTGAGCCCCAACTCATCTTTGATCCCTAAGATAATGGTTGATTGCAATTCCACACCTATTGGGGGCATTTTAGGTTTCACAAAATCTTCTCTCGCATCAAACAAATCAAACAAAACTTCTGCTGGTCTAACATGTGCAAAAGGGTGAAGGAATTCCTACGCCTATATGATATATGCCAACGATTCAAAACTGATTGTATGAAACCCGCAGGATTGCTTCAACCATTACCAATTCCTACCCAAATATAGACTAAAATCTTAATGGATTTCATTGAATGGTTACCGTCCTCTAAGGAAAACACTGTGGTCATGGTAGTTGTGGATCGCTTGACAAAATATGCCCATTTCATTGCCATAAAGCACCCCCTTACTGCAATGATTGTGGCTAAGTCATTTGTGGCCAATGTGATTCGCCTGCATAACATTCCAACGTTTATAGTTAGTGATCGTGATAAAGTATTTATCAGTTCATTTTGGCGAGTCTTGTTCCAATTGCAAGGGACCAAATTGTGCATGACTTCTAGCTACCACCCTCAAACAAACGGCCAAACAAAGGTTGTCAACTACACTCTGGAATAGTATTTATGTTGTTTCGCTGGTGATCAACCAAGGCAATGGGTTGACTAGCTTCCCTAGGCTGAATTCAGTTACAACACCTCTAACTCACTCCTCTACGAAGATGACACCATTTGATGACATCATTTGAGGTAGTTTATGACATTCCACCTCCATGTTTACAAGCCTATGTCCCAGGAATTTCCCACGTTTTAGCAATGGATGAATACTTGTGTGATTGAGACACTATTATGCGTGACCTACACCATAACCTTCACCTTCTACAGGCGCAAAATCACATGAAATGTCAAGCTGATCAACACTGGCGCGATATCTCTTTCGTGGAAGGGGATTATGTGTACCTGAAACTCAAACCCTATAGACAGACTTCAATGGCTTCTTGCTCTTCCATGAAGCTCGCTCCACATTTCTATGGTCCATACAAAGTAATAGCCCGAGTTGGTGTAGTAGCCTACAAGCTAGCTCTACCTCCTGACTCCCAAATTCAAAATGTCTTTCATGTCAGTTTATTAAAGAAGCACTTGGGACCCCTCACTTTAACCTTCTCCTAGCTTTCTCTATTCTCAGACAACTCTACTATACTTCCCTAAATAGAAGTCATCTTGACTCGGTGTGTGATCCAAAAAGAGAAGTATCAACCCAAGCTTGAAATCCTTGTGAAATGTACAGGTGCGCCGGTAGAAGAGGCCACCTGGCAAAATGAGTGATGTTTCGCCAAAACCTATTCTGATTTTATCCTTATGGACAAGGATCCTCGGGAGGGGAAGAATTGATATGTGCTAAAGCGCACACATGTAGGCACAGAGTTGGTTATGCTGGCACATATTAGTGCACAGCGAGGCAGGCGTCTGACGTGTGTTAAGGGGGGGGACGCAGGTTGTTAGGAATTCAAAGTTTGTTAGTCTCTTTTTTGTTTTCCCTTTTCCTTGTAAGGCTATATATAGCCTAAATGAAATCAATAAAAAATATAGAAGAATTTATTAATTCAGCTCTCTCTCTCTCTCTCTCTCTCTCTCTCTCTCTCTCTCTCTCTCTCTCTCTCTCTCTCTCTCTCTCTTACTCAGTTTCCTTTCTCAAATTATACATAACATCATACTACCTAGAACACTATTATTTAGAAAAATGAATCATTTTTTCAATTTTTATTACAATTTTGACATATGGCAGAATAAAAAGATGAGTGCAGAACTGTATGCAAAATTAGGTATTAGCATTTCTCTATTGCCAAATATTCAAAATGGGTTCCTGTAAAAAGGTGAATGAAACTTGGGTGATACCACTCATTAATAGACAGCTTAGATGCTCTGCATATCTGAGATGGTTTCAACGCTATCATAATAACTTATTTTCTTTTTCCACGAACCTCCTTTAATTGTTATATGTTGATAGTTGAACATTTCACTTCTATGGAAGATGTTTTCTGGTTCATCTTATATTTGCGGCTATTTTGCTAGAATATACAAATATATTTCATTTACCTTTATTCTCGGTTTTCCTATTTAGTTTTCAAATTATTTGCTGCCTTATTGGGTTTGTGAAATCTCAAAATGGATTTTTTAAAACCTATGCAGCAGGCCTGTGAATATATGACCATTTTTTCCCTCTTCTATAGTCTCTACTTAATATCATCTTGTGTTTGTCATTGCATTGCATATATATTAAAACACACCCAACTTCAAGACATGGATGTTACAGAGGCTCAAAAAATCATATTTATGACATCTTAATTTTTTCAGGTGTGCCTTTTAACTGTATTGAAAGGTCTGAAGCATCGGCTTGCTGCAGGTAAACATAGTGTCGTTTATCTTATTGATTTGAAATTTGAATAATTTTAACACTATTAGTATTAAGACTTGATATGGACGAACATTTGCAAAATATAAAAGTTAGAGGAATTAATGTTTCTAGTTTAAATGAAGTAGGTAGAGCATTCAAGTTTCCATTTTAGCCTAATGTTACTTTTTTTATCTTATAATTTCTGTTCTCATATCATACAGGTGCAAAATTACCTGGAATGACAATTTTACTGCCTGCAGAGAGGACAGAAATTATGTCTTCCAACGAACTGAAGACTGTCAACCTTGCAGGAAGGTGAGGAATACTTCTTAATAAATATAACATGCAATAAAAACGATATTATTCTTGGAACTTCGTGAATTGATGCACACACACAAGACGATGAGAAAGCTTGTAGTCTTGGAGATAGCTGCAGTCATAACATATGTAGCTTTCAGGTTTCAGCTACTGAGCAATAAATAACCATGCACCAGGCTCTAAGTTGATAAATTTTGAATTATGATTTAAATGAAAAGTTAATTCTTAATAAAAAGCTAAGGAAAAAAAAGTCTGATCAATGATCATATTGTCATTGGTCAAGATGGGTAAAACTTTATGGGAACCCTGTTCGTACCAAGTCTATATACGTTTCAAGTGAAACTTCTGGCCACTGTTCCTGAAACTTCAAAAATGGGTTGAGGTTTCAAAGGCCAATGAATGGTATATAGATAATTCATATTGCACAAAAATAATCATGTAAACACTTCTATGCCTGGGATACACTAATAAATAAAAATGGTCCTTACTCTGTCTTAAGACTGCTTTGTTACGCCACATATAATGATAAATCAAATCCCCATCTTATGAAATATAGCTTATGGGACTTCATTCAAGCTGCAGCTATATTCACATAATAAGAAGGAAGGGTATATGGTTTGTGTTATTTTTTGATTTATGGTCAGAAGGATTCTTGCATTGTACATATGTTTATCATTAGGAAAGCACTGTGATTTACATACCAATACTGTGAAGAAATATTTAGAATGTTGATGCTCTTTAATTTGAACTTCCTGATGTTATTACCGTGCAAGTGATGTCTTTTGGTTTAACAGAGTTGGGCAGGTAGTTGCTGCATTGTTGAGAAAGCTTGGGTTATCATACCAAGGAAATGAATCATCTGGCAAAATTAGAATCAATGGATTAACTATGCAAAGATGGTTTCAGCCAAAGCTTGCTTCTTCCTTGAGTCGAAAACCAGGAGACTTAAGCTTATCACGGTTACGACTAGGCAAAGAAATTACTCATCAGCAGCGTAATATTAGAGCTTCAAATCTGTCACTGGACTAAGGGTTAATAGTGCTACACATTGCGCAATATTTATCTCACTCAATTTTCCTAACCGTATTTGAACGGAAAAGGAAAGAAAAGTCTTGCATGCCTATTCTGGCAACAGATTAATTTCCTACCCCATGCTTGAAGTTTCCGTAGACTTCAAAAGAAGTTCAGAGAAGAGATGAGCAGTATGATCTTTCATAGAGTAGAGTGAACTGAGGAATAACTAAGGGATCATAAGCATTTAATTTATAGAGTCAATTCACGAAGGAAGAGATGCAAAAGGCAGCTGGTGCATGTCACTATACTGTGAAATGCACTTGTTTCCAGTTCTCTCACTCGTTAAAACAGTTGTTTACATTCGATAATTCAGTCATTGTTCTTGTCTATTGCAGTTTAAATGATGTGATAGAATTATGAGAACTGTTGGAAAAAGATTGAAATTTATTAAAAAATAAATTGTTAGGAAATGTGTGTTGTCACACGTTGCTTTTTTATATTATTTTAAAGAGGTATAAATAGTGAAGAGTTTGTTATTGGGATTGTGCCCCAAGGGACACCCACTTTTGTGAAAGGGGAGAGAATCTAGGCAAATGTGATACTGCGCGTGCCGCCGCCGTCGTCCGATCGGCCGGCCGAACCCGAGTGCGTGTGTGAGGTGGTATTTTATTTTTTTGGTAAAAAGAATAAATTTTTCCATATATATATTTTTCCTAGAAAAATAACTGTTATTTTCTTTTATTAAGAATATGACCGTTTGTCTTCTTTATTCAGAAAAAGAGTCGTTGCTCGTATTTATTCACAAAAATATCCGTTATTCGTCTTTAATCTGAAAATGACCGTTACTCTTCATTACTCAGAATGGTCGTTACACTCTTAATTCCCAAACATTACCGTTTTATTCATAATTGTTACACGTTTTCTAAAACCTATAAAAAGAGGGCTTCGGTTCTCAATTTAACACAACAATCAGCAATCTCATCTCCCTACGAAAAACAATTCTCTCTACAATTTTTAAGTATTCTTTTTAGTTTTCCGAGCAACAAATTTTCAGGTGTAGCATTCCAGTCTTCATCAGTGCAGTGAAGTTCTGAGACAGAGATTAAGATTCTGGGTTGTTTTATCCTAGGGACGATGAGGCTGTGTTTGCTTGCACAAATTGGGCAGAACCGCGAAACGTCTTAAAGAGAGCAACCTAGTCCGCGACTCAACCCAAGTTGTTACTTTGAAGTTATCGGTAATATTGTTCCTACACTATTTTTTATAAACTTGCATCAACAAGAACCAATTGAAGTTATATATATATTTATATATTTGCAATTGTAAGCATAGGTGAGACTTCTTTTTGCATTGGTTAGAACATGGTTTTCTGTCGTCCTCCCTCCCTCTAACTTATTTGTGTCCTATGCCGACAAAAAACACGAGTCTTTAGACGCCGAACAAAACAGATTAAGTGGGATGTGTACGGAGATATATGTAATATTTAAGTTTTAGATAACCATTTTGATTTATGATTTATGATTTATAATAAATAATTGATTTTATAATTTTTGATAATTTTGTAAAAATAATTATTTGGTGATATTTAAGAAAAAAAATTAAAAATCACGTATAAATTATTTGATAACAGTTTCTAGTTTTTTATTTGAAAAAAAATTAAAAAGATTTAGTTATTATGTACAAATTAAAGTTTTTTGTTATTTTTTTCCTATACTTGTATGTACAAAAATTATAAGATTTAATTTACATTTTAGAAAAATTATCCGGCGAAAATAAAAATTAAAAATCTAGAATCTAGTTGAAAAATATCATTTTTTAAAGTTTATGAATTATTTAATATTTTGGTAGTAATATTTTTAAAAATTAAAATCTATCAAACATATATAATTGAAAAAAAATCAAAAATTAGGAAAGAAAATCATTATCAAACAAACTCTTAGTAAACTTCTTTGAAAAGGTTAATATAAAGTTGCTTTAGTATTTAATTTTTTGAGTACAAATCCAATAGTTATATAAAGAAAAGTAGTTTAGTTCATATATTAATTTTTTACAATTCTTATGTTTTAAAAAATCGATAGTACAATGAGAAATGATAAATCTTTTATTTTTTTTATATTTTTTTAAGTGTTATTTACCTATCAATTTTATAAAGAAATTTGATTAATTATTTTCTTGTATTGTTATTATTTTATAACAAAATGAATAAATTGCAATAAAAATAACAAAGAATCAAATTGCAACAATTGAGATAACTAAGCAAAGGATGGGTGCATTTGTCTTAATTTTTTTCAGCATTGTGTTCTTTCTTCAATGGTGATGATTTCTATTGAATAATAAAGTATCGTTCTAGACTATATAGAATATGCAAAAGTATGCCTTGATGGGACCATTTGATATTTTGGCCTAGAAAATATTATATTTACAATAGAAGAATCGGTATTTAATACATATATTCCCTGCATTTTTCCTAATGTTGCAGGGGAAAGCAAATTATAAAAATATGTGAAAGGTACTGCTCTCTCTAGCTTTTATGGCTATTACAAGACATGGAATTGAGAAGTGAGATGAATGAAGGTATCTTCTCTACAAGGAATTGTTAAACCTCCCATTGGGGAATCAAAACCAAATTCTTCCTCTGCTTTTCTAAGCAACTCTCTGAAAGAAGGGTGATTCAAGTAAGATATTGGTACTACAAATCTCTTTCTTTGATATTCTCCAACATAAACTGCTATATGCCCTTTTGGAACATCTGATTTATTTTTACCTGAAACAGATTGTAGCTTCAGAATATCCTTAACGTTGTGAATCACAATAGATGTCAAGCGAAAACCCATTTCAGCAGAAACTTTCGACTGGAGAAGACCAATATGAAAATATGGATCAAAATCAAGTTGGGTTTTGGTTGATTGATGTACAAGATAATAAATTTTTTAGTACTTGTTGAATCTGCAACAATATCGTGTTCATAATATTGAATGAAATCCCTGAACTGCGACGATTATATATATATATATATATATATATATGGGGTTGTATTTAAATCAAAAGTATCGTGATGGCCATATGGCCAAAGTGGCTGAGGTCATATGACTACAAATTGAAGGTCCCACTCTGTTGAAAAGTTTACAACTTCATATGGTTATTGCCAAGATTTAATATTATTGTTGCTTATATTAATTTTATGGATATATGGAAAGATATTATCATTACTTAAAAATTGAGTGTTTAATTTTATATATTTTAATTATTAAAAATATTATATCGTTATTTTAAATTAAAGTTTTTTTAAATTTAACTTTTATTATTTAAATATTCTTAATATCGATTATTATTTAATTAAATTTTATTTAATATTTTTATAATATTATTTTTATTATTAAATGTTACTATTACATTTTATAAAATAAGATAACATTATTCTTATATTTTTTTGGTCAAAATTAACTAAATTATAATTAAAAGAAATATATTACTGATTTCATTGTTACTGCTCTCAATTTCGCTATATCTTTATGGGGATTCAATGAATTGGCTAATATATTACATATATTATGCCAAAAACAATGATTGTTTATTCTTAATTTGTTCTTTATAATCACGAGACATAACATGGGTTGCACTGTCTTCTCGTACATGACAAGAAAATTGTTCATTAGATCTAATATACTGCCAAAACTCATATATATATATAGTTAGAAGATATATATTTATATCATAAATAATGTTAATGATAATATAAATTTAACTTGTGAAAATTAAACTAATTTACGAAAAAGTACTAATTTATTTTCTGAATCTTCCTATGTATTTGAGATGCACATGTACTTAAATGGCTGAAGGAATGGATGCATGTGGATGGTGGTCCAAGTCACACATAATTACAAAAAGTTGTTTCTTTAATCAAATTGTTTTAAATGGCAGTTTAATATTTATTAGAAATTAATTTTAATTATTTTAATCAATAATAAATTATCACATCAATTATTATTTTATAATTAAATTATTAAAATTAAATTATTTTAATTAATAATAAGTTAATTATTGCTACAAATTTAAAAAAAAACTTTATGGATTTAGATTTTATCATGCCAGATCAAACTTCAAAGGTAGCTGTCAGTCAATCTACATCTACTCCGTATCTTTCCTACACAAAAACAAAGGAAAAAAAATCATCAACTTGTTTTGTTTTGTTTTGTTTTAATTAAAAATCATCAATTTGTTAACAGGTTAACTTTTCTCTTTTCTCTTTTTTATAATTTTCAACCTATAAGATTAAGGGTAATTTAAGTATTAATTTTAACAAAAATAAATTTTAATATCCTAACTTTTATGTAAAATAAAAAAAAGTAGTAAAAATAATATTTTTATTTTATTTTATTTATTTACGAAATTGAGACATTACTTTTATACAATAAATTTTTATGAATTTTCTTATAAATTTAACGAACTTATGTTCGTAAGAGATTAAACATATATTTAATCTTTAAAATAAGATTTAAAAATAAAATTATAGTTTAATTAAATAGTATAAACTTCTGTTTTCTTGTTTTATGGAATAATTATTTTCTTAATGGGATTCAGTGAATGGTTCCCTGATGTACTATAAACGGCTAACGATTCTTAAATTCTTTTCATTGGCATTTTTAGGTTTAATTTTTTCTTTTAAAATTATATAAAATAACAATATTAAATTTATAATAATAAAAATAATACTCTTATATTTTTAAACAAAATAAAATTGAACGAAATTAAACATTAAACATATCTAAATAATCATATTCTAATTTGAATAATATCAAATTGTAAGACATTTAATGTAAAATGTTATGAACTAAACATAAATAATGTTATTTTATGATTAAAATTTTAAAAATTGTTATAAATATTATCTTAAAAAATAGAAAATCTTATTAAATTTTAAGAAAAATTATTATAGAACCTTGAAGTTTTTTTAAAACTACAAAAACAATATTAAGTTTGAAAAATAGACAATTATGTTGATTATTATTTTATTACAATATCATTTCTTAAATTTTATAACTTTTATTAATTTTATTGTAAATAACTTCCTTTAAAAATTAAAAAATAGTAATAATAAATAACATAATAATTATTTTTTAATCTATGAGATCTTTTTACTATTTCAAAAAACTTGAATGGATATATTTTTAATTGAACCTAAATTTTAATACCATATCATACTTCATCGCTTAGGATTCTTTTAATTGTCTAAAAAAACACATTTTATGGAAGATTGATTCTTCAGTGTTATTTCGTCCTAATGAGACACTGAAGTGGCAAGTAAGATGAATGGAGGTTTCTTCGTTGCAGGAAATAGTGAGAGCAGTCATTGGATGGTTGAACCCAAACTCTTCCTCCACAGTCTGAAGCAATTCTCTGAAAGTATGATTATGAAAACAGGAAATTGGAACCACAAATCTCTTCCTTTGAAATTCTCCTACGTAAACTGCTATCCTTTTGGAACACTACCACCTGACTTATTATTTCTAGCTGAAACAGACTGCAGCTTCAGAATTTGCTTCTCATTTTGAGTCATAGTTGATTACATGAGAGAACCCATATCAGAAAAAAACTTGAATTGAAGATGGATAATGAATATTTGTGTTGGATTTTGATTTTTTTATTTCTTAGAACAAATGGGTTTTGGTTAATATAGAAGTAGGAAGATCTAGTGTATGCAAAACTTGGGGTTGAAGAAAGGTTTGAAGTGACTGAGCTCTGATACTTGTTTGGAGATTGTATCAATAGAAAGGTATGGTTATACGCCTTTCGGATTTAGAGCCACCTAATAGCATATTAACTTATATATACAATGTAATTAATCCCCCCCTAAAATAACATGTTAATTAATTGTACATAAAATATACATATTTAATTTATATACATTCTGGTGTACATATGTTATATGTACAACGAACATGTCATTTTAAAACCAATTCATTATATACTTTACATGCTATACATATGTTATATTTACAAAGGACGTATTATTTTAAAACCAATTCATTACATACTTTACATGCTATTTAAAGCCCGAACTATGTGATTGGTGAGATTAGTTGGGATCATCCCTTCAGTTACCCCAGAAATAATAAATAACATCTTTGCTTATACTCTAAAAACCAACTTGGATAGAAAAATAAGTCAGTCCGCTTATCCTTGAATCGCAATTTATGCAAGAAGATACACATATTGATCATTACGTCAGAGTATGATTTCAGTCAAGGGAAATCAGCTTGAGCAGATGACAATGTTGTTCAACTAAAATCGGAATACATACTTGAGAGTTACACTATATGGAGACATAGGCCTCCATTGTAATATACTTCCAGTCTTCGCAATTGAAATAACAAGTGCAACAAATGAAGGCTAAAGAGGGAGTGTAATCACCAATTCCAAAGCATCAACATCAGCCCTGCTGTATTCCACTAGGCCAGGTTTGATTCTTCACAGGTTTCAAAATAGTTTCAACTTCTGATAAAGTTTCTCCATCCTTCCCAACCGTCGCAAGTTCCATTGCAGCAGTAACATTCTCTTCAACCTGATATGGAATTGCTATGAACGTAAACATAAAGCTCTGCTAATAGTACGATGAATCTACTAAATGTAAATATGCAGTAGATGTTAGTTGTGCATTTTAGAAAGTATACATGTGTATTAATCTTAAAAGTTACAATATATATATAAACTTTGGTGCAACAACTTATATATATAACTTTGGTACAACAACTTGATTCATTGAATGTGATGTTAGTTATACTCTCTAAAACTCTCTTTACTCTTCATTATGGTATCAAAACATTAAGGTTCTAGAATCGAATCCCTATAACAACCCCAATTCAACTAAAATTCTTAAATTTGATGGGCCTTATAAAAAGATAAAAAAACTCACTCTTAAACAAAGTTTAAGTGATAGATCTTTACAAAGACAAAGTAACTGACACTTGAGGGGAAATATTAAGAAATATAAATAAGTTATTAGGTACACCTCCCACAAGCTTAAGCTTTTAAGAAAATTGATTTATGATATCTCTACAACTATTTGTATCTATACATTAATTAACGTATACAATTATGCTCATCTGATAGTAATCAGGTAATGACACTCCCTAATAGTATTAGGTTTCTCTACTTCAATAGAGATCTTTTGGAATTGATGTAGGAATCTTTTAGACACTAAAGTAAAAGATAATCTAAGCTGAGGAACTGAGCTACTATGACTTATACCAGTATATTCATATATGAAAATGGAACAAAATTTGGAGAGAATTTGTTACAATAGAAAATGATAGCAAAAAGTATAGAGTCTTTTACACATGAGAGCCTCATATAGCTGAAAACAAGAAACAACTATCCACAACTACATAGTTTTGGTATCATGCTATTCTTAAAGGATATAAAACAGAAATGAGATATAAAGCAATAAACAACAATACAAAAGTGAATAACAATGCAATAATTAAAACATAAACTTAGCCTCTGCGTCATTCCCTCCTTGAAAATCAGGCTCTCTAGAGTCTATCAACAATGCAGCCCCTTCGTCTCGTGGATAGTACTCAAAAAAGTCAGAAATGCTAAAAGTAGAAGACACTTTGAGGTCTTCAGGAAGATCCAGAATGTATGCATTGTCTCCTGCCTTATGCAACCCTCAACCCATTTTCCAGTCTTGGAGCTTGGAATAAGTACTAACAGGTGTCCTCCCTCTCCCAAAATGTACCATAACTAAATCCCCCTTTACAAATTCTTTAAATCTCCTATTCTTATCAGCTATCTCTTTATACTTCAAATTTGAGTCTTGTAAATGCTCAGTAACATCCTTCAACATATTTTGAACTTTCAAAGCTGGTTTAATTGCTTAAGTACTTTTGAAGTTGGGTAGGATAGTGATATCAGTGTGGAAATTGGAAGGTTTAGTATAGAATATTTCAAATGAACTTCTTCCTGTGAATTTGTTAACCATCCCATTAAAGGCTAATTCAACTTGTGGCAAAGTCAAATCCCACTGTTTTAGTCTAGAACTAGAGAGGCACCTACTCAGATTACCAAGAGTTTTATTGATGACCTCAATTTGTCCATCAGTCTAGGAATGACAGAATTTTAGATAAGTGTCAAACCTCTTCCAAATTTCTTTCCAAAAGTGACTCGTAAATTTCACATCTCAATCAAAAGCAATTAACTTTGAAACTCCATACAACCTGACTATATCTCTGAAAAATATTGAGCTACCGAGCTAGCATTAGATGTCTTCTTACATACTGTGAAATGAGCCGTTTTTGAAAATTTGTTTACTACTATTATGATTGAATCCATGTGCCAAGAAGTCTTGGGCAATCCAAGAATGAAATCCATGCTTAAATCTTTCCAAATGTTGTAAGGAATAGGAAATGGTAAATACAACCCAACATTATTACCAATGCCTTTAGCAGATTGACAAATAGGACAATGTTGCACAAATTTGGTTACATCTCTCTTAAATTTTGGTCAAAAATACGTATCTTCCAAAGTTACGATTGTTTTATCCATACAGCCAAACCTCCACTGTGTGTTCTCGAATGAACATTTCCCTTAAGAAAGTTTGAGGAATACATAAAGAGTTTCTTTTGAATAAACAACCAAAATTAATAGTATAATCTTTTAGGTACTCTTTGGCCAAAATATTTCTCCAAGTGTCTCCAAAATCCACATCATCTCCGTAAAAGTCTTTAAGAGTGTCAAAACTGGTTATTTCATTCCTAACCATAGGGAATAGCATACCTCTTCTACTAAAGGCATCAGCTGATTTCCCAACTTTATGTTTGAAAACATAACTAAATTTCTATAAGAAAAAAACCCATCTAGAATGCACTCTACTCAAGGTCTTTTGTGAATTGATATACTGTAAAGATTGATGATCACAGTGTAGAATGAACTCCATTTGAATGAGAGAGATAATGCTCCCAATGTTTTAAGGCTCTTATGATTGCATAAGACTCTTGCTCATAGGTAATCCATTTCTGTCTACATTAAGTTTCTCACCGAAGTATTCAATAACCCTTTCTTCTTAAAGCGAAATAACTCCTATTCTAACCCTTGAAGCATCAGTTTCTACCTCAAACATCCAATCAAAATTTGGTAAAGCCAACACTGGTGCACTTGTAAGTTTTTCGTTGATCACTTCTAAACTGTTTTCTTGCTCTTGCCCCTAATAAAAATGACCTTTCTTCATGCAATTGGTGATAAGTGCTGAAATGTTTGATGAATCTCCTATAAAAGGTTGCAAACTCATGGAAACTTCTAACATCATGCACATTTTTGGGTGTTGGCCATTCAATCATAACTTGAACCTTCTTTTGAACCATTGAAATACCTTCAGAGCTTATCACAAATCCTAGAAACACTAGCTAACTAGTAAGGAATTCATGTTTCTTAAGATTAAGGAGAATGTTTTCTCTTAGTATCCCAAAATAGATCTTAAGTGACCTAAAGGCTCCTCTTCATTCTTGTTAAATATAAAGATGTCATCAAAATAAAAAACTATGAATTTCCCAATGAATAGCCTGAGGACTTGGTTCATCAATCTCATAAGCGTATTAGGGGTATTACACAACCCAAAAGGTATTAGTTGTCATTCATACAAACCTTCCCTTGTTTTAAAGGTTGTTTTCCACTTGTTTCCTAGATGCTGGATGGATTCTAATTTGACAATGATCTTATTGATGACCTACTATCTATACACAACTATAACTTCCATCCTTCTTAGGCACTAGCAAAGCTGACACTGCTTAAGGGCTAATGCTCTCTTTATTTTGTTTCCTTCCCAATAGACCTTCCACAATGGTTTGAAGTTCATCATAATCCTTTAAACTCATCCTATAATGTGGTAAATTAGGCAGTTTAGACTCAAGAACAAAATCTATCTTATGTTGTATGTTTCTTAAGGGAGGCAATCCTATTGGCAATTCTTCTGGAATAATATCCCTAAATTCTTCTAGCAATGAATTCAATAAAGAGTTTTTGTTAGGAGTATTAGGATGACCTTCTCTTAAAACCAACACAAATATTGTGGAATTCTTCTTGCAAGTTGTCTCTAATTCAGTACCAGAGATACTATAAATCATCAAAGCAAAATGATTACCATCAGTTGTTCCTTCAGGTTTTATTTGTTGGGACATTAGTACTATCTTGTTTTTCCACACAAAAGAATCAGTATTCCCTTTACCCTTGTGAATAGTATCCTTGTCAAATTATCAAGGTCTTCCCAATAGAATGTGGCAATCCACTTCATCTTGATTGTATTTCCCAATGGAAAAAAAATGGTGCAAATCTCAGTCACTTTAGGATGTTTCTATGTGCTCAAATCCACTGCATTCACTAGGACACTTGACACTACATTTCCACTACTTCCTTTATCCACGATGACATCACAAACCTTCTTGTTGATATCTTATCCTAAACAAGGCATATTTCTAACGTTTCTCTATTTTGAAAGACAACAGTAACCTCTTAATGATATAAGTGAATCTTTTCCCTACATCAATCTCTATAACTCTAACTTCCTCCAATTCATCATTATCTGTATCCTTAAATCCATCCTCAAGTCTTCTACTCCATCTACAATGTTGATAGATTTCTTCAAAGGACATTAACTAGATCTATGCCCAAATTGATTGCATTTAAAGAATTTTCCCATTGTAGGTCTGGAATAAGGGTTGGGTTTAGGATTGATAATAGGTTATTTGATGGGATTTTTGAATAGTTGGCAGAATTAGGATTGGGTTGTATTTGTATTAAAAGAATAAGGTAGTTTTTTTGAGTTATTTTTAAGACCTGTTTCTTATATGGAAATCTAGATGATCTATTGAATTGATTTTCATACCTGGTAGCAAGTGTAATAGCTTTTGGAAAACTGAAAAATGTTACTCACATCCATCTGACTTCTTAAAGGTTCACGCAAACCAATGGTATACCTCGTCACCTCCTTATATTCACTCTCATCCAAGTCATTACAAACTCGTAATTTTTGAAATTCATCAATGTAGGCAGCTACACTCCTAAAGCCTTGTTGACAATAGTGATATTGTTTAAACAAAATCTATTAGTAATCAAAGGACAGAAACTGATCATACATGAGTCGTTTCATCCAACTCCACGACCTGATAGGAAGTTCACCATACCTCTTCCTAATAGATTGAATGCGATCCCACCATGCACTTGCAACTCCCTTTAACTTATAAGCCATCATTTTGACTTGTTTATCATCAGGAATTTTAATATATTCCAAGAAATTATCAATTGTCTTAACCTAATTTAAAAATTCCCCAATATCCAGTTGGCCAGCATATAAGGGTATCTCATTTTTAGTTCTGAAACTTGGGTAATCATTGAGACGTAGTTGAAAAAGTGTGGATAGTTGGGATTAATAGTCAGATTCTTCAAACAAGTGATTACCCAAGCCATTTTTGGTTCTGAAATTTGGGCAATCATTGGGAAAAGGTCGAAAAGATGTGGAGAGTTAGGATTGAGGATTAGGTTCTTCAAATGGAAGATTACTTAGGCTCTGATTGTTGTGAAAAGTGGGTAGATGCGAACAGTAGTGAACTCCACCACCTTCGATGGTTATATATTAGGCTAACGAGGGTAGGTCTGGTGTTAAATCCAATGTAGAATGATTTGAGTTGGTTGAATTTAGCTAAGTAAGTGCTTGGGTCGGCTACTTGGAACTGTTATCCAGTAAATCTCGAAGTTCTTTTACCAACTCCACTTGAAAATGAGTGAGAGTCTCACACAGATCATTGATGAAGACTCGAAAACGAGTCTCGTTCTTCTAATCTTGTTCATGTAAATAAGTTATCAAAGCTTTCGCAACAGGCTCTCTGTCCATGTTATGCTGACTACCTTCGACCTTTTTTGCCATCGAAGTTTAGGAAAATCCAAGAGCTCTAATACCAAAATTGATGTCGAAGTCTTTTAAGCACTAAGGTAAAAGATAACCTAGGCTAAGGAACTAAACTACTATGGTTTAAACCAATATATTCATATCCGAAAACAAAATAGAATTAAGAGAGAATTTGTTACAATAGAAAATGATGGTAAAAAAGTATCGAGCCTCTCACACACAAAAGCCTCATATAGCTGAAAACAGGAAAGTAGTTATCCAAAACTACACAGTTTTCGTATTGCGCTATTCTTAAAGGAAATAAAACAGAAATAAGATATAAAGCAATAAATGACAATATAAGGGTGACAACGACAATGCAATAATTAAAACATAAACTTAGCCCCTGCTTCAGGAACGTACAGCATGTCTAAAACAAAATTATAGTATTATTACCAGATAGAAAATTACTACTGCTAAGAAAAAGCCAATTTGGCACAGATACTTTACTTGATGAGACATAAAATCTCAAAAATTGAAGAATGTTCACCTAAAAGATAGAAATGGAATCAATATTTAAAGGCATATAAAGAATAGAAACCTGTCTAACAGAGTTCATCCCAACAAGTATTGAGGAAATATCCTTATTTGACAAGCTGTATTGCATGGCTAACTTTGAAATATTCTTTCCCTTCTCTTTGCAATGGGCAGTGGCAGCTTGGCAAGCAGACTGTGGGAGCATAAAATACAAAAAATAAACATTAAGTGGTAGACAGTTTCAAACTAAAATACAAATTTTGAAACGAATAATCCATCTTTACTTTGTCGGAGTGATATATTGTGTTCGAGAGAATCGTGAATAGGTTGCGTTCAAGCTCTTAAAAGAAAGAAGAAAAAAAAGAAATAATAATGATAAATTTCTTCCTAAGCTAAAATGGGGAAGTTGTGTAGATAGTTTCAAACTAATTTCTGTAGAATTAATTGATATATCACTCTTCTTTTTTGTCCCCCTAATATCCCATGAATGCCATGTATCTCACGAGTTGGTCTTTTTGGTCATGTTTCCATCATAAGTTTATAATAATTTAGTTTATTGAGAACTACATGCCCTCGATCTTTGATTCAAGTTAAGCTAAACATCCTCCAGTCTACAGAACCTAAAGGTCAAAAAGTATTTACAGCTTTCAAGAAGATAAAACAAGAGTGGTCATAGGTCTTAAGAACACTGTATAGAACATCTTTTGCAATGTTGTTGATAAGAAAGAACTTAATTTTTTAGAATTGCGTATGCATGAAAGGAATATGTCACCAGTTAGGAAAGCGAATGAAGGGTTTATCTCTCCCTCACAATGACTAGTTAAAACGAAATTGAAATATTAATACATACACAACAAACAAAAATTTAGTGGCTGCTTTGTCAAGCATTCTTCAATGAAGCGTGACAAATTTAAAGATAAAAATAATCGAGAAAGTAATTTGATTGACTGATGGAGAAAAATAAACATAAGCTGACTATCTGACAGAGGGAGATATATCAACCTTAAGCTCGGGTGAAGCTGGGTGCCATTCCGGTGGACCACTTTCAGTAAGAAGTCCCATTGCAAGTGGAGAAGCACTAATTACACCAACACCTTTGCTTTTCAGGTAAGGAAGCAAATCCTCCAAAGCTGAGTCATTGATGCTATAGTGACAATATGAGAGGATCGCATCCACTGTTCCAGGTGGGACCCGATCAAGAACATAGGTAAAAACTCCCAATGGAAGACCTGTAATACCAATGAAACGAATCTTTCCAGATTCTTTCAGTTTCTGGAGGGCAGGGATTGTCTCGTTCACAATCTGTTTGGGAAAGGAAAAGATGAACCACGAGAAACAAAATGGACCTGCCACTGTAGTTTATTGAATAATAATATGATATATGCTGAAAAGACTAGAAACTGAAATCATAAAAAGCACATTTGTACATATCACACATTTAAAGCAGCATGTACAAAGAAACATGTAAGAACCTGATCCAGATTTCCATACTCAATGTCATGACATTGAAGTATATCCACATAATCTAGCTGTAACCTTGCCAAGCTCTCATCAATGCTCTTTGTCACTCTATCAGCACTGAAATCAAAACCCTCAACATATCGTCCACACTTAGTGGACACAATGTACTCATTTCTCGGGACACCTAGCGTTTTTAATGCCTTTCCAAGAACCTTTTCTGATAATGTCCCCCCATAGTACCTTCAAATTTGGAAAAAGAGAAGGGATAAAAAATTGTAGTCAAGAGCATCAAGTAATGGTGACTTGAAACATCCATACAAAATCAATCTGATGGAAATGAGCAAGTTTAAGCAAGCAAGATGCATTCAGGGAGGAGCAAAGAAAGAAAGAAAGAAAAAAAAATCAAGATGCACCTCTTCCTATCTACTTGCTACCAATTCATAGTTTATTGGATGATAAAGATGTTACGGTAATAACCTTTTGACTACAAAACAGTTCTTAGCAATTTAAATGAACATTCGAACTAAAATTTATTTTTTATTCCAACTATTTCCATCTCCCCCTAATTGGTTAAAATAGCCCCAGAGTATGTACACCATCTAGTCATACCGAAAAGCCACTTCAACTTCTTCAAAATGAACATTAAGTGACATGAAATCTGCTAATTTGCTAGAGGGTTGCATCATACGAATAAGAAAAATAGAAAGTCCAAGAATAAATGTCCAAAGTACTAAAACAGCAAAGAACACAACCCTATATCTTTTCTCACAAATTCTCACAACCCAAATGACATAATTGGGCTAGATTTTGTAACTCGACTTATATAACAACACCAAATTCCAAAGGAATTAGACAGTTAAGCATTATTCCCTTTCCTTCCTACATTGTTCTAAGCAACTAGACAAATCCATCAACACGTCTTTATATACATTGTAATGAGAGGAAGAACATACGGTGAGGTATCAAAGAAGTTAATCCCCAAACGAAAAGCTTCGCGAACAGAAGCAAAGGCCTCATCCTCAGAAACGGGACCAAAGACATTGCCGAGCGGAGAGGCACCAAAGCCCACGCAGCTGAGTTTGAGTCCCGTGTTGCCCAGTGGACGAAGCTCAAGTTTCGGTAGTGACAAAGCCATTGTTTGTTTCTACGGCTTTGCTTATGCTTTACGGATCGTCTACGAAAGTAAGCTGATCGAGAAAACGCTAGAAAAAATTTCAGGGAAATTGAAATGTTGTATAGCTACTTAACAATTTGGAAAAGTCAACCATAGAGTTTGTTGTATTATAGGTTATAAATAGAAATAATACTCTATTTTGAAAACATTCAAAAATTTATAAATCTTCTTACTTTTGTTAAAATTAATTAATTAGTTTAATTTTATCCAATTAATTATAATTTAAGAGTTCATTCAATTTAAAGATAATAAAAAGTGATTAACGACGTTCAAGAACATAAATAACATTTATATGAATCTCTTTAAATTTTTTATTTTTTTTCTTCTTTATTTTTTTAACATTATATTTTCAATAGCATTATTTTGTTACGTAAATTTAAATTCTATTTATTTAATAATAATTACTTAGAATAAAAAATATATATGATTTTCCCAATAATTGGTATCAAAATCGAAGATTTTTACCTAGATATTTGTTTATATTTTGTTTATTTATTATTGGAATATAGTTGCTAGTTGTTATAATTTGAAAGAATGATAGAAGAAAAGTCTCCATCAAACAAAGGCTAATCAACCACGTTAGATAGAACACTTGTGATGAATGAAATGTTCGAAATGAAGAAGTTTGATGGAATCCATCATTTTTGGCATGTGACAAGGCAAAGTTCTAGCTCTGTTTCAACAAGGTCTAGACATCGTCATTGAAGAAGAGAAACCAGATGTAGCATATGAAGTCGAATGGAAAAATATCAACCAATTGACATGTAGTACAATTCGTTCGTGTCTTTTAAGAGAACAAAAGTACGCATTTATGAAGGAGACATCCGTAAATACATTGTTTATAAAGAGTACCATCCACATCATGCAGAACAATTGTGATGAATGAGAGGTTCGAAATGGAGAAATTTGATTGAATCGATCATTTTGGCATGTGACAAGGCAAAGTTCTAACTCTATTTCAACAAGGTCTAGACATTGCTATTAAAGAAGAGAAACCATATGTAGTATATGAAGTCGAGTGAAAAAATATTAACCAATTAGTATGTGGTATAATCTGTTCGTGTCTTTCAAGAGAATAAAAGTACGCATTCATGAAGGAGACATCCGCAAATAAGTTGTTTATAAAGAGTGATTAAATGTATAAAAATGATATTGATCATTTTTCAATAAACTTAAATTTTTTAGAGAATTAATTTTCTAATAAATAGGTAGTAATATTACCACAATATAAATTGATATTGTCACAAAAATACTTAATTATAATTTTTTCAAATGGTAATAACAATGAATTGTAATTATTACTATGATAAAATGGACATTTTATGTAATTTTATTTTGAGGATGATGATAATATCATTATCTTAAATTTGACACTTGTTTTTATAAAATTATTCTAAATCTAACTAATCATATTTAAGTGTTGAATTATTTTATTTAAGCATAAATATATATTTTATATTATTAAATTTTTGTATTAATTTTAAAAATTATTAATTAAATTAAAATTGTGATATTATTTATAATATTAATTTAAAATAAGTATTCAGATTTATTGGTTGAAAAATTCTAAAGTTCATTAAATTAAATGTAGAATTAAGCTCTAAAATTTTATTTCATTTAATTTTTAACACATAAATACTCTCGATTTATTTTTATTTTTAACTTTTTATATAAAATAAGAAGTGATATGAAACAAGCAAGATTATTACTATTTCAAGGATATGCATACATGGCAATCAGAGTCAAGACTAATGTTTTTACCTAACGAAACAAACAATTAGAAGTGATTCACTTTTTAGTTGAAATCATGCATGAGAGTAATTTTATATGAAATTATTATAGTATAAAAATTATGAAAATGTATGACATTATTTTCATTGATTATTTTTTATTAAATTTTTAATTATAGTTATATTTATGATATTTGAGTAATATAATAATGTTCTAAAAATTTATATAAAAATTGCTATTAATTTTTTTAAAAAATATTCCAATTTTTTAATAAAAATAATAGGGTAACTTATAAAAATATAATTAAATTATTTCGTTTATTTTGTTTATATTATCGAATTATTTTTTATCTCATTTATACTATCTAATTATTACATTTATTTTATTTATATCATTTTGTTGATCTTTATCTAATGACATCACAAATAAATAGTAGATGTAGAACAATTCAAATACTTAAGTAGTAGATTTGTAAAAACTTAAATAATTAAATTTTATATTTGAAACAATAATTTCTTTAAAATATGTCATTTAACTATATGAGTTGTTATATTATAAGTAAAAAATATTAACATATAATAATTATAATTTTGGAAAATTAGGGGTTTTTGATAAGAAACTCTATCTTTCCAATCTCCACAAAATTTTCTTTGTTTGTTATTTACAACCTATAGTTGAGTTAATTTGTTCATCAGCTCGTTTGAGTTAATTTGTTCATCAGCTCGTAAATGGCATTGCAGCTCATAAGTAAAGCAAATTAATCCCCTTTATGACAACAAATATTATAACAAAAAAGAGAAAAAATGAGAATTGTTCAAAGAGATATAAAGGAACCCTAGAACTTTTCTTAAGCAATATTGTCCATGTTTAACTTAAGAAAAACACAGAGCATTCTGATGAACGAAAACCGGCATCGCCGATCTTCGCAAATACTTTGGTTTTAATATTTATAAAACTCTCGCAAGTGCACGAATCATTTCGTAGAAAATGATAAGTATACTCCCAAGGTCGATCTAAGGAAGGAATGTGTGTGGTTTTTAATTTATTATTCAAACTTTTAAAAACGAAATTAAATCCTAAACATCCTGTCACGATATTTTGGGGTTTTGTGTTTTTAATCTAATTACATAAAATTAAACATAGATTCAATAAACATTTATGCAAATTTTATTATTTATAATGGCAGAGTATTTATGGATATAATAACTAAGTTAATTATGCTTGCTCATATTATCTAGGTTATTAAGGATATGAATTGATATTTATTGATTCTCCCTTTTTTGTATGAATACCACCTTTGGTGGGGTTAGATATTCTTTGTTAACTAAACAAATCAATTAACACCTATGGGTGGGGTTGATAACTAATTTGCTTAATTAAATTAATTCCTTTTTCTAAGAGATTGAAAATGAACCATTTAAATGCCACCTTTGGTGGGGTTAGACAGTTTAAACTTTATTCAAGGTGTCCAAATTAAACCCAAGAATTTAGTTATCCGAGTACTAACTTTCAAGTTTTAAAACCACTACCGAAAACATGTTGTCAATACATTTTCAGATAATAATTCTTATAAAAACTTTTGAAATAGAGCTTCACTCTAACTACCGGGCGATTGTACCATCAAATAAAAGAGCACTACTCTAAATCAGACCGGATAACTAAACCTTAAAATCTAATTTTCAGGTTTAAGTTTGTAATGAAAAATAATATATTTCTCTCTAACATTCTTAATATAAAATCATGAATAAAAATAAAATCAATTCATTTTAGAGATTTTTACCTATTTAATATTTTGCAAGCATAACAACGTTATTATTACATCATGTTTACTAAATAGCCAGCACAGTTAAATTTAACCACAGACAAATTAAATATAACATGTAAGAATAAAGCATAAAAATAACTGTAAAGAAAATAAAATCCTTACAGAACTTCGACGCTATTCCCGTTGCTGGAAAAACTCCAAGCGGAATTTGCACTCCCATTTATTGAATCAAAAAGCTAAAATATTACAAAAACATAACTAGTTCTTCCCAAAAAGGGAAGAACTCTAAAACTAAGAGAAATTAACTAAAAACTAAGAAAAACTAAAAAAACCTAAAAATCTAAGAAAAGAGAGAAAGAAATAAGAGAGAAGTGTGGTTTGAAGGTGTGTTTTGAAGTGAAGGGAAGGGGGGTATTTATAGGTGAGGATGGAGAGAAAAAGTAGAGAAAAAAATGTTAAAAAAATGTAAAAACGCGGATTATTGATTGCTGACGTCATTTGATGACGTCAGCATGACATGGGGCGGCTGCACAGTACCGGGTATGAACAGTACCGCGGCTGCACAGTACCGGGTATGAACAGTGCCGAGTCTGATGAACAGTACGCGCGGATGAACAGTACCGCAGATGAACACAGCCGCGCGCTGTTGCTTGGGGCGGTGCTGGGCGCTGGGGCGCGGCGGCGCGATTTTCGTCTTTTTGACATTTTTTACCTTTTCGACCCATTTTGTCCAATTTTTCCATATTTGTTGACCTTTTCCCACTTATTTATTAATATATTTGTGATGTATTGCTTCAAGTATTCCTGTTTGAGTCTTTAAATTGCGTTTTTAAGCCAAAATACCTGAAAAACAATAAAAATACCCGTGATTCCGAAAAAGACAAATTTATATAAATATATGATAAAACATATAAATATATGTATTTTTAATCAATTAATGTGCACAAAATCATGGTTATTTTAGTGCTTTTTGAGCACTCATCACATTCCCTCCTTTCGTATGGATTAGATAGAAGAACCTCTCTCGTAAAACCCTTATCGTAGAGAGTTCTAGAAACCTTTACCAAAGGCTTTTCTTTCACAATCGTTCAACCCAAGCATAGACTAGGTTTCGTTGAGAAGTCAAGAAATTACAGAAAATGTCTCCTCTCAAAGCTTATTGAAAACCCAAGCTCTCTGAATTAAGTTGTATGTTTCTAGAGTCATGGCATTGAATGTCAATTTTTTCTCTTCAAACTGCTCGATAACCAACCGAGCAGTTGAGCAGTTGGCCACCGTTGGTTCATAACTTCCATCACCCACGTTTTGCAACCCCTTAAGTGCATATCCATTTGCTTTTTGATGGACATAGCACTTGAGACGTGCATATATATTTTAATTTGATCCCTATAATTATGTATTTGTTCTCATTTTTGCTTATTTTTGATCCATTGATATCTTTTCACTTACATTGCCATATTAAATACAAATTAAGTTTTTCATAATATTTTAACACATAACAAGGTAAATAAGTGGTTTAGAAATGAATAAATAACTCTACTTTTGTAGAGTTATCATCAGTCTTTAGTGAGATCAATTCAATGTTCTTAATGCAATGCGTACATTGCACATATAAAACATAAACAAGTTTAGAAATAATCATAAACCATTAACTTTATTTTGGAGAAAACCAAACAATCCAATGTCTAAAGTAAAACACATAAAACATAAAAATGACTCTCACTAAACTAGGGTATTAACATAAATAACACCTATATGAGCAGTGTACTCCTGAAAGACTTTAGGTGTTAAGCTCTTGGTTAATGGATCTACTAGTATAGAATCTGTTCTTATATGTTCTATGAAAATCCACCCATCTTAAACTCTATCCTTAACAATTAGAAACTTAATGTTGATAAACTTTGACTTATTTGAGATTCTATTGTCATTAGATTAAAAAGTGATCAAGTTATTGTCACAGTAAATCTTTAATGGCTTGTCAATGCCATCTATCGCACGTTGTCCAACGATAAAGTTTCGTAACCCTATCTCGTGGTTGGATGCCTCATAATAAGCAATGAATTCTACAACCATGGTTGATAAAGCTATAAGAGTCTCTTTAGTATACTTCCATGGGATAAGTCTTCTAGCCAACATAATGATATAGCCTAATATAAAGCACCTACTATTTTGGCATTTAGTAAAATCAAAGTGAGAGAACCTAATGTCTTCTAAATTGTCTGATCTCTGATAAGTGTGCATGTATTTTGTTCTCCTTAAATAACGCATCACACATTTGGCTGCCTTCTAATGCTACATCCCTAAATCTCTCAAATATTTACCCAAAACTCCCACTATAAATGCTATGTCGGGACAAGTGAAAACTTAAGCATACATCAAACTCCCTACTCGTGAAGCATAAATTTTTTTTTGCATATCTTTCCTTTACAATATCATTATTGGGGCATTGTTTAAGAATAAAATTTCTTTTTTAACCACTGACGTATCTCCTGGTTTACTACCTTTCATGTCAAATCTACTTAAAACCTTATCGATATAGCTCTCTTATGACAACTCAAGGATACCCGAGAACGATCTTTTAGTATCTGAATGCCTAATAAAAAAGAGGCATCACTAACGTCTTTCATCCTGAATTTCTTCGTAAAAAATTTCTTAGTTTTGTGCAATAAGTCTATATCACTACTAGCGAGCATAATGTCATCGACATATAATACAATATATATATATATATATATATATATATATATATATATTTACTCATACTAAACTTGTGATAAACATAGTCATTAATGGCATTATTTTTTAAAATTCTCATGCGTAGAAACAATTACACGAAATAATTGTTTTTTCGACTTAAATGGATAACCGAGACCTAAATAAGGGGTGAAAACACCAATTTATGGAATCTTTTTGTAAGCTCTATATCAATTCTGCCAAGGAGGCCTTACAATGTGAATTAAACAATTGACACACCATAAGTACAAAAAAATATGCTCAATTCAACACTCAACAAAAAAATAACTTGTAAATGTAATAATAACAATCTGAAAAATACATACTAGTAACGGTATGCTTCACATGCTCTTGTCTAGACTAGCAACAAGTATACATGGAAAACAATGCTCAGCTCGTGATACATGCATACGTATTGAAAAGTAAAAAAGGATTTCCAATCACTTCAGAATCTTGTATGTGAAAAAATATTAGGTAAATTATTATTATACTTTCACAACATGCAATCAAACATACATAACAAACCCTAATAAAGAGTCCAACATCTGGTACAAGTCTAGGGTAAGGAGATACCAACTCCTTAGAGATTGACACCAAGCAAGTATGTAGATAAAGATAGATAATACTAACACACAATCTAAGCATGTATGTCTACTAAGAATGAGTCCAAGACCCGATGCACGATCAAGTTAAGGAGATGCTAACTCCTTAAGGACTCAACCAAACCTTGCAAATATTGAAGATAAACACACATGACAGGTAATCATAGCTACAGTATAAATAAATATAGATAAGGAGTATAATAAAGTAATGGATAGAATTTAGTAAATAGAAAGCAGGTTATTAATATTAAAAGTTTTATAATCAGAGTTTACACTTTAATATGTAGAGACATGCACCATTTAAACTCTTATTATATTAGCCACACATTCGAGTATGTATAACTTTATATATAATAGGGTAAACCCATATAGAAACCCTATATATGTGGTAACATCACTATATTGCTTAAGAAAGCCACCCATTAGTAAACATTTAAAACTATAAATCAGTTATAACTCTAAAAGAAATAAAACCATTATTACCTCTATCAACTGGGACTTATGTCCTAACTGTCTGTTTCTGCTCTTGCTTGCTACCTCCAAGATAATTGGTTCAACACATGAACCTGACTCACCTTTAAAGCCAATACTACCCAATATAGTGTGATAAAAAAACCATAAATTAGTAATGAGTGATGTGCACAAACAATAAAACTACCATTAAGCGCGAACACCCAATAAACAACCAAGGACACACAGTCTACCACAAACCACCGAGGGACACATAGTCCAATATGTGAAAACTAAAAGCATTTAATTTTGTCTGCTAACACAAAGAGGTATTTACATATAAAAAATTCCACATAGACACCTAGCAATCGACACACGATTCACTTCACATAAACCATTTCCAAACACTACCTCGAGTACTCACTACTCACAAGCACGATTTTGCTTACACAATCACTAATCACTAATATCAAACAACACACTAGGTATTAGTGATCCAAAAATAGAAAGAACGAGATGTTAATTTGACAAAACTCTGATACATTTTTATAGATACCAAATAAGAAAAAATGAAGGGTATTTATAGAACTTGAATTTACCACCTCGTTAGCCACCTTGGCAAGGGTGATGGGGGGTAGTGGTGAGCATGGTGGATATCTTGGTGATGAGGTTGTAAAAATTCACATTTTTTTGTTCCAAAGCTTGTCGAGTACTTTCCATATATACATGCACCTAAAACAAACCAAAGACATAAGTGACGACATTGACTTGCTCATATACTTACTTTTTGAAAATCAACACTCCACCTAGCATACACGCTAAAAAAACTAAACTCGTGATATGTGTAAATATGTTTGCATAGAAAGTGTTCCTAACTATATATGTGTGTGTATTACGGATCGACAATAACCAACTTTACATAGAGGATGACAGAACACTGAGTAAAATAGAACATACATTATGTTTTATACACGAGAAACCAATACACCCATATAAAAGCAATGGAACTTACACCTCTTAAAACCATATGAAGTGATGACCGGATGGAACTTGTGATACCATTGACGGGAAGTCTATTTGAAACCATATATGGATTTCTTCAACTTGTAAAACATAGACTTTGGATCTCTTGATACTAAGTTTTCTAGTTGTACCATATAAACAATTTCGTTAATGTTTCCATTGAGAAACACAATTTTGACATTCATATGATGCAACTCTAGATCGAAATGAGCCACTAGTGCCATTATAGTTCTAAAAGAGTTTTTCAAAGATACTGGAAAGATAGTATCTATGTAGTTTATGCCTACCTTTTGAGGAAAGCTTTTGGCGACTAAACGTGCCTTCTATCTCTCAACATTACCCTTTGAATCCCTCTTACTTTTAAATATCTATTTACAACCAATAGGCTTCACACCTTTAGGCAACTTGACGAGATCCCAATGTCATTATCTTTCATAGATATCAAATCATCTTTTATGACATCAATCCACTTTTGAGAGTTAAAACTATGTATGGCTTGACAGAAGTTGATTGGATCATCCTCTATTAAACCAACGCCATCCTCATGTTCTTGGAGAAAGATGATATAATCATCTATAATCACACTTTTCCTCTCTCTAGTGAATCTCCTAATAGAACTTCATAAGGTTTTTGAGTTTGTCCTATAATTATTGCTTAAGGAAGAATCTCATTATTATCTTCGTCTGGAACAATACCAGGAATATGAACATGAACATTGTTATCTAGTGATGGAACTGTGTCTTGAATAGTGATAGGTAGAGAGACCTAATCACCATTAATAACAGATTCTTCTTCAAAGACAACATTCCTTATATTTTCTTGCCCCCAAACTAAATATCTTTAAGAAATCTCCCATTTCCCATTTCAAAAAAGGAGCTTGTTGTGGGATTGTAAAACTTGTAGCTTCGAGAGCATTCAACACAACCAAGAAAATAGTAGCTCATCATCCTTAAGTCTAATTTTATTTCATGTGGCCTATAAGGTCGTGCCTCAGTTGGACAACTCGAAATATGTAAGTGCCTAATGCTCGGCTTCTTGCCTATCCAAAACGCATAGGGAATTTTGGAAACTGCTTTGCTCGATATCTTGTTAAGGATGTATATTATGGTCTTTAAAGCTTTCCCCAAAGTGACTTTGTTAAGGAGGAATGATTAATCATACTTCTTACCATATCCTTAAGAGTGTAGTTTCGTCGCTCTACAACACCGTTCATGCTAGGTTTTCCTAGCATGGTGTATTGCGGAATAATTCCACACTCATTGAGGAAAATTGCAAAGGGTATTGGACATTATTCTTTTGATCTATCATACCTCCCGTAGTACTCACCACCAAGGTCCAATTTAACAACTTTAATTTTCTTTCCAAGTTGAAGTTCAATTTTAGCTTTGAAAGACTTGATAATGTCAAGGGATTGTGACTTCTCATGTATCAAATATAGGTAACTATATATAGAGTAATTTTCTATGGATGTAATGAAGTACTGTTGTCCATTCCATGTAGCCGTAGGAAATGGACTATAAATATCAGTATATATAAGTTCTGAGATGTCTGTAGCTCTTTCATCATCTAATTTTGTAACACTTGTTCATTTCCTATTAACGCACTCAATACAGACTTGAAGATTTGTCAAATCTAGGGGGTTCAAGAATTTCATCAAACACAAGCCTCTGAATTCTCTATTTAGAGATATGACCTAAACCCTTATTCCATAAGGTGGTAAAATTCTCAATTAATTTTCACTTTGTACCACGTGAACTTGTTTTCAGTATTCCATTATAGGAACTAATAACATCAAGCATATATAGATTATCAATTAAAGAATCATAACCAATAAAATTCTAATTTTGATAAACTAACTTTATTATTTCCAAAAGAACAAAAAAATCTTGATTTGTCCAAACTAGAAATAAAATTAAATTTTGTCTAAAAGACGATGCAAATTATATATTAAATAAATCAAAATAAAATTCAATTTTCAATTGTAATTTGAAATTTTCTATAGCCTCTATCGTAACTTTATTCAATAAAGATGAATCTTTTAGCATTACTTAGCGGTTAGCTCTACAGATAACTCTATATAGATATACTTATATGAGTTGTAGCACCAAAATATGCCCACCAAGTATACGTATATAAAAAAGCTAAATTAACTTCAGAACAAACTAAGTTAGAAACATACTCTTCTTTACAGGCCAACCATCGTACTTGGAACACTACTTCTTCATGTGGATTCTTCTGACAAAAATAGCAGGGAAATTCTTCATCCTACTTCTTTTGTTTCTTTTATTGATAAGAACCTTTCATAGAAACTTTAACTCTTTTCTTTTCTTCTTTTGAAAGTTTGAGGCCAACTGATCATTTTCAGTTTTATCCCGCTACTAGCTCTCTTCTTTTTGCACACAATGAGATATAAAGCTTATTAAGGGACCATTTGTCATATCGAGTGTTATAACTCACTTCAAATTTCCCAAAATGTGTAGGAAGAGAGATAAAAACCAAGTGCATAAGCAAGTTCTCAAACAACTCCAACTTAAGCAACTTGAGTTTTGATGTGAGATGAGACATTTCCATGATGTACTCCCATATGTTCCCTTTTCTCTTATACTTCATCGTGACGAGTTTAGCCAAAAGGTTACTCGTCTTTGACTCTTCATTTTTGGAAAAATATTGCTTAATTTCTTCCAAAAACTTCTTGGCACTCTTACTTTCAGTAATAGAGCCCTGATTTCATGATCATTATGCACATTCAGTTAGATCCATCCCACTTTTCAATTTTAACCTCATTTGAATTTTTTGGAGTAATAGTAGGTCGATATGATCAAATTACAAGATCCAAGTCCATACAATTGAGGAAAATCTCCACGATTTCTTTCCAAATTTTGAAGTTTGTCCCACTAAGCATTGGAATGTTACTGACTAGGGCATAAATATTCGTAACAGTAACAACAAAAACTATATAGAGAACAAAATAAAAATTTATACTTGTAGAAATAAATAAAAATATGAACAAATAATCATAATTGGGGATTCATCTTAAAATATCTAGCATAGCATTAGTTGCTATTCTTTGGACAGAGAAATTAACTATAAGTGGGATTCCCAATGCAATGATCAAATATTGACAATTAGTTTTGTCAAACCCTAACCTTTCTTTGGACCGATTGTTATTTATATAAAAATAAGTAAATAAATTTATTTATATATAATCATCCCGCATTTATCATCGCAAGTACATTAGTATTTGGCCAAACTATGTCTTCCTTTAGGCCGAGCATAGTTTACATAAATAACTCCGTACAAAATATCTATGTATTTTTGGTTAAATTAATCTTCATAACAGAGGTTGCTTTGACAACATGTTTTAATTAATTTAATTGAATATACTAGACTAATTGAACAAAATAATAATATAATCATGTAAAAATTGTATTTTTATATGAACAAAGAATCACATGTTCTACTTTGTAGATAACCAAATCACTTAAAAATAATAATAATACTAAAACCATGATATATCAAACAATATTAAATATATGGATCCCAAACAATTTTATCTTAAAAAAATAAATAATAAATTAATCGACGAAGTATGAAAATCCAAAGAACATACTTTAATCCCAAATTTAAAAAAAAATCTTAAAATTAAAAGAATTTTACACAAAATATAAATATCCTATTTAAACACCATACAAATATAATATCCTCTAATTTTAATAATCTAACAACAATGATCGCTCTGATGCTATTTTTGGAATTGAACTATATTGAAAGATATAAAGAGATTCTAGATACAAATATCTTAGAATAAAATACTAAAAATTATAAGATCTATATCATATCAGATTATTAAGGATTTATGAATTAAAGTAAGATACTTGAATCTATAGAAAATGATTGTCTACTATTGTGAAAATATTATAGCAATTGATCACGAACCAATAAACACGAACGAGGGTGTGGTTTGTGATCTTTCTTATCCAAACCGCCTTAGTTCTTCAATAGAATTGTCATCTCTCATCTAGATGAGAATAAGATAAATTATTTTATGATTTGGTGCATTGGGGACCATAACAAAAGGATCTTTATATATTACTCAATTACGGTTCACATAATCTTCTAATTAAGACAAAAAAATAGTATCTATTCAATTAATTCATATTAATTTTAACAAAAAACTTGCCAAAATTTGACTATTTAATTTCAAGCTATTATATTAAATGACTAATATGATTAAAAAAGAAAAAAATATGTTGCCTAATTTAGTGTAGAAAATATGATTTCTTAACATATATTATTACTAAACTAACTTTTGTTACATTTTACATTGAACTAAAATAATGTTCCATTCATACCATTATATTAGTATTTCGTCCATTTATTCCGCTAACAAAATATAAAACTTCTAAAATTCATTATTTATTGTCTTCCTCTTTAAATTTTAAGCAAATAATCTATTAATATAAAATTCATTATTATTTAAGGGTTATTTGTACAAAATTTGGGGAGAAAAAATATAAATGATGAACTTTAGAGATTTTTTAAATTTCTTTAACACCATACTTGAACATAATACAATATTGAAATGAAATTTAGTTTTATAATATATTTATAAGTTTATTTTTTTATTTATTATACAATTAAATAATATATATATATATATAAAAGTATACAAAGTAAACACCCAATTTAGTTAAATGTATTTTATTATATGCTAAATTATATAAAAAGTACACATAAAGTCTTTTTTAGGAGTTATGTACCTTTTATATAATTTACCGAAAGAAAATATATTGGTTAAAAATATGATTAAAAGTAATTTAAAAATTATATTAATTAATACTTTAAAAATTTATAATAATATAAATAAAATTTAATTTAGTGATATTTAATATTTAACGAATAATTATATTTTAATTTAATGTCAAATGGTAAGTTGAATTTTTTTAATTATAAAAAATTACGAGTTAAATATTAAAAATGTTATTTTTGTATTTATAAATTTTAAGATTATTTTTTTTATTTTTCCTAAAAAAGAATTTGGTGACAATTATGAGATATTATCTAAAAGTTGTTTTTTTGTGTGAAAAAATTGAAAAAATATATAAAGCATTAAAAAAAAAACCTTTATGGGTCGGTTTGACGATCTATTACGATCCAATAAGAATAACATAGCTTAATTGTGTCTACAACTTTGTCCTACACGTGTGACAAAATCATTTGCTACTAACGCTGAAAGTCAAAAGAAGGTTCTAAGGAGGGAAAAAAAATCCAAGTGATTCGTAACCCATAATTAACATATGAAATCCAATCATAATTTAGTTGACGCGGGCGTCTAAGTTCACATGGTCTTAAACTGTGCCTAACATTTAGCAACTTACTGTAATGAAATAATTTCACAAAACCAGCTCATTTCTTAAGGTTATATATTTATTGACTTTGACTTCGAAAGTGAAAAACAATTAAATGAATAGTTCAAAAGTGCTGTCTTTTTCTGTAAGAGACAATTGTACGAACCATTTATTCAAGAATTGGAGGAAAGGTATTATTGATGGTTAACATGAGTAGTCATAAGCATTATTATTTATATTAAAGTTATTATTTATTAAAATATATATCAAATAATAAATATAATACAAACTATATATATATTTAACCACTATTTACAATATAAATCATTACAAAATTATTAAATAGTGATAAGTGTCAATTTCTTTAGCAAGCTGCCCTTGAAAATTCAACACTTGGTAGTTGAGGATCCTTTTTAAAAGTCCACAAGACAACAAAAGTGATTTGATAATGTGTATACTTTGTCAGTTTAAAGCGACACACAACAATATAAAAATTGATTTTGCTTTTCCACAAGTAATACCCAAGACTAAATTATTAAACTTTTAATACTAACAAGAAAACAAAAAAAATGGGTGACAAAAGTTTCGGCAGCCCGTTTCACATCGGCGATATTGGTGAGAGACGAATATGCAAACTAGTTCAAAGTGGGAGGTAGTTACAGGTGAACTACATAGTGATATGATATGGATAAGAGCTATATAAGTTGAAGTACCACAAGAAAGAACTATACTCTTTTACGTGGGGGGCTTGGAAAAGAAGAAAGGGTTTGATTAGTACTATTTTGGGGTGAGCTCTCTGTTACCATTGTTTTGCTTGTCTTTGTTTTCTGGGTTTTGGCTTTTTCATGTACACTTTAATTATTTTGGGACTTTCTGAAGAGTATTGCTATTTGCTTACTGTTGTTTGGTTCTTCCAAAAGAAAATCAATAAAAGAAGTTTGTTCTAAGTATTAATGAAAATTTACCCATTTATGATTTCCATTAGATTGGCGGTTTTAAGCTTTATTTGCCAAGTACTCTGGAGATCACGTAGACAATTCAATTAATGCGTATAAATTACAGTTTCATTTGTTTTTGACATTTTGTATGATTGTTTTGTAGAAGCAACTTGAAGACTGAAGTAACCTGCTCTTTTGATTGCTTGCTAAAACCTATTTGAGTTTTTAGATCAAAGGGGAAAAAAAGGAAAAAAAGAAGAAGCTTTTCAATGGACATTTCAACCGTCAAAGATTTGTCTGAGCTGGTAAGTTTCTTCTTTTTCTTTTTTCTTTTTAATATTTTTTTAGTACTTTAATGATTTGAAATATGACATATGGACACAATTATGATGTGGGAAATTTGTAAATATGACATATGGTTTATTCATTAGTTTTCTTAAAATGAAGTTTTTGCCTTGAGGAAATTAGCACAGAAGGTGTTTTTCAAAATGACTGTAGAGGCTGAAGTTCTGGTTTTTCTGGTAAAATGCAGGATCCTAATTGCATTGGTCATTGGCACTTGAGCTCTCTTGAAGAACTCAACATGCTACCTCTAGCAGCAACTCTTGGAGAGAACTTGCATAATTCTCACTCTCACATGAACTCAAATTTGATAGACCATAAAGGCTCTATGGTTAATACTGACAATGTAGAAGATAGACCCATGAAACATCTCAGAACCAACAGCTGGAATTCAAGCAGAAATGATCTTATGTCAAATCTACAAATTGCTTCATCTCCCAACTTTTTTTCCTTTGGAAATTCTAATTACTCGAACCAAATGGGTTTTGTGAAGCCCAAGGAGGAGGCTTCTTGTCCAAAAAATACCAGTACTCTTCCTTATGATGTAATGAGTTCTCAAAGTCCTTTTACCAACCAGAAGCCTAGTCAAGCAACTAAGAGGGTCAATGCAAGTACCAAATTTTCACAAACTCAAGATCATATCATAGCTGAAAGGAAGCGACGAGAGAAGCTCAGCCAGCGGTTCATAGCTTTATCTGCAATAGTTCCTGGCCTAACGAAGGTATGTAATTCTTATATTCTGATCCCTTTGTAATGCTTTTATGTCTAAATAGTTTGACTTCATCTAAAAGAGCATGAATGAACCTATTGAATTTAGAAAGCAATAATGAGAACTCAAATATATTTAACTATATTGTAACAAGAGTAGATACAAACTATAATAACTCTCAACTTGCCCTCACCTTACACACCCTCCCTACACTTATCTTAGTTGCACACAACTCACATCATACACTCATATATATTTCACTTTCAAACACATATATAGCTTAAGTAAATTGGTTGCTCTCCAACTTTCTAGAACCTTCTAGTAACATGACTTTCTAATAATGTCTACACATCAACTTTCTAGAACCTTTAGTGATGTCTACACATATATTAGATTACATACTCATTAAAATATTAGTTAAGAATTTTGTAGAAATATCACGTAGGAGCTTCCTAATTAAGAAAACATCTAGAGTAGTCTAAGGAGGTTATAGAGTGATGGAGAGATAATGGTGATATTTTAACTCTTTCTCATCACCAACTCTCTTTCTTCATTCTTGTTGCTTTTTTGACTCTGCCATATTAGCATATTTTGGATTTGGTTTTGATTCCCTAGTTGACCTTCTAAGTGATAGGGGTTTGACTTCCTCGTCGATATCAAGTTGGCATGATCTTTCATCTTCAGTCACTATTGGTCGCCTTTTATCTTGTTGAGGACTTAATGTTGCTTGTGTTATATCTCTTTTTTCATCTTCTTTTTTGCTTTCTATATACTCTTTAAATGTTGATATTTTGGGGTTATTGCAATTCGTTCTTGTACTTTATCTTTGGTTTATGGTGACTCTGGAAATTTGATTTTATTTGGTGACACCCATAAAGAAGCTTTGTTAAACACCACATACCTTGAAATGAGCACTTGTTAGTTGGAACCTTTTCTTTGATTATCATATCCCAAGAATATGCATTATATTGTCTTCTTGTCAAACTTGCTTCGTAAATGATCTGGCACGAATACATAATAGGCACATTCTTAACTTCAGTTGTGAAAGCCTATTAATTACGTGTGTTTCTGTACTCATGCACTTAGCCCAAAATCTTGTTGGCACATTCTTGGCATGAATCATGCTTCTACACATCGCTAGATGACAATTTGTTCTCTTTACAACTTCATTTTGTTGTGGAGTGTTTGGACACGTTAACTGACACCTTATCTTATGCTCTTGTAAATATGAGGAGAATTCTTTTGACATATATTCTCTTCCATTATCGGTGTATAGGTACTTAATTTTTCTTCCATGTTCTCGTTCTCTTTCGACTTTCTCTCGAAACTCTTTAAATTTTGTAAGTATCTCAGATTTTTCTTTCATAGAGTAGACCCAAACTTACTTGGAGAAGTCATCGATGAACATCACCATATACCACAATCCTCGTATAGATGTTTGTTTGACAGGTCCAAACACATCAAAGTGTACCAACTCCAATGGTTATTTTGTTTTAAAGTTGAACTCTTTAAATTGTAGTTTGCGAGTTTTCCAGAACCCTGTACATATTGCATATTTTCTGACCTCGAGTTGAGGAAGACTCTTAAGCATTCCTTTCTTCTTCATCAAATTTAACTTGTCATAGCCAACATGTCCTAATCGTTCATGCCACAAATATGTTGTATTATTTTTTAAAGTCGTTTTTATATATGTAGACTCTTCTGACATCATGTAGATAGATTGTACTTTTCTCCCTTCCATAGTTGGTGTGCTTGAAACCTTGATATTGCGATACACCTTAACATCATTAAGTCCAAAGAAAACATAGTTACCTGTAGAAGTTAATTGTGCTACAGATAGTAGGTTCTTCTTCATTCCTGGCACTAGAAAGACTCTTTCTAGATGCACTTGATTTGAATTAGCTCTTGGTGTCATTTTGGTGTCTCTAGTATAATTGATTGGTAGTTTTGCATTGTGTGCGAAAACTACCACACAACCTTCATTATACTTGGTCAACTTCTGCAAATTCTTATCATCTCTAGTCATGTGATATGAACACCTTGAGTCAATAATCCAATACTTTTCGTAATCAACATTATCTGGAATTGTCACTGCTAGTGTTGATTCATTTTCTTTTGTTGTGATTGAACTCATTGCCAATTCTTCCTCATTATAATTAGGCTTCTCTTCAAGTTCAGCTATTGTGGAACATACCTCAACATCCCATTCCTCCTCATTATGTTTCTTCTCTTGTTAATTAGTGATGACAACATTACTTTCAATAATTTTTTTCCTGAATCGACACTCTCTTGCATAGTAGCCTATTTTACCACATACATAGCATGGACCATTGTTTCTTCTATATTCTCTAAGTTGACGACCTCTTTGGTTGTAGTTGCTTATGGCTCCTTGTGATTGAGAATCTCCTTCTTTTTTGTCATTTTCTTTCCTCTAGTTTTGATTTATTTTTCCTTTCGCCTAATTCTGTTTACTAAATAGTGTTTTCTCTTGTGACGATTTTAAGAATAATTCGCCTGATTGTTTAAATAAAATCTCCTTGTATCATAGTAGTGTATGAATCGTATTTATAATTCAATCCATTAATTATGATTTTTCTTATTCTATCTCATCAATTCTTGTTTTAAGATCCAATTCTACTATCTCTCGACATAAAGTGCGTACCTTGAGAAAGTATACATTGATGGACAAGTATCCTTGTGACGTGGTCATTAATTATCTTTCTAAGAATTGGAGTCAGGCCTCATTCATTCTTGAAAAGTGCTTTGCAAAGGTCTCCTATATTTCACTTGGTGTCTTTATGTTGTCAACGTGTGGCTTCAATTCTAACGTACTTGATGATAGTAAAACATATTTAGCTCTTCCTACCTTCTTATACCATTTAGGATACACATCGAAAGTTCTTGCAAGTGAAGTTAATAATATCTACACACAAACTTCCTAGAACTTTCTAGTGATGTCTACACATATATTAGATTACATACTTATTAAGATATTAGTTATAAAAATTCTAAAAATATTATTTAGAAGCTTTCTAATTAAGAAAATATCTAGAGTAGTCTAAGAAGATTCTAGAGTGATGGAAAGATGGTGATAATATTTTAACAAAACCTTGATTTATTTGGTGAATAGGACTCACTCACCTGTTTTAAGTTACGAGTTGAAACCACGCAAACTACTTCTTTATAATAATAGAATGAACTTTGGGAATTATATTGTAGCTATTAAGTGGAAAATGTTCAATAGTATGTTTCTTGGAGCTCTTAAATTATTTTTCCTTTGGATTTCTATTTATGCTTTGCATCGTACTATTTTATGTTTCTTATTCTTAAGGTATAATTATGTCAAACACATTTCTATAGTTGTTGGGTTCGTGAATGAGTCTCCCGTTAGAAAAATATGGAAAACAAATTGAATATATAGTTGGGATGAATTATTACTCTTAATAGGTTATCATTTTTGTTTAGAACATCAGACCCAACATTTCTATAGTAATTGAATTCTGTTTTATATATCATGATGATTTTACTTGTTACACATCCCTTATAATTCGTAAGGGACATGTGATTATAATGCTAGAGTAAAAGACTAAAATTCTTATATTCTGAGTTCTGACCCCAATATGATTGTTCCTTATAAATCTTTTGAAGCAACTATAATTCTCAAATCAAAAATTAAAACATGTTATATTAACTAATTGGCAGATGGACAAGACTTCTGTTCTTGGAGATGCAATCAAGTACATGAAACATTTGCAAGAGAAAGTAAAGACACTTGAGGAACAGACAAGAAAGAAAAACATGGAATCGGCAGTTTTTGTGAGGAAATCCCAACTCTTTGCAGATGGAGACAAATCTTCCTCTGACAAAGATTTATCTGGTGACCCTTTTGACGACCCACTGCCCGAAATTGAAGCAAGATTTTGTGACAAAAATGTTCTTATAAGAATTCACTGTGAGAAAAGGAGAGGAATACTAGAGAAAATAATTGCTGAAGTAGAGAAGCTCCATCTAACTGTTACCAATACTGGTTGCATGACATTTGGGACTTGTACTCTTGATGTAACCCTCATTGCCCAGGTATGTTTCATATAAGGATGTCAAGGGGACGGTTCATACATGACCTAAACTGAACTGGTCCGCGAGACTAATTGAAATGATTTGTTTTAAATGGTTTCTGGTTCAGACCGTTTGGATATTACCAGCGGATTAGGGACCTGAATTGTTGACCAATTTTAAATACTATTTTAGTATATACTTTTTAAAATGTACAAAGATTCAAAATAAATAATAAATGACAAAACGGGTAAAATTTGCCCCAATTTGTGACCCAAATCGATATTACAAATAATGTGCATGCACCAAATTATGCGGGATCCGAACTGGGCGGGTGCTCGCCGGGTACTGACTAGTTGGATCAAACTGTTATCCCTCCTAATTTCACATCATTTCAAAGGAAAATCATCATTTTCAAACAAATTTTGGTTCTTCTTAATCACTTCTTTTACCTCTTTTTTCCCTCTCTTTCATTCTTTTACCCAATTTTTTACTTCGATTTTGGTTGCAAGGTAGATCTTATAGAGGCTGCGTTTAGTTTTTACAATTAATGTGTAATCTGCTGTTCAATGGTTAAATTTATTTATGCTTCAAAATCACTTGAACTACTTTGACAGATGAACATGGAGTTCTCTCTAACAGTGAAGGATCTTGTCAAGAATCTACGCTCGGAAATCGACCTTTTCATTTGAATACAAGTTCAATCTTCATTCATGTGCCAAAATTTATGTCTTTCCAAGCGTCAGTTGTTCTGATGCAGTAGCTTCTAGTAGTTGGTAACAATCCTGAAGTATAACAAGTACAATGTATGTTTTTGGAGTATTATTTGTGTTTACAGGGCCTGCACTTCTCTTCTAAGTTAGACCACTGCCTCCAAACCTATTCAAGCCTGTTTTGCTGTGAGGTTCATTTTGCAGGAAAAGGGTTTTTAGATCCAGTTTTTTTGCATGGTTTAAGTTGTTACCATGTTCAGTTACCCTATTACCCCCCTGTTATAAAGTAGTGATCTCATAGCTAGATATTGGGGCCTTTTTAAGGGATCTTTGCAAAATGCAATTGAACCTGTTTTGTATCCCTTTCTTACCTAAATTGGGAGATGAGGAAAAGTGGTTTTTTAGATGTGTAGAGAAGTTGCAAGCTTTTGTTTCAACAGTTCTTAAGTGGGTCAGTTGGTTTCAGATGTATCTTCTGTTCAGCCTCTTTACTCAATGTAATGTCATTTTCCATGTAAGTTTGCCTAAGATTAATGGAATTGAATAATTGTAACTTTATATGTATGCCAAATGTTTCAGTGTGAAAAGATATTTAAATAATTGTGCCTCTTCTTGATATACTTTGTCACTTCTTTGTTAAGGGTAAATTTTCAAAATGGTTAATTTTGAACAAGTATATTTTAGTCATTTTTTATAAAATGTAACTTTTAGTTCAAAATGAGACTTTCTATCCTTCAAGATCTCAAGTACTCCTTTTCTAATTTTTAAAGAACTAAATGATACATTTTTTTCAAAGAAATTAAAATACTATTTTTACTATATACATGGAATTTGACAATATAATTTTGTATAATTAAATTAAAAAAATTACATTGTAAACTAATCACGATTTAATATTATAAAAGAATGTTAATATAAAATTATAAATTTTGAAAAAAGAGGGCTAATTACCACTATAAAAAAACAGTTTTTTTAATGTTAGCCTGATGAGAGTAAGTTTTAATTGCTACAATTACATTATATAATCTTGCTTCACGTATAAAATTTTATTTTTAATTCTTTATATATATAAATATATTACAATATAAAAATATATATTTTATACATATTTAAAAATACAATATATATATATATATATATTTTCTTTATAACGTAAAAAAAATTATATTTTATTAAAATAGATTAAAAATAAAGTCACATGATTGAATGTGTATAAAATCGGGAGAAATAGAAATATGAATTATAAAAAAATGATATCTTTATAATTTATAACTATAAAATTAATATTTTTTATTTCTAGTTTATTTATTTTTGTTATTAAAAAAATATATCATATCATTTCACGTTGAATTTCGTTCAATTTAAAACGTTTAATGTTAAATAAAATTCAACATAATTCTATTGAATATTATTAAAGTTTTATTTTTGTTATTATAATTTTTTTATCAAATTGTTATTATAAGTTTTAGGGTTATTATTTTTTTATAATTTTTTTAAAAATAAATTAATATCACCTTTTTTTTACAAACACTCTTACAATTATAATTTTTATATCATGGAATGCATCATAATTATTTTAAAAATTAGATAAATAATTTATTTTTAAAATAATATTTACACTTGAGAAAATATAAATATGGTAATTAAAAAAATTGACCCCACATTATTGTGTTATTTATCTTTCCCAAAATTCTTTATTCATACGAATAAAAACTAAAGAAAGTTGATATTTTAAAGAAAAAAAAATACTAATATTAAAATAATTAAATATTTTCCCTATTATGATTTTTAAAAATGAAAATATTGTTATAAGAACCCATGTTTGATTCTCCATTCACACGAACGCAAGCCGACAAATATCCTCCAGCTCTATTGCCGCCGGCTGACTAGTATCCTCCAACTCTATTGCCGCCGGCCATTCACTAAGCCAATAGTCTTCACAGTCCACTCTCCCCTTTATTGCCCGTCAAGTATTTTGCTTGGTTAGCTTTTAGTTTGTAACAGGTAATCTCTCTGTGTTATCTTGGTTTGATGGTTTCAGTTTTATTAATTATAATAGCTGACCTTATATGTATGGTATTGTGATATTGTCTAGTTTAGTGATCTGATATGATGACTTATGTACCTTCAGAATCTTTCAAATGTGTTATTATCAAGTTTTCAGTACATTTCAAGTTGGATTTTAAGGGCCTCATTTTTAATTGTGGCCTTGGGCCTCACAATCTCTTGAACTGCCCCCACCGCTTTGAGGTTGCAATTTACTAGTCATGAATGAAAAAACTTCATATTCTGAAGAGAATGCTGTCAGTCTTTTGAATCAATTCGAAGGCATCCTACAATCTGATCCTCTCATGTAAGTTATACACATGTATAAGTAATTTTACAGGTATATATATGTTATTTATTCCCACAGATGTGTAAATTTTGCTTCTTTAACATCGAAGTTGAGTATGGTGTATACGGCTGAGCAGATATATGGGTGCCCACATATGCATTGCGATGTTGTTGGGCAGTTAGGATATTCTTTGAGTTTGTTACTTATACAACTGTCATATTATTGTGTAAATAGCAATACATCAGAATAATAATACATTATAGCAGTATACATTTCATCTGTGTGTTTCACTTCTTCCCCTCTTCTATTCTCTCATGAATGCTCACATTATCATGTTATCAAAGCCTTAGCTCTAGCTATGGCTTCATCACCTCCATGCATTCATTCTTTAGCTTCCGCAACTCCTAACAATCCTAATAACAGTTCTGATTGTGAATTAGTTCCTCAACACAGCAATGGATGTATATCATCGAAACAACTACAGCTTTCTATGTACCCAATCAGTCCTAATTTTTCTGTAAAATCAGATGAGACAAATTATCTCATATGGAGAGAACAATTACGGCAAATGATTGCTGTCTATAGTCTTCAACATCTGATCGAATAAACAAGCACCACACCTGCTTGACTTCACAAGAAAAAGGTATTAGTTCTCGATGAAAATGGAGAAATGCGAAGTTGTGAAGTCATTGAAGAAAATGTAGATTATAGTGTATGGGATAGATGAGACAATGCAGTGAAGAATTGGATTTATGCATCTGTTATAACAAGTTTTCTTAATGCTTGATTGGGAAAACCACAACAAAACAAGATTATTAGATTTGAGGTGTCGTCTACGATCTTTAAGAAAAGGCACAAAATCTATGGAACAATACAATAGTGTTGCTTGAAAGGATTTAAGAATAAAAGAAAACTAGAAATTATATTTAGTTTCTACATTTTCTAATGCTTGATTTACAAAATGAAAATACATACAAATATATAGAGTTCAAAAAGTAAGAGTAAATGACAATTTACAGCAAAATCTGTATTGACACATGCAAGGTATCATTACAGTTTGTGATATCATCGTGTCTTGGTCCATGAAGGTGTTGATAGCATATTGGCACATGCAAGGTATTATTATAATTGGTGTATCATTATAGCTGGTCCATGAAGATGGAGTTGTTGGTATAGTCTTTAACATTTCCCCTCAAGTCGAGCGAGGTGAGTGGCCAGACAGTCAGCTTTAGTGTCAATCGAGAGAAGAATTGAACACTCAAAGGTTTTGTGAAGATATCTACAATTTGATCACAGGATATTACAAACCTAATTTGAATTAGATTTTTCTGAATTAAGTCACGAATGAAATGTATGTCCAATTCCACATGTTTAGTTCTAGCATGAAGCACATGGTTTGAAGCAAGTGACATGGTATTCTGACTGTCTACCCAAATTGTAGGAGTATGAGGTAAAGTGACATGTAACTCCCTAAGCAAATCATGAAGCCATATTACCTCTGATGTAGCATTAGCCAAGCTACGGTATTCAGCTTCAGTACTTGAACGAGATACTGAGGATTGCTTCTTTGAAGACCACGAGACAAGATTTTTTCCAAGAAAGATACAAAAACCAGTGATGGATTTTCTATCATCAACATCAGCTCCCCAATCAGCATATGAAAATCCTACCAGATCAAGACTATGTCCCTTAGTAAAATGAATCCCATGATTGATTTTTCCAGCCAAGTACCTAAGAATCTTTTTCACTGCCTTCCAATGTTCATCTAAAGGACAATGCATGAATTGACATACTCTATTAACACTACAAACAATTTCTAGTCTAGTGAGAGTAACATATTGGAAAGCACCAACTATACTCCTATAGAAGGTAGGATCAACTGTAGGCATACCCTGAAATTTAGATAATTTCAGTGAAGAAACCATTGGTGTGGGCAGACTCTTAGCTTGAGACATTGTAGCTCGAGTGAGAAGATCTTTAATATATGTCCATTGGTTGAGATGAAGACCAGAGTTAGTATGAGTAACCTCCAATCCAAGAAAGTGATGGATTCACCTAAATCTTTCAAAGAAAATTACTTATCAAGGTGAGTTATGATAGATTGAATGCCTTTGATGTCACTTCATGTGACCAATATATCATCAACATAAACAAGAAGCCAGATGCAACCAAAAGAGGTATTTTTGAACAAGAGAGAGTTATCTGCTCTTGAGCAAGAAAAACCATGACTAAGGAGAGTATGTTTGAGTTTATCTGACCAAGCTTTGGGGGCTTGTTTAAGTCCATATAATGCTTTGACTAATCTGCATACTTTCAAGGATTTGTCACTATCACCATCATTCCTATATTCAAATCCTGGTGGTTGACTCATAAACACTTCCTTGTCTAAATCTCCATTTAGAAATGCATTGTTTACATCGAGTTGTCTTACTGTCCATCCTTGATTTATAGAGATAGAAAGCACTATTCTTATGGTAGTTGGCTTTACTACAGGGCTGAAAGTCTCTAAAAAATCAAAACCAGGTACTTGATCATAGCCTTTAGCTACCAATCTAGCTTTATACCTAGCTATACTTCCATATGAGTGTCTCTTGACTTTGAATACCCACTTACAACCAATAACCTTCTTACCAGCAGGTAGGTCACATAAGGTCCATGTATGATTCTTCATGAGAGCTCTATACTCCTCTTCCATGGCCTTTTTCCAATGTGGATTAAGAAGAGCCTCCTTGTAGGAAACAGATTCTTGTGTGTCATTCACTGTTGTATGGAGAACTCTTGGCTTTAAGTTCCCAGTTCTTGACCTTGTGACCATAGGATGCTTGTTAAGAGTACTTGTAGTTGGATCATTCATATTAGTATTACCAATAGACTGAGGATATGCATTAGAATCATTTGGTAGCTCATCAATAAGAGGAGTATGAGTATGGTTGGAAGCTGAAGAAGGAATAGAAGTAGGCGAGTGATGAGATGGGGAAGACATTTGGTGAGAGTGTAAGGAGCCCGGAGTAGAATGAGAAGGGAAAGATTTAACAGGTGAAGTGTGTTGGGATGAGGTAGAGTTAGAGTGTAATTAAGAAGGTAAATGGAAAGTAGTGACCGGTGGAGGTTCCAGAATGGATGATTGAGAGTGAGGATTCTGATATCTAGGATCTTGAGCAAAGGGAAATCTACTTTCATCAAAGACTACACTTCTGGATATTATGACTCTACCATTTGGTAATAATGTTTTATAACCTTTGTATTTTCTGTTGTATCCAAGAGAGGTGCTTGGCTATGATCTGTATTCCAACTTGTGCTTATTGAAAGGTCTAAGATAAGGATAACAGAGACAACCAAAGGTTCTTAGACGAAGATAGGCAGACTTGGATTTGAAAAGCATCTCATAAGGACTTTTATGATTTAGGATATTTGTTGGAAGCCTATTAATGATATAGACTAAGGTAGTGAAGGCATCATCCCAGAACTGAGTGAGCATGTTTGAGTGAGCTAATAAGGACAATCCCATCTCCACAACATGTCTATGCTTTCTTTCAGTAATACCATTTTGTTGAGGTGTATAGGGATAGGAAATTCTATGTAAAATTCCATGGTCACTGAAAAGTTTTGTAAGACCTATGAACTCACCTCCTCTATCACTTTGAACCATTTTAATTTTGGATTGAAATTGAGTGGAAACAATGTTTTCTAAATGAATGAAGGCATTTTGAACTTCAGATTTTTGTTTAATAAGATACAACCATGTATATCTATTATAATGGTAAACAATAGTAACATAATACTGAAAACCATTTGTGGATTTTTGTGGTGAAGGACCCCAAACATCAGTGTGAATAAGTTCAAAGGGATGTTGATACTCAATTTCAGACATAGGAAAAGGAAATTGATGACTTTTAGACTTTATACATGAATCACATAAAATATTTTTATTTAAAACATCAGAGAAATTACAATTCTTCAGAATTGTACCAAGAATAGATCTTACTACATTATTTGAAGCATGGCCTAATCTATTATGCCAAAGTTAAAGATTTTGATTATTTCTCTTGACAAGAAGAGTTGAAACATGGGGAGGTAATTGAGTGGTGGCTGAGTGAACAATTTGAGACTTGAGGGGTTGAATATCAAACTTGTAGAGTCCATCCTTAAGAGTACCTTTGAGGAGTGTTTGATGTGTGACTTGATAACACAACAAAAAGTGGGGTGAAATTCAAAATATACAGAATTATCTTTGGAGAATTGTGAGACACTAATCAAATTCTTAGTTATCTCAGGAACATGAAGAAGATCAGTTAAGAGAAATTTTTTATGAAAATTACTAGACTTGATTTGTGAGGTACCAATATGAGTAATGCACAAACCTGATCCATTCCCTACTTGAACCTTGTTGGTGCCTTGATAGTCTGAAGCAATATTGAGATTGCCAAGCTCACTTGTCATATGGTTGGATGTTCTAGAATCTGCATACCAAAACATGTCTATTTCTGAGTCAGGTGAAATGCTCAAAGTAGAAGAGCCTGCTTTAGTGACTCGATATGCTGTGAAGTTTTAAGAGTTATGAGCCATTGTCCGAGTATTTGAAGGTGAGCCATAGTTGGCATCAAATCTGTAATAACACTTATCAGTAGTGTGATTTGTGTAGTTACATATCTGACATCTATTTATGTTTGAGTTTCTGAAACTTCTTCCTCCTCTTCCTCTATAAGAAGACCTGTCTCTTGCTCTTGAATTCTAAAAGTTGTTTCTCCTTCTACCTTCTTGATAGTTATTTCCACCATTATTGAATCTTCTTTGAAAGTTGGCATTAGTGAGAACATTCACAGAAGGATTTGAGCCTTTAATGTTGACAAAATTATGTTCAGTATTTTCAAGTCTGGTTTAATAGCTTAAGAGCATAGCATACACTTCTCTAAGTTTACATGGTTCTATCCTTGAGGTGGTTGCAACAACGATAAGATCAAATTCACTTCCTAGTCCAACAAGAATTTGCATTACTTGATCATCATCTGAGATTGGTTGACCAACCGATGCTAGCAAATCACAACAAGACTTTACCTTGTTTAGATAGTCTCTCATAGGTAAAGAACCTTTTTTGATATATGAGAGTTGAAGCTTGTATTTCATCTTCCTTGCTGCAGATTGAGATGAGAAATTTATCTCAAGGGCTTCCCAGATTTGAGAAGATGATTCTAGACCGACCATCATCACTAAAAGATTTTCAGATATAGAGTATAGAAGCCATGTGGCAAGGAGTTGATCTTGTCTTGTCCAACTCAGAAAATATGGATTAATTTCTATTTCTAAGTTCTCTTTGAACTTTGCTAGAGCCTTGTTGGTATAAGAGAGAAAATGCTCGAGTCCATACCCTCTGACAGCAATGAGCACTTGGTGTTTCCAAAGAAGGTAGTTTGAATCATTTAATTTAAGAGAAATGAGTTGATTTTGTGGTTGAACCACAACTTCTGCATTGTTTAAGGATGTTAATGGAATCCCGGATGTGGTGGACTCACTAATGCTCATTGTGTAGAAAAAGAAAGAGGTGATTGATGAGTGCTCAAAAAGCACTAAAATTACCATGATTTTATGCACATTAATTGATTAAAAATATATATATTTATATGTTTTATCATATATTTATATAAATTTGTCTTTTACGGAATCACAGGTATTTTTATTGTTTTTCAGGTATTTTGGCTTAAAAACGTAACTTAAAGACTCGAAGAGTAATACTGGAAGCAATACATCACAAATATATTAATAAATAAATGGGGAAAGGTCAACAAATATGGAAAAATTGGACAAAATGGGTCAAAAAGGTCAAAAATGTCAAAAAGGAGAAAATCGCGCCGTCGCGTCGTGCAACTGCCCAACCGCGCGCCTAGCCACGCGTGCCCACGCCCACGCCCACACCCACGCGCCCCCAGCGTACTGTTACTGTTCACGCGCGCGGCTCTACGCGCAGCACCTACCCTTTCGCGCGCGCCGACGCCCATTTCGCCCCATTTTCGCGCGCAGTTGCCCCCATGATGTCATCAATGATCTCAGCAATTGCACTCCGCGTTTTCACCATTTTTTATCATTTTTTCACTCACTTTTTCTCTCCATCCTCACCTATAAATACCCCCTTCCCTTCACTTCTAAATACACCTCAAAACCATTCTTTTCTTCTCTTTTTTTCTCTCATTTCTTAGTTTTTAAGATTTTCTTAGTTTCTTTCTTAGTTTTTAGTTAAATTCTCTTAGTTTTAGAGTTCTTCTCTTTTTGAGAAGAACTAGTTATGTTTTTGTAATTTTTTAGCTTTTTGATTCAATAAATGGGAGTGTAAATTCCGCTTGGAGGTTTTCCAGCAACGGGAATAACATCGAAGTTCTGTAAGGATTTTATTTTCTTTACATTTATTTTTTATGTTTTATTCTTACATGTTATATTTAATTTGTCTGTGATTAAATTTAACTCTGCTGGCTGTTTATAAACATGATGTAATAATAACGTTATTATGCTTGCGAAATATTAAATAGGTGAAAATTTCTAAAATGAATTGATTTTATTTTTTTATTCAAGATTTTATATTAAGAATGTTAGAGAGAAATATATTATTTTTCATTACAAACTTAAATCTGAAAATTAGATTTTAAGGTTTAGTTATCCGGTCTAATTTAGAGTAGTGCTCTTTTATTTGTTGGTACAATCGCCCGGTAGTTAGAGTAAAACTCTATTTCAAAAGTTTTTTATAAGAATTATTATGTGAAAATGTATTAACAACATGTTTTCAGTAGTGGTTTTAAAACTTAAAAGTTAGTACTCGGATAATTAAATTTTTATGTTTAATTTGGACACCTTGAATAAAGTTTAAATTGTCTAACCCCACCAAAGGTGGCATTTAAATGGTTCATTTTAAATCTCTTAGAAAAATGATTTAATTTAATTAACCAAATTAGTTATCAACCCCACTGATAGGTGTTAATTGATTTGTTTAGTTAACAAAGAATATCTAACTCAATCAAAAGTGGTATTCATATAAAAAAGAGAGAATCAATAAACTATCAATTTATATCTTTAATGACTTAGATAATATGAGCAAACATAATTAATTTAGTTATTATATCCATAAATCCTCCACTATTATAAATGATAAAATTTGCATAAATATTTATTTAATCTGTATCTATGTTTATTTTTATGCTATTAGATTATATTTATTGAATCTGTATCTATGTTTATTTTTATTAGATTATATTTATTGAATCTGTATCTATGTTTATTTTTATGTTATTAGATTAGAAACACAAAAACCAAACTATCGTTACAAGATGTTTAGGATTTAATTTCGTTTTTAAAAGTTTGAATAATAAATTAAAAACCACATACATTCCTTCCTTAGATCGACCTTGGAGTATACTTATCATTTTCTTTGAAATGATTCGTGCACTTGCGAGAGTTTTATAAATATAAACCAAAGTATTGGCAAGAATCGGCGATGCCGGTTTTCGCTCATCAAGTTTTTGGCGCCGTTGTCGGGGAAGGAATAGCGTTTTTTTAAATTATTTATCAAAATTTTAAAAACATTTTTGTGCTGTAAATAATTGTGATTTTTTTTGTTTTAATAAAAAAATAATAATCAAATTTCAAATTTCAAATTTCATAAGAAATAATAAAAAATATATATAAAAAATAATTTTTTTTTGAATAGTAAAATAATTTAGAAATTTGAAATTTGAAGTAAAAAAATTTTACCGTTCATGAATAGTAAAAAATAATAATTAATATAGCATGAATAGTAAAATAAAATTACCGTTCATAAATAGTAAAAAAAAATTTAATTTTTTTTAAAAATAAAAATAAATAAATAATATAGTATAAATAGTAAAATAAAATTACCGTTCATGAATAGTAAAAAAAACTTAATTAACTTAGATTTTGATTAACTTATATTACATACATAAACATATATTTTGTTAACTTCATTAACTTAAATCTATATCTAACTTAACTTAATTAACTTAATAGCATAAAAAGTAAAAATCTAAGTGAGTTATGTCTAAGAGACTAGTTCTTGGAAGCCTTTATGCCACTAGTCTTTCCTAGAAACGTTGTTCTGGTTAGGATAATGATTTTTAAGGAGCCGTTGCACCACCATTCTTTCCTGGGAGCACTCTTGGTTAATACTGATTATGTTATTTTATCGTAAAATAAAATAATAATAATAATAAAAAAATAATAACAACAAAAACATAAAAAAACATGAAATAAAAATTTAAACTTTGTTTTATTTAAATAAATAAATAAAATAATAAACATTTTAAAAAAAAAGAAATTTTTTTTAGGGTTTAACTAGTTTTGTTTAGTGTTTTGTATTAAATACCATGTAAATTTTCTCTAAATTTTTTATTTTGTTGACAGGAGTTTTAAATTTACGTTTACAATAGTTTATGCGTGGTAGGAGATCCTTAGGAAACCCCCTTACACCATATGTAAATAATATTCATAAATTTAAACAAGTGTCAACAAAACTGGATTCCACCCATCAACCTGTTTTTGAGCCAAACATAGAACCAAGTCTTAATCCTTTACTAGAACCGAAAGAAATGGAAGAAAACCAACATGTTAGGGAAACCACTATGAAGGAGTTTGCAAGACCGGTGATTGGCACGGCAACTGCCGCTATCCAGTTGGGTGAGGCTGCTCGGAATTATGACCTAAAAAATATTCATTTTTCTATGCTTCCTTCCTTTTATGGACTGCCTAATGAAGATTCACTTTCCTTCATGAGAGATTTCTATGTTACGGTCCAAACATTCCCCCTCGGTATTCTAAACGAGGATCAACTTAGAATGAGATGTTTCCCCTACACCTTAAAGGATAAGGCCAAAGCTTGGTTAATGTCACTTCCCCCAGGTTCTCTGATGACATGGGAGAACATTTACAATAAATTCATGGGAAAATTATTTTCCCACCAAAAAACATCAGAGTTGAGAGGAAAGATTGCTACTTTCTCTCAGATGGAAAGAGAACCATTCCATGAAGCTTGGGATAGGTTCAAAATGTTTCTCACTTAATGTCCCCATCACAGCTTTCCCCTGCAGTTGCAGAACCAATTTTTTTACGATGGACTTACACAACAATGTCAGTTCGTTGTCGACAACGCTGCAGGAGGAGCAATGGGAGAAAAGACTGCCTCAGAGACGTACAACCTCTTGGAGATGTTGGGTGCTAATTCCCAACAGAAAAGATCACGAGTGAGAAAAGCTGGAGTTCATGAAATCGATTCTAGTAATGAAGTTCAACAACAACTTGTTCAACTGACCAAGCAAGTTGCCCTTCTCACTACACAAACCAACACCAATAATGAACAATATGGTTTGTATAGCAACATGGGACATGGTACTGAAGCCTGTCCATATCAAGGAGAAACAACAACTGGACCTGAACAGGTTAATGTGTTGGGAGCATATCAATAGAGACCAAGGTTTGACCCCAATTCAAATACCTATAATCCTGGGTGGAGAAATCATCCAAATTTCTCTTGGAGTCAAAACAACCCTCCTTTCGCTCAAAGCTCGACCTTGGGAGTATACTTATCATTTTCTTCGAAATGATTCGTGCACTTGCGAGAGTTTTATAAATATAAAACCAAAGTATTGGCAAGAATCGGCGATGCCGGTTTTCGCTCATGAGTGATATCAGATTTAGGTCAATTTTTTTTTATTTTTTTGAGTGTTTTTGGAAGTATAGGTTTTTTTACTCTTTTTTTTTACTTCTACTAGCCAAATATATACTCAAACAAAACCTTTCTTAAAGAAAAGAAAAAAAAATCACACCCACCGCTCGTTTCTGCGATTCATCTTGCTCGGTGTCGTTCATCTTTATGATATCTTCTCCAAGAGAGGAAGAGCTGGCGTTATTTATTCATGGTTGTTCATCGAAGAGGTAGTTGAAATTTGGGAGTCGTCGCGATTAGAGACTTGAAACCTAGGAGCCATCGCGATTAGATACTTGAAATCTGGGAGCCATCGCGATTCATCCACGATTTTTCATCTCTGCGATTCAACCTTCTCTATTTGATGTCAACCAAAACCCCTCTGGGAGCCATTGTGAGTTGGAACGAAGCAAAAATCTGAATGTGGAGATACGATAACACTGATTGCGGTTTTGGTTATGAAAAATGACGAACTAGTAGTAAGTAATTTCAAGTAGCTATTTTATTCAATTTTCGATTAACAGAAAATACATGGACTGGTGGTGACTCTGGTGGTAGCTTTTGGGTATGAAAAATTGATGGACTGGTGGTGAGTAATTTCAGGTAGCTATTTTATTTAAATTCTCCGAGCTTATTAATTTAGCTTCAAGTAGAACGCATAGAAACAGAAACATGGGCTAAGAAAGAATAGGTAGTGGTCGAAAACCATGCTTTGATACCATGAAAGGATTTGAGAATAAAAGAAAACTAGAAATTATATTTATCTTCTGCATTTTCTAATGCTTGACTTACAAAATGAAAATACATACAAATATATATAGTTCAAAAATTAAGAGGGAATGACAATTTACAGCAAAGCCTACATTGGCACATGCAGGGTATCATTACAGTTTGTGATATCATGTCTTGGTCCATGGAGGTGCTGGTAGCATATTGACACATGCGAGGTATTATTACAGTTGGTGTATCATTATAGTTGGTCCATGAAGATGGAGTTGCTGGTATAGTCTTTAACATTGCTAATGATTTGTTGGATCATATCACGACTGCAGGAGATGTTCTCAATGATAGAGAACAAATGTTGTACTTAGACTCTAATTACACCTCTTTAATTACTAATATCACAAGCAGGAAATGTGTTATTCCTCTTGATGATATTTTTACTTGAATGTGCATGCATGAGAAACAAAGAGAACAAATAAGTCTCCTTGATCTTAAGGTGTTAATGCAAATTATACAAAGCAAGTTAAGCATTCTGGAAATTCTACATATTAGCATCATTAGTCGAATGCATCTTCCAAGAGTCAGTCATCTCAGTCCTTTGATTCTACAACACAAAATTCTGGTAGTGACAGGCAAGAATCCAAAGTTTGAGCAAACACAATGCCAAATATGCAAGAAAATGGGTGACATTGCAACCAGATGCTATTTTAGATATAGTCAGTCCAAAAATGGTGGTCCAAATGCTAATTCTCTATCAAGAGATTATGGTCCTCCTCAATCACACTCGACTCAATTGCAAGCACAGATTGAAATGTCGACAATACTATTGACATTGTTACGATATTGTCACTTTTTGCACATCCCGATATCGAAACATAATATTCATATCTTTGGCTAAAATGTCGAGAAAATGTTAAGCATGCCGCCACATTGTTGAAAAAATGTCAAGAAAAAGCACATTTTTTTCAAAATATCGTAGATACTATGGATATTGTTGGGAAATTATTAACAAGATGTTGAAAAATATCGTTTCATATTAATTTTTTTCTTATTTTTTAAATAATTGACCTTTAAATTTATCTATTTATAGTTTTTTTTATCTTCAATCAAAATATTATTTATTTAAGACAATATTTTATACTTCTTTATATATATATACCTCATTTTTAAGTTTGATTTACTAGTTTTACCTATATACTTTTTTTTCATCATTTAAATTCTATCATATACTATCAAAGTTTATCCATTTATAATAAGAATAAAAATTATAATTTAAATAATTATTTCAGATTTTAATTAGTTATTTTGCAATATTATTTATAAATATATGTATTAAATAAGATTCTAATTTAAAAATATAAGTAATTGATTGTTTTGATATTTTATAAAATTTTACAAACAAATTCCATAATTTTGATGGAGTTTTCATAATTTGTTTTAAAAAATTCAAATTTTCCTTCGACAATGACAATATTTTTGACATTTCAGTAAAATGTAAGTCTCGAAATTTAGATCTATATTGAAATTTTAAACCTTAGTTGTAAGATACAAACATATCTAGTGATTCTTGTTATAACACAATGGAATAAGTGACAGTTTATCCTTTAAATCGTTTTGCCTTAAATTCTGGACAGAATCCTCAAGAATTTCTTGCCACTACTTTGCTTCAAACTATTATTCCTCAGCATTGGTTTATTGATATAGGAGTAACACATCATCTTAACTTTGATTCAGAGTTGGTCCTTATAGTGGTGATGCTTCTATCATACTAAGTAAGGGTAATACCATTCCCATTACTTATATTGGTTATGCTCGTATATCTAGTGTTTATAATGCATTAAGATTGTAGAATCTATTGTGTTCCACAACTTGAGAAAAAATTAATTTTTGTTAAGAAGTTATGTGAGGATAATAATGTCTATATTGAGTTATTTCATCACATATTTTGTGTGAAGGATTTGGATTTCAAGAGTATCATTTTAATGGGGAAAATTAAAGATGGATTGTACAAGGTCACTTCAGCAGCTTAACACAAGACTAATGTTCTCTGCAATAACACTGGTCTTAGTAGAGGATTGTTGCATGATAGACTTGGCTACCCATATTTTTTTGTGATTGAATATGTTTTAAATAGTATGAATATGGTTTTAGAACCAAATACTAGACATGAATTGTGTATTGCATGTCAATTATGCAAGTCACACGGGATTCCTATTTCTAATGTACATGTTAGATCATCTACTGTTTTTGATATCATTCATGTAGATTTATAGGGTCGTCTCCTGTAAGTACTGATCAATTTATGAGATATTTTCTACTGTTTATGGATGATTGCACTAGATTTTAATGTATTTATGTTCTTAGCAACAAGGTTTAGGCTACTTCTATATTTTTGCATTTTGAAGCAATGGTACAAAAGCAATTTAATACAAACATAAAACAGTTGTAGAGTGATGTTGGAACTAAACTAAAGGCTTTAGAAACACATTATTTCAAAAAGGTTATGTAAGGAGAATATCATGTCCTGATGCACCTTCTCAAAATGGTGTCATTGAGAGGAAGAGTAGATATGTAGTTGAAACTAGTTTGGGTATGATTGTGAGGTCAGGGGTTCCAACCGTGTACTGGGATTAAGGTTTTAAAACAACTGTTTATCTCATTAAATATTCACCATCTAAAACCTTGAATTTTTTCAACCCTTTTGAGCTACTCTATAAAACCAAATCAGATTATGCATATTTGAGTGTTTGAATGCTTGTGTTGTCCTTACTTTAGACCTTATAATAGTACCAAACTTGAACCAAGATCTTTACCTTGTACATTTTTGGGGTATGGCACTACTCACAAAGGGTATTGGTGTCTTAAATCTTCATCAAGGAAGATGTATTTTCTTCCCATTTTTGGTTTAGTGAAGCCACTTTTTTTCAAATTTGACATCTACCATCACAAATTTGTCATATGGTGCTATTACTTCTAATGCCAAACCTTCTTAGTCCAATGAAGTTCCATTCTTTGTCTCTATACCCACTCAACTTTCCATTAAATCCATCTACAATGTTTTCCCATACCTTATGCTTGTACACTTACATTATATACCACATCACATTTCTCTCTTCTATTGATACCTCAATGTCCTTACCTATGTTACCTGTAACTTCTATTGATCCATATCTTTCACCATCTACTCATCATAATCAAGATTAGTTCCCAACGGTTCCAATTTCTCATCTAGCTCATACTTATACTTTTTCCATTCAGTCTGATTCATTACCACTTTCTTTTGATCATCCAATAACTCCTACTAATAATAATGTACCATCAATTGTTTCTGGCTCATTTAGCACCTGTGCCTATTATGCAGCCTACCACAAGTGTTCCTTATACCTCAATAAATGTTTTTGACAATTTTGACATTGAATTGTCACTTGATTTGCCGTGTATGCCCTATGTTTCCATTGACTTGTTTCATAAATTAGGTCAACCATTGTCGCATTTAGAAAATATACCTAGTGCTTATCTTACAGCCGGATTTACACCAGTTTTTCATTAGATATCTACACCTTCCAATACTCATAGAATGGTCACACAAGCAAAAGTAGGTATCTATAAACCCAAAGCTTTCTTTACCATTAAATTACCTAAGCCATCATATGTTCGTGAAACCATTCTTGAATGGAAAGGTGTAACAAAATGTGAGTTTGACTCTCTAATAAAAATGGTACATGTGAGTTATCCTAAGTTTAGCTCTTGCATAAAACTGGTCCATACGACAATTACATGTATATACAAAAAATTTAAATGGAAATATTATTGAAAGGGTGTTTTTGTCACAACTTATAAGGTTTGAAGATGAACAATTTCCTCATTATGTTTGCAAGTCAAAGAAACCAATCTATGGTCTTAAACAAGCATTATAGGCTTGGTACTTAAAGTTTAGTGGTTGCTTGAATGATTTGGGGGTTGTATGCTCTAATTCAGATACTTCTATGATGGTTTATAATAAGAATGACATTTTGTTGTCCTTTTTATATATAGATTATATGCTCATTACAGGCAATAGTTCAATTTTCATTGATAATTTAATTGTTAAACTAAACTCTATATTTTTACTCAAAGATTTAGTTGAATTGAGTCATTTTTAGGTCTTGGAGGTAACTAAAATTGTTGAAGGATTACATTTATGTCAACACAAATACATTAAAGAATTGTTGGAGAAAGTACAATTGAATGAGTCCAAATCAGGTTCCATTCTTATGCAAGCATGTCAGGTTCTTCCTAAGCAAAATGGACAATTAATGATAGATATAGCCTTATATAGAATTGTGATTGGTGCTTTGCAACACTATACCTTTACAAGACCAAAAATTAGTTTTTTGGTAAACAAGTTATATCAGTATTTACATGAACCTACTGAGGTTCATTAGGTGGATACTAAAATATTGCTATGGAATCTAAAAGGAACCCAAAACCATAGACTAATAATATACAAGTCTAATTATTTGTTACTTATATCTTATACAAATTTAGATTGGACATCATGTCATGATGATAGTATGTGAGCGGATGATTATTGTGTCTACTTAGGATATTCTCTTGTGGCATGTCATTCTGGTAAACAAAAGATTGTTTCAAGATCGTCAACCGAATTAGAATTTGGAGCACTTGCTCGTACGATTTGTTAAGTAATTTAGTTTCAAAAACTACTTGAGGAGTTGAAGGTGACATTGTAGGAAGTAAAAGTCATATTTTATGATAGTATTAATGCATGGTATCTTGCCAAACATCCTATATTTCATATTCGTACTAAACACTTATAGATGGATTTTCATTTTATTATAGAAAAGTTAATGGTTGGTTTGATACAAGTTGAATACACACCTACTCAAGAATAAACTGTAAGAACTAAGCTCAGTATCATAGTTAGACCATGAGGAAAGGCCATTAGATATATGCATTGTAATGTATATAAAGATGTTGAAGTAATAGTTTTCTAGAAGCTGGTTTGATTGTATATAAAGATGTTGGGTATCAAAATATTGAAATATTTACCATGCTGAAGATATGACTTGATTAATACATTACTAAGGACTAAAAGGCTAAATTTAATGTTTTACTAGAAAGTTTAACATATTTCTCGAGCCAGAGCTTAGGGACTTTGTTTTATCTTACACGTATTGTATATATCGTAAAATCTTATATTTGACCCTTATGTCCTCCATTGGTGTTGTATACCCTATATAATGCCTATTTTTTTATCACATTTGTGAATTAACATGTTTTAAGTATACAATAATAATAAGTCAATTTATATGATATTAACATATAATGTAATATATTTTGTATTTTGCATGGACTTGATGCACAACTATGAAGACATTGTGGTTGTATATTTATTTAGATCCTTGTCACTTTGGTCGATTTAAACATCATCATGAGATTTTACACAAAGTTGATCTAGTAATCAACACTTATATGGACTTTCATGCTTTTTAGTCTTTAATTTAATTTGCATAGATATTTTCAACACAATAGTATACAAATGAGTTTTCGAGCTTCATCTTTTTAGGCTTTATTGAGAATTTTTTGAATATCTATACTATATGATATGATATGTTCTATTCTTTAAATCTTTGTGGTTTCAATTTGTCCTCTTATGATTTTTATTAGATTGTTTGATCTCGTTAATATTTTTTTCTCAAATTTAATATATTGCATGACTTTTTCAAGCGTCGAAATATGTTTTTTTGTTTGAAATTTAAAGTTATTTTTTTGAAAACACATATTTGATTAATCTTTTACTTCAATTATGATTGTTTTTCCAGGTGACATTGCTCCATGCAATTACTTTCCATGTTCTCGTGCTTTGAACCTGAGAGTGGGGGATTTGAGTTATGATAATGTACATAATCTATTGTGAAGATGAGTCATCTTTTCTTCCTAAACCCATTTCGATGTATTCTTATTCTAACTAATAACTATTAAGTCTAGTAAACTAGTTTTAAAAGTGAACAAGATCTAAAAGCTCTCATTTTCTTTTATTTCACGTCATCTTTTTTATGTAACTTTTTCATCATATTTTCATGGCCTACTCCTGCATTTAAAGACGTCTCCCTTTGAGGTACTTTTGTTTTGACATTTTTTTTATCTTACAAGTCTTGTATATATCGTAAAGTCTTACATTTAACCCTTTTGTCCACCATTGGTGTTGTATACCTTATATAATGCATATTTTTTAACACGTATGTGAATTAACATATTTTAAGTATGTAATAACAAGTCAATTTATATGATATTAACATATATTGAAATATATTTTGTTGTTTGCATGGACTAGGTGCACAACTATGAATACATTGTAGATATATATTTATTTAGATCTTTGTCGGTTTGGTCGATTTAAACCTCTTCAAGAGATATTACACATAGTTGAGCTGGTAATCCACACTTATATGGACTTTCATGCTTTTAAGTCTTTAATATAATTAGCGTAGATATTTTCAACACAACAGTATGTAAATGTGTATTCGAGCTTCATCTTTTTAGGATTTATTGGGATTTTGTGAATATCTACACTATATGCTATGATATGTTATATTCTTTAAATCTTTGTGGTTTCAATTTATCCTCTTATGATTTTTATTAAATTGTTTGATCTCTCCTTAATCTTTTTTTCTCAAATTTAATATATTTCATGACTTGTTCAAGTGTCGAAATATGTTTTTATGTTTGAGCTTTTAAGATATTTTTTTAAGAATACATATTTCATTAATCTTTTACTTCAATTATGATTGTTTTCTAGGTGACATTGTTCTGTGCAATTACTTTCCTTGTTCTTGTGCTTTGAACCTGAGAGTGGTGGATTTGAGTTTTGGTAATGTACATGATCTATTGTGAAGATGGGTCATCTTTTCGCCTAAACCCATTTAGATGTGTTCTTATTCTAACTATTAACTATTAAGTCCAATAAACTAGTTTTAAAAGTGAATAAGATCTAAAAGCTCTTTTTTTCTATTCTTTCAAGTCATTTTTTTTATGTAACTTTTTCATCACATTTTTATGCCAACTTATGCATTTGAAGACGTCTTCCATTGGGGTACTTTTGTTTTGACTCTTTTTTTTTTATCTTATTGGTCTTGTATATATTGAAAAGTTTTACATTTGACCTTTTCTATACTTCGTTAATGTTGTATACCCCATATAATTCCTATTTTTTAATCACGTATGTGAATCAACATGTTTTAAGTATATAATAACAAGACAATTTATATTATATTAACATATAATGAAATATATTTTGTATTTTGAATGGACTTGGTGCACAATTATGAAGACATTATGAATATATATTTATTTGGATCATTGTGAGTTTGGTCGATTTAAACCTCTTCATGAGATTTTACATAAAGTTATGCTGATAATCCACACTTATATGGACTTTCATGCTTTTAAGTCTTTAATTTAATTAGCGTAGATATTTTCAACATAATTGTATATAAATGTGTTTTCGAGCTTCATCTTTTTAGGATTCATTGGGAATTTTGTGAATATCTACATTATATGCTATTAAATGTGCTATTCTTTAAATCTTTGTGGTTTCAATTTGCCCTCTTATGATTTTTATTAGATTGTTTGATCTCATTAATCTTTTTTTCTCGAATTTAACATATTGCATGAATTTTTTAGGTGTGTAAATATGTTTTTATTTTTGAACTTTCAAGATATTTTTTTTAGGAATACATATTTGATTAATATTTAATTAAATTATGATTGTTTTTACAAGTGACATTGTTCCATGCAATTACTTTCCATGTTCTCATGCTTTGAACTTGAGAGTGGGGGATTTGAGTTATGGTAATGTACATGATCTATTGTGAAGATGGGTAATCTTTTCTCCCTAAACCCATTTGGATGTATTATTATCCTAACTATTAACTATTAAGTCCATTAAATTAGTTTTAAAAGTGAACTAAATCTAAAATCTATCTTTTTATTTTATTTCACGTCATTTTTTTACGTAACGTTTTCATCATACTTTCATGGACAACTTATTTATTTGAAGATCTCCACCTTTGGGGTAGTTTTGTTTTGACATTTTTGTTTATCTTATAGGTCTTGTATATATCGTAAAGTCTTACATTTGACCCTTATGTCCATCATTGGTGTTGCATACCCTATATAATGCATATTTTTTTAACATGTATGTAAATTAACATGTTTTAAGTATACAATAACAAGTCAATTTATATGATATTAACATATAATGAAATATATTTTGTTGTTTGAATGAACTTAGTGCACAACTATGAAGACATTGTGGATAAATATTTATTTAGATTTTGTAAGTTTGGTCTATTTAAACCTCGTCATGAGATTTTACACAAAATTGACTTGGTAATCAACACTTATATGGAGTTTCATGCTTTTAAGTCTTTAATTTAATTAGCGTAGATATTTTCAACACAATAATATGTAAATGTGTTTTCGAGCTTCATCTTTTTAGGATTTATTGGGACTGTTGTGAATATCTACACTATATGCTATGATATGTGCTATTCTTTAAATCTTTGTGGTTTCAATTTGTCCTCTTATGATTTTTATTAGATTTTTTGATCTTGTTAATCTTTTTTCACGAATTTAATATATTGTATGACTTCTTCAGGCTTGGTAATAAGTTTTATGTTTGAACTTTCAAGATATATTTTTAAGAATAGATATTTGATTAATCTTTTACTTCAATTATGATTTTTTTTAGGTGACATTGTTCCATGCAATTAGTCTCCTTGCTCTATGTTTTGAACCTTAGAGTGGGGGTTTGAGTTATGGTAATGTACATGATCTATTGTGAAGATGGGTCATCTTTTCTACCTAAACCCATTTGGAGGTACGAGGGATTTGAGTTATGGTAATGTACATGATCTATTATGAAGATGGTCATCTTTTCTTCCTAAACCCATTTAGAGATATTCTTATCCTAACTATTAACTATTAATACCAATAAACTAGTTTTAAAAGTAAACAAGATCTAAAAGCTCTTTTTTCTATTCTTTCACGTAATTTTTTTACATAACTTTTTCATCACATTTTCATGCCAACTTATGCATTTGAAGACGTCTTTGGGGTACTTTTGTTTTGACTCTTTTGTTTTATCTTACTCATCTTGTATTATATCAAAAGGTCTTACATTTGACCATTTTGTCCTCTATTGGTGTTGTATACCCTATATAATTCCTATTTTTTAATCACGTATGTGAATCAACATGTTTTATGTATATAATAACGAGTCAATTTATATGATATTAACATATAATAAAATATATTTTGTATTTTGAATGGACTTGGTGCACAACTATGAAGACATTATGGATATATATTTATTTGGATCATTGTGAGTTTGGTCGATTTAAACCTCTTCATGAGATTTTACACAAAGTTGAGCTGGTAATCCATACTTATATGGACTTTCATGCTTTTAAGTCTTTAATTTAATTAGCGTAGATATTTTCAACACAATTCTATGTAAATGTGTTTTTGAGCTTCATCTTTTTAGGATTTATTGGAATTGTTTTGAATATATACACTATATGCTATAATATGTGTTATTCTTTAAATTTTTGTGGTTTCAATTTGTCCTCTTATGATTTTTATTAGATTGTTTGATCTTGTTAATCTTTTTTTCTCGAATTTAATATATTGTATGACTTCTTCAAGTGTGGTAATATGTTCTCGAATTTATAAGCATTTTTTGCTTAAAGATAATTTATATTAAGAGATTGTTCTTTTTTAATTAATATGAGATATGATATTATCTTGATATAAAATTTATTAATTTAAAAAAATAATGATATATTAATAAGTAAATTAATCGAACATTAATTAAATGAATAATCATGAATTATACAAATTGTCACTCTTAATGTAATGAAAGCAATTCCATTATATAAAAAAATTATTTATTATATAAATATTTTTGCATTTATTGGTGTAAAAGAACTAATAAGAACCTAAAACAAAAACCTAAAAAATATGCTTATTATATGAAAATTTTGGTATTTATTAATCTAAATACTTGATGTGCGTTAATCAAAAATCATAATAATCTAAATAGCTTGAAAAATGTATATAAGTTAAGACATACTTAGCTTATCATAATACTAATGAATATGTTTAGTGATACCACATAAGAAAACATAACTCGTACTTTAAGAAAAATCCAAAAAAACATATAAGTTAATAAATCTAGTGGTATAAGTGTCCTAAATTTTAAGAGAAATCCATCAAATATTAGATAATAAATCTAATGAAATGTCATGCTTCTTCAGAGAAGTAACAAGATTTTAATAAAAATCTATTGTAAATAAGATATAAATAAGAGAATATGCTCAAAGACGTTTTCCATGATGCATCGAGAGAAATATAATCTTCATAGTAATTTTAACAATATCATTAATAAAATAATATGTAAAAAAGACACATCAACCATGGTTGGTACTAGGGGTGTCCATGGTCCGGTCCGGTCCGGTTTTTTCTAAAAAAAATTTAACCGGACCAAACCGTTCATATTACTAGGACCGGACCGGACCGTTTGAAATGGTTTTAAAAAATAAAAACCGGACCGGACCGTTTGACTTATAAAACCGTTCGGTCCGGTTTTATTTCCGGTTTGGTTCGATTTTTTTATAATTTAATGAAAAATAATGTAAATTTTTTAATATATTATTAAACCGGTCCGGTCCGGTTTGAACGGTTTAAAATTAATACAAATCGGACCGGACCGTTTGATTAGTAAAACCGTTCGGTTTGGTCCGGTCCGGTCCGGTTTTACGGTTTGGTCCGGTCCGATCCGGTTTATGGACACCTCTAGTTGGTACATTAGTATGAATAATTCAAATTTTACAACAATTTCATCAATGTCTAGAATAAAGGAAAAAATACTCAATAATCTCTTATGCTTTGCTGAGACAACTAATCTTTCTTATTGTATCAAAGTCAATAAATTAGATTTTAAGATAATTCTATCAATATGAATAAAATATATCAAAGAAGAGTCACGACGATCTTTTATGTCATACCAAGATGAATAGTCAATATTTCATGATATTTTTACTAATATGAAAATAAGATTAGATCTTATAATATCTTCGTGAGTTACTACCGATAGAGTTTGACAACCATTGTCGGTGATCTATTGGAATTCCGACAATCCATCAAATGTAATATATTTCATCCACATGTATATATATAATATTACACCACATATATTTTTGTATGTAATATCTTATAATATCTTCAATGACCCACCGGACGTAACATGTTATATTCACTATGATTTTGGTAACCCACTAAATATAACATGTTATATCTATATTTTTTTTATATAACATTGTACATCTTAAGATTGTTGGAGTTTCGATGAGGTTCTCAACGATGATTGTTGAAAAAGTGGTGGATATGAACTTGATATAATTTTATTAAAGATATAAAATAAGAGCTATTTTAGTCTTTCTATCATGTAATTTAATATAAAATCATGAATTTTGTGATGTGTTATTAATTAGAAAAATTAAATATTTATTAAAAATGAAATTATTTAAATCAAAATTTGATTCCAATCGTGCCTTTTCCACTTGGATAATGTAATGTTTTTTTTGTGTCATCCAGTAGTTCCGGCCCTTTAGGTGATGTTTGGTTGGAAGGAATGGAAAGAAATCAGAATTGATTCATTCTATTTTGTGTGTTTGGTTGGATGGAATGGAATCGATTACTAAAGGAGAAGGAATCAAAATTCCTTCCCCCCCTTTAGGAATCATGATTTCATTCCCATCTAAACTTTTTTTCTTTCTAATTTTACTCTCACCCTAAATATAACTCTAAACTCAAATCCCAAAAACCAAAACCCTAAATCCTAAAACCCAAAACCCAAAACCCTAAATCCAAATCCTAAAACCCTAAATCCCTAAACCCTAAACCTCAAATCCCTAAACCCCAAATCCTAAATCCCAAATCCCTAAACCCTACACCCTAAATCCTAAACCTTAAAACCTAAATCCTAAAACCCTAAACCCAAAATCCTTAAACCCAAAACCTCAAATCCCTAAACCTTAAACCTTAAACCCTAAATTCCAAATCCTAAAACCCTAAAGCCTAAATCCAAAATCCTAAATTCTAAAACCCTAAACCCTTTTTAGAAAAATAATAATTTTAACCCTAAACCTTAACCCACAAATATAACCCTAAATCCTAAATCCCAAACCTCAAAATCCTAAACCTTATTTGGAAAAATAATAATTTTAATAATATATTTCTTTTTAATTAAGTAATAATTATTTAGAAAAATAATGATTTCAATAATTTATTTTATCTGACGAAAAAATAGTAATTAAATGACATTATTTGAACTTTACTGAATGTATGGGTATTAAGGTAATTTACAGCTTTTTTCATTCCATTCCAGTGGAAAACCAAACATTGTAATCCTTATTCCGAGCTTGATTCCAGTGGTCAAACCAAAAAACATTGTTTCCTTTCCATTTCATTCCATTCTGATTCCAATTCTGATTTCATTCCACGAACCAAACGCCACCTTAATGATTGTTAATAGTTCATATTTTTTAAATGTTTCTATAATGACTTAAATCACCTAAGATTTACTATAAGGGTGTTTATGTATGTCAAGACACGATAATACGGTATAGGTAAAAAAAATTAATAAAAATTAATTAATAATTTTTTTTATATTTTTAAAGTTTTCTTATTTTTTATTATAAATAAATATACTAAAAAATGGAATAAATTAAGCAAATTAATATTATATAATTAATACAAAAACACAAATACTAAGGTGACATTTGGTTCGTGGAATGAAATCGGAATCGGAATGGAATGGAATGGAAAGAAAATAATGTTTTTTGGTTTGATCACTAGAATCAAGCTCGCAATCAAGATTATAGTGTTTAGTTTGCCATTGGAATGTAATGAAAAAAAAAATAGTAAATTACCTTAATACCCCCTACACTCAGTAAATTTCAAATAATGTTATTTAATTACTATTTTTTCGTCAAACAAAATACATTATTAAAATAATTATTTTTCTAAATAATTATTACTTAATTAAAAATAAAATATATTATTAAAATTATTTTTTTAAATAAGGTTTAGGGTTTTGAAGTTTGAGATTTGTGATTTAGGGTTTAGAGATTTAGGATTTAGAGTTTAGGGCTAGTTATGGGTTAAGGTTTAGGGTTAAAATTATTATTTTTCTAAAAAGGGTTTAGGGTTTTAGAATTTGGGATTTTGGATTTAGGGTTTAGGGTTTTAACATTTGGAGTTTGAGGTTTAGGGATTTGAGTTTTAGGGTTTAGGGTTTTAGGGTTTAGGATTTAGAGTTTAGGGTTTCGGGATTTAGGTTTTAGAGTTTCGGATTTTGGGGTTTAGGGTTTCGAGATTTGGGGTTTAGGGTTTAGGATTTAGGGTTTTGGGATTTAGGTTTTAAGGTTTTAGGATTTAGGTTTTAGGGTTTTGGGTGTTGGGGTTTAGGGTTTAGGAATTTGGGATTTTGGGTTTTGGGTTTTGGGTTATATTTGGGAAAAAGGGTAAAATTGGAAGAAAAAAATTTGAGATAAGAATGAAATCATGATTCCGTACCCTACATTCAGCCCAGCCAAACACATAAATAAAAGGAATCAATTCTGATTACTTTTCATTCCCTCCAACCAAACATCACCTAAGAGCATACAATTGTCCCCCTTATTTTAATATATGTACCAATAGATTAGGCAAGTCAAGAAGAGAATTCTATTTGCGTAGGAAATTGAATTTTTTTTATATATTCCAAGAATACGGAAAGACTGGTATTTTTGACGGGTATTTAACACTATATTTATTTTCATAATTCTCTCACTTTTATCTTTCATATTTATTTTTATCTCTTTTGAAAAAATTATTATATCCAATCCAAAACTCTACCGACTTTCCTTAATCAAGCTTATAATCTCTCGAATGCGGCCCAATAATTTCTCAATATATAAACGCATCCTTGCACGTTAATTGGATCCCAACGAGTCTCAACCAATCACCTTTAAGGAAAAATATCCACTTATCCATAAGTTTTTTTTCTCTCTCTCTCTCTCTCTTCCTTCTTAAATATCTTCTTCGACCTGAAACCTAAATTTTGATCTTCAAAAATAGATAAGCCATCTCTATGAGTAATTAAAAAATGGAGATCTATTTCAATTTAATCTTTTTCTTGTTCCCAACTAAATTTCAGAATTTCTTTTAAGCTTCAAATTATCAAAAAATGTATAAAAAAAGAAAGGTTAATGAGAATTAGAGCATGAACTTTCCCACCAAAAAATAAATTACTTTACACTTCTAGAATTATCTCCTTGAGATCTTCTTCACATCAGGAGATCATTCCATGTTAGGGCAGATGCCGAGAGAGAGCTCGACATTTTTGGACACGTAAAAATATGGTATCATATTAGGGATTCGATAATGGGGCCAACCATTGCAACCCAATAAAGCAACCAATGGAGGAGTCCTTTCAAGCAACCCAAAAGCAAAAGCTTCAAATGCAACGAGAGATGCATGAGATGTTCATTCAACTACAAGCTCAAATGGATTAGCTGAGTACGAGAAGAACAAAAATCGGGACATCACACCAACAACCAAATTCTTAGTAAACACATGGGATAATTTTACCTCGAGTAGTTTGTTTGGATTTTCCACACTATGATGGCACTGATGATCATATCACTTGGATTGACTAGGCAGAGTAACTCTTTTCATTCCACCAGACCCCTACAACTGAGAAGGTGTCGTTAGCAGCCTACCACCTAGAAGGAGGAGTGCACTTCTAGTTCTAATCTTTCAGGAAGACTCGAGTTTGGGTTACCTTGGAATTATTCAAACAAACATTGAATGATCGCTATGGTCCAGCATTCCTAGATGAATATTATGGGGAGTTCACCAAGCTCACACAGAAGGGATTTTTCCGTGAGTATCACACTCAATTCGATCGACTATTCACAAGGGCTGATTCATTAACTAAACAACATATCAGTTGTTTCATCAATGGGCTTGGGGAAACCATCCGAGCTGATGTTCATGCGGAAAATCCACAAACCCTCCCACATGCTACTGGCCTTGCACATTTCCATGAAACCAAACACTAACTTCAAAAACCCAAATACACTACACCCAACACTAAACCGAACCATCCAAAACTTCTAGAAACCAAAACAAAGTCTCATTCAGTCACGACCAACCACAACCCTAACTGTTAAATGCCTCATCGCTGATGAAATCCAGGAGCACCGGTGTTGTAAATTTTGCTACAACTATGATGAAATCTAAACTCTAGGCCATCACTGCAAGAGATTGTTCCTCATTGATTGCAAACTCATGTACGGGGAATAAACAAAAGGTAAAGAGTAATTTTAACCTGAATCGGAAGTGGCTAAAATCTCCCTTCATGCCATTACAGGAACCACGACGCCTCAAATCGTGCGGGTTCCTACCAAAATCAAGGGACACTCACTAGTGGCTTTGCTGGATATAGGAAGCTCTCGCAACTTCCTAAATCGGGCATGGGTCTCATGGATCAGGTTAAAGGCAGAAGAAGGGGCTTGGTTGAACGTGATGGTGACTAAGGGTGAAAAGCTATGTTGTATGAGGCGCCTCCCAGATACCCCAATCAAGATCCAAGGAAACCCATTCCAGGTGGATTTCTTTGTCATCAGTTTAGAGGGATGCGACGCCATCCTTGGTGCGCAGTGGCTAACAAATCTTGGGCCAATTCTATGGGAATTTGTGCGCTTAATGATAGCATTTTGATGGTAAGATAGGTCGGTAACTCTTACCGGCGTACAACCACCAGCATCCCAAGTTGTTGGCCAACGTCGAATGGATAAGGAACTTTGGGCAAATGGAGGATAGGAGATATTGATGTGTGTAATTGTATAAGCTAACCCTAGTGGATATGAATACTTCACCAAGACTAAAGCCCAACACCCACACTTGGCCCAAATTTTTGAAAGTTATGCCCACGTATTTCAAAAACCCATATTGATCCCACCTGATCGGTCCCATAGCCACAAAATCAACTCAAAACCTAGGAATGGAGCTATGACAGTAAGACCCTACCATTACCCATACTACCAAAATAAGGAAATAGAAAATTTGATGGAAGAAATGTTGGAGAGTGGAGTAATCTGGCCCAATATCAACCCATATTCATCCCCGGTGTTTCTTGTTAAGAAAAAAGATGGGTCTTGGAAATTTTTGCATGGAGTATTAAGCTCTTAATATGGCCATTATCAAGGACAAGTATCCCATACCGATGATAGATGAGTTGCATTGAGCCAAATATTTTTCAAAATTGGATCTGTAGGCTGGATATCACCAAATACCAATGCATCTGGTAGATGTGGAAAAGACTGTTTTCCACACAAATGATTGGCGCTATGAATTTTTGCTAATGCCTTTTGGACTCACTAATGCACCTCTACATTTCAAGCATTAATGAATGACATTTTTAGGTCATATTTGCAAAAATTCATTTTCGTATTTTTTGATGATATCTTGATATATAGTCCTACTTGGGAATCACATTTGCAACAATTATAAATAGTGTTCTCAATATTATCTGACCAATAACTCTATGTCAAAAAGAAGAAATGTTGTTTTGGAGCTACATAAATTCAATATTTGGGGCACATTATCAAGGAAGGAGAAGTAAGAATGGAACCCAATAAAATTGCTGCCATAGAAGATTGACCCAAGCCAAAGTCGATAACTGCTCTACGTGGCTTCTTGTGGCTAGTCGGTTACTATCGAAAATTTATCAAGGACTATGGAAAGATAGTTGCTCCTCTGACAAAAATGCTGAAAATAACAACTTCAAGTGGACCCCGAAGGCCAAAGGTGCATTTTAGGAGCTCAAACAGATGATGGTTCAAGGATTGGTGTTGGAATTACTTGACTTCACAAAAATTTCATTATTGAATGTGATGCCTCTAATTCTGGTGCTAGTGCAGTACTCACTCAAAGAAGGAGACCCATAGTTTTCTTTAGTCAAGCTCTCAAAGGGAGGAATGTAGCCTTATCTACCTATGACACAAAGATGTTGGCTTTGGTATTAGCATTTCAGAAATGGAAACCCTACTTGTTGGGAAGGACATTTGTGGTTCGTACCGACCACAAAAGCCTTAAATATTTGTAGATTCAAAAATCACTACCTTATTTTAACAAAGATGGCTTAACAAGTTAATGGGATATGACTTCTCTATAGAATACAAGCAAGGCAAAGATAATTCAGCAACAGATACCCTATCCAAGCAAGATGAATCGGTGCAAGTGATGGAAATATCATAGTTAGTTCCAATCTGATTGAAGATCATTCATGATGAAAACAAAAACCACGTGGAGATGCAAAAGCTACATAAGTTGTATTAAGAAGGAGAATTTCTAGAGCCATGGACATGTAAGGAAGGATTACTCTTCTACAAAAATAGAATTTATCTACTTCCCTTTTCCCCATTGATGACAAAATTCATTCAAGGTTTCCATTTTGCCATCTATGAAGGGCTCCACAAAACACTTTATTGCAATAGTGTCACCAATCACTGCATCAAACGCTCCCCAAGCTTACTATGAGAATGTCCTCCAATAATATGGAGTACCACAGTCCATAGTAAGCGATAGAGACCCTTTGTTCACTAGTTCATTTTGGAAGGAGCTATTTCGACTACAAGGGACCAAGTTTCGTTTTTCTTCATCCTACCATTCGTAGATAGATAGAAAAACAGAGGTAACTAACCACACTCTAGAAATGTATTTACGTTGTTTTACAAGAGGACACCCAAAACAATGGACATGCTGGTTGCAGTGGACAGAGATTCGCTACAATACTAGTTGGCACTCTTCCACCGGATTCATACCATTTGAAGTGGTATATGGATGCTGACCACTGGTCCTAACATACTATGAGCTAAGGTCTGCCCGGGAGGTCGAAGTGGACCAAGAGCTATGACTAAGGGATCAAGTTCTCTGTCAACTACAATAACAACTTTTCCAAAACCAAAGAAAGGATGAAGGTGACATATGTCAAAGGAAGGAAGGATCAACAATGTGAAGTAGATGATTGGGTCTACCTTAAACTACAACCTTATCAATGACACTCGTTGACAGGTGATCGAAGGCACAAGCTATCTAGTAAATACTATGAACCCTACCAAATTATTGAGCACATCGGACCTTTGGTATACAAATTGCTCCTACCTAAAGGAAGTAAAGTTAATCATGTGGTGCATGTCTCGCTAATCAAGAAGCAACTTAAAAATCACTCAAAAGTGGTGAAAACTATGCCGAAAGAATTGGACAAAGCCATCGCTGCTCTCTAATAGCCTTGTGAACAAGGCCATTTTCAAGAGAGTAGACTGTTGCGTGCCTTCCCTTAAGGAAATTTAGCACATTTATTTTATTTTTTTGATTCTTTCAACTTCAATTAGTCATAAACCATGTCTTTTGTTGTTGTGATCATATTTTGAAGCCACGTTTGTGTTTCAATGATGACCTTATTGACATGTCCCGTTTCCCATTTTTCAACTTTAATTCTACATTTTCTTAAGAAATAGAAGTTTTTTTTAGTTATAAAAAAAATGTATAAATAGAGAAAAGTTAACGAGAATAAGAGCGTGAATTTTTCCACTAAAAATAAATTACTTTGTATTTGTAGAATTTATTTCCTTAAAAACATTTGACGTCAGAGGGTCATTCCACGTCGGGACAGAGTCTGAGTAAGAGCTCGACATCACTGGGCAAGTAACATAATGTAAAACCATTTGATAATCAAATTTATTTTTGTCTTCACATAAACAAAGAAAAAACATGTTTGATAGGGAGAAAATAGAGACTGAATTTGTAATCATGAATGATTTTTTTCTCGGTTGCTGAATTGGGTTTATTTTTAAGAAGAATGAGACAAGTAAATGTTTTATTAGGCGTAACTTTTGTTTAATACGATAATCTTTTTTTAATAGGAACTGAAAGAGGCAACGGAGAAGTGGTTGGGGCTTCAATCAGATGGGTTTAAGATTTCTGGGTTTGATTTGAGAGATGCCTAAGTGGGTCATTCAGTGGCGTATGAGTTTGATGTGGAGGTTGAAAATCAGGTACTTCCTTTGCATCTTGAACCCATAGCTCCATTGGACCAGCGAGTTGAAATGGAGCCAAAACTGGTGGTAACCCTTCCTCGGATTTAGTCTTCTCTACAAGCGCATTCTTATCTCCGGGTTTACCCATTTCCTCGACCCAAAATATGGGCCAATCCACGTAGTCCCATCTATTCACATCTTCCAAAAGCTTGAAAGGATATGAGGCTTTCATTACCGGTGAGTAAAATTTGAAGGCTTTTTTTTATTTGTTGTGTTGTCAATGTTTTGTTTTCTCAAGGATCATGAGTGATTATATAGGCTTAAAATTTCAAAGATATTAAGAGAGTAACCAACTAATTGGGATCTTGTTAATTCTAGTGTGGCTCAAAATCACTTGTTGTTTGTATGTTCTCTATGGTAAATTTGAGTGTGATTATGCGTAGTGACACAAAATTGTTGACAACACATGCCATTTCCAACCTGTTTAAATTGATAAAATTATGGTTACAAAAATATGCACCTTTTGGTATAATTACATTTCAAGGATTATTGAATAAATTTCGTAGTACCTCAAAGGCTCAAAGAACACCATTTATGTCCTGAGAACCGAGAAGGCATTGAATTTTTTTGGTATCAACCTTGCAGCATGATATAGATGTTGGTGTCTTGAAGAAAGTTATACTAGTTGAAGATGATGTAGTCACAGTCAAGGGTGCCCGATCAGTTAGCCTTTGACACCCTTTTAATCTGCCTCTTCCCTTAAACCGAACCAACAATGGTTTGGCCTCTGGTTTACTTGTGTCGAGCTTCTTCTAGGACTCAAAGCACTCCCTTGCTTTCACTGCACATCGTTGGCCCTTCCTCTCCCACAACATCATCATCTCCCTCTTCTAGTAACCGGCTTAAGCTTAAGCGGCTTGCTCTGGGCCTCGTGCAATTGTCATCAAGATCTAGAACCAAAGCTATTGAGTCCTTTTCTTCTCTGAATTTCCAAGAAGAAGCTACTTCGATTTTGACTCGAAGTCATTTTGTGACGATATGGCCTCTAGCTTCCATCAATGGTTCAAACTTAAACTTGCTTGGTTTTGAAACACTTCTTGCTTCTGTACTTGGTCCTAAGGCTAATAAGAAAGGTTCTTTCAAGCTACTTGTAGATTTTTTGAGAATATTAAGTTGTAATAGTGTTGTACAAGTTGTGAATTAGTGTAGAACAAGTTGTAATTTAGTTGTTGATACCAACTGTATTATTCCTAAATTAGTGGAAATTTGTCTACCTTTTAGTCCTATTTATAGTGATGTATATACATTTGAATTAATCTGAGAAAATAAAACAAGAATTCAGTTTCTCTCCACCATCTCTCAATATTTTCTTCATGGTATCAAAGCATTTCTGAAAAAAAATTCACCAATTCTGTCCAAGGAAGATTTTTTGAAATCCAATTGCTCAGTCGTTGTTCTCCGGCATCAATCCTGGTGGTTCTCTGTTTTAGCTGTGCATTGTCGTTCATCTCTATTCATCGTCGTTGCCATATGGTTCATCTCTGCATTCTGTTTCAGCATCGAGACTTTGTAACCAAATCAGCCCAATCTACCCAGTTTCAGCCCAATAGACAGAATCTGCCTAATTTTAACCCAATAAACCCAATCTGTCCATTTTTAGCATAATAGACCCAATCTGCTCAGAAAATAATTGGTCCAATCTGCCCAAATTGAAATAACATTAGTTTTACGACAATCCGAGCATCAATGGCCACAGGAAAACCTATCATGACCGGTTACAATGGAGGTTCCACCGAAAATAATATTTTACCCATCACCAGTCACAAATTAAATGGGCATAATTATCTTCAATGGTCACAATCTTCCACTGTCACTCAATCAGGTAACATCACCAACGTTTTTAGTGTGAAACAGGTTAAGAGACAATGGATTATAGATTTAGGTGCTTCAGATCACATGAAGGGCGATGTGTCTCTTCTTGTAAATCTTAAAACTTCCCAAGAAGGACACACTATCAGAATTGTTGATGGATCAATATCCAAAGTAAAAGGGATTGGTTCGGAAAAAATTTCAAATTCTTTTATTCTTGATTCTATCCTTCTTGTTCCAACCCTCGATTGTAATCTCCTATCAATTACTAAACTCACACGTGATAAAAATTGTGTGGCAAAATTTGTTCATAATTTATGTGAATTTTAGGACTTGGATTCAGAGAAAACGATTGGCAATGCTAAAGAGTGCTTGGGACTCTATCTTCTCAACAGTGAAAACCCTCCAGAAAGACAAATCCTCCAAGTTGTGTCTGAGGTTCAGTATCAAAATAAAGCTTTATTAAATTTTAATTCCAATAACAATGGTGAAATCATGTTGAAACACTATCGTCTTGATCATCCAAATTTCTTATATTTGGAAAAACTTTTCCCTTCATTATTCAGAAATAAAAAGTTCAAAGGATCTTAAATGTGAAGTATGTGAATTCTCAAAATATGTAGAAATTGATCGTCATTTCATTAAAGAGAAATTAGATGGAAAAATCGTGGACCTACTATATACATCTACTCATAATCAAATTGCATATATCTTTACCAAAGCATTACCTCGAACAAATTTCGAAAAACTGAGTTTCAAGTTGAGAATGATTAATATTTATTACCCAACTTGAGGGGGAGTGTAGATTTTCTAAGAATATTAGGTTGTAATAGTGTTGTACATGCTGTGAATTAATGTAGACCAAGTTGAAATTTAGTTATTGATATCAGTTGTATTATTCCTAAATTAGTAGGAATTTGTCTACATTTTAAACCTATTTATAGTGTTGTATATATATTTGAATTAATCTGAAAAAATAAAACAAGAATTCATTTTCTCTCCAACATCTCTCAATATTTTCTTCACTACTTAAAGCAGATGTGTCAGCAGAGACATTTGTTAAGATTGGGTTTACAATGGAGAAGAATTTGAAACATGGAGATAATGTTGAGTTCAAAAACTTTCCAGATTGGAGGACCAAGCCTTAATCCATGACGATGCGTTTTGAGGTGCTTGCGAAGGTAGATGGTGACAAGGTTGTGCCAGAAACCTGTTGTTTTGGAGGATTCTGTATGACACCAAATATGCTTATAAACAACATAACCTTGTCGACCATACCTATTGTTCACCCACCTTTGAACCCCTTTACTTTGTAAACTGAGTGTTACTCATTTTGCATGGTTGCTGAAACAGAGTGTAATGTCACGTCTCGTTCAAATTATCCCTCAAAATCCAAATAAATGGTGCTTGCCTAAAGGATCTACACTTTTCTACCTAGGAAAGTTCTATAGTGGCCTAGAGATGTATAGAAAGAGCTAGAGTTGGATAGACTCAACTCAAGCTTTGAAGACCCTAGAATGTTCTAGAGCATGCTAAAGGGTGCAAGAATGGGCTGGAATATTCTAGAACGTGCCGGATGGTTCGTGAAGGATGTAGAAGTCGTTGGAAGCTTACGGAACATCCCAAAACTTGCATGAAGGAGCTAGACAAACCTAGAAGACTCTAGAGTTGGCTAAAAGGTCCTAGAACCTTGTGGCATATTGTACATAAAACTATAACTCTCTTGTACATTTTAGAATTAGAATAATCTAGAAAGTTGTGGCATAGCCTTAAGCTTGGAGCCATACTATAAATAGACCCATTGGTCTCCATTTGTAATCATCTTAGGAAATCCTTGAGAAATTGTAAGATAAACTCTCTCTAGAGCAATACAAATCATTATTTACAAACTCTCTTTTTAGTCTCTTTAGAGTTTGGTAAATCCTTGACATTTTCAATGCCACGAGGAATTGAAGTACCTGAAGGAGGAAAAGAAAGTACAAGGTTGAAATAGAACAAGAAAAAGAAGAGGAAGGGTTTTTGGTAATTGTGGTGAAGAGAAATGAGCTAAGAAGAGAGGTTTTTAGGAGTAACAAATGGTAACAGTCACATTTTGATGACGAATAATGAGTTGATAAGTGGTGTTTAAGATGGGAATCATGTGATTTTATGCTGGGTACGAGAATACCAATATATGAGTTGGTTTGTTCATGCTCAATTTTATTCACTTAAATTCTATATAGCTTTTTGCTCAAGAAATCATATTTTTTTATTGGATTTTATTTTCTTCTGTGTCGCATGAGTTTTAGTGAAATATGGATTTTTAAGAGAAAATATATATAATTAAGCAAATGGTGGAAATTGGATAGAGATATGCAAAGATTGTTTTTAATATATTATTATAACGTAAATTGTTAATATAATAAAAATAATTATTAATGATAATTTTATTTAATAATAATAATATTAATGTATAATTAATATTATATATTTTTGTTACGATAATATTGATACTTTTTTATTAATTCAATACAACTTGCATGTTTAAAATTTGAACCCCAAACGCAATTGCAAATGGTAATAAAAAAGACATGCGATTTCCAAGACTTATAAATATAACGAACGGTGCTATATCGGACGAGCTTTACTATCTATTATTAATATAAAATTTCAAGGGATGATTTCTTTTAATTCTTTTATTTAGTATAAAGCCGTACATATATAGCATGGGTTCACATGATTTTAATTTTTATTAATATTAAATAATTAAAAAATTAATCACAAGTCTATAATATAAAGCATTTCTCAACTATATTTAATAGAAGAATTTAATTATTATTTAAATGAAAATTTAATATAAGTACAAGAATGCCGTTTTTCAATTTTGACTTTTCTTAAATACTTAATTTTTTTTTTTTGAAAAATAAGTTAATACAACCTCTTTCATTAATTTTACAAAATTAATCCAACGAGGGTGGGTTGGTGTTGTGGTTTCGTCAGGTTGCCGATGGGACGGGATTGTATCGAATACTCTCTTCTTATCTATAATTTATAATTTATCTTTTATTTTTGTTTAAAATCATTACGAACACACATCTAATACGAAAATCCATATAATATTTTAATTTTATTTTTACTATAAAAAATTATAATACAAATAATCCAACAATAAATATTTTATAATAAAAAATAAAATTTTAAATTAATAAAAAATATAAAAAAATAAACAATATTTTTATGAAAGGATTTAGAATAAAATATATGTGAATAAATACATTATCCTTTTATATTAAATAATATTAATAGAATCTTCTTACAAACTAGTTTGAAATAATAATAATAAATTAAAAAATTTAAATAACTTTTATAAAGAAAAATTATTGATGTTTTAATATAATAAAAATATAAATGAAAAATAAAATATAAAATATATAATACATTGCTTATAATCAATTTAAATTTAAATATAATTAAATCTCTAAAAAAACTAAAAAATTAATTTTTTTATATATTTATTAAAAAAAAATACAATCTCCCTCCTTATCCCACCTCATTATAAAATTTGAATCCCCGTTTTCTATTCTCCATTCCCCAGTTTTTACTTGATAGATCTAACGGCATACATTGTTAATCTAATTGTTGAAATATTACTTTTTTATTAATAATTTCAAATCACTACGTACATTATTTATAAAATAAACATTTGAAATTTAAAAACAACTAGACAAGTATACAAAAATCAATCAAATGATCCTAGTCTGACTCCATCCAGTCAATAAAGTACCAGCTACTTCTAGTAATAACTGACCTAAATAGTATGACATGAAAATAACTGACCTAAACAACAACCAAATAGTAAGACATGAAATCTTACATTTGGTTGACTTAATAACTGACCTTTTCTTGCATCCAATACGGGCCTTCAGCCCTGTAAACTAAATTACATGCCTTACATTAGAATCAATTATTGTTGTAAAGCTCAAAATTATACAAGGAAAGCATGTTAGAATAAGCTCCATCAAAATTATATAAAATAAAAATATATATATAATCAGGAAGAAAACTTCTCTTCGGTTATGTAGCAAGGGAACTAGAAGCCGCTTCTTTTTCAACAACCACAAAAGGGATAGGTTTGGTTGGGGCTGGCAGGCGGCCAATGCTATCGACTTTATCACTCTGTTTTGGAGGAGGCCTAGCTGGTTTAGGCAACAATCTGCCTTTCTTTTCAAACCACTCAGGCTTTAACAAGGCTCGGAAGCCTAACTCGTTGTAATATACTCTTCTAACAGACCCACCAGCAGCTTCAACTGCAGCCTTAGCTCTAACAGTAACTCTTGACACCTGCAAAGTTCGCTTATCAGCTGAGCTTCAACTTTGCACATAGACTATAGCAATTCAAGTTCCAGAAAAAAAAATAAGAAAAAGGAAGAAAAACAATTCATGATCAGCAAAAAATAGGTTCGTATAAGAAAGATCTTGGATGATGAGATTTCCATCTTTTTGCCCTTTTGGCTAGTATATTTTATATGAAGGGTTTACCTCCAGATGAATTGGCCACTTGATCTCATCAGCACCACGGCCCATTAGTCTTACACCTTCTTTTATCTGCTTCCCTATCGCCCCTGCATCCTGAAATAATGGAAATTTCTGGACTGAGATATAGTTCAAAAAGAAATACAAACTGCAACATTACAAAGAAATTTTTACCTTAAGTGTTTTCATTGTAATCAACTCTGAAGAATCAATTTTTCCTGCATTTATAAGCTTAGCAATCTTACCCAGCCCTACTGGCTGCCACAGAACATATACATACAAATATCAGAGGATCAAATAATGATAAGGAAGATAGGCCTAAATAATGAAAAGTCTTTAGAAAGAGATTTCTCTATGTGAGCCTAAAGCGACCCATTCTGCTTGAGATAAAGGTATGGAAAACAAAAGAACAATGTATAGGAAGACTTTAGACATTTTTTTAATGAAATTTGGATCAAGATTTGTAAAATAAAAAATTTGGTATATGTAAAAAATATAAATAACAAAACATACAACGTACATGTTTTTTTCCAGCTAAATCTCCCCCAAAAGGAATGCCAAGGAAAGAAAAACGGAACCAAAAGTAGGGATATTGCACAAAATAACTTTCAAACAAACCTTAATGAGATTTTCAACTATTCTTTGTCGTAAAAGATATGAAATAAAAAACAATTTCATATTGCATAACGTCAATGGGATCTTTATAGGATGGACTTTCTGATGAAGAGCATTAGTCTTAATGATAGATAAAACTATCACCTGTATCTCATGTAGTTCATAGACACATTCTAAAGGTCCCAGTATATAGAAACAGCTTATAAGGGGATGATCAAAAGAAGATGGCTGAAGAAAGATTGTAAACAGGAGGAGAAGGGGAACTCGGGGAAAATTATAGGCATGAAATAATGCCGCTAATCTTCTTTTTGATATGACAAATAGGAGAAAAGTAACAGCGTCAACAAGGTTCCTCACTACATAGACTAGTAAATAAGAAGTATATTGTGAACACCCTACACGATAGTTCATTATGACAGTTAAAAACACTCCTTCCATAAAAACTACAATAGGGATATTCTAGTAAACATGCTACGCACACTCAAAAGAAATGAAGCCCCAATATGAAGACATTCCATTCTAAAAGGTAGCATCAGAAGTAAATTCATCGGTCATGCATGATCCAAAAGTCATAGTATCACTAACCAACAGTTAGATATATACATAATTCATGGACCTCGCAAAATTTCTGAGGATTAACTATATAGTATTCAGATTCCTACATCTCATGCAGCACATCCAAATACCTTTTGTTAGTTATTTGAGAAGATTAACTAAAAGCACTACCTTTGGGTTGTGCACTTGGTATGAAGCAGAAATTTTTATGAGAAAGCCTCTTTTAGTCCCTCGCATACCACAAAATTCTTTTCTTTCTTTCTTTATTTCTTTCTTTCCTTCCCTTTTTTTCCCTTCCATTTTTCCACTTTTCCGTCGCATTCCACTGTTTTCTAGGAAAACAAACGAAGCTTTTGTTCATAGATATCTAGTAATTTTGACATACCTGAAAGGTAAGGCTAAAAGGGTTCTTGAACCCTCTCTTGGGCAAACGACGTCGTAAAGGGGTCTGACCACCTTCAAACCCCAGCTTTCCAGAGCCTCTTGCCTTCTGACCTTTATGACCCCTTCCAGCAGTCTTGCCCTTCCCAGAACCAATCCCACGACCTTTCCGAGTCTTCTGTTTCCTCGGAACTTTGTCTCTCAGATCATTCAGGCTCAAAAGACTGTATGCTCGGAGTACCTGAGAACCAAAACCTTCTTTGTTGAAAGCATGGCATTGTATGAACTCTAATGGTTGAAATGTTATTGGTCGAGATGTGAAAATGGGTTTGTTGCAGACTGAGAAGCCAAGAATTGAGGTTGACAATATTGAAGATAGTTTTCTCCTCAACATTTCTGGCTACAAGTTCAATCCCACTGCGATCTGATTTGTGAGTGACTTGAAGCTAAAAAGTAGAAAGTTTAAGGTTAATTGTTTTTTCTGATTTATTACATTTTATTTTAAAATAGAGGAAAGGGATTTAACAATTAAATCTAAGCAAAAAGAATCAAACAGAAACCTTTTGATAATATGACAGAGCCCAGTTACATTCATTACCTATTACTAAAAGCCGATCCAGCACAACTACAAGCCGATGACCCAAATGTAACAGTAATCTAATGATACTGAGAGAGATTCTTTAATTTGCGATAATCATGGAACTTAGTTATCTTCGGAGCAAATAAATCATTTCAAATGACCAGCTAATAACATAAATGTGAGAATCACAAAAGATTGACAACATGTAATTACCTATATTTTAAAGCTCAAATTAAAATTGTTTTATCATTATTTGAGTAAACAAACTCTATACGATATAATGAGTAGCATATCTTTTTAAGTGAATTTAATTTACATATATGATTAACACATGCCAAATAGTTGGATTTGTGATCATTCTTTTGGCTTAGAAGTGTTGGATGTATTGTAAGAGACTTTTAGAACAATTAAACACTTTATTAAGCAAGAATTAATACATGTTTTTCTAGGTTTTAGTTTTTTTAGTAACATTTACGCACTTGCACGCCCAAATACATATACACTGATAGGATTCGAACTCGTGCACTTACAATGCTTATAAAAAACATATATCATTATAGTACAAAACAATTTGACCGCCTAATTTGTTAACAAGGAAAAGAAGACCCACCAAGCTTAAAATATTACAATTATGTCTGGTCTGGAAAGACGCTTGCAAAATCAACATAATACCAAATATTCCAACATATATAGCAGACTAGACTAATAACCAAGATGATTTGATCTTCAATTTTCACAAACTGATCGATGATTATGCAGTTTTAGAGAACCTGAAAGGTTGGTCAACAAAGCCATACGGGTTTTGTGAAACCTTCTAAAATGTTAATGGGCAAAGGAATTGAAGTTGGTTGAGTGCATTTACAGAAATAACCCAAACCCTTTTTGGGCAAAGCCCACATAGAAACATGCTCTTGACGCAAGTAAGACTAAAGCAAAGTGGTGCAACATCTTGTTGCTAAAGATGATGAAATATATTTTCATTTGAAAACCTGAACAAATGCTCAAAATTTAAGAGGGTGTTAAAGTGAATCTGCCACTCACGCACACGGGGTGGCCCAAAAAAAAATACTTGTATATAATTCTTTCTTCACTTTCTCTGGTGCGAGGTCCAGAGATAAACTATATCAAAATGTTGGAACTTCTTCAGCTCATTCCCAGCCTGAAAAGTGTGGTCATTGGATTATGATGTCTCAGTAAGTCCATGGAATCAATTTCTTTCTTGTTGAATAAAGCCCAAGTCAGGCTTAGTAAAGCACCTAACAGCTTCCTCTAGAAAATCACGCTGCAAGAAAAGCTTGAACCATTAAGTAACTCTGTTTGATCCTAATAACAATAAATTAGAGAAAGGAGTATCAAAACAAGAAGACACTAGATTAAAACGAAAATGTGTTTCATAGCTGTAAATGCTGAAGAAGCTTATCCACCATACTTCTCAATAAATTAGAGAAAGGAATATCAAAACAAGAAGACACTAGATTAAAACGAAAATGTGTAAAACTAACTTGATAGCTTTAAATGCTGAAGAAGCTTCTCCACCATACTTCTCTGCTGTACCATACTAAGAGATTCTGAATTCATAATTGCATTGGAAACAACAATGACTGTAGACGGTGAAGCAGCATTGACCTAGAATAGAATAAGAAATACTGGTAAATAAATCTTGCAACAAAAGATTTCCATTGAGTACCAACAACAATTATCTATTATTCTTTTAGCATGGAAGGTTCAGATGCAAGTAAGAAAAAAACAACCGGCTTAGATCCAATCATAAGATAATTTTTCATTTACCCAAACACGGCCATTTAAGCCCACTGCTATCTCAAAAGAAAGCTTCTTCCCTAGTGACTCAAGAACAGGACATGTTGGTGAGCTGAGCAACCTGGTAAATAGAAGGAAAGTCAAATCGGCATAGAAAGGAGAAAAACCCTCAAAATCCTACTATTCAATTGCAAATTGAATATATTTAAAAAAACAAAAAAAAAACTGTGAACTGAATTTATGTCCGGGGAAAAACGAGAACCAATGTTTTTCTCCTAATAATTTTTTTATACTACAAACAAAAACCAATGTCTCACATTCTTGAAAGGCCAGTTGAACATTCAAACATAAATCCATCTTTAAGCTGGCCAAATTCTGCTGCTTTTCCACCGGCTACATCATCAAAAAAGGAAAGAAAAAAAACTAAATAAAAAATATCCTTTCTATTATTACACAGTATACTGCCCAATAAATAATAATGAAGGAAAAAACAAACCATCAGTGCAGGACAATTCAGGGTTCATGCCAGGGTTTGCTTTCACAACTCGAACATAAATCAAAGTACCTGGCTGCCATGCAATGTTTTTAGTTTATATAATGAAATAAAGAACAGACAGACTACATTTGAAATCAAAATCAGGATCCATTATAACTTCCTCAACATAAATTTAACACATGCACACACCTGAAATTTTGGTATGTTTCTTCTGGTTCCTCCTTCAAATGCAAGCACAGGCAAAAATGCTAATGAAGGACTTTTAATGTCAATGAGAAAATTCTGCAAAAAAAAAACGCAGAAGGAAATAGTAAAATTGCTGTTTGAAGCTCAGGAAAGAAACATACAAGTTGAAGGCGTTTGTGGTCAAGTTAGACAGAACATGCCACCAATGGAAGCACATAAAATAATAGAAGAAAATGAACTTTAACATTTACAATGGTGGATGGAAAGAGTTAACTCGAGAACATTTTGTAGCAAGAAACACTTACAAGAAAAATAAACTCATATCAGATTCAACACAACTTCAATAATTCAAGATGAATAAGGATTCCTTTTAGAACAGAACAAGACATTTTCTACACATATATGAAGGATGGCTTTAGAACGAGATAGATTTAAGGTCAAGCAATATACTCTTCCGCATTAAATAACAATCCTATTGAAAGTGGACAAAAAACAATTTTATTTATGTATTAAGTCATCCTACTTACTACGGTTTGCAGTTAAAATAGAAACTCAAAACCAGACATCCCAGATTCATATGTAAGAAACTAAGCTGAAGCTGGAAGACAGTTACTACTGAAAGAAAACTAAAAACAATTCAAAGATAAAAATATTTTAAAACTTTACTGCAAAAGAAAAAAAATCTAACACTTCTTACATCTGCTTTGGAGTCCACCACAATTCCCAAAACAGAATCATCCGTGCAAGGCACGTACTGTAGATGAAATCCAAACATTATACAAAATAAAAATATCATAAGAGCTAGAAGTGTGCTGAATAGTATATATTATTCAGGGATAGTATATCCTAAAAACATTGCACCAACAAAGTAGCTCACACCCTCTTCCGACATATTGTATATACACAACAAAGCACAGGATAAATTATATGTCAGTATGTAACCTCGTTATTATCAGTGATGAAAATGATTTCAGAAAAGAAAAAAGGGGGCGACAAGGTAGGAGTTAACTAAAAGGACCAAAAAAAATTCTGAAAACATCACATGAAAAGAACAGCTCAAACCCTTTTTTGGGAGCTTTCAACCCAATATTTGTTTGGTTTTGAAAATCTCAATGTTCCCGCCTTCATCACCGATATACTATCACAGTCCTGATATTAAGAAAAAAAAATTGAACAATAATAAATTTATAAGTTAACAAGAATAAATGTATTAATAACTAATAAAAACAAAGAGATACCTGCCGAAGGCCACCGCCAAGTTTTACAGTTTGGTTAGTCATGCTTGAAAGATCAAGGACCACATCACCAGGCACCTGGACAACTCCCATCCCCACAACCCATAAATGTCTTAAAATAATTTCATATCAAGCTATGCAATGTCAGAGATAACAATAACAATCATATGTAAGAAAATGAAAAAAGAATGTGTGTGTGAGAGAAAGAGAGAGAGAGATTCACCACCAACTGGTCGACTAAGCCAACTGGTGAGATACTCTTCTTCTCAGCCATTCTAGCAAAAGACTACAGAACAAGCCAGTAGCTTTAGACAAGTGAATTGGCCAATGGAACAACAAGTTTCTCTGCAATTATATAAAAAAAATCATATGTCAACCAACTAGTAAAGCTTTCTTTCTTCGAATATTATTTACAAACTGATTAAAGAAGAACTAACAGAAATGCAAACACAAAATAAACTCAATTACATTCAAAATCAGCATCATATTTTTTATTAAAATGACAAAAACTAAAGAAAATTAACAAATTTATGGTATTTGAGGAAACCATGGCCTCCCAACTTTCTAGTCTTCAAAAGACTAAAGCGTCCCAATTAATATTCCAAAAATATATTTCATTCTCACTCTTTTTCTTAATAATCAACATTGCTTAAATAGTAAAAACTTAACAAATAATAAGATATTTAGTGCTAAAACATCTCCTAATATCATCTTAAATAATCATTTAAGATAAAATAAAATGATATAAAAGATAATAATTATAATTATGGGATATTTCCCCTAAATCTAAACATAAAATTCAAATATTAAATAATAATTTGATATCGTGACATTCCACTATGCTTTCAAAACCGACATCCACGACATGATAGTTACTCGTTATCTACACTAACCCGATGGTAATCCTTTCCCCATCGGCAGCTACACTCGTCTATCAATAGTAATGCTAGTGGGCATCTTAATCTAGCCCCTAAAATACCACTTTCATAGATGTAAATATTTGCAAAGGTGATGCCCGACTTTGATACCAAATGACACGAATTCACTTCGTATCTTTTATTAAAACGAAAAAAACTAGAGAAAATTGATGAATTCGTGGTTTTTTCAAGGAAACCATGGCCTCCCAAATTTTTAGTATTCGAGAGACTAGAGCCTCCCAATTAATATTCCAAAAATATATTTCATTCTCATTCTTTTTCTTGACAATCAACATTGTTTAAATACTAAAAACATGACAAATAATGAGATATTTGCTGCTAAAATATCTCATTATATCATCTTTAATAATCATTTAGCATAAAACAAAATGATATAAAAGATAATAATTATAATTATGGGATATTTTCCACCTATATCTAAACTTAAAACTTAAATATAAAATAATAATTTGATATCATAACACATTGTTAATGTTTTCTTGTGGACACATATCAAGAGAAAAAATTACTTTTGGAATTATGAATAGTTAAGTGTCACCACCTTAATGACAACAAAGCAGATGACACAGCAAACACCTGTGCATATTGAATGAAAAATCATCACATCCACTTAGGGCATATTTGGTACAACCCCTATAAAATACAACATGTGGAGGGATGGGTTTATTTGGATCAGTTTTGAAGAAAAAAATCATAGTTTTATTACAAAACTTCAATAAGATGCATTTATATATTATTCTTTCTTTTTCCTTAAGCTCGTACATTTTCTCTTTTAACTAAAAAAACAAAATTACTATTTAGCTTTGTCGAACTTCTTAATACAAGCAGCACCAAAAACTATTCAAAATCATTGTTGTAAGCAGGTGTTTAATTAAGGCTTATGCTTTTTTGGTTGAAACTTACACCTTAAGGCTTTTACACCTCAAGGTGACTGAGGCTTTAATCACAAATGGTTAATTTTTAAAGTTGGTTCATGGTTTATCTATAAAATCTTGACCCGGTTTCACAAAATTAAAAAAGATAGCAAGTCATAGATAAAAAAACAAAAAGTAGAATGTCATAATCTCATGAACAAACATAATTAGGTTTGCTTCCTTAACATTATTCGATCTTCTTTCACCCATCAACTTTTTTTTCCTTTATCTCCAACAACTTTAAATTTTATCAGTCACTAAGTTACAGCATTACAGATCACATTAACCCTAACTATATATTTGTATTTTTCTTTAGGTGCCAAATTAATATTTGAACAATAGACCCATAATTTTAAATTACTTTTACTATATTTTCTAAGTTTTTTAAGTTAAAGTTCAATGTTTACGTCTTAAACTGTCTCGAGACTTGATCGTAGCCTCATTTAAGGAAAATGAGCTCGGTACTTCAAATAGCCTTTACAACATTGTTCACAACATTACTGCTCAATTTGTTCCAAACTTCTAGTTTGTTATGTCATTGCCAAACGCACCTTTAGTAGGAATGGACACGAGTACGGACAAGGACAGTTTTCGATACAACTATCCCCAAACCGAAATGTAAAATCTGTATTCCAAACTGTCTGAAAGTCGTTACAGTTCGATGACAGTTTTTACCCACGAGTAACAGGACGGGACGGGTAATAAAAAATACCTAAAATTAAAATTATTTTTTCTAAACTCCTTAAAAAAATTATATTCAACCTGATACAACCAACACACAATTAAAAATGAATAATTTTGCTTCTAACTTAATAGAATAAATCCAAAATTCAATTATCCACACATATAACAGCATAGGATACAAGTAAAATATTTCAAACTCATACAAATATTGGAAACTAACTCATAAAATATTCCAAACTAACTACAAATATTGGAAACTTACTCGTTCTTGATTTTCTATTTGATAAATCCATAAAATTCAATCAAACCAAATAAAACAGACATGCAAATAGTTTCCAGCAAAGCTATATTTTTCTGAAAAACTTGTCGAGCTGAAATGATTATACTACAAACCCTTCATGTCTGTAAGGTTTATCCTTTATTATCAAGGACTTATGCACCACAAAGCCAATAAACTACTTAGTTCTTTTATGTGCTTTACCTTTAACAAACAAAAAAAAACTCAGCTTGAACTCCTATAATGGATGAAAGTTTCTCAACAAAGATTTTTATACCAGTTATCTTTATGACTTTCATGCCATGTATGTCTTAAAGAAGTTCATAAGAGACAATCTATAAAGGAAGAATTTATTGTACAAATGCCTTATTTCATGCACCTCCAGAGTCATTGCACTTTTTATAAAATTATAAGATTAATAAAGTGCACCATGTAAAAGTATATAACTAAAGTGTTTCTTTAATTTTTTTTATTTGGATTTTATGACACAGGAGGACTTGTGGAACGTTGCAAAAGAATTATATAATATTAGAATCAAACAATGCTTTCAAAAATGGTTTTTGCTTGAAGAATAAACAAAGTAGTCCTGTCCTGGTAGGAGTAAACTAATACAAGTTAAAATAAGATATAATCAATTGCTGAAAACAAAAGGGGTTGTTCAATTGTATTAATATATACAGCTAAGAGTACTTTGAGGAGCGGAACAATTGATGAAACAAGCTTCCAAAATTAAAGACAGAATGATTATAGGAAGAGCTTCATATAATGAAAGAGTCAGAAAAATTGTCCTCCACTGTCAATATTATAAAGTAAAGCACAATCAAACCTTTTACAAATACTTCTAGCTATGTAAAACAAGAAGGGTATAGACAATAATATACTTTAGGTTTGATTCGGTTTGATTTAACAAGGTAGATAGGACGTGATATTATCTGAGATTCCAGTTATCCTCTCAAAGTGATTAGTGTAAACAAAACTAAAATTCCATATATGATCGTTAGGCATACTAGGTTGTTCAAATTAAAAGTTCCCAATGAAACGAAATAAAAGAAAGAAGCATTTTTTTTGTGTTTGAGCTATTAGGGCTGTAAAACTGAATTATCTTCCCGTCTAACCGCATAACCCGAAAACCATTCGGACCCATCTTTTGAACTACAAATTATAGAAGATTTAAACAGCCCAAATCCCAAGTAACTGAATTTAAGCAAAGTACCAAAAACTATTTCAAGAATAATGAAGTAAAGCTTGATTATTGACACAAATTCCAGACAAAAAAATTTGAAGAACCTATTCAACTCAGCCACGACTTTGAACATGAATTGAAAACTCAAAGGTAGAAGTGAACGAGAACTAACCAAGTAAAGCAGAGAGAAGTAGTGGAATTAGTGAGCAGTTTTGCAGGTCCCAATTGAGAATTAAACAGTCTTTTTTTACAGAAAAGTTCACGGCCACGGCAGGACCAGGGGGAGAGAGCAAGAGACGCAGACGGCAGACGCTGAGATGAGGACCGCGACACACGCAGAAATGAGGGTGGCTTCGATAGCATATGAGATTCTCAGAAATGTTCATTTATATCTGCTGCGAAGACAAAACCCTAATTATTATTAATTAAATAAATATAATTAATTTATCTTATAATCAAAATAACTGTATTTGATTTATAAATGTTATTTCATATATTAAATAAAAATTTAACTGTTCATACAAATAACCGCAAATATCCACAACTATAATTATTTTGTTCATTCAAAAACCTTTACGATCTGGTTACTCCCTCCTGTAGAATGGACAAAAGAAATGGTATATTGGATTATTAGTAGTTAGAAATGAATAACATTTTAATTACGATTATATTTATAATAATATAAGATTGTATAAAAAATTAATTATATTTATTAAATTAAATTATATATTAATTAATAATTAGTATTTATTAACACCAATTTTAGTAATAATTATAATTTTTTATATTAAAAATTAATTATATTTATTAAATTAAATTATATATTAATTAATAACTAATATTTATTGATTTTTTATTTATATACTTAAAATTTTAAAAAAATTAAAAAATAGTTTATTTTTTATTTTTTAATAATTATCTTAAATCGTTATCAACGGATAAAAAAACGTTCTTAAATTATAATAATTTTTGAACGATTTTAAATATAAATTTTATAATTCAATTTTAAAATAATTATATCTATTACTATTTTCACCTATACCTATAACCATTTATAATCTTAAACTAGTGGGCTTGTATTTCATTTTAAGGTAACCATCCTTAAAGTTGAAAGTAAATTTTTAATTTACCCAAAACCTATCCATTAAGATCCCCAACTAAAGGAAGAAATAGTAAATTAAAAAGGTAGAGAAACCACCATCAGAAAAACCCCATAAACCCCAACACTGAGATTAGTGGCTAATAATAATATAAATTTTAATCATACTAACCTATTAAATACTAAGAAAGAGCTCGATCAAATTGATACTTCAATTTATTAGTACTTCAAGTTTGCATTAATCCAAATGAAAACAGAAAAATGTTTTCATTATTCCCAATAATCATGAAACGGACCTATCTTCAAAAATATAAATCATTTCAAACGACAAGCTAATAACCTGATAATCAAAAACAAAGAGAAGAGTATCTTATATGATGCAGATGAGAGAGGGAGTGGAATGTGGAGACCATTGGCTTAGTGGAAGGCGACAATGAAACTTACCAAATTGCAATATTGCAGGATTCTTGACTGGCAGCTTTGGTGCCCAAACGGAGACAATGAAATTAGGGCAAGTAGAATGATCAAATGGATAGGGGGATTTTGCAGGTTATGTGCATTAAATTACACTTCATCGGATCTTTAAAACTATTTTGATAAGTTATAAACATTTAGAATATTAACACTAAAATATATATTAAAAATATTTTGTAAGATCAACAAGTTAAATAATAATTGATTTAGGTACTGAAATAAATGTAAATTATTAATATAGTAATATAAATGATATAGTTTAATATGAAGAATTTAAAGTTTTTTTATAAACTAAACCAAATTGAATTAGGACGCAAATCAAATTGAATTTTTTAGAACAATCTAATTTTTTCGATTTACTAATTTTTGTGTCCAACCTTATATGATTATTAGCAAAAAATTCGATAGTTTTTCTCCAAAAATAACCATAATTAAAAAGACATGATTTGATAATAGTTATTTTAATACTAAAATTGTATTTAACTGAAATCGAACATATATTAATATTATTTTTTTATATACATATAATTATATAAAAAATACATTTTTAATAATAAAATACACAACACTTAAAATAATTAGATTAAATTTTATTTATTCTTACTTTATATTTTTTATTATACTTAAAAACATGTGTTAAATAGTTAAAAAATAAAAATTAATATAAATATTTTAAATAACGTAATAGAGTAAGAATTGTGTTAATATTTGTTTTTTTAAGATTAAATATATTTTTGAGTAAATGTTAAATAATAAGAAAAGTAATTAAATTATGGAAAAAATACTACTAGTTTATAACCTAAAATTATTACTCAAATATAGACAAAATTAATACAAAATGATTATAATTATTAGTATAATTGTTGCTATATGTTCACGAGTACCATCTTTATATAATTTCTCTTGCTATATGTAAAAGTATATATATTACTTTTAAACATCCAAAAACATAATTTTAAGCTATTAAAAAAACAACATATATGCACTACAATTTACATAGAAAGGGATTAAAATAAAACTCAGTTTATAAAAATAATTATGTTACTTAATTATCCAATTAAAATGTTATTTTATTAATACTTTTTTTAATGTTGTATCTATGTTTTCAAGTAATCTCTTAACCACACACAAAAAAAGCAAAAAGTAATTACTTTCTTCGAAAATTTATCCAACTTTTTATATATTTAATTATTAAATTATATTTCTTTAATTGAAACATTAAAGATTTTAGACTTACATTCAATAAAATAATGATTTGATAGGCCACTTGGTTTAAAAAAAATATGTAATTTATTTTTTGAAATTTTAAAACTTGTATTGTAAATCTATTACTCATAGTTTGATTACTATTTAAATATGTGAAATTCATGTGTTATATTAATTTTTACACATACTTGTGATACCTTAATTTGATTTTCACACTTGTGATACCCTAATTTTTAGAGATAAATTTATCAATAATTAAAATATTAATTTTTCTTCAAAAAACTAGGGTACCATAAGTATAATGAAATGAACTATAAGCATGTTGAGAAAGTAAAACTTTGATAGAAGTATTAATTGATGAGTAATTTATTGAATCTATTTCATTCTAATTGAGTGCTTATATAGCCTCAGTATGACTAGAGTAAGTTAGTTATAACTAACTATACAAGTGTAAGTAATCCACTGCATAATATTACATAATATATTACACGATAGCTAGAGTACATCTAATATTAAAGCATATACAAAGTTATATCTAATAGAGAAATAAATAAGATTATGAAATAGTTAATTTTATGTCAAAGTTAGATAATATTCACTTAAGTTTCAATACACATCTTTTGTTCTTTTAACAATTGCGTAGTAGCTTGCTTGAATGATGTAGCATAAATGTTGGATTAAAGGGGAAAATAACGGATAAATAAATAAAAGGGAGAAATAAAATTTAAAAAATACAATTCAATGATATAATTGAACAATGAAAAATATATGGTAAACATCATGAAAAAAGATAAGTTTCTTTGATTTCGGTCATTGTCCTTTACTTCGAACATGGATATTATGAAAATTAGGTTCCTTTAGATTGGTTGGGGAAGCATCGCTTTTACACATTTTTGCTGCTTCCTTGGTTCTAAGAATTGTTGAACATGTCTCTTTTAGTACACTAAGTTGACCATGTTTCTTATTAGAAATAACCGCCTTTCTTGAAGAACACCTGAAAAAATAGATACTAGAAGTTTCAAATATTAATTTTTTATCTCATTTAACAAACTAAAGGAAATGTCTGTAACAAACTAAAGGACTTACCATTGAGGCCTCGCTAATTTCTTTTGCATCAAGGGCGATTTTGTCTTTTCCAAGCCATCTTCACACTTTTTAACTACTTTAAACTGGCATTCTTCCTTGATTGAATTCACAAGACTTGCTTTATGTTTCATAGAGACACTACATGTCTGTAGAGTTGTGACAGTACATGTCTCATATTCATTTTGTCTAAGGCAGTTCTCATTTTTCTAATATGAAAAGGATTAATTTTTAGAGCTTCGATCAAATTCATGATAACAAGAAAAGCCAAAAATGTTAGAAGATAATTACATGGATTGCACTTTGATGCTTTTTCATTGATTTTCCACCTTGGAGTCCTGCTGGTGTAATTTCCTTCAGAGGGGTTTGAAGTTTTTTCTCCAAATTTGCCTCCTTAAGAATACTTCTTTCCTGAAAGCAATAAGTTTTTCAGGTCACATATAAAATTGGACAAATGTAAATGATTTTCAATTAATATGGTTAGGGAAAAAAGCATTTACATCAGTTCTTAGTCTGAAAGGTTTGGGATTAGTGGGCTTTGGTTTCCTGTACTGAGGTCCAGTGGAAGTAGATGCAGAACTCTTTTTCAAAGTCTTGTGTGTTACTCGGTTAACCTGCACTCGTTTTTCAGTTTAGTGTAGGCATTAGAAACCATAATAATAGACATGAATCACAAGCAATATTATGACTTATTTTTTTCAAATGGGAATTCAATATACCACCTGCTGTAGCGGCTTCTTAGGGGTATCGTGGTTGCTAAGATCTTTTCCCTCCTTCAGTTCTCTGTAAATTTTACACAAGAGTCATTGATAGTATAAAGCAAGTTATATGGAGATAAGCAAAACTTAAAAAAGGTGATGAGGTGCCACACCTATTATCATCAGAAGCTGAAGCATTTTCCTTATCATCACTATCTATGACTTGACCATTGCCTTCTGCGCCAAATACCAAAGCATTTTCTTTATCATCATGAGTCATATCTTCTGAATTACTAATATCCTTTGAACTATATTTTACTTTCTCTTCCTTGTCATCTGCTGAACCATTGATGTTCTTTAATGGTCCAACTGTAGCTTGAAACTTTGGATCACTGTCACCTGGCTCTCTGGAACTCTTTGATAAAACTTCATCAGGGTGCTCAATTCCTGTCGCCTTCAAACACTCTTTGTTACCATTCTTAGAAAGACTTGATGCAGAACACTCTTCCAATGAGCCACATTTTGATCTTTCTTCAATTTTCGTGTCATTTGTATTAGTGTCAATCCATTCATGAGCCTCAGGACCACAACTATTTAAGTCTTTTTCCTTATTCTTCCTCTTCAACGAGTCAAAAACCCGGCTTTTGACCTCCCGCACTCTCTTTTGTTTTACAGTGGAATGTAAAGGCAATGGCATATTATGCTCCATTAGATGTTTCTTGTCACCAGTTATTTCAAGTTCCTTCTTAATACGAGGATGGAATGAGTCAAAAACCCGGCTTTCGACCTCTCTTCCTCTCTTTTGTTTTACTGTGGAATGTAAATGCAATGGCTTGTTATGCTCCATGTGATGTTTCTTATCAACGTTTATTTCAAGTTTCTTCATAGCAGCACTTATTTTTCCCACCTTGACAGCCTTCTTTGGAGAGTTAAACACCAGAGCTTTTGCAATGAGTTTGTTCTTTGGCATTGCAATGTTCACATCTTTAGGGTTCCTAACACTTCTAAATGTATCTGGATTTGATATTTGCTTTCTATTCCTTGGAGTAGTTAAAGCCTTGGCTGTGGCAGCATATGATTGCTTTGAGTTGGCTTTTGGGGTTGTACTGATTTTTGAAATTGGTCTTCTGTCTCTATCTTTAACATCAAATATCTTTTTAGAAATTGAAGAAATCAAAGCCAACCTTGATAGTCTAGACTTTGAAGATCCTGGAGGAGCTGTAAGTGGGCATTTCATACTTGAACCAACAAACCAAAAGATAAAGGGTATTATTGTATCAATCCCAATTCTCAACTCACAGTTAAAAAACATGAGAAGCTTTGCAGGCTTACCTTTGTGGCTTTCTGCTGTTCAATGCCTTTTGAAGCCGTATATTTTGAACCCGTATATTTGGACTTCTTGCTGCCATAACCTGCATAAGTAATCATTGTGATGTCTAAATTCAACAACAAAACAAGTTTAGACTAAACCAGAAACTTAACACTAACTCTAAGAACGAAGTTTTTATATATTGCTTCAGAGTCCATTTCTTCTTCATGCTTCTGGTCACAACCTGTAAACAAACCCATAAACACAGAAAATGATTAAAACCATAATCAGCTTAGAAATGTACAAAAAACATATATTTTTTAAGTTAAAACAAATATATAAGAGTAAAAAATGAAACTTTATTTGTAAAGCGAGTTTATGTTATGCAATTAAACCTAAAGTACTAATCAGCTTAAAAATGCAGAGTACAAAAAACATATATTTTTTAAGTTAAAACAAATATATAAGAGTTAAAAATGAAACTTTATTTGTAAAGCGGGTTTATGTTATGCAATTAAACCTGAAGTATTACACACCTAAGCAAAGAGGAAGCTCTGAAAGATATAGTTACTATTATCCTGAGTTAAACTGACACATTCCAGTCAAACTTCATCTACCTAGTTAGATTTTACCATGTTTCATATACCAATTCATGTCAATCTTTTAACTTTGTGAACACAAACTTGGCCTTATTCTGAATTCACCATCTCCTAAAAAGTATACGGAGATGACCAAAAAAAAGTGGAAATCCACATATGCATTTTCAATTAATTTGCCCCACAAATCCATTTTCAATTACTTTCCTCCACAAATCCATTTTCAATTTCTTTTAACTTTGTGAGCATAAAGTCGGTCTTAGTCTGTTTTCACCATCTCCTAAAGTCTATGGAACTGTAGGGATTTTTTTTTTGAAACCCACAATTCCATTTTCAATTACTTTGTTTAATTAATTTTTAAATTAGCGACCCAATAGAGCTGCTACATGATCAAGCCACACATACAAACAAAAAATTTCACCACTGAAATCCAAAAATTGAAGTAAAATCGAGCAAATTCTAAACAGATCAAGCAAAAGACAATAATAGAATAAAAACTATATAGGTTAGATTTGTTAGCTATATAGCTTGTGGTTACTAAAAGAACCAAGGGGACTAAAGTAGTTACGAACCGACTCGCAAGCAGAACCAGTAACGGTCACCGGGATGGGAATGATCAGGTGTAGTGAAATCTACAAACTTGGGGGCCTCGATCGTCTCGTAGAGCTCGTCTCCATTGATCTGCGAGGATTGGTCTTCTTCCTCCATCAATTGATCCACACAGAGAGAGATAGAGAGAGAGCTAAGGGTTTTGGAGTGGAAGCGAATTGTGTTACTTAATGGTATGATATAGTTTTGGATTTGAGGCGTGACTTATTTTAAATTGGCTGTCTCTATAAGTAGCCGTTGGGAAAAGAAAAAAAAATCCCTGGATTAAATCCACCAACATGTACTATTATTTAATTTATACTTTTAAATACTATAATATAGATAGGTAATCTACATTGTTCCATTCAACATCTTTTAAATTAATTTAGAGTATGATTTTAAATAAAGAATGAAAGTAACAGGAGTATATTGATTATAACAAAATTATAAAAAAGTTTATTAATTTTTTATGGAATATTATAATTCTATTAACTATAAAAAAAATATTAAAAATTTAAAAATGAAAAAAAAATCAGAAATAGAACAATTAAATACACATATGCATATTTTTTAGGTTTTTATATATTTCTAAATTAATTGATATGTATTTAAACTTATCTAAATTCATGTTTTTTGAGTTATAATTGATCTAGATAACATATAACAATTCAAACAATATGTAAATATATTTACATGATTTATTTTTAATTTTTTTTTTAATTTTAGACTTATCATATATTTTTTTATAGTTATTGAACTTGTAATGCTTTTGTATGTAATGATATGAAATTTTAGTATAATAAAATTTAAAATTATTATTTTTAAAAAATAAATATCTAATAAAATATATATATAAATTAATTTAATTAATAAGAAAAAAATTTAGGATTAATCAATGATACCTTAATACATATATGTATGTTATAAGAGGTAATATAGTAATTTTCATTAGTTATATTTAATTTTACAAGTGATTAGGACCTTACTTGTGTTTTATTTTAAATTTTTTATAAGAGTTGATATATCAGCACATGTTTTAATAAGTCATAAAATAATTAGTTACACTAACATAATATACAATTCTTACATATCATTGTGACAAAATGAAAATATATTAAATTAGAAATAACAATATGATCATTACCCCATTTTATTTGACAATAATTATAATTTTTAACATGAAATATATAACATTAACACAATCCAATCAGTTAAAGTTTAAAGAGTCTCGCTCCAAAAATAGTATTATACATAATATATATATATATATATATATATATATATATAAATTAAATATATACATATCTACATACAGTAAATTAACATATTATTTTAAAAATACATAAATTATATATAATATACTTTTTATTTTAAAACTTTAAATCTAATTTAATACTATTTTATACATATAACTTATCCAACTCAAACTTGCATTCATATCAGGTGACATAATTTTTGAAAGCATAAATACTTTATCTATTTTAAAAGTTATTTTTTCAAACCCAAAACTTTGAAAACAATTATCTTCCTCATTAGAATCCTCTTTCTCTCCCTGCTCTCCATTCCCTTTCTAATACCGATCTTCCCCCCCTTTATAAGATCTCCATGTATCAACTAAGATGTTATTAGATCTTCAAGTATCAACTAAGATGTTATTAGATCTTCAAGTATCAACTAAGATGGTGCACATAAACGTTCAATTTAAATTTTATTATTTAGTAAATAACAATAAGGTTTTTTCTATTAAAAACTAACTCCTTAAAAAGAAAATGTTTTATTTTATAAATTGAAAATTAAATCTAATAATTAAAGATAAAAATTATGATAAATATTCCAATAAAAGAATGATTATCTTGATCATTTTCTACTACTAGCATGTATTGTACTATCTATTCTTTGATTATATTATCTTAAATAAATTTACAAAAGCAAAAATCTCTAATTATTTTTATTGATTCATTGAATTAAACAAGTTCTTAACTAACTCCTTTTAATAGACAACTTATAATAAACTCTTTAAATTTAATCTATTAAAAACAATAATTTTTAAAGAAGAAAATTGGATAAAGGTTAAACACACAAATTTGGTTAATTATCTTGAGTATTAATTCTCGTTGTAAGCAATTTATTATTAATTATTTAAATTTATTAAACAATTATGTATTCAATCAACTAAATTTATTAACAATGAATTAATTTGATTATTTAATTGTACACTTAAACAATCAAATAAATTCATACAATAATTAAAATAGAGAATTAATACATAATCAAAAAAAAATTGAATAGAATATTACATATCTTATTAAATATTATAATTCATGTCTAGGGCTTTGGAATCATCAACAATCAATTATAAAATTAGCTATTTATGGAAAATAATAAATTCATAAAATTATTTATGAAAATAATAAAAGAAATGGGGAAAAACCTTAGGATTTTTATTTTTGAATATGATATTCAATCCCTTTAATTGCTTTTTGAATCTCTTCGTCTTAATTGTAAAGACTATGAATGTTAGTTATTTTCGTGGACAAAATATTTATCTGTAAATTTATTTTTAGACTGCTATCGAATCTATCAAGAAAAGCCAAACAAATGCTCGAGTTTCAGATAATTGTACTTCAAGTATATCTTTGATAACTACAACACATAAGATTACATTTATGCATTTAATTACATAAGATTAAGGATTTTAATTTTTCCTATAAATAAAATTCATTACTCGTTGTTTCAATTAACCACACAATAACATTATTCTAATCTTCTTAATTTCTTTTTTGTTTACAAATATAAGATTATAATTCTTTAGACTTTTTTATTTAGTTAATCTATTAAATATTGATGGTTATGTTTGATTGATTAATAAGCCTAATTATTTTATGATGTTTTGATAATATGTTCTTATGACTTCTTTATTTTTGTTATTAAATTGTTAGATCAAATAATTATTTTTGTCATATCATATCTATTTGATTTGATTATTAATCTTTAAATAAGCTATTTTTATTGAACTTGTGTTTGATCTTTTTGCTCTATGATTTACTAGTTTATTGATTTAAGTGACATATGTTTTGAACCATTTAGTTAGAATTATTCATTATTAAATCTGTTCTAGAAAACACACATGGCACTTGTGTTTTTTTTGTGCTAAATATTTTACATTTAATTTGAAAATGTATCTGATTGACGGAGAGCTTATTGAAATATTGGTCTGGAAACCGCTCACGCTAATATTGAAAACTTTGAAAATAGAAAAGAGGCTCGTAAGTAAAGTACATTAGGGCAATATCATAGAGAGGGTAGCATAAGACCGAGTTTGTACTTAAACATTTGATTTTAATAGTGGAACATTAGGTGGTTCGGTGGTTTTCCTCTTAGATCATGGTTGTAGCCTAGGTTGTTTCCATCTAAAATTCTGTGTGTTATTATTTTATTTCCACATTTTATTCTTACACTAGATTGTATGTCCGGTCAGTTTGTTTGAGTTATAAATTTGTAAAAATTAAAAATAACATATTCACACTCTCTAGGTTAATCAAGTCCATATTTTATAAACTTTCATCAATTATTATCACCAATTTAATTCTATAATTTTTATATTTTTTCTTAACTTTCATATAATTATGATACTATTTATATTTTATATTATGTTATTTTGTATTTATATTAATAAAATTGATATATTTTTAAGTAATATTTAAGTATATGCATAAAAGTTACACGAATCATAGGAAGATTTATAAAAGAGAGCGCCATATGTCTTAACGTGAGATGATGAGTCACTGTTCACACATGATGTGCTCTCGATAGGTTTTGAAAATTTTGTGGTAAGTATATCCACATGTTAAATAAAAATTCTAAAAAATCTTAATTTTTTTAAAAATATTAATTTTTTTAATAAATATAAAATAAATATTTTTAACTCATTATAATAATATTAATATATATATAAATCATTGATATTTAAAAATGAGTATAAAATATAACTTATCATCAAACTTTTCTCTTATACCGTAGAGTGAATTCCTCATAAGATGAAATCTCCCTCCGATAAATCTATAAATTTATATATTTCATCTTTATAATTTTTCTTCCATGCAAGAGGCTAGCGTAGGTCACCCTAAAGATTTCTTTTGGTATTATTCGTTTTGTCCATTTGTAAATTACGTGTTCATAAACTGTTGTGTACATAATTGATGTTTGTTGTATCATTTAATGTTATTTAAGTAAATCTCTTATTGTATATTGACCCTAATGGTGTTATTTGGGTGAATCTCTTGTGCCTCGTAGCGGGTTATTAGTAGATATTATTTGTATTTTTTTTTGTCACATGGTTTTGGTTTCATTTCCATTGCTCGTATGGACATCAAATAAAGTTTTTGTTTGTGAAAAGATTGTTTATAAAAGTTGAAAGTGAACGGTGTTTTTTCAAGTTCTTAATCAACCTCATATTTAGAGATTTAATTTAGCTTTTTTGTAGTGTTTATGTGTTGTTATTATGATTTTTGGTGTATTGATTGGCTAATCTTTTAATACCTTTTTATTCCTTTATGTATTACCATATCTTTGTATTATGTTTGTTGTCTCATGTAATAATGGTGATTTTATGTTATAGTTCTACTTTGTATGTTATTTCTTTGTATCATTTTATACTTTTTTAATTTTTTTTAAATTATCATTATTAATATAAATTTAGATATATATGCAACTAACAATTTTAAAAATATATATCAAATATATTAAATTAAGTCTATTACTAATGTACTAGTTTCCATATATGGTAATTTTCTTGAATTTGTGATGCTTAAAAAGATTTAGGCTTTCATTATATATATATATATATTTGAGTAGTTTCTTTCATATAGCATATATTAGCTTTCTTTTGTTACTAAATTTTAAAATACTATTATTGAAAATGATTTATCCGCATTTCGTTTTAAATATTATATTTTTAAAATTAGATAACTCCAACTCATTACAAAATAAGATATTTTTGAAAAATTAAGAAAATACTATTTATAAAATTTATAATAATAATTATAACATTTCAATAATATTAAATGTGTTTTAATTGAATAGAGTTTTACATTAGATATATTTAAATGATTATAATTTCACTTGGTATCTAATTAGATGATATTTAATATAAAATAATAATTGACTATTTTTTAAAGAAACTTAGACACAAAAAGTTATATAATTATTTAATGTAAATGGTTTAGTCTCATATTTATTTCTTGGGTTGTAAAGGTTGAATAATTTTTAGAAAAAAGTAACAGTAAAAGTATTCCTTTTAGTATGCGCAAATGGACATTTTAGTTAGATATTTTTTGAATTTATCATCATATTCATAAAAAATTAGGTACTATAAGTAGTCAATTTTAATATTTTTAAAGTAGTAGTGCTTATTATAATAAATTATATGATTAAAAATATTTATTTTTTATAATAACAAAATTGGTAATATTTAACTCACAAACTAAGTAACTAAAATACTTATTTTAAAAAATTACGGGATATTTATTACACAACTCAATAATTATAGAATTTGTTATTAAGATAATATTTTTCTATCAATTAATTAAAATAAAATAAAATATATGATATTAACATGAATAAAAATCAAATTTAATATCAAATTGTTTAAAAAATAATCAATATTATTAATATTATAATAAAAAATTATTTAAATTCTTTTTTTTTAATAAATTAATAAATACTAAAATAAAAATTATGAAAATCAATAAAAATTAAAAAAAAAATATCTTGCAATAAAACTCTATAAATTATTACTTTATCATTATTGAAAGATAAAGTTTAATCATGACTTGACACAAAAAATAATATTTTAATAGAAAAATTATTAAAAAAATAACAAAAGTAAGACTTTTAAAACTTGTAATAATAAAAATAGTATATTCATGATGAACTCAATATTTTAACTATTAAAAAAATTTAATACGTATTTTATATTAAATATTATCTAAGATTGTATTTAAATTAAATTATAATCATTTAAACTTATTAAAATATTAAATGTCAAATTAAATCACGTTCAAATTTTATTTAGATGTTATTTTTTTCATTATAAATTATAAATTTGTTATTTTTTTATAAATTTTTGAATTATTAAAATAATATTATTTATTTTTAATTTATTTATGAAAATAAGAGATTAAAAAATTCATTTTACAACTTTAAAAAACTAAACACGTATTTAAATTTAATACAAGAACTCATCTAATATTTTTCTCTCATATAGCAGTACAATTTTGACATCGGATACCAAAATAAATGCGAAACATTAATTCCACAACTACTTCGAAAACTTGCCAAATTAGTAGACAAAATAACAGCCACAATTATTATGCTTCAATAAACTCATAATAATTTTGATAAAAAAAAAAAACAATAACACATTATCTTGCATTTTCTTGCATTTTGTTTTACTATCAGAAAACGAGAAAAAAAAAGCAGCATAAGCTGTATGCTGATGTGCGTCCTAGTGTGAGTGTACGTACTACATAGTGTGAGTGTCTATTATATGTCTTTTTATGACCCAAATCAATGTGTAAGCAACATATACTCAACTCAATTGGATTTTTTTTAGTTCTCAAAAACAAAACAAAAAAAACTTAATAGAATTTTTATTTGAGAAAAAAGTAAATAAATAAAAACTCATAAAATTAACACTCATATAACTTATAACAACAAAGTCATAAAGTTATTTGGAAAATATCGATGTTCTTTCACTTTTTTACACATATTAATATTGAAACGTGATGTATATATCATTTGATAAAATTATCACTAAAATGTAGATAAAATATCGTTGTTGTTAAAATGTCACTTAAATATTTTTTTTTTTGTTAAAGTATCTTGGATATTATTTCTAAAATGTTGTTAAAATGTCAAATAAAATATCAAAAATATCAATTCTTGATTTATTTTTCACTTTTTTTTTTCTTTTTCTATCTGAATAATCATTTTAATTCAATTTTTTATCACTTTTATAATATATATATATATATATATATATATATATTTATAATGTTGTTTTTTTCTTTCTCTTTATTAATAATCATTTCAATTCAATTTTTTTCTCAATTTTGTAATAGATAATTTATTGTATTTTTTTTATAATAATTACAATTAGATAGTTTATTTAATTATTTCAAACCTTTTAATTATTTATTCTACAATATTTAACAAAAAATAATATACATTTATTATACAATATTTTAATTAATGAATCAAGTTATTGATTAATATAAACATTTTATGCATTTAAAAATATATGTATTAAATAAAAAACTAGTTTAAAATGTAAGTAATTGATTGTTTTCATATTTTATAAAGATTTATAATTTTTTTTCATAATTTTCATAAAATTAACACCCCTAAAATTTATAGTAATAAAAATAATATCACATAACATTAATTCATATTTCTCTCTATTCAAAATGAGATACTATTTTTATTATAATAAATTTTCAAATAAAATACTATATTTTTAATTATAATATTATGATATTTACAAATAATTTGGTGATATGAGTAGGTCATGTAATTAATGAAGGAAATTTAAAAATATAGTATTTTATAATTAAAAAAATGTATCTCTCCAAAATTTGTGACAACCACAAAATGAGAATGAAGTAATGTAATCTTATTAGAAAAGTTTATGTAGACCTATTAAGTTAATGGACAATTTTGTCAACAACTCATTTGGAATATCTTGCACTACTTTTTATATTTTGCTTATTTTGCAAGTTTTGTTACAGATTGTGACTTATACGCTCACTAACACATTCAACGTGAGCTAAAAGTTTGGGATTTCAAACAATTCATTTTAGATAATTATTTTAATTTATTGAGAAGAGGCTGAAATTTATATCTAAAATAACATAGAGTAATATCTTTATTATCAATTTTTTAAGTTAAGATTTTAGAATTCTCAATAAATTTATAAAAAAAACACTATTAATTAAAAACTTAATCATAATTTATGAAAATTGAACATTAAATTTATTAAATACTAAAGGCATGTTTGGTTACATAATTCAAAATTTATTCAATCTTTTTTAATGTGTAGTTATATCATAATCATTTTAAGTTATTCTTTATAGACATATACTCTTTTCAATTATATATATATATATAATGTTAAAAATGAAATTCTTATAATAAAAATCAAAATTGATTGTTACCTAAAATTAATATTAATTAAAAAAAGTAGTATATAGTATATATCTCTAATTTGAATTCCATTTTCAGCTTAAGTTACAGATTATAATTATACAATATTTATAATTGGAAATTTTCTACAATTATGAAATGTGCATATTACAAGTGTCAATAATATTTTTTTTAGAATAAAATAATATATAGTGTAGTTAAAATATATACTTTAAATTAATTTTTTAAATAACTTTTTATATATACTTTAATGTGAATTTTAATATATATATATATAACTCAAGGTAACCCAAATCATAAACATTTAACCTATTTAAATAAATTAACTTCACATGTTTAGCCACAACTCACTAGTTAAATTTTAAATAAGTACTTTAATAATATAGTGATATATGTTGAGTGAAAATAATAAATAATGTTTCTTAACTAAAGAATATCAAGTAAACCAACAACTTTCTAATAAGTATTTTGAGAATTAACCACTTTTTTTTTTCTTTTGTTACCCATTTATACAACTATATGCGTATAACTTGTTAATCTCACAACAAAAAGTTTGACGAGATAACATACCTTTGTTTTATAAATAAATATTTTTTTATGTGATGTATATAAGTTTTTTTATATAATTTAAAATATTTTTTTTATGTTCAAAAAAATATGATATGTATGATTTTTATAAGATAAAAAACATATTTTTAAGAAAGATTTAAAAATAAAAAATAAATAGATGATATAAAAACATTAAAAAAATTATTATTTATAATTTTATACCAAAAAAATTCCATGACATATTTACGGGTGTAAGTTATATATATATATTTTTTAAAATATAATATTATAATTAGACTTAAATATAATTAAAAAAAATCATATATATTAACGTACCATCAAAATAGGCCCAGAAACACCGACCGAATTACCTGATCATTACCTGACTCTTATATAAATCATTTTAAGCTTCGTTGCTTCATTCACAGCTCACGCGTAAAATTACAAAGACATATACACACATCCTATAAGAGGGAGATACTCAGAAGAAAAGGATTTAGAAAGAAAAAAAAAAAGAATTTATGGGTTGTGATCAGTACTGCTATGTATTAGTTGGTTTCATGGCTTCTTTGTTGGGGTTTGTTTTCTTGTACGATTTTAATGGAAAGAAGAGAAACAGAGCTAATTTAATGGAGGAAAAAGCTAATGGGTATTTAAAGGTTTCTCAGAATGGCATTTCGTTGAGACCTGAAACTTCTGGGAATAACAACAATGATGTTATTATCGTCGGCGCTGGGGTTGCCGGAGCTGCTTTGGCTTACACTCTTGGCAAGGTCAGTATATTTCTTTATTTTTATTATGATTTTGGTGGGTGTAAGGTCAATGTTGAATTTATTTTGTTGATGAATTGAATTTTATTCTCAATCTTCTTCAAGGTTAGCCTTCTCTATTTTCTCTGTCTTTTGGATCTTTTTACCATTGAAATTCTGTTTGGGTTCTGAGAAAATTATGGAAACGTGATAGCTTTATTTAGGGCTATGAACGTTGAATTAGAATGGCTTAGATTGGCCAATTACCGAACATAGCATTTGGTCGGTACCGTAATAGGCATACTTCCACCTTCATTGTTTTGTTTTACCTTCCATTTCTTCATCAGTCAAGTCAATTAGTCAAATGAACTTTAACAATCTTATTTTTCATTTCATTATTTTGATTTTCTAATAAGATCAGAAAGCTGATGGCATACATTCAAATTGTGTTTTACACCTAGATGGGTGTATTTAGATCCTTGATGTATTTGTACGTAATACTAGACAAATCAAATTTTACAATTTTTTTTCTTGGATCATCTAGAGTTCTAGCGCGCCCATTTTTATCTAGAAGAATTTTTTTACCCATTATTTGATCTAATAGTTTGAAGAGGGGACTAATCTGAGTTAGGAGCTTCACCTAATAAGTTATGTCTCTGATTATTCCAGGCTTTCAAATAATGAGTGAAACAATTATGAAACTTTGAGGCTTTTCTTATGATAGTTACTGCTCTTGGGATGTATTTAATTTCTCAGAGCAATTTGAGTTCAGGTTTAATGTGTTTATGAATTATATTTCAAAAACTTAAAACTAAAAGCAGAGGATAAATCTTGGGAAGAAAAACAGTCATTGTGGTGAATTATACTAATTGGACAGCTGTTGCTGCATTGGTGTTTTTTGATAATGATTTACAACTTTGACTAATCAAATCTCTTTGGCTATATTTTCTTATTGCAGGAAGGACGCCGAGTCCATGTAATAGAGAGAGACTTGAGTGAACCAGACAGAATTGTTGGTGAATTGCTACAACCAGGGGGATACCTCAAGTTGATTGAGTTGGGTCTCGAGGGTAAGTGATCCAGTTGATACCTTGAAGTCCTTACTTTTTATTGTAGACCTTTAGAAGTCCACTGGTTTCAATAGCCTGCTATTATACCTATACTTGTACTAAGTTATCTGCACTAGTGATTCTTTTCTTTTCATTTGTTTGGTGTGTGTTTTTGCTTTAGTTACATGTTTCTTCCAGATTCTAGTTAGCAAACAGTTGCTGTCTGTTGTTTCAGATTGTGTGGAAGAAATTGACTCTCAGAAAGTTTTTGGGTATGCCCTTTACAAAGATGGGAAAAATACCAAACTATCTTATCCTCTTGAGAAGTTTCACACGGATGTTGCTGGAAGAAGCTTCCACAATGGGCGTTTCATTCAGAGAATGCGTGAAAAGGCTGCAACTCTTCCGAAGTATACTTTATATCCTTTCAAGATTTCATTTGTATTTGATCTGTGATTTCTAATATTTATATACCAATCAATGACTCAATTTAGGCCTTCAGCTTCCTTCAAGACCTGTCACTCTCTAGTTCAGCATAATGCTTCCTTAATTTTGGTTACTTTCAAACTTAAACTAAGCATTTTCTGCTTCTAATGAGTATCTTCTATTTTTTTTCCCCTTCAGTGTGAGATTGGAACAAGGAACAGTAACGTCTTTACTTGAAGAGAACGGGACTATCATGGGGGTTCAGTACAAAAGTAAGACAGGTCAAGAACTCACTTCACATGCTCCTTTGACAATAGTATGCGATGGTTGCTTTTCAAATCTGCGACGTTCCCTCTGCAAACCAAAGGTATAACAATTTCCTGAAATTAGAAACTTGAAGAAATTAACTCTCTAGTACTATATCTTCTTTTAGACTTTGAGATTAATGCATGGTCATTTTCGTTTTCAACAGGTAGACATTCCTTCATGTTTTGTTGGGTTGATCCTTGAAAACTGTAATCTTCCGTATGCAAATCACGGACATGTGATTTTGGGAGACCCTTCACCTATCCTATTTTATCCAATCAGTAGCACCGAGATTCGTTGTTTGGTTGATGTTCCCGGCCAAAAAGTACCTTCCTTGGCTAATGGTGAAATGGCTCATTATTTGAAAACAATGGTTGCTCCTCAGGTATATATCTTCTTCATTCACTTTTGACTTCAATTTTTACACATCCATCTCAAGCTTTTAACTGGAATAATTTAACCACACACTGTATTTTAGGTACCTCCTGAGCTGCACAATTCTTTCATAGCAGCAATAGAAAAAGGAAACATCAGAACAATGCCAAACCGAAGCATGCCTGCTGATCCTTATCCCACACCTGGTGCACTTTTGATGGGTGATGCATTCAACATGCGACATCCTTTAACCGGAGGAGGAATGACTGTTGCTCTTTCTGACATTGTTGTTCTAAGAAATCTTCTCAAACCCCTACATGATCTAAATGACACATCTTCACTTTGCAAATATCTCGAATCGTTCTATACTCTACGCAAGGTTAGCATATGCTCTTGCCTACTACTGATTTCTTTTAGAGTACAAAGGGTCTAATTGCATGTGGTTCTAGATGAAGGCAGTTTCATAAAAAAAGGGGTTTTCAAGAAGAAACAAATTATTTTGCCTCCATTAGGAAGCACAAAATGTGCTTTCAAAGTTTTGATTGAAAGCACTTATAATTGTCATAAACAAGTCAAGAATGTTGTATGAAAATGACCGAATGATTTGGTCTTATAATTTATTTCTATTTATAGACTTTACAAAATACAACAAACCTACAAAATATATCAAAACTTTCTATGAACAGTTGTGGACAGTTGTGGACAGCTGTTTATGGACAGTTTGTGGATAGCCATGGATTGCTGTCTATGGACAGCTATGGACAGCTGTTTATGGACAATTATTTACAGTTAAATAGACTATGGACAACAGTTGTGGACAACTAAATGAATATGGACAACAAATTATAGCAAAATTGTTATGGACAGCTAAGCTGTCCATTGACAGCCCACCTCAAATTGATGCGGGTTGATCAATAAGCATCAATTTGCGACTTAGGAAGCAATGTTGATGACGAGTGAGAGACTTGGTGAAGATATCAGCAATTTGTAGTTCAGTAGAAATATGTGGAAGAGTGATAACACGAGCTTTAAAGGCTTCACGGATAGAGTGACAGTCGACTTCAATATGTTTTGTGCGCTTATGATAGACCGGATTGACCGTAATTTGAATAGCACTTGTATTATCGGCATGTAAAGGTGTAAGATCGGTCTCAGAGAAGTCTAACTCAGCTAGCAAACCTCGAAGCCAAATAATTTCGGAACAAGCAAGAGACATTGTTCGATACTCAGATTCTGTAGATGACTTAGAAACTCTGTCTTGTTTCTTACTCTTCCAAGAGATCAATGCATCACCTAAGAACATGCACCAACCAGTGATGGAACGACGTGTATCAGCACAGCCAGCCCAATCAGCATCGCTATAAGCAACAAGACGAAGAGAATTGCCTGAAGGAAAGAATAAACCATGGGCAGAAATGCCATGAACATAGTGTATGATCCGACGGACAGCAGCCAGATGAAGATGACGAGGAGCCTGAAAAAATTTGCTGACTTGTTGTACAACAAAAGAAATATCTGGTCTAATGATGGTGAGATAGACAAGGCTACCTACCAATTTTCGATATAAGCTGGGATCAACAAGTAAGTCACCTTCCTCTTTGCGAAGCTTGACATTTAATTCCATGGGAGTATCAACAGAGGTAGCTTCCTGTAGTTCAACTGTAGTCACCAAATCACTAGCATATTTGTGTTGATTGAGGGAAATACCAGTGGGACTATGATGCACCTCAAGACCAAGAAAATATGTAAGAGACCCAAGATCCTTCATATGAAAAGATTGTGAGAGATGGGTCTTGAGTTGGACAAGTAAAGTATAATCAGAACCAGTGATCACAATATCATCAACATAAACTAAAAGGACAATAATGCCCATGTCTGATTTTCAAAGAAACAATGAAGTGTCATACTTGCTCTGCATGAAAAAAATTTGTAATAAAATGGTTCGAAATTTTTCAAACCACGCCCATGGAGCTTGTGTAAGATCATAAAGAGAACGACGAAGTTTACACACATTGGATGTCGGAGAGGAAAACAACCCTGGAGGTGGCTTCATATAAATACATTCTTTAAGATCTCTATGAAGGAAATCATTCTTAACATCCATTTGATGTAGTGACCAATCATTGGAAGCAGCAAGAGTTATTATCGTTCGAACAGTAGTCATTTTAGCCATAGGAGCAAAGGTCTCCTCATAATTAACACCATATTCCTATTTGTTCCCAAGGATAACAAGCCGAGCTTTATAACGATCCAAACTTTCATCAGAACGAACCTTGACTGAGTAAACCCATTTGCAACCCAGAGGAACTATAGTGGAAGGACAAGACTCAATGTCCCAGGTGTGATTGGCCTCAAGAGCAGCAATTTCTTCCTGCATAGCTTGGCACCAACAATCATGCTTGACAGCATATGAGTAACATGTGGGAATATCAAAATTGGACAATGCAGTAGTAAGAGCTGAAATGAAATTACCAGAACAAAAACCATACCTATCAGGGAGTACAGACACTCGAGAAGAGCGACGTACCAGAGGCTCTGGAGGTGTTGCAACTGATTGACTTTGGTGGATATTAGGATCAGATATCGGGTGAGCCACCGGAAGAGACTGTGGGCGGAATTGTCTTACCATTCCTGGTTTGAAGCGAGAACTATTTTGAGGAAGAGCTAAGAATTGGTGCTCAAAGGAGGGAAGGACTACAGTAGAAGAAGAGGGCACAAAAGACACAGGAAAAAAATGTTGATTTTCAAAGAAAATAACATTCCTAGAAATATGTATACGATGTAATGTAGGATCATAGCAAACAAATCTCTTTTGACACACATTATATCCTAAAAATGCACATCTAACAGATTGAGCAGATAATTTATTTCGCTCATGAGGTGGTAAATGAACATAACATACACAACCAAAGATACGAAGATTATCATAATTAGGTTTCTTAGTAAACAAATGAAAATAGGGAGATTCCATGTGCAAAACTTGGGAAGGTAAACGATTAATCAAGTGAATAGCAGTCTTTAGAGCCTCAACCCAGAACATGGATGGATCAGAAGATTCTAACAAGAGAGTACGTACCATATCAAAAAGATGACGATTTTTGCGTTCAGTTACTCCATTTTGTTGAGGAGTAGCAGGACATGAACGTTGATGGATGATATCTTTAGAAGCCAAAAATATCTGAAACTCAGTGGGCAAATATTCATCACCAGAATCTGTGCGAAATGTCTTAATATTTACAAAAAAATGATTTTCAACATATGCTAAAAACTCGGTGAAAGTACGAAAAATCTCAGATTTAGAGCGAAGAAAATAAACCCAAGTGAATCTGCTATGATCATCAATGAAAGTTACATAGTATTTTAATTTGTCATGTGAAGTAATCGGGGAAGGTCCCCAAACATCATTGTGAATAAGATCAAAGCAGTGAGAAGCTCTACTAGCATGTAAAGAAAATGGAAGAGTTTTGCTTTTACCAAGTTTACAAGAGTCATATTCAAAAGGTAAAAAAGAATGTTCTTTATTACCAAGAAAGCCTGAGTTTATTATATGAGATAAAACTTGAGTATTAGGATGGCCTAAATGACGATGACACACTATACTTAGATTAGGAATATTATTACAAGCAAAAGACTCAATAGAAGGAATTGGATAAATTGTTGGAATAGGTAAAAGTAATGGAAACAAACGTCCTACTTTAGGTCCTTTGCGATCGGCTCCCCTGTTACCTGGTCCTGTACAACACAACCATCACCAGAAAAGTTAACAGCACAATTGTTATCAACTAATTGACCAACAAAAATGAGATTTGTAGAAAGTTGAGGAGCAAGAAACACATCAGTAAATGTAGAAGAAGCATTTCCAACAACTTTGATTGGCAAAGAATTGCCATTGGCCGTCTGAATAGTAGATTAGCCAACATACGGCCGAACATGAGACAAAGTTGTGGGAGTATTTGTCATATGATTAGAAGCCCTTGAGTTTACATACCAAAGTGTAGTAGAATTTTTATCTTGAAATCCCATTGCAGATAATGCCGAAATTAGCATATGTTGTACTATTTCAGGAGTGCAGTAAGTTGCTACAGGAGGTGGAAGATTAGGAAAAGCACCTGAGGAAGACACATGTGCTACAGTAGGTGATACTGTAGGAACAACAACATAAGTCTGAAATACTTGGGCTTGACGATTCTGGGGACGAATACGACATTCTTTGATAATATGACTATTTTTCTTGCAATAAGAACAACATTTTTTAGGACAATTGGCAGTAATATGTCCATATTCTTTGCAACAGAAACATTGCATATTTTTAAAAGGCATAGATGATCCACGCCATTAGGATGCATAAGCTATAGTTGTCGTCGTAGAATTGTCATAAGATTGTTCCATAATAGCTTGAGTACTTAGACGTTGTTCTTCGCGAAGTAACTCACCAAAACAAATATCTAGAGAAGGAACAGGAGATCTGTTGAATAGAGAAGAGCGAATTGATTCATATTTCGGACGTAATTTCATGATAAATTGATCACGCTGACTAGTCCTATGAAGATTTTGAATAGTTGATATACCAGCAACATGAACATTTGCTGTAACTAAATCAGTATATTCATGCCAAAGAGTCAAAAATGTCGAGTAATAATCCTGGATGGAAAGACTACCATGTTGGAACATGACAATCGTATGTTCCAACTGAAAGCGACGAGCATCATTGTCTTGATGATAAACTTTCTTCAAATAATTCCACATGGAGTGAGCAGAGCGATGAGCCATCAAGTTGGTGACGATATGTGGTTCCACCGAACTAAAAAGTCAAGACATGATTCGAGCATCAAGCACAGTCCAAGTAGGAGAATACACGACTTCCTTAGAATTGATAGTATCAGATGTTGGTGTAACATATGTACCATCAATATGGCTCCAAAAGTTTTTTCCCTTGAGGAAAAGTTCAAACTGAAAAACCCAGGTAGAGTAATTTTTTCCCGTAAACTTAACACACACTGGTGCAGTGTCCATTGCAAGTAAATACAACCCGAGAAATATTCAAACAAATTAAAAAAAAACAAGATAAGGACCTTAAACAGAAATTGCCAAAGGACACTTGTTGGGCAAAAAAAACGCTAGAAAGTATCAATGAAGATTTCATCAGAAATATAATGCTGAAATTAAAGAAACCGAGAAAATGAATTTAAACTGAGATTGCCAAAGAATACTTGTTTAGCAACAAACACTAAAAAAATATCAATGAAGATTTCCTCAGAAATAGAAAATTGAATTTTTTTCTCAAAGAAGCTTTGATATCATGTCATAAACAAGTCAAGAATGTTGTATGAAAATGACCGAATGATTTGGTCTTATGATTTTTTTCTATTTATAGACTTTACAAAATACAACAAACCTACAAAATACATCAAAACTGTCTATTAACAGTTGTGGACAGCTGTTTATGGATAGTTTGTAGACAGCCATGGATTGCTGTCTATGGACAGCTATGAACAGCTGTTTATGGACAACTATTTACAGCTAAATAGACTATGAACAGCAGTTGTGTACAACTAAATGAATATAGACAACAAATTACAGCAAAATTGTTATGGACAACTAAGCTGTCCATTGACAATAATAACTTTTTTGATGTTTGGTTCAAAAGTGCTCTTTTGCAATCAGTGTTTTCTAAAGCACATTCATCTCTTAAGTATATGTCTCTCTGATGACATTCTTTTTAGAAACTGGCTAATCCCAGTTAGGAACTTGTATAAATAACACCAAAATAATTATAGTTCTGAAGAAATTATGGAAAACCCTATTGATATATTGCATGATAATATTTGCAGCCTGTGGCATCTACCATAAACACATTAGCAGGTGCTCTTTACAAGGTGTTCTGTGCATCCCCTGATCCAGCTAGAAATGAAATGCGACGAGCATGTTTCGACTATTTGAGCCTTGGGGGCATATGTTCAAATGGACCAGTGGCTTTACTATCTGGTCTCAATCCTCGTCCATTGAGCTTAGTTCTACATTTTTTTGCAGTAGCTATATATGGCATTGGCCGCTTGTTACTTCCATTTCCTTCACCTAAACGCATGTGGATAGGCGCCAGATTGATTATGGTAATTGGTGTAATTCTTTAGCATCATCATAGCTTTTACTGTTTTCTCATAAATTTGATATATTGTTAAACTTTTGATTAATTTCTTACATGAGTTTCTGATATTTATATTTCAGGGAGCATCTGGTATCATATTTCCCATAATAAAAGCCGAAGGATTTAGACAGATGTTCTTTCCTATAACAGTGCCAGCATATTACAGAGCTCCTCCAGTTAACTAAAATATGTATGCAAGAAGTTCATCTGATCCTCAGTGTAATTACCAACCTCTCCTTACCAAGCCAGTATTATTTGGAGAGCTGTTCTACTTCATCTCATTGTCTTGTTACAGCCAATAAGTTAATAATCAAATCCACAATTACGAGCTGCCACAACTTAATAACCAAAGAAGTAACCATGTATAACATAAGCATTTCATTCATCCAGAATTCAGCTTAATATCACAGCTTTATCTTCGTATATGCTTCATGTAGTTGTTTAAGGGTTTGTTTGGCTCTCTGTACTTTTGATGGGAACTTCTGTCACACGGGTGCAACCACTTAAGTGATATTTGATAATCTTTACTAGCAATTTTAAAGTTTCGATAAGTATTATTTGTTGGAAAAAAGTAAAATTTTATAAAATAAATGATGTCAATTTTTTGCCTTGTCTCACGTTACTATTTTACATCACTTAGGAGATGTATAAATAGAAAAAAAAAATTGCTTATTAGGTTTAGGCTCCAAGAGTCATCAACTTTTGTAGAAGTGGAAAAGACCTAGGTAAATGTGATATCATATACGCGTACGTCGTTGCCAATCGGTCATGTCGAGTTTGTGTACGTGTCATTTTATTTTTTAGAATTTTTTTTTTGTTAAAATGTTTTTTCATTCAAAAAATAATCGTTATTTTTTTACTCAGAAAATGATCGTTATTTTTTTACTCAAAAAATTACCGTTATTATTTATTTACTCAAAAAATGACCATTATTTTTTCATTATTCAAAAATATCCGTTATTCTTCTTTATTCATAAAATGATTGTTATTTTTCCTTTCATAAATGGTTGTTATTCTATCCATCCAGATATGACCGTTATTATCATAATGACCACACATTTTCTTAAACTTATAAATAGAAGAAGACATAGGTAAATGTGATAACACGTGTGCGCGTCGTCGATCAGTCGTGTCGAGCTAAGTCCTTGTGCATGGCATTTTATATTTTGGAAAAAAAAAATTGTTAATTTTTTTTAACTCAAAAAATGGTCGTTATTTTTTCATTACTCAAAAATATTCATTAAATAATCATTATTATTCTTTATTCATAAAATGATCGTTACTCCTTCCACCTAGATATGATCATTATTATCATAATGACCATACGTTTTCTCAAACCTATAAATAGAGGGTCTCAACTCTCAGTTTCAATACATCAATTTGCAAACATCTCTTACAAAGAAAAAACTCTCAGAAATAAAAGGAAAAAGATCCTAAATTGTTTTGAGTTTTCCGAGCAACAAAATTTTATAGGTGTAACATTCCAATCTTCATTAGTGTAGTGAAGTTTCGAGACAGAAAACAAGATTCTGGGTTATTTTATTCTGTGACGACGAGGTTGTATTTGTTTGCACAATTTTAGATAGAGTCACGAAACGTCTTAAAAAGAGCGATTTAGTCCGCGCCTCAACCCAAATAGTTTATTTCATATCATCAGTAATATTGTTCCTACATTGTTTTCACGTACTTGTTTTAACAATATTATTCTTTTTAAGAAAAATAAATAATTTCCTTTTAGGGTAATTAGCATTGTATTTTATTCTTTATATTATTTTATATCTTTATTTATTTTATTGTGATTTATATCATTGATTATCCTTTCAATTCTCAAACTTTTCGTAGCTAAAATTAGCTGAATGGCCTATATCTAAAATAAATACCCAACGGTTTATGTTACTCTCATTACTAAATGCAATAACGTAAACCATAGGAAGCAAGAAAAGAGAACGAAAAATCAAAAGAAGAGTAACGAGGCTTCCGTGATCTGTCTGGGTGTACGAGCAGTAGTCTTGTAGACAAGACGTGGTTGTTACATTTAAATATGAAGCTCAATTCCGAAATCAACCTCGAATGAAAGTATAAATGACAATATTACCTCTGTGTATGGCCTAATCAACCCTAGTTTTTAGTTAGAATATCAAAAATGTACCATTTATTTAATAAAATGTATTAGTTTAATGTAATTTTTATTTTATTGAATGCAACACATATACGTTTAATAAAGAATATTTGTGATATTTTTACTATTCTCTCTATTGAAATATTAAAAACTAATTTATTATTATTTTCAAGTCATTAAATGCATGTTTTCATAATTTTTTGTTCATTTTACATTCTCTTTGACATATGTTTTCCTATATCACTTAATAACTTAACAAACTTAGGATAATATCAACAATACCCTTAAGTTTTGAAGTAACATCACAAATACTTCTAAGATTTAAAAAATATCATAAATACTTTCAAACTAAGTTAAAGTGAATTGAAATGAATTAAATAAGAGAAAATTAAGAAGTAATAAAAATAAAAACACAAAGACATCTAAATATGTTTCTCACAAGAAATAGTAATTAGTAAAAAAAATTGAAAAAATACAAAAAATAAGATTAAATCTTAAGGAATAAGATGGATTTAAATATTCATCGTTCTCAAAAATAAAGAAAATATATAGTTTATTATAAAATAAGTAATAAAATACACAAAGAATGTATACTATATCAGTAATTAACAAAAAAACCATCACCTCTGAAGGATAAAAGAAAAATTAAATACATTTATTTATAAGGAATCCAAATATTAATAAAAACATATTTTAGAGAATAAATTGATACACCAATAAAACTAGCACTGATAATAATAAAACAATAAAAAAAGATGTTTTATTATGAATAATTTATGAAAACCTAGAATTTTAGAAATTAAAATCTACAGCATACTCTAGTTTGGCATTAATATTAATGATAAGAACTTAAACAAAATATTAAGTTTAACCTGTGAATTTAAAAGAGAAGATTTAATAAAAGAAGAAAATCATTATTTTTCATTACACTACATAATAAAATATTCATTAACAACTAGCCATAATATTTTAATATATAAACAAAATAAATTCAAAGAAATAAATAAATAAATTTAAGAAATTGGATAAATAATAAAACCATAAGTATTAATAGACTTTAAAGTACGAAAAAAATTAAACTTAAATATTAAAGAAAAACCTCTAATGTAATAAGAAAAAGTAATGTATCAAAATTTACGTTTATAGATTTTGAAGGAGAAACCTCTAACAAAAAAAAGAGGTGATAAATCTAAAACAAAAAGTTAAAATAATGAAAGCATTAGTCCATGACACAATAATAAGGAAAAATGATAACATACAAATAATGTTCAAAAAACAATTACATGATATAGAATTAGATTTTAATAGAAACCTAACAAGCATATCAAAAAATTAAATAACAATAATGAAAGTTTTAATTCTTTTAGCAGAATAAATGAATATAACATAAGAATCAAACATAGAGTCTTTACAAGACATAAATGAAACATAAAAAGAACTCTTAAAAGAATTAAAAGAATATGGTTAAAAAAATTACAACAAGACATACATAAGTAATTTATAAAATTAAGAAAGAAGGGATATAAATAACATACCTAGAGACAATAAATTATACATTATAAGTTTGATTCATTTGATGGATTAAAATAAGAATCACCTAGGAGATCAGATGCATTGATACCTAAGAATAAGAAAAGAAAAAATGAGAAAAAACCTAAAGATAAAGAAGAAGCTATAATTCTAATTTAATGGAATATAGAAAAAAATAGAAGAATAATTTATAGATCCTGATAATAGGGACATAGAAAAATTAATTACTTTCTTAACCCTAACAGATAAAGTATTAGAAAGACATTATGATAAAAAAAAACTTTGTACAAACAAAGAGTGATAATAGTCAATAAGGTTGATTCTGATCTAAAAAATATTATTATAAAAAATCATATGAAACCTATTTTATTACTAGTTCCTCATCAAGAAGGAACATCTAACTCATGTAGAGAAGAAAGAAATGGACAAAAGGCCAAAAAAACCTAACTTTGCTTATAGAAAAAAAAAACAATACAAATAGAAGGGTTATAATAGAGAATTAGAAGTAATATCCTACTAGAATTCAAAATTCATAAAAATGATAAATCTGATCTTTTAGATTTAGATTGTATAAGAGACAAAAAAAGTTTTAGATGAATGATCTAGTAGTATGAGTGTAATCATATAAACTTCTTCGATCACATAATCAAACTCTTAAACTTGTAGAGTTTAGTAGTTAACAATGACAAAAAATGTTAAAATTTAGTTTAGAAATTTAATAGAACGATAAGATTTATAAATGCAGTGAATGCTCTCAAAGGTAGGTAGTACTTAGATACAAGAAATTTATTGGAGAAGACAAAGATATACATATCAATGAATCCATTGAATATTAAATTGAGGAAGTCAAACGACATTTAACAAATATGAAAATATGTGACATATGTTACATAGCTTCATTTATTTGTGAATATAAAATGTATTATCATAAGTTACCCTCTATGTAAGAAACTTATAAAGAAATATTTTTTCAAAAATTACTTGAAACATTACATAAAACTATAATAAAAAAATGGAATAAAAGAAATAGAGAAATTATACCAAACACCTTAGGAGGAAGAATAACAACTAAAAAAAATTAGAAAATCATTAACTTTCAAGAAAGATAGAAATATAAACAAATAAGAGGAAATGATAAAATATATTATTATACAAGAGATTTTAGGATGTTAGAAAAATATAGATGTAATATAAAATCTTACAAGCAAACATATAAAAAAAATTACAAAATAATTAAAAGATATAAATTTAGAAAACAAGACTTTCAAAGATATAAGAGAATGTATAAATAAAAAACCTTATAGAAAAATATATTTTAGGAGAAAAAAATATAAGCCACTAGAAAATAAAAATTATTGTCCATATAAAAAAGAAATACAAATTTTGAATCTGCAATGAAGAAGAACATTATACTAATGAATGCGCTAACAAGTTTTAATATAACAAAGAATATAAAAGATATTTTCGCAAAAAGCAAAAATCTTATAAGAAGTTTTTACGATGGAATTAGAACCAATATAGAAATCATATATAAATGATACTTGTATTATTTATTAGAAAAGACTGAGGACTAAATAACTGACTCAGAATATGAATACTCTTTATTAGAAGGTGAATGATTTGTATAATAATTCAAATCCATACAATATTTATATTAAGATATGATTAAAATTTAAAGGTTACACAAGTTATTATTTACATGCAAATGTAGATACAAGAGCTAGTATGTGTGTAGCTAGTAAATATGTATTCTGAGAATAACTCTGAAAATAAACACCAAAAGATTTATTTGTAAGAATTACTAACAATTTTACAATAGATCTTAAGAAAGTCTTGAAAGATACAGATATAATGATAAGAGAAGAGAAATTTCACATTCTTACCATATATTAACAAAAAACATGAGTTGATTTATTAATATGAAATAATTTTTTAAACTTATATTAATTTTTTACACAATATTTAGATAAAATAAGTTGAACAATATAAGATAGGGAAACCATTTATGTGTCAAAAAAGTAAGAAAAACTTTAATTATATCAAACCTAACTTTTATTCAACAATATAAAAAGTGAAAACGTGATTAGATAAACACAAAGTAGTAACAAAAATATTATTTAAAAAATATTTCGTTAGATATATAAGATAAATAAAACTCTTTTCTTAATGAAGTCTAAAAAGATAAAGCCTTAACAAGTATCAAAAAATTATTAAAAATAACAAGTTTAGAAAATCCTTTAGATAAAAAAATAAATAAATCTAAAATAATTGCTAACATAAAACTAAGATACCCTAACAAAATCATTAGTGTAAAATCTATGATTTATACTTCAAAGATAGGATTGAATTTGAAAAACAAATTTAAGAACTTTTATAACTAAAAGTTATAATACCAATTAATTCACCTCCCTATAATCTAGCATTCTTAATTGAAAAAATGTTGAAAAAAGAAGAGGAAAAAAAAAAGAATGGTAATAAACTTCAAAACATTGAATAAATAAACCATTAATGATAGATATTTTATTCTAAAGAAAGAATAATTATTATCATTGATAAAAAGAAATAAATACTTCTTAAGTTTTGATTTCAAAAGTGAATTTTGACAAATAAGATTGGATGAGAAATTTCAAAACTTACGACATTTAGTTGTTACTAAGAAAAATTCTAATGGATTGTTGTATCATTTGGATTAAAACAAGATCCATGTATTTTTTGAAGGTAATATGGACATCCTTAAAAAATTACAAATTTTTGTTGTGTCTACATAGATAATATTTTAATTTTCAGTAATGAATTAAATAAATATTATTTGGATATTACTAATATTCTACAAATAATATAGGCAAAAAGGTATTGTACTGTCTAAGAATAAAACAATAATTACTAAATAAAAAATTAAATATTTAAGGTTAGAAATCAAAGATGAAAAACATAACTTATAGTCCCATATACTAAATAACATTCAAGAATTTTAGTAAAGTAAAAAAAAAAATTCAATTACAAAGATTCTTAGGATGTTTAATACATGTTCATCTATACATCAAAAAACTTTTAAAAATAGTGAAAACCTTTACAAACAAAATTAAAAAATATCATGTTTGAAAATGAATAGAATAAGATACTTTATACATAAATAAAGTAAAAATAGAGTAAAAAATATACCTATTTTATACTATTTAAGTCCAAATGATAAAATGATAATTGAAACAAATGTTTCACATGAATATTAAGAAACAATTTTAAAAGTAAAAGTAGATAATAAATATGAATATTTTTGTAAATATACATCAAGATCTTTCCATGGTCGAGAATTAAATTATACAGTAATAAAAAAAATTATTAGCTATTAAAACATTTAATATATATGTAATAAGTTTTATATTTATTGTCAGAATTGATAACAAATTTTTTTATCATTGATAAGTGATATTTTATACACAACTTTAAATATATATATATATATATATATATGTATGTATGTATGTATGTATGTATGTATGTATGTATGTATGTATGTATGTATGTATGTATGTATATGTATATGTATATGTATATTTTATTATTATAATAAGTTAAAATTATTTGTATTATATTTATTGGTTAAATATTGATCTTTTAGATTTTTTTTGAGGATTTTATGGATTTTTTATAATTTTTATTTAATAGGTAAATATGCTTAGAAATATCCATGGATATACTCTCGAAGTACTACGAGGACCTGAGATGTACACAGAAAAGAGAACCCAAAACGACACCATTTTGGCATTCTTTAACGTGTTCCTCCAGTTCCCTAATCGTTGTGTCTCTTCGTAGCCCTTCCCCTTCCATACAATTTGTCGTATAGTCATAACTTAGCTCCTAACTTAGCGCGCATCATTATTTCACTATAAATATAATATCCTAACATATGACAGCAACAATATATATCCTGAGTGATTTTTACAAATTTATGTGTATATTACGTGTATCATCAATCCCAATACAACTCCAAAATAAATCAATTTTTTTAATATAAATACAAAATACTACTCCATAAAATAGAGATAGTATTATAATTGAACGAAAATTAAGAAAAAAAAAACAAAAATAAAGTTGGATGGTTTAAAAAAAAGATTCAAGAGGCAATCAAAAGAATTAAAGAGACAAATTAAAGGCAAAAATTCAAAAACAAATTATCATTTTTTTTATTATTTTCATAAATAATATTTTGAATTATTATTTTCTATGAGTAGCTAATTTTATAATTTATTGTGGGTAATTTTAAAGTCTTAGACATAGATTGTAATATTTAATAATATATGTAGTATTCTATTCATTTATTCTTTTTGATTATGTATTAATTAAGTGTACAATTAAATAATCAAACTAATTTATCGTTAATTAATTTAATTGAATGGGTACATAATCACTTGATCAATTTAAATAATTAGTAATAAATTAATTACAATGATAATTAATATTCAACATAATTAAATCGAGCGTGTGTGTTTAACCTTGATCCAATTGCTTCTTGAAATTGAATGTTTTCTATAGATTAAATTTAGAGAATTTACTCTAGGTTGTCTATTAAAAAGAGTTTGGATTAAGAGTTTTCTCAATTCAGGAATAGGTAAGAAGAGGTAAAGATATGCTAGTGATGAAGAATAATCATGCATTCGTTCTTTTATTCAAATCTTTATTACAATCTTTATATTTTGTTTTTTTTATCTTTATTTATTTCCAGTTGATGTATTTAATTTTCGTTTCACAAACAACAAAAACCTCCAATTTAATAAATAGAAGTTAGTTTTCAAAATTTTCTTAAAAAAAGACCCTTAATTGTTATATACTAAATAACAATAATTTTATCAATTTAAAGTAAGGTTTAAATTGACTTTCATCTAAACACATTAATTATTTTTAAGGATTAATATTGTATATTATTATAAATAAGGAAGATTAGTTAGATGTCAGCAATAGTTTAACCACTATAATTTGATGTCGAACATCATAGAGGAAACGAGAATAGTTTAGTAGATGCTCTTACAAGAGAATTAACATCTTTAACTATTTTTTTCTTATAGATATGGAACATCGTGATATCAAGATCAAGATAAATGAAAAGGAGATAAGAATCCTCCATGAACAACTCGAGATTTTATACATAGAAAAGTCTCTTTTATAGATAAGAATTAAACATGAAGAATTTAACATTTCAAAACAAACATTATAGTCCAAAAATTCTAAAGAGAAATCCACCTCAAAGATTCATTTTAAGAAAGGTAAAATTTCTAAAAAAAGAATTCAAAATGAGAAGGAAGAGTACAACAATTCAAAAGAGAATGACAACTCGAAAAAGAAAAGAAGAAAAGCTTAATTAGGTTGAATAAGCAAAAAAAGAATATTATAAAAAGACTTATATGGTCTATAATGGTCTAAAATTAACAATTTACAAAAATTTGCTCGAAGTAAGCAAAAATGTTATTAAATTTAGTGGAATAACTCATAGAGCTTTTACTAATAGAATATAAGTTGAAGGCATTTATACCAACTATAGAGTAACAAATCTATCAACTCTAGAAGATATAGTTAAAAATTACTCTATAATAATATAACAACAACCATCACTATCGAGTAGGTTGAAGACACTAGAAAAGATACTAAGACTGTTAGTATTATTCGGAGAAACGTTTTTCACATGGATAGTAAAGATAGTACAACCATTAGTACATTAGAGAAATATCTCCCAAGAATATATTGATATATTGGTCATTAAAGACGAAAAAGATCAATATAGGAATTTAAGTAGACCACGATAATTGAGTTTCTATAACTTATCCAAAAAATCTACTCATGAACAAATCGAAGACATAAAATTTTACACCACAGAAAAAAGAATTTCTTGTATGTAATAAATTTAATAATTTTGAAGGAGTTGACCCAATTTTTGTTTATAAAAATTTTCATGCATGTTTAATTAAGAGCCTATATACATAAATTAATTTAAATAAATTAAATTATTTTCCTGAAAAATTCAAGAAAGCTATCAAGAACCCAGGAAGAAAATAAGAGTAGGTTATAAGCATGTTTATCTTAGATTTTTTAGTTCACTTATGTGAATGAATAAGGTTGTGTTAGTCACTACCATTTTATCAAATTATGGATTTCCAACACTAATAGAGAAGTTTCAAAATCAAGGGTACTCTAGAAAAGTAATTCAATATAGATGAACTTTGTATTTAAGGAGGACAAATATTAAGTCAATTTTATTATAAACTCGAGAAAATTGATAATTCTTCTAATGTCAAGGTAAATTACTTGACTAGTAAAGTTATAATCACTTCTTATAACAATATAGCCTTCATTGAATAAGATGGTGGGAAAATCAATAAGTTTGAAACAAATTATAATAGTAATCATTTGGAAATTTTTCAAGAAAAAAGAAAAATGTTTTGTTTTCAAGCAAAGAAAATCACTAAGGATCGTAAATGCATTTACTGCGTTAGAGATCAAGAAGATGAAGATGCATTATTGTCTACGTCATCAAAAAGATTGTTAGTAGAAAATGACAAAGAAGAATAAAGATGTCAAACTCACATCTCTAGTCGAGAGACCATGTCAAGGAAATGAAAGGCTTAAAATTCAAAAGCCAAAAATACAAAGTTAGGTGAATTATTAAAGTATGGATAAAACATTGATTTTTCATTAATTGGATACAACTTTAGCAATAGAAACTTTAAAATTATTCATCTAACAATTATATATCTAGAAATTATGAATATCTAAGAATCTCTTCAAAGTTTTTAGTTGGCTTTTAGAATTGTAATAACTATTAATATTATGAATGAAATGGAGTGCATTCACTCTTTTTCTATTTTATAGTAAGTCTAATTTGGACACCATATATATCATATACGGATGTAAGAGTTTCACCATTATCATGAGGGTATTAGAGCTTGAATAAAATGAGGTATATCAAGTGTAACAAAAGAAGATGAATAATGGAATGAAAGACTTGGTGAATCCATTAAATTCAAATATGATAATTATATTTCTAAGTTAATTAAAGATCTTGATTAATTAAATATTTGTTTATAATATTTATAAAACTAATAAATAAGAAAATGAAGTAAAAAAAACTAGACACATGTCTTTATGAAAATAAAGACAAGGAAATTATAAAGTTAAAATAATGTTTTAATAAGAAACTTAAAAGTTTGTCTTTAAATTATAATCGACAAGAAGTAATAACTAGTGTTGGAAAACAATTAGCCACAATTTAATATCAAAATCATAGAAAATAAAAATACATCATCGGATAGAAAATTAACACAATTATTCATTCAAGGATATTAATGATATTAACTATAAAAGTTGAGAAGATTAAATCTCTTTTTATAAAAATTAGAGGCATATATGAATATACGATAAAGGTCAAGGACATCATTGATAATTTTCCGACTTCATATGCATTTGTTTTATTCAATTAAGATTTTTTTTACTATTATTGTTTTCCTTTTAAGTGTTTTTTATTATTTTAAGAATGAGAAAATGTAGGCTTATAAACAAAATTCTCTATCAATAGTTGATATTAATATTTCTTAAAATAGTTATAAATTCAATAAGTATAATTATATATTAAATTTTGCATATATAATATATTTTTATATTGGATTAATCTATTTTTTCATACAAATTGCATATTACATATTACTTTTCTTTCTTTTTTTAAGTACAAATTTTAAAAACTGTATATTGTATACATTAAAACAAAATTACATAAAATTTGAATGAACATCAATAAACAATATGTAAGTTGTTAAGCGAAGTTGTTAAGAGATCATAAAATGAGTCAAAATGCATTAGAATATGTATCTAAGAACTCAAAATAATGAAAAAATAAATCGTTAATATTCTAGTGAAGGGAATAGTAAACAATACCCTAGATGCCCTTCATTAAATATATATGGGTATCATAAAATTAGTCTTAAAAATAAGGGTACCTAAAATGAAATCATGGTAACATTCAAATAACAAACCCCCAATATATATATACCTTACCAGAAAGGAGATTAAAGTATATATTTAACAAATTATAGAAACATAAATATATACCTTAAAAATTAAAGAATTAAAGTATACATCTTAAAGAATTAAAGTGCTCGTAAAGTTATCAACCCTCGTTTATTAGTTTAATTAAACATTTATTTGTTTTTTCTCAGGATGATACAAAACATTTCATAACAAAGAACACTGGACAAAATGCTTGAGGGACATTATAGCAAATGTGCATGAAAGAACATGGAAATTTTCTAATAACGTTCATCTCTCTAAGAAACGTTTCAGCAACATAAATGCATATGGGCCTATCTAAGATTTCAAATACATAAATCTAAAATTCAATGTCATCATACTTGGCTAAGATTACAAGATTAATTTCCATTATTGGCCAAACAAGGGGAGGAAAATTGTACATGTCGTTTTCACTTGTATAATTGCTTGAATCTTCCACAGGCCTCTAAAATATTCTCCCTGTGACCGAAGGCGCTAACCCGAATAAAGCCTTCACCACCAGGCCCGAAACCACTCCCAGGCGTGGTAACCACATGAGTCTTCTCAAGGATCTCACTGAACACATCCCACGAGCTTCGACCAGGGAAGTGAACCCACACATATGGCGCATTCTTCCCTCCATATACTTTAAATCCAAGTGATTCAAATGTCTTCACTATTATAGAAGTATTTACTTTGTAGAAACCAATCACATCTTGCATTGCCTACAAATTATATCAACAATATAAGTTTGTTATGGGAATGCACTGTGCAAGTAAACACCTTTTTTAATAGAAACTTTTCAGAGAAACGTTGATGAAATGTTGAGATTTTTCGAAGACAATCAGCGAGTTGCATAGTATGACAGTTCGCGAGCTTGTGTGGATCATAACAAATAGCAACTTCATCAAAATCAAACTCTTTCCTATGATCCATTTACTTGTTTGCCTAATCATCCCCTAGAATCCCTTTTCATATATCATGTAATCATTTTTCCAATAAAGAAATTAAAGTAATTTTAAGCTTTTAGGATATTAGCAGTGAGACCAAACTAACCTTAAGACCTTCAGGTGAAAGGCAAGCTAGAGCACCAGCTTGGGAAATGTTAGATGCCCCATTGAAGGAAGTACAAACAATGCGATTAAAGTCCTTCGCAACAGGAGATCCATCAGAAAAGAGAAGCTGCTTCGGTATAACAGTCCACCCTAAACGTACTCCAGTGAATCCAGCATACTTGCTAAATGATGACGTCTCAATCGCAACCTGTAACATCCAAACTAGCAAATAATAATTAACATGCTAGGCACTGTAAATGCAACAGCACTTACCCAAAGAATACAGATTGTGGAAATGATTGGCTAACAAAGCTACTAAATGTTTATATAATGCAAAAAAGACTAAAGGAATTTAAGGAGATATATTGCAACAAAATAATAAACCAAGGGATTTTCCCATTTTAACATGAAAAAGAATTAAGTTCATCTAAGCAAAAGAAAATGCTCCAAACCCACCTCTTTGGCACCAGGAATTTCAAATATGGATCGTGGGTTATCGTCCGACATATACATGGCATATGCAGTATCATAAACTATAATAGATCCATTGTCCTTGGCAAACCGTACAAGACGTGTCAGTTGCTCTCTCGTTGCAGCAGCACCAGTAGGATTGTTTGGGGAACAAAAAAAGATAATATCTGTTTGTGAAACAGCAAGTAAATCAGGAAAGAAGCCATTCTCAGGAGTACATTGCATGTACTCAATCTTTCCATATTTCTCAACCTCCTTCTGAAACTGTCCGGTCTGACCCATAATAACGCTCGAGTCTACATATGCCTGCCCACAAAAGAAAGAAAAGTTGTATTGTATTATCTTTATGCAGTATTTGATGAGAGAGAGCATATCAAAATTAACCATGTGAGTTTTTCTTCCAGTTTATTTAACTATTTTGTTCACATGTGCAGTTTACTGCCATAAAAACATTATGTTTAAGGTATATATGGTACAAATGGTTGAAACATTTAATAACAATGAATGTTTTGTGTCATATTCTTCCAGTTAATACGCAAGAGATCATAAGAAAATGGTTGCTAAGTGACTAATTTTACATCCCTATACCCTTGCTTATTGATTAAGTTTTCACCAGGCCTGCTTTTTCTATTATTTATAAATTTCAGAAATCTATTTTAAGCAAACCACAGAAACATAATATGCACATAAAAGGTCAAACAAAAAAAGAGAAAGAACAGCTAAGTGCTAAAATTCAAATAAGGGTCTAGCTTTTCATGCAAGCCTATCCTCGATTTCAGCACTCAAACTTCAATAAATTTTCATTGTTGAAAAGTGAAACCCAAGATAGTCCAGATACTTGAGCAGGTGATATTTCATTTGCTATCTAGTTAGAACTTCTTAAAACGTTACACTACAGCAGAATAAACTTTTCTAGCATCAAATAACATCATACCCTGAATTAGGGGAAAATGTCAAAAGCTGAATAAAAGGGGGGAAAATCAGAAGGAAAGTGAACAAATAAACATAACTACCGAGCATCACAAGATCACTTTCTATATCAGGACAGATATATATACACACAGAATAAAATTAAATATCTATAAGAGTGAAATTACCGGATAGGATGGATCTTGCACTGCCATAGTAACATTCGACCCAAAAACAACCTGCCACAGAATAATAATATGAAGTGATTTTAATTCTTCAACATAAATTTGAGGCAATAAATCAATCAAAAGATATACAAGTAACTAACCTGCAAGCGCGATATATCACATTTTGCACCATCTGATATAAAAATGTCATCTTCCTCTATGCCAAGGTTGCTATAAAATGATGATGCTATTGCAGCTCTCAAGGGCTGCATCAATTAACAACACATTGTTGCTCTTCCATTACAAAACATCCCTCATGCAAAATAAGAGTTGCAAACAGTAGAACCCACCACTCACCATCCAATCATATATGAGCCGACCTACACACGCTAGCACATGGACACATCACTAGCAGACTTTTAAACTTAGTTCTTATCCTTAAAGTCTCCATTTGATGAAAGGGGTATGAACTTTTTCAATCCGCAGCAAAGTTGCTAAAATTGTAGAGCCAGACCTGATACTCTCATCTAACCATTTACTTAACACTGGAAAAGGAAATCATATGGCTAAATGACACAAAAGGATTTGTGGAGCTAATTCCATTATGCCATACACAGACAGAACTTGCTAACATGTGTCGTGCAAAAATATCTCAATAAGCATAATTTAGCAGTCTTAATTCTATATTATTAATTTGAATTTCTATGTATTTTACAGTTGGAAATTACTATTTTTTTAGCCTGAACATGCTAGACATTCTAAATTGGAAGTCATCCAACCTACACAGCCGAATATAACCCTTTGCACTATGGTGGCCACCAATGTCAAATCATTAACCAATTACATTCGGATTTGGAGACATGATTTGGGGGAGAAAAGAGAGCATCCATTGGAATATATAGCATTATTCTTTTAGAGATTAATAGTTACTCCATTATCCTATTAGGTAAAGCACAAGATATTTGGACACAGAATAATAACTTATCCGGTTACTCTGAAACTATAACATTGTAACTGTATTGAGGCATGTTGCAATCTACAGGGTTAATATCATTTGTAGAAAGGAACCAATACATATCTCAAGTTCTCAATTCGTCCAAGGAAATAATAAACGAAATAGAAACTAGGAAGTAAATTTTAAAATTTCATATACCTTTTCCCCTTGTTCAGCTCCATAACCACTGTAACCTTCAATAGTGGATAAGGCATGTGCTTTCTGCCAAAGAAATAACAGTTTACAAAAGCAATCAGTAATGAACAAAGATAAGCAGTTTTGATTGCTAAAGTTATGATAATCAGCTTTAGAAGTCCTTAAGAATCTATAAAATGTTATGATAAAAATCTACCTAGAATTCTTCTACCAAAGTTTATGTGAAATCTATAAAAATCAATTAAAATCCACAAAAGTCTACACTAATCGAGATTGTTTAAATACTTAAAAATAAAAATTGAAAACACCCTCCTTAACACAGTACCTTAGCCATTGCAGATGTTATGACTTCAGGAATGGGCTCTGTAGTATCACCAATTCCAAGGCTTATCACTTTTGCATCAGGGTACTTCAGCAAGTGGGCAGCCCTTCTTCTAGCAATCTATTTAACCCCAAAAAATGGAAAGAAACACATATAAGCAATCAGCACACATTTGTATGTAGCTAGATTTTCTTCTTTGGTATTTCTCTAAAAGCTAAGGACTCATTGACCTCTTTTCCCAATCAGATTTCAGAATAAAATCAACAAATTTACATCCAAATAAAAAGGGGAAAAATATAAGAGAAAGGAACAACTAATACAGCAGACCTCGGGAAATAGATAACCCGCTTGAAGTTTCGCTATGTTTGCATTGCGGGAGACCTTTGTAGTGTAAACTTAAGAAAAATATGAAGTCACATCAGAAGCGTGAAATGTAGCCAAAAAAATCAACTTTGGGAGGTCAAAAGCAAAATTATCCACCAAATTGCAAAGGGAACGGAATCTATACCAGTTTTCTGTTCTTGAGGCGTAGCAACACATTTACAGATGCCTATGGACTTCGCAGGAAATGCAACACTCTGAGATCTGCACCATTATGAACAGAAACACAATTCAAAAGAGCTTGAATCCCTTGTTTGATTGCTATGAACATGAAGTAAAATAGAAGAAAATAAAATGTTTTTAGATAACTGTTAATGGGTTTGATCATCACCCAAACATAGCAAAGATAACAATAGTTTCTTTTAAATTTATAGATAGTGATATACCTGGAGGTGAAACTAAAGTTGGGAGGGGCTAAGAAAACAGAGGAAGAGGAAGAGATGGAAGCATTCAAATTCTGCACCCCCGACATTTTTGGAGTCCGTAAAAATGAGAAAAATAGCAGCAAATGATAACGGCAACTCTGAGACTAATTGCTCCTTTTAGTGATGAACTTTGAGAGAAGAAAAAAAAAACACAAAACGCTGCGTCTCGGTAGGTTAGAATTCCGCCCATTTCTTTCCTTTCTCTCCTTCTTATAATTTTATTATTTTTTTTAAAATATTTATTTTAAAATGATACATAAAAAAAGTTGTATCTTTTACTAGACTCAATTTACATTATATCTTTTTATCAACTCTCACGTTTTTAATGAAAACAACATGACCCCCTATAAATAATTAACGAATATTGTTTTACTATCGTCTATCATCAAAGATCTAATTTTGATAAACTATTATTATTGTCATATTCATTTGTTGCTCAATTTGATAAGTTTGTTTTTGTGATTATGTTTGAAACTTTTGTTACTTGAGAATCTAATCTGTGATTAAAACCCCTTATTTTTTGAGGTTTTAAAATTTTGCTTGATCTTCAAAAGCTTGATTAAGGTTTTAGGTTTTGGAGTTTTGTTTTGAAGGTTTAGGTTTTAGAAAATCAAGCCATTAACTTGAACCTAGTTTTAGGAGAAGAGAAATTATTGTTGTTTGTTTCTGGTTGGATTACCAGGAATTTGAAGCATACATGCAATTAGGGTTGTTTAATAAGATGAGATCTTATATTTATTCTCGTTTTAATGATTGGATTGTTCTGAAAAAATTATAAGAAAAATATCACTTCTATCTCTATATGATTATCTAGATGGAAATTATGGTAAAGATTGAGACTTCAACGCTATGTAGTAGTTGTTATTTAATTAAGTAGGAAATTTTGGTTGTATAGGATCATTAAAATTGTTTACCTAAATGTTAATGTTTTTATTTTTCATATTAATTTAATAATCTCCTTTAAGAAGAAGTGATGGATCTTGAAAGAGAAGATAGAATATCTACAATGCTAATGAAAGAAGCAACAAAATTACGACGACAAGCTAAGAAAGAAGGAGTGCATTGCTATGTTTGGGAACCTAATGTGAGAACTCAACCAACCTCACGGTTTCTTACTGTTAATGTTCTTAGTGTACAACAAGATTAGTTTTTCTATTGTAATTCTCTTACTACTTACTATATTGTCTTCTCTCAAGAAAAATAGCTGAATTTGTTTTAGAAATTGATTAACAAAATGCCGATTCTTGACACTTTCAATTCTTAATTTTTGCCTTAATGAAGGATCATTTTACCATATCGGAGGGGCTTTCAGATGCATGATAAATGTGTTACATTGTTACCTTACCTAAGAGCTTGCCCAATGATGACTCTATAAAAGTAAATTATTAGCGCATTTTTTTACTTAATATTTATTTATTTTATTCAATAAATAGTATTTTTTGGATCAAAATATTAAAATATAAATTTTTTAATGAAAAAGGGTGAAAATATAATTCTTGAATTTTTTTTGGATTTTTCTAGAATTTTTAACGAAGAACTAACCAAGAGCTACTACGTGGCAAGCCACGCAAGTAGATGAGCTAATTGGGCAAGCCATGCAAGCACAGAGAGCTAATCATGTTACGTTGCGTGTGAGGGCATGAAACACATGCCACATGTTAGCACGACGATCATTTCGAGTTCATAAATTGGTCAATGTGTCATGCCACGTGTCGCTATGTCATTGCTCTATGCGTTCCACCTGTGAGCCATGTTATCTATTTCTTTGAATCATGTCGCATCACATGTCGCTGACTCAACAAGTGTTGACTCTGACTGATCTCCCCTGCTACGTGTCGCTCCCTAATTCGCCTAGTAAATTTCTGATGCCATGTGTCATACTATGATTGGTTGAAACTGTCAGTTTTATTTGTTTTGATCGCATCCCTTGATTTGAAGCTGATCTGACGGTCCAAATCGCACCCGAGATTTATTTAAGCCCATAATCACTCCATAAACCCTAATTAGCCTCCATTAGCATAATTTTGATCATTTTTTGGAGTTAAAAAGAGAGAAAGATATATAAAAATTTAAGAAACGACACAATTTTGGTGGAGATTCAAGAAGAGATTAATACTACAATCAAGAGATTGATTGTATTTTTTTTATGAAAAATATGAGTTTTATGAACACAATTATGTGTAATTAATTTATTAATCTAGGGATCTTATGAACCTAATTTTTACCATGTGATGATCTAAAATTTTATTACAAATATAATTATAATTTAATTATATTATTTAATCTGATTTTTTATGTTATTAATTGTTTTGCCAATAATTTATCTATAGAGATAATTAAATAAATTTGAGAGAATTATTTAATTGTTTTTCTTGATTAAATAACATACTAGGTTAGATTCAATTGAACATGTAATTAATTGATAATTATATTTGGAGATTTTAGCGGTTCTCATGTTTAAAAAATTGGGAGATTAAGTATTCCTAAATATTTTTTCATATATTTTTTTAGTTACCAAATTTGATTCAATTAATTATTACTATTTACTTTTAGTTATTTTAATTTTGCTTCCTTAAAATATAAAAATACAAAAAAAAATTATTTTTTTTAGGTTTAAAATTAGTTTATAATAAAATAATCTTTATGAAAACGATCTTTATTTATCATTTTATTACTTGTTACGATTTATATACACAATTTATATGACGATAAGTTTTTTGCATTTTTTTGTTTGAGCAATTATGAAACATAACATCTTAAAATAGCCATGTTGTTTGTCCAACATAAGAGTTCTCTTTTATTTGTGCTGTTAGCTATTTATCTTGTCATTGATTTTGCTCCTCAACAATAAATTAGAATAGTTGTTTGCAATGCTTTGTTTTTTTTAAACTTATTACTGTTGTAGTAACTTTTATTTTTAGTTAAAAGTGATTTTAAATGGCTTAAATTACTTTCAAAGATGTTAAACAATCTCGATGAAAAGTGGTCATAATTTGTACTTTATGTCAAATATTTTAAATATTCACTTTAACCACTTTATTTCAAATCACTTATTAAAAAAATACATACAAACGTGTCCGTAGTATATATATGAATTTAGCTGTTGTGCAATGAACATACTATGATTTGCATCCATTGTGGTCTTAATCTTTCTCTTATTGTGCAGCCAACCGAGGTGAAGAAGTGAATGAGATGTGGCGATTCCGGCAGAAAGACCTAGAACTTGATGATAGACTTAAAGACAAGTTTAAGGATCGTAGAAATAATGGCACAAGCCTTAAAGATGATAAGTTGAGAAGAAGTACTAGACCTATTGGGGTCAATGATAGTGCATATGTTTCGCGCACGTCAAACAAAGGTGTCGATCATAGTTCCAATTCTAGACAAGATGATGGCTTGAGAGATGAAGAAGTTGAAGAATTTCTACGAGTAAGGTAATCAACTCAACCACTTTTTTCTTTATTTTTTCCCAAGATGGAAATTTGTTGACTTCATAGGTGTTGGTATGTGTTGTGGTGCATGCTGCAACAGTGACAGACATCAATGTTTAGTGGAGTAAAACATGGAGCAGACAATAATATTAGTGGAGCCATAAACATGGATGTGCAGCAGCTAGGGTTATTGTTTAGTTTTCGTTTTCCTTGTATACATATACCTAAACTCTTGTACAGAAAAAGAATCAGAAATATATGAAATAATTGATAATTGATATAAATGATAATATTTGTCATGGTATTAGAGCAGAGTTATTGATTGTCCTAATGGAAGAATAAGTTACCTACTACGCTGATTCTATTCTCCTTTGGTTGATTTGGTGTGATACGCTCAACAGATTGTGTTAATCTGTGGGTATTTGGCTGATTATTTGGGGTAGCCGTTCAAGCTCGTTGGAGCCATCACAGTCCATACGTTCCATTCTAGCTGCTGTTGTGGGGCAATCGTACTGTTCTTCAGCCCTATAATTCTGTAAACCAAAAAAAAATTTGCAGTGATAAGATCGATGGTTTGGAGTATCGATGAAAAACTGTTGTTCCTTGGTGACCCTCTCTGAATCCCTCTTGAATCTACGAGGAACATTGCGAAGCTGGGAAAACACAAGCTAAACAACGGCTCTTCTGAAGGTGGATGCTGCGAAGGTGGAAGCTGCGACGGTGGAAGTAGTTTAGAAAAGAGGCAGGAGAAAGGCGCCACTCCATGGGAAAAAAAAGGAAAAAATTGATAGATTCATGCCAGAATCTAGAGATTTAACCACAAATTCCATCTTAAACGATTTGACTACAAAAATGACTGAAGTTCTAACTAGAGCTCAAACCATCTCACAACCTCCGTTAACTGAAGCGTCAACTACTCCCATTAGTATCAAGTTGGGAGGATCCAACTATGCCTTGTGGTCCCAGGTGGTGAAGATGTATATATCTGGCAAAGACAAACTAGCATATATTAATAGGGATTTTCCTCAACCTGCTGAAACCGACCCCTGATGAATAAAAACCAGCATCGCTGATTCTGCCAATACTTTGATTTTATATTTATAAAACTCTCGCAAGTGCACGAATCATTTCGTAGAAAATGATAAGTATACTCCCAAGGTCGATCTAAGGAAGGAATGTATGTGGTTTTTAATTTATTATTCAAACTTTTAAAAACGAAATTAAATCTTAAACATTCTGTCACGATATTTTGGGTTTTGTGTTTTTAATCTACTTACATAAAAATAAACATAGATTCAATAAACATTTATGCAAATTTTATCAGTTATAATAGTGGAGTATTTATGGATATAATAACTAAGTTAATTATGCTTGGTCATATTATTTAGGTTATTAAAGATATGAATTGATATTTATTGATTCTTTTTTTTTGTATGAATACCACATTTGGTGGGGTTAGATATTCTTTGTTAACTAAACAAATCAATTAACACCTATGGGTGGGGTTGATAACTAATTTGGTTAATTAAATTAATTTATTTTTCTAAGAGATTGAAATGAACCATTTAAATGCCACCTTTGGTGGGGTTAGACAGTTTAAACTTTATTCAAGGTGTCCAAATTAAACCTAAGAATTTAGTTATCCGAGTACTAACTTTAAAGTTTTAAAACCACTACTAAAAACATGGTGTCAATACATTTTCAGATAATAATTCTTATAAAAACTTTTGAAATAGAGTTTCACTCTAACTACCGGGCGATTGTACCAACAAATAAAAGAGCACTACTCTAAATCAGACCGGATAACTAAACCTTAAAATCTAATTTTCGGATTTAAGTTTGTAATGAAAAATAATATATTTCTCTCTAACATTCTTAATATAAAATCTTGAATAAAAATAAAATCAATTCATTTTAGAGATTTTTACCTATTTAATATTTCGTAAGCATACCAACGTTATTATTATATCATGATTACAAACAATCAACACAATTAAATTTAATCACAGACAAGTTAAATATAACGTGTAAGAATAAAGCATAACAAATAACTGCAAAAAAGAAAATAAAATTCTTACAGTACTTCGATGATTCCCGTTGCTGGAAAACCTCCAAACGGAATTTGCACTCCCATTTATTGAATCAAAAAGCAAATAAATTATAAAAACCTAACTAGTTCTTCTCAAAAAGAGAAGAACTCTAAAACTAAGAAAAACTAACTAAGAAAAGCTAAAAACTAAGAAAAAAAACTAGAAAACTTAGAAAAATTAGAAAAACTAAAAAAACTAAGAAATGAGAAAAAGAAAGAGAAGAGAAGATATGTTTTAAGGTGTGTTTAGAAGTGAAGAGAATGGGCGGTATTTATAGGTGAGTATGGAGAGAAAAAGTGGGTGAAAAAATGTTAAAAAATGGTGAAAACGTAGAGTGGTGATTACTGACGTCATTGATGACGTTAGCATGACGTGGCGGCGGCTGCGTGCAAAAATGGGGCGAGATGGCAGTGGCGCGCGCGGGAGCAGGAGCAACGCGCACAGGCACGCGCGATGCGCGTGGGATTGGGCGCTGGCGCATGCGGGGCTGGGCGGCACGGTGACCTGATTTCCTCATTTTTGACCTATTTTGTCCAATTTTTCCATATTTGTTGACATTTCCTCATTTATTTATTAATATATTTGTGATGTATTGCTTCCAGTATTCCTCTTTGAGTCTTTAAGTTACATTTTTAAGCGAAAATACCTAAAAAACAATAAAAATACCCATGATTCCAAAAAAATAATTTATACAAATATATGATAAAATCATATATATATATATATTTAATCAATTAATGTGCATCAAATCATGGTAATTTTAGTGCTTTTTGAGCACTCATCAACCTCTCATTCGGGAGATGGCACACTGAAAATATCATTGTCAAAGGATGATTGATCAATTCGATAGACCCCTCATTGATTGCAAATTTTATTCAATTCTCAAGTGCAAAACAGGTTTGCGATTCTTCTGCTACCACCTACTATGATGAGACAGACACGTCTCAAGTGTATGATATTCGTCGTCAAGTTACTCGTATGAACCAGGCGGGTGGATCAATTGAAAAATACTACAATGACTTTCAAGGGTTGTGGCGAGAAATTGATTTCTGTCGTCCTAATCAAATGGAGTGTGCGATTGACATACAAAAATACAACTCTATCGTACAGGAAGATCGAGTGTATACCTTCCTCGATGGACTTGATGACAGACTAAACAAAACTCGAAGTGATGTGCTTCAAATCAAACCATTCCCTATGGTGGAACAAGCCTATGGATTCATACGTAGGTAAGAGGTCCAACAAACCATAATAATCACAGGTGAAAATACGACACCCAGAGCAATTATGGCTTTTAAAGGGGTCAAGGGACACCATAATCCGATGCCACCAAAAACAGGAACTTCTTTGGGTAGCAAAAAATCAACGTGAAATCCACCATCTCTTGACATGAAATGTGGCTATTGCGGAAACTCCAAACAAACCCGTGAAACCTGCTTCAAACTACATGGGTATCCAGAATGGTGGAATTATCTTCAAACACGGAAGAAACGGGAAACCATTGGGCGAGCCGCTGTGGCTACCAATAATGCCTCACTATCCTTTATTTCTCAGGCCGAATCTTCCCAAGATCCAAGTATTTCAAGTAAAGCATTTCACATCTCTACTCGTAGTGATAATAAGGATTGGATTCTAGACTCTGGAACTACATATTATATGACATTTGACCCAAAAGATCTCTCCAATACAACCCATCCAAGACGGAGTCGTGTTGCCAATGCCAATGAGGTCACTTATCCAGTTACAGGGGCTAAAACAGTGACTTTATCTCTTTCATTATCATTATCTAATACTTTACTTGTACCCTCTCTTTCAAACCGACTAATGTCTGTAAGTCAGGTCATCTCAGATCTTAACTGTGTAGTATTGATGTATTCTACTTTTTGTCTTCTACAACATATTCTCACCAAGGAGATCATTGGGCATGGTACTAAGAGAGGAGGGTTATATTATGTGGATGATCTCAGTTCAGGAAGAGCCAATCACATGCAACACATCGTTAGTAACAAGGAACGACAGATTTGGCTATGTCATCGTCGATTTGGGCATCCATCATTTGGGTATTTAAAGCACCTACTCCCTAGTTTATTTTCAAATATCACACACTCGGATTTCAAATGTGATACTTATATCTTAGCAAAAATTCATAGGGCATCTTATCCAATGAGCATGCACATTCTGATGTTTGGGGACCTTCCCCGGTCACTACATCCTCAAGTCATCGTTGGTTTGTAATTTTTGTTGATGATTGTACACGAATGACATGGATTTACCTTCTCAAACATAAAGATGAAGTATTTTCTACGTTTCACATCATGATTCAGACACAATTTTATGAGAAAATTAAGATTGGAGGGGAGTATGTTAATCAACAATTTCGGATATACTTGGACAACCATGGTATTCTCCATGAAACCTCGTGTTTACAAACCCCATAACAGAATGGGGCTGCAGAGAGGAAGAATAGGCATATTTTAAAAACTGCTCAGGCCTTACTAATTGGTGCATATATGCCTAGTAGATACTAGAGTGATACTGTTACTACAGCTGTGTATCTACTAAATCGTATGCCCACAAAAGCTTACAATTTCAGACTCCATTAAAGGTGTTATCTGATCATGTTCCCTTGCCTACTATTTTGATGTTTCCACCCCAAATTTTTAGATGTGTTGCTTTTGTCCACCTCCATAAAAATCAACGAACTAAGTTGGATCCATGTGATGTCCTATGTGTATTCTTGGGGTATGGCGTACAAAAAAAAAGGATATCAATGCTACGATCCTATTACTAAAAGAACCTACATTACCATGGATGTCACTTTCCTAGAATCTGAATGGTTTTTTCCATCATCAGTATCCAATTACCCTCTTCAAGAGGAGAGTTATGGTGAAGAACGAAATTGGCTTGATGTTGAAGTATTAGATATTAGTAACAATCCGACATACTCAGATAATGCCAACAATATGGATAAGCCAGTACTTAGACATGAACTTGAACTTCTAAGAATTGAATCTGAACTAGTAACTGAATCTTCAGAAGATGGTTGATGCACCCATCCACTCTCTAGTACCCAATGATCCTCCTGCTGAGAATACTCTTGAGGTAAGTTCTCCTATCACACATTTACAAACTAATGCTATAGATATATCTGTTGGTTATGTTCTACCTTTCAGACACAATCGAGGTAAACCTCTGAATCAATACTCTCCAGACAGAGAGGAACGACAATCCAAATATCCAATAGTCAATTATGTATCTACTCAAGGGTTATCATAACCTATAAGGGATTTTGCACAAACACTCTCCTCATGTCAAATTCCAAGCAGTGTTGAAGAAACCTTATCTGATCCAAATTGGGCCCAAGCTATAAAAAAAGAATTTGAGGCACTACAAAAGAACAACACATAGGTGTTAAGCAAGTTGTCTCAAGAGAGGAAGATGGTAGGATGCAAGTGGATTTTCTCCATTAAGTATAAACCAGATGGGTCAGTTGATCGATATAAGGCAAGGCTAGTAGCAAAAGGGTATACACAGAACACATGGTATAGATTATCAAGAAACCTTCTCACATGTGGCTAAACTAAAAACTGTGAGAGTTTTGTTATCTCTTGCAGCAAATTTAGATTGGCCATTGCACCAACTTGACGTGAAGAATGCCTTCCTTCATGGTGACCTTGAAGAATAGATTGACATGGATATCCCACCAGGATATATTGTTACATCAGGAAAAGAAACTGCATGTAGAGTACAACGAGCATTGTATGGACTAAAACAATCACCTCGAGCATGGTTTGGTAGATTGAGTTCAGCAATGAGAAAATATGGGTTTCAACAAAGCAACTCTGACCACATTTTTTTCCTAAAACATCGATTGGGAACAATAACAGCCCTTATAGTCTATGTAGACGACATGATCATTACAGGGGATTATAAAAAAGAAATCTCTAGGCTTCAAGAACAACTGTCAAATGAGTTTGAAATGAAAAACTTGGGAGGGCTCAAATACTTCTTAGGCATTGAGATAACAAGATCAAAACAAGGTATATGTTTTTCCCAAAGGAAATATACTCTAAACCTACTGACAGAGGCATGATTACTAGATTATAAACCTGTCGATATTCCGATGGTCCAAAATCATAAACTTGGAGAATATGTGGACCAAGTACCAACAGATAAATAGAGATATCAACGATTAGTAGGTAAACTCATATACTAATCTCATACTCGACTTGATATTGCTTATACTGTGAGTGTCGTGAGTCAGTTTATGCACTGCCCAAGTGAAGACCATATGGATGTCGTCATGCGAATACTCTGTTATTTAAAATCCTCCCTTGGGAAAGGACTTATGTTTTCAAAGAATGATCAATTGGAAGTCGTTGGATATACAGATTCAGACTGGACAGGGAATATGAAGAATAGGAAATTTACTGTTGGGTACTTTACTTTTGTGGGGGCAATCTTGTTACATGGAGAAGCAAGAAGCAAAAGGTAGTTGCCTTATCTAGTGCTGAAGCTGAATTTCGAGGAATGGTCAAGGGAATATGTGAGCTCCTTCGGTTGAAAAAACTTCTAACTGAGATTGGTGTTGCTACTAACTCTGAAATGAACTTATTTTGTGATAACAAAGCAGCCATTGTCATCTCTCACAATCCAGTTCAACATGATCGCACAAAGCACGTTGAAGTGGATCATAACTTCATCAAACAGAATCTTGAAGAAAAGATTATTCAACTTCCATTCGTTAAATTAGAAGATCAATTGGCTGATATACTCACAAAATCTATGTCTGTAAAGAACTTCTACAACTCACTTGACAAGTAGGACATAAGAGACATATATGCACCAACTTAAGGGAGAATGTTGGTGTGTTGTGGTGCATGCTGCAACAGTGGCAGACACCAATGTTTAGTGGAGCAAAACATGAAGCATACAATAATATTAGTGTAGCCATAAAACATTGATGTACAATAGCTAGTGTTATTGTTTAATTTTTGTTTTCTTTATATACATATACCTAAACTCTTGTACAAAAATAGAATAAAAAATATATGAAATAATTGATAATTGACAGAAATGATAATATTTGTCAATAGGAACATAGAAATGGAGGATTAATTGTATAGGTTTTGTGTGAATGTTTTGGCTATGGCAGGGCTAACCAAGTAAGAGGTGCTATTGGTTCAAGGATGGATGAAACAGGTCCTTACCTGCCTCGTTGTATCGATTCCAAGGAATAGTGGTCAACGAGCTCTAATGTTGTCTAATGTTGTGTTGTTTATGGTCCACAAAATCCTCCTTCGCTTCAGAAGAAGAGATTGATTGTGCGAGGCATAAGAAGCCGAAGAAGGATCATTCGAAGAGCTCCAAGATACGCAAATTGAAAAATAGGACACAGGATCAAAGGAAAGAGGAGGAAAAACGAAGCAAAGATTAACTAAAAGTCATTTTCATCAGCCACAAATGACTGAAATTATCATCTATATCTCTGGGTGAGAATTGAGATTATCCTACATTCTTACAAGAGCGTGATGGCATGTATAATGATTCAATTTCAAGGCTAAGCTCAAGTATCTCTTAACTGAAAGGTAAAAGTATTAAGGGGAAGAAGAGGTGTTTTTTTGAAATTGATTTGTGACCTTCTCTGATAATAATGACAAGCGTGTGAAAGGTACTTTGTGTTGAGTTATCGGGTTTTTTTTTTCTTTTGTTCTTTTCTTTCAAAAGAGAGACAATTTCTCTAAAACAATGAAGCAAAAATATGACGAAGATTGCAAAACTATAAATTAAGCACTTAACTTTTATGAAGATTGTTGTCGCAACTCATACCTAATTCTTCGTATCAAGGCACTTAAATGATGTTTGCCGGAGAATCATTAAGCCAAAACATCATGACTCTTTTTAGTTATTCGTGTATCCACATGATAAAATAGGTAATTTAAAAAAAATTATCAATCATTTACCACTAGTCCAGTGCTCATATCTATTTCTATGTAGTCCTCTTCGTAATGCAACGAGCACATTTCTCGGTTGTATTATCATCAACTTTGAATAATGTTCAGCCTATTCTGCGGGAAAATAAATGGTATTGGACCTGTTAGGTATGTGTTGAGATTCGAATATTTTTAGGTTTCTTGTTTTCCCCCCTTTTTTGCCCTAGCTAAAGAAGCTCAGGCACTTTTGCAACAATTTCGATTTTACCTATCTAAGAAGCTCAACTCATACCATTCTATTATATCAACATCTATCTTACCTTTGCAAGGTAATTTTTTGTCTTCAAAAGTACACTTAAGAGGCTATACCAGAATATAACAAATTTCATTGTGAAATTTGGCATCTCAACTGCATAAAGCTACAATAATGAAAATACTATCCGTTTTTGTTTTCTAGGTTTAAACCTTAATTAGATGAACAATACAAACAATTGCTACAAACTCGTGATTATGTACTGCAATCAGCTTTCATGAGAATCAAGATCACGATTCTTCAAAATGATGATCAGTCTCATCAAAGATCTCCTCCTACACAAAGCAGAATCATTTCTCAGATAAAGTATCAAGAAATATTCTTAAAAGGGAAAATTACTATACCTGCAAAAGCTCCTCAATGACATCTTCCATTGTTATAATGCCTACAGCTTCTTCCTCCTCGAGAAGCTTTGGCAGTGGATTACCATCTATTTCGAGAATATTCGAGTACATGTCCTTTGTCCACTTCTTGCTCCTAGATCCACTTCTGAATGAATTTTTTTCATTGTTGGGAAAGCTCTTCCACTTGTAAAGTAATCTCTTGCTTTTCAACATCTTGTCTTGGTGTATCTTTTCACTGTAAATGTCGATTCTCTCATCTTTGACAGAATCTATTAGAGACGTAAGGTAAAGAGAAGACATTGTCATAAGTAAAAGGATTAATTTCCTATTTGAAGGTGCAACTAAAACATATTGCTTGGGAAAATTAAATATGCTAAGGAGAGTTGGTGCTTACTTTCAGCATGGTTATTGGCAGGAACCTCACTTTTCCTGTTGCACTTGCTAACAACAACAGCAATGTGACTATGACCTTTCTGAAACTCATTCAGTATATCATACAATGGCAAGGTTTCCGGGACCCTAAAACAGCAAAGTGAATGCCCTTTATGAATATGAAGTGCTGGACAGAATAACTTTTTGGTGAACCAACCAAAACAGATACACATCTTCGCAATGAAGGTATACCTTGGAATCCTGCGTATTGTGACATTCTTTACAGGAACCTTGTCTTCTGGGTGAATTGTCAACAAATTCTTAACCTAAAGACAAAAAGGAAATTGTGTCAAGTAGCCAACAGACACAATACAAAATAATGAGGAGAATTTAATAGGTAAATAGACCATAAACAATGCAAATAGATGTAGTAATCATGCTACAGATAGAGCTGATGCACAATTTTATCGTTCTTGATAGATTGCTGAAGAATTATTGGTATATAGAGACTTGCAGGATGCAATGTCCTTGACAAAAGGGCATGGAAAGATTTCCATGTGGAAATACATACTTCCAGTCAACTAAAATCTGTCTTGTTGTTTTCTATAAAATAAATCTTACTGTAAATTTACTTTATTTTTAACAGAAAAATAAGCTAATGGATAAAGTACTCTCTCTGTGGGATCTGAGATTTGATCCCGTATGTAATCTTTAAGTGTCCCTATAGATTAGTTTAAACAAAATATCCATGGCATAAATTAGACTATAAGGTAACAATAAAAAAATAAAATCTGAAGACCAGAATGCTGTTTGTAGGAATACAAAGCTTGTTATGGTAAGAAATTTGTTCCAACAAACACCTTCCAGACTTTATCAAGGAGGAACATAAAGATCGAATGAGAAGTACCAAGATAACACCAATTATGTTTGTAGGCTCCTCATAGTAAACAGGAATCCTGCTGTGCCCATTCTCTAAAATTAAGCTCATCAAATCCCTGTGAAACAAGTCTTCAGTTAGGTTGTCAAACCAAATGTGCATGAATAACACACAAATCAAGCCCCTACATATCATATGATCTTCAAAATAAGTAATTACCTGTCAAGGTTGGCATTGACATCAATAGCAAAAGTTTCAGATATAGGAGTCATTGCATCAGCAGCTATTTTCTCAGTAAGCTCAAGTGCCCCAGCAATAATTGTTGTCTCATCATGTGTCAATTCTCCACCTTTTCCAGCCTTAAAATGACCCTTACTGGGGTTAGATATAGAAAATAAGAAGAACAATGTGCCAGGCCTATTATTAAGACATAGACAAGTCCATATGTCTAGTGGAGCAAAAAACTTTTTGGACATCTTAGTAAAGTTTTCATTTTCTGCTTTCTTCCTAATAGTAAAATTTTCTGGTCTTAATTTTCATTTTTTCCAGAAAATTTGTCAATATCTAGCTTTACTGTGGAGTACAAGGAAAAATATTGTTTTCATAATCAAATTTATATTTTCTATTTCTGTCACTTACTACCTGAAATTTTCTTTAAAGAGAAGAAGGGAAAAAAGAGGGTCTAATGATGTTCTTAAAAATTTAAAACAAGTACCAAATAATTTATATCTTTAGGAATTAGAAAGAAAATAAAAACAAAATGATTACCGAAAAGGTTGATCTTTGATTTCAATTTTAAAAAAACAGGAAACCGTAATGAAATCAAGGTTGATCTTTGATTTCAATTTTTAGAAACAGGAAATAGTAATGCAATTAGTTAGTGTGTTCTCTAACCCAAAAAATTTAAATGCAAAATGATATCAGAAACAGAAGATAAGACAATTAAAAATTCAGGCTCTTTAAAAATTATTGCCACAACAGTCAAGACAATGGTGAAGGACTATGGAGTTTACAAATGCTAAAGAATGATTCAAACATACCTCATTACCATGCAAATTGACAAGTGTTTTCAGCTCAGCTCTACGAAATAGAGCTATGTGTCCATGACCCAGTAGGAAGTCTAATAGCTGGAAAACCAGATGATGCAAATAATCAATTGACTTGTAATATATATAAACTAGACTTACATAAGATGGTCATATAAAATCTATTTTTGACATAAAATGTCACCTTACTAATTGGGTATGCGACTGGAAAGCAGATCCAAACAAGTACACGGACAACCGGGGCCACTGTTGCACCAATTGCTAAACCATAACGAGAACAAACAGATTGTGGTATAATCTGAAAATGCAAGGGTATTCACATAAGCACATTTGCATGCAATGAATTAGTTACAGTTAATGTGACTAGAAAATAAGTTCTCCAGTATGTGGAAAAAAATATGGCAAGAGCATAAATTCTTTCTTAAAGAGGCATTAGCAGACAGTTTTGATGTTATATGCTATTAAAATTTACCAAAGGCGCAACTAAAAACTTTCAGCTTTATGTCCTAATTTAGCTCTTCATTGGATGCTTAATTGGCTTAGGAAAAAAAATTTAAGATGTATTAATCACCTCTCCAAACAGAAGAATCAGTGTCACCGAAAGTAGAATAGCACCCCATGCTGTAACCAGAGCATCAAGAAAAATGGGAAGTGCCTGAGAGAAGGAACAGTCATTGTATGATTTGCAAGGCACCCGTTAATGAAATAATTTAAACATATGTATACCAAAATAACTGTACCTCCATTGCAGAAGCATTGCAAATGAGGAGCGTGCAAAGCAGTAAATGCTGGTTCTTCACCACTGGCAATATCTTTGCTGCAAGTTAAATATGAAGTCAGGATAGATAATAACAAACTCACAGGAAAATTATCAAAAAGACAGTAAGTTGCTGCACTGTATCAAAAAGATAAATTTATCTTAGAACACCTTCTTTAATTGGTCCATGTCTCCATGTTTGGTGCCAGTTCATAAGTTTCATATTTAAAAGGTATGGAATAACATTCAACTATTATTATCTTATCTATACACTTTGGTACCCCATACAGTTGCATAGGGAATATATCCTAGCTGCAAATCCAATGAAAAAGCACTTTCCAATTAGGCTTTTGATCAAATCACTAAATAAAAGAGCAAGTAGTATCCAAGTTGCTTAACAGCGACATGGGCATTTTAATCAAAGGCTTCTAGACAAAGAATTTACTATTTAAAGTATTGTCTTCTGATAAACTTCGATGAAAACATGAAAACCAGAAGACAGAGAGGGAAGTTGAGAAGAAAGTTAGAAAGAACATTTTCATTGATTCGACTCTAACATTCACACTTTATCTCAGTTTGTATATGTATGCATTCTTAGTATTAAGCTAATTACAATTAGTCTCTTAACTAATCTAAAGCTGCAACTAGTCATGAGAGCTTATAGAATTGCCTAACTACTTCGATGAGTTCGTTTCTGTAAGCTGTACAGCTCCTACCACATCACTAGTTGATGCCATGTCATCACTGTGGTTACACTTCACATTTTCAACAATTTTCCAAACTGCACAAATTTTTCCTTTGGAATAAGATAGCAGATTACTGTGGACAAAAAACAAATTACACACGGAGATTGGAAGGATGCAACTTACTAACTAGAAAATCAGACTACGGAAGGAATATACAAGAAAACAATAAATTAAACTTTCTTATAGATACATGACCGAACATGTAACCAATGAACCGGCAAATAAAATCTAAATATAAAAATCAAGCTACGGAAGGAATCTAGATAAGTGGTAAGAATATAAAAATATTATTAGTTCTTCTTTTAATAGTTTAAACTTTTTGAAATAGTTAATAACCTACAAACTTCTAACAGAAACGATACGAATATGAATTGAAACATCAAGAGATGCAAACATATAGTCAAACATATTTTCTCGCGTAGATCGACTGTATAATCAAACATTTGCAACAACAAAAGTAACCAACCAATATAACTCTGCAACAAACACGCTTTTCCATGTCAAAGCTGATCAAATAATCAATTGAATTGAATTGAATTAAATTCAGTCGGTCAGTAAGGTCCGAATCAAAACACTGATCTAGGGTCCCAAAAATAGATACATTTCAAGACTGTTTCTTCTTTTCTTTTCTCACATTTTCTAAAAAATCAAACGGCAGAAGGGGGGAAAAAGAGCAAAATCATAAGGCAAAAATCTTGAGAGAGAAATTAAAAGTACCGGCATGTTTCCGATCCTTTGGGGTTCCAGATTGGGCGAGTACTTCGAGATCAACCAAGCTCATAGACATGAGTCCCAAAGTGAGTCCAGACATTAACCCAGCAAAAATCACCAAAAACACAATGATCAGTATGTGAATGAAGAAATCCAATCCGCAACAACTGTACTCCACCGCCATTAGTAAACGAAACTTTCTCACTCAGCTCCAAATTTTTCTTCCAAAAAACTTGTAAAGCTCAGGACCAAAATCGTAAAATAAAAAAAGAGAGAATACAATTGCTGACAGTCAGAGATAGACCATTAGCATCAGTAACCACCAGAGCTCTATGACCTCCATTGCCGAGCTTTCTCGAACCAGAAAAAACCGAATTCGGACACCTTAGAGAAAGAGAGATAGATAATGAAACAGAGACATAAAGGAAAATTATTTATAGACAGAGACAATAACAGCGTATGCCTAGGTGTTTGCAAAATTTAATCGAACCGATTCAAATAAATTAAGGAAAAAATATATGTACTTTATTTATTATAAAAATAATATTCAAATTTTATATTTATTTTTTAATAATTTAATTATATTATTATAAAAAGATATTCGTTTAAAAATAAATATGATTTTTTAAAAAAATTATAATTCAAATAAATTGTAATTATTAAAAAATTAAAAAAAGTTCGTTATTTTTTTTAAATAACAATAAAATTAAATTATTAACAAATATTTATAAAATTAAATATTATTTTAAAATAAGACTATATTTTTGGTTAAACTCAATTTTGTTAATTCGGTCTGTTTTCATTATTTACCATAAAGGGATCTTTGTTACATTTGAACCGCAGTCGGTTCTGACAAGCTATATTAAGTCACTGCACAATGTGGTCGAGGTAAGGGGAATGGGATCAACGTGTTTAACACGATAAATTATATATTGATTTTAGAATATTAATGAAGACTTAATTAATAGGAAATTTTTATTCTTTATACTTCTAAACTTTTTTAATTTTTCAAAATTATGTAATGAAATTTGAGGTTTTTTATTTTGTGTTCAAAGTGTTTAACACGATAAATTATATATTGATTTTAGAATATTAATGATGACTTAATTAATAGGAAATTTTTATTTTTTTACTTCTAAATTTTTTTCAATTTTTCAAAATTATGTAATGAAATTTGAGGTTTTTTTTTATTTTATGTCCATATATATATATATATATTTGTGATTAAAATTTGGATAGTTATATGATTAATTTTTGACCATATAATATATAGATAATTTTGATTATAATAAGTAATGTTTTTCCCTTAAATAAATACGCCAAAAAAATGTTATGAGAGAATAAGAGAAAATATTTTAGAAAAATATTTGAAATATTTTTTTAAAAGTGGAGTAATAAAATAATAAGTTTGTGAAATATTATGTGTCACTGTTTTGGATTTATCTCAATTTGTTGTATTTTCTTTTACTTTGTACACATTAAATTTTATTAGTAGAAAAAATATTTTTCAAAATTTGTTCTCTGAACATAATACAAATTAAAGAGTAAATCACGTTAAATTGTATGTGTCATTATTATACCCTGTTGAATTTATTTTATTTTTACTTACTCTACCCCAACAATTAGTATCAGTGTTTGATCGTTGCAAAACTGAAAGTACACATTATCATGATTTTAAATTGTAAGTGTCATTATTATATCCTATTGAATTTATTTTATTTTTAATTATTGTGCCCCAATAATTGGTATCAGCGTTTGATCGGTGCAAAACTGAAAGTGCACAGTATCGTGATTTTAAAATAAATTAATAAGAAAAGTATCGTCTTTATGAACTAGTAACTTATTTTTGACAAATAACAAAATTATACTAATCAATTTTATCTAGAAAAATCACTAAAATTATTGTAATTTAAATTTAAAATAAAATTAATTTAAATAAAATGCATAAAAGAAAATAAAAATATTATTCAAATATCATATTAATAGGAAGAAAACCTTTAGAAAATAGATTTCACCTAATCTCACGTTATGTCTTACTCATCTAGTTAATTGAATTTAATTATTTTTGTTTTTTAGTAATCTTCAAAAAATATCAAAAAGTTTTTTTCGATAGTTAATTGAAAACATTTTTATTCATCAATTTACACAATAGTATATAATTTAATAAAATAATAAATTATTAAGATAAATAATTTTAATACTACACAAGTTTATATAAGCTTTTTGATCTCTCTATATTTACCTAATCTGAAATATTTTATATTTATTCTATAATTCTCTCTTTCGATATTAAATCACAAAATTAAAATTATCTAATTAATTATGAGTTAATTAAAAACATTAAACTCATATTAAATAAAAAAATATATAAATAATTCAAATTAACATAGAAAATTAATCATACTTCAGAATTAAATTACATATTTTTCATAGAATAACAAATAATAATTCATGTTAAAATTTTAACATAAAATTATGTCTAAGAAGTATTGAAAAAAAAATTAAATTACAAAAAAAAAAAATCTTATCTTCTCCCTTATCTTCTTTCTATTTTTCGCAGTTTGTGCGTTTCTCCTTTTTTATTTTTTTTTCGTTGTCTTCCTTGTTTCTCCCTATTACTTCGTCTGCTTTCTTTTTTTTTTCTTTTCGCTGTTCTCCCTCCGCAGTTTCTCATGCTGTTCCTTATATATATCTCTATATATATATATATTATATTAACCTCCTTTTTCACCTCTCCTCCTTATATATATATATATATATATCATATCATCCTCTGCGCCGCCATCCTCCTTTTAATTGACATCCATATCAATTGAGAGCGACCTTCTTTATTTATATATTTATATTTTTTTATTTTTCTTTACGTGTATAAATAATATAATAATAAAAAATATCATTCTTATATATATTATTTTATTAAAAATTAATTTTTAAAAATAAAACAAAATAAAAATAAAATTTTTATTATGTTTTTATATTTTAAAAAAATAAAATTAAAATAACTAAAAATAAATAACAATAATTAAGTAAATCAAATTTGATAACTAAGAACATACATGAGAATATATTTAAAAATATTTAATCTACTAATTTTCTAAACATACGAAACATTAAAATCTCTTTAATATAATTATCAATTAATTACACGATCAATTAAATTTAAACTAATATGTATTGCTTTCTTAAGTAAACTACACACCATATAGTAATTAATTTAATCGCATTCTCATACAAATTAAATTGCATAATATTCATTATGTTCATAAATTATGAATCATGTACATAAGAATCATACATCTATGCCTAAAAATTATGCATGTTATTTAATCAAGATAAACAATTAAATAATTATCTTAAATTTATTTAATTACCTCTATAGATAAATTATTGGTCAAACAATTAATAACATAAAAATCATATCAAATAATATAATCAAATTAAAATTATATTTGAGATAAAATATTAGATCATCACATAGTGAAAAATTGGATTCACAAGATACATAAATTAATAAATTAAATATACATAATTGTGTCCATAAAACTCATATTTTTAATAAAAAAAGACATAAAAATTGATAAAGAAAATAGTAGAAGAATAAATACAATCAATATCTTGAATTGTAGTGTTAATCTCCTATTTGATCTCTACTAAAATTATATCCCCTTTTGATTTTTTTTTGTATTTTCTCTTTTTTTAGCTCAAAAAAATGACCAAAATTATGTTAATGATCACAACCCCTTAGGGTTTATGGGGTGATTAGAGGCTAAAATATAGTTCTTATGCGATCTTGACCATTAGATCAACTTCAGATCAAGAAATCCAATCAAAACAACACATGGCACACTAAATTCACTAGCGATTTAGAGCACGACGTGTGATAGGGGAGACTGGTCAAAGTTGACGCTTATTGAGTCAGTGACACACGACGAAATGTGATTCGAGGGAACGGATGGTGTGGCGCATGGGTGGAATGCGAGAAGCAATGATGTGGAGACACATATCAAGGTAGTTTGACTAATCTCCAAACTCGGATTGAACATCGTGTTGACAAGTGGCACCCATTTCATACTACTCACACGCAACATAACGTGATTCACTATTTTTACGTACGTGACGTCCGCGTGGCTTGCCAAGTCAGTCCCTATGCTTATGTGGCAAGCCATGCAGTAGTTTGTGATTGGTGTTGTGTTAAAATTTTCAAAAATTATATTTCACCCATTTTCACTAAAAAGTTTATATTTTAATATTTTTAGTCCCAAAAATACTATTTATTGAATGAAACAAATAAATATTAAGTAAAAAAAGTGTACTAATGACTCTACTTTCATAGAGTCATCATTAAGTCTATGTTATCTTTCCTTTTAGATTTAGATAAATCCCCATTTAAATTTGAGAATCCTTTGACAATATGCTTTTAAAATTTTGGATCTTCATTATCTTCAAATCTACAATAAAATTTAAATAATAATAATGAAGTTTAAATTCAATAAATAAATAAAATTATACTAAAATTAAAGTTGATAAGTGATAAATTATACCAAATTATGCAAGTCATCAAAGTTGTACTAGTAAAATTCTTAGTATGCTCTGTGCTTGCAGCATAGACTGATTTGTCACATAAGAAAATATTTTATTAGGTACATGGCATATTTATTTTTGAAAAAAAAATGTCAAGCCAAAAAGTAGATATTTAAAAATTTAATGCTAATAATAATTTTTCTTTATGGTAAAAGAATTTGAAAGATATTCTCATTCAATAGAAAGTTCATAATGTGTTATTAGGAAAGAAAAGAAGACAACAACCGTCATCGAGGAACAGTGGGAAGAGATAGATGAGATTGCAACCAATACAATCCGTCTAAATCTCTCAGACGGTATCTTGCAAAGTATTGAATCAAAAAATTGCAAGACTGCAAAAACATGGAAGACTCTAGAAAACATGTACATGTCAAATAACCTTGCCAATAGGTTTTATTTGTGGAATGAGCTATATCAAATGAGGAAAGAAGATAATATGAGAATGATGCATCACATTAGCAATTTCAACAACAGACTTTCTCACTTATCAAGATTTAATGTGAGTTTCGAAGATAAAGAGAAAATTGTGATATTGTTGGCATTACTACCCTCATCATATAATCATTACATAACAACTCTAACTTATGCGAAAGACAAGATGGAGTTTGAAGTTGTTGTAGAAGCTTTGTTGTCATATGAGAAACATAACAAGGAGAGAGATTCAGAAGCACAAACCCTTTATCATAGAGTCAAGAGTAGAGGAAAATCAAACAAATATGTCAATATTGAATGTCATCACTATAAGAGGAATGATCATATTAAGAAATTTTATCGGGTGTTCAATGAGGAACAGGAAACGAACAAAGACAAAGCTATGAAGAAAGATGACAACAATGATGATGAGCAAACAAATACCATAGACGAGTTTAATAGCGTTTATGATGAACATTTTGTCAATCTTGCATCACATGAGACCAACTGGGTGATTGATAGTGATTCTACAATTCACGCTACATTGCATAGAGAATTTTTCTCATCATACACACCTGGAAGTTTTGATGTTTTTATAATGGGAAATTAAGGCATATAAAAGGTTGTTGGTAGAAGAGATGTTTGCTTGAAAACAGAGAAGTGAACCAGACTATTTCTAAAAGATCTTAGGCATATTCTAGATATGGGATTGAATTTGATCTCTGTACGTAAACTTGCAAATGAAAGATATTGCAGCTCATTCATTTATGACAAATGGAAACTTATAAAAGACTCTTTAGTAGTGGCTATAGATGAGAAGCATACAACTCTATATATAATGCAAACAAAGCTTTCCACCGACATAGAAAATGTCATAGAGAAAGACAATACAGTTGAACTATGGCATATGAGACTCAGTCACATGGGTGAAAAAAGAATGACAAGTCTAGCTAGGAAGAAGATACTGTCCATAATGGATGAAGTACAATTGGAGAAATGTGTTGATTGTCTAGCAAGAAAGCAAAACAGAGTTACCTTCAAGAGTTCCCCTTCTTCCAGAATAAATAATATTTTAGATCTGATTCATTTCGATTCATGTGGACCAATGCCAAAATCTCTTGGTGGTGCTAAATACTTTGTGACTTTCATTGATAATCATTCAAGAAAGACATGGGTATATTTTCTGAAGACAAAAGATCAGGTGTTAGATGTCTTTAAAGAATTTTATGCCTCAATTGAGAGACAAAATGGGAAGAAGTTGAAGTGCATTCGGACAGGCAATGGTGGAGAATAAACATGACATTTTTCATGCTTACTGCAAAAAGCATGGTATTTGGCATCAAATGAAACCTCTAAAGACATCGCAATTGAATGACTTAGCTAAGATGATGAATAGAACTTTGATGAAAAGAGTCAAATGTCTACTCTCACATGCAAAGTTTCCTAAAATTTTATGTGGTGAAACCATATTCACAGTTACACATGTGTTGAATTTTTCACCATGTACTCCTCTCAAGATGAATGTTCCAGATAAACAGTAAAAGATGTTTCCTATGATCATCTGCGGGTGTTTAGCTGTAAAATATCATTCATATCCCCAATGATGAGAGATCCAAACTTGATGCCAATATAAGATGGTGTATTTTTATTAGCTAGGGTCAAGATCAATTTGGCTATAGATTTTATGATTCGGTTATAAAGAGACTTGTCAGGAGTCGTGATGTTGTATTTGTTGAAGATGAGACCATTGAAAATATTGTCAAAATGAAGATGGATGTTCCAAATTCCAATAGTGACTTATCAGATTTGGAATTAATTCCTCCAATATCAGTGCCAAGACAAGTTGGAGATGAAGACTAGGTTTATCCACCTGATGAAGATGATGCTCTCATAAAAGTTGGTTTCGAAGATAAGGGAGATGATGATGTTCATTATCTAGCACCAACATCTACGACTTCTCTTATTCCAACGAGAAGAAGCGATAGAGTGAGACGACCCTATACCACATATCCTTTAGATGAGTATGTAACTTTCACTGATGGGGGAGAACTTGAGAGTTATGAAGAAGCTATGGATGACGAATCCAAACAAAAATGGATTGAAGCCATAAACGATGAGATGAAGTCCTTGCATGAAAAAGGCTTTGAAAAATAAATGGGTGTTCAAGGTGAAGCATGAAGAACACAATTCCAATCTATGATATAAAATGAAACTGGTTGTCAAGGGATTCAGCCAAAGAAAAGAAGTTGACTTTGACAAGATTTTTTCTCCAATTGTGAAAATGACATCCATCTGTACTGTGTTGGGGTTAGTAGCAAGTCTTGACCTGGAGGTTGAGCAAATGGATGTCAAAACTACCTTCCTACATGGTGATGAGTGCTCAAAAAACACTAAAATAACCATGATTTTATGCACATTAATTGATTAAAAATATATATATTTATATGTTTGATCATATATTTATATAAATTTGTCTTTTTCGGAATCACAGGTATTTTTATTGTTTTTCAGGTATTTTGGCTTAAAAATGCAACTTAAAGACTCAAAGAGGAATATTGGAAGCAATACATCACAAATATATTAATAAATAAATGGGGAAAGGTCAACAAATATGAAAAAATTGGACAAAATGGGTCAAAAAGGACAAAAATGTCAAAAAGGAGAAAATCGCGCCGCCGCACCGCACAGCCGCCACGCCCCAACGCCCAGCTCCGCCCCAAGCTGCACGCACGGTACTGTTCATCCGCGTGCGCCGACACCCGTTTCGCCCCATATTTCACGTGCAGCAGCACATGACGTCATGTTGACGTCATCAATGACCTCAGCATTTCCATTACGCGTTTTTACATTTTTTTTAACATTTTTTTACTCATTTTTTCTCTCCATCCTCACCTATAAATACCCCTCTTCCCTTCACTTCAAAACCTCCAAATACATTCTTTTCTCTCTTTCTTTCTCTCTTTTCTTAGATTTTTAGTTTTTCTTAGTTTTTAGCTTTTCTTAGTTAATTTCTCTTAGTTTTAGAGTTCTTCCCTTTTTGGGAAGAACTAGTTATGTTTTTGTAATATTTTAGCTTTTTGATTCAATAAATGGGAGTGCAAATTCCGCTTGGAGTTTTTCCAGCAACGGGAATAGCGTCGAAGTTCTGTAAGGATTTAATTTTCTTTACAGTTATTTTTATGCTTTATTCTTACATGTTATATTTAATTTGTCTGTAGTTAAATTTAACTGTGCTGGCTGTTTAGTAAACATGATGTAATAATAACGTTGTTATGCTTGCGAAATATTAAATAGGTAAAAATCTCTAAAATGGATTGATTTTATTTTTATTCATGATTTTATATTAAGAATTTTAGAGAGAAATATATTATTTTTCATTACAAACTTAAACCTGAAAATTAGATTTTAAGGTTTAGTTATCCGGTCTGATTTAGAGTAGTGCTCTTTTATTTGATGGTACAATCGCCCGGTAGTTAGAGTGAAGCTCTATTTCAAAAGTTTTTATAAGAATTATTATCTGAAAATGTATTGACGACATGTTTTCGGTAGTGGTTTTAAAACTTGAAAGTTAGTACTCGGATAACTAAATTCTTAGGTTTAATTTGGACACCTTGAATAAAGTTTAAACTGTCTAACCCCACCAAAGGTGGCATTTAAATGGTTCATTTTCAATCTCTTAGAAAAAGGAATTAATTTAATTAAGCATATTAGTTATCAACCCCACCCATAGGTGTTAATTGATTTGTTTAGTTAACAAAGAATATCTAACCCCACCAAAGGTGGTATTCATACAAAAAAGGGAGAATCAATAAATATCAATTCATATCTTTAATAACCTAGATAATATGAACAAGCATAATTAACTTAGTTATTATATCCATAAATACTCCGCCATTATAAATGATAAAATTTGCATAAATGTTTATTGAATCTATGTTTATTTTTATGTAAGTAGATTAAAAACACAAAACCCCAAAATATCGTGACAGGATGTTTAGGATTTAATTTCGTTTTTAAAAGTTTGAATAATAAATTAGAAACCACATACATTCCTTCCTTAGATCGACCTTGGGAGTACTTATCATTTTCTTCGAAATGATTCGTGCACTTGCGAGAGTTTTATAAATATTAAAACCAAAGTATTGGCAAGAATCGACGATGTCGATTTTCGCTCATCAAGTTTTTGGCGCCGTTGCCGGGGATTTGGTCATCACATGGTGACTTAGAAGAAGAGATATACATGGTGACTTGGAAGAAGAGATATACATGGAGTGGTTAGAGGGTTTCAAGCAAAAGGAAAAAGAGGATTATGTTTACAAATTAAAGAAAAGCCTTTACGACTTAAAACATGTACCAAGACAATGATACAAGAAGTTTGAGTTTGTTATGGGGGAGCAAGGCTACAAAAAGACTACAACCTATTGTGTTTTTTGTGTAGAAATTCTCTAATGACGATCTCATTATTATTTTACTCTATGTGAATGATATGTTGAATATTGGTCGGAAAATTTATAGAATAAACAACTTGAAAAGGTAATTGAGGAAGTCTTTTGTCATGAAAGAATTAGGGCCAGTAAAGCAAATTTTTGGCGTGAGTATTATTAGATACAGAGGTGCCAAGAAATTATGGTTGTCATATGAGAAATACATTGAAAAAGTACTTTAGTGATTTCACATAGACAAGGTTAAAGCGATTAGTTATCTTCTTGCTAATCACTTTAAGTTAAGTTATAAGCATAGCCTTTCTATAGACAAAGAGAAGGAAGAGATGGAAAAAGTTTCATATGCTTTAACAGTTGGAAGTATGATGTATGTCATAGTTTGTACATGGCCAGATATCGCTCATGCAATTGGAGTTGTGAGTATATTACTTTCAAATACTCGAAAAGAACATTGGGATGCAGTGAAATGGATTTTCAAGTATGTTCGAGGTTCTTCCAAAATATGCTTATGTTTTGGAAATGACAAACCTATACTAGTTGGATACACAAATGTAGATATGGCTTGTGGTGTGGTTTATAGAAAATCTACTTCAGGTTACTTGATTATATTTACAGAGGGAGTTGTGTCATGACAGTGAAAGTTGCAAAAATGTATTGCACTATCCATTACAGAAATAGAGTTTATAACAACAACAAAAGCATGTAAAGAGTTGCCATGGATGAAAAAGTTCTTGAAAGAATTTGGGTTGCAACAAAACAGTTATCAGTTATTCTGTAATAGTGAGAGTGTTATCTACCTTGGAAAGAATTATTCATTTCATTCGAGATCAAAACATATTGATGTGAGATATCACTGGATTAAGGATATATTGGAGAAGAAGATCTATACTGAGGAAAATGGATCAGATATGTTGACGAAAATTCTTCCAAGATAGAATTTTGAATACTATTGTTTAGCTGCTGGATTAGTGGAGCCCTTCATGTAGTCGGGAGAGGGAGATTTGTAGGTTCCGTCCACATGGAAGGAAAAGAAAATAAATTTTTTAGGTACAATCACATTTGACAAATTCATAAAAAAAAGATATTTTTGTAGCTAAAATTTGGCATGTTACGTGGCCAATTTTTGACCACATAATGTATATGCAATTTTGCCTATAATAGGCAATGTTTTTATCTTAAAGAGACACACCAAAAAAAGATAAGCAAAGCAAAGACAAATGAACATTTTTCTTTGATAAAAAATAGTGTTGTATGTGTGAGAGTAAGAGATAATAGTTTAGAAAAATATTTGGGATATTTTTCTAAAATAAGAGTGACAAAATAGTGAGTTTGAAAAATACTTATATGTCACTATTTTAAGTTTATCTTAATTTATTGTATTATCTCTCACGTTATACCCATTAAATTTTATTAATGGAAGAAATATTTTTCAAAATTTATCTTATTAACATAACTTAAATTAAAAAGATAAACTATGTTAAATTATCGATGTTATTATTATATTCTATTAAATTTATTTTATTTTTATTTTGTGTGTCACAAGATTTGTTTCGTTGTATTTCATGAGATATACTAATTTTAACTATTTATTTTATAGGTTTTCAATCTCTTTGATTCTCTTCTTCAAAATTTTGGTTTATGCATACTTGTACGTCAGGGATATATGGGATTTTCAATATCCTCGTAAATAGCTTATATATTAATAACTTAATACGTTAATGATCCAAATACAATAAAGATTGTATTATTCAATTCAATATAATTTAATATATATGCATCAATATTTTTATTTTAAAATGTAATAAAAAATAAAAATAAATTAAATATCAATTTAAATAAATTTTATAATAAAAATTATTTTATTAAAATATTTATAATTAATTTTTTTCAATTGTATTATATAACTTATTATAAATATTTTACGAAATAAATATAATATAATTAATTTAATATGACATATTAAAATAAATATACAGAAGACCGGAAGATTTGGCACTTGATTACGGACTTGATACGAATAGTCAAATACATAGGAAAGATTAATAAGTTTAACCACGGACAAAATAAAATATAAAATGACAAAGGAAAATGACTGGGTGGATGCGTGGAGCTAATGATACAATTCTTTCTTTTTTATAATATATTTAACAGATTTTATAAATTGAAAAAAATAATAATATGTTTTTCTAATATATTTTTATTATTAATTTTTTTAAATATATTATTTTATTTTAAATATAATTTTAATTAATTTGTGATTATTTAGAATTATTTTAATTAAAATTTATAATATTATTGTAAATTTTTAAAATATTATTTTTTATAATTTTTCAAAAATTAATTATGTTAATTTATCAAATTAGTATTAGATTTGGTGCGAAAATAATGGAAAAGATTCTTACAATAACCCACCATTTACAAAAAAAAAATCAGGTTTTATTATTAAAAAATAATAATGATAATAACAGATTTATTTCTATTATTAATATAATAAAAAATATAAATATTTATTTTATTTATAATATTAATTATATTTAAGTATTATTATCATCTACTGCTCATCTTCAATTTCATCACTTGGGCCCAACCTTTAGCGTCACGTGTCAATATCAGGGATTGCCATAGCCAGCTAGCCAAAGCCAACTCTATCGACTCTCGAGCCTACGCTTATTCGTAAAAGATTTTATATATGTTTGATAAATCGTATTAAATATTTTAATTATATTATTTTTATATAATTATATATTTATTATAAAATTATATTATATATTATAAAAATAATATAATTATATAAAAATTTAGTACCATAAAAAATATAAATATGAATCGTATTAAAATTTTAATTTAATTTATCTAAATTTTCTATTATAAAATTTATAATATGCTATATGATCTCATATTATTCAAAAATTAGATATTATCTTTTCTACTTTAATTTTTTTCATAAAATAACAAAAATATCTTTAATTTTTATTAATTAATTATAATTTAATTTTGATTAAATATTTATTCAATTTGATTTATCGAAATTGAACACTTATATAACTAATTTGTGACACTACTCGTCGAAACTTAATTATATACATGTTTAATTAAATTAGAGAATTATCCAACTTATTGAAATTTGTTCGATCAATAATCCTTGGAGTCGAGTTAGACACATATCCATTTGGTTGGATTTTAATCAAACAATTATCCCATTCTTTGAAATTGAATTAGACCAATTGGTAAAATTTCTGTAAAACTTTTGCTCGTCGATAACCCACGTGCTAGAATTGAATTCCAGATCATATGAAATTCTAAACATCCATAGTTTCAAAAAATGAAAAATTGATATGCAAGATAACATTTGACACTATCAATTTTAATTTATAAGTAATTCATTCATTGCAAACTACATCCTCAATAAAAGTTAAAAGAGACACATTTATTTGTTTATAATCAATAAACTACATAATTTTTTAGTTTTTGCAAATTTTAAACATTTTCTAGATCAATTTCGACTAAACAAATATAAAAACAAGAAATAAGACATTCGATTCTTTAAATTTCAATTTAATATACAATCTTGAATAGGTATGTGATGAGTCTGTATGATTGTGAGCTATATGTCGACTAGTAATTTCCCTTGTGTAACTTTTTATTATGTGAAAATCCTATATGGCTGAGAGCCGTCTATCGGTTAGTAATTACCTTCTTACAACTTTTTCTTATGTGAGAACAACTTTGTGATAATGAGTTTAGATGAATTGTTGAGCTCTCATATATTTGGTTGTGTACAATAAGTGGTGAATTGTGTGTCCCATTTTGACTGTGTGTAATTAATGGATTGACTGTATGTCCCACAGTAGTTATTAATTGTTCGTGATTAAGGGTGGTCATCATAGTTGATTATTCAATTTACACATTAATGATCTACAATTCTGATCACACTATATTAGGTAGTGTTAGCTTTGAAAAATTGTGTGTTAAACCAAGTCGTTACAGAGGCAACAAATAAGGGTAATAATAGATAGTTCGGACAATGGTTCTGATTGATAGAGGCAATATGATTTTATTTCTATCAGGGTTGTAATTGTTTTATTACTTAGTGAATTTTTTGCTATCGAGTAATTATCATAAGAAACCCGTGGATATAACCACATAGGTAGAGGATATATGTGGGTTTACCTCATTATAGTTAGTATTGTGCATGATTTATTGTTTGTCTAGTACAATCTGAGTTTAAATTATTTATGTTTCTATATACTGAGGTTTATACTATGATTAGAAAGCCTTTAATATTTATTATTTGCTTTCTGATTATTAATAATATATTTACTGCTTATTTACTTCTTGTTTTGTGCTTATTTGTATTGGTGTTATAATTATAAGTTAAGTGTTTATCTTTCTTTATGTATGATTTGATTGTTATGTTAGTATAATTTGAGTTTCTATCATATATGTACAAACATACTATATTTAGGCTTTGATTAAAAAGCTTATTCATTTTGTGCACTTGCATACTTTCTTTCCTTTCTGCATACTTCATAATTAATTTATATTGCTTATGTTATTTACAATCATGTGAGTCTCTAAGGAGTTAACATCTCCTTATTGATTAACGAAATTGGGGATAATACCAATTTCTTAAATACTTATCTATTTTAAATTTTATTGATTCTCGTAAGTGTACAAATCATTTATAAAAATGATAAGTATACTCTTAAGATCAATTCAAATTTTAAAAACAAAATTAAACCTAAACATTTTGTCATAATGATTTGGTTTTTGAAAAAAATTAATCTAATGTATAAAGATAAAGATAGATATTGATTCAAAAAATACACATGTAATTTAATACATTCATAAACAGTGAAGAATAATGAATATAATAATTCAATAATTATGCTTATTCATGTTATTCAGGTTATTAAATATATAAATTGATATTTATTGATTTTATCTTTTTTGTATAAAAGTTTCCTTGGGCTTAGGTATGGTCCATATTTTTTTGTTTAATATTAATTAACTAATATCCTCAAATGAGATCTATTAATTAATTTAGTATTAAATTTTAATTTTAATTAATATGATTAATTACGACTTTAGGTTGAGTCAATTAATTCTACTAGTTATTCAAGGTGTCCGAATTAAACTTAAGAAGTTAACTATCTAAAAAATAACTTTAAGATTTTAAAACTATTTAAGAAAATATATTGTCAATACATTTTCAAATAATATTTCTTTGTAAAAAAACCTTTAAAATATAACTTCTCTCTAAATATCCAAATAATTAAATTTAAAATAAAATAACATTACTTCAAATTAAGTACAAGTAATTAAATCTTAATTTTAACTATCATAATAAGTTTATTATTAAGAGTAATGTACTCCTTCAAATAACATTTTGTATAAAAATCTTGAATAAATATAAAATCAATTTATTTTAAGAAAATATTTTGCCTATTCAATATTTTGTAAGCATAATAACAACATTATTATTATATCATATTTACTATTAGCTAGATATGTTATAATTGATCACATACAACTCAATAATGACACAGAAGAAGTAACACAAATACATGAACTGAAAAAGGAATATAATTAATAGCTTAACAATATCCTTACAGAAATTTGAATAGTTGATTCTAAGATTCGAAAAACTCTAATAATAATTGCACTCCATAATTTGTTGAATCAAAAAGTAGAAACTACTAAAACATAAACATGTTCTTCCTCAAAATCGAAAGAAGAACTAAATAAATTCTAGAAGTTAAAAATATAAAAATCTACAAAAAAGAGGGAGAGAAAGTTGTAAAAAACGCAACTTGTAAACTTATTTTCTTGGTATATAGAGGGTCCTATTTATAAAAAAAGATGTGAGAAAAACTTCTGTTTTTGTCGTGGTCCGATCGAATTGCAACTAGATTTTTGACCAGTTCAAACATCTTTATGCAACAACATACAATTATTTTTTTCTTTATTTTCTATTATCTATTTTCTTCACTTTGGATAATATCAAATAAATGATCTTTTTTTAATATTTATATATTAAAATACCTACAAAACACTATAATATATCCATTAATGTGAACAAATTGATATGTCTAAAATATAATAGAATAAATCAAATAAAAATTTATTTTATTAATTAAATGGAATTAAACACATGAAATATTTAGTGATTTTTAAGTACTTATCACTTACTCTAGTTGTATACCAGATATTGGACTCTTTCTCCTGATAAATTGTGTTTTTGTTTGATTGTATGTCGTGAGAGTACAATCATCATTTGTCAAATATGTTCTCATATATGAAATCCTAAAGTGATTGAAAATATTTTGTTATTCCAATATCCAATATGCATTCTTGTCTCACTTGTTGTTTGCTATGCTTATGCTTATAGCTAGTCTAGACAGGAGTCTCTAAGGTACACCGTCGCTAGTATATTTACTACAATTTGTTTTTCCTTACTGTTAGTTGTTTTTGTTATGTATTGAATTGAACATGTTGTTTTGTATTATTATTGTTATTTATTGAATTCACGTGTATGGGGTCGGTTTGGTCAAATTAGTATAGAACTCGCGAAAAGATTCTACGAGTTAGTTTCTCTATCCCTCGTTTAGATCCCGATTACATATTTGAATCAAAAGAACAATTAACCTTCATGTAATTGTTCATACATATGTAATTCTCATAAATAATATCACATCAGTTAAGATTTTATCATAACTTAAGATAATAATTTTTTCTATGGTTGTTACATATTATTAAAATATTGATTGTGTAATTTTTTGTAAAGTTATATATTTTTTTGTAAAGTAGTGTTGTTTTATATATAATAAAATTATACAGTTATGTAAAAATTTAATACCAATAATAAATGTGTTTTTAAATTGTATTTCATACTTTACTTAAGCAGTTTTAAATTTTAATTCTAAATTATGTTTTGGACCATTTTTTTCATCTTAATTTAGAAATATATATTTTATTTTGAAAATGTAGGAAAATATAAAAATAAATTAAATATTGATTGAAAAAATTATAGTGAAATTATTTTGATGGATAATAAAAATACATATAATAAAATAAATAATATTTTAAATATAAATTAGTTTATTATAATAATGATCATTAATTTTATTCAACTATATTATACATATTATTCATGAATATTATAATAAATAATTATAATAAAATTTAATACAATTCATTATAAAAAAATTATACTTAATCTATCTAATATAATGCATTAAAAAAATTTTAAGCAACGTTTTATATACTTATTAGTCGAAGCCAATATCGATACACCTAAACATATGTTTTTGGAGTAATTTATTAAAATACATGTTTATCACATAATATTAAAAATATTAATTGTATAATTTTTGTATAGTTAGATATTTGGTTATGAAGTGAGAGTATATTATATAAAATAAAAATTATACAGTTATTTAAAAATTTTGGTATTGATAGTAGGTGTAGTCGAAATCATACTGAACATTTTACTTAGTTTATATGTAACTTCAATTATAAATTATGTTATTGATGTTTTCTTTTATCTCATATTAAAAATCTATTTTTTAATTTTTAAAATATAAAATATAAAATTATCCTTAATTTAAAAAAAAATGTTAAGTCATTTTTTGATTAAATAAAATAAATATTACACAAATGAGATTTAATTCGTTAAACTTGGATTACCATGGTCGTCGAGTGAAAAGTCTTACTATTTAAATCTCAAGTTAATTTTAAAATCACTTTTTTACAATAAAATTACTTAATAGGTAAGAAAACTATATAAAATAAATTAAATATTAATTTTATATAAATTATTTTATTAAAATATTTATTATTATTTTATCCTATTATATTATATAAGTTGTTACTAAACATTATAATGAATAATTATAATATAATTTAATCTAATATAATTATAATGCAAAAACATATTATAAGAGTATGTTTTTAAAAGTCAAAAAATGGCAAGAGAATTAATATTAAGAGTAAAAATTCAAAAAATAATAATAACATAATATAATATTTTTTATGAGTTTATTATTATATGATTAAAATAGTTGATATTATGTATTTTTTAAATATTTCTCAAATGATATATAGTATTTTAGTTAAATAAAATACAAAATTAATATATTTATTTAAATATTTAATATCTATTAAAAAATAATGTTATTTATAGTCGCGTATCACCGTACCTGCTCAAAAAGAATGTATAATACTTAATGTTTCATACCATTATCTTACCATTAACAATGATTTTATTATGTAATTTATTTTTAATATTTTTTTAATAATTTAATTAAACAATAGTAGAAAATGTAATCTATTAGTTTTTTAAAATTAATAATTTAATCTATTAATTTTAAAAATTGATAATTTAATCCATGTAGTCAAATTTTAAGTTATTAAAAGATTTTATTTTTATTTTTTAAAAAGTTTAAATACTTTTTTAAAGATTTTTTTTTAAAATGAAAAAAAATGAAAAAGACATTAAATTTATCATTTAGATATATTATGTCACTTTTTAAAAATTAATATATTAAAATGTTATTAAAAAAAACTACAACACTTAATGATCATTTTTAAAAAACTAATGAAATTGTTTGGTTACCCGCTCTAATTTTAAAGCCAAATTTGATAGGAAAGCACAAAAATTGATTTAATATTTTTGTTAAAATTATAAAAATAACGATATATGATACTATTGGGTATTAAAATCAATTAAGTGGATATTTATGATTATTGATTAGATTTTATTAAAATTTAAAGAATAATTAGATTTGTGTTAAATAAGTGGTATTGAATTATGTAAGAATATTATAAAGTTTTTATTTAATTATAATGACATTAGCATAATTTTTTTTTGTTATTCATATAATAATAATGTTTAAAATGCAATTAATTATATTTTATTATTATTGAATAAAATTATTATTATAAAATAAATAATTATCACAATAACGATTTGAGTTTCGCAATATTTCACCCTTATTTTAATATTTCACACTCACATATCTAGCGAGTTACGGGACTATGGATTTATCAATCAATTCTCAATCGCTCTTCATTTTTTGTATCTAAAAGTGTAAGCTCAATAGCACAGATCTGAATCGGAGCTCCGAGAACTCAGAATCAACCTTATTCACCTTCTTTCCTTCGGTAACCCTCTTCTACTACTTTACTTCCATTTTTTGCTTTGTCTTCATCTTCCACATTATTTTTACTTCCTTCTTATATTTTTTGTCATCGGCATTGTTTTTTGGCTCGAATCAACGTGATTTTTAAATCTTTTTCTGGAAGTATGGTTTGATTTCTCAATTTTCAGGTTCTGTTCAATGGATTGGGCTTTGTTGCATGATTCTTGATCTGGAAATTCTTGGTTTCGCAGTTGTGTCGTAGTTTTATTGGGCGATGTTTTCTTGTTAATTATCATTCTTCAATTGTTATTTGATAGTATAGTTACTTGTTTCATTATCAGATTTCAGCAGAATGAGAAATGTTTTAGTTAAATTTAATGATTTGTATGGAATTGTAGAATGCTCTACCGCTTCTTTAACCAGATGCCACTCGTAATCCTACGGTTCTGTCGCTCAATTATGCATCTTGTGTCTAGCAGTTAGCCTCGTATTAATTGATATGTTTGTATGTAAGTTATATATGTATGGTACTAGTGTTAGAATAATGATGATTTTAATCAGTTTCTTGCTGTGAACTTCATTCTGCTGTAGTTCAAAGAGTTGGGACAGGAAGATGATTCAAAATAACAATCCTGATTTGTTTATTTTTGCAAAAGCTATGATATATTTTCCCTCCTATAAAAAAGTTATGAGAAATATAGGACATAGTTCTAACTTCTATGTTCATCAAAAACCCTAATTGAAAAATTAAAGGAAAACCGGGGATCCTTTTGTAGTGTAACTGTCCAGTCTAGACTTGGTGTCCTCCTCCTAATTATGCCATGGGGATTTGCCCTGTATATTTTAAAATATCAAAGCAAAAAATGGTAAAGGAAGGAAAAACAGAAACGTTATTATTTTAGTTTTCTTGTTATTTAGAAACATTCAAATTAAAATTTATGTCAGGAAGCTAAGTTAGCTGTTATTTTATCTATATTATTCGGACTCTTTTAGGATACCAAGAGTCGTAAATTTTAATACATATCTGAGTGTTAGACACTCTAATTTTTATTTTATTGATTTTTTTAAATTTACGTCAAATTGGAGTGTCTGTGTATGTACACCCGTGTGTCATGTCGTTTAGACACGGGTACTTCATAAAATTTGAAGAGTCCAAGTAAAGTATTTAAATAAACTTCTACCTTAAATCTAATGCAAAGTACATCTGTAGTGGTTGCTGTGTATAGATAATGGGTAGTTTTCGCAGACTGTTTTCTTCCAAAAGCTTCAATGGTTGAGAATGTCCGAAGTTAATCTAGTAGAATGATACAGTATTTAAATGACTGATATTAGCGAAGTTTTCATAGATAATTTGCAGTGTGTAGTGTGCTCTAAGATAGTTCAGTTGTCTCTTCTGTTATATGGCTTTTTATAAGATCCTTGCTCATAGAATCAGAGCAGAGGGCTTTTGAATGGACAAAATTCATGAGATATATTTAATGTTTAACGAAGACGTAATTACAAACCGGAGACTCATATTGGTAACCGTAATAAAATGTAAATATGCTTAATTATCAATATGCTGTTGAATTTGTATTTCTTGTTCTTCCCTATAATTTGTAACTTTGTTTTAAAGCATGTGCATGAGTTTTCTTTTAGCAGGCAGCAGCGAGCCTTTTTATGTTTCAGAAGTGATGTGGCATGTCATGAAAACATACTGTCTTTTTTTGATGAAGTATGTCATGAACTCTTTGGCTAATTAAATTGGATAATGAGAGAAACATGAGACTAGGCGATAAAAGATATAATAAGCCTCTAAAAAACACACAGTTGTGCAATGGAAAAACTATATCAATATATTTGATCTAATTATGCTAGTTGTCTCAGGCTCATTACTACTGTACATAATCATGTCAAGAAGGCCTGTAAATCCTGTGCGACGCATTGGTGATGGGGGAAGCATCCCATTTGCGGGTTCTGCACAATCTAAAACACGCTCATCACCTTTGCTATCCATTGGGCTTGTCATTGTGGTAATTCTAAGTGCCTTTGAAATGCACCTTTTCCTTTGTTTCCTTTCTTTATTTTATTCATTATCATTTCATAATGTGAAATAATTCATTAACCTTTTTTCCATTGATAATAGATTTATGGTTCAGTAATCATGTCTTTGCACCTTGTCTTTAGCAATTCTTTAGTTGGTCTATTTTGAAAACACGGTTACATAAGTGGACTTAGTTATAATATGAAAACCCGTGACTAGTTTGTTCTATATTTGGAAATTTCAGGGTGCAATTCTCCTTATTGGCTATTCATACAGTGGTTCAGGTTTGTCTCTGTTTCTTGATTTCAATTACTGATGTAATGTCATTGAAAAAAATTATTTGCTTTCTGCCCTTTAGAAATCAATAACTAAGCTGTGTTGCATTTAAGAGGAAATTAGACACTTTTCTCTCTCTCTCTCTCTCTCTATTCATTTCCCTATCTCTCTCCTTCCCTTAATGCTTGAATTTCATTTTCATGTGGAATATGGAGGGAGGGAAGTTCAGTTAATTTGTTTGCTTGAGATTCTCTCTACCTTAGATTAGGAAAATGAGGTTAAGACAGGATGAGGGTCAGCCAAAATGTATATTCACCTCATGCTTGTCTTGTTTCTAACTATTGGGTTTTTGCCAACAGGTCGATTGAGCATCAGAGAGGCTGTAAATAAAGCTGAAGGTAAGATATCGTACTGTTTCTCTTGGCCATATGGGAAATAAAACTGTGTAACTTCTGTGAAGAAAGGGAGGATAATGTGGTGTATATAGAGACATGTCACTCGAGATGATCCATTGAATGATATGAATTTGAACAATCTGATGGTTTTAATGTTCAAGGCCATGTTGCTTGATGTATGTTTATAACTGACCAATTGAACAGAAACACTTTCTATTAGGAAATTTCCAGATTTTTTTCTTGATATCATTATCAGGCTGATATTGCAAAATAGAGGAATATTTTCCATTGTCAAGATCTCTAATTTGTATGTGCAGGTGGTAGCTCATGCACATTTGAAGCTCTAAGAGCCATACCTGTTCTCAGTAAAGCGTATGGTGTCAGCATGCACAAAGTGTTGCATGTGGGTCCCGAGACATGTTCTGTGGTATCCAAATTATTAAAAGAGGAGGATACTGAAGCATGGGGTGTGGAACCTTATGATTTAGATGATGTTGGAGCAAACTGCAGGAGCCTTGTTCGCAAAGGAATTGTACGCGTGGCCGATATAAAATTTCCTTTGCCATACAGGGCAAAATCATTTTCTCTTGTGATAGTCTCAGATGCACTGGATTACCTGTCCCCAAGATACCTTAACAAAACTCTTCCAGAATTAGCTAGAGTCTCTTCTGATGGTGTTGTTATATTTGCTGGTAAATATCTTTATAATTATATTTTATTCTGAAGTTCCTGCCGATGAAATTTTTGAGCTAGAAAGTATTTGCACATGCAGTCTTGTCTACCAAACTTGCTCCAGCGAGCTGGTACTTGGCCACTGGGTGTTGTATTTTAATCTCCACTTCAGAAATTCAAGGGAGGGAAAAGCTCTCCCAAAAACTTTGCTGCCATGATTTTAGGAGCTTGATGCTATATAATGTGATGAAAACCCCCTTTTTTTCTTTCTATATATTAAAAGTCCTGATGCCCGGTCAAGTAAACTTCTATCAAGGCGAAGTTATACTCGTCCATACCATAAAATCTAGAGGTGGTTTGACACATGTTCCAGTATAAGTTGAGTAGTAGATTCAATCTAGTTTTGCATAATTAAAATATTATATGAATTAAATGGTCATTCTCTTTTCTCATTTTATTGACTTTTACATGAAGTTCTCATTTTATTGACTTTTACATGAACTGATTTCTAAACTCTGGTTTACCTTCCTGTTTGCAGGTTATCCTGGTCAGCATAGAGCTAAAGTTGCAGAACTATCCAAATTTGGTCGTCCTGTAAGTGACCCACTTTTTTTTTTTAAATACTATAATTATTTATTCATTGTAGAAAATAGAAGCAGCGACATGATTTGGATGTGAAAGGTGAATGTTGGTTTTTTACTTTATCAGCTTTTCTTTCTCACACATCATCCAAAGTATTTTGAGAACTATTAATATCTGGAATCTTCTGTTAAAAATTAAAATTTAGGAATTAACCATCTAACTGGTGAACGGTGGTCTGCATTAATGTCATAGAACTAGAGTTTGTTTTCATTTAGCTGTCCATGGTCTCTTCTAGTTTCCAATGTGATGATTTTCAAAATTGACTTTTAAAGGAATTATAAAATAATAGTTCTCTTATCCAGGCCAAATTACGAAGCTCATCTTGGTGGATAAGGTATTTCATTCAGACTAGCTTAGAAGAAAATGAAGTAGCTGCAAAGAAGTTTGAACAGGCTTCAACCAAGAGGTCCTATAAGCCTGCCTGCCAAATATTCCATCTCAAGTCGTATCAATGAGAGAACCCGAGCAAGTACCGATACTCTTCCAGCTTCTAGGTAAATGCTGTGATATAATCACTTTTCATGCCCAAAGGGCATTTCAAATGCTATAGAAATTAAAGAATCTAAATTCTCTGCTTCAGTCGCTGACAGTAGTTGTTTTTGCCATTGTATTTATTGTGGGAAGTGATTTTCTCATGAATTTGCTTCCTTTGCATTGTATTCTTTAGATTTGGCAATATTTCCTGGCTGACATAGATTTGTAGTGTTTTTGGACTGACAAGTATTGGTACATGTAAAATATCTATATTTTTATTTTGGTATTTTTTTATTCTCCATTTGAATACATCAAATATCCCTATTAAACTAATTGGTACATAATTTGGAAATTTTGAAATTAATTGAGATCATTTTTTAAAGGTAAAACAATCATTTTACTGTTTCTAACAGTAATTTAAAAAAAAAACAGAGCTGGATTGCCGAGTTAAACTGTGGGTTAAATAAAAAAGGAAAATGCATTAAATAAAAAAGTTTAAAAGAAAAGAAAAGAAAAGCCCTCACTCTCCATCACTCACGAACAGGTTTGAGAAGAAATTATCAAATCCATTCTCCACCCGTGATCAATCTGCCTGGCGAATCCTTCTCCACGCATGATATAATGTTTTTAAAAAAAAAGCAAGAAAAAGGGGAAGAAGAATAATGTTTTTTTTCCTCTCCTTACCGTTGGAAACATTAAAAGGATTGTTTTATCCATAAAAAATGCATGTGCTTGGCACATGTCAAGAAATCCTAATTAACTTCAAAACATTGTCTAAAATTTTCAAATTGGGTATTAGTTAGTCTAATAGGAGGATTATTTGATATGTTTTAATTGAGAATAAAAGTTAAAAGTATTATATATATATATATGGTAGAATTCCTAAAGTTGGTAATTTTGATGTATATATTTTTATTTTGATATTTTTTTACTTTTATTTTTAATTAATATTTTTATTAGTTATATATGGGAGAATTCCTAAAATTGATTGAAACAAAAATATGGGTACAATTATCATACAAAAATAAGCAGTTTTATTGATGGGTACAATTAGGGATTAATTCATGCCACATCTTTTGATCAAAGGGAAGAATACCCATATTTATGTGAAAGTTAAAATCTTTAACCAAGCAGGGCGTATGTGCTTGTAACTCAGGCACAGTTTAAAATTCGTGTCATTTGCATTCTTGCAACAATAACTCATTTCTAGTTTTTATTTCTTAAAAAAATATTAAAGGATGGCAATTATGATCGTGATTCATGAATGAGAAATAACATAATACATTTTTCATCACCCCCCACCCTCCCCCACCCCTAAAAATAACAATAAAAATTACACACTTAGAGAATTAAATTTCGACTTTATGTTTATATGCTTCACTAAAAAATATAGGTACCATTGAATTACAATTACTAGGGCTATAAAATTATTATTCACTTAAATGTTTTTTGCTTGTGACGAGAGATCTTACAAATAAGGTTTGAAATGTCGATATCGATAAAAATATTAAAATATAATTTTTACAAAAATGTTAAGATATTATCGTCGTTAATAAATTTTTTGAAAAAAATAACAAAAACTGAAAATTCTATTAAAAATATGATTTCTTTTTATAAAATATCAAAACAATAAATTACTTATATTTTAAATTAGTTTTTTTATTTAATACATCTATTTTAAATACTTCAAATATTTATATTAATCATTAAGTTGATCAATTAATTAAAATATTATATAATAAAACATATATTATTTTTTATAAATATTGTAGATTAAGTAGTTAAAAAATTTGAAATAATTAAATAGATTATTTAATTATTTTTACTATTATAAATTAATAAATCTCGATAGTATGAAAATAAATTTTAATTGATTATTTATTTTTAAAGTATTCATATATATCATGCTACAAACAAGAAAAAAAGAAGATATATTTTCTTATGTAAAAGTTTCAAAATATTGAATTGAAATGATTGTTAAAAAAAATCAAGAATTAATATTTTTGATATTTTATTCTATATTTTAGAGATAATATCTATAATATATAAAACATTATAATTAAAAAATACATTTAAATGATATATGAATATCATATTTTGATGTTTAGATTTATAAAAAAAAGACATTAGCTTAATAATGTTAGTATAATTAAATTATTATCCATATTTTCATCTTTGGGAGTTAAAACACTATATCAATCTCGAGAGTACGTGTAAATTTTTAATTGGTTGTAAGTTGTTTAGTCTCACCTTATTAACTTGGTTTTGATAAATGTGCCTTTGACACGGTCGTAATAACCGTGTACAAAACTAATTCCGGTCATTTAGCAGAATTTTATGAGGAAGAGTCTGAAATCTGAATCACATTGACCAAAATCATGTCAATATGTCACGATAGCTTTGGTTGTGCTGAGGACACTCTATTAATCTATTATACAATATTTCATACACTTTTTTTACCTTTTGTTTTACATGTATTAATGGATTTTAAAAAAAATGTGTTTTTCATTTGAAATGGAGTTTATTTATTTTGTGAACTTTCAAAAATGTGTTCCTTATTCAAAATAAAGTTTATTTTTTTATATATAAAATAACATAGGTTAATCAAAAGAGTGAGTGAATAAATGAAAGAATGTATTAAAAAATATTGTTAATATTTTTCATTTTTGCTAATAAATTTGTTATATCTTGAAGGTGACTAATCTAAAAAATAGTTTTTTTAATAGTTAAAAAGATATTTAGTGTCTTTGAATTGGTGAGTTGAAAAAGATGAATGAATCTTTCAGTTACATTATTAGTATTATAAATACTATGGGTATAAAATTGTATAAATTTAAGTGTTTTTAATATTTTTTGTTTATGTTTTTAATTTAAATTAATTAATCTAATATTTATGTTTTTATATAAAATAAAGATTAAAATAAATCATTGATCTTTAAATTTTATCAAATTTACACTTTGTTTTCTTAACTTTATTTTCTTCATAATATTACTTTTATTATTGTATAATTTAATTTAATTTTTAAATTTAAATTAAATATGTTAGGTTTTATAAAATAGTGGACTTAGTATTATAAAAAAATATTAATAAATTAAAGCGTAGAATCTGATAAAATGTAGGAACTAATAATTTAATTTAACTTAAAATTAAAATGCAAAAGTACTAATTTGATATGTTAAAAAGTTAAAAATAATAAAAGTTTACAACATATTAATTTAATAAGGACTGTTTAAATAAAATAATAATCTGGATGGTGTAGTAATTTTAATTTTTATGTAATTTTTTTTTAAATTTTTATATTTGAGATTTATTAAGAAATAAAAAGGAGAGTTACAATTAACATATAAATGTATAAAATATTACGTAATGTAATAATTTAGGGTTTTTTTTATAAAAAATACATATTTTATGTGATAGTTTAAAAAAAGTTTTAGTTCATTTTAGTTTAAAAATAAATAAATTAAAACTTATTCAATCATTTGTCGATCAAATTTTTTTTTTCAACTCACTCACATTTTGACTTTCTTCTCTCTCCTTTTTTTTCAACTTGTCATTCCACTCTATTTTTTTTTCTCTTTTTGTTTTTTAAAAGAAAATCAAAAATAAAATATCATCATCTATCAATTTTTAATCAATAATAATTTCTTTTTATTATAACTAAAAATTAATTTAAAATAATAATAATAAATTATAAATTTTTAAATTATTAAAAAAATTACTAAATAATTACAATAATTTTTATAAAAAATTATTGACATTTTAAAAAAATAAATTACATTGTAACATATATCTCTAATATTATTATAATTTATATATTTTATTATAATAATAATAATAATAATAATATATTAGATAATATTTTCACGCAAAATTTACGATATAATATTATATGTTTGTATTGTATCTTATATAAAGTTGGATATATGAATATTATTTTTTATATCATAATTATAATTAATATTATAATTATTTATTAAATATAATTATAATTATAATTAATAATAATAATAATGTATTATATTATATTTAAAATTAATTATAAATTTATAAGATATTAATATTTTTTATGTTTATAATAATTATGTTTCCTAAAATGAGATTTTTATTTATTTTTTTAAAAAATAAAATTGATTAAAATATAAGCTTTCAAATTTAAGGTTAAATTTTACCCAAATTAAAACACAATTCAATTATTTTCTAAACTATTACTTATAATATGTTTGCAAAATCAGATAAGTATATAAATATTTATTGTTATACATATTATATTCAAGTTGATAAATAAATTTAAAAATATTAAAAGTTAAAAAAACAACGCAAAAATTGATTCTCAAGTTATAAGTTAAAAAATTAAAAAAGAAACGCACACAAGTTTATATGAGATTACACGGGCTAACGTGCGCCAGATTAGCCATGGCTGGGAGAGAGCAGGCAAAGAAATTGCCACTCTTTCCATTTCTCTCCCTCATCTTCTTCGTCTCCACCTTCTTCCTTCTTTCTTTCGTTCGAAAGACCTCCATTGCCTCCGAACCTCATAGTGCAAACTTTCGACTCCATAACTTAAAAGGCTCTGCTCTGGCAACTCCGGACCATCCGTGCGACTACTCGGACGGGTCATGGATCTACGACCCGACTTCCAGATCTGCAAGGTACGGAAACACCTGCAAAGAGATATTCAAGGGCTGGAATTGCATATCCAACAACAAATCGAACGCTCTCGATCTTCTCAATTGGCGTTGGCAACCTAGACACTGTGATCTCCCACCTTTCGACCCCTCTAGCTTCCTTCAGAATTTCAGAGATGTCAGTATTGGTAATTTCTTTCTGTTTTTTATTTTCTCATGTTGATTTGATGATATTTTTCTTTTCTACTCTGTGAGGCTGTAATAGCTTCACAGAAATGCTTAGAATTCATTGTTATAACCTTTTTGAGAATGTGAATTGTATAATGTGCTTGAAGTGGGCCCTGTGAATTTTCTATGTTAATTGCTAGTGCGTAAATGCTTGTTTTTGAAATGCTTTGTGGGCTTATGAATTTTGTACAGTGCAGGGTTTGTTGGTGATTCATTGAATAGGAATATGTTTGTGTCGCTGATCTGTTCTCTAAGAAGCGTTTCGAACGAGGTGAAGAAGTGGAGACCAGTGGGAGCTGATCGTGGGTTTACATTTCTTCAGTATAATCTTACCATTGCATATCACAGAACTAATATTTTGGCGCGATATGGTAGGTAAGCTAATTCATGTTCGCTTTGATATTATGACTTAGGATTGAGTGGTGATTTATGCAGCTGTTAGTCTGTTTTTCTTCTTCTTTGTTTTTCGTTGGATCGTAAGTTGTGTTTTATTCATCCTTGTGTTACTGATGGAGAAATGAATTTGTACTGTACTACTATGGGTTACCCAGCTGGAGATGGAGGATCACTTAATAGCTTTGAAATGATATGCATAGGAGAAAAATATTAGGATCTCTTGTAGTGATTTTACGAGGGATCTTCCAAGGTTGATAATGTTTTGAAAACCTTTCATATCACCACCACATCACCCAATAATAACTACATGTCATAAATCTAACGATACTTTGTATTTTAATGAAATCAAATCAATAACAAACAGTCTATCAACCTAAGTGGTATTAGTATCCCAGTGGTGCTATATTGTATGGGTATCTTTATCTTGGAATAGATTCGGAGTGATGTTGTCATATTATGTGTTGTCCTCATGTTGATTATGACGACACCCAGGCATTGTAGTACCTTATTTTTCGAGGAGGACATGGAATGTTGAACAGAGTTGGCTATGAGTACATAGGTTGTGCTTGAGTAACATATGAGTAGAGGTCTCAAAATTCTATAAAGATATGGCCTATTAAATGACTCACTGAGCAATCACTGAATCAAACTGTAATGAAAAAATGTTTCATCAAATATGTGGGTGTAGATGGCGCTTAGTTGATTATAAAACATAGATTTAGGTATTTTTTACTATTTATAAAAAAATTGTATTTATAAATTGCATATTATTGGGTCGGGTGTGTGGTTTTGCTTTTAAGTGTGTTGTGGGGTATTTATAGATTACTCTTTACTGCTTCCCTTTTAAAGTGTACCAAATGTTCAATTGTATAACATGACTTGGTATGTTCCTTAATGATGCAGATGGTTCAGTAATGCCAATGGTGGTGTTCTGGAATCTCTTGGGTATAAAGAGGGCTATAGAGTTGATGTTGACATTCCAGAAGGCACATGGGCAGAGGCTCCGAGCTATTATGACATTCTGATTTTAAACACGGGACATTGGTACTTGTATATGTCTCTTCAAACATTGAAAAAGTTATTGATTTACTGAAGCAGCCTAGTTAATTTGTATTTTTGTATGCAAAATGGAAGAAGATGATGCCAACTTTCATTGGTTCTTTTTGTTCTGATCTATAGGTGGTGGGCTCCTTCAAAATTTGATCCTGTTAAGTCACCCATGCTTTTCTTTGAAAAGGGTCAGCCTGTGATTCCTCCAGCATCTCCTGATCAGGGACTTGATTTGGTCTTAAAGAACATGGTATGATATACTTCTGGAGACAAATTATTTGTTGGTGTTGGTCTAGGTCAATGTTGAAATGATGGTTCAGCCCATCTGTTGCGTTTACTCTAGACTAGTAACTAAGTATATATGAGAATAGAAAATTTTTGTGGAAATTTTTATAAGGATCTGCATACCTGATCTTTGTGCTTTCTATACTTGAATTTATTCTGGATCCTTATAGGTAAGGTAGCCACACAATTTTAGTTCACATATTAAAGCTTCTGTTGCTTAAGGTGGGGATCATGAGCATTAGCAAATTAAGCAAACTGTTTGACTATTGAAATGCTGCAATCAGATGATTCTCTGGTTTTGTACCTTTATCTTCTTTAAAGAGACAGGGGAGGCAGAGGGTTGGAGCACGCGTGGGAGGGGATATCATTCTGAGTTAGTAGGCTTTTCCCCTTTTCTATGGCAAGTTTTATTATACATGTCATTGTTGCAGGCATTGTATGTTGAGAATAAAATGCAGCCTGGTGGGATCAAATTCTTCCGTACCCAATCACCTAGACATTTTGAAGGAGGCGACTGGTACCAAGGTGGAACTTGTCATCATTTGAAGCCTTTGTCCTTGCTGCAGGTGAGTCAGAATCTTTATTGAAATCCATTAGTGGTACGATTAATCAATGTAGCCAAGCTTGCATCGTGTTAAATTTATAAGTGCTAATATAAATTAAGGATTAACCACTTTTAGTGCTTCATTCTGTAACATGAAGTTCAGCAAAGCTCGGTTTTCTTTACAGGTGGAAGAACTCTTTTCATTGAAACACAATGGAACAAATGTGGAGGCACGGTTGGTAAACCAGCATCTACATAAGGCTCTTAAAGGGTTTGGGTTTCATATTTTGGACATAACTCACATGAGTGAGTTTAGAGCAGATGCCCATCCATCGACGGCTGGAAAAAAGAAGCACGAAGATTGTATGCATTGGTGCTTGCCAGGAATTACAGATACTTGGAATGACTTATTTGTTAAGCATCTAAATGTCCTTAGAATGGGAAACTAAAAATTGTCTCACTTGAAATCTTCTTTTTGTAACTTTTAGTGGGCAGGTTGTAACTAGGTGTTTAGCTCCTATTGTGGAGCATTGAAATCATGTACCCACTAAAAGATTCATAGGACGTGTTTATCATCTACAGTCTATCACCTGGAGGCGGCTGGAGCTAACAAATTTGTTGATCACATAGTCCAAACGTGAGTCTCCCATTGAGAGGAGTATGTAACCGTAATCTTATTATAATCTTCTTATGGACGTTTTAGACTTACTAATAAGTTAAATAGCATCGTCAAACTGTTGATTATATGGTTTTCTTCCTAGGTGTAGGTTTAAATCACATCAATTATCATTTGATAAGAAGAGGGATTAATTATAGGACTTTATGGTATTTTCTCATATTGCTACCATAGATGATTCTAATCTAATTTTTTTTCCTTTCAATTTTTATATGATTCGATTGTTTACACAGTTTTACTTTTGATCTCTTTAAAAAAAAATGTTATTAAAAATATATGTATCATATTTTTGAATATGTAAAAATATATTTTTACATTGAACAATATATATGCATTGCATATGAAAGTGATTATGTCATGTAATTAATTTTGTTACCCCGAAATATTGCCTGATAGTTTGACCAATGTATAAGCTACCGATCAACTGCTTCGGAAAATAATAAATAAATACAAACTTCAAGTTTTGTTGCAAAATCCGAAAAAGCACAGGAATTAATCTCCTTCAACCATGAGAGTCCATCCCATCTTGTCTTTAACAAGACCTTTTTGAATTCCTATTAGTGTCTCATACAACTTCTGAGATAAAGATTCAGCTCCACTTTTGTACTCAATCCTGTATCAATTGAGTAAATACTTAAGACTATATAACACCAAAAAAAGTAGGGGGGAGGGAAGCATCTGTCTGTTTGATTCTTCATATGATGAAATAACACAACATGACTTGTCTACAAATACCTTGTATTCTTAAAAGTTATACTACCCACAGGATTGATCACCATTGCAGTTCCAGTGCAAAAAATTTCTTCAGCTTCGAGCAAATCATCGACTGTAATATTGCGTTCCACAACCTTACCACATCATCAACATGTTAATCTTAGAAGGTTTTAATCGTCTACGAAAAGTCGCAGTTTTTCGTATACTGTCACAACCCGTCACGAGGAATCATTTCATATTATATTTGAAAATGTTTCAAAATTTATGATATCATGAACAACAATTTTGCAAGCTTTGTATGAGTTGTAGAAAGCTCACCTTCAAGTTCATTCCAAGAGCAATCTCAATGATGCTTTTTCTTGTTATTCCAGGCAAAATTGTTCCATGTGTAGCTGGAGTTGAAATAACATTGTTCTGTAAAATTAAACTTATTGTGATATCAAGTAGATTTTGGAAGAGATGTTGCACGTGAAATAGATAAGTAGAGTAAACTTACAATATATATAGACAGTGATAAAAACAACATAGAATACTCGGATTGAAATGTTAGCAAAACCAAACCTATTCGATTTTGTTTGAACATGACTTGCACGTGTCAAGATATACGCGTGAAGTCCAGATTGACAATGTTTCTTTGGCTCTCTCCAGTTCTCGAACTCGGTACTTAATCATTAAGTACCTTATTAGGTCGTAGACTGGTATCATCTGGACTATAGCATAGTTGGTACCAACCTTTAAGAATCTAAGGTATTTAAGGGTTAGGTCACAGATTCGAGGCTGGGGAAGGACGAAAGAAATCAGTCCACTTGTCAAGAACTAGGGCTTGCGGAGATATCTCTTCCATGAGCATGAAAAAAATCTCAAACAGATTTCTCATTTCAAATTATACACTATGAGTATACTATTTGGGTATAAACATAGTGCAAGTCAATGTAACTCTTAGGTACCCTTCTAGAGGGAAAGTTGCCTCCCATGTGACCCTAGTCATCCAAATCATTGGAACTAGGGTGTAGCAGCGGAGCCACGTTGTGCTACGGGGCACAATAGTGTTATGGACTTATGGTGCATATTAAGAAAATACCTTCAAAATGAAAATGTTGGATGAAGAGCACTCCTCGATGTATTTTCGATTAACTGCATCCAGGTACAAAATATCAGAAAACCCCCTGGCCTTTGCTTGTGCAACAGCATGAAAAACCTAAATAAAAAATTGAACAATTTTTTTTCAATCACCATCTATAATAGCATTGAACAAGATCATGAAAATATTCACAACATATATAAAAAAGATTACTTACTGGTGAATAATTGGTTATGGTTTTGATGCCTCCAGTTCCATTAGGAATTGCTCGATGAACCTTATCTTCAATAATCAAGTTTAAAGGACCCTATTTCATGGATAACTCTTAATAAAAGTCAACAATATGGAAATAATCACTTCTGGTTCACCACTTTTATCTAAAACCGCTTTTGTCTAAAATCACTTAGCACAATACAGACACTTAAGCTTTGACAAATAACAAAATAGAAAGTTTATACACACCTGGAAATAATTACCAACAGGAGATGCATAAATTAGGAATGTGTATTCTGGTGCCGGACCAACTCCTAGAACTGATCCACTTCCCATCAGCAGTGGCCTTATATAAAGCGACCTTTTTTCTGGAGGTGGCACCTGTTTATTTCCATATATTCACAAATAATCAAACATAATCTCTTCATTTACGTCAAATTTTGTTCTTTGGATTTAATTAAAAAAATAAAAAGCAATTTCTAATACAAAATATCACAAATAACAGTACTTGTCTCAATTGATATGATGAGTTATGATAGGGTGATTCAAGAAGATACTGCCTATTATGTCACATAGTTTACGGGGCATGTTTGTTTTGCTTTTAAAACTCTATAAAAGTGCTTCTGATATTAAAAAAACAATTATGAACTAAACAGGAAAAAAATGTCAGGCATGTGCTTCTAGGACTCAAAAAGAAATTTTCTGCTTTCAGAAAGTACTTCATTCTAAAATTGTCTTTGGCAGAAATTATTTTTAGCATAAGCTCAAACAAAGTGATCCCTATACTTCCTATCACTACTCATGATAGGGCTTGTATGTTTTTGCTTTTGAAACTCTATAAGGTGCTTCTGATAGTAAAAAAAAAAAATACTAATTAACTAAACAGGTAAAAAAATTGACATAAGTGCTTTCAGCACTTAAAAAATACATTTTCTGCTTTTAAAAATCACTTTTTTTTCTAAAATCGCATATGACATACTACTGTTTTTCTTTTTAAATAAACAACGCACACATACGAATGAACACAAGGAAAGAGAGCACTGACAAGTAGAATCCACAAGATTGATGGTATTTATATATTCTCATTTTAAATCGCACCATAAACTTCCTATCACTACTCATGACATTACATTGATGGTGGTTTATTCAGTACCCAAGGTTTGTTGGCTTGGACCATTTGCTTTATGGCATCAACAAATTGCTTTACAGATGGTGATGGCATACACAATCTCTCTGCACCCATTTGCATGCGCATTGCGTTCTGCTCCGGCCTAAAAAGCAATACTTGACCATCTTCTCTTCTATATGCCTTTAGTCCTTCAAACAACCCCTACATAGTCAAACCATCATCCATGTACCAATTCATTAAATCGTGATTTTTTTTAGTCCCAAGAAAACCTAATAAGAGCGAGGGACGATCATCGCATTTAATCTTCATATCATTGACATAAATAGAACGTTAGCAAAAGATATTCGTTCGAATGGTTTTAATGGATTGATTAATCACACGATTTGAAATCACAACAATAGATGAACATGACTGTTAGAGATTGTTATAAAATACTTTAATTTAAAAATCAAATTAAGGAGTAAAATATGGAGCAAAACAAAGAATAAAACATGGAGCTTAATTTAAGGAGTAATTCAAGAAGCTATTAATTTAAGGAGTAATTCAAGGAGTGAGTTTTTCTATAAATAGATGTGTAATTGTAATGAATTAATCATCCAAAGTTTTCATTCCAATTGAGAGAAAAGCTTAGAGAGAAAAACTTTTGTGAGAGAAAATTGAGAGTAATTTCCTTGGATGCAATTAGGTTGTTGGTTGTGAGTTGTGAGTGTTGTAAACACCTTGTGTAATTTCTCTTATTTCAGTAAAAAGATCTGCAGCAGATCCAGAGACGTAAGCAAGATTGGCCGTACTCCGTTATCAAATTTGTGTGTTATTTTTATTTTTACTTTCTCATAAATCTAGCTTTTCGAGAATTTGCGTAATTTCCCAACAACTGGTATCAGAGCTATTTGCGATGATTTCTGTCAATTTTCTACAAGGTTACTATTTATGTGAATAGTGAAATTTTGTCGAAGATATTTGTTCGTTGACGGAGGTGTTCTAATACACGGTGGTTTATAGAAATAGTCAGAAATGATCTGGAGGAAGTCAGATTTGAGTGAGAGCAATGACCGTAGATGAAAGAAGGGTGAAACTCGAGAAATTTGATGATACAGATTTCGGGTTTTGAAAAATGCAGATAGAGGATTATCTGTATCAAAGAAATCTATATCAACCTCTCTCAGGGAAGAAGCCAAAGGCTATGAAGGAAGAAGATTGACGTTATTTGTATCAAAGAAATCTATATTCGATTGACGTTATCTCGTAATGTTGCTTTCAACATAGCAAAGGAAAAGACAATGACGGGTCTTATGGAAGCTCTATCCAATATGTATGAGAAGCCATCAGCCTCAAACAAAGTGCACTTGATGTGGCGTTTGTTCAATTTGCGGATGAATGAAGGTGCATCGGTAGCTCAACATCTCAATGAACTCAACACAGTCACAACCAAGTTGAGTTCAGTGGAAATTGAATTCGATGAAGAAGTACGAGCATTGATACTTTTGTCTTCTCTACCAGAAAGCTGGAATGCTACTATCACGGCTGTGATTAGCTCATCAGGAAGCAATAAGTTGAAATTTGACGATGTTCGTGATTTGGTTCTCAGTGAAGAGATCCGACGTAGAGAGTCAGGTGAATCGTCAACTTCTTCAGTTTTGCATACAGAGTCAAGAGGAAGAAATTCAACCAAAGGGAATGGACGTGGCAAAATAGACTACCGAGGTAGATCAAAGGATAGGAGGTCAAAATCCAGGAATCCTAATAATTCCCATAGCTCGAAGACTATCGAGTGTTGGAATTGTGGAAGAACCGGGCACTACAAAAATCAGTGTAAGAGTGCACCGAAGGAAAAACAAGTGAAGGCAGAGGCAAATGTTACTTCCACCTCAGGAGGGGATGATGCATTGATAAGCTCTTTGGAGAGCAAGGAAGAATCTTGGGTGTTAGACTCTGGAGCATCGTTCCACGCTACTTCACAGAAATAATTCTTCGAGAGATATGTCCCCAGAAACCTTGGAAAGGTATATCTTGGTGATGATCAACCATGTGCTATTATTGGCAAAGGTGTAGTGAAGATTAAGTTGAACGGGTCTGTTTGGGAGCTGAAGGATGTCAGGCATATTCCCGACCTAAGAAGGAACTTAATCTCATTAGGGAAGTTGGCTAGTGAAGGCTACACTATGATCTTCCATGGTGATGATTGGAAGATTTCAAAGGGTGCAATGACAGTTGCTCGAGGCAAGAAAAGTGGCACTCTTTACATGACATCAGAGACACATTTTTCAATCACATTTGCAGCAGGCAATGAAACACCAAATTTGTGGCACCATAGACTAGGCCACATGAGTGAGAAGGGGATGAAGATTATGCACTCAAAGGGAAAACTTCCAGGTCTACAGTCTACGAAGATAGACATGTGCGAAGATTGTACACTTGGAAAGCAAAAGAGAATCAGCTTTCAGACAAGTTGCAAAACCCCAAAGAAGGAAAGGCTAGAGCTTATTCACTCTGATGTTTGGGGACCAATGACCGTCTCATCTATTGGTGGGAAATACTACTTCGTGACTTTCATCGATGATCACTCTCGGAAGGTATGAGTTTACTTTCTAAAACATAAGTCTGAAGTATTTGAGGCTTTCAGAAGATGGAAAGCTATGGTGGAAAATGAGACGGGTTTAAAGATCAAAAAGCTCAGAACCGATAATGGTGGTGAATATGAAGACACTAGATTCAAAAATTTTTGCTATGAGCACGAGATCAGAATGGAAAGAACTGTACCAGGCACGCCTCAACACAATGGTGTAGCTGAGCGTATGAACCGAACGTTGACAGAAAGAGCCAGAAGTATTCGTATACAGTCAGGTCTACCGAAGCAGTTCTGGGCAGAAGCAGTCAACACGGCAGCTTACTTGATCAACCGAGGCCCATCTCTTCCATTGGAGCATAGAATACCAGAGGAGGTATGAAGCGGAAAAGAGGTGAAACTATCACATCTAAAAGTTTTCGGCTGTGTAGCATTTGTGCATATCAGTGATCAAGGTAGGAATAAGCTTGATCCCAAATCCAAGAAATGCACATTTATCGGCTATAGCGAGGATGAGTTTGGCTACCGCATTTGGGATGACGAAAACAAGAAAGTTATCCATAGCAGAGATGTGATTTTCAACGAAAGGGTGATGTATAAGGACATGCAAAAAATAGACGCCAATGACTCAGAGCAGAATGAGTCAGTATTTATAGATGCAGATGATGTCCCAGATAGTTCCGCAACGGACCAAATTGTAACAAGTCCTCAGTTAGAGGAACTTGTTGGACAGAGCAGTACGCAGCAGTCCAACACACCACAACCTCATACTCCAGCTCCTGTATTGAGAAGGTCTTCTCGACTTCATGTGCCTAACAGAAGATACATGAACTATATGTTACTGACTGATGGAGGGGAGCCTGAATGCTATGATGAAGCTTTCCAGACTCGAGATTCTAACAAGTGGGAGCTTACCATGAAAGAAGAAATGAAATCTCTCATCTCTAACCAGACATGGGAACTAGCTGAGTTACCTATGGGAAAGAAGGCACTTCACAACAAATGGGTGTACCAGGTGAAAGAGGACCATGATGGTTCTAAGAGATACAAAGCCCGCCTAGTTGTCAAAGGGTTTCAATAGAAGGAATGAGTTGACTACACTAACATTTTCTCTCCCGTTGTGAAGCTCAATACTATCAGATCAGTATTGAGTATTATAGCTATTGAAGATCTTCATCTTGAACAGTTGGATGTGAAGACTGCATTCCTTCATGGAGATTTAGATAAAGAGATATACATGTACCAGCCAGAAGGTTTCTCAGAAAGAGGGAAGAAGAACATGGTGTGCAGACTTAAGAAGAGTTTGTATGGCCTGAAACAAGCCCCGAGACAATGGTACAGAAAGTTTGACAACTTCATGCACAAGGAAGGTTTCCAGAAGTGCAATGCTGACCATTGTTGCTACTTCAAGAGATATAGGTCCAGTTATATCATTTTACTACTTTATGTTGATGATATGTTAGTAGCAGGTTCAGATATGGATGATATTAAAAGGTTGAAGCACCAATTGTCAAAGAAGTTTGACATGAAAGACTTGGATCCAACAAAGAAGATTCTTGGAATGCAAATCACAAGAAATAAGAAGACAGGATCCTTGCAGTTATCTCAGGCAGAATACATCAATCGTGTTTTGCAAAGATTCAACATGGGCGATGCCAAGCCAGTTAGCACACACTTGACCAGTCATTTTCGCCTATCTAAGAATCAGTCCCCTCAGACAGAGGAAGATAGAGAATTCATGGCTAAGGTTCCTTATGCCTCATCCATTGGAAGTTTGATGTACACAATGGTCTGTACGAGACCAGACATTGGCCATGCAGTGGAAGTTGTTAACAGATTTATGTCAAATCCAGGGAAAACTCATTGGGAAACAGTCAAGTGGATTTTTAAGTATCTGCGAGGCACCACAGAAAAGTGCTTGTACTTTAGTAAAGGAAAGTTAAAAGTACAAGGGTACGTAGACGCAGACTTTGGAGGTGAAGTTGATCACCGAAGAAGCACCACCGGTTATATATTTACTGTTGGAACTACAACTGTTAGTTGGATGTCACAAATACAGAAAATTGTCACTCTATCCACTACAGAGGCTGAGTATGTAGCAGTAACTGAAGCTAGTGAAGAGATGATATGGCTTTAAGGTTTGTTAACTGAGCTGGGATTCAAACAGGAGAAGAATATTCTGCATAGTGATAGTCAAAGTGCAATACACTTGGCGAAGAATTCAGCATTTCATTCTAGAACCAAGCATATTGGACTTCGTTATCACTTCATCATATCTCTATTGAAAGATGATGTGTTAATATTGGAGAAGATTCAAGGAAGTAAAAATCCAACATATATGTTAACAAATGTGGTGACTATTGACAAACTGAAGTTGTGCTCAAGTTCAATTAGTATGCTAGAGTAACAAAGACTAGAAAAGCTGATGCATTGATCGAGGTGTGAAGACAGATTAAAATCAGTCTTCAAGTGGGAGATTGTTGGAGATTGTTATAAAGCTCCTTAATTTAAGGAGCAAATTAAGGAGCAAAACATGGAGCAGAAGAAGGAGTAAAACATGGAGCAAAACATGGAGCAAAACATAGAGCTTAATTCAAGAACAATTTAAGGAACCATTAATTTAAGGAGTAATTCAAGGAGTGAATTTTCTTATAAATAGATGTGTAATTGTAATGAATTAATCATCCAAAGTATTCATTCCAATTGAGAGAAAAGCTTAGAGAGAAAAGTTTTTGTGAGAGAAAATTGAGAATAATTTTCTTCGATGCAATTGGGTTGTTGGTTGTGAGTTGTGAGTGTTGTAAACACCTTGTGTAATTTCTCCTATTTCAGTAAAAAGATCTACAGCAGGTCCAGAGACGTAAGCAAGATTGGCCAAACTCCGTTATCAAATTTGTGTGTTATTTTTATTCTTGTTTTCTCATAAATCTGCCTTATCGAGAATTTGCATAATTTCCCAACAATAACTTTATCAAGCTATTAAGTGTTATTCATCTAGTTTTACCAAGATGAAGACCCATTCATGAAATGTTCAACAGTTGGTCAACATATTAACGATTATTTAAATATTAAATATTTATAGAGATAATTAAAAAAAATTTAAATGCAAATATTTGTTAAGATATTATTTATTTAATAATTATGTATTTAATTTTCATATTTAAATTTTAAATTAATTTTGTTATTAAAAAATTCTTATAAATAAAACATATAATTTATACGTTTATTTTAAATAAGAATATAAATTAAATATCATTTTCCCTATATTATCTTGCCTCAATTCTCCATCTTTCCTCCTAATTTATCAATTATTCGATATCTATCTATAATTTATCCTCTTTTCTTTCTTCCTCCATTATATTATCTTTCCCGATCCACATCAGTTTGCCAATCAACAGAAAATCAATCCTGATGAACGTTTCAAAATTGGGAAGAGAAGCAATAGACTTCATCAACCATTTTGCTATATATAATTTTGAAAATAAAAATAAAAAATGGAACTTTAAACCATTAAAAATTGTTATTTTTTTTAACAAAACTTGTTCAATTTGTGTGTTGTAATTTAATATTTGGGTAACCAAAATAAGAAGCTGCATGATTATCACACCTGCCCATAATTTAAGATGCCAGATGATGGACTAAGCTGAATGTTACCATAGAAACTGATATTTCCTTGAGAAAAGTTAAAGTTGTCAGTGCATTTCATCTCATACATATAATCTGTTGGTGTGAGACTGAATCCAAGTTCATCCCAATTCACATTGGCATATTCTTCATGTTCTTGACTGCTTTAAATTAATAAATAAAAAGGGCAAAATTTTACAAAAATTAGAAAATGAGATTAAAGCAATCCCAAGAAAAAAAAACAAACTACAGAAACATCAAGCACCTAAAGGCTCAAATGTTGGTAGACCATTTTAATAGATACCTGTTTACAGAAGTTGTAAAGGAATGAACTGAGGAACAAGCAAGTGGCATAGACCTTGGCTGAGATATAAGCTGCAATGTAAATAACAGGATTAATTCTTTTTAGAACTAGGGTTTTGCAAGTTTTAAGAGAAACATTAGGGGTTTGTTTTTAAATTCTATTTTCTCATGTTTGAAATTATTATTATTATTTTTTTAATTTATTTAAAGAAGAGGAGAAAACTCGTTTGTTAAAAACTTATGTTTTCTTATTTCATTCCCTATTAAATCATAACAAAAAAATATAAAATTAATTAATAAAAGAAAATTTCAACTTTTAAATATGAATTTCAAAAATAATAAAAAGCATGAGTAAAAATAGAATTGAGTTCTAAACATATTTTTAATATGTTGAGAGTTTTTTGAAATTTTTAAAAATTTAAATTTTTAATTTTTTTGATTTAATTCATCTTATTTTTAAACAACAAGATTAAATAAATTTGTCTCAATAATTATACAACTAAATAAATTCGTCTCAATAATTATATAACTAAAGAGTATGAATGATATACTTATAGGATTAAAATCAATAAGTGTTTTATCTCTCAAACATATTAATAATATTTCTTAAATTTAGATAAGACATTCTCTTAATTAAAGTGTTATCCTATAAAAGCATAATTTGAAAAAGGTATAGAACCTCCATTTTTTGTGTTTTTTTTCCTAACACTTTTTCCACGAACCACTTTCAACATAAATTATTTTTAATAAAAATAAAAACACCCATGGACCATTTGAAAGCACTTTTATTAAAAAGAAAAAAATGAAAAAAAAAACGGAAAAAGTATAACAGAAACCAACATAAACTTGGAATTAAACACATTTTGAATACAATATATATACAGCAATGTCTACAACTACGAATCCCAAAAGTTAAACCACAGAAAACTGAATGATAACGTGAACAAGTGTATATACAAAAACTCTTACAGATAATTTGAAAAGGCTAGAAAATCTCCATTGCTGTTTTATAAGAGCTTCCATGGTCCCTTGTTCAAAGTTTGTGCTTGTGAAAACAAAGGGTCAGAATGCTATTGTTTTTTAATGATATTTTAATTTAATTGGTATAGACTTTATATAGAAATCGTTGCAAAAAATAAAATGAAAAGTTTATTTATTGTGGTTTATTAAATTTATAAAATAAAATAAAATAAAAATTATAATATTAGTTGTTATAATAAATTGGGATTTAAATGTGATGTATAAAATTTCTCTAAATAAAAACGTGCCAGAAATATCTGTCTTCCCCACGCGGAAGGTACCTCATTAAATTTAAATATTGACTGAATACTAATTAATAGAATAAATGTCCATTAAACACCACAATAATTTAAGATTTAAAAAAAAAAAATACTTTTACAGATATCTGAAAAAAATACTGTTATATATTATAAATTTATAGTAATTTTAATAAACATTACAATTTTTAAATGATTATAATTTTTAAATGATTATAATTTTATGAACACAACTTTACGTACCAATAACAATATTATATTACCTGACTTGTTATACACTTCAAACTTTTCAAGATAGATATAGTGAAAAAAATGTCAAATTTGTAAACTAGTGGTTGGAGAATCAACGAACAGTTACAGTAAGATTTGAATTCAGAGTGCACAGTCCAGTCGTTTAGCTATAGGGATAAGGGTAGGGAATGGTAACTTTACAGGTATAAATTAAATTGGTATGAAATATAAATATAATTTATTAATTTTTAAAAATTATATAATTTTTTATTTAATTTTTAATAAAATAAGATAATAATAAAATATTACTTATTAAGATATTTCAGTTGTAATTAATAAACTTAAATGAGATAAATAAGAATATAAAAATAATAAAAAATATTATATATGATTATTTATAATATAAATTCAATAAAAAAATTATATAATATATGTTTAAAATTAAATTTATTAGGAGTGTAATTTAAATTAAATGATATTTAAATAATATTATATAACAGATCTATTAAAAATATTAAAATACACTAGATAAAATAATATAATTCAATTTATATCTTGAGTTAAATGAAATGAGCCCCTCCAATATTAATAATAATGTTATTACGCATTTATGCTTGTTTGCTATTATTTATCAAATGATTTTGATAGGATGTAACATAAATATTATATATATATATATATTTTTTTTGAGAGGCAACAAAAATAAAATTTTAATTTGTTAGTTAATTTATATAATTTATTTTTAAATAATTATTTAATAAAAATAAAACAATTCATACAAATATAAAATTTAAAATAATACTGTAAATTTCTTTAAAAAAATAGCATTATATTTTTTTTATAATATTTTTTTTGAAATTATATGTATAAAATATATGCATAATATGTATATAAATATTTAATTATTTAAAAAATATTAAAAAATTAAACCATTAATATATAAAATAGAAATACATATCTAAATAAAAATAATTTAAGTATAATTTAATTCATAGTTAAATAAAAAAACATAATTATAACTTAATAATAACGTGATAAGTGTAAAACACTCTATATAACATAAATTTAAATCTTACTATTATCGTTATATATATTATATTTAAAAACTCATAATATAATTTTAAGAGTTTTAATATTATCATTATTTATAAAATAATTTTAATGACTTAAATCTACTTGTAAGTACAAAATGTTAAATACATAGAACAAAATTCAAGTATTAATATTGTTTAATATATAATTTTAATATCATCATTGTGTATTAATATAAATTTAACATCATAACAAAAAAACACAATATGACTACGATGAACAACAATTAAAGGAGTGAAACCGATTTTTTTATATATATACACTCTAGATACGACGGTAAATTTTATTTTACTCACATCAAGTAAGATTTTTTTTTCCTTCTAATAATATAAATCGGTAAAATTTACTTAAATCTTATTTTAAATGACAGGCTACAAACTCATATGGGTCATTTTAGTTAAATCAATAAATATGAGTAAATAAATTAAAACAATATTTTATATATATAATGTGTATCTCTGTTCATATATCTTTGATAATAACATTTACATCTCTACGTTAATCGTAATTTTTTTTAATAAATAAAAAAATAATTATATTATAACGTCAACTTAAGATAATACGAGGCAGCGGCTTATGTTTTAACCAACCAATAAATAGCTGACCCATTTGATTCTAGAAATCTCCCACCCAAACCTAAGACAAAATAGGGACCTGATATCTATCAATTTAATATATATATATATATATATATATGGCATGTTACGATGATGAAATGGGTCAGTAACGCACTGACACTGAAAACACCTAACGACTGACAAGTTGTCGGTTCCTCCGTTTTATTTATGTCTATTTGAAATACTGCAATTATAATTAAGTTTATTTGCATCTCATTATACAAAATTTTATTATTAATTTCCAAATAAAACATCAGGATATTTCTTTTTTCTTTTTTTACAATTTAAGAAATATGTATATTTTCTTTATAAAAAAATATATTATTTGCTCTCTTTTTTCATAATCTAAATAATATCTATTTTTTAAAAAAAATTAAAAATAAAACACATGATTACATTGTAATATATAAATTGAAGTATTATAATTATAGAATATAGAATAGTGACTATCCAAGTTGTATATTTATTTTAAAAATATTATTTAATTTATGTAATTTTGTTTTTGGTTCTTTTAGGCATATTATTATGAATAAAATCATCCTAGAAGCATAATTGATATTTTTTTTAATTAAAATTCACTAAAATTAAAATAGTCTCCATATTTATTTTTATTTTTAATTTTAATTTTTTTTTCAATGATAATGGAGCTAAAATCTTAAAATAATAAGTAATTTAAACAGATGATTTTTTTCTATACTAAGTTAGTATGTATTCTCTTTAACTCCCTTATAGATATGGGAAGAAAAAAAAATAAGAGTGAGAAGTAATTGAGTCCATTAATTCAAAAAAATTGAATCTATCTTATAAGTATTCATTTTCAAGCACTCCAAAAATATTGAAAAAAAATTCATTTAAACCATGTTATTTTTACCATAAGTAAATCACTAAGAAACCCTAGCACCATTTTCCTTTATTAGATTCTTTTTCAAAAATAATTTTTAAACTATTTTACCATATAACACATATCATAACTAATGTGAATCAAAATTTGTGTCATTAACACTCCTCTTACTAGAAATTACTCATTAATCTGAGGGTTATTATAAGAGTAAGTACTTTGACACTTCTACTAATTTTATTGGTTGTTTTAATAAAGTAGTAGATAGTTGTATTTTTCAAAAAAAAATATATATATTACATTTATCTTTCTCTTCATTTAACTATAATACAACATAAAAAAAGATTACCTTACCTTTAAGAAAGGTATATAGATATAATATATTTTTAAAACATATATTAGAAGTACTTTTCTTTTAAAAATGAGTACAATTTAGTCAAAAATAAATATAAAAAGATAAGTTTGATCAATTTGATTAAGTTTAATTAATGTAAAACATTAATGAATAATTTTATTAAAAAATATAAATTTATTAATTTGTTTTTAAATATATTTATTTTGAAAAAACTAATAATGTATCCTTTTATAAAATAAGGTATTAATGATATATAATTTTGATATTAAATTATAACGTTGTAAAAAGCTAAATAAGCATATAAAACTTTTAAACCATAAAATAAAAGGATAAATAATTTCTTGTTGTCATTCTAATCGGAACATACGAAGATAGTGGCTCCAAAGTCTTATACTCTTCATCAGTCAAGGGACGATTCCTCTCCTCGATATCTCACTTCCACCTCATTAAATTATACTGCTCCAGCGTAAGAGCTCCACGAAGATTAGTAGCACCTGGTGTTGGATAGCCCAAACAACATCTCCAACAGGAGTCATGCCAGGTGTATAAACAGCAGCAGAAGTAGCTCCAGCCATAGGAGTCACACTGCCCATTATTGCCGGAGTCTCATCCCACCGAAAACGCTGATTTTTTGGAGTTTGTGCTACGGCCCAGCCAGTTTGGGTGTAGCATCCCAAGCTATCTAGACTGGAGTCACCCTAGCAGTTACAGAACCAGCTGGAGTGGGTTCTGAATCCACTAACCCTCTCGATGTGGGAGTCTCATCCCATCAATTCCTCCTCCCATAGATGGAGTAGCATCTGCAACTCTACCCGAGGTTGTATCCAATCGGCCTGGGGTTGTATCAGGAAAATCCCAATCATAACTCTTTGCCTTCTTGGCTGCACTAGGAGCAGTACCGTGATCATCCCGAACCTTGTCCCGCCTATTCTACTCTTATCTGGTTACAAATTGATTAAAAATAATACTGAATTTATTAGTAAAAATATTAGTTGTTTAATTTTCATGATAGTTGGTTTTTCTTATTATAAAAATTTAAACGAAAAATAAAAAAATTAGATAACTTAATTTTGATAAATAAAAAAATATTTATCATATGAAATAAAAACTTAAATTTATAAATATGATTTTATTTGTTCATTATAAATCATCCTAAAAATAGAGAAAAACTTGTATGATAAGTTTTTTAGTAAAATAATTTTGTGTAAAAAAAGTTTAGATTTGTAATTACTCGTCTTTTAGGTACGTCAGAAAATTAATAAGAGTTTTTTTTTCATTTAGTTACTTCAAAAGAATTCACTGTCACTTCATAAGTTTGAAGTTCAGTTTTTAAAAAATAGATTAAAAAATCTAGACCATAGGACGTTTTTGTCATAGTCTCATACATTCGTTTAAACGAACTTGATTCTCCTTAAAATTCACTTAAAAATGCATGTTAAACTAATGATTCATTCCTTGATTCCATTATCATGTTTTTGCGTATGTTTGAGATTTTTGACTCATGCATAAGAAAACGATAAGTACTACTATTATGTGTATATCTAATGAAGATGTAATCCATCATTTTTGGACCTATTTTCGCCTTCTTAGGTATAGGTACGTCTACTTTAACAAGACACTCTAACAATCGTTAATATTTATAGGAAAATATCTTTTCTTTAAATAATTCATACGATGTCTTATGTGTCTTCTTCCAAAGTAGTTAGCTGATAAAATAGTTTTCACTAATAAGTTATGTGGTAACCCAGAACTTAATAGCTTTGTATTCATAATTTATTTCAAGTTATGATTCTTACGTTTAACAACTTCATTTTGCTAAGGTGAATATGGTGTTGTGGTTTCATTGATAACTCCACGTGGTGCACAAAATTCCCCAAACAATGCTTCATATTCACTATCATGATCACCACGCATTACCTTGATATTCTTGTTGAGTTGATTTTCAACTTCTATTTTATAAAGAATTAATTTCTCTATAGTTTCATCTACGCTTTTAAGCAAATATACATAGCAATATTTCATACTATCATCAACAAAAGTAATAAAATACTTATTACCATCTCTTATTTAAAGAAATTTGAAGTCACATAGATCACTATGGATTAATTCAAGGGATTCAGTGTTCCTTTCAATCGAATGAAACGATAACCTAGTCATTTTTGCCTCAACACAAGTCTCACACTTATGCTTTGAATCTATTTGGAATACGGGTAGGTGTTCCATATTAATTATTCTACATAATGTATCGTAATTAACATAACCTAGTCTACTATGCCACAAGTTGGAAGACTCAAGCAAATAAACAGATTAATCAATCTTATTAATATTCTTAGCTTTTACAGTCATTACATTGAGCCTAAATAGCTCATTAGATACATACCCTTTTACTCACAAACATTCTATTTTTGGTCAAAATGAATTTATCAGATTCAAACACTAACTGAAAATCATGCCTCTTTAACAATCAGTCAGAAATAAGATTCTTACAAATGTTTGGCACATAGAGTATATTTTTTTATTGTAAGCTCCTTCTCATAGGTAATATTCAGTTTAACCTGGCCTTGCCCTTAAGTGGTTGATGTGGTAAAATTTCTCATGAAGAGCTTCCCTCAATCTTTCACTGGTTCAAAAGTAGTGAATAGCTCCTTATCTGAGTATACGAGCCTTGTTGCACCAGTATCAATCCACCACTTCTTTAGATTTGATCCCACCAAGTTCACCTCAAAAACGACTGCATATAAGTCAATATCAGAGATATCATGAGTGATGTCATCAACCATGTTTAACTCACATTTCTTATTTATTTATGAAAACTTACAGTCTATGGCTTATGCCTTATCCTTTGATAATTAAAGCAAATCATTTTAAAGTTTCACTTCTTAAAAGTTACTTCACGAGATCCCAACTTAGACCATTTACCCAACTTGTCCTTGTCCTATTTCTTATTATGTTTGAAACTTTTATCATGCTTTATCACATTAGCCTTTGATATTAATGAGATATATCCTCTTTTAGAAGAAGTCGTATTCTCTTCTTCCACTTTGAATCTTATGAACAATTCTTTAAAATACACTTTCCTTCGCTTATGTTTAAAGTAAGCTTTGAATCCTATCCATAAAGGAGTTAACTTTTCAATATTAGCTACAACTTGAAGGTTTTACTAAGTATTATTCCTTTATCATACATATCTATTAAGATGTCTTGAATTTCACGTACTTAATTGCATACAAGTTTAGAGTCAACCATCTTATAATTAAGAAAGCAACCAACAAAAAATTTCTTGATACCAATATTTTCAATTTCATACTTCTCGTCAAATGATTCTCATAAGTCTTTAAGTCGTATTATTCTTATTGTACTCATTGTACAAGGAATCAGCTAGGTTATTTAGAACATAGTTCTAACATAGGTGCTTAAAATGCTTTCATGCTTTAAATGTACTAACAGACTAAAAATCTTATTCACGCTCAGATTTGTTGGAAGCTTCTTCAATTAAAAACCTTATTGTGATGAGATAAAACATATTCTTACTCCTTAATCTCTTGATGTTCAAGCCATTAGATTTCTATATTTTCTCAACAATAGAGTGATTATTTAAAAAAAAATTCTTTTTTTTCTTTCTAAAAATACACAATTAAGAACAAAGTCTTATAATCATATATAAAATATTTATGAAGTTATTAAAAAAAACAAAAAAATATTTATCTTAAAAAGTAACAATAAAGACAAATAGTAATTAATTTTTTTATAAGAAATTATAATATTTTAAAAAATAATATAAAAAAATAAATGACAACAAAACTAAAATATTAATCACTTACCAACTAATACATTAATTTCACTTACCAACTAATACATTAATTTCACTTACAAACTAATACATTAATGGAAAGAGAGAGAAAATGAAACAAAACTAAAAATTAAAATAATAATATTATTTATGTCAGAAAAGGAATATATAATAGAGACAGAACAGAGAAAAATAATAATAATACTTTATAATGTCAGAAAAGTAATAAAGAATTAGCTGAAAAGAAAAATAATAATAATAATAACAATACCTAAAGTATCAAAATGAAGCAAAAAACAATTAAAATTAGATAAAGTGAAAGTACCATAATATAAAGATCAGTAGTAATAAGAAATACAATTGAATAAATATAACAACAGTAATAGAAAAAAAGGTAAAAAGCAGTAACAAAGTTACAGAAAAATCAGTTTGCAAATTTTTTTAAAAAAATTAAGATTCTTAATGTCCTTGTCTTAAAAGGGGAGAAAAATTACATTAAATTTTTTGAAAATAATATAGATAAAAAATTAAAAATATAATTATATTATTAAAATTAGAAATATAAAATATAAATATATATATATATATATATATATATATTATAAATATAAAATTTAAATAGAATAAATGATTCAAAAACCATATGTCTCGACTATGCTACTAATATAAAATGTAAATATTATCGAAATAAAATAGTATTATTTTTCCCAAATTTATTTTTGCTCTTTTTTCAATTATCCAAGGGTCATTGCTGATATGATATTTTTCCAATAATACGTGGTTTTAAAATTGTAAGTTTGATTTTGCCAAAGACGTGTATATATCTTTTCTAGGTATAAAATAAATATTATAACTTAAAAGGTTAAAACATGCAATGAATGATCCGTTTGTATAAGGTTATCTTAGAAATGATTTCAAAGGAATTGATTTTAAATAAAGTAGTTGGTTAAAAGTGGTTTTTAAGAGAAATATTTAGCAGTTTGAGATGAAAATATCATATATAATTTTGAGTAACATTTTAATAATTATTTTTGAAAATGAACATGTATACAAAACTATTCTCTCAAAACTAAGTATTACTTATTTTTCTTAAAAGTATTAATAATGCTCAAAATTATAGAATCACTTCTCTTTAGAAATATCAAACATCTTAAGAAAAGTTTAACTATTAAAAATCACACATATAAAGTTAAATTCATAACCTCTTTTAGGACATAACATCTTAAGAAAAACTACTAGGACATAGCCTTTTCTAAAAATATATAGGCAAATTATACTCACACCTTACATATAACTTTAAATTCATACCCTAATAATTTAATCTTTAAATTAATTAAAAATAATGTGTTACTAATGAGACACATCTCAATTCTCTTTGAGTTGAAAAAACAACATTAATCATCAACATTTCACCACCAACTTACCAACACGACCTCTAATATTAACCCAAATCATATAATCATTTAAACATTATACTCCTTACTTATTTTAAAATGAAAAATTTAGACACCAAAAATTATTTAAAACAATTAAGAATCAAGATATGTAGACCATGGGTGTACAAATAATACATGTTGGATTAAGTATATCAAATATACTTACGATGTTCAAATATATATATATATATATATATATCTCAAAAATATATATGGTTCAGCACACCTATATGAACATTGTAGTATGTCCAACATACATGTTTGAACATTATGTATATGTTAAGTACAACTAATCGACATTATTATTTATCTAATGTATATATTTTTGGGAGGAAAAAAGGTAAAAGTTTAAAAGTTTTTGAATACTTTTATTGATTCATCATTGTATTGAATTTTTTTTCATTTTAAAATAAGAAATATTATAATTAAATAATTATATAATATGTGTTAATATTAGAGGTTATGTTTGTAACTTATTTGAGGTTGTGGTGATAATGAGGTAAAACGTTGATGTTTAGTATTTTTTTTCTCATCTTTAAAAGTGGGATGTATTTAGTGAATAATAATAAATCCTTTTCTCTTTATTATATTTTAATTATTTTCATAATTTATGTTATTTGGAGTATGTATTTAGTGTTAGATGTGGGATGTAAAGAGAATTAGCCGAATATCCGTAATGTTTGAAGAGCCCAACGGGCAAGCAAGACACTGCACATCTAATTTGTATCGTGTGATACTTTAAGCCCAACTAAACCCGTTAAGTTGGCCCGGAACATTATAATTTCACAAATTCTCTAATAGTATATTCTTAATATGTAAAATCACGGAAGAAAAATTATATTTATTAATTAATATAGATATTTAATTATAGATCAAAAAATAAATAAATTTTATTACTCTAATAAATAATTAACTAACATACTTGTGTTATAAAAACATACTATTAAAGTTATATAATTGAGTGCTGGCACTTCCGGGCCCAATATTCATACAACTCGATTCATCACACTAAATTAAAATTATATAATCATAATTAATATAATAAATAATTATTAATTAAAATAATATGATTCATTTTTAAATTTAGAATTAACTCACATATGTAATAAATAAATTTTTTCAATAAAAAATTAAAAAAATAATATATATTTCAAATTTAAACAAATAATGTAGAGAAATATTATGAATAAATATAATCAAATTTATTAAATTGTATCAAATAAGAGACTATTATATTAATTAATACGATAAATATTTATGATATATAGTTTGAAAAACTATGATTATTAGTTTAGATTATTTTGTACGTAAATTAGTAATTATTTTTATTAAAATAGCATAAAATTTAAAAATATGCGAGAAATATAAAATATAAAGTCAACTTTGTGTTTGTGCAAGGAATACAGGCAATATATTAGGTGTTTCGGGAATTTTGTCAAACTTAATGTCTTAATCAATCTTTTTTTTTTTTTGTTATTGTGAATTGTATTATATTAAAACATACCTAACGTTTGACCAATTTCATACACAATATATTTTTTTAATTTATCTTGTTAGTTAATTATACAAAATATTTCCATCACATTTCAATAAAATTATTAAAATATTAATATTTATTTATATTATTTAGATGAAAAGCTAAAAAAAAATTATTTTTTCTTTTAGCGGGAAGAATTGAATTTATCCTTTAGCAAAAAAAAAAAAAAAAATTCAATAAAAATCAAAAGGTTATTTTAGGTTAAAAATTAATTATTATTTAAAAATGATAAAAATTATATTAATATTTAAATTAGAGTAATAAATTAACATAAATTTTTAATAACATTATAAATTTGAGGTATGAAAATTTCTTAGATACTAAGTATACTACTCAATACTATTTAGACATATTTATTATGTTAAATTTACTCCAAATCTACACAATATATTTAGATGTTTAAGCATTTTCATTAATATTATATAATATTAATTTTTAAAATATTAATACATTAATTGAATACCTAATACCGATCCCGATTATTAGTGTTGACAAAGTCAACCCAATCTAGCGCCACTTCACAGCTTCCTTGTTTGTTTATTATTTATTAGTTTTGTTCGACGCTAATAAAGATCATATTATTTACTAGTAAATTAGAATAATAAATGTGATTCTCTTACTATTAATCTAATACTCAACCTCATTTGGTTAAAGTGAGATCTGTTTGATATAATAAATAATATTATCCCAAATATTTTTTCCATAATAATATATATTTTTTTTATTATTTTCATATAATTAATTATAAGTTAATATTATTATTATCAAGTAAAATTATTAAAAAATATATAAAATAATAACACTCGTAAAACTTATAACAATAAAAATAACATATTAATAATATTAAACATAATTTAATCGAATGAGTTTAAACAATTGTAATTCAATTTGAACCGTATTAATAATAAAAATATATGAGTTGAATGTAAATAATGTTATTTTTATCATTATAAATTTTAAAAATATTATTTTTATTATTTTTTAAACTTATTATTAATAAAATAATCCTTGGGCATGTACATTGCTGCAGCCGGCATATTTTACTCTTTCTCTTTTGTTTTTATTTTATCAGTTAGCCGCCTCTGTGCCTAACACGGTAACACCCACTATGAATTTTTTTTTATTAATCTTAATAAATCTATATCATCCAATTAAATTTTTTTAATTTGTACGATATATCCTTTTATCTATATATAACACAAGGACATGGCCTATTTTCTTCACATCTCACTCGTTAGCTTCTTATGAATTAAACACCAAAATGAGCACAAGTAGGATCATCTTTGCTACACTAGCCCTCATTTACTTTCTTAGCTTGAGCATATGTAAAGCACAAAACGCTCCACAAGACTACCTTAGAGCTCACAATGCAGCTCGTGCTCAAGTTCGTGTTGGTCCTATGAGATGGGATGCAAAAGTGGCAGCTTATGCTCAAAATTACGCCAATAAGCGCAAGGGTGATTGCAGGCTGGTGCACTCTGGTGGGCCATATGGTGAGAACCTTGCTTGGAGTAGTGGCGATATGAGTGTCGCTAGTGCTGTAAAAATGTGGGTTGATGAGAAGCGTTTCTATAACTACCAATCTAATTCATGTGTTGGTGGCGTGTGTGGACACTATACTCAAGTGGTTTGGCGCAAGTCGGTTCGGCTCGGTTGTGCTAGGTTAAGATGTAACACTGGAGGCACTTTTATTATATGTAATTATGATCCCCCAGGCAACTATGCTGGCCAAAGACCTTATTCTGATCTCGATCTTGATCTTGATCTTGATCTTGCTGAGGGTTATTCATCATCTACTTAATTAAACTTTATTATGTTATATATATATATATAAATAAAACATAAATGTTTCTAATTTTTTATACTATTATATCATTACGGTTGAGATTTAAATGATTAATTTTGGTTCTTAATTTTACTATAAATCAAAACCGTTAAAATATAACTGTGTAATAAATTATGTAATATATTATAACCGTTTATCTTGTTATATAGTTCAATAAAGAGATAGAGAAATCAAGCTAGCTGGCTTGCTCACTCATCAACATACATCACTATGTTTAGCTTTTATGAAAGAATAAAACAGTACTTTTACTTGCATGCAGTATGTATTTGTGGAAGATTTAATTTTTATTTTGTGCAAGGTATGTTCTAGCTACTTTTCTACGAACTTGATATGTAGTTTTTATTTCTCAAATAATATTATCGAAAATGAAAAAATTAACTCCACTAAAATTTGTGAAGATGTGACTCGAACTCGAACTCGAACGGGGTTTTGTCTATAAGAACCATTTCACACACAATAGTTTAAAAATTAGCATAATTAATATTTAAAAAAGAAATAGTCAAGATCTTACCTTAAATTTGAAAGCAAAATTTTTAATCAATTTTATTTAAAAAAAAGATATATTAACTCTATTTTATAAAACATAATTATTATAAACATAAAAAATATTATCATCTTATAAATTTATAATTAATTTTAAATACATAAAAAAAATTATCATATCATATATTAAAAAAATTATTTTAAAAAATAAAAAATAATTTATTTTAAAATAAAATAAATATAAATTTATACATATATTGAAAATAATATGCTAAATATTTTGATAATTCCTAAATAATATAATACATTCTTCTTCTTATTATTATTATTAAATATAATTATAATTATATTTAATAAATAATTATAATATTAATTATAATTATATTTAATAAATAATTATAATATTAATTATAATTATGATATAAAAATAATATTCATAAAATAATTAAATTATTAAAAAAAATTGTGAAACCTCTATATCCAATTTTTTACAAGATACAATACAAATATAGAACATTATATCACAAATTTTGTGAGAAAATATTATATAATATAATATTATTATAATTATTTTTATTATTATAATTATTTTTATTATTAATATAATAAAATATATAAATTATATTGAATTAATTATATTTTAATACTTAAATATAATTATTGTTAATAAATATTTGTTATCTTAGTAATAATTAAAATTATAATAATATTAGAGATATTTGTTACAATGTAATCTATTTTTTAATTTTTTTAATCTTAAATAATTTATTTTTTAAAAATGTCAATAATTTTTATAAAAAAATATTGTAACTATTTAGTAAAGTTTTTAATAATTTAAAATTTTATAATTTATTATTATTATTATTTTAATTTATTTTATAATAAAATTTTGATAAGTTATTTGTTATAAAAAAGTAAATATTTTTTATTATATAAATATAAATTATTTTATTATTTTTTATTTATAATAAAAATAAAAATAAATTATTATTTATTAAAAATTAATGAATGATTATATTTTAAGAAAATAGGGTGTTGAGAATTAGGGAAAGAGAGAGAAAAAAAGATAAAAATATTTTTTTATTAGAAATATGGGTTTTGTAATGAGTGGAATGAAGAGTTAGAAAAGGACAAAAAAAATTGTTTAATGGGTTATGATTTGCCCATTTTTAAACTAAAACTTAATATAATCTTTTTTTAAAAATATTGAATGGGATATGCATATTATAGATAAAAATCCAACTCGAACACACAAATTTGTGAAGATGAGACTCGAACTCAAACACACATATCTAAAATATATGTGTGTGTGTGTGGTACCATTGGTTAACAAAATCAAATAAAAGAGAGCTAAAAGTAGAATATAACACTTAAAACTAACTAATTTCATACATGTTTATAAGAATAATATTAGTCACCGTAAATTAATTTATTTTAGTAAATATAAGTGTTTTAACATTAAAAAAATTCCTTTAAATTAATGTCCATAAAAAAAATTGAATATAAAAAATATTAAAAAAAAACTAGCTCATGCAATTTAGTATTCTTTCATCAGAGGAAAATATATAAAAAAGGAAACAACAAAATAAATATTGATCATTGTTAGAAAAAAAAATAATACTTTCAAAATTTAATTAATTAATATTTAATATTAAACATGTGAAAATGAACGTAGTTAAATTTTAACAACGTTTAATATAAAATAATATACCATACATTTATTTATTTTTGAAAATATATGAGTCAAACATAAATGATGATGTTTTTATAGTGATAAATTTTAAGTGTTTTGTTTTTATACATGGGTGAGGTGACATAGAAGTTTTTTAGATTATATTATTGAATGTTTAGTCCCTTAGATTAGAAACATTATTATTTAATCCTTTATATTTGTAAAAATACTCTATTAATGATCAATTATATTATTTGAATAATTTTTCTCCTAAACATTAGTATTTTTCTATTAAATGATTGAAATACAATTAAAATACATATCTTTAACAATAATAAAAATAAAATTTAATATAAAATTATTTAAGAAAAATAATAAATAATAAAATTAAAAAAAAAACTTATCTAAATATATATTTTAGATTTTAATAAAAATTAAAAATTAATAAAATATTAAAATAAAACAGTGACAATTAAAAATATTAAAAATATATCGTTCAATATTAAAAATATAAAAATAATGACAATTAAAAATATTAGTCGTGATTTTATCATTCATATTTTAATGGTTCAATAATTTGTTAAAAAAAATATTTTAATAAAAAATTATTAAAATAATATAATTTTTTTAATCGATAATTTTAACAAAACTAAGTTATTAAATAATACCATTTTTTATATTTTAATGAACTAAATGGCGCAAATAATCTATATATTTTTACAATATTTTTCTCTTTTTATATTGTTTTTCAATTTTCTTTTGAAATGATGTTATGCAAGCATACATCTAATTTATTTAGTGAGAAATACAAAGAAATGTTTTCCATGTTATGCAATAATCTTAACTAAACAATAAATTTGGATTACTATTGATGTCGATATCATAGCTGATAAGATCATGTATGCATTCTATAATAAATTATCATTCAAGAAGATAAGGTTGTAGAAAAAGAGGTACGTTTGCCTACCTGCTTTTAAGCGGATAAATCGAATAATATTCAAACATTTAAAAAGTACGTAAACTTCATTTTTAAAAATTATTTAAAATATTAAGCGGATAAATCAAATAATATTCAAATATTGCAAATATTGTGTAAACTTCATTTTTGGAAATTACTTAAAATATTAAGAATATTAAAGACCTGTTTAGCCAGATAACATAAAAATTGTTTTTAAAATAAGTTGTAACTATTTTCAGATAAATTTTAGAGTAATAATAGCAATTTTTATTAATATCATAATAGAAATTTATTTAAAAATAATCAAGTATTAAATCATTATTTTATACACAGCCATGAATTCAAGTAACTTATTTATTATTTTATTATTATTGAGGAAAATATATATATATTTTTTTATTAAATTTTTAACATTTATATTTTAAATTTTAAATTCGAAACTACTATCTTATATTACATTATATATGTCTTTAAAAAAGAATATAATTACCAAACAATAATCATTATCGATGGATTACATTTCATTTGTCTTGTATTATCGTCGTTCACAACCTAGATCCGGGTAAGTATTGTTTCTAAAATCTAGTTCGATCTTAGATTTCTTGGTTAACTTGATTTGATTTTTTTCAAGATCTAGGATTCGTTCTATTGTCCGATTTTTCTTATGTTTTACTTTTGTTTTATATTTTAGGATTAACTTGAGTTAATGTGAGTTTGTAGGATCTTAGTTGCTGCTGCTTGTTTCTGTTTGGATTGAAAGTTTATATTTAAGGTAACTTGTTCTATGACTTATTTAATTTCTTTCATTTTTTATTATGAATTAAGAAGTGTGAGTTTAATTTCTTTTAATTTCTAGTTGGGCAAGTTTGGTCTGTGAATTAATGCAACATCTTGTTCTTATATGCAAGCTGCTTAAGCAATTTGTATTTGGAATGAAAGATGATTCCCCTGCGAGTGTTTTGTCTAGAGTTTTGGTTTTTGGATTCCTTGGCTTCATCGGTTCCCTCATATTTTAATGACATATGTTTTAACCTTTTTTCTTATAGGTAGAGTTAGCACATGGTAGATGTGAACATTCTTCTTCTTCAGTGGTTTAACTTCTCTATTTTATTAATTTTTTTCCCCTGAATTATTTTCTTTGTATACTTAAGTTATTTTATGTGTTTCTTATTACAATTTTAAAGGCAGATATGATCTAGTAAGATTCATAAAAACAATTCAGAAAGCTAGACTCTATGCTAAACTTCGCATTGGACCTTCTGACTTGGTGTTGTGTCTGTGCTGGTGCCTAGGGTCAAGTACAGTTCTATTTAAAAAAAAACTTTAGTTTGATCATGTACTAATATGTTGTTTTTTTAATTATATTAATTAATTTTTGAATATATTAGTACCTATGTTATGCACTTTGTAATATATTGCAAATATATAAAGATTGTTCCTTATATCATATAAAATCATCCTTGGATAATCTATATGTATTGGATTATTTTGATAAAATGAAAGCATTTTCTGATGAATTGGTTGCTATTAGGCCTATGGATGATCACATGTTATTCTAGTTTTTTTTTCTATTTTCTTTTTGATGGTAGGCACCAGGCGCACCAACATAAGGCGTACCAGGTTCACCAGTACACCAGGCCTCAATCTGGGGGGAAGACTATTGATGGATATGAAGATTTTTCAGAAAATGATGAGAAATCACTTATATAGACTTGATGAGAATTTCAGTTAATGGGTCTTCCTGTTTCAGAAGATGTTGCTACCTCATATGAAATTTCTGGGATTGAGAAAGTAGAAGATGTAGGAAATGAGGATGAAATTTCTAGTGCTGGTACTGTTGCGCTGTGCTGCTGTTGGTTTTGGTGTGTTGCGCTGCGTTGGTGCTGGTATTGGTTTGTAGAAGATGGAGTCAAGAAAGACTTGAGAGAGATTTTTCAATCAACTAAAAATCCAGAATTATCATTTTAATCGTTTTTGTAACATATTTATGCTTGTAATTAATAGTAAAAATTCAATTTGTAATAGCAATTTTTTATTATGTTTTAGTGTATAATAAACTCTTGAACGTAATTATACTTTTAATTTTAATATAATATGATTTTTAATATTGTTTTTAATAAATTTATTATAATTTTTAATATTGTAATTATTAATTGTATACCCTATGACCTCGGTTATTAGAAACCCGAGGTCATATGAGTACTTATGACCTCGATTATTAGAAAACCGAGACCAAAATGGGGTATCTATGACCTCTCTCACTTAGGCCTCGGTTCTTATAACTGTGGTTATAAACCTACAATCACGGTTAAAAACCGAGACTATATATACTTTTTATAATAGTGATATTATCAAATTTTGATAAAAATATATTTTTCTTATAATATAGCTTTATTCACGAAGACATTTAATTTTTGAAAATGTTCAATGTTTTGGAACAAACAATTAAGTTCTTCTATGTTCTTAAAAAAAATTATTTAACGATTCAATACTAATTTTATTTAAATAAACGTGATTGATAATAAACACACGACCACATTTTAAAAAATACGTCAAAAACGTAATACTTATCATACTCAACAAATCACCATCGTTGAGTTGAGTCGTGTACGTACTCATTGAAAATATATATATATAATAGGATCTTCACCATCTTAAAATGTATATTTAATAAATAAAATAGATATTATTGTTTTATGCTATCGGGCATCATAAATTTATAACAATGACATCATTATTTTTGAGTGGATATAATTTTATAAGTTTATCTATACTCAAAAATAAAGCTCCTGCGTTAATTTATATACATCTAAAACATAAAATTTTCATTGTCATTTATAAGTAATCTATCCTATGAAGCAATGTTATTTGAAAATCCTTTGCACCTACACAAAAATACTCAATAGTATTTATATGTCATATATTTAAAATTTGTTTATATTTTAATAAAATTTAATTAATGATTAATAATTAATGATATTTATACATATTGACAAGATGCTCCACTAAAACTATATAGAATTACTTTTATTTTCCATAAAAGATACGAATCTATTTAAAAGGCAGAGTCAGCCCACGATTAGCAAGGGCCTATGGTTTCTCATAACAAGTAGCCCAACTGATTGGTTTTTATGTTGCACCATCGGTACAAAAGGTATTAATGGTCATTCGTCCTTACCAATCTTTAGCGTATACATCAATAAGGAAGAATCTCAAATAATGTATATTTCATTGTATCTTGTATGTACATTTAAAAAATCATTAAATGTGTTTCCGGGGACATATTATTAATATGTCACTTGAACACTATTATATAAAAATATACCAAATAAAATGCGAAATTTCGAGAGATGAAATTAAAGGAATTAGATCTAGAGAAAAATTAGTTTTAAAAACATATAAAACAAATATTGTATTTTATTAATATGAATAAATAAATGATAGATCAGTACTTTGGGAGGGAGCACTCTTTAGGAAGAGTACTATTATGGAACCTTTGTTTATCTTGGCAATAGTCATAAGTCAAGTGGTAGATTCTAACCCATTTGAACAACCTTTTCTGAATAGATGTTAGGGTACTGTACCTCTCTTTGTTCCACCAATTAGTGTTGCTAAATGCCCTACAATATCTTGGATTTCCATTCCAAACACAAGCATCAATCTTGTGGTTTCTAAAAGTAGTAACAAAAGGACCTTTTGACCAATCAATTTTGTCATGTCCACCTCTTGTTGCCCAACTTTCTCCATTCCAAAGGCTTGCTTTGATGCTCATTGGCTGCTTCCTAGGAAATGCCACACCCTTGTCTTCATGGTTTCTATATACTCTTATAGGTATCCAATCCACCATGAACCTATTCACCAAAAACAAATTCCATTATGAACAAAAATAAATGGCTAATTACAAAAATCTTTCTATGGATTTCTTGAAACTTAAAAAAACAAAATCATACAAGCTTAAAAAATAACAAGAATACCCACACAATTTTCAAACATTTTTAAATAATATTTTTACAACAAGTCGAGAGATAAATGTAATTTAACTCATAATTTTACATATAGATAATATATAATATTTAGTATTATATTTTGATTTGAAATATAAGAAGGAATTTTTTTTTCAACTTTCAATGTGTCGTGTTAGTTATATTTGTATCGTATTTATTGATACTAGAAAAGATTTTTTTGTATGTTTTTATTTATGATATTAACAAATAACAAGAACTTTAAACACATAAAAAAATTATTGATCAATTTATTATCCGTGTTGTAGGTTCGTATCGTGTTATAATGTCATGTAAGAGATAATTATGACCCATAATCTACTAAATAGAAGGGGGGAAACAACTTTGATTAGTTGATTATACATAAGAAATAATGCAATTCATATATTATATATAACTTACACTATTTGGTAAAGGTTCCACAAAATGGAATAGGTATGAAATTCTTTGGTTGGATCAAACCAAAGCTTGATTCTTTCCTCACGATTGTCCAACCCATCAGCATAAATGTTTGTTTGAAGAGTATATGGTTGCCCATTCACATTTCCAAGGAATTCAAAGTCTATCTCATCACGGTTAGGTTGATCAGAAGAGAGCTGCATTGATAATATTTTACCTTATACAGAAGTTAATTCCAATTGTGAATTAATAAAGGAAATAATCAGGTGAAGATAAAATTTATGTATGAAAGATATTAACTTACATAATATGCTAAAACTGTGCCTGCTGAATCACCCGATACTAACTTAATTTGTATGTCAATTTGTCCAAATAAAAACATCTGATTCGAAGCAAAACCAGCTCCTATATATATATATATATATATATATATATAAATCAATGACATGAAAAAAAATTGTGGAATTCAATTTGGTTACAAATAAATTTTGAATAATTAATTGCATATAAATGAATGGATATGTAGATACCAGATTGTTGGTCAAGCTTCAAGGTTCTTGACTTGCCATCAGAAGAAGTGTTAACATGGTTAGGAGACCATGTGACAAAGAAATCTTTGTTGAAGTCCCCTGTTGAAACAACTGAGCCTTCTGAAATTTGAACCCATTTCATCAATATTGAAACGAGTCCAATGAAGATGATGCTTATGTAATAGTTCTCCATTGCTCTATAACTAATTATAATGAATAATGATGATGACTTCTATATATAGAAGTTGAATTAAAGATAGTCTTTATGTGATGAAAATTATATGAAAACCAAATCAATGAGATAATGTGAAATACAAGCAAGGAAGGTTTTGTTAACTTGAGCTAGAATATCTTTAGAGGGAAGTAAACAAATGCTTGGTTAGCATTTCCAATTTAAAATATATATATATATAGTTTTATTGTTTTGTTTTATATATTCTATTAATAGGATTTTTATTATGAAAAATATTGATAGAATATAATAACATGTAGTTTTGTAGTTTAGCTACGTACAAACTTGCATGGTTTAGTAGCTAGCTAGTTTTGGAGATACAATTGGGCCTTTTTAATTAATATTTAAGAAGCTTTATTTTTCATCTGTCTTGCTAGCAGAAAGTTAAATAAATAAAAAGGTGATTGCTAATTAAGCTTTCTTTTGCATTGTCTTTTCTTTTGTGCTTTTCTTATGTTGGGATATATGATTTGGTTATGATTCATGTTTGTCTACAGAAAGTTTTATTTTTCCTCTCTTTTATTTTATGAGACAAATATTCACACAATTTTTTTAATTACGTAAGTTAGATTAATTTAGTACATTTTTTTATTTTTAATAATTGTTTAGTTCTTTTGTGAAAAATTAATGAAATATGAGTAATTAATCAAATTTATTTATTTTTTTAAAACAATTTTATTGTCATTATTGTACATTAATAAATACAATTAATGAAAATGATATCTCAATAACAATTTAAACAATATAAAAAAATGATTTTCTGTGTAAAATTTTTGATCCAATAAATGAAAAAAGATAAATATATATATATACCAATAAATACATAATTCTTTGTACTAAGCAAACTTATAGAATTCTATTACAAATTCATTTGAAATGATTAAAATAAGTAATAAATAAATATAAGATTTTTAATTTTTAATTTAAATAAATAGTTTAAATCATTTTTATAAAATAAAAATATTTGATGTTTTAATATAATTAAAATATAAATTAAAAATTAATTATAAAATAAACAATATATTATTTATTATTAGTTTGAATTTAAATGTAATTTTTATATATTTATTAAAACATAATATATAATTTTTATAAATAAAACTATAAATAAAAACTTCTCTCATATTATATTATAAAATAAGATTTTTTATTTTATTATTTTAATACTTAATCGAATAATTATACATGGATTTATGTGGTTAGGAAAAATTGAAATTGAACTCACCTTCACTTTACCATTTAAAGGACCTAACTATTGATTTAATAGCAATCAATGCAATGTTTTTCTTTCTTTCTTTTTTCTTATTTTTAGTAGACCATGAGTTGGATTTGAGAACAGAAGACAGAAGTGATACTCCTTTGCTACAAAGAAGATAAAAACAAATAATGTTACAAAACATCATATACTATAATTGTGGATAATAAAGTACAAAATATCAATATAATAGTAAAATACAAATATGCAGGTCTTTATTAAAGTAAGTATATATGTAGGGGTAAATTAATAAATATAAAAAAATTATAAATTTATTATTTAAATTCATCCTATTATAAATATAATATTAAAGTACTATAAATATTATAAAAATATAATTTATATTTATGATATTTTAATATATTTGTATCATAAAAATATTAAAATATATATACTAATTTTATAACATTTTAATATTAGATTATATTTTTATAATATTATATTTATCATAAAAATTAAATAATATATATAGAATTTTGTAATAATTTAATAATATATTTGTTAGTTTATATAAAAAAATAATGAAAATAAATGAAAAATGAAAAATCAAATAAAATAAAAATAAAAGAGGCGAAGAATCGAAACAACGCACCTTTGTCGAGTTTTCAGTAGTCGCTCGTACGGAGGAAAAGAAATTGAGAACTACCTGACTACCACAAAATTTTGTTTCTGGAGTTTTGTGTTCGCTTCAACGATTTTGACCTTGCTTTCTTCTTCTTCTTCGGGTATTCTTCTTGACATTTTCTAATTTAGCTTTCTTTGCCCTTTTCTTTTCACTTAATGCACTAGGTATTTCACTGAATCACTCTGTTGCTAAATATCGATTATATCTAATATGTTTGTTTTATGGGTAAAAGAAAGATCCACTTACTGTGTCTTGTTGTGTTGAAAGATCCGATTTTTACTTATAATATACTGTTTTGGAAAATGGGTTTCGATTGCTCTAGTGTGAAAAAGATTATGATTGTTACTAGTTCATAAATTTATTGGGTCTGTACTATTTCATTGTTTTCTTAAGTAGGCTTGGGTCTGATTCTGGCTTTTCGGGGGGTTTTCTTTTTTACTTCAACTTTCTCTTTGTTCTTTGGTTTGCTAATGTTGAATTAGTACTAAATTTTAGGAAATTTTAGATTAATTTAAAGGATGCTGAAGGCAATAGATACATTAATTGTGTTTCTGTTCCAGAAATGGTTAGATTTTAGTCAGTTGATTTAAATTATTAATAAATGAAATGAAACCTGTAGAAGAAAGTTTTGTGGACCATGTTTTGAATGGTTTTAGCAATGTTTTTAAATTATCAGTGTTAAATTTTGGATTCTTGGCAGACATCTGGCTCTTTCTATTTGCACAGAATCAAGATTCGGGTCGGAGATTTTGAAACTTCATCATGTTGAAGCGGTTACCAAGTAGAAATAGTAGATCTAAAGGAATCAAGCTGAAACACATTTTACAGATTTGCCTGCTTCTTGGAATCTGCTTTTGGTTAGTCTACCAAGTCAAGCATTCTCATGATAAGAAGAAGCAATTTGATGAGAATGATGTAAAAAACTCGCTCATAAAGATGAGTGAGGATGAAATACTCAAACTTGGGAGAAAGGACCTTCATCCTCACGAGGATATTGCTAAAAGTGAGAAGCATGTAGAAGAAGAGGAAGAAGAAAAACATGGTAAAGAAGAGCGAGAAGATGAAGGTAACACGCATGAAGAAGAAGAAGAAGAGCGAGAAGATGAAGTTGATAAGCATGAAGAAGAAGAACGAGAAGATGAAGTTGATAAGCATGAAGAAGAAGATCGAGAAGATGAAGGAAACAAGCATGAAGCTGAAGAGCAAGGTGAAGAAGAAGAAAACAAGGATGAAGATGTGGAAGATGGAGGAAGAGGAGGTGGTGATGATGAAATAGATGAAAATGACCAAGAAAAAAAAGAGCAGGAAGTTGAACGCGATGAGGAATTCATTGATGAAGAGAAAAAGCTTGAAGAGAAGGAGGACAAAGCAAATGAGAATGAAGACAAAGAGACTCAAGTCGAAAATGAAAATTCATCTGAACATCAGGATAATGATGATGGTTCTCAGGGTTCTCACGAGGCAAGGGAGGAACATTACAAAGGGGATGATGCATCTAGTGCAGTGACCCATGATGTCCGTGATACCCAAGTAATAAGCACTGCAGCTGAGAAAGTCAATTCAGAAAACTCAGAATTCAATGGTCTGCAAAAGGAATATAAAACTAATACCAGTGAAGGTGATACTAGAAACGAAAAAACATCAGTATCAATGGTTGGAGAAGGTGAAATTGCTCATAATGGAACTTATTTGAACTTGAGGGCTGAAGAACAGGTTGACAGTAGTTCATCAATAACTGGGAACAGTCAAGATTTAGTGCTATCCAACAATCAAACAGAAGCACGGAATAATTCAGCCATGGGAAGTACTCGAGACGACAATCCAGAAACGAGCACTAAAGCCTCCGATTCATCACTACCGATTGGTATAGGGTCTGCATCTCATTCTAACAATGTCCAAAATGCAACTGTAGATAGTGCAACTGCTGTGGAAGGCATGAAAGTAGAAACATCATTTTTGGAACTTACCAATAACTCTAACTTGGCTTCTTACGGCAATCAATCTGACTTCAACTCCCCATTTCCCACTGATTTTGAGCATAAGAGTGCAACCTTAGGAAAATCCTTAGATGCAACTGGTGCTAATGCTGCAGGAAAGAGCTTAAGTTTGAATGGAACGGCTGAAGCAGAGAATAATCACACGTCTGCAACCACAAAGATGGATGCTGATGCTTCTCAAAATGAAAAATCTAACAGTGAACTTGAATCTAACAGAATACATGAAATTTCAGATTATGCAAATCAACATGACCCTGTTGATTCGTCTGATATGCATGTTACCGAAGATGAGAAAAAAATTCACATGGATCCAGATACATTACTGGAGATAAAAACAGGAGGAGGTGAAAATGAAGAGGCTGCAGCTGAATGATGAATATTGTGGTTATGATATATTCCAAGTCCTTTAAGTGTTCTTACTAGTGTCTATCTTATTGGACAAATCTTGTAAGATTAACATTCTCTTTTCCCCCATAACTTTGGAATCAATGATCCGTAGCTAAAGTGAATCAGCCATAGCCAGTAAAATGTAGGGTAGTTAGTAATATGGTGGTTTCAATATGTACAACTAAGATAAAGTTTGTTTGTTATTTGCTTTCTGGTCATCTATATGTGAGATTTTTTAATGGTAAAATCGACAGAAACGTAAGATGCAGAATTCTGAGTATTTAATTATTGATATTGTTAAGATCTACCCTTCTCTCAAATAAAGTTTAGGTTTTAATTATACCATGTTTGATAAAAGAAAAATTATTGATGGTAGTTAATTGTTGGAAGCCTAATACAAACCTATCCCTGAAGCGTCGGGTGATGTAGGATGAATATAGAGTAAGTTATTTCATTTTATTTTATATCTTATTTAATATATTTAATAAAATTGTGATACAATATTGATCGATTTTATTATCTTCTTAAATAATAGTCTTAATGGGTGTAATTTTAAACATATGTTATATTATTATTTTTTAATATTAAACTTACATTATAAATAATCATATATTATATTTATTTTTACTCTTCTTATTTATACTTATTAAAAATAAATAAAATATCTTAATTAATATCATTTTATTATTATCTTTATCTCATTAAAAATTAAATAAATCTAAGTTTTCTGGTAGGTTTGGTTGGACTAATTCAAAGAGTTCAGTCCGCAGGGTCCGACAAACTGTTGTCGTTGTTCGTTTACACTGGGGCTTGAGAGACTAAATCATAACAGTGAGTCCGACAAACTGTGAGCCCTCAATGAGTTTGATCTTTTCCTTTTACTAAAAGCAAATCCGGATCACACGATATATGTCAAATGCGAATGAAGTTATTCAGCAAAAAGAGAGAAAAAAACAGCATCGGTGCGACGGTGTCTAATGAGAGAAGCACGATCACGATAGGCAACAGAAACAACTAGCTATATATCTTTTTCATATTCATTTTTTAGAATAAGATTTTGGTTGCCAAAAAGAATAAAAGAAACCAGTGCATAATAAAAATAGTTTGCTTAAAATTGCAATAAAACAAAAGCAGGACGACTTCGTATGCTTCAATCGGTTTTATTAGCAGCTTGAGGTTGATGTGCATTCCATTGCATCAGCATCCAAACTATTGATGTCCCTGATTGAGCAAAAGGGAAACTCGTTATTATTTATTTGAATATCAAATCAAAACGTCCCATAATTAAGTAAGCTTTTAAGAAAATTTTAAACATTAGGAAAGAGGCTAAGGAAGTTCGTGGCAAAATGGATTTCAATCTCATTCTATGGCACACTAACATATGTTTTAAGGGTTTATGTAGATTGGATTTATTTTTTTCAAATAACATTCACACCCACACATGCACACATTCACCCGCGGAGTTCGAACCCATACCCTCACAGTGTCCACAAGGAGCATATACTATTACACTATTGGATTTAAATATTTTATCACTTTAGGTTTTTAATCTTTATCAGTTTACTTTGATCAATGTTATAGTTTTTTAGAGAACCATATAAATAGGGTATATGTATTGTGTTTTGAATCATAGTTGAATATGAATTAATTATAAGATTTTTCCTTTATTTGTTTATGTTTTCCCTTTCTGCTTAACTTCTACATCTAATAACCCGTATGTTCTTCCCTAATTCCATTACATTCTCCCTCTTTCTTTCTGCAAATTCATACACACTGATCTAATCAACTTTACTCTAATCTAATCAACTTTACTCAAACAAACATTGATTGCAAGCTCTGGGTAAAAGAAAAAAAATGTTGAAATATATTTTCCACAACTAATAGAATGATATGCTTAAAACTTGCAAAACAAAATAATGAACATTCTATAGCAAATGAATAAAGCAAGGTACAAGAAGAGAAAGAAATCAATATATATTTGACTATAAAATATGATAAATTAATTCCATACCTGCAAAAAAGCTAACAGTTGAAAGATTCCCAATAGTCATTGTATCATACACTAGGTACTCGGTCAAGAAATGACCAAGTGCATAGACAAATGATAAAAAGGTAGCAAGATATAGTGGTTTGTTTTCAAGGTTAAAGGCACAGAGATAGCAGAGTGTGCAAGTAAGAAGAGTCCAAACACCAAATGTTCTTCCATGAACTTCAGTCACTGTTAAAGAGAATTAAAACAAAATTATAGAAGGAAAAGAACAAGTAACATGGTCATGACAACATTAAGAAAGATTGGTTTTCAGGAAACTTACTGATTGCAATGAAGAATGTTTGGTTAAAAATGAAGCTTAAGTGCTCAACAGCTTTTGGCATTAGAGTTATATTTCGAAGGTAAATACATTGTTACATAATTGATAGTCTACCCATTGGGTGACATATCTATTTATGTAATATGCAAAGTGTAACCATTCCAAACTCCCAGTGAACAATATCCCCCAAAATTCTCTTTTTCACAAAGTTTTGAATATGAACACATTTCTAATCTTATAAATTCTATATAAATGCAAGGGAAATCTCGTAATTCTATCCATCAATAAGGAATTCAAATTATTAGATATATAAAATATTGGTAACCCATCTATGTCAAATTATTATGATTGTATTTCTGTAATTTCTTGTTCTGAGATTATTCTGTACAAAACATCTCTTATGTATATTAAGAAAAAACGAATATAAAACTCTAACCCTAACAGTTGTTACACATCCTTAATTTCTGCTTTACTAAACATATTGTCTGTCATTTCCTTACTCCATTAACCTTGTTGTCTGCCACTTACACTACACACGCCAACACTCCTCCTCAAGTTGGTGCATATATCTCTTATGTCCAACTTGTCAATTGAGTTGTAGAAGTTCTTTGCAGACACAGATTTTGTGAGTATGTCAGCCAATTGATCTTCTGATTTAACGAATGGAAGCTAAATAATCTTTTCTTCAAGATTTTGTTTGATGAAGTTCCGATCAACTTCAGCATGCTTTGTGCGATCATGTTGAACTGGATTGTAGGAGATGGCAATGGCTGCTTTGTTATCAAAAAATAAGTTCATTTCAAAGTTAGGAAAAACACCAATCTCAGTTAGAAGTTTTTTCAACCAAATGAACTCACATATTCCTTTGACCATTCCTCGAAATTCAGCTTCAGCGCTAGATAAGGCAACTACCTTTTGCTTCTTGCTCCTCCATGTAACAAGATTACCCCCCACAAAAGTAAAGTACCCAGCAATAGATTTCCTATCCTTGATATTCCCTGCCCAGTCTGAATCTGTATATCCCACGACTTCCAATTGATCATTTCTTGAAAACATAAGTCCTTTCCCAAAAACATAAGTCCTTTCCCAGGGAAGGATTTTAAATAACGAAGTATTCGCATGACGGCATCCATATGGTCTTCACTTGGGCAGTGCATGAACTGACTCACTACACTCACAGCATAAGCAATATCCGGTCGAGTATGAGATAAATATATGAGTTTACCCACTAACCGTTGATATCTCTGTTTATCTACTGGTACTTGGTCCACATATTCTCCAAGTTTATGATTTTGAACCATTGGAATATCAACAGGTTTACAATCTAGTAATCCTGCCTCTACTAGTAGGTCTAGGGTATATTTCCTTTGGGAAAGACATATGTCTTGTTTCAATCTTGTTACCTCAATACCTAAGAAGTATTTGAGCCCTCCCAAGTTCTTCATTTCAAACTCATTTGATAGTTGTTCTTAAAGTTTAGAGATTTCTTCTTTATCATCCCTTGTAATGATCATATCGTCTACATAGACTATAAGGGCTGTTATCTTCCCCAATCGATGTTTTAGGAAAAGAGTGTGGTCCGAGTTGCTTTGTTGAAACCTATATTTCTTCATTGTTGAACTCAACCTACCAAACCATGCTCGAGGTGATTGTTTTAGTCCATACAATGTTCGTTGTAATCTACATACAGTTTCTTTTCCTGATGTAACAGTATATCCTGGTGGGATATCCATGTAAATCTCTTCTTCAAGGTCACCATGAAGGAAGGCATTTTTTACGTCAAGTTGGTGCAATGGCCAATCCAAATTTGCCGCAAGAGATAACAAGACTCTAACGGTTTTTAGTTTAGCCACAGGTGAGAAGGTTTCTTGATAATCTATCCCGTGTTTCTGTGTATATCTTTTTGCTACAAGTCTCGCCTTGTATCGATCAACTAACACATTTGCTTTATACTTAATGGAGAAAATCCACTTGCATCCTACCATCTTCCTCCCTTAGGGTAACTCGCTTAACACCCATGTGTTATTCTTCTATAATGCCTCAAATTCCTCTTTTATAGCTTGAGCTCATTTTGGATCAGGTAAGGCTTCTTCAATGCTACTTGGAATTTGACATGAGAAGAGTGTTTATGCAAATGCCCCTGATAGGTTCTGATAACCTTTGAGTAGATACATAATTGGCTATTGGATACTTAGATTGTCGTTCTTCTCTTTCTGGGGAGTATCGATTTGGAGGTTTGCCTCGATTGTGTCTGAAAGGTAAAACATAACCAACAGATGTATCTATAGCATTAGTTTGTAAAGACGTGATAGGATAGCTTACCTCAGGAGTATTCTCAGCAGAAGAATCATTGAGTACTAAAGAGTGGAGGGATACATCAACCACTTCAGCTTCTGGAGATTCAATTACTACTTCAGCTTCTGGAGATTCAATTACTACTTCAGCTTCAGTTCTTGGAAGTTCAAGCTCGGGTCTAGATACTGGTTCCTCTATATTATTGGCACGATTCGAGTATGTTGGATCATTACTAGTGTTTAATATTTCAACATCAAGCCAATTTCATTCTTCACCATAACTCTCCTCCTGAAGAGTGTAATTGGATACCGGTGATGGGAAAAAACATTCTGATTCGAGGAAAGTAACATCCATGGTAATATAGGTTCTTTTAGTAATTGGATCATAGCATCGGTAACCCTTTTTTTGTACGCCATATCCCAAGAATACACATCGGACAGCACATGGATCCAACTTAGTTCGTTGATTTTTGTAGAGGTGGACAAAAACAACACATCCAAATCTACGGGGAGGAAGCATCAAAATAATAGGCAGGGGAACATGATCGGACAATATTTTTAATGGAGTCTGAAATTGTAAGGTCTTTGTGGGCATGCGATTCAGTAGATACATAGTTGTAGTAATAGCATCACTCCAGTATCTACTAGGCACATGTGCACTGATTAGTAAGGCCCGAGCAGTTTCTAAAATATGTCTATTTTTTCTCTCTACAGTCCCATTTTGTTGGGGGGTTTGTGAGCAGGAGGTTTCATGGAGAATACCATGGTTGTCCAAGTATGTTCGAAATTATTGATTAACATACTCACCCCCCATTATCAGACCGAAGGATCTTAATTTTTGTAGAAAATTGTGTCTGAATCATGGTATGAAACAAGTGAAATGTAGAAAATACTTCATCTTTATGTTTGAGAAGGTAAAGTCATGTCATTCGTGTACAATCATCAACAAAAATTACAAACCAACGATGACCCGACGATGTAGTTACCGGGGAAGATCCCCAAACATCAGAATGTACTAAAGTAAAAGGAATCATACTTTTATGCTTACTCATAGGATAAGATGCCCTATGACTCTTTGCTAAAATACAGGTATCACACTTGAAATCTGAGTGTGTAACATTTGAAAATAGACTAGGTAGTAAATGCTTTAAATACCCAAATGATGGATGCCCAAATCGACGATGACATAACCAAATTTGTCGTTCTTGGTTACTAACTGTGTGTTGTATGTGATTGACTCTTCTTGAACTAAGGTCATCCACATAATATAAACCTCCTCTCTTAGTACCACGCCCAATGATCTCCTTGGTGAGAATATCCTACAGGAGACAAAAAGTAGAATACATCAATACTACACAGTTAAGATCTAAAGTGACTTGACTTACAAACATTAGTTTGTTTGAAAGAGAGGGTACAAATAATGTATTAGATAATGATAATGAAGGAGATAAAGTCATTGTTCCGACCCCTGTAACTGGATAAGTGACCCCATTGGCATTGGCAACATGGCTCCGTCTTGGCTGAGTTGTATTGGAGAGATCTTTTGGGTCAAATGTCATATGATTCGTAGCTACAGAGTCTAAAATCCAATCCTCATTATCACTACGAGTATGAAATGCTTTACTTGAAATACTTGGATCTTGAAAAGATTCGGCCTGAGAAATAAGGGATAGTGATGTAGTATTGGTAGCCACAGCAGCTTTCCCAGTGGTTTCCCTCTTCTTCCGTGTTTGAAGATCATTCCACCATTCTGGATACCTATGTAGTTTGAAGCAGTTTTCACGGGTGTGTTTGGAGTTTCCACAATGACCACATTTCATGTCAATAGACGGTGGATTTCCCATGGATTTCTTGCTACCCAAAAAGGTTCCTGGTTTTAGTGGCATCGGATTGTGGTGTCCCTTGATCCCTTTGTAAGCCATAATTGCTCCAGGTGTCGTATCTGCACCTGTGATCATCACGGTCTGTCTGACCTCTTTCCTACGGATGAATCCATAGGCTTGTTCTACCGTAGGGAATGGTTTGATCTGAAGTACATCACTTCGAGTTTTATCCAGTCTATCATCAAGTCCATCGAGGAAGGTATACACTCGATCTTCCGGTACGATAGAGTTATATTTTTGTATGTCAATTGCACACTCCATTGGATTAGGACGACGGAAATCAATTTCACGCCACAACCCTTGAAGGTCATTGTAGTATTTTTCAATGGATTCACCCGCTTGCTTTGTATGAGTAACTCGACGACAAAGATCATACACTTGAGACGTGTCTGTCCCATCATAATAAGTGGTAGCAGCAGAATCCCAAACCTGTTTCGTAGTTGAGAATCAGATAAAATTTGCAATCAATGAGGGGTTCATCGAATTGATCAACCATCCTTTGACAATGGCATTTTCAGTGCGACATCTCCTAAATGAAGGGTCGGTTTCAGTAGGTTAAGGAAAATCCCCATTAATATATCCCAGTTTGTCTTTGCCAGAGATATACATCTCCACCACCTGGGACCACAAGGCATAGTTGGATCCTCCCAACTTGATACTAATAGGAGCAATCGACGCTTCAGTTAGCGGAGGTTGTGAGCTAATTTGAGCTCTAGTTAGAACTTCTGTCATTTTTGCCGTCAAATCTTCCAATATGAAATTGGTAGTTAAATCTCTAGATTCCACCATGAAATCTAAAAAAAATTTCCTTCCTGTTTTCCTTTTCTTTCTTTTTTACAACAGCCACTATATAAACATAGAAAAAAAATCACAATGTAACCCTAATTTAATTTCCCATTTGTGCAACGACGCTCTTCTTCTCCTCTTCTCTCAAATTCACCGAAATGGTGCGCTCTTCTTCGCAGCGGCGCTTGATCTGGGATTCTATTCTGAGCTACACCAACTGATGACAAATAGGCAGAGTGAAACAGCTACATGAACTCAAACCACTGCTCGGTGTTTGAGGGTAAAATAGTGGAAGTTTGACGAGCTGCTTAGGGACACCAACACACAAAATTATCGTTGCCGAGGAGATGACGGGAGTAAAGTCAACCAGATCAGCCAAAAAACAAAACAAAAAACACCACCCCTAATCCCAGATCAGAAGTGATCTGCCAAACCAGATTGGCCAAAAAAAATATCGTGAGAATAGAAAATACGTTGTAACAGGTAGCAACGTATCTATTTTATTTCTTTAGATATAATCTGCTTTGATACCATGTCAAATTATTATGATTGTATTTATGTAATTTTCTATTTTGAGATTATTCTGTACAAAACATCTCTTATGTATATTAAGAAAAAACGAATATAAAACCCTAACCCTAACAACTGTTGCACATCCTTAATTTCTGCTTCACTAAACATATTGTCTGTCATTTCCTTACTCCATTAACCTTATTGTCTACCACTTTCACTACACACGCCAACAATCTACCAACAACATCTTAAGCTTTTGGAAGAATTAATAATCTCCAACTTAGAACATGGTACCAGAGAATTTCAAGGTTAGGTATGCACTCACACTTGTTCATATATAAAAAATTATTCTTGGTCAGTCTCCTAACAACTTAAACTTTTAAATGATTGGTTACCATTTCACTTCTAACACAAAGACTAGTTATGACATAACTTTTGATTTAGAACTTGAAGCCTTAAAAGCAGAGGTATCTGGCTGACAAAAAGAAGCTTAAACAAGCCAAATCGCATATTCAATTATATATTACCACAATCCACCTTTCACCATTGACATAGTAAAAGTACATAAAACCTTTTTTATACTTTTTACACGAATTTTCCATTCTCCCTACTCAGAGTTCATTACAGATAATGAATCAGTGAATGGAGAGAAATCAAGATTGTGAAAGACAAAGATAGATACAGAGACAAGCGAGAGAGAAATAAAGCCTCTTGCTTTCTCAGGAATATTTTTTATCTGGCAAGTGGTTTTGCTTTATATTGGCCAAAATAGGATTGAAATCATAAAACCCAAAAAATCTATTGCAATATAAATCCAGATTTTATGTTTGTTTGTTAAAATCAAGTAAAGCTTGCATGGACTTAAAGACAAACCTAGATTTAAGTGTTGAGAGATCTATAAGGAAAAGGAATCATAAATCCTTGATTTTTATGCAAGCTGAGGAATGAAGATTGGTTGTTCAATCTTTTTACCTTCACATTTTTTTTTAATAATGTAAAATAATAGCTTAGAATAAAAGTAAAAAACCAAAGAGAAACGAAAAGATGAAGAGGGAAGGGAGAGAGTTTGAAGAGTACTCTGAGATTTAGAGAAGACGACGAGACGGAGAGCCCAAATGTCGAAGAAACCAAACCAAACGGAGGCCAATCGAAGTGAACCCACCACTATTAACCACCAACTCAAAGCCTTCATTCTTACTACTAAAACTCTTATTCCTCTTCTTCAATTACAGCAACTGCTATTTTCCCATAAAACAAACCTTTGTTAAAATATAAGCTTGTATGCTAAGATTTACTCTTTCTCAGTTAATTTTATTGTTTTTTTTTTCGGAAAATAATATTAGCTAAAAGCACTTATACTACCTTAAATTTTATATATTATATACTTTAAATCTTTTCATTTTTTTTCAAAGATTTAGTTCACTAAAGATCTAATAATTCGTAATTAATTTTATTTTTAAATTTCAGTTTTATAATCTAAAATTAAAAAGGAATAAATTATATTATTTTACAAATAATTTTATCACTTTTAACACTTTAATTCTGAATAAAAAAATTATAATTTTTAGTTCACTAAATTTTTATATTCAACAAAATTAGTTTAAATTTAAAAATTATATTGTATTGGTCAGAATTAAAGTATTAAACAAGATTATATTTTTAATTATTTAATCTCTTAATTTAATTTTAATATATTTAATATATTACTTATAAATATGAATCGAAAATTAATAAATATAAATTTTATTGAGTGATTAGAATATTGAAAAGTTAAGAAAATGGAAATACGATGAATTGGAAAACTGAATCCATTTTTGGTGTTTTTTTGCCCCTCCAAATCTCTTTTCCTTTCTGTCACACATTGCCATTGCCGGAGCTCTTAGTCAGAAAATTTCAGTGTAGATCATCTCTATTTCTTTCCTGACTCCAATCCAATCCTAACAACCCCTCTCTATCATAAACAACCCAAAAAGAAAAAGGAAAAAATAAAATAAAAAAGACCCACAAATATATCTCTCATGCTCTCATTGTTTTCTAAATGATTGTCTAGTTTCTCTCTCCATTGTAGATTCAACTTAACTAACTTCTAAATATTGAGATTTAAAGAAATTCTTGGTAGGATTTTGGAAGCTAGAAGCATGTAGCCTAAGGCTATGTTTGGAGGTGTCTCCCTTGCGCTCATTCTCTTTCATTCATGCTCTCTCCTTGTTATTGATAACGACATAAAACCATCGCACATGAACTTTGCGTATGGATTCAAGATTCAACAAGGATTATTGTGAAGGTATAAGGAGTAGAAGATAAAATTAGATCATTCAGCTTGAACTTGTGTTTGGCGATTAGTTCACTTATCATGATTGGTTATCCCATTATCATTCACTTAAGTTTCCTTAAATAAATAAATAAGAATATTTGATTTATTTAATAACAATTAAACTTAAATAACCTTAAAAAATGTTTTTAGTTTGTAACTTTTGTATAATAATCTAAACAACAAAAGAAGTATTAAGAAAAATAAAGAAATAAAACAACTAAATTGGCATCAAATTATTGATTTTCAAACAAATAATTGTTATGAGTTTTTTAAATTTATCAAATAATTATCGATCATAATTTGAAAAAATCTTTGTAATTAATTTATTGCTCTAACTTATTAAGAAAAAAGAAAAACTAGCAATTATAAATTCCTTTCCAAATGTTTTAAGGGATCAAAAGAAATAGGAAATTATTGATACAAATATCAAGTAAATTGATATTCAAAAAATAAATAGTTAGAATTTTTCGACATAATTTGCAAAAAGAGAAAATAATTAGATAATGTATTTCACTTTGGACCTCGTTCTCTCTCGGTGCAATTACATTATACAAACATAATCATAAAAACTCTTCAATTTACTTAGAGCTTGCAAATTTCATATTCTATTCCAAACCTCCTAAATGATTAACACTTTATGATCTTAGTTTGTAAAGAGGAAAAATAATCGGATAATGTATTCTATTTTGGACCATATTATCTCTTGATGCAATTATATTTTATAAACATAACCATTAAAAACTTCTCAATTAACTCAAAGCTTGCAAATTTCATATTTTATTCTAAACTTTCTAAATGATAATCAGATTATCTCATTACAATTACATTATACAAATATAATCATAAAAAAAAAATTTTGCTTAAAATTTACAAATTACAAATTCAACCACAAACATCCAAAAAAATAAATAAATACTAAAGTAGAAGCACAATAAACAATACCAAAAATATTTCCATTAGCATAAAGTTGTTTAGTTGCAATACAACATGTTTTAATTGAGTAGCCATTAGTACAACCATAGTATAAAACCAACTTATCATTGTCCTTCAATGGTAGATTCTATATAGGTTCAAAATCAACATTCTTAAAATAATTTTTAACTTCTTGCACATCCAAAATAAACGAATTATTTTGTTTGAAAACCAAATCTTTAACCATTGAAAAAGAATAGGACATTTGTGTGATAGGTTTGAAGGTTGGTAGGCATAACAATCATGGTTCTTCCCATATTAGTACACTACTACGACCTCTAATCTCCCACCTAACATCAGCTTCAATAATATTTCTTACACGCATGAATTCTTTCTAACCCCAAGAAGGATTAGAATCTTATTTGGCCTTAATAAAATCAATGTCCCTAGAGTACTTGTTTCTTAGAAGCTTTGTTAAAGAAGAATTTGGATTTGAAAGGATACCTCATGCTTGCTTGCCTAGTAAGGTCAAATCGAAGCAAACAATGTCTTTAAAACCCAATCTTTCCTCTTTTTTTATGCTTAAGAACATCCCAACAAATCCAATGAATTTTTCTTTTATGATTTGAGTTACCCCATCAAAAGTGAGTCATAATATACTCAAATTTGTCGCAAAAACTCAAAGATAATTTGAAACATAGCATAGCTACACCAACAATTTTTAAGTATATTTCATGACATGTAGGGACAACCAATTTTTGCACCAACCACCAACTTTTTTTCCTAACATGCTCAACAATAAAAAAAGAACATGAATTTCTTTTCTTTCCCAATCAAAATCGATAAATCCAAATATTTGGCCATATCACCTAACTAAGAAATTCCCAAATGAGCTTTAATAGAGCAACCACATCATGTTATGCATTAGAACTAAAAAAAAGTGAAGATTTTTAGAAGTTCACACGTTGGCTAGATACGTCTCCATACTTATCAAGAATAAACTTTACATCAAGTATATCAAGAGAGTCTCAAAAAAGAGTAAATGGGAAATGGTAGGTCCACCTCTATTGATCTTAAGGCCTTGAATGTTATAACAAATTTTGCATGCTTAATCAAACAAGAAAGGCATTCAAAACAAATAAAAAAAGATAGGAAATAGTGAATCATCTTGTTGAATACCTCTTTATGGTTTGAAGCTTATAGTGAAATCATCTTCAATAATGCAATTATTAGATACCAAGGAAACATAAGTCATAATTAAGGATACAAATTTGTGATCAAAACCCAACTTCAACATCATTGCTTGCAAAATTTCCCATTGAACTTGATCATGAACCTTGCTCATATCAAGTTTTAGAGCTAAATAACAATATTTTTGCATCGATGAGTGTGTAAATTATGAATCAACTAATGAGCAATAAGCACATTATCAATAATGAATCTATTTGATAGAAAAACACTTTGATATGGAATGTTAGTGCTTGGATATTGATAAAAATGTCAAGAAAATATGCATATGTTTTCTAAAAAAAAACTCATAACTTGAGTTTGGGATTAGGAATGACATAAGTATAACTTACACTCAAGAGTAAAAAGTAATAAAAATAGGATAATCAATAATTATAAATCACATTTTATATAAAAATAAAAATATTGATTTACAAATAATACTTCTTTTATTGATTGTTAAACCATATATATTAATTCATAAATCTTAAATCGATTAAATTTAAAGTTATTTTAAACTTTTTAATATATATATATGTTTTTGAATTTTTTTATTATACTCCTTACTCCTTGTGCGAGAATATGGTTACAATTATACCTTATTTTGGGCTGAATTTTTGTCTTGAGGTAACGTTTTTCTTGAATTTGTTCATAAATATAGTAGAAGATTGTATTTATTTGGATAATTTAATTTATAATAATCTTTTCTTTTACTATCACTTTAATTAATTTAGAATACTTATATTTTAATAAAAATAAAATGTTTATTTTTTCTTTAATTTTTTTTTTGGTTTGCAATAATTCTTTGCTATGTTACTTGTCATGGTTAAATTATGTTTTAATTCTTTTTAATTTACTCAAATATAATTAAATAAATTTATTGACGGTGTTTAGGGGGTTTAGGGGGTGTGATGGATTTTAACCAAAATTGTAATTTTAATATGTTAAATTTGATTATATTTTCATATTTAAATTAAATTTATGAAAACTTTAAACTTAGTGATCAAATCTAATTAAAAAATTAATAAATCTAGGTAGAATTTATAAAAGTTAGATGAAGAAAGATGTTGTTCAGCCAATAATATTTATAAAATGTTTAAAATTTATATATATAAAAACAACAATTTATATATTTTTATTAAAAATAATTCATAGTTTATAAACTTTACTTTAAATTAAATTTATTCAATATTAAATTCTAATTAATTAGTTTTATTTTTGTTGTTATAAATTTAAAACGTTATTTTATATAATTTTTTATTTATTTTTTATTTTAGAAAATACTTTTTTGGTTACAGAATTTGAAATTTTAATTTAAAACAAGACAACTTTAGTAAAAATTATATTTTTTTCAATCTCATTTCTTTTTATTTATTTAACATGGCTTATAAAACCAAAGATATTAATTGGAAAGAGGAGGATATACCCTTTAAAAGGAAGGGGAAATGCCTTTCATAAATGAGACAATAAGTACAATAGAAAAAGAAATTATTCCAACTCATAAACATATTTTAAATGCACAAATTTAATAATTTTGAATCTGGAAATGTAGTTATTTTCATTAATGCATATGATTTCTTTAAATGGATATATTTGAAACCTTACCCATTAAATTATTTTAAAAAACAAACCATTAATAATGTTAAAAAGAACATTTATTATAAAAATTAACAATAAATTATTTTTTTCCCGAAATGAATTAAAAAAAAACAAGAAGCAAAGTTAATCAATAGCTTTTGTCTGACCAGGAAAAAAGAAGAAGGAAAAAGCTATCCAACGATTATTTAAAAGAAAATTATATTTATTATAGTTTTGTAATAAATTATAAACTATCTATTATAATATTATTGATAAATTTTAATTATATTTATTAAAATATTATTACTATAATTATAATGTATAAAAGTATTTTTATTTAAACTTTTAACTAAGGAATTTTCATATATATATTTTTAATCAATAAATAACTGAGTTTGAGAGAGCAGAGACTAGGATTAGGAAATTGGTAAAATTAGATATTAAAATAAATTTTAACTATTTAAATTAACATGTGATATGATCATATTCTATTAAGGATGTCAATTTTGAGAATATTATATTTTTATGGTATAAATTATGATATAATTATAATTAATATAATAGATAATTATAATTTAAAATAATAAAATTTATTTTTAACCTATAATTAACTTTTACAGCAATCATGATAATACAATTTATTAAAAGTGTACAAAATACATAGAATTAACTCAATCTAATTTAATATTTTCAATTTTAAAATTTTATTAGTTTTTTGTGGATTCTTCTTTTACATAATTGATTAATATTAGATTTATTTTATTCTTGCTTCTTCAAAACTACTAAAAATCAGACCAATCTAATTCATTTATTTTATATTTTTATTTAAAGTTTATAAATTACATATAATTAATTTTTTAATTCTTATTTTCCTAAGTTTTAGTTTTCTTACTCTTACTCTTACTCGATCCTCTGTCTCTTTACTCTATCATTTTCTTCCATACGTTTTTCAATTGTCTTACGCACTAACGACATCATCTTCAATTCTCACCCCAAAGAGCAATTTCATTAGTTCTCTTTAACTTGCAAAGATTCATTAAAAATTATAATATAAAAATTATTTATAAATTATTATCATATATACAATATTTAAATTTTAAATTAAAATATGTAACAAATTTTTTTATTTATAATCATAACTAAAACATAAAAAATATACCAATACAAATAAGTAAATTATTATAAATATTTATACTTATTTTAAAACTAAAATTATAGTATATAAAAAATTATAAAATAAAATATACATTTATTTATCATTTAATAATAATTTTAAGCAGATTCAATCTTACAATAAAAATTTCAATTTAATCCGGTACAAGTATCAATTTAATTCACCCTAACCTCACTGTACAGTGCTAAAAATACAGCTAGGATACTGTTGTTCGCCTTGTTAGTAGCTAGCTATCTGATAAAAAGAATAAAAAATTACGAACCCCCAATTGGGCCCCTAATATGACCGATAACAAAAACAAAAACACCTCAAAATCACACCAAAACGACAATAACCCGGCCCAATCTTTATTGTCGTAGCTCCTTGACAAGTTTCTGAGAAAACAAACGACAAGCATCCACGCTGAGATTAACGGCGGCGGCTAAAGCCACAAAAGCAGCCGCGTCTTCAGAACATGCCACGTGTTGAACTCCAACCTCCACTTCTGGCTTAACACTCCCATTCTTCATCCCCTTAACCCCAGATGACATTACAAACCCCTTACACGAGACTTGACTTGGAATTAGACCAAATCCAAAATCCGATCCAGATCCAGAAGCCGGTCTTGACCCGGATGATGATGATCCAAAGTCGGTGCTAGTTTGAGGGCTCAACCCTTGCAATGGTGAAGCAGTACCAGAGGCCATATCAATGGTGAACTTTCCACCACTTGAAGAACTCACCGTCGAGTTGGCTAGTGTAGCGGCATCGGCGGTGTAACCGCTGTCGAGCTCAAACCGGTAATCGATGGAGTCAGAACCGCCTCCTCGCACCCGCCACGCTTCGAGCCGTCCCCATGGTTTCCAGGTACCCTCACCCGGTCGAAGAATGAGCCAAGCGCCTGGATTAGACCGGCTTACAGAGTCTGAACCGGGAGATGCCACAAATGGTGTGACCATTGAGGCCAATGCAACGGGTGAGCCAGACAGATCGTGGATGGTTATGGACCAGCCTTTACGTTCCTTTGAAATTTTTTGGTCCTTTTGAGGCCTTAGAGAAGGTAGCCACTTCCTCTTTATGCTACTTTGTTCTGTCACTGTCCTGTGGATAAGTAAAATGACATCATTAGCGTTTGCTTGAAACTTTTCGATCGTTTTTGGGTTTTCTTTATTATCTTTGAAATTGACCCGATTGAAAATCTTTTTGACATTTATTTTCATTTTTCTCAGGAATCAAATGGGTTAAAGAAAAGAGGATAAAAAAACCTGGAATTGAGATCACTGGAGCTTCTTAATCCAAATTTGCAAGTGAAAACCGGTTGTTTAATACTGCCTTGAACCAGAAAAACTTGAGGACTACACTGAGGTTCACCGTCGAACTGGAAAACAAATCTTGGGTCAGGTTCAGAACGAATGTTCAAATGCAACTGAGGAAACGAGCCTTTATGGTTCTGTCCAATAGCAACCCAACCATTTTGGTACACACAAGGCTTCGATTCCGCAGAACACAGATCAAGAGGAATCGAAATATTTCCAACCAAATTTGAAGAATTTAACCCACATGTATTAGTACCAATCCGACCAGTGTAAACCGAAATCTTCAACAGCTGTTTCTTTTTCGAGAGATTTTCGACTTGGGTTTTGTTAAAATTGAAACAAGCGGCTAAGGAGTGAGAATTGAAATGCAGATTTTGATTATCATCTTGAGAGATAAACAGAGGGACTGTTGCCAACTGAATGGGGAAGTTGGAGAGCTTGATTCTGCAAAAACATGGAGATGCAGAAGGGTGGATTATAGAGAAAGAAGGCTTCGAAGAGATTGGGAATTTGAGGGATAAGTCTGAAACAATGATCCGCACAAAAGGAGACGGATCCATTTTTGGTTGAAATTTGAAATTTGTGGGCTCTGTTCAGTTGTGTTTTTGGTAGATGGGTTTTCATATAAAGAGGACTTGACTTTGCAAAGGAAGTAAGAGATATTAGAATTATTAGAGGGGTTAGATGATATTGATAAGTGACTCGTATGAAGGAGCAACAGCCTGGAAATACAGCTGGGGTTTTGCGGATACGGGGTAGAGATTTCGTGAGACCGAGCTTAGTATGTTGTTTGTGAGCTTTTCTATCTATCCCTCCGTTTTTTTTTTTTTTTTGTAAATAAAGACTAGGGATCGCATATGTACCTTCCTTTTGTAACGTAGTTTTCATAAGTAAAAAAAATAAACTTGATTGATTTATTTTTATATTTATAAATATCTTAATTATCTTAGGTTAATTTTGTTGAATTTATTGGAAAAAAATTCAACTTTTTGATATATTTTTCCTTTAGTTTTTATTAATTTAAGATTCAATTTTATAAAACTTAAATTATTTCACCAAAATTAATAAAAAATATTAAAATATTTAAAAATATAATAATAATAATAATATACTAATTATAAAAAGAGATAAATACATATAACTTCTTATAATTATTATAAAAATAAAAATTAGATATTACACTTATTTTTTATAATATTTTATTCTTATTGTTATTAAAAAGTAAACGCAACAAGATAAAATAGTTTTTTTGATTTTTTGATTTTTTTTAATTATTTTAGATAAATATTATTTTAATTTGAATAAATTGTAATTGAAAGAATTAAAAAATTAAATATAAATTATTTGTTCTTATATAATCATTTTTTTTCATAATAATAGAATTAAACTATCAATATAAAATTTATATATTATTTTTAAAATAAATATAAAAATATATATTCATCTTACTTTTTAAAAAATGTAATTAATATTCTACATTTACTAAAATGAAGTGAATAAATTTTAATTAATAAAGTGAATAAATTATCATTTCCATTCTAAGGTAAATTCTACCAAATTGCGCAATTAAAGGTATTTGTTTGGTAGCCTATTGATGGACAATTATGGTATTTCTGGTACTTTATTAATGAAATATTAATTATTTTATAGTGTAAATGATGGGTACAATTTTAGTCAAATATATTAAAAGGGGGCTTGTGATAATATTATGTTTTTGATTTATATATTTAAATTATATTACATGTTATTTATTAAAAAATACATTAATTGTAATTTGCATTTTAATCATGGAGTATAATAATATAATAATTTCACTAATCAAGCAAGCATGTATATAATGAACTAATGAAGTACCATATCCATATATGTTAAAGGTAATCTTTTAGTTTTAATTAGTTATATTGTATATATCATTAATTTATAATTTACATATTTTTTTATTAATTATTATATTTATTTGGTATTGAGGAAGTACACATATTTTATCTCAATTTGTAATAATTTAATTTTTAAATATAATAGTTATAAAATTATAAATAAATTATTTATATAAAATAGAATTGTGATCTATTTATATTTAAAAATTAAAAAATTTAACATTTAATATCTAAAAAAAAATCAATAATTTAAATAAATTTTTACTAAAATTAAAAACATATCATATTTTTTTAATTAAAAATAATTAATAACCACGAACAAAATTACTATTTCCAAGCCAAGTCCAAAACTTATTTGGTCCATTTTATGTTCTACGTTAATTAGGCAATACATAGCAGATAAGTTGGCCCCAATATTTATGTTATTTGAACACGAAGGAAACTATTCCAAGGATCGACTTTAAAATTTTACAATTAAACTATTGAGAAAATTTTCGTGAAAATACCTATAAGTTAATTTTTAAGTTTTCATTAATTTTTTAGAAAAAATAAATAAATTTTTGATTAAAAGGATCATAAAAATATAAAAAATAAAAATCAATGATATATATAAAAAAATATTAACATATGATTAAAATATTATTATTTGATTTTGAGATAATACGAGCCAATTATAAAAAGTAGTTGTTAAGGACCGAAATAATTAGTAAACAATTTTAGATCTTTAAAATTAAAACAATCTTAACGATTAAATTTGTCATATATTAAATTTAACTACTAGATAATTTTTAAATCTAAATAGATTGTATATGTGACCATGTTGTATGTTAGTATGATTATATATATGATTATATATATATATATATATATATTATTTTTATAATTATTAAAATTTATACTTCATATTTTACTGTTAAAGTTGATAAATGAAAAAAAATGTCTTATTAATTCATGGTATAATTTATAAATTTTATGAGTCTATAACATTTTATCTCATTTATTTTTTATGGGTTGTAACGATATTATAATGAAATATTTTATTTATTTTAAATATATATAAACAATAAGTAAAATTATAAAAATAAAACATGATTTATTTTACTATATAAAAAATATATGATTATCTATAATAATCTTAATTATTTATAATAATTATAAATTTATTAAAAATAATTTTAAATATAGGAGATAAGATGAGATTTATAAATATATTAGAAGTATCAAATGTATAAGTTTTGATTGTGCATTAATCCCAATTTAAGCTCATGGTAGAATGGAAACAGAGAAGCCAAACCTCAATTGCAAAAATATAAAAATAAAAGTCGGAAAAGAAATGAGTTGGAGACAGAAGGAGAGACAAGCGATTAAGAAATTGAGCTGGATCACAATGCGCACGTACAAGCTTGCCAGTTTGATATTTGCGATGCAAATTAGATGGCATCCGAGGCCAGTCTTATTATTATTATTATTATTATTATTATTATCATCGTAATAATTACTTTTTGATTTTTTTAATCGGTACCTTTGTCGGTTTGTGTGAATGCACGTACGGGTTTTGGGCCATATATCTCCGACTTCGGCCTCCAACTGGCAACTACTACTACCCACTATCCATACCTGGCTGTGAATTTTTATAGACCCTTTTTGGACTTTAGTGTTAACAGCCACATCAATTTAATAAGGTATTATTAGGTTTTTTCTTTCTTTCTTTTTTTTAGTTGAAATTATGAATATTTATTTTATTGTTGGAAAATAGAGACTTTTTTTTTTAAGAAAACAGTCGTTGAGATTTAAATTTTGAATTTTTGACTAACTATATTATGTAACTACAAAAACGTGGAAGAAAGAAATAATATAAATTAGTTTTGGATGGTTAGATTCCTATTAATAAATATATAATAATATTGATTAATTATTATTATTTTAAAATTAGAAAATAAATAAATAAATAGATATTATTTTTGTTTAGATTATTTTCCCCGTGACAAGATGAAAAATTAATTAATATTTTTATACAAAAATTTGAAAAAAAATATTCTTAAAAATATTTAATTAATTTATTATTTTATTGAAAAATAAATATACAACTATAATTATTTTATTAACAAATATGAGTGATACATCATTTCATAAATAAATAGAATATAATAAGACAATATATATAAATTACTTAATAAGCATTTTAGTGAAAAAAAAATTTACATAACTTTGACGTAAAAAATATTATTAATTTAACATAATCATAAAATAATAACTAAAGTTTTATAATTTATAATGTAAAGTTAATATAAATAAAATTATTAAATATAAATTAAATAATTATTATTTATTAATAATATTTTAGTATTTAAAATAACAAAAAGAAAAGTATGATTTGGGTTTCACTTTCGAGTATCATGTTTCGCTATTTCTTATTGATTCAAAATCCAACATTAAAAATGTAATGAAGTTGTTTTTTGAAGTATGCATAATTGAACGTTGCATAATGTAACGTTTCACATGTTATTCTTAGAATGTGACATGATCCAAGTAGGTAACCTTATGCTCGGTGAAAGTAAAAAATTGTTCATCGATCACTCTCGATAAGAATAAGTACACCAAATTATTTTGGTAAATAATAATGATGCACAATCATACATAGAGTAAGTAATGACAAGATAGGTCACGTTGACTTTCATGTTACCACTTCATGCAAACACAAGTATTTTATGTGATCAATCAAATTGACATAAGATGGTCTGTTGTGTTTATGCCTCCATAAAAAAGAGTTATACTATTGTGATGCTTTAGAAGATGAGACATGCTTGATACATCATTCAATATTAGTTATTTTTCAAACAAATTGCCTAATGTGTGATGATTTAGTTGATGACGATGATTCTTTGTCATGGGTTTGAAGTGATTGTATATATATATATACACGATCAATAACCTAATTAAACATAATGTATGTTATATATTATTTTAATAACTTTTGTTTATATGTTTAGACATAAAATTGTGAATTAATTTTTATTTCAATATTGTTTGCAGATATTTCATGGATCCTAAGGTGTCAGATATTGTAGATCCAAATGATCCATTAGGGCATTTCAAAAGAAGTGATTGGGCTAATATACCTGACGCTCGAGTTAATCTATATGATAGAATACATGTTTAATTTGATGCAAATGGTAATACATTAGGAGAAAATGACCAACAATTGAAATCTTTTATTGGTAGACTTGCGAAGTCAAGTATACCAATCAATATAAATGATTGGAGTAAGGTTAAAGATGATGAAAAGTACAAGATATGGAAAACCATTTGTGTAAGTCTCTTTTGTTTTATAATCAATTACATATTATATCATTTTTGTATTATATCTTCTCTAAAATGTATTTTTTTACATAATCATTTTAAAGTTTCCGATAATTGGATGAACAAGTACTACAAGATTGTAAATAAGGCATAGAAGAAATACAAAACTTTCAAATTGGTCAGAAATTATGTTTTTTCATACTTAGAAGCACTTAATGAAGAAGAACTGTAAAAAATCCCTAAAGATCACCCCTAGATTAAATCCTAAGTGTGGAAATATTTCGTAGATTATAGACATATATATGTATTTCAAATCATTGAAAAAGAACATCAAAATATACAAATACATAATATTATTCCTAACCGTATTGGGAGGTCATCAAATCCCGAAGCTAGACATAGAATAGTAATATTAAGTTGTTAATTTATAACTATTTTATATTTATTTTTCTCTAATTTAAGTTAATAAATTTATTTAATTTGTGTAGGAAGTTGAATTGAGTAGAATGATTACCTTAGCTAAGTTGTATATAGAAACAAAGAGCCCAAAACAAAGAAATTAAAACCAATGAATAAAAAAGGAGAAAAACAACTCAATAAGTTGGTTAGTAATTTAACTTGATACACGATTTTTGTTATGATTTTTGCATATTGATGTAATGATGTATGATATACTTTATTACTTACTTATTGTAGAGAACAATTTAAGAACAAATAAACAGTGATGAAATAATCGAACAACTAGGGAAAGATGTGATATATTATGCATTTGGACTCGATCATCCTGATCGTGTTAAGGGGAAGCTAATATGATGGTTATATGGGTTTTTTAATATTCCAAAATAAAGTCCTCAGATGGTTAGCAAGGAAAAGTTAAATAAAGTTTAAGAATAATTAAACTCTTTTAAGGCCACAATGTTAAGTCAGATTTTCAATTTAAAGCAATTTTAGAGTTTTTAGAGTTATCAAGTTGGGACATCACAACACATGCAAGGCATGCCACCATACTACAATCAAGGTATGCCTTATTGGCTAGACATGCCACCAACTATGCTAGGCATGTCACCCACGCAATCTCATGACCAACCTATGTCATCTATGAGTTATAGTCATCATATTGGTCCTCCATATATACCAAGAATGTCAATGCAATCATATGATAGTTTAATGTCTCCAATGCAATCCATGCATTCTTACCATCCATCACAATAATACTTTGATGAGAATGTCCTTACAATTGCTACTAAACTTTAGAGTCTTTCTCCACTTGATGAATTATTTATGGTAAAATTTAAAGCTTATATAGATGGTATATTATTTTTATTTTTTATAATATATAACGCTTAATATTTTTACTAAATGTGAAATATCTGTTGAAAGATCTATCATTTACAGACTATGTTGCTATTGAAATGGTTCAACAATTTAACAATGATCGAAATATTCATAATTAATATTTTTCAAATCATTGGCAAAAAGTAATTGATCAATCAATGCTCTATCATTGCCCACTACCGGTTCCTTCTGATGCTCCCACACTCTAAGAAGTTGTTGGACAATATGTGGTTTGGCTGTCAAATCAAGTTGTGCTAAAATTTAACATGATATTATTTACTTAAGATAAAACTTTTTTTACTACTTATATTATATTATTATTCTTTTATTGATACTAACATAATACCTCTTATTTCGTCTATTATACCAAAATTGATAAGTGCGGCAAATTTAAGAGATGTAAAACAAGTATCTCGTGGAAAATCTATGTCTAGTAGACAATAATCACTAAGTTATTCAAGAAGAAGCCACGAAAAAAGTATATTTTTGAGTATGCTATAAACTTTAGTAGAAATCTTGGCTCTTTGATGACTATTTTTGCGAACAAAAATAACATAAATGATGGATGGATTGTTCTACTTCCTAGACAATCATATATATTGATCAAGTGTATATTGCAATTATTTGAATTTTAAATGATCAATTTAAGTATAATTTAAGTGTGTACAATGTGAGTCCACAATCAGTAAATAATTTTCATTTATACAGAGCATATAATTATATTTATATTATCTAATTATTTATATATATTTATTCTTTATAGGATATGTTAATCACCTATAACATTTAACAATGTATATGATTCATTATTTGTTAATAAATATCAAAAGTATAATGTATGATCGCGAACCGACAAAACTCCAACTTGTTAAATAATTATCTAATTCAGTTGAATATGTGTCAAACTCAACTCCAACGAATTGAGTAACCATTCAATTAAACTCTAATTAGTTGAATATCTAATTATAATTAATTACATTAGACAATTAATTAAACTCTAATTAATTGGATATCTAATTACGAGTAGTTACATTACACAATTAGTTAATAAAAATTAAGGATTTTTTTTTATGTAAAAATTCAAGTGAGGGAGAATAATAGCTAATTTTTTTATTGATATAAAGTTATAACTATAAATAACCCTTTAATTTATTATATTAATTAAATTAATTTTTAGTATTTTATTATTTAAATCTTTACCTTATCTTAAAATTTATTTTCTATTACTTATTTCAATGGCGTATTATTTTAATTAAAAAATTACAACAGTGGAACCCACCTTATAACTAACGCATATGGTACGTAGATAATATATATGAGTTATCATGAATTGATAAATTAAAACAAATTTTGCGTAATTCTATGAGAAAAATATGGTACTAGTTTTTTATATTAAATTTTTATTAATATTTTAAATAAAATAATAATATTTTTTAAATATTTTGTTATATTAATAAATAAAAAATAATAAAAATAATATTTTAATATGATATTTTATCATAAAATTATTAAAATATTAAATAAATAATAAAAATTATTATTATAAAAATATATAATTTTTTGATACATTTTGTTAAATGCAAGTGAGTGCTTTTATAATATAAAAGATTAATTATCATAAATATCTTAATATAAGGAATATTTAATGTACTTCAATTTATATTATATTTTGTTATTATTATATTACTTAATACTATTTATTATATTTTATTCTTAATATAATATTCAATATCATTTAATAAATGTTTATTATAAAATATTAAAAATTCTAATCATATATTTTTTTTGTAAAATTATGTATTTAAACTTAAAATCAAATTATATTATATAGAATAAAAATAGTATGTTTATATAAAAAAAAATTCCCATCCTAATCGTGTAAGTTTAAATAATATTAAATACTTAATTTAATTTGTATAATTTTTTAATTTTAAAACTACTTTTTTTGATTTTTTATCCAAATAAAAAATAAATAAAATTAATTTAATAACATGAAATGAAGCTGCATAAAATAAATTAACTATCATCAAGTCGTATGTCTTATTATTATCTTAATAATTACTTTTAAAATCTTTAAATATATATATAATTTTTAAATTTATAATCATAAAAAATAATATTTATGTTTAATTTATACAATTTTTATTATTAAAAAATCTAATATATTGTTTTATATTAAATATCATTAAATTAAATTATAATTATTTAAAGTATTATTATAATATTATTTTTATTGTTATAAAATTTCCTTTAATTTTACAGTACTATTATACAATTTTTATTGATTTTATTCTAATAAATTAATATATTTAATATATTTTCATAAATTTTTGTAAAACTACGTCCAATGATCTATAAAACTTATATATAATAATAAAAATAAAATTTAAAAATACTTTAAATTAAGTTTAATATTAAACGAATTTAAATCACAATAATTTAACTCAATGACGTCTCATTTCATGATGTTTAATATTAAATAATAAATTAGAGTTATTTAATAATAAAAATATATAAACTTAACATAAATTATATAGTTTTTGTAGTTCAAAATTTTAAAGGTTTAATTTTGTTTTTTTAACTTTACTAGTTTAGTTGTACTAATTTTTTTTATTAAAAATAATCCACTTTGTTCATCATACAACTTCACTATTACTTTTAAAACACATATAATTATATAAATATTTATTTTTATTTATATCATATAATATTAATCTTATTTATTTTTCTTTCATATATTTAATCTTTTTACATATTTTTTTTATAATTTATGTTGTTTAATTTCTTTCTTCTTTTATGTTCAATCTACGTAGATATTAAATTATGTTATTTAGTTTTATTACGACCTAATTTATATATTTTTTAGTTTTTAGTTTAATTAGATAAAAATGTACATTTGATATACAATATTCAAAAATATTAAAATTTATAAATTTTTAGAACATTAACTATAATATTTTTTATATTATTTTATAATAATATAATTTATAAATTTATAAATTTTACTGTAATTATTAAAATGATGTTAAAATTATTTACTTTTATTATTAAGGTTACACGTGGTGACTACTGTTAACATTAAACATAACTAAATCCCTGAACGCATTCAAAGAACGCAGAGAAAATGAGGTGTAAAATACATTCACTCTCTTTGTATTTATAAAGAAACGGTAAGAAATAAATTTAAAATATTAACTTGGTAAATTATTATTTTAAAAGTAATAAAAAAAATATAAAATAAGAGATAATATTTTAGTAACAACTTGTGAATTTAAGAGAAATAATAAAAATTAGGAAACAATCAATAAAAATGACTTACAAATTTATAAAATCCTTACTTTATTTTTATCAATTTTTTTCAAAATAAATAAGTAATTTTTTCCCTTCATTCTTTTCATTATTAGGAAACACATCCTTAGGGTTAACAATCTCGTCAATTTGAGAAGGAATTATTAGTTTTTTAATTAAAACGATAAATAATTATTTTGAGGGCGATAAATAACATAATTTTATTTTATCTTTTTTTTTTGTGAAAAGTGTTAGTTAAACAATATGGCTAATCATATTTTTAAGGCAATAATCAATATTATAAGGATAATATTTTTATTTTTAAAAATATATTTTTCTCAAAATAAATATTTTACTCCAACAAACAATGTTTATTATTCTTAAAATATCAATTTCTAACTATATAAATGAAGTGTAAGAATTTTCTAAATCAAAATAAAATTTATGTTACCTAGCTAAGTCTAATTCTGTCTTATCTTCTTTCCACATTGTATTATTCTATATTATTTATAACATATTATATATTTATTAGACAGCATCATATAGAATAAAAATAATATATGTTTGTAGAAATTTTGTACATCAAGAGGATGTGGGTCTAAACTGTTTTAGATAACTTAATTTTTTAAAATTTTGAATTTTAAAAGTATACATCTTAACTTTTTCTTTCATTTTAATTTTAAAATAATTTTTTTCATTTTTAAAGGTTAAGAAAAATTTAAAAATAAATTTAATATTACATAATTTTTTTATAATAGAATTATTTTGATATATATTAGAAAACTATATAAAATAAATTATATATTACTTTAAATATAAATTATTTTATTAATATATTTATTATTAATAATATTCAATTATATTATAATTTAACAAAATTAAGGTAAATACGATTATACTTAATATCAAGGTTTAAAATGTTTACGTCGATCTAAATATCCAAACTTAAATTTTATAAAAATATCAAAAATATTATTGTTGTCAATGTAAGCTTCTAATTTTTTTAAGAAAATTATGAATTTTTTTTATAAAAATCATAGAATTTGTTTATAAAACTTTATAAAATATCAAAACAATTAATTACTTATATTTTTAAACCATTTTCTTATTTAATACATATATTTATAAAGGTTATGATATTTATAACTAGTTAAAATTTAAAATTATTTTTTAGATCGTAATTTTTAATATTATTATAAATAGATAATATTGATGGTACATAATATAATTTAAATTATGAAAAAGAACCATATAGATAAAACTAATAAATTAAATGTATAAATGATGTATAAATAAAAAAATATGTGAAAATAATTATAAAATATTTTACTTAATAAATAATATTTTGATTGAAGATAAACAAATTATTAATAGATAAACTAAAAGGTAAATTATTTAGAAAATAAAAAATTAATATGAAACAATATTTATCGATACTTTGTCTATAATTTCGCCACAATATCTATAATATTTGACAGAAAATAATATTTTTTTGACATTTTGTTAATAATGTTGTGATATTCTCGTATTTTAACCAAAAGATATGAATATCACATTTCGATATTAATATATGTAAAAAAATAAAAATATCATAACAATATTTACAATACCATATATTTTAATCCTTGCTTAATATATATGATAGGATGCATCAAACACGTCTTCTATTGTTCCTTACTTGTGATGCTAACCCCATACTAGATTTGTTACCATACAATTAGGCGGTTTGCATTTCATTTAATGATATATAGTAGTATTTTATTTTTAAAACGTGATAAAATATGAATAATTAACAAATATAAAAATTGAATATTTTATAATCAAGAAGATTAAATAAACTTAATTCAAACTATTTTTAAAAATTTGTTCATATACAATGAGCTCCTAGTTTTTTTTATGCATTATAGCTTCTTTTTATTTGTTGTATAGTCTGTAATCGTAAAGGTTTATATGTTATGAACACACATGCTTTTGTCAAAAAAGAAAGAAAGCAAGCCGTAGGTTCAAAAAAAGAAAAGTATATTAAAAAATAAAATAAAATATAAATAGTTTATAATCAATAACCACTACTAAAACTTATAACAATAAAAATAATATCTCAATAATATTAAAGGAGTTCGATTAAACGATATTTATATTAAACAAATTTAAATAACTATAATTTAATTTGAATTGAATTAATTGTGAAATGATGTGATAGACTTTGTTTTAATAATAAAAATATATGAGTTAGACATAAATTATTTTACTTTTGTAATTATACAAATTTTAGGTTATTTTTATTGTTTTCACATGTTAAAATTCATGAGTAAAATAATTATTGTGATTCGACTAGTGGTATCACGGTAAGATTCACCCACTTCGGTTTTAAGTTACAAGTTTGAATCACATAAAATCATTGTTTGTTAAAAATAATAATAATCTAATTATTACAAATATTACAAGATGCTATAACATTCGTATATTTTAATAAAAAAAATTAATTAAGTTGTACTAATCCCATTTTTGGTTGATTGGAATAGAATAAAATCAGAATTAATTCTTTTCAATTTTATGTTTGGTTGAGCTGAAAAGTGGGAATGAAATAGAATCGATTTATAAAAGAAAAAGATTCAAAATTCCTTCTCACCTTTAAGGAATCATGATTATATTTTTTTCTAATTTTACCTCAATCTCAAATATAATTTTAAACTCTAAGTCCTAAATCCCAAATCCCAAAACCCTATTTAGAAAGATAACAATTTTAACCCTAAACATTAACCCACAAATATACCCTAAAACTTAAACCCTAAATCCTATTTAAAAAATAATAATTTTAACATAAACCTTAACCCATAAATATAACCTTAAATCCTATTTAAATAATAATAATTTTAACCTTAAACCTTAACCCATAAATATAACACTAAATCCCAAATCCCCAAATACTAAACCCTAAAACCCTAAACCTTATTTAGAAAAATAATAATTTTAACCCTAAACCTTAACCCAAAAATATAACCCTAAACCCCCAAATCTTAAACCTAAAACCCTAAATCATATTTAAAATAATAATAATTTTAATAATATATTTTATTTTTAAGTAATAATTATTTAGAAAAATAATGATTTCAATAATGTATTTTATTTGACAAAAAATAATAATTAAATAATATTATTTAAACTTTAAATTTTACTTAATATATGAATATTAAGATAATATACAATATTTTTCATTCTATTCTAATTGTACATAAAACAACTTAATATTGATTCATTTAATATTCATTCTTTGATTTCAATGATCAAATTAAACAAAATTATTTTCATTATATTCTCATTCCGATTTTAATTTTATTTCGTAAACCAAACGTCACCTAAAAGAATTGTAGAATTGTATGATCAACATTTTGAAGTCCAGTATCAAAGACAACTAACTAGTATTGAAAGAGAACAACTGAATTTGATAGAGAGAGAGGAAGAAGAAGATGAATATTGCACTGATAATTTTATTGCTTGTATTTGTGCATCTCAATGATGAATTACAATCTTTGTTTTACATTTATATTACATACTATACATTCATCACAGTTGGGTATGCAAATCAAACACAAACTAAGAGAAAATGAAGTTACAATTGTGTGCTTAACAGTTACACCATAAACTTTATGCACTTGCAGTACTACCATTGCAAATCATTACAATATCTATTGCATTCGGCAGCCTTACATAAACTTTGTAGTTGCTTGTAAACCTTACAATTTTCTGAAGTTAATTTGTTACTGCATTTGTCAGCTTAGAGACTTCATTTGGTAGCAGCTTTACTTAGGCTTCCATGCTTGTCATCTTAGTTGTGCTCATCTAATATCTCAGCATCCATGGTAGTGTCAACACATTAACCATCATAAAAAATTGAGAAAAATATTAGTAACTGTTGATAATTGATTCATAATCGTGTATGTTTCAATTGTCACATTCTTCTTTAGTTCCTCCAAGTGTGTCTTCAATTGCTGAAGCTCAACCAAACTAAGTTCATCAATTGGTGCTTCCCACCAACACAAATTTCTACTAGCTTTTCTCGATTTCTCAAGTTCTTCTCCTGTTTTTTTTCTCAGCTTCTAATTGATTAACAAGATCTGTAAATTAATTGTTTATTTAACTCATGAATATTATTATTTTTCTCATGTCGACAATGAGGTTGATATAGTAATTTCCCAAAATTGGTACTGTTTTAACTAATTAGAAATCGATCCATGCATGGTTCATTCAACTTCAAGGTGGCCAAATTTGGTTAAAATACTTTTTAAGTCGGTTAAAAACAGACTTAAAAACACTTTGTTGTATTAGTGAAAACAAAAGGGTTAGTTTATTTGTAGGAGAAAAGACTATTATTATTGCAATTTCAACTTTAAAAAAAAAGTCCATTGAATTAGAACCGTCACGGAGAGAATAGCATTTTTGTTTGTATGTAATTAAAAGGGAAATCAATGTCTTAATATTGCCTGCTGGATCATAATTAATTAACCTTTTTTAACTGGAGCATTTTTGTTTAATAACTACTTAATTCTGTAAATTAATTTTTATGCCTCAATTAATTTGGGATGTATAACAATTTTGGAGAATTTTAGTTATTTTGCATTTCTTTGCATATAACAACTATACATTTTTTATTGAGTTTCTATTATATGCTCATGATAGCTAGTAATATTTGGGGTAAATAATGAAAATTTAGGTTTGGTGTTATCCATGGTACTATGCAAATACATGAAAAAACAATTCATACTAAATTAAGAGATTATCTAATAATATATACATAACAAATTTAATACAATAATAATAATAATAATAATAATAATGTGGATGATAAATCGATTTTATTTAATATAATTATAGATTACGTGTATTAATACCTCGAAAGATATTCTACGTATTTTTGTATATTTATATGTTGTGATTTGTATTTGGTATATATTCTGTGACCTTTTACAACTTAACTACAATCCCTAAAGTGCAATCAGTATCTCCAACTTAAATTGGAAAATTTACATAAGAGTTTTTGATAATAAAAAATGATTAAAGATTTTTCGAAAAGAAAAAAATTGGAGTTTACATGAGTTAAAGGAAGAATATGAAGCTATACTGTGCATGAAGATAATGAATTGTTAATATTTTCTTAATGAAATGAGAATTGATGTTCCTATATACCATCAAATTTCTCCTTTTGGTAGTTGGATTTTGCATAATAACAAGCATTTACAAGAGGACATTTCTGAGTTTTCATTTTCTTTTGAGATAAATTAATATTTTTTTATCATCTAAATATTTCAACAATGAGTATCAAACCTTTCATTTTAAGAATACCAAGTGAGCTTAAACATTATGAGCGCATCATATAAATCAAACAAGCAGAACAGCAGCCTTTATTCATAGGAAACAGAGAATAAAGAAAAATCCACTAGTGTGGACTAGTAAACATGAAATAAAAGAAAACATAAATCAAACTATGTTTACTATGAGACTAGTAAACATGAAATTTGAGAAAAATCCATTAGTGTGGAGTAGCAAACAAGAAATCAAAGAAAACATAAAAATAAAATTATGTTTTCAATGGCTGCCGTGTTTCATAATTTTCAGTGCTTTAACAAGTACTAAATCCATATTAAAAGCCATGGCCATAACCAAGAGAATTATAAGGATGAGATGGCATCCAATTAGGCATCATAGTCAGGCCAACACTTAAAATTCCAGGATTTGAATTCTGAAACAATAAATTGTCAGACTCTTTAGCCACATTCCTCCTAAGTTCCTCAAGAACAGACTTCAATTGTTGAAGCTGTGACATGTCAAGCTCTTCAATTGGCTTCTCCCACCAACATTGATCTTGGCTTGCCTTTCTCATTTGATTTAACTCTTCACCGCGCTTCTTCTCAATCTCCAACTGAGTATTAGCATGCGTAAGTAGCTCATTCAGCTCACGCACTCTAGCATCTCTATGTGCCTCAACGAGTTGCATACTTGCTGTGGTTGTAACAGAGGGATTTATAGTCAAGTACTATTGGATATTAGTTCTTAATTCAAAGAATAAACACAAGGACCTTAATTCAAGGAATAAAACAAGGAGCTTAATTCAAGGAGTAAAACAAGGAATCCTTAATTCAAGGAGTAAAACAAGGAATCCTTAATTCAAGGAGTAAAACAAGGAATCCTTAATTCAAGGAGTAAATCAAGGAATGCTTAATTTAAAGAGTAATTGAAGGAATAAAATTTCCTTATAAATAGCTATACAATTGTAATGAAAACATGAAGAAAATAATACAAACTAGAGAACTCTTTTGTGTAGAGTTATTTCTTGTTTTTTCTACATGGTATCAGAGCAGGAAAATTAACTTGCTTCTGCTTTATTATTATCTTAGCATCTTCAATCTTTGAAATGGCTAAAGACAAGCCGCTAGGATCAGAAGCTGAAAGTTCATCAGTGCTTTCCTTCATGAATATGCATGAGGTGGATGTCAACCCAAATCAAAGATTAAGCTCAATCTTATTGAATGAGTTTAATTACTTGCCTTGGTCAAGAGCAGTGTCTCTGGCTCTAGGTGGAAGGTCCAAGTTGGGGTTCATAAATGGAAGCATCGAAGTACCTGATGTTTCCTCACCAACCTATGAATCCTGGCTTAGTAAGGATCAGCTCGTTATGTCATGGCTCCTAAATTCCATGGAACGTAAATTAGCTGAAATATTCAGTTACTCTGAATCTGCATACCAACTATGGGAGATGGTCAAGGAAATGTATGGCAGTCAAAATAATGCTGCACGAGTTTTTCAATTAAAGAAAGACATCTCAGATCTGCAACAAGATGGCAAGCCTTTTGTACAACTCTTAGGAAGCATGAAAAGCATGTGGAATGAGTTGGAAATATATCGTCCTCATACAACCGATGTAGCTCTGCTACGAAAGAGAGCAGAAGAAGATAAGATATTTCAACTTTTGTCCAGTCTGGATTCAACATATGAAGATATACGATGCCATATACTCATGAATACAGAACTTCCTTCCTTCACCAATGTATGTGCGACAATTCAACGTGAAGAAGTAAGAAGGAAAGTCATGAACAAGGATACAATGGCTAATTCACCTGAGGCAAGAGCCTATCTAACCAACGAGAGGAAGTACAAAGGGAAGCATCCAAACTTGAAGTGTCAACATTGCAACCATACGGGCCATGTTAAGGACACATGTTGGATTCTACATCCAGAATTAAAACCTGATTTTATAAAGGATAAGAGTTTACAGAAAGTGAATCGTACTGGACTCCGTGCTAATCATGTTTTTGCCTCTACCTCTAATGGGTCTGATCCATTCAAGAACTTCACAGCGAATCCAGCTGAACTCATGAATGAGTTTATGTTGTATCTTCAAAGCAAGACAAGAGGAGCTAGAATTGACTGTGTGGATAGCATAGAAGAAGGAAACTCGACAGCATTGCTAGGCAAGTTTGCGGGCTTCTTGGCAGATACAAAACTCATACTACAAGAGGACATGCAAGGTATCATAAAAGCCTTTAAAACTGCTCTTAAAATAAATATGTTGCATGATTTTTGGGTTGTAGATTCAGGTGCCACAGATCATATGACAAACCATGTGTCAAAGTCTCATAAGTTTGAAAAATTAGCAAATCCTTCTCAAGTTTCAATTGCAAATGGTGAGAATGTAAAGGTTTTAGGAAAGGAAAAAATAAAATTAATGTCAGATGAAATCGAGTCGGTAGTTTTATATGTACCTTCCTTTCCTTTCCAACTTCTGTCTGTAGGAAAAATCACAAATACCTTGAATTGCTTAGCCATTTTTTCTCCTCACAATGTCATTTTTCAGGATTGTGTCACCAAAAAGACGATTGGTGAAGGGTTTTACTTAGATGGTCTCTATTACATATCCAAGAGCAATCCCAGAGGGTTTCAAGCTAAGTTTAATCCTATCCAAGATAATCAATTGTGGCATCAACGTTTAGCTCACCCTTCTCTACCAATTTTGTCAACTTTATTTCCAAACTTAGGAAATGATGAAATTGCATGTGAAACTTGCCACTTGTCTAAGGCCACTAGATTGCCTTTTAATTCTTCCTTGTCTAGGGCTAGTAAGTGTTTTGAACTAGTTCATTCAGATGTATGGGGACCAATTAATGAATCTTTTGATGGTTATAAGTATTTTGTGATTTTTGTTGATGATTTCTCTCGAGTCACATGGTTATATCTTTTAAAGTCTAAAAATGAAGTTATGGAAGTATTTAAGGACTTTCATAATCTTGTTAAAAATCACTTTTCTTCTAAAATTCAAACCTTAAGGTCTGACAATGGCACCGAATACATGTCCCATATCATGAAACAATATTTGAGCATTCATGGCATTATGCATCAAACAAGTTGTGTTGGCACACCTCAACAAAATGGTGTAGCTGAACGCAAAAACCGGGACTTACTTGAAAAAACTAGAGCATTAATGCTACAAATGAATGTACCAAAGAGATTCTGGTCCCAAGGGGTTATGGCAGCTGCTTACATCATCAATAGATTACCCAGTCGAGTCTTGGATTTCAAGTCTCCTCTAGAGGTCATGAAAGGAAGGAAAATTAACCTTTCACACCTTAGAGTCTTTGGTTGCATCTGTTTTGTACATATTCAATCTCATCATCGAGATAAATTGGATCCTAGAGCTGTTAAATGTATTTTTCTTGGTTATTCATCTACACAAAAGGGATATAAGTGTTATGATCCCCAACTTAGGAGATTAATTGTGTCTAAAGATGTTCGATTTTATGAAACTAACCCTTTTTTTAGCAAGTCACATGAAATCACAAGTCAAGGGGATGACATCTTGGATGTGTTTCCATTACCAAGAATCGAACTTAAGGCTCCACAACAACAAGATCCCAGCTATGTCAACATTGATGCATCTCTCACTGAAAATAACAATGAAGGGTCTCGTCTTAATGGTACACTGCATGAAGATGGTGATAATCAAGATGATCCTCACAATATGGTACAAGATGTGAACGAGTGTGAGATAACTCCTTCTGCTCCACGACGTAATCCAATGCGTGTTAGGCAACCTCCCACAAGACTTCAAGACTTTGTCACCTACAAACCCACACATCCCATCTCAAATTATGTGTCATATAAGAGAGTGACACCAACCCATGCCGCATTCCTCAGCACTATATCGAGTTACAGTGAGCCTCAAAACTTTCATGAGGCCAACAGCCAAGAGGTGTGGAAGGAAGCCATGCAAGAAGAACTTAAAGCCCTAGATCAACACAACACATGGAGCATCACCAAACTTCCAAAAGGCAAGAAAGTTGTGGGTTGCAAATGGATCTATAAGCTCAAATTCAAGTCAGATGGATCAATTGAGAGGTATAAAGCAAGATTGGTGGCTCGGGGATTCACTCAAACATTCGAGGTGGATTACAAAGAAACATTTGCACCTGTTGCAAAAATGAACACAGTAAGAGTGTTACTGTCTGTGGCTGTAAACAAGGGGTGGTCCATGTACCAAATGGATGTGAAGAATGCATTCTTGCATGGTGATCTCAAAGAAGAAGTCTATATGAAATTGCCACCTGGGCATCCTCAAAGCAATGAACTGGATTTAGTGTGCAAATTGCACAAATCCATTTATGGTTTGAAACAGTCCCCACGAGCTTGGTATGCCAAGCTAAGCTCAGTTCTCACTAGTGTTGGTTTCAAAAGCAGCAATGCCGATTCCTCACTATTTGTTCGCACAGGAGCTATGGGCAAATTGGTTGTGCTGATTTATGTAGATGATCTGATAATTACAGGTGATAATGCTGACGAGATTTTCAACCTCAAACAGTCCCTCAGACAAAGGTTTGCAATTAAAGACCTTGGGATATTGAAGTACTTTCTTGGTATAGAAATGGCAACCTCGCACAAGGGACTCTTTCTTAACCAAAGGAAATATGTCCTAGATTTGCTTAAGGAAGCTAACATGAGCGATGCTAAACCAGCCATTACCCCTCTTGACAGCAAGCTCAAACCTAGCTTGAAGGGCACGCCACTCAGGGATATAAGTTATTACCAACGACTGGTTGGTAAGTTGATCTACCTAACAATCACCAGACCTGACATCACATATTCTGTAAGTATTGTGAGCCAATTCATGCACTCCCCAACACTTGAGCATTTGACCCTTGTTAAAAGGATCTTACGCTACTTAAAAGGATCAGTGGGTCGTGGTATTATCATGAAGAAGAATGACAACACACAAATCATGGGGTATTGTGATGCTGATTGGGCAGGGAATGCAATTGATCGCAAGTCCACCACTGGCTACTGTACATTTGTCGGTGGAAACTTGGTCACATGGAAGAGTAAGAAGCAAACTGTCATTGCCAGATCAAGTGCCGAAGCAGAATATCGTGCAATGGCTTCAACTGCGTGTGAGTTGATATGGCTTAAAGGTCTTCTGTGTGATTTAGGTGTTCCTACAACTCTTCCTATGTCCTTATTTTGCGACAATCAGGCAGCTATGCATATAGCATCAAACCCAGTGTTTCACGAGAGGACGAAACACATTGAAGTTGATTGTCATTACGTTCGTGAACAAGTTCAATCACAGGTGATTCAGACACATTATACAAGAAGCTTCGACCAACTGGCTGACATCTTCACCAAGCCCTTGGCTTCTCATCAATTTCAACGACTTTTGTCCAAGCTTGGATCCATAAATCTTCTGGATCCAGCTTGAGGGGGAGTATTGGATATTAGTTCTTAATTCAAAGAATAAACACAAGGACCTTAATTCAAGGAATAAAACAAGGAGCTTAATTCAAGGAGTAAAACAAGGAATCCTTAATTCAAGGAGTAAAACAAGGAATCCTTAATTCAAGGAGTAAAACAAGGAATCCTTAATTCAAGGAGTAAATCAAGGAATGCTTAATTCAAGGAGTAAATCAAGGAATGCTTAATTTAAAGAGTAATTGAAGGAATAAAATTTCCTTATAAATAGCTATACAATTGTAATGAAAACATGAAGAAAATAATACAAACTAGAGAACTCTTTTGTGTAGAGTTATTTCTTGTTTTTTCTACAAGTACCTATCAATGAGATCATCAACATTTGGATGACCAAAGGAAAATACCTTTTTGCCCGGCGAAAAAACAATGACAACAATTTCAGCACCGCAAAGTGTGCATAGTTCACTTGCTTTCTTAAAGAGTCCAGTCCTGCGTTTTGAAAAGGTTACTTGGAGATTGCTGTCATTGCTCATTTTTACCATAGCAACCTTTTGTTGACCTTTGGTAACCCTCTTGTTTTGCATTGTTAAAACAAGGTATGACAAATTATAATGTGCTCGAGAAAATGTAATCTTTTTTGTGTAAATTTATAAGGAGGTTAATTTTGTATACAAAGAGAGTGTTCTGTGACAGAGTTGGTCATGGCAACTATCATTCATTCATTTGCTGTCAATTGTTTGCTTTGTTTATAGAGTAGTTACTAATATGCTAGTTTTAGAGATTTTAGTATCTTTTGGCTCTCAACATATTTGGTATAGATTTCATGAATAATTAAACAATCAATGTTACTCTTAACAGAATTTACTCAATATTGCTTCCTCATCAATAGTACTTCTAGAGACAATGCATGAATTTTTTTTGTGACATTACAATATATGATTACGTTCTTACTAACGTAATTAGGATAAAAATAATCGCACACACAAGTATATATATATATATATATATATATATATGTACGAGTTTCGAATTACATAGCTTAAGTGCATACATGGAGCATGTCATTAAACTTCTGGGCAATTGAAAACTATGGCATTAAAGTGATTAAAATGAAACTGGTTCCTTCTTGTGAGCAAAAGCTTTGGCATTTTAATTATGAGTTGTAAAGGAAAAGAAATATTAATTAAGACAACTATATATTTTATTAGGAAAACCCATGCATGTTGTTTAAGTTATAAGGAATACCTAAGTGGTTCTAGTCTTCTAAATTTTACAACCATTTGTGCCAAACAAGGTTTGAAATATCTACATTAGTTAAGACGTCGATGTATAAATTTTATAAAATTATCAAAGATATTATTGTTGTCGATAAAAAATTTGAAAAAAAAATTATGAAAATTCAATTGAAAATAAGGATTTTTCCCTAAAACATCAAAACAATCACAATTTTTTATTTAATACATATATTTTTAAATACTTATAATATTTATATTAATCAATAAATTGAATGATTAATTAAAATATTGTATAATAAAAAATATATATTTTTTATAAATATTATAGAATAAGTAGTTAAAATGTTTGAAATAATTAAGTATATTATCTGATTATATTAACTATTAAAAATAAAAAAATCTTGATAGTATAAAAAGAAATTTCATTGATATATATTTTTTTATTTTTATCGATTTTAAAGACATTTTAATTAAAAAAAATTTAATAAAATTTAACAATAATGATACAATGATAATTTATTTTCAAGATATTTAAAATAACAATTGGTGTTAAAAACATTACGATTTATGTATTTATCTAAGTATATGAGTATATGTTGGGTAATTACGTGTATAATCATTATATATTTAGGGTTGAGTTTTCAAGAAGACGTATAGAAAGAAGCATACAAGAGGAAGTCTTCTTTTGATTAAAAATGAAAAATTGAGTTACAAATCATAACAAGGAAAATGCCTTCTATACAAATGGCAAAATATCAAACTAACTTTATAAAAAATTAACCAATTGTGAAATTAATTCTAATATACATGATTTAATATGCCCCTCTCAAGATGACTTGTGGATATCTAACACACTCATCTTGGAAATAAGAAAATGAAACTAAGCAGAACCCAAAGCTTTGGTGAGAGCATTAGATATTTGATGATCAGAGGGCACATAGTTAGTTTGAATGATCCCATCTTGAATCTTATCACGAATCAAATGACAATCAATGTCAATGTGTTTCGTTCTTTCATGGAAGATAAGATTCGAAGCAATATAAAAGGCATAATGATTGTCACTGAAAAGTGTAGCTGGTTAAAAATGAGAAACTTGTAAATCGACAAGTAAATATTTTAACCATAAAATTTCGCAAATAGTGGAAGCCATGGATCTGTATTCTACCTCTGTAGAGGTACGTGGCATAGTATTTTGCTTCTTGGATTTCTAGGAAATGAGAGAGTTGCCAATGAAAATACAATAATCGGTGATATAACGACGTGTATTGATAACCAGCTCAATTTGAATCACAAAAAGCCTTAAGGTGTAACAAAGAAGTTATTGAATAGAATAAGCCTTGACTAAGACTGTTCTTGATATATTGAAGCACATAATAGACTGAGAAAAGGTGCGAGTGTAGTGGTTGATCCATAAACTAACTGAGAACAGTAATAATATAAGTAATTGTTGGCCTGATAATGGTAAGATATAACAAACGCTCAACCAGCCTACGATAAGATGGATCTTCCAACAATGTACCATCATATTGATTAATTTTCAGATTATATTCCATAGGGAATTTGGCGGGTTTGCAACCAAGAAAGCCACTATCAATTAATATATCTAGGGCATACTTTCGTTAATAAATAGAAATACCTTGCTTAGTTCGAGTAATTTCAAGACCAAGAAAGTATTCAAAGGACCAAGTTCTTTCAACTTAAAAGACTGATGAAGAAAGAGCTTCAAATCATCAATTGTTGAGTGATCATTACTTCCTATAATAATGACATCAACATATATTAATAAAGCAATGAAACTTGAACCTTGGGATCGTGTGAAAAGAGAATAATATGCCTTGGATTGAACAAACTCATGCTTAACAATGGTAGATGAAAATTTGGAGAACCATTGACGGGAGGCCTACTTGAGTCTATATAAGGATTTTTTCAATTTACATATCCTGGAGTCATGTTGAGAACCAAAATGTGGAGGCAAATCCATGTATACTTCCTCATGCAAATCCCTATGTAAAAATGCATTATTAACATCCAATTGCTCTAAAATCCAATGTTTTCTTGCTACAATGACTAATATACATCGAATAGTAGGAATCTTAGAAATAGGGGAAAAAATTCATGATAGTCTAGGCCTTCTTATTGAGTATAAAATTTGGCCACTAATCGAGCATTATACCTTTCGATAGTTCCATTAGGCTTATACTTGATTCGATACATCCACTAACATCCAATAGTGTGCTTGTCAGAAGATAAAGGAACAAGTACCCATGTGTGATTTTCTTCCAAGGCTGTAATTTCAGCAGCCATTGCATCTCTCCAATGAGGGTGCCTCGCAACTTGGTAATAAAACTGAGGCTCAAAATCAATTGTAATTGCTAACAAATTTTTTTTATGGAGATGTGAAGGTTGAGTATGAGAGAGGGATGTAGTGATATCATAGGGCTAATTTAGAGGATGATTAGTTTCCAAACCTGTGTTTGTTGATGCAGATATGGATGAAGGGAAATGGATGTTCCCATTTGATAGTGATAATCATGCAGATAATCAAGACCATTGTGGGTTCTACCAGAATGATAGAGTTATGGAGCCATATGAGTAGAAATAATAGGAAAAAGGGAAGATGAAGATGGTGAAATGGGTTATATATCAGGTATAGGATGAGGTAGAACAATGTTAGGAGAGTATGCAATATGCATGAGGGTATTGGAAGGTTGAGATGGAGACGAATTAGATTTATGAAAAGGAAATGTTGTTTCATGAAAGATAATATATTAGTTCATAGCAGAATTTAAAATGACAACACAACAAAAATAAAACCTTGCAGAGAAAGAAAATTAAAAGAAAATAGATAAGAAAAAAAAACTCTTTCACGATTCCTCAATGAAAAATAAATTTCATCCCTTTTCTTCTTCTTTGTTGTCTTCTTTCTCTGTAATTTCCCTAAGAAGATACAATATAAAATGTTAAATCAATACTCTGCATGTTCGTGTAACACGCAAACAAGAAAAACAGAAAAATTAAAATGTTACAAGGAAGAAAAACTTGCAAGAACTGCTAGTTTTCTCCAAAAATTTCGAGAGAAAAAGAAGAAAGAAAAACACTCTGCTGAAAAATAGAAACTGAACTAAGAGAAAAAGAGAAAAATAATCCATCCTGGTGTACGCGTATCCCCCAAACATATATCACTTTTTTTTTTTTTTTTTTATATTTTTTTTATTTATTTTTTTTATATCATCAGTGGGGGACAAGATGATATGGGCTAGCACGCGTAACAAACACACTCTGCAAATTTTTTGAATTTTTTTTCTTTTTCCGCATGCCACGTGTCGCGTTCTGATTCGCGGAAACAATTCGTGGGACACGTGGCAGCACATCATTGGGTGCACAGACCGGCTGCACGTAGGAACGGCACACAGGATTGGCGTGCCGAAAATTGAGGCAACGGCTGAAAACGGGGCGTGATCCAGCGCGGTTGCGCGTATTGTAAATAGCCACGTGTCCGACTTTGATTAGGCTGAAATATTCGAGGGACACGTGGCAGATTATTATTCTGTAAAACTGAAGATGCACGCCGCTTGTGTGGACCGCGTCACACAGGATTTCTACACGAGCGGCTCGGTGCGCGACAGCTTGGATGGACGCGCTTCAATCTGGACCGTTGATCTGATCCAACGATCAGCGATCGCCTCGGGGGAATCTGAGCATCCGACATGTGGGTCCCACTCAGACGCCGGCCGGAGCGACACGTGGGGCCCACTGGCACGCCGAGCTGCGCGAAGACTGTACACGCGATTTTGCCTCGTCTGGTTGCACGCGCCAAATCTGACCCGTTGAATCTTTGATCGGACGGTGGGTGATGATTTTCGTGATTAGTGCGAGTGCAATTCTTTTCCTGCGCAGAAAATTCAAACTTTTGTTAATTATATTGTGACCCACAAATTTAATCAAAATTACATTTTTGTACTTTCTTACATTACACTTTAGCCCTTTGCTAATTTTAAATTAAATTTTTAACTTTTAATAATTATAATGAAGCCCAAATTTAATTTAAATTATATTTTCAACTTTTATAAATTGCAATTTATCACTCTTTTATTTGAAATTATATTTTTGGGTACAAATTTGCATTTAAGTACGTTTTCGATACAAATTACTTAATTTTATTTCAAATATATAAAAAACAGTAAATACTAATTTATTAATCGAAAATTAACTAAAAACATCAAGAACATAGCAATTATAATTAATAAAATAGGTGAAAATAACTATATAAAATACAGTTATCAACACCCCCAAACTTAAGTTTTTTCTAGTCCTCGAGCAAAAGGAAGGAAATAAAACAAAGATAACTGCATTTAAAATAGTGATTTTCAAAATATTTCTTCTCTTTTGAAATTACATAATTCAAAGAAATAAAAGAATTTAATCCAAGTATCAAAATCAATTTAAAAGTATATTACATTTTCACAATGAATTTTAGTGTGTGTGTGAAGTCTTTTCATATTTCATCACATGCAATCCGGATCAGTTTATACAAATATAAAATCAAACAAATTTTTAATGAAATCACAAATCCCATAAGTTTATTTTTCATTTCTCTCTCCACTAATGTAGACAAACACAAAACACCAAATCAATAGGACTTCATTAAGCTTGTAATGTATGGCTTAGGTAAAGGTTGGATGAAGGATAATATTTAGCTTAAAACTTTTCCCGAGCATAACATTTCACGATTGAAAAAGATAATTCTATCATCACAATAATTACTTCCCAAATTGGGATTTCTCATCACATACAATAACTATATATATTTTTTTTTTTTTTTTTTTTTTTTTTTTTTCAGTAACCCTTTTTTTTTTCTTGATATAACCTTTCTACATTTACTAACAATTGCCACATGTTAGTGAGATAAGAACAATAGGTATATCTACACATATATATATTTTTAGATAGGCTTTTAAATTGAGAAAAATATATATGTAAACTTTGAGGCTCAAAAGGGGTATACTATGGATAATGTATGTCAAGGTAGATAGAAAGGCTCAAACGATCCAAAGATGGCCTAAATCATTTTCTTAGTTACATGTCATCTATAATTTCGCCTCGAGAGAAAATCAAACAAATTCTAAGAACTGTGACACGACAAATATCAATCGAATTCCATACTCATATAAACCTTCTCTAAATTATCATAGGAAATCAAAAATCAAGACTAGTGCTCATGAATATTAATTCTTGTAAAAATGAAACATACGTAAAAATTATTCATCGCTTACACAATATTCAAATTTTTCAAAAAATTATGCATTATTTAAATCAAAGAAATAAAAGTAAATCACTATTCATAACAGAATATCTTCAATTAACCAAAGAAAACAGAACAACAATATTTTTTTTTTTTTTGTTTTTGTTGTCATACAAACAAAAAAATATTTCAATTAAGTTCAAAATACCTACCACCCCTAAACTTAACATGCACATTGTCCCAAATGTGTGAAAATTAAAGAACAAAGGAGATGTGTTAAAAGAACTTCCCTGAATGGTGAGTTGACTTGTGAGATTGAAATCCAAAAATCGTTTTACCTCCTCCGATTGCACCTATCAAAACAAAATAACAAAATGAAGAGTTATGCAACTAATACATGTTCTAAAACAAAATATATAAATAAATAAATAAAAATAAAACACATGGGTTGCCTCCCAAGAAGCGCTTGATTTAGAGTCATCAGCTTGACTACCTTTCTCCTTGCTTTAGGTTGGATCAGATAAGAAAATGGTGGACTTTTGACGATCAATGTCACCCCCCCAATAATGTTTGAGTCTTTGCCCGTTCACTTGGAAGGTACTTTGTGATTCTTCACCTTTAATCTCAATAGCCCCATATGGGTGTACTTTGGTAATAATGAATGGCCCTGACCACTTAGATTTCAATTTTCCTGAGAAGAACTTCAAACGAGAATTGAAGAGCAATACTTTCTGTCCTGGTTCAAAGTGTCTATGCAAGATTTTGTTGTCATGCCACCTCTTCGTCTTTTCTTTATAAATCTCAGCATTTTCATATGCGTGTAAACGAATCTCATCCATCTCATTGAGTTGTAGGAGACGTCTTTCGCCAGCAGCGCCTAAATCAAAATTTAAATTCTTGATAGCCCAATACGCATGGTGCTCTAATTCAACCGGGAGATGACAAGCTTTCCCAAAAACCAACCGATATGGGGACATCCCAATGGGTGTCTTGTATGCTGTTCGATATGCCCAGAGTGCATCATCCAACCTCTTAGACCAATCCTTCCTTGAAGGATTTACCGTCTTCTCCAAAATCCTCTTCACCTCTCTATTTGATATCTCGACTTGTCCACTTGTTTGAGGATGATAAGCAGTTGCAATCTTGTGAGTGACACCGTATTTGGCAAGGAGGGTTTCAAAATATTTGTTGCAAAAATGAGTTCCCCCATCACTTATGATTGCCCTTGGGGTGCCAAATCGAGTGAAAATGTTTTTCTTTAGAAAATTCAGTACCACTTTGGAATCATTGGTAGGCAAGGGAATTGCTTCTACCCACTTAGAAACATAATCCACAGCAACCAAAATGTAGAGGTTGTTGTAGGACGAGATAAAAGGCCCCATGAAATCAATTCCCCAAACATCAAATATTTCTACCTCAAGAATGTTGTTTAAAGGCATCTCGTGTTTCTTAAAAATGTTACCAACTCTTTGGCACCTGTCACAGTGTGAAACAAAGAAATGTGCATCTTTAAACAAATTTGGCCAATAAAAACCAGATTGAAGAACCTTAGCCGCAGTTCTTTCTTTTCCAAAATGGCCCCCATAGGCTGAAGAATGACAATGTTTAAGTATATTTTCAATTTCTTCCTTTGGGACACACCTTCTGATAAGTTGATCTGCACAATGCTTAAACAAGTAAGGTTCATCCCATAAATAGTACTTAACATCGTGTAAGAATTTTTTCTTCTGTTGGAAAGATATTTCCGGTGGGAGCACATTGCTTACGATGTAATTAACATAGTCTGCGTACCATGGCACACTTATATGATCAAAGGAAAACAATTGCTCATCAGGAAAAGTCTCACCAATGATAGTCTTGTCCACGACTCCATCATTATTCTCCAATCTCGATAGATGATCGGCCACTTGATTTTCGGTTCCTTTCTTATCCTTGATCTCCAAATCAAATTCTTGAAGTAGGAGGATCCATCTAATCAGTCTTGGTTTTGCATCTTTTTTAGCCATTAGATATTTTATAGCAGAATGATCAGTATAAACTGTCACTTTAGTTCCGATTAGGTAGGAGCGAAACTTTTCAAAAGCATATACAACAGCAAGTAATTCTTTTTCAGTGGTAGCATAATTCATTTGAGCCTCGGTCAAAGTTTTACTGGCATAGTATATGGCATGAAAAACTCTCTTTTTCCGTTGTCCTAAAACAGCTCCTACTGCAAAATCACTGGCATCACACATAAGCTCAAAAGGTAGATTCCAATCTGGTGCAACAATGATGGGAGCCGTGATCAACTTTTCTTTCAACACCCTGAAAGCTGCAAAACACTTTTCGTCAAATGTGAATTTTGTATCTTTTTCCAAAAGATTACAAAGAGGCTTTGATATCTTGGAAAAATCTTTTATGAAACGCCTATAGAATCCTGCATGCCCAAGAAAGCTTCTAATTGCTTTCACCGATGTTGGAGGCGGTAGTTTCTCAATGGTTTCAATCTTTGCCCTATCCACTTCAATTCCTTTAGACGAAATTAGATGGCCGAGGACAACACCTTCTCCTACCATAAAGTGGCATTTTTCCCAATTTAAAACCAAGTTTGTTTCTTCGCATTTTTGTAGGACCAAAGAAAGGTTATGCAAGCACATATCAAATGAATCCCCAAAAACTGAGAAGTCATCCATAAATATCTCAATAAAATCTTCCACCATGCTTGAGAAGATAGCCATCATACACCTCTGAAAAGTGGCTGGAGCATTACACAATCCAAAAGGCATTCTTCGGAAAGCAAAAGTTCCATATGGACAGGTGAAAGTGGTTTTCTCTTGATCTTCAGGCGCGATAGCAATTTGATTGTAACCAGAATAGCCATCCAAGAAACAATAGAAAGAATGTCCTGCCAATCTGTCTAGCATTTGGTCAATAAATGGAAGGGGAAAATGATCCTTTCGAGTGGCCTTGTTGAGCTTCCGATAATCCATGCATACCCGCCAACCTGTCACTTTCCTTGTGGGAATCAGCTCATTATTGCTATTAGTCTCCACTGTAATTCCTCCTTTCTTCGGAACACAATGTATTGGGCTGACCCAAGAGCTATCTGAAATAGGATAGATAATGCCTGCATCTAACCATTTAATGATTTCCTCTTTTACTACCTCCTTCATGATTGGATTCAAACGACGTTGATGCTCAATAGTAGGCTTGATATCTTCTTCAAACAAGATCTTGTGCATGCATATTGAAGGGCTAATTCCTTTAATGTCAGCTATAGACCATCCTAATGCTAGCTTGTAATTTCTCAACACTCTCAATAGCTTCTTTTCTTGATCGTCATCTAGAGATGCTGAAATAATCACAGGCATTGTAGTCATTTCACCCAAATAAGCATACCTTAGATGGGTAGGCAGTGGCTTAAGCTCTAATAATTGTTTCTGTTCCATAGATGGCTTCCCATAGGTAAACTTAGATGGTGTTGCAACTTGTGATGCCTCTTCTTCAGTTTGCGGACTAAAGAGTTGTGGAGATGCTTTAAGTAACTTGAGATATTCAAGAGAATCAAAGTTATCAATAACATTGTCATTCACAAGTGCAAGTTCCAAAGCATCAGTACTCCAGTTTTCCCTGAAATTGTTTTCAACTAACGCATTCACCATGTCAACTCTAAAGCAATCATCAGATTCTCTTGGAAATTTCATAGCTTTAAAGACATTGAAAGTTACCTCTTGGTCTTGAACTCTCATGGTGAGCTCACCTTTTTGGACATCAATCAAAGTCCTACCAGTTGCTAAAAATGGTCTCCCCAGAATAATAGGAATTTCTTTATCTTCCTCCATGTCAAGAATTATGAAATCTGCAGGAAAGATAAACTTGTCAACCTTTACAAGCACATCCTCTATAATGCCTCTCGGGTGTTTCAGAGACCTATCTGCAAGTTGAAGAGTTACAGTGGTCGGTTGTGCTTCTCCTAATCCAAGTCTTTGATAGATGGATAGTGGCATCAAATTAATGCTTGCACCCAGATCACACAGAGCTCTACCAAAAAATTTCTCACCAATAGTACAAGGAATGGTGAAACTTCCTGGATCTTTAAGCTTAGGTGGTAGCTTCTTCTGAAGGATGGCACTACACTCCTCTGTGAGAGCAACTGTCTCAAAATCACCTAACCTTCTCTTCTTAGACAAAATGTCTTTCATGAATTTCACATAGCTAGGCATTTGCTCCAAGGCATCAACGAAAGGAATGTTTATATGAAGTTTCTTAAATACTTCAAGAAACTTGGAGAATTGCTTATCAAGCTTTTGCTTATGGAAGCGTTGAGGAAATGGAATTGGTGGATTATATGACTTGAGACTTTCTAAAGCTGGTTTCATTATCGGACTTTCTGTTAATTCATTCTCTTCAACCCTATGATTAGCCTTTTCTTGTTTTTCTGGGTCAACACCCTCAACAATAAGAGACGGTGGAGAAATGGGTTTTTGTATTTCTTCTAACTCTTTTCCACTCCTCAATGTCACTGCCTTACAATGCTCTTTTCCCTCCCTTTTTGGATTGATTTCAGTATCACTAGGTAAAGAACCTTGAGGGCGATTGTTAACAGCAGTAGCTAGTTGCCCCAATTGAACTTCGAGATTTCTAATAGACGTTGCCTGATTTTGGAGAATAGTCTCATTCTTAGCCATATATTGAGCAAACATATCTTCCAATGAAGGCTTTCTCTCCTGTTGTGGGACTTGGTTATGAAAACCTGGAGGGTGAGTGGGCTTCATAGAAGATGATTGGCCTTGATTATTACTCCAAGAAAAATTAGGATGATTCTTCCACCCTGGATTGTATGTGTTGGAATAGGGATTGTTTTGATTGTTTTGATTCCTACTGTAATTGGAAACAAAATTGACAGATTCAGAGTTGTGAGGACATCTCTCACTGGCATGATTACCATTGCAAATTTCACATGCAACAAAAGGACTCTGAATAGAATGGACACCCATAGTATCCATCTTTTTCACCAAAGCAGATACTTGTGCAGTTAAAGCAGTCATAGCATCAATCTCATGAATTCCAGCTGCTTTCTTAGGCAACATCCTCTCTGATGGCCATTCATAACTATTTGAGGCCATTTCCTCTAATAAGTTGTATGCTTCATCAATTGATTTCCCCATTAAAGCACCACCTGCTGCAGCATCAATCATATTTCTAGTTTGACCCATCAAACTATTATAAAATGTTTGAACTTGAAGCCACTTCGGTAATCCGTGGTGAGGACATCTTCGAAGTAGCTCCTTGTACCTCTCCCAAGCTTCATATAATGACTCTGAGTCAAACTGCATAAAAGTGGTGATTTCATTTCTCATCCGTGCAGTCTTTGCCGGTGGAAAATATTTGGCTAAAAATTTTTGAGCCAAATCCTCCCACGTAGTGATAGAACCACATGGTAATGAATTCAACCAACTCTTTGCCTTATCCCTAAGTGAAAAGGGAAAAAGTCTCAACCGAATAGCATCATCAGTGACTCCATTATGCCTAAATGTGTCGCAAATCTCTAGGAAATTTGATATATGGGAGTTTGGATCATCGTGAGGTAAACCACCAAATTGTACCGATGTTTGAATCATATGAATGATTGCAGGCTTAATTTCAAAATTATTGGCTTGAATTAATGGTCTTCTAATGCTTGAATGGATGCCACCAACCATGGGCACTGCATAATCTCTTAAGGACCTTGGTTCTTCAACTTCCGGAATTTCATTATCCATAACTAGATGTTCTAAGGTTTCTCGTTTATTATTTTTCTTCCAGTTCAAAATAGTTCTATGAATTTCTAGATCTAAGGGAACTAAGTCAAGATTTCTTTTGCGTCGCATACAAAGTCTCACTCTATCCAAAATTAAATCTAATACAATATATAAATTAAATTTAAAACATAAATAAACACACAAATCCAAACAAGTAACAGTAAGCAATTAAACAAATAATTTTTTTTTTTTTAATTAAAATCAGATTAATTGGTATTAATATCAACAAAAATTAGTAAAATAATTCCCCGGCAACGGCGCCAAAAACTTGTTGCGTGTTTTTCAACACACGAACTCGTGCAAGTATACACGGTCACAAGTAATAATACGATAAGTAAAGTATCGTTCCCACAGAGATTTATTACTAGTATTCGTTAATTATTAAAATTATTTCAACCTAATTTTATCCAAACAGTCGATAATTTGAAGTCGTTTGACTAACTAACTTTTATAACAGATTGCAAGAAAATTCTAGGATTGCAGTTTCACCAAATTAATCCACTTGAATCATTATATTTTATCTTGATTTATGTTATCGCGTTTTAAGTTGTTAACCAAGAACTCCTAATTTATCCATATATCTCTTCCGAGCTCCATTCAGAAACATCTAGTTAAAATGATTCACTATATTCCTATGCGAATTAAATTCAACCAGATTTATTAAGTTCTGAGTTCTCTAACAGTTACACATACAATAAAAATATATTTCTATCTCTTATGTATATACGTTATTTCATCACGAGCAGCACACAAAAATGCCTTTTTCAAGTTTATTTAAATGTCACATATCAGTTAATTAATCTTCCGATAATTAAAAGCATTAAACACTGATAAAATAAACAACTTAAAACAGTCTCATAAATCATTCAAAAATATTTAATTCAAATTTCATAATTTACGCTACACTGCAACCCTAGAACAAATGTATTAGTTCATAGCAGAATTTAAAATGACAACACAACAAAAATAAAACCTTGCAGAGAAAGAAAATTAAAAGAAAATAGATAAGAAAAAAAAACTCTTTCACGATTCCTCAATGAAAAATAAATTTCATCCCTTTTCTTCTTCTTTGTTGTCTTCTTTCTCTGTAATTTCCCTAAGAAGATACAATATAAAATGTTAAATCAATACTCTGCATGTTCGTGTAACACGCAAACAAGAAAAACAGAAAAATTAAAATGTTACAAGGAAGAAAAACTTGCAAGAACTGCTAGTTTTCTCCAAAAATTTCGAGAGAAAAAGAAGAAAGAAAAACACTCTGCTGAAAAATAGAAACTGAACTAAGAGAAAAAGAGAAAAATAATCCATCCTGGTGTACGCGTATCCCCCAAACATATATCACTTTTTTTTTTTTTTTTTTTATATTTTTTTTATTTATTTTTTTTATATCATCAGTGGGGGACAAGATGATATGGGCTAGCACGCGTAACAAACACACTCTGCAAATTTTTTGAATTTTTTTTCTTTTTCCGCATGCCACGTGTCGCGTTCTGATTCGCGGAAACAATTCGTGGGACACGTGGCAGCACATCATTGGGTGCACAGACCGGCTGCACGTAGGAACGGCACACAGGATTGGCGTGCCGAAAATTGAGGCAACGGCTGAAAACGGGGCGTGATCCAGCGCGGTTGCGCGTATTGTAAATAGCCACGTGTCCGACTTTGATTAGGCTGAAATATTCGAGGGACACGTGGCAGATTATTATTCTGTAAAACTGAAGATGCACGCCGCTTGTGTGGACCGCGTCACACAGGATTTCTACACGAGCGGCTCGGTGCGCGACAGCTTGGATGGACGCGCTTCAATCTGGACCGTTGATCTGATCCAACGATCAGCGATCGCCTCGGGGGAATCTGAGCATCCGACATGTGGGTCCCACTCAGACGCCGGCCGGAGCGACACGTGGGGCCCACTGGCACGCCGAGCTGCGCGAAGACTGTACACGCGATTTTGCCTCGTCTGGTTGCACGCGCCAAATCTGACCCGTTGAATCTTTGATCGGACGGTGGGTGATGATTTTCGTGATTAGTGCGAGTGCAATTCTTTTCCTGCGCAGAAAATTCAAACTTTTGTTAATTATATTGTGACCCACAAATTTAATCAAAATTACATTTTTGTACTTTCTTACATTACACTTTAGCCCTTTGCTAATTTTAAATTAAATTTTTAACTTTTAATAATTATAATGAAGCCCAAATTTAATTTAAATTATATTTTCAACTTTTATAAATTGCAATTTATCACTCTTTTATTTGAAATTATATTTTTGGGTACAAATTTGCATTTAAGTACGTTTTCGATACAAATTACTTAATTTTATTTCAAATATATAAAAAACAGTAAATACTAATTTATTAATCGAAAATTAACTAAAAACATCAAGAACATAGCAATTATAATTAATAAAATAGGTGAAAATAACTATATAAAATACAGTTATCAATGAGGTAGAACAATGTTTGGAGAGTATGCAATATGCATGAGGGTATTGGAAGGTTGAGATGGAGACGAATTAGATTTATGAAAAGGAAATGTTGTTTCATGAAAGATAATATCTCCATTAATGAGGAAGGTGTTTGTATTAAGGTTAAACAATTTATAACCCTTTATGGCAAAAGAATTCCAAGGAAAACACACCTCATGGCTATAGGATCAAATTTGGTTCTATTTTGAGCTAAGGTAGTTGTATAACAAATACAACCAAATATCTTAAGATGTTTATAAGTGGGAGAAACTTTAAACAAAAGTTCATAAGGAGATTTATTTGAGAGCAAAGGTGTAGGAGTTTGTTAATTAGATAGGTTGATGTTAAGACAGAATCTCCCAAAAAATGCGAAGGAAGATTGGATTGAAAAATAAGGGCCCAGGCCATATTGAGTATATGGTGATTCTTTCTCTCAACGACAGAGTTTTATTGAGGAGTATCTACATAACTTAGTTGATGTATTACTCATTTAGAATAATAAAAATATTTCATATCAAATTCGCAACCATTATCACTTCTTAGTGACTTTATTTTGGTCTAAAATTGAGTTTCAACTAGAGTAAAAAATGATTGAAGTATGTTACGTCCTTTAGACTTGGATTTTAACAAATAAACCCATGTGGAACGTGTACAATCATCAACTATGGTAAGAAAATAACGATAATCATCACATATCGTAGCAACAAAAGGACTATCCCATATATCACAATGTATTAAATCAAAAGGTGATGTAGAAAAAAGATTATGAAAAGGAATAGATAAACATTTTTGATTGACAAGAGGACAAATTGTACAATCATGATGTTTATTCATAGGAATAGAAAAGAAAATATCTATATTTTGCAACAATGAAATTCTTATAAACGAGTGATGGCTTAGCCTAGGGCTGTCCAAAAACCGAGCCAGACCGGTTTAAACCGAAAAACCGGTCCAAACCGGACCAAACCGAGCAGTTTTGTAAATGAAATGATCCAGTCCGGTCCATATTAAATAAAATCGATTTTAAAATAGTCCGGTCCGATTATAAAATATTATAAACCGGTCGGACCAGACCGGTTTTATTAAATAAATAATTTTTTTATTAAAATATTATAAACCGGGGTATATATATATATTTTTTGTTTTCGAGTTAAGGCATTCAGCCGTAACTCGTTAACGCTTAACCCTAACCCTAGAAATCAAAATCTCATTTCCTTTGCACTTGTAGCCTCGCCTTCACCATTTCGTCGTCTATGCTCTGCTTTCGCCACTTCTTCATCTACGCTCTGGGTTTGGCCGTCGTCGCTTCCACCAGCAACTAGCCATCGTTTCTCGTGTTGATTCCACCAGCAGCTAACCACTATTCCTCATGTTGCTTCCACCAATAGCTAGCCATTGTTCCATGCGTTGCTTTAACTAGAAACTAGCTACCTCTCCTCGCGTCGCTTCCACTAACAACTAACCACCTCTCCTCGCGTCGCATCATGTCATGACAACAATGGATGAAAATCATGAAATAGGTATGTGGTCTAATACTACTGGAGTACTGGTAGTCTGGTAGTAGTTTTTTCCTGAATAAACTGAATGGTAAGTCTGAAGTCTGAAGTCTGAAATCTGAATGGTATGTCGTTTTTTTGTTAGTCTGAAGTCTAAAATCTGAATGGTATGTCGTTTTTTTGTTAGTCTGAAGTCTGAAATCTGAATGGTATGTCGTTTTTTTGTTAGTCTGAAGTCTGAAATCTGAATGATATGTCATTTTTTTATTAGTCTGAACTCTGAAATCTAAATGGTATGTCGTTTTTTTATTAGTCTGAAGACTCTAAAATATGAATGGTATGTCGTTTTTTTGTTAGTCTGAAGACTCTGAACTTTGAACTCTGAAGTTTGAACAATTTTTTCTCACAGAGTTCATTTTTTTTAAATGGTGTAAACTAATTAATACTGTTAGAACTTATAACTTTAGTTAAATTAGTCGTATGTTCCCCCTATTTTAAAGCTTAATTATTTTGATTAAGTTCTCTTTATAGATTAAATATAGATAGTTCATTTTATTAATGTTTGATCATTATGAATTTCAAGAGGTACAGGTCTACCCCCGAGAATAAAAAATCTATGTCATCAAGAATATGTACATCTACATAACTCATTTTTTAGTTTAAGCTAATTATAATCATCAGGATGCATTCCACCTTTCTTATACCCATCATGATCTTCTGTTAGAAGGTAGAGTTATTTTTTGCCTGTTGGATCTGATTCCAATTCCCATCAAATTATCATCAGTATTTGTTTGATCTAGAAAGTTAATTAAACTTGGAGCTCAAATTCATGTACTGGTAGTCTGGTAGTAGTTTTTTTCCTGAATAAACTGAATGGTAAGTCTGAAGTCTGAACTCTAAAATCTGAATGTTATGTCGTTTTTTTGTTAGTCTGAAGACTCTGAACTATGAACTCTGAAGTTTGAACAATTTTTTCTTACAGAGTTCATTTTTTTTAAATGGTGGAAACTAATTAATACTGTTAGAACTTATAACTTCAGTTAAATTGTTCGTATGTTGCCCCTCTTTTAAAGCTTAATTATTTTGATTAAGTTCCCTTTATAGATTAAATATATATAGTTTATTTTATTAATGTTTGATCATTATGAATTTCAAGAGGTACAGGTCTACCCCCGAGAATAAAAAATCTATGTCATCAAGAATATGTACATCTACATAACTCATTTTTCAGTTTAAGCTAATTATAATCATCAAGATGCATTCCACCTTTCTTATACCTATCATGATCTTTTGTTAGAAGGTAGAGTTATTTTTTGCCTGTTGGATCTGATTCCAATTCCCATCAAATTGTTATCAGTATTTGTTTGATCTAGAAAGTTAATTAAACTTGGAGCTCAAATTCATGTACAGGTAGTCTTGTAGTAGTTTTTTTTTTCTGAATAAACTGAATGGTAAGTCTAAACTCTAAACTCTAAAATCTGAATGGTATGTCATTTTTTTGTTAGTCTGAAATCTGATCTTTACAAATTGCCTTAGTATAATCATAGTTCATAGAATACATTGATCTTTACAATTAAATGTGTTTTTTTATTAACATGATTTGTTAATATAAATTTTTATATATGATTTATATATAATCTGTATTTTTGTCATAAAATGTACATAAATTGTGGTGTTTTTTGTTTTATAGGTTCTTATTAAATCATATTAGTTCTTAATTTTTAAAATGTACATAAACAATGGTTAAATTAATATTGTTATAGATTGCATAAAGTTTCTGAATACCAAACTGTATTATTAATTCATTAACGCTTGATATCATATATGCAGGTAATGCAACTATAAACTAAATATTTATGCAGATAATTATATTTTAAATGTAACTAATCCACAAAGTTAATAAATAATAAAAACAGTTTTTATTAACATTCAATTGTACAAAATTGTCATCTTTGTAATGTACTGGCACCAAACATTTTGTGAAGCTCTCAAATGCAAGGTAATGTACTAATCTATATTCTATATATAGGCGATGATGTACATGAGTTTATTGGACCAAGTCAGTTTACAGACTTTACTATGTCTATGATTGAAGATATTGAACTTGAAATTCATCCGAATGAAATGGAAAATCCACCACAGAATTTAAATGACTAATCTTCAAAAAGGGGAATAGAAGTAAGTAATGTTCACCCCGATAATGAATCTGATATGAAGAAACCAAAAAATTTTAGGTCAGAAATATTTAATCATTTTTCATATATTTTACCCTATGATGTGGAAAATCCTATAGCTACATGTCATTATTGTAAAAAAAGCTATGCTTCTCATCCCACAAGGAATGGAACTACTTTAATGATACATCATTTCAAAAATTTATGTAAGAAGATTCCTAAAGAAGTAGATAAAGGACAAAAGATGTTAAGTTTTCAAACACAAAAAAGAGAGGATGATAGGACAACTCATAAATTAGTTGCTGTATCATTTGATGTAAAACGTGCTAGAGTTGCTTTGGAAAAAATGATAATTATTGATGAATTGTCTTTTAGGTTTGTTGAGGGTGAGGGATTTAAAGATTTTATATCTGAAATTTGTCCTAAGTTTCATGTGCCATCTCGACAAACAATTTCTAGAGATGTGTTTCAACTTTATTTAGATGAGAAAAAAAGCTTGAAGAACTTTTTCATAAGTGAAAAGCAAAGAGTTTGTCTTACTAGTGATTCTTGGACTTCAATTCAAAATATTAATTATATTTGTCTAATCACTCATTATATTGACAAAGATTGGAAATTACAAAAGAGAATTATAAAATTTTGTCAAGTTGAGAATGATAAAGGTGATACAATTGGGAGAGTGATAGAATAGAGTTTGCATGATTGGGATATATGTAAGGTATTCACCATAACACTTGATAATGCTTCCTCAAATGATATTGTTGTGTCATACTTGAAAAGGAAGCTAAAAATTTCGAATGATGGACTTGTTATGAGTGGAGAGTTCTTTCATGTGCGATATTGTGCTCACATTTTGAATTTGATTGTAAGAGAAGGACTTAAAGATCTTCATAGTACTATTATGAGTATTTCTTTGCGCTATGAGATATGTTAGATCCTCTCCTTTGAGATTACAAAAGTTTAAAATGTGTTCTATTAAAGAAAATATTGAGTCTAAAGGAAGTGTCGTGCTAGACGCGCCTACAAGATGGAACTCCACATATCTAATGTTAAAATCTTCTTTAGATTTTCAAAAAGCATTTGATCGTCTTGAAGAAGAGGAAGGAACAAACTTTATTTCTTATTTTCATGAGGAGCGATCGAATGTTGGGCCGCCAACATTAGATGATTGGAAGAATGCTGGTGTTTTGTCAAGTTTTTGAAGAATTTTTATGACTCTACTTTAGCATTCAGTGCATCTTTATGTACCACTTTAAATTTATATTTTACAGAACTACATAACATTCAATCTCAAATACTTACATGGTGTGGTTATGATGACTTGTTGTTGAAAAATATGGCTATTAGCATGAAAACAAAATTTGAGAAGTATTGGGGAAATGTAGACAAGACTAATAAGATGTTGTATGTTGCATTTGTACTTGATCCAAGGTACAAATTAGAGTATTTGGACTTCTTATTTGAAGAGATTTATGATTTAGAAATTGTTCAAAACTTGAGAGATAATGTCAAAAATTCTTTTATGGATCTGTTCAAAGCTTACTATATGTTAGTGCATGGAAAAGATTTTCAATCTAATGTGACTCAATCACAAGATGTAATAGGAAGGATTCCTTCATCTGAGGAAGCAAGAAATTTGAAATTTCTTAAACGCTTAGAGGAGAAAAATAGTTTGAAGTTGAAAACCGAGGTTGAGAAATATTTGAACACCCCATGTGAAAATGTTATGTTGGTTAAGTTTGATATATTAAAATGGTGGAGGGCAAATTCTTTTAGGTTTCCTATCATCTCTCTCATTGCACGTGATGTGTTAGCAATTCAAGTTTCCATTGTTGCATCAAAATCAACTTTTAGCACAGGAGGGCGCATTCTTGATCCATTTTGGAGTTCTTTGAATCCTAAAATGGTATAGACATTAGTATGTAGTCAAAATTGGTTTTGTTCTTCCATTAATAATGACAATGTACTCTTACCAGAATACAATGATGACCTAGAGATTTATGAAGATGTTGATTTAGTTTGATTGTAAAGTTCATTAAAGACACTACGATGATCGTTGATGATTAATAATGGGTAAGTTTTAAATATTATTATCTAATGATGTATTGTTATTGATTGTGAGTTTTGATGTTTGTATATGTTTAAGAATTCTTTGTAAATGAGATATTTGGAATTCATTTCTTTATGTCTAATCTTTTTTTTATTTTAGATTTTGATAACATCTTATTTATGTATTTATGTATTTAACAATAATATCTATCTATCTATGTATGATTATAAATGAGCATTATATTTGATTGCATCCTATTAAATTATATCATATTAAATTGAATCATATTTATTTATTATTAATTGTTAAAAACTGGACCAAACCGTTAACCAAACTGGACCAAACCGTTCGGTTATAACATTTTAGATAGCCGAATGGTCCGGTCCGGTTTGGTTAAATTTTTTTTAAGCAAAATCGGACCGTACCGAACCATAGACACCCCTGCCTTAGCTTATAATTTCATAGGTCTGTAAGTACATCGCTAGAGGAATTATTTGAAGGATGTGTAATAGAAAAACTAGAGACAATACTAAATGTTGGTTTTTGTAGGATATAGAGTTCATCCCTTTGTTTACCCAATCCAATCATCGTCCAATACATGAGGTCCTACATAAAATAGTGATTGAAAAGAAAAATGAGGCCACGTTTTATGAAAGAAGTAAGTTTGCTCACAAATAAAAGATTAAATTGAAAATCAGGAACACAAAACACATCAGTTAGAACAAAAGAAGGATTTTTTTTTACAATTCCAACATAAGTAACACAAACAAAATCCCTATTGTGGAGATTAACATATATGTTTGTTACAACGATGACTTTAGTTAGGATAGACACAAAGTGTACCATATGATTTGTTGTTTTAGTGTCAATAATCCATTCATTGGAGCGTGTATATGTATATAAATGATTGCTAAGGGAGAAAATAGAAGTACCGAAAATATGTTGATTGGAGCTTGATGATTTATACCATAAAGATTTAAAGATTGAGAAAAGTTATGGTATTTTAGCAATTGCTGATATTGAGCCTAAGATATTGAAAGCTGTGAAGTTTAATGTGAAATAGATTTTGAGGATGGATGGGAAATCATTATTTCTTGAATCGCAACTTGATTTGCACCATGAGTAGACTAGTTTGGAGCATTTTTTCCTCTAAATTTGTATCCTATTGGATAACCATGCAATTTGTAGCACATATCAACGGTATGTCTAGCTATGCCATAGTGATTTCATAAAGGCTCACGCAATTTATAGCATGCGTCAACAATGTGTCCTAAAATGCCACAGTGAGTGCATTTAGGTTTTTCCTTTCTCATTGTATTTTTGTTGTTCAAATTTGTAGATGAATTTTCAAATTTAGACGAGTAAACTATTGGATTGAAGAAGGATGATGAAGGAGAGATGATATGCTTCTATTTCTCTTCTTGTAACACCAAAGCAAATACTTTGTAAATGGGAGCCATTGGATCCATCAGTAAAATTTGACCTCAAACCTGTGAAAAGGTGTTATTGAGTCCCATCAAAAATTGCATAATGCATTCCTTTTGTTGATAATCTAAAAAAGATTTGAAATCTCCACATGTGTATTTTCCACAATTGCATTGAGGAATTTGCTCGTAATTGGATAGTTCATCCCAAAGACCTTTCAATTTAGTGAAATAATGGCTAACAAACATCTTCTCATGTATGAAATCTGATAAAGCCTTTTGTAATTGAAAAATACGAGGTCCATTGGCCTATGAAAAATGATCTTGAAGGCCTTTCCAAACTTCTTAAGCCGTATTAAGATTGATCATGCTTGCAACAATGTCTTTGGATATTGAATTGAACAACCATGACAGAACCATAGTGTTGCAATGAGACCAAGCAAAGAAATTTGAATTTGTAGATTTTAAAGGTTTGTTAATGGAACCATCCATAAAACCTTCTTTGTTCTTGGCTATAAGAGCCAAGATCATAGATCGATTCCAAGTTTGATAGTTATCTCCATCCAAGAGTTGAGAAACCAAAGCAATACAGGATTATCACCATTTTGTAGATTATAGGGATTATTGACTTCTTCTGAAACAAAAGAAAAAAGAAGAAGCATTAGCAGAAGCCATTAATGTTCTAATCTTGCTCTAATACCATTTCAAGAAGACGTAGAGAGAGAAACGTAGAAGATGAAGTCTTTTTTTGATTAAAAAATGAAAAATTGAGTTACATAATCATAACAAGGAGAAAACCTTATACACAAATAGAAAAATAACAAACTAACTAACTCCGTAACAAATTAACTAATTGTGAAACTAATTCTAATATACATGATTTAATATGAGTTAGTGCCTTTTCATGAGATAAATATGAATTTAAAGCTAGAAATATTTACAATGAATTTTTTTGTTGAGAATTGTCCTTATTATTTAGTAAAGTCTAATTTTTTGTACTATTTTTAATATATCTATTATATATAGTATTAATGTGATAAATATATAAAAAAAATAGATGAAAAAGTGATTAAGATAACACATAAAATAATACATATGATTTCCTTGCATTTAGGATACTATTCAAATTGAATAATATTCTTTGATATATATCTCCAACTACTTTCGTCAAATACTCTCATTTTCTTATAAATATCGAGGTATTTAAGTCTCATGTATATCTTATTTGATATTATATCGTAATTGTTTTAAAATTCTCTCTTAACTTTTGAGGTCTAACTTTGACATTGGAGTGTATTTGGCATACATCATACCAATTTTCATTTATTTGGATTATACATGATTAAGATTGAAGATCATGTTGAATAATAAATGAAATATTCACATTATAGTGTGTTTATTTCTTTTTGAAAATGTTTGAAAATATTACCATTTTTGTTGACTTTATAATTATATTAATAATGCGCAGTTAAGATCACACAAACATAAAGAAACACATTATAATTTCATTGAATTTTTGGATAAATATGAAAGGTAATTTTTTTTTACAAAAATAATAATATGAAAGGAAATTATTATTTTGAAAATTATAAAAATAACAACAAAAAATTTATAACAAAAAAAAAAATAAATATGTTATGTTAATCTCATATTTTTTACTATTAAAAAAATTCAATCCATTATTTCACATTAAGTATTATTTAAATTAAATTACGATTATTTTTATTATTATAAGTTACCGAAAAATATCAATAATACCTTCAAGGTTTGCATTTTCTTCACAAATACTCATAACTTTTCAATAATATCAAATATGTCCTTCAATATTAATAGATAGATATGACGGTTATTCAATAGCATTTTTGTAATTTCTTTTAAGTTGAAGGGTACCAAAGAAATTTTTTACTTCTCTTATTTTTAATATTAAAAAATATATCATAACTAAACTAATAAAATAAAAATGATAATTTTTTTTACTAAAATAAAGATATAAAAATTAAATTAAATAAATAAATATAAGAACATAAACTAAATATATATGCATACACATGGTTATAAATTAGAAAGATATAATTGAAATACATACAACAAATAAAAAATTATTACTTATTTCAAATGATCACATGTGATAAAATTGTTAACTTTAGTTTTTAGAAAAACAACAAAATAAAAATTCATAAACCATTATTAGTTCTCAAATGCTTGATTTTCTATACAAGTCTTGAATTTTTCAAATTTTGAGAACGCATCATTCTTGTTCTTCAAAAAATACACTCAAATATGACGAGAGAAGTCTTCAATAAAAGTCAACATATATCGGGCACCACCTTTAGACACAACACGAGAAGGACCCTAAAGATCTGAATAAATATAATCAACAATACTTTTTGTGTTATGGATGATTGTATTGAACTTGACCCTGAGATGCTTTCCATAGACACAATGCTCACAAAAATCAAGCTTCATAGTTTTCCAACCACTAAGTAAATCCCGTTTGCTCAAAATAGACATCCTTGCCTCACTCATATGCCCTAATCGCATATGTCATAATCGAGTAGTATCTACATCTTGATTTGATGAGGACTAAACTGAAACACTACGAATAATAGTGCTACCTTGAAGCACATAGAGACAAATCGACAATTGCCCTTTAATAACAACGAGAGCACCCTTACTAACTCTTAAAACTCCACATTTCAGCTACATACTTATAGCCTTGTGAATCAAGAGTACCCAAAGATATCAAGTTATTTTCCAAATTTGGAACATGGTGAACATCTTTCAAAGTCCTAACAATACCATCGTGCATCTTAATTCAGTCAGTACCAATACCAACAACTTTGCAGGACATATTGTTTCCCATCAAGACAACACCTTCATCAATAGACTGATAAGAAGCAAATAAGTCCCTACTGGGGCACATATGGTAAGTGCAACCTGAATCAAGAATCTAAACATATATAAAAGAACCAATAGATACTGATAGAACATTTTCACCATCGAAACTAGAACTATCTACTACACCAGCAATATCATTAGTACTAGAAGACGTTGTGACAAATTTTCCTTTACCTTTAAGTTTCATAAAATTTACTTTTCAATGCCCTTCTCGACGACAATAGTTGCATTTATCTTTTCTTTTTCTAGATTTGGATCTAGACTTGCCTCTATTTTTGCATGAGCCTTTTCTTGATCTTTATCTTTGACAAATAAACCACTACTATTATCATTGTTGCTAGTAGACACATTTTTCTTCAACTATCTGGAATTCAAAGTTGCTTTGACATCCTCCAAAGAAATAGTGTCTAATCCTCATCATCAATTTTAACACCACCATTAGATCACAAATAATTTTAGTAAATTCATCAAGGTGATCGTGTAAAGGTGTACATTTTGACATTCTGAATGTATACAAATGCTGCTTTAAATATAATCGACTTGTCAATGACTTGGTCATATACAAATTCTCCAATTTAAGCCATAACCCAACGGGAGATTCCTTATCACCAAATTCACATAGTACCTCATCTCACAAGAATAATTGAATTGAATTGAGAGCATTTTCCATCAATATATCTTTTTCTTCACCATTCAATTTTCTCTAACAATTTATCATTACCTTCAACTGTTTTAATGAGCTATTATTTAACTAATACGACCTGCATCTTCATTCACCAGAGACTAAAATCATTCCTGCCAATAAATTTTGTAATTTTGTATTTTGTCGCCATGACAGAAAACCCAATATTATATGTATCGCAACAGGTAATATAATGATAAGAAAAATTCGTTTACACATAGATTATTTTATTAGAAAATAATTTTTAAAAATAAAAAAATAAAAATCATTTTTTTGTTGTTTTTATATTTTAAGGAAGCAAAATTAAAACAACTAACAGTAAATAACAATAATTAATTAAATCAAATTTGGTAACTAAAAAGATATATGAGAAAATATCTAGGAATACTTAATCTCCCAATTTTCTATGGATCACATATATAAGAATCATACATCTCTACCTAGAAACTATACATGTTATTTAATCAAGGTAAACAATTAAATAATTATCTAAAATCTATTTAATTACCTCTATAGATAAACTGTCGGCCAAACAATTAATAGCACAAAAATCAAATTAAATAATATAATTAAATTAAAATTATAATTAGGGTAAAATATTAGATCATCACATGGTAAAAATTGGATTAATAAAATCTCTAGATTGATAAATTAATTACACATAATTATGTCCTTAAAGCTCATATTTTTCATAAAGAAAATATAAAATTTGATAAAGAAAATAGTAGAAGAAGATATACAATCGATCTCTCGAATTGTAGCGTTAATCTCTTCTTGAATTTCTACCAAAATTGTGTATTCTTTTGAATTTTTCTGTATTTTTATCTCTTTTTAGCTCCAAAAATTGACCAAAATTATGCTAATAGAGGCCACTTAGGGTTTATGGAGTGATTAGGGGCTTAAATATTACTCAGGTGCAATCTAGATCGTCAGATCAACTTTAGATCAAAGGCTACGATCAAAACAAGTAAAACTGATAGCGTTAGCCAATCATAATGCGACACGCGGTAAGGGAGATTCATTGAGAAAATCAGAGAGCGACGCGTGGCAAGAGAGACCAGTCATAGTCAACCCTTGTTAAGTTAATTCCACACGGCACAACATGATTGGTAGAAATGGATGGCATGGCACAAGGGTGGAAAATGACGAGTAATCTGGTGGTGACACGTGGCAGAGAAGTTTAACCCACTCCAAACTTGGATTGAACATCTTGCTAACATATGGCACACGTTTCATCCTCTCTACATGCGGCGTAGCGTGATTCACTCTCCATGCTTACATGGCATCCACGTGGTTTACCCAGTTAGCTCTTATGCTTATGTGGCATGCCACGTGGCAGTTTTTGATTGGTCTTATGTTAGAAATTTATAAAAAATCTATAAAAATTTCAAAAATTATATTTTCACCCCTTTTCACTAAAAACTTTATATTTTAATATTTTTAGCCTTAAAAATACTATTTATTAAATAAAACAAGTAAATACTGTAAAAATAAGTACGCTAATGACTCTACTTTCATAGAGTCATTAGACTTCTCTAAACAAAATATTTTTTTTGACTAGGTGTATAGCCCAAGAAAATATAGGAAGTATATGTGCCATCAAGCTTGTTTCATGATAAAGATTAAGGCATGGAAAACATAAGCTACCAAACACTTTGAGAAATATGTAATCATGCTCTCTATGATAGAGTAAAGAGCGAGGAGATTGAGATTGAAAAAATGTATATGGTATTCCATTATGAAAACAAACTTAGGTTTTGAATGCATAAGTCTAGTATTGTTATGGCATACTAGACCTAACAAGAAGTTTTAAACTTGTGTCAACAATATGTTGATTTCTACTTTCTAATTTTCCATTTTGTTCAAATGTGTAGAGGCATGTTTATTGACATATTATCCCATGAGCACTAAGGTTAGATATATGAGGTTTGAATTCAAATCCTCCACCAGATTGATCTAATTTAACACGAGTGTTATGTTAATAGTGAACCATGGATTAAAATTTAAGAAACATGGAAATAACTTGATCTTTACATTTTAGAAAATAGATACACTAAAAATTAGTAAATTTATCAACAAGCAAGAAATATTTGTCTCTATTTATTGAATCAATTGGAGATGGCCTCCACAAGTCTATATACACAAGATCAAAAGATGCATTAGCACTTATATATGTTCTTACAAGGTTGTTTGTAAGATCTAACAATCTCATAAGACTCTCACACATCTTGAGTGGAAGGTTTTATTAGATTTATATAATTCTTATTAAGTATTGTATGAATAATGGGATAAGATGGTATGGTCGTTTAGAAGAAGTTGCCAAAGAAGCTAAAGCAAAATTTGACATAAGAGACTCTATCTTATGAGCAGTAATACGAGTAAGGATTTTGTAAAGGACATAATCAAGAGAACCTTAAAAATGAACCTTCTTCGTATATTTGTTCTTGAAAAAAAAAAACAAATGTGAGTGAAACTTTACAAAAACACTAGTATCAAACACAAAGTTCGTGAATAGAAACCAGATTAATATTTGCTTGTGGTATGCGAAGAACATTAGACAATAAAAAAAGTTTAGAAACTCTGTGTATACAGAATATCCAATATGAGAAATAGTAACACAAGCATCATTACTTACTGTGACTCCATCAGTGCCAAAAAAGGAATATTGTTGCAAAGGTTATTATTGTCATTGGTCAAGTGATGAGTTGCACGAGAATCTAAGATCCAACCACTATCACTACTAGTTAAAGTAGAGGCAACAAAAGCTGTAGGAAAGGATTGAGAGTCCTATAACTTAGAAAAAGATGAGCCATATATCATGTTTTGTAGCTATAACAAGTAGATGCTATATGACCAATTTTACCATAGAATTTTCCATTGAACACCACAGCCTTGTCCCCTTCCTTGAGCTCTATCACGACCTCGTGATCCATTAGATGAATCTCTTCCAAAGGTTCGATTAGAAATGGCCTTTAATTAATCAAAGAAAGGTTTGGAATTATCATATCCAAACGAGTTGAGTGACATGTTTAAGCCAACCATTTTCTCTATATTTACCCAAAGAGATTATTTCTTCTCATTGCGATCTTGTTGCTGCAAATGATGTTAAAACATTAGAATGCTACTACGAAACTCTTCAACTGCGACAGAGCTTGCTTGATTAGTGATATAGCATACAAATGCATTATAATCATAATTGACTATTATGATTGCATACATGATGAAATCCTTTGCAGGCACAGGTTCCCCAATATCATTTAGACTATTATATATTGACTTGATCTTCATCATATAATCATCAACAGACAAGCTATTTTTCATTAAAGTTTAAAGTTACTGTTTCAATTCTATCGCTCGAGATTGAGTAGATGAAGAGAACACCTTTTCATATGTTGCTACACAATTCGTGAGCAGTCTTTCTTTCAGTGAGGCATCCAACTGCTTCTTGAGAAACTTTAACATAGATCTAGCTCCTTACTATTCCATTAATGTGATTACAAATTGTATACTTAGGTGAGATAGTAATAGTTTCTGGTATAAACTTTGATGGAATCTTATTCGATCCATCAATATATTCTTCAACTCTATAAGTTGTGATGATGCACAAAAAATATTCCTTCCAAATCAAGTGGTTAGATCAATCTAACTTGATTTGAAAATTTAGGTTAATTGGAGGAATGAATGTAGATTGCATTTCTTGCATAGGAGTCACATTACTTATGACAATTTTTCCAAAATATAGAGTAAACACGGTCATTACTTTCACTTGAAGCTTTAGATTACCAATAAAAAAATTAAAGAAGATTAAGGAAACAAAGAAATAAAGATTTAGAAAAACATTAGGAATTAGGGCTCTCATATCATAATGAACTTCACGATAACAGAGAAGAAGAAAAGGGAAATGTTCACGAGCTGAAAAAAATGTATCTTCATAGAAACTAATAAAATAGTTACATACTCTATTTATATAGTGAGTTTGTTAAACTCTAATCAATGCATTAGTAATAAACTGTGCATTGTGACTAACTACCCAATATTTAGTGTAGTTTGTTTATTATGTTTGGAATTGTACTTTAATATTTATTTTAAGATATTAATATACATTCAAATATTTTCCCCACAATAAGTATTAATTATCTTGAAAAATGTAAATATTACTTATTAAATCTAAAAGTTTATAAAATATGGATTTAATTAAATTAGAGGGGACGAATATGTTATTTTCAATTTTTATTAATTTATAATTTAATAACCTAAACAAATTGACTAGGCATGCAATCACTTGTAAGAGTGAAGTGTAGAAATAAAAAAATAATACACGATATTTTTATGTAGAAATAACCTAGAACACAACTATGACCTAAGAAGATAACCACTGGTCCATCAGACCTTTGACTTTCCACTTTGATAACCAAATGTTCAAGTACAAATTTGATCTTATGCTACCCTCTTTAGGATACTATTCTAATATACCTTACTTATAAGCCCTTACTATATTTTCATAGTCTATAATATTAATGTGTACGGTTTATAGATCAACATTCCAATAAACTTTCTGTCAATCAGATACGTTCATGAATCAATTGCAAAAGAGTTAGTACAAAAACACAAGTGTCTATGTGTGTTATATAACATATTTACTAATGAATAATTGTAACTAGATGATTCAAAATATATGTTACTTAAATCAAATCAACTAGTAAAATTTAGAGCAAAATTATTAAGCACAAATCCAATAAAAATAATTTCTTTGAAATTTAATAATTAAATCAAATAATTATGATATGACACATACAATTATTTGATTAAACAATTCAATAACAAAAATAAAGAAGTTATAAGAACATATAATCAAAATATCATAAAATAATTAGGCTTATTAATTAATTAAACACAATCACCAATATTTGATATATTAACCAAATAAAGAAGACTATAGAATTATGATATTATATTTGCAAAACAAGAGAAAGATTAAGAAGATGAGAATAATGATCTTGTGTGGTTGATTGAAATAATAAACAATGTGTTTTATTTATAGGAAAAATTAAAACTCTTAATCTTATATAATTGATAAATATCTTTTTTATTACAAATAAGATTAATAATATTTTTTAATCAAGAATACTCCTATTTAAATAAGATTTATTTTAAAGTAAACTCATTAATCAATAATACTCTTATTTAAGGAAGATATAATTTAAAGTAGACTCATTAATAAAAAAAATTCTTATTTAAAGAAGAATATTTTTAATACATATTTTATTTTATATTTTAGCCTATATCTTATACAACATTTTATCATAAAAATTAGGATATATATTTAAAACAATGAAACACATTAAAGAATAGGCTAAGTAGTAATTTCATAAATAGATTCAAATTTAAATAAATATTTTAGTAGCAAAAACAATTATATAGTTATAAACATATGCTATCAAATGCATTAGTGTAATTCTATATATTATAGTTATAACAAATATACTTGAAGTACGATTATCTAAAATTTTGATATTTTTTTCGAATTTATTTGATAGATTTGATAACTAACTTAAAAACAAGTTTATATGTAAATATTTTATCAACGAAAATAATCAATAATTACAATCCTTACAAAAATTACCCAACATTATTAACATTATTTTGATAGATTTTAAAACACTTTTAATAAAAGGAAACCGTTCCAAACGTACCCCTTAATATACTCTACTATATTCTTTGAATAAAAGGCCTTATTCAGGTATACTTTCTAGGGCCTCTTGGTGAACCTGGTAACTTACAGACCCTTAATGACTCTTTTTTACAAAATAATGAAGTATTATTCTTTTTAACCGATTAATATGACGTACTTTGGAAGTATGTAAAATATATTAAAAATAATGATATAGAATTGGTTAATATAATAATAGTAACCTAAGTTTTTTTAATTATAAATATTAATATATATATATATAAATTTATTAAAAAGATTATAACAAATTAATCTTATTCTAAATTGTCATCTAATATAATTAGCAAAAATGGGTCGTTTTAAACCAAATGTTAATACAAATATAACTATACTACTCGCAATATTTCAATCATATTTTTTAGTTTATCTATAATTTAATTAATTTTAAAATAATATATATATTTTATAAATTATATAATCATATAATCATATATACATATTATTAGTATTAGTATGTATAATTAATACATTATTTTAATTATACATGCGTTATTTAATTTTCGAACTCTAGTCCCTTTTTATAAAAAAGAATTGCATAGGGTCGTAATTATATTTAGACAGCCTTTATTAAAAAACAAATAAAAATAAAAAAAAAACCACCGCCTTTAGTTACATCGACCACAGGTAGAGATATGTAAGACAAATGCCCAGGAAAAATATTGGTGCTCACTCACAAGCAACGACTCTCCCAAAACAAGGGCTTGCTAGCTTGGTCTCGTTGTCTTATTAGAAAAATCCTACATTTCAGTTGATAGTTACAGAGGGGAAGATTAGGGTAGGGAGGTTTAGGGTTTGTGGAGGCTAATGGCGGCCTCGGCTCAGTCCCTCCGTCACGGGGCAATCCCAGCCATCGGACACGGTAGTGGCAGTTCCGATGCTCTCAACCACATCCTCAGCGAACTCTGCACCCGTGACATTCCCAAGGTAGCCCCCTCTTTGATTTCGCTCAACTTACCTTATCTGTTACTTCTCCATTAGGAATTGACGATCCTGTATATAATTTTTTAGGGTTTCTTGTACGGTTTTTCGTTTTTCCGTGTTAGGCTTAAAGTCCAGAGGGAAGTCATAAATTTCGTTTTGTGTTGAATGAGAGTTGATGAAGAAGGGATGGGGTTTGGGTAAATTGGGAATTATCACTTGGTAAATTGGGAATTATCACTTCAATAAGGATATCATTTAGTATAGTGCTGGTTTTTTCATTAGTCGTGGTTTCTCTTATTTTGAAGTTAATATATTGATATAACTCTTAGGATTGAGTATTGTTTGAGGAAGAGCTTTGGAGGGTAGGAGTAGAAATGAAGGTACACGAGTATTGAAAATGGGATCTGGACGGGGATATGGAAGAGAGAAAATGAGTGGAAGAAGAAGTAGGATGTGACATCTAATTGATACTCAACATTGATCCGATCCGACACACGAATTGTGTGCAACAAATACACAAGTATACGTATCGCAACAAATAATATAATAATAAGAAAAGATTGTTTCTACGGATATTATGTTATTAGAAACAAATTTTTAAAACAAAAAAATAAAAATCAATTTTTTTTTTGTGTTTTTATATTTTAAGAAAGCAAAATTAAAATAACTATAAATAAATAATAATAATTAATTAAATTAGATTTAGAAACTAAGAAAATATATGATAAAATATCTAGAAATACTTAATCCTTCAATATATGAGAAAATATATGTTATTTCAAGAAAAAATTGGATGTTGTCTCCATCCTGAGTTATATGTGTTTGAGTATAAATTATTGTTTTGGTTCACGTTTTCTATATAGAATATTGATTTATAATTATTTGGACAATTATCAAACACATGGGCTTCACCATAAAACACATAAGACACCCTTGAATTTTGGACTTGGTTTATACTTGTTGGTGAGTTTTGAACATTCAAAGATTAACCAAAGATGATACTTGAGCTGTAAGTGCCATGATATTATTTATTTCATGCACTCCGACTACTCTTCTTGTGTTTGCCATTCTATCCATTGATTATTGATAATTATTACTAACCATTTTCTTAAGTAATTCATAAGTTTGATTGTAAGATTTGGCTAGTAGAGCTCCAATAGTAGATGTATCAACAATGATTCTTGTTTGAGTATTGAGACCATTGTAGAACGTCTCCATTTGGATCCATTTAGGGATACCATGGTGAGGACACTTCCTTAACAATTCTTTGTATTTTTCTCATGCTTCATATAAAGATTCTCCTTCGTGTTGTTAATAGGAGGTAATGTCATTTCTAAGCTTGGTATTTTTTGTTGGTGAGAAATATTTTATCAAAAATTTCTTCACCAATCTTTCCAAGTTGTAATAGACTTAGGTGGCAAAGAGTTTAGTCAAGCTTGAACATGGTATCACAAAGAGTAAGGAAACAATCTAAGCCTAAATACCTCTTCGATCACACCACTGAATTTAAATGAATCTCCAACTTCAATAAACAAATCTGAGATGTAGATGATGATTTTCTGTTGATAATTCGTTAAATTTTCCATCTGTTTGTAGCATTCGAAACATTATTGGTTTTAGTTCAAACTAATTAACTTGAATGTTTGGCCTTGTAATACTTGGATTCAACCCTTCCCACATAGGTCTTGCATATTCATTCATAAGTTTATCTCTATCATTCATTAAAGGTATTTGGTTGTTCCAATTTAGCTCATCATTGTTTATTTTTAATGGATTAGTCATTTTTTCCACTTCTTGACAACTTATTATTTTTTCATTGATTTCAAAGTATGTTCAATTTCAGGATCTAAAGGCAAAATTTTTCCCTTACAAACAAACTCTGCTCATGTAATAGATTCAAATGTGTTTCTAATAGTAGTAGAAGAGATATCTAAATTAAAACTAAATAAAAATTAAAAATATATAACTAAATAAATAAATTAAAATTTAAAAAAATAAAGGAAATATAACTAAAATAAATGATAAATAAGTAAATAAAAATAAATAAATAAAAACTATAATTAAAATAACTAAAATAAAATAAAATAAAAAATCAATTTTTAATATTTATAATCCTCGGTAACGGAGCCAAAAATTTGATTGGACATATGAATTGTGTACAATGAATGTGTAAGTATATATCGCAACAAGTAATATAACGATAAAAAGAAGATTGTTCCCATGGAGATTATGTTATTAGAAATTAATTTTTAAAACAAAAAAATAAAAATTAACTTTTTTGGTGTTTTATGTTTTAAGAAAGCAAAATTAAAATAACTAAAAATAAATGACAATAATTAATTAAATCAAATTTAAAAACTAAGAAGATATATGAGAAAATATCTAAGAATACTTAATCCCTTAATTTTCTAAACATGTGAATCACTAAATTTTTTCCAATATAGTTATCAATCAATTACATGATCAATTGAATCTAATGCAGTATGTATTTCTGTTTCATGTGAACTAAACATCATATAGTAATTAATTTAATCATATTCTCATGTCAATTAAATTGCATACTAATTATGTTTATCAATTATAGATCATATACATAAGAATCATATATCTTTACTTAGAAACTATGCACGTTATTTAATCAAGAGAAATAATTAAATAATTCTTTCAAATCTATTTAATTGCATCTATAGATAAATTATTGGCTAAACAATTAATAACATAAAAATAAAATAAAATAATATAATTAAATTGAAATCATAATTGGAGTAAAATCTTAGATATCACATTTTAGAAATTGAGTTCATAAGTCTTCTAAATTAATAAATTAAGTAGACATAATTTTGTAAAATTCATTTTTTTCATAAAGAAAGACCGATAAAGAAATACAATCAATCTCTTGAATTGTAGTACTAATTTTTTCTTAATTTTCACCAAAATTGTGTTTTCTTTTGAATTTTTCTCTCTTCTTAACTCCAAAAATTGATAAAAATTATGTTAATTACGACTTATTAGGGTTTATGTGGTGATTAAGGGATTAAATATAGTTCAAGTGGAATCTGTACAGTTAGATCAACTTCAGATCAAGGGCTGACATCAAAATAAGCAAAATTAATAGTGCTAGCTAATGGGAGCGCGACACGTGGTATATAGAATTCATTGGGCAAATCAGAGCGTGACGTGTGGCGAGGGAAGACTGATCTGGTTAATGCATGCTGAGTCAGTACCCCGTGGCGAAACGTGATTCGAGGTTTTGAATGGTGTGGCACATGGGTATAATGGTTGGACGAATCAGGTGAAGACTTGTGGTGAGCTCATTGACCAAGTGGGACGAAGTCGGGATGAATGTCGTGTTGACACGTGGCACAACGTTGCGTCACTCTATACCTGTGGTTGTGCATGATTCGTCTGCTCTGATTGCATGGTGTCCACGTGGCTTGCGCCTTCCGCTCCCCTGCTTGCACGGTAGCTTTTGATTGATCTTGCTTAAAAAATTCATAAAAATCCCAAAAAATTAAAAAAAAACTATTTTTTCATTTTTTTCACTAAAAAGTTTATATTTTAATATTTTTAATCCTAAAAATTCTACAATTGAATAAAACAAACAAATATTAAGTAAATAAAATGCATTGATGACTCTACTTTCATAGAGTCATCAAACATCGATTTCATATTTATATTATCCTTATGCATACAATAAGTAAGTTCTTATTTAACAATGAAAGGACCAGAAATGATAAATGTTTACCAACAAAATCATCTCTGGTGATAAGTGTTGCTATCATGCGATCTCTCTATCTCTCCTCATTGATGCAGCTTTTATATAAAAATATGATCTTTATGATTTCAGTTTTCTTGCTAGTTTACTATGTTAGTAGCTTCAGTAGTTAGTTATTTTTGTCGTGATGTCTGGAATTTTCATTTTTGTATGCAGGAGGGAGCTTCTCTAGCTTTAAAGAAGCGGCTGGAAGAGGAAGCTCGTGATCTTAGTGGGGAAGGCTTTTCCCGTTTTATGGATCAGTTGTATGATCGTATTTCTAGTCTTTTGGAGAGTAACGACGTGGCAGAAAACTTAGGAGCCCTAAGAGCTATCGATGAATTGATAGATGTTGCACTTGGAGAGAATGCCTCCAAAGTTTCAAAGTTCTCTAATTATATGCGTGCTGTGTTTGAGACAAAGCGTGATCCTGAAATATTGGTTTTAGCTAGTAGGGTTCTGGGTCACCTAGCCAGGGCTGGTGGTGCAATGACTGCTGATGAAGTGGAACGCCAGGTTCGTGGGTTTTCTTTGGTAATCTTGTGGTTTTGGAGCAGCAAGCATCTGATAAGCTTTGGTTGTTTTGTAGGTAAAAGTGGCCCTTGATTGGTTAAGAAGAGATAGGGTGGAGTATCGCCGGTTTGCTGCTGTCCTAATTTTGAAGGTAAGGCCATATTCAATTGTTTTATGCTTATATTCTTTTATGCAAAGTTTGTAAACTAGATGAATTCCCTTTTTTTCTTCCCTTATCTCATTTTCACAAGATATTTATGAAAAGTAAGAGATGATTGTATTCAGGAGGGAATACATACATCTTTTCCATTTAAATGACATAAGACTATTAAATTATTACATTTGATTTCTTTTCTCTTCTTTATTTCCACAAACTTATTTTTCCCCTTTTGTTTCCATATAATTATTATCTAATTCTAATATATTCTTATTGAGGAGTCATGCTTTGTCATTTCAGGAAATGGCAGAAAATGCTTCAACAGTGTTCAATGTTCACGTGCCCGAATTTGTTGATGCTATTTGGGTTGCTTTGAGGGATCAAAGATTGGATGTACGAGAGCGTGCTGTGCAGGCGCTGCGTGCTTGCCTTCGTGTTATTGAAAAACGCGAGACACGTTGGCGTGTTCAGTGGTTAGTCCTTAGTAATATATGTAATTGTTTTTTACTTATTACTTGCCTGGCGGCAACAGACTGGAAAACTTGTTTGTTGTGAGCAAATTTTTTTACTTTCTGTTGCATTTGGTGCTGTTCAGAGTAGCAAATTAGTTCTGGATCATCATAAGCACACATCCTAAACTCTAAATTTAAGCATGAATATATTATCTCACCAATGGTTATATTTTACTCTGGAACATGGGGCTTAAGGGGGGATTTCTATATACTTGTATGTGCTATCATACTTGAATTCATGTATGGTGCTGAAGTAATTTTTGAATAGCTTTGTCCGCATGCTGTCATAATTTTAGCAACCTGTTCTCATTGTTACAACCTTACTCTGGAATGTAAAATTTTATGTTAGTTTTTTTACTGGTTATTTACCAAGTGAGACGACACTTGCAATAGAGTTTTTTCTTCTTATTGTATAAGATATTTCTGATTTTGGTTAACAATCCGGTAATTGGGATACGCTAGTCCACAAGAAATAATAGGTATCATTTCTTGGGATAGGAAACAGAAACCCTATGAAATCCAGAAGAGAAAAATGATACAAGTGGACAAGCAGTCCACCAAAATAATATTTCACACAATCCCATAACGGGGATACAGATGTGTACGCTAGTCCACAAGAAATAATAGATATCATTTCTTGGGATAGGAAACAGAAACCCTATGAAATCCAGAAGAGAATAATGATACAAGTGGACAAGCAGTCCACCAAAATAATATTTCACACAGCAGAGGCTGATTGAAAACAACCTGTCAAAGAGACAACAGAAGCTTGAACCAAGGTCCATTCTGACCTAGAAACAACTAGCCATAAAATACACAGGCTTCTAAGTTAACAAAACGGTTGATTACCACTTCCCATGATTTGGTAGTCTGTTAATTTGATCCATTTTTCTGACTGATTAGCCTTCTAGTTTTCCAGCAGTTAAAATGTTTAGTTTTAACACCTCTTTCTTCTTTGCAATAAGCAGGATACTCTAAGAAACATTGTTCTTTTCAATATAAAAGAGTTGTGGCACAAATCTGGACCAAAGTTCCAATTAATCAAGCTTGTACATAATAAATGAGAAGGATACTCTTTAAGGAAATATATGACAAGGCGTAATGCTCAATCATTTCAATTCTATCAGTCTTTTTTTCTTCACAATAGGTAACAAATTATACTTATAGTAATAATATTTTTTATAAGAAACAATATTTTATATTTATCAAGTAATAATTTCAAAGGTAGAAAGTGAATCATTAATCCATATACAAAAAGAGGCACCAAATTATACCAAATAATAACTATAATTTGCATCCAAAACAGCTATTTAGAGCCTAACTAGGATAAACAAGCTTCCTAGTTGTAATCTAAGATTGAAAAGAATTCATTCTCTTATTTTCCATTCAAAAATACTACATATTTATATACAAAGTTAGGGACACTATTTGAGACACTATTAGTGATAGACACCTAATATACAACTAAGACACCTAATATACAACTCAACTAGTGATAGACACCTAATACACAACTAATATATCTAACACTCTCCTCAAGTTGGAGCATAGATATTAATCATGCCCAACTTGTTACAAAGATAATCAACTCGAACCCCATTTAAAACTTTTGTGAAGATATCTCCTAGTTGTTTTCTAGTCTTCACATATCCTGTAGAAATCAAACCTTGTTGAATTTTCTCGCGAACAAAATAACAATCAATTTCAATGTGTTTAGTTCGCTTATGAAACATAGGATTAGAAGCAATATGAAGAACAACTTGGTTATCACACCACAATTTCGTTGGTAATGAAGTTTTAAGACCTACTTCATTCAAGAGCTGATATATCTAAGACGCAGATTGTGCCATAACCTTATATTCTAACTCTACATTCGATCATGACATAATATTCTGCTTCTTGCTTTTCCATGAGACCAAATTTCCTCTGATGAAAATACAATAGCCTGATGTGGATCTTCTATCCACTTTGGAACCTGCCCAATCTGCATCTGAAAAACATTCAATACGAGTGTGTCCATGATTTGCATATAAGATACCACATCCAAGTGCTCTTTTCAAGTAACACAAAATTTGTTGTAACATTGCCCAATGATGAACTGTTGGGGATGATATAAATTGGCTAACAACATTGACCGAATATGTAATATTTGGACGAGTTACGGTAAGGTAATTCAGCTTTTCAACCATCCTTCGATATCTCTTAGAATCTTTAAAGAGTTTCCCATTTCCTGTAAGGTGGATGTTTGAAGTCGTTGGAGCACTACAAGGCTTTACTCCTAATTTTTCTGTCTCAGTTAATAAGGCTAGGACATATTTTCTTTGAGATATAAAGATACATTTTTTACTCCTTGTGACTTCAACACCCAAGAAATACTTTAGCATCCGTAAATCTTTCGTGTGAAATTGAGTATGTAGGAAAGATTTAAGAGATGAAATTCCGGTAGTATCACTTCCAGTAATAACAATGTTATCTACATACACAACTAAAAGAATGATACCAGCTTCTGATTGTTTGTAGAACATAGAATGATCATACTTGCTTTTCATCATACCAAATGTTTCTATAGCTTGACTAAATTTTCCAAACCAAGCACGAGGACTTTGTTTCAAAGCATACAAAGATTTGCGGCGACAAAAAACTTGCCTAGACTCCCCCCGAGTAACAAAACCAGGAGGTTGTTCTATAAATGAGGTTCTTGAAGATCATCATGAAGAAAAACATTCTTGATATCTAGTTGATGCAAAGTCCAATGATGAGTAACTGTCATAGAAATAAACAACCGAACAGAGGTCAAGAGAGAAACTGTCAGAATAGTCCATTCCATAGGTTTGAGCATATCCCTTAGCAACAAGACAGACCTTTAATCGAGCCACTGATCTATCCGGATTAACCTTAACTGTGAACACCCATTTGCATTCGATAGCCCATTTTCCTGAAGGTAAATCAACCAAGTCCCAAGTACCATTGTCATCCAAAGCATTCATTTCCTCTATCATTTCATGATGCCAACCAGGATGAGATATGACTTCGTGAACAGTTTTAGAGATAGAAATAGAATCAAGAGAGGCAATAAAAGAGCAAGAGGAAGACGATAAGCAGTTATAAGAAACAAAAGAAGAAATAGGATAAGTACATTGACGTTTACCTTTGCGTAATGCAATATGAAGATCATCGTTCATGACTGGATTTGATGACGAAGGAGCAGGTGCAAGACATGAATCAGAAGGTTTATGTCTGGAGTAGACTTGAGTAATAGGGGGCTTGACAGGAACTGGATCAGAGACATGTTCAAATGATGTGATAGAATAGACTAACAAATTATCATCTTCCCTCTGACGTGCAGGAGGAGGAGAAGATGAAAAATAGGGTGTGTCTTCCATGAAGGTAACATCAATTGAGACAAGATATTTGTTAAGACTAGGACAATAACATCTATAACCTTTTTGGAGACGAGAATAACCAAGGAAGATACATTTCAAAGACTTAGGATCTAATTTAGTAACATGCGGACGAACATCCCAAACAAAACAAGTGCTACCAAATATCCTAGGGTCAATCGAAAATAGTGATTTATTAGGAAACAAGATTTTGTAAGGAATTTCACCATGAAGAACAGATAAAGGCATGCGATTAATAAGAAAACATGTTGTTGAAACTGCATCGGCCCAAAAAGGTTTAGAAACATTCATTTGAAATAATAAGGCACATGCAGTTTCAAGAAGATGTTTGTTCTTACGTTTTGCCACTCCATTTTGAGATGAAGTATCAACACACGAAGTTTCATGAAACATGCCATTTTGAACCATATAAGATTGAAACAAAGCTGATGTATATTCTTTGGCATTATCACTTCACAAAGTACGAATTAAAACATTAAATTGAGTTTTAATCTCAACATAAAATGCGCAAAAAATAGAAAACAATTCAGAACGACTCTTTATTAAATATAACCAAGTTACACGAGAATAATCATCCACAAAAGTAACAAAATACTTAAATCCAGGTTTAGACAAAATAGGACAAGGATCCCAAACATCAGAATGAACTAATTCAAAAGGAACACTACCATGTTTATTAACCCTTGGATTTGAACTAAGACGATGGTGTTTTGCAAATTGACAAGACTCACAATCTAATGAAGACACCATACTAAATTGAGGACAAAGTTTCTTAAGTAAAGGAAGAGATGGATGACCCAGTCTACAATGTGTCAAGAATAGAGAGGCCTCCAGACTCATGTCCTTTACCAATAGTCTTCTTCGTCATAAGATCTTGAAATAAGCAATGATCGGGAAAAAATGAGATGCAACAATTAAGATTGCGAGTAAATTGACTTACAGAGATCAAATTAAAAGATAAGTTAGGTAAATGTAAGACAAACGACAAAGGAAGAAAAAGAGTGGGAGTAAGTGTGCTAGACCCAAGAACACGAGATGGTGACCCATCGGCTAAGGTAAAAAAAAGTAGAGGTGTAAGTGTGTGACTAAAGAGTAGAAAATAGACTAGAATTACCTATCATATGATATGTGACACCAAAATCAATAACCTATTTGGAAGATGAGGAAAGAAGACACATTTGGTTTACCTAAATCAACAATAGCAGTGACAGAAGGTGATGAAGACTTTAGTGATTCTTGATACTGTGAGAACTTGGTAAATTCATCTGCAGAGATAAGAACCGATTTTTCAGAAGTATCATAAGTGGATGCAATATGGGCCGAGTGACTTTTCTGAATCTTGTACTGAAGCTTTCTATAGTCATGTTTCGTATATCCTGATTTGCGACAATAGTGACACACAATACCTCCTGGGGTCTATGGTCAAGTTTCAATCCCTTGCGAGCTGCTTCCTTTGTTTCTACTCATATAAGTTGATCATCCAGGCTAATTATTATTTCGGTTGACCAAAATACCATTTAATTGAGCAGGTGCCTTCTGTACGAAGTACTTGACTAAATACTTCTTGTAAAGAGGAGGTCTCAGAATCAGAAAGAACTTGTGACTTAACACTCTCAAAATCAGAGGGAAGACCGACAAGAAAACTCATGACAATCATTTGTTCCTGTTGGCTTTGCTGAACCTTCACATCAGGGCTAAAAGGCATTAAACTATCGAGCTCTTCATAAGTCCTTTTAAATTCCATAAAATAATTCGTGAGGGACCGATCTTGTTTGTCTACACGGTAAAATGCTTTGCATATCTCATACATGCGAGAAAGATTTCCTTTACCAGAATATAAGAAATCCAAATAATCCATCAATTCCTTAATGAATTCACAATGATCAAGCCAATTACATTGCTCTCAATAGAATTTCGAATCTGTAGAAATAGGTGGGCATCTTCTCTAAGCCATGTCTGCTTTGAATCATCTTTAGGAGGATCGTTAGTCAAATGAGTATCTTTGTCGATACTTCTCAAATAAATTCGAATGGTCTTGCTCCAAGTCAAATAATTCGAGCCATTGAGCTTATGGTCCGTTATTTTAGACATCACGGGCACTATATCCATCACAACATTAGATTTCTTTTCAGCCATATTTCCTACAAACTATAAGATAACGAACAAACAAAATCCAACAAGGACAGCGACCAAACATGTAGCAAACAAGAACACAAATTTGGAAGAACCCAAACTTGAACAATCAAAAAACGATGAGTGCCAAACCACTACAGATGATGCAGGGGAACGCCGGAGAGTAACAAGAAGACAATCGGAGAAAACTGCTGGAGGAGACGCGCTTGCGTGTGGGAAGATTGCAGAAATTAGCGGTGGCGCGTGGGGCCTACTCATGGCTCGTCTGGTGATTGGACTTCGGGGTTTGGCAGGTCGATGGCTGGGCTTCCTCCCAGTGTTGGCAGTGAGAATAAATTTGCACTCCAAAAGGGTGTTCCAAGGTGGAACCCAAAAATGTACTAAACCTTAATTTGTGTTTACCCAAAATCAGACCCTAATTTGAACGAAAAAAATCCCAATTTTGTAACCCAAATGCGCTGATACCATGTAATCTAAGATTGAAAAGAATTCATTCTCTTATTTTTCATTCAAAGATACTACATATTTATATACAAAGTTAGGGACACTATTTGGTACACTATTAGTGATAGATACCTAATACACAACTAAGACACTTAATATACAACTCAACTAGTGATAGACACCTAATATACAACTTTACTAGTGATAGACACTTAATACACAACTAATATATCTAATACTAGTTAAAGCTAATGAGAAATTGAGTTTAGTCTTTTAATTCTTTTGAAGTTGATGCCTTAGAGGATGCTACAAATAAAGCTTTCTCCCACAAAAAGTACTATCATTCTCACTATCATCAATTTTTTTTTATTCCTATCCATCCATAACACCCGAAGGATAGCTCCCACCGCACAATTTCATAACGCCTTTGCCTTTTAATCCTTCTGCTCCTTCCATATGATCCAAAAGGATTCCAAAAATAAAATCTTGGAGTAACCCATTGTATTCTTATATTGTTTTGTAGCTTTGACTAAAGGAGACAAGCAACTCCAATAAAATTAAATTATCAATATCTTTTGAGTTGTTCTTACAAAACACACACCAATTAAGAGAAAACCAAAACTTAGAGAGCTTTAATTGGATCCGATTATTTGTGTTCACTTTCCCAAGACTAATCAATCACTTCAAAAATTTGACTTTACTTGGAATTCGGTTAGTCCACACAGATGTACACATCAATTAGGAGGAGAGCAAAACTCGGAGACTTTTAGTTGGATTCGATGATTTGTGTTTACCTTATCAAGAATTATCAACCACTTCAAAAATTTGACTTTACTTGAAATTAGCTAATCCACACAGATGCATAGTGATTGAACATTAGAATCGTCTAGTAGAAACTTAAAAAGAGACTTAAAGGAAAAATATCCAGATGAATTCGTAATCTACATCCTTTTGTGAGTACTATTATGTTGACTCTATCCAACTTAAACATTAACTAAAAAATTCTTCTATTTTCCAATCATTCAATGTCTTTCTAAACATGAAATTTCATCATTTGAGTGAGTGGATCCTACTAATATGAGTGTTCTTTTTCAAACACAACCTATAGAGGTTTGGATATCGTCTTGAAAGATTATCGCCTTTCAACCAAAGATATTCTCGAAATGGATTTTATATTCATCTCAAATTGGAAAAGAAAAAATCTGAGTCTTTACAAATTGACTTCTACGGAGTACAATGCTCTTAGTGCGAACCATAGCCCACATTCTAATCATTCTCTTTCTACCCATATTTATTTTTTATAATCCCATGCCATAGAGAACCTTTCTCTAAAAGGAACCTCAAAAGCCACTTCTCTAATAAAGTCTTGTTTCTTTTGATGATGTTACCAATATTGAATCTCCTTTTATCCTTCAACCTTTGAACTATCAATCTATTGAATAGGTGACTTTTCCTCCCTTCACTTGCACATTCCCACAAAAGTCCCCATTATTCTCTAATTTTTTTGCAACTCTTACGGGTATTTTTAAGATTGATAAATAGTAAGTTATGAGATTAAACAAAACATAATTTATCAAAGTCAATCGTCCCTTTCTAGAGAAAAAAACCACGTTCCATCTTGCCAATCTTCTTTCAAATATTTCAATAGTCGGTGACTAGAACTCTACTATTATTGGATTGCCTTCTAGAGGTAAACTCAAGTATTTCAAAAGCCAAGTTGCAACTTCACTACCTAAAAAATTTGCTAAAGCTATTACTTTGTTTTTGGCACAATTAATACTCAAAATGAAACTCATGGATAGATTTATCTTCAACCCCGATACATGACAAAACAATTCGACCATTGTCACCAAATTTAAAAATTTATCTTCATTGCCTAAAGACAAGATGATAGTATCATCCGCAAATTGAAGGTAAGAGACTTCAATATTATCTCTCCTTATACTCTGACAATTTATCAAGTTAAATCTCTTCGCTCTTTCAACCAATTTGCTCAAGCTATCAACTACCAAACCGAAAGGGAAGGAGAAGGTGGATCTCCTTGCCTTAACTTTCTTGAAGCCTCATAGAGCCCTCAATCTCTTATTAATAATTACCAAAAAATTCGTGGAACTCAAGCAATCCTTGATCTACATTCTCCATCTTTCCCCAAAATCTTTCTCTTTCAAGACAACGTCCAAAAAATCCCAATCAATATGATCGTAAGTTTTTTCAAAATCAATTAAGCTTATTTGCCTAAAATCCTTGACACTTAAAGCATCATTTACCTTAACATAAAACCTTGGTAATGATCTTATATAAGCTAGTAATTAAGCTTATTTGTCTAAAATCTTTGACTCTTAAGGCATTATCTTCCTTCAGAATTAAGCAAATAAAAGTCGCATTAGATTTTTTAATTAACTATGCCATCATTAAGTAATTTGCAAGACACTTCTAATAGCTCCTCTTTAACCATCGCCCAATACTTATGAAAGAAAACGAAGTTAAAATTATTAGGATTAGGAGCCTTATCTTCATTAAGAAAAAGATTCACCCTATTTATTTTTACCTTTGCCATTCCCAACCTTAGAAATCAAATTGCGCAATTCTCCTAATCCTTTCTTCCCATCTTTTCTCTTAACCATCGACCATTCCCTAATTGGAACTAGAGAACTCCGTTTTTTCTGCCAACTCCCCAAGTTTGTTTCCTTTAACTGATACATACTTTCTCTCATTCTTTCTTTATCCTGAACTTAAGACAGATGCCCAACCATATTTTGTAAGCAACCTTTCTTTAACTTTCTATTGTACCTGATGACCTGATGACTTCTTTTTCAATTTGATCCCTGTCAAAATCAAAGGAAGAAGAGATGGAAGACAAATCCGACTTTCATTTTTTTAGGAGGCAATCTTACTTAGCTCCCATTAAGTACAGTCAACAATTTTCCTTTTACCTGGCTGTTTTCTGGTGTGGCCTGTTTGGTGATTGATTTCCATTTATAATTGTGTTCTTGGCAGGTACTATCGAATGTTTGAGGCTACGCAAGATGGATTGGTTAAAAATGCTCCTGTTCACAGAATACATGGTTCTTTACTTGCAGTTGGAGAGCTTCTGAGGTTGGTGTATTGTTGAAGTTTGATTTTCTTTTATTTGGTTTTTTTGGCAAATTTCTATTGCTGTGTTTTTGATAACCTTGTAATAGCATGGTTTTCTACCTTGGAGACATTAATTTTAGAGGCATGGAATTTTTCTCTCAGATTGTTATATTTTGATTGCAATAAACTTTTTTTTTGGTTAGATCTTGCATTATTGAAGGTATTTTTACTAAATAAATAAGGTAATAATGAATGCCTGAAAGTAGAAGTTAGTTTCTTGAGTTTTTCTTTAGGTTTTGGCAATTGGATGATTTTTTATTACATTAAAATGGCGATGACATGCATGGTTAATATGTCATTCATATGAAATCCTGTTCTTTTTAGATGAGCTCAGCCATCATCTATTCTTTCCTTTTTGAGGAACTTTTGGTTTATACAGTTCACTTTCATCTGGCAGGAATTCAGGTGAATTCATGATGTCAAGGTACAGGGAAGTGGCTGACATTGTTATAAGATATCTAGAGCACCGTGATCGGCTTGTTCGTTTGAGCATAACTTCTTTGTTACCTCGGATTGCTCATTTTCTTCGTGATCGCTTTGTCACAAATTATTTAGAGGTCCGTTCTTGTTTTTTTTTTTTTGGTTTTCAACAGTAAATGGTTTGCAGAGTGTTTTAGGTAAATACATTAGAGTTGCTTACTGCCTAATATATGTAAAGGAGTGCCATTTATTGCAGATCTGCATGGATCACATCTTTACAGTTCTCAGAATACCTGCGGAACGAGCCAGTGGGTTTATTGCCCTTGGTGAAATGGCTGGTGCTTTAGATGGGGAGCTGGTCAACTATTTGCCGACAATTATCTCTCATCTACGTGATGCAGTAAGTGATGTGTTGCTTATGCTGAAATTAATTTATCCAGCATCTAACTAATGCAACAAAGTTCTTTGCCTATTTCTATGGCCACAAAAAAGAAAAGAAAAAAAAGAGCACTTTGCAGAGTTTATTGCTTTATGAAAATTGAGTACTTCTGTTTACTCAAATGACATTGCACCTTATCACTGGCTACACCTGTATGATTCCAAGTAGATGTACAATTAAACTGCACTATCACTTGGAACTGGTCACAACTTGCATGTTTGTCATACAACCTGGTTGCAGATTGCTCCGCGTAGAGGTAGGGCTTCACTTGAGGCTCTGGCTTGTGTTGGAAACATTACAAAAGCCATGGGCCCTGCTATGGAGCCTCATGTTCGTGGTCTCCTGGATATAATGATATCTGCTGGTCTTTCTCTGACACTGGTTGATGCCTTAGAGCAAATGACTATCAGGTATGAGGTTTTCTTTATAAATTTATTCTCTCCTTCATTTTCGTGCGATATTTCATATCTGAAAGATCTGGTTGTTTTTCAGTATCCCATCTTTGCTGCCTACTATTCAAGATCGCTTGCTTGACTGCATTTCAATGGTTCTCTCAAAGTCCCATTACCCTCATGGGAGGTTAGCTGTAGGTGCGGTGGGTAGAGGAACTACGACAAATAGTCCTCAACAAGTTTCTGATCTTAGTGGACATGCACTTGTTCAACTTGCATTACAGACATTGGCTCGTTTTAATTTCAAGGTTGATGTAATATCATTGTCTAGTGTAAATTCTACTTGCACTTGTAATCTAATAGAATCTTGTATAACATTTAGGGTCATGACCTTCTTGAGTTTGCAAGGGAATCAATAGTTGTATATCTGGATGATGAGGACAGAGTGACACGAAAGGATGCTGCATTGTGCTGTTGCAGATTAGTTGCAAATTCTTTTTTGGGTTTAGCATGTACACAATTTGGTTCGAGCAGGTCCAATCGGGCTGGGGGAAAGCGGCAGCGTCTAGTTGAAGAGGTTTGGTCTGCAGCCATTATTTTTATATTTATCATTGATAAGCCTTATAGTTATTTCCTTCTTAGTTCATAGGGTGCCTATATTTTTTTTTGGTTGCACTAACAGGTTTTCTTAGGGCTCTCTAATCTTTTTTGATAACCCATCAGTGTTATTTGGTTCTATCTTGTCTGTAATATGTTTTATCATATTTCTTACCAGTTTTTTTTGGCATACTGCAGCTTGTTGAGTTTTTGTCTAATATGTTTCATCATATTTCTTACCAGTTTTTTTGGCATACTGCAGCTTGTTGAAAAACTCTTAATTGCAGCCGTTGCAGATGCTGATGTAGCGGTTCGGCATTCCATTTTTGCCTCATTGCATGGAAATAGAGGTTTTGATGACTTTCTAGCGCAGGCGGGTAGTCTAAGTGCAGTTTTTGCTGCTTTAAACGATGAGGTGTGGTTTCTATTAATTATAGTTGTGTATGGTTAACTTGTAGATGCAAATTAGCTTATCACATATTTTTAAAGAAACAAAGTTCTTTCATTTTGATATAAAAACGTGGTTTAAATTTGGGTCAAAACTAAGCCAACGAGTAAATAAGAATTAAGAGGCAAATCAGATAGGCCAATAACTAATGAAAAACAAGAAGTCACCACACAAAATTATACATATTTACAATAATGTAACATTTCAAATTTCCCTTCAAAACTTGAGATCTATAAGACCATACAACAGCCAAATACTGAACCACCATTCAAATAATTTCTCACTGTTACTTATTTTTAAAGAATAAAGAATATTATACTCTTTTCTAACCAAACAGTCAAAGCAAATCAATGACTGCATTTCTCTATCACTTGTCACTTGATGTTATTGATCTTAACTTTTTTATAGAAAGTTAATGACATTTCATTAGTTTAAATTTGGAGAATACAACAATTACATCATCTGCACAAATGAAATTCATCAGTACAACGTTGAAGACTGAAAAAAACATAAATCACACTTGAGGAGAAAGAGGATTTTGCTAAGAGAACCACCAGATTATCACGAGCTTCCTGTTGGTTTTTACTAAGAATCATTACATTATATTAATATAAATAATAATTACAAAAGTAAAAAGTGAACCAGGAATTCACTTATAAAAGGAAGCACATAGTTATATTAGAGAGTAGTTCTGACTTTTCAAAGTTAGAACTACCTTTTACCAATTTAGTTGGGAATAATTTGGCGCAAACTTTATAAAGGTTTGGATTAACTTGTGGAGCAACTGAGATGCTCAGCTTGTTGATATAAATGTGTATCTAGACAATCTGTTTGCTTATGTAGGTTTTTTTTACCCATTCTCGTATATTCTAAAGTGTTGTTATAGGAGTTATTTCTCTTGTAAAGTGAACATTTGATGGATTCTGTTGTAACAAAAACCTATGTTATCCTGTATTGTGGCTCTATTTGCAGCTTTTAGTTAATATCGTGATTGCTATTGTTAGGATTTTGATGTTCGAGAATTTGCAATTTCTTTGGCTGGAAGGTTATCTGAAAAAAATCCTGCATATGTTCTTCCAGCACTTCGTCGGCATCTCATACAGTTGCTGACCTATCTAGAGCAAAGGTGATCTGGAAGGATTGTCTTATATTTTCGCCAATATATGCTAATCTCTTATGTGATTTAATGAGAGAGATAGAATAACCATATTGATTGTACTCTTGTCAGCAGTGCAGATAGCAAATGCAGGGAAGAGAGTGCAAAGTTACTGGGCTGTTTAATACGAAACTGTGAACGGCTAATACGTCCGTATATATCTCCCGTACACAAGGTCTGGCAATTAATTTAAATTTTGTACATTCTCGTCACATTATTAAAATTTTAAATTTATTACATCCATTAGACTATTTAGTTTCTCATCTTAATACATGGCTGAGCATGCAGGCTCTTGTGGCAAGACTTCTTGAGGGAAGTAGTGTCGGTGCTAATAATGCCATCATCAGCGGAGTTCTGGTCACTGTTGGGGATCTTGCTAGAGTGGTGTGTATGGTTTCATTTTTTTTTTTGGTTAAAATGAAGTGCTTTTTAGATATTAGCTTTCGCATGGTTTTATTGCTTGTTTTGTGCGCAAGTTGGTTTGTAAATTTCGATTGTGGCCGTTATTGTTATCGAGTTTTGCATGATGTATTTTACTAGTTCAGCCTGCTTTAGGTGATTGAATATTTTGTTTTGTTGAATTAAGAAAAAGATCCCATTAAAATATCCGTATCTTACTAAAACGTACATCCATATCGATAATATATACGGATATTTCTTCGCTATTTTTGTAAACTAAGAAGTCAATATTTTTATAAATATGGATATTTTATTCATTGTTTTGTGGTTTCAGTGAAATTGTTCCCTTTATCACAGGAAAATATTCCATTAAAAGTAAAAGGAGCTAACTATTTTCCCCGTATTATTACTCATTTTTATGACTTGGTGTTTTTTCGATGTTTTTGCATGGTTAAGGAGCTCAGAAGGAAATGCCAAGCTATACCATATATAATATACCCTAAATATAAATGCCTTTCCAATTTCTAGGCATGCACATGATTGTCTAGTCTTCTTTTCTGTTTTCATTACTATTCTTTTACTTTTGCTTTTCCCTTACTTTTACTTCACGATGCATATTTTTTCTTTTTTCCTCTTATATTTTTGGGAAGAGCCACAAACCCGGAATGTGGGGAGCATATGAGAGGAAAGTGAACAAATTAACTTAAACCAATTTGATGAAAGTGCTGGTTGCCAAGAGGGAGATTCATGGTCTTGGCTGTCAAGGAAGAAACAAGTTTCTCAGTGTCTTTTAAGAGAAACATGTGGACGAGGCTTAAAAATATCTTAGAAGGGCTCATGCCAAAAAGGCACAAGCCTAATTTGCAACTATTTGGGCTAACACGATGCCTCTATTTTCAGTACCTTGCTTTGAGGTCACTTAAGACATTGCCACAAAACAACTTTCTGAACACTGCTTTATCGTTATTTTTTATATGTGGAAATCTTCTCTCTTTACTGTACTTATCTGCCGGAAATGTTTGTAAGAACAGCTTCTTAGTTATAAATTTTTTGTTTTAATTGGGGAGCTTTTATATTCTTAACCATAGGGGTTGGATTTTTGTAAAGGATGGTTCTTTTATTGTATATTTTTATGTTTTCTTTTGAATGGATTGCTGGTCCACAAATTGTAATTTTGAATGTATATGTTAATATTTGTATCCATGTTTCTTATAAAAAAGACTGCTACTCACTCTGTTTGGCTCTCTCTAGTTCTATTATCCCCCCCCCCAAAAAAAATAAATAAATAAATAAAAACAATTCTTTTGACTAGGATGTTGATTTGCAATTTTGTACTTCTACATTTCATATTAATTCTTCTTAACTCACAATTCAATTTTTTGATAATTTTCCATTCTCATCTTATTTGATTTTGGTTTTTGTTGGGTATAGGGTGGTTTTGAGATGAGGCAATATATTCCCGAACTTATGCCTTTGATTGTTGAAGCATTATTGGATGGAGCAGCTGTTACAAAACGTGAAGTTGCTGTTGCTACTCTCGGTCAAGTTGTGCAAAGCACGGGGTATGAAACTCTTCTCTCTTGTTGGTAAATTTATTTTGTTGTTTTTGCAAACATTTTCTCCTTTTCTACAAATTAGAATTTATAATGGATGGAAATTTCATTTGAGTTTTGAAGGTGTGATGAACATCTGGATGAGTTTTCTAAATATGGCTTACAGGGTAAGACCATTTTGTTTCCTTAACTATAAAACAATCGAGAGTGTAGGGCATATTACCTTTTGTGATATTACAACAGTCGAGGTTACTGAATATGTTATTTGTAACTTTACTGTCTAAATTAGTCTGTGTGAGAAAGGGAGAATTTTGGCAAGAATTGTATAGTTTTATGGTGCTTTGGCTCTTCAATTGTCTCATAGATCCTTCACTTGGAAGTTTATAGCTCTATCCAAAGTGAATTTTTTGCATGGTTGGTGGTTTATGGTAAACTAAACTCTTATGATATTCTTAAGAATAGGCCTAATCTCCCATTATCTCCTTAGTGGTGTATCTTATGTCAAAAGAGGGGGGATATATCTTTCTTTGTTGTGACCTCGTTAATGACTTATGAAGTAGGCTGTTCTCTCTTGCCAATATGATTTTGGTTTGGTTGTTCCTTGTTCACTCTCAAATCTGTTCACAACAGATAAGGGATTTGGGAGGTATAAGAAAGGAAGAAGGTTGTGGAGAAGTACAATCATTGTTTTACTTTTGACTATGGTTATAAAGGAATATAAATACATGTACCCTTTTTGTGGGAACTTCGAGATTTGAGATGCTTCAAAATCTTTATAATCTTGTTTAGGGTTACTTATGGCTGGTTTTTGTCTTTAGTTATTATTGTGTTTGTTTTGGCTCTTTGATTTTAATTTTTATATACTAGCTTGGTTATGTTCCAAAGAATTTTTCTTTTGGGTCTAGCATTTATGACTCTTTTTTGCAAGGGGTTCACTTTTGAACCCGTTAGTATAAGCAACTGTTATATATATATATATATATATATATATATGCAAATTGTGTTGCATATAGTTTTATGCATAAGTTGTATGTGAGTGTGTCTACTTATATGTAATAGGAGCTAATTTACAAGCAATGATTCTTTTTCACTTATAAAATAAATCTTCAAAGTAATCAGGGCCATTTCTAGTAACCATCTTTGTCTTTCTGCATTCAGATCGACGGTAGTATCTTCATTTTCTTCACCAATGGTGACAGTGACCTCTTTGAGTTTTCACGATCGGGGCGACCTAGGCTCTGTCCTCATCTTCATCAATCTCGTGCATCCTCAGTCATCTCCGTCGGCCTCACCTCCACAGAAGCAAAAAACCCAAGTCACCTCGCGTCTAACCCATTGCTTTCATGGCCATCAAGTCTGTCGTCGTCGTCGTCGACCACTCAGTAGTGCGAGACTTCAATCATCAGTCTCGAAACCCAGGCACCATCAGTCATCTGGTTCATCGCGAGCCTATTTCCCATTCTGCATGCACCCAATCGTCGTCGTCTTCCACTTTGGTGTTTCCTGTTCCATTTCGACGCTTCGTCGTTGCCTTCCAGTTGTCCAACATTCACTCTTTGGAGTCGGCTGCCACCATCCCAGTAACTAATAGGCAGCCTAGTAACTAATAAGCCCAACCCAATATCTAATAAGTCTAGCATTTACTCTTTGTTCCAGTAACTAAAATAGCTTAGCTCATTATCTAATTGTCCAATCAGTCCAATAACTAATAAGATCACATATCAAATAAACCCAAATTGAAATGACATTAGTTTCATGACTGTTCGAGCACCAATGGCCACAGGAAAACCTGTCATGACCAGTTCCAATGAAGATTCTATCGAGAACAATATTTTGCCCATCACTAGTCATAAATTAAATGGGCACTATTACCTTCAGTGGTCCCAATCTGTCATAATGTTTGTTTATATGCATAAAGATAAAAGATAATTACCGCATTGGAGATGCAGCAACCTCGAACAAAGACATCTGAAATATAGAACATGAAAATTCGAGAACAATATGGTGATGTCTTGGTTGATAAATTCCATGACGAACGAGATTGGAGAGAAGTTTCTTCTCCACGATATTGCCAAAGGAATATGGGATGTCGCCAGAGATACTTATTCTAGTTCTGATAATATGTCCAAACTTTTTGAGACTGAAAGCATCATCCATGATCTTCATCAAGGAGAGTCATCAGTTACCTAATATTTTTACTCTCTCATTCGATGTTAGCAGCAGTTAGACCTCTTCAAGGTTCACGAATGGAAATGTCAAACAGACGGAATGTTGTACAAACAGATTGTTGAAAAGAAACGGGTTTTCAAAATTTTGATGGGGTTCAATAAAGATCTTGATGATGTGTGAGGAAAAATTCTAGGAACAAAACCCTTACCCAAGCATTCGTGAAGTCTTCTCCGAATGCCAAGAGATGAGTCCTCAATCTGCCGTTTCAGTGTTTGGAAAAGGTTTTGCACTTGCTATTTGAGGACACCAGCAATCTTATAATGTAGACAACCATCCCCGAAGAGGAAAACCTTGTGACCATTGCCGTAGACTTGGTCATACTAAGGAAACCTGCTGGAAGCCACCCTCCACACGGCACATCAACAAAGAAAGCCATAGAAATACTGCCTCCACAATCCATGGAATTGCATCACCTGAATCTGCTCTGTTTAACAAGGAACAGATTGACCTCTTCCAAAATATATTTGGACAATCCTTGCCAATATCATTTGTCACTGTAGCTCAATCAGGTAACCCCCTCAACGCTCTTAGTGTGAAATAGGTTAAGAGACCATGGATTGTTGATTCAAGTGCTTCAGACCACATGACGGGTGATGTTTTATTTCTCATGAATCTTAAAACCTATCAAGAAGGACACATTGTGAGAATTGCCGATGGATCAGTATTCAAAGTGACAAGGATTGGTTCACCAAAAATTTCAAATTCTTTTATTCTAGATTTTGTCCTTGTTCCTACCCTTGATTATAATCTTGTATCAATTACTAAACTCACCTGTGATAAAAATTGTGTGGCTAAATTTGTTCATAATCTATGTGAATTTTAGAACTTAGATTCGGGGAAGATGATTGGCAGTGTTAAAGAGTACTCGAGACTCTATCTCTTCAAAAGTGAAAACCTTCTAGAAAGATAAGCCCTATAAGCTGTATTCGAGGTTCCTTATTAGAATAAAGCTTTGTTAAATCTTAAGTCAAATATTGATGGTGAAATCATGTTGAATCACTATCGCCTAGGAAAAACTTTTACCTTCATGTTAAATCTTAATTTCTTGTATTTGCAAATTTTTTTACCTTCATCCTTTAGAAATAAAAATTCAAAGGATTTTCAATGTGAAGTACGTCAATTTTCAAAACATGTTAAAAAATTCATATCTTAATCTTTCACATAAAAATCACATAATTTCTCATTAATTCACACTGATATTTGGGGATCTTCTCGAATCAAAAACATAATGGGGACATGTTGATTCATTTCCTTTGTAGATGATCATACTCGAATCACTTGGTTATTTCTCATGAAAGGAAAATCTGAAACAGGTCTGATATTTCAAATTTCAATACCATGATTCAAACCCAATTTCAAACAAAAATCCAAGTATTGAGAACTGACAATGCTAAGGAATACTTCACTTGAATTCTTAGTGATTATCTGTTAAGTTAAGGGATTGTCCATCTAAGCTCTTGTGTTAATACATCTCAACAAAACGGGGTGGCTGAAAGGAAGATTAGGCATCTTCTCGAGGTAGCTAGATCTCTCATGCTTACAACTCATTTCGCTAAACATTTGTGAGGGGAAGTTGTCCTTAAGGCTGCCTATCTTATCAATAGGATGCCTTCTTGTCTCCTCACTTTCAAAACACCTATAAATACTCTGCTTGACTCATACCCACACACTAGAATCGTGTCCAACATTCTCTTTAAAATATTTAGATGTTTTGCTTATGTCCATGTACATCATAGAGGTAAACTTGATACCAGAGCCATAAAATGCATATTCTTAGGGTATTCATCATACCAGAAAGGATACAAATGCTTCTCTCCTATCACAAAACGGTTCTATAATACAATGGATGTCACCTTCTTTGAACAATATTCGTACTATTCCAAACCTACATTAAGGGGGAGAACATAGGCAATGATTACTAGTTTTGGAATAGCATTACTACTCAGTCTCCCACAAATTTTGTCTCAAATCATATCTTGTAAATTCCAGAGAGTGAAACAGTGTCTCAAACAAATGCTCTTAATAATTCCAATGAATTCTCAACTCTTCTGCCAACAGATCCAAACTTCTCTGTCTCAAACAATGCTCTTCTTGTCTACTGCAGGAGGAGAAGAGCTCAAGGGAGAATGGAGAACCGAGCATATCTTGAGCCAGTCCAAGAGTCCAACTTGAGTACATGCCACTTTGACAATTACCAAGGTAACATTATTGAATTTCCTATTATTGAGCTGCCTCTTAATGATTTGAATTTGTTAATTGTTGTAAGGAAAGATGTAAGATCTTGTACAAACCACTCCATCTATAACTTTGTTTACTATAAAAGTCTCTCATCAGGTTATAAGACATTTATCAGCAACCTTGATTAGATACAGGTTCTAAATTTCGTTCATGAAGCTTTTCAAGTACCTGAATGGAAGGCAACCATTCTTGAAGAACTTAGTGCCTTAGAGAAAAATAAGACTTGAGAGATCATAGAACTACCATTAGAAAAACAAGTTGTTGGGTGTACGTGTATCTTTACAGTCAAATACAAAGCAGGCGGTAGTGTAGAAAGATTCAAGGCTTGCCTTGTGGCTAAGGGATTCACTCAAGCATATGGGATTGACGAGGAAACTTTTGCACCTGTAACAAAGCTTAACATTGTTCGTGTTTTTTTCTCTCTAACATCTAACTTGGATTGACCTATCTACCAATTAGATGTCAGGAATGCATTCTTCAATGGTGATCTCGAAGAAGAAGAAGTCTACATGGACATTCCTCCTGGAATTGAATCTCCTGCTTCAACCAATAGAGTCTGCAAACTTAAGAAATCCTTATATGGATTGAAGCAGTCTCCACGTGCTTGGTTCGATAGATTTTCTAAAGTTTTGAAGAGATATGAGTATAATTAATGCCAATCAGATCACACACTCTTCGTCAAACATTTTTCCAATGACAGAATAGTTATCCTAATTGTGTACGTAGATGATATTGTTCTAACAGGTAATTCTACAATTAAGTTGAATAAACTCAAGGAGTTCTTAGCCACGGAATTTGAGATCAAAGATCTAAACAATCTCAAATATTTCCTAGGAATGGAAGTAGCCCAAACACAGAAAGGAATATCTATATCTCAAAGGAAATATGTACTTGATCTTCTCAAGGAAACTGGAATGATGGGGTGTAAATCGGTAGAAACTCCGATGGACTCTACGGTAAAACTCGGAAATAAAGAAAACAGTGCACCTATGGATAAAGGCCTTTAGCAAAGATTAGTGGGAAAACTCATTTACCTATCCCACACTAGACCAGTTATTAGTTTTTTAGTGAGTGTTGTAAGTCAATTTATGAACAGTCCCACTGAAGAACATATGGAGACGGTCTATCGTATACTCAGGTAGACACCGGGAAAAGGATTGTACTTTACTAAGAATCTCACTAGGAAAATTGATGTCTTTGTAGATGCTGACTGGGTAGACTCTATAGTGGATCACAGTTCTACCACTGGGTATTGTACATTCGTGTGGGGGAATCTTGTAACTTTATGAAGTAAGAAACAATCAGTAGTCACTTGAGAAATACAGAAGTTGAATTCAGAGTTATGATCCATAGGATTTGTGAAGGTATGTGATTAAGAACACTACTCAATGAACCGGACTTCACAATTACTGAACCTATCAGCATTCATTGTGACAATCAAGCTGCAATAAGAATTGCAAAAAATCCAATTCATCGTGACCGAACCAAACATGTAGAATTGGTCGTAATTTCATTAAAGAGAAGTTAGATGGAAAAATGGTGGACCTTCTATATACATCTACTCGTCATCAAATTACAAATATCCTTACCAAAACCTTACCCCGAACCATTTTTGAAGAACTGGGTTGCAAGTTGGGAACGATTAATATCTATTACCCAACTTGAGGAAGAGTGTAGAATTTCTGAGAGAATATTTTTAATTAGGTTGTATTAGTGGTTGTACAAGCTGTGAATTAGTTGTTGATACCAGCTGTATTATTCTTAGATTAGTGATCTATTTGTCTAACTCTTAGTCCTATTTATATTGCTGTATATATTTCTCTCAATATTTTCTTCACCATCCATTTCCGATTCTTTTCAAATATCATTACGGATTAGTAAATATGCCTTATAAATGGAAAGAAAGAGAAAGAGTAGAGAGAGTGTTGATTAGAATACAAAAATAAGTTAACCTATGGGGTCAATGTCATAAATGGAACTCAATAGACGAACAATGATCATCTAACATACTTAACATATTTTTTGTTTCAATGACTTCATTTAAAAATTAGCTAACCTCTAAAAGTGAAATTCAATGCTTGGCTCTTGTCTCATGAGAAACATATAATGTTATACTTTATTATTTAGTATACTATATCTCAATAAAATTCCTTTGATATGCCTGACACAGCTATGTCATTAGTCCATACAATGAGTATCCACAATTACTTGGCTTGCTCTTGAAGTTACTGAATGGTGAGTTAGCGTGGTCTACCAGACGGGAAGTACTAAAGGTAGCTACTTATAAAGTGGAATTGACATCAAGTTGAATTCCTGCTTTCTGCATTTGTTTTCCTGCCTAGTGAAGGGGCAAGGAAAATAAAACATCCTTTGTTTATTTCTGTTAAAAAAAATTCACATTTTTTTGTAAATCACTAGGTTCTTGGGATTATGGGTGCTTTGGATCCTCATGTCCATAAAAGAAATCAACTTAGCCTGCCAGGGTCGCATGGAGATGTCACACGTGCTGCCAGTGATTCGGGCCAGCACCTTCAGTCTATTGATGAACTGCCTGCAGACCTCTGGCCATCTTTTGCAACATCAGAAGATTATTTTTCCACGGTAGTAAATAGACCTTGTTTGCAGCTTTACTTCAAATCGCGTTGCATATTTCCCATATTATCCCGTACTAATACATCAGTTCAACACCTTCTGGTATATTATAATAAGCTTACGTGGACTGCAGGTTTCCATTAATTCTCTCATGCGCATTCTTAGGGATCCTTCACTTGCTAGTTACCACCTGAAGGTAGTTGGTTCTCTTATGTTCATATTCAAGGTATGACAACGTTAGAGGAGCGATACCATTTTTTCTTTGCTATGATTAATCTTCTTTTTCTTAATTCCTAAAGTTTAGTTTTGTTCTTTTTGTGTGCGAGATTAGTCAATGCGTCTCGGTTGTGTTCCATACTTGCAAAAGGTAACTACAAATGTGCTTGGATCTTATTTTCTAATTTTGAAGAATAATATTTCAATTTGCTTGTTTCTCTGATTTGGAGGTTTATTCTGTTTTCTGAAGCAAAGTTAAGTTTTGTTTAACATTTATTTTTTTGGGGGGAAAAGGAACTTGGGCTCCTAATATGAAAACAGATATAGCATTATTCTTATCACCCAACAACGAACAAAAACATAGCAGAATAGAGCCACACTGATCGACCTGAAATACATTAGAAAGCAACCCTAATTCAACCCGATTAAGAAATTAAAGCTTTTTAGTACTCCTAAAAAGAAAGTCTAATTCACTCTCTTCATGTTAAATCAATTTTTATGCTCTTGTCAGCTGAAATAGATATAAGAGTATTTCCTGCTGATTTATTTGTGTTTGTGTATCAGTGAATTCATTGACTGACTCCAAGGTGCTTTTTGAGAATATCTTGGTTTTCAGTTAATTAGGATATTACAGTTATCCTTATAGTTTCACAAGTTGTTGAGAGTTTATGTTTGATATATAGGTTATTTTGACTGGTTCCTTGATTAAGCTGTTGGGTTTCTCTGCCTATTCCTCTAGGTCTTGCCAGATCTGTTTCATACTGTCCGTACTTGTGATGATGCTTTAAAGGATTTAATAACATGGAAGCTTGGAACTCTTGTGTCTATTGTTCGTCAGGTACATAACAATGAGAATTTTTGTTTTGCTTATAGATACTTCCTGGATATCATATCTGTGTTTTTGTTTTGCAGCACATTCGAAAATACCTACACGAGTTGCTCTGTTTAATTGCAGAGTTATGGTCATCTTTCAGTTTTCCATCTGCTTCTCGTCCTTCACTTGGTTATCCAGTAAGTTACTTTTAGTTGCAGTATCCCTCAAGTCGTGTTGCTGGATTTAAAATATTTTTTGCTTGTTTCTTTATGAGTATTTATTCTTTTCACGTGTTCAACTTTTATGTCAGGTTCTGCATTTACTAGAACAGCTTTGCTTGGCTCTTAATGATGAGTTCAGAACATATCTTCTTCATGTTCTTCCATGTTGTATACAGCTCCTTAGTGATTCAGAACGGTACAATGACTACACTTATGTTCTTGACATACTGCACACCCTTGAAGTCTTTGGTGGTGAGTACTTTTTAAATTTGGATATTTATGCACTCTTAATTAACAGGCGTAACTACTTTATCAGTTTTCAAATTTTGACCAACTTCAAACATATTGCTAAAGTATATCACTTTAGTCTTCAAACTTTTAAAACTTAAAATATGCATTTGTAAATTTTTAAATTGTATGATTTAACCTTTTAATTCAAATTTTAGGAACTACATGTGAAGTTTTAAAAATTTGATGACTAAATCATCCGATTTAAAATTTAAAAGTGTAGGAACTATTTGTGAAGTTTTAAAAGTTCGAAGATTAATGATATAGTTTAGCCTAATTAATACATATGTATATATGTAAAGTGCATTGAGCTGTGTGTGTTTCCATATTTTGCATAAGAATTTGAACATTTTCTATGTACGGTGATTTGTAATGTTACATCTTCATAGTGAAGTTTGATGCATTTCATTCAATTTCAATCTTAAATCAAATAATAAAATAATATTTTAGCTTTTTTTTCATTCTACTATTCAAACAAGACTTATTAATAATAATTGTTTCAATTCAATTCAATTCCATTTGCCAAACTTAGAATTCTAACATCTACTGATGTTTTTAGTAAAGACATTTTCTTCATCAGCTTGTCTAAATTAATTATTCGGAGTATGAGTTTGGGGTGGGATGATATTTTTGGGTGTTTTTGAGGGCTGGGTTTGACATTTTTTTCTGTAGTTCAATAAATGTTGTGTTATTTTCCTTAGATAGATTTTGCCCTTGTTATACCTCTGCCTTTTTATTTTAATTGAATTGTTATGCCTATGCTTTCTATATCTTAGTTTAATCTTTGTTTCTTATTAAAGAGAAAAAATAAAAGAAATAGCTATTTTGTAGGCATGGAACTATTAATTTGTCAATTCTTTCAAATTGCAGGGACGTTGGATGAACATATGCATTTACTTCTTCCTGTGCTTATTCGGTTGTTTAAAGTTGATGCTTCTGTAGAAATAAGACGTGCTGCTATCAAAACATTGACAAAATTGATCCCTCGAGTGCAGGCTAGCTTCTGCTTGTGCCCTTTTCCTTTGGCCTATTTTTCACACTCATTTGAGTTCATTTATGTACTTCAAATCTTCAATGCTGATTAGCGCAATGCTATTAATTGTTTTGTTTTTATTTAATCAGGTTACAGGTCATATCTCTTCTCTTGTGCATCATTTGAAGCTGGTGTTAGATGGGTATGGTTCCCCTTTGCTTTATCTAGATAAAATTATTGTTCCTTGCATCGCGTGTATCTTTGTGGCTTTTTAAGAGACAAAAAGAGAATTACAAGTTACAACCTGTTGAAGTGTTCAAAATATCAAATTAGTTGCAGCATTTTCTCTATATTTTAACGTTTGAAGGCAGCAGATATTAACTTTTGTATGGAATTTGTTTCAATTCATAGATCAGGTGATCAAGCAAGCATGACAATTTTGTGTATAGTGGAATAAAGTCCTTCTAATTCCCTCATTCATATTATGATAGGAAAGTACATTATATTAGGATTCCCAAACTAATAAGGAAACACTATTTGAGTATCTGATATTCCAACTCTTAAATTGTGTTTTTCTTGTTTGGGGGCTTCATTGGGCAGTCTAATCTGGACACCACACTCAAAATCAGACAAAAATTATTGTCTCATCCAACTTCATGAGGCATATATGTCATGAGCCTTGGCATAAAGCATTGAGGTGTAGGTCTCATTGTATGCCTCGAGGCAAATACCATGTGCCACAACTACAAGAGGTGCTCCTTCAAAAAGCGGCTTTTAAAAATCATCCTCTCTCCTGCTTAATTCTCTCTTTAGTTTATTTTCATTCTCAAACTCGGTTTATTTTGTTCAGTCTTTATTATCTCCTCTTTGTCCCTATTCCACTCCTACATCATCTTTTCATTATATTTTGTTGTGGGAATCATAGCTGTTAGTATGCGGTTTGCTTTGTGATTAGAAATTCACAATTTGTCTGTGTTGAGCGAATTTTGATAAAATTATGCAGTTTTTTACTAATAATTCAAATGTTTTACCTTCTGGACACTCAGGAAGAACGATGAGCTCCGAAAAGATGTTGTTGATGCGATTTGCTGTCTCGCTCAATCACTAGGAGAGGACTTCAACATTTTTGTACCATCAATACACAAGCTTATGTTGAAGCATCGGTTACGGGTACATCTTTTCTTCTGCTCCCTTCTAAGGTTTAAACTATGATCAAAACATTTTTTTTTAAATTATTATTGTCACTGTTTTTTTTCAAATGTTCAGCATAAGGATTTTGAGGAAATTGAAGGACGATTGCAAAGACGTGAGCCACTGATTTTGGGGAGCACAGCTGTCCAAAGATTAAGCCAAAAGCATCCAGCTGAGGTTATCAGCGACCCTCTGAATGATGTGGAAAATGACCCATATGATGTAGGATCTGATATGCAGAAACAATTGCGCAGACATCAGGTAGATATTTTTATGCCGTTGACCATCACTGCCTTAATGCCTTTGTCCGACCATTCAAAAAGCATTAGGGAAACAAGAGTTCTGTGACAATTGTATGGTACTATTTCAGTATCACCTACCTAGCACTACCATTACCGACTAAATGTAATAAAATGCATTGCTCACAAGTCCCCATGTTTTAATTTATTGTACAATGTGTAGATGGTAATAATGTACATATATGATGCTTGTTAATCATAATATTCATTTCATTCTCCCTTTCCCCAATCCCAATTAAACACTTTTATGTGTTTCCTAGCAAATTGTAATATGTTTCTCGGGTACTTGCTCTTGAGCTAAATAAGATGGAGGCCCAGTTAGTTGTTTGGGTTTTGTTCTATACCAAGGTTTTTACTTGATGTGTGTCATTCATGTCTTATTGAATCAATGACCTTTTGCTTCTGCAATTTTGAATTACAATCCTCTTCTTATCTCGTATGGGTAATGCACTGTTACAGATAAATGCTGTAGTGATCTTTTTTTTTGGCATTATAACTTTTCTAAAAAAGTTACAGGTTAATGATGGCCGATTACGTACTGCTGGGGAGGCTTCTCAGCGCAGTACAAAAGAAGACTGGGCAGAATGGATGAGACATTTTAGTATTGAGCTTTTAAAAGAATCTCCTTCCCCTGCCTTACGGACTTGTGCTAGGCTTGCACAACTGCAGGTATCGTGACATAAGTTATATTATATTTCATAGTTTGGATTCCGGGTTTTAACTGTTCAGTTTGCAGCCTTTTGTTGGGCGTGAGTTGTTTGCAGCTGGTTTTGTCAGCTGTTGGGCACAACTAAATGAGACTAGTCAGAAACAGTTAGTTCGGAGCATGGAGATGGCATTTTCATCTCCTAATATTCCACCTGAAATTTTGGCTACACTTCTTAACCTGGTACGTATTTTCAGCATCTTGGTTATTCCTTGAAAGTTAGACCTTACATATTTTAACTGTGAGTTGGATACGATTATTCTAAATTGACATCCATTTCAATAGATTTGGACATTTAGTTAAAAGACAATGGTGGGCATATCATGCATTACCTGAAAAATCTAGACATATAGTGGCTAAACCTTTACTTTCCTGTGATAGTACACTTATTGATTTCCAATAATTTATATAAGCATGAGTTGTGCATGAGTCAATCTTTAATGTTTCCATGACGATTGGCAAATATTTTATTAAGATATACAGAAATTTTTGAAATTATACTTAAAACTTCAGAAATTTTCTTTAGCATTTTAGAAAACGCCAAAACAAGGCATAACACATTAATTAAATATGTTTTTTTTATCATATAAATGCAATATTCATAGTATACATATCATTTATGTCCTACATATAACATCAACTAAACAACGCAAGGATAAATTTATTTAACAAAGATAAATTACAGAGACAAATAAGAGGATTAGGAAAGGGAGGGAGGATTAGGAAAGGGAGGGAGGGAGGGAGGGAGGGAGAAGAACGAAAAGAAAACACGTTACAAAGTCACACAAGTAATTAGTACAATTTTTCTGTGTTTTATTGCCTTTTTCTTGCTCATGGCTATGGCCAGTGTTATTACTCCGAAACAATATTTGGCTTAACACTTATATATGTTCTTATATGTTTTAAGTTCTGCAATTTTAATTACCAATATGTATTATTATTTTGTTATTTTAAATTTTGGTTGAAATGACGAGCATATATTAGTTTAAAGAATTGCAAATAATTATGAAATGTCAAAGTAAATATGCAAATACTGACTTGCATATAGTAAGAGTAATAAGTCATTTCAAACCTTTTTACACAGATATTTCCTATTGGAAATTTCCACTGTTTTTGAGAAAATAATTTGGCTTACAAACTTGAATCAATATTTTTTGATTTTTTTTAAAATATCCAAGGAAGTTTCCTAATATTTCCCAAATTTTAAAGGTATAAATTTTTTTTATTTAAGGAATATTATAGGAAAATCTATTTTTGACTTTAAAAATAATTTATGCTAAATAACAGCTATATGCTCCGTCTATTGCATCACTCCAACAACCAAGTAGGATATACAATTGAGAATAATATTTCAGTTCTTTGGGAAACACTGATAATGAATTTATAAACGAAACTTTCTCTCACAGAAAAATGGTAATTAGACTTTTTTACTTCCGAATTTTGGGGTGGTTACAAACATACAATTGAATTTTGATTTGTTACTTCCATACTATTAAGCTTTACAAATGTTACAAAAATATCATCAAACATTTTTTTGTTATTTTTATAAAACTTTGTGTAATAAAAATATCATCGACATACATGTAATTTGTCGTTAACTCATAAATTGATTTATCTTGATGATACTTTTGTAACATTTTGTAAAGTTTAATGGTATAGAAGCTACAAAAAAAAGTTTTGACAATATTTTTGAAACAACTCCCAAAATTTGGTTGTAGAAAAATCTATTTACTTCAGAAAAAATTGTTATAATTCTTAGTATCATATAGAATCTCGTATTTCTCTCAAACCACAAGACTCAAGAGTTACTCTAATCATACAGTTCCACAGCCCACTTGCCTTTGAATCCTTACTTGCCCACTTGCATAGAGGGTTTTAAGAAATAAGATGGAGATAATCATGGAATAACCCATTTTGACCCTTTTTTTGTTTTGTTCTTGAAGATGTGTAGCTAAACAATGTAGAAATAAATGATCAATCTTTTCCAAGCTATTCTTGCAAAGCACACTGTTTAGGAGAAAATAATCAACCAAGACTAGTCAACTACAAAAACTTAACCTTGCTTGTTGGCATGTTCTCACCGATGCAAAGGGATTAGCAACCCGTACACTAGGTTCATATCATTATATTTCTTATCGACTCTTATTATGTCTCCCAACTCTGACGTCGTGCTTGTGAAATCTTCAACTTTCCAATCATTCAAGATTCTCCTAAACTTGAAATTCTGACCTTCAAGAGGCTAACATGAACATTCTTCTCCAAACAGTCTCCATATCTACGCTTTGAAATCAACAAAAGAATCACCTTTCAACCAAGATCCTCGGATTTTTATTTTTTTATTTTTTCCATCTCCCACCTTACATCTCAGTTAGAAAATAAGGAATCAAATTCTTTTTACAATTGTCATCCAGAGGCTACAACATTCTCTTTGCATGCATCCCCCATTCTCATGCTACCCAAATTACTTTTAAAGATATACACTTCAACCCCATTTCCATTTCCACACCTTGAGTTCTCCAAGATATCCCTGGAAATTTCAGGAAATATCCCAATTTTTTCATGATTTCATCCATGGAAATATAGTCTGCTGCTGGAATGTTGGAAAGCAACACCATACCTGCTTATTAGACTGTTTCTAGCTTTCATTCAAAGAGTTATAGAATTCTATGATACCAGGGCTACTCTTTATAACATTTAGCAATAAATAATAATGGTAATTCAAAGGATTCCGTAATTGCTTTCCATGACTGTTCATGAAGACAGTAAACCATCCAGTGGGCACCACTGGTGTCCCTGTAGTGAGATACAGAGAGGTGAAATGATGCTATGCATTTTTTTTATTGTTTTAAAAAGAACTCTCTTTCATTGATCATTGATGTAGATATTTTGTTTCTCTTCTTGACTCAAAACTACTGATTCTTTAGGCAGAGTTCATGGAACATGATGAGAAACCTCTTCCTATAGATATCCGTCTCCTTGGTGCTCTTGCAGAAAAGGTAACCATTTTGCACTCAAGTTATTTTTTTCCACTTGTATCAATTTGCTTTAAAAATTTCAAAATTTGACTATTCTGTGCTTTTTTCTGCAAGATAGTGAGATATTTATCTATAACTTAAAACTTTATTTCAGTGCCGTGCATTTGCAAAGGCCCTGCATTACAAAGAAATGGAATTCGAAGGAGCATGCTCCAAGAAGATGGATGCTAATCCTGTGGCTGTTGTTGAAGCACTCATACACATAAACAATCAGTTACACCAGCATGAGGTTTCTTTAAGAGGATTTTTTTTTAAAAACAGTTTACTATTTTTTTGCTTCTAATATTTCTGTGAGGTTCACATCAGTTTTAATAGTTTTATTCTTTATTATTCTGAAGTTGTTTTCTATTCCAGGCGGCAGTCGGAATATTGACATTTGCTCAGCAACATTTGGATGTTCAATTGAAAGAATCATGGTAATGTTGATGATTATTACCTCCTGGAGGTGCTTTTGGATTCTTTTCGTACGGCGGGTTCTCTCTGGACCTCAATTATCTAGCGAAATTATGATTCTATACTGTAAGAATTTCAATGGGCAGGGAAGATTCTCACCTAGATTATGCTTGTTAGGTATGAGAAGTTGCAGCGATGGGATGATGCACTGAAGGCCTACACTGTGAAAGCTTCTCAAGCATTGAATCCTCATATTGTGCTGGATGCCACTTTAGGTCTGTGTTATCTGGTTCTGTTTTTTTATTACTGAAACTGTTTATGATGTATTAGATTTGTTTCACAAGTTTACTTAAATGAATATAGTTAATTCTGTTTGTGCTTATTTTTTTTAAAGTATAGGAAGCATGAACATTAAACTGATAGTCTGATAGATTATTTCGTAGTAGGGGTGCAGCTTTAGATTGCTATCTTTCGAATCTATACAAGGAAAAAGCTATGAACCTAAAAACATTTTCCACCTCATGGACAAAGTAAATTGAACTTCTTGGTATTTCTCAAAGCGAAGAGAAACTAGATGACCGAAAAGCAACATGTGTTACTCGCTTCCACAACACTTCTAAAGTATCTTCTTCCAATATCTTATAAGTCATCTCCATCCAAACTACCAAAAGCAAAGACAGACTAAATTTATTCAATGTAGCTTATCCTACTTAAAAACCCCAAAATCACCGAAGTGAGTTTAGAACAATTGAAAATTTGTGGAATGTCATCCCCATACGTTTGTGGGAAGAAAACAATGATGATTCTCCCTTGCTTTTCCATAGAATGTAGCAATTAGGACATAGTATGAAGTGTGGCCTCCTTCTCTGAAGCAAACCCATAGTATTTAATTTCCCATGAGTTAGAGATCATGCAAAGAATTAGCAGGGAAGAAGGAAATAGGAAGACTGTCTACAAGAAAGTATAAAGAAAGATTTACAAGAATAGTAGCCTAGACTGTAAGGTTCCAAGATCTCTTATCTGAACTCAAGGAGAGAGACAAACAAGATTAATATAAAACAATAAAGAAGGCATTTCCTCTAACCTCCTATCATTAAAGCTACGGAAGAAATGAAAATTCTAGGAACTTGAGGAATCAGTAGGTCAGTAGCTACACCTTTAATACAAAACTCTTTTTTATTGGTCAAACAAAACAAACATGGAAATCTGAATCTCATGGGTAAGTCCAGAAAATTATTTTCTGCCCATCCCCATAACTAGTTTAATGTTTTCATCACATTCTTGAGAAATGGCCTTCCACAGGCATTTAAAATTCACACATGGGGACTTATTTTTCTGAAACCAACTTACCCAAAGATAAGCCACGTTATATTTCATACTATGTTATTGCTAAGTCGTGATAGCTGTCAAATTTGTTTTCTCTTTCCTTTTTCTAGGTTGTAAAATCTGCTAAACTGTTAAAGTTGTTTATATGGCTTCGTTGTTACCTCCCTTAAAATGTTCCATTTGAGGGCCAGATAGATTTATTGACAGTAATTATTGTGGTCCTCTTTCTGATCCTTTCCTCAACCTTAGGGTTTTAGATATTATACTGGATTTTTCTCATTCTTATTTGTTTCTTATACATCTTCTTTGAGATGATTTTTGGCATCTTTTGTAGGCCGGATGAGGTGCCTTGCTGCTTTGGCTCGATGGGAGGAGCTTAACAACTTGTGCAAGGAATACTGGACCCCAGCTGAACCAGCTGCTCGACTAGAAATGGCTCCAATGGTTTATTTTTTCTTTTTAATTATTATAATTATTGCTTGTATTTTAATATGATGTATGGTCCTCGATTACTCAGCTTGCATCAGATAATGGTTTCTGGATGTGTTAGGCTGCAAATGCTGCTTGGAATATGGGAGAGTGGGATCAAATGGCAGAATACGTGTCTCGATTAGATGATGGTGATGAAACAAAACTTCGAGGTCTTGGAAACACTGCCATCAGTGGTGACGGAAGTAGTAATGGTACTTTCTTCCGGGCTGTTCTATTAGTTCGTAGAGGAAAGGTATGTTCATTCTTGATGATGTATCATTTGGTCATTTTTATTTATTTTTATGGATGAATGTTCTGACTTGATTTGATAAAAAATTATGGCTGGTCCTTTATAAAATCTACTTAACCAGAACTAGTAAGAAGAAAGCCAACATCCACGATTATATGAAGGCACACTATTAAACATATATGTGGAATCAAAAACATGATTTGGAATACATAAATCCCCTTGGTTTACATATTAAATAAAACGTCCTTATCCCACAGAGAGATTCAATTTAATGGAGTTGGTGTTGCATGTATTAAAATGTAACAGTGAGACATTCTTCCTTGAATCACTTGCCTGCAAGGCATTAGTCTCTCATATTGCTTATGGCGTGAACCTCATTTAGTGGATATGTCTCATTCATTATGCTACCTTACTGCATGTCTCAAAACCTTCATTCCACATCCTTTGCTAAGAAACCGAAACTTTGATTAATGAAAGGAGAAATGATAACAACTGGACAAGCAGTCAGAAACAAAACAAATTACACTAAATACCTAACCATCGAAACCAAATCAAACTAGATATCATTGAAGAAGACTCAGACCTTTAACCCAAAGAAGAAGAAATAGAGACACCATAACAAATTCAAACAAACAAGCCTTCCAGTTGCTCCAAATCTGAAATGTGTAGTTATCCGGCTTTTGTAGTAAAGAAGCCAGGAGTAGGAACAACTTTTGAATTCATGTACCTTTAATTGAGAGGTGCAGTATGTCTTGTTACTCCCACTCCACTGGGTTGTGTATGGTTCTTTTAAAAGAAAAGTAGGATTATTCAATATGCTTCTCTGATGCTTGTTGGGTTATTACGTTTTGTCCTGTCTTTTGCTTTTATCTCCAGTATGAGGAGGCGCGGGAATATGTGGAAAGAGCCAGGAAGTGCCTGGCAACAGAGCTTGCTGCTCTGGTAAGTTTTTTTATTTTGGTGTTTCATTAGCCTGTAAAGGGTACCCAAGTTCATGTTCAACTCCAAGCTATGCATGTCATTGGTTAAACCTTCTTAAACTTAAACGAAACGGACTTGCATGAGACAAAATATTACCTGTCTGATCTTTTGAATATTGATGCAAGTCTATTTTTGTTTACTAACGAACATCTATCACTTTCATTTGCTATGTTCTTCAGTTGTCTTCTATCATCTGTTAACATTGCTTCAAACAATCATGCTACATGGATAAGCTGTCACGTCATTTATATCCTATAATTGAGAAATCCAAATAGGATGAGACGAGAGCGCGAGAAGGCCATACTACGTCATTCTTATCATCAATATTTATAGGGAAAATACCACACTGAAACCTTAAGCCTAATATGGCTCCAAACTAATAAGGAAACACAATATTTAATATAGATTTTCCAACACCCATGCCTAGCCATCCTGCTTTAAGTGTCGTAGGAAGTTGTTTCCTGATAGATGTAATTGTATTATATATTTATCTCATCATGTTCTTTTCTTTCTTTTCTTTGTTTTTTTTCCCTCTCTCTCTTTTAACGTAACAATGTTTAATTTTCACTATTTGTCTGCTACATGCACGGGCAATTGAAATTGAAAGTATACTTGTGTGTTCTACAAGAGATTGCCATCAATTGATGCAAGCTACAACACAAGGAAACAAGCTTCTTTTTTATTTTTTTCCTCTTTAAGTAATGATATCCAAAATTCTTAAGTTCTTCATGGATATAATATTCAACAAATCTTGTATGTTCAAAGGTTCTGGAGAGCTATGAACGTGCTTATAGCAATATGGTCCGGGTTCAGCAGTTGTCGGAACTAGAGGAGGTTTGCTCGTTTGTTTCTTTATTTTTCTAGATATTTTAAGCTGCTAGACTTCCGCCAATTGTTTCATAATATACAGATTTTCACCAGGTTATTGATTACTGCACGCTTCCCATGGGCAACCTTGTTGCTGAGGGACGGCGGGCCCTTATTCGCAATATGTGGACCGAACGAATCAAAGGTGCAAAGCGAAATGTTGAGGTATATAAGTTTGCATTTCCTGTTCATTTTCCTTAGTTTACAGCTTGAAGATGGAACTTTTAAATCTGAAAAGTTTGATTTGTTCCCTCTTCCACTGGGTTGTGGGTAATCTGGTGAGTTTTTAGGAGATAAGCTTGGAATGCCACCGTTGCATTGTTCATCCATCTAATGTTCCTTGACCTATGTAAATGGAACTAATGACTAACAGTGTGTTTCTAACATGAGGATCACATAGAGATTGGAGCTCTATGAAAAACATTGCAGTAACAGGGTTATTTCAGAGGACTTTATTTTTATTTTTATTAAATGATATTCAAAGCATGCATTCTGAATGGCTTCTGGCCGACAATAAAGGTTATAGTAATTATTGGATAGATAATGGCGTTTGAGAAATTTATGACTGCAATAGATAGGTTGTGAGGGGATGGTAAATTTACCAAGTCATACATGGCTGGCTTAAGTCAAAATGATGGTACCATGAGAAGATACTCCTACAAAATATTTTTTGGCTTGAATAGAAAGACAACTGTATAGGTTCTGTCCAATCCTCCTTTGATTGTGAAGTCAAACTGTATCGGACGAAATAGAAACTATTCGGGTATGGATGTGGGTCTAAGTTGTATTGGACACTTTTGCCTTGAATTTTCAATTCTAGAACTATGTAGCTCGACTCTTCAATTTCAAATTAAAAATAATATTTTTATTTTAAATATAAAAAAATATCAAATAAATAAAAACTTAATTTAAATAAATTTTTTGAATGGAATTATTTTAAAATGTGAAAGCTACATAAAATAAATAAATTTAATTTTAAATATAAGTTATTTTATAAAAATTGCCACTGTATATTTTATTCGACTATATGATACAAGGTTGTTGCCACAAGATGTACATACTAATTATTTTAAATTCCGTCCGATATAACTATATTTATCCTCTTTGATGCGGTACACAGAACATGCCACTATAGGCCTATTCATGCATCATGCTTGAAACTTATGCATATTGCCAAAAAGCCAAAAAGGCTTGATGAATACCTTTTGTTTGTGTACTTTCAGTTGTACAAATTTATCCAAGAAAATGACTTGGATGCAGTGGGTCAGAGGAATTATCATGCTCAACTTTCTGCCTTTCATATGCTCTAAAGATATTATTGTAGCTTCTTTATGACATATTGCTCTAGTTTAAGCTTTGTTTTCTTTGATCAATTTGTGTTGAGGTTTTTATCTTCCCTGGAGTTAAACTTTGCAGCTTCTCTGGTCAACTATGTGTTACTTTAGGGTTTAGATTCTATCTGTACATGTATGTGTAACATAAACATGCAATGCATATGCTCAAAAGTATTTGTGTTCACTCACATTCAGCTTTTGGGCACATGCTGCTTGTCTTGGCAATGACGAGCAATAGGCAGCACTATTTCCTTCCGTATATCTTGATATGGTGTGTAAACATAAATGCATGCTTACGAATTTCCTTGGCTGACTTGTTGAAGGTGATTGTGTCTATTGATGCTTTGACTGTTAAGTTTCCTTCTTTCTAACCTTTGCTGTGCTTGAATATTTAGGTCTGGCAGGTAATTTTAGCTGTTAGAGCACTCGTGTTACCTCCTACAGAAGATACTGAAACCTGGCTCAAGTTTGCTTCCCTGTGCCGCAAATGTGGGCGGATAAGTCAGGCTAGATCTACTCTAATCAAACTCTTACAGGTCTCTACCCGTGTTTATTTCACAGAAATTTTTTTCTTGTGGGTTTAAATTTTATTCCCTTTGCTGAAGGTTATTTTGAATTTTTACAGTATGACCCTGAGACATCTCATGAAAGCCTGCGGTACCATGGGCCCCCTCAAGTAATGCTCGCGTACTTGGAATACCAGTGGTCCCTCGGAGAGGACCATAAGCGCAAGGAAGCCTTTGTCAGGCTGCAGGTATAACATAGTTCTCCTTGTGTACAGTGTTATACTATCTTGAACTAGTGCTTGTTTATTTTAAAGTCTTATCTTGTATTTTCTTGCCCCCTGCTTTACTGTTTAGAATCTAACTAAAGAGCTTTCAAGTTCGCCAAGTATTCAACAAGTTACACCATCTGGCTTGACAAGCAGTGATAATTTGGGTGTCCCTCTCCTTGCTCGTGCGTATCTTAAGCTTGGAACCTGGCAGTGGGCTCTACCTCCTGGACTGGATGATGATTCTATACAAGGTAGCATATGCTTACAATCTTCAATTTCTGAATACCATCGAGAAACACTATACATACTTTTGCTGATTAGTCTTTTAAATTAAATGTAGAAATCCTTACCGCATTTGGAAATGCCACTAAATGTGCCAATAAGTGGGCAAAGGCTTGGCATACATGGGCGTTGTTCAATACAGCAGTAATGTCTCATTACACTTTAAGAGGTTATCCCAATTCAGCACAATTTGTTGTTGCTGCTGTCACTGGATATTTTCATTCAATAGCATGTGCAGCAAATGCTACAGGTGTTGATGACAGTTTACAGGTAAGTATTTATTTGAATGAAGCAGCACTTTAGGAATTTTCCATATTCCTAATCTGGTTGTGTCAACTTTTCTACCTTACCACACCACTTGCTTTGTTTGAGCTTATATGCACGAGAGGCCACATGTGTATTTTGTGCAAAATGCATGCTTACAGAGGATCCTTAGGAACATATTCATAGTTCAAATGAAAATTAAATTTTTTGTAAGAGTAATTTGAAGTTCTTATCCGGAGGTTCTCATGTTTTTAACCCCTACCCGTCATCTACTTCTGCCACAAGATACATATTGGATTGAATTATAATTATTCTGTATAGCTTCTACTACTGTTTAGGCCCAACAGAAATTTCTACATACCCTTACAATTTTTGTTATGTACAATACTGCTGCACAGCCAAACATATGATTGTAATGTATGGTCATGGTCTTATATATTAGTCAACAAACATGCCTTTGAAGGCATTTTGAATAGATGCAGGTAAATCTAAGACTATTCTTATTTTAAATTTATTTTAAAATGAAGCTGGTCATTCAATCATTAGGTTTATCCTCTGATAATCTTATATATCTAAATTCAAAACCTACAATTTTCAATCATTTGGCACTTAAAAAAAAATTTCCTTCCAATTTATTTCCATGATTTGGTTCTTGAAATCCCCCACCCACCACCACCACCACCACAAAACAAAATATTGTAATTACTACTAAAAATTTGCAGTCTGAACAGAAGAAAGTTCAATTACCAAATTGAATCAAAGTTAAAAGCTTAGGTTGCAAATTTAATAAGAAAAGCTTTTAGGTAGTAAATGAGATGACTAAGTTATGAACTTCCATGATTCTGCTTTTGTTATTGTTTTATTTTCATGGACTATTTTGAATGGTTGGCCATCTTTACATAGGATATTCTGCGTCTCCTCACACTGTGGTTCAACCATGGAGCTAGTGCAGAAGTCCAAATGGCACTGCAGAAAGGATTTGCACTGGTTAATATCAACACATGGCTTGTGGTTTTGCCTCAAATAATTGCCAGGATACATTCAAATAACCGTGCTGTGAGAGAACTCATACAATCCCTTTTAGTGCGAATTGGACAGAGTCATCCACAGGTTTGCTTTTCATGCCTGCTGTACTTCTTGATTTTCAAGATCATGATTTTGTAGTAGAGATTTTTATGGATTGATGCAAAACAAGGATTCATGCGAATAGATTTCAAACATGTTGCCATGTGGTGCCAATTTACTCGCATCTTTTGAACTATCTTCATATAGGTTGCTGTTGTTTTATGCCCATGAGTTTCATTCCTTCGTACTCATCCCAGCCACATGATAACCCCATGTAATATGCTTCTTCACCATTACTGTTAAAAAAGAAAAAAATGCAAAGCAATTTAGAGGGGAAAAGAAGGATGAATTTGCAGGATAGTGTCATGTGCTAAAGCATTTATTAGATCAACAAGAGCGTAATACATGCATCTCTAAGCGCACTACATGTTAAATTGTCTACTGCATCCATGTTTAGACTTTTGAATATGGAAGTTCGTACCTTTTGCAGGCTCTTATGTATCCTCTGCTTGTGGCATGCAAATCAATAAGTAACTTACGGAGAGCAGCTGCTCAAGAAGTGGTCGATAAAGTTCGGCAGCATAGCGGCACTCTTGTGGATCAGGTGAAATAATATTAACAATTTAGTTTCGACTAGGTCTTCCTTGTTTTGTTGTTTATTTTTAATTCTAGTTTGTTTCTTTCTATACAGGCACAACTTGTATCTAAGGAACTAATCAGGGTCGCAATACTTTGGCATGAGACGTGGCATGAAGCGCTTGAGGAAGCTAGTCGTTTATATTTTGGGGAACATAACATAGAGGGGATGCTGAAGGTTTTGGAGCCCCTGCATGAAATGCTCGAGGAAGGGGTTATGACAACCAATATTACTATAAAAGAGAGAGCATTCATCGAGGTTGCGAGCCAATTCAATTTTTTTCTTTGGTGACTTTCAATATGTAGTGTGAGATTTATGCTGTATTCTATTCAATATATTAACCTATTGCACCAATTTGTTTTGTATGCATTTAATATGGAAGTCCGGATATCCAAAATTTGATATAACTTCACGACAACAAAGATCTTGAATTCTTACAAAGCTTCCCTGTTTGGCATTGTCAATCGTTCCAAAGTTTGGTTGAAAAAAACTAACTATTTTACCTTGATGTTATCTTTAGGCATATCGACGTGAATTGCTTGAGGCGTATGAATGTTGCATGAAGTACAAGAGGACAGGGAAGGATGCCGAGCTTACTCAGGTAAGCATACCATCATGAGCTGTATTGTATTTTCCTTGGAGTTGGAAAACCCAATTTTAATGCTGTAATTTTTTCCCAATTTAATGAATTTTATGCTGCTTATCCAAAATAAATAAATAATCACAAAAGTCAGCAGTATATTTGTTCTGAATTCAGAAATTAGCAGCTGACGAATAGCTTCAATTTTATCAAATATTCTAATAAAAGAACAAAAACCAGTGATTAACTGTGCAATAAAAAGCATTGTTCCTTCTCCTTTATGGAAGTCATAGATGTGTTATGACCTTTTACTCCTTCCACCTTCCTTTTTAGTATTAACTTTTGAATCTTTTACTTTTGAATAAGGTACATGTGATGCTTTAAAATTTTATTTTAGGGGACCATGTTATTTTGCCCTAATATTGTTTAATACAGTTTATCTCACCCTGTAAATTTATTACATGGATCTGATATATGTATATGTGTTACTTTGTATAAGTGTACAACTGGTAAGGAGTGCTGAAGGAAGCTTGCTCACATCAGTCATTAGATATGTCTTTAATACTTTGGATGAAAATAGACCTCATGAAGTATCATATTGCCCACCTCCCTGTCTGTAAATGAATTATAAGACTTATGGGTGTTATTTATTTGTTTTTAATTATCTAAATGCTAATGGTTTATGCCTTGATTAGGCATGGGATCTTTATTATCATGTGTTCAAAAGAATAGATAAGCAGCTTCAAAGTCTCACTACGTTGGACTTGCAGGTAAGACTTAAGAACCCAGCCCCAAACGCCCCCCCCCCCCTCTTCCGGCGGGAAAAAAATAAATTAGAAGGCCTCCTTTCTTGCATTTTTTGTCGTAGAGTCACTGACATATGGTTTTATACTAGTCTGTCTCCCCCGAGTTGCTAGAATGTCGAGACTTGGAGCTGGCTGTCCCTGGGACATATCGTGCTGGTAAGAAATAAGCAAGGTTCTATGCAGTATGTTATATCAACCTGTTCCTGTGTAAAACAAACAATTAATTCATGTTTCAGACTCGCCAGTGGTGACAATTGCAGCTTTTGCATCTCAGCTTGTTGTCATAACATCTAAACAGCGACCTAGAAAATTGACCATCCATGGGAGTGATGGTGAGGATTATGCCTTCTTATTAAAGGGGCATGAGGATTTGCGGCAAGATGAACGTGTCATGCAGGTATTCTCTTCTTTTTTGTGAGTATGATATGCCCTGGGTTGGTAGGTTCCTTGATACCTTTGTTTTTTTTATTTCAAGAATAACTATATTCCCAGCCCTTTCAACAACTTAGTGCAGTTTATTATTTTCAGCTGTTTGGTTTGGTGAATACTCTACTGGAAAATTCTAGAAAAACATCCGAAAAAGATCTGTCAATTCAACGATATTCTGTCATTCCATTATCTCCAAACAGTGGTTTAATCGGTTGGGTCCCAAACTGTGATACCCTCCACCATCTCATTCGTGAGTATAGGGAAGCCAGAAAGGTCTGTTGATGAAGTCCAATATCTATGCATGTGAGCTTGTGAATGTGCATGTTCTTTCGTTATGTGGCAGTGATTAGCGTGCTTTAACACTGCTCCAATTTTCAGATTACCTTGAATCAAGAGCACAAATATATGTTGAGTTTTGCACCAGATTATGATCATTTGCCACTCATGGCGAAAGTTGAAGTGTTTGAGTATGCTTTGCAAAATACAGAAGGCAATGACCTATCAAGGGTATCAATTCTTATCTATTATGTATTATATTCATTATTTTGTATCCCTTTTGATGCACATGTTATCCCAAGAGTGCTGTAAATGCTTTCTGTAGGTGCTTTGGTTGAAAAGTCGTACTTCTGAGGTATGGTTGGAAAGGAGAACGAATTACACAAGAAGTCTAGCTGTCATGAGCATGGTGTGTACTTACTTTGCGTTATATGCTGCTGCTTTGTTTTGGTTATATATGTAATTTCGCTGCTTCTTTTTGGTCATATATGTAATTTCATTTAGGGCTCGTTTTGTCACGAGTTTCCTTTTCAAGTTCTATTTTCTAATATTTGAGACTAATTTTTTATTTTTAATTATTTTTTTATGAAAACAAAATTTCTTTTCGTAATGAGTTTTGTTTCTGTTTTCTTGAATATGAAACAAAACACAAAAAACTTCGCTTGGTAAATTTTTATTTTATTTTTTTATTTTCTTAATATTCATTTTTGTTTTTTTATATTATCAATTTTAATTTAATTCTGTTGAGTGCGGTGATAGAGAATATGAATAGAATTTGAAATTATATTTGTGAAAAGTTGGTGTTAAAAGTATTTGAAATATGAAAACATTACACAAGTTTTTGAAAGTTTGTTTTTTTCTTTTTTTAAGTTTCAAATTTAAGCTAAAAAGTGCAACTCAGTTCCAACTAAAATGAAGATGGAAAAGAAAACTAGTTACCATATAACATTAAATTCAAAAATTTGAGTTTGAACCCATGTCACATTACAGAAAGAGCTCTTAGTTTTTTTTCTTCAAAGTGAATTCAATCTGCTGGTCTCCATGAATAGTACAATAGTAATTACATTCGTTAATGAAGATCTGTAAATGATCTAAGATATCTTTTTAATACATGCCAAAGGTGATCTTCTATGATCCTTTGATTTTTCTTCCTTCCCTTTTTCTTTTTGGCCCTGTGAAGTATTGAATCTTAAAAATTCCTCGTGTATATATCTTGGTTTTCTGAACTTAATCAATTTCAATTCATTTCAGGTTGGTTACCTTCTTGGTTTAGGTGATCGCCACCCAAGTAATCTAATGCTGCACCGTTATAGGTACCTTATGAATCACCAGCAGATGCATGTATTACTCACAGAAACTTTCTTGCATCTCCTACTTATGTTTAATTCCTTTTCTGTCAGTGGGAAGATCTTACATATTGATTTCGGAGACTGCTTTGAAGCTTCTATGAACCGTGAAAAGTTCCCAGAGAAGGCATTATTCAATGCATTATGAATTGCCATGTTCCTGGTTTTCAATTTTTTCCAGATTGTAACATGTAATAAAAATTTGCAGGTTCCCTTCCGGTTGACCAGAATGCTTGTGAAAGCCATGGAGGTTAGTGGCATTGAGGGTAACTTCCGTTCAACTTGTGAAAATGTGATGCAAGTTCTTCGAACAAATAAAGATAGTGTTATGGCCATGATGGAGGTATGGACATGTAGATACTTTGCTTCTGTTTGTCTAGATTATACACATTTACAATGGTTGCATACATCGACTACCATGTTTTTTGGATATTGTATTACATGTATTTGTTTGTTTGTGGTTGTGGAGAAAGAAATCTATCCCAAGTAGCATATAGTAGATAATTTGATCTAGAATAGAATTCAATGTAGCTTGTAAATCACAGAAAAAATAGCCAAGAAAATCTTTCGAAGAATTCAGCCCGATAGAAGATATCATAATTTATTCACACACAAAAAAAAGGAGGCCTGAGCGCCTACAATTTTTATGTCTATCAGATTATCTTTATGACTAAATCCAGCTAACTCTGACCTCTTAGATCAGACCTAGTTTAAGTCCTTAAAAGTAAATCAGAAGAAAAAATATTGCTGAAATACAGTGAACATATACATGCTGTAGTATCCACTACAATCAACTAATAAATAAATAAATCTAATTATAGTTGAGAAACTAAAGAATAGCATAGCAGAGGTACATCTATCAAGACTTCTGATAATTAGTTATATGCCTAGTTTTATAAAAATTAAAATTAAAATCTTCTCAAGCAGGGTAATATGGGTAATCTACATAATGCCTCTCTAAATGTAAATGATAAGAAGCTAGATGGAACTGAGTATAACCTTCCTTCCATAGCGTTTTTAGACCTACAATGTCGGATTCCTTGTGTATACATGTGATTAAGAAACATATAAATTCATCGTGTCGTGGCTGCTACAGGCCTAGTTGTTTTGACAAAGTGTAGATGGAACTTAAGAATTCTCATTCAGTCTATAAAATGAAGGCACTAATTCTGCAGTTCACATACAGGCTTTTGTTCATGATCCCCTAATCAATTGGCGTCTTTTCAACTTCAATGAAGTTCCACAAATGTCAATGTTGGCGAGCACTCATGGTCCTGCTGTCATGAATGCTGAAGACCCTGCTCCAAATAGAGACCTTCCACAACCTCAACGAGGTGCTCGTGAAAGGGAACTTCTTCAGGTATTTTCTTCTTTTGTTGGGAAGTTTAATGTGAAGCTGTGTAATGTGCTCAGCTGTCTCTTTTCCTCCTTAAATAGGCTGTTCATCAACTTGGTGATGCAAATGAGGTCTTAAATGAGCGTGCTGTGGTTGTAATGGCTAGGATGAGTAATAAGCTTACTGGACGTGACTTTTCTACCAGCTCTTCCATTCCCTCCAGCTCAGCACAACATGCTGTAGACCACAGTACCTTATTTTCTGGAGAAACTCGCGAAGTTGAACATGGTTTATCTGTCAAGCTGCAAGTTCAAAAGTTGATTATACAAGCTAAATCTCATGAAAATTTATGCCAAAATTATGTTGGGTAAGTTTTTTCTCTCCCCCCCCTCTCCTCTTCGCTCTCTCTTCCCCCCCAAATATAACCTAAATTCACTCCCTACGCTAATCGAACTCGAGACCTTCATGATGGAGGTCCTCCCTAACCACAACTAGCACATCCCCTTGGGGACATGTCGAGTGATATTTCGATGAAATATTTTATATATGCTAGTCTTGATTAAGTATTTTATATGTGCTAGTCTTGACCTCCATTTGATTGGATAGAATTCTTTTAAGCTTTTATGAGCGAGAGTGTTCATGAACTATTTTATGATTTCACTCATAGTTAAAAAAAAAACGTACGGAGTCGAGGCGGCTAATGACGGCCTTGAGGCTAGTGCCTCTATGTAATTTGAGATATACGCCTTTTATTGTGAGGCATACACCTTGAGGCTATGTGCCTTGAGACAACATGAGGTTTTAAAGTCTTTTTCATGAAACAATAGGGGGTCAATTTGTGTGATTTTTAATTTAGGTCCAGATTTTTTTATAAAAGCCTAATAGCCATTAAATGAAAAAAAATGAAATAAAAAGAAAAATAAGAAATAAAAGTCATTTCATAAAGCCGATTAAGCACATTTGGATGAATTTCTTGGTTTATATTATATATAACAAGAAACTCAAACATAAACATATGAAACTTAAAGCATTCAAAGAAAACGAGGATCTTTGGGTACTTAAAGATGTGCCATTGGTGATGGAGACCTAAAAAAACCTACAACTAAGGGATATAAATGAGCTTGATTATGAGCGTTTGGTTGGAGGAAAGAAAACATCACACCATCACATCAAAAAAGCGAAGAATCTTCTAAAACTAAGACAAAATCCACCACTAAATATTAAGAGAAAAATAAGTAAAGATGATGAAGATGAATAAGACCTACAAAATGATATTTAAGTAATGGAGCTATTACCAATGTGATGTACTTTGAGGTTTATGCATTGGACACTTAAAGAAAACGACTTTATACTTAAAATAGTATTTTCAACATTGATTCCACTAACTAGAAGGTTAGGATAATTTTTTATAATTTTTTTAGCTGTAAGCAAATCTATTATATTGTAGACAACTGCAATTGGAATAACCAAAAGGTGTTGCTACCATCACTTCTTGCTATTAGCATGACGAGCATGTTTTTATCTTAGATGCATGGTCTTGTGTTATAAATAAATAACACCCTGCCTTTGAATTAGAGTGGGGTATGACTCCCTATGCGAAGGGTTGATGCTATTTTACTGTTTTGTAAGGGTGTTAGATGTATTGTTTTCCCATTTTTAATTTGTGCCCCATCTCTTAGTATATAATAGTAACAGAGTAGTGGTCTTTTGTTAATCATTCATGAAAGATGTCATCAATAATCCAATTTTTATAAGAACCCCAATTATATTATATAATAATAACACGAATAGCTTTTTCACTTCAGTTCATATATAGTCAATTTATTCACATGATTTTATTTTTAACCCATTTCTAAAAAAATATGTTGTTTACCTAGAATATAATGATAATTACGATGCTATTCTGATCATAATCACTATGCTTCTTTCAGGTGGTGTCCTTTCTGGTAAGCTAGGTGTAACGGTCCGCGAGTAGCGTTCTGATCGTGACACTAAGCTTGGTTGTACAGTATAGATATGTTTGTGTATAGGTAAGAGTTAGCTCTCAGGGGACTTGAGAAATCCTTTTCATTTATTGTAAGTTAATAAATGAAATGTATAGAATCTATAAACAAAGCCTGGTAATGTTGCTGTGTATGTCATAATAAAACTTGTATTAAAACTCTTCTTCCTGAATTAGACTTAAATTGTAGTTGGACTTGGAAATGTTTTATTTCTTTCATGCCTGTTATCTGTAGAAGGCAGATATTAAGAAGGCCCAACCAAAGTCTTGAACTTTTGAAATATCTGTACAACAAAAGAACCTGTTAAAACAGCAATCAGAATTTAATTGCTGCTTTCCGAAGTGATGATACCGTTTGCTATTGAACCATACGATGATACCAATTACTAAACTATCCCCATTGATTTTAAGTTTTAATCGACATACTAATTGCTATATTCAGTTCAAAAACTAATCCCAATTCTTTCATTTAAGGCTAAATTTGATCAAACAAATGTCTGCAGTCTAAAGAGGAAATTACTAGCCTTTCAAAAACAGTTTTCAGTTGTTATAGGACTCGTTTTTCTTTTTCAAGTCATCTTTGAATCGCCCCAGTTCATTTAGGAAATATAGGGTGACTCGTAATCTTTTTTAAAGAAGCCTTTTAAGTTTTTTTTTAAATAAAAATAAAAGAGCATTAACATATAACTAATTAAATTCATCAATTATTTTTATTTTTTATGTATTTTTATCAATTGACTTGTACCATAGAATGGGTGTCGATGCATTTTGGCGCATTATGGGTAGAATCGCAATCGTTTCATGTTAAAAATTACTATTACTATTTTTTTTTTTTTCAAGTAATTTTTATTAATATATATTCAATAGTGTTTTAGATTTTGATTGCATATTTTAAAAATTTACATGCAAATATGTCGTTATTTATAAATTAGTATTTTTTTCATTTTTTTATAAAAATTAAATCTAATCTTATAAGAGTTATGGCTTTCTTATATAATATTGAAAAAAAATCTTTATTTAAAAGTTATAAATGAAAAGACAGCAAACAACACATAAATACTGTTATTTGTATTATATTTTGATTTTAAAATATATTACAGAACTCACACTCTTGATCCAAACTGACCATCATGTACTGCTAATTTTTTTTTAATTTAATAGCACTATAAATTTTTATCAAATGATTATTCTCACAAAACATAAATAAAAAAATTAATTATTTAATAAAAAAATCATAATCGTTATAATTAGTATGTCGATCTCAACCCCTAATTCAAGGAAAAAAAACTTAAAAATTCAAGAAAAAAAATTCTTACTAGCACTCATTTTTCTTCTTTTTCAAGTTATCTTTGAGTCACATCAATCTGTTCATTTTGTTTTTAATTTTCTTAAGAATTCATTTAGGAAATCAAGTCAAAAAAGCCTTTTGAATTATATTTCTTGTAATTTTTTATTTCACCAAACTTTTTTAAATAATAAATCAAGTCAAAAAAATTCTTTTATTTCACCAAAATTTGTTTAATTATTATCCTTTTGAAAAATAATAGTACCAAGGGAATATTTAGAAATAAAAATAAAAAATCATTAAAAAACAGCATATAATTATTAAATTTATTATCAAACATAACCTAAATTTTTTTAATTAACTTTTGTTTGTAGATGCTTTTTCTAATTGACTTGTAACACAAAACGGATGTGGGTTCAAACCCTCGTAGAGTGAATTGTAATTCTTTCATTTAAAAAAATTATTATTAATTTTTGTTTTTTATTTTTTATGTAATTTTTTATTTCTATATATTTTAAATATTTACTTGCAAATATGTGATCATTATAAATTATTTTTTATTTTTATTGGATAATTTTTATAAAAATTAAATCTAACCTTATGAGTTTCTTATATAATACTGAAAGAAATTTTATATAATAAAAAAATCTTTATTAAAAAACTCATAAATTAAAAGGCAACAAACAAGATACAAATGCTTTTATTTATTTATTTTTATTTGAAAATCACTATAATTTTTTATCAAATGATTATTCTCACAAAATAGAAAGTAAAAAAATTAATTATTTAATAATAAAAAAATCATAATCATTATAGTTAGTATGTCGGTCCTAAACTCTTAAACCCTAATCCAAGGAAAAATTCTTAAACCCTAAACGTCTAATTCCCTAACATCATTCAGAAGAAATTCTTGAGAAATCTTCAGGCATTTCTTTGCATCATAGGGCTTGATAGAGTCAGTTGACATTTGATCATCCAAACGAGTAATAAGATGGGACGAGGATTAAAGGGCTTGGTTAAGAAGACATTGGGGGAAATGAGTTTCAACAGCGGCGGTGGAGCTATCAACTGGTTCCCAGGTCACATGGCTGCAGCCACTCGCGCCATTCGCGATCGCCTCAAGCTCGCCGACTTTGTCATTGAGGTCAGAGACGCTCGCATCCCTTTGTCGTCCGTTAACCAAGACCTTCAGCCTCATCTCTCTTCCAAACGTCGCCTTATTGCTCTCAACAAGAGAGACCTTGCCAATCCCAATATCATGCAAGTAATTTATTTTCTTTACTTTTTGTCGGGTTTATTTGTAGTTGCAATTGAAATTTTCTATTTTTTTGTTTTAATAATTCTTTATTATTGAGAGACTTAACTCAATAGTTTAGCTTCTGTAGAAATGGAGTCGTTATTTTGATTCGTGCCGGCAAGATTGCATTCTCATTAATGCACATAGCAAGAGTTCTGTTAACAAGGTTTGTAATTTTAATTATTGTGTGTTATTGCTTGCCTTATTATCATCGCTATTTTTATTTATGCCTTTTTTGCACATTTGGGTTTCAATTTTCAGATAACCAGTTGAATATGTTTAAGTTATTGAGCTCACTTCTTTTTTCTGTGGTTTATCTGTTGAAGCTTCTAGAGCTTGTTGAATTGAAACTGAAGGAAGTGATTTCTAGGGAGCCTACACTCCTTGTTATGGTTGTTGGTGTTCCAAATGTTGGTAAATCAGCTTTAATCAATTCGATCCATCAAATTGCATCATCTCGCTTTCCTGGTATGTTGTTTAGTTGAGATCTACATTATTATCATGAGATGTTGGAATCATGAAATTACTTTTATTGTAATCAATATAATAGTTAATTTGTGCCATTAATTTGCTTGTTAAATAGTTGTCTTCGATTTCCATCGTAGTGCAGGAGAAAACTAAGAGAGCAAAAGTGGGTCCATTGCCTGGTGTTACGCAGGACATTGCTGGATTCAAGGTCGGGTAGTTTTTGTTGTTATTTTTTTATTTTCACCTTTTAATCGTTCGAGTAGTACATCTGCTGTTTGTGAGTGTGTCCCACCCTCTTTCTTTGTATCGCTATATGCACACTTGCACCTGTACATGCATCATGCATGTGTGTTGCACAGGCAAACATTAATGCTATCATTTGCATTCACCACCGTGATTTATTAGGTTATCAGCAATTTTGCTACTTTTTGACGTCAGCAAGTTGTTATCAACTATCAAAAAGTGCTTCTTTTTGTTTGTTATGCTTTGGCTGGGTAATTGATGTCACTTTAGTCAACGGAATACTGAAAATTGTGTGTATGATGAGATATGTGAGATGGTTTGTTCCTTTTTTTTATTTCTTTGAGTGATCTCATTAATAGCAAAAAAGTGTTCGTTAAAACTGATCCAATGAGTACTCTGGTGGAATTCTTCATAACAGTCGAGGTTGTTAGTATGAAGGTAAAACCATACAAATCTGTGTAATGATAGAGATGCACTTAAACATGATATGTAATTTGTGGAAATTAACATAGTATTTTAATTTAGGATGCAAAGCCGTGGAGGTTTCTTAGATTAAGCAAGTAGTGTCATTTTGTCCATTTGCTTATAACGGGTGTTTTTTAGTCCTTTTCTTTTTTCAAAAAATGCTAAATGAGGACAAATAGTACTGTTAAGGTTATCTTTTTATATTTACTATTTTGAGTAAATATTTTAATAGAGTTATTTTGTCATTTTTTCATTCCATACGTGGGAAATGAAGTGCAATCCAAATGGTTTCATTTTTGCTAAATATTTTCATTCCAAGTTTATCCCCACCAAATCACTTTATTCTAAAATAATAATATTTTTTGACTTAATATATTAAAATAATAATGTCTTTAATTAACACCTTTTATAAAATTAAGGGGACTAAATGACATCGGTTATGAATAAAGGGATTAAATGGCACTACTAGCCTATTGAAAGGGACCTCAATGATACTTTTCTCTTCAAATTTAAACATTGAGAAGAGTGACAAGAAATTGAAAATACAAGCCCACTTTTAATAGAAAATGGTAATAGCAACTTTGATAGACATTCATAATTTGTTTGGATCCAGATATTTAGCACTATACTTTACCACATTATGGTTAGGAAATATAGAGCTTTTTGTTATTAGTCTCCACTACAATTTGATTCTCCCCCCTATCTCCCTCCTTCTCCCCTCATATCCAACTTTAAATTTCATGTACAGATTGCTCATCAACCTAGCATATATGTATTAGATACTCCTGGTGTACTGGTTCCTAGCATCCCAGATATAGAGACAGGGCTGAAGCTTGCTCTTTCAGGTAAATCATTTCCCTTAGATCTCTCCCAAGAAAAATTATTCTTGATGCTATATATGACTGTACATCAATTTGAAACTATGGTTTTAGGCTTTAACAGTGTAAGGGAAAGCTAGATGTTTAAACTTCCTGATTTTGTGAGTATAAAACTATCATTTGAGATAGGGTTTCTCTTCTGTCTTCTAGTCCAGTATATTTGAAGGGGCCAAATCGGAGCTCTCTTCACTTGGGTTCACAAGTAACATATATGAAATAAACAAGGTTTGCTTATCTGTTTTGTGTTAATGATTTATTTTAACATAAAAGTAAATTTGAAAGATAGGAAGTAGGGAATTTCATTTTGCTATTATACCTTTTCGATTCAACTCGGAAGGAAGTCTGGTTTGAGTCTTTGTTATTGGTGCATGACTTCGAATTATGTAAGAAAAAGTTTTTTTTAAATAAAAAAAGCATCAGGAAACCATTTTCTAACTAACACATACCCAAAATAATAATAATAATAATAATGAATAAAAAAAACTATTGAACGAGTTTCCTGATCACTTTTGAAAGAAACTTGAGGCAAAATACTAACAACACTATTATACTATTGAGAATTGCACATGAGACATGACCCCTTGATATTACAAATAACTTCCCCAAGCTATTAAAATCACTTGAAAAGGGATAGCAATCAATAAATATGTATAAAATTAAATAATAATTAAAAATCTTATCATACCGAATTGTAAAACACCGGTATGAAAACATGTGTTCTCTTGACATTGTGGATGAAATTATGCATCATCTTATCAACAAATCAATTTAAAAGGGAGTAAAATGGATAGATATTAATACTGTAAAGATTGATACAGTTTATCTCATTTAGTGCGCTGCAGAAATATAAATTTTTTGGGGATATGTTGTAAGCAGAACTTTTGGATTATGTTATAAATGCTAATTGTAGCCCTTGACAAAATAAAAGTTTTCTTTTCCACAGGATCTGTGAAAGATTCAGTGGTGGGGGAGGAGCGCATTGCTCAATATTTACTTGCAGTATTGAATATTCGAGGGACTCCTCTTCACTGGAAGAGCTGCAATAGTAGAAGGATGGAAGCGATTGAACGTGAATCTGCTCGAAATGTTGAATATAGTCTTAAAGGTCTGCGACAAAGTAGGAGAAAGGCACCAGATAATTCTAGTATTCTATACATTGAGGTAACAGATATCTGTCTCTCTATATGTACGTGCATGAATATATGTTAGAATATATAATGTAATTCACCTGGCGGTAAGATACACGTTCCTCTGCTTCAAGTCACCAATATATATAAATAATATGTTATGTGTTGCCTACCACAAGCCCACACCCAAATGCGCATGCTTAAATGTGAATTATTGGAACTTCTGGTTACATCATTTTCGATTTGGGATTTGCTGGTAGTTTTACGTTTTTCCCAATTTTAAATGACAACTATGTTTTTGCATTTCTAAAATTCTGTCAGTTTTCATAGTATTACATATGATGACATGTTTTGTTGTCTGGCTGATGTTTTTTGCTTCCAGGATGTTGTAGCCGAAGTACAACATGCTTTGTTTATGACTTTGTCAGAATTTAATGGCAATGTTGGAGAAGAGGGTGACTTGGAGGAACTTATAGAACAGCAGTTTGAAGCTCTTCAGAAGGCACTAAAAATATCCCAGAAGGCAACAGAAGCTCGCTTGATGGTATCGAAAAAGTTTCTTACTTTATTTAGGTCCGGTAAACTAGGACCTTTTGTCCTTGATGATGTTCCGGAGACCGACTCATGAGGTCCGGTAAACTAGGACCTTATGTCCTTGATGATGTTCCTGAGACCGACTCATGAAATTTCTTGTATGCTCTATGAGATGTGCTCATCTTAGAAGTAATTTTAAGTTCGGTTAAAACTGGTTTTAGAGAAATGCTTGGCATGAAAATGTTGCAAGTGATTCTGGAGTGGCTCTTTAGTAATAATTTTAGAGAGCGAAATTGCATGTAAAATAACTATATTCAAAGCATATTCTAGAGATTATCAATCATTATTAGAAGTAATTTGCAGGGTTTTACTTAAACTCGGTTGGGTATCAGAGGCTACAATCAAAACATTGTTCTTTTTCACGTTGCTTCGTTCTGACAAGGAGGAAATACACTAATGGCATGTTTTATAGCAAAATTACCCCTTTAAACCTACCTAATTATTTCATATATTTTTCTTTAACCTTTATGCAATATTCCTTAAACCAACTTCTACCATTACAATTGTTTTTGTTATTTATTTGCTCTTAAAAAAAAGAGATATTCTTGTATGTATAATATATGATAAATTTACTTTTCAATAATTTTTAATATTTATTTTTTAAAATTAGGGTAGTAAATTGTTTCGCTATAAATTTAAATGAAAATGAACATTTTGTAAATGTTTATTTTTATTTTTCTTTGTTCCTATTCATCAAGTTTACGTATAACATCAGTTTTTCCTTCTTAATCTGATTATATAAAAATGTTGGTAAACAAGTCATTTCATTCCCGATTAATAAAAACTAACTAAATGGAAAATGTACCACAAAGGAGAAAGAAAAAACGTGGTGGCTATTAGTTAATCTAACTCACACAGGATCTTTCTAATAATTAGAAACTCTCTGCTACGGGAATGGATAAAGGGATGTACAATAATAGTAGCTTTTTATTAATTAAAATAATCAAGTTTGTTTTTTCTTAATCAATCATCATGTATCACATAATTTGTTATATAAAAAGTTAAGTTGTTTTAAATATATTTATTATTTTATAAATAATTTAGCTGAAAAAAAAATAAGATAAGATAAATGAGAAAGCCTCGAACATAAAATCTTATTGGAGGGAGTATATATCCTTTTATTATTTTATACTCTCTAAAGGAAAACAAAGTCAGCTAAATCTTCCTCTTTGTTTATTTTTTTCTTTCTTTATTATGTTTATGGACAACGCTGACTAGTGATTGGTTGGAAGATTTACACTCAGTTATATCTCTAAAGTAAGTGCTCATATCCTCTAATGGCTAAGCTATCAACTCGTGGAAAAAGCTTTTCATATTTAATTAGTAGGTTCTGTGCTTATGATTTTGTATTTAAATTGGGTTTAATTATGTAATAATTTTCTTTATACATAAGTTTTATTTTTAATATCCTCAATAACATACACACATGCTAATTTTTCTTAAAAAAAACTTATTTTTTTAAAAGAATTAAAAATAAAATTAATTAAATAACTAGAATATTTGTCTACGAATGATTTAAATTACACCAAAATCAACCATTTTTTGGATCCAAAATGAAATTTTATTTTGAGAAAGTATATTTTTATAGTATTTTAAAAAAAAATATTAAGGTGTTTACACATTTGTAATAAGTTTTCCATCATGAGGGTGAAAATGTCTAAAAATATGAGACGATTGTAACACATTAAATAAAAAATTAGTCATAATTAATTTACAATTAATACGTAAATTAAATACAATTAATATCAAAACACGATACGAACATAATTAACATTATTATGTTAAATTGATTTTTTTAAGCATTTCAATTATGTTTGTTACTAATAGTAATGTTAGGTCACTAAGTAGTGATTAATATCATTATTTATAAATAAAATTATGATAGATTAAAATATATATCATATAATAAATATGATAATTCTAATAATATATATCCAATTATTAAGTTACACTTATTTATTTTATGACATAATCATGATTATTTAATAGTAACATACATCACTTTCCATTTTTTACGCACTCTAAAACTTTATTTTTTGACAAATGTTTATAACGCTACGAAATAATCATAATGCGCTCATTGAATCATATGTAGCCTTATATTTCTTTTTCTATTTACCTGTCACCGTTTTTGAAAATTGTTATTTCCGATTCTAGTAATTCCACTACATACCTTATATATATATATATTTAGAGAGAGAGAGAGAAAGAGAGAGAGAGAGAGTAAGGGCACAACATTAATATATAGCCTTCTGGACTTTTGGTTCATTATTTCATAATTTATATATTTTATATACTGAATTAATTCAATATTCGAGAATGTAGCTTAGTTAATTGATCTTCATCAGCACTTTAAACACATTTGATTCTCCTTTTCTTAGTTGTGTTGATTGTCAATGAGGAATAAGTACTCAATTAGTCAATGAAACATGAGGAACCTAAACATGTGAGGCACCTAAAACTTTTTTGCTCTCCCATTGTTTTAGTGCTTCTATTCATTTAAAGACATGTACTTTGGAGATTTTATGAGAATGATTCGACACATCGTATTGTTTTTTTTTTCTTGAATAAATATCGTATTTAAAACTAGATTTATCGCAATTGAAAAATTATTAAAGTAAATGAAAATGATTTAATATATATATATATATATATATATATATATATATATATATATATATATATATATTAAAGTACTATGGTATAATCTTTTCTTACTACAAAATTATGTTAAAAAGTGATAATAAAGTACAAATAATCTATTTTTTTTAATTTTATGAACTATAATTATTTAAGACATAATAAAATTTATGTAATATAATTAAAAAAATAAAAATAACTTTGTGTAAGATAACTTTTTAGTTCTATATTGGTAAAAAAAAAAAGAGTATAGAATTAACCACTTTTATAATAAGAATGAGATTAACCTAATAAGGTGCATTCTCGTTTTCTTTGTTTACATTCTTAATCTAGCTAGTTGGCAACTAACAAAGACTTCATTAATTTTTCTAATTCAATATTTTTCTTTTATCATATGACTATTATTCGTGTCCTAAATGATGGCTTTTTTAATTAAAGTAACGTTTTATAAAATTAGACAAATAAAAAAAAAGATAAGCTTTTGATGTGACTAAATATATAATTAATTGTCTATTTTCTTTCACATGGGTTAATAAAATAATTGTGGTAGTCTTAGCAGGATACCATAGTGGCTTAGGTTCCAACATCAACCACTTAGCAATAATAAAAAATTCTAGTTAAAAAAAACCATGTCTACACCAAAATGAATATTTTAGATTTAAAAGAGGACTAAATATTTTCTATTTTATTTTTATTGTTTTTATATATTTGTACATTTTGACTTTTTAAGAGATAATGCGAGGAAATGAGATGATGTGGTCATTAAAAAGAAGAATTATCGCACAAAGATTCAAGATATAATAATTTTATTCATTTGTTTGTATTCTAATAACAACTTATTTTTATTTTACCTCTAAACCCTTTATAATGAGTTTTTGACTATTAATCAATTTTGTGTTTGAAGAGTGTTTGAAGAGTTAGGTAGTTGGTGTTAGACAAATGGTACAGGAAGGATATCTTACCTTCCTGAATGTTTTAATTTTTTTAATTTTCAATTAAAACACATAAATTATTCATATTTAAAGTATTATTATATTTTTCCCTAAATTTAATAATAATTCTAAAGAATTGGGTAACTTAGAGATACAAATTATTATTAAAATTGATTAAAATATATATTAAAAAATAACAACTCATGTAAATCGTGTTGACCTATTTGATAAATATGTCGTATCGAATTAATTCATTAATAAAAATATTTTTATTGTGTTGTCTCGTATTATTTTGGATTTTAATTGTCTTATTTTGGGTTATCATGTTGTCGACTTAGAAATTTTTCAATCTCTGTTCGTTCCGTTTGAAGAAATAAAAAATTTTAAATAATTAATCTTTTTAATAAATAAGTTAAAATTGATTGTATCATATAATGTTAAATTATTTCATGTTCGCATCGATCTCATATCATATTATTAAATCATATTAGAAATTGTCTTATCTATTGATAACTTAAATAAGAATCTTTGATATCATATTTTAAAATAAGGTTAAAATATTAGGAAAATGATGAATATGTAGTAATTTTTTTTAATAAAACATAAATTTATTCAAAAGTCAAAGTTATTTGAGAATTTTCTTTTAATGTCAAGTTTCAAAATTAAAATTTTAAAAAAACTTAAAAGTGAAACATATATAATTTAGAGTTTAATTAAAAAACTTAAATATAAATAAATATATATATATATATATATCATTAGACAAAATCATGTGTATAATTTAATATATATCTACCTTTTAATATTTTATTTTAAATTAAAATTTTGTTAACACTCTTACTATATTAAGTCATGGCATATATTTTTTAAAAGAAGAATGACTATATAAATCTTATATTCATTTTAAAAATGACACTTAAATAGTGTATTTATTTTTTTATGTCATCTTAATATTATTATTATTAAAAGGTGACCGTATAAGGATAAATGACAATTTTTGTATATTTTTTAATTTTTTTTATTATAATTTATTAAAGTTAAAACAATCTTTATTTAATGTATATGAAAAATTAAAAGAAATTAATTTTATCATTATACAATCACTTCTTAATAATAATATAAATTGTTATAAAAATAAGTATGAAACATAAGTAACATATTTGCAATGATTATCTTTTTCTCTTTTGGTAATAAATATTTCATCTTTTATGTATTATTTTTCTAATAGATATTTTATTTATATGTTTTTTAAATTTTATTAGAAATATAATAAACACTTAAAATATTTAAAATTTCTAGAGAGAGAGAATTTAATTAATAATAATTTTGATAAAATATTTTTTTTATCTCTAATTGATTCAAAATCTTGTTATGATTAAAGAATCTAATTTCACAATTAATTTTGAAGTTGAGAAATTAATTTTTTTTTAAAAATATATCTTAAAAATTAACTAAGAAGAAAGTTAAAAGAATTGAAATAAATAGTAAGATATTTATTTTCAACTAGTATAATAAAAATTATTAAAAAAGTACGTTTATTATTTTTTTTCTCCCCTTCAAAATTCCAATAGTAACCATATCGATCTATAAAAAAATTGAGAGATGGAGTAATCGACAAATCCCAAAATTACAGATATATTGGAGCCTAACTCTTGGCATATTCCCTCTTCCATTTGTGTAGAGTATATTCCTTAATCCATTAACACAATTTTGTGATAAAATAAGAAAAAAGTCAATTTAATATAAATTATAATATTAGAAAATAAATATTTATCTGTAATATTAATTATTATAATAATATAATTTATAATATAAAAAAGTGTTTGTAAACTTTAAGAAGGTAAATACCCTATCATGAATTTCCAAGTAATTACAATAAAATAATAATAATAATAATAATAGTATTTTTTTTTTAAAACATGGGTGGAAGTTAAAAATCATAAGTTTTAAATTCGTTTAGCATATTTTTCATTAGTTAGATTAATCACGAATTAGGATCATCTATTTTTTTATATTTTTTTAAATATTAGTTATTCATTTTATGCGTACATTGAAATTTATTAATAATATTTTTTAATATTATATTAATAATATAAAAGAACAAATATATTAGTCACATCATTAATGAGATCATGCTATTGAACGAAGCAATTTCCATGCATACATCATAAGTTTATAGTTTTTTCTTTCTTTCTTCCTTTCTCTCCCTCTTTCTTCATCTTCTTCTTATGCAAGTCATAACTTTGGGGTGATTGAGGTGTAGTAATTGGTATCTTATTATTATTATTTTAAAGATGTAATTGGGATGATTAGTGTATATTTATTTATTTTAGTTTAATTTTTAATTAAGTACTCTTAATTTGTGTAAACGAGGGAATGATATTAGGAATCCATGATGCTTTTTTTTACTAATTTGAAAGGAATAAACTCATCCAACTTATTTGTCAGGTGATTCGTGATAGCACACTTGTCTTAAAAAAGAAAAAATCTCCAACAATCGAAAGTCTAAGAAATTGCCTTCCATCTATATTTTGCAAGAAACAGTGTTATATATCTTCTTCTTTTTTTTTTTTTGCTTAATCAATCTTCTTATTTATTATTAATGTTTTTTCGATTTTTTTAAAGAATTTTTTTTATACAAAAGTAAAACATCATGTATAAGAAGTCTTTGTTAATGATTTTTCACCTATCTCATAGTTCTTTAAGGTCTCCTTTCATACATTATATTCGATATCGACAAAAAATTATTTATTTTTAAAAAATATGCTTCTTTTGATTAATAAATGAAAATATTACTTTATATATTTTATGATAATGTTATTTTTATGTGTAGTCTTAGTATATAAACTCATTATCAAGTATTCTCTTACCTTTGGGACTATTTTTCAAGTATCTAACTAAACCTTTTCATGTTACAAAGTCAAATGCAAAAAAATGTAAAAATGCATTTATAATAGATAATGTTATGAACTCGTTTGATACATTAAATCCAATTAATTAAAGATCCTTTAATTAATTGGATGAATAGAATATTATTTTAAATACTATAAAATAAGAATTAAGAATAATGTAAGATTCAAGTAAATAATCTCTCCGAGTGTTTTAAGTTTTTAACGCACCATTTTTATTTTATTTATTTCTGGTTTAATTTAATAGTTTAATAGTTTAAATCAGTCTCTATTTATTTATTTATAGTTTAATTTATTAGTTTAAAAAAATGATATAACATATTTAAATAGTCAATTTTTAAGTTTTTAAATTTTTTTTCAACTATATTTGAAAATAAAATTTTAACATAAATAATTAATGAATCAGTTTTTTAAATAAAAAATTTAAAAATAGAAAAAAATATATAAAAAAATTCTTTTATATCTATGTTGTCACTTAAATTTTATGGACTTAAAAGGTCACACAAAAAAACTATTGAAACTAAATGTTTCATTTTGAAAAATTAGTAAATTTTTGCCTCTGTCTGTTTTTTTAGGATTAAATTATATATTTATAAATGTATTAAAAATTTAATCTTATGAAGACATCAAATACACATAAATATTGATATAATTTTTTTTGTAAAATTTTATAGTAGTTCTAAATATTGACAAAAATTTCTTACATGGATGGGTATTACTATATGATATAAGTGAAAATTTATAGCATATAATTAATAGGATATTTTAATCCATAGTTAAGAATCCATGCGTTGAAATTTGTTTGATCATAGTCTATGAATAAATTGTTTATTCCCCCTTTGTAATTTTGTTCGACAACAACAAAAAATCCATACTATGATTCTGCTTCCTTGTTCTACATTTGAAGACAAAAGTTATTTATTTATTAACATTTGAAGACAAAGTTTGATAAGCTTGACATGTTTAATTTTAGCTTGTAAGGTCTCGAAAAAACCAAATACAAAAGTCAACTTTTATAGTTGTAAGAAATAATTTTTTTTTTTTCAAGTGTTAATTATTATAGGCTGTCAACAAGGATCACTTAAATATAATTCTATTTATCTCAAAATTTATAATTTATAAATAATATATATTATATAAGTATACTCAAACTTATAAATATAATAACCCGTGAGGGGCATTATCGGAAGTAAGTGTAACCACAAAAATCCAAATAGTATTATCTCCGCTTATAAGCTTCCAAAATCCAAATCTTCTATTTGTTTTAAACATCTACTATCCACATAAATAATACATACTATTACCTCTACTTATATATTTTTTTTATTACCAGAAAAAAGTTTGATTAATTTAATCTATCGATCTGTTCAACTAAATCTATTATCAATTAAGTATTATTTTATAGTATATTTTATGCCATATTTTTTTCTTGCATGAACAAATCTTTTTTTCTCTCTCTTCCTTGTTTCTTTTTCCCAGATTTATTTTTAAAATCTTGTGTATCTCTCTCTCTCTTTGTGACATTGTGTTATGCAAGAAAAAAAAAACTGAATATTCCCTGTAAAATCCACTTTTAAGATTAATAATTAAAGGAAGCAAGTAGAATTGTGAGCTATAAAATCCCTGAAAGTTTCTCAATCTTTGTAGTTCAAGAATAGAGAGTGAAAGAGATTAGCTCAACGGTACGTCACATCCTTTTTTCTCTCTTCGTTGAGTTCTACTCACAGGAGAGAGTGAGCGTTCGAAAAAAAAAATAGTAATATCCTTTTTGCTTTAATCACATATTTTTTTGGCTAATTCCTCACATTTTATCCTGAACAGAGTTTACCTTTTCTTTGAGTTTAGGTGACAGCAAAAGATTCATTTTTGGTATTAGGGATTGTTTGCTTTCGAAGTTTTGGGTGGTGGGTATGAGGCTAAACGGTGAAAATCCCATTATAAACGAAGAAGAGGAGGAGTCAAAGGACAGAGATGTTAATTCTCAGTCCTATTCGATGCCTGGAGTTGGGTTTTTTCAGTCACGGAAGCTTGTGGTTGGCTATGCCTTGACCTCCAAGAAGAAAAAGAGCTTCTTACAACCCAAACTTGTTGGCTTGGCTAGGTAATATTATATACCCAAAACCCCAAATTCGATTTTTCATATCTTATTTAAGCTATGTCATTGATTGTTTGTGTTTCTATTCGTAATATCTTCAAACTTTTTTGGGTTTGTTTTCTGGTTTCCTCTTATGTGTGGTGGAAGATTTTGTCCTGCTCATATTTGGTTTGGTTTTGTCTTGTTTTGTACTTTAATTTATTTGCCTTTCTTTGGGGCTAAAAACAAGTGGCTTTTGCAGAAGTGGTAGTGGGGTGGTGGGGATTGGGGATATAAGGATCTTTACATTCAAGTGTAAATTTGTTGGCCTGCCCAATGATCACTTCCTTGACGTTGAACATTTGCAACTGGCTAGTTTTTTTTTTTTTTTTTTGGCTTAGATTATAAGCTCTCACTTCTGGGTATACGGAATCTGGGATGTTTTGCACTCTTTGTTAAATGGGAATATTCCACCATATATACCCTTGGATATGACCGCGATGATAAACATAAAGTCAAGTCTTAGGCTCCCTTATTCCAACTGTTAAGTGTTGACCTTCCTGTCAGATTGTCAGTACAAATTGACATGTCCTCCCATGTTACTCCTACTTTTTAAAACACCGTATCAGACATGTTAATTTTTCAAATATTTTTGGTAAATATTCATCAAAATGGAGTGTCCAAAACCTATGTCGGTGGTGTCATGTCAGTAATTGTTTTTTTCTTTTTTAAATTTTTGCTTGACTGGAGAATAATATGAATATTTCTTATCCTTTTTATTTCTAGACAATAAAGTATGTTGATCCTATGGTGCTTATATTTGCAGATTTTAACCAACCTTTTGACAAACGATGAATTACCTTTTCCCTTTTGTTTGTTGTGCAGGAGTAAGGGGATATTTTTTGTTGCAATTGATTTAAACATGCCACTGCCAGATCAAGGTCCCTTTGATATTGTTATGCATAAGGTTAGAATTGGTTATTCTTTAGGGACCCTGCCCTATCTCATTGTAAATTTGCAATTTAAAAGTGAGATGAGCTGACATGAACTTGACTCACATAAAATTTAGTTGAGTTGAGTTGAAGCATAACTCACCTAAAGTGAGCTAAATCTAAGCGAGCTGGATCAGCTCAATTTATCAGCCAACAGGAGAAAAATGTTTCTGATAAGTTTTTAATTTGTTTCAGTTGTCAGGAAAGGAATGGTGCGAGATTATTGAGGTTTGTCCATGATACTTTTTCTCTGTCTGCCCTTTTCTATGCATTGGAAATGAAATTTTGGTGCTGCATTGTAACTTGTTTCATGTTTTTCTGAATTCCAAGCCTTAAGTTATAGACTAAATTGCAAAAGGTTAAAGTATTTATGACATTGGGCTTCTTGTGGACCTAACTGTTCTCTACTTTATGAAGGATTACAGGCAAAAACATCCGGAAGTAACTGTGCTTGATCCACCTTATGCAATACAACATTTACATAATCGTCAATCCATGCTTCAGAATGTGGCTGAGCTAAACTTGTCAGACTATCATGGTAATTTCTTTTGTTAATAATTTAACTGCCTGGTTTTTGTTTTTAAGATTTATTTTAAAAACTTCTGCTGGTCATTGAAAAAGTTGTTTTAATGTACTGTTGATTCATTGTTTATTTGCAGGCAGAGTTGGCATTCCGAGGCAGTTGGTAGTGACGAAAGATCCATCAACTATTCCATATGAAGTTGCTAAAGCTGGTCTAAACTTGCCACTAGGTAATCCTATCTTCCCCCTAGCCTTGTAGTTTGAAAATGGGAGCTTCTGGATGCTGAGCTAAAATGTTTGCATTTATTAGATTACTCTGGCATGCCATGCGTATGATGTCAGACAATTATAGATTGAATTTTTTGAGAGGTCACTTCTTGTCTCTATGGATAGACGCATCTAGAAATATTGTTATCGTGATGAGATTGTCGTCTTGAAAAATATATACAGCAGTCATTATTTTTGGGTGTTTATCCATACAGTTGCCAAACCACTAATTGTGGATGGAAGTGCCAAATCACATGAATTATACCTTGCTTATGATCATTTCTCCCTCTCAGAGCTTGAACCTCCATTGGTCCTACAGGAATTTGTAAATCATGGTATGGTGTTCGAACCAACAATGACTCCCTTTTGTTTACAATGCACTTGCAATCTGTTGTTTTGATTAGAAATTCATGTTTGTTGCTTCCTTGTAGGGGGTATTCTTTTTAAAATTTACATAGTTGGGGAGACAATAAAGGTGGTAAGGCGATTCTCTCTACCTAATGTTAGTAAACGAGAACTAGAAAAGGTTGCAGGATTGTTTCGTTTCCCGAGGGTTTCATGCGCTGCAGCTACAGCAGATGATGCAGCTTTGGACCCTGATATTGCTGGTGAGAATAATGAAAATATGCATTGAATGATTAAGCTGCTGTTTGAACTACAAATATTTCCGCAACTGCTTCTTTCAAACTGAGCTGAATTTATTTGCAGAACTTCCTCCTCTGCCATTACTGGAGAGGCTTGCAAAGGATCTTCGTCGCCTGCTGGTAAATATCATTCTTTTACTCCAGATATGCCCTTTTAGTATCTTCTGTATTCTCACTCTCCTGTTTTGCTAATGATATGATGCTATTCAGGGCCTCCGGCTGTTCAATATAGATATGATCCGTGAGCATGGAACAAAAGATGTCTTTTATGTCATTGACATCAACTACTTCCCAGGCAAGTACATAGGTTATGTAGTGATTCTATTGAATGTACATTATCTATTAGTTGAAATTCTTGCAGCTTTTTTGAGAGTGTGATTACTGTAACATGTGGTTTGGGAGACATGGGGATGGGTGCGGGGGCAATTTATTTAAGAGTAGAAATGAAAATTTTTGGTTAGGGCATGATTAATGTCAGCTAAATTGAGCCTTTTTGAATTTGGATCAAGTGCAGGTTACGGGAAGATGCCAGATTACGAGCACATTTTTACAGATTTTCTACTAAGCCTCGTTCAGAACAAGTATAAGAAAAGAGCTACTACTTGACCAAGCAAGTAGGTATCGTTGTCCCTTGTGCATGATGTTTGTTGCAGATGTAGGTCTACTCGGAAATTGACGAAGAACAATGACACCTTCTTTTAACTTACTGTAATTTACTGACCGGTACAAAATGCCCTTTGCTTCTCAATCCCCACGAACAAAAGGTTCCACTCGGAAGTCATTTATGTAATTGATAATTTGTGATGTTTCTAGGTAGATGAGCAGCATCACCTTTACGTACGTGTACTGGTACACACTTAGAACCCTTATTGAGGCATTGTGTTTCTCTTCTGGCAAAGCTTTCAAGATATGTAGCAGATCCAATAATGATGAACAAGTGGAATACGCTGCTATGTCTATTCATTTTTAGTTTTTGTAATCTTTCAAGTTTAATTTTATTTGCCTGTTTATTTTAAATGTTTAGCTGAGGAATTTTATGTTCACAAGTTCTTATAATGCTTCATATTTTCTTCTATTTCTATATATAAACTGACGGTCGGTCCTGGTTTTTAGTACAAGTATTGATGACGAGATTCCAAGATCACTTGTATGTCAGTTTTAGTCTTCGTCACGCTTAAAACGTTGTTTGCTTGCATCTACAGCTATTTTTGCATTTGCTGTCATTTGTCCTTTGTTTTTTTTTTTTTAAGAAAAGAAACAAAATCAATTTTGGAGCAATTTTTTATTAAACTTGGCAGACTTCATTAACTAGGATAGAGTTATTATTTTAGTAATTATTATTATTATTCAACAATCATATTGACACTTTAGCTAGTTTTTTTTAACAAATAAATATTTTTTATGATTTGAATCTATGAGTCGTAAGTCATTATGCAAATTCATAGCTATGACCGTAATATTAATAATAATGGAAATGATTTTAGATATTTTTATGTTTGGTTGGACTATTAAGTTATAATGAAATATAAAACATTTTAATAGTAGTAGTATAAATATTTATTTCTATTTTTCTTATACATTTACTTAATCATTTGTTATTTTTTCTTATTTAGAAGTTTGTTTTTTTAATTTTACTTCAATAATTTTATAAATTTTATTTCAATATTATAATTATTTTAATTATATTATTCAAATAAATATAATATCATTTTTATTACGTTTTTATTTTACTAATCAAATACGATCTACTATTATCATTTTTATTACGTTTTTATTTTACGAATCAAATACGATCTTTAGTGTATCATTTTTAACGGTATCTATCTTCTTTTTTTGAACTTAAATTTTTTTTATCTTATTTAAATAATAATATTTTATTATAAATTTTATTAAAATTTGATTTATATTTTGAAAAAAGAAACTCTTTTTTTTTAATTTAAAAGGTAAATAGTCATTTAAGAGACAAATACTTTTTTTTTTCATTTTAAAGGATCAAATCTAACTCGTGACTCGTGAGGAATATATATATTTATATTACTCTTTGGTTCAAATCTTCGTTCTGTTGGGGAATTTTTATATCATAAAATATTGATAGCTCCTTGCAATCAATAATTTTGTCATATTTCTAAGGGTAGTTGGCCGTTAAATTTGTGCAGCATCAGCAGATAAGGGCATTTTGGTCATTTCCTTAATGTTTATATCGATCACTGTTTCAAGTCAACTTTCATCGCATTATTTCTCTTGTAAACTCCGTAAAAAAAGAAGGAAAAAAAAAACCTATCTTGAAAGAGTTGTTAATCCAAAAATATCCCAAAATTCACAAAGATAACCCTTTTTTTGTTCTCAGTCGACCGAGATACCTTTTATACTTGTAACTTTGACCTTATTGGCATTAAGGGCAGCCTTTAATTAGAACTTGCCATTATTGGTTCCAATTTTTTATCAAGAAATTCACTTTCATAGTAGCTCAATAACATGGAGGCCATGGCCATTGCAAGCAACACCGTTTCTATGTTTGGTCGTATTACTAAGAACACCAGTTTTAAGTTAGAGAAAGGGGTTTTTGAAATACAATTTGTGCGTCAAGGGAATTTTTGCAATGCTTTGAAGTTGAAGACGAAGGTTAGCAATAGAGTAAAGGCAATGGTGCAAGTGGGTCTGGAGGAGTCTTCTAGTGTATCAAATTTAAAAGGGTTAGAGGAAAGTTTGAAGCTTGATGTTGTTTCAGAGAGAGAATTGAGAGAAAAGGGGTTTTTGGGTTTGAGGAAGACCAAACTTGTATGTACAATAGGACCAGCTTGCTGTTCATTGGAGGATTTGGAGAAGCTGGCTTTGGGAGGAATGAATGTGGCAAGGTTGAATATGTGTCATAACACAAGAGAATGGCACAAAGATGTGATTAGGAAGTTAAAAAGGTTGAATGAGGAAAGGGGTTTCTGTGTTTCTGTTATGATTGATACTGAAGGTAGTCAAATTCACGTGGTTGATCATGGAGCTCCTTCTTCTGTCAAAGCAGAGATACAAAAATTACTACCCTTTTAGTAATTTTGAATTTATATTAAAAAAATTAAAACTAGGTGGTACTGGTAATTTTTTGGGAAATCTAGAAAGTTAACAATCTAATGTTTTTTTTTTTTTCCTTTTCAATTTATCAGGAAGGTTCAATCTGGTTATTTACTGCAGAAAAGTTTGATGGTTCTCTTCCATTCACTGTTCAAGCTAACTATGAAGGTTTCTCCGAAGGTATTGCCATTATTGATTATTGGAGGAATGATTATAATGACACTCTTTAACACAATCTGGTATACACTCTTTCACATTTGGCATTGTATTTTTCATTTAAAGGAAAGCTTAATGTTAGAAAGAAATGACACGTGAACGAGAGAAGTGAGATTTAAGAGTGTCGTTTGCATTCCTCAATTGATATTTGGGTCAAAAGATTAGCTCTTCCCTTTTCCTTTCTGTTCAACTGGTAATGGAGTGTTTTTTTTTTTTGGTCCTTGTTATGTTTTATATTAAATTTTTCGCAGGTATCAGAGTTGGTGATGAACTGGTTATTGATGGTGGAATGGCTTGCTTTGAAGTCATTGAAAAGAATGAAAGTGATTTGCGTTGCAAGTGCACAGACCCTGGTTTATTCTTACCTCGAGCCAAATTTAGCTTTTGGAGAGATGGAAAGCTTGTAGAGAGGAATCATGAGCTCCCTACTTTGTCAACGAAGGTCGATTTCGTTTGCATTATTTTGCATATGCCATTATACCAATTAGTTTTATCTTACAGTAGGTGGCGGGCTGAATGCGCTAACTGACTGTCTGGTTGGAGATGATTTCTCATGGAATGTTTCATATTGCTATCTAAATTGCATAGTAAATGCTTTTTATGTTTTAAGACATTTTGATGACCATGCCATCTATTGTTTGTCTAATTTACAGGATTGGGCTGACATAGAGTTTGGAATTTCTGAAGGGGTTGATTTTATTGCATTGTCCTTTGTAAACAATGCTGATTCTGTCAGGCATCTAAAGAACTACCTTTTAACCGAATCAACAAGGTAAAATATTTCAGGGTTTCGACCCCATGGAAGTGTATATATACATATCCTTCTTAAATTGCATCAGTAATAGTATGAATATATTTCTTGGTTATTCTGATTTCATAAAAGAGTTAGTAAACAGTATCAAAGGCATTCACATTCCAATTCCATTTGATAAAACATTTTGGATAGTAAACGCACCTTTAGAGTTTATTGGTTGTATCTGTCATCGTATTCCTTGAATTCATTTGCTTTCAGTTCTGTAGTTTTTAAATATATTATTTCCTATTATCTTTTGAGACCTAAGGCCAATCTTTACATTGATAGATCTGTAAGAGTATTGGCCAAAATCGAAAGCTTGGAATCTCTTCAGAGATTGGGAGAAATTGTAGAGACTTCTGATGGTATCATGATTGCTAGAGGCGACCTTGGAGTTGAAGTCCCCCTTGAGCAGATACCAACTGTTCAACAGAAAATAATTGAAGTTTGCAGGCAACTAAACAAACCCGTAATTGTAGCCTCTCAACTTCTTGAGTCAATGGTAGAATACCCAACTCCAACACGAGCAGAGGTAATACCATGAATAGAGCTTAAGAGCACTGCTTATACAACTGATGACGTTTTGGTGGAGAGATCAGAATCCATCTAAGGAATTGATTATATGTTTTGTTGAAATAGGTTGCAGATGTTTCAGAAGTTGTTCGACAGTATGCAGATGCCTTAATGTTGTCTGGTGAATCAGCCATTGGATCATATGGACAGAAGGCTCTTTCAGTCCTTCAGATGACCAGCAGTCGAATGGAAATATGGAGCCGTGAGGAGAACCAACAAATTCTTAAACAACAAGAACTTGGAATTTCTTTACCTGATCGCGTGCTGAGCAGATATGCAATTCTGCTGTTGATATTGGTACGTTGACTTATCCTATAAACTCCTCTCATTTTCTAAGCTATGCAAAAACAACTAGAGAGTAGATACCTATGTGAAAATATGCATTTTATGCATTGCTGCACGGAAACTTCATTTCACATTTTCTAGAAGTCTGACCTAACAATTACTACTATATTGGAAACACCTCTCTCTCTCTCTCTCTCTCTCTCTCTCTCTCTCTCTCTCTAACATGTCATGCTCTTTTTGCAGCCAACAACCTTGCCGTGGATGCCATCTTTGTATATACAAAAAGTGGACACATGGCATCATTTCTGTCAAGGAATCGTCCAAATCCTCCCATATTTGCATTCACGAATGATGAGAACACCTGCATGGCTCTGAATTTGCAATGGGGAGTTATCCCTCTACTTGTTGATTTATCAGATGATATGGAAGCTAACATATCAACTACAATTGATCTTATAAAATCAAAGGGGTTGATAAAGATAGGAGACTCAGTATTGGTGGTCTCAGATGTTATTCCCACACGTGCTACTCCAATGTCATTCCAATCTATCCAGGTAAAGACAATTGAGATGTGGAAACTGAAGTCCAAAGCATAGATTTTCTGCATTTGTAGCATATCTGAATATCTTGTTGAATGTTTTGCTTGTTTCAGACATAACTTTGTTTCGTATGCTAAATTTCTTTTCAAGACTATGAAGGAATGGTATGTGATAAACAAATTGTGTTTTTTGAGTTATACTCTTAGGTAAATGTTGCACTTAAGAGTGGTTGTGGTTGTGGTTTTGGTCTATCATTTGAATGTAATAGGTGCTTCAATTATATGAGAAAAGTTAATAAATACCCTTTTGAAATTTTTTGAGCTTGAGTTCATACTATTAGCATCAAATGTATTTATAATGAACTAAAAAGAGTGTCCTAACAACCAAAATTCTAACCAAGCATAATTAGCTCGGTCATTTTCATGTTCTCCACGATTAGGCAAATACCTAGTGTTTGAAGCCAAGAAGTACGAGCATTAAAATGTGATAAAAAAACTGTGCACGATTTGACAACAATACAACACTAGGTTGATAACTTTAGATTGTTCTTATTCTTATTTTTAATATGGGACAAGGTTATAAAAGAAACAGTGTTTATTTTGTTTAAAGTTCTACTGAAGTAATAATTTATCTTGTTTAGAGTTTTTTTTTTTTTTTTTTGTGTATTACTAGAATCTCACTTAGAAATTTTATGAACTATTCTAAGGATTTTTTACTATAAATAATTAGGCCTTATAAGTATACGAAATTCAAAAAAATAATCAATTTAGTAATATTAAAGAAGTTTTCTTCTTTTTTGTTTCTCCTATTTCTAATATTTTAAGAATATTTTTTCTTTCGTTTGAAAGTTGAATTTCCCTTATTCGTGATATAGAGGAATATTTTTAAGCTAGTTTTACTCTAGAATTGTTATGGTATTCATCTAAAGATAGATAATATAGTTAGGTTAGTCTTATTCTAGATTTGTTAGAGTGATTACGTAGATGATAGTCTCTTTGTATTTGTTTCTTAACATAATTACGAGAATCTCTTGCAAAAAAGTGAGTATGGTTAGTGTGAACTTTATTCATCTCTTTATCATTTCCTAAGTGTTTCATATTATTGGTGCATTCGTGTTTTCGTTCTGCGTCAAGTGGTATCAAAGCGAGATAAATGTTAGTCCAATAGAGCGTAATAAAGGTATTTCATGAAAAAAAATTCGAGAATTTCGTCAAGAACTTAATCAAGTTTTTGATAAAATGTTTACATGATTGGTGTTATTAAACAAAAATATGAATCAATCTCCTGTTCAAAAAAAAATTATGAAAAAACTCAAAATCAAAATCTTACTAGAGTTGAAAAGATGATTTAACACAGCATTAGATATAAGTCGTCAAAAAAAAAAACCAACCTAAAGCTTTAAAAGTAGAAGATAAATCTTTTGAAAACAAGGTTTTTGAGATAATTTTAGTCGAAGACAAAAATATCATATTATTAAGGCCAACAAATTTATATTAGAGATCAATCAAATTCAAAAGTAAGACTTTGAAGAATAACTTTATAAGGTAAGTTAGTCACAATACTTGTAGATGTTTTTTAAATTAAAGAATCATTCAAATATCACTACTTTCAAACGCAATCAATTATCTAACATCACAATAAATTATTATTCAAAACAACAAAATTTGTCAAATAATTTTCAAGCTACAAAGTCATATTTCATTATTCCATAACTTGTTCAAAAATATTAATTTTAAAGTTAAGTGGTTAATATTGTTCGAAGAAGTGGAACAATAAGTATTATTGTTCTCATTTGAAGAAAATTCGAGGATGAGTTTTAAATAAATGGAAGAGAATAATACGGGACAAGATTAGAAAATAAAAGGTAGTCTATTTTAGATCGAGTTCTACTAAAGTAATAATTTATTTTGTTTAGAGTTTTTTTTTTGTGTGTATATATTAAAGTAACGTATATAAATTTTATGAACTATTTTAGAGATTTTTTAATTATAAATAAATAGATACTATGTTTGCATAAGATATCATAGAAAATAATCAACTTAGTAATATTAAAGAAGTTTTCTTCTTTCTTGTTTTTTATGTTTCTAATATTTTAGGAATAATTTTTCTTTGTTCCATTTAGAAGTTGAAATCCTCTTATCCGTGAGATAGAGAAATATCTTTAGGTTAGTTTTATTCTAAAATTGTTAGGATACTCGTCTATAGATAGATTTTATACTTAGTTTTATCATATTCTAAATTTACTAGAGTACTTGCTTAGATAATAATCTATTTATGTTTGTTTCATAACACAAATACGACTACCTCTTATCAAAGAGTAAGTATGTCTAGTTTAAACTTTACTCTTTTTCTTATTTCCTAAGTGCTTCCATATTATTGGTGTATTCGTGGTTCCGTCTTGTATCTCTTTTGATACCTTTTTATTATTATTTTCAATTGGGATACATAAAATACTTCTATTTAAATTAATGATACACATTTTGATTAATTTCAACATAAATTTCAATGAATTATGGTAGTTTAGAGGTATATTTTCTTAGAGGTATCAATGTATCATTATTGTTAAAATTTATCAAAATGTGTACCAGTAACTTAAATAAAGATATTTTATGTCTTATTTGAAAATAAGAACCAAAAGGAATTTCTAAGAAAAAAAAACATAAATAATTCAAATCTATCAATTCTAAAACAACCTCTTTTCGTCCAAATAATTACGGGATAATGAATTTAAATTGTAGGGTTCAAATTTATGTTTTGAGGTTCGGTATTAAATTTTCAATATCAAATTTTGTCCTTTCAAGATTGAAAATAATATGAACCCTTTTATGGTTATTCTGTGATTGTTTTTTAAATTGCCAATATCTTTCCCATATCCATTAGGAGAAGGCTAGACATTTCAATTTTTTTTTTAAAAGGTTGAATAGTTTACAATTTAATTTAAAGTTTTTGTTAATAAAAAAAAGGAAAAATAGTCTCTTTTTTCTTCAGAAATTATTAAAATAACTTTTATAACACTTAAAATAATAAAATAACACAGGTTAAATTAGAAGTAATTTAATATTAAATATATTAATTTATATCTAATTCAATTAAATAGTGTTTAAAATAAAATAATAGGATATGTGTTTTTTAAATAAAAAATATATATGAGGTAGATATAAGCATTATTATTTTTATAGTTATAAATTAAAAAAAATTATTATTTTTACATTTTTTAATAAATGTGCATTTTATTTCATTTTATTTTTTAAAATGGTATATTTTAATTCGAACATTTTATACTCTAGCAATGTACATTTAACATAAATTTGCATTTTAATCTTATAAAAGTTTCTATTTCGTTGATAACATTGCATTACATCCATGCTAATATTAAAAAACAAAACAAAATCTTGAGATTAATATTAATATTTCCTCAGTAAGAAAAAAAAAATCAATAATTCAATATATATTCTCAGCCAGCCAACACCAACATTTTCATTCTCATTCCAATCCCAAACTTCTCAACTTGTAGCCACAAAACCACCTGGACGAACCACGCCATTCACTGTGCAGACTAGTAATAGATAGCACTTCTACGCTAAACTACGCCCCAATCATGACCACTTACAAGTTACAACTTGCTTGTTCTAGAGGAGAAAAATAGAACAAACTCCTCGCTCTCAATTCTCAACAAAAACAAAAAAGAAAAAGGCCTCCTTTATTTATTTATTGATTTCCGATTTGAAGTTTCAGCTGAGAATAAAGAAAAGAAATTAATTTTTCATTGATGCAGACAAAAGAGTGATGGCCTCTTCACAAATCTTCAAATACACTCTATCTCCTATTTCTGTTTCCCAACCGAAATTTCCCGGAAAATCGATTGGGTTTTTCTCTGAATCCGATTCCAGGAAAACGATTCTCAGGTTACCTAATTGTAGGAGCTCAAGATATTTTCTGGGCAAGAGGTTTAGGGTCTGTTATGCAGCTCAAGAACCCCAAAATGATAGCAATGGCAAGTTTACATTTATTTATCTATTTGCTTTTCTGTTACGAATTTTTCATTTACTTTCTAATCAATTTTTCAAAAGGAAAAAATATAGTGTTTTAACTAATATGAAGGACTGGGTTTATACGGATAATAGATTCTTACTTTCCTAGTTGATTATTTTATTTGTAATTGTGATTTAGATAATATTAAGTTTGTACTTCTTTCGATTGAAATACGATTTTCTCATTTAGGGCTTGTTTTGTAAACAATTTATAAACTCAAAGTTTTGAAAATGTGTGTTATTTAGTAATTAATTCTATTTTTTAAATTCAAAATTAGATTTTAACCTTACATTCATTTTTTATGCTTTTTGAAACTCTAAAAACTATATTCTATGTTGACTTTTCATTAGTTAACTTGGAGTGAAATAAGAAAGTAAACTTTTTAACCCACGAGCTTTTGTTTTGTTATTTTTCTTGAATGAATTTGAAAACAGAAAATAAGAAAACATAAGTTGAAAATAGGACTCGTTACAAAATGAGCCCTTAGTTGCTATTAGCGATCAGTTCACAACTCACAAGTGAATTGTTTTAAAAGTAAAGAGAGATGTGTTTGTTTGTATGAAATGAAGAAAACAGAGGAACATAATTAGAGTCAAGTTTAAGTCAAAAGGGCATAGGTTATTATACATTCAGATTGTTAACTAACATTAGTGTACTGATTTTCTTGTGCTTCTTTGTGGCATTAGCATGCTAAATATTTTAATCATGCATTTAAGATATTGATAGGAAATTTCAAATTATATAACCATTATCTCATAATAAATGTGGTTTCAGGTGAAGAACCCCCTGAGTCATTGTTTATGAAGGAACTAAAGAGGAGGGGTATGACTCCCACTTCATTGCTAGAGGACACCAAGAGAAGTGACTATGGACTCGATGATGGGATGAGGGAAGAAGGAAGTGCTTACTCTCAAAGAAATGCGGTATCAACTGAAGTTGAGAAAGGTATTGCTAATCAAAGAGAGCGTTCCATGATGCTGAACAGCGAAGGCCTTGAGGTAACCCACCTTTTCTCTTTAGCAGCTTGTTAACATTACCAAAATTAAGCTACAACCGATTTTTGCTCTCCAAATATTCGATCTTATAAAATCATGATGTCATATTCTGTACAAGCTCTGATATGATCATGTTTCAACTTGAATAATGAGTGTCTCAAATGCACGTTTTCTTAAAGTGATTATGATTTTATGTTCAGTGCATGTAGAGGAAATGAGTTGTAATATATAACTTAACTCACAAGACACACAAAGTTTCAAAATCTTGAATTTACAGCGAAATATCAGAGTCAGACACAATTGTGCCTAAGTAGCATATCTTCACTTCCTAGTTCTAACTTTTTTCCCTTAATAACCAAATCAAAAAAATGAGAGAAAATTTCTTAGTAAATTACTAGCATGTGCATTCTCTAACCAATCAAGCCTAAATATGCTTTTTGGTTCTTTGTGAACTTTTGAATCTGACCTGAACTAGTTAGTTTCGTAGTTCATTTAGATATACCAGTATCACAATATTCTGCTGAGCAAAAGGTAGCCATGGTGACTGGAACAGAAACCACAAGGTCGGAATGTGGAGAACTGAGCCACTGAGGGTGTCGTCTGACATTCATCTTGATGTTGCAAGGAGGAAGATACAAAATTACTCTTATAAAAAAATTCTGCATTGCTTGTATCTCATTTACTAACAAAATTGCAACAATTGATGTGAGTTGAATGTGGGCCAAACTTAAATTTGCATGCATCTCTTTAATGCCACTATCCAGAAACTTTTCAGTGGCTGGAATAGCTGACAATACGAGAAATCCCACTTAAATACTAACCGAGTTCATATTTTGTTTGGTGCCAGTATCGCTACTCTTAAGCCCTTTGCAATGTGTTTCAAGCAATAGTTTATTGCAATAGTAATTGTTGCTTACATTTGTTTTATCTTTGTAATTTTCATTAGCTGTAATATCATATGATCACTATACCTAGAGAATGGATTCAAAATATGAACTAGGTCTTAAAAAATTTCACCTGTTCCTTTTCAGGGCTTAGTTCCTCGGGCAAAACTATTGCTAACACTTGGAGGAACATTCTTCTTGGCATTTTGGCCATTGATTCTCATTTCTATATCATTCTTCTATGCTCTCTATTTCGTAAGTCTACCTTTTCTACATTTGGTATGTTAATTGTTTCCATCTTATTATGGCCTTAGCGGATGTAATCACCTTATCCAACATGTAGTACAACTACTTAATAATCGATCAAAATAACAGGGTTTTTTTAAGATTTTTTTCTGTAAGTTCACAGTTACAGCTAGCTCTATACATATAGGCTTTCCATACCTGGTGTAGGACCAAAAGGATGGGGAGGAAAAGAGATAGAGATCAAGATCATGAAATCACACTTATAACATAGCAGTTTTCCTTTTTGACCTCCTTTCACGACCTTCCATTTTTGACCCCTTTTCACTACCTTCCATTTTTGGCCCCTAGTCAATTTACATTCAAAACTTAACAGTGAACATGTGTTCAAAAATGAAACTCATTTGAACACATGTTCAAGAGTAGTCTCCATAATCCAAAACTTTTCTTGGAGGCATAGCACGATTTGTTGGAGTTCCGGCAACTTTTGTACTTTTGAACGCATGTATAAAATAAAAATATTTTTGACCATGTGTTCAAAAGTTCTTAAAAGGGTCAAAATGGAAGCACAATTTGATAGGATCATCTCATGTAATATTCTCCTAATAATACTACTAAATTCCTAGCCTATGGAACCCAAGTGGTATCCTAATGGTGAATCCCCCTTCCTCCGAGCTGAGAGGGAAAAGGTTTGATTCTCCCTGCCCCAATCCCCTAAGTATCATTTGATAAAAAAACTAAAAAGGAGAGAGAAAAAAAAAACAGTCTGTGGCTACAGTAGATGAAGAGTTTCACATCAACGGTTTTGGATATCATTTTGATGGAAAATGTTTGTAGTATAGTTTTAGCCCAAGGTTGAAGATATCCAAATTTCTGGATGAAATCACATGCATGTAAAATGTTATTTGTTTGTGATGTGAGATGATAAAATGATTGTCGGACCATGGGTCAATTAGATTGTCATTTAGGTTGATGTATACGTTAAGTTGTGATAAACTTTCAGACCGGTTGCTAATTTTTTTTTTGGCTAAAGTATCCTACTACAACTTACCCCTCTCTCTGCATTGATGAAAGGTGAAGATTGTTTATTATGATTGATTCTTGAACTAGTTGCTAATTTTCAGCTATAGTAGTCTTGTATAATGCATGTTTCTAAACCAAGACCAACATATGATAGACCTAAGTATAAAGGGTTATTCTTATACATGCTGCTTATGCAGGCAAAAAAATTAGAGACACCAGTTTTGTTATGCATTATAGAAGCTGAGCGTACATATATAGTTTCAATGTTCTGTATAAAAGCTAATTTACTGGTCACTCTCTTTGACAGTTCTTTGGACCAACCTTTGTGCATGATGGAAGCCAAACCCCAATTTCTCCACCGCAGTATGTTGATCCTTACGCACTTCTGGAAGATGAAAGGATTTCGCTAGTACCTCCTCATATAAACTAGGGATTTACTGTTAAAGCTTTTTTAGATGCTTAAACTCCAATTATAATGACAAAAAGTAGTGGGCTACTGCAAAACGGAGGATGAGCTTGTATGGTAGGTTTCATTATCTACATCATTGACTCTATTTTTTGATGTATAAATCTCAAAAATTTAGTTTCTAGTAAAAATTTCGTTTGACATGCTTGGATACTGATAATTCCAGTTTCTTATATAGAGTTTAGAAGGTAAGTTTTCTTTAGCATCTTTTGTGCACGAACTATACAAGTTAAACAGAGTCCCATGTTTCCCTATTTTAGATTCTGATGCTTAGTGTCAATGTAGCACAAAAGAAGTTATCTGTCCTATATGTTTATTGACCTGAATACCACATTAGTTTGGTCCGGAACAAAGCAATAATTTCCCTTGGGGAGAAATCATCATCAGTTAATTTCTCATCCTCTTTCTTCAACTTAACCGTTTGAATCACACAACACATAATCTCTTTTTCCTAAAGAAAATATTTGTCAATAATTTTATTAATATAATTGGAAGTTGGGAAGGTACAATATCTATGTTCTTTCTTTTCAGAAAAATAACAAGGTTTATTAAAACAAAAGCTAGGGGGAATTTCATGAATACCTCTCACCTTTTATAATCACAAATGTTAATTCATTTTTAACAGATGTTAAAACTATCTATAAATTAATAATAATTTTATATAAAAATACAAATTTAAAAATTAATTATATTTTTATGTAAAGAAAATATTATTTTATCTATATTGTCTAAAAAATCCTATACTCTTATCAAATATGAATTAAAAAAGAGGAAAAAATTAGATATTTTCTTCCTCTCTCATGGCCACCACATCAAGAGAGTTGCAAATTTGCAATATCTATCTCTTATCCAATTTTCAAATAACCCACTCCATATCACCTAACTCTTGTCCAATTCCATTTTTCTACCAAAATAATGCATCAATCTATTTTTATTGTTACAAAAAAGAATGTTGAATTAGCTTCTTGAGATAGAAAGATGTAGATTGTTATTTTTATTATAGGTTACCATGAACTTTATGTTTATTTACACGACTATGAATGTTAACTCTGTATAAGAACTCGTTAGTTTTTGAATTTTAGATTGATTGGTTTATAAATTCTTACTTTGTTAGGTGTGATGACTCTTATGTTCTATAACAATATGTATCTTCCACTCTTCTTTGCTTTTCTTTACGGTTATACTTTGTGATTGATACAATGTTTTTAAAGTGAGGTACCATATAACTGGAAGTAAACACATGACTTCAATTATAGTCGATTGTCGTCATTTTATTAATCCATATGTAACATTCTAAACACAAATTTGATATTTGTTGCATACGAAGTTCAATTTTCTTCACCAAAGAAAATATAAAGATTTTGGTCAAATAAGATTTAATACTTGTGTGGAGTTTTATTTTCAAACCTTATATAATAATTATTATTTTTTAACATAAAATTATATATTTAACACATTATAAAATGTAGTATATATATATATATAAGGGGATATTAAACTTGTACGATAAGAGGTTTAATATTCTTTATACATCGTATAAAATTTACATATATTTTTTATTCAAATATCATGACTCTTTACCACCTCACTATCATAAACTCAAATTTAATCTCAACATTTTCTTTACTTAAAAAAATGGAACTTTTAAGTGTTTTTTTTAATGAATGCATAGATAAATAACTAATTGAAAGGTAATATTGAATAAGCACAATTACACTAACCATAACAATACATTAAAACAAAGAGCAATTTCATACCATTGACATCAACATCCAAGTAACATAACAAAATAAGTAAAACAGCTTTAAACATAACATCGCATTAGGGCATCAGCATTGTAGTAGTAGTAGTACACAGAACGTAAAAAGAAAACAAACTCAACAATCAAGAACGGACAGAACAGATAAGATATTATGAATTTTTAGTATTCGTCTCCTTCATCGTCCTCACCTTCAGCAGATTCAGCACCAACCTCCTCATAATCCTTCTCAAGGGCAGCAAGATCCTCACGGGCTTCAGAGAATTCTCCTTCCTCCATACCCTCACCCACATACCAGTGAACAAAAGCACGCTTAGCATACATCAGATCAAACTTGTGGTCAATTCTAGAGAATACCTCAGCCACACTGGTCGAGTTTGAGATCATACAAACAGCTCTCTGCACCTTGGCAAGGTCACCCCCTGGAACTACAGTGGGTGGCTGGTAGTTGATACCACACTTAAACCCTGTTGGGCACCAGTCAACAAACTGAATGGTTCGCTTTGTCTTGATTGTAGCCACAGCAGCATTCACATCCTTGGGGACAACATCACCACGATACATAAGGCAGCATGCCATATACTTCCCATGGCGAGGATCACATTTAGCCATCATAGATGAGGGTTCAAAAGCACTGTTAGTGATTTCAGCAACAGACAGTTGCTCATGGTAAGCTTTCTCAGCAGAGATAACAGGTGCGTAGGATGAAAGCATAAAGTGGATTCTAGGATAAGGGACCAAGTTAGTCTGGAATTCAGTCACGTCCACATTCAAGGCACCATCGAATCTCAGAGAGGCAGTCAACGAGGAGATAACCTAAAAGAGAAAGAAAAAATTCAGCTGACCCCTCCATATCTGATAGAACATTCAACAGATATTACATTATTATACGAGCTAAAATTTACCTGAGAAACAAGGCGATTAAGGTTTGTGTAGGTAGGTCGCTCAATGTCAAGAGAGCGCCTGCAAATATCATAAATGGCCTCATTGTCAAGAAGAACAGCAACATCAGTGTGCTCCAAGAGGGAATGGGTTGATAGAACACTGTTATATGGCTCAACAACAGAGGTGGAGACTTGTGGGGAGGGGTAAACTGTGAAACCAAGCTTTGATTTCTTTCCATAATCAACTGACAGACGCTCCAAGAGTAGGGAGCCAAGACCAGATCCAGTACCACCACCAACAGCATTGAAGACAAGGAATCCTTGGAGCCCAGTGCAGTTGTCAGCAAGCTTTCGGATGCGATCCAGACAGAGATCAACAATCTCCTTACCAACTGAAATGGGAAAATTCTTGTTAAATATTATAACAGGATGTGTACTGAAATAAGCATACAATTGGAAAAGGGATGAGTTTGGAACACACTTGTGTAGTGACCACGAGCAAAATTGTTAGCTGCGTCTTCCTTGCCACTGATAAGCTGCTCAGGGTGGAAGAGCTGGCGATAGGTTCCAGTCCTAACTTCATCAATCACAGTGGGCTCAAGATCAACAAAAACAGCACGAGGGACATGCTTCCCTGCACCAGTTTCACTGAAAAAGGTGTTGAAAGCATCATCACCTCCGCCAACAGTCTTGTCACTAGGCATTTGGCCATCAGGCTGTATTAAACACATCAGGTTTCAGTAAATAATTAATGAAAGTAGCAGATACTATAAAATGTTTCAGAAACTAATCAGATGAACAGATGTCGTTAAAAATTGAACTTAGCATAAAATTCAATATTTAGTTTCACAGAAAATTAGACTACACTGAACAAAGATTCTTAAACTAGGTGAAACGAAATCTAATAAAATCATTTACACAAACTATCTTAACCTACTGAATATTAAGATTTATCAAAACAGAATCATTTACATAAAAGTTATTCTGCTATTAGATCCGACGTTTTACGTCACAGAAGACCTAGATCTATACATATTCAGTAATTCTCAAAAACAATAGCAACCATTACCGATATAGATATTCAAATTCACATTTCCAGGCATATCTACGAATACATTAACAAAACCTATGAGAAACATCAAAGAAATACGAATCTAATGCAATTTTAAGCCAGGCCTAGAAACACATCAAGTACAAAGCAATTATTTTTAACTTTGACATCCAAAAATGCAACATAAAAACACAGATTGATAGAAAAACTAGAAAGAAATAAATAAGATACCTGGATTCCATGCTCGAGACAGTAGAGCTCCCAGCAAGCATTGCCGACCTGGATACCGGCCTGACCGATGTGGATCGAAATGCACTCTCTCATTTTCTCGTATTGAAATGAAAATCGAAAACAAAAGAGTTGATTAAAGAGAACACAAACAAGAAGGAGATTTCAAGAAACAAATTGAAGGCGTTTATTAAGACGCCTCCTAAAGAACCCTTGTTTGTGCGATAGATCTGAATGTACGAGTGCTTGATTTCGAAAATGTTTATTTATAGAAGGAGATGATAAGGTCATGGCCTTTTCCCAGATAGATATTTTAACCATTCGGATTTGATTTGGTATTTTGGTTTAGGGCTGCAGAGAACAGACGGCCAAGATCGCATGTTGGCTGAATCTAATTGGCTGTTTTGTGGTTAGCGTAACCAACTACTAAAGTTATGGTTGGTACCCGATCATTATTTGAAAATTGAAATCATTTTTGCCGCTTAAGGGCCCGTTACGGAATTTTGTGTTTGTTTGGATATGGAATTGGCTTGTCCTCCCTTTGGACTGGACTCTACACATTCAGGAAGTAGCATTTAATTGGATTATTTAAGGTTGTGTTTGGTAAAGATTTTAATTTTTGATTTTTTGAAATAAGATGTTTGATAATAATTTTTTATTTTAGTTTTTATATTTTTAAGGAATTATTTCTAAAATAGTGGTGATTTATAAATCTTTAAAAAAATTAATTAATTAAATTTTTTATTTCTAATTTTTTTTTTCATTTGTATTGAATATTTCTTCTAGATAGTAAATTATGACTTTTGAATGAATGAATCTTAGAAAAAAAATGAATTAAAATATCGTTTAAATGTCGTCGTTATTTAAATGTTTTTTTTTTGGCTAAAACGTATTAGATATTGTTAGTAAAATGTCAAATAAAATATAAAAATTATCAATTATTGATTTTTTTATTCTATTTTCTAAGTAATAATTTCAATTCAATTTTTTCTTATTTTGATAAAAGAGACTATATTTTTTTATTATTATTTTGTAGCATATTTGTTGTACGTTTAAAATGAATAAGCAAAACTATAAATTATTGTATTTAATTACAAATTATATTTGAGATCCATACAAATAAGTTAATATAGAGGAAACCATGTCATGAATCTTAAAACAATACGGGATGATTTAGATATACATGACTATTGTGTCTTTGTAGATAACAATGTTTCATATTCAATCATTGAATCTACATGATAGAGTTTCAACCTAACCAAACACACAAATAAAAGGAATCAATTCTAATTCTTTTTCATTCCCTCCAACTAAATACAACATAAGAAGACAAGTGTTTTAATTATTACATTTGCACAAGTCCAATAAAAGTATTATTAAAAAAACTTACTACATTAACAACTAAGTAACTAAATAAACAAACGTTATTAATGTTCAAACTCTTCATTTACATGTAATTTATCGTGATCTTTCTCGTAATTTTTCGTTTTAAACTTTTATTAAATTTTTCAATTAAAGTTACAACTTGTCAATTGACACCTGTTGTTATATGTAATAAATAGTTTTATTTACTTATTATATAATATAAAAAAAATTATAATAATTAAAAATAAATATAATTATGTAGAAATGTTCTTAGATTCTTTTTGTTTCATAACTTTTGTTGTTGATTGTTTATAGTTGGTGTGTTGGTTAACTCTAACTGATTCTGAGTTCTTTAACATTCTTCCTCGAGTTGGAATATATGTTAATTATTCCTAACTTATTAAGTAAACTCGATAACTATGAAAAACTTACCCCATGTTTGATTGATTAGAATGGAATGGAATCAGAATTGATTACTTCCAATTTTATATTTGATTAGACTGAAACGTAAAAATAGAATGAAATCGATTTCTAAAAGAGAAGGAATCACAATTTCTTCTTCCCATTAAGGAATCATGATTTAATTCTTATCTTAATTTTTTTTCAATTTTTCCACACATTATTAGTGAATATGACCTAACAAAATGTAGTTTTGAGTGAGTTTGGCTACTGAAACTAAGTTTAAATACAAAAATAAAATTATATTATTAAAATTAGAAATACATAAATATAAATATATATATATAAATTATAAATACAAAATTTATATAACATAAAATTTAAATAAAATAAAAAATAAGGTTTATGTATCACAAAATGTCCTTAAGATAAATTTTCAACTTATCATTAATATTAAAAAAATTACATAAACTTATCTTCTCGAATACAATGATCAAATAATAATAAACTTATATCCCAGTCAATTATCCCATGAATTTTAAGTATTTGAATTCTATTTAAATAAATTAATTCTAGATAGAAAATAAAATAAAAATACTTTTTTTTATTTTTCCCATACTTATCTTTTATGTTTTTCTTTATCCGTTTTCCGTCAGTTTCTTTCTTTTTATTTCTTTCCTCTGTCACTTCCCTATCTTCTCTCACTTCTATTTAACTTCTCTGTTACTTCTATTTCACTTATATGTTAGTCTCTTTTTCTTGTCCTTTTAAAGACAAATAAACAAGAAAATTAAAAAAAAAAAAAGGGCTCGATCGAGTAAAATAAAGAGAATTAAACAGAAATGATAGATTAAACAAAACGGTTCTGTAAGAATCTCTAATGGACCACGGAAAACGATCCAAAAAATTAATTGTACATTCAAACTTTTCAACGATATTTAGGATTAATGAAAATTGATAATTTATTTTAAATCAAATTTTTACACGAAAATATAGTTAAACGTTTTAAAACCAACATAAAATAGATAGGTGTTACTTTTTTAATATTCCACTGTAAAAATATATTTACATTATTGACTCACAAGTAGACGTGATGTCTTTGAACTATTCTTTCATTTATGTAAATGATAACATACTTTTAACAATAGTCTTTCTTAACACAATTAAGTTTTCACGATTATGTTCGTTTTAGTCGTAAACATACGCCCGGTTCTATAAGAGTAGTTAAAGAATTGATTCATATACAATTCTTTTTCGAAGCCGCCCCACTCCTTCCTCATATAGGTGATCTTTTATTTATAAAAGTAATCCGTAAAGAGTAACTCGTATACTCCGCTCAATATTCTCTTCGTAAGAATCATTAAAAGCCTTAACTTACCTTATATCTTACGGGTATCACTGTTTTCATCATAAGAATGAACTTGAGGGTAAATCCACACATTGATCTCATTAAGTCTTTACAATTAAGTTGTCCCTTTGAACTTCGATTTTGGGATCTCTTCTTTAAATATGACTCTTCTTAATTAGTGAGTATTACTAATCCTATTTATAATAGAAAATATATTTATCAATTATATAGAAGTTTTCTTAATTAATGAGTATTACTAATCATATTTGTAATAGAAAAAATATTTATCAATTACATAGGATTAAGGGTTTTAATTTTTCTTATAAATAAATCTCATTACCTATTGTTTCAATCAACCTTACAAGAATATTATTATATTCTTCTTAATTTCTCTCTCTTGTTTTACAAATATAATATCATAATTTTTTAGGTTTTTTTATTTAATTAATCTATCAAATATTGATGGTTATGTTTGATTGATTAATAAACCTAATTATTTTATGATACTTTGATAAAATGTTCTTATGACTTCTTCTTTATTTTTGTTTTTAAATTATTATATCAAATAATTGTTTTTGTCATATCATAGTTATTTGATTTGATTATTAATCTTTAAAGAAAATATTTTTATTGAACATGTGCTTGATCTTTTTGCTCTAGGATTTACTGGTTGATTTGATTTAAGTGTCATATATTTTGAATCATCTAATTATGATTATTCATTATTAAATTCGTTCTAAAATACACATGGACACTTGTGTTTTTGTGCTGATCTTTTTAGAGTTAATTTGAGAACATATCTAATTGGTAGGAAGTTTATTGGAATGTTAGTTTGAAAACGGTTCCCGCTAATATTGGACACTGTGAAAATAGAGTAAGGGCTCGTAAATAAGGTATATTGGGGCAGTATCCTAATAAGGGTAGCATACGACTGAGTTTGTACTAAAACATTTGATTTTCATAGTGGAAAGTTAGGTGGTCCGATGGACGGGTGGTTTTCCTCTTAGGTCATGGTTGTGACCTAAGTTGTTTCTACTTAAAAATGTCGTGTGTTATTCTCTTATTTCCGCATTTTATTTTACACATGATTGCATACTTTGTCACTTTGTTTAGGTTATCAAATTATAAATTGATAAAATTAAAAATAACTTATTCATTCCCTTCTAGATTAATGAGGTCCGTATTTTATAAAATTTCAATATTTAACAAAAATGCACTTGTGATACTTGAACTTTTTCCATTGTAACCAAAAAAATTTCAAACTAATTATAAACTTTACAATTTGTTTTCATCACGATCCTCAATTTTTATTTTTATTCTTTAGATTCATTTTGTATTAAATTACAATAATTTATTATTAAATTTTTTACATTTATGTTATATTTGATGCATTATATAATATATAAGTTAAGTATAATTATATTATATTGAATTATATTATAGTTATTTTATACAATATTTGATTATAACTCATATAATATAATTAGTTAAAATTAATTATAAATGTTTTAACAAAAAAATTTATATTTAAAATATTATTTAATTTATTTTATATAGTTTTGTTACCTATAATAATAATTTTATTATAAAAATTTATATAAATCAATATTTAATTTATTTTTTATATATTTTTTCTTTTATAAATAAAAAATTAATAAAGTTTAATATGAAGTTTAATTATAAACACACAACTTTTCATTCATTTTTTTAAAATTATAATACGTGATACATCATAAATTATAATTAAACATTTATATTTATTTTCTTGTAAAAAGATAATAATATTTTGTAATAATTTTTATTATTATCAAAATAAAAATATATAAATTATCTAGTATTAATTACAACTAAATACTATTATTATATTATAAAATTCTCATCAATAAAAACTAACGGTAATCATAACAAATTTTGTTGTTATGATATCAACGATGACGAGTACAATTAAGTGGCAAAACTGTAAATATCTAAAAGAAATAAAGTTTAATATGAAGTTTCCATTCAATAAAAAGAGGGTACTTCCAAGTTGAAAGCACCAAAGCCGAAGAGTGAAAAGCGAATCAAAGCCAAAACTCAAGCCTAACAAATAGGAATTGAACACTCAAAGCAAAAAAAAAACACACACACACACACATCCATAAACCAAAAATAAAAAATAAAAAAACCAAAGTAATCCGTCATTTCTCTGTTTTAAAAATCAAAAAACAAACCCAAATATAAGAAATTAATCGGATTTTGTAAATGACGATCAACAGGCTAGAGAACCTAGTGGAGTCAATAAAATCAAAGGTTAGAGCATTGAAGAAGACTAACAAGAAGAAGCCTTATATTAAGATGGACAAAAGCGCCAGTGTCAAGGTTGAGATCCGTAGCAGAAAAGCTCGCTTACTCATCAACAAGACTCTTCAAGTTGCTGATCATCCTGGCAAGCGTAGCATTTCTTAATTTATTTCCTGTATGTTTATTATTATTATTATTTTGTATTTGGTTTTTTCGTCTTTTTGTCTATTGGTTACCGTTTCTGTGTTTCTGTTTCTGGGTCTTCAAATTTGATAATCTGGAACCGTTTCGAATTTGCCTAAAGAGGCTGCATACACTTGATTATGCTCATCTATCATACACTTTTTTTTCTTTCTCTTTTCATTATTTTTATGATTAATGAAATGTTGAAAAGGATTTCAGTTTAATTTTGGTATTTTGTATATAGGCTTTAGGGGTGTAAAGTTGAGTTTGTTCAAATGTTTAATGTAATTAAAAAGTGAAAAATGAACAAATTCGATTGAACTTTGGTTTCGATTAGGTTTATTAATTTTTTTAAAGGCTGAACAGGTTTGCCATGATCCAATTTTGACCCACTTAGTACTAGATACATTAATTTTTTTCCTTAATATATATATAAAGATACATAAACTTTGAATCCGATATCACCTCATAAATAAATATTTAAGATATTAAAATAATTAACTAATTAATTTTAATATAATAAGTTCTTTCATATATACGAAGTGAAGATTGCCTTCATGATATGTTTTGGGATGTGAAAAAAAAAATCATTATAATATTAATGTGTGAGTTGACTTATAACATGTTTAGTTGGTAAAATATATGAGTGTGAATATAATTAATTTCGTATATTTTTATATTTAATTATGTTATAAATTAGAAATATAATAAAATGTAAGCATAATTTATCAATCCAAAAATGAAATAAATAAATTAAAGAGATAAAAATTCGTAAAATCAAATATCTTATATTTAATCATTGAAGTTGTTCTCTAAGTTGCAAAATAAATAAAATGTTTTATTTGTTCTATTTGTTTGAATCTTTTAAACTCTCAACAATGTTCAGATTAGATGGTGTATTTCGATAAGTTATAACTCTTCAATGACTAAAACCTATGGACCACACTAAATGATTCGTTAAATATAAACAAATTAAAATGAAATTGGAGAATAAAAATGTATCGGTTAGGAATAACAATTTCACTAAAGAATCCTTTTTTATTCCAATATTATTTTTTGTTCAAAATTTTATTTTAAAAAATACACAAAGAAATTGTAATTTGGTGTAACTTTGTAAATAATATGGATAAAAAAAATTATTAATTTTTTAAAATTAAATAATATTTTTAAATAATAATTATTTTAATAATATAGTATGCTCAAAGAAAAATATAACAATTAAGTAATATTATTTAAAATTGTAGAAGTATGTCAAACAACATACATGTTTAATGGAGCATAAAAACACGGGTGTAATTGTTATGTTTTTTAGTATAAATATATATCATTATTTGTACATGAAAAGAGGAGAGAGAAAAAATATATGAAATGTGTATAGAGTAGGGGTGTCTATGGTCCGGTCCGGTTTTCCCTAAAAAAAATTAACTGGACCAGACCGTTCATATTACTCGCACAGGACTGGACCGGACCGTTTGAAACGGTTTTAAGAAATAAAAACCGAAACCGGACCGTTTGATTTATAAAATCGTTCGGTCCGGTTTTATTCCCGGTTTGGTTCGATTTTTTTATAATTTAATGAAGAATAATGTAAAAAAATTAATATATTATTAAACCGGTCCGGTCCGGTTTGAACGGTTTAAAATTAATACAAACCGGACCGGACCGTTTGATTAGTAAAACCGTTCGATTTGGTCCGATTCGATCCCGTTTTACGGTTTAATTCGGTTCGGTCCGGTTTATGGACACCCCTAGTATAGAGTGTAATAACTAATGAAAATAACATATTTTATCAAATATAATAATATTAAAGTAATTTATAATATTTTCAATAATTAAAATCAAATATTATAATAGTAATATTATTATTTTTATGTTTAATTTTATTATCAAAATTTTTTTTAGTACGTGAATCAAATGTGAATTTAATGATAATACTAGTTGTAACATAATTATATAATTTATAATTAATTATTAAAACGTTGGTGCATGGATTAGTTTAATGCGTTTAATAGTGATGATGTTTATATATATTCACTGTATTAGTAAGAACCTTGATTTTCCATGTTAACATTTGACTATTTAGACTTTATTGATTTATTTTATAATTTTTAATTATTTACTTGCACATTCTACGGTTACGATAATATTTTAGTGAAATTGATGCACATGTGTTTAATATAAAGAATTCTTATTATTCCTTTCTTTTTTTTATTTTACGTAGAAGAAACCGACCAAATTATTATTATATTTCTGTAGAACATGTCCTACGTGTAAGAATTGTTGAGAATTTTTATGATGGTATTACTAAAGAATATTAAGCAATTCTTTACTCACAAAATTAATGACAATTTCATATATGAGATTTCTTAAATTAAGTAATAGATTTTTTCTTATATATAATACATAATTTGGATTATATTATGTTAATTTGATTAATTCTATTTTTTAAAAATTATAATACATAAACGTAAAGTTGAAAACGGTGGTGGGGCTAAGACCCTTCTCCATTTTCTGTTCCCAATTTAAAATTTCTTTCTCCTCTTCGCTTACAAGGGAAAACATTTTCGAACCAATAAATATAATATTTATGTGAAATTGAAAAATAAAATATATGTAATAATAAATACGTATTTTTTTTATATTAAATAATATAATTTTATTACAATTTTTTTGAAATAATAAGAATAAATTATAAAATTTTATAGCTTTAGAATTTAAATAAATAGTTTAAATAATTTTTTTAAAAAAAATTATTAATATTTTAATATAATAAAAACATAATTTAAAGATAAAATATATAATATATTATTTATGATAAATTTGAGTTTACATATAATTAAATCTATAAAAATATAAAAAAATTATATATTTATTTAAAATAATATATATAATTTCAAGTAATATAATGAGTAATGTAATTTTCATCATTGTTATATTATAAAATACTCTAGTTCACTCATTTATCATTTTATTGTCTTTATTCTTGTCTTAAACTAAATAATATTTATAAGAATTTATCTCCTTAAGAAAAATTAATAATCTTACTTAATTAATATAACCTAATAATTACAATATTAAAATATTTATTTTATAATAATTATAAAATAAACCAACATTTTTTCTATAAAAAAATATTCATTAATCTTAAACAAAGTTAACATGTTTTGGAACGTAATTAAAATAGAAAATAACGAAGAGAAAGATAAACTGAGAAAAAAAATGTATTACCTCTATTTCCATATTAGCCATCATCTCAGATAATTTTTTTTCTTTAACTTATTATATGCATTAAATTTTATGTGTATTAAGTAATATATTAATTATTGATTAAATATAAAGTTAATAATATTAGATAATAAAATAATTATAAGATTATTTATTAATATCATGTAAATTAATATATATATATATATACATATATATATATATTAAATTATGATAAAAAATATTTTTGATATATGCTTTATAAATAAAGAAAAAATATAATAAAACGAAGACAACGAAGGAAAGATAAATAACTCTCACTTTGGACTCGCTTGACTTGCTTCCATTTGAGTTTTTGATGCCAAACATTTTTTGAGAAATAAGAATAGTATATGCTTTTACAAGAAAATTAGCACCTTTAGTTATTTTTGTTTTTACAAGAATGAAACATTTTTATATCAAGATAAAGATAAAAAAAAGAGAGATAAGAATCCTTCAAGAACAACTTAAGGTTTTATACTTAGAGAAATCTCTATTACAGATATAAATTAAACAGGAAGAACTTAATAATCTAAAACGATCATTAAAGTCCAAAAATTGTAAAGAAGAACCCACATAATAGATTCATTATAAGGAAGTTAAAACTTTTAAAGAAGGAATTCAAACTGAAAAGAAAGAATATAATAGTTCAAAAGAGAGTAGCATCTATGAAAAAAAATCTCAGTTGGACTGAAGAAGTAGAAAAAGACTTATGTGATCTATGATGGTCCAAAACCAAGAATTTACAACAACTAGCCTGAAGCAACAAAAACTATTATTTGATTTATTGGTATAACTCACAGAGCTTTCATTAATAGATTAAAATTTGAAGGCAGTTATGCCAACTATAGAATACCAACACTAATAACTCTAGAAGATATAGTTAAAAATTACTCCGTAGCATTACAACCGCAATCATCGCCACCGAGTAGGTTAAAGATCTTAGAAAAGATAGTATGACCACCAGTACTATTCAGAGAAACATCCCCAAGAATATATTGGTAATTCAAAATGAAAAGGAACAATACAAGAATTTAATTAAACCACAATGGTTGAGTCTCTATAACTTAGCCATGAGCATATCGAAGATATAAAATTCTACACCATAAAAAAAATCCTTATAGGTAGTAAATTTAATACTCTTGAAAGAGCTGATCTAATTTTTATTTACAAAGCTTTTCATGGAAGTTTAATTGAGAACCTATATCCAAGAATTAATTTTAAGTGAATTAAATTTTTTTCTTGAAAATTTCAAGAAAGTTATCAAGAACTTTAGGAAAATGATCAAAGTAGGTGATAAGTATTTTATCTCAATTTTTTTAGTTTGCTTATGGATTGGAATAAATAAGGTTGTGTTAGTCCCTATTATCATATCAAATTAGGGATTTCCAACACTAACCAAGACGTTCCAAAACCAAAGATGTTTCTAGAAAAAAATCAATACAGATAAACTTTGTATACTAAGAGGATAAATACTGGGTCAAATTTATCATGAACTAAAAAAAATGATAATTGTTTCGAAATCAAAGTAAATTATTCAACTAGTAAAGTTATAATCACTTCTCATAACAATATAACTCTTATTGAAAAAGATGGTAAGAAAATTAGTAAGTTTGAGGGAATTTTAATAGTAATAACATCAAAAAATTTCAATAAACAATAAAAGTGTTTTGTTTTTACGTCAAGAAAATCACTAAGGATAAAAAAAATGTATTTATTGCATTAGATAACGAGAATATAAAAATGCGTCATCGCCTACATCATCAAAATGACTGTTAGTAAAAAACGACAAAGAGGAATAAATATATAAACCCACATCTTCATTTGGCAGTTCATGGTAAGGAAATGAAGGGCTTATATTCAAAAGACAAAAGTAAAAAGTTAGATGAATTATTAAAGTATGGATAAAAGAGTGATTTTTCACTATTACAAACCGGGATTCTTTGTCTTATAAAATGAATTTTTATTTTTATTAGTTATACAAAGCTTAAAAAAAGCAATCTTTCTACTCTAAAAGGTTATTCACCTAACAATTATGTATCTAGAAACTATGAACGGTTAAAAAAGGTTTTTAGTTGGCTCTAAGAAACGTAGTAATTATTAATATTATGAATAAAATATAGTGCGGTCACTCTTTTTTAATTTTCTAATAAGTCTAATTTAGATATCAAATTATGTATGGATGTAAAGTTTTCACCATTACGAGTAGTGTAATGTTTATAACATTTATAAAATTAATAAATAAACTAGACACAAATCTGTATGAAAATAAATATAAAAAAAATACAAAGTTAAAACAATATTTTAATAAGAAATTTAAAGGTTTTATCTTTGAATAATAATCTAACAACTAGCGTTATAAAACAGTTAGATTCAATTTGGTATAAGAGCCCTAGAAGGAAAAAAATACATCATTGTGTGAAAAATTAACGTAGTTAACTAATCAGGGATATAAGTGGATATATTAAATATAAGTGTATACATGATATTTTCATTTTTAGAAATGATAATTTTAAACTAAATTATATTTTTTTCAAAAGAAAAATACTTCTAAAATGCAATAATCTTGTGTACCTTTTTAAAAAAATAAGGTACCAATTAATACAAATCCGAAATAAAAAAAATCATAATCCTTAACTTTATTGCAAAGTCATCCATACCATAAATAATACTCTTCTCAACCACACTAATTAAATGTATAACACGTACAAGTTGATTAAACGTAGAAAATAAGATATTTATTAGAAGAGAAGAAAAATATTCTGAGCATTAATTCGATAGAATCATCAAAAGACAACATTGAAGCTGATCTGGAGTGAGATAATCAGATTGGATAATAATGAATGAACCTTTTAAACATTTCATAACATTCCCTACGCTTATACTCTTGTGGTGAGTGACCTGCTCCCTATAAAAACATAAAACCCATAACCTTTATTTAAACTTCTATTTCCACATAATTCAAAATTAAAGAATATATCAAACAAAACTTCCAATATATATTAAATATTTTTTCTTTTTTTAATATTATTACCTTCACACTTGCATATGTCAATCTATATCCGTTACTTGAATATTTTATTGTATATCTGCATAATATAGTAACAACATTATTTCAATATATATTAAGTAATAAAATGGTTGGATATAAATTGAAAAATGATCTGAAAATTAACTTACCCAGCAGCCTGTCCATCAACAATCCATGGTCTCCAATCATTAACCACAGTCAAATTGAGCTCCTTTACCCATTGTTGTGTTCCAATGTTTGGAATTATTAGATCATGATCACCACTGTACATGTTATCAATAAGTAGTGCAAATAATTATTAAAATGATATGATAATCTAGATTAATTAATAAAAAAAAAATATCCGAGATATCGAAAAAGAAAATATTACTTGTAAATTAGAACTTGAAGGCCCTTGGTACTAAGATTGCGATGATATTCAATTACACTTCCCACATCAGATGTGAATGATAGGCTCTTGTTACATCTCTTCCAATCCATTACACTTCCCTAATTAATATGTAATTTTCACAACAACAACAAAAAAATAATCAGTAATTTATTTAAAAATTAAATTAGAATATTGGCAATAAGTCTCTCATGTTATTATACCTCTCTGATACCAAGTGATGTTCGAACACCCTCATCGTTCGCCCAAACATACGATAGAGCATAATTAAAATTCTGCACAAAGAAAAAAATATAGTAATAGATATTGCAAAATTTAGAATGAAATTTGAGATGATAATTTATTTAAAAATGTAAAATATTGTAATTTAAAGAGGGAATTATTATTTATAATTTACATGACACCAAAATTCAGGTATTCTTGGAGGTGATAATATGAAGCTGTTTTGGGGATCTTCTAGAAGAGATCTTTTTTCAGATTCTTCATCATGTAAATCAGGTGATGCATAGGTGCACTTGGGCTCTAAAATATGCATTTTGTTTATATCTTTAACTTTCTGCAAGTTAAAAAAAGAAAAAGAAAAAATAAATAAAAATAGAACCATTTATATTAATATATAATCTTAGTGAAAAGAAATTAAAACACATAATTAAGGAAATTTTATTTTATAATTATAAAGGATGAAGTTCTTTTGCCTTCTTGATTAACTGAAGGTCCTCATAGCATTGTGGTTGTGAAGTGTCTACACTAACATATGAACCACCGCAACTTTCTTTAGCTGCCTGAAGAAGAATAGCATGCAACTATTAGAAAAAAGATCAAATATGAAAACTTTAATGTTTTTGGGTAGTAGATTAATCAAACAAAATAATAACTAAGAATTTAATAGAAATATTATTATTATGTTTTTAAGTGTAGTTGAATCAAAATAACAACAAATATTAAAATAAAATTTATTAAAATTATAAATATTTTTTAAAAAATGAGAAAAAAATATAATTAATTATACAAATGCGTGAAAAAAATAAATATTAATATTCTAAAATATTATTGAGAGATGTTGAAAGAATAAATATTCTTGTTATTGTTAAAATGTTTTATATTTTTTAGATTAATAGTCAAACTAAACACTAAAAAACTCTAAATTATTCTCATTTTTATTTCTGATATTGTTAATCAAACATGATATAAATATAATGTGACATATTTTGATTAAATATTATAATTTAACAAATAAAATTGTATTTTGTTGAGTCAACTGTGTTTAAGATAAATTTATAATGTAAAGAAATGGCCATAAAAATAATATAGACCATTCATCCATTACCTCCTATTGATAAGTACTTCTCAAGAAAATGCTTATAAAAAAGAAAGATAAAAAATTCTATAAATTCTTTGACCTTGTAGAGTTCATCTGATATAAGTCCCATTCTGTGAGCATATATTATCTTTGAATTCTCATTTATAGTTGTATCTGTTCTTGGACAGCCAAGAAGATATCCCTGAAATCATTTACAATAATTAATTCCAAACATAGCAAAAACAGAAAACAGAAAACAAAAATCAGAGTAAAAAACAAAAAAACAATTTTGAAAATGTATTCATGCAGAGTTGAGATTTTAGTTCAAATAATGTACCTTGAGATTCAGTCTTGGCCTGACTCCGGCATCATTATCTGAAATTTTATAAACTCTTAAAAATTACCGACTTAATTATCAAAATATGGGATTAATTGGAAAATTGGCATAATTATGTGAAATGTTATCAACCCTTAAAAATTAGTGACTTAATTTTCCAAAATTGAGATTAATTGAAAGATTAACAAAGCGTAAATGTAATTAATTACCGTCTATTATATATTTAGTAACAATTGTGGCAGAAATGCCTGAATATGAATCAGCCCCAATAAATAATTGAACTTTCAGAAACTGTGGATGCTGCACCAACCACTACAATACCAATGGAATAGTCTTAGTGCCAAATGAAAAATATAAGCTTATTATCGATCTCACACTTCTCTCACATCTACTTGTATTTTGCATATGTTTCTCTCTCTCTCTCTCTAAAAGAGTATGTTATATTCTCATTAATATATTTTTAATTTTAACTATTTATTGAAATTTTGACGATCACTTACATTCCTGAGGAAACCATAAACTTGGACTGATGTTTTAATGTCAGTGGTTGGGTAATCACTAGGGTCTGTTGCATAGGAGAAGCCAGTGCCAACAGGTGCATCCACAAACAACATGCTAGAGCTCTGCGCGCAGATACATATTGAGCATTACTATATAATAACCATATCAAATTATATCAAATTTTTAATTTAATTTTTTTTATTCTAAATTAACCTTTGAATTAAATTAATTAACCATACCCTAGTCCATGAATAAGGGTCATAATATGTTTGAGGCACACCTCCTTCATATCCTGAAATATTAAATGCTAATGGACCTGCAAATTTATTAAAAGTTGAAACAATAAAAAAAGATATATTAGTAATAAATATTATGATTTTTTTAATAAAAAAAATTAAAAATAAAGAGCTGTGAAAATGGGATATACCAACTTGATAAATGAGGCCATTGAGAGCAGAGCAACCAGGGCCTCCACTGTACCAAAGTAACAGAGGATCCTCTTTTGGGTTTCCTTCAGATTCTATGAAGTAATAAAACATTTCTGATTTACCAACAGTCACATATCTGAAAACCAAACACAACCCATTAGAATGAAATTAAGTTAATTATTTTATTTTATATTTTTGGGAAGAAAAAACAAAAGAGGAGTTACCCAGTTGAGAGATTAAAAGGAAGATCCCCATCAAAACCAGGAATGGTCTTGACTAGTGTTTCAGAGAAAACTACATTTGCTGAGAGAAGCAGAACCAAAAACAAGTGTAAACACATAGAGTACTTAGTGTAAGGGCTGAGACCAACTAATTTCATTGTTGAAAATTTACAATATGTCTCTGTCTCGTTTGTTCAAGCCCTGCTCTATACATGTACTATACTATTTAAACTCTTCTTCTTCTTTTTTGTTACAGGATATAACTTGAAGTATGGGTTCATTCTCATTTGAAGTGTTGTTCAATAAAATAAATAAATTACTTTTTGAAGTGTTGTTGTAACTTGGAATATCATAATGGGCTTTGAAATTCAGTTGAAGTTAGACCACACGGTTCTTCTTATTTTTTGGTATTTCTTTTAAGAGAAAGCAAATTGAAAAAAAGAAGCAATCAACGTATGTAGTTTTGCTGTCTTTTTTCTTCCCATTTTACCCCTGTTGCTGTCAGTTGACATTTTACCTACTTGTTATTCAAAACGCAAAATCAATGTCTAATTAGATAGATATTCTTATAACCACATTTCAAATTCTACTCCCTTCACTGTAGTTAGAAAATTCTTTATATGTTGGCTTTGATCGGTCAATTTTAATATTTCACGTTATTCCACTAAATACTTTTGTGCTGCCCATAGTTAATTTTTTTGTTGTTGTTGTGTGTTTTGTTGCTTTAGTTTCTCTTTTTAATAGGAGTTTTCTTTTATAAATAATCTACTGATATATGTTTCAGTGATTTTCTGTCATATCTAATTTTATGAAGTTTAAAGTTACTGTATCTTCATATCTACGTTTGTATGAAGTTTTTTATCAAGTAGGTATTAATGTGTTTTTAAAACTCTCAGATCTGTAAAGTTTAACAAACTACATATATTTTATTCCTGAAGTTTCACTGATGCAAAGCTTCAAGTAACCATGTTCGATGGTGGAGATAGTTACATATGAGTAAGATAAATAACTTATGGTTGATAGTTCTCTTATAAAAACTATTGTTCTTCCTGAGTGCGTTCTGTATTTTAGTATTTGAATATGTATTAGTGAGCTTTATTTAGATATATAATATTCTTGTTGTATTTTTTTTTATATCTGATTATTAATGAAATATCTTTCACTTTTTATTTTAAAAAAAAGTTACTATGCTTAAAAATTATACATTGATTTTAAGATTTATGATAATATGTTGGTTTAGATCAATCATGATTCAAAAGTGTAAAATTAAATAAACAAAAGAGAGATAAAATGGATAATTTTTTAAGTTAACTTACATTGGATCAAATCATAACAAATTCAGTCTTTATTTTTTGTATGCAAAACATAGAGTTTATTTGTTTTGTTTAATGTATTTGTCTTTTTTTTTTGTGTAATGTTGGTTACTGGCAAACATTAATGCACATATAAATAATTATGTACACTTTGTATGCGAAACATATTTACACATATCATTGATTGATTTTCGCAATATGTATGCTAGGTTGAGGGTTGTAGAGCTCTCTTGGCTAAGACTATTTTATTGATGAGATTTAGGCAATACTATGCTTTTGGGATTGTTAAGTGCTCCCAAGATAATGATTGCAGGTGTTCGTGGTTGAGTGGTTTCCCACATTGGTTTTATATTTTTTGGTTCACATTGCTAATTGTTGATAGCCGATTGCACTACTATATGCAGTGTTTTCTCTAGAAGAGAGTCAGATTAAGTTATTACGGAGACAACATACGAGGGTAGCAATATGTAGTAAGAGTAAGGTGGTCCCGACTGATAGAGATATTTATATATGTATTTTTATCGAGTTTTATCTGTTTATTATTTTTAGTATATTATTTGTTATCAAGTGGTTATTATAAACAATTTGAGGATGTTACCATATAGGTAAGTGTTTTATATGAATTTACTCTCTTAGATATATTATTATGCATGATCAGCTAATTTGGTAGTATAATTCAAGTTTCTATCGTGTATGTACCAACATATTAGATTAAGACTATGATTACAAGCTTATTTGTTATATGCTATCACATGGTTTCTTTTATTTCTTCGTAGTATGCTTATAGCTTTCTGATCATTATTTTTGCTATATTTAATTAATCTATATACTTTCTAATTATTTATACTGCTTTTTGATTAATTTATTGTTTCTATTTTTTATCTTCTACGAGTTTGATGTAAGTCTTTAAAAAATAAGTATATCTTTACACTGGTTGTGTGTAGAGTGTTAGACTTTTTTAATTGGCTTGCTATATTCTGTACAATTGCATGCAGTGACAGTACAATCATTTTTTATCGAATATGTTCCTTAATATATTCCTACATATGAGGTCTTAAAATGATTTGAAATCCTTTATAGCTTTTCCATTATACATGCCCCATTCACATCTATGTGATGTTTTCCTTGTATGCATGTTGTTAGCCTCTGAATAAGGGCTTGTAAGATACATCGTCACTAGTGTATTTACCACAATTTTTTTATCTATTAGTTGTCTTTATTGTATATTGAATTAAACATGTTGTTTTGTTCTTTCATTTGCTATATACTTAATTCACTTTTTGAAGCCCACTTGATCGAGTTGAAATAAAACTTGTAAAAAGATTCTATAGGTTAACGTTTACATTCTCATTTAATTCTCGATTACTTATTTAAATAAAAAAATTAACATTTGTATAATTAATCCTACTTATATAATTCTTACTTATCAAAGAAGATAATAATGGATCCATGTATGGAACATGTCATATATTTCTCTAGTTTGTACCATACATATTCTTGTATGCAATTGTTATATTAACATTCCCTTTTATTTTTATTAAAAATAAAAAAAATATAAGATATATATACATAATCAAAAATTATAATTAACAAGAATATATAGCATCTTTTCGATTGCTCGTTCGAGAATTACGATCTTTGGCTATGGAATTGAATCATTTCCTTGTGTCTGAGAAGAACTTCCAGATTCATAGGAAGGACGCTTAATAACTATCTCAATTTCATATATAAATTTATATAGAATCTTTGAAAAAGACTTTTCTTCATAAGAAGGAAAAAACTTACTATCTTTGGGATCTGATGCTACATCGCTGCTCAATACCTTAGGGGATCAACTCCACTTATAGTGCCTCTAACCATAGAGTTCCTATAAATGGAACTCATGGACTATATTCTTCTCCAATCTGAGTTTTTCTCACATCTTGAATCGAAGCCTAAAGATTTATGAACTAGCCTATGTTTGACTAACCATGCAGACAAACGACCTTGCATCTTTTTTATACTGCATTTTATATGTTTCGAATCTATTTACTTACTTTTGAGAGTCATTTAAATGTTCATTTTCAAACTTACAGTGGCAAAAAAATAACTCATTCTATTCAATATCTTTATGGGGAAAAGGGGGAACAATTAAAAATAATTTTAATTTATTGACTTTTTTTTGCTCTTTCTTTATCCGAACGACGATTCCCAATAAACAGGTATGAAAGTTATAATTATTAAACCACGATTGAATCTATGGAAGCATTGGTTTATACATTCCGACCAAACAGCTAAGAAGAAGTGTAAAGAACGAGAATTGTTGAAACTAGCATATTAGAAGATCAATGGGCCAAAATAACCATGAGAAGAAGATCCTTCTCCTTCCCTTTTTTCGGAAGAAAAGGAGGATCCGAACAAAATTGATGAAACCAAAGAGATCCGAGTGAATGGAAATGAAAAAAACAAAGGATTAATTTCACTTTAAAGACACACACTATCAAAAGAAACCCGTTTATGAAACTTATTATCTGAATGTGGATAAGAATCAAGAAAATTCGAAGTCAGAAATATTTAAAGCAAAAAAATATATCCTCTGGTTTGAAAAACCTCTTGTGACTATTCTTTTTGACTATAAACTATGAAATCGGCCATTACGGTATATAAAAAACATTCGATTTGAAAACGCTGTAAGAAATGAAATGTCACAATATTTTTTTTATACATGTCAAAGTGATGGAATAAAAAAAGAAAGAATAAATTACTAAAAACTAAAAAAATTAATACATAAAATACATATACTAAGAGATATGAAGATATTCTACCACCCCTACATATTTAATACCCTCTCCTACGAAAAAGCTCGAAATGCCCACCCCATTGGTGATGTAATTCTTAACGATAGTTTGTTGTATTCACCTATTTTTGCAATAATAGCTTGTTCCATAGCAGGATTGACTGCATTTTATATGTTTCGAATCTATTTACTTACTTTTGAGGGTCATTTAAACGTTCATTTTCAAACTTACAATGGCGAAAAAATAACTCATTCTATTCAATATCTTTATAGGGAAAGAGGGGAAGAATTAAAAAAAAATTTAATTTATTAATTTTATTAAAAATCAATAATAATGAAAATATTTCTTTTTTTCAGAAAAATATCGAGTTGATAAGACTGTAAAAACTATGACGTAGCCTTTTGAATTGGCGGAAGCGAAATAAGGTGTATAAACAGAAGTTTTGTTTATACACCTTATTTCGCTTTGTTTATTCGACACACCAACTGATTACGACATTGCATTGATAGCCTCTACTCGCGTCCTAGCCCGTTTGAGAGCCAGATTTGCCTCAATTGTTTGTCTCTTGCCTTCATCTTTACTCAAGTTAATTTCCATTATTTCAAGAGTTTGTTGAGCTTCTTATGGATCAATGTCACTACCCTTCCCTACATCATTTACTAATATAGTGACCTCATTATTGCCTATTCTAGCAAAACCGCTCATCAGAGCCATCGTTAACCATTGGTCCTTAAGGCGTATTCTCAATATAGTGGTTAAACAAACTATTATTACCATATGAATAATCTTTCTTATTTACAATAACCTGCAATATTAGTTCTTAAAAAATAACCAAAATTTGTGTTATCGATATCGACAATAAATCTAGTTCTTATTACATACATATATGACAAATTTTTAAATAGTTTTTTTTAATAATTAAGTATTCTTTTTCGTTACTATGATAATTTAATTTTGGACTATGAAAAAATCCTGATTTATATCTATACAAATATTCATCTTTTTTATATACTTTTGCTTTTAAAAATACTCCCTAATATTCATGTGAAGTATCTATTTCAATCATTATTTTATCATCTAGATCTATGTGATATAAAATTGGTAATTTTTTTACCTGTGCTATTATCTGATATGTACAAAGTATCTTATTCTGTTCATTTCCAAACATGAACTTTTTCAATTTTGTTTGCAAAGATTTTTATATTTCTACAAGTTTCTTGATATATACTTTAACATACGTCGAACATCTTAGGAATCTTTGTAATTCATTTTTGTTTTTTAATTAACTAGAAAATCCTAAATTTTATTTTGTACATTGGACTATAGGTTATGTTCTGCATCTTTAATATCTAATCCTAAATATTTAATTTTTTGTTAAGCGATTATCGTTTTCTTCTTAGAAATTACAATGTTTTTTTCCTATATTCTTGTAGAATATTAATAATATTCAAATAATTTTTTTATTAATTCATTAGTGAAAACTAAAAATCATCTATGTAAACATAACAAATATTATGTAATTTTTTAAAGATGTTGTCTATATACATTTGAAAAATATTTTGAGCTTATTTTAATCTGAATGGTATAAAAGTCTATTAGAATTGTTATTAGGGGTAATTAAATGTCATTATTTTTTTATATTCCTCCTTTAATTTTATTTTTCAAAATCCACTTTTGAAATCAAAACTTGAGAAATATTTTTTTCTTTTATTAACGATAATAATTCTTCTTTGTTTAGAATAAAGTATCAATTATTAATTATTTTTCTATTCAATGCTTTGAAATTTATTAACATTCTCTTTTTTCCTCTTCTTTTTTCAGTTTTTTTTCCGACTAAAAATATTGAGCTAGAGTGAGATGAATTACTTGATATTATGACTTTTAGTTCTAAAAGTTATTGAATTTGTTTTTCAAAACATTGAATTTGAAAAACAAATTCAATAATGTCTTATGGAGTATAAATAGTAAGTTTTAGTCTAATGACCTTATTATAGTCTCTTAGTTTTATGTTACCAATCATTTTAGATTTGTTTACCTTTGGATCTAAAGGATCTTCTGAGCTTACTGTTTTTAATAAATTTTTAAAACCTGTTAAAGTTTTATCTTCCTGTATTTTATTAAGAAAAAAGTTTTATTTCTATTCAATATATAATGAAATGTCTTCTAAATAAAGTTTTTATTGCTGTTTTGTATCTATCTCATCACGTTTTCGCTTTCTATGTTATTGTATAAAAATTAGGTTTGATACAGTTAAAGTTTTTTTTTTTGGACACATAAATGGTTTCACTATATAATGTTATTAGACTTATTTTGTTTAAATATTATGAAAAATGTTGATATAAGTTTAAAAAATTATTTTTATTAATAAATAAATTCTTTTCTTATTTATATATTATAGGAATATAAAATTTCTCTCATTCTCTCATTATAGTTGTATCCTTTAACGTTTTAGTAAGATTTATTATATTATTTTTAGCAATTCTTTATAATTAAATATTTTAGTGCTTGTTTCTAGACTTTATATAAGTATTGTTTAGATTTGTAATACTATACAAATCAATTACAAATCTTCCTTTTTCTAAGGAATAGTATTCATATCATGAGTATTTATATTCAGAGTTAGTTATTTCCTCGTCAGTTTCTTTTTATATATAAATACAACAAGTATCATCTATATCCAATTTTTCTATTGATTTTAATTCCATATTAAAAATATAAGATTTTTACTTTCGATGAAAATTCATTTTTATATTGAAGTTGTTTGGATATTCATTAGTATAATGTCTTTCTTTGTTGTAGATCTAACATCTATATTTGTTTTTTCCTTATGGATAATAATTTTTTTTTATAGCTTATATCTTTTTCTCCTAAAATATATTTTTCTATCAGATTTGTTTGTTATACCTTCTCTTATATTTTTAGAAGCTATGTTTTTTAAATTTATATCTTTTGAATGTCTTGTATTTTTTTTATATTTTTAATACTTTTACTTATAGGATTTAATGTTACATCTATATTTTTTTTTACATCCTAAATCTCTTATATCATAACAGATTTTATCATTTACTTTTATTTGTTTATATTCTTATCTTTTTTGACATTTAATAATTATCCAATTTTTAAGAGTTCTTATTCTAAATATTAATGTGTCGGATATATTTTCTCTATTTATTGTATTTCATCTTTCTATTATGGTTTTATGTAATATTTTAGATAATTTTTGAAAAAAATATCTCCTTATAAGTTTCTTAATTTGAGGGTAGTAACTTAAGATAATAAATTTCATAATCACAAACAAAGGAATCTATATAACACATGTTGCATATTTTTATATTTGTTAAATGTCGTTTGGCTTCCTCAATTTCATTTTCATTGTATTCAATGATATATCTTCCTTTATATTCTTCGATAAATTCCTTATATATTTCATTTACTATAATATCTAAATACTCTCTACCTACACGAGCATTCCCCTGCATTTGTAAATGTTGTTCTATTAAATTTGCAAACCAAATTTAAATATTTCATGTCATTTTGTGAGCTACTAAAACTTTACAAGTTGAAAGGTTTGATTGTGTGGTTGGAAAAAATTGTATAATTACACTCGTACTACTAGATCATCCATCTAAATCTTTTTTATAGTTTCTTATACAATCTAAATCTAAAAAATCATATCTATAATTTTTATGAAGTTTTAATTCTAGTAGGATACTATCTCTAGTTCACCGATATAATACTTCTTCCATTTTGGGTTGTTTTCTTCTACAAGGAAAGTGAGGTTCTTCTTGCCTTTGCCCATTTTTTTCTCTATATATGTCAGATGTTTCTTGATAAGAAACTAGTAATGAAATTGGTTTCATATAATTTTTTTGGATCATATTTTCTAGTTCAGAATTAATTTTATTGATTATTATCGTATCATATTTTATTTGTACAAAGTTTTTCATCATAATGTATTACTAATTCTTCATTTATTAGAGTTAACAAAATTACTAATTTTTCTATATCCTTATTTTCAAGATTCATAAACTAATTTTCTAATTCTTTTCTATATTATATTAAACTAGTATTATAGCTTTTCCTTTATCTTTATTTTTTTTCACTATTTTTTTTCTCATTTCTAGGTATCATTATATCTAATCTCATTGGTGGTTCTTAGTTTAATCTTACAAATGGATCAAATTTGTAACCTATGATTTCTATGTCCTTGTGTATGTTATTTACATCCTTTCTTAATTCTGTAACTTTTTTATTATATGTCTTGTTGTAATTTCTTAATATAATCATATTCTTTTATTTCTTTAGGAGTTCTTTTTGTGTTTCGTTTATATCTTGTAAGAATTTTATGTTTGATTTTTATACTATATCTAGTCTTCTATTAAAAGAAGTAAATCTTTTATTATTGTTATTTGGTTTTTCGATATGTTTATTATGTTTCCATCAAAATCTAATTCTTTATTCTATATTTTGTTTTTGAACATTATTGTGATAACAATGATATCAATTTCTTCTTAATATTACGTCATGGACTAATGATTTTATTATTTTAAATTCTTGTTTTGAATCTATAACCTCTCTTTATTTGTTAGCGGTTTTTTCTTTAAGATTTATAAACGTAAATCTTGATATATTATTATTTCTTACTATGTTACTTTTTTTCCTGATATCAGAGGTTTTTCTTTGTCAATTAATGGTATGGTTCACACTCCTTTTGTATATGTAATATTTATTCTCATTTATTTATTACTTATTTTATAATATATATATATATATATATTTGGAAATATTTTTCTTAACTTTCAGAACGATGAATATTTGAATTCATCTCATTTCTTAAGATTAAATCTTATTTTTTGTATTTTTTTAAATTTCTTTTTATTAATTACTATTTCTTGTAAGTAATGTAATGAGATGTCTTGTATTTCTATTTATATTATTTCTACCATTTTTATGTATAAAAATTACTATTTAATTCCGTTGAATTTGATTTTTGTTAAGTTTAGAGGGTATTTATAATATTTTTAAAACTATATAAATATTTGTGATATTAAAGTTTTTTTCAAAAAAGACTACTAGTATACCCGGGTTACCTGTGTCTAGTTTTTGCACTAATTTATAGCTTTATATAAAGTTAAGTTATCATATAAGAATTTTTCTCTTTTTATATCCATATAGGTTATTGGGAAATTCTATCATTATTTAATTTAAGTAATTTAGTTGGATAATTATTATATTACATACTAAACATCCTATATATATATTTTTTAAAAGTCACAATAGTTTTATTATTATATACCAATGAAAATTTTAGTTGCATATTTTTTTAGTCGAAAACTTATAATTCTATTACTTATTAAAAATTAGAGACTATAAATATTCAATTTTAATATTTTTGATGGACTAAAACTTTAATAGATTATAAGATTAAAAATATTTATTTTTTATAACAATAGAATTAATAATGTTTAACTCTTACGTTACAAGATTAAATTATTTATTTTAAAAAAATATGAGATTATTAATACTTAATCCAATAATTATGAAACTAATATTCTTGCTTTATAAAAATCACGTAACCAACTAAAAATGCTAATATATTTTGTAGATTTTATAGTTTTTTTTTTTTTTTTTACATATTTCATGTTTTTATGACTGGAAAGTGATTACAAGTGTTATGTTGAAACTCTTACAACAGTAAATACAATAGTTCTGGCCGTGTATTGCAATTTTTCGATAATCAGGCAGAATTTTCAACAAAAATGAAGGCGTAATTTTGATTAATAATGGAGCGCACTCGTGTACAAAACTCAATAGTTAATGTTGTTTCGAAAAATATAGTATTCCTATCCCAATAACATGTGATCTTATTTAATAACACGTGGAATATTTAACGCTTGAAGTCTTAGCTGAGGTAAGGTTTAAATAATGATGTCGGTAAAAATATTGAAATTTAATTTTTATTATAAAAAAATTATGAAAATTATAGAGTTTTATAAAATAACAAAGTAATCAATTATTTATAATTTAAAATATACCTTGAATTCGTGGCTAAAAAGCCAAATTAAAATAAATAAATATTGAAAGGTTAAACCTGCACGTGCCGTTGAAATTCAAGCCATATTAATATTATTAGTTAATTAAAGATGTGATGTGGTAGAAATATTAATAATTGATTTGTAGTTTTATGAAAAAAAAAAATTAGCGTGTGAAGGCTCGTGGTGTTTACGTATTTTTGTTTTGAATGGCTTTGTGAGGTAAGGGAGTACCCACTAGGAATAGGCACGGGAATGAGCGGGGACGGGTTTTGATATAAACGTCTCCAAACCGAATTATAAAACCTATAATCAGAATCGTCCGAAAACTGTTACGATTCAGAGATGGTTTTTTACCCACGAGTAACAGTTCGGAACGGTTATGAAAAAAATTCAAAAAAAAACCGAAATATATATAATTTAATTTATTAAATATATATAATTAATTTTTTATTTATAATTTAATATATAATTTAATTAATTAAATATAATTAATTTCGAGTACGGATGAGTCGGTTTTTAATATAACCGTAATCGAATCGTAACCGTTGTTTCATATTCGATTTTACCCGAAACCGTCTCCATCCTCGAAATTTACTAGTTAAAAACCGAACCGTCGGTTCGGATAACCGAACCGTCGGTTTTTTTGCCCATCCCTAGTACACACGATAGAAAATGAAAAATTAATTATTTGTTGTTTTATATGTATGTGAGATGATCCATTATCAAAAATAAAGAACATTATCAGTATTTTTTAAATTCTTTATTTTGAGTAAGTGGTATGAGATTTAAGTACAAATACTAAGAATTCGGATTTGAGTGTGATTTCATATTTTTAATATTATTATTAAAATACAAAGATTTGAGTGTAATTTTATATTTTTAATATTATTATTAGAATATAAAGAATATTGGATATTTGGATTAAGATTCTTGAATCAAGAATAATATTAGTAAATTTATTTATGATTTTGTGTGTAGATTGAGTTAATTTATAGAATCATGTAAAATTTCTTATTTGTTTTCCTTTCGATGTGCCCGAAAAGATATACCAGAATTAAGTTGAGAGAAGTTTGAAACTGAAAATGGTAACAATAAAGGTATATGGATGTAAAAAATGTTTCTTAATAACATCTTTAATCCAACTCTAAAACGCTAAATTTATTACAAAATTTGGTGTGATGAACAATATAACATCAAATTTTATACAATACTATTCATTGCACTGAATATTATTCATTGTTACAAACACTGTTCATGCTATGTTATTTTTTAAAATTCTAAATATATTATTAGATTTTATCATAAATAAAAAAATTAAAATTAAGTATATCATATAGAATGAATAAAAAAATTACTATAATATAACATATAGCTAAAAAATAATATAAACTAAAGCAACTATTTAATTTTTTTTTAAAAATTGTTAAATTTTTTATTATATATAATAAATTAAAATTAAGTACATAATACAAAATAAGTAAAATAAATACTATTATAATATAGAGTTAAAAATATAATACAAACTAAAATAATAATTTAATAATAAGGTAAATTATTATCAAATTCTCTAATATTATTAAAATATTGATAAAAAAATATCTATCATATTTTGAGATCCTTATCATTACTCATATCTATCGCCTTTCTCGGAATAAACAAATAAGGATAGAAAAACTTATATTGTACTTTTAAATTTATTATTGAACATTTGTAGGATAAATTTATTAATTTATCTAATTAACATCTATCTATACATATTTTTAATAAAAAAAATTTAATTAAATATAAAATTTAATTAATATAAAATATTTTATTTTATTTAGTGGATTTTTAATTTTTTAATAATATATTTTTAATTAACTAATAGTAATATATAATTATTTAATGGTTGAGTATAATAATTGGTAAAATAAAAATAAAATAAATGTTTTATTTTATAAAAAAAATATACTTTTAAGTATAATATTTGGTGTTATGTGTTGAAGAGAAGTAAAAAATTGGGGTAACTTTTGGTGTAAAATGAAGTAATGGGTTGGAGATGCCTTAAGGTGCACTTAAAGAAACAATTATATGCGATGAATGAAAATAATGATATTAAAAGTCATTTTAATAGATTGAAATAATGTGTTTTTAAATTGTTACACGTTCACGTGAAAATACAAGATGATAATTAGGTAATGATTTTGCTATCTTCACTATCTGATTCATATGATGTTTTGGTGTCTTCACTACTTAAGAGAAAAACTACATTGACAATAGATTAGGTGATAATAGTTCTCTTGAAAACTAGTAATAAGAAGTAATTGATTTATTTTACATATAAAGATTGTGTTGTTGTGAAGAGTGATTCAAGAGAAAACTTGAATATAGGAAGAAAACAATATTGGAGTGAATATCCAAGTAGTCAAACCTCATTCAATGACGTATATTGAGTATTCTATTGTCATAAAAAAGGACACATTAAAATGTGTTGTAAAGAGAGATTGAAGGATATAAGAGATCTTAATGACAAAAAAAATGAGGTGTTAAATGGGCAAAAGTGACAAATTTGTGATACCAAGAATGATGTAATTTGTATGACAACTAGTGATTGTTGTCGAGAAGATTGGATTTTGGATTTAACTTGCTCATTTCACATGTATTGTCATTTTTTTCAAAGTTTGTGTACTAAACTATCATTAAAAAACAAATGGACTTAAATGATCTATTCTGAAAAGTTAGTAGATCTATCCGATCATCCACCCTTATTTTTAAAAACTATTTTTTGGATCCGTACATATGCATGAGTTGATAATTTAAATTTGATAAATATATAATAGTATTAATTATTGAGTAATAATTATTATTTTATAAAATAAAAATATAAGTTTTTGGTTATAAGCTTTTAAGCTACTTTTATTATAATTAAAAAATTGATGTTAAGATAATTAATAAAGTGGTTATTTGAAATACTCTTAAAACAAATAGTTGATTAACTTATTACTTTAGTGATTAATAAGTATATATAATAATAACTATTTTATTAACAATATAATCTAAATATAATATAAATATGAGTGATTTATCACGATAACAATAATCAGGTAACTTTATTTAATAAATAGTTTTACTATTTAAGAAGTTAATCATAGTTACACGATTAATAGATATGATTTGATTGAATTTAATAAGTATTTTTGTTTAAAAGTAATTGATATTAGTTAATTGTTCTTTTTTTAATTGATATGAGATATAATACGATCTCGACATAAAAATTATTAATTCAACAAAAATATGATTGACTCATAAGTGATTAATCGAACATTTATTAAATGGTAATCATTATCTCTATGAATTATCGCCCTTAATGTAATAAAATAATTACATTATATAAAATAAACTATTTATAAAAAAATTATTTATTATATGAACACTCAATAAAAATATGATGCGCTTACAAGTGAATTGATCAAATAGTACATTTAATAAAAATATAATACATTCACAAATAAATTGATCAAATAATTATTAAATAAGGTAATTATTAATAGTATAAATTGTCACCTTTAGTGTAATAAAAATAATTATTTATAAAAAATATATTTATTATATAATTATTTTAATATTTATTAATATAAAAATAAAAAAAATTGGTAGCCTAATATTATCACTTTTATGTGTAAAGATAAAGATATATTTATAGGTTAGGTCTGGTTTCACGATAAAATAAAGGGCTATTATTGAGGTTTTTGTTCTTTTTCCTCCTCCAATTTATTACTTTTTGCTAATAAAGTATTAATCCTATTTTTCAATATGAAAAACGTAAAATTATTTTTTATACGAAAATGATTTATTAATTGATAAAAAGGTATTTAAATATAATTACATATTGCAATAAAAAAATATCGTAACATAATAAAAAATCACCATATACCACTCACGTGCATCATAACTTTGTTCCAACTCTAATTAATAAAAAACTTAATATAAGAAACATTTATATTTAATAATAAAATAAATAAATTAATAGGTCTAATAAATCAAAGAATAAAAATAGTATATTAAATGCATATTCTTAAAAAAATAAGAATATATATATATATATATTAGAAATATTAAAATAACCTTAAATCTAATCGATTTAGTATTTATAATTTGAGTTTAGGATTTAGGGTTTAAAGTTTAAGATTTATGATAATAATGAGAATAATTCAAAGTATTTTTTTTAAATTGAATGTTAATTTGAAATGAAATAAAAAATATTCCAATATTAATAATATACTTGTTCATCTAATATTTTTCAAGAATATGTTAGAATATTTTAATTCTCTCGCATATTTGTATAATTATTTATTTATCATTTTATCTCATTTAGAAATAAAAAAAATATATTTTTTTATTTTTTTATTTATAATATTATAAATATTACTTTAATATTTATTATTATTTTGATTATATTGTTCAAATAAACATAATAATAATAACAACAACAACAATAATAATATTTTCATTAAATTTAATTCTTATTACATTTTCATTTATCTCCAAACTTCATCTAACAATAATAATATTTTCATTAAATTTAATTCTTATTACAAGTCTTCAAATTTTACATAATTTGGTCCCATACTTTTAAAACTTCATACATAAGTCCTTAAATTTTTAAATTTAATCCCTAAACTTTTAAAATTTAATTGATAGATTTTAAAATTTTAATTCACAAATATATATTTTAATAACCGAATTAAGATATATGTGTAAAATTTTAAAAATTTGAAGATTAAATTATTAGATTTTAAAATGTAGAAACTTGTGAAGTTTTAAAGATTTAGATAATAAATCACATGTTTTAATAATTTAAAGATATATATATATATATATATATATATATATATATATATATATATTTAATTAAAATTTGATTATCAATGCTATATTTTAGCTTTATATTAAAGTATGGGACTTCTTTTCTAAATAAATTTTGAAATATTCACGTGCTATATATGATTTATAATCTATGTAAGTCGATCCCCTGACTTTAGGTAGGTCACAACCTTGGAAGGTTGGTTGGGTTAATTATCCATTCATCGACCTATCAATAGGTCTATATTTGATTATTTGAATATGTTCGGCTTCATACCAAATCATAATTTGTTTTATATTTTCATAAAATATACACTGTCCTACGGTTATAATCTATGATCATTATGTGTGAAATGAGATAACCTTACTCGGTTCATCTAGGTTATGTTCATATGAGATAAATTGTAGCTAAATTTTATTCATATGAATTTTATATGTGTTGATTTAATTTAATTTTAAATAAATTGAGTTTAACGGTAACAAATTATCTCATTTATTGACAAAAATAATAATATAAATATTATATTTTATAAAAAAAAGTAAAAAATTTAAGTATGTTTTTATGATAATTATTTTTCGGCTATAGAAACTTATTAAATAACTAACTATACGAGTTCTCCATAGTTTACATGAAGTTTATGAGATAAATAAGTTAAGCATTCACAATAATTAACCTCAAATGGGAAAAAATTCAATGATGTTATTGATTTTTAAAGTATCTTATTTTTATAAAAAGAGTAATAATATCCTCAACTTTTGACTTAATATCATTAATGTCATTAGAAGGTTAACGATATTAACTTTCTATTTAAAAATGTAACTTTCTATTTAAAAATGTATTTTTCTTCCCTATGACTCTTATATCAAATTGAGGCTATTTGTTTAACGCTAGTTGTTAATTCTTATAATTTTTGTATATTATTGATTAAAGATAATTCTTTAATTTTCTTATCATAATATTGTGTTATTTTTATCTTAATTTTTTGTTTATCGGTATTATAAATCAATATAAGTAAATATTTAATCATTCAAGATCCTTAATTAACCTAAAAGTTATGATTATTATACTTAAATTTAATGGGTCCACCATGATCTTCACTTATTTTCGTCTTTTCTTGTTACACTAGTTATGCTTCAGTTTTACTCAACCCTTAATACCCCTTCGGTTAATGGTGAGCCTTTGGCATCCATACATAGATATTGTCCAATTTAAACTTACTAGAAAATAGTGATTGCACTTTATTTTATTCATAATATAATAATTATTACAATTCGAAGGCAAACTAAGAACTTTAAAGAGATTCTTAGCCGCTCATAATTACTAGGTACATAATCATAATTACTAGGTACATAATTGCTGGTTGAGATTTCTGGATAGAGAGGGTTATTATGCTAGAAAATGTGTGTCTTCTAAGTTGTGTGCTCTTATTATCTATGTTTCTCAAATGAAAATAAGGGTTCATTTTATACTACAAGGAATCTCTTTTTACAAGATGGGGATTATTATTTTATCCTTACTTTAATAATTCATCTACTTTATTGCTTTTTAACTTATCAATTTCAACAATTGATTTTTCTTAACACATGCTGCTAATTAAAGATGTGAGTACTATATATTTATTTTTCTTTGTCATTTTCTATTGATAGTCATTTGGATAACGTTAATGATGAATCATCTTTGTCTTCGTGATCCTTGATCCGGTAAATGTATCTATGATTTTTGAGGGTTTTTTCTGGCATAGAAGTAGAATACCTTCCTTTTTGACTAATTTACAGGTTGTTGCTATTAAAACTTGCCTTAAATTTGATAATTTTTTTCACCATCCTCTTTGATGAGAGCCACAGTACTATGAAAAGTAATGATGACTTTACTTATTAGTTGAGTAATTTACTTTGATCTCAGGAAAATTATTAATTTTTTGAGTTTATAGTAAATTTGGCCTAACATTTGACATCTTAATACACAGAGTTTATTTATGTTAAATTCCTTTTCTGGAAGCTCTCTTGGTTTGGAAACTTCTTTGTTTATGTTGGAAATCCCTAGCTTGATAAAATGTTAGGGACTAATACATCATTCTTTATTTCAGTCCATTAGTGAACTAAAAAAATTGAGATAAATGAACTTATCACATGCTATCTTCTTGAGGGTAATTAAATACCATTAATTTTTGAGATTCTTTAACTAGTCTAATTTACCAAAATCTACTTTCGCAATCAAAAGTTGAGAAATATTTTTTTTCCTTTTATTAATGATAATATTTCTTGTTTTTTTAGAATAAAGTATCCATTACTAATGATTTCATTATTCAATGCTTTAAAGTTTATTACCATTTTTTCTCTTCTTTTTTCAGATTCTTTTTTGATTAAAAATGTCAGACTAAAATGAGGTGAATTTACTTTTAGTTTCAAAAGTTCTTCAATTTGTTTTCAAATTCAATCATATTTTCTGGAGTATAAATCATTGGTTTTACTCTTATAACCATGTTAAGCCTTTTAATTTTTTATTGGCAATTATTTTAGATTTATTAACTTTTAGATATAAATGATTTTTTGAGTTGATTATTTTTAATAGTTTTTTGATACCTACTAAAACTTTATCTTCCTGTATTTCATTTGTTTATCTTCTATATGTAATGAAATGTTTTCTAAATAAGATTTTAGTTGCTTTGTGTCTATCTCAATTTTCACTTTTTATGTTGTTGCATAAAAATTGGATTTGATACAGTTAATTTTTTTATACATAAAATGGTTTCATTATCTAATGTTATTAGACTTATATTGTCTAAATATTAGGCAAAATGTTGATATAAATTTAAAAATTATTTAATATTAATAAATTAACTCCTTTTTGTTGTTGATATATGATAAAAATTTAAATTTTTCTCCTATCATTATATCTGTATATTTTAAAATCTTATTTTAATATTATTAGAAATTCTTATAATTAAATCTTTTAATGCCTATTTTCAATGTTATTCTAGGAATACATATTTATTTGTTACATACATACTAGTTCCTATATATGTATATGCATGTAAATAATAGCTCGCATAACCTTTTAAATTCCAATCTTACCTTACTCTAGGTATTTTTGGATTTGTAATACTTTACAAATAATTGATCTTTTGATGAAGAGTACTCATATTCTGAGTTAGTTATTTCCTCTTTAGTTCCATCTTAAAAGCTTTTTTTAAAGATTTTTTCTTTATGTGAATTTTTTTAAAATTCTTTCTAATGTTGAAGCCTATTATGACATTCACTGGCATAATGTCCTTCTTCATTGTAGATCTAAACATGCAATTGTTTTTTCCTAAAGGATAATAATTCTTGTTTTTAGGAAATTTGTACATTTTTTTCTAAAATATTTTTTCTATAGGATTCCTTATTAAATATTCTTTTATATTTTTGAAAATCTTGTTTCAAAAATTTATATATTTCAAATGCATTCTATTTTTTATATCGTTTATATTTCTATTTGTAGGTTTTTTTTACATTCATATTTTTCTAGAATTTTAAAACCTTTTGTATCACAATAGATTTATCATTTTCTCTTACTTGTTTATTTTAATTTCTTTCTTGATATTTAATAATTATCTAGCTTTTAAAGCTTCTTGTTCTTCCTTCTAAGTTTTATGGTGTATTTTATCTATTTTTTTGATTCCAACCTTTTGTTAAAATTTTGTGTAATTTCAGGTAGTCTAAAAAAAAGTTCCTTATAAGTTGTTTGTATAGAAGGTGATAATTTATGGTAATACATTTTATATTCATAAATAAAAGAATTTATATAACACATGTTACAAATTTTCATATTTATTAAATTCCATTTAGCTTCATAGATTTCATTTTCACTGGATTTAATAATAGTTATTTCTCTATCTTTTTCAATAAATTATTTGTATATTTAATTTATTATAATATCTAGATATTCTCTTCTTGTGAGCGCATTCCCTTACATTAATAAATTTTTTTGGTATATTAAATTTGAAAAACTAAACTTTAATAATTTTTTATCATTTTATGAGTTACTAATATCCTACAGATTAAAGAGTTTGTTTATGTAGTTTGAAAGGTTTGTATGAGTGCACTCACCGTTAGTTCATTCATCTAAGGTTTTTTTCTATCTCTTATACAATGTAGATCTAAAAGATCAAATTCATACTTTTAATGAAGCTTGAATTCTGGTAGGATACTACCTCTAGTTTACCAATGTAATTCTTCTTTTGTTTTGTGTGATTGTCTTCTTCTATTGGAAGTATTAAGTCATTATGTTTTCCCTATGTGAGTAAGATGTTCCTTCTTGAAAAGGAACTCGTAATTAAATGAGTTTTATATGACGTTTTAGGGTCATAATTTCTTGTTCATAATCAGTATCGCTGATTATCATCTTCTTCTTTGTTTGTATAAAACTTTTTATCATAATGTTTTCCTAGTTCTTCATTAGTTATTGTTAACAAACTAATTAATTTTTCTATATCTTTATTTTCAGGGTCCTTAAATTGTTCTTCTAATTCTTTTATGTATTCCATTAAATTGTAATTATAGTTTTTTTATCATAAGATTTTTCTTCATTTTTTTCTTTTTTTATTCCTAGTTATCAATGAATCTAATATTCTAGTTAGTTCTTATTTTAATCATTTGAATAGATCAAGATTATGACTTATAATTTGATTTTTTCTAGGTATGTTTTTTTTTATATATTCTTAATTCTTTAAAATTTTCATGTATATCTTATTGTAATTTTTTATTATTGTCTCTTATCTCATTTTTGAGTTTCTTTTGATTTTTATCTATTTTTTTATAAGAACTTAATGTTTGATTATTGCGCTATATCCATTTATTCTGCTAAAAGACTCAAGGCTTTTATTATTGTTATTTGTTTTTTTGATACATCAATTAGGCTTCTAACAAGTTCTAATTCTACATCTTGAATTTATTTTTAAACATCTTGGTACTATTTTCTTCTTAATATTATATCATGTATTAATGCTTTCATTATTTGAATTTTTTTTTAGTTCTATAACTTATTTTTTTTATTAGAAGTTTTTTCTTCATTATCTATAAAAATAAATTTTAATACATTATTATTTCTAACTACATTACTTTTTCTTCTTACTATTAGAAGTTTTTCTTTAATATATAAGTGTCATTCGTCTGGTATTACAAAGTCTATTAGTATTTTTGGTTTTATTTTTTGTCCAAGTTCTCGAAAGGTTTTATCTAGTTCTATGTAGTATATTGAAAATGGAAGATTTTTTTCATTCATTAAATCTCATCTTTTAATTTCATAATCTAAACTCAACATTTAGTTAAGTTCTTATCATGAATATTAATAGCAAACATAGGATATCCCGTGAATTTTAACTTTTAGTATTCTAAGTATTCCTAGTAAAATATATTTCTTATTTATTATTCTATTATCTATCGATGTTAGTTTTATTGGTGTAGCAATTAATTCTCTAAAATGAGTTTTTATTAATATTCTGATTCCTCCTAAATAAATGTATCCAATTTTTTATTCATTCTTTTGGGGGATTTTTGATAGCGTATTAATTATGGTTTCTTTGTTAATTAATGATATATTATACAATCATTTTGAATTTATCATATTGATAATCATTTCTTTATTATTTATTCCATAATAAATTATATATTTTTTTAGAAATATGTTTCTTAGTTTTGAAAATGAATTTCTTCAAAAATATTTACTAATTATCATTTCTTGTTAAAATAATCACGAGAAATCTTATGTTTCTACTTCTAATATTTATAAATTTTTTATTTTTTTCTTGATTTTTTATTATTTATGCTATTTTGTGTATAAAATTACTATTCATTTATGTTAACTTTAATTTTTATTAAATTTGGATGATATTTGTGATATTTTTAAACTTTAAGATAATTATGATATTACTTTAAAACTTGAAAGTATTAATGATATTATCTCCTTAAATGAGATAAATTGTTGATTTGGCCACAATAATAATTACCATAACCAACGATGAAAATTGCACGGATCTCTCTCTCTCTCTCTCTCTCTTTTTCCTAGATTACTAGTACCAACTAATTTTTATTTGCATCTTCCCATTTATTTATAACTTTCTTTCAATTCAGAAAGCTTAATTAGTCAACCATATATACAACCTTTCTTTCACAACTTGGAATAACCGTTACATGGGTTTAACTAACTTTATAATACATATGACTTCGCAATTATATTACTCTCTTGAAATTAGGTGGTGTTCCATTTTATGGACTTAAAATTGCAGCATTTATACTTATCTATCTAATTTTCTGACATTTTTCACAAAACCATGGCACAAACACTTTTGTTTATGTGGTTGCATTTACTTATTGTTTTGGTTCTTTCTGGCTTTTCAATGTCAAACTCACTCAAATCTTTGCCCGGTTATCCCGGTGAACTCCCATTTGAGATCGAAACCGGGTAAGTAGAGCTCTCTATAATTTCAAGCTCTTTCTCAAGTTTGTGAAATGTTGACTAAATTAATATGGTGACTATGGTTTTGTACTATTAGATATGTGAGTGTTGGGGATACAGAAGATGTGCAACTATTCTACTATTTTATTGAATCACAAAAAAATCCAATAAAGGACCCTGTTTTACTTTGGCTCACTGGTGGTCCTGGTTGTTCTGCTTTCTCAGGCCTTGTCTTTGAAATTGGTATATTTTCCTTTTCCTTCTTCTATCCTAATACAATAATTAGAATCTAACTTAAAAGATTTTTACTATGCTACTCATTTATTTCATGGGTTAACTTATATGAAATTGGAAATGACAATGATAGGAAAATATAGATCACAATTTATGTTACATCTTCAAATTTCACAATGTACTCATTTTTGAGTAAAAATATATGACTAAGATTGTGGGTACTCAATACTTTAGATTGATGAAAATTTACATAGAATTTTTAAAAAACCCACTCATCAAATTTGATATATATCCAAAATTTTATATTACTAGATGTTCAAAAATAGTGTGATCACAAGTGCAATACTAGTAATTAAGAGCTAAGGAGTAATTATTATGTTGCAGGCCCTTTAAGTTTTGATTATGCATCTTTCAATGGGAGCTTGCCTAGTTTTGTTTTGAACCCTTATTCATGGACTCAGGTACATAGTCTCATTCCCATTCTCTCTCTCTTTCTCTTTTTGTGTGAGTATTATTATGAAATGGATGAGATATCTGGAATAAATTATACAGTTTTAATAGCAATTCTAACTATGATTTCTAGTATGCAAGCATAATATTCTTAGATGCGCCGGTGGGCACAGGGTTCTCATACTCAACTAGTCAAGAAGGTTACTACACCTCAGATACTAAATCAGCAAAAGATACTTATCAATTTCTCAGGAAGGTGAGTAGAGATTGTTGTTGTTGTTATTATTATTATTATTATTATTATTATTATTAGGTAAATTAACAAATATACACGGTATGGTTATAAAAGTTGTAAATTTATATCTAATTCTATAGAGTGATAAAAATAATATTAAATTAATATTGGTATAAATCTATTACTATTTTGATAGATTTTATCATTAAATTTCTTATTATTGGTACAAATCTATTACAATTTTTTTTATTAATGACACAAATTTATTATAAAACTTTTTATTAATTGTACAAATATATCATTGAAAATATAATGTAGTGTTATATTTGTACTACTAATTATAATTGAGTGTTATTTTTATCACTCAATATAATTAGATGATACGATAACAATTTTCATAATAATACGAAGATATATTTGTTAGTTTACCGTTATTATTATTACGAAAAGAGTATGTATTAACAATGCAAAGCGTTGCCTTACCTTAATTTTTTTCAATTCAGTGGCTGATGGATCATCCCAAATTTAGCAAAAATCCACTTTACGTTGCCGGAGATTCATACTCTGGCGTGATTGTGCCTCAAGTTGCTCTTGACATATCAAATGGTAACTCAAAAAAAAAAAAAAATTCATTTTTAAGTTTGTAGCAATTTAATGACATTTCATTCTTTATTCTTTTTTACATGGTATTGCTTGTTATGGAGTTACAGGTATTATTGCTGGAAGTCTACCAATCATAAATTTCATGGTACATGTCATAGGCTTTCGTACTTATACAAACACATTCTTGCCATTCATTTTTTTTAAATCTTCGTCACTTTGAAGAAACTTTGCTTGAAACAGGGTTATATGCTTGGAAACCCTGTGACAGATTTACATGATGATGAAAACTCAAGAATCGAATATTTTCATCGATTGACACTCATATCAACTGAACTTTATACGGTAATTTCATCAATTTTATTATAATTTTTATACAACCTATCAATTTCATAAGTTTATTTGATGTTTTATCATGTTAAAGGAGCTTCCATTGAAATAGCTAACGAGTTCAATAAATGTTGTCTTTTAGTCTGTCAAAGAAAGTTGCAACAACGAGTTTGTAAATCCAGATCCCAACATTGCACAATGCATGGATGATATTGGACTTGTTGCTGAGGTTCTTCAATTTCTACTTGAGTCCTTTTGTTGCATAACTCTAATAATATCACATATATTACAAGAAGAGTGAATAATTTATACTCTCTCTTTTTTCCCTTTTAGTGTACAATAAGAGTGAATGATGCACATATTTTGGAGCCAAAGTGTAGCTTTTCATCTTCAAGATCAAAAAACATGAAGTGGTATCATAAATTTATGGAAGATATTCCTCAAGAAATCATCCAATCACCAACTGAAAATCAAGAGTTTTGGTGTCGGGTAATTCAATGAACATCTTTGTTAACTGTGAAAGCTCAAAGTCATTCAATTTATAGAATATTGTTTATACCAAACCTAAATTGAAATTTGGCAAACTTTCTTTTTTTGCAGAATAACAATTATGTGCTCTCTTACATTTGGGCTAATGATCAAGATGTGCAACAAGCTTTAGGTGTTAGAAATGTAAGCAATTTTCAACACTCTTCTCAAGGTCTTGTAAATATGCTTTAATGAAGTTTTGATTCAATTTGATTGTATAAATAAATAATTATAGGTAACGGTAAAATAATAAATAATAAGAATAAATAAGACATAATCATTTAAGTGGTTTAGTTTTTTAATGTAAAAAATTTACTCCGAGAAAAATCTATTAATAATTAAATAGAAATATAAATAATAATATTCAGAAAATTTTACAAAATATATCTAGAAAACCCAAATACAATCAATAACTCATCTAATTTACTAATAAATGTACTATTAAATCAAATATTATATTAAAAAACGATAGCAACTATGAAACCAGAATTGGCTGATCTCCTTTTTCTTTCTTTTATATTTCAAAATTGAACATAAAGGTTGAGCAATCTAGCACCCTGAGGTTCAGCCCACCATTCAATTTGCCCAATTCTTACTCAGAACGCAGAGGAGACTCACCATATTTTAGAGAACAATCCAAGCAACAAGATCTAAGTTCAACGAGCTTTGATCTTCCTCACGTAAATCTTCAATGTAAAAAATTAGAGCAATCGGTTGAAAGAGTATAATATTTAGCTTTTGTTTCAGCTCTGGTAGCTGTCTTCGTTCTCTATTCTCAGCTCCCTAATCGGCTGAGAAAATGAAATAAAAAATATATATACAAATATAAGGTTTTAATATATGATTTTGTGTTTTGGATTTTCGGGCCAAATTTAACATTATTAAATTAGGATCCTAACTAGTGCGTTTTTTAAAATTTGACCGAAAATGGCCAGAATTGTACTGTACATAGCAAAAAAAGTAATTTTGGGTCAATTTAATTTCACCCATATTCAAAACATCATCACTTTTGGGGCCTCTTTATGCATGTTTATATGAGAAATTCATAATGTTCTTTGACAACAAAAATTAGGGCACAGTAAGTGAATGGAAAAGATGCAATAAAAGTTTGGCTTACAATTATGACATGAAAAGTGTAGTTGAATATCACGCAGAGCTTATAGAGAGAGGGTACCGAGCTCTCATATACAGGTACTTTATTTGTATTTTTCCCCCCCACATTATTAAATCTATTTTGGTTTTTTTATACCTAAAATAGTAATTTTATGCTATTTATTGCAGTGGAGACCATGACATGTTGATACCTTATGTGGGTACAGAACAATGGATAAAAACTTTGAATATGACTGCTACTGATGGCTGGAGACCTTGGTATGTTGATGGACAAGTTGCAGGGTGAGTACAAATTTACATTACTCTCCTTCTTCTTCATATTGTACTTTCAAGGCTTAATTTAAGTCTCTTAATTTCAAGTAATTAACCATAAGAAAATATAAATTTTTTATTTTTTTTCTTTATAGATTTACTGAGAAATTTGCAAAAACTATTGGAGACGGTATGACATTTGCAACTGTTAAAGTAAGTATGATATTTGTTCGTACGTTTAGAACATTAATATTTTTGTTTTGATATATTTTTTACCCTTATTATTAAATATTGAAACACATGATATCTTTAAGTTATTTTAAGTTATTTTAGTTCGTTAAAATTATTGTTGAATTTTAAAAAAATACCATTAATATAAATAATGGTAATTTCATGTATTTAGAGATAGTCCAAATATATTACTATTTTACAATAAAAACATAATGTAAATACTTAAATTAAAATTTATGTTTTTTTTAGGGAGGAGGTCACACAGCTCCTGAGTACAAGCCTAAGCAATGTCTTGAAATGGCAAATAGGTGGCTCTTTTATTTTGGTCTCTAACTACAAATTTGGCTAATTCAAGTGAGAGACAATTTTGAGATTTTCAAGTATTTTTTGTCTTGTGTTAAATCAAATATAATATTAGTTTAATATTTATTTTTGGAAATCAGTTACTTTCTAACGTAAGTGTAATATCTATGTTTGTTTATGATCCGTGAAATGAACATTAGTTTTGAGTAATATATTTGAAGCATACGTGACAGTTTCGAGCCTAAAGGCTGCAAATTCTATTATTTTTCTCAATCAAAATATATTTAGGCTAATTTAAATTTATGATTTAAAAATAAAATAAAAAGCTTACCATTTGATCAAATGAACCACTCCTACTAAGTCTACCAACAGGTGATGTAACATCAATTGAGTAAAAAAATATTTCTTTTATTTTAAATTGAGATAAAATTTAACTCATTTAACATATTTTAATTATTCGTAACAACAATATCCGTTATGTAAATTTTTTATCGATCATAAAATAACACATCATTTGAAGATAAATTACAATTTATGATAAATAGGGTTATTTTAATTGATTTCTTTTATAAACCTATAATTCTTATCATTCGAAAAAAATAATTAAAATTATAGTTTATCAACCAAAATTAGCTAACTTCTTAATTTTATAATCATGGAGATTGTATCAAGATTTTTTTTTTAATTTATATAATTCAAACATTTGATTGTAAATGTTTAAAAACTTAAACCTAATTCTGAACTCAAAAATAAGTTCGTGAGTTAAAAGAATTTTATTTACTAATGTAAGACTTAACAGAAAGAAATCGATTTTTCGTTTAAATAATTTCCAACATCATCCATGATTTTAAAATATTTATTGTGTTACAATTTCAATTCGTAACTTGTTTGCTTTGAAATTTGTTTTATATTCTTAAGAGCAGCAACAATTTTTTTTAGTATCATAACCAAATAGGGAAATGGTCATGGAAATGGCTTTATCAAGCTGTCTAATATTAGTATAGCCACTTTAAGTGGTATATAAAATTAGTAGTGATTGTTAATAATAAAAAATATATTGTTTGTAACATTAATTTTGGCTTTGCACTTTAATTTATTAATTTTTAAATAATACATCACAAAAAGTTAAAAAAAAATTGCAATTTATAAAATAAGATCCTCTTTTGAGAAAAATAAGATGGAATTTATTACTACTAAAATTATCCAAAATATTTTCTTGTTTCATCTTTTATTATGAACATCTCTACTTAAAAAAATAAGGTATAACAGGAACTATGGTAAGCTGGTCCAGTTTTAGATTTCTGATATATCCTATATCGAGGGTCCAGTTTTAAATTTTTAATATGTTTTATTTAATATTTTCTAAATATATATATATATATATATATATATATATATATATATATATTTAATAATTTAATATACATATATTAAGATATTAAATAAAAAAGTAAAAGCACACAAATATACTAATTTTTATTGAATTTATTTAAACTATTATTACATTTTTAATATATAATAATATATTTTAAGAATAAACGTTTTGTTATTTTTATCAACTATGACTAAAAATATTTTTCTAATTTATTTAGTCATAAAAATTAATAAATTTTAGACGATGGAAAGTTTTATTTTATGCACACCAGGAAATTTTTTTTTACACAATCTAAATGACTAAAATAAATTAAAAACTTAATTTAAATGATAATTTTTTAAAAATAAGATCAAGGACTTAAAATTCGTCAATTTGAAAAATGGTTGATTATTACAATCTCAATTAATTATATATTTTTTGAATCAACACATTTTTTTTTAAATATAATAGATTTAAGTTGTTAAAATATATTAGAGAATTAATTATGCGTGTCTATTATCACGTAGGAAATTAATTCTTCTAGATAATTTATTAATTTACCATAATTTTATATTCTTAGTATAATAAATATTAAAATATTATAAGATTATTGTGAAAAAATAATTAAAAATTTATCGATTAAAAAATTACTAAAATGAAAAATAATAATATTAAATTAATATATATGTATAATATTAATTAAGTTAAAGAGATACATTCACATAGAAAAAGTCTTGAATTTGAGCATAAGAAAAAGTAATAATTTATTATTTATCAACCTCAACTTAATATGAGGTAAACAATTAGTATTAGTATGTGCATATTATTTATAAGTATTCTTTATATTAATAAATTAGATTAGATTTAATTTTAATATAAATAAAATAAAAAAGAAAAAAATATTTTTATTATTTATTTTATAAAATTAAAATTAAAATTAAAATTAAAACATACTTTTTGAATCGGGACCTCCTTAAGGCGAGGCCCTAGGTGACCGGCTAGTAGGCCTAGAGGTTGTGCCGGCCCAGTCTATATCTTTTAGTGAAAAAATTCTCCTAGAGAACCGTTGTTGAATCTAAATATAGAAGGCAAGTTAGATGGGAAACAAGGTCTACAGAATCCAGATAGACTAAAGGTTCTACCATTTGAGTTTGTTGCACTGGAGGCATGTCTTGAAGCATCTTCAAGTCGTTTAGGGTTTGTTTTGGTAACTAATTCTATTTTCAAATTTCAGATTTTGAATTTTGAATTTAAACTTTTAAAATAAATATTGTTAATTTGGTAGTTAATGGTTAAAACTTCAATTTTAGTTTTACACTTTTTATTGTTTTTAAAGATCAAATTTTAAGTTTACTTTTTTTTTTCTTTCTTTAGTTAATTTTACATTTATTTGTTGTGGCTTAGCAAGAAAATAAAACTTATATATATATTTTTTTTTTTGCAAAACGAGCTGTCAATAGAAGAATTGTTCATTTTATAATTGCAAACATAAATCTTTGTTTTGTTAAAATAATATTTATGATCATTTTTTTAATTTTAAAACTTTCTTCTTTTAGAGGTATTGAGTAAAGTTGTATAGAGATTTAAATCCATATAATTTAATCAATATATAATTCGATTAGATTCGTACCGTTTATGAATTTTACAATATATAATTTATGTATATTACATACAATTAAATTCGAATCAATTCATATAATTTATTAAATAATATCTTTCATTATATCATAACTTCAAAATTATAAAATCACATATTTTATGAATATATCTACTTTTGTTTGAATTTGAGAAATTTGAAATATATTGTATAGCAAATAAAAATTAATAATGACTCGGGGATTAATTTATGGATAATTGAAAGTTAATTTCATAATAACTGGATAGAAATAATAACGGATGTTATTATATGTTCAAGAAATTTATAATCAATATATAATTTGTATCTCCTATTCCTGTCTCTTTCATGGTTGATTTTAATTTTTTTCCTGAAACACCAGGATTAATCGAATCACAGAGTGAAGTATTTTCAACGAATAATGCAATTATTGGATTAATCAATAATTTAATAAAAAATAGTTAAGTTAATCCAATGAAAACAATTTCATTGTAATTAGGTATTATATACAACTAAAATTATATCCGTTAAACACATTTTTAATTAATTAAAATTAATTTAATAATTTAAAACTATAACAATAATAAAAAAAGATCGATATAAAATATATATATTTTTATTAATGTAAGAGAAAATGTTAAAGTTTTATATTGTGTTACGATCGTGTATATAAATAAGAATAATCTTTTATATTTTAAATTTTAAGATAAAATTAAACTCAAATTTAAACCGGTTGTTTTTTTTTTTTTTTTGACAAAAGGATAAATTTATCCGGTAATTTTTAATAAAAAAGTCATATTTCTATTACTTTATAACATAAAAGTTATATCGTAAAAACTGACGTGGAATATAAATAATTAGGTAGTTTTAAAAAGTTACTGCATTTAACAAGTACCAATGAACCCTCATCTTCATTGTTATCAACATTCCATCCCCCTCCCCCCCAAAAAAAAAGTGGCCAAGTGTTGAAGAATGAGTTCGGTTGGGCAAAGCATATTGATGGCAGTGACTGTTACTGTAAACAAGTTTAATTCATCAAATGTACAGGCTGTTCAAAGAAGACAAAGAACCACCAATAAAGCCACCAGAAGAAGAGAGCTTTTGTTATCCACTGTCAGTATCTTAGCTGTTGCTTCCCAAATCAGCGATTCTAAAACTCAACTTCTTAAAAGTACTTTTTCTGCTCTTTTAGCTTTCTTTTGTTAATTCATATCTCATCTCATCTCATCTCCATATGGTTACATACATAGCAACTCATAAATATTAAATTGTATCAGAATATTTGAACAAGTCTGAAGAAAACAAAACCAAAAATGACAAAGAGGTAAATTAGTATTAATTTGAATAAATCCCTTTGTTTAATTAATTATTATATATAAATAATAATCTTTGCCAAAAATGAACCAAAATTAAGTAATATGACTAATTTTGAGTCTTTACGTGTATATTGTGTGTTTGCAGAGACTAGATAGTTATTACAAACGCAATTACAAGGATTACTTCGAGTTAGAACAAGGTTCATTTAGAAATAAAGAGAAGCTTTCTGAATCTGAGAAGGGCATTCGTGATTGGCTTCAAAGCAACAAATGATACATGCATGAAGGCCCTTTTTTTTAATATATGTTTAGATTAATTTGTAGATTGAACACTTAATTAATACCTCTTCTGTAATTTATTGTATCAGATTTAATGAATTTTTATATGCTAGTTGCTTTCTAATACAATTAGTAAATATTTTATATTTGTTGTAAATTATTTTCTAGGATAATGTCGTTTTTTTTTAAGTGGTTACTTGAATGACATGAGTGAAATTTGGTCTAATTTTATCTCAATTTAATCACAAATTATGTTTTTTTAAATAGGTTAGTTACTAAATGAATGAAAAAAATTAAATTACATTATTTAATCAATTTCACGTATATCCTTTGAATGAAATCTCTAACATCTGATTTTAATCAATTTCAGCTATTTGATTTTCCCTAATATGTTGTCACATCTTTTCCTAATTTGACCACTGTGTTAGTTAGTTATCTTTCTTCTAGTATGTATATAAGAACTTTCAATATTTACTGAGATTTTATTGCAATCTACCATTCTACGTTAACTTGATTTTGTTCCTAGATATATAATATGTCTTAATTCATTAGAAAACTAACTTTCAAAAGTTTAAATGAGTAATTAAATGATCAACATTATTTTTATATATTCTATCACTCTTCGTGAGTATTAGTTATATGTATTATACAATCCAAACACATGCGGTTTAAGAATAACTTCAGTTCTAATATCATGATATATAATGTTTAGAAATCAATTTTTCTAAAAATTTAAGTTAGTGAGAGAATAATTAAAAATACTTTTATTTATTTTATAACTCTTTTATAAGTGTTAACTCTATATATTATGCAGGTTAAAAACTTACAATTTTAACAATTAGAGTGAATGAAGTTGAACGCAAAATTTCTTACTCTAATACAATGTTACAATTGTTAGAAAACTAAAAAAATACTTTTACACATTCTATCATCAAAATTTGATTTAGAATCGGATATTATTTATGATACTTTTTGGAAGCTTTAAATTAGCAATGTATAATTCATGTTGGATGTAAAATTTTAAGATATCAAAATGTATGAGTTGGGATTAATTGAGTTGATATTAAGATTATTGTAACAATATCTCATTGATAAACTTGAATATAATAAAATAGAACTATTTGTTTAAATTAAAATGAATGATAATGCGCGCGCGCGCGCGCACACACATATATATATATATATAAGAATTAGGAATATACTTTTAGGAAAAGAAAAACTCTACATCTAAGATTATTCTATACACCTAAGATTATTCCATCAATTAGTTGCATACAACTAATATACAGCTAATAACTCACATTAACACTCCCCTTCAAGTTGACACATAGATATCGATCATGTCCAACTTGCTTAGTGAGTCATATAATGCCTTCTTGGAAACTCATTTGGTAAGAATATCTGTAGGTTGCTCTTCAGTGGGACAAAAGGAAAGCTAATAAGTTTGGCATCTAGCTTCTATTTTATAAAGTGATAATCAACCTCTATATGCTTAGTGCGATCATATTGTACTGGATTTTGTGATATATCAATAGCTGCACGACTGTCGCAATACAATTGCATAGTATTTTTGAGTTCGAAACCCAAATCAAATAACAAAGTTCTTATCCATAGCAATTCACAAACCCCATAAGTTATACCTTTATACTCAGCCTCAACACTAGATCGCACCACCACTTTTTACTTCTTACTTTTCCATATAACCAAATTATCTTTCACAAAGGTGAAATAACCCGATGTTGACTTTCTATCTATAATACTTCCTGTCCAATCTGCATCTGTGAAGCCACAAACTTCAAGAGGATTATTGTGTTTAGAGAACATTACTCCTCTTCCTAGAGCTGACTTCAAATACCTTAAAATTCTCAAAATAACATTCATGTGGTTTTTACTCGGATTATGCATGAACTGATTCACCACACTTACTGCATATGAAACATCTAGTCTAGTATGAGCCAAGTAAATTAAACGTCCAACTAATCTCTGATAGGGAGCTCGATAAATTGGTACTTGATCTAGATACTCTGCTAAACAATGGTTTTGTTCAATAGAAGTGTTAATAGGTTTGAAATCCAACATATATGTCTCTGTTAGCAGATCAAGAATGTACTTCCTCTGACACATATATATTCCTTTTCTCCCCTAGCTACCTCAATTCCTAAGAAGTACTTTAGTTAACCTAAGTCCTTCATCTTGAATTCAGAGGCTAGTTGTCTTTGTAATTTATCCATCTCAACAGTATCATTGCCAGTGATTACCATATCATCAACATAAATGATTAGGGATGTTACCTTCCCTCGTTGATGTTTGAGAAACAGAGTGTGGTCTGAATTACTCTGTCTGTAACCAACCTTCTGTATGAATTGTGAAAACCTTCCAAACTATGCTTGAGGGGATTGTTTGAGACCATACAAAGACTTCCTCAATTTGCATACAAAATTACCAGAAGAATTAGCTACATACCCAAGTGGAAGACTCATGTACACCTTCTCGGCTAATTCTCCATGAAGAAACACATTCTTGACATTAAACTACCGAAGTGTCCAGTTTAAGTTAGCGGCAAGTGAGAGTAAAATTCGAATAGTATTCATTTTGGCAATAGGAGCAAAAGTCTCATCATAGTCTACACCATACGTTTGAGTGAACCCTTTTTCTACAAGTCAGGATTTATACTGATTTACAGATCCATCACCATTATGTTTTACTGGTAAACACTCATCGACAACCAATTACCTTTTTTCCTTATAGTGGAGGCACAAGTTACCAAGTATCATGCTTATGTAACACCTCCATCTCTTCAGCCATTTCCTTTCTCCATATTGGATCTCCCAATGCATCATGCACTTTGTTAGGTGCTGATACAATAGATATTTGATTCACAAATGATTTATATGACTTAGATAATCTTTTAGTGGACATGTAGTTGGTTATTGGGTATTTTGATTTTGCATGAATATTTGGTTCATACCTTTTAACTGGTTGACCTCGAGTAGACCTATTTAGTAACACATATTGTCTAACATTAGACTCAATGCTATTATTATCAGTGGGTTTACATACCTCAGATGAGTGACCTTCAGTACTAGGGAGTTCTTGATCAGGGGTAGGAGTGATGCCTGAGGGAATAGTTGTGTCTTCATTTTTATTTGCTATGAGCGAATTTGGTGCTTGGATACTTGGAGCATATGCTTCTTCGATGAGTGGATTCAATGGATTAGGAATCTCAACTGGACCCATCGAAACATCAGTTGGTGATTCTTCTAATTCCTCCCCCTCACCATGATACAATTCTTCGAAATATGTATTCTCCCCCTCACCATGATACAATTCTTCAAAATATGTATTCTCCCCCTGACGAGCAGCATCAGGTGGGAAAAAATAACTCATGTCCTCAAAAAAGGTAACATCCATAGTGACATAATACTTTCTGGTCAGTGGATGGAAACACTTGTACACTTTCTAACAACCTCAATAACCAACAAACACACATTTAATTATTCAGGCATCTAATTTAAACCTCTAATTTTTAGGAACATGTACAAAAGCAACATAACCAAATACATGGGCAAGAAGATTATGGAAGGATGACAAGGAGACATAAGATGCAAAAATTTGAAATGAGATTTTTCCGTTAAGGACACTAGACGGGAGACGATTGATGAGATAAGAGGAAGCTTGTACAGCATCACCCCAAAGATATTTTGGCATATGGGCACTAAATAGGAGTGCACAAGTCATATCAAGTAAATGATGATTTTTTCTTTCAAACACCCCATTTTGTTATGGTGTTTGTGGGCAAGTAGTTTGATGAATAATCCTATGTTTTTTGAAAAATTCTTGAAAAACATGATTAACATATTCTTTCCCATTGTTAGAACGGAGGATCCGAATGATGCTATTGTATTGTGTTATAACAAGGGTATGAAAAGTTTGAAAAACTAAAAAAACTTCATCTTTTGTTCTAATAAGAGCAATCCACGACAACCTTATACAATCATCGATAAACGAAACAAAATATCTCATACCCGATACAGTGGGCTCTTTAGATGGTCCCTAAACATCAGAATGAATTAATTAAAAAAGATAAAAGGTTACAGAACATTTAGACTTGATATTTAACTGTGTGATAGATATTAAGTAATGAGATAAGTCAGGTACATATAAAACATTATGGAGCTATAAAGTTGGAGTGATATGAGCATTGAGGACGAGGGCGATTGAAAAAGCTTGGTGGAGGTCCTTGCTGATGAAGTGGAATTGAATTTTCCTACTGGAGGAAATGTGCTTTTGATTTGGCTTGAATGGCTAGGCTTGATACCTCAACTTGTGCCTAATGAAGACTTTCCTGCTGAGATTTGTCTTTACGGATGTATGTAAAGGTTGTGGTCAAGCTCGGAGGGTCTGACATTCGAAGCAATTCGCCCTTAGCACTATTATATTTTGTATCAAGTCCTCTAAAAATGCATGTACTCGCTCAAACTTTTTCTCTTTCTGGTACCATAGAAGGTCTTCTTGATTTTTAATTTTGCACGGACGTTCCTGATCAATTTTAGCCCATACATTCTTCAGCTTGGTAAATAACATAGATACTGGTTGCCAATTTTGCTGTATACCAGCAACTTTGCATGTCAGTTTATGAACTTGACTAAAGTTAGACTCATTTGTATAAAGATCACTTAAGGTATTCCATATGGCCTCAGCGGTTTCACATTCCTCCAACATTTGTAATACATCATCAGTTATGGCTCTAAATAGAATTGACATTACAAAACATCATCATCTTCCCACTTAGTATAGGCTTCTACATCATCTTGACTAGGAGCCTTGATTGATCCAGTTACATGTCTCATCTTGTGCATTCCACGAAGATAAACAGACATCACTCTTTTCCATGTTCGAAAATTGGTACCATTGAGTTTAGTACCTCAAAAAGAACCACTTTCTGAACTCTTAACAGAAACTTTAAATTTTGAAACTTCATTAGTTTTAGAAACCTGATGTTGTTTTGAATCTTCCATTGAAATAGATAATAATATTATGCAGTAGAATAAAAAGTTTTTTTATTGGACTTAAATTTGTTGATTGAACTACTAATTGGACTTAAATTGGTAAGTAGGCTGATGACTTGTCTAATTAGTGAGTAGGCTAGGGTTGGAGAGGAAACTTAGGAAATGGGCTTAAGAAGAATGTTAGATGGGCTAAGGTTTGTGTGATATATGATATATTAAGAATCTGATATATTATTACTCAATCTAAAATCTAAGTAGGAAATATTACTCACAACCAACAACAATTACTAGGAAGCTAAAGGTGCAGGACAGCGGACAAATAGAGCTAGTGTGGATGACGGTAGAACTTGTGAGGACAACTGGACGGGCGGCTGATACAGGTGGCACTGGATTGCTCATGGCGTGGACTGGACGGTGGGCAAAAGCAACTGGACAGACGGATCTATAACAAACGCAAGTGGTGGCGCGGACTGGACAACGGGAAGAGATTGACGACACTGTGTGAAGAGACTGACGACGACAGTACTACTGACGACACTGCGTGAAGACTGGAGGACTGACAGAGCTGCTGCTCAGAGATTGACGAAGTGAAGACTGGATTGCGGCTCGAACCGACTACGGTGCTGTTGAAGACGATGGTTGCAACTGATTACTCGGACTTAAAAAGCTGAACCGACTGAGCCGTGAGACGGATAAAATATTTTTTTCTTCTTCTTTCCTGCTCTCATACTAACGTGAATATAATGAAATAAAATTATTTGCTTAAATTACAATAAATGATAATGCATGGAATCTACTTTTAGGAAAAGAAAAACTATACACTTAAGATGATTCTATCAATTAGTTACATACAACTAATATACAGTTAATAACTCACGTTAACATATAATAATTAGCAACAAGACTATATATATTATATATTTTGTTCCTATAACTTGCATGTCTTTTTGGAATCTTAAAAGATGCAGTGACTGTCTAAAGAGAAGGTAACACCTGAAGTTAATATGAAGTTGAAAGGTAGAACTATATATTAGACACATGTTAGAAACAACCAAAGCCTTCCTTCACCTCTTTATGTTCTTGCAGGGATTGAAGTTTTTTGTTTTGGCGGTGGTTGGAAGGGCAATACATGTTTTTTCCATGCCTCTTAGTTCCTTATCCAATATAATGGAATGCTAGTGAGGCAAGACAATGAGTAAACAAGTAAGCATCAATTTATATATATATATAATGGTTGGGAATTCACGTTCTCATCATCTTTAGTAAAATCAAGTCCACCGTGAATATATTCATAAACATTTTTACCTTCATTTCTAACGAATAACCCCTATTTGGATTTAATAATACATCCTAATAGGAGACGGTTGTGTTTGTTCAATTTCTCTCTCAACTTGGATACCATGAGACGGGCTTCGAAAAGTTTTAGTTTAAGCAGTAGGGATTCGCAAATCCTCCATACTTAAAGCATACGGGACCTTGGATCCAAACACTTCATATATATATATATATATATATATATTTCTATAGTGTTTTAATCATTTTTCTTATTGATTATCTTTTTCTCACTTTTTTTACTGCATAAAAAACTCCTATAACTGATCCTGAGATTTAAATATGAAGAAAGAACAAGTGGGTAGGTTTCAGATTTTTGACATCCTAAATTCCTAGTGCTATCCAGTGTATACACTCCTTTAGCAGAAAATCAATTTTTTATATGACAGGAAATAGCTATTGGAAATGCAGTTTTAAAAAAAAATAGTAGAAAGACATAATTGTGTATGACATCAAGTTCAATGACAGCTTCACAGCAGACAAACTTGAATGTAGCAAAATATGTATAAATGAATAGCTTGTTAAAGTATTTAAATATTAAGATACTTCCAATTGAGGTAAAAGATGACATATTAAACAAAATGGAGCCATGTTTCTTTGGGTCAGGTAGAACCACAGGCAGTATCTTCTGGGCTTAAAAAAGGATAATGAAGATGCATATGAAATATTCCAACATTAGGTTTGGTGTTTCCTTCTCATCTCTGAACCTACTCAGAATGCCCATAACCAATAACACTTTTTTCTGTTTTCTTTCGTCATTCTGTCTGATTTTCATGTGCATGATTTCTAATAAGAATACATGGATATGGAATCCCACCTAATCAAATCTGGTTGATTTAGCTTTATTTGGATATTAATATATTAGCTAGTAGGCGAAGTTAGGTGGCGACTTAATTTGTCCTGCTTTGCTTGGAAAAAAAAAACAAGAACAAGGGCAAAGTGGTACTGTAGTTTTAAGTAAAAAAAACCCATAGTTAACAATTTAATCTTATAATTTTAAAAATTGATTATTTTAGTATTAAAAAAATACATTTTTATAAATTACCCAACTTTGAGTTTTAAGACTAAATTGCACGATCTAATTTTTTTTAAAGTTAGGGTACTAGAATATATTTTAATTGATACTAAAACATTTTGATTAAAAGTAGGGGATTAAAGTAATGCTATGTACCCCGTGCCCCCACAAGATTTTAGTGGGTGAGGAATTAACAAAATCCTCTAATTATGTAATTAGAAGAGATGGAATTTGAGGCCATCTAAAACTAAAAAGTCATAATAATGATTTAAAGCTATCTGATTCATGTCTTGTCGTTCAGTGTTTGATTTTAGAGACTGCATTTGTTATAATAAAGGAAACATAGGGGCTAAACAAAAAAAAATAAAATATAAAAACTTTATTTCCATCGTCTCTTCGCAGGTTGTAACTCACTGCATCGGTCAGGCAAAAAACGAAGGAGAAAGAGGAAAAAGATCTCAATGGAGATCCAATTCCATAATCTACTTTGACAAACAAGTAACAATTTCTACTGAACCAACCAACCAACCATTAGAGCTACTTCTGCAGGCAGGAGTAGTAACTACTAAGAGGAGCAATTGGTGAATGACTCTCTACCTCATTCCTATTCGCTTCTCTTCAAACCACCTATGAAGATAGAAACAGAATCAGATTAAAAACATATTGATATTCCATAACATGGTATTCTTGTAGCAGGGTAAATAATATGTAATCAGGAACAAATAGTAAATACACACAGAGACCCATACTCACTTGTTTTCCTGAAGTTGGTTTGCTGATGATGATACAGAAGATTGGAAAAACCCATAGGGATCTTGGAATGCAGAGCTCCCCTGCAACAAGTAAAAAGTCAACTTTATGCCCTAGTTTGTGTCAATCAATGGTCGAACTTTGTTTATAAAGGAAGCAGATAATCACCTCAAAGTGAGAAGCTGAGAAACCTTGTGAAAAATCTAGGACACTGTCTAATGAAGCTTGATTATTAAAGCCGTTCTGCTAAGATAATTAAAAAAACTCATATCAATTTTAATTAAGTCTCATAAACAATGAATGTGAAAACTGACTTAAAACGTGGTGTGTCTTTACTTACCATTGACAAGTTGTAAAGAGGAGAACTAGCAGTGTCATCTAAAAAAGATGATTGATCATCTTGTTCTACAGAGCATCTTTTTTGTTTAACGTTTTGGCTTTTTCTACCACCATTTTTCAACAATTTAACATCTTTGGATGCAGGACAAAAGGATGAGATATGATCTTCATATTCATGAAGATTTTGAGGCCCAGAAGATGCATCAGAAACCATTGACAGGTCTTCTTCCTCATACTCATGACAATAACCACTCTTTCTGTTAACAAACTCATTACCCTTAATAGAAGCATTTGGAGAAACAAAAGATTGTTCTAAGTAAAAAGTCCAACCAGACTCACACTTGCTACTGCATTCTGAAGCCAAAACATTCATTCTTTTTCAACTCTTAGAGAAAACCCAGTTGGGATTTTCTTGTTTGAGTCTGTTTTTTATGAAGAAAAGAAAGGAAGGTAGATAATAATAATAATAGTTGAAAAGGACCTAGTTTTAGCTTTAGGGTCTGTGAAAGGGGAATGTGTCTATACTATTGGGGTTCACCACCAAGTTATAACTGAGAATGAGTTCAAGGGATTGGGAAAAAACCAAAAGCTTATGGGAGTGAAATCCTAGACTTGCTTTGTCAGGACTCTCTATTAATCTCTATATCCCTCATTCATTGGGCTCTTGCTAACTATGTGACATAACAGTGAATGAATTAAAAGTGCCAGTTGGAAGGGCTATAGTGAGTGCATGTAAGAGGAAATCACAACCCTTTTCACGTGCTAGACAGCTAGGCTTTACGTACTCCCTTAACAAAACCTACTACGCGTCCATTTCCTCCTACTCCTCAGTATATGGACACCTATCCACTTATGCAATAACGCCTCTCTCTCTCTATATATATACAGAGAGAGAGAGAGTGAGCTTGTATTTTGATTTGATTGACCTTTTTTTGACTAAATGATTCGGATATATGGGTTAATCTTAGTTATGGTTGGTACATGTTATATTTGTGTTTAATGATGTTTTTGTTAAATTTTGTGTTTCATGATGTTTTTGTTAAAGAGTGTCTTAATATCGAAAATAGATAGTACTATGTTATACTTAATTTCTTAGGTTTTGGGTGATCTTAAATATCCAAGTATTAATTATTGTTTTAGACCGATCAATTAAACTTAGCTGCAAGTATACAAATATTAATAAAATCACATTAATTAATTAGAACTTAAAAGTGATATGATTTTGTAAAATGATTGTGTTTTGATACATTAATAAATTAGTGATATAATTTAGAGAAATATAGTTTTAATTCATCTATAAATATGAATTAATTTATGCATTGAAATCTTGATTCTAATGTGTTAGAATTTTCTATAAGTTTGAGAAAACATTTAAGAAATATATATTTTTTAAAATATATATATGTATTTTATATATTTTTTACTTAATATAATAATATTTATTATCTCTCGTAATCATAAAATCATAAATTTTATATGTTTTTTTTAACGATTTAATATATACATGTAATGTTTTTATTACTTCCGTGGACGACGTATATTTTGTGTAAGGTCGTAACACATGCATGTTTTATACTTTTGGGGTTATATATATATATATTCTCATATATGTATGTAGCGTGAAAATTTAAATAGGTAAGATATTCTCTAACACAATCAATGGCATGGTATAGACTATATAGAGGTTATTTGAGTGTGGAAAAAATCAATTATTTAGAATTATAAATGTGTGAGTAATTTGGTTATTTGAAAAAAACGAGTGCTGTAGAAATTTCTTGGGGCAAAGAGCTTGTTGACTGAGATTTTATGACATTCACATGCAAGCACATTCATACGTTTATATATTTTTAATAATTTTCATGTTACTCTCATCTTGATCATGTCTAGTCTGATGAATTTTTACGACGACTCTGTTTTTTCACCTCTGACTGAGGACTGAAAACAAATACATGTGGGCACGTGTGCATATGTTTCCACATATTCACACACATGTCTGCACGTGCACACAAACTCCCACCTAATGTTGCCCTAGTCTCTTTAAAGTTGCTGTTAAAAAATTAGTTGTCCCTTGTGAGTTTTGGTACTTGTTTCAATGCTTAGTTATTCCCTTCTTGTTTTTTCCTTCTTACAATTTTCAAATGTTCATCAATTCACCACCCTATTAATAAATACATACTACCTGCAATCCACAATGAACTAAATTACCTCATACTCTCTCTCTCTCTCTCTCTCAACATGCAAGATTGAAGTCGAATTTCTATTAGAGTTATTCAGTCTTTTTCTTTCTTTGAAACATTTTTAAAAAGGAATTTATTTTATTTTATTTTTAAATAAATTATTACACACTTTTATTTATTTATTTATTTTTAATTAATTAATTAATTAATTTTTTTTCCTTTTGTATTGGATGAGGGTAAAGTTATAAATAAATCTCAAAACTAAATAATTAAATTATAGTTGAAAAGATGAACATGAATATGACAACAAAAATATATTTTTATCCTAAATTTGATGTATATATATATAATTTACATTATATAATTAATTAATTTATGTTAATAAGTAGTACAATAAATCTTGTTAAGCTACCCTATAGCTATTTCCCTTGCCTTGATAATAATATAAATCAAACGAATAAATAAATACAGCAAGTCCTTCAAAAAGCAATGATAAATATTGCTAAATGAAATGCACATGAGGTCTATTCTTTGATCCAATAATTAAAAAGGAATAATAACAAGTAATGAGCAATTAAAGTCTTAAGTAGATGCACATATGTGGCAGAAAATCAAGTTTATCAATAAAAATATATGTCATGACAAAATAACACACGTACTTATCAAGTAGGCATGTGTTGGGTCTACCAAAATAGCACACGTACTTATCCGTATCCCATAATATATATATTGTTATCGATTCTCAATTTCTCACTCTTCAATATTTTAATTTCCTTCCCCTCATTTTTGACCTTCTTTTTCAATTTTAAACTTTAGGGTCTGAAACTTGGAAGTTAGATGAGCTATTTCTCCTTATATGCTGTAAAAGATTCCTGTTATCTAACTTGTTTAATGTATTTTTTTAAAAATAAATTTCAAAAATATCATCAAACTATCACATTTATTTCATTATTAATGTGTATAATTTTTGTATATTCTTTATACGATTTAATTATTATATTTATTCTATCTATACCATTTTATTAGCTTCTTTTAGTACGAGTAATGCTGACAAACACAGTTTACTAATTATATGAGGATTTTTATTTCAACTTGTTATGTTTTTACCTGCAATTGAACTACGAGGTGATTTTCAGTCATATTTTCCCACTTTATTTGTAAAAACACTTATGATTAAAAGACTCTTTCTCATATTTGTTGAAATCGGATTTAAAGTAAATTATATTATACACTTAATTTTTGGACTAACTTTTGACATAACTTCATCTATAAATATGGATGAATAAAAATCAGTAAAATTATAAAAAATTAAAGAAGACTTTTGTAAAAATAAAAAGAGTATCGACAAACTCAAAGAGAAAAAATATATCATAAGTGTTAGAATTTTCGGTGAGTTTTGAAAAAACATATGAGAGATATTATTGGTGAGAAAATTTATATTTGTATTCTGTATATTTTCGACTCAATTCTATGTTATTTGTTGCTTCTTGTGAATTTAAGCAAATTGTCGAACTACATAAATTCTATGTTTTCTTTTACCAATTTGATATATTCATATATTGTAATTTATTACTTTCACGCATAACAAATTAGTATCAAAGCTAAACTGTATTATATACCACATCGAAGCTCTCGACGAGACAAACGCAATGACTTAAGAATCTCTCAAATTGAAGGTCGGATGCACTGCCAAAGTGATACTACCAACTAGGAGTATCCATAAATCGGTCTGGACCGGACCAAACTAAAAAATCAGACCGAATGGTTTTACAAATCAAACGGTCTGGTCTGGTTTGTATTTATTAAAACCAGTCAAACCGGACCAGACCGATTTAATAATATATTAAAAAATTTACATTATTTCTCATTAAAAGTGTCCAAAAACTGGACCAGATCAGACTAAACAGTTTTATAAATCAAACGGTTTGATCCAGTTAAATTTTTTCCCCCAAAATCGGACCGGTGGACACCCTTAATGCCAACAATTGAGTCAACTCACTATGTTGGATTGAGTCAACTCACCGAGTTGAGCCATATAAATTGTTTGATCGAACTATCAAACTGTTTGATGAGCCATTTGAGGCGTTGACCAAGCCGCATAGCCACTTTGACCGAGTTGTCATAGTCGTTGACCATTGACTAGTGAGTCAACTCAATCATTAATGAATTTTGGATCGAGTTGGTCCATTTTTTTTACCTGTTTTCAACGGAGTTGGACCTCTTCCTAGCTAATTGGATTGTTCTGGATTTAACCGCTAACTTCATTTTTTCAAATAAGGTATAAAATTTGAAAAAAAATATTGTTTTAAGTCATAAGTGCAAATTTTTTATTATATGTTTGTACTTATGGCTGATACAAGAGAGATCGAAGAAGGTACACAAGTTGACCTTAGAAGTTATAACAAACCAAGTTGTTCTACTTGAAGAACCATGTTATCCAACATAAAATTTGAGGTAGAAAAATTCGATGACACCAATAACTTTGGCATGTGACAATGTGAAGTATTAGATCTATTGTTTCGAGAAGGATCTAATATTACTTTAGAGACTAGAATAGAAGATTATTCTAATAAAGGTTGAAATTATGTCAATCGATAAGCTTGTGGCACAATTTAATTATGCTTGAAAAAAGATAAGAAGTACTTTATCATGAAAGAGAATGTAGTCGTAGTTCTTTAGAAGAAGCTCGAGGACAAGTACACGACAAAAGCATAGGGAACAGACTTTACTTGAAGAAGAAACTTTTTTCGTTTCTAGTACAAGAAATGTACCTCTATGTTTAAGCACTTAGATAATTTCAATAAAATTTTGGCTAATCTGTAAAATTTAGATGTTGAAATTATCAATGTAGATAAAGCTTTGTTATTGTTGAATATTGATAACTATGAGTATTTAACCATAACTCTATTATATGGTAAAGATAAGGTTAAATTCATAGATGTTTCAAATGCTTTGGTAAATAATGAGTACCGAAAGAAGGATCAATAAGATTATAGAGACTCAACATTAAAAGCATTGACTACAGCCAGAGGTAAGACGAATAACAAAAAATTGGGCGGATTAAATAATGGGGGTGATCCATATCAAAATCCAAAGGAGAGTCATCCAGAAGACGTCCTACGAAGGATGAGTGTGCCTATTGTCACCAGAAAGGGCACTGGAAGAAAGATTTTCCAAACAAGGACAAGTCAAATGCAAATGTTGCACAGAAGGTTGATGAAGACGAAGAATCAACATTTACAGTTTCATCATCATATACCTATTCAGACAAATTGATCCTTGATCTCGGATGTTCTTATCATATGTGTCCAAACAGACATTGGTTTTCAAATTTTGAGCAGCTCAATGTAGAAGTTGTGCTTATGGGCAATAACAATATCTGTTAGACAAAAGGGATTGGAATAATATGACTAAAGATGCATGATGGTACAATCAGATGACGTACGAAAGTGAGGTACATTCTTGATCTAAAGAAAAACCTTATTTCTTTAGGTGTTCTAGATTCTGATGGTTACAAGGTAACATTGAAAAATGTAGTCTTGAAAGTTGTACGAAGTGCATTTATAGCTATGAAGGATACTCGGAAAGTGAACCTATATTTCCTAGATGGGAGTACAGATACAAGAATAAGAGATGTCTCAAGCAGTTTTAAAGAAAAGACATATGATTCTTCCCACCTGTGGCATATACGCTTAAGGCATGTCGGTGAAAAGGCTTTGCAAGGCTTAATGAAGCAAGGTCTACTGAAAGGTGCCAAGATTGAAAAGTTTGATTTCTACGAGCATTGTTAAATGGGAAAACATACAAGAGTCAAGTTCGGCAGTGTCATTCATCATTCTAAGGGAACTCTAGATTATATTCACACAGACGTTTGAGGACCTTCCAAGAATGCTCCACTAGGAGGTAAATGCTAGTTTGTGACTTTTATTGGTGATTTCTCTAGATATGTCTCGGTATACACCATGAGTCACAAAGATGATGTTCTGGATATCTTTCTTAAATAGAAGAAAATGATCAAGACTCAAACATGTAAGAAAATTAAGAGGTTCATATATGATAATGATGGCGAGTACAAATCAGATCCCTTTTTAAAAGTTTGTCAGGAATGAAAGGATAATCAGAATTTTTTTTCAATTCCTCGTACACCGCAACAAAATGAAGTTGCATAACGAATGAATCGTACTTGGGTTGAGAAATTTCGATGTATGCTATCTTAATCCAAATTGAGCAAGGCATTTTAGGCTGAGGTTTTTTCATATGCAACTCATATAGTCAACATAATTCTTACGACTACATTAGATGGAAAAACTCCTAAAAAAGTATGGTCTTGACAACCTGCTTTTGATTATGATTCATTGCGAATATTTGGATGTCCTGCATGTTTTCATGTTAGTGAATCCAAACTGGATCCTAGAGTAAATAAGTTGTTTTCTTGGGCTTTAATGAAAGAGTTAAAGGATTTTGACTTTAGTGTGGTGAATCAAAGAAGATCGTCTTAAGCCGAGATGTCACATTTGACGAGTCTGTTATGCTAAGACAGAAAAATTTAGAGAAAGAGAATGAAAGTCCAAATACTCTTTCTAAGGTGGTGCTTGAGACTTCAGAAAATTTAGCAAAGATTACACTGACTGCCGATCGTGGTGAAGATGAAATTGATGATTAAGAAGAGATCTCAGTTGAGATAGAGGTTTTCTCACCATCACTACCGATCAATCAACAACCAAAATATATTGCCACTACTCGACCGAGAAGGGAGATTAGAAAGCCTACCAGATACATAGACATGGTAGCATTCACACTTCTAGTAATTGATGATGATGTCTCATGCACTTACAGAGAAGTCGTGCAAAGAGTTAATAGTATGAAGTGGAAGATGGCAATGGATGAAGAGATAAAGTCTCTATACCAGAATCAGACTTGGGAGTTGCTTTAACTTCCTAAAGGAAAGAAAACTATTGGCTACAAATGGGTCTATTCCAAGAAGAAATGTGTTCTTGGTAAAGACAATATCATATACAAAGCCAGATTGGTAGCAAAAGGTTACGCTCGGAAAGAAAGAATATACTACAATGAGATATTCTCACATGTTGTTAAGCATTCATCTATTCAGATACTATTGGCTTTGGTAACATAGTTTGATCTTGAGTTAGCTCAACTCAATGTCAAAATAGCTTTTCTCTATGGTACTTTGAACGAAGAAATCTACATGTCTCAACCAAATGACTTTTATCAGAGTAGAAGTACACACGCAACCAGTTTGATCACCATGTATACTTTCAGAAACTCCAAGATGATATTTTCATTTATTTGCTCTTATATGTTGATGATATGTTGATTGCATCTAAGAGCAATGTGGAGATCGAGAAAATAAAGGCTATGTTGAGTTCATAATTTGAAATGAAAGATCTTGGAAAAGCTAAGAAAATTCTTGGGATGGAGATCACAAGAGATAGAGTTGCAAACAGTCTGTCTAACACAGACTCAATATCTGAAGAAAGTACTTCAAAGGTTTAACATTGATGAGAAAACCAAACCAATAAGTACATTGTTTGCTCCTCATTTTCAATTGAGTGCATTGATGTCACCTAACACCGCCAATGAAAAGAAGCAAATAGAGCATGTTCCATATGAAAACTCCATTGGTGCCTTCATATATGCAATGGTATGCACCAGACTTGATATTTCTTATACTGTTAGTATGGTGAGTCGCTACATGCACAATCCTGGTAAAGAACACTAGCAAGTAGTGAAGTGGATTCTACGGTATATCTATGGTACTGTGGATATTGGTTTGAAATTTGAGAAAGACAAGATTGAAGGTAAGCACCTAATCGGATATGTGGATTCTAACTATGGTGGAGATTTGGATAAGCGTTGATTTACAACTGGTTATGTGTTCATAATGGCAAGAGGACTAGTTCGTTGGAGATCAACATTGCAATTAACTGTAGCTTTGTCTACTACAGAGGCAGAGTATATGGCTATAACATAAGCATTCAAAGAAGCTATTTGGCTTCTTGGGTTGACCAAGGATTTGGGTATTGTTCAAAAGAACGTGGAGGTTTTCTATGACAGCTAAAGTGTCATTTGTCTAGCAAAGAACCAAGTTCATCATGGTCATACCAAACACATTAATGTTCGATTTCATTTTGTTCGAAAAATCATCGATAAATGAATGTTATACTCTAGAAAGTTGGGATTGAAGATAACCTTGTAAATATGCTTATAAAGGTGTTTATAGGGATCAAGTTTCAATACTATTTGAACTTGATCAATATCTCTCGAGCTTAAAGCGCCTAGGGCGCATTTGGAGGCATCGCTATGAACTTTTTTGACAAGGTGAAGATTGTTGAATAATTAGCTCTAAATTCATTTATATTAGGCACCTAATTTTTGGCCTAACTTCATCTATAAATATGGATAAACTAAAATTAGCAAAATCAGAGAAGGCTTCTACAAAACTAAAGAGAGTATAGACAAACTCAAAGAGAGAAAATGCTCCGGAGTTTTGTGTGAGTTTGGATAAATAACTAAGAGATATTATTGGTGAGAAAATTTATATCTATATTTTATATATTTTTTAATCAGTTCTATAATATCTGTTTATTCCTGTAGATTTAAACAAATTGTCGAAACACATAAATTTTGTATGTTTTCTTTTATTAATTTAGTATATTTTTATATCGCTATTTATTGTTTTCGTGCACAATATTTCACTTTCTTCTATTTTTTATCTGTATCCAGTTTAGCTATAAAAAAAAAAGTACTCTCTCTTTCAATTGTGAAAGTTAGATCTTATTATAAGACACTCTAAATTTGCTACAAATTTGTGATGAGACAATTTAATAGAATATTTAAGAACAGCGGTGTGATCCACCAAATGATTTTTTGTTTTTTTTGCTACACAGATTCACCAAATGATGTAATATTCATATTACTCTTTACTTTCAAATAATTACTTTCAAATAAATAATGTAAAAATAGCTAACCCAAACCGTCAAAAAAGTTCTAAATATGACAAATGTATGATATATTTCAAATAATTTGATAAAATCTGATTTGATAGTAAAGTTGGGACCCAAAATTGTAAGAAATAAGATTTAATAGTACTTAACTGTCAATCTAATATTACATAAAGAACCTTTTATATTACCGTTGTACTTCCAAATATCATATACATGTCTCAAACCTAACGCTTCTTTATATTTTAATCCATCCAACTAATTTACATTTGACGGTCAATGATCCTTAGGTGCAGCTTTATTAAAAACTTGTGGTGTCTAAAACGCCACAGGTAAGCATAAAAAACCCATGTGTTCTCGGGTAGCTAATAATCTCTTCCAGATATATCCAATTAAGGTACTTCAACTACCGCAACTCCCCTACTTCAAGTGTTAATTTCTAAAATCATCCACACAGAACTTTACGGCTTGGAATTCTCTATACAACAATATCAACCCTAATTCAGATGATAATTTATCACTAATATTAACTTTAAAGCTGCAAGATCGATATATACCCAGTCAAAAACAAACAAACAAATGAAAAGTTGTCATTAATTGATAAATTATGAATCAATGATTTGAAGTGCATTTATAGCATGTTCAACCTAAGTTATAGGGGCTTAAGTAATATATATATTTCCAAAATAAAAACAAAAATTGTGACCTAAGTTGAAACTAGATTTGTATATGTAATGGTGATTTATTTGGAAACTCCTCTCCCTCTCCCTCTCCCTCTCCCTATCCCCGTTTATTGAAGCGTGAAAGGGGGATCCGATATTGTCATATCCAACTAACGTAGGCCCTTACCTGAGCAACCATATTTAGTTGAATCAGGCACAAAATATGTGTACAAAAGTTGACTCAATAGCAAAAGTTGATATTCCTCAACTTGATTCACTGGTTGACTCAATATTCCTCAACCATATATCCACAACGTTGTATTCACTGGTTGACTCAATAGCAAAAGTTGATATTCCTCAACTTGATTCTACTTAACATCCTAAATCGGATAGATTTGTTATTACTTCAATTAAAAAAAAAAAAAGACGAGGACGTTATTACTCCAATAACTCACCCTTTTCTTTATCAAAGAAATAATCATATCTTAGATGCGTCAACATTTACACTGCACTCACCTCCTATATCATGCCGTTATTTTTAGACATTAGAAATTGTCCCATTTTTTCAAATAATACTAACACATGTCACAACATAAAGAATACATGTAAATTTGTATATACTTAATATTCATCTTTAAATTATTTTTGTTACCAGTACACTCAATTCAAGTGACTATCACCCTATCTTATAAAAAGTTATTTTAAGTATCAAGCATTCTTCTCAAATGAGACAAAACTTGAGCCTTAAAAGTTGATTGATGCGTAAGCCTTACACTTTAACTTTAAAAAAACCTAGAGATGTTAATAAAATACAAAATATATCATATGGATTGTAGCTCTATTACTCAAAGTCAATTTGGTGCTATCAGGGGCATCAACAATAGTGGAGACATAGTACATATATTTGAGCAATGTGTACAAAAAAGATGTTCACAGAAAAGAAGATGAAATATAAATATAAATAATCAAATAAAGGAAAAATGTTACTTGCAAGACCATAACTTAAGGATTGCCAAAATTTGAGTTGTCATAGGCAAAGGAAAATGAAAATAATAGGCAAAAGAAGACTAGAGAATGTAAAGTAAGTAACCATAATTGCATTTGTTGATGAGATTTTGATACTCTCTTTTTTTGTTTTTCTTATCTATTATTTACTACTATTTTTTTTTTTCAATAAAATCGGGTCAGGATATAAAATCCAACAAATGCACGGATAGAACTAGTGATGAAAATCCACTTACATTCTTTCATATGGTTCTTCTTTCGCCATGATAGAACTAGTGATGCTAAAAGCAATTGGTCTCCAGTTGAATTCTGGTTCAATATTTCATTTTAGTGGTACATGTAAGGTTTGAGATTCCTTGATTGCCTGATCAAAATTCTATAAATTGAAGCAACTGTCTCTTATGCTTCCCTGTCTTTTCAGATACTGTACGAGCCTCTTTAGACCGGAATGACAATTGAACTTAACCAGCTTTGGATGTTCTCGTTACAGAGGGCAGAACAACCTTATTGAGGTTTGCTGGATATGGAGTCCACAAGCCTAAACCACCCCTACTCTCTATCAAATTGCCATTATTTGCATTAGCTTGGTCCCAATCTTTTCCTGTGTTCGTAATTGAAGCATTTCCTTTGAGTTGATTCCAACTTGTTATCCACTCAATGCGAGAAGAATGCTCTCTCAAGTGTGGATGCAACACAAAAAGTGAATTGTACTCACAATTTGGGAACATAAAGAACCTGAACAAACCCTTCAACCTGTACACAACATAGCCAAAACTGAGCTGGTCTCTTGGTGTGAAGAGGTCAACCTCATTGAACCACAAGCAGCTAAACAAATCAGTCATTGCTGTATGCTCCCGTATGATAATGGCTCCCTCGGGCACATCTGCATTTAATTATGATCCAATCAATGTCATGAAATAAAAGGCACACAATAGTAAACACAAAGTTTTAATATTGGGCATTAGATATTTAATTTATCACACAATATCTAATCAAAAATCACTTCTTTTCAAACTTTTGGAATTGATTCATTCTTGAAATACAGGCAGAACACAATAGGTTAAGCATCACAAAGACGAAAATACATTTTTCAACGAGTACATTCATAATATTGTGAATTGTTCTATGCCATAATCCAGCAAGAAAAAAAAAGGAATAGAAAAACATTTGAGATGTAAACCCAAACTCACAAATAAAGAAACAAAACCAGTAAAGCAATGAACTCAGAAATATAACATTTCCCTCATACCACTAATTGTTTTCTTCTCTGGATTCCAAGGCTCCAGTCCCTCATAATAGTAGATTTTCATGTGGAGGTCAATAAGAGGTCGTGCATATCGCTTCCTCCGCTTGTTTGCATCAGCTTCCTCATATACATTGCGATGATGCTTGTGCTGAGCAATGGAAAATGTATGCTTTCCGCGCCATAAGTATCTACAAATAAAATAATTTACTTAACCGTGAGCTTCATGATATATACATGTTGCATATAATTTGAGTGCAAATACCCCCAAAAAAAAGATACACAAAGCATTTCTTAACATCTAATCTAATATTTAATACCTTTCTAGAACTAGTAAAGGATCAACTATGAGCTCCATTTTCCCATCAATCCAGATACTGTACTGTGCTTGAGGGAACAAACGATGGGTTAATATCTTGGGAACCTTTCCATTTCTTCTTGGCTCATCATAAGGTGGATGCTTAACTGGAACAAGACGCCAGATCCCAACCCATTTTCCCCCATCTTTATCCTCAGTGACAGTGACATTTTCCTTGATGAAATTCTGGGATATCTCATCCACCACCATGAGAAAACAAAAGAGTTTCTTGGAACGAGGATTAATATTTGAAGGCTGATGGGGAATGTCGTACCCATCAAAAATTCCAGATGCAACTACAAATCTACACTTCTTTACATATTCAATGTCTGTAGGAGCCATGTCAAAACCAGCGTTTCGAATAAATCCACAATGAACCTAAAGGACACAACACAAAGTAAACTTGATGGGAAAAATAAAAGGATAAAAGTATTTTAAAGTACATAATATTACCTTCATTGTTGGTTTTAGCTTAAAACTCTCCTCCCTTTGCGACCAGTTTTCATGTCCTCCAAATAGTGGCATAGACCTAGACCCATTTTTGAAAAGCTCTTCCTCTGTGACATAAGATAACTTTTTGACAAATTTGCTGGGACTTCTTCCCTCAGGAATAATTATTTTATCAGGGTCCTTTGCAAGAGGAATAGGACAGCCTAATAAACATAACCACAGTCAATGTCAAAGAAAAAAATCAAGAAAGAAATGAGTATTTCCGAAACAAAATATTGCCACAAATCTTACGATGTTGTGGTTGTGTTTTTGGCACAAGTCCCACAGTATCCAACATAGAAAATACCTTGCTGTCTTTGTTACAGATCGCTGCATGTCAAGCAAAAACTTGCTATTACAAGAAAAATTAACAATATTGAGTCACATAGAAGGTTAATTTAGAGCATGGCACCACTAAAGTATGCTGTGTAGCAAAATATATATATATATAAGCATAAGAATTTATTGCTGTGGACTTTAAATTCATTAATGAGCCTTGGTGCTTATTTCCTTAATATTAGTATCATTTTGAAATGATAAGAATGCCACTTTACCAATAGAAAAGAGAATAAAATGGAAAAAAATGGGATTGGGTGGAGGGAGAACCATATTTCTCTATAGTTTGACCATTGATTTCTGTCCAAATTATAGCTTCCTGTGACTCAAAATTAGTCCTGAAATTTAAATCTATATATAGAAGATTCTTAATAGTCAATAGCAAATTTTAATAAGATGTTTTGCAAAAGAAAAACATTGAATGCCAGGTTTTTATTGGGGTTGAAAACATCTAATGCTAGATTTAGTTGCTGTAAAGATGTACTAGAACAAAAGAAGGTACCTTCAAGTCTAGTACCCATCAGTTTCTAGGTTCAACATACTCTAATCAACTAGGCATACCCTCACAGTAAACTTATTGCATACTGGGACTAAGCCATTTAACATGTTGAATGATAGAGCCTGTGAATGTATAACTAAAACCACATTCTGTATGTCCTTATGCAATTTGTTAAGCAAACAAATGGAAGATTGATGATTAAAAACTTGAATATGGTTAATCATAGAAACCAAAATAGCTTCATGGAAAAATCAAGATAGTATACCTGAGAAGAAAGATATGGAAGATTGGCAGGACCAGATATGAAACAAGGAAGCTATAAGAATTAACAAAATCCACAAGATGCCACCTACAAGAACCAACCGAATAAAGCCCTTCTTCCATACAATCTTCATCGGATAATCTTGAGGCAACGATCCTGAAGAAAATAAAGCCCCCTCTACATCTGAACCAACATAATTAAGACATCACATAACTTCATTTCTTAAAATAAAGAAAAAATAACTAACTCTTCATAAACCAAAGAACAATGCTAAACTTAAGACTCACAAAGAGTATGCAAAAGATTCATATAATGGGCAAAAAGGAAATAGGTAAAGACATAGTCTTTCAATTTGATCCAAGGATATTTTAATTTTGGCAATTGTCTTAACAGTGCAGCAAGTTTAGCACGTCAGAACAACCTAGTGTTCAGCGGGATTGCACTAGAATTGGAGCAGGCAAGCAGAACAAAAAGGAATTTCAATGAATTGCATAATCAGGATCAACAACTAAACAGAGGCAACATTTAATTAAATACAATATGTATACTGCTGCACTTTCTGATGCAAATTTTCTCTTGCTACTATTCTCATGCAGCTCTTTCTAATTAAGTAGCTGAAGCAAAAGCATGAGCCCTTAAAACTTGAAATCCAGACACTTGTGAGTTCAAACAAGTCACTAAATTTCTCCCGCGTAGAGAATGCATAAATTTAACATTCCCTCCTAACACAAAAATCCTAGAAAAAGAGGCAACAAAAACAATCGCACAAGTAAATACACTTTCAACAGCAGATGAAACATGCGAGCTTTACTTACCTTTAGATAGCGAACTTTGATAACTTGGATCACTTCGGCGATTTGTACGAAGAGATAAGGACCGCAAAACCTCCTTGTCCATACTTAAATACTAGAAGATCTCATCACTGAACAAAGGAAAAACTAAAAATCAATAAGAATAAATCAGGGAAAAAAAGTACAAAGCAATATGTACGAGAATGCTCTGGATCTCTATAGTTCTGAAATGCTTAGCTACTCCAAATTTCATTATTTACAAATGGCGCCGAATATTTATTTGCAACCCCAAAACTAAAATAAACCCAGAAAAAAACCAAAGCAAAAATCTGTGAAATTGAAGAAAAACTCTCAGATCTGAAACGCCAATAAATTGCATAAAATTTATATATTCATATTGTATCTAAAGAATGGGGAAAATTTTAGATAGAGTGACCTACGCTCTGTGTTAAAGAACCGTTCATTGGTCGAAAGTGTAAAGTTTAGCAATGGCTACAGAGAAGCCAGAGCAAAGCTTGGCGTAGACGGCTGGTTGAACGATGTCGTTTATCACCACAAGATTGACCAAAATACAAATCTCGTAAAGTGGAATGAACTTACATATTTTTTTTTCCAACGAAACGCAAAGAGAATAAAGATACTGCAGCTCTGATGCATGTTTGGTTTACTAATATTTAATTGAATTAGAATTAATTTATTAATTTATTAATTTATATTTAATTGAGTTGAAAAAATCAAAATTTTATGTTTAATTGAGTTGAAAAAATCAAAATAGAATCAAATAGATTTTTAAAAAACAATTAACTAAGATTTCTAAATCTCAAAACTCAAAACTCTAAATTCTATTTAAAAAATAATAATTTCAATAATATATTTTATCTTTTTATATTTACTGAATATAAGGATATTAAAATAATATATAATGTTTTCCGTTTCATTTTAGTTATAAATTAAATACTGTAATACTGATTCATTATTTGATTTTAGTGGTCAAACCAAACAAAAATGTTTTATTTCCATTACATTTCATTCTCATTCATATTTCGATTTCATTCTGTGAACCAAATGTCACGTAAGAACTGAAAAAAGAAGAAAGAAAAGAGCAAACGTAAAGAGCAAAAGGACAAAAATACCCAAAATAAACTGCCTAAAGATGGATTTAGCAAACTCATTCATGGCTAATGATTCCAATTCTATTGAAACAGAATGAAGATTCTAAATCACTAGAGTTAAATAGCATCTTACCTTCACCATCTGTGATTCAAAATCTTCTTCACAACCTATCAATGGTGACATCAAACTAGAATTTACCCACTTTCTTTATCAATCTTAATTTTCCTATTAATTTGAATGAAACCAATTACCTCACCTGAAAAAAGCAACTGAAACATGTAATCACAGTTTATGGTATTCGATCACTCATATATAGCTTATTTTTAATACCTCCAAAACTCATTAAAACTCAAATAACTACAAATAATGGAGACGTCTGTGAAATTTTTGAAGTAAATCCTGACTATGAACTGTGGGATAGATAAAATAATATTGTGAAAAATTGGGTATACTCTTCAACATCGCCTGGATATTTGAAACATCTCATCAACAAACGTATAGCATTTGATTACTGGATTATTTTAGGAAATGTATTTAATGATGAATCCTAAGCAAGATTGATACAATTGTGATGACAGTTTTAATCACTTAGAAAAATGGACCAGAATAACGGAGCAATACTTTAGTCACTCAAAAGATCTTATAGACCATATGCTAGCAATTGGTGATTCACTAAATGAAAGAAAATATGCTATATGTAATAGGTGGTCTTGATGGCCATTATGAGTCTTTTGTTACCATAGTTATAAATAGAAAAAGTCCTAACACTAGATAAGTTATTCATTAGAATGAGAACACATGATAAACAAATAGAATGTATGCAAATGCCTAATTCACATCTTATTCAAGCAAATTATTCGGTTACTAAACTACCTTACCAAAAAAACTCTCCAATTAGAGTATTTTAACCTTTCTCTGCAAACCAATATCCCCAAAACACCAATAACAACTCATCACAACAAAGCAATTTCTCTGGCTAGTATAAAAGCAAACCACCACCCAAAGACAATACCATCTAGTGCCAAATTTGTAAAAATATTGGACACATAACTGCCAAATTCTATTTTAGGTGCATGAAATTAGAGAACGTTAACCAAAACACTCAATAAAGACATCATCGAGAACCAACTCCTCCAAGAGCAAATGTGGCTTAGGTAAAACCTGAGAATCCTACACATGACCAAGCATAGTTTCATCAATCAACCTCTGAAATTGATATTCATCATCCTCAATTATTGCCTACACCATAAATAGTTGCCTATGATGATCAACATTACTTTCCTCCATATAAGGCCTTTCTAGTGCTAGTTGCTACAATAACATTTTTTTATGACAAAGTATGGTTTATGGACATTGGAGCCACCCATCATCTAACCAATGATCAAACACCAAGTACATAAACTTTAACTTTGCTTGAGCAATGCTTCTATTATGTTAGATAATAGATCTACTATTCCAATATCTCATTTTGGATCTACCTTCATAAGGTGTACTACCCAAACACTAAACTTCCATAATTTTTTGTTTGTTCCCCAACTTGAAAAGAACTTGATCTCAATAAAGAAATTATGTGAACATAACAATTTATCAATTGAATTTCATTCCACTGGTTTCTCTATAAAGGATCAAGCCATTCATGTTATACTACTTACAGAATGCATTAAAAATGGATTGTACAAACTAGAAGGTAGTGCTAATATACCAAAAACAACTCAATGTCATAAATTTGCACTTAATAGAGATTTGTTCCATGATAGATTGGGTCATCCTCATGCCTCAATGGTACACCAGGTAGCTTAAACTCTTAAACAACCTATATAACCTATAAGTAGTATTGAAATCTATAGAGCTTGACAACTAAGTAAAGCCTACAAAATATCCTTTACTTATAAACATACTATATCTAAATCTCTCATTTTAATAGTGTGACAGGCATGCCTCAACACAATGGTATAGCTGAGCGTATGAACCAAATGTTGATAGAAAGAGCCAAAATCATCCGTATATAATTAGGTCTATCGAAGCAGTTCTGAGCAGAAGCAATCAACATGATAGCTTACTTGATCAATCGAGGCTCATCTATTCCATTGGAGCATAGAATACCAAAGGAGATATGGAATAGAAAAGAGGTAAAATTATCACATCTAAAAGTTTTCAGTTGTGTAGCATTTTGTGCATATCAGTGATCAAGGTAGGAATAAGCTTGATCCCAAATCCAAGAAATGCACCTTCATTGGTTATGGTGAGGATGAGTTTGGCTACCACATTTGGGATGACAAAAACAAGAAAGTGATTTGTAGTAAAGATGTGATTTTTAATGAAAATGTGATGTATAAGGACATGCATAAAACATACACCAATAATTCATAGCATAATGAGTCAGTATTTACAAATACAGATGATGTTCTAGATAGTCCCATGAAAAAATCAATTATAACAAGTCCTCGGCCAAAGGAACTCATTGGACAAAGTAGTTCACAACAGTCTAACACATCATAGCTCATACTCTAGCTCCTGTATTGAAAAGGTATTCTCGATCTCATGTTCCTAACAAGAGATACATGAACTATATGTTACTGACTAATGAAGGGGAGTCTGAATACTTTGATGAAGCTTGTCAAAATCAACATACCAACAAGTAGAAGCTTGCCATGAAAGAAGAAATGAAACCTCTTATCTCCAACTAGACATAGGAACTAGCTGAGATACCCATGGGGAAGAAGACACTTCACAACAAATGGGTGTACCACATAAAAGAAGAGCATGATTTTTCTAAGAGATACAAATCCCGACTAATTGTCAAAGGATTTCAGCAGAAGGAAGGAGTTGACTACACCAAAATTTTTGCTCCCGTTGTGAAGCTCAATACTATCATATCAATGTTGAGTATTATAGCCATTGAAGATCTTCATCTTAAACAGTTGGATGTAAAGACTACATTCCTTCATGGAGACTTAGATGAGGAGATATACATGTATAAGCCAGAAGGTTTCTCAAAAAGAGAGAAGAAGAATATGATGTGCAGACTTAAGAAGAGTTTGTATGGCTTGAAACAAGCCACGAGACAGTGGTACAAAAATTTTGACAGCTTCATATATAAGGAAGGTTTCCATAAGTGAAACGCTAACCACTGTTTCTACTTCAAGAGATATAGGTCTAGTTATATCATATTACTACTTTATGTTCATGATATGTTAGTTGCAAGTTCAGTTATGGATGATACCAAAAGGTTGAAGCAACAATTTCAAAATAGTTTGACATGAAAGACTTGGGTTCAGTAAAGAAGTTCTTGGAATGCAAATCACAAGAGATAAGAAGAGAAGATCCTTTTAGTTATCTCAAGCAGAGTACATCAATCATGTTTTGTAAAGATTCAACATGGGCGACGCCAAGCCAGTTAGCACACCCTTGGTTAATCACTTTCGCTTATCTAAGGATAAATCCCCTCACACGGAGGAAGAGAGAGAATTCATGGCTAAGGTTCCTTATGCCTCAACGATTGGAAGTTTGATGTACGCAATGGTCTATATGAGACCAGACATTGGCCATGCAATGGGAATTGTTAGCAAGTTTATATCAAATCCAGGGAAAGCTCATTGGGAAGTAGTCAAGTGGATTTTGAGGTATCTACGAGACACCACAGAGAAATGTTTGTACTTTAGTAAATGAGAGTTAAAAGTATAAGGTTATGTAAACACAAACTTTGGAGGTGAAGTTGGTCATCGAAGAAGCACCATCGGTTATATATTTATTGTTCGAATTATAACTTTTAGTTGGATGTGACAAATACAGAAGATTGTCACTCTATCCACTACAAAGGTTGAGTATATAGCAGTGACTGAAGCTAGTAAAGAGATGATATGACTTTAAGGATTGTTAACTGAGTTGGGATTCAAATAAGAGAAGAATGTTCTACACAGTGATAGTCAAAGTGTGATACACTTGGCGAAGAATTTAGCATTTCATTCTAGAACCAAGCATATTGGGATTAATTATCACTTTATCATATCTCTATTGGAAGATGATGTTTTAACACTAGAAAATATTTAAGGAAGAAAAAATATAACGTATATGTTGACAAAGGCGATAACTATTGACAAACTGAAGTTGTGTTCAACTTCAATTGGTCTCCTATAGTACAAGACTAGAAAAGCTACTACATTGATCGAGGTATGAAGATAGATTGAAATCAGTTTTCAAGTGGGAGATTGTTGGTCAAACTTATATACACCAAACGGTGCAATAAATGACAATAAAACAAAAGAATAGTTGTCAAGCCAACGACCCAAGAGTGGTTATCAAGCCAACAACCTAAGAAAATTGAGTGGATTGTGCATCCTTTTGTTGAAAAAGAAGGAAAGTTAATTAAGAATCAGTTGGTAAAACATGTAGAAATGGAGCTTCTACATCTATAAATAGAGCACCCCAATAGGTACTTTGTATTATCCAACTGAGAGAAAAGCTTAGAGAAAAAAGGATTTAGAGAGAGAAAATTGAGAGCAATTTTCTTGGGTGTAATTGGGTTATGAGTTATGAGTGTTGTATGCACTTTATTTTCTACAGTAGTTCCAAAGACGTAGGCAAAATTGTTCGAACTCTGTTATCAAATTTGTGTGTTATTTTGTCTATTTTTGTTTTCTCATAAATCTATCTTATCAAAAATTTGTGTAATTTTCCAACAAGATGAGTTGTTTTTACTCATTATATCAAACTTAAATGAGCTAAGCACAATTGATCTGAGCTACTCATTTTACACGAGTATATGATTTTGATTTTTTTCTCCCACTTGTGTATATGACTTGTACAGAACTATTGGTGTCCTTTTATTCACTGACTATTGTGTCTGTATTACTTGAAATTAGATGATTGCACCATGATGCAATTGGTTTCTGGAAGAATTCTTTCTAGAACCAACTATATAAACGATATTAAAGCTTATTTTTATCAACTTTTCATTCTAATTTTTTTTATGGAATATATGATATCATGATACTTCTTGGAAAGTTTTAGATGGTTTTTGGGGTCTATTTACCTTGTGATTCCTAGTTGATTGATTAAATAGTGGTGTTAATATTCTTTATTTAAGGGTTTATAGTGCTCATGAATTCATTTATAAGAAACAAAGCATCATCTACAATGCATTGTCGGTTCTATTCCCAAATTAGTGTTCAGCAAGTAAGATATAATCCGTGAAAGGATTTTTACGTTTATAATGAAGTCAAAATTTAAGTGACCAAATATTAAAATCGAGAAATGGGAAAGTAGAGTAGATGTTAATGTGTCATATCTAATTGTTGATAAAGTGTTATAGTATCATATCTAATTGCTAATATTATTGATGGTAACAGAGGGTAGTGCTTTTGGGTTATGTGTGGAAGTAGGAGATGGAGCCATAGGTCATACAAAGCAGAAATTGTGCTGCCAACCTACTTGGTTTCAAATGCATGAAAAGTATCCAAAAGGCCAATCAAGAGGCAGGGATTGGAAACACCTCAAGTAGATCATTCAAGCTGAGAATTACCTTCCTGATGAGCCCAACTATGAGCTCACTTGCTCTCTTTCTTTCTCTCTTTTCCATGATTTTTTGTTAAAGAACTGGAGATCCAGCTGGTGACAACCAACACACCAGCTGGAAACAGCCACCAACAGATTGGTGGGGAAGAACATACTTTCTAAGAACATGTCTCTCCATAATTGTGTTTGTTTTTTAATTATTACAATTTTACTTTTCTTTTGTATAAACAGGTTGTAAACATTCATTTATTCATATCAATAAAACCATTTCTTACATGGTATCAGAGCTTAGGAAGTAATTCTCAAAAAATTCAGCTCACACAGAAACTTTTTCTTCCTTTCAAATTTTGTTTCTTTCCAAAACCAATTTCGATTCACAAAATAATTTCAATTTCATCCCATTATAATATCCAAAAAATTCTGAGAAATCTGCAATTAATTTCAAGCCAAAATATTAACACACACGCTCACACATGCCTTATTTGAGTTCACTGGCATTCCACGCGCCTCGCCGGAGTTACACGCACCAACACGAGCTATTTGTTACTCAAACGACATGTCGTTTAGTGCACCTCTGAAGTAAACACACATCATTCATCTGGTTCAGTCTTTAGCTAGTTCGATCTTCCATCTAGTTCAATCTTCATCCGGTTCAGTACTCCAATGTTGCAGCCGTCATTCCAACCACTTCAAACGCCGATTCACTAACTTTCTAACCGGTTAAGCGGCTGAAATTTCCAGTTCTGTAATCCTTGACTCATTTTCTATATAAAAAAGCATATTTCAGTTCTTATTTGTTTCATAAACAGTCATTGTTGTCTAAAACACACTAAATCCTATCCCATTTTTTCGATTTTTTTACTCAACAATAATGTCTACAACTACCAATACCAACCCTACTTTACCAAAATGGTGTGATGACCCTATCCATTCATTATATCTACACCACTCAGACCAACCAGGCATGGTTTTAATAGCTCAATCCTTAAATCAATAAAATTATCATATTTGGAGTCATGCGATGCTCATGGCTTTTATCACCAAAAATAAAGAAGGATTTATTGATGGCACAATCAAAAGGCCATCAATAAACTTTGATGCATAAATCAAACAATGGACTCGTTGCAACATTCTTGTCAAAGTATGGATTCTCAATACCATATCGCCTAAAATTGCAAAAAGTGTAATGTATAATAATACTGCATATGAGCTATGGGAAGAATTGAAGGAATGCTTTTCACACACCAATAATGTGCACCTATTTCACATTGAGCAAGATATCCATGATTGCATACAAGAATATGTGAGCATTGGAGAATACTACACCAAGTTGAAAAGCTTATGAGATAGTCGCGATGCACTATGTCCTCTCGCGATGCACTATGTCCTCTTCCACATTGTTGAGTAAATGTCGGAAGGGAACTACAATAATATCAACAAAACAATGAACCATAAAGTTTCTCATGAGACTTAACACGGTTTATACATCAGCATGTGGACAAATCTTGCTCATGGAACCTTTACCTACAGTAAATAAGGTATATTCACTCATTGTTTAAGATGAAAAATAGAGAGTTGTCTCCACGCAAACCATAGGAAGGATGCCAGAAGCTGCCGCACTTGTTGCCAAGGATAGTCGTCCATAATATCCTCATAAGAATTACCCACCAAGAAAACCATATCTCAAGTGCAATCGATGCAACAATATAGGCCATAATTTTGAGAATTTTCGAAGTCACCTCAAATGTGATTTTTGTGGTCTCAATGGACACAATTTTGAAAATTGTCGAAAGTGTCTCAAATATAATTTCTATGGTTTGAATGGATATGACATCAACATATGTCGGAAGAAAGGAGAAATTCAAGATAAGAGAAATACAAGTTATGGCTTCCCCTTCAAAGCTCACCATTATGGACAACTATCATTGGCAACAAGTGCAATCGATGCAACAATATAGGCCATAATTTTGAGAATTGACGAAGTCACCTCAAATGTGATTTTTGTGGTCTCAATGGACACAATTTTGAAAACTGCCGAAAGTGTCTCAAATATAATTTCTATGGTTTGAATGGACATGGCATCAACATATGTCGGAAGAAAGGAGCAATTCAAGATAAGAGAAATACAAGTTATGGCTTTCTCTCCAAAGCTCACCATAGTGACTTTTAGGAAAGTAGCTCCGACACAAAGACACCATCCCATAACCTTACATCCGCCCAATATTAAAAGCTTCTTACACTTCTCAATCAATCCAAATCAAGTAGCATGGTAAGTCAAGTAACTACTTCTTCAGGTAACACATTATATGCAATTGTTTTCCATTCAAAAACTCGTTGGATTTTTGATACAAGAGCAACTGATCACATGGTCTGTTCCCAAAATCTTATGAGCTCTAGCATTCCAATCACTAATTGACATATGCATTTACCTGATCATTTTCTTGCCCGTGTCACACATATTAGCATTGTACATTTCTCCAATAATTTCATACTCCATAATGTCTTGTGTATTCTCTTCTTCAAATTAAACTTAGTTTCAGTAGCCAAACTAACTCAAACTACATTTTGTCATGTCACATTCACTAATAATATGTGCTTTGTTCAAAACAAAAGATTGGGAAAGATGATTGGGATGGGAAATGAGAAATCAGGACTCTACTAACTAATTCTAAAAAGGTTGGATGTTTTTTGTTTCAAATACTGCTTCCACCAACTCTCATCTATGGCATCAATGACTTGGTCATTTATCTAATAACAGTTTGGGTATAATTTCTCTTTCCATCAACACATATTTTTGTTCCATTAGTGATTGTTCTATTTGTCCATTAACTAAGCAAACTCGTAATCCATTTTCTCTAAGCTCCATCAAAACAAAAGCACATTTTGAACTAATTCATGTCAATATTTAGGATGGCTATCACATTCCAGCACTTAATGGAGCACATTATTTTCTCACTATTGTTGATGACTACTCAAGATGCACATGGGTCTATCTCTTACATGCTAAATCTGATACACACACATTTCTTACCACCTTCATTAACCTTGTTGAAACATAATTTGCATCCAAAGTTACAATCATTCATAGCGACAATGGACCAGAATTCTCTATGACCTAGTTGTTTTCTACCAAAGGAATCCTTCATCACACCAGTTGTGTCTCTACCCCTCAACAAAATGGTGTTGTTGAACGCAAACACCGTCATCTTCTCAATGTCGCTCGTGCATTACTCTCCCAAGCCAATCTCCCTAAACAATTATGGGGAGATGCCATTCTTACAGCTACATACCTCATAAATCGTATTCCAACACCTATTTTCAAGGGTAAAACACCATTTGAAGCCCTTTTCACAAAATTCTTAGGTATGAACATCTTCGTGTTTTGGTTCCCTTTGTTTTGTGTCTGCACATCATGATCGACCCACCAAGTTTAATGCTAGATCACATAGATGCATATTCATTGGGTATCCATCTGGGATAAAAGTTTATCGTGTCTACAATCTGGAAACAAGCAAAACTTTAGTGTCTCATGATATTATCTTTCATGAACATGTATTCCCTTATTTCACTTCTGCTGTCAACACCCCAACTCTATTCACTCCATCAAAAAATACTATTTATGATAACATATCTAACATTCATCAATCAACCAATCCAAATACATCACTTCATCATACATCATTTTTCCTTCCAACAATCGACTCAAACATTCTTCATCTTCAAAATTCATCTCATGAAACATCATCATCAACTTCTGCATCACACATAGGCTTCGCCGATCCACCAATGTTCCTAGCTACCTTCACAAGTATCATGTAGAAGCTTTATTGCCTTCTCGGTTCTTCCCTTCGTCTAACTCAGCATCACCCAATGACAAAAGTACTTCTCATTCTCTATCTCATGTACTTACTTATGACCGATTATCACCGACACATCGTGCCTTTGCTACTTCTATTTCCATTCTCAGGGAACCAACCACATTTGCTGAAGCTTTCAACGATCCAAAATGGCAGCTTGCCATGAAACAAGAACTGGATGCTCTTGAAACTAATGGCACTTGGACGCTTCAACAACTTCCTCAAAACAAGAAACTAGTTTGTTGTAAATGGGTCTACAAAATCAAGTATAATCCTGATGGCTATGTGGAACGATACAAGGCTCGGTTAGCGGCCAAATGATACAATCAGATTAAAGATTTTGACTATAAAGAAACTTTTGCACCAATAGCCAAACTTTTCATTGTTCGTCTTCTTCTTGTCGTTGTTGCTATTCAAAATTGGCATCTTTGACAACTCGATATCAACAATGCTTTTCTCTATGGTGATCTTCATAAAGATGTCTACATGTCCCTTACACCTGGATTCAGATGAAAGGGGAAAACACAAGTATATAAGTTACACAAATCTTTATATGGACTCAAAAAATCCTTACGACAATGGTTCATCAAGCTATCAACAACATTTAAGCTAGCTGGTTTTAACCAATCCAAGTATGATCACTCACTATTCGTCTGAACTCATGGTAATTCCTTCTCTGCTCTTCTTATCTATGTAAATGATATAATCATAACAAGAAACAATGTACAAGACATTGAAGAAACTAAGAATCATCTCATGCGACAATTCAAGCTAAAAGACTTGTTAGGAAATTAATATACTTGACCATCACAAAACCTGACTTAATGTATGTCGTGCACATTCTCAGTCAATATATGGATAAACCACGTCAATCACATTTGGAAGCAACTCAATGAGTGCTACGATATGTCAAGAACACACCAGGGCAATGTCTCTTTTTCTCAGCAACTAGTTCATTACAACTAAATGTTTTCTGTGACACAGATTGGGCTAAATGCACAGACACATGACGATCAACCACATGATATTGTATGTTTCTTGGAAACTCGCTAATTTCTTGGAAGACTAAGAAAAAAAATACGATATCACGATCAAGTGTAGAAGTAGAATACCGTTCTATGGCAGTAGCCTGTTGCAAAGTAAACTGGTTACGATACATTTTGGATGATTTGGGTATCAAACACTCCCAACCAACCAAGTTATATTGTGACAATCAAGCAACCTTTCACATTGCATCAAATCCAATGTTTTATGAACGAACCAAACACATAGAGATCAATTGTCATCTAGTAAGAGAAAGATTCAAGATTGAATGATCAAGACTTATCATATCTCTACATTAGAACAACCGGTAGATATATTTACCAAATCATTGAGTTTTCCACAGTTATTGAGCTTACTTAACAAGTTGGAAACAATTAACATATATTCTAACTTGAGGGAGAATGTTAAAGAACTCGAGATCCAGTTGGTGACAACTAACACACCAACTGGAAACAGCCACCAACAGATTGGTAGGGAAGAACAGGCTATCCAAGAACATGTCCCTCCATAATTGTGTTTGTTTTTAATTATTACAATTTTGCTTTTCTTTTGTATAAATAGGTTATAAACATTCGTTTATTCATATCAATAAAATCAGTTCTTACATTTTTAAAGAAAATTGAATTAAGTTAAAATAATGAAAGTTGTATGAACAGTGAATACATTCATAATGTTTTTAGAGGACATTGATCATTTGTACATGCGCTTTTCAAAGAGTTGAACATCATTAATTTGACAAATATATATTCTATTTTTTATTGTTTTTAAATTTCCTTTTCTCTTTATTTTGAGTATCAAATTATTAAGGTAGGCTTTTCTGGATGCATGAAGCCTCAGAATTCTTTGCAAACGGACCAAATGTACAACTTCACATCGAGTCTCAGACGGTTGGAGTTGCTAATTTACTTTTTTCCCCAACCAGTTATTCTATGACCTTGTAATTTCCCACTCTTTCAATATCCATGTGAAACATGTTCCTTTGTGTCATTGTTCTAATTACAGCATATAGAACTTCTTAAGCTGAGTATCTTTACAATTATAAGATACTAATTACTAAAGAACAAAGTTTACAAGCTCATGGAAGTGGAAATACCAAGTTAGTATAATGCTCTACAATTCATATATATTTCATCTCATCCAATAAGGGAATATAGCTGCCAAACAAAAAGACCTATGAGCCACATCTCAGAATGATGGGAAAAACCTATTAAGATTGTATGGCAATGAGTAAAATTCTTCACTCCTTGTATCCGAATCAAATTTCCGAAACTTTGCCCACCAATGTCTGCCACTGTCTCGCCGAGTTGAATTGTGACTCCGACTATGAGTGCGGTCCAAGAGGAAAGCAATCATAATTGCTACTGTTGCTGATGATGAGAAAATTACTTGCACTATGCTATTGAACTGCAATCAAAAGCTGGTTTTAGCATAAAATCTTATGATATTCAATAACCAGATTACAAATACAATTTTTTACTCAAATTTACTCACTGCTATAGAACCAGTATGAACAGGATCATTGCCAGAGATTAGAAGATATTGGTTGAAGTATTGAGGCACAGATAGTCCCATGAAGAGAGAGAAGCCTACAATAAACTTTGACCTGTAGCTATTTAGGTTGCAGAACTGAAGAAAACCAATACCTGCAGAAGCTGCTCTCCGTAGAGTGCATGTTACAATCAAAATTCAGTTTAGATTTTACTATATTGACGATAAGTTATGTTTTGGTTAACAATAATTGAAATATGAAAGTAAAAGATATTGAATATTTATGTGTTTAATTTGATTGTTAATAACATTTCAATGTAATGCTCATTCCTCTCACATTTTTTAAAAATGCATTAAAATGTTATATTTTATTTGTATAATTGTATTATTATTTATTGTTTTTTCTCGTTTAGAAGACAATAATGTTTATTTTATAATTTTATTTTATTTATAATTATTTTAATTACAATACTCTAATATTATTATTATCATTCTTATTATATAACTCAATTTAATGATAAATTAATTACTTGTTTGAATGTACTAATTGAAAGTAATTTTTCATTTAATAATAATATGTTTTCATTAAATTGAATTCATATTAGTGTTCATTTTGGATGCACTAATAAAAATTACTTTTTGAGGAAAAAATGATTTTTTATACGACTGCAAGAAAATAAACAGCACTGTTAACAGTAGAGTCGTGCAAAAAAAGCATAATTTTTTAAACCACTTATATCTAAAGCGTTTTGCATCCAAATTGACACTTATACCCTAATGTCACAAAATAGACCATTAATCCGCCACATTATCCTATTTTCATTTCTATGAGAAACAAAATAGACATTTTCTAACATAAAAATACTTACCAACATAGGCAAAAAGGACACAGTACAAAGCAGCCAAAATTGGCAAGGGTATAGACGCAATAACAGCTCCAAACTTCCCTGTTCATGCAATGAATATTGAACTATTAAGAAAGGGTAAAACCATAGAAGAACAACGTGATACTAAAATTGTTGTTGTACTTTGAGTTTAAGCCATTCTATGTAGCATGTATCACACCTAAAACAGAGAATAAAAGCATGAATCCAGCTGATATTTGAATTACTCTTCTACTTCCCATTCTTGTCAACCCTAAAAGACCTGCATTTTCTCTGCATAAAAACAACAGATTAACAACTGATCATCACATGATCCTTCTACTTTATGAGAAAAATTATATAAAAGGGTGACAAATGTACACTGAAACTTATAAAACCAATCATACTCTACATGTTTAAACAATTATATGCTTCAAAAATACGTTTTTTAAGTTTTACAATGGTATAAAAAATAAATCAATACAAACTAAAAAAGTTCAGAATTTTACACTGAAGCTGTAGAGCCGGTCACAGCACCAAATAAGCCATCAATAAGAGTGCTCATTCCCTGAAATTTGTACAAATTAGGCAATTTAGAACTGTAACACACAAGTGATAAACTGATAATGTTGAAACATCATAGTTGTAACTCCCACCTGCCAGCCAATGCCTCGGCTGATTATAGAAGGTGGTGGAAGAGTTGCGCTGCTATATCTTGATGCTGCTATAAATGTACCTATTGACTGCTCAACAAAATAAATAATCAAAGTAAACTAACAAGTTCAGAGTGAGTAAATGATTTAAAGATTTGTTTTTTCATATAAACTTAAAAAAGAGATAACAAAATCTAGATTACTGAAAATAAAATCAGCTTAAAGCCTTTTCATAGTAAAATTTGTATTAATATAAAATCAGATAACAAACCTTGTATTAAATTTTAGAGAAAAACATCGCATAAGTACCTTATATTAAAAAATGTGTTATTTGGTACTTTATTTTTATAAAAAATATCAAAGAAATACAAACACCTTTTTATTAATATTTTGAATAATATAATTTTTATTTTCTTAATACTTTATTTTATGGTTAAATAAGGAAAAAAATGACTTGGTATTTTATAATAAAAACTATTAAAATATTGAGTAAATAATTTAATTTTTATCTTAAAATTAATAAAATATTAAATGAATAGTAAAATTTGTCCTTCTTTGATACATTTTACAAAATGTAAAGAACTACCTAACATTTTTTATAATGTAAAAGATTAATTGACACAAATCTCCTAATATAAGAGACCATTACGACACATCATCCTAAATTTTAATTTGACAAATTGTTTTATCGGTATCATATAAAAAAAATGGAGCAAAAAGTTATTAGTTCTAACCTCAATCACAGAAACTAAAGAAGCAGCTGTCATTGCAAAAACATCTCCAGCATTGAACTTAGGAGTTCCCCATTGAAATGGATATGGAACTCTGATCCTGCATTTTTTGGATAGAACCAATATTAGGTTTTAGACAAATGCAACGTTTTCAAACGCAAGTTCAATCAAAGAATAGTTTCATACAAATATAAAAGGAGTATAAAGACCAATATTTTCAATCTAGTACTAGTGTACATATAAGCTCACCAAGGAGCTGCACTGATGAGACCAGATCGATCAGTACGGCAACTTGATTGTGTTCTTGGAGATCTTTTATCATATGCACCAGCAATAGTCAAAACTTCTGCAAATGTCCAAACGATTGCAACAGATACTAGAACAGCAAAACGATCAAGTACAATTCTCTTTGACCCCAATACAAAGGGCAGATACTGCAACATCAATGTTTAGAACATTAGAAGAGTTCTCATGAACTCTAAGATTCAGTAATTTATCAAGAAAATAGAGGATAACGTTCTTAGTTATCATGCTCAAGAACTACCACATACTTTCACGTTATCAACTTGAAAAAGAAATACAAAACTTGACAAGATGAATTTCCATTATAGCATCAACAGACCGATAATTTCGAGGAAATTTTGAATCAATTCAATGGTTACCTGAGATACGAAAATCATTATGATCAGTGCTGGAAGTCCAATTTCGACACACGTTGCTAGCTATATAGTCAGTAAGTGAAAATGAGTTTAAGAGTCATTTCAATAACAAAAGCTTTTATCATGACTAAACAAAAGAGAACTATCTATACTGCCTTTGTCTCAATTCTATATGAGTCATTACCATCATTGAAAGAAAAAAAAATTAATTCACTAGATGTTATGTTTAATTACTCTATCTAGAGATACAAAACACATTTCAAAATTAATAAATTCAACTATTTGAATAACATCTAGAACAAGCAGGATCATAACAAAACCTTATCTTTATTATAAATTGAAGTTTCTACTCTGTAGCAAATATGAAGAAAATTATTCCATAAATTAAAAGACTACGCAATTTAAAAACACAGGACAATAGATTGAGCATGGTTACTTGTGGGAAACCAAATGCAAAGAGCCCAAGTCCAGTTAGAGTTACAAGAGGAACAGCACCAAGAGGGCTAAGAAACCTGCATCAATCATACATAAGATCCTTAATCAATTCAAATATAAGGCAGTAATTTTTTAATTTTTGACACCATCCAAAGGGTTTTAACTTTCAGCCATAAATTATATACCTTGCAAAAATTCTGATGAATCCAAAAAATCCAAGGATGATTTGAAAGAAAGATGCAAAGATAAGTGCTCCTTGTATGTGCCTCACTGATTCTTTAAATCTCTGAAAAATGCCCACAAAAATGAAAATGACACGGTAAAAAATCATGCTAACTAACAATCATTTCATTTTACGGAAATCACCTTATAGGTTACGCAAATTTCACAAATATAGAGTTTGGTGTGAAAAAATTTCACATAAACATATGGAAAAGGAAAAATAACACAAGTTACATCAGTATGTAGCATTTTCACATGTCCATGTAGAAATTTTACGCAGACTTGTAAAGGTTACAAGTGTGAGTGGAATTTTCACAATAGTATATGCCAGTTTTGTGGAAATGAAGATTAATAGAAATAAAATTGTGAACAACTATTCACGGAAACATATTATAAAATAAGGTTAACTCAATCTAGATTATGAATATTGGTATAACTCAATCTAGTTTCCCCTTCATTATATCTCATAACCCAATAGAAGGAAAAAGCAAATGGCTAAAAATGATAAGAGACCAACCTGATGAGGGTCTACGTATGTATTAAACCTACTGGACAGAACTATTGGGATAGCAGGAATTAAATAAGAGTATGAAGCCCCCATCACCACAGGCAGCCTAGTCCCAAAAAAAGTCTGCAAGAGTGTATTTATACCCGCAACAAATAGCAAAGTTTCCACCATTTGAGCCTTCTCAACCTATTCAGCATATAAATATATTTAAAAAAAAACTGATAAGTTACCACAATGAAGAATCTACAAGTGAATGATAATAATAATAATAATAATAATAACGTGTGAAAAATAGTGGTTTTCTATTAAGTTCCTTACATTGCCACCACCCATTAAAGGGACAAGTCTGGTGGGGATAATAACAGTAGTCCCAAGCATCACAAGAAAATGCTGAAATCCCAATATTATGGCCTCGGCTGCATTCAACATACAGTATATCTTATGTATCAATCAAAGAGCAAACATTTATAGAAAATTTTCAATTTAATTTATTTAATATTTTTTATTTCAATTAAGTATGAGAATATCTTTAGATCAACTAATTCAATTAAAAATTAATTACTTTGAAAAAAAAATTTAAATCATGAATTTATAAAGACGTACCATGAATAAAATAATAAAATTATAAATTAAAGTAATTTAAATTTTTTAATTAAATTGACTATTTTTTTATCAATATAATTGATCAAAACACATCACAATAATAAAAGTAATAAATAAAAATAAAAATATATTGAAAGTAATATTGAATTTTCAAAATAAACCAAACAAAAGAAAGGTAATCCTTTTCTCGGCAAACAAACAAGACCCAGACAAGCACCAATAAAACAATTAAGAATCGTTATAAATTTCAGGCTGGAACCAAACAACTGCTGGTTATTGTCAGTGTCATCAGTGAGTCAAAACAATTGCAAAGCTTAAAACTTGATTTAAAATATGAATCTTTAGGAAGACTATAAAAGAAAAAGGTTGAAACTTTAGCATATAGTCATTTTATTCTTATACAAAAAAAAAATGAAACAGAGCCCCTGAAAAAACAGAGTAAGGCTCAAAGATGCAAAACAACGTACGCCAAGGAGGAGAACTGGTGAGACAGTAATCAACCCCAGGAAGTTGTTCTTTGACAGGATGGGGCTGAAATTCATCCACCTTAGGTGCCATTTTTGTGAGTCTCTTACACTTTGTCTGTAAAAGTAAGAAACTTTCTATGTATATAACTTAGTTAAAACGAATTGATATAGCTATAGAGGAGATCATATATTGTGTTGTACTGGGTTTGTCTTAAAATGAAAAGTGAACCCCTCTCTCTCTCTCCCTAAATGCAAGTAAAGAGGGTATTGGGAAAGAGACAGAAACAGAAAGGATGATACTGCTTACTGATATGGGACTCTGAGTAGAAACAATAAGAGAATATGATGATAATGAGAGCGAAATCGAAGACTAATAAAGAAGAGCTTAGGAATGTTGGCTCAGCTGTGTATCAAAATGATGGTGACATGTTCTGTATTTCTTCTGCGATGGAGATATTTGATTTCTCTTTCATATTTTCTTTGGAAGGCTACCAACTGTTACCTACAAAGTGCTACCTCTGTTTTAACATTGGGGATAGTTTTGTAGTGATTCCTTTCTTTCTTTCTTTTGACAAGAAAAATGTTGAGGCATCTCAAGTTTGAACGTACAAAATTTTGAGACAAAGCCACACAGGTCTTTTAGTCAGGTGATGATATTGAATAAAGTGGTATATATTTTTGTATTAATAAGAATTTAGATTGTGACATCACTCTTTTAATTTTAATTTTTTATTATAATTTTATTTAGTAATGTAGTATTTTGTTAAGAAAAAGTAATAATATATTGATAAATAATTAATTTTTAATTCTTTTATAAATTTTATAATTTTTTTTATCTTATGTAAAATATGTGCAATTTATACATCAATATTAATGTAAAATTTGAAAAAAAAAATTATAATTTATTTTTATATTATAATTTTTTATAATAAAAAGTGTAAATTATTTAAAAAAATAACAAATAAAATAACTATTATAAGTTTCATAACAAATGAATTAGGGTTTTTTAATATTTGAAATATTGATATTGTTGAATATGTCAAAATATAATTTTTACAAAAATATTTTCATTTTTTATGGAATTTTTTTTGAAATGACGAAAACTATAAAAATTCTATCAAAATATAAAAAATTAAAATAATCAATTATTTATATTTTAAATTAATATTTTATTTAATACATATATTTTTAAATACATAAAATATTTATATTAATCAATAATTTAATTAATTAATTAAAATATTATAAATAAGATCTATATCACTATATTGTTCTATAAAAATGGAGTGCTTTTAGTTAGAAGTTTAGCCCTTTTTTGTGTCCTATGAAGAGATTTAACATTCTAATGCATATTCATTCATAATATGGCCCACTAATTTGTTTTTGATCGGATTTTTTAGCCTCTATCATTAGCTCGGGTAGTCCCCATTGTCTAGTATTTCAATCACATTTCAATGGTTTCCTTAAAAATATCTTTTGTCATTATAGATTTAAATTTAACTATTAATTATAATTATTATAAATATATAAATTACAATAGTATAAAAATATATTAAATTGATTATTTATTTTTAAAAATATTTATATATAACAAATACATAAAAAAATAAAATATATTATATAATATAAAAATAAGAAAAAATTAAATTGAAATAATTACTTAAAAATAATAAGAATAAAATAAATAAAACATTTATATTTTTAATATTTTATTCGACATTTTAGTTACAATATTCAAGATATTTTAGTCCAAAAAGAAAGAAATTTAAGTAATATTTTAATGACATTATTTTATCGATATTTTACAGATATTATCGCGATAATTTAATTAAAAAATATAAACATTATATTTTAATATCAAAATATATAAAAAATAATATTATCATGACAATATATTCCATAACAAAAACCATAAACAGTAACAATCTCAGTATTAAACCTAGACCGGCCTTACCAAATTCAATGGCAATTACGCATCAGTTTTTTTTTTTACACGAATAGTTATAAAAAGTTTCAACTTTTACAAAAAAAAAAAAATAATGTTTTAGTTTTGTTTTTAAATGGACAGTTTAATTTTGTAATCTTAAAAAAGTACAAATTTTAATTTTAAAAATTTACGGGTATTATTTTTAAAATTAAAATATTTTTTTTTAAGTTATAATACTATAACTTTCAAAGTTCAAAATTTGTTTAAAATTATAAAATTACTGGCACGATTCTCCTTAATAGTATTAATATATTTATTTCGAAAATTTACACAATTTTTTATATTTTTTATTTTACAAAAGTAGATACACAAACATTAGGTGGTGAAATATATGGGTAAATTTTTTATATCAAAATTTCTATTTATATAATTTGTTGTTTAATATTTAAATAATAATTAATTAAAAATACACCAATTATATTATTCGATTATTATATCACATCGGGTCACAACTTGATTTTAAAAAAATGATCCTTTGAATTTGATAAGATCAGTGGAAAAAAGATGATTAAAATTAAGGTGTGGAGTAATATTGATATATAAAACCTTACGCTAATATGATAATGCCTAATTAGAAACTGTAATGAATAAATTTTGAAAAAAATCTCTTATTAATTATCTATAAAAAAAAATTGGTCTTAAATTTTTTGAATTGGAAATAGAATTAATCTTATTTTAAAAATTTTATTTAAAACTAACATCGAATATCATAACCATGTGATATATACTTCTTATATATTTTTAATATTTTTCAACATTTTTCTCTCCAATTTTAGTGTAATTTAACTTTAAGAATTGAAATTAATTATGTTAGTTTTTTAAAGTAATTTTATTATAAATTTTATATTTATAGTTTTTGAAAGTAGAATATGTTATTAAAATTAAAATAATTCAATACAATTAAATGGTCAAAAAAGTTATAAGAAAGTTTAGGTAGAGAGAAAAAATATGATTTGACTTATATTTTATTTTTATTTTTTTGAAATTTTGTTTAAAAATCTCTTTTGGTTTATTTAATTTATTTTAGTTAGAGTAATAGAAAATTAATAATAAGAATAAAAAATCATAAAAACCTTAAATTATTTCAAATTTTAATTATCCATATACATCCATAGAACCTTTTTTTATTGCGGTACAACAACACAGACATTCTTTGAAAGATATTGAAACGGTGATCAATTGATCATAGTCAAGATTGGTCACCAACAGGGAAACGAGCTTCTTTGTAGCTCTTTTTTTCTCCACAAAAAATTATCATTGAAATAAGTAAATATCCATTTTATCCTTAACTTTTAGCATTATATTATAATTTTTTATAATCAATAACTAATATTATATATAAGGATTAAATATGAAATTATTTAAAATAATACTCTAACTTATACTTTTACGTCTATATCTATAGAATATAAATATATAAGATGCCGTTTTCACCTTTACGTGTAATACATTGATCATGCCTCTTAAAGTCAATGGATTTTGAGATAGTTGTGATGTTAGTAGAATCACAATTTTAATATGAACTTAATCAAGTTCTAAACAACGGAATTAGACATATTCTCTTTCTTTGTGTGAATCTTTTAGGAAACAAATAAATAGAGCTCAAAATGAGAAGCATGTACAAAATCAACACAAACAATTTACGTGGAAAAATAGTTCCAGTGTAGGAAGGAAACAACCATGACACTCATATCTCAAACTTACACTATCAAGAAACAATTGTACAACAGTTCTCTCTAGGTAAAACTAGAGGCAAACAATCAACAACATCATCAAGAGTACACTTCTTGGAAACTAACAATTATTTCAAGAGAATGGAGAAATCTAACCCAATTCATAGTCACTATTCACGACTCAGATTTTCCCAAATCGGTGAGCCAAATCCAAATCCCACCGTACAGATTAAAGAGTCTTGAGTCGTGAACCTGTACACAAAATTTCAGCTTAATCGGACCACAAACAACCATCCATCGGAGCACTTGATGAAGGCTTACTGGAGAGGAAAAACTGAGAGCTTTTCTGCTTTTCTTTTTTACAGATTTCTCTAGCTGCTGCCCTCTTGATTTTTTTTTGCAGAATACACACACAACAAACCCTAAATGGGTTTATTAATTAAAGCAATGAAATGACACAATTTCCCTTCTTACTCCATGGACTTTTAAACCACATGGGCTTCACTTGGGCTCCTCCAAACCAAGAGGAAAACCCAACAAATATCCCCATTTTCCGATTAGATGAAGGGATCCGCCATCCCAGAAATTGAACAACAAACTTCAAGTTTTTATCTTGACACTGCTTTTGTCAACATATCAGATCCATTCTCATCAGTGTGAATTTTCTCAAGTTCAAGTAACTTATTGTTAAGAGTATCCCTTATCCAATGATACCTCACATCAATATGCTTTGATCTTAAGTGAAACACCGAGTTCTTCGCTAGGTGAATAGAACTATGATTATCGCATAATAACACATATTTCTGCTGCTTGAAACCAAGTTCCCTCCAGAACTGTTTCATCCACAACAACTCCTTACAAGCTTCATTGCTGCAATAAACTCCGCATCTGGCGTAGAAAGTGCAACACACTTTTGCAATCTTAACTGCCAAGAAATTACTCCACCAGAGAAAGTAATTAGATAACCTGAAGTAGACTTACGAGAATCTTCATCTCCTACTAAATCTGAATCAATGTATCCAACTAACACTGGTTTTCCACTTCTAAAGCTAAGTGTTAACTTGAAAGTACCTCAAATATATCTCATAATCCATTTTATTGCATCCCAATGCTCTCTTCCTGGATTCGAAATAAAACGACTAACAATTCCAACTGCATGAGCTATGTCTGGCCTCGTACACACCATTGCATACATTAAGCTTCCTACAACTGAGGCATATGGAACCTTTTACATATCTTCCTTTTCTTTATCTGTTGAAGGCCATTGACTCAATCTCAAATTAAAGTGATTAGATAAAGGAGAAGAAACCACTTTAGCTTTATCCATATGAAACCTTTCAAGTACCTTGTTGATGTACCGTTCTTGTGACATGTACAACTTCTTTCTTTTCTTGTCTCCACAAATTCGAATACCAAGAATTTGTTTTGTTGGCCTCAAGTTCTTTATGGCAAAGGACTTACTCAACTGCTTCTTCAAATTATTAATTCTTGAAGAATTTCTACCAACAATCAACACGTCATTAACATAGAGCAATAAAATGATAAAGTCATCATCAGAGAATTTCTGCACAAAAACACAATGATCAGAAGCAGTCTTCTTATAACCATACTCTCTCATAACTGACTCAAACTTCTTATACCATTGTCTAGGTGCTTGCTTCAATCCGTAAAGGTTTTTCTTTAACCGACATACATAATCCTCTTTTCTTTTAACCTCAAAACCCTCTGGTTGCTCCATATAAATCTCTTCCTCCAACTCACCATGAAGAAAGGCAGTTTTTACATCCATTTTCTCAATTTCTAAATCCAAGCTTGCTGCTAGACCTAGAACAACATGTATGGAAGACATCTTCACAACAGGAGAGAAAATATCATCAAAATCAATACCTTTTCTCTGACTAAATCCCTTGACGACCAGTCTAGCTTTGTATCGTGGTTGTGAATTGTGTTCTTCTTGCTTCACCCTGTAGACCCAATTGTTCTTCAAAGCTCTCTTACCCTTAGGCAACTTTACCAGCTCAAACGTGTGATTGTCATACAGTGATTGCATCTCATCTTCCATAGCACCAACATAGTGTGTTATGTTTCCATCTTCCATCGCTTCTACATAACATTGAGGTTCTCTCTCATCTGTCAATAACACATACTCATCTGTATCATACCGTGTGGAAGGACATCGGTCTCTGGTAGACCTCCTGGATGGAATTTTTGGTTCTGGCAACTGATCAGTAGTCTGGTGATCTGTTTCAGCTTGCATATCTACATCATCTAAACCATGTTGGTCATCTTGAACATTTTGTTCCATCTGTACTGGTAAAGGAACCAGATCTAGTTCAATCAAATCATCGCTATACTAATGGACTCTTTTTTCTATCTTCTCAACATCTTGTATAGTTTGATCTTATATAAACACAACATCACGACTCCTTACTAGTTTCTTCTCAACTGGATCATAAAATCTGTAGCCAAATTCATCCAGACCATAAACAACAAATATACACTGTCGTATCTTCACATCGAGCTTAGATATCTCATCTTTTGGTATATGCACAAATGCCTTGCAACCAAAAACGTGAAGATGATCATAAGAAACATCTTTGCCAGTCCAAACTCTATTTGGTACATCAAATTGAAGAGGAACACATGGTGTGAGATTAAGAACATGTACAACTGTATTCAAAGCCTCACCCCAAAAAGATCTTGGCAACTGAGCCTGCGAAAGAAGACATCTTACTCTTTCAACCAATGTACTATTCATTCTCTTAGCCAACCCATTTAATTGAGGAGTCTTGGGAGGTGTCTTTTGATGTCGAATGCCCTGATGCTTACAATACTCATCAAAAGGACCTGAATACTCTCCCCCATTATCTGTTCTGATGCACCGTAATTTCTTCCCAATTTGTCTCTCCACTAAGGCTTGAAACTGTTTAAACACATCTAATACTTGATCTTTGCTCTTCAAGGTGTACACCCATAACTTTTTTGAACAATCATCTATGAAGGTCACAAAATAACTGGCACCACCCAAAGTTTTTGTCTTCATAGGACCATATACATCTGAATGTACCAAATCAAGTATGTATTGTTTTCTCGAAGGAGGGGAACTCTTGAAAGAAACTCTATTTTTCTTTCCTGCTAAACAATGAGTACATCTTCTTAAACAAACATCATTCATTCCAAAAAGAAGATTCTTTTTGGTCAATACTACCAAGCCTTTCTCACTTATGTGAGCAAGTCTCTTATGCCACAATTCTGATGTGAGCTCATCTGTCACAGCATTAATAACGTCTTTAAAGAGTCTCGCCTGTAGTATATACAAACTGGAATGCTTATTCCCACGAGCAATAACCATAGCACCTTTAGTAAGTTTCCATTGACCATTACTAAAGTTATTGCAATATCCTTCGTCATCAAGTTTACCTGCAGAGATCAAGTTCAAACGAATTTCACGAATATGCCATTATTCATCTCCAAACACACATCTCCAATACCAATGACTTTAACCAAGCCATCATTACCCAACTTCATTGTCCCAAAGTCACTTGTTGTATAGGATGTAAAGAAGTCCTCTCAAGGTGTAGCATGAATGGAGGCTCCACTATCAATAACCCAACTGACCTCGTGACATGCAACATTAACAACATCTTCATTATAAACAACGAGAAAGTCTTCTGAACTAGCGGTGGCAACTCGATCATTTTCCTTGCCAACATCACCATCTTGTTCTTTGTCTTTCTTCTTATTATCCCGCTTCAACTGTCTACAATATTTCTTGATGTGCCCTTTCATGCCACAGTGATGATACTCAACATTAGAAAACTTGTTGGACTAGCTTCTTCCTTTTTCTTTGCTCTTGAAACCTCTGCATTTACTCCTCTCTCTTCTTTCTGTAACCAAAATCTCTGACTGCTCAGAAGACCCATGTGATTTTCTTCTCATTTCTTCATTCAAAACACTGCTATTAGCCAGATCCATATTGATTACACCATTTGGAGCTGAGTTACTTAATGACATTCTAAATGTTTCCCAAGAGTCTGGTAATGTACCCAATAAACACAACCCTTGAATCTCATCATCAAACTTGATACCCATTCCAGCTAACTGATTGATTATTCCTTGAAACGTATTCAAATGATCTGTTAACGGAGTTCCATCTTGGTACCTTAAAACCATCAATTGCTTTATAAGAAACATTTTATTATTTCCTATTTTTCGAGCGTACAACTCTTCAAGTTTATTCCATAGTGAATGTGCATGTATTTCTCCACTAATATGATTAAAAACATTATCATCTACCCACTGCCTTATATACCCACAAACTTGTCGATGTAACAAAGTCCGTTCTTCTTCAAACAATTTTTCTGGATTTTTAGAGACAAACACCGGTAAATGAAATTGTTTGACATAAAGGAGATCTTCCATTTTTCCTTTCCAAGTGTGATAATTAGAACCATTCAAAGTAATCATTCTAATCAAATTTTCTTCCATTATTCAACACAAAAAATTTCACAATAATAACCACAGCTCTGATACCACTTTGTTAAGAGAATCACAATTTCAATACGAACTTAATCAAGTTTTAAACAGCGGAATTAAACCTATTCTCCTTCTTTGTGTGAATCTTTTAGGAAACAAATAAATAGAGCTCAAAATGATAAACATGCACAAAATCAACACAATCAATTTACGTGGAAAAATCTTCCCGGTGTAGGAAGGAAACAACCACGACACTCCTCTCTCAAACTTTCACTATCAAGAAACAATTGTACAACAGTTCTCTCTAGGTAAAACTAGAGGCAAACAATCAACAACATCATCAAGAGTACACTTCTTGGAAACTAACAATTATTTCAAGAGAATGGAGAAATCTAACCCAATTCGTAGTCACTGTTCACGACTCAAATTTTCCCAAATCGGTGATGTAAATCCAAATCCCACCGTACAGATTAAAGAGTCTTGAGTCGTGAACCTGTCTGCAAAGTTTCAGCTTAATCGGACCATAAACGACCTTCCATCGGAGCACTCGATGAATGCTTGCTAGAGAGAAAAAATTAAGAGCTTTTCTGCTTTTCTTTTCTGCAGATTTCTCTAGTTGCTACCCTCTTGATTTTTTTTGCAGAATACACACACAACAAACCCTAAATGAGTTTATTAATTAAAACAATGAAATGACATAACTGCCCTTCTTACTCCATGGGTTTTTAAACTACATGAGCTTCACTTGGGCTCCTCCAAATGAAGAGGAAAACCCAACATGGGATGACTTCGGGTCAGTCTAAGAAAAATGAAAAAAAAAACAAAAAAAACCTTAATTAAGCACTTGTTAATTTTATTTTTCTATCTGACTTAAGCACTTATTTTTTCTTCATCTCGAACAATTGTTAATTATAAATTAGATATATGTAAAATATAATCGTGTAATTCAATGATATATAATAAGAAGTAAAAAATTTAAACTTTGAATTTCAATTATAAATATCTAAAAATATATATGATAATTATTTAAATACATTGTATACTTGTATATCTAAATTTCTCTTATATTTTTAAGAACCAAGTCGGTAATTAACATAATTAAATAATTATATTATGTCTTTTTCCATATTTTTTCTGATCAAACTTTAAGTTATACTTTGATACTAAACGAATGGTCAACACAAGGTATATAACAAATTCCATATGTAAATTGTGATTAATTAATGAATTTATCGTACTCTTTGGTTCTTTAATATCAGGTAAAAGTAGTCAAAAGAAGGTGCCCAACCATGCTTTTTTTTTATAATTTGTAACGTTTCTTAAATCATGTGTCACCAAATGAATTTACCCTATTCTTTGTTCGTCTTCTCACGGCAGGTTAATTAAGTAAGTGGCAAGTCATGTATGTTTGTTTCTATTTGCATTTTTCAAACCAAAATAAGTTTTTTAGTTAAGTTATTTATTAATAATAAGTAAAAAAAAAATCAATATTTTTACAAATATAAAATAATTAACAACTATTTCTAATTAAAAATAATAATTTTTGACATATTTGCATCATGAATCACGACCCAAATTTTGACCTTAATGCATTACTCTAGTAGGTATAGACATTAGGTAAGGTTGGGTTAAGTTTAACAAAATTTCACTCCAACCTTATAAATTCGCTTTGATAAATTAATAAGCCCAAGTCAATCAATAACATGTATAAATCCAAGCCAACCCAAATGTTATCGGGTTATAGATTGGGTTGTAATTCGACCCTATTAAATATAAATGTAACTAATATATTATAAATTATAATGCTAATAACAATATAATATAAATATATATAAAAAAAGATTTGAAGGCATGCCCTATACATGCTTAGCCTCCTAAAGCCCACAAAAGAAGCCCGTGGAGACGAACTATAATCAACTTACAAGTCTGTTTTATACAGATATGTGATAAAGTTATTTGTGTTTATAGGGTATGCGAGACTTCCGAATTTTGTTAAATTGTGATTTTTACTAAAAATAGATAATAACTATAATATGAAAGAAAAATATGTAACAAAGGCATAGCAAAGTGGAAAGTTTGCTTTAAAGGAAAAGATTATAAATTTCACAAGTGTAAATTTTTTAAATTATACTATACTTATACTTATAAATGGCTACGTTTTATTATATAATCTGTTCAATCTATTTTCGATAACGACTAAAAACATAATTAGATTATAACATCATTTATTCTAAATATAATTTGTTACAATCTAATCCACGTAACTTAATTGTGTTTTTACGAGTTTAATGTGTTGTTACGGGTTTTGTTCAACCTAACTCCAAATTGGATAAGTACTATTTAAAATATGAAAATATTTATCGTAAATTTCTTTAATTTTAAGAAAATTTGACCAATTTAATATTTTTTATATCAATTCAAAATCAAGATGTAATAATTCATTTCTTAAAGTAAACTTTTTATGTTAGTTTAAATTATTTTGTTATAAACTAATAATTTACGGGATCAAAGTTCAGGTCTAATTTTAATTGCACAAATATATAATTATGAATAACAGTAAAATAATAAACAGTGAGAAAATAAATAGCAAACAATAATTTAAATGATTCAACTTTTTAATATGAAAAATATACTCCATTAACCACGATACATTGAAGAAAATTTACTAATAATTAAATAGAGATACAAACATAAATATTCAAATAATTTCATAAAATATATCAAAAATAACCTCAAAATATTTTCTTCTAACGTAAAAATATTAACGTACAAATCTCTGTACAACTTGTCCTTGATTCCATCAATTTGACATTTTCAACATATGAACATGCGGACAACAGTGAAGTTTAGCAAAATTGCAATTCTATGCTTTTCTTCTTGTCTTAGCTCCTACTGCTTTGTTTCAACTCTAGCAGCTGCTGGTAGTTTTTTTTTTCTTTTCAGCTGCTATGTTCCCTGTTCTCTTTTGTTCTTTCTCCAACTGCTGTTAAATTTAACATAAACTACGTATATGTGTATATATATATATATATATATATATATGTATACAATATAAGGATTTCTAAAATTATTGGACTTTGGGTTAGAACTAAGTTTTGAACCACCTTATTTAACATATTTCATCCAAAATATAGAGGTTAAAATTGTATATTCTTTAATCAATGTCTAGCTCAAACATTTGTTTCTTTTTAAACTTGACCATATTTATACATTTAATCATTTGGTTAGTATTTTATTAAGATATATCATAGCAAAAAATATAAATATTTACATTTGATGTTAAAGTTATAGTCTACCTCAAAATTAAACTACATATAATTAGGAAAAAAGGAAATAAAAACTATATATCAGTGCTATCTTTCAGCAGGTTCTCATAATTCGACTTCATTATAGCTTAAAACATTTTGTAGGCCTGGGAGTCTTGAGTGTTTTTTTAAGGTGTACCAACCAATTTTTGAGAAAATTGTTTTATATAGAGCTAATTCGTTATTACTACGTTGTAGTTTTTGAAAATTTGAGAGTAAGTGACGCATTTATATGATGTTTCCTATTAGGTTAGGTATTATAGATGGAATTGTTGAATTTAGCTTCATTTTTAAAACTTATTACTTAACACTATTTGATTATAGTTATTTATACGCATCTTCTTAAATTTTCAGTCTTATTTTTTTCTGAAAACATTTCCATCAAGATCTTGAAGGTTAGGTTTTAAATAATTATTAGTTGTTTAAAACAAAAAAAAATAGTTTTTTTTAATTTTGATGTTATTGCAAAATGGGTTATAAAAAGAAAAAAAATCAAATTCTACTAAAATATACTATAGATATTATTATTTGATATATGTGATTAAGATATGTATAATTATTATGGTGACGGTAAAATAAAAATTAAACTACAAAATGAATAAGAAAGGAAGATAAATGAAATATTAAATTAGTAAGATTTTTATTGAATTGTGAGAATAATAATTAAAATGATAACTGTGTAGCCTCAATTAATGAATTTACATACAAGTAATGTGATGTTTAATTTAAAGTTTTTTCAAAAAATGATTAAAAAATTATAAAAATAATACCTTTAAAATTCATAACAAAAAACACTATATTAATATTAAATGTGATATAACTGAACAACGTTCAATATTGAATAATTCTAAATAATCATAGTTCAATTTTAATATTGTTTAATTGAACGGTGTTTAATGTGAAATAACACGTCCGATTTTTTTAATAGAAAAAATATATGAATTGGACATAAATTGTATTATTTTTATAGTTAAAGTTTTTAAAAATATTATTTTTTTCAAATTAATTTTGTCATTCTTCGATCATTCTCTTAAAACCAATAAGATAAAATATATATATAATTTTTTAGCTACAAAATTAAACGATTTAAATGATCTAACTTAAAAGATTATAATGACTCTTTATTCTATTTTTATTATTTTGATTTACATGCAACAACGTTATACTTGTAACATATGCAATTATATACAAAATATATGGGATATGTAAGTATTGTTAACTTTTTATGTATCTTTTTATACTATTTTATCTCAAATGATTAAGATTTAACACTTTAATTTTTTCTTTATATTTTTATATAAATTTAAATTATTAACATATAAAAATATAATAAATTTTATAATATATTAATGTAATTGATTATATCCTATCTTATATATAACAAGGTTACATATAGGAGATTAATGGTAAAACTCTTATAAAAAGCAAGAATTAAAAATGATTACTTATCTTATGAATTGTGTTATAATATAAATTGTATATAAGTTTTGCCCGCGGTATAAAGTTTATATGGGTTCATCCCCCATTTAGGAAGAAAAAAAAACTGTGGGTTTGGTTATCTACGTCGTTGGTTCAGTTTTTATTCGATAAATTTCAAAGATAGATACAATTTTGAGTAAAAACAAAATATGAAGTAACAAGTATGATTATCAGTATAATCATACCCGTTACTACCCAAAATTAATTATATTTATTTAATTAATTTATATATTTATTAAATTAAATTATATATTAATTAATAATTATAGTTTATTGATTTTTCACGTAAGTATATAGGAAAAAAATATTTTTTTAGAAAAAATAGTTTTTTTCAAGTATTTTTTTAATAACTATCACGAACCATTACCCGTAAGTAAAAAAAACATCCACAAACCGTAAAGATTTTCATGTACACATTTTATAATTTGATTCGAGTATAAATTTTATAATTTGATTCAGAGACAGTTATATCAATAATCGTTCTCGTCCTACTCGTACCCGTATCCATTGCTACCCCATTATTGTCCAAGAGTGATAATATAATTGTTATTAAAAAAGGAATAGTTGCTTCTTATTATCAACTATTTACAAATTTATATAGGTTAAAGTTACAAAAATATCATTAAATTATTTATTTATACAATTGAATTATTTTTCATCTTATTTATATCATTTAATTATTACATGAGTTCTATTTATATCACTCTTTTAATTTTTGTCCAATGATGTCATATATCAGTAGTAAATTTTGATAAATTTAGATAATTAAGTAATAAATTTAAAACAACTCTCATAATTAAGTGGTATATTTAGAATAAAATATCTAATATTTGAGTTGTTAAATGGAGACTAACAGAAAAATATAAATGAAATATATGTTATAACCAAGTGATATAAATAAGATAAAAAAAATAAATTAATTATAAAAATGAAATATATACACTAATTTAATAAAAAAGTTATAACTATATTATATAAACTAGGATATATAACGGGCCTTTTAACAAAATGCATATATAACATGCCTATATCTTTTATGAAATGGGCTTGCTTATAGTCCTAACTACATTAAATTCTTTGTGAAATAGAATCATTTTAAGTTCGATGAACACTTTTCCCATTCTTGCTCCACGACATCATTTACACTATTATTTACAGTTTTACCCTTGTTTGTTTCATTGCCTATCATAGAATTGGTTGAGCTCATCTATGGCTTATTATTTCATTCTGAAAATGGTTGATGTCATTGACACCCTAACTTATCTCTTTCGATACTCTAAAGTGTTAAAACCCTTCACGACTCTTTCTCTTCCTCTTTCTATCGTCTTAACTGTTTATAGACCTCAGCGACAACATCTCACTAAGGCTGAAAAAAGGTTCTTAAACTATGAAGTTGACAAAACTTTGAGCTGACCTTTTTTGCTATAGAAAGGCCAGCCCATACCTCATCTAAGTTTCTTGGTCAGGGATTCAGTTTTTTAAGGTTCAACCATGGAGGTCGCGATGGTGGACATAGGTTGTAAGCTCTTCAAAGCAAGACACATCATTATCAACCAATCTCTCTCCTTGGTATTCTTCTATTCACTTCCACAAATCCCTTTTTCTTATAACTTGATATTGATATTTCAAAAAAAATCAGTTAGTGCTTAACGTGTTTCGTTCATTTTTTTCATGTAATATATTATATCTATCTCTATTTTTTATAACATATTACATTCAATTTTATTGTTTATGTAACATGTTACATCTAATTTTATATTTGTATACACTACTACAATAAAAGGGTATTTAAGCCAAAATTTAAATTCACTTTTAAGAAGAAAAAAATTGACTTATAATGAATTATAAGTCGGCATGCTTATAAACTGACTAAAAATTTAAAGTTGATCAAATTAAAAAGTGAATTTAAATGGACTTAAAATTAAAAAATAATAAAAATATCAAAAAATAAGCATAAATTGTACCCGTTAATCGACGCATAATATAATATATGTTGACATGTAGGACCGGCGATACATGTGGTGTAACGTCGATTATATGCATCAACCGACACTATGCCACGTATAACGTCGATTGTATGTGTCAATCGATGCAAATTGTCTTTTTTTCTTTTCTTCTTCTTCCCCTTCTCCTGATAATTCTTGGTGATGTCCCTTATTTTCTCTTTCACGTGTGCTATATTTCCAACCATTTTTGTCTATTTTCAACAACCATATTTTTGGGTTCAACACTCAATATTTTCTTACCTATTTTCCTTCACTTTCTCACTTATCAAACATATATTTTCTTCATTTTCTCACTTATTTTATTCTTGTAAGTATTTTTATGAATTATTTTACACTTATTATTGATGTTTTATATTTTTATTTAATTTTTATAAAAAAAAATTTTATTTTTATGTATATTGTGTATTATTGATTATTTGTATATATTTTATTTTATGTAGTTTGTTAATTTTTATTCAAGCTTAAAGAAAACAAGGTATTTTTTTATTTTAACTAATTTCGTGTATTTTATATTTTATATTATATTTTAACTAGTTGGGTTTTGTTTCTCTTTACTTTCTGTTCTCGATCCACCTTTTTTTTAGCTTAGTACTCAATATTTTCTTACCCATTTTTCTTCACTTTTTCACTTATCAAACATATTTTTTCTTCATTTTCTCACTTTTTTATTCTTCTAAGTATTTTTATGAATTATTTTACACTTATTATTGATGTTTTATATTTTTATTTTATTTTTGTAATTTTTTTATTTTTATGTATATAATATGTTATTGATTATTTCTATATATTTTGTTTTATGTAGTTTGTTAATTTTTATTTAAACTTTAAAAAAATAACGTATTTTTTTATTTATTTATTTTGACTAATTTCATGTATCTCATGTTATATATATATATGGTGTAACGTTAGTTGACACATAGAACCGATATGTTAGGCATAGCGTTGGTTATACGTGTCAACCAATGTTATTTATCTTTTTTTCTTTTCTTCTTCTTCCCTTCCCTTATAATTCTTGCTATTGTTTTTTATTATTTCTCTCACGTGTGCTATATTTCCAACCATTTTCGTTCATTTTCGACCATTATTTTTTACGTTGTTAGTTGGGTTTTGTTCCTCTCCACTTTTTGTTCTGTATCCACCATTTTTTTCAGCTTAGCACTCAATATTTTTTTACTCATTTTCCTTCACTTTCTTGCTTATCACACACATTTTTTCTTCATTTTCTCACTCGTATTATTATTGTAAATATTTTTATGAATTATTTTACACTTATTATTGATGTTTTATATTTTTTATTTAATTTTTGTAAAATTATTTTTTTATTTTTATGTATATTATGTGTTATTGATTATTTGTGTGTGTGTGTATATATATATATATATATATATATATTATTTTGATTTTAAATATTTTTTGAACTTATTATTACATGTATTAAAATTTTTTTTATATTTTTAAAATTATAATGAATTTATTAATTGTTTAAATTTTAAAATGAGAAATTTCATGATGTTAATGAGGTTAAGTATCACCTTATCCGTAGTGATACTCTTTTGAGTTATAAATATTAGTATTATCATAGAGAAAATATTGATGATACTCATGAGAAATAAATAAATAAGGATGTGAATGTATTATATACATCTTATCAAAATAAGCACTTCAGACATAATATATAAATAGAAAATATATTTCATGCTGGGTAAGATGAACTACGTGAAAATGATCTTGAAACCTTTAAAAAACTGTTAAAATATTCCTAAACAAGTCGTTGTATCCAGAATACAAGACATACACTAAAATATCATGATTGGTTCATTTGTACAATATGAAGGCAAAAAATGAGTTTTTGGACAAAGGATTCATTAAATTACTAAATGTACTAATATATATGTTTCTTGAGGGTAATAAGTTACCATCTTCAATGTATAAGATTCGTGCTTATCCAAATGATTGCATTCTTTATAAGAAATAATATGAGACATTAGATGATTATTCGGTGTGTAAAGAATCAAGATGGCAGCATACTACAAATGAGAAAATAACTAAGAAAGGCATGCCCATAAAGGTATTTTGGTTCTTTCCTCTGATTACTCATTTTCAAAGGTCGTTCAAAAGTAAAGAGACATCAAATATGTTGACTTGGCATTCAGAGAATCGATCTGATGATGGGATGCTACGTCATCCTTTCAATTCTCCAAATTAAAAAGTAGTAGATAATTTATCCCCTCAATTTGCATATATATAATCCGCATAATCTTCGTCCTGCCATTGCTGCTAATAGAATTAATCCACAAAATTTCCTTAGTAGTAGATATAGTGGTTGGCCAATAATTATTGTAATATACAACCTTCCTCCCTGGTTGTGTATGAAAATAAAATTCATGATACTAACATTATTGATCTCTTGATCGAAAATAACCTATAGTTGATATTGATGTGTAGTTGTAGCCTTTGATAGATGACTTAAAGACGTTATATAATGATGGTATAAATGTTTATGATGCACATCAGGAATAATACTTTAACTTGAAGGGGGTTCTTTTATGGATAATTAATGATTTTCTTATCTATGAAAACTTTCAGGACACGCAACAAAAGGTTATATAAGATGCTCTATTTGTAGTGATAACACTTTTGTAATTTATCTTATTCATGGACGAAAGATGTGTTATAAAAAACATAGAAGAATTTTTCCATTTGAACACAAGTTTAGATAACAAAAGAAAAATTTCGATGGTAAAGAATATCATGATCTTGCACCAAGACCTTTGCAAGGGTTTGAGATATTAAGGCGATTGAATGATGTGACATTCAAACCATATAAAAAGATGAAAAAAAGAATATTCACTGATGGTGAGAAATGAAATAGGTCAACTAATAAAATGGGTGAAAATGAAAATAGAACATGATTGTTGGAATAAAAAATCAATATTTTATTAATTATCTTACTGGAAAGACCTACATATTTGTCACATCTTAAATTTCATGTACATTGAGAAAAATGTATATGAGAGCTTGATTGGTACATTACTTAATATACCTGGAAAAACAAAGGATGAAATTAAAGTAAGATTGGGTTTAAAGAAATTGGGCATACAACTTGAATTGACACCAAAGGTGGAAAATTATAAGAATCGAACATACTTGTCACTAGTATCATATACAATGTTAATAAAAGAGAAGGATGTGTTTTGTAAATGTTTGGCGGGTGTAAAGGTTCCTAATGGTTACTAATTCAACTTAAGAAATTTTGTGTCTATGATTGATAAGAAACTTTATGGATTGAAATCACATAACTATTATATCTTAATGCAATACCTTTCTAGTTGCTATTAGGTCACTTCTTTCAAAATATGTTCGATTATTAATAATTCATCTTTGTTTATTCTTCAATACAATATGCAAGAAATCTATATCAATTGATGAGTTAAACTCTTTACAGAAAGATATTGTGAAGAATTTGTGTCTACTTGAGAAATATTTTCCTCTTTTTTCGATATAATGATTCACTTGTGTATTCATTTAGTTCAAGAAGTTCAATTATGTGGTTCTACTTACTTAAGATGGATGAATCCTTTTGAAAGATACATGCAAGTCCTTAAAGGATATGTAAATAAGATAAATCATCCTAAAAGATACATCATGGAACATTAAATTAATAAATAGGCTATTGAGTTTTGTTCTGAATATTTTAATGGTTGCACTGAAATTGGAAATCCTACGCACAAGTTGTTCTTAGAATGTGACATGATCCAAGTAGTTAACCCTATGGTTGGTGGAAGTAAGAAATTGTTTATTAATTGCACTCAATGGGAAAAACATACCGAATCATTTTAGTAAATAATAATGAGGCACAAACGTACATAGATTAAGTAACGATAATGCATGTCAACTTCACCATTTTCATATAAAATAAAATTATATATTTAACTGTTAATGACACATAATTGATATATCTCTCATAATATCACATAATGCATTTGAATTTATTAAAGATTGATCCTCGTTATAAAAAGGAGGAGAAAAATGGTTATATGATGAGTATAAACGAGAGCTTATTAATTAGTTTCGCAACCATGTAAGTGTCACATACAAGAATTCATTAGTGTACCAAATTAATATTTTGCAACTTTGTTTTAAACATACTTCATGTTTTTATATGCATAGATTCGTTGAACTCAATAAACTAAATCATAAAATAAGAGAAGCTTTGACATGGTTTACACATGGTCCAAAATTTGATGTCAAATAGTATTTTAGTTTCAAAATTAATGGTTCTATGTTTACAACACAAGCAAGAGACAAAATTCGAGTAAACCAGAATAGTGGTGTGAAGATGGTTGCAAAAACTTGACAATTTGCTAGTTCGAAAGATGGTAATCTTGTACTTTCTGATAGAATGTATTATAGTATAATTCAAGAAATATGGGAACTTGATTATGGGGTCTTCCATGAAACAATATTCTTGTGTGATTGAGTCAAAGATACTATAAATATTGGATATAAAATAGTTGATTTTGGATTTACTCTTGTAAATTTATCCAAGATAGGTCACACTAATAATCATTTCAAGATAGAACTTCATGCAAAACAATTATTTTACATAAGAAATCAAATTGACACAAGTATTTTAAGTGATGCAAAATGAGTATCTCAAGAAAAATCTGTATCTAGTGGACAATTATCACGCACCAAGTTCTTCAAAAAGAAACCATAGAAAAAGTATAATTATGAGTATGTTATAAACTTCAATAAACATTTAGGCTCTGTTATGACGATTGTTGCAAACAAAAATAGTATGAATGATGGATAAATTGTGCCATTTTTTAAAGAAATATCTGGAGTAAACATTGGACAATCTTATATATCGGTCGAGTATACATTGCAATTATTTGATTTCAAATTATCGATTTAAGTATAATGGTGGACAAAGTGAGTCCGCAATCAATAAATAGCTTTCATTTATGTAAAACATATAATTATGTTTATATTATCTAATTAATTATATATATTTATTTTATATAAGACAAGCTATTATCGATTTGAAGCTAATCACTTGTCACATTTAGTGATATTTTATGATTCATTATATGCGAATCAATATCACAAGCATGATGCTAGTATAAAAGCGAAACAATCATGTGATAGAGCATTAACACTTCAGAGAAATCAAAAGTTAATTATCTCTTGGTCACTAAAGTTTGAATAAGGTCAAGATCACTGGACGTTGGTAATCCTTGATCTATACGATAATCATGTTTGGTATTAATACTCGGCTTCCATATAATTGAGTAAAGACACAAAATAGTTGTTGAAATATAAGAGTTATAACTAGTTATTTTGCTTCTATTGATTTTTATAATATTGAAGAAAGAGCTAACTCTTTTAAACTTTGATAGGAATGGAATTTGTGGAATAAGAGTAAGGGCATTGTCCTTAAAAAAACAAATAAGCTTATATGTGATAAAATTATGGTATATACAAGTGAATATTAAGAATGAATTTTATTAATTTAATGAATAATATGATTGAATAATAAAGATGTTTTAATTGATAAAATATTTACACTTTTTTAGGTTCCACAACAAAATGATAGAGTTATACATGGTTACTTTGTTATGAAATTTATAAACAAGATCATCTCAAATATCAACATATCAATTAAAGATGTGATAATTTCTTTCATTAATATACTCTTTTAAAATTTAAGTTATTTTTAATGAATTTATGATATTAATTATGAAATAAGTTTTATTCATTTACGTTTCTGGAATCGTAATACCTGTAAGGTGTTGTTTGGTGTGCTTACTTGTTTCATAATCATACTTTAAATTTGTTAACCTTAAAGACTTTACATTTAATATTTCACATAACATGTAAACTATGTAAGTTTTTTAAGCCTCTTCATTTGAGGTCACGAGAACATTGAGGTAATGTTGCATGTATACTTGTTAAATAACAATTATACTGATCTTTTAATATATTTAATTTATTTTTTGTGAATTTATGATATTAAATTGTTATTTTAAATTTAAATACATGTAGTTCTTTGGTTTGAGTAAAACAGACTATGATAGACAAATTTTTTTATTATTTACAAGAAGAATAAGCGGAACACATGTTTCAAATTATAAAGTTACAAGAAAAATTATAAGAAAAATCTAATGATATTGAATAGCATAAATATCTTATTATTATGTGTTTATCTTGTAAAATTTCATATAATATTGTGTTTATCTTGTAAAATTTCATATAATAATGAATATATGTAATTTTATATTTAATATACCATACATATGTACATTTTCTTGTAATATATATATATATATATATATATATATATATATATATATATATATATATTGTATGTAAGTTATTTTTTGTTATAAGTTAGTTTTTATGTAATTGATTAATATATAGTTTTTAAATGAATAAAAAGTTTTAAAAACTATTTTAAATATAATCAAAATATGTTAATAGTTTATACTACGAGTGTCCACGGTTTGGTCTGGTTCAGTTTTGAGTAAAAAAAATTAATTGGATTGGACCATTCATATTGTTCAAACTGAATCAAATCAGACCATTTGGTTATTAAAAATGTTGTAACCGAATGGCTTGATCTGGTTTGGTTAACGGTTTGGTCCAATTAATAATACATAGATATGATACACTTAACGATATATCTTTGGTTAAAATATGAGAAATTTAATAAATAGTTTGTGAAAAGTGATATGGAAAATTTAATATATTATTAAAACTAATCCGGTTTGATCCGATCGATTTAAAAATTAATATAACAGGACTAGACCGTTTGATTTATAAAAATATTTGGATCGTCTTGATCGAGTCTGATTTTCTAGTTTAATTCAATTCAGTTCGGTTTTTAGATACCCTTAGGTTATATCATTTTAAGTTAGTTTTATAGTAGGGCGAACTTAAAAAATTTCACATATAAGATCGACTTAAAATTTTAAGTCAGTTAATATTGATTTTAAATTTAAAATCAATTGACAAGTAAGATCGACTTTAAATTTAACGTCGATTGATATGTAATATTAATTTTAAATTTTAAGTTGTTTCTAATTATTAGCCAACTTAAAATCTATTTTAAGTCTTATTATCTACTTAAAAATCCTTTATTATAATAATAATAATGTAATATATTATATTTAAATATAATATGTTAAGTTATGTATTATATATATCAAATTTACAATGAAGTTGGTTACATTGTACAAAAAGTGATAAATTTATTTATTAAATAAATAAATTTTAAATTAATCATTACAAATTAAAAAATAATTATTAATTTATTAAAATAAATATTATATAAGTAAAAAGTTATTTATTTATTTTTGTGTGTGTTTGGTAATGGTTTAGCGTTTAGTGTCATTTTATACAAACTTTGCTTGTTTTTATCAAAATAACTATTTACCAGCCCAAACACCCGTGACAAGATTTGACTGAACGTCTTTCTAGTCTACTCATACGTCATTATAATAGAAAAAAATTGACAACAAAAAATATCTATTTTGATAATTATCCAACAACACATAAAATTTAAAAATGTGAGTTAAAATTTTCGTGGGTTAAGTTTTTTTTAGTTTAATAAATAAGCACTATTTGAGTGTGAATGAGTGACTCGAGATTTTTTTTTTGTTAAATAAAAATAAACCTCATTTTAAAATAAGTAGTTTATCTATATTAAAGATCATTGTTATATAATATACTTTTTTACATATTTGTCAAAAAAAAATTCTTATATGATGCACGAAGAGTCATGATAAAAGCGCTTAATCCCATGTATGTCATCGTAACTACAAAACCACTTAAACTAGAACATGTACAGTGCAATACTAATTTGAATAGCAAAAATATTTATTTTAATTTAACTAATTAAAGTGATGTAGAAAAGGAGTTCTAAATTTTAATTATTAATTTTTTATAAACTTTAATTATTGAATTTAGTTTTGCTATGAAATTTGAAAAAACTTATGAATTAAGTCCTGTAAATGAAAATTCTAATCTCTATGTCTAAGTTTTTTTTTTTTTAACTTGTAAATAAATAAAGGGTGTATGTGTAAGTTACAAAGGCAAAATTTGGACCCCTTGATCTTGAACAATTCAGCTAACTCCTAACGGTTATGGAGGAATATAGAACCTATAGGAATAGGATAAGCATAATTCAATCATTCAACTTTAAATTTACATTAATGTTAAATATTATTTAAACTGCTAACTGAATAATATCTATGGTATTTCATTATGCACATAAATTTACAATATAATTTTTAAAAAAAGTGACAGCCTAATAATCTAATTAGAAAAACTTTAAAATTTATCCAAACTGCTGTTTAGTGACCCTTTTTTAATAAGAAAGTTATGTATATTTCATCACAGGTGTGATATTGATTTACATTTTTCTACCTATAATAACAAATTATTATATAAAAATATATTTACACAAAATTAATAAAAAAAAACTAGTTGGGTATAACTAGAAGGAGTAATCTTTGATATGAACTAGAAGGAGTAAGATGGCATGATTAAGGTTACAAGACCACATGATAATATGACATGAACCGACGTGAAGAACATAAATAATATTATAAAATTTGTAGAATTAACTGAAAATATAAATGCTGTTAATTGCTATTTTAACAGTGAAACATATGTTATATTATAGTAGTTGTAACTGTCATAACCGGCACTATAAGGATTTAAAGAAATTTATCAACTTATATGAATATTATGTACAAATACTTATTAAAATATGAATAAAAAATATATATTTTTCATAAGAAAAATATGGTATCAAAGCCACTAAGAAATTCCTAAATCACCAGAGGAGCTAAATCGACCCTCATCAAAACCCAAAAACCACCAGACCCATTATCAACCCTAGCACATAACCTGAAACTAATTGACCGAGCTTAAAATCGCTTGAAACCAGTTCATCGTTGTCAACTCCATCAACCATCTTCTCTCTTTTCCAACTTTGCCGATCAACTTCATTATCATTCCATTTTTAATGGAAGGATTTGAATATGACAATTACAATAATCATCCATATATTCCCAAAGATCTCAAACTAGATGGCTTGATTCCATAAGTTCTCTCCCATTACATCTCACTCCTTTCATGTCATTTTTCTAGATCCTTTCGTATTCATCCCTAATTTCAAACCCACAAATGCAGCAAATACAACTATCTAATTCAATTTTAGAGTCTATCTATGGTATATCCTCCAGCACATTGGAATGCCTTCTATTCCATTTTTTTCATATTCCTAATTCCGAAATCAAACCATAGTTGGTGAAGAAAAGTTGGTATCTCTCAATCTAATCCTTGTTATGTATTGTTCGTATATCTGCTAACGCTGATAACACCTAGCCTCCTTTGCTAACGTTAAAAAAACTCAACCTCAACCAAACACCCAAAAATCAGTCGTAATTGGACGAACATCAAGATTTGAAGGTTTGTGTTTGTTTGTTTTTCTTTTAAATTAAAGCCCAATTATTTATTTATTTATTTTAATTTTACTGTATCGTAGATGTTATTAATTTGAAGCCCTATTATTATCATACATGTTTTTAGTGTTAAAAAAAGGCAAAAAAAAGTATAAAAAAAAAAAGAAATTAAATCCTCAAAAACAAAATCTCTTCTGATTATTTTTCGGTTAAAGGATTTTTTTATGTAAGAATTCTACTTAATGAAACAATTTATTATGTATGGTCTCAATGATGAAGATGCATATTGTTGAACAAGAAAAACTATCCTACATCATGATAAAAATCGTTCCATCTATTATACAATTAGAAGATGAAATGCTAACTTATGATGTTCATGTAACATCATGAGATGTTATCTATGTATATCCATTACCCATTTAATAGAGTACTCTTTCCAAAGTCTATAATAGTAATGATTATATACATGTCTATTTTTCACATCATAAAGTCTTTTAGGCCAAACAAGGTGCCAAATTACTCTCAATATACTATGAACAGTTAATAGAAATCTTTCGAGAATTATACCATCATGATAAAGTGATCATGAAAGATCCCGATAATCAACTTTGACGAAAAAATTTACGTCACGAACCATTCTTAGGCATAGAATAATGTAATTCCTTAGTCTTTTGTAAGTCAAAATAATTTACTACTTTAAAGGAGGACATTGAAAAACCTAAAGCTATCATTATGATTTCCCACCATCGACCTAGTTAGACATCACAAAACCTGTCAAGATCCACCCATCCAAAGAATTCCAATAGTTCAGACAAATCTATATATAAATGCATTCATTGTAATCAAACAGACCATTCCAAAAGTTGTTGTTTTGAACTTATAGGATATCTAGATTTGTGGAACCCAAAATGGTTTTGGAATTCCAAGTAGCTACCTACTGTTGCAATCGCTCAAACAAAGCAAGAAGAAACCACTCATATGCCAGCATTGGTCACCACTACAAATATTAGAGGTAAGGTCTTAAACATTTCTACACTTGTTTTGACTAGTACATAGATAATTGATTCTGTAACTACTAATCATATGACATTTTATGTTAGACAAATCTCATCCCTTAACTCATCCTCTCAAAATTGTGTCTCCAATAACACTCCAATTATTAAGGAAGGGTTATCACATCTTACTAATAATGTGCATCTTGATTCTATGTTAGTTGTTCCTTCCTTAGATTATAATCTTCTATCAGTCTCTTAAATCACTACTACTTTATCTTATGTTATTATTTTTTGGCTTAATTATTGTGTGTTTAAGAACATTCAGACTCGAAATATGATTGGTTATGGTGTTAAGAGAGGGAAATCATATTACTTGAACTTTAAGTCAAAAACTTTCAAAAGATTACTACACGCATTAGTAATAGAGAGCACTAGTTCATAAAAGAAGATCATTAAGATCTGGCTCTGGAATTGACATTTAGGGCATGCCTCATTTAATTATTTAAAAAATTTGTTTCCTAATTTATTAACAAATTTAGATATTTCTATTTTCAAATGTGATGTGTCTGAACTTACAAAAAGCTATTGTACTTCATTTCCTCTTATTTTAAATGAAAGTCTTGTTCATTTTATAGTTATTCACTCTAATGGTTGGAGACCATCCAAAGCTCCCACATTGGATGGGTCACATTAGTTTGTTATCTTTATAAATGATTGTACTCAGATGACTTGGTTGTATTTAATAAAATCCAAATAAGAAGTAACATTGTTGCTTTAGAAGTTTTATAACACCATTCGTACATAGTACAATGCACGGATACAAGTGTTACGAAGTGATAATGAAAGGGAATGCCATAATTTTGAACTTCAAAAACTTTTGAAATATTATGGCTCAATTCATCAAACCAGTTATCCAAATATACCTCAATAGAATGGTGTAGTAGGACCTAAGAATAGGAATTTATTGAAAGTTGTTTGCCCTTCCCTAATCAAGGCTCGCATGCCTTATACTACTGGTGCGAAGCTCTTCTCACTTTCAAAAAGAGTATCTTAAGGAAATTATAAATCTTGTACACAACCTTGAGGAAAATGAGGTGGAAGTATCTGATTAAAATGTAGGTAACTTGGATCCTAGTAGTCAAAACTTGGATGTGAGTGAGATACTCTACACAATGACACCATAAGCATAGAAGTAGATGAGTTGGAATATAGTGGTCAAAATTTGAATCTAAGTGAAAATGAACACTCAAAAAGCTATATATTTTTTTTTGAAATTGAGGCTTTATCGCTCTTAATTGATACATAAAATCAATCATTGTTTGAGGATATTTCTTATATAGTGTCTGAGTTATCTAGGAAACAGTTACCACAATGTCACACAAGAGGTATCCCTAAATCCATATATGAACCTGAATTTTATAGTAAAGTAAATTATCCCACGAGCCATTATATGGCTAATCATTGTTTGTCAAAATCAAACATGTCATTTGTAAATCAATTGTATGTTGTCTCTATTCCTAATAGTGTACGAGAAGCTTTTGTTGATTCTAAGTGAAAAACTGCTGTGAATGAGGAGATGAAGTCTTTGAAAAAATGAAACATGGAAATTAATTTATCATCCAACAAGGAAGAAACGAGTAAGATGTTAATGGATTTTCACTATGAAACACAATGCTAACAAAAAAATTGAACGCTTTAAGTCAAGATTGGTAGCAAAAGGATATACTTAAACCTATAGGATTGATTATACAAAAATATTTACACTTTTAGCCAAAATAAACATAGTTCATGTCCTATTATCTTTAGCTGTAAACTTGGATTGATCATTTCAATAATTTGATGTGAAGAATGTTTTTCTACATGGTGAATTATCCGAAGAAATCTATATGGATCTCTTACTAGGATGCATGCTATAAAATGGGTACATCCAAAAGGTATGCAGATTAAAGAAATCATTGTACACTCTAAAATAATCTCTAAGAGCATGGTTTGAAAGATTCAAAAAATTTATGATTGTTTTTAGCTACTAATAGAGTAACTCATATGATACTCTTTTTTCTAAAACAAATAATAGGATAAGATCATTGCACTCATTATATATGTGGATGACATGGTGGTTACATGGAATGACCCTAAAGGAAAAAAGGCCTTACAAAATTAGTTGTCCAAAGAGTTTAAAATGAAAGATCTAGGTCATCTAAAATATTTCTTAGAATTGAAGTATCCTTATCTTATAAAGGAATAACTTTATCTCAAAAAAAATATGGCTTAGATCTATTACCAGAAACTGGTATATCAGTATGTCAACCAATTGATATACCAATAAAAGAAGGTCCAAAATTGTGTGTTAAGTTCAAACATATATTAGTTGACAAAAGAAGATACTAAAGATTTGTATTGATGCACTTATCTCATTCCAAGCCAGACTTAGCTTATGTTTTAAGTATTGTTAGCCAATTTATGCATAATTCTAGAGCACAATATATGAATGCAATTATGCATATTTTGAGGTATTTGAAATCTGCTCTAAGAAAAGGAGTATTATTTATTAAAAATACAAACTATCAAAGTATAAAAGCATATATTGATATCGATTGGATTGGTGCTAAACGCGACATGTGATTTACTTCTGGCTATTTCACTTTTGTAGGAGATAATATTGTGACATGGAAAAGTAAGAAAAAAATTTCGTAGCTCACTCAAGTGCAAAGGCTGAATTCAAAGATTTAACAAACGTACTTTATGAGACATTTTGGCTAAGATTACTTTTACAAGATTTAGATTTTCTTTTTGAACAACCCATCCAAATATTTGTGACAATAAAATAACGTATGATATCACACATAATATAGTTCAATATAATCGTACAAAACACATCGAGGTAGACAGATTTTTCGTTAAGGAAAAAATTGAATGAAAAGATAGTGAAATTATCTAAGATTCATCTAGAAAATCAATTGGTTGATATCATCACCAAACTAGTTTCAAATTGAGTGTTGTTAAAGTTTGTAGAGAAGTTTTACATGTGAGATATATATATGTACCAACTTGAAAATAAACGTTGAATTAACTAAAAATATAAATGCCATTAATTATCATTTTAATGGTGAAATAGTTACATTATGATTGTTAGGATTTTAAAGATTTTATCAGCCTCTATTATCATGTATAAATACATATCAAAACATAAATAAAAAATATATTTTTCATCAAAAGAACATGACTACCACACATGAACTTATTGTTTCATTTATGCTTTGAAGTTATAAGTAAGTAATTGTATGTGCCTCAGTTGAATCGAATAAGTAACATTAAACTAAATTTTGTTAAACAATTTTTTTTAGTAATAATGAAAATTTATATCCTTCAAAATAATATTGTATCGATAGCACTATCTTTTGCTTCGGAAAATATTATTAGGGTGAAATTTACGATGTAAAATTGGCTTATATGTTTTGTACTTAGCTAATAATCAATTCTTTATGTTTACATTAAATAAATAATAAAATAAGGAAGGAAAAAAGAGCTTAAATTAAATTAATTTTGTTATTAGAGGGTTATATAAATTGTTAGAAATTATTGATTATAAATGATCCCAAAAGCTTAAGCTTGTGTGAGAAGACCAACAATACTTTTATACTATATCATTTCCTACAAGAGTTTGGTCTATGTTCTATGCAAATCAAACACTAACAATTTAACAATTGAGATAACGAAGCCTTAAATACATAACTTCCAATTTTAATATCATGTTAGAAATTATTGATTACCATTATCAACTCTCCCACAAACTTAAGATATTAGGAGTATGGTTATAATTACTTTTATAAATTTATCATAAACATAGATCTTCATAGCCGTGTTATATATGTGTTTAAAAACATGCGAAAAAATTTCACTATAAAAATTAAAAAAATTAAAACTCATAATTACAAAAATATCACATTTAAAACTTATAATAACAAAAATATTATCATTTATATAACTTATGTGTTTTTACTATTTAAAAATATTCATCATATTACTTTACATAGAACGTTAGTCAGTTAGATATCGCTTCAATTGAACTACATCTATTTAAGTTCGTTTAATATTAAACTTCATTCAATTAAATCATATTTAATATTATTAAGGTATTATTTTTATCTTTATAAGTTTTATGAATTTTATTTTGTATAATTTTCAACCAATTTTAACTTGGTGTGAATTTTCTTAATAAAAATTCATTTTACTAATATTTCTCAACTCACTATATCGATTATACCCCTACCTTTACGATTATATATATGTCTAAAAACAATTGTGCTATTAAACCATAACGACTCCAACAAAACTAGCTAACAAAGTCATGAGAAGAACATACTTATCACCATCCTTCTCACGTAAACTTACCAGAAGGCTAGAACAAAGGATACGTATGGTTGAAATCTAACATATTAGTCCTTATCAAATATCATATATTTCATGTTATTTTTAATCTCTTTATATATTATGTATAATTTTTTTTTTTGCATAACGTAAAAATATTTTTTATGTTTAAAAATGCAATACATGCATATTTTTATGAGATCTAAAAATAAAATTATGTAATTTATATTTAGATTTTTTTTTGTTTTTTTAGGGATTGATGCATTCTAAATATTGTCTATCTCAATCGTCAATGTATCAATGATCAACATATGATGAAGATGTCATTTAATGCATAGCAAATTAACTAGTAATCAATTCTAGAAAATGTTTTATTTATCCCTATAATAATTTTTGTTGAAATCTTACTATAATTTGATAATTATTAATGTGTATCTTGTATTATATTTTTAAATAAATTTATATATACTTATCTAAAAATACAACCACTTATTCAACTTTGTTTCCTATGTTTCAATTGTCTAGTAGATTTAGATATAATAATGCATGGAATTCATATGATTTAGTTATGATTTGATTTTAATCATTATTCAAAAGATTAAGTTGATTTGATATGTTTTTAATCGATAGATCATAATGTGGATTGTACTATTATTTGATGCAATACATTATATATTTTAGATTGATAAATTAAAAATAATAAGATACATTATATATAACACTTTTTTTTTGTAATAAATATAAGAATAAATAAATAATTATGAATACGATGAGATTTAAATTTTTGTTTAATAAATTTTAAACAATAATAGATAGATTTATAAAAATTTCAAAAGAGAAAAAATTTTAAAATAATTATTTATAATGTAAAAATTAGAGAATTGTAATGTGATGTATAATATTTTTAGTTATAAAATTATAATTAAAAAAGATTTATTAATTGATTTATTAATATACATGTGATAAATATTTTTATTTTTATTTTCACATTTTTAAGGAAACAATTATTATCAAAATATGATTTGATTATAAGACTTACTTTCTTTATTTTTCAAATTATAAATTCGAACCACATCTTATATTATTTTTTCTAAAACAATCACTATTAAAATATGGAGTGGTTCATACATTTTTAAAAATATATTTTTTTTTAATTTTTTTTTTATCTTCATCCAATATTTGAAGCAAATAAAAAAATCTTTATAAATATTAACCAAAAATAAATTAATTACATTTTATAATTTGAATGAAATGTATATAGGGCAGACCGTAACAGGGCTAAGAGGGGCAGTAGAAATTTTAAGAAAAAATTAATTAATATTAATGTCAATTCAAATGTGTATGTATGAAAGGATACTATCAATTAGATTAAGTAATTAATTTAGTAATCTAATTTAACTAATTTTGTATCAATTTTATTCAATTTGATATCCTGAAAATATATATATCGGTAAAGTTAAAATTAAAATTATTATTTAAATTAATAAAAAGCTCTGTTATAATTATATGAGTATATAATCAATCATTTGAGTTTATTGTTCGGGTCATGTATTAATTATTTTGGTAAAAAATAGTTTTATTTATAAAATTTAATTTCAAATACAATTACAATAAAATTAATTATGATATATGTAAAAGTATGAATATAATAAGTAATTTTAAGTTAAATTATATAAATAATATTATAAATTAGTAATTTGGACAAAATTTACTACTAATTCAAAAAAATTAAATTAGGTTGACTAAATTGAAAAATTAGACAATAAAATAACTAAAGTTAGAAAAAAGAGATTTCTTAAATAATAAAAAAATATATATGATATTATTATAATATAAATTATTGTTATCATAATAATATTTTATTAATAATAATTTTATTTATTAAAAATAAAATTAAAATTTTATACTTTATTATGATAATATTATTATTTAAAAAAACTGTCAATAATATAAAAAATATCGTGAAAATAATAAATGAAACTGTTAAAATATCACACTCAAAATATATCAAAATAAAATACATGCACTTGGATGAAGTTTTTAACGTGTGTATACCGTGTGAAATGCGTGTTATTTTCCCACACATTAAAAGCATCTTATCCTTATTTTTATAGAAAGTGCGTGCATTTAGGCTTCATCCAATTAAAGTTGCAAATATCCTATAATATTCTGGTCACGGCGATACAAAAGCGATACCTTAAAACATATGGGGAAATGAAAAACCTTTAATCTTATAAAAATAAAAATATTATTCTAATAATATTAAATGAATTTAATTATATTATATTTAATATTAAATGAATTTAAATAAATATAATTTAATTTAAAGTATTTAATTACATAATATTCAATATAAAATGATATATTATATTTTTTTAATAGTAAAAATATATAAATTAGATTTAATGATGTTATTTTCATACTTAAAAGGTTTAAGACTGTTATTTTTGTTAATTTTTTAATATAATTTTAAAAAATAACAAAAATAAGATTATTAAAATTTATAACCGTAAAAATAACATTATTTATATATATTTATATATTTTTACTATTAAAAAATATAACACATTATTTTACATTAAACGTCATGTAATTAGACGTTATTTAAATTAAATTATAATTATTTAAATCCGTTTAATATTTAATGATATTCAATTCAACCACCATTTAATATTATTAATGTAATATCTTTATTATTATAAATTTTAGAGTATTATTTTTTAAATTTTTTAAAAATATTTAAGAAAATAACAATTTTCATATCTCTCTCACATATAAGGACTTTTGTTTAAAATATTGGGATAGTTGTTTGCGTAATATCCCAAAATATTTTAATCATCATTAATTTGTAGATAATTGTTACAAATTTTTAAAATTTTGATTTTTCGCTTCTATATACATCAATTATACAAGTTTGGGATTAAAAAATATATATATCGGTTTTATAATCTAATTTATTTTAAAATAAAATATGATTTGTAAGTAGTATATATATATATATATATTATATATTATGTTCATTTTACATATAACTAAAATGAACTTATACACATGACATATAGAAACAAATATGCTATTTTCAAACAATTATATATATATATATATTTAAAGCTTCAAATTAAAATATACTGTACATATCAAAAGGAATTATATAAATTTTTAATACAAGATAGTTAATTTTAAACTAGTTTTTTTCTATCTCTAAGGTTTTAAACTAATGTTCACAATAAGTTGCTACATTATTCATGATACATATTACACCAAATCATTTCATTTTGTGTAAGATTTTATTTTTCATAAAATCATTTATTGCTTATATAATAAGATATTATCTTATGATAATAAATTTATTATCACCACAATGATAAATTTAACGTGAATTGTTAATGCTTTCTTATATTGGATCAATGAGTTCATAGAAAATTTTATTATTTATTAAATTTATTCGGAAAAAATACTTACTATTATTTTAATGAGATATTGTTTTATGGTGTTAAAATAATATTTTTCTAACACTTAACCGATATATTTTTACACTTAATGTCTTAATATACTAAACCAAAGTCTTCCTATACTTATTAAAAAGCTCACCGAATGTTAACGATGGTAGTTTAATTTTTATTCATGATTTTGTAATATTTAAGTTTTTTTTATAATAATATTATAAGTACAAGATATAAAGATGATAATTTTACTAAAAAATAATTTTAGTTATAAAATTCCTACTCTAATAAATCACCAATTTTTTCACGTGTTTATGAATTTTTAAATATGGGTCCGATATTCACCATAACAACTCAAAGCAATTTAAGTAGAATTTGTTTTATTATTTTGAATGCGATTCAAAGGAGCCAAATTCTACATTTTTGACGTGCCAAATTATACATAAATTATGCATAAAAAGACCATTAGTAAGTTTGATAAAAAAATTATTTATCTTAATTTTTTTATAAATCATAAATAATATAATCTATTATTATTAATAAATATATTTAATGAAAATATTATTTTATAAATAGTATTTATTTTAATAATAATTTACTAATATTTATATCACCATTTTAATGAAAAAATAAGAGTCACTATTTTTTTTCAAAGTTTAAAATCTTTTTATCCAACTTTTATTAAATCTAATGGGATATCCACTAGTAATTTCTTCACATGCTTTATTTAGTGTTCGATGACTCGATGCTTTAAAGTCTTATAAAGCTTAATTATTTTATTTTTATGATGTAATAATATATGCTTTATGTTTTAAATATATATAATTTATAAAATTTATAATAATAAAACAATATTTTTAATATTAATTTAAATATTTTTCAATTTTAAATAAACATATTAATTTTATTATTTTAAATTTTAAATATATTATTTTAAATAATTTATCAAAAATATATAATGTGTAATAAATATACAAATATGTTATTTAAAAAAACATTTTTGAAGATAATTCAAAAGAAAATTTAGATAAAAAATATTTGATGTGATGAGAGGAAGGTGTAACCTACTAGAAGGCTGACCATTATCCAAACAAAAAGGCACGTTAACAACAGATATGGTGTTAAATTATTAGTTTAAAAGAAGTATATCCATTTATTCTTTCCAATAATTACATCACATTTATATAATAATAATTTAATATATATGAAAAAAATACTCTTATCAAAATTAACTTTAACTGATTTCATTTTATATACTTATTATATTTATACTTTTCAGGTTTCTTAATATATATATATATATAATACTAATTTAATATTTAATATTTATGTATTTTTTATTCTTTCACCTGCTGTAATATTAAACAACTTACTTTCTCATAATTTTTAAATATTTAAATACATATTTTAATATTTTAACTCATTTTATATTCTTTTTAAAATGTCTTATTTTTTTATCACATCAAAACTCTAAGATTTTTTTTATATTCTATTTTTTCATCATTAATCAAATTAAATTGATAATTTTTGATTGTATGCATTTATGATAAAATGTAATAATTATTCAAATTTTAAATAAAATATTAATATGATTATATTTATAATATTAATAATACTTATAATAATAAGGATACATATTTAATACATATAATTATAAGTAGAATTATATATACAAATTATTTTTTCTCTTGACTCGATCCATCTTTTATACAAATTGTATATTGCATAATGTTTTCTTATTCTTATTTTTGTATGCAAAAATTTAAAAATTACATATTATACTCATGAAAATAAAATTAGCATAAAATGTATAAAATTTGAATAAATACCGATAAATAATATTTAATTATAAGTAAAATTATTGAATTTTTAAATGATAAACGAAAAAAAAATTGAAAAGAGTATAAAATAAATTAAAAAATATAAAAATATATATTTAATGATTCAAAAATATTATGTAAAAAAACTTTTAATGTTTTAGTATTGGAAATAAATACCATAAATATTTTTCATTAAAATATACGTGATGTATACGTGTAAAAAATTTATATTAAAATAAAAAATATTTTAAAATTATAATTTTTATTAAATGCGAATATTGCTAAAATATCAACTAAAAACAAAAAATATTTAAAATAAAATTGCACACTTTTAAGCTAACAAATCTAACGTAATAATATAAATATTAGAATATTTGACAATAAAAATCTAAATATAAAGAACAAAAAAGAGAACAACTTCGTGCAATCCATAGTGTCAATATCGGAACTGTACAGTTCTTTAGAATCAAAATCTATAGGACTCCTCTCAAGATTTAAACAACATTACTGTTTTGCTTTTTTTTTTTTTTTAAGTATAAACTATAAACTCACACTGAAACACGTATTTACAATTATAAATTTCCGACGTAGGCAATTTGAGCTTTTAATTGACATACGTATTATTTATTATGAATAATAAAATAAAATAAAAATAAAAATAAGAGATTAATAATTAAAATGTATTATTTAAATAAAAAAATATTAACTTATTAATAATAATTTCTTTTTATTAATAGTTAGAGTTTTAATGATCATGTAAATGATAATTAAATTTAAGGTTATTTTAATTTATCTATATATATTATTTTTTAAATATATTTTTTAATTAATAAGCATATTATTTTATCTTTTTAATCAAAACTCACATTTTTATATCAAATTATTAAATAAATAGATTAAAATATCTTTATTTTATAACTTCAATAAAATAAGATAATTGTAAAACTCCATCACATCTCTGATGATCTCAACCGAGCTCGCATCACTCCATCAAATATTTTACCAAAATTTTGACAATATTATCGACAATTTTGTTGGAGCTCCAATGATCTCGTTGGAAGTGGATGAAACATGATAAAATTGGATATAATATGTTATATTTTCACTATAAATTTAATGATATTACTAGAGATATATGTAACATATTACATATAAGAGTAGATGTAGATTTAATATGTTAGAGTTGTATTTATAATTTACAAAATGAAATTGCATTAATCAACTTATAAATGTTAATGTAATATGTTATATACAAATATATATATATAAATATAATATGTTACATATAAAGATACAGATAACCTCTTATAGGTTGTCGATGACGATCTTTGAAGATCTTGTGGGATCTAATTTTATTTTCAGTTTGTTGAATATATGTAACAATGACATTTTAGTATTTATATTTATAAAAATATGAGTTTTGAGTTAAGTTTTTACTAGATTAGAAAAAAAATTATTAAAATGAAAAACATGCTATACGATAATAACAAGATTATATTATCTTCAGATTAAAACATTTACAACTTAATAATTAGAGTTATTAAATCTTTAACACAAGATATATGAATTTGATATCTTCTTATAATTGGTTTGAAGACCAAAAATTTAAGTTAGTTTAAGTAGAATAAATATTATTTTTATATAATTACCATCATTTTTTTTCCAGTTTATTACATGATACGTATTTAAGTTAATATATTAATATATTTTATATTTTGCGTTATTCTTAATATTCTAATTCAAATATTAGTTTTCTTTTAATTTAATTATTTTGAATGATATTTGCTTTTTTATAATAAAAGTTGATAACAAGTATCCTTAGTATCAAATTAAACAAAGATACTTGTAAAAAAATATTAAAAAAACTCAATGTCAAAAATATAATAATTTAATGGATAATAAACGTATCAATGATTATAGAGTATGAAAAAGTTTCATATAGTAACAAAGGTAACAAAATTCATATAATATTAACTAGAATTATTTAAATTTTTTTATTAATATATATATATATATATATTATTATTATTATTAATAAAAATTTAAGAACTTTAATAAAATTATATAAAAATTTAAAGTAAAAAAATATACCGTTAATTTTTTATTTTATAAAGAATATAATCATAATTTTTAATTGTTTTTATAAATATCTTCGTGTAATTTAACAAAGAGGACACATATCATAAGTGGGTAGAAAATATCATTCAAAATCACTGTAAGAAATAAAATAAAACCGTGTAAACAAACAACTAGGATAACAATCCCGTCTCGTCTCTCGTGTCTCTTCTTCCCCAAATCAAAACTTCTCTCTATCTCTCTAAAAAGCTCCGTCTTCAACAAACAATGAGCTATTACAATCAGCAACAACATCCTGTTGGCGTTCCACCCCAACAAGGTTTCTTAGATCTGTTTCCTGAACTTTCTTCTTGTTTAATTTTGATTTGGTTAATTTGACCGAGTTTTGATTTTTGTTTGGATACGATGAAATAGGTTATCCACCGGAAGGATATCCACCACCAAAGGATGCTTATCCACCACCGGGATATCCAGCACAAGGATACCCACCCCAAGCGGGTTATCCTCCTCCTCCTTATGCCCCTCAGTACGCTCAGCCTCCTCCTCAACAACAGAACCAAAGCTCCGGTATAATGGAAGGCTGGTACGCTTTCTCTCTCTTTCTTAGTCTTCTCAGTCTCTCAATGGTTGAAACTCGATGGATGACTCAGATCTTTCGTTGTTTAGGTTTTACAATGATTTACACGAGTCAACTTGGTTGCTTTGGATGAAAATTGATGGCTCGGATTTATTATTATTTTTCTCTTTTGATGGTGACTTTTTTCATGTGAAATTTTTCGAAATTACCTTCTTCTTTTTTTTAAATTACAGGTAATTAAGGGATTTGTTTGTAAATGGTCTACTAACTTATACAAATCGTATACTTTAATCTGAATTTTAAGAGTAATGTAAAAAATGTTATTTTTTTAATAATTATATATGTTTATATCTGAATTTTTGGCTTTGGAAAAAATAATTTAAACTTTTTATTTACGTTTTTTTTTCATGTCTTATGTGGAGTTTTTATTGTTAATCTGTTTTGTTATAGATAATTATGGCTTAAATTATGGGTTTTAAATCCTTTAGACCTTTAGACAATCCATAACACGATATAATTCGAATTAATTTTGATTAAAACTAATTATTTATTGATTTATATTTGTTTAAAATATTAAATTTCTTAATTCTTATTATTATATTTATTAATTTTGATTAATCTGTTTTTTTCTTCTTCTTCTTCCTGTTTCATGAGTTATTTATAATTTACCCTTTATTTATTTTGTAAATTCTGCAGTTTGGCTGCACTTTGCTGCTGTTGTCTACTCGATGCATGTTTCTGAAGCGGAGTTGTTTATTGTCTTTTATTTGTTGCATTGTTAATCGAACTGTTTAGTAATTAAAAAGTCGAGATATTTTAATATTATAATTAATTTTTTAGGTAATTATATATTAAAAAACTAAATTTATCATTATATATTCTTATATAATTACTTATGAATTTTTATTATTATATATATTTCAAGTTTTAGATAAATTTTAAATAATATATTTTTTTACATAAAATATATTTATAATTATATAATAATATTCAATAACACTTTTAATTTTATTTCTATCACCGTCCATGACTCCTCATTTCAGACGCTTCTACTCGCGTGGACATTTGGACTCGTCCAAAACTGGTTTTTATTTGTATACTCCATTTTTTTTTTACATAATAATTATAATACTATGTTTTAATTAAAATAAAATTTAATAATAATTGTCTTTCATTTTAATAAATTTCATGCAATACTTGTTTATGACTACCTAAAAGGAAAAAAAAAGTCAGTTGCATAATTCTTTAACTCATTCTAATTTAGTCTACTAAATTTAAATTTAATTATTTAGTTTTAAATTTTTCATTTAATTTTGTAACTCTTCCAACGGAGTGTTACAAGTTTTTTAAATTGGACTTATAAAATAGGAATGATATTATTATAATATAAATTATTATTAATTGTTTTATTAAATTGTAGTAATATTAAGATATAATTGATACTAAGCTTCAGGTTTTAGACACAAATTTATTATATTTTTAAATCTTTCAAAACTAATTTTTGATATTAAAAAATATGAAAGACAATGATGTAATATATTGCTAATGATAAATTAGCACAAATAATTACTTATCACATTTTGTGGTAATTGGTATTTAATCTTTGAATTTCATATAGCAACGGCGTATGTAATGCATCCTTCATAGGTTTCTTTTTCTGCAATTATTTTTAGATATACGATATATTTACTAATTATTTATTTTAAACTATTACGAGTGGATCCGAACCCATATCAAACAGGATATGAAATATTACCTTTACTAAAAAAAAATGGGGGTAATGGGTTGCCGTTGCATCCTTCATAGATTGCATGAACTTCTCTAGAGGTAACTATTTGTGTTAACTTACCAAAAAATGTAATATATTGGTGATATTTTAACTTTGAATTGATTGTTAATATTAATTTGACGAATTTATTAATTTAAAAAAATTATGAGAATAAAAGTTGAAAAGTTAGGTGATTAATTTGATTAAATTTAAAGTAAAAGAAATACATTTGATGAGTTAAAAAGTTGGAATGAAATTGGTCAAATATAAAATGAATAGTTAAATTTAATAAACTTAAAATTTAATGATTATATTAGTCAAATTAAAAGGTCAAAAAATTAAGAAATTAAATAATTCAAATTTTAAACGAAAGATTTTTATTTATTCATTCTATTCATAAATTTTTAGTTAGTTATAAAAAGTATTAATATTTTTTAAATAATTTTAATTGGCAAGATTAATTTAATTAAATTTTATTATGAGAATTAATTTTGATGAGGTAAGAAATTATATGCCTAAATGTTATTTTTTTTAATAAATCATTGGTCTGCTCTAGATTTTCTTAATTTTATATATATTTTTTGCTTTTTAAAGAATGATTACTTCTAAACTTATAAATGATAATACAATCTAATTAATATATAAGATAAGGAATATTAAGAGTAAAATAGGAGAGAAAAATATAATTTGTGACATGATAAACATATACATCTTTATATTTACATTAATTATAATATATTGTATAACAAAATTATTTTAAAACTATTTCTTAATTTTTAGTTAGTTCTTACGTATTATTATTTAAAGATAAACTTTTAAGTTTATTATTAAAACTTTTTAACTTTATAATTTTTTTATGTTTATTTTCATACAGATTTATAGTTAGCTTTTTTGTTTTCATTTTTTATCTATTAATTTCAAATGTTATAAATAAATATTAATTATTCAAAACCTTTAATTAACTCATAATTATAATTATTATAACTGTATTTAATGGGTCTACTACGATATTTCCTTTCATTGTTCATCTTCTTTTGTTACACTTGATATGCCTCATCTTATTCAAACCTTAATACCCTCCTGATAATGAAAGAATTCTTACATCCGTAGATGATATGGTATCTAAATTAGACTTATTAAAGAATAAAAAAAAAGTGACTACATTCCATTTTATTCATAAAAATAATAATTATTATAATTTTAAAAGTCAACTAAGAACCTTGAAGAGATTCTTAGTACTTCAAAAATTTTAAAAATGTAGTTGCTAGATGAATACTTTTTATAGTAGATAGTTTGTTATTGTTGAAGCTGTTAAATTAATAAAAATACAGGCATTTTTTATAGGACAATGAATCCTTGTTTATAATAGTAAAAAATCACTATTTTACCCCTATTTTAATAAGAAATATAACTTTACGATTTTAGCTTTTGAATCTTAGTCTTTCATTTACTTAGCATGATTTTCTGACCGAAGATATGAGTTCTACATCTTTATTCCTCTTTATCATTTTATATCGATAGTTCTTTTGATAACGTATCTTTATTTTTTCTATCTCTAATACAATAAATGCATTTATGATCCTTAGTGGTTTTCTTCTTTCTTAATAATTTTTTAGGTTATTATTGTTAATTTTTTTTCAAACTTACTAATTTTCTCACTATCTTCTTGAATGAGCGTTATATTGCTATGAGAAGTAATTATAACCTTATTAGTCAAGTAATTTGCTTTGACTTCATAAAAATTATCAATTTTCATGAGTTAATGATAATTTTGACTTAACACCTTTCCTCTTAGAATAAAGAGTTTATCTGTATTAAATTCCTTTTTTGAAATTACCATTGGTTTGGTGAGTTCTCTATTAGTTTTAGAAATTCAGTTTTCTTCTTAATAATTTTTTAGGTTATTATTGTTAATTTTTTTTCAAACTTACTGATTTTCTCACTATCTTCTTCAATGAGCATTATATTGCTATGAGAAGTAATTATAACCTTATTAGTCAAATAATTTGCTTTGACTTCATAAAAATTATTAATTTTCATGAGTTAATGATAATTTTGACTTAACATCTCTCCTCTTAGAATAAAGAGTTTATCTATATTAAATTCCTTTTTTGAAATTACCATTGGTTTGGTAAGTTCTCTATTAGTGTTAGAAATTCATAATTTGATAAAATGGTAGGGACTAACACAATCTTCTTTATTCTAGTTTATAAGTGAACTAAAAAATATGAAATAAACAAATTTGTCACTTGCCCTAATCTTCTTCCTAAAGTTCTTGATAGTTTTCTTGAAATTTTTAGAAAAGTAATTTAATTCATTTAAATTAATTTCTAGATATATGTCATCAATTAAACATGCATGTAAAGCTTTATAAACCAAAATTGGACTAGTTCTTTCAAGAATATTGAATTTACTACATATAGGGAATTCTTTTTCTATGGTGTAAAATTTTATATCTTTGATATGATCTTGGGTAAATTTTTTGGTTAAGTTATAGAGACCCAATCATTATGTTTACTTAAATTCATGTATTACTCTTTTTTTATCTTTAATGACCAATGTATTTCTCGTGGATATTTTCTTGAATAGTATTAGTGGCCTTACTATCTTTATTATCTCTATTAGAGATATTTTTTTGAATAATATTAGTGGTCATACTATTTTTCCTAAGGTCTTCAACTTGCTTAGTGGTGATGGTTGTTATTATAATGCTTCAAAATATTTTTTTACTATATCCTCTAGAGTTATTAATTTTGGTATTCTATAGTTGACATAACTACTTTTAGCTTCTATTATATTAGTGAAACCTCTCTGAGTTGTTCCACTCAATTTGATAATAGTTTTACTTGTTTCAGGTCAATTGTTGTAAATTTTTTATTTTGGATCATTATAGACTATATAAGTTTTTTTTTGTCTTCTTTTTTTGCTTCTTCAATCCAATTGAGCTTTTCCTTTTTCTCTTCAGAAATGTTAGTATCTTTTAAACTGTTATTTTCTTCCTTATCATTTTCAATTACTACTTTAAAAGTGTTACCTTATTTAAAATAAATCTCTAATCAGGATTCCTCTTTAGAGTTTTTAGGCTCTAATAGTTTTAAACTATTAAGTTTTTCTTTCTTAATTCATGTCTCAAAAAAAACTTCTCTAGATATAAAACTTTGAGTTGTTTCTAAAGGATTCTTATCTTCTTTTATTTTATCTTGATCTTGATATCAAGATATTTCATTCTTGCAATAACAAAAATAATTAAAGGTGCTAATATTCTTGTAAGTGTATATGTTAAATTATTTTTATTTTTTAGAAGATATTCAACATCAAAATTGTAGTGTTGCATCTGACTAATCTTTTTTGTTTATTATCTATAATATAGTTCTTAAAAAATAACCAATTTTTTTTATTAGTTCTCACAATAAATCTATAACTTATTACAATTATTGTAAAAAATTTAATAGCTTTTTTGAGATATAAGTATTCCTTGTTATTATTGTAATAATTTAATTCTGGACTATGGAAATTTTTTGATATATATCTATAATGATATTCATTTTACTCATCTATTTTTATTTTTAAAATTGATTCCATGTATTCATGTGAAACATATGTTTTAATTAATATTTTATTAGTTAATTTTGGATGGTATAAAATTGATAAAAAATTTACTTGTGCTTTTACTTTATCCATGTACAAAGTATTTTGTTTTATTCATTTCCAAACATGATCTTTTTTCAATATTATCTATAAGGGTTTTCATATTTCTACAAGTTTCTTGATATATGTTTCAGCATACGCTAAACATTCTAAGAATCTTTGCAATTAATTTGTCTTTTAACTCACTAGGAAATCCTTGAATATTAATTAATATATGAGGTTTTAGATTATGTTTTCTATTTTTAATTTGTAACTCTAAATACTTAATTTTTTGCTTAACAATTATTGTTTCTTCTAAAAAATGAAATAACTTTTTCCCTACATTTTTGTATAATATTAATAAGAATTAAATAATGTTTATTTAATTCATTATTTAAAACCAAAATACCATATATGTAAACACAATAAATATTTGTAATTTTTTAAAGATGTTGACGATATGCCTTTGAAAGATGCTTAGAGCTTTGTTTTAATCTAAATGGTACAATAATTTATTGAAATTATCCTTGGGTTAACTAAATGTCGTTAATTTTTGAGATTCCTCGTCTAGTTTTATTTGCCAACATTTACTTTTGCAATCAAAACTTAAGAAATATTTATTTCTTTTATTAATGATAATAATTATTCTTTCTTTGAAATAAAGTATCCAACATTAGTGGTTTATTTATTCAATGTTTTGAAGTTTATTATCATTATCTCTTTTTCCCTTCTTTTTTCAGATTCTTTTTTGACTAAGAATATTAGACTAGAATGAGGTGAATTATTTGGTATTATGACTTTTAGTTTCAAAAATTCTTGAATTAGTTTTTCGAATTCAATTCTGTCTTCTAGAGTATAAATCATAAATTTTACTTTAATAAATTTGTTAGGATCTCTTAGTTTTATGTTAGCAATCATTTTAGATTTACTTATCTTTGGATCTAAAGGATTATCTAAGGTCACTATTTTTTAATAGTTTTCTGATACATCTTAAGGCTTTATCTTCCTATATTTTACTAAGAAAAGAGTTTTGTTTCTATTTTATATCTAATAAAATATTTTTTAAATAAAGATTTTTGTTATTGTTTTGTGTCTATCACACCACATTTTTTTTATTTTTATGTTGTTTTATAAAAGTTAGATTTGATACAGTCAATTTTTTTGACACAATAATGGTTTCACCATCTAGTGTTAGACTAATTTTCTCTAAATATTGTATAAAAGGTTGATATAAGTTTAGAAAATTATTTTTTATCAATAAATCAACTTCTATTTCTTGTTGATATATGGTAAAAATATGAAATTTCTCTTATCTTATCATTATATTTGTATCTTTTAAGACTTTATTAAGATATATGATAGTATTATTGATAATTTTTATAATTAAATCTTTTGGTGTTTGTTTTCAAAGTTTTTCAAGGAATACATATTTACTAGTTACACATATGCTAGCTCGTGTATCTACATATGAATGTAAATGGTAGTTTGTATAACCTTTAAATTTTAATCATAATTTAATATAAGTATTGTATGAATTTGTAATACTATATAAATCATTCATATTTTGATGAAGAGTATTTATATTATGAGTCAATTATTTCCTCCTTAATTTCTTTTAATAGATATATATTACAAGTATCATTTATATCTGATTATTTTATTGATTCTAATTCAATCTTAAAAGCTTCTTCGAAGATTTTAATTTTTTGTGGAAACTTATTTTTTAATTTTTTAAAGTTGAAGCATGTTAGGGAATTTATTAGCATAATGACATTCCTCATTGTAAATCCAACATTTGTATTTCTTTTTCCCTGATGAATAAGAATTTTTGTTTTCTGATGGCTTATTTTTTTTTCTATAAGATTCTTTGTAATACCTTCTCTTATATTTTTAAAAGTTCTATTTCTTAAATTTATATTTTTTGAATGTTTTGTATTTTTTATATTTTTTGAATGTTTTGTATTTTTTATATTTTATATGCTTTTACTTGTAAGATTTTATGTTACATCTATATTTTCCTAATATTCTAAAATCTCTTGTGTCACAACCGATTTTCTCATTTCTTCTTATTTTTCTATATATTTATCTTTGTTGATATTTAATGATTATCTAATTTTTAAGACCTCTTATTCTTCCTTTTATGATATCTGGTATAGTTTCTTATTTCTTTTATTCAATCATTCTGTTATAGTTTTATGTAATATTTCAGGTAATTTCTAAAAAAACATTTCCTTGTAAGTTTCTTGCATATAAGGTGGTAATTTATGATAATAAATTTCATATTCACAAATAAAGAAATCTATAAAACACATGTCACTTATCTTCATATTTGTTAAATTCCATTTGGCTTCCTTAATTTCATTTTTCTTAGATTCAGTGATATGTTACTTTTGTCTTCTCTAATAAATTCTTGAATAAAGTCTAATTATTTGACTTTACCTGAAACTGTGATTAGATGGTTTGCTATTTTCTTAAAAATGAATTTAAAATTTAAAATTTAATTAATTAATAGGCCCTGCCTAAGGATATTAGTTAGTTGATATTAAACAAAAGAATTTAGACCCCGCCTAAAGACACTTGCATATCAAAAAGAGAAAATCAATAAATATTAATTTATATATTTAATAACCTAAATAATATGAGCAATCACAATTAACTTAATTATTATATTCTTAAATACTGAAGAGTTATAAATGATAAATATTTGTATTATTGTTTATTGAATATATATCTATATCTATGTTTATGTTATTAGATTAGGAAACAAACAAACCAAAATATCGTAACAAGAAGTTTAAGATTTAATTTTGTTTTCTATAAAATGATTTGTACACTTGCGAGAGTTTTAAAAATTATAAAATAACACAAAGGGTATTTTGCAATATCAATATTTCTAATGCCGGTCTTGTGACTCATTATCACATATCCATCATTTTTCTCTCAACATTATATATCTGTTTAACGTCTCTCTTAACTATCGCACGATAAATAGGCTTTCATATTGGTGTTAATGAATGTAAGTACTCCCTAAATCCATTATGCTCAACAATACTAAAAAGACACTTATGTAGAATTATCGTCTTTGCACATTTATCACGTGAAACTTGAGAATCAAAATTTCAATGTCCTAACTCAATTCTATTTCTCTTCTTGTTAAGATTTAACTATGATTGACCTATAACCCTTTCTTGTTGTTTGAATGAAAAATCTTTTGTATGTGCTTTCAAGTTAGATGTCTCATTCCTTATATCACCTCCTAACTTTTTTAAGCAATAATTACATATTGTCTTCCATATCCCCTTAATTTTCTTCCTATTAAAATGAACTCATGGTTCAGACTTTAATTTTTCCTTCCCAGCTTCTTCTTCGCTACATTCATGTGATGGTTGACTTCGTGTATTTTCAAGTAAGGAGGTTGATGTAAGGAGAAAAAAATTTATATGCTGATAGGCACTTGAAATTCCACCATTTGTTATCTCCATATTAAGTTCAATGTCATTTACTCTTTGAGAGGATTGTAGTGAAATTTTTTTAAAAAAATAACTTTAAAAGTTTAAATTCATATATAAAAAATATACATATATTTATATTATCTCTCGTTACTTTTTCAACATAGTCACTTGTCATAATGTTTGAAATCTTTGTTTTCTTCACAAATATCAAAATCTTTAAGACATGATAAAATGACTCAAATTCTAATAAAACTTATACTTAACCAACAATAACTACTTGTTATCTCTTGAACTAAAAAAACAAACTTGTCACTTTCTTGACAATTTTAATCTCCCAAAGCACAAATGCAATAAGATTGTACCACGATCACCATTAAGCCTCACTTTATATATATCAGGCACTATTATAATAGATACATTTAAAATTATAATAATGAAAATAATAATAATATATAAGGTGATAAAAATTACTTTGATATATTGTAAAAGTGCTTTGAGTAGTAAACAAACCCTATCATGTTCTGTTAATTTATTTTTTGAGCTTTCTAGCTAGAGCTTAAAATGGGAAAGAAATAGTTATAACACTAAAGCTAAAAGAGTCAAAGGATAACAAAAATTAGCTTCAATTCCATACACAAAATAGACTAACCACTTTTGAAGTAAACTATTTAGACAAAATAATATAGATTCGAGTTTTCGATAAAAATAAAAATCAAGATTTTGCAAAATGTTAGGAATGAAAATACTTTAAAAGCATCAACATGCAATAATGAGTCTCGATTCTCGAAAGAAAATTGTAGTTCATAACACAAAAGAATCAATTCATGTAAAATTATAAAAGAGAACACAAAGCATAGAACATAGTAAGTTGGAGATCTGCTTCATATGAGGAGATAAAGAAACAATTTATGTGTCTACCTGATAAGATCAAGAAGAAGAGGAAGCTGAGGAGGATTCTAGAAGTGAACTAGAAAAGAACTAACCAGAGGTAGAGTTGAGAACAGTAAAGGGCATAGAGTTGAGAGTTTAGAACGGTAGAGGGCATAGAGTGGAGAGTTGAGAACAATAGAGAGCATAGAGTTGAGAGTTGAGAGTTGAGAGTTGAGAGTGACAAGGCAAAGAGTTGAGAGCAGCAAGGAAAACTTAATCAATTATAACTGAAAATATGAGACTGCTTAATCAATTATAACTGAAAATATGAGACTGATAGTGAAATTGAAAACACTACCTAATTAATATATAATTTGATTTATAAAATATATAAATTAATTAAATAAATATAATTAATTTTGAGTATAGGTGGATACGGTTTTTAATATAATCGTAATCGAATCGTATTCGTTAATTTATGTTTGATTTATATCCAAAATCGTATCTATCCTTGAAATTTTTCAGATAAAAACCCAACTGTTAATTTGGATAATCTCACAATAATTAAATCTGTTATTTTTTTGCACATTTCTAGTTAGATTAGATTATTTAGATTGAATCAATCTATTTAATTTAAAATATCCCTTAATGTGATTGTTATACTTTTAATCAAATAAATATTTTAATCCTATATTAAATTATAATTTACTTCAATAATTTTTAAAAATATTGACATTAATTCCAAAGTTTTTTTGTTTTTTTTCCCTACATAAGCTGAAAGTTCTTACTAATCAATAAATGTTGAAAGTGATTTTTATAAAAAAGAAAAAAACAAATATATAGAAAAAAAAACAAAATCAAAGGAGATCTATTCGAGAAACCCCAATACAAGCCCTAATTGAGTCATCTTGTTCTTCCGCCCAAACGCTGCCGGTAAAGAATTATCCGCTATTGCCGTTGACTAGGCTCGTGGTAAGCCAATTCACGCCGTTCTCTGTTCGCCTTTCTCCATCAATCCATCTCCCTATTATTCTGTAATTTGGAACATAAACTTTATTAGTTTGTGATTCTTAATTTTTTTTTTCATTAGCTAGTCGTCTGATACGATTCCTTCTTATTTAGACTTCATGATTATTGTTAATCAAAGAAAAACCTCTTTCAGTTTCGTTTAGATTAAGGTTACATTTCGATAATCCGTTTGTCATATCTCGATATTTTGCGTGGTTGAATTCTAGTAATAGTATTAATGTATGTGACTGGTATCTTTTGTATCATGTAGGTTTTGATTTAATTTTTTTTTATTTAATTGCTTCTTTTTTTTTTGCTGTTAACCTATCCGGTATCATTCTGTGATGTTAGGTATTTTTTGTGATCTATTATGATGCTTTATGTACCTCTGAATCACTCAAAAGTGTTAATACGAACTTTTCATTATGCTTAAATTGTTTTTTTCTTCTGTTTTTTTTGAAATTTTGAAATAATATACTGAATTTTTGAAAACTTTGATGTATTTCACCTTAATTTCCCTCTTACTTTTCAATTTTCTTTGGAAAACTTCAAATGCAAAGTTCAAAAAATTTCTGTTTAATATGATGTACCAAACACACCCTAAACATACATTATGCTTAATACGTTTTCTAATATTGATAAATTCCTTAAATTATGTTTACACACCCTAAATTGTGGTCTGAAAATAAAATCCTGATATGATCCTCTTTTCTTCTAGTTATGGGTGCTCCTAAGCAAAAATGGACCCCAGAAGAAGAAGCAGCCCTAAAAGCTGGTGTTATTAAGCATGGGGCAGGAAAATGGCGCACAATACTTAAGGATCCAGAATTTAGTGGTGTCTTGTATTTGCGCTCAAATGTAGATCTTAAGGTGTAACTCTCTTGATATTATGTTTCTCAAACAGTTAATTTCATAACAAAATATTTAGTAAGTTCATGTTGTGATTTTTCCATCAGTTCTCATCATAACAAGTCTTTTGCTGAATCTTTATGGGATGTTGAGTACTTACATTTGATTTGGCAATCTATGGCTGGTAGGATAAATGGAGAAATATGAGTGTCATGGCAAATGGATGGGGCTCTCGGGAGAAGGCAAGGATAGCACTTAAAAGAATTCCTCATGCCCCTCGACAAGATGAAAATGCTATGATTCTTAATGCTTCCACCCAAAGTGATGAAGAGACTGCTGATGCCAAGCCTATTGCAAGTTCTGTTGATATGCCACAGATATTGGCTGCAAAAAAATCTATTGTTAGGTTAGAAGTGATATATACCTTTATATTTCACTCTTCACTTTTATGAACATAGTGGCTTTCTTGTATCTACTACGATTTTTCATGTCCATATGTCAATTTTGGTTGGTAATGTTGACATATGTTTAATCTATTTTATGTTCTTAAAATTTATCACTACTTAAGTTGTAAGTTCAATATTATCCAGGCCAGTAGTAATTTATAAACTGCTTATGGTTATCATGTCTTAAAAATGCAAATTGCTATTCATGCTCCAGGTTAGATCTATTTTATGTTCTTAAAATTTATCACTACTTAAGTTGTAAGTTCAATATTATCCAGGCCAGTAGTAATTTATAAACTGCTTATGGTTATCATGTCTTAAAAATGCAAATTGCTATTCATGCTCCAGGTTAGACAATCTTATCATAGAAGCTATAACAACATTGAAGGAGCCTAGTGGTTCTAATAAGACGGCCATTGCTACCTATATTGAGGTATCAATTCATCTCCACAGATAGTCAGATGTCCTTTGAAGTTAATCTTTTACTAATTAAATAAGATTCTTTATTCTCACTGAGACATGTTGGTGTCACAATTTTCAGTATTGTATATAGATAACATTCTATTTATTACTAACTATAGGTTCAGTTTCAATTTATTTCTACTTTTTTGATGAGATTTCTTATCCAATTAGCCGGAAAATGAGATGTTATTTATTCATGTATCCTGCAAAGTGAGTTTCTAATGATATTCTTGACTTGGAAAGTTCAAGAGAAAATGGACAAGATTAAATAACTTCTCAACTTCAACCCGACTGAATGGGAAATATCATCAGAAAACTTTATTGAAATAAGTTTAATGGATACAGTAGTCAACTGATGCAAAAATTAGTAAAAGTAGTAAGTTCAAATTAAACCTAAACCTATTACCAAATATAACCTCTGTCCTTTATTTACTTAATAAAAAAAGTTCAGGTATCTGATTATTTTATTTATAGGAACAATATTGGTCTCCTCCAGACTTCAAGCGGTTATTATCAGCAAAACTAAAGTACTTGACAGCAAATGGAAAGCTGATTAAGGTACGTACATAAATTTTGTTGCCTGTATCTCATTAACTATAGGCTAATATTGGCTTCATAAATGTACCGAATAGTGCGTCAACATAGGCCTAGTTGGATCTGTCATTCAAAACTTACCTATTGCTAGGTACTTGAATAATCCAGAACTTTTTTACTCTGGGGTTGGTGGATTTCAGCCTGGATCTAAGTTTCTTAGTGTTTGTGTTGCAGGTCAAACGCAAATATAGGATTGCACCTAGTCCAGCCTATCTTGAAAAAAGAAGAAACTCTATGTTACATTTGGAAAGACGGCAGAGAGTTCCCCATAAGTTTGAGAACGATGAGACCTCAAAGCTTATGAAGTCCCAGATTGATCTAGAGCTAGCCAAAATGAGAACTATGACTCCACAGGAGGCTGCTGCAGCTGCTGCTCAAGCTGTTGCAGGTGCAGAAGCTGCTATTGCAGAAGCTGAAGAGGCAGAAAAGGAGGCAGAGGCAGCGGAAGCTGATGCTGAAGCAGCACAAGCTTTTGCTGAAGCAGCAATGAAGACCCTGAAAGGCAGAAACAACCCAAAGATGGTATAATTTCTTTTTGGAATTTGAGTTTTTTTTTTTGTTTTGGTTTGAGCTATAAGCTGGGTGCATTAAGAAAATTATGTGTGGTATGATCGAGGTCCTAGAAAGCAGAAGAGCTGAAAGCTGATATTTTCTTTATCCCAAGTTTAAGTAGTTATTTTCTTTCTGTTTCTTAGGAATATATATATATATTTGGAATTTTCTTTTCATTTAAATGTGCAGATCATCCGAGTGTGATTGACGTTCACCCGACTAGAGCAATTGACAAGAATCTTTCTGAACTGACAGCTGGATCTCTCACCTGATTCATGCCATTTTTTTGTTGGGAACTCTTTGGTTTACACCATAAAGTCATTTTACTTTATTGGAGCATTTTTGTAATGCAGGGTGTAGAAAAACCAGAACTCCAATAGGACAAAATTAGTCACGAGTAGATGTTTTATTGTTTGATACTTTACCTCATGTTTTCTTTGCTTCAAGACAAAAATAAGTGCCTTGATCACAAGGTGTTTCTTTTTTTTTTCGTCATGGCAGAAATTTCAGATAGGTTAGCAATGACGGAATACGTGACGTGCGACAGGTTGGCTCATATGTATGTTGTCTGATCATTTCATTCAAACAAGGAAGACCTCTATATGTTCATAGGTACATATCTTATGTTATCATGAATGATGGCTGTAAATGTTACTGAAAATGCTTCATGCATGGACACTGCCATAGTAATTATTCAGATCTTCAGGCTATATATAGAAATTTGCATTTTATATTTGAAGAAATAGTTACATTCGTAAGATTTGTTCCTTTGGTGAAGACTTTAGTACCTTTACCTTCATGGCAAGTTTGATTGACTAATAACCGGGGAAAGAGTACAGAATTCCTACATTTCCTTTGGTTTATTTCTTTTAAGGGAAGGGAATGAACTATTTTTGTCTTGTAAGAAACTTTAACGGCATTTTGTTAAGTAGATTGGATCATTTTAGTGTACAATTTTATAGAATTTTTTATCTACTAGATGGTATCCGTCTAAAGTGTGTTTAATCTAGTATATTTGAATTTTTAATTTTAATATTATTTTGTCTTTGATTTTTTTCCATTTCAAATTAAAAAAAAATTGAAGTAAAAAAAATAATAAATTATAAATTTTTATAATGTTAATTGTCTTGATATTAAAAAAATTACATATTTTAAATATAAACAATATTAGTAAATATTTATTATGTTAATATTAAACGTTGTCAACTTGTCATGAAATAATTTATAAGTTATTTATAATATAATTTGATATTATTTATTCAAATATAATTGGTTTGCATGTAAATTATATTCCCAATATTTACTAGTATGCGTATGATACTTTTAAAATTTCATATGTGAAACATGTACACATAACGTGAGAAGTAATTAGGATTGGTTACGAGGCAGTTTGGGTCAGATTCGATCCAACTTAGAAATGGGTGGAGTACCATGAATTGATTCGTTTAAGGTAATTCAGTTTCGTGTGTTATTATCTATAGGTCAAATGGCCGACCCGTTTCCTTCCTATTTATATTGCGTTCTTTGTTAAAAAAAAATTATGATTCTTATGTAAATCAAATTTTGTGCTTTTTTTATTTGTTGTATGCTTGATTTTTTTTAGATTTTAGAATCATAATAAATTGAATTAATAAATGTATTAAAACAATCTTTACTTTAGAAAATTAATTTAATTTGTTCTTTTTTTTTTTTTACTTCCCAGGTTACTCCTTGTAATCTTATTTTTTAGTGGTAAATGACAATAATATCAAATATTAATTCAATCTAATGTAACTTATTTGAATTATTTAGTCATATTTATTTGTGTTGAATTAACGAATATCATGTCTATTCGTATTGAATTAATATAGTAATTATTAAAATGTTAATTGAATATATGATATTAATATGAAAATTTCAAGAAATCTTTAATTGTATTGGATATGATATTAATATGAGATGTCATGTTCAAGCATAACTATTTAAGAAAATAAAAATGAATTTTTCTTTCAATGTTGTATAAGAGGACTACATCTTTACACAAATTAGAAAAATTCTAAAAATTTGATTAAAATTTGACATTCTTTAAACTACAAATTCTAATTAAGAACTTATAAATCTCATTAATCTACTTATTCGCTTTGGAGTAATTTACATATATCTTCATAATCAAAAAGGAAACAAATAAATCAATATTTAAAACATTAATTCATTTATGTCATGTTTGGTCGCTAAGAATGAGAATGAAAATTGAATTGATTCCATATATTTTTATGTTTAGTTGTGCTATAAATTAGAAATGGAATGAAATCAATTCCTAAAAGAGAATGAATAACAATTTCATCATTCTCTTAAGAATTTTTATTTCATTGTCATGCTAATTATTGATTCCAATTTCACTCTAACCCATTTGTTGCTCCATTTATCGAGTCCTCCACACCAATTCCACCAGCTTGTCTCGTAACCCATATCTTCTAGCCCCATTCATTGTCCATCTCTTCCACATTTGTTGTCCATCTAACTCAACTTATCCACCTCTCTTAACTAGTTCTAGAACCACGTGTCACCTAGTCCTCCAACCCCATTCACGAGTCTTGATTGAACTGCTTCAGTTCTCACAACTAGCTCTATTTTCAATCATCGCATGGTCCTTCACAACTGGTGGTTTCTCCTATCTTTGAGGTGAGTTCTTGTCCTCTGTCTGTGTCTTCTCTCTCTTTTGTCTCGTAACCCTTATAGTTGATTCGTGAGATTTTTTTTTCAATCCTCGTGTCTAAATGTATTTTTGTTCTATGATATTGTTCTTTTAGAACCAAGCTGATATAAAATTATTGATATAAAATTTTCTTGAGAACCAAATCGATATAAAATTTGAAAAACATGCATAGAAAACATATTTTGTAAACAATCACATAAAATCTTTCATAACATGCCTAAAAAATTGATTGTTTCTATTTTCTCATGGATTACGTATGAGTCTTTTTTGTATATTGTTTTTATTGAAGTTATTTATTTATTATATATTGTTTTTGTTTGTAATTTAAGATAAAATGGATGAACATAACTTGAATGTCGAAGAGCTGGATGTTATTGTTGTGTATCTGATGCATATAATGTCCATTATAAAATTCTTTTTTGAGATTGTAATGGATAAAAAGATGATAATATATTTAAGGAGACAATTGTATGAGTTTGATTTATTTTCAAATAGTAAAATTGTGCTATAAGAGCAACATTATTAGTATTAATCAACTTAGGATGAGTATGAGTGTTTTTACCAATTTTTCTGCAATGCTTAAAACTAGAAGGGAGTTAAAACAATCAAAGCATTTTTTAGTAGATAAGTAGGTAGCCATGTTTTTCTTCATGTAATTGCACACCATGTGAAAAATAGAATTATAAGTAATCGATTTAGAAGATTTGGAGAGACAGTTAATAAGTATTTCAACAATATATTGCATTCTATCATACGATTACATCAGGAGTTATTGAAAAAACCTGAGCCTATTATTGACGATTGTGACGACGATAGGGACGATGTTTCAAGGTAGATAATAATGCTTAATTTCTTTTTTTCTCATTCTCATGTAATATTTTTAATAACTTCATATTTTACTTTACTTATTGGTACTAGGATTGCTTAGGAACACTTGATGGTACTCATATTAGGGTAAGAATTCTTGTAGTTGATAGGTCTAGGTATCGAAACCGAAAGGGTAAGGTTACCACAAATGTTTTGGGAGTTTGCTCTCCAGATATGCAATTTATTTATATTATACCTGGTTGGGAGGGTTTAGTAGCTGATAGTAGAATCTTTCGTTTATACATAAAAGGGATGGATTTAAAGTCTAACTTGATAAGTAATATGTGAATTGATCAATTTTTTTTAAAGTCTTGGAATATGAAATTAAGTGTAAAATATCTTTGATCTATAGGGCATTATTATCTTATGGATGGTGGATATGAAAATTCTAATGAATTTCTTGCTCCATATCGTGGTCAACGTTATCATTTGAGTGAATAAAGAGATGGTCCACAACCTCACAACCCACATGATTTTTTTAACATAAAGCACTCACATGCTACAAAAATATGATTTAGAGATGTTTTGGTGTGTTAAAAAATCGATGGACAATTCTTAAAAGTCCAACATTTTATCCCATTAAGACTCAAATTCGAATAATTATTACTTGTTACTTGCTACATAACTATATAAGAAGGGAGATGTCATATGATCCATTTGAGAAAAATTGTGAAAATCTTGAAGATGAAGAAGAAGAGGATGATGAAGAAACAATAAGAATTGTAGATTCTACACATGAATGGAGTTTGTTTATATATAATACGACATTAATCATGTATAGTGAATGGAGGGCAAGAAAATGGGGTTAATGGCAAATGATATTTAGTTATGTGGTAAATGGTAGTGATTATTTAGGTTAAAGAAAGTCATGTTTTCTTATTTTTTTTATTTGTGGTTGTAATAAATAAATTATTTGATTGAAATTATGTGTAATCTTGTAAAACATTAAGCTACTGGTCTTACTCTTAAAGTTTTTCATATTTCATATTGGTATTTTTTATTCCTATTTTGTTAATAATTGGTGTATTTTTTTGTTCTCGCCTGTTAATTTTAGGATGTCATCTTTATAAAGTGGAACCTTAAGAAATTGAGACCCTGGTCAAAATAAAAGATTTTGGACAGCAACATTAGATGAAAAATTAGTTGAGTGTCTTTTAGAATTGCACAATGAAGTTTTATATAAAGCTGATGGTGGTTTCAAACCTTGTTATTTAAATGCTATTGAGAAATTACTACTTAAAAAACTGTCATAATGTATTATGAAGGCTAAACCTCATACTGAGTCTCGATTGTAAACATTGAAAACTCAATTTACTACTATACATGACATGCTAATCGGTCAAAATAGTAGTAGATTTGGGTGGGATCCTATTGATAAACTCGTAGTTGTTGTAACACTTGTTTAAATTGCATATGTCAATGTAATATTTTTGTTATTCTCGTTTGTTACGAGCAAATACATTGTTTATGTTTAGAAATTAATCCCTTTGAGCACACATCAATTCTTTTATTATGGATGACGTAGAGTATGATTTTTCAAATGTATAGTGCCATTGCTCGTTTCACCGTTCAATGTGTTAAATTCGGGTCTAACTTCATCCCAAAACCTAGGTTATGAGATGGAGGATTGCCTTCATCTATATGCACATATGAAGCTCAACGCCTAGTCGATGTGAGACTTTAACACTCCCGCTCACATTGGCAAGGGTTTATCCCCTTAGAATATACCGACCGGGTGATGAGCGAGCCCAAACCACACCAGACTTGATCACCTGGCTTTGATACCATGTTAAATTCGGGCCTAATGATGAGAAAAATCGGCATCGCCGATCCTACCAATACTTTGGTTTTATATTTATAAAACTCTCGCAAGTGCACGAATCATTTCATAGAAAATGATAGGTATACTTTCAAGGTCGATCTAAGGAAGGAATGTATGTGGTTTTTAATTTATTATTCAAACTTTTAAAAATAAAATTAAATTATAAACATCCTGTCACAATATTTTGGGGTTTTGTGTTTTTAATCTAATAACATAAAAATAAGCATAGATACAGATTCAATAAACATTTATGCAAATTTTATCTTTTATAAAAGTGGAGTATTGTGAATATAATAACTAAGTTAATAATGCTTGCTCATATTATTTAGGTTATTAGAGATATAAATTGATATGTATTGATTCTCTCTTTTTTATATGAATACCACATTTGATGGGGTTAGATATTCTTTGTTAGCTAAACAAATCAATTAACACCTTTGGGTAGGGTTGGTAACTAATTTGGTTAATTAAATTAATTCATTTTTCTAAGAGATTGAAAATAAACCATTTAAATGCCACCTTAGGTGGGATTAGACAGTTTAAACTTTATTCAAGGTGTCCAAATTAAACCTAAGAATTTAATTATCCGAGTACTAACTTTCAAGTTTTAAAACTACTACTGAAAATATGTTATCAATACATTTTCAGATAATAAATCCTATAAAGTTTTTTGAAATAGAGCTTCACTCTAACTACCGAGCGATTGTACCAATAAATAAAAGAGCAATACTCTAAATCAGATCGGATAACTAAACCTTAAAATCTAATTTTCAGATTTAAGTTTGTAATGAAAAATAATATATTTCTCTCTAACATTCTTAATATAAAATCTTGAATAAAAATAAAATCAATTCATTTTAGAGATTTTTACCTATTTAATATTTCGCAAGTATAACAACGTTATCATTAAATCATGTTTACAAATAGTCAGCAAAGTTAAATTTAATCACAGACAAATTAAATATAACATGTAAGAATAAAACATAAAAAATAACTATAAAGAAAATAAAATCTTTACAGTATTTTGATGTTATTCATGTTGCTAAAAAATCTCCAAACGGAATTTACACTTCCATTTATTGAATCGAAGGGCAAATAAATTACAAAAACATAATTAGTTCTTCTCAAAAAGAGAAGAACTCTAAAACTAAGAAAAAATTACAAACTAAGAAAAACTAAAAACTAAGAATTTGAGAGAAAGAAAGAAAGAAGAAGATGTGTTTTTAGGTGTGATTTGAAGTAAAAAGAATAGGGGTATTTATAGGTAAGAATGGAAAGAAAAAGTTGGTGAAAATGATTAAAAATGAAGAAAACATGGAATAGTGAATAATGACATCATACTGATGACATCATGTTGGTGTGGGGCGCGGTGGCGCGCGCGGAATGGAGAGCAGGCATGCATGGATTGGGCGCATTTCTCGGCGCGGTTGCGCACGGATTGGGCGCGTTGCGTGCACAATTTTACCCTTTTTGACATTTTTGATCCTTTTGATTCATTTTATCCAATTTTTCCATATTTGTTGACTTTTCCTCATTTATTTTATGAATATATTTGTGATGTATTGCCTCTAGTATTTCTCTTTGAGTCTTTAAGTTATGTTTTTAAGCATAAATACCTGAAAAATAATAAAAATACCTATGATTCCGAAAAGAAAGATTTATATAAATATATATATTTTTATATCAATTAATGTGCATAAAATCATGATAATTTTAGTGCTTTTTGAGCACTCATCACCTAACTCCATCTCAAAACCCATGTTATGAGATGGAAGATTGTCCTTATCTATATGCGCATATGAAGCTCAACGTCCAACCGATGTAAGACTTTAGCATCTTCCCCGTCTAAAAAGATATAACACACAGGTGGGTCAAATCACCTAAATAACCTACATTTTTTCTCATATGCCTACACCCAAAAATGGAATAACTAAATTAATTTGAATATTAAATCAGTTCCAAATGCGAAGGAAAAATAAATGAATTTCTTAGTTGAAGTAATATCACATGGTTGAAGCATGAGTAAAATCTTGTACTAAGATTTACAGGTTTCCAAGATGTTCTCAAAGAAGTAATACGTCTATAGTAGCAGCAAATGTTTCCCTTCATTTCTTCTTCTTGTTTTCTTCTTGTTGGTAGCGTAATATCTTCTTGAGGGGATGAAATATTGGTTTTGCAATGAAAATATTACATTTGAGATATTAAATTAAATTAACGAAAACCTATTGTAATAATATTACAGGCATAAATTTATACGTGAAAGGTTGGGGTATTATATGCAATGTTAGTATAATTTCGTAATTATGCTACTATAATTTTGCTTAATCTATTTGATATGGAGCATCAAATATGTTGTTGATATCCTCTTGCTCTCATTTGAGAATTGGTTTCTATTGATGATTTTTTTGTCAACATCAATGATTGATGCACCTCTGACTTTCTATGTGCTTTAGAACAAGGAACACATCGTTAGAACTTTGGATTACCATAGGGTGTGATGGCATTTGATCCTCTGATTTTTAAGTAAGTTTGAATAATGAGGAAAAAGAGGAAACACATGTATCTCCTTGTGATGGAGAGAGAAAGATGTTGGGAAAAAGAGAGTTTCAAATCTTAGTGTTTATGATTGTAAAGAAATGGTTATGAAGTTATCAAGTTGTTTTTTTAATGGTGAGAAATGGTGGATATTTATAGGGAAATAATATATATGCTGATGATTCTTACTAGGAGTTTTATCTCCTTAATTATCTTATTGTTGAATAATTAAATGTTTAAATATTGATCATTTATCTATTAGATATTTGACTGATATTGAAACTTATCTACTGAATGGATTGACTTGTGAGTCGTATTAGTGACTAGAACCTCTAATATTGTACATGACATGAGTTATTTTACACCGAATATTAGCCCTTAGATCTACTAGGCCTGGATACAGAGGCCCATATAAAGAATTTTTTATTTTTCTTAGGCACTCACAATGTGCGCAGTAATGTTCTAGTATTGGTAATTTTTGTAAAATTGTCAATTAGATTCCTATTTAGGGAATTATATTGACATAAAAATCACTGTTTAATAAGTTCATTGTCCTATTGTTGAAGAAATGACATAGATACAAGTGAATAAGCTTTCAAGCCCATGGATTACCTAATAGCCTAAGACCCTTGGATGGATCCTTTGATGAATGGATGAGATCTCATCTCATTCTTATATAAAAAGAGCCCTCCTCATTCTTTTCCATTCCATTCTTTAAAGCACACTTTTAATATAGAGAAACAAGGTCGAAGAACTTGCTTCAATGTTTAGTGAGTATTTTTCTTCTTCTTTCTCTTTTTTTTGTTCATTTATTTTCCAAGTGCCTTGTAGGAACTGTAGGGCTTTTATTTTTTTGCTATCTAAACACATCGCACCCCATGACACTTACACTCATCCTTCCTTGATAGGTAGTGATGGAGGACGGGATTAGACTTTCATCGTTGGGGTGAACGAGTATAAATCTTGTTATGAAAATAGAACATTCTAACATATTTTTAAGAGTTATGGGAGGAATGAGCATTTATGTGAAATGCTTATTATTTCATTACAAGTTAATAGTAAAAACAAACATAAAAATATCCAGAATTATTCTCATTATCATTTTTATTACTCTCAACCAAACATAATTTAAGTTTTATTTTGACGGTTGATTGAAAAATTAAATTATTAAATTTGTAAACATATTTCTAGAATAACAATGTCACTGTTGTTATTAAAGTGATAATAAATTACTATAAATAACTTTACAAATTTAGTTACTTAATTAGCACATAACATAGTTTAACCTAATTTTTATAATCAATAATTAAAATAGGACTTTAATGTGGTTGTATGAAAGCAATAGTACCAATGTAATCCACTAAAAATCTATGGTATTTATGCGCTTCACTTGTGGAAGCAATATGATATAATTAATACTAGAGAATGTATAGAGTTTGTTCTTTTGCAAGTAGAGCCTCTCAGAGGCACTGTCATGTGGTTGATTTCTATTATGAGCCACAATAAATTTGTTGCCTTGTGATTCTTTATGTTGATTCTTAGCATCACCAAATGCAGACCATCCTTTTAAACCATTATCTAAGTCTGGATTTATGACTAACCCTCCACCATAATAAGCTTTGTAAGGCTTTGCTAAACACTGAACTTGAAAAAAATAAGAAGGGAAATTTATCCACAAAAAAGTTTATATTAGAGGATAACTTAGGGTATGTTTGTGTTGCTGTTAAAGTGATTTTTATAATGAATCAGTTTCAGGAAGAAACATATTATTATGTGTTTTAGTTAGGTAGCATAAAATGTGATTCTGAATCTAAAAGCAGCTATTATTATTTTATTTAGGAGCATTTATTTGCAATCATATAGGCAAACCCCCTTTTATTTAGCATAAAATGTACTTCCTTGGAGTACTTACCTCAATGTTGGCTGTGTAATCATAGGATAAAGCATTTACTTCAAACCCTGGAAAACATAAGTTTTCTTACTTTATTAGTGTTTATTATTACAAAAAAAAAATATATATTTTACTGAATGGGTAAGGACCTAAGGCAAGTACTTCTTAATGCCTTTTACACTTTAATTTAGTCCTTTGTGATCAGAAACAGACTTTAAAACTTGTGAAAACAAACTCTTCTCTATTTTTTTCTTTTTCAACACTATATCTATTATATATAGGTAATAAACTTTTTGGTTCATGGTTAGAGTGGAGTTAATTAAAACTCCAAAAATAAAAAGTTTAAAGGTATTTAAAACATACATCCATCAAATAGTTTCTATGTGTTTTACTAAGGGGTGATCCGTTAAAATCCATCATATCTCGTTTCGAGTTATTATTTCAAACAATATCAACCACTGTTTGATATTTAAAAATATCAAATGTCAATCAAAGATCAATTCTAGCCCATCTTTTTTTTACATGAGAAAGTGTTATAAAGATCTTCTACATTAGTTCATCTGTATCGTATAATCTCTTAGATTATAAGTGTTAAGTCCCACATTGATTAAAAGTAAGGCAGTAGGAGGAGGATTACTAGATTGTGAGAGAACATGTTTAAGAAGACTTTCACGTTCTTGAGTAGAGAAGGTAAATTTGTCATGATTATCATTAGAAACAACAACAGTGATAAATGAGTTACTATTTTTACCTTAAACATGTTGAGAGGGATTCCGAGAGGGATTCTGTGAGGAATGCTGAGAGAGATTCCGAAAGCAATCTCTGTGAAAGTGTCATGGACCCTTCTTGTGACAATATATACATACCCGAATAAGACATGTAAGAAGCTCATGATTGGGGTTGTGACAGTAGATGCAACCTTGATGTTTGATTTAGAACCTCTTTTAGGGCGATAAGAGGGGTGGTAAGAATAGAATCTGTATGATGAACTTTGAAAACCTCCATCTGAGTTTCTTCAGAGCAAAACTCGATCACAACAGTATCTAAGGATGGAAAAGGACTCCGATGGAGTAAAGAACCCGAACAAGTTCAAATCGATCATTGAGAGCCACGAGAAAAATAACAAAACGTTGATGATTACAGTAAGTTGCAAACATCTCAGCATCAATCTAAGTATAAGTATTGTCATTTAACTATGTAGTTTTGAAAAAATGAATTAATTAAGAACAAAATGTATTATTTTAATCTTTTTTATATTAAAATATTATTATTTTGTTAAATGATTAAAATGTGAATTAAATATAAGTGTTTGAAAATCATATATTGATACATGGAAAAAAAGTTTAGAAGATATTCTTTTAATATATATTTTTTTAAAGTTAAAATATATATTTAAATAATTTTTGATTGAAATATTATTATTGTTAACTTTTTTCTTAAATATTTTTATATTAAATTTAATGTTTATTCTTATTAACGATTCGTATTTTAATTTACATTTCAATTATTTGATATAAAAATTATAGTTTAATTAAGAATCATTAAAACACCATATTTAATCTCTAATTGGTACTTAAAAAAAACAATACCATTTCAAATCTAATATACAAAGAATACAAATAATCTAAGGAAATCGAATTCGACTCTCTCTTTTTCTTTTGGATTCTGCAAACCATTTGAACTCTTGTACTCGTTGCTTTATCATCTGTCAACGACTGCACACGAAATAAGTAACTCATAGTTGTGTTGATTCCAAAAGATGGTCACACAAGAAGGGTAGTCATGCAATCTTTATTTATTGTCTTTGCTTTTACAGGTTGAGATAGGTTTCATATGATCGAATCACATACCTCTAAACCCATGGCTGTACTTACTAACTAATAACACTGTTTCTGTAAAATATTGACTTCAAATAATGGTATTAGGCTTAGTGTACATTAACTTCAAAAGGAGGAAGAAAAACTAAATTGGATTGAAATTGGAGTTCAGGACTCATAAGGTACCACTTACACTATGACCCACTTGTATGACCCCACTTGAGTGAAGTGTCATCAATTGTTATATGCCGCCTCATTCAAGTGGATTCTCATCGTCGAATATTAGATAAATCATCATTTATCATTTAAATAATATATAAAAAAAAGAGATTAGTTAAGTTGATTGAATTTGCATTTGAATCTCATCAATCTCATTCCTTTTTCCAAAGAAAAGTGTGTTTAGCAGTTGAACTAAAAATATTCCATGTTAAAATCCCCCTTCTTTCAAAAGGAAAATCAAGGAATAATATTAGATGCAGACCTATATAGAGAAGAGCATAAACAAGTACAAGAAAATTGTTTCTGCTTCCAATATTCTTCATTGCAAGCTTCAAAATTGCATCAAACCAACAAGAGAGAGATAGAGAGGAGAAATTAAGTTGAGAAGAGAGAATGAAAATTGAAGATACACCTCATGTATTGCTATGTATTTATACAAATGAACATACCAATTTCAAATTTGCAGTAACAGAAAAATGTACAGGTGATCCCTCAATTAAATTTCTGCCATCTTTGGCAAGTACAGATTTTTGTGAACAAGTTCTAATTGAAAATCCAATTTGTTTACCAACTCACTTCTTTTCTATATGGCAAGTTTTAATTACCTGAGTAGATTTTTATTCAACTTTATGCAGGACTTTGTGTAGACTCTCCTAAATTAAGGAGAAATTTTCTAATACCAAATTACAGATTTTTTTTCCTAAAAAATATCTTCTTTATGGCTTCACTTTTAAATAAATTAATGTAGGCTTTTTTAGCATCAGTTAGGGTCGTCCATTTCTTAAAAAAAAAAAATATGAACCAATACAAATCCGAGACCTTTATACTGATGTGGATTGAGGTTAAATGGGAGTGGATCGTCTAATAATCTTTTTTTTATACTAATCTTTATCAACTAATAATTACTTTCTTTTTTAATTTTATTTATAATAAAAAAATTATACAATAATGTAGACCATTAGATATTATTTTAAAGACAGATTTAAATATCAATAAAGATAAATAGAGAATAGATTAATAAATGATCCGAAGTTAAATGAGATTAATTATAAACATGTTGATTCTTCTTAACTTATTTGTTAAATGGATTATGTCTAGTTAGGGTTAAATGGTTTGTGACGTTGGATGGTATAAGAGTCCACTTGTTTACCAATCTTGACCCATTTTTTAAACGAGTTAAGTCCAAAATGGAGCAAAACAAGTCTAATTATAAATGAGTCAATCCAACCAAACAGATCAACAACTAGAATCCTCCTATATCATATCTCTCTTTTTCCAAGCCATGTTCAATGAACATAATCAAATTTAAGGTTAAGGTTAAACCCCAAAGAATACTCCCAACTATGCTTAAAATTAATCAAGAACTCAGCCCCAAATAGTTTCTCTTATTACTGATTGTAAATCTTCAGGTGAAAATGCAGTTTAGTTCTCAAGTCTCTTTTTATTCAGAAGTTAAGGTCTTCTGGTAATTTTTCTATAAATCTCTTTTTGGCTTCTCCATCATAGGGACATATCATAAGAGCAATTGCATAATATATGCAGTGATTTAGGAAATCCAAATCCCTCAATGCAACAACTAGTTGATCAAAATATTTTTTTTATTCAAATCGTATATAATGTTCGAATCTAAAACTTAAAATGGGAGATGAGTGATGGTGATTTGTAATGTAAATGAGAGCTATTAATTAAGGAGTTGCATCTACTACAAAGGATATCAAGAGTTCAAAGTTTGTACAATTGTCTTTGCAATAGACACAACCTGCAATATTATAATCTAAATTGATCTTCTATTGATAATATATATCCAAACATATCTAGAGTTCAATTTATATATTTGGTTTACCTAAGTTGTCAAGTGCAATCTATCAACAACAACAACAAAAAAGTTTGTTAAGTTCAATTGTTACATATAACTCCATGCAGTTTATAATTTCCAAGAGTAGATGGTACTATAATATCTTAAGCTTCTAGGAACCCCTTGGTTTCCAAGTAAGAAATTACTTCTTCAGCCATTTCACTTGGGGAATCACAAACATCTCCCTTATGCTTTAGTAATATCTGTGTGAAAACAACAATGAGAAACTCAATTCAACCTTCCCATTTAGAACAGAAACAAAGGTTGATAAAGTCATACATGGCTGCCCAAACAACTCATGAATAAAAACTTATATTTCAAAACAGTCATCATAAGAATTGAGTTGTACTTCAACCAAATCAAGTGAAGATCTTTATCTAATAAATATGTCACTTTGCAAATGCATTGCCAACAAGACACTGGCTAAGGGCTCTCCTATTTGGAAATGTTTGGGAGTTATGGACCGAAGTACCTCATACTTACGTGGTGCTGACCAACAAAGTACCTTCCAACAAGGTGCTCTATGACTATGGATCAATATGTGAAGAATGTGTTCACAAGGTATGTTGTGGTACTGACCAACGGGATGATTTTCCCACGGAGTACCCTCTAACGAGGTAATATCAGCCCGAGGTGTCTATAGTGATTAAAAATGACCTCAACAAGAGGCAAAAGGACATGTATTTCAGAGGTATATGGACATGATCTTATCATAGTACAGTAAACTAGCCTTTGTGTCATATGGTCAAATATGATCGTTTCAATGGAGTGCCAACACCTGGAGGTTAAAGAGCCTATATAAATGGATTTATGTAACCTATTGTGGGAATCTACTCTCTCTCTCTGAAATGTCTCCAAGTAACACTTGCATTTCTCCAAACATGCACCAACCTACAATTTTATGTGAATCCTATAATACCTCTACTTAAGAATGGACAATTGTGACACTAAAGACCATCTGACGAAGTAGTAATCAGATAAAGCAATATGATTAATCGATGCTTTAAAATAATAAGAGATTAGTAGCAGAAGTAGTTTTAAGCATGCAAATAAATTCTTTATTTAAGCATTATGCCTTTAATCAAAAACCCATTATTTCTGTTTTTCAAAGTAGCATAAGTACCTCACTGTTTAAAGGTGGCTCGTATGGATCATCAATGCCTGTAAAACCTGCAAATTGATAGATAGAAGACATGTAACAATCAACAACATATGGACTAGAACGGGCAAGAGATAAGATAAGTCTGACTTAAATTTAGAGATTAAGAAATACAATACTTCAGATGGTTTATCTGAATAACTAAAAGAATGTGTAGATGTTTCACTTTGTTTGAGGTTGAGAATCTTCTCAATTCTCAAATGAAACGACTCTTATATAGATAGACACACATTGAACTTAAACAAGAAGTACGTGTTTTCTTTCAAATAGACCTTGAAAGGGAGAAATTCCGAGTTTCGAGCAAATATTGAATTGAAAATAAATCATGATTTCAAAGGCGTCAACTGTCAAGATCTATAATCTAGTAACAGTAATCAACCCAGAATAAACAAGAGTCGGAAATTACCTTTGATCTTTCCAGCACGTGCAAGCTTATAAAGACCCTTCGGGTCTCTTTCCTCACAAACTTGGAGCGGAACATCCATGAATACCTGTTAAAATACAGTTGTTAGGCACTAAAAAGCGGCAACAGATCCTAATCAAATTATGATTTACACTTCTCTATCTCTCTCCAAGAGTTACAAAAAAAGAAATATATCTGAGTTCACCGGCAATTCACAAGATAAGAAATCCTGACCTCTATAAAATTACCATCAGGTAGCAAAGCACGGCAAGCATCTCGGTCCCTTCTGTATGGGGAAATCAAGCTGGCAATGCAAATAACTCCAGCATCTGCAAAAAGCTTTGCTACTTCGCCTGAAAAACACGAGAATTTAAAGAGATAAATTTATGAAGAAACCTCCTTTCCAACAAGTCAAAGGAATTGTTTGCCTCTAAATATTCTATTTTCCGAAAACTTCAACTAAGATTGCTATTTCCATGATGTAAATGAATACTAAATAGTCACTAAATTAAGGCTCACCAATCCTCCGTATGTTCTCTGCACGGTCTTCTGCCTTAAAGCCAAGGTCACGATTCAGGCCATGCCGGACATTGTCTCCATCAAGAACGTATGACAGCTTCACTCTGCTGTACAAGATCTGACTTAAAGCACATGCTACAGAACTCTTCCCTGAATTTGAATAAAGGTTAAGGAGATTAGGGAAAGAAGTAAAAGAAGCGCATGTGACACATGTAAGTAAAACCTGAACATCCATTCTTCAAACGATGACATTTTTTAATCCACTAGTGTACGCAGCAATGCACAAAGTACACCATCAAAATTCTCAATGTGAGCTTAGCACCAATATCTGAGTTTTGTGATTCAACATTAAACAATTCAACATCAAAATACTATCAGGTAAGCATTAGTCAAGACCAAGGATGAAAATGCCAACGACATTGTCCATATTGTCACGATAATGTCACTACAATAGACATCCCGACATCGAAACGTAATATTCATATTTTTTGGTTAAATTGTCACAAAATTGTCAAAAATATCGATAAATTATCACTTAAATGTCGTTATCATTAAATTGGAATTTAAATGTACTTTTTAACTAAAATATCATAAATATTGTCGTTAAAATATCGACAGAATTCATAAAATATGAAAAATATCAATGAATTTTTTTTATACTGTCGAAATTTATCTATTTATAATAATTAATACAATTAGATAATTTACTTAATTATTTTAAACATTTTAATTATTTATTCTACAATATTTTGCAATATATATATATATATATTATTTTATTATATAATATTTAATTAATTAATCAACTTATTAATTAATACAAATATTATAAATATTTAAAAATACATATATTAAATAAAAAATTAGTTTAAAATATAAATAATTGATTATTTCGATGAATTACATATTTTTGATAGAGTTTTCATAATTTCAATAATTTTTTCAAATTTTTTGTTAAGAACAATAATGTATTTAATATTTTCTTAAAAATTATACATGTAGTCATCGATATTTCAAACCTCAGTCAAAGACACAATATTCACCTTTTTCTATAAGAAGACTCAAGAATCACATAAAAACGAGATTTCAAAATTTCAACAACCTCTCTCATACGCCATAAAATCCCAAAAAATCAACAAACCTGAAGCGCTGAGTCCAGTAATCCATATAACGCACCCCTTTTGCTTAAGTAATTTCTGCCTATCTTCTTTGCAAACTGAACACTCTTGCCACTTAATATTGGTTGAATTCCCAATGCTAGACAACATGCTTTCATCCTTACCTAATCAAACAAACCACAAAAAAAATTAACCTCCAAAATCTCAGCTAAGTCCCTAATACCCTATGTACTTCTTTGAAATGAAATTTTACAATTTAACGAATTAGCATACAATTTGGCGCGAACGCTTCAATTTTTTCCACCCAAAAGAACCACAAAATCCTATGTAAAATCCAATAAAAAACAAAATGGAATTTTGGCAAGAGAATAATACCCCAATCTGAAGCGCGCCCATTTGTATTAAAGTCCGTTTCGCTCAAACTCACTGTTCTGGACCCATCCATGGCCTTAACACTCAAGGAACAATTCCGTCCCAAATTATTTAAAGAATCACCAGCAGAAAAGTTCACGAAAGCTCGCTTCAACGGCGAAGAAGACCGACCAATCTTGATTCCAGTGACCGGAGAAGATAAACCTGATACTGTTCTCCCTCTAATAGCAACCATAACTCAACAATAATAATGATGGTAATAATTATAAAAATAAATTCAGGAAAATAAAAGAGAAATTGTTAGACGAGGAAAAAACGAAAGAAGAATCTCTAAATTTGGGGGTGTATTTTGGCAGTGACGCCTGTGAAAATGGTAAGTGGGAATATTGTTCTTAGAGGTGGTCGTTAAATGGTTGAGAGGGTTTACCGGCAAACGGATCGTCAGGGACCGTTAGCTTTTTTTTTTTTTTGAGGATTGGTTATTTATTATATATGTATTTTTAAATAACTATAATATTCCTCCAATTATAATTAAGATTTATCAGATATTTTATTATATCAAAATAAGTTAGGTATGATTGAATTATAAACTCGTCCACACTTATTTATTGCTTTTTTTTCTAGTGAATTTTTCACTTTTAAATCTAAAAAATTTAAAACTATCGACCCATACTTATTTATTATCTATTATTAAATATAAAATTAACACATTAATTAATATATATAATATTATTTAATAATTATTATTAAAAAATGTCTCATGTAATTTCAAAATAATTATAATATATACTCTAATGTAAAAGTAGTAAATAATAAATAAATAAATATAACTTTATATAATATTAATATTTTTCTTGGTATTAAAATAAACTAATTTCAAGATTAATTAATATATGTGAGAAAAAAGTATTATCTGATAATTTATTATCTAATAAATTGTTAGATAAATATAATAATTTTTTTTAAAATATAATTATTCATTAATCTGTTAAAACAATAATTAATAAAAAAAACTTAATCCATTAATAATAAATAACATATCATTATTTCTTTTTGTTTTTTTACTATTCTCTATAATAATTTGATAGCGACTGATAATTATTTTACTTTTACCACTGTCTATTAATTGATACCAAGTGATGCCATGTTTGTTAGGCTGGGGACATAAAAGATACCAAATGTGTCGTGAAAGCGACGTCGTCAAGCGGGACTATAGAGTTATAATTAATTATGATTTTCTGTGTCAATGTATATATTAATATATTTGAACAAGTATAACTAATTATTTCCATTTATATTAATATTTTTGGTTTAATTCTCTCCTTAAATTATTAATATGTAATAGTATACATAAAATAAAATAAAAATTATTATAAATTATAATATTATGATAATTAATTATAAATTAAAAAATAATTTATATTATTTTAATTAACAATTATTTATAATATTAATTATAATTAATGATATAAAAAAATATTCCACATAAATAATATCTAGCTTTTGTTTGTGACATCTGATGGTTAATGTCTTTTGCCACAATGATCATAGTCCACACTTTTCACTCGGTTTTACATGTTTAAGAATATTGGAATTTGTTTTTTTTAAATATTCTTAGATTAGTGAAGACGTACTATTAGAAAAAATATAGGCTTGTTTATGCAGGGGTGGAATACAATAAGACCTGCATCAGTAAAAAAAAATTATAACAAATTAATTATATGTATATTTTTAAAATTAAATAAATATTTTATTTATATAATATATTATATTTAATTTTTAAAAAATATTTTGATATATTATTATATATTTTAACATTATTTAATAGATACGTTGACAAAGACTATATAAATAAATTATGAATAAAATACATTTTTTCAGTCACTAAATGATCAAACATGCTATTTTTGTTTAGGTATTTGATTGAACACATAATATTATAATAATATATATTATATAAAAATATTTATTAAATAAATATAATATAATTTAAATATTTAAATATAATTTATTATAATAAAATATTAATATCAAAAATTATAATAATTAAAATAAAATAAAAATAGGATAAGAAACTTCAAATTAAAGTTCTTAAGGTTTTTGCGTTCATATAGTAAAAAACATTTATATTTTATTCAACTCTAAGTTTTAATTTTATTTAATATTTTATTTTAATACGAAAATTTTAACATTTTTATCATTATACAAAATTATCATATTTCGTCACTACAAAAAAATTGATCAAAATAACATTTACAAAATATAATATTTATATTTGTTAGCCTTTTATTTTTAAAAATACATATTTTTAAATATACTCACAAACTTAAAATTCTAAATAATATATTTTCTTTTATATTTTAATAAGTTTATTTTAGTTTAAGTTTTTAACATATATTTAATATTTATTAAATTATTATATTTTTTGATATTTTTATTTATGTTAGTTAATTTTTGTTATAAATTATAATATTTTAACTCTATTTCTATTATGTAACATGACCTTAAAGTTTTATCTTTAATTAAGAAAAATTTATCTTAACCATTAATTTCTTATTAAATCTATGTTATGATGTATTTTTTACTCTTAAATATTTAAATATATCATTTTTATAAAAAATTAAATTTATCTCCCTCAAAATATATTTATAAATTCGTCACTACATCCATATATTATTGGCCTACCTATTTCTCACTTCAAAGTTTTTTTTTCCCTTTTTGTTTTCTTCGTAGGCTCAAAATATTGAATGATTACTTGTAATGATCTATGTATTTAAAAGTATTTTTTATATAATATATGTCAAGTAATTTTTTTTAACGTATAAATAAACTTTATTTTTAAATATAAATTAATGTGTTCATATTTATTTTTAAATAAGAATTAATACGTTAATAGAGAAGAAGAAAAAATATTTTTTTATAAGTGCTAGTTTTAGTTTAACACTTTCAAATGCAATGGCTAGTTAGTGATGTAAATTCACATAAGTAATTATTTTAAGTTATTTTTATTTTTTAAATAACTAACTATTTCAATCTCAAAAAATTTATACTCAAATAAGATTTATGTAGATTAAATAACAAATATATTATATAAAATTAACTTACATGTCATAATGAACTCTAAAGTATATTAAATTAAACTTTTCATTCAAAAAGATATTCATTTATATTATGCTATATTTTATAAATTAAATAACAATTAAAAAAACCTAATATAACATAATTATGTCGAGTTTTTGGCTCATATAAGTTTTTAATAAATTGAAAAATTTTCTCTGAATATCAATAATTCATCTTAAAATTTATAGTTTTATACCAAATTACTTAATAAAAAAAATCAAAAGATCTTTATTTTATAACTTAAATAAAACAATATAAATGTCGCACCCATCACATCTTCAATGGCTATGGTCAACAATCACAGTCGATAAAGAAGTTCCTGTTTAGACATATGGATCGACCCGAAGTCTGATCTATCTAACAGTTCGAGTCATCAGACGAGTCATCTCTAGAAGACCTGCATGTGCACGTGCTCACAATGACACAAATATTATGGGTCTGCCTATACTTAGAACCTTTGTGTTGGAAGGTCGACCTCAACTTCAACCTCTAAATATGTTTTCTTTTATTCTTATACCCTTTTAACACGTTGTGACTTGTACTCTTTATATATTGACATGTGTACATGCAATGCTCTATATATATATGGACCTCATAAGAAATCCAAAGATTTCAAAATATTTTCTAACTTCTCTCTAGTTTCTCTATTTGCAAATCGAACCAATCACAACATTTTGGTGCTCACCGTGGGGCTCATATTCGAAGGTTGAGCTTTGGCTTTTGACCACATATTTTCAAGGATTCACTTCGAGTTATGAGAGAGAGACTTAGTAAACGAGTGTAGTTTTACATAATCACAAGCTATCATGGTAGGAACACAAGCTGAGGAACGATGGAAACTAGAGAATGAGGAAGCAGCATCAGTATAAGACCATAATTTTCCAGCCCGTAATAAGGCCAGAGTACAGGTCGATCCCCACCATGAGTTGGCACGTCAACTTCTTAAGCTTAGAAGAGAGCTTGAGGAAACCAAGCAAGAAAATAGGGCCCTTCGATCACAATTAGGCTTGATCCCCCCTGAAGGTCGAATCACTAATATGGTTGGTAGAATCATGCTAGATCATGTTATACACGAGCTGACTTAGGGTGAGAACACATCTAAGGACGACCCTCCCTCTAGCTTGACGAGGCTTAGTAACGAGCAGTTGTTGTAAGAGCGAGAAAGCTAGGAGGCACGATTCCAAGCACTGGAGAAAGCTAATGGAAAGCAAGACCAAACCCTAAAAAGGGCCAATGAATGACAAGACAAGGGTAAGGCTCCGTACAATGTGGATAGGGATATCGAGCAACTGTGTCTCTTCTCCTTTTCTGATGAAATAGAGCACAATGAGCCCCCAGCCAAGTGTAGTGGTCCCAAGTGCCCAGACTACCAAGGTACCAAAGATCCAATAACTCATGTGCAACACTTCAAGATGACTATAGCCCTTATGAGCCTCACTTAGGACAAAAAAGATGTGATGATGTGTAAGCTATTTGCTACCACCCTATATGATGGTGCACAAAAGTGGTTCAACAATATGGCACCCCATACTATAACCTCTTTTTCACAGTTTGCCAGGTTATTCATCACCAAATATGCCTGCAACAAACCTTTAAGAAAGGAGTCTTACCACATCTTCTCAATCACCCAAGGAATGGGTGAATCTACTGAAAAGTACATGATAAAGTTTAGGGAGGAAAATCTAGAGATAGTAGATTGCCCTAGCTCTATTACGATAGAGGCCTTCAAGTAGGGTCTGTTAAGGAATTCTGATTTATTTGCATAACTGACCAAAACAGTCCCACAAAATTTGAAAGAAGCTTATCGAGAGACAAGAAAATTCGTCAATCTAGAAAGAGAGATATGTTTGGGTAAGAACAACAAGGCAACTGAGGAAGCTATGCCAGGAAAAGAGAAAACAATAAGCTTGGACAAGGCAAGCTAAGATAAAAGAGTTAACAAAAATAAGCACTTCATGCCTAATCACAGTGCAAATGGCCAATGGTTTAGGAACAAAGGGTCTTTGGGGAGACCATTGTCTCTATTCAGGGGTCTACCCTTGAGAGTGTACCTAACCTAAGTAGTATCAAGAATAGAGGAAGAACAGAATGTCAAATGGCCACCAAAAATGAGAGCTTCCCTTAAGGACACATCTATATGATGTGTTTTTCACAAGGATGTGGGCCACAAAATGAGAAACTGCATGCATATGAAAAAAGAAGTAGAGGATCTCCTAAATAGAAGGTACCTAAAAGACCTCATGAGAAGCAACACTAGAAGAGCAGGGCATCAACCTGAGCGTGAAGGATTAAGACTACCCACTCTGTTAGGCAGCAGGATAGACCATCACAATAGGGCTAATGTAAGGAATATTCATACCATACATGGAGGGCCTAGGCTTAGTGGGACCTTCAATAACTCGGGTAAAAGGTACGTTAGAGACTTGTGTGGTTCACCATATGTTTACAATTTGGAAAAAGGTGATATCTTCCATTGAAATCGCCTTTACCGGGAGGGACGAGACCTCGTCTCCCCACGAAGACCCCTTAGTAATTACCTTGAGGATAGGATCCTGTGATATTTTTCGAATCATGATTGACACTAGGAACTCCATTGATCTTCTTTTTGTCAACAAAAAGGGCCCTGGATATAAAGAAAAGTGACTTAGTAAGGAGAGAGCTACTTTTTGTGAGATTTAACAGTAGCACCATCTACGCAATCGAAATTGTGTTGTTACCATTCATGGCATAGGTATCTATAGGGATGACTAACTTTGTGGTAATTAATGTCCCAGCTCACTAAAATGTCATCCTGAGAAAATCGTGGATACATAAGATGAAAGCGGTTCCAACTACCTTCCACCAAGTCATCAAATACCAAATTGAGGAGGGCATAAAGCAAATAAGGAGAGACCATAAAAGGCCAGAAGTTGTTATAATGCCACTATAAAAGGGACCTTTTTCATAAAAGGTCAGAGTTATGTCTAAAAAAGTTTGTCAACTCAAATGAAGTGCAAGATCTACCAATTGGGGACAATGAGGATGACCACTCTCTAAAGTTGAGCACAAACTTGATAACAGAAGTGAGGAAGCATTTATTTCATTTCCTAACGGAGAATTTTGACATCTTTGCATGGAAGCATGTAGATATGCCTTAGATTAACTCTGGGATCATAACTCATAGGTTGAATGTCAATTAGAAAGCTAGACCTAACAAGCAAAGGAAGAGGAAATTCCCTAGAGAAAAGAATAAGGTGATTAAACCCTCAAAGAAAGAGTTGATCACCTCGATCATAGACCAAAAATAACGTTTTCCCTCAATATTACATGTTGTGAGTTGATCACCTCAGTCACAGACCAGGTAGTACACTCTCCCTTAAAGTTAGCACAGAGTTCATTTTGAGATTCATTGCATGATTAACGTGTGTGACATACATCGTCACGTGATTCATCCACTCTTTTCAATGGGGCACCATGCAATCCATATCCACAATCACATCGTGCCACATGGAAATGGCTCAATCACTACTACAAAAATGGGTATTTAAGTCAATACGTAAAGTCGGTTTTTTCCAAAAACCGACTTTAAATTGGTTTAAAGTCGGTTCGATATAGAACCGACGTTATCCACGTAGCATAGCGTCGGTTGACGTGGCGAACCGACGCTATCCACGTAACATAGCGTCGGTTCGACACGTCAACCGATGCTACACACATGGATAAATATTTTCTCTTCTTTCTTCCCAGACAGAAACTATTTTCAGCGTTGCAGAACTCTAAAAAATCGAAAACCTCCTCCTACACTTCTCCTCCACTCTTTCTCATTTTCCGACCACCTACGACTACCATTTCCAACATCGGTTAGTGAGTTTTCTTCCTCTCTAACTAATCTTTTAGATCCCCTATTATTCATATTTTTTCCTGTTATTATGTGTTATTATTTATGTGTATAGATTGTTGTATTATATATGTAGGTTTGTAATATAACATAAGGAGAAGAATATGATGATCTTGAATAAAATAGAACAAAACCATGGTAATTTTTCTGTTATTAATTAATATTTTATTTTTTAAATATTTGTATTATTTGAACTGTTTGCTAAACTGATTTTGGTTTTTTTTTCTGCTCGAATACAGGTTGAAAATAAATAAATTAAAAAAAAAAAAATTAAAGTCGGTTCACCGCGTGAACCGACTTTAAACGTAAAGTCGGTTCATACCGTGAACCAACTTTAAACGTAAAGTCGGTTCACACCTTGAACCGACTTTACACTTTAAGTCATTTAATTTAAAGTCGGTTTTTAACCGACTTTAATGCTCCTTTTTGTAGTAGTGAATCTAGTTAACTATAACCAATCCACCCCCATCCCGCATTGCATACTGATTCGTCCAGTAAATCTCTCATGTCATGTGTCGCATTCCTATTGGCCAACACTATTAATTTTATTTTTTTCATCTCAATCTTTGATCTTAAGTTGATCTAATAGTCTAGATTTCACCTGAACTTAATTTAACTTCCTAATTGTCCCATAAATCCTAATGAGCCAAAAATTATATATTTTTATCAATTTTTTGAGCTAAGAAAAGAAAAAAAAATACATAAAAATTCAAAAAGAGATATAATTTTGATGGAGATTCAAGAGAAAATTGGTGTTACAATTCAAGAGATTAATTGCATTTTTTCTTCTGCTTATTCCTTTATCAATTTTTGTATCTTTCTTTATGAAAAATATGAGTTTTATGAACAAAATTATGTTTAGTTAATTTATTAATCTATGGGTTTTATGAACCCAATTTTCTACATGTGATAATCTAAAATTTTACCTCGATTGTGATTTCAATTTAATTATATCATTTAATCTAATTTTTATATTACTAATTATTTGACCAATGATTGATCTATGAATTCAATTAAATATATTTGACATAATTATTTATCTTAATTAAATAACATACATTGTTTCTAGTTATAGATGTATGAAATGTGTGTGATTCATAATTAATGAACTTAATGAGTAATATGCAATTTAATTGACATGAAAATATGATTAGATTAATTACTATATGATATGTAATTTACTTAATAAAAGAATAAATGCTAGGTTAGTTTAAATTGACTATGTGATTAATTGATAATTATATTGAAGGAAATTAAGTGATTTATATGTTTAGAAAATTGAGAAATTAAGTATTTTTAGATAGTTTCCCGTATATCTTCTTAGCTACCAATTCTAACTTAATTAATTAGTGTTATTTATTTTTAGTTCTTTTAATTTTGCTTTCTTGAAACATAAAAATACAAAAAAAATTGATTTTTACTTTTTAGTTTTAAAATTAGTTTCTAATGACATAATCTTTATAGAAACTATCTTTTATTATCATTATATTACTTGTTTGGATACGTATACTTATGTATTCATTGCACATAATTTATATCAATTAAGTTTTTGACTCCATTGTCAAGGATTATAAACATTAGAAATTAATTTTTTACTTTATTTTATTTTAGTTATTTATCTTTATTTATTTTTTCCTAATTTTAATTTTAATTTTTTTAATTGTTATTTTTAATTATTTTTTATAATTTCAATTTTTTTATTTAGTTATTTATTTTTAATTTTGATATCCCTTTTAATACTATTAGAAACACATTGGAGTCTATTACATGAGTAGAGTTCGTAAAAGACAAATTATGCCTTTAGATTCTGAAATTGAACGTACTTTTATATCAATAAGAAAACAAGAAGTTGTAACCCTAGTTAAAGAAATGGCTAATCCATTATAAATAAATAATAATGAGCTATATTTGAACAATCAGATTCCATTAATGGATGATACGGATAGGGCTATGAATAAATATGCATTACCTATGCTAAAATGTCTAAATCCAAGTATTACAAGACCAAATACTCAAACTAATCATTTTAAATTAAAGCTAATGATATTTTAAAAGTTACAAACAGTTGGACAATTTAAAGGATTACCAACAGAGGATCATCATCTACATCTCAGATTGTTTATTAAAGTTGAAGATTCATTCAAATTCAGTGGTATGAGCGAATAGGAATTTAGGCTTAGATTATTCTGATACTCTTTGCAAGAATGTGCTCAAGCTTGGCTAAAATATTTCCCACCTAATTCCATCAAAACTTGGAATGATTTGGCAAAGAAATTCTTGATGAAATATTTTCCACCAATAAATAATGTCAAGCTTAGGAATGACATTACCTCCTACCAATAATATGAAGCATGAGAATGATTCAAAGAATTGCTAAGGAAGTTTCATCACTATGGTATCCCTCGTTGGATCCAATGAAGACTTTCTACAATGGTTTCAATCCTAAAAAAAAGACACATTGTTGATGCATCCGCTAATGGAGCTTTGTTAGCCAACTCTTGCAACCAATATTATTAGTTATTTGAGAAAATGGCTAGCAATAATTATCAATGACCATTGGACAAAATGACATTCATAAGAAGAGTAGCCAAAATGCATGAGGTAAGTGATATCACGACAAGTGTCATCTTTAGTGAAACTTTTGAAGGCTCAAAACTCGACAACGAGTATAAACCAAGTCCAAGATTTATGAGTGCCTTATGTTTTTCGTGATAGAGCTCATTTGTTTGATAATTGTTTAAATAATCCTGAAATAGCATTCTATGCAGGTAATGTGAACTAAAATAATAATCCATACTCGAACACATATAACCCAATATGGAGACAACATCCAAATTTCTTTTGGAGTAATAACAACAATCAAAGTGGTAATCAATTCAACTATCAATCATTTTCACACCTGATTTTCAACAACCATAATAATCACAAGCCTAAGAAAAGAAGCTACCTATGAGGACAATATACATACTTTAATGGGGATGATGAAGACTTCATCCAGTCAGTAAATACAAAAGTGTTCACTCAAGAAGCTTCAATTTTAAAAATAGAGACCCAAATGGGAAAACTTGCCTAGGTCATAAGTCAAAGGCCTCATTGTAACCTTCCAAGTGACACAATTATAAATCCAAGAAGAAAAAGTAAGGAGCATTGCAACGCCATATCCTTGAGAAGTGGTAAAACTTTAGATGAGGAACACGAGACTCAAAAGGATGAGGAGAAATAAAAAATTAACAAGGATGAGAAAAAACTAGTGGATAAAGAGAGCATCGAAAATGAAATAATTTAGCCAAAGAGGAGCAACCTCTACAATCTTACTATTCCTTTCCCTCAAAGACTGCAAAAGCAAAAGTCAAATACATAATTTTCAAAATTTATGGATGTCTTGAAGAAGTTGTACATAAATATACCATTTGTAGATACACTTGAATAAATGCATTCTTATGACAAATTTTTAAGTGACATCCTGTCTAAGAAAAAGAGGCTTTGATATAATGAAACAATAATCTTAATTGAAGGTTGTAGTGTCATCATTGCTAGAAAAATAGCCCAAAACTAAAAGGTTCGTGGTATCTTTGACATTCCTTGCACTATTGGGAACATACATTTTGACAAGACACTGTGTGACTTGGGTTCCAACATTAACCTTAGGTCATTATCAATTTTCAAGAGATTGGTGATTGGTAAAGCCAAACCCACTTTAGTAACATTACAAATGGCACATAAATTAATTAAGCCCACTTTAGTAACGTTACAAATGGCAGATAAATCAATTAAGTAACCTCAAGGTGTAGTAGAAGATGTGCTAGAAAAAGTAGATATGTTCATACTTAATTATCCATTCTTAGCAATTTAAAAAACACTTATTGATGTACAAAAATGTGAGCTTACAATGAGTGTAAGATGAACAAGTGACATTTGATTTTTTTAAACATATGAACCCTCTGATATTGATAATGCTAATGAATGCTTTAGGATAGATGATAACTGCACACACTTAAGAATATTAAAAATTATGTTGTGAACAATGAAGTAAACTCACCAAGAAACAACTCAATCAATTATAATTTTGAAAGTATGGAATTTATGATTGATATTATTGATTGTGTGAACTATTTGTAAACTACACCTCTCATGTGTATACCTAATATTGTTGTGAAGAATTATGAGATATGATCTAAGCTCAAACCATTTATTAAAAGACCACCAAGTTTGTACCTCACACATTTATCATACTACCCACAATCATGTAGGAAAGCATAAAAGTCCAATAGAGAGGTGAAAAAAAATGCTAGAAATACATAAATTTGATGAACTATGGTGGAATGCTTATAAGAATGCCAAAAAGTGCAAAAGAAAAAAAAATGGCATGATAAGAAGATTGAGCACCATATTTTTAAACCAAAACGTAAAGTATTATTGAACAAATTAATACTCAAACTATTTCCAAGAAAACTCAATAGTAAATGGATGCAAATGGATGTACCTTAGGACTTGATAAGCCTGATTAATCAAGGATGATAAACATGATGCTAATTAGGAGCCAACTCATTGTTATTTTACTTATATTTTTATTGTTTTTGTTTTGTAGGTGAATAGATGTGGAAAGAAATGATGCAACATGATTAAGCAGCTTCAATGATAAATGTGATATGCTAGAACTAAGAAAGATTTCTTTCCTTATACTTTTTCATATTCATACGTGTAGATTGCCCAAATGTGGGTAAAAAAAGATAAATATATGAAAACTAAATGCATACATGCTTGATATGAAATGTATGAAACTAATGATAAAAATTAGTTATCATGACTAGAAAAAGGAATATAATATGTTCTTTAAAATACTTACATTAATTATGTGATATACTTGTTAGTTTTGATTGGATTGATTTTAATTTTTGTACACATATTAATGATTGATTTTAGTGTTCTTATTAAGAGAAAATTTATGGTGAGTTATACGAGCTGACGAGATCTATCATATTTTAGAATCTATTTAGTCATCTCTTGAGAACAAATTCTAAATAGTATTTAGTAATAGAGATGTTTTAGGCAAGTATTCTCGTAATGATAAATATTTTATAAATTGAAAGAATAAAAATTACATTTATTAAATAATTATTTTAATATTATTAGTATAAAAAATCTTTAAAAAAAGAAGAATTTGATCATTAATCAAGTATTCTCATAATGATAATTCTTTTAATATTACATGATTCTCTTGTTTTAAGTCAAAACAAAAGATAACAAGCAAGGATAATTTTAATTTTATAAAAATAAGTCTTATTGACCCAAAAAAATACACATAATTTAAATTAAAACAATGAAAATGCTTAAAATATAAAAAATATATCATAAAAACTATGATAATGTATTTATAGTTTAAGAAGTATATTTTTAAAAAAATTGAGTATTTTTTTAACTCTTTTTGGCATCTTCTAGTTTGATTATTGTAAATGAGAATACTATAAATATTTAATAAAATTTGATTTTTAATGGTTTAATATATCTAATTTTTAAACCATACAAATTTTTTAAATAATAATACTAGATATATATTTTTAAATAAGTTATTTTATTATTTTTTAAAAAAATTATATCATATTTTTATAACAGTTATTAAATTTAGTGGCAAAAAAATCATAATATTTTAATTATAACCAAAAACTATTAACTATATTATTAAATAATAGTAGGTAAACCAGCATATATAATAGAAGAATGCAGACCATCCCTTTTACAGTCTTAGCTTTAGGTTTGGACTTGCACTGCTTCGCTTATTTATTAATCGTTTGCCTGTAAACGAAGACGAAGCAGGAGAAGCCCCAATGTCGCGTCGAGAGGATCGCGATTCTGGTACCCGACGTCGTCGTTCTAGGTTCGATAGGGAACCAAGGTACTCTACTTTTCTCTGCTGCAACCATTTACATATTTGTATGCTTTTGCTTCTAAATTGTGTGATATCATGTTCTATATTTTGTAATTGGTGAGCTATTTATGATCTAGATTGTTAAATGTTTTGGTTTATATATTATTAGCCAAGCGACTGTTCTGTTTGTTTGGTTATGTCAATGTCTCTTTAAACGTAAAAAATGTGGTATTTTCTACTTTCATCTATGTAATTCTTCCTTCGTCTGTATAAAATTTAATGTTTTCAAAAAAGTGAGAGAACTGGATCTCTAATTGAGCTTTTGCTCAAGTCAATTATCATACTCGATTCGGGGGAAAAAGAAGTTGAGTGGACCTTCAAGAGATATGGAAAAGTAGCAATATAATCCTAATTTGTGTTTCTTGTTTATGGATTAACATAGTGCATACTTTCCAAAGGTTCCATTGCCAAAATGTTAAAATATAAAAGAAAAATTAGAGAAAATTAGTTTTGAAGTTTTGATTTCCGAGCATAACTTTGGTTATATTTGTCACTGGTTGGTCTAGTCCTAAGCGGTCTAGGAGGGATGGAAAACCAATGCCAGAAAGAATGCCTAGCAATACTAAATTGGATATAAAAAACCAGGCAGACCAGGATCAAAAGCACTCCCACCGGATGCAAGATGGATCACTAAATGAGCCATGGGTGGCATCCGATTCTAAGGTAGAAAGAGGGCCTGTGAGCAAAGAACTTGACAGAAAAACTAATGCCCGTCGTGAGGAAATAAAGCATTCATCTAATGCAACTGAAGTGTCACGGTCTCGATCTTACTCTGAGGTGTTGTGTTAAATGTTTTCATAGCATTAACTTTATAGCTTTACTTTTGGTAGCTACTTAACTTAATTTTATCCTTCATATCCTTGGCACTTGGCAGTATCTTTAGCAATGGTGTAAAAGGCTATTTGAAGCACCAATGTTTTTTTCTTAAGTGAGACAAGGCTTAAACCTTATGACGGTCCGAGGTATAAGCCTCAAATTTTAACTTTAAACAACCTTAAAAATGTTAATAAAAACAACTATTAACCCAATAAACAATTAAGCATGTGAATAATAATAGAAGACACAAATTAATTCAAACTTTAATTATAAAAAAACCTTAAAATATTAATAAAAGAAATTATTAATCCAATAAGTAACTAGGCTTGGAAATAAATAACAATAGAACATGTAAAGTGAATCACATTGGTTGCAACTCTATTGCTCAAATGTCAATTTAGAACTGTCTGAAGCATCAATAATGGTGGAGGAAGAGCCCAGAACAACAAAAGAATAATATTTGAGTAATGTATATAATGATGCTGTAGACTTAATTGAAAAGAAGAAGGAATAAAAATAAAAATAGTCAAATAGAGGAAAAAATGCTATTTACAATGTTGCAACTTAGTATTGCCAAAATTTGTAGTACTAGAGGCAAAAGAAAGGAAAGACATCGGTAAATAAAGAATGAAGAATATACAAATAGTAATCTTTATATTGTTCTTTCATGACATTGATATTACCCTTTTTTTTTCTTTTTATATATGATTTTTTTACCTTTTTTAATTCCTAATATAATCGGATTGGAATTTTATGGATAACCTATCAAATCAACATAAAAAATGAACCGTTTGAGGTTATAGCCTTAATCACCTCGAGGTATAAGGCTCATAAACCTTAAATCAAAAGGACATGATTCTTAATTTATCACATGGGTTATACTTTCGAAACTTTTTTTTCAAGCCTTGTAGTCCCAAAATAGCCTTTTACAACAATCATCTTTAGACCTTTAGTAGTTTGTTTCAAGTTCAATGGTTTATTTATTATGACATTTTAAAGTACATTTACTGTAGAACTTGTAAGTTTGATTGGTACTTGTCTAACTATACTTTATGTTCTTGATACTCATCTTGCTGAGAGAATTTAAATGCAATTGTTGGTAGCATATACTTAGCTTAATGGCTTAATCAATTAGGTTAGGTCTTATCCACTAGTACTGCACTTTGTGGCCTCAGTAACCACTTTTGAGAACCAATAAGTTTCCTTTTTCATTTTGTCCGTGTTTAACTGCTGTTCATTGTTTATGATTTTTCCTTTGTTTTGGTTCTTTCAAATTTTATAGACAATTTACAAATGTAAGAAGCAACAGCTGAAAAGTATAAATGGTCATCATGGGTCAATATAGTTTGTGAGAGGACTGGTCAAATTAATAAGTAAAGAACCCCTCGTCTTCTTTCTTGCTTACATTAATTTCTTTTGAAGATTATACACAAATTTTAATGGTAGTCTAAATATAATATAGGGTTTTTTTAATTGAATAGTAGGTTCTTGGCGTAAACACGGTGGATGTTTGAGAATAATTTCACATGAAGCTAAAAACAATGTCTGCGGTTCATTTCCCAGTTAGCTTGGGATCCACCTTCAGATTGATAAGCTGCTAAAAAAGAACTAAACTAAGTACTTTTAAATTACTTGGTTCCTATGTAGTGTGTGAAACCTTTTTGCTGGGCTGATGTAGTGGGATTGTTGTTCGGCCCCATGTCTTCTAGGGCCTCTGTGTATATAACAATCTTAGGCTTGCCTGTGCATGTCTTATAACAGCATGATGAGCGCGGTAGTGCCAGGCAAGTTGGTCGAAGTTCTGGTCCAGGTGCAACAAGAGGTGAAAATCCTTCTCTTTAACTTCAAGATTGAACACTTCTACTGACCCCTGTGATCACATCAACATATTTTGGGTACATACACTCATTTTCTTCTGAGCAGAGCCTGCATATGGTTTCCTATTTCATAACATTGTTTACTTTGTTATAATTTAGAGCATGGAGGATGGAACGACTCAAAGGATCAGCAGAATCGAATGAAAGAGGACAAGACAACCACAACTAAAGATGAACGAAAAAGAGAGGAGAAAGCTAAGGGAGATGAAAAGGACAGCTGGAAGCATGATGGGTTTTATGATTCTAAGGTTGACCCACCTTCTGCCAGGAAAAGACCTGCATTTAGAGAGAAGAAGATTCAAGGAGAATCCGAAAGTGGTGCTAGAGTAGCAAGAGATACTGTAAAATCAAGCCATCCTGACCGTCTTGCAGAAGGTAAAAGAAAAGAGGAGGCAGATTACAATAGGCGCCATTTGGATTTGTCAGAGAAGCCTTTTGTAGGAGATAGAATGCCGAATAGGAAGTCTGATTTTCGTCCAAGAGAAAGATTTGGAAATGTGAAAGGGAATTACAGAGGAAGAGATGGATTCAGTGGAAAGCAAGAGTATGGTGCTGGTGGTACTGGCGTTGAGAAATGGAAGCATGATTTATACCATGAAGCTAATAGAAGTCCTACTTCGAAGAATGAAGAGGATCAAATTGCAAAGGTGGAAGAACTGTTGGCATCATAGACCTGGACTTGTGTTTCTCAACTGCAAGATCTCTCTTTTAATTTTGGCAGACCTTGTTTAATAGCTTCGTAGTTCATAATTAGTTATTATTATTATTAAAAAAGATAAATTATCCTGATCGGAGCTTATAAGAGTACTGATTTTAGCTGTTAAGATTTTTAATAATTTGTTTTTTGGGATCAAAGTTCTTTTAATTCGTGTATTGTGAACGAATTTCCTTTCAATAATGGAATTTATCCTTCTTTTTTTAAATATTAATTGACGTTATATTATTCATATCGATCTGAAGTAATTTCAGTCTCCAATTGCAAGTATGTGACTCAGAAATAGTTCAATCAAAATCACTTTAGGGCCAACAATATAAAAAGACATGCTCAGTCGTACTTAATTTGAAAGTGCTTCTAATAGATTTCAACAAGCAGCAGTGCCCCAAGGCCGAAAAAGTTAATTCTCATTTAAAGCAACTCTAAATCTGTCAGACAATAGGATTTTAATACAATAATTAAAATTGTGATTACCTATCAAAATTTTGATAATTTTTTTTTAAAAATAAGACATGGATAGAGAATTGTTATTACAATATCAAAAATTTGATTAATTAAAAATTAACGTATATTAATATTATTTTTTATATACATATAATTAAATATAAAAATATACTTTTAATAAAACATAAATTTTAAAATAATTTAATTGAATTTTATTTATTCTTATTTTTATATTTTTATTTTACTTAAAAATATGTACTAAATAGTTAAAAAATAAAAATTAATATCAATATTTTAAATAATGTATTAAAATAAAAATTATGTTAACATTTAAATTTTTTAAATTAAATATATCTTTAAATAATATTAAAATATAAAAAACATAATTAAACTATAAAAAAATTACAATCACCTTATAATCAATAATTATTATCCAAAATTAATACAAAATAATTATAATTATTAACATAAACATTCTCAAAATTTCGGCATGGTCCTTAGTTTCACTAGAAAGCTTTCAAATGGAATTATATTGGAAGGCCCAAAATAATGTCTTCGGAAAACAATGTATATTGGATGAGTATTTAAAAAAGATATTAATTACTTTAAATAGTAATATAATAAAAAGAAAAGTGCATATTTTATTTAAATATTACTATAACTCCGTTTTAAGCCATGAAGTTTACTTGTTTGTAATCAATTATCTTTATTCATTTTTAGATCTACTTTCTCACTTCACTCATATTGTTGGGGATTTTTTTTAATATATATCTTATCTTGTTATTATTTTAATAACAATCCTACATAATTATCATATGTGTATATCTTAGGTACCATTTTTTCAAAAATATGAATATAAAACTTACATACTCTTTCAAAAAATATATTTGAATCTTAAGCTCTTTAAAAAATATGCATATAAAACATAGATACTCTTTTCAAAAATATGTACGTAAAGCTTACATACTCTTTCAAAACATATATATAAAACTTCCATACTCTTTCATATCTCACATGTGACTTATATGCTTTATTTGTGCTATTTAGGCAAAATTGAGATCTTTTGGTAAGACTCCTATTTAAATGAAAAACTGCTATAATCTTGACATACAACCCACAAACATTTACAAAATGGGATAAAATCACATGTAATTTTCGATCATAGAAGAGTCTTTTGACATCTCAAATGAAAATTGAATGTCAGTAATTTTTGCTAGTTAAGAAGGTCTCCATAACTTGACACTTGGCAAAGTATGACATCAGTACCTGAGACCGAGCTTATCTCACTTGAAGATCTTCTATGTCAGTTAAGATAAGAGCATTACTTGAACTCTTAATCTTAGGTTGGTTCACAACCAGCTGACCACATGCCCCACTTATGTCCTGACCCATTTGCTTACGAACTATTGTTCGGATATTATAGGTACCTCTCAGAAGCTTCTGGAATGTACCTACATTCTGTTCACTACTCGTTTTGAATGAACTTAAAGAGCCAATTGGATTGAATGGTATCAAATTCACAACCTGCTCCACAAAGAACAATCAAATACAAATATTAAATTAGTCCTTAACTGTTGTAATACTCTTGCTTTGCATTAAACTTGTAACTGATCAATCATAAAAGTATGTGAAATAACATTAACACATGACTAGGAGCTTATTTATCACTCATGCTTAATGAACTCAACTACATGAAATGAGATGTTTCAAAGGTCTGCACAAGTTGTTTGCTCATAAGGAAACACCAAATGCATGTTTCAAATTCCTCAAGCTCCTTTTTTCAATGCATATAACTTACCACTTGAATATTCTCCAGCAGCTTGCCAAGCTGGTGAGCATGCTGCTCTTCATCATTCACCCCATCAAGCATTATGTACTCAATTAAGATTTTTTGTCCACTGAACAATGAAGATCAAAGTTATACATAGTTATACATACAATTACTGCTGAAGACGGGAAACAAACCTGTTTCTTTGATATTCTTGCAGTGCATCCATAAGTTTTATCAAGGGAAAGGCCCTAGCTGCAGGCATTATCTGACAACGAATGTCTTGAACTGGTGCATGGAGTGAGACTGCTAGGTTCACACCCGGAAGATCACTATGAAGCTTGTTGATACCATGTATGATGCCCACCTATAGAAGATTAAAGGCATCTTATAATTATTACATGCCAATGAAATATACACTAACCAGTTCTTCAACATAGAACAATTACTTCTTATCCAACTATAGTTTTTAAGCAGCATAATATGAATTACTATTTTTCCATCTCATTTTTCTAGGTGCATTTTTTTGGTTTTTATGGCACATTGCAAATTTGCAATTGTGTTATATATGGATAATTAGTCCAACACCTTAAACGATGGCACATTGTTGTTGTAAAAACTCTTGCACGAGACATCACTGAAAAAGTAAGATAATGAACTACAAATAACTTATATTGCACATCAGCAGCTTATACAAAATAGGATACACGCTTGCATAGTTTACAAAGTACATCCAAAGCAACAAACCAATCTAAGTTCTATTAGTGAATTTAATGAGATATATTATGACAAGCATGCATGATACACTGAGTTATCTGATTCACTTTTGTAAAAATTGGATTAATTTTTTTTAGACACGTGTGAAACTGGAAACTACAACTGGTCATGCTATAAAACAGAAATCCATCACTAATTCACTATAATCGTATATAAAACAGAAATCCATCACTAGTTCACTATAATCGTATCAATACAAAAAGTAATATATATTCACAAAAGCTTTGTCCAATTTCCAAATTAAAATTATATAGTTCTAATGGTTTATGACTAGTATTTTTGATTCATAAATCATATTGCAAGCATACCGTTGACACAGTTATTCTTTTCGGTGACAGCTGAAATGGTGATCCTGTCATGACACAAACTGCTTCCACCAAGGCAGTGTAATTGTTGAGTGGTTCCCCCATGCCCTGCACACAGAACAGAGAAATAAAATGTCAGAGAAGAATGAGATGTTACTTATAAAGGATAAAAAAAATTCAACACGTGCAAACCGTTGTCAAGAAAATAACCAAAACCCAAGTCTCAAATATCAATTGAACAGAATGCTGCATCATCGACCTTTTATTTCACATACAAAGAAGTAAAACAACTCTATCACAAGCTCACTACTCAAGTAAGTTAGAAAGAATAATAAATACCATAAAAACAACATTGCGTATGGGTGAGAATCGAGAAGCATGAATCAATTGCTCCACAATTTCCCCTGATGACAAATGGTTCTTAAACCCCATGCTTCCAGTAGCGCAAAATTTGCAACCCATCTTGCAACCAACCTACAGCCACAATCATAAAACAGATAAACTATGTTACAGATACAATGTTGTGCATTGAAGTATGCACACAACATACATACCTGAGAAGATATGCACAAAGTCGATCTGAGACCACCAGGGCGTGGCTTCCCACCATATTTACCCAAACGAGTGTCGTACCTCATTACTACTGCCTCTACCAGTGCCCCATTCTGTGAAAATCAAACAAAAACCCAAATACAAAAGATAGTCTAAAAAAAAATAGGCATTTGTTCGAACAGCTTGTGTGCAAAAAGAAACTACCCGGCACTAAAACGATAAATCGATAATAACCTTAAGCTTTATGAGAAGTTTGGTGGTGAAACCATCTGAGGAATCGAAGGCAGAGTCGAGAGTGGAAGTAAGGGGCTTGAACTTGGAGCTGAGAAGTCCGTATGCGGCCGAGGGCAGATACGGGATTTGCTCCCATTCCTTGACGTTGGGGTTTTGCATCACATGCTTCCATATCAAAGGGATAAATTTGCAGTTCAGTCCGGCTTTCTCAAATTCCGACCTGATCTCGCCGGCGTCGAATATTGACCGGAACGTCATCGTTCCAGTAGATAAGTTTCGAGTTTGCTTTGGTCGCCTTTGACAGCTCAAGCCGATGCCCCTTTCGTAGGGTTGTGTTGAATAAATTAAAAAACAAATGTTTAAAATGTTTCTTTCAAAAACTAAACCTAAAAAGTTAAAAAAATGTATTAAAATGTTACGAAATAAAATAAAGAAAGAAAAGAGGGGAAAAATAAATTACCTAAAATTAATTATTTATCACTATATTCTTTGAATACAAGACCTTGTGTTATTAATTCATAAAGTTCAATTCATGTAATAAAATATTAACATAAATTATCATTATTATTTGTACCTATTATCTAAACTAACAACTTGATATGATTTTAAAATTACATTTAAATTAATGTATCATATAAATTATTATTATTTTATTTAAAAAATAAATAAAATTATATTATATGTAATTTGATTTAAAATATCATCAATTTATTTATATTTCTAAATAATCCTTTTAAATATGAGATATTTTATTTTTATAAATATACATCATTTTTTCTAGATATTGGATTTACTTATATTTTTATTGTTCGTTAATTTTTTCAAAAATTCAAACATATCCATAATGTTAGATCAAATACTTGAATCTAATTTTTTTTATTTTATATATTTATTTAAAAAATACAACATTATAATTAAAAATAAATTTTATTTTGATTTTTTAACAACTATCAAAACATACCATTTAATTGTATCTATAATTTATATATTACATCTAATATATATCAAATAGTATTTTAATTTTTAAATATAATTTTTTTTAATTTATAATATTAAATATATAATTAAACATATATTATTCATCAGAGAATATTCAATACAAACAAATTACCTAAAATTTCAGTGGAGATTATATACCCCTCACAAATAATTAGCGTGGGGGTGGAAATGTTAATACACATCTAGTCTTTACAAACAATTAGTGTGGGGATGAAAATATTAAATCTGATTCCACCATGCTCCGTTGAGATAACTACTTAAACTTAACAATTCGTATATAATTTTTTTTTAAAAAACTATTTTTTAAAAAATAAATAAAATAAAAATTATAAATACCAAAACTGCATCCTAATCCTAACCCTAGCAGTTTTTCACTTTCCAAAGAGATTTTATAGATACTGAAATCAAAAGTTACGTATGAATCGTGGCAAACTAAGATGGAAAGTATTTTAAATATGAATAATTAAAATTATTGTTATTTGTAAAAATTTATTGATTTTTTTTAAATAATCGTAATAGATAAGAAATAAGGTAAAAATACTTATTATAATATCATGAAAATATATTAATATTATTATATATAAAAATATAATTTTAACAATAAAATACACAATATTTTATACAATTGGATTAAATTTTATTTATTTTATTTAAAAATACGTATTAAATAGTAAAAAATAAAAATTTATGTTAATATTTTAAATAATATAATAAAATAAATTAATATTTAATTTTTTTAAACTAAATATATTTTTAAAATTAATTTATAATCAATAATTATTATTTAAATCTATTTAAAAATAATACAAAATAATTATAATTATTAATATAATTGTTATACTAATCCCCACACATATTCATATTTGTATCTACCATCGAGAAAGAACTCATGTAAACACATTTTCACTACCAATCATTTTCTTAGATTTTTTCTTTATTTCTATCTTCTATATAAAAAATCTCAAGGGGATGGTTGTTCTCCTACATTGTTTTGACAATTGTATCCTTCATTTTCCTTTTTCTTTTTCTTTTTTTATATTTTCCTGTTTTAGCTTTAACTTTGCATCTTCAATGTGAAATGGGTATTCTCCGATTTGGTTTTCACAATTTTATCTTTTGTTTTTTTTTTTTAATTACTGTTTTATTTAAAAGCAAGAATGGTGATGAAAAGTATATTTGTCGTTAACCTATTTTCTAAATTTTGTTAATTTTTTACATTAAAAATACCAAAATGTATTGATAATAAATAAATTTCTTAAAAGTTGTCATGTTATTAGTTATATTGTGTATAGTTTTGTTTTATATTACTTTTTCTTGTTTATTTTTCTTGTATATAATTTTATTCTTTTAATTTATTTAATATATTAATAAATATAAAAAATATCTTTATAATAAATATAATTATTTTAATAGTTTTATTTATTTATTTTGTATAAAAAATGAGAATTCCTTTGGTTATTATGTATACCAATAAGTATCAAAATATCTCTATAATAAATATACTTTTTATAAATGATTATTTTGTTAGTTTTAATTTATAACATTTTTATTATTTTCCATATTTTTTTGTAGTTTTTTTTTAGATTCTTTAATATACTAATAAATATTAAAATGATCATATAATAAATACAATTATTTTAATTATTTTATTTTTATTTTTTAAACATTAATAAATATCAAATGCATAACCTAACAAATTATTTATAAATTATATGTTAATTTAAATAATTTTTTAAAAGTAAACGATTACATTATAATTAGGAAGAAATAGCTATCAATTCAAAATATAATGCAAAATAAGTTGTTTCTATCAATTAAAAATATGATAACAAATAAGTTGTTTCAAACATAACATAATTCCCATTTGTGCAGGGGTGATATTTGGCATACATAATGACTTTATTTGAAAGTTTCAGATTCTTCTCATACAATGTAATGTGTTTTTTACCTGACGAACATGATGATATGGCCTTTCGTAAAACAATATCTTATAAGCAAAATGTGAAGTATAAGTTAAGAAATATAAAATGTTTTTACTGTAGTTATTTTTACACTATTTTTTTAATGGATTTTACCTTATATTTAATATAAATTCTAAAAATTAATAAAAATATTATTTTATCTTTAATATTTTTATTCTATGACAAATAAATTACTTTTAAATGTGATTTTATCCGATTTTAAAATTTATGCTAAATGAATCGTGGAACCCAAGATAAATGTATCCAAATTACCCTATCTTATTTTTAAATCCAAATTTACTAATATTATAATCTTAAATAAAAAATTGTCAGCAGTAACAAATGTCTCATTAAATATTATTAAAATATTATTTTATTATTACATTTTAATATGAATATTTTACTTGTATTTTTTATACATATGTGATTAGGGGTAAAAAAACCTTATTGTGAATCTACTTAGCACTACAAAGCTTATTAAACACCTGATTCATTAACCCAACGAGCCAACATGGCATACGAGGAAAAATAATTATGGTACGACAAGACTTGTGACCCATAACGGGTTTGGCTGTCACACTAATATAAAATTAAATTATATATAAATATATCTATATATAATTATGGACTTATTCTTTAGCAACTTCTATATATTTTGCTAAGGTTTTTCTTTTTTCTTCTGGATCTTAAATTTTGTCTATAATATCCAGAATGAAAATTTCCTCTTTTGTTAAGACATTTAAGTCTAAACCATTCATTTTAATGATGAATTTATAGTAATTGTATTAACAGTCTTCTTGACTTGATTCATCTTCTTGAGATGAGGAAGATGAGGATCTACTATAATCTTCTTCAGAAGATTGCTCTGTTAAGAGTATTTGTAGAAACTGGTTTTTAAGTTTCTCGTCCATATTTAATTCATTGACTTTTTGTTGAATTCTGCAATTTGGGCTATAGTGTTCCTACTTTCCACACTTATAATAAGTGGGTATTTTACTTTTAGTAAATCGGGTTTCATTATTGGGCTTTTTAGTCCAATTAAATCTTTTATATTTTTTCCTTCTTTTAGAAGGATAAGTTCTTAATTCCTTAAAGCAAGGTTTTTTGTAAGCCTTTTGGGATTTATGGGCTTTCTTTAAGGATATTTTGATACCCATACTATTCGCAAAAGTCTCCTAAGGTTTGCTTGCTTTGGACTCTTTATTTGTCCACTTGTCTTTTGAGCTTCATATCAGTACATAATGCTAATCCTTCTGCCTCTATTTCAGCGGTTAATTCTCCGAATGTATACATATCATAGGGTATGGAACCACCATACTTGGCTCGGAGTCTTGCACGAATTTTATCAGCAAATAGGGTTGGTAATCCTGTAATGAATCTTTCTTTCCAGAAGTCGTTATTAGAGTCTTCTCTTGTGAAAACTTTAGAGAAGAAAACATCCTTATACCATTTGAAATGTGACATGGTAGGACATCTTAAGCTTATAAGTTTTTCATAACTTCTATCTTGTTGCAAAGTTGTACTTCCCACAAAGTGCAACAATATCGTGTAGACCAGTGTGTTGAATGTGTCTTCTATTTGGAGAACATCACCGTTTTCATTTACTTCTTGCTTGATTGAGCTAATAATTGTATGACGTTCTTGGGGACCTAGATGAGTATCCCACCAGCCTTGTAACTGTCCAACAAAGCCAGCTATTATTGCTAATGTTGCTTGCTTATCTGAGTTTCCTTGAAACTTGATTGCAGTTGCATACATAAGCATATTTTTAATTACCCGAATAACCCGATATTTAGATAGTCCGTCAATACTCCATTCTTGAATGGTACTACCAAAATATACTATTTTACTGGGTAGGTCTTCTTTGATTTGTAAATCGACTCTAGATTGCCTAGGATAATAAGGCTTTGCTTTGTAAACTGGAATTGGTTTTTCCAATTTATTTATTTCTATAGAATCATCTTTATAAGATTCTTTCAGATAATGATAAATTTCATGTACTTATTTTTCAGAGATCTCATTTAGATCTTCTTCAAGCATTCATACAGATTTTCCTCTATCTGTAGTGTCTAATTTAGACATTTTTTCTAATAATTCTTTTAAGAATTCTGAGTTATCTTCTTTTCTTAATTTGAAGTCTGGAATAGGTTTAAAGAAGGCTGATTTTACTTCTTTCTTAGAAGTAGATGGAAAACTTTCAGTCTGCTTTTGAACTGATTTTTCAATTCTTGTTAACTGACTCCTAACTATTTGTAAGAATAAGTTGGTGTAATTTCCTTGTTTTATAACTTGATTCACAGATTCGTCTGTGGCTTGTAACTCTGGTTTTGTTGAGTTTCCTTTGTAAAGAACTATTTGTACCTTTTTCTGATATCTTAATGACTGCTTCTGGAGGATGGGCTGCCATTATTTTTTCACCAGATTCTAAGGTATATGTTTGATGAACCTTTTCAAGGTTGTAAACTTCAGGAATTATAATTTCATTCTTTTCAGAATATTTGATGATAAAGTCAAAGAAATTTAATTCTCCTTCTCTATTCTTCTTTTCGGCATATTTTAAGAATGCTTTATACTTTTCATAGAACATTTTTTGTTGTTCTCTATTTAGAGAATTAAAATTTTTCTTTTTTCAAATTTTTCTGCATCATAAAACATATCTTTTAGAGATTCATTAAATTACGGTTTTTGTAACACCATAACACTCTAGAACCTAGTGTTTGATTCATATCCCATATCAGATAGTGTCAAACTCGTTGGTCTTTCCGTCTGATCTTCAAATCTATTAGATATTTCTTCTATTGTTTGAGATCTTTTAGATCCATCATTTTGATAAATTGGTAAGTTTATTCCCATAGGAAGCTTCTGAGTTCCTTCAAAATTGATTTCTCTTGCGGAATTTATAGAAATATTTGAGAATATTTTCGAAATGTTTGAAAACCGATTGCTTGTAGTTGATGGTCTTGACTCATATATTCTTACTTTTCTTGTTGAGTCAAACATGATTTCTACTGAGCCATTTTCATGTTCTATTATTTGATCGACTTCAGTATTTTGAGGGGTTTTAATCTTTTTAGGTTCTTGTTGTATCAACTAGCTTTCCGGAAGAGTAATTTTATCCCATACTAACCTTTTTGGTGTAGCAAATCTAGTCTTTTCACTATTTGTTTAAAATAGTGTTGTTCTCTTCTTTTATCTCTGATAAGAGATCTTAAGTTGATGTCTGGGCATATAGTGTTCATGACTTTGAAGTATACTCTATATATGATAGCTACATTACTGGTTCCTTCTTCCATGTTGAAACCATGTGTCTGCACATCTATCTTAAAACATCTGAAAACATTTGCATCTTTAATGCACATAGAGAAATTAGGGAAACAATTTAAATATATTGGTCCTGAACTTAAGGACAATTCAATACATCCCAACATCGAATCTTTAATCCAATTATGTCTTTTAACTCTAACACAAATAAGAACTAAATTACTAAGACCTTCTATAGTAAGAGGTTTAACTACAATCTGCACTAAACCAATATGTAGATAATTATATCTTTCTTTATATTGATCTATAAGATCTTAATATAATAAGCTTAAGTCTAAAGACTCTTTAGTTAAATGATACGTTTCTTCTACTGTTTTTATTATATAGTTAGATTTAAAAAGAAAGCTACCCTTATTATAGACTTGTGAAGTTCTTACTTTAGGAACATTCCAGTTAGCTAAATATTGTTCAATATTTTCTATATTTATTACTTCTTTAAATGAACTGTGGAACCCAAGATAAATGTATTGAAACTATCCTATCTTATTTTTAAATCCAAATTTATGAATATTATAATCTTAAATAAAAAATTGTAAACAGTAACATATGCCTCGTTAAATATATTTAGTGTTAAAATTTATACAATTTCATATATTTCAATATTATAAAAATATTATTTTATTATTAAATTTTAATATGAACATTTTACTTGTATTTTTTATACATGTGTGATTAGGGGTGTAAAACGAGCCTTATTGGGAATCTACTTAGCACTACAAAGCTTATTAAACACTCAATCCATTAATCCAATGAGCCAACATGGCATACCAGGAAAAATAATTATGGTACGACATGACCTGTGACTCATAACGGGTTAGGCTGTCACACTAATATAAAATTAAATTATATATAAATATATCTATATATTATCAAATTTAGATATAGTCTAATAGATATAATTAATATTAATATATGGGAGGTTTAGGGTTCGATTCTCACTATCTATATTTTTACCAAATAATAAGTTAAACGGGTTACAAGTTGTATCGATCGATTAAGGACTTTAGGTTAGATACGACACTGCACGGTAAAACCTATGAGTCAATAATAGAGACATAGTACAACCTTTATATGAGTCACTATTCGACATGATACTCTAATTCATGAGTTAACTTGCATTGTATTGGGTCGATTCTACCTCTTTGATATATCTACATGGTAGTTACCTTAGAATAAAACTAGTAAAAAAAAAATTAAATGACAATGTATTCAGGTAGAATTTTTGTAAGTTTTAATAGATTTTTCTTTTAAGTTTAGATGTATACTATTAAGAATTTACAAAAAATTATTTGTAATTAATTAATTATTTTTTAAAATTTTATAAAAATATTAAGATAATTAAAATGTGATTGACTTATAAAAACTTTACTTAATCATCAATTTTTGAGGATTTTAATTTATATATAAATAAAATTTATTATCGATAACATTTTCTCTTTTTTGGAAACTTTTTTCCTTAACTTTTTCTTTTTTATTTCATTTTTTCTCGTTCTTTTTTTTTCCTTACTTCCAATTCCCTCATTTTCTTTTATATATGTTTCCTTGTATCTACCAAATTGAATTACAATGAACAACATTCTTTAAAATAATTCCTAAATACTTACTTTAAATAAATAATTTTCTTATAATAGTTATTAGTTATTAAGTATCTTACAATAATAATTTTTATTATAAATCAAATTTAAAATGTGTCCTTTTTAATTAATATAAGCTAGCCTTTTTTTTAATGAAAACTCGTAAAAATGTTTTACTGCTTAAAAAATAGTATAGATTTTATTAAATTTTTAAATAAAATACATGATAATATATAATACTTTTGATAATTATAATTGATCCATTAAAAAATTAAAAAATAATTAAAGTATATTGAAAAGTGTGAATATGATACAAAATTAAAATATATTAAATTTTATAAAATTCCCTAAAAGTTATAATTTTTTTTTGAAAAAATTCGTACAAATCTATTCGTATTTATATAGAGTTTTTAAAAGTTTAATAAAATTTATAAGTCTTAAAAGTTTATAAATTTCTTAGATTCTCAAGAATTTAATTTTTTTAAAAATTATAATTAAATTCTTAAAAATTTAATATCCATCCTAGTCTCCAAGATATTAATTGAATACACTATTCTCAGTTATCATTGTTATCAAAATAATAGGGTTTTTTTTTTTAATTTGAAAAGATTTAAGCATGATTTTTTTATTCAACAAAAGGCTTTTAAAATTCAAACTTAGTATCTCATATTTCGAAGGCCACAATAATATATTTTTTGAATTTGAAAAGATTTAAGCATTATTATTTTTTCAATAAAAGTATCTTGGATGTTCCCTCAACTGCAAAATTTTTAAGTTTATAAGTCAAGTAATAACAATTTTGTTGTAACTTAACTGTTATTTTATAATTTTAAAAATTATAAAAGGGAGTAAACTGATTAGTTTGAGATTAATATAGATATTATTTATAATTAAAATTAAAATTAAAATATTAATTAAAAGATATATATTTTTTAAAAAATATCAATAATACTTTTAATTTTAATTCATTAATCTTAAATCGATTATATGTAAATTTATTTTAATATTTTTAATATATATTTATATATATTTGTTTTTTTAAAGTATTAATTTTAATTATTAGATATATTATTTTTGTTTTTTTATTGTTAGATGATGATTTATTTAAGTATTATAACCGGCGGCTGTCAGCTTTCGTATTTTAATTAAAATACCGAAGAAAAGCTTTAATAAGTTGGAGGCAGACATTGCTTCTGTGACACTTTCTTTAATAAGAAAAATAAAAATAATAGTGGTAGTTTTTGTTATTTTTTTATAATTAATAATGGTAGTTGATATTTAATAGATTATTGAAACAAAATTAAAATAATAAATAAAGTAAATAGCATTTTATTTAATGGAAAAAAAAATAGAGGTAGTTAGTTGGTAGCCTTCATCCGAGTTATGTTCAAAGAAGTATCCTATAGCCTATTGGCATCAGCTATATAACTATTACAGCGGAGATTTCTCCAAGTCTCCTAAAATCATATTTTGGATTCTAATACCTATAATTACTCTACGCTATCTAATTTACCAGAACTATCCAAATCTGGTTATCTGATTCTATTTCTTTTTATTCTTATTGTTAAATTAAAAAAATCTATTTTCGCGTTTCTGTTTTTTTTTGTTCGATCCATATAATCGAGTTTTCTTCTCAGATTCTGTAAGTTTTGATTCCAAATAAGACGACCCATATTTCGGTTTTTCTCAAAGTTACGATCTTTGACTGTGGCCTTCGAGAATGGAGCTTCAGAGATCAGTGCCGAGACTCTTTCTAGGGTTTTTGGTATTGTCATTAACCCCGATTTGCAATGGGAGATTTGTGGTAGAGAAGAACAGCTTGAGGGTTACATCTCCAGATAAAATTAAGGGTAAATACGATAGTGCCATTGGTAACTTTGGGATACCTCAGTATGGAGGTAGTATGGCAGGGGCTGTGGTTTACCCAAAAGAGAATCAAAAAGGTTGCAAAGAGTTTTCTGACTTTGGGGTTTCGTTCCAATCCAAGCCCGGAGCTCTTCCGACCTTTGCTTTGCTCGATCGCGGAGGTACTCTTTTTTGTAGTTTCTTCTAATTTGCATGCTTTTGTGGATTTTGAGGTTCAATTTGTGTTTTTTTATGTTTGTTTTTTTTTTGTCGGAATTACTTTTTCAGTCATTTGAATCGGTTTATATTTGATCAGATCTTTTCCTTTTTTTTCTTAGATCTAAATTGATCGGGCTTTTACGAGAATTGGCTTTAGTTGTTCAATATCGAATTCTGGAAAGTTCATAGTTTTTTTTAATTTTCGTTTGAACTTTGCTTTCAAAATTTTCTGGCTTACATCAGTGGTATGAAATAATTCACTAAGTTGGATCAAGTTGTTTCTATATCATGAGCTATATAGTACTGTGAATATAGTAGAGTTATGGCCTTACGGGTGAATAACTACTCTTAGCACTTACCATGCTGCTTTGCAGATTGTTTCTTTGCTTTGAAGGTCTGGAATGCCCAGAAGGCAGGGGCTTCTGCAGTTCTTGTCGCTGATAATGTTGAGGAAGCACTAATTACGATGGATACGCCTGAAGAGGATGGTTCAACTGCCAAATACATTGAGAACATCATTATTCCTTCTGCACTCATTGAGAAAAACTTTGGTGAAACACTAAAAAGTGCAATCAGTTCTGGGGATATGGTCAATGTGAATCTTGACTGGAGAGAAGCTGTTCCACATCCAGATGATCGGGTGGAGTATGAATTGTGGACCAACAGCAATGATGAATGTGGTGTCAAATGTGATATGTTGATGGAATTTTTGAAAGATTTTAAGGGTGCAGCTCAGATTCTTGAGAAAGGTGGTTATACTCTATTCACACCCCATTATATAACTTGGTATTGTCCTCAGGCATTTACCCTGAGCAAACAGTGCAAGTCCCAGTGTATCAATCATGGAAGATACTGTGCTCCTGATCCTGAACAAGACTTCAGCTCTGGTTATGATGGTAAAGAAGTGGTTGTTGAAAACTTGCGGCAGCTATGTGTTTTTAGAGTTGCAAATGAAACTAAAAAGCCTTGGGTCTGGTGGGATTATGTTACTGATTTTCAAATTAGGTGTCCCATGAAGGAGAAAAAGTACAACAAAGAATGCGCTGATTCTGTCATTAACTCCCTAGGTACATCAGATATAAATCCATTTTTTTTCTAAGGTTATTATTAATTGATCAATAGCTCAACTAATGAAATTTGACTTTTCATATGGCATTTTTCAGGGCTTGATATAAAAAAGATTGAGAAGTGCATGGGAGACCCAAACGCAGATGCGGAAAACCATGTCCTAAAAGAAGAGCAAGATGCCCAAGTAATTTTTTGCTATTAGGACGTTAATAATTTTAAAAACATTATTTACATTTGTTTAAGAGTTTAAATTTCTGTTCTTCTATTCCCTAATTTTGTTATAATTGTTTAAGTAGTGATGCCTCTCTCACCAAAATCCTTTTGTAGGTTGGAAAAGGATCAAGGGGTGATGTAACCATATTGCCTACACTTGTTGTCAATAGTCGCCAATATCGAGGTTTGTATATGTGCTTCTATTTCTTAGGTACTTACCATCCTGGATGCTTCCTTCTCTAAAATATGATTTTGCAGGAAAATTGGCAAAAGGTGCTGTTCTCAAGGCCATCTGCTCTGGTTTTGAGGAAACTACTGAGCCAGCCGTTTGCTTAAGTGGTGGTAGGTTCTTGTTTGTGTGTTGGGTTACATTAATTCTTATGAGTCTTTGACCATCCGCGGTTTGTCTTTAACCCAAGTTTTCTGAGTTGACTTCTTATTTTATCGCAGATGTAGAGACAAATGAGTGCTTAGATAACAATGGTGGTTGTTGGCAAGATAAAGCAGCTAATCTCACTGCCTGCAAGGTAAAAACCTAAATTGACCTTGTTAGTGTCCGTTGCAATGAATCTCGTGTTTGAGTTGTTCATATTTTGAAAGTGGTCTAGTTGCTTTTACTCCATTTGAATGTTTGGCTTATTGCTCAGGACACATTTCGTGGGAGGGTATGTGAGTGCCCGCTGGTTGACGGAGTGCAGTTCAAAGGAGATGGTTATACTAGCTGTGAAGGTAGAATATACTTCTGATTTTTAACAAATTAACTGATAAGGGTTTAGAAGAAGAAAAGAGGCCTCTTGTTATCTTTCATAAATATCATAAGGTCCTTTTTTCCTTAACGTCCATCAGATGGTGTTTTCTTAGCTCTTTACAGATTTGAAATCCTAGATATCGTGGTATGTATGCAGCCAGAGTACTGTGGTTGATTCCTAGAGATCTGTATGTAAATTATGATTAGGTCTTAAATGCAAAAACTAATATGCTTTGAACTATGTTATATTGTTTCCTTCATAATTTCTAGATGCCAATTAAAAAATGAAGCTGAACTTTTATCTGTCCAAACAGATAGTTATATGGTATTTACTTGTTGAATTATTCTGCTTTCAGCAAGTGGGCCTGGAAGGTGCAAGATAAATAATGGAGGCTGTTGGCATGAAGCAAGAGATGGGCATGCATTCTCTGCTTGTACTGTGCGTGATACTTTTTCTCTACTGTCTATTCTTTACCTTTTTTCTTTCTTTGCATATCCAGAATTTTCTTTCGGCGTCAATAATTTATCTGAATTTGCATTCAAACTTGTTGTTAGCAGGATATTGGGGGGGTCAAATGCCAATGTCCCCCTGGTTTTAAAGGCGATGGTGTCAAAAGCTGTGTAGGTAAGTGAGATATTTTTATTTGCTTGCTTGATTATGTTACAGTTACCAAATATATTTTTGTAGGTAATTGGATCCAAGCTTTTGCAATAAGCAGTAGTGGATCCTAGATTAGATCCCACTTTTTTGTGTTTTTGGAGTTTAAATGGATAAATTTCTTTGAAACATCATGGACTCGGTAAAAAATATGCAAGGAATCTAGGCTGTCATGTAGAACCAAAAAAATATCTTGGTGATAGTAACTCTTGTAGATTTGTATATGATGATTTTCTCATGAAGTTTTGAAGTCCAAGTTCATATGGATGACTTGACAGATTTGAAAAACACTTGAAATCACTTGCTTTACCACCATTCTATTTTAACTATTATTTTGTCATGTCTTCCTAAAACAGATATTGATGAATGCAAAGAGAAAAAAGCTTGCCAGTGCCCTGAATGCAGCTGCAAAAATACATGGGGAAGCTATGACTGCACTTGTAGTAGTGGCGATTTATTGTATATTCGGGACCAAGATACCTGCATAAGTAAGCCATCAATGATCAAACAGAGCTTTATTATAAGGGATATGTTACTGTGTTGCTATCTTGGTTTCCTTTTTCGTTTTTTCTATCTGCTTTCTTGTCTTAGATGTTCATCCAATATCAATTGCAGGTAAAAAGGCTAGTGGGTCTGGTGGATCAGTTTGGACTGCTTTTTGGGTCATCTTGATAGGCCTGGTTATGGCTTCTGGTGGAGCATATCTTGTGTACAAATACAGAATAAGGGTAAGTGTTTTGCTCTGAATTGTGTTTAAAATGCATTATGCATTGTTTGTTTTGAACTTTTTTCTACTAAATAACTTTGAATTTCACTCTGGAATGTGTTTAAATTTTGTTCACTGGGGATCATGAATAGAAAAGCAATCAGATAAAATTAAAAACAGAGGAATATGTTAAAATTTTGTACCTAGTGTTGCCTATCTATGGATTCTGAGCACTTTGGTTCTGAAGCTTTGGTGTTTTGAGATTTATTGGGTAGCACAAACATCAATGAACATGCCTAAGTTTATTGTACTGATTGTGTTAGAATTTGATGGGAAATAAACTATCCCAAAAGTCCTTAAGTTATCGAGAAGAGTTAATAATATTTTTATACATCTATCAGTTATCCACAAGTATTGGCCGGATTATCTATATGCACTATACAGGTCAAATACTTAATTTGGGTTATTGGAGTTTGAATCAAGGATCTTCAGTTCTGATACCATATTAGAAGTATTTGAGAAACCAATAATATTTATACGCAGTATTTGAAGTGTAGAGTATAATAATAGTAATAATACCCTTTTCTTTATTGGTTATTATTTATTTATTTTTTCCAATTTACTTACAGTCATGCTTTGGTGTTTATTTTGCAGTCTTACATGGATTCAGAAATAAGAGCAATAATGGCACAGTATATGCCTCTGGACAGCCAAGCAGAAATTCCAAATCATATAGGCGAGGATCGTACATGAGGGAAAGAATTAGTTGTTAGGTAGTCTTCCAAGAATTTTATATGAAACCTTGGATGTGTCAATGTAACATTACACGCCTTTTCTTCTTTATCTGGTCTGGAGTGTCGAGTCATTTCTTATTAGTTCTTGTAACATAAGTTGGATAATAATCTGAGGCAGATTAGATAATGTCCGAACTACAACTTACGAGGCATTGACGAAACATATAAAAGTTATTAAATTTTACAGGATTTGTATAACATAACGTAATTAGTCTTGTATATAATTGAATTGGTTTTGGTTTTAAAATAATGTGTCAGTTTTTAGATGAAGTATTATAATGTATATATTTGGTTTATGTATAGTGTATATATATATATGTTATAATACATATAAAAGTTGAAGTATTTGAAGTACGGGTATCAAATTATATATTTTTAAAGTTGATAAATTTTATGTATAAATTTAATTAAAATTTGAACATATTTAACCAAAATTAATGCAGTATATATATATATATACACGTGTGTGTTTTCGTGATCATTTCAAATTTTTATGATATTTAATTACATTTTTTTACTTTAAATTTTTTAAAAAATGTTTTTTTATGTTATTAAAAAGGATATGAACTATATTTTTGAAATATGAAAAAAAAATATTTGTATAATGCTGAAGGATTAAAAACAAAATTTGTGTTTATATTAAATCAAAATATACTTGATTTTATTATAAATCGTTAGAGTAAAAAAAAATTACTAGAAAATGTTAAAAAAAATTAAAAATTATACTTTACAACTTAAAAATTAGTTATTAACAAATTTTTCGTTTTTATTTTAATTTTTTTTTAGAAATTAAAAATCTAATTACAAAATTAATAAAACATAGCTCTTTTGTTTTTTTGGCTTCGTTCAAATTAAAATAGTTTTCAAACCTATGATTTTATCGCTTGACTATTTTTAGTTTTGTAATTGGATTATTTGGAAAAAAATAATCTTGATCGACATATATTTTCAGTTCAAATGAACTATTAAAGCACCCTGAACCTTTCTGTTCATGTAGCTGTATTGATATTCAATGTTTCCAAACGAGTGAGTCTAAGCATTTAGAAATATGCTAATGTTAGACTTATTATATACACTTTAACAGAACATAATTCACACAAACAAAACGTTTAAAATGGAAAGCAAGACCACCCATCTAGCGAATCTCTTGCATTTTTGCATAGACAAAAAAACCCACTCGGCTGGTAAGCTCATTCACGCCAATATTCTCCGCAATGGTCTCCTCTCCAACACTTTCCTCTCAAACCGACTCATTGAGTTGTATTCAAAATGTGGTAACATGGATTACGCTCACCTCACGTTTGATAAAATTCCTCAAAAAGATGTATATTCTTGGAATGCCATTCTGGGTAGTCACTGTAAAGTGGGAAATTTAAGAGAGGCACGCGAGCTGTTTGTGAAAATGCCCGAGAGGAACACTGTGTCATGGAACACTGTAATTAGTGCTTTAGTCCGTAATGGGTTTGAAAGAAATGCATTGGAAGTATATGATATAATGGTTTCTGAAGGATTTGTGCCTACTCATTTTACATTGGCAAGTGTCTTTAGTGCTTCTGGAGCATTGTTAGATGTAGAACATGGTCAAAAGTGTCATAATCTTGTTGTTAAGATTGGTCTAGAAGAGAATATGTACGTATGCAATGCCTTGTTGTGCATGTATGCTAAGTGTGGGCTTATTGGGGATGCTATGCGAGTTTTTGATTACATATCTCAGCCTAATGAGGTTACTTTTACGGCTATGATGGGTGGTTTAGAAAAGACAAATAGAGTCATGGAGGCTTTGGAGATGTTTAGGTTGATGGGTAGGAAAGGAATTCGAATTGACCCTGTTTCATTGTCAAGCATTTTGGGTTTGTGTGCCAGGAGGGAAACTGGGGATATTGATTTTCTTGATCAGGATGGCTCTTCTTTTGACGTGATAGGGAAACAAGTACATGTTCTCACCATTCAACTAGGATTTGAGGGAGATCTTCATTTGAATAATTCATTGCTTGATATGTATGCAAAGGTTGGAGACATGAATGCTGCTGAGAAGGTTTTTGCTAATATGCCTGGGATCAGTGTCGTATCTTGGAACGTTATGATAGCTGGATATGGGCAGTCGTACCATAGCAAGAAAGCTGTGGAATGTTTTCATAGAATGAAGTCTTATGGTTTCTCTCCGGATGAGGTTACTTACATAAACATGTTTAAAGCATGTGTCAAGTCTAGAGACATCGAAACTGGACGTCAAATGTTTGATAGCATGTCAAACCCAAGTGTTAGTTCATGGAATGCTATGCTTTCTGGTTATTCTCAGAATGGAAATCACGAGGAGGCAATAGAGCTTTTTGGGGAAATGCAATTTCAGATTGTGCAACCTGATCAGACAACTATGGCTATTGCACTCAGCACCTGTGCAGGAATGGGATTTCTAGGAGCTGGAAAACAGATACATGCTGCATCTCTAAAGTTTTCATTTCATACAGACATATATGTTTCAAGTGGACTTATTGCCATGTATTCAAAGTGTGGCAAGACAGAACTTGTCAAGCATATATTTTATAACATGCCTGAATTAGATATTGTTTGTTGGAATTCAATGATAGCAGGATTTTCACTGAATTCATTGGATAAGGAAGCTTTTGCTTTCTTTAAGCGGATGCGGCAATATGGGATGTTTCCCACCGAGTTTTCCTATGCTACTGTATTGAGCTGTTGTGCAAAGCTATCTTCTCTATCACAAGGTAGACAGGTTCATGGTCTGGTAGCAAAAGATGGATATGTAAATGATGTCTATGTAGGGACTGCTCTTACTGACATGTATTGCAAGTGTGGTGATGTAGATGGGGCACGCAAGTTCTTTAGTATGATGCCTAGTAAAAATATTGTCACATGGAATGAGATGATACATGGATATGCACATAATGGATGTGGAGAGGAGGCTATTTCTCTCTACAAGGACATGATTACATCAGGTGAGATACCTGATGCGGCTACCTTTGTTTCTGTTTTGACTGCTTGCAGCCATTCAGGGTTGACTGACCTAGGTGTAGAAATATTCAAGTCAATGGAGCAAGACTATGGAGTGGAGCCAGTAATAGATCATTACACTAGCATTGTTGATTCCCTTGGTCGTGCTGGTCGGTTCCATGAAGTAGAAGAGCTTATTGGTAAGATGCCATACAAAGATGATCCTGTCATATGGGAGGTGTTGCTTAGTTCTTGTAGAGTACATGCTAATGTCATGCTAGCTAAAAGAGCGGCAAATGAACTTGTCCGCTTAGCCCCACATGATTCAGCTCCTTATGTGCTTCTTGCAAATATCTACTCTTCTCTAGGAAGATGGGACGAAGCTAGGGCTGTAAGAGATCTCATGAGTGATAAGCTTGTGACAAAGGATCCAGGTTATAGCTGGACTGAACATAAGGGTGGAATGGAACCACATTTGGTTGACAGTGAAGATGAAATAGCTAGAGAAAAATCTTGCTTTAATGGCAAGTACTGATCATAACAAGGCAATAGGTGTCTAAGGAAGTATTTCCATAGCCTTCTGCTTAAGCCCAAATTGCTCCAGCTATTCCTTATGTGTATCCTTTCCATCTTTTCCTGGACTAACCTATCCATGGAGATTGGCAGCCCCTGTTCTGTCTTTGGCAACCAGAAGGAGCGATGGTCACTAGTGACAAGCATAGTGTCTTCTTCCCAACAAAAGCTTAATCTCACATGTGAGTTATTTTATCCCTCTGTTTTCCATGCTTAGATGTGACTCCTTTATCTGAATTGCTTTTATTTGATTTCACGTTTTGATTTTGCTCAATTTTTTATTACCAATGTTTTGATCTTGAATTTGCTGATTACATGCTTTTATTTTTTATACATTTTTCCTGAAATGACAAGAACAAATGTTTTGATTAACATGTAATCAATTTCAACTTACTATAGCCATCAGAAACTCTGATGAAGAAAGATAAATTGATGTGTGGTAAAACCAAATGGCCTTACAACCGATCAAATACGAATTTTACGTAAACCAAGAAAACAATAGGACTTTGTTCAACTTTTCTGAAGATGCTTGAAATTATATCTAAACAGATCATTGGGATGATTAACCTCTGCTTTAAAATTCTCTATATTCATTTTCAATGCCATTTAGTGTTGTGTGGCTCACTTGTCCTTCTAGACCAATAAAGTCTTATAATTTCAATGATATTGTCTTGGAAGTACAAATTCTATTTCATTTTTGGCAAAAGAAGAAAAGGTCAAGCAAATGCAACACGTATTTGGCTTTGAGTAACTTCTCGTAGGACCAGTGAATAACTTCTCATGGGAGTGAAAGTGGATACTTAGAGGAGTAGATTAACTAGCTTTCTTAACAATCTTTGCGTTAGTCTTGCATAATTTGTTTACACTTACTACGAGCCAAAATTGATCTCAGGTCAACTGTGGTGTTGAAGGACCATCCTCAAGATTTAAGGAATAAATACAAAAATAATACAATAAGCTTATCCGATCCTTGCATTCAACAGAAAATTATTGACAGTGCTAGCTCTCTTAACTATACTCTTCAATCAATTTTGATTTATAAAAAAATAAAAAAATAATTACTCTTCAAATATTAAGCTCATTACTGAGTATACTTGTGGATAGCTATATTTATTAGTGCACAGTTAGTTTTTGAGCCATGACCCCCTTGATAGAGTTATCAATTAATTTATCGAATGCCAAGTGATTTGGTATATATCTCTTATCAGTGCCTACAATTAGAATAAGTTTCATGAACCATTTGAAGGCGATGTGCATAAAAAAGGGGTAAAAAGTTTCATTAGTGAATTATGATATTGTCTTTACCTTGATTCGAAGCTGTAAGAACTTTACATGATGCACAGCTTCCTCAAGCATTGTGCTGACATCTATCTGCAATGTTTCAAAGTTTAATTAAGAATTTCATGTGATCCTTAGACATTAGTCAGTCAATAAGTGCTGCCTCATTGTGTTAATGGCCTACCTTTGTTCCATTTGGTACAAGGTTTTGTAAGGTTTTTAGCCTTTCATTTATTTTTTCTCTTCTCTTCTGCAAGACAGTTCAGATTCAGTACCGACACTATTAGTGCTTGATTAACTTTTTTAACTTTTGATTCAATATTGACATGTAACAGATTTACCCTTGCATAGACGCTCTGAGGATCAGTTGCTGCCCTTGGTTTTTTATTCTGGTTCAGAGTTGGTGGTCCTTTTGAATCCATTGAAGCATTGATGTCATCTCCTGAGCTGCAACAGCATGAGGTCTGTCCTTTTCTGCTAGTATTAACATCTTTGTCTTCATTTTCACTTGCTGAGACAAATTTTGCACGCTTCACACCCTCGTCCTTGTTAACCTATTGAATCAAGTAAGTTATTGATTAAAGAGGCTTGCATAAATTAGTTCCAAAGGAATATTTAATAGAGAAAAGAAAAAAAAAGGAAACATTTAATAATGCTAGAACATGAACGAAGAAAGGTTTTAATTTGTACTCACTTCTCCTGAACGTGTAGATCTTTTCCTAGCAGGAACAATCCCAGAGGGGTTTCTAGTTTCAATTGCAGAATTTGAGTTGAGCTGCGAATCTTTTCCGGGATCGACAAGAAGCACTTGAGACTGGCTTCCACCACAATTCTCCATGTCATTGCTGAACCCTTCCTGGTTGAGGCATTCCTCGCCTTCAGTACTGAAAAACAAGTAGGTATCCTTAATATCCCTTTCACAAAAACCAAGGGAACTCATATTTTTTGTTATCAAAGTTGTATGAGAATCACACAAGTAGTTTTGGTAGCTTAAAGCTGAAATTAGATAACTACTATCCCCATCGTAGCTATTAATGTCTTGTTCAAAATAATCACCATATGAATTGTTGGCGATTTCTGAAGAATAATGAGAACCTTGATTAATGCTTTTCAATACCATTTCATTAGTTGATTCATGACTAGGCCAAAAAGTAGATGAAAACTCAATCCTTGGAAAACCACTTAGTTGATGATCATTTAGAACCATTAAATCAGCTTCCTCTGTAGTGTAAAACCCACTAAGAGAGTTACATTCTACCATAGGAGTGGTTTCCATAACTTCAATACTCTTTTTTTTTAAAAAAAACACTTTAGAGCCTACTAGCCAATTGAACTTATGATGTAAACTGGTGTCAAATAGATTAAGGTATATTTATACCCAATAATAGTGAGAGAAGAACCTCAAGTATCTCCGATTCAATATCCTTAAGTAGAATAACTAATCCTTAGCATTAGAGAAAAGGTCATAATCTATTTTCAATATGCTTAAATATGTTTTATATCTCTGTGTTTGTGATAAGTAACAAAAATACCTCCAACTTTTAATTCCGTTAACATTTATGTCATTTTGGTCATTTTTGTTCACAGAGAGTTTCTTAATACCACATTTTAACTATTAGTTTGTTAATGCAAATGATTAAAAAGATATAAGTTAGGTAGAATGGTTTTTGAAGTTTGATTCACAGTCACAATTTGCAACGGCATTGACTATTGCCACTATTCCCTTGATAAAGCTAGGCTTGTAAATTTAGCCCGGCACTAATAAAGACTGAGTTGATCAAGATTGATTTGATATGAATAAGTTTCGCATGGGATAGCCCTACTCTACTCAAATAATTTTAGGTTAAAGCTGAACATTTTTACTTCGAGCTCAACCCAAATGTGATCTGAATAGTAAGTTAAGTTTAAATTTTATAAAATATATACACTTTTGAATATTTATGACAGTATTTTATAATTTTTTGTATCAATTAAACTTGGACACTAACTTAATTTTTATTCAAAATTTAAAAAAGTTAGGCCCGAATATTTCTTTTAGTTGGGTTTTCTTTTCCCAGTTCTAACAAATTGACAAAGGCCAATTTTTGTTTTTCTTCCCAAAATGGCCTATAAAATTCATTGTGCTATAAATGCACACATGATCTCTTAGTTCTATCAGTTAAAACAATTTAGTTCATTTTTTATTTTGTGTAACATTTTAGTTTTTATGTTATGAAAAAGTGACAACACAATGAGAATTGATCAAATTTTAAATTAATTTTTTTTGTCAATTTTGTAGTTATTATAGTCTATTGTTAAAAACAATTTATAAAAGTGATATCTCAATAACAGTTAAAATAATATGAAATAAATAAATAAAAATAAAATGAAAGAATTAGTCATTTGTTCTTGTATTTTTAATTTTTTAAAACAAAATGATTAAACTACTAAAGAATTAACAAATGTACTAAACTGTTTTTCTTTACATAACTAAAGAATTTATGTTTTCATCCTCTCATTCATTATTAATGGATTCTTCTTATGTTTAATAAGGAAAATAAATTTTAGGGCAAAGAAGTTTCCTTATAGTTTGAGATTTTGAGTTAGCTAGCTCACTTTCAAGTCAAGTTATCATGTCTTGTGTAAACATATGACCTATCTCCCCTTGGTGTGTAAATTTTTTCTCTTATAAGAGCTAATATAAGATCTAATATAATACCTAACATTAAATATGCTATTCTGTCATACTGGCCACTTTAAAACTTGTTAAATGTCCAGTCGATAATATACTGAATATTGTCAATTTCACAATCTCTTAGGTGATTTATATGATACATACAATATTATTTAATAAAGAGAGTTGATACAAATTACAATACATGATGGTCAATATCAATTTTTTATAAATGTGAACTTGTTTTGTGTAAATTAAAAACCATATAAATTTCAATTTGACATTAAGATTCACATATTAATTTTAAATTAAAAAATTATCATGCTATAAATGAAAAGGAAAAAAAAAACTTAAAATATAAAATGTACTCTTAAAAAAACAACTATAATTAGTGGTTGAAAACGTTACTTGTTAGATTCGTTTGAATCACATTGTATTATGCTCTCGATGGATTAGTGAGTTAATAATAAAATATTAATTAAAAAAGTTTATTTAGATTTTATGATGTGTTATGTTTGATTCATTTTATATGGGTCGGGTTAATAATGTATTAGTTCAATTATGATAACTTCATATTTAGACTGTATTACGGTGTTAGTGTCAGGTTAACCTCTAATGTGAATTAAAGTACACTATTGATTGTAAAATAATGAGTATAATGATTATTCTGATGTAGAGCATCTCTTCGTTATACTAGTTGTGATATAAATACAATTTTATAATAAATAATTATTAGTTAAAATAATATAATTTATTTTTTTTAACCTATAATTAATTATAATATTAGTTGTAATAATATCACAATTTGTAATAAATATTTTTTTCATTGATGTATAAAAAATTGCAAACACAAAAATTGTAATTTTATTGTTAATATAACATTTTAAAAGAGCATTTTTTATGCAATCATAAGTCTCCGCATTCACCTTTTTTTTTATTGCAAAAAATATGATGATATCAACAGAAAAATACAACAAAATTGATGATAAAAAGAGAGAAAGAGAGGAAAAAAAACCACTACGAAAACAAAATGACGTGGCTGTAAAAGAAAAATAATAAGGCACTTTTGATATAGAAGAGAGATTATAGGGTTCGGTACACCATGCTTAGAAATTAATATTATTTTTCATCCATATTTTTAAAGAATTTTAATTTAATAGTTCTATTAAATGGTTTTAAAATTAAAAAATTTAATTTAAAAAATTCAACTGATACATTTCATGTTAAGTGATTTCAATCTCATATAAAAGGAAGAAAATATCCCTCTTTTTTATACAATCATTAATTTTTTTTAAAATTAAACTCATGTAATGTTTAAAATTATTAATTTTAAAACTATTTAATAAATAGATGTATTAAATTGAAACTTTTCAAAAATATAGGTAGAAAAAGGTACAAGTTTCTAAACATATCTTTATAAACATAAGTTTTGACATGTATTCAAATAATTTGACATGCATTTAAATGAATATAAATAATAAATTTTTGACATGCACATTCCTATTTGAACTTGTTAAATTAATTTACTTCAAAAAAATTTATTTTTTTTGTGAACTTTATTTCTTTACTATTATCTCCAAAGGGATGCAGCCCATGGATTGCCTAAAATAAGTTTTCATTACTCTGCACTTCCTCAATTCCTTGTAATATTTTTGTAGGTAAACAGTTGACTTTAGGCTTGTTGAACTTTTTAAACTATCAATTTTAGGGAGATGGATCAGAAGGTTTAAGTTAATTAAGTAGTTCATATTTATTTTATTCTTTCTTCCATATATAGTTGACATTTTTCTGAAAATAATTAATTTAATAAGTTAGGATTCATTATAATTTGTTATAAAATGCTATAAAACTTGTAAGTTATTTTACAGACTTGATTTGAAATATTAGAAGGTTTTGTGCGTTAATTTAAACATAAAAATTTAAAAAATTATATAAAATATCATGCATAAAACTTATAACAATAAAAATAATAAACCAATAGTATTGAATTGTGTCTAATTAAATAATGCTCAATATTAATTGCACCATGTTTAATATATAATAATGAGTTTTATATTTTTATAGTAAAAATATATGATCAAGATGTTTGATATTTAATATAAAATAATGAGTTTAATTTTTTTACTAGTAAAAATATATAAACTATATATAAGAAATATTATTTTATTGTTTTTCAAAAGATTTTTATTTTTATTAGAAATAAACTTCTGTCAAATCTACTAGCTATGATAGTTAGCACACTTAGATCCACTAGTTTTTGTATGATATTTTTAACTTTTAAAATTGACAGTTTAGTTTAAATGATCAAATTTTGGGTTTTTTAAAAAACTTATTTTATTTTTCTCAACTATATTTGAAAAATAAAATTTTAATATGAATATTTGTTAAAGATTTTTTAAAATAAAAATTTTAAAAAGTAAAAAAGGGAAAAAAAAACTTTTTTTAAACTGATGTATTAAATTCTCATTAAAAAAAACTACTAATATATTCGATCCATTCCCCAAAAAAAAAAAAACTAATTTACCTACCTAATCTGCCGCTATTTTTATTATGTCAATTGCATTAAAAAAATTACTGTTATTTATGTAGAATAATGGTGGGGTTACAAAGATAACCTAATATTAGATTGGGAAATGAGATTAAACTAACATATAAGAGTACTACTTAAACTGCAAGAACTTTATATTTAATATCAAAGACGGATAAAAGCAACAGCTAAGCATGATATAATCATTGATTATATAAAAATAAGCATAATATTATAATCCAATGGTACCATGATTTTATTCATTAATATTAATAATTAGTTTGTTTTCCCTCTCATACATATTTTATTTTATTTTAGTAAAAGAATCAAAGATATTAGATATAAAATAAAATCTCAAGTTTTTTCTAATGATATATACTGCTAGTTGTATTACAAAAGTTTCTTACTAGAAATACCTGTTTATTTATAATTATAAAATACAAATTATAACTCTTTTAATTTTTTAAACAAAGTGTATTTAATGTGGTTTACATTTTGCATTTAATATGCTATAAATATTTTTTTCAGAAAATGTACGGTTTTATTTAATTTTGTCTAGAAAAGCCAATGTAGGGCTAATTCAAACCATGTCAAGAAATTATTATAATGAAGAATGTTATTTGCTTATATATCAAATTTCGTGTAAGTATTTATTAGATATTAAATTGGTAAGATTAGAAGTTGAAGTAACGATGAGATAACTTATTAACAAAAAGTTAATTATATTGTGTTATTGAAATTGATGCATGATAAAAATCATTTTTCTATTACTATTGAGGGCAAAATGGGCAAAACAATAGAAAGCTCTAAGGGCTCGAATATCTGCTGTCAGGTTAGTCTTCACTGCTATAAGAAATTAGGTTGTTAACAAGGTGGTGTGGATCGTGATTTGAAATAAGGGGATTGAAAGTGGAGTGTCAATGACTAATATACCAAAATTTTAGTTATATATATATATAGTAATTCAACTAAAGAAAAATCATATTTTAGCTATAAAAAATAAATGAGGGATATTATTATATACGCCTACTATCTTACTATAACTTTTATAATGTAAATTATTAATGTAATAATTGGAGAAAAATCATATGTTATGTATGTTATGTAGTTGTGATAGTATAATTTGAATTTGAATTGTGTATGTTATTACATACTTAGGTTTAAATTCTTTTTGGAACGCTTTATTTACATTTACTTGCTTCTTACTATTGAATTATATATCATTTGTTTAAAGTGTTCTGATTGCTTGTTGATGAACAAAATCAACATCGGGTTAATAATACTGATTATTTAAATACTTTGGTTTTATATTTGTAAAACTTTCGCAAGTGTACAAATTATTTTATAGAAAATGAAAATATAATCTCAACGTAGATCTAAAAGAAGTAATATATGTGGTTTTTAATTTATTATTTAAATTTTTAAAAACAAAATTAAATCATAAACATCATGTCACAATAATTTGATTTTTTTTTTGTGTTTTTTAATCTAATAACATAAAAAAATAAACATAGATATGAATTCAATAAACAATTATGCAAATTTGTATCATTTATAACAGTATAGTATTTATATATATAATAATTAAGTTAATTATGTTTGCTCATATTATTTAAGTTATTAAAGATATAAATTGATATTTATTGATTCTTTTTATATATATAAATATCATCTTTATTAATTAAATAAATTAATTAACACTTATGAATAAAGTCGATAATTAATTAAATTAATTCTTTTTTTCCAAGATATTGAAAATGAACTATTTAAATGTCATCTTTAGTGAAGTTAGATATTTTAAATTTTATTCAAAGTATTCAAATTAAACTTAAGAATTTAATTATCCAAGTACTAACTTTCAAGTTTTAAAACCATTACGGGAAATATGTTGTAAATAAATTTTTGAATAATAATTCTTATAAAAACTTTTGAAATAGAGTTTCATTCTAACTATTAGATAATATTATAAATTAGACTAGATAATTAAACCTTAAAATCTAATTTTCAGATTTAAGGTTGTAATGAAAAATAATATATTTCCCTCTAACATTCTTAATATAAAATCTTTAATAAAAATAAAATCAATTTATTTTATTAAAATGTTTTACCTATTTAATATTTCGCAAGCATAACAATATTATTATTCTATTATATTTACAAACAGTCAACTATGTTAAATTTAATCACAAACAAATTAAATATAACATATAAGAATAAAATATAACAAATAACTGTAAATAATCAATTTTAAAATTATACCTCAAAATAATCTTTACAAAACTTTAATGTTAATTTCATTTCTGGAAACCTCCAAACGGATTTGTATTTCCGTTTATTGAATCAAAAACTAGAAATTTATAGAAGCATAACTAGTTCTTCTCAAAAAGAGAAGAACTTTAAAACTAAAAAAACTAAGAAATATTTTTAGAGAGAGATTTTTCAAGGATCCTAACGGGATGATTTTTACAATGGAGGATAGGTTTCTTTTATAAGAGAGAAAAATGCTAAAAAAAATGGAGAAAAAATCTTGAAAAGGGGTGTTAGTTCGCACGTGTGTGGGAGCACACACGCGGATGGAAAAATATATCACAAAGTAGTCTTTACTATTTGATTATTAAATACCAATTTTGAATTCATCTCAATCTTAACACCAAAGCATGAAACACAAACTATGAATTAAAACACATATGTACACGGATTAATTCTCTAAGAAAAAAGGAGAGAAAAACAAATAGTATAACTAAATAATATAACTCTAAGTTTTCAAAGTAGTGAGATGATTATTACAAATAATAGAAAATAATCTCCTTGAAGTCAATGCATTTTTATTCATCTTGAGGCATATATTTGAAATTTTTTCTTGATGATTTTAATTGAAGCATAAGATTAGTAATGTGATATCTTCACAAATCCTAGAATTTGATTCATTTTATGATATCAATGTTATGCACATTTGAGCTTTTGTTATTTATCATATGCAAACCTTTTTGTTTTATTCTTTATATAATTTATGTTTGCATATACCTTAGTGCTTGAACATATAAGACCAATGTGAAAATTGAAAGTATATCTTGTGAGGATTAGAGTTAAAGCGAATTCAGATTCATAATATTAAGATTGGGTGAGTCAAAGTGTATTAATTTGAACAATAAATTATAAACCTTTGTGATGTTATACTAACTTATGCTTGAGATTTTGATAAAAGAAAATAAAGTATGAAAAGTTTTATTGATTTAGTTTTTCTTTTATCTTGTGATTTATTCTTAGTTTTACTTTTTACATATTAGGATGTTTGTGGGTATTATCGTTAAAATTCCTCACGAGGCTTAAACTTATTTAATAAGACTACCTAAGGGCTTAAAGGTTTGTTGTATATACTAAATGAAACTGTATTAATCTACGAAAATGATTTAGGTTAGTTTAGTTTAGTTTATTTATTTTTAGTTTTTAAACCATTTTACTTACTAGAGATTAGCAAGAATTTCGTTAGGGGTTATGATAACTGTTTGAAAAATACTAATATTTTGTGATTTTATTGTGCTTAATTATAATCTTAATTATAATAAATACATTTACTTATAGCATTATTATATCATTATTTATGCAAATCTGTATATTCAAAATCACATGTATGTTTTGTTGCATTTAGGTGTTTTTAGCTTCAAAGTAGATAATTTATCGACAATATTTGGAGCAATTATTTTACACTTTATGAGCTTAAATGATTAAGGAATATAAGCCTTACATTAAGATCAAACTATTTTCAAAATGTACATGACACAATTAAATAAAACAAAAGCGTACTTCAATGAAGAATTTAGTGTGTCGTAGCGCATATTGTTGGGAATAATTATTTGGACACATTGAGTTTTGTGTGTTGTGGTGTGGAATATAGTGTGCGGCGATAAGATCCTCTTGGATTGAATTTATGCAAAGCTAAATGAACCTCATGCCTCGACGAGAAAAAAATGGTGCCACGATGCGTAACTAAATTTTGGCCCAAAGCCCTCTGTACCCAACCTTTGCGTATAAATAAAACATTTGTATAGGTTTAGAAGACGTATTATAGAATATAGCTTAGTTCATATTTTCTCAGCTGTCTACGTTATTTTCTTTGTGGTATAGTTTTGTTTTATACATAATTTATATTTGACAAGAACAAATAAGAGGTAATATTAGGGATATTTTTCAAATCAAGAGAAAGAAAGATTTTTGAATATTGAAGATTACTTTGAAGATCAAGATCACAATTTTAGAGCATGACACATCATTCATCTATTGTTAGCATTGAGATATAATTTGTATTCTTATATTTTCAGATTATTCTTTTTGTATTTTTTGAATTTGTTGATTTTAATATACTAATCATGGAATTGATTTAAAGCATATTTGATTGATTATTATAATGTAAATTTAGTTTTGTTATCATGTTTGTGTAATTATTTAGGTGAGCATTTTCAATATTTAATAAATACAAATAATTTATGTATTTAAGATTCATTACAAAATTTATTTATGATTAATATATTGATATTTTATTTTTCATAATATATTTAAAATATGATAATTAGATTTTAGATACATCACCTAGATCTAATTTGGAGAACTTAAATATGAGTTTAAATTGATGACCCGATCAAATGCATCAAATTAAATGATTTGTTATTTCCTCAGACATTAGACATGTTTTAATCAAATTAGTTAATGACTCGACTTAAGGTATTAGTTGGCTTGATTGCTAAAGAAGAATGATCTCGATCAAATGCATTTTTCATATTTTAAGTTTTTAGGAAGTTTAAAGAATTATTTAAAACTACCTATTTTTTGTGACCGAATTTAAAAACTGATATGAAGAATTTGTGGGGAAGAAAAAACAGAGAAAAGATGGAGTTGAGTGTATAATTTCTGATATCCTTTATTTCATCTCTTTGGCTATATATAACCTGACAAGGAAAATGAAGAAAACAGAAGGAGGTGCTACAGAAGCATATCCCCTAACAGCCTAATGATCATCTTCCTCATCGATCACGGCCCGTGTAACCACCTTTGCACCTAAGTACGCCTACGTCTGTGAACCCAAGTAGTATATAGCAGCATATGCATGTATCAATCCTTCCCCGCTTAAGAATCCTTGTCCACAAGGATAAAATCAGGATATGTTTTGGTGAAATACCATTCATTCTCCCATGTGGCATCCTCTGCAAGTGTGCCTACCCATTTCACAAGGATTTTAGGCTTGGGTCGATGCTTCCCTTTCTAGAACACTCTTCGAGCCAAAATGGCTTCTGGTTGGGGAAGCAACATAGAATTTTCTGAGATTGGGGGAAGCTAGGGAAGGGTTAGTGCATAAGGTCCCAAGTGTTTTTTGAGCAGATTGACATGTAAAACATTGTGAATTTAGGAATCAAGGGGTAAGGCCAGCTTGTAGGCTACTGCATTAATCCGAGCTACTATTTTGTAAGGACCATAGAAACGTGGAGCAAGTTTCATGGAAAAGCAAAAAACCACTAAAGTTTGTCTACAGGGTTGGAGTTTTAGGTACATATAATCTCCCACTTTATAGGAGATCTCTTGTTGGTGTTGATCAACTTCACATTTCATTCAATTCTGAGCTTGTAAAAGGTTATGGTGCAAGTCACGTATAATGGTGTCTCAATCACACAAGTATTTATCCACTGCTTGGATATGGGAGGTCCTTGGAATATAAGCTAATAGACGTGGTGGTGGAATGCCATAAACTGCTTCAAATGGAGTCATTTTGGTGGAGGAATGTGTTGAGGTGTTATAGTTGAATTCAGCCTAGGGTATCCACTCAACTGATTGCCTTGGTTGCTCACCAATAAAACAACATAAATATTGCTCCAGAGTATAGTTGACAACCTTTGTCTGGTCGTCTGTTTGGGGATGATAGCTTGAGCTCATACATAATTTGGTTCCTTGTAGTTGGAATAAGGCTCGCCAAAATTAACTGATGAATACTTTATCTCGATCACTCACTATAGATATTGGAATGTTGTGTAGGCGTACTACATTGGTCACAAATTCCTTGGCCACAATCATTTCAATAAATGAGTGTTTCATGGCAATGAAATGGGCATATTTTTTCAAGTGATCTACAACTACCATGATCACGGTATTGCCTTTTGAAGGTGGTAACCCTTAAATGAAGTCCATTGATATTTCAGCCCATATTTTGGTAGGAATTGGCAAGGGTTGCAGTAATCCTGTTGGTTTCATACAATCAGTCTTAAACTGTTGGCATACATCATACAAGAACAAGAATTCTTTCACCCTTTTGCGCATGTTAGACCAACATAAATTCTATTTGATATGAGAGAGAGTTTTGTGAAACCCAAAGTGTCCTCTAATAAGTGATGAGTGGCAATCACCTAATATTTGTGGAATTAAGGAAGACTGTGAGCTTAAATACACCTTGTCTCCCTTGAACCATACCTTATCATGTTGACATAGCTTGTGGACATCTAAAGAAGAAGTTTTGGCTAGGAATCTCTCATAAAAAAGGTCTTAGTTGACTTCCTTTTTTAGCATGGGCCACCAATTTGCTCAAAGTCGAGAGATAGATAGAAATTGAACCACGTTTGTACTCAATTTCATAGTCATAGCCAAGAATTTTTGGTAGCCAACGCACCTACACTGGTGTTGTGATCCGTTGCTCGAGTAGGTACTTGAGACTTTTTTTTATCAGTGTGCATTGTGAATGGTCTTCCAAGTAAGTATGGACGACATATCTTGATAGCCATAATAAGGGCTAGCATTTCTTTCTCATAGGTAGATAATGCAAAGGTTGATCCCTTGAGTGCAACACTGAAATAAGCCACTGGTTTGTTTCTTGGGTAAGAACAACCCTGAGGCCAATTCCAATGGCATCACATTCGATCACAAATCGTTGAGTGAAGTCTGGTAGGCATAAGATAAGAGGGGGAGGTTAAAGCTTCTTTCAATTGTTGGAAGGCCACTACTACAACCTTATTCCATCGGAACCCCTTCTTACTCAATAGACAGGTTAATGGTGCTACTATTCCCCCAAATTGGCGAATGGATTTTCTATAATAGCCTGCCAATCCGAGGAACCTTTTGACTTGTTTTGTTGTGGTTAGTGTTGGTCATTAAACCACAGAACTAATTTTTGCTAGATCAATTGAGCCTTCATTTTCTCAAAAAAGATGACCCAAGTATTCTACCTATAAAACACCAAAATGACACTTAGATGGTTTGGCGAACAAACTGTTAGCTGCTAGTATCTGTAGAACATTTTGTGGATGTATGCTATGGTTTTCCTATGATTCTAGAGTATACTATAATATCATCAAAGAAAATCAAGATGAATTTCCTGAGGTAGGGTCGGAAGAGATCATTCATGAGACTTTGGAAGGTGGTTGGGGCGTTGGTGAGGCCAAATGGCATCACTAGGAATTTATAATGGCCTTCATGCATTCTTAAGGCTGTCTTAGGAGTGTCATCTTCATGAACCCATGTTTGATGGTACCCTAAACGTAGATCCAATTTGGAGTAGATCTTGGCCTCATGAATTTCATCTAATAACTCATCAATGACAAGTATAGGATACTTATCCTTGATAGTGATTGCATTAAGAGCTTTATAGTCCACACAGAACCACCAAGCTCTATCTGCCTTCTTAACCAACAAGACTGGTGATGAAAAATGGTTGTTACTTGGCCTTATCAAACTGGATTATAAGAGCTCATGTACCATCTTTTCTATTTTATTTTTTGATAATAATGGTAACGATAGGATCACACGTTTACCAATCCTAAGCTTGGTTGCAAGGGAATTCGATGATCATGCAATCACCTTGGTAGTAAATTGGTTGAAGATTCAAATACCTTAAGAAACTTAGCAAGTAGCTTACCTATCTCTGGGGGGTAGCTTACCTATCTTTGGGGGGTATACCTTGGATTGACCATTGGGGCTACTAGTAGGAATTATCTGGAGAAACAACCCGGTGCCTTGTAGACCATTGAATTCTTTACTGGTCAGAGTTGCAATGTTGGCTCATTCTAACCCTTGGAACGTATAAGAGATCTCTTCTACCGTGAAACTTATGGTGAGTTTCTTATAATCCATCTTAATGGGACCAAGGGTTTCAATCCATTAGACCTCTAAGACCAATTGGCATGCTACAACTGAAAGAACATAATAATCTGTAGTGACTAGATACCCTTGAATGGTGAAGGTGAGGTTGCAACATTTCCTAGCGCATTTGATTGTCTCATAGTTAGCCACCATTACCTCTAGTTTCTTACCCTTGACTATGGTCAATCCAAACTGAGAAGTTAAGGCTTGATCAATAAAATTATGTGTACTACCTCCATCTATCAGTACTAATACTTTCTTATTTTTAGCTTCCCCATGATGCTTATGGTTTGTGGGTGTTCAGTACCTGTTATGGCATTGAAGGAAATTTTAGGTATCACTTCGTGATGCTCTTGCTCCAGTAGGGTTTCTTCAAAGTCATCTATGCCAGTAACAAATTTCTCATCACATTAGTAACACAATTCCTTGCTTCGATGTTCACGCGCTTCTTAGTTGGTTATTCGTCAGAAGGTCATTGGTTGAGCTGTTGAAACTAGAATTAAATTATGTTGGGGTAGAGGTCCTAACACACCAGCTGTGGTGTTGGGCGAGGCCCTTGGTGTCACTGATGTTGGTTGGTAACGAGGAAATTAAGTTGTCTTCCTCTGTAGTTGACTTCTTTCTTCGATCAATCTTACCACCCTTATAACATCAGCCAATGTTCGGGGTTGCTTGATTTTGACATCAATTCAGATTTCATCTCTTAGTCCATCAATAAAGCAACTATTGAGAAACTCTTTTGGCAAGCCATGAATTCTGTGGGAGAGCTTCTCAAAGGCTTCCTGATAAGTGGTTATGCTTGTGGTTTGTTTAAGGCGAGTCAGGGCCTCAGAAGGATCCTAATAATCAGTTCCACTAAATCGCAATTATGCAGCCTTGGTGAATTCTTCCTAGGTAAGTGGTCCTTGAAACTTAGTAAGCCACTGATGCCATTGTAGGGCAATACCTTCGAGGTGGAATGAAGTCTACTGCACTTATTGTTCTGGTGCAATGTTGGTGAATTCGAAGTATTGTTCTGCCTTATAAATCCAACCGGTTGGGTCCTCGCCAACAAACGTTGGAACAATAGCTTGAGATGTGAGCGTTGGTAGTCATATTTGGGTTGAGAAGTATGTGGGTGTGGATATGAGGTTTCCTCCCTAGTAAAAGGATTAATCTTAGGGGAAGTTTGAGAGGTGCACATCGCCTATAACTCGGTAAGCATTGCTTGTAAGGTAGCACCCACTTAATCGAAGCTGGACTCATGTCGTGCGAGTATTTCTAGGACTTCACTACGGAATTCAACGTTAGATTTTCCACGGATATCGTTGACTTTGATACCACTTATACGAAGAATTTGTAGGGAAAACCAGAGAAGAGAATGAGTTAAGTATCTCTTTGGTTATATATAACCTTACAAGGAAAATAAAGAAAATAAAAGGAGATGTTACAGAAGCATATCCCATACTGGCTCGTGTAACCATTTTGGGTCACGTGTAGTATATGCAAGTATCAAAAACATACTTATTATTTATTATAAGTTATTCATATATTTAAAAGTTATTTTATAAATATAAAATTTATATAATATGATGTATTTTCAATTTTGTTAAAAGGGAATCGGATTATGGATGGGTTCCAACTCCGTTAGAACAAAAAAACAAATTCCAACTCCAACCGATTATCATTTTCCTTTTTTCTTTTATAAGATTTTAGCTTTTTACGGCTGACGTTGGGCAATAAAAATTAAAATTTCATTTAACCATATAGTTTATATTATTTAATTATTTAAATTTATAAATTTAATTTAAAATTTTAATTTTCAATAAATTAACGGTATTATATTTTATTAAAATGAGGTTTTACTTTTAATTTGTTTGTACTTTATTCCTTAAGTTATGTCAAATTTATAACTTGTTAATTAATCATTGAATTTTATGAGAATCAAGTATAATATTATTAAATTTTAATTTGATACTTTTTAAAATTTTAGATTAAATTTATCAATTTTAAAAATATTTTAAATAAATTATATAAAATTATAAAATAAATTTTAATATTTTATATAAATTAACCTAACTTAAATAATCTTTAAATCAAACAATGACTTAAAGTGGAAAGATAAGTCTCACCATCCTAATAATAAGTGAACGAAATTTAAATTAGGAAAAATTTACAACTTAATAAAACTTGGGATGGGAAAATTATTACTAGTAACTTTAAGTTTTTATATTTTGTTATAAATACTTTTAATATTTATAATTTAAGCATAATTTTTTATATTTATAAGGATTTATATATTATTATTGATACTTTTAGTAACTTTAAGTTTTTATATTTTGTTATAAATACTTTTAATATTTATAATTTAAGCATAATTTTTTATATTTATAAGGATTTATATATTATTATTGATACTTTTAATTAACTTTTCAAATTTTCATACATTCTTATAAAAAATTTATAATTTATAATTAAATAAATAATATTTGTGATATAAGATAAAAAATTATGATTTCTGTTTTAAAGGTTAGGTTAAATAATTTTGTTCAGTTATTTGTAAAAAATATTATAATTTTAATTATTCAGTTATTATATATTTTATTTTCTTAAAAATAATAATAAATCACAACACCAAACTACTGATAGATTGTTTGAAAAAGGTCATGTACAATTTTTTTTTTAAAAAATAATGAATTATATGTAAGAATTTTATTAATAATTTAATATTAATTATCTTAAATAATTAAGATTAAAATTTTAATATAGATTGTTTGAAAAATTTACACGTTATAATATTCAAATCCAAATAAAATATTTTTAGAAAAATTTAACATCAATCTAATGTATTTTATCTCTAGATAACACATTTAATATAAAGGTGTTAATATTAATGATATTTTTGATATTTTAAAAATTTGGGAAGAAATGTTTGTAATAAAAATTTGTGATGTGCGCTTGAAAACAAAAACGAATGAATAAAAAATGAAATTCAATTTGGGTTGTACTATAAGGCCCAACATCATAATTTGAATTTAAATTTCGAGTATGAAGCCCATTACTAAATTCAAAATTAAAAATAGAAAACCATTTGGAAAATTCAAAATCGATAGATACTCGGTTTTTGGAGTTTTCACTAAGCTTCGACGTCGACGACTCTTTTATCCTCCTTACAATATTCAAATCCATTTCCCTCTCTCTATATATCTCTCATTCATCTGCAACTACCTCCATTATCTCTCTAAAACCCTAATTCTTGAAGACTGAAAATTGAGCTTAAAAGTACGTCAATCCAGTGATGACTGCTGTCCCTCCTCCGGCACCGGGCCGAGAGCTCTCGAACCCGCCGTCCGATGGTATCTCAAACCTTTGCTTTTCCAGTCACAGCGATCACCTCCTAGTATCGTCTTGGGATAAGGTACGCCATCTCTCTCTCTCTCTCTCTCCCTCTCTCGTTTAGTCATCTGCTATTGTACTTGTTCTTCAGTGGGTTCTTATTTTCACGCATTGAATTCTATTCATTCCCTATGTGTTGCTATCTGATTGATTGATTTGGTCAGAGTGTTCGATTGTACGATGCCAGCGCCAATGTGCTGCGGGGTGAGTTTATGCACGGCGGTCCCGTGCTCGATTGCTGCTTCCATGATGATTCTTCCGGCTTCAGTGCCAGCGCTGATCAAATTGTCAGAAGGTAAAGCTCCGTTTTCTTGCCCTAAATTTCTATTTGGTTACTGAGAAAGTACGAGTTAGGAAAATTGAATCAAAGTTTTCCAGCTCAGGGAGCATGTCGGAATGGCATTGGAATTTTAGCTTTGGTGTTAGGGTTTGTTACTTACTTTTCTATATCTATCATTATAATGTTATTGAGAAACAATGAGTTAGAATGCTGGTGCTTGAATCTCGTGTTTTGTAGCTGAAGAATGTGGGTAACGAAAGAGAATTAGTGAAGTGGGTGTCACTTGGAACTTTAAATTTTTAGCCCGTTTTAGATTGATTCAGTTTTGTTTTTAAATGTATCTATTATGGAATATAAAAGACTCCATAGTTGGCTACGAATTTGGTATATGGTTTGCTGGTTCAGAATTGCAATGTAAATGCACAAAGCTTAAGATCCATTTCAATTTTTCAGGCTTGATTTCAACTCTAATAAAGAGGACATTTTGGGAAGGCATGATGCAGTTGTACGCTGTGTTGAGTACTCTTTTGCAGCAGGTTTGCATCCCCCTTCCCCAATTGTCATGTTATTCTCATTTTGTTTAGGTATCTATGTGGAAAATTTGTTGTTCTGGTGAGAGGAATGCTTTTTCAATTGTCTTAGACTTTCTTCTTTTTTGGGGATTTGTTGGAGCATTGATTTTGATAGCATAAAATTGGTAGTGCTTTGCAGTGATGTACAGTTTAAATTTTTTAAGTGTTTTATGCAAAGCCTTTTGCAATTCTCTAGAATAAAAATTGTCTTAATGACTGCTTTTAGGTGTAAGAATTTGAAATTATTTTAGGCTGCTCACTTTATCATTCACTTGAATATTCCAGATATTCTAACAAATCGCACATTGGCAAGCTTATTAGTTACATACCTCTTGCAGAAATGGGTGAGATGTGTCCTCTTGTAAATTTTGAATGATACTGTGTTATGGGGGCCATCCATGCAGCTTTAGGGGACTCCTTTCAAATGTGTAATATAAGTATATAACTGGCAACCTACCAAAATGTGGATGAAGTCACACCAGAAACAAATTTTTGTCATTATATTAATCATTTAATTACAATACAATTGGTACTAATATACATTCTGTAATCAGAATTTTTTAAAATTTAAACTCTAAATAAAACCATTTGGTTTACTCACTGGAAAGTCCAGTCCAGGGTATGTGATGTTATGTTATCTTTTGTCTGTTTTTGATATTAGGGCAATTGATTACTGGTAGTTGGGATAAAACAATAAAGTGCTGGGATCCCAGAGGTGCAAGTGGGCAGGAACGTACTCTAGTTGGGATATACCCACAACCTGAGCGTGTTTACTCTCTTTCTCTGGTTGGAAATCGTTTAGTAGTGGCCACTGCAGGAAGACATGTGAATATATACGATTTGAGAAACATGTCCCAACCTGAGCAACGAAGGGAATCCTCTTTGAAATATCAAACTCGATGTGTGCGGTGTTATCCCAATGGAACAGGTACTTTTGAGCTTTGGTGATTTTGGAATGGTATCATTCCTGGTATTTGTCCATTTTATTTCCAGTTTGATTCCTGTCAATTAATATGCCCAGTTTCAAGGTTTGTGGTCAACTTTTCGATTGAAGTTGCTGTTGCATAAGCCATTTCACTTTATTTTTAATCTCTATAAACTGTGGAACAGAGCGCAAAGAGTTACTGAGCTTGAGTTCTATTTTTTTCACCCTTTGTCCCTGCGCTTTTACGGTCCACTTCCCCTCTCAAATTATACATTTAATCCAAACAGGGTTTTCTTTCTTTTTTTCTTTTTTCTTTTGTGTATATGAGACGCATAATAGATTCTTGTGTTATATTCTATTCTATTGGATCTTCCATTAATTTATTTGACTATTGTTTGTAGGATATGCTCTTAGTTCTGTTGAAGGACGGGTTGCCATGGAATTTTTTGATCTTTCAGAGGCTAGTCAAGCCAAAAAGTATGTCTTCACCTAGCAATGCAATGTTAAACTATGTTCAGTTTTTTATTTTTTTTATTTTTTTGATAACTATGTTCAGCAGTTTTTATGTTAGCTCGTGCCTCCGGCAAAAAACTCTGTAATTCTGTAACACTTTATTCCTTACATAAACTAGCATGACTCCGTGGTATGCCTGGTCAACTAATTGTGAGATCAAGGCCCTTTGTAAAAAAATGCAGTCATCCTTTTATAAAGCATAGTATTTTTTTCATTGATACTTTCTAATGATTTAAGATCTTTACAGATATGCATTCAAGTGTCACAGAAAAACAGAGGCTGGCAGGGACATTGTCTATCCAGTAAATGCTATAGCATTCCATCCCATGTAAGTTTCTTGTTATTCCTGCACCAGTGTAACTGCTTTGAGTTGCAGCAATATATGTGGTGTGTTGAATTACTGGGACATGATTATGGTTCAAGAAGTTAACTAAAAAAAAGAAACCAAAGAAAGAAAGAAATATGTGTATCATCAGCTATAGAATTTGAGCTGAGTAATATGAAATACAACACATTAGTGGAAACCTGCAAATTATGATAGGCATTTCAAATGAGAATTTATAACATTGTTGTCATGAAAACCAGCTATTATGCGTACACTGAGAATATTTAGACTTTGTGCCAAATGTTCTGATAGTTACCGGGCCTAAAGATAATGTCTATATCTTGCACAGAAGAGTTCACATTGTAGTATTTGCATCTAGATGTTACTTAAATTAGATAGCTGGTTGAACCTTTGTTCTTGAATTTAAAGATATTCTCGAGTTTGTGCCTTGTGAGCTTCATCCTAGTGGTATATCAGTTTGTTTCTGCTTAACGTGTGCATATAATAGTCTGATCTCCCAAATTAAAATTACAGCTATGGTACATTTGCAACTGGAGGTTGTGATGGTTTTGTGAACGTGTGGGATGGAAACAACAAAAAGAGGCTTTATCAGGTAATATTAGCTCAAGCTGCTACCTTTTCTCTTTCTCTGATATCATTAATTGAAACATTACAATTATGTACTAAAATTTTACATTTTTGTGTTATTATAGTATACAAAATACCCATCAAGCATTGCAGCACTTTCTTTTAGCCGAGATGGTAGACTGTTGGCTGTGGCTTCAAGCTACACACATGAAGAGGGAGATAAACCGTAAGAACTAATACATGTGTCTTCTCATCTGTCTCTCTGTGTACCAATATGGCAATGTCTAATGCATATGTTATTCATTTTGCAGTCATGAACCAGATGCCATCTTTATACGCAGTGTAAATGAAATAGAGGTCAAGCCAAAGCCAAAAGTGTATCCTAACCCTCCCGCTTAACTGGAAATATAGATGTTATTTTTTTCCCAACGTAGAATATTCCTTTCGTTTGGACATAATTGTAGAATTCCGTTTGTTTGGATATTCATTTATATTAGTCTAGTAAATCTGTAATGAATTGTCTGACTTGATACGTATTAAAAACCAGTCTCCTGGTTAATCACTAATGACTTGCATTTTGATATTTACATATGCTATATTGCATAAATTTATCCATTGTGGCACTCACTTTTTTTACATTGTTATTGTTAGGTATCAAAATTGTTTTAAAATTTTAAAAAGTAATTCGTTTTTTTTAAATATTACTAACATGTGGCATATCATAAGAAGTGAGTGTATGAGAAAAAAAAAAAAAGTGGGTGCAAAAATGGTTGTATACTTATGTGACCTAAATTCATGTTTTGTAACGAATTGTTTTCAAATTTAGTTTTTGAATTTAAGTTTTCAAAATGAGTGTTAGTTTGATAATTAATTTTATTTTCTAGTTTAAAATTAAGTTAAAACTTAATTCAATTTTTTATACTATTTGTTGTTTTTGAAAGAAAAAAAAGTTTATTTTTTCTTTCATTAATTAATATTATATTTCTTGACATAAGAGGAAATGAAATAAGAAAACAGAGTTTTTTACCAAATATTTTTCTTTTCCAAATTGAATTAGAAAATAAAAAAATAATTTTAAATACAATAAAGTTAAACTTAAAAATAAAATTCCTTATAAAACAAAATATATAGCTTCTTAATTTGCATTTTCTTTTCATTGAACAATGCTTTATCAACACTATTGATGAGGTTATTCACATTAAAAACCTATGGATCGATTAATGATAAGTTATGACAAAAGAAGTCCATATCTTCATTTGATTAGACCAACATCGTGAAGCTGACATAATATGTCCACATTCACAGCCGAAAACACTAACAAAAGTAAAACCAAGCTAAGAAACTAACTCTGATTCGCATGACATACGACAACCGATTGGTCGCAGAAGCATAGGTGCAAGGAACAGCTTAATATAACTCAAACCATTCAAAGAGGATCAAATGAGTTTAGCTTACAAACTCAAATTATATAGCTAATAATGAACTCTTAAGTTAATTTAACAAAATATATTTGTTAATAATAATATTTTTACAATTACAATAATATTATAAAAAAACAAATAAAATATATATTTTCTTCTTTTATAAAAACATAATCAAAATATAATACATTATGTTAAAGTTTTTTTTAAATAAAATTATAAATATATATTATTTTTATTTTATTTTTTAAAAGAGTAAATAAATCAATTTATAAATTGTTTATCTCATCTCGTTTAAAATTGAAATAAGTTAAACTTGACTCAATAAAATTTAAATTAATTTATTTGACATCTCTAAAAACATCTAGATACTAAGAACTTGTTTATTACACATTATTAAAGGTTCTTATTATATAATTTTTGTACAATTATTACGATTAGAGGTGTAGAACTAAACCACATTAAACATTTAACTTTTTAAAAATTTTAATTATAAAATTAGGTGTTTTAATTTTTTTTCTTTCATCCAAAAAATATTTTTTTAATTTTAAAATATAATAAAATTATAAAATTAAATTAAATATTAATTTAAATATATTTTATAATAAAAACATGTTAAATATTAATTATTTTATTAAAATATTTATAATTAATTTTTTTCTAATATATTATACAATTTGTCACTAAATATAATTTAATGAATGCCCATAACATGTGTTGAACACACATTCAAAGTGCTTAAGAAGTACTTAAGAGAGATAGAAATGAAACTCAACCTATTTTATAAGGATTATTGTATCAAAATGAAACTCAACCTATTTTATAAGGATTATTGTATCAAAATGAAATTCATGAGTATTTAAAAATCCTTATATGGTAGATGGATAAACTTACATTCATCATATCAGCTATTGCATATGCCTCGGTTTCAGATGCAACGGTTTCCATCTTCTCATTCTAAATTGGAAAATAAACCAACTTAAATACATAGAGACGATGAACATGACTACTGCAGTAACAATATCTATTACTATCCAATGCAAGATGAAGTTTGATTCGCAAAACCATGTACTTTAAGCACTAACCTGCGTTCCAGATGAATTTATGTACAAATAGATATGCTTAGAAGGGTTAATCATAATCCAACCACAAAAACTGAGCAACGAGAAGCTCGGTCACTGCTGGTATAATCTATAACAATCAAATATGCAAACATCAAGTACGAATTGCAATCAAAATTGAGGAGGATTTTCCATTAAATTCAGAAATTTAGACAAAATGATGTCTTACCGGCATGCCTAAATAGCGAATTCGAGCATCTAAGAGTAAGGAAGGCAAATCAGGAGGAGCAGTTTAGGGTCTTCCATATCCTCTCGCTCCACCACGATACATGCTTACACTCATACTGTATTTCGAAGGATGAGATACTTTCCTGACATAAGCACTTGAAAGCTAATCAAAATATCTAGTTAACAAAATAAGTTGCAAGATAATATAAGTTCTTAGATTCTTAAAGATGCAAAATGAGAAGTAACGAAGAGTGTTCTAAATTGTGAAAGCTTTTGAAGTTGTTATTAAAATATTTTGAATTAAATTACTAAATGTTTATGTCTTAAATCAGAACGAAAAACTTATTTTTGAATTAAATTATCCGTTTTTGAAATTTTCTGTTCTACTCTACGCACTTTTTGCTTCTGTTTTTGAATTAATTTATTCTGTTATTCTTTTTCTTTTTTAATTGTTTTTTTTATCAATTCTCAGCTTTCTTTTCTATATGATTCTTCTAAATAGGGAAAAAAAATTGAGAAGAACACTGAAAAGAAACTTAGAAGTAAAGAAAAAAAAGAATTAGAGAAGAAAATAGGTGCTTAATTAGAAGAAGAAGAAAAAAAAAGATAGAGATGGGCGAAAAAAAAGGTAATATATTATTACTATTATTATTTGATTGTATATTTTCTATTTAAAGTTACATTCTAACAATTTAAAGTTCGTAAAATAATAAATTATAGTGTAAGTTTATTATTATTTAATCGTTGTATCTTACGAGATAAATTTGTGTTATTCTCAAAAATCTATAGTGAGCAAAAAATATATTTTAAGGACACTGTGTGATACACATGACTTGATTTTTTTCTCCTATTTAATTTATATATTATTTAAATTTTGTATTTATAAATATTTCTAAATTTAATAAAATAATTTTATTTTTAAATTGTTTATCTGTGTATTATTTCTAACAATCTTAAGATAATTTCTCCCCTTATTTTTTGGACAAATAGATTATTTATAATATGTTATATATATTTGTTATGCTATATATATTCTATTATAATTACTATTCAATTTTGACATCTTTATTAATTTTTTTCATCATATATTTAATATTAATTTTATTAATTTTGCTCTTATATTAAATTACTTGTACTTTATTTTTCTTGATTTTATCGCTTTTTGTATTGTTGTTATTATTAATTATTTTATACAATTGTGATATTTTTTTAATATTGATATTTTATATTAAGTATTTTGTTTTCTTTATTTATTTTGTGTTACTAATCTTAATATTCTCTACTTTATATTTGTATTTTAATTTTACTATATATATATATATATATATATATTATAATTTAATAAATAAATAAATTACCGCAATGAGCAGAGAGGACTACCTCACAACTAGTGTGAAAATCATCATGCTAGGTTTATGGCTCGTGCAATAAAAGAAAAAAGAAAGAAAGAAAGATTAATGAAAAAGAAACTATTTATAAATCTTGTACATTGAATGCACAAAAAGAAAGAGCCAATAGAGGTTATAAAAAAATATCATTTATCTCATATATATATAAAAGAATATATATATATAATAAAAGAAAAAAAGTCATCTTTTAGTAGATATACTTTAATTTGTAAGATTGAAGACTTTATTATGGTTTTACATGATAGATGATATTTTTTCTTTTGAGTCTTTCTTGATAGGTCATAAATAAATTAATTGACATATTTGTAGAGTTTAAATATATATAATATTTTAAGTAAATGTCAATATGTCATTATATGTGTACCTCTTTTATTCTACTTATTTATTTATATGATAAATAATCAAAATTGAAGCTAAAATATGATGAGTTCTCAATTGGTTGTGTGTTCGTATGTGATTAAATGAGTTTAATACCTTTCATGGCTATTTATGAAAATTAAAAAAAACATCTGATCTTTATTCATTTTTATTTATTACCTTTTTAATTTCTTTCTCAGTTAGAGAGTCATAGAACTTAGGGGGAGTTTAAAGCATATTGTACTTCTATATTACTCTACTTTTATATTACTATATCTTTAGGATGAGTTTAGCTTCATTTCTTTGTCTAATGCTTTGTCCTTCTCGTATGTCAAAAAGAGGGAGATAATAATTACTTTCATGTTTTTATTTTGTTATGCATATAGATAGAGAACATATTTAATTAAGCTTGATTGGTATGAATGCACACTACATGATTATTTTTTACACTTTGCTTATTTTTATGTAAACTGAAGTAATGTACAATGAGACTTTCATACCAAGTTGTCATATGCTTTGTCAATATCATTTCAGTTACTTACAAGCTTGTCAAGTTGCAGTGAAGATAGATTCATCGGAGTATAAGATAGTTTCACTATGGAGTCTGGGATATCATTGTATTTATATCTTATTTTTATAAGTGTCATGTAGTGAGTGAAATTTTGCTACACGAAAATGCCAAAGGGGGAGTTTGTAAGGACTATAAGTGTTGGTTATTTTCGTGAATAAAATATTTATCTGTAAATTTATTTTTAGGTCTGCTATCAAGTCTATCAAGAAAAGTCAAAAAATTGCTCGAGTTCAAGATAGTCGTATTCCAGGTATATCTTTTATAACTACGACACATAGTATTACATTCATGCATTCAATAGCACATGTTTATAAATTTGAAATTATTTTTAGTGCTAAAATATTTATTTAAACTTGAATCAATTTATGAAATTACTAATTAAATATTTTTAAGATGTGTTTTAATGGACTTTGAAAAAATTAAGCCCAAAATACATTTAACTCTAATACCACTAGGTATTATTATTAACTATATATATATATATATATATACGTTAGGGTTAAAGTTGAGTGAAAAAAATAGAAGAAAAGCTACCGAAGGAGAAGAGGCGAAAACTCTATGAGAAAAACAAAAGGTTGTCGAACAAATAAAATCTATCTGTGCATTGAAAAGAAAAACTGAGGAGTAGAGCAGCAACCGCAGATTAATTAATCTTCTTTAAAAGTGATCCTTAAGAGTGATTGGCTAATAGAATGATATGTTGAGATTAATTAATATTCTTTAAGAGTAATCCTTCATATAAGGAAATCATATATACTTATATATCGGGCAACAAAGGTAACCTTACATGTAGTCATATATATATTGAAAGCCACGCTGGAAGTGAGAAAAGGTAATTAATATATATATACTTTTTATTTATATCGATTAATTTTAATTCTTATTGATTTGATTTTTAGGTATTTATATTAGATAATTTTATGAACTATCATGATTATTTGATTTAATTATTAAATTTCAAAGGATTTATTTTCATTGAAATTATGCATAATCTTTTTACTCTAGAATATTCTAGTTGATTTGATTTAAATGAAATTTGTTTTAAATCATCTAGTTATGATTATTCATTATTAAATCTGTTCTAGAACACACACGGGCACTTGTATTTTTTGTGCTAATCTTTTTGCAGTTAATTTGCGAATGATCTGATTGGCGTGTAGTTTATTGGAATGTTGGTCTGGAAACCGTTCACGCTAAAATTGAAAACTATGAAAATAGAGCACGGGCTCGTAAGTAAAGTACATTGTGACAGTATACTATGAAGGGTATCATAAGACTGAGTTTGTACTTAAACATTTGGTTTTCATAGTCGAAAGTTAGGTGGTTCGGTAGACCGGTGGTTTTCCTCTTAGGTCATGGTTGTGGCTTAGGTTGTTTCCACCTAAAAATATCGTGTGTTATTATTTTATTTCCGCAATTTATTCTTACGCAACATTGCATGCGTGACCGCTTTGTTTAGGTTATTAAATTATAAATTGATAAAAATTAAAAATAACCTATTCACCCCTCTAGGTTAATCAAGTCAATATCTTATAAACTTTCACTTTTGTTGATGATAACACGAAATATTTCTATGTGACTTTAATTAAAAGCAAAGATGAAGCTATAGAGAAATTTATTCTTTATAAAACAGAAGTTGAGAATCAAATCGACAAGAAGATCAAGGTACTGCGTAATGATTGTGGTGGTGAATATGAGGCATCGTTTGGTGAATTCTATGCAGAACATAGAATTATTCATGAAACCACAACATCTTATTCACCTCAACAAAATGGAGTTGTTGAACGTAAGAATTGTACCTTGAAAGAAACGATGAATGCAATGCTATTAAGTTTTGGGTTGCCACAAAACTTGTGGGTGGAAGTTATTTTGTGAGGTAACTACCTTTTAAATAAGGTATCTCGAAAAAAGACACATAAGATACCGTATGAATTATTTAAAGGAAATGTACATTTCTATAAATATTTATAAGTGTGAGGGTATCTTGCAAAAATGGTTATACCTATACCTAAGAAGGTGGAGATAGGTCTAAAAACAATAGATTGCATCTTCATTGGATATGCACATAATATTAGTAGTTATCGGTTTCTTATGCATGATTTAAATATCTCAAACATACATAAGAACACAATAATGGAATCAAGGAATACATCATTCTTTGAACATGTATTTCTAGGTAAATCTCAAGGAGAATCAAGTTCGTCTGAATGAAGATATGAGACTATGAATGAAGATAGTCAAAACAAAAAACCTGAACAAGAGGTTGAGGTTGAACTCAGACGTAGCAAGTGGGATATGATAGAAATGTCTTATGGTCTATATTTTTTGCTAGAAAATGAACCTCAAATCTATGAAGAAGTTGTGAATTCTTCTTAAGGACCTCAATGGAAAGAAGCCATTAATAGTGAAATTGAGTCCATTATGCAAAATCACACTTGAAAACTAGCTGATTTACCTCCAAGTAGTAAAACATTAGGGTCTAAGTGGATTTTCACAAGAAAACGTAAATAAGATGGATCAATTGATAAGTACAAGGCCATGCTTGTAATTAAGGGATACAAATAATGACATGGCTTTGATTACTTTGATACTTATTCTCCTGTGATGAGAATAACATCTATAAGAATGATAATTTCGTTTGTAACTCTACGAAATCTTGAAATACATCAAATGGATGTAAAGACAACCTTTCTAAATGAAGAGTTAGATTAAGAAATATAAAGAAAGAAAGGTCTATAAATTTGTGAAGTCTTTATATGGCTTGAAACAAACACCAAAACAATGGCATAAAAAGTTTGATAATGTCATGAAAACAAATAGCTTTAAAGTCAACGAATGCGATAAATGTATATATGTCAAGGATAAAGAAGATGATTATATTATCTTATGTCTTTACATTGATGACATGCTAATTGTGGATAGTAATAATCAAATCTACTAAGTCGATGTTGAATTCAAGAATTGATATGAAAGACATGAGGATTGTTGATGTAATTTTGGGAATTAAGATTTTAAGGATATCAAGTGGTCTCATTCTAAGTCAATGTCATTATGTTGACAAATACTTTAGATTTTAACAAAGGTGATTATGGAATTGTGAGAACACCAATAGATGTAAATCTACACCATCTAAGAATAAAGGTAAAAGTCTCTCTATAAATTTTAAGAAAATTAATTTATATAATTTTGTTTATATAACATATCTACTTCTTTTTTCCTCTTATATATGACATGTTATTAGGGGTGTTTATCACATCAAACTCGTTGATTTTATACTCATCTGATCCAATCTGACCATCCGATCGGATTGAAACATCCTAATCCGCAACTAATTTGATCACCTTTTAAATCCAATGCAATCCAATCCATAACTTATTCGAGTTGAATTCGATTAATCCAATATATCCAATCAATAAAATTAATTAACTATATTTTTGGTATTTTTGAATAAATTTTTTAAATTTTCACATAAATTATAACATAAAATTATTTAAGTTAAAAGAAATTTTAAAAATCAAATAAATATATATAATTAATTTCAATTGGATTGGATGAGATCAAATGAATCGTAGTGAAATTCATCATCTGATTTGATTCGAGAAATCGTCAAAAAATTAACGAATCAGATTTGATTGATCGAAAGTTTTGCACACCCTTACATATTATATGTTTATATAACTTTTCTATTGATTTTTATTTTTGTCAATAAGATTATATATGTATATATATAATTTTATCATTGCGCAAGTGTTCAATTGAATTTATCAAATTTTTATTTTAATAATTAATTGAAAGAATTTTAATAATATTACTATAAGTACACAACTAAAATATAAATATTAAACAAATCATATTATACTAATTATTAAATGAATATTTTATGGTAATCTTATAATTATATTTTTTGTTTTTACTTTTATTTAAAAATAACCTAATAGGTAGGAATGAGTGTGAAGATGAGTAGTTATGCTAATAACTATAATTATCTTATATTAGTTTCACATAATAAACGTCGAGTAATAATTTTTCATGATTTAACTACTCTTCTTACTTTTTGACACTTATTTAAAAAATATATTTAGTTTAAAAAATTAAATGTTAACATAATTCTTAATCTATTATAATTATTTAATTTATATTAATGTTTATTTTTGAATTATTTAGTACATGTTTTTGAGTAAAATAAAAAATATAAAAGTAAGAATAAATAAATTTAAATATTGTATTTTTTATTATTAAAAGTGTATTTCTCTATGTAACTATACGTATATGTATATAAAAAATTATACTAATATATGTTTGATTTTAATTAGTTACAATTTTAATATTAAAATAACTATTTTAATTCTACGTTTTATCAATTATGTTTATTTAAAAAAATTATTTTTTTATAAATTTTATAATTTTAAGTATCTAAAGTTAAAATATTCATCCTAACTAACGGTTCGAGAGAACAACTAAATCATTTATGTATTCCATACATATTATTATATTTTAAATTATAACCACCTTTTTATACTCATTTAAATATTTTTAAACCAATTTCTTAAATAACCATATAAAATAGGTCACATGAATGCATTATTGTTTAAAAAGGCAGGCATTAGTACGTTAACAAAAAGAAGAAGCATGCATTAGTATTACGCAATTAGGCTTTCTATTAGACAGTTTGGGAACCCCTGATACACTCAATTCAATGTATTAGTTGTTTTTAGTTTTATTTTTTATATTATTTTATTCTAATTTTTTTTTTGGGTGATATCTTAATCATAAATATATTTTAAAAAATATATTAATTTAATATAATTTTTATATATAATCAAATACATGTGTTTTAAATAGAGGATAATTGTAACATTTTTATCTTTTACTGTCCACAAGACATTAATACTTTCTCCGAGTATTTAAATGTATATTTTTAATACTTTGAATTCATTTTACGTTTTCTCATTCTCTTTTTTTCTTTTCTCTCCAACCTTACTTCTTCATATATTTTTTTAAATGGAAACAAACCCACACGTAACAGTTCCCAAAGTGTTGGTATGTGAAAAATACCAAATCTCTGAAATAAAATATATTATAAGAGAGTGTTATACATCGAGCAAGAATCGTTACTTATTTATAAATAAAAAGAATTATATATTTTAAAAAATACAAATGATAATAAATGTATAATTTTTCAACCTCTTTTCTTAAAAAAATTAAGACATTAAATTTCATATAATTTTTTTAAAAGGTAAAACATTAAATTCAATGAAAACTATACATAATTCTATTATTAAAAAAAATTATAATTAATTTATACATCACATTCTACCTCAATACTTTAAGAAATGATGATGGGTATATATGATTCTATTGTTAAAAAAAATTCATTAATTTATAAATCTCACTTCACATCAATAATTACGAAATAACATGAGTGAGGATTGTTTATATATGAGGTACTAAAAAGAAGATATGATAAATAGAAGCTAAAATTAATTTAAAAAATTAAAATATGCATTTAAATATTTAAAAAAAGAAAACAGAACACGACATCATACAAGTTTTGTTTTCTATTAAAAAAAATATAAAATTAAAAAATTGAACTTGGTATAAAATAAATTCTTATATCATGTTATTAAAATTAATTTATATAATATTTTGTAACAGATTGTATAAGATCAAATTAATTAATAATTTATATTTAATTTTTTATATGATTTATTTAAATTAATATTTTATTTATTTTATAATATAATTTTTAAATATATTAAATTAATTGTTAATTACGATTTAGTGCATGGAAAATGAATTAAATTATTATATTAGTTTCTAATCCTAATTATCATGGTTCTAAGTTTGAATAATGTAATATTTTTTTTATTTAATAAAAAAATACTTTTTGTACATTTTTTTTAAAAACAATAAATAAGATTTAGACACACTCTCTAATATTATAAAATTATTATATAATTATATTATTTTTATATTATACTATAAAATTAAATTTTATAATTTAATATATATTTTTTAAAAATATATATAGTTGGCGCCTTTGATACAATTACATAGTTAATATTTTCTTAACAAAATTCATTCTTCTCCCCCCATAGCAAATTCAAAGTGTAATCCATAAGAATATAATTTACTTAATTTGCAAGAAATTGGTAATGTTTTTTTTTTTCCCCCACCTTGAAGACAACTTGTCGTATTTATAGATTAAACAAATAAAGATAATAACTAGACTTGGTATAACACACGTGGCTAATAATGGAGGGGTTCATGTTCATAACCAAGTTTTGCTAGCTCCCTTAGCTGCCTTTTGGAGAGAGAGAGAGAGAGAGAGAGAACAAGCCAACCAATCATAACTACCACTACTTTATTCAATATTTTTAGAATGAAAAAAAATAAAAATAAAAGATAGTCGTAGACAAAATGGCAGCTAATGTACAAAGTCTACACGCCATAAGGAGATTTTGGTACCGAAATTTTTGTAGGTATATATATATATATATATATATATAAAGCTATGTATGTACCTAACTACCTATAAGTTAAGAATATTCGGTTTTGTGTATCTGTCATAAGTATTTCAAACGTAGAATGCTGAAATTTATGGCCTTTGGGGAGATGTATTTATATACTTTATTTTCCAATAATCACTTCTTCTCCTTTCTTTCTTTCTTTTTTAAAGACTTTTATGACACTTTTTAGTAGTTTTGAATTTCCATTCTTAGTTTTTTAGTTAACAAATGGTCCTCTCCTCAAAACTTTAAACATAAAAAAAATTATTTGAATTAAGATTTAAAAAATGTGTAAATAGTATACACTTAATTAAATCTAATTTGAACGCTTATTTTATTCATCACTTAAATTATTGATTATATCTATCAATTTTAATAATTTTAACTACAAAAATAAGGAAAATTTATAATAATTTTAAAAAATCACACTTAAAATCAAATATAAAGATATTAAATCATAGATATTTAATTAATTAAGGGATAATTGTTATAAAAAAATTACATTTGATATTCAAAATTTTATTGATTATGTCCATTATGTGTTGATTGTATTTATTTTATTATTCATATATGATATAAGTACACTAAAATTTTGAAGTTTGATCCAATAAAAAAAAATGAAGAAGATAATTATTTTTTTAATTATTGATTTATACAGCTACATTCTAAAAATAACATAATATTTGTGGCATGGGTTAACTTTAGTATTGTACAACCTTACATTAGTATTACAATGCTACATATAATATATTTTATTTATTAAATAGCTAGTTAAGGAGTGAACGTATGAGAAAAAAAATTACATTTTAATTAACCAAAATTTAGGCACATATCACAATTTTAACTCTCTTTCTTCTTCTTTTTTCCAAATATTAAGAAAGCATAAAACATTAGGATTTAACCGAAGAAAGTATTTTATTTGATATGAATTAGTCACCGGCTTTTAGTATATTTAAGGAAAAAAAGTGTTATAGATTTTTTTTTAAACAAAAACGATGTTTAATCTTCTAACTTTAAAAAATGTTTATTAGTTATTTTATAAAAGATATTTATTACTTATTTTATTTATAAAAAATGAACCATAAAAAAAATTTATTAATAATTTTTTTTTAAATAAATATCAGTGAGAATATTTTCGTTATTTATCGTCATTTTATCAAATTAAAAAAGAATTGGATTAAGAATATTTTGATCATTTTATATATTAAACAGTTAAATAATTGGGATCTCTCTAATAATTTTTTTATAAATAAATTTAAAAATTATTAAATATCTCTTTTTAGTATATTTTTGTGAATAAATAAATTAAATATCATATTTTTAAAATTAAAAAAAATAAATAATACCTTTTATAAAAATAAAAAACACAAAATTAACCTTCCACTTTATTTTTAATCGTGCACCGTACACTGCAGTTGTTTTTAATCCTCTTTTCTGTTTCCTCTAAAAAAAAGTAAAAAAAAATAATAAAAGAAAGAAAAAACCTAGAAAGAAAGAAAAAAAATCCTCTTTTTCGTTTCACCTCTGAGACTGAGAGTAGGGTGATAATTCAATGGTTTTTGAAAAAAACAAATGAAGCTATTGGATCGTAAGGTATAAGTAAAAATAATTTACTCTTTTCTTTGTAACCAAGTCTTCTACTTACAAAAAAATAATAATATCAACGTCAATTATTGAATGCAATTTTACTTAAATAAAGAGCACATCTTTAATATCTTGGTTCACCACAAATAATGACAATCTTTGATACTTCAATGTTTAAGTAAGTTTCGATAGTGAAAAAAAGAGAGAATATTAATATATCTTTTTACAATGCAAAGAGATGAAGAGAAAAATATTTAGAAAGAAAATATAGGTCTCAATGTTTTGAGTTATTTAAAATTATAAAGTTATGTTTAATGATAAACACTACTGAATGGTTTAAGAGAAAATATATCTACTAGCAACACTTACCTATAATGATAGATTTATATTTAATGTTGGAACTTTTTCTGTTTAATTATCTTATTATCGGATAATTAAGAGTTTGAATGTTGATGGTTTATCTATTGGATGTTTATAATATATTTATACTTATCTATTGATTCTGTGCTGACTAGATTGACCTATGAGTTATTTGCTAATTAAGACATCTTATATTGTGCCATATGACGTGAATTATCTTACACCTAAATAGGTCCTTATACTTGTTAAGCCTCAATATATAGACTACAATGTTTATTTTACTATTCTATCATCATCTCGGTTCACTACTTTCTGAACCTCGCTAGTGGTGTCAAGTCTACTCTTACTTGTTCATTACTTGCTCGTATAACAAATTTATTATTTTTTTCGACCACTTAAAACGTGCACAATGATGCCTTGTTGTTGGTGGTTTTTATGAATTCTAAATCAGACTCCTGATTAAGGAGTTATATTGACGTCAAAACCATCACTATTTAGGTTCACTTTGTTATTTTTAGAATGAGAACATGAATCCAAATGTGCGGGCTTTTAAGCCTATAGGTTACCCAAGAGCTTGATGAAGGATGGAGTGACTCATGAACGTGATTGAACTTTGAAGCCTATAAGATATAAGATGTTGCATAAAAAAAATTATTAATTTTTTTTAATAATTTTAATAATTATAATATTTTTTAATTAATAAATCTTTATTAATTGGAATACAAGGGATTAAATAGGTTGATTAATATTAAATTTGATATTATATCAGATATATTTATTTGGTATTTATATCTTTATTAGCTTCTTCTTAATTAATTTTTTACATGTTTAAATTAAATAATTTTATTTTGATCATAATTATTTGATTTGATGATTAAATTTCAAAGAATCTATTTTTATTGAATTTATGCTTAATATTTTTGCTCTAGAATTTACTAATTAATTCGATTTAAGTGACATATGTTTTGAATCATCTAGTTAGAATTATTCATTATTAAACCTATTCTAGAACACATATCGTCACTTCTATTTTTTTTTTGCTAACCTTTTTTTGCAGTTGATTTGTTAACGAATCTGATTAGCGGAAAGCTTATTAGAACGTTGGTCTGAAAACCACTCACGCTAATATTAGAAACTATGAAAATAGAGTAGGAGCTCATAAGTAAAGTACATTAAGGCAATATCCTAGAAAGTGTAGCATAAGACCGAATTTATACTTGAATATTTGATTTTCATAGTGGAAAGTTAGATGATCCGGTAGATTAATGCTTTTCCTTTTAGATCATAATTGTGTCCTAAGTTGTTTCCACCTGAAAATATCGTGTGTTGTTATTTTATTTCTACACTTTATTATTACAAGCAATTGCATGTTTGGTCGTTTTGTTTATGTTATTAAGTTATAAATTGATAAAAATTAAAAATAAATTATTCACCCCCTTCTAGATTAACTAGGTCTATTTGAACCATGCCCAGCTCAGCGGCAGCACAAGACATCTCAGGATATCCACTTGTGGAGTGCGGACTATGTCTAGATGGTACCAGGTTACTCCCTAATAAGGTCTTAAGGGCCAAAACTGGGGTTCAAAACCTGGGGAGAGCGAAAGAAACATGTACAAACTAGACTTATCGCCCCACATTTGAAACACGTGCAGAGCATCAATGCCGCCATAACCCTAGGCCCTATGTGGATATCCCGAGATGTATTATGCCTCCGATGAGTTAGGCGTGGTTTTGACAAGGTCCACATCTTATAAACTTTCAACATGGAATGAAGGCAAACAGAGTGAAAATAACTCAAAAATGGAAAAAAAATCAACACTATGTTACGGCGAGCATTTTTCTATGTCGTGGCCAAGACCTTTACGTGTCATTCTTTTTTTGTTGCATTGCAACACACTTTCATTGATGGGAAAAAATCCTAAACGCAATCAAACATTAATTCTAAACTTTAATCCTCAACCCTTGGATCATTATAAAAGATGATCTAATGATCCATATGAGGTCATTTTCCCTTTAAATAAACAGATTTTTTTCACAAATTAAGCACACAATTAAGAATAAAAAAACTCTAGCAGTTGCCAATAAGAGATAAAAAGAGAAAAATGGTTAAGATAAGATTAAAGCAAACAATTTTGTGAATGATTCAAGAGAATATTAGTGCTTTAAATCAAGAGGTTGAGTGTATCTCTTATTCTTCTTCATTCTTTATCAATTTTTATGTCTTTATTTATAAAAAAATTGAGCTTTATATACAGAATTATGTCTAACTAATTTATTAATCTATGAGTCTTATGAATCCAATTTTTATATATGATAATCTAACATTTTACCCTAATTTTTATTTCAATTTAATTACATTATTTAAATTGATTTTTATGCTATTATGTTTGCTCAACAATTAATCTATAAAGTTAATTAAATAGATTTGAGAGAATAATTTATTTATCCTTTTTGATTAAATAACATGAATGAATTTTAGTTAGAGATGTATGATTTTTTATGTGTGTGATCTATCATTGTTGATCTTTTTTATAAAGTTAAAAAACTAAATGATATTATTTTTAATTTTAGAAACTAAACTATATAAATGATCTAATATAATTAATTTTTATAATATTTCAATAAATATATATATATATATATATATATATATATATGAATAGATTATTTATCTTTACCCAAAATAGATTATTTATCTTAACGATTAGCTCAGGATGCGATATTATTGCAAATTTATCACTACATTCTATCGGATTTGAACTAAGTAATGATGACACCTAATTTAATATAAAATATGTATGAAAATTATATTTAAATTATTCATCATAATACATCAAATTATGTAACAAAATCGGAAAGAAAGAAGTATTAAGGACACAAATTTACATAGGATTTTGTATGAACACATTTATGTTATATCACATTTAAATAAAGATAAATGACAAGAGACACATATTTGTACCAAATTATTTATATTATATTACATGATAAAATTATATAAAAAATGATATTTTTTACATTTTAAAAATAATTCTAAAAGGTGCCAAAATAGAAATAGTTTGAGTGTAAAACTAACATAAATTTATGTGTTTTGGTCATCTGTTAAGTTTAGAAAGAAAAAAAAAACGAAAAAAAAACACATGTTAAATTGTTGCGATCTTGCTTGAAACGTTGAACATTCCCTTTTATTAATTTATTGCATCCTCAGTCTCCTCCATTCATGGTTCACAAAAAAAAATAAAAAAATTTAGGTTTACCAATCATTAGGAGGCTGCTTACTTTTCATAATATTATATTAACAACTAATTATAACTCCATTTGAAAAGAAAAAAAACACTAATTATAATTCTATTAGTTAATAATAATAATAATAATAATAATAAATAAGTATAACCCACCAAATATATATATATATATATATATATATATATATATTAATTTATATGAAAAATATAACTCAAATAATTAAAGTAATTAATTGCAACTTGTACATTGCAAAATCTAAAAAATGAAGGGCTACGATCATTCGTTGCTAACTTTTTTTTTATGAGATTTTACATTTGGTCTCATAATCATATTTGTGAATGAAAGAGTATTATAATATATAATTGTATTACATATGCCAAGGAATAAAATAAAAAAAGAATACATGACATATGAAATGTATTAATTAAATTAAGAGATCACTAAACATATGAATAATGGTCATACAAGACACTTGCTTAAAATTATATCATCTTTTTTTTAATGTAAGATAGGATTGATTTCTATACTTTTTTACCCCCTTTTTTTTTATATATGTGTTTTGTTTATATTTATTAATAAAAAAGATAAATATTCATCCAACTGTGAAAATTTTAATTATTATTTTTAAAAAAATTCTTAAATGATTATAAAGTATTTCAGCAAATTAGTCAAGTGATTTAGAATTTTGAGTCACATGAAAATCTGAAATTATAATATCTCTAAAAGTACCCATAGTTTCAATTTTTATAATTAATATAGCTATTTTTTATTAAAATACTTTATAATAATTTAAGTAATAAATTGTAAAAGTAATAAAAATATCAAATTAATTTGTTTAATACAGTATTTATCAACTTGATCATAGATTACAAATAAAACTAGAAAAATTTGGTCCACTTTTTATTTAATTAGCAGCCGCCACTCTACTCAGTACAGACTACAGACTAAATACTTATGCATTCTTTTATCTTTTTATATTTGGATAATTATATCAAGATACTTATTATCGAGTTCACACTTAATAATATAATAAATAAATAAATAAATAAAAGTCACGCTGAATAATATTCCATCTCTTGTCAATTAAAAACAAGAAATCAATTCCATTTCTTGGAATATATCAAACGTGTTAAAGAAAGGCATAATAAAGAGGCGTAGTTGACCACAAGTAACTACAGTCAAAAACTTTGCATAGTAATCCATTAATCTTATAACCAAACACCACTATTAAATATAAATATAAATAAAATTTATTAACAAATTTTTTATTAAATAAAATTATATAAATATGAATTATGAGAAGATTCATGTGATCACTCTTATTTATAATATTTTTAAAATTATAAATAAATTTATGTATAAAATAAAAAATTACCCTTAGATTTTAAATAATTTTTTTATTTGATAAAAAAAAACAAACAATAATTATAAGATATTTTTAAATTATTCTCCTTCTGATATCTAATACTAAATCCAACCCCGTTTAAAGTTAACCGCCTTAAAAATTTAAGATATATATATATATAAACTTTTACAAAACTAAAAGAAAGCGTGTTCTACACGTCATCATGAGTCATGACTCATGAGTTACGAACCAACTGGGTAAGTAATCCACCATTTCATTATAATTAAAGAGAGAAATATCGATGACAAAAAAAAACAACTATATCACCTAGCTAGAAACAAAGTTAAAGAAAGAGTACCACAGATTTGACTTAGAAGAAGTCCTTATACCAAAAAAAAAAAAAAAAAAACTCAGTCTTCCCTGCCTCCACTCCATTCTTTAGTTGACCGACTTCACTTCCCACATCGTAAATAAATACACCCAAACACCCTCACTTATTCTCACTCAAACACTTAAGTTCTAGACTCTCCAGAAAAAAAATAGTTTCTTCATTTGGTTCTTCTTTCTAAATTAATATGGCCTTAGAAGCTCTAAATTCCCCAACAACAGCTCCAACTTTTTCTTCCTTAATCCAAAACGATCATAAGAGTAGAGAATCATCTCTTAACTTTCACGAGCCTTGGATAAAGAGAAACAAGAGATCTAAACGACAACGTATGGATGTCGTAGAAGACCCACCAACTGAAGAAGAGTACCTTGCTCTATGTCTCATCATGTTAGCTCGTAGTGGCTCAAACGAATCAAAGCTCCAACCAAATCCACAACTACTTCCAATTCAGCTCTCTTACAAGTGTAGTGTTTGTGACAAAGCCTTCTCATCATACCAAGCACTTGGTGGCCACAAGGCCAGCCACCGCAAATCATCCGATGCGGTGACCGCCGTGGCTGCAATCGACAACGTTTCGGCATCGAGTGTTTCGACCACGACCACGACGGGGAAGACACACGAGTGTTCGGTTTGTCACAAGTGTTTTCCAACGGGTCAAGCTTTAGGTGGGCATAAGAGGTGTCATTATGAAGGTGGGAATAGTACTATTAATGTGGCTACTAATTCTGAAGGCGGTGGTTCGAGTCAAAGTCAAAGCCAAAGCCAGGGACTTGGTTTGAGTCAACAACGTAGGTTTGATTTGAACTTGCCGGTTTTGCCGGAGTTTTTGTCGGGTCAATTGACGCCGGTGGAACAAGAGGTGGAGAGTCCCTTGCCAGCTGCTAAGAAACGACCACGTCTTTTTGATCATGATAAAGTTGTTGCAATAGTATAGTTTCTCAAAATTAATGAACATTAATGAATTTAGTTTTTTTATTTTATTTAAAAAAATTGTATGTGTACGTACGATAGTATTTTTACACTGATGATGATTACTTGTAATCTCGAATTTATTTAATTAGTTAATTATTAAATATTTATTATTTTCTATCATTTTGTAAAAGTTTCAATATTTAATTTAAAGATTAAGATTAAAGTTTCATTATTATTTTGGAATGAAAAGCGATCAGAATATTCGTTAAGGATGAATTGGAATAAGAATGAATCAAATATTTGGATTCATTCATTTGATATTATTTATTGATATTTTTCTATAATCAAAATAAATAAAAATTTGATTCTTATGAAGTAAACATATTGAATAAGAATAAAGAATAATAAAAATTATAACTTTTAACAAAATTATTTTTTATTATGAATTTTAGTAATAATATTTATAAATATTGAAAATTTTAAATAAATTAATCAGTAAAAGTGATAAAAGTTCGATTAATATTAGTATATTTTTAATAAAATAAAATTTTAATAATGTTATAATAATAAAAAAATAATTAATTATTATTATAATTATTACAATGTAGTTCTAAAAAACTTGGTTATATTCTTTACACTCTACTTTTTTTTTAATATATGTGAGTATTTTTTAGATTGTATTATAAGTTTACTGAGGTAATTAATCTATTAGAAAATAATAACAAAATAGCATGAATCAATAACTATTATTTAATGTGATCTGAATTTTTATTATATTTGAGAATTAGAATAATAATTTAGAGTGATTCTATTTTTCATTTTTATAAAAAAAATTGATATAAACGGTGAAATTTGAATCAACTTCATTTATTCTTTCCATTTTTCTTTAATAAACATGATTTAAAATAAATAAAAAAGTGAAATTTTATTTTCAGATTATTATAAAATACCTCGCATTTCAAATAAAACGCTCTGAACACAACAAATATTTAATACACTTAAATATTTTAAAAATTAAGATATAAACTCAATAAATATTAATACAAATAAAATTATCTCATAGATAAACGAATAGTGGTGGAAATGACGCGAAAACAGCGCAGCTAAAGTAGGCAAACAAGGTTGTAACTTAGAAGTTTCCTAAACACCCAAATCAAATCAATATACAATAGTGCCAGAGGTTTTAAAAGTACTTTTAAGAAAAGTATTTTTATCATCAGCAAATCAGTATAGCAGTTTAACTCTCCATGTGCCACTACCTTTAATTTGGTATTATAAAATTTCAATATTTAAATGATATTAGGTCATGTAATTAGGAAAAGAAACATTTTCCTCCGTAGAAATTTATTTTTCTTGAGAAAAAACACTTATTTTGGTAATTTTTATTAATTGTTCTTTTAAATTAGTAGCATGCTTACTTATCAATAAACACAATTAAATTATTTTTAATGGATTTGTTTTATTTATTCACTTATAAAATAAACATTTAAATAATTAACACTTTACACAAATATTAATAATTAATTTACAAGTTTTTCAATAACTTAATTTAATATATAAGTAATTAATTTAAATATTATAAATACTTAAAAAGTCATATCTAACTCAACATAATAAGATTTTATAGAATTAAGAGTTACATAGATTTATAAAATATTAAGGATCTTAATTATGTGGGATTTAACAGCTCCGTTCACATCGATTGGTGGTCTTGGTCGATATTGGATGAGCGAAGCTCGGGAGTGAATGTATTGTCAGACTCTTGGACGTCGATGGGAGCGAACAAGTTAAGAAATCAGTTATGATATTAACTTAGAAACTCATGTCTAACTCAACCCAATAAAAATTTATAGAGTTAAAAGTTACATAAACTTATAAACCGTCCAAGATCTTAACTCCTGACTAACGTGAGACTCAACATAAATAAACTCAATTAGAAGAATTGTATTTCAATTATTTATATTTTTAATTTCTTTAATTTTTAATATTTTTTAACTTTATTATAAATTAGTAAACGTTCTTAATACATTTTGTTACCAAAGTCAAACCCCAATACACATCTAAGAGTTAAAAAACTTATTACATAGAACTTATGGGGGATAATGTCCACACTAGCGATGCACGTACAACCCATTAGAATTAACCACATAGATATGGAATTAATTTTAACCTGCAAAGATAAAATATATTTGATATAATTTTAACATAATATGTAAGAGAAACATTTGCATTCTAATTTTACTTATTAAAATAATTTCATCATAACAAATAATTTAAATCAATATTTATTTTACTTATATTTAAAAAAAATTAATTTAAGATAAAATAAAATTTTAAAACACATACTTTTTAGATAAAAAATTTAAACAAATTAAATTAAATATCACTATAATTTAGACTCACATTCATTATTAATATTATATTTGTATATATAATTGCACGTAAGTCTTTAATATTGGGTAAAAAATATGCTCCTAAAGTCCTACTCAATTATAGTTAGGGATACGTACTTAAAGATTCAATTGGATGTTAGTAGAATTAGCCTTACATAAAAATTCCGGAACGTGGGCCTAAACTATTTATCGGGCCATGAGCCCATGACCATTATAAATGGCATTGATAGGAATAGCCAGGAACATTGAGAATTAGGGAGAGACTTTGGATTATAGGGCTAACGTATCTTAACGTGATCAAAAAGTGGTCACAAGATGCGTAACGTGTGACGAAAGCTTTTTTTTTTTCACTTTTTTTAACGCAGTCTTAACAAGTATTGTTATCACTTGGTATACGTGGCATGAGAATTTTTATTGAAGATTTTGTAGGCACGGAGTATTAGTCAAAATTAATAATATATATTTAATTGTATATATTACATTTTATTAACAAATTTTGTTTTAAAATTACAAGAAATTTTAAATATGTTGGATAAATATTAAATACAGTATATAAATTAAAAATATAATTAAATTGTTGGTTTTAGTTGATGTAAAATAATAAAATAAAATATATTTTTAATTATAATATTGTATTTTTATAAATAAATATATAAAAATTGTGTAAAATGATAAGAAATTTGAGGGGATGTTTGACCGTTTAATTTAAAAATATTTTTTTAAAAATATTTTCAAATCAAAATAACTTTCAATATTTTTTTTTAAATAAATTGTTTGGTCATAGAAAAAAAAACACGTTTTAGAGATAATATCAATAATAACTCCAATTTTTGAAATTATATTACAAATATCTCAAAGGTTTTAAAAATATCATAAATATTTGTCTAAATTTAACAAAAGTTAAAGTGGATAAAATTAAAGAGTAACATTTTATATAAAAATGACATAAATAATAAAAAATTAATAAATAATAAGAATTCAATAAATAATTAAAATAAAAAAGAATTAGAATAATAGTTTATGGATATTGGAAATAAGGGTATAGAAAAGGTAGTCATTTTGTTAACCATAATAGATAGAGAATTAATAAGACATTGTAATAAAAAGTTTTATGAAAATGATATAAAAATAATTAGTGAAATTGATTATTAACGAAAAAATATGATACTAAAAAATTATATAAAATCAATTTCATTTATAGTTCTTTATCAATAAAGAATATCTAATATATATAGAAAAGAAAAATAGACAAAGGTTAAAAAAATATGATATTTTTTATAGAAGAAAACAACAACTCAAATAAAAGTATGATTACATTAGAAAACTAGAGGTATTATTCCATCAGAGTTTAAACTTTGTAAAAATTATAAATTTAATTTTTTAGATTTAGATTGTATAATTGATAGAAAATGTTAAAATTTGATTTATAAATTTAACAAAAAATAATAATATTTATAAATGTAGGGGAATGCTTATACAAGTAAGAAATATTTGGATACTGTAGTAAATAAAATATACAAGAAATTTGTTAAAGAAGATAAATGAAGATGTATCACTAAATCTAATGAGAACAAAATTGAGAAATCTAAATGACATTTAACAAATATGAAAATATGTAACATGTATTATATAGATTTCTTTATTTATGAATATAAAATTTATTATCATAAGTTACCATCATTCATGTAAAAAACATATAAGAAACTATTTTTTTCAAAACTTATCCAAAATATTATATAAAACTATAACAGAATGATAAAATAAAAGAAATAGAAAAATTATACCTGATATCTTAGGAGGAAAAATAAAGTCTTAAAAACCGGATAATTATAGATGTTAAGAAAGACAAGAATACAAGAAAATAAGAGAAAATGATAAAATCTATTATGATATAAGAGATTATAGGATGCTAGAAAAATACAAATATGACATAAAAATTTATAAACAAAAATATAAAAAATGTAAGAAAATGTAAAACACTGAAAATATATAAATTTAGAAATAATTTTTTTTAAAATATAAAAAAATGTATAACAAAGACGTTATAGAAAAATATATTTTATGATAAAAATGTATGTCATTTGAAAAATAATTACTACTTATCAGGGAACAAGAAATGTAGATGTTGAATCTATAATGAGGAAGGACATGATGCTAATGAATGCTCTAATAGGCTTTAACATAAAAGAGAACTTAAAAATGAATTTTCATAGAAACAATATTCTTAAAAGAAGCTTTTAAGATTAAATTAGAACCCATGGATGAATCATATATAGATGATACTTGTAGTATTTATCTATTACAAGAAACTGAAGAAGAAATAACTGTCTCAAAATATACATACTTTTCATAAAAAGATGAATAATTTGTATAGTATTACAAATATAAATAGTAATTATATTAAGGTATGATTGAAATTTAAATGTTACACAAGTTAAAATCTACAATAAATCTTAATAAATTCTTAAAAGATATAGATATAATGATAAAATGAGAGAAATTTCATATTCATACCATATATCAATAAAAAATAGAAATTGATTGATTAATAAGAAATAAGCTAAGCTTATATTGACATTTTACATAATATTTAAATGATACAAGTCTAACAACACTAAATAATGAAATCATTTATGTGTTAAAAATAAGAAATTTTTTAACTATATCAAATTATATAACAACATAAAAAGCAAAAAAGTGGTAAGATAGACACAAAACAGCAAGCTCAGAAAAAGTCTTAATGAAATTCAAGAAGATAAAATCTTAATAAGTATCAGAAAATTATTAAAAATAGTAAGTTCGGAAAATCTTTTAAATCCAAAACTAAATAAATTTAAAATGATTGGTAACATAAAACTAAGAGATCCTAAAAAATTCATTAGAGTAAAACCTATGATTTACACTCCAAAAAACAAGAATGAGTTTGAAAAATAAATTCAAGAATTATTAAAACTAAAAGTTATAATATCAAGTAATTTGTCACACTATAGTCTAACATTTTTAGTCTATAAATAAGCTTAAAAAAGAAGAAAAAATAAAAATGATAATAAACTTCAAAGCAATTAATAAAAAAACTATTGATGATAGATATTTTAATCCAAAGAAATAAGAATTATTATTATTATTAATAAAATGAAAGAAATATTTCTCAAGGTTTGATGATAAAAGTAAATTTTGACAAACAAGACTATATGAAAAATCTTAAAAACTAACGACATTTAATTGCCCCAATAACAATTCTAATAGAATGTTGTATCATTTAGATTAAAACAAACTCTAGGTATTTTTTAAAGGTATATGGACAACATATTTAAGAAATTATAAAATAGTTTATGTGTTTACATGAATGATATTTTAGTTTTTAGTAATAAATTAAATAAACATTATTTGAATATTATTAATATTCTACAATAATACATGAATAAATACGTCATGCTTTTTTAGAAGAAAGCAGTAATTGCTTAGTAAAAAATTAAGTATTTATGGTTATAAATTGAAGATGAAAAGCATAATCTAGAGCCCCATATACTAAATAACATCCAAGGATTTCTTAGTGAATTAAAAGACAAAAAATAATTACAAATTTTTTTAAGATGTTTAACGTATATCGAAGCATAAATCAAGAAACTTACATAAATATGAAACTTTTATAAACAAAATTGAAAAAATAACATATTTTAAAATAGACAAAACAAGATACTTGTTATATGGATAAGGTAAAATCACAGGTAAAATAATAATCAAAATAAATGTTTTATATTTAAAGAAGTCTCTTTTAGAGGCAAGAATTAAAAAGGAAGAATTTAACAGTTTAAAATCCACATTAGAGTCCAAAAACTCTAAAGAGAAATCCACCTAAAAGATTTATTCTAAAAAAGATAAAACTTACAAAGAAAGAATCCAAAATGAGAAGGAAGAAACTAACACTTAGAAAGAGAATAACAATTTTGAAAAGAAAAAGAAAAAACTTAATTAGACTCAAGAATCAAAAAAGAAAGATTAGAAAAAGACTAACATGATTTATAATGGTTTAAAACTATAAATTTACAAAAATTGGCATGAAGTAAGTAAAACTATTATCAAATTTAGTGGAATAACTAATAGAGTTTTAACTAATAAAATAAAACCTGAAAACAATAATGCAATTATAAATTGTCAAAACTAATTACTCGAGAGGATATAGTTAAAAGTTACTATGCAGTATTACAACATGAACCATCTCTACCGAGCAGGTTAAAGATCCTAGGAAAGACAATACGATCACTAATATTATTTAGAAAGACATTCATCAAGAATACATTGATCTTTAAAGACAAAAATATCAATTGTAAACCACAGTGGTTAAGACTCTATAATTTAGCTAGAAAATATACTCAAGATCATATCGAAGATATGAAATTTTACACCACGAAAAAATAATTCTCTATAAGTAATAAATTTAATATTCTTGTAAGAATTGATCCAACTTTTGTTTACAAAGTTTTTCATGCAAGTTTAATTGAAAACTTATATCCATAAATTAATTTAAGTGGACTAAGTTATTTTTCGAAAATAAATTTCAATAAGGCTATCAAGAACTTTATAAAGAAGATTAGAGCAGGTGACAAACCATTCTATCTTATATTTTTCATTTCTTTTATAGACCAGAATGAAGAAAGTTGTGTTAGTTCACACTATTTTATCAAATTAGATATTTTCAATATTAATAGAGAAGTTACAAAACCAATAACACTTCTAGTATTTTAAGAGGATAGTTGTTGAGTCAAATTTATCATGAATTTAGAAAAAATGATAAAAGTAAGGTTATAATTACATTCTTTAGAAAAATGACCCTCATTAAAGAATATGGTAAAAAATCAGTAAGTTTGAAGTAGAGATAAATCATTTATTTGTCACTATTGTAAATGGATACTTTTTGTCCTATAAAAGGAACACTTATTTTTATTAGTTGAACACAAAGCTTAAGTAATATCAATTTATTTACTCAAAAAAATATTCATCTAACAATTATGAGCGGCTTAGAATTTCTTCAAAGTTCTTAATGAAGTTTTATAATTATAATAGTTATTAATATCATTAATAAAATAGAGTGTAATCACTCTTTCTCTATTATCTAGTAAGTTTAATTTAGACACTATATCATGCACGTATGCAAGAGTTATACCATTACTAAGAGTATATGATAATTCTAATTCAATTAATGATTTTGAATGAGTAAATATTAATTTATAATATTTTTAAATTAATAAATAAGAAAATAAAAATAAAGAAACTAGCCACAAGGTCTGTATGAAAACAAAAATAAGAAAAATATAAAATTAAAATAATGTTCTAATAAAAAACTTAAAATGTTACCTTTAAATAATATTATACAAAAATTAACAACGAGTTAAATTTGATATGAAAATCATAGGAGAAAAAAAAATATTATTGGATGAAAAATTAATGTTGTTAATTATTAAAGAACATTAATGATATTAACTTAAAGATCATGGATATCAATACTATTTTAGAAAAATCGGGAGAATATGTAAATATATGTTAAAACTCATGGACTTCAGTAAAAATTTCTCCATGTATTAAATAAATATTTAGTTTTAATTTTTTTTTTAATTTTTATCTAAATTTTTTTACCATACGAGACATTTATAATTTAAGTAATATTGGAAATTAATAATTTTTCAAAGGAAGATAGATGTACAGCCTTTTGTTCCATTTTAAAAAAAATGTTAAGAATGAATGTTAACTCATCAAATAATTAATTAGTAGGTTGTTTATTTTCATAGTAAAAATATCAATACTTTAAAATGATTAGTAAATAATTAAATTTTACTATAAAAAATTTGAAAAACTATATTTATAATAATATTAAAATTTATAATAAAAAAATAGTATTATTTATATGCCATTCATATATTATTTTTACAAAAAAAAAATCTCAATTCAAATATTTCATATTGAATACTACTCAATTGGATTGAACGTCACTTAATCAGTTTCATTTGGATTTCATTTACTTAGAATTCATCTAGAAAAAACATTACTCTTTTTATTAAAAATACATTTGAAAACACATATTTATCGAAATTATTATATTGTAGCACTTGTAAATTTAAAAAGTAAATTTGATGAAGAAAAAAAATAAAAATAAGAAAAAAGTATAATATGATAAAATATTAGTATAAACCTTAAAAAAATTGCTCATGATGATATTATAATATGAAAAAAATAAAAATAAAAATAAAAGCATAGATATGAAATTTATGAAAAAAATAATAAAAAAAAATAAAAAAAGTTTAATTTTAAAATTTATATATTATTTTTATTAATAAATTTTAAATTATTAATATTAAAAATAAAATAAATGAATGAAATTTAGTACGAAGAAAAAAATTATTTATAATAAATTTATAATAGATCATAATTAATATAATGTAATTAAATTTATATATATTAATAAAAAATTATCACAATAATATAATTTTCATATATAAAATTGCTAAGTCTCAATTTAATAGTCCGCGTTACGAGGGCAGCAAAAGAAAAGCAGAAGATTGTCAGTTTTGGCGTGCATTCCATAGCAAGCTCCATCCATCGACTGTCTTCATTTTTAATGCCGCCTCCTCAATATTTAATCATCATTTATCACTTTATCTGACAATAAATAAAAGGAAAAGTTTAAGGAAAAATAAGTTGGCGAAAAAAAAAATAGAAAAGAAAAAGAAAAAAGAAAATTAAAGAGCTGGAGGAAATGAGAAAGTAAGTAGTTTAGTACAAGCTACTTGCTGCTAGTCCTACTATCACTACTAAGTAGCAAGACTCTAACTATTTCAGGTTACTCTCAACATTGCTTTTACTTAGAATTGGATTCTCAAGTTCTAAAATAATTAATTTCTGATAGGTGATTTTTTTTCTTCTCTTTATTCTCAGACCATTTTTCTTAGCATTTGGTTTATTCACTTTAGTGGGTTTTGTGCAACTTTGTTTGGTGGAGGTCTTGGTTGGTCCTCTTTAATTCTGTTGTTCCGCTCAGCTCTCTCTGATCCTTGAAGCAAATTAACGACTGACGAGAATGGTGGCTAAACATCTGGGTATTTGAGGCTTGGTTTTTATTTTGGTTTATTATCTTCAAACTCTTTAAGGGTACCCTCCTTCCATTTTGTCCCAACGTATTGCATTTAACAAGTTGCGAAACCAATACTTTCTAAATTTGATGAACGAGGTTCTTCGATTTTGTTTGCGGTTTACACGGAGAATGAATATTGGGGGTTGTCATTCTGTTTCTTGTTGATTATTTGCATATCTATTTCTTGCTGGGTTTTGAAGATTTTCGATATACAGGTAAAAAAGATCTCAGCTTTATTATTCTATTAGTTTTGTATATGATAATATTCTGTGGGAGATTCCTCAGATCTCACTTTCAGTTTGTAGTGATTTTTGTTGGTAGTTGATGTTTAATTTTTCATTACTGCAGTGACGTATTATGTAATTCTATAATCTTCATTTATTCCTATACTTTTGCCATCATAAAAGGAAGATTCTTGTTGTCTACCGTTTTGAAGGTTTACTCAACTGATACCAAGGTGCTGTTTTTCACTTGCAGATTTTTCCAAACTTCAATGGTAAAATAGGATTAAAAATAGAATGTAATGATTTATACTTGTTGGGTTTTTGGAACTTAAAGCGTCAAAGAATACAAGGAAGCATGAAAGTTAATTTAACTTTTAGGAAAATAAAATTAAACCTAGCAGTGTAATTAGAAATATAAAGAAATAGTGGAAGAGTGTGGTGAAGTCAGATTGGTGCTTGTGGGTGTTTCTGGTTTGAGAATTATTATAGTGTGAAGAGTCTGTTGGCTATGTCTCCTTAGCTAACTTGTTTAGCCCGCTATCTATGGGCTTTGCCGCTGACCAAGGAAACAATCTCTTCCTGTGTCTCTTGCCATTTAAGAGAACCTTTTCTTAAAAAATTTGCATACTACCTATCTTCTATTTCTCTACTTTCTCTCTCTTACTTGGCCTCTCTGCCTCGGTTCCTGTCAAGATTCGGTCATTGCCTGCATAAGCATATATCTGTCCTCTATTTGAGATCCCACTTTCGCTTTTATCTCGTCAAGTCCTGAAGGTTGGATATACTAAGAAATTTGGTCCCCACCCTACACTTGTGTATTTATTTCCATTTCTAGGATCCTTTCCTCATTTGGAGGTGTGCATTTTTAGTGGAGATGGATGATGGCCTTGTTAAAGTCTCTGATTTAGTGGTTACGGGTTGAATATTGAGGAAGAGGATTGTAAGGCTTGTTTTGAGGAACTTGAGGAGCAGAATTCTTATCTTGGCAATATGAAGTTTATGAAACTTGGATCAAAGCCAGACACTTTTCAGACTGATGAAAACAATGTCAGGTGAGATCTTGGTTGGCACTTCTATTTTTCTCTGTTTTACAGTTTGTTCTGATCACCAACTTCATTTACTCTTTTGGCTATATGGTTTAATGAGTTTTCAGGTTCTCTTTTTGTCCCTCGCATAAGTATATTACTGACTGTTATTAGTCCATGTTGATTGTTTTTCAGTTCACATTAGTGCATTGTTAATCTTTTGCAACTTCCCCCTTTTATTCTATTTACCAAACTATAATTGTTGTGGGGAATTGAGCTATGTTTTCCTTAGTAATACCAAGCTTTACCACTCTCCTAGACAGCGGCTGATTGTTTCCCCTTTTTATTAATTAGTAAGACGTACAATAAAGGATTTTTGCTAATTGAAATTTCATTGACTTGATAGTTGTTGTACCAGTGGCCTTGGCTGATTCCCTCTTGCATGTGTACGTGGTATGGGGGCAAGGGGGGTTTTGAGAAGTGAAAGTGCTCATGTTTGTGGATAGATTGTGCACGGATGTACTGTTAAGCAAATGCTTGTGTGTGGGCTTTTTATTTTTATTTTTTAAATTTTTAATAAAATTTCCCCTGTTTCTCTGGATTCATACATTTAGTGGTATTTTGTTTAGCAAGATGTGTTATCCTTTTATGTTCTCAAATTGGCATTTGGTTTTCATAAACTGTGGCTTATACTTGCTGGTGGGTATGTAGATAAAAGTCTTGCTACTCTTTTTTAATTTAAGAAATTACCATGCTTTCAATAGATAGTTATCAACTGAGAATAGATATGATATGAATTCTTTGAATGGTTTCAAAGCATGAATTCCTGAATCTCTACACTGAACATCTAATGGTGACTATCATCTACTATTTATTAACTCTGTCACGCTGTCCATGGTTTTTGAACGTAACATGTAGTAGTTCTTTTAACAGAAGATTTAGAACTTGAATAAGCTTTTCTCAACGACTGTCTCTAACTTGAAATCAGATTTTAGTTTCACTGGCAAAGTTGACTCTTTGTAATCTTGTTTGATTTAGTATTATGTGAGGTTAAGGAGATGCTGAAAAGCTTATCATGTCTTGTAGGAAGTTAAAATGGGCTTCAGAAGAAAGTTTAATAAATTAATTAACTATTAAGCTTTGGCCATGCTGCTTATTTGTATTATTTTTTTAGGGAGAGAGGCCACAAAAGTCTTCGCATTGTTTAGTCCCTCAAATTTTAAAAGATGGTTTTTAGTGCCCAGTTTTGAGAAAATTGATTAATTAAGGACAAATAATATTATTTTAATGATTTCTCTATTAAAATATTATTTTTACTGTCAAATGATTAAAAATAATAAAATACGAGCCATTAATAAGGGTAAAAGTGAAATTTAGTATGAAAATTATTTAAGAAAAATATGATAATAATAATATTCTGATATATAATTATTGAAATACATATTTTTAGTTTTTTAAAAATAAAAATTAGTAAAATATTAAAATAAGAACATTGATAATAGCCAAATATTAAAATTAATATTTTATGATTTTTTTTATATTAATTTCTATTTTACCATTATTAGATCAAATTTTATTCACGTTTTAATCACTTAACATAAATAATATTATTATAATAGAAAAATTATTAAAATAACATTATTTATCTTTTTTTTTTAAGTTGAAGGACTAAAAAACATTTTTTTGAATCTTCTTCATTAATCACATACTAAGATTTAATTCGAGGGACTTGTGTGATACTTTTCTCTATTTTTTATTGTGAACTACACATATTGTGTACGTTGGGCAGTTACAAAGGAAAACTTTTCTACCTGCAGATATGTTGCAAATGAGTTGGCGGCAGATATAATTATTAATGTAGGAGATGCAAAGTTCTGCCTGCACAAGGTATGTTCATGATAATGCGGTAAATACATTCTCTGCTTCTTTAGCATTTCCTTTTTAAGTGTTTCTTAAGAATTTATGTTGTTTCTGTCATTTGATAGTTACCATAATTAATTTCAAAATTAAGATGTCAGTGCTCTGCCACCATATGGCACGGTTTGGACTTCGGAATTTTTTTGAATATCATAATGCTATGATTATTTAAGCATGGTATTTGTTTTGTTGGGCATTACAATAGATTTAACACAAGTGTGCAAATTATGCGATACATTTATACAAAGGGTTCGTTCAGCACCTTTTTATCTTAGAACTGCATTTGATAGCCACTTTAGTTAATATTCTGTTACTGATAAAATGACAATCCGGTATGCAGTTTCCTCTTCTATCAAGGAGTGCTCATTTGCAGAAGCTGGCTGCATCCACTGAGGTAACTAGTGATGAAATTTATATATCCGACATCCCTGGTGGCCCTTCTGCCTTTGAGATATGTGCCAAGTTTTGTTATGGCATGATTGTCACCTTGAATGCTTACAATGTTGTCATGGCTCGATGTGCGGCTGAGTACTTGGGAATGCATGAAACTATTGAGAAGGGGAATCTTATTTACAAGATTGATGTTTTCCTTAGCTCAAGCATTTTTCGAAGTTGGAAGGATTCTATCATTGTTCTTGAGACCACAAATGCTATATTTCCGTTCTCAGAGGAACCAAAATTTGTTGGCCAATGCATTGAGTCTATAGCTTCCAAGGCTTGTATTGATGTTTCCAAAGTCGACTGGTCATACTCCTATAACAGGAAGAAGGTTCCAGAGGAAAATGATAACGACCCAAAATGTAATGGTATTAGAAATCGTTCTGTGACAAAGGACTGGTGGGTTGAAGATCTGTGTGAGCTTGAAATTGATTTGTACAAGAGAGTTCTTGTGAGTATAAAAGCCAAAGGAATACTAGCTAGTGAAGTCATTGGAGAAGCCTTGAAGGTTTATTCTTACAGAAGGTTGCCGGATTTCAGCAAGGATATGAGGCATTCTGGTGATGTTTTAAAGTATCTACCGATGGTGGATTCAATTGTTTGGCTGTTGCCTGCAGAGAAAGGAAGTGTGTCTTGTAGTTTCTTGCTAAAGTTGTTGAAGGCAGCCACTTTTGTAGACTCTGGAAACATTGTCAAGGAGGAGCTAGTTAGAAGAATAGGGCAGCAGCTCGAGGAGGCTTCCGTGAATGATCTTTTACTACCGACCACAGAAGGGGAAACAATGATGTATGATGTCACTACAGTACAAATGATAGTAGAAGAGTTTCTGAGGCAAGATAAAAATGCTGAGATGGAATTAGTGGAAGATGACAATAAGCTTCAGATGATTAGGCCAGGGATCTTGTTAGATGCTTCCAAGTTGATGGTGGCCAAACTTATGGATGGATATCTAGCTGAAATTGCAAAGGATTCCAATTTACCAGTAACAAATTTTCTTGATCTTGCAAATGCAGCTTCGTGCATCTCTCGACCAGCTCATGATGCCATTTATCGAGCCATTGACATGTATCTTAAGGTAGAGTACTTGTCTTCACCCCATTATCTTATAAAATGTTAAGGGGAAACAACAAAAATAGCATCCTTAAAACCTATAACCACAAAAATAGTACCCCTTATGTCAAACTCATGCATTTATACTTTTTAAAAAAAAGTTTGACACATCATTTCACATTGAACGTCGTCCAATTTGATGCCGTTCAAATTGAGTTATAACCATTTCGATTAACTCAATATTGAATACCATTTAACTGGACTCTGTTCACTGTTATTGAGAGATTATTTTTGTTATAAGTTTTGAGGTGGTGTTTTTTGTAATTTTCCAATGTTGTTTTATTTGCACTATTTAACCTGGGGCTGATAAATTAAATTTCTGTTTAGATTGTATTCCCATGTTAACAACTTTATGCTGCGTTTTTCCAGCATTTAGAACCATTTCTAATTGTTCTGTGTGTAATTGGTGACGTATCTAAAGTTTGGTCTGTTTTAATACAGGAACATCCAGGTATCAGTAAGAGCGAGAAGAAAAAGATATGCAAACTGATGGACTGCAAGCTCCTCTCAGTTGATGCTTGCATGCATGCGGTGCAAAATGAGAGACTTCCGATGCGAGTAGTTGTGCAAATACTATTTTTCGAGCAAATGAGGGTCTCTGCATCATCAGGCAGTAGCACTCCTGACCTACCTAAGAATATGAACATAAACAGTGCATCTAACGGGAGTTCAAAATCAGCAACAACAAACACAGAGGAAGATTGGGATGCAGTAGCTACCACGGAGGAGATCAAGTCCTTAAAGCGAGGGCTAGCTTCTTTAAGGCTAAGCAATGGAGTGGGAGTGAGTGACAGTAATGATGGAAACAGTAAAAGTGTTGTTGATAAGGCTGCCATTAGTAAAATGAGAGGTATACTTAAATCCAAGAGGATCTTTACTAAGCTCTGGTCAAGCAAAGGAGGACAAGGTGATAATAGCGGGTCCGATTCTTCGGAGAGTCTCGGTTCTGCGAACCCAGATGAAGCCAAGTCCACTCCTTCCAGAAATAGGAGGTATTCAGTCTCTTAGAAGAATTACAATTACTAGACTAAAAATAAGTTTTGAATCCTTTTTTTTTTCTCTTTTTCTTTCTGTTTTTTCCTTGATATCCATTAGGTTTCCTTTTTATGTTAACCACTAAACTATTATGATGTTTTTTATTTGAACAAAATGTGAAGTGCATATTGTTAAGTAGAAGAGAAAGCATTAATTATTTGTCTTCGCAATTGTAAGGTTACCCTAGAAAAGAGAAAGGCAAGAGAGCACATCAACCGTGATTATTAGTCGTGAATGTTTGAAAAGAAATGCTCAACATACAAATTTGTACGTACTTTTATGTGCTCACGGTATTGAAGCTTGCCTCGCCAAGGTCGTGTTTACTACCATGTAATTAAAATGAATTTGAATGATGATATTGATTTACTGAACTGCCCTTTTAAGATATTTTGCTTTGGGTTTTACACCAAAGCTTAATTGAGAATGATCACCATGTCTCACACAAGGTGCAACACAAATGGAAATATTCAAACAAACCTTTGAAATGTTACTACAAATACAAAGTATTACAAATATGAAATTTAGATTATGATCAACTATATATATATATAGAGGGAGAGGGAGAGGGAGAGGGAGAGTCCTTACAAATTCACATACCAAACCGAATACTGAAGTATAATAATACTATAACATAGATAAATCCTTCCTGGAAATTTAAGGACTAGAGGTTGATTCTTTTGGTAGATTTGGAATGTTAGGCAATGTTGGCTTAGGCATCTCGGGCAATTTTGGAATTTCAAGCTTTGGCACAACAGGCAACTTTGGTACTTTTGTGATTTCATTTATTGGTATAGAGGGAAATTCAGGTATTTTTGGGACTTCAGGATTTGGCACAGAAGGCAACTCAGTTGCTTTTGGGATTTCAGGCTTCGCTATAGAGGGCAAGTCAGGTACTTTTGTGACTTCAGCTTTTGGTATGATGGGCCACTCAGGTACTTTGGGGATTTCAAGCTTTGGTATAGAGGGCAATTCAGGCACTTTTGGTACTTCAGGCATTGGAAAAGTAGGCAATTCAGGCTTAGGCAGTTGTGGAATATCAGGTAAAGTTGGGAACTTAGGAAATGAAGGAATTTCAAGCTTAGGAAGCTCTGGTACTTGGGGCAATTCTGGTATTTCCAACAGATAGCGTGCCCCAAGAACAACCATTGTATTGTAGTTCATCACCAAGGACAAGGAGAAAATCAAAATTGGTAAAATGGGCTTAAAGTTGGAAGCCATGTTTTTTAATGCGATCTTTGGAATTTGTACAAGCAGTTTGTTTATTGAACTTCATTTACTCTATATCAGGTTTTATAGCCAGAGGAATTTCAAGTTTTGGCAAACTTTACAAGATTGATTGGTTGGAAAATAATCAATGTTGTTCAACTTCTTATACCTATATATATATACACACACTTTAAGACAGATAAGAGATATGGAAGTTCATCTAATATAATAAGTCTTCATTTAACAATTTTGAAACTTATGTCCAACTTTTTCCCATGGTAGGCGTGACCGTATTCCCTCACCTTCTGACGTTTTAAAATAACATTATACCTGGGTTAAATCAACCATGTTAGAAATTTACGTTAAAATAATAGCATTTTAATGTTGTTTACTACCATGCTAGATTAGGCATGTAAATTTTGTAAACTTCTTTCAATGCATTTGAGGCTAACTCTTACCATTAGAATTCTTATTCCTGGAAAATCCTTGGATTGCCACGGTGATTACTGGAAGTTCCCAAATGATTTTTTATTATTTTAGCTTCTTCTCTTATTTTCCTGCTTCTTTAGTTATGTTTGTTAAATTTGAACTAGATTTGCACTACTTTGGCTTTATTTAATGAAAATTTCCTTCCCCTTCAAAAAAATAAAATAAAAATAACATTACCTCGAATCTTGCTATATTTTCACAACATTACAAATCAAAAGCAGTATCAATTAGTTCTTAACTTTCCAAGTCGAAACAGCTATTCTTTGCCAATAAAAAAAAAAAAAAAAAAATCATATTACTCTAAATTGCAGGTGCCTTTAGTTATCTTGTATATCTATAATAACTACAAACAGCAAACTTCCATTTTGTTGAAATAGATTGCAGTGGAGAGAAGCAGAGTTCATATGAAAAATAAACAAATTTGGAAAGGGGAGGGAAGGAAGAAAAAGAGCCTGCTTAATTATGGCAAGTCATAAAGAGTGAGGACATTACATATATATATATATACATATCCTTTTTACCTGAAACGAATGAGTGCTTGTATATATCTAACTATTGAGAGTTACAGCCATCTTTCTTCTTTTTTTTACTACTTCGGATTCTAAGATACATCAGAATCAAATAGATAACAGAGAATAGCGGCAGGTTGCGAGGAAAAAAATCTAAATCAGAAGCCAAAACATGCTATTTAATCCATTGTTATGACCTCTCCGAGCTTCATCCACCCCGTGGAAAAATAGTTCCATGTAAGGTTAGTCTTAGTGAGTAGTCAAAATAAGATCAGTTCTACACGTGTGTTGTCAGGCAGCTGCTGGTAGTCGATAAGTGATTTAGTTGTATTATATGTGTTCTCAAACTACAATCCTTGACCTAATAGAATGAGCAATAAAATTATAAGGAAAGAAAAGGCACATAGTTTGTTAGAGGAAAAAATCGAATGCAAATTCTCACCTGCATTCCTGCTAAAGAAGACAAAAAGGCTGTGCAATGTTCGAGCATAAATTTTTCTTTCGCAGTCACTTTCACTAGTTCGGCCATCAGCAAGTTCATGTCCTCTACCTATCAATGACAGATGGTACCAGATCAATCTATTGTTACTTACCTTTAGAAACAGCTGAAGAAATACATTACCTTTTGCGAAAGAGAACATATGGAAGATGCCATTGCTTGCATTACATGAACTGCTGAACTTATAGCATCCTTCAGATTTTGATTATCCGCCTGATACAATCAAGGGAGCAAATTAAGTTTCTTAGTTGCAATGGTGTCAGTATGGAGCTTGTGACATGCATTGTGAATAAATAAATAACCCATAAAAGAAGGGGCATACTACTGTTTTTCCAACAACTGGAAGACGGAGAGTACTGGCTTTTAGGGCTTCAGTTGCTCCTTCCAATGAACTGGAATGATCTCTATCTAGAAGAGCCCATCCTTCCAAATAAGTAATCTACATTCACCAAGTAAACACATGCATCAACGATGACGAAATGTGGTTATTGTCAACAGAAGAGCCAGCTCATTGAATTAAATTTGAATCTTTTCCATCGAAATAAATAACCAAACCAATACATGATGTCCATATGTGTTTTCCCTATAATTTCTATCCTTGTTCAGGTTATTTTATTTTTAATAGATACCACCACTTTTTCACACATAAGGCTGTAAGAAACATGCCAGCACTAAAAAGCCTATAAAAGTAGAAATCGTCAAGAACAAGAATACTTGCCACATTTCTGAGTTAAAATGAACAATACATGACCAATCTTACCAGGTAAGTACATGTTGATCTCTTATATCATCAAATCTCATGCACTAGGTGCAGAAATGCACATGTCGATTTCTTTTGAACAGCCAGAGTCAAATACTTACTATAGAAAAAGAAACAAGAAAAAAAAGAAGAAAAAAAGAAGAAGAGAGGATGTAATTCATTTATAGATATATAAAGCTAAGAATCTTACTTGACCCTTGAAGATTGAAGTAAGCTTCAATTTTTGCCTCAGCAACAGTAACTTGATTCTTTTGAGTGTGGCAGAATGTCGAAGTTGGGAGATTGTTACCCATGCATTCCATATATTTTTCTGGAACCAAAACCAAATATAAGAAAATAAAAAACAAGGAAAGACCAGTAGACCATTAAACTTAATAGAGCTGTAACTATCCCAACAAGTTCGACAGCGAAGTTATTTCACTACACTACACATATTAATACTTTCAGTATTTTTAGAAGTAAAAGAGTCCAACTAAGGCAAAATCAAATTTACTTTTGAGGCAGCTATTCTTAAAACATGAGCTGAGATCAATCGATCAGGATCATGCTTCTATATACTTTAATATTTAGAATCTGGCCAAAGTTAAACATTTTAACAAACCATTTCTTTCCCGCACTTGAAGTGTACATAGAAGAACTATCTTATTGTTGTTGTTATTATTATTATTATCATTTTCTTTTTATTTTTACTTTGCGATGAAAACACGCCTCACTACCAAATAACAAGCACACAAAAATGAATGATTGAGTATTTTAAAAAAATGGACATTGCCCTTTGGTTTATTGGAGCACTAAATGTTGTCCACTACTAAATGGAAGACAACGTGCTTCATAATTGAGCAATCAACAAGAAATATGATACAATGATCTAACAAGAGATGAACTATGCTTCAAACATGACAAGATACTAAAACAGAAAGAAGAAGTAACTACAATACACTGCACATCACAATAACAATACCTCTGCATTCAGTTTCTGTGACATAAAGGTAGCATCTGCTCTGGCATTTACTAAGCGCCACTGCAGATAACGGTTATAGAGAAGTCTCAACGTGTGTGCATCAACAATACGATCCTCCCCGATCTTCCCTCGCCGAATATCAACTGAGAAACTGAGAATTGAAGGTGTACTATCACCACCGGAATAACTATGACTCAATGAACCACCAACTAAATTTCTAACTCGAGAAGGACTAGACATCCCTCTTAATTGTGATGATGAAGAAGAGGTCCATAGTTTACTTGGCGAAGCAGGCCGAGTAGTACCCCTAATAGGAGAAGCCATAGTTCTAGGAGAGGATAATGGGTTATCACTAGCAAATTTTTTAACCAAATTTGCTGTCCCTGAACCCCTGGACGAGGGACTACTTGGTAAAGGTGAACCTGGGTCCTGCAAACGCCTCAAACGGCTATTAGTCTCCTGCCAAAACCTCGCAGACACAGCAATGCCTTGAGGCATTGATTTTCTTTTGACAACTCCACCAGAGTCTTGTACACCTGAAGTACTGCCAGAAGAAACACTGTCTGTATCAGAAGCAGTTAGATCACAACGAAATGAAGGTTCAATCACTGAACTAGCATCTGGGTTTTGCACATCAGCATTGCCCAAATCCAAACTCAATCTCCCATCAAATGACTCTCTTCTACTCTCATCCATTATAGACTGTTGCAATGACCGTACGACCATCCCAGATCCAATCCCATTGAGCTTCTTCTTATCCCGACTAAAATCCACACTTCTTGCAAAAACATTTGAACCCAAATTCGCTTGCCGGGTTCTCGCCGCCGGCCAGCGATGTTGATCAGCTGGCTTGGAATTCTCCACCTGATCTCCACCACCACCATCAATGTCTTTTCCTCTCAATGGGGTAGTCCTTCGACGCTCAGGGGTATCCTTCCTAGAACCACTCAAGCTCGGCTTAGTCTTACTAATCGGAAGCGAAAAGGCCTCCCCTTGAAAAGAAACCGACAAACTCCTCGTCGAAGTGATCAAAAGCTTCGTTGACGCCGGGACTTCACCACCGGCATTACCTAGTCTAGAATCGGGAAGAGGAGTTGTTGGGCGAGGAGTAACGGGACGCCTCCTATCAACTGATTGGGACCGTTTAGGAACCGAAGAAGGCAAAGGGGTAGATGATAAAGTTTTCGAATTAGTGGAACGTGAAATCAAAGGAGATGGGAATCGTCTAGAAGATGTAGAAGATGAAGATGTGGTTGTGGTTGAAGTAGAGGTAGAAGTAGAAGGAGAAGGAGACATGTACCTAGAAGAGACTTGTTTTCCTCTGGGTCTTCTCGAAACAACTAGGCCATTGTCTTTCTCTGAAGGTAAAAGGGGAGGTCTTGAAGGGTTATGAAGGTCCTGTTGCCGAGAAGAGATCTTGGGGTTTGGTGGGTTTGTTGAAGCTGCTTCAGAAATGGCAGCCACCATCATAATCTTCACGAAATCCTCCTCACATTGCCTCTGAGAAAATGGGTTTTTGCTGGTACACACAAATCACAGTGATTTTTGCTCCATAATTAGTTAACCCATAAAACAAAAAAAAAAACAAAAGCAGATTTAAGAATTAGAATGGAAATAAGAAATCTTGAGGTGGTTATCGAGTGGTTCAGCATGTACTCGTTAATTACGCGTTGCTGGGTGTTTACAGAGAGAGAGAGAGAGAGTAGTTAAGTTGGTGAAATAAGCATTAGATTTGTGAGTGTAGAAAGTGTGTCGCAGGAGAGGAGAACTTTTGGGTTTTGGTTTTTATGAATCTTTGGAGGAACGTTATGTTATGTTATTGTTAATTAATTATTTATTTAATTCCACATCCAAACAAAATTGACGTCATATTTAAGTAATTATCCACCATTGCTTACCTACTTTTAAATTTATTTTTATAAATTAAATATATGTTAATATTTTATAAATTAATATATTTTAATTATTTTTTAAAAAAAATTAATTTATGAATAATTATTTTAAAAAAATATAAAAATATGATCGAAATTACTATACTAATAAGGGTGGGTAGATGTTTGTAGATAAAATGTCTTCAAAATTTGAATATTTTTTTAAAATAAAGTGAGTAAAATATTAAGATTGATTTAAAATAATTAGAATATTTATAAATATAATAATAAAATGATTAAAATATATTAATTTTAAAAAAATAACTAATATATTGAATTTGAAAATGTAAAATTATTGCAATTTTTTTTGTTACCTAATAATCATTACTCTTTTATGATTTTTTTTTTGTATTTTTCATTAGTATAAAAATAATTCATTTTTTTTAAACATTTATCCTCAACTTTTATAGTTAACATTACTAATATTATGGAATGATTAAAGGCGTTAATTTTTAATCCAATGGTGTATTTTTCTTTCTTATGGTTATAATACTAAATCGTAACTAGTTATTGCAAAATGTTAGTTGTAATTTTATGCAAATTATTATTTAAAGATAAATTTTTAATTTTCTTATTTAAACATTAGTTTATCTTTATAATTTTTTATGCTTATTTTTATACAAATCTGTGACTAGTTTTTTTAATTCATTTTCTTATTTATTAATTTTATAAATATTATAAACAAGTACTTAATGATTGAAGATCTTTAATTGATTTAGAATTATAATTATCATACATAAATTTAATAGATCTATCATGTTTTTTTTTTAATTTTCTTTTGTTACACTTATATATCTCAACTTGTTTAAGCCTTAATATCTTCTTAATAATGATGAACTTTTTACATCCGTACATGAAATTGTGTCAAATTTAGACTAATTAGAGAATTAAAAAAGAGTGACTACACTCCATTATATTAATAATTATTATAATTCTAAAAACAAACGAAGAGATTCTTAACACTTATAGTTTTTAGATATATAGTTGATAAATGAATAATTTTAGAGTAAAGAGTTTGACTGAAGTTGTGTCTAACTCAGAGAAATAAAGGTTCTTTTATATGAGAAGGAATCTTTGTTTACAATAGTGAGAAATCACAATTTTAGTTTAATAATTTACCTAACTTTCTGTTTTTAGTTTTTGAATTTAAGTTTTTCATTTTCTTGGTATGATTTTGGCAACTAAAGATGTGAGTTTTACATCTTTATTCCTCTTTATCATTTTCTATAAATAGTACTTTTGATGATGTATACGATGATGGATCTTTTTCTTCTCTATCTCTAATGTAGTCAATGCATTAATTTGTGATTCTTAGTAGTTTTGTTGGTATAAAAACAAAATATCTTTCTTGTTTCTTGACAAATTTTCGACTTATTACTGTTAAAGTTTGTTTTAAATTTACTAATTTTCTCATCATCTTCTTCAATTAGGGTCATATTGTTATGAGAAGTGATTTTAACTTTACTAATCGATTAATTTACCTTGACTTTCAAAGAATTATCAATTTTTTTGAATTTATGATAAATTTGACTTAGTATTTGTCCTATTAGAATACATAGTTTATCAGTGTTCAATTCTTTTTCTAAAAGTGCCTTTAGTTTTGGAGCTTCTCTATTAATGTTGGAAGTCCCTAATTTGATAAAATAGTAAGGACTAACACAATCTTCTTCATTCCAGTACATAAGTGAATTGGAAAATCTGAGATAAACGAGCTTGTTACCTACTCTGATCTTCTTCCTGAAGTTCTTGAAAGAGAAAAGGGAAAGGAGGGAGAGAGAAAGAGTAGAGAGGGAATGAGAGAGAAAGAGTAGAGAGGGAATGAGAGAGAAATAAAGAGAGAGGGAAGATGAGGTTTTTACCCTCATTTTTTAACTTTTTATCAATAAAATATATAATTCCTATTTTACCCCTAAAAAATTCCAATTTTTAAATATTTTGACTTCATTAATCATACTTTTTGAAAAAAATATGATTATTCCATCTTTCTATTACAGTTTTATATAATGTTTTAAATAATTTTTGAAAAATTATTTTCTTATAAGTTTCTTGCATATAATGTGGTAACTTATGACAATATATCATTTGTAGGGATTCTTTGAGGCTCTCCAAATTGTTTACCACTCTCCATAATAATGCATTCATTGTTTCTCAAGGTTTAACATCTATTTAGGATGGAAACTCAACAACTTTCTATGCATTTTGTCTTTCCACTACTATGGCCAGTTGGCCAATTTAAGTCTCAAAGTTTTTTTGAAAACAACGTTGGTTTCTTGTTAAAATTTAACATTATCAGTAGCTATAGTAGTTATAAAGTCTTCTAGAGACTTACATTAATTGGATGGAGTGGATTGTGATATTGGGAATGTGAAGTTACGTGTGATATTGAACTCTTCTGCTAGATTCCTCATTGAAATTTAGTTTACTTGTATCTCATGATTTCTCCTTGAAATTTCCTATTTTTTGATAAAAGTTTGGTTCTTTGGCTAAAATTTCAATGTGTTAGCCGCGATGATATTCACTAAATCCTTAAGAGACTTACCTTGAGTGATTAGACTTGGTCGTGGCATTAAGAATAAAAAATTAGATGTGATGTTGAAATTCTTTGTTGGATTTCTATATAAATGGCTTAAGTATTGATGATCTCATCCCCTTACATTATACATGTAAAAATATGCATCATTCCTAGGTCTTTGGCTTTCAAATCCAACCATAGCATTAACATAGTCCCAAATGCCTTATTGATGCTTAAGGTATAGTGCAAGAAATTCATCTTATGTAGTGAAAGAGTTCATGACTTGGTACACACTTAGGGTAAGAAGATACAAACTCTTTAAAGACTAATCCCAAAATCGCAATGGATAAAAAGAAACACAAAAAACAGACACAACAACAATAATAAATAATATAATCAAGCATTTATAGAACGTTTAAACAAAAAATATATTATTTAAGAAGTAGAAGCAAGTAACAAACCTAAAAGCATTCTAATCAAAGTTTAACCACTAGTATGTTGAAACATACACGACTTAAACTTATATTGTATTAGCTGAATAATAGATTATGCATAACAAACAATATAACACGGTAAACCCACGTAAAACTCTTATCTATATGGTAACATCTTTGTGTTGCTTATGAAAATCACTCGACAATAAAAAATTTACTAAACAAAAAAAAAGATAGTGACAATTCTGAAAGAAATAAAACCATTATTACCTATTTAGTCGAGAACTCTATCCAAACTGCCTATTATTACCAACACTTATTATCTCTTAAAAACTTGGTTCGACACACAAACTTGAGACTTTTTCAAAGCCAATACCACCCAATGTGGTTTGATCAGAAACTAAAGATTAGTAATGTATATAGTGAGAAATGTAAAATCCTTGAGTACCACCATCAATCATGAACAAGCAATAATCACCATGGAACCACTTTCCACCATTAACCTCAAATCACCTACTCATAATTGTTATTTTATATACATTTTTAGATATCAATTCATTTACATATATATTATTATTATTATGAACTAAAATTATTTATTTTGTATTTATTGAAAAAAAATTATTTTTAAGTTTTTTTAATTCTTTTGGAATTTTTATGAATTTTTTATTTTATGGGTCGATTAACTTAGAAAAAAAGTGGATATATTTCATAGCTTATTTCTATCATAATTTATCTAATCCTTTTAACTATAGTGGCTTATTCTATCCTTTTAACCTATGGTTCACACTAATTCTATCTCCACTAGAATACCATCAATCCTAATTATATCTTGATTTAATTTTTATCTCTTATAAATACAAAACAACATCATACAAAATATGAGGGAATATCACAACATAGATTTAGAGAGAGAATTAGAATAATAAAAGCAGGAGGCAAGAACTAAGAAGAAGATTCAAGAGGTAATTAAAAAGTTGAAGATCATATTCAAGAACATAAATCCTAAGATTTTTTCTCGTTTCTTTTATTTTTATCACGAATACTATGCTGAATTTATTGTTTTTTATAAGCAACTAATTTAATATTTGATTGCAGGTGATTTCAAAACCCTATATATGGATTACAATATTCTATTCAACTATTCTTGTTAATTATATATTAATTCTCTATTTTAATCTTTGTATGAATTTTTTTATTATTTAAGTGTACAATTAAATAATTAGATTAATCCATCATTAATATTGGGTATGTAATCACTTGATCAATTTAAATGATTAGCAATAAATTATTTACAATTAGAATTAATACTTAAGATAATTTAAAGGAGCATGTGTGTTTAACCTTGATCCAATTTGTCTCTTAAAATTAGATGATTTTGATAGGTTAAATTTAGAGAGTTTATTCTAGATTGTCTATTAGAAAAAGTTTGGATTAAGAGCTTATTTAATTCAACGAATAGGTAAGAAGAAGTCAAGGCTTTTGAGCTTGTGAATTTCTCTAAGTTAGTATAATCAAAGAATAAGAGATTAAGATATTCTTTTTGTTTATTTGTAATAAATGCTAGCAGTAAGGAGTGATCTAGAAATTATTTTTTTATTAGAATATTTATCATAATCTTTATATTTTTTTTTATCTTTATTAATTATTAGTTGATAGATTTAATTTTTAGTTTAAGAAACCAAAACCCCATTTTATTAATTTTAAACTTACTAACAAGTTAATAATTAGAAGTAGATATTGTTATTAATCCTTATGGGTATGAAAACTCTTGCTCTTAAAATTACTTATCACTTATATATGATCACGTATACTTGCGTGTTTTCAATCATGTCAAGTTTTTGGCGTTGTTGTGAGGTATTAGTTTAACAATTTTTCTAATAATTGCTAGTTTTTATTTATTTTTTTCTTCTTCAAAACTTTTTTCTTTATTTTTTTAAAATTCATTTATTTTCTTTAATTTATTATTATTAGTTTAGATTTATTTATTTATTTATCTATGAATACTAATTTTTTTCTTAAAATGTTGAAAATCAAGGGAACATAAATACATATATGGATACGACATACTCTACATACCCTACATACAATGAATTCTCTACACCATACTTTGAGCATTGATAAGGTAATTGGGACTATGCTAATGCTATGGGTAGATTTGAAAGTCAAAAGCCTAGGTATGATTCATATTCTAACATGTATAATACAAGATGGTGGATCAATACTCAAGCTAATTCATATAGAAATCGAACAGAGAATTTCAATATCACAAATAATTTTTTATTCTCAATGTCACAACATAATCCAACCATTTAAGGTAAATCTATTGAGGATTTAGTGAATATCATCACTACTAATACTTTGAAAAAATAAAAATAATAAAACAAAACAAAACATTGCCTAATCTTGAGTTTTGACTGGTTTACAAAACAAAGTACTTGGCAATGAGAGGGAGATTAAGCATTTTATCGAAAACAATAATTTTGGTGAAACATTTTAAATCATTTCATTTATCATTCATTAACCTCTCTACGCCATTAAACACATGCTTATGTGTCCTCGAGCCAGATGACACCTCTCTCTATTGTACGAGACTTGAGAAAAGGAAAAAGGTCTCATTGACGATTTGACTACTGAGGTTGAGGGCGTGACTTTCTATAGGGGTATGGCTCTAGAGAGAGTTTACCATTATGTTGACAACCTTCCATACCTGGCTTATAAGAACTCAAATGTGAGATAGTTTGAGATGGCTAGAGAAACTGAGAGTAAGCTTGTGGCTGAAGTTGAAACTTATAGGCGCGAGCTAAATAGTGCCTATGTTAAATATGAAGAGTCTGTGCGTGAACAAGAAAAAATGAAACACGATCCAATGCCATGGTTGAGCAGCTTAATTTGAGCATTGAGATTGACTATAACTTCGCCATTGATTCCTTTTAAAAAAGGCTAAGAATGAAGGTGAAGAGGAGGGATCTAAAGGAGGTGAAGAAGAAGAGCTCGAGGTAAGGGATCAATCTCGTGAAGAAAATGAACCTGAGGTGGGAGATCAACCTCGGCAAGTTGGAGATGTTTAATATATAATAGGCTCGAGCCAAATTGTTTTTGTAAGGCTCAACCTTCTTTAAATGTATATGGAACTCTCTTTTTATAAGGTTTGACTTTTATCTAATAAAAATATGATTTTCTTTAGAAGATTTATGGTTTCCTTTGTAGTTTATGCATGTATTTGTAAGTACATTTTTACTAATGGGAATTTAATTTGTAACATGCATTTATTGATGTTGACATACCTCCTGGTAATAAGGACGTTTGTTCAATTATTTATCCTAATGTCTTGCCTTATAAAAGGCACTACGGTTACTTGATGAATGATAACTGTATTTTATATAGTTATTTTCACCTATTTTATTAATTATAATTGCTATGTTTTCAATGTTTTTAGTTAATTTTAGTTTAATAAATTAATATTTACTGTTTTTTATATATTTTAATAAAATTAAATAATTTGTATCGAAAAACTTAATTAATTGCAAAATTGGGTCCAAAAATATAATTTCAAATAAAATAGTATTTAATTGCAATTTATAAAAGTCAAAAATATAATTTAAATTAAATTCGGGCTTGATTTTAATCATTAAAAGTTTAAAAATTTAATTTAAATTAGAAAAGGGCTAAACTGTAATTAAAGAAAGTTGAAAATGTAATTTGAAATAAATTTGTGGGCAAAAATCCAATTAATGAAAGTTTAATTTTCTGCGCAGGTGAGAAGAAACACGCGCCAATATGCACGCGCGAAACATGGACCGCCTGATCAAAGAAGTAGCGGCTGAGATTCGCGCGTGCCATTCATGCACGACCAGATCGCGTGGGTGCAAATTCGTTTACGTGGCTCGGCGCCCGAGTGGGGCCCACCTACCGCACAGGCCGGCGTGTAGGTGGGACCCACTTCTCTGACGCGTCAGCCGCTGTCCCCCACATACGCGCCTCTGATCCCGTGCGGCGATCTCTGCGTGCAACCAGTTTTTCCTCGAATCAAAAGATGCCACGTGTTCACTCTGAATCCGTTCATCAAATCAGAAACTGCCACGTGTCCCACTCTATTTTTTAGCCAATAATGTAATGACACGTGACATGTTATGATGAGCGCGAAAGCACAGGATCGCGCCCGTATGTGGCCGTTGTCTCCCATGCTTTGATGTCCCTGCGCTGTTTCACGCGTCCAAGGAGAAGCTGCCACGTGTCCGCGTTAATTCCTTTCAGCGAATCAGACGCTGACATGTGGCACACATAAAGAATTTAAAAAACGCAGAATCGGCGCCCCTGTCTCATGCGTGATTTATTTAATATTTTCGATACGCGTTATTTTATTTTTCGATACAGAAATTATTACGCGTTTTATAAAAAAATAAAATAAAAAATGTAATATTTTAGATGTATTATTTTTGGCTATAAATAGGAGATAAGATGATAGTTTTCAAAAGTTTTTTTGAGTTTGTAATTTTTGGTGTGTTTGTGTGTTGGCTGTGGAACACGTAGAAGCCATTTTTGGCTTTTGTTGTGTTCTGCGTGTGCCAAATATTTCTTCTAAGTGTTGTTTTAATTTTTCTTTATTCTTCATCTTATTTTTCTGTATGTGTTGTAATTTTTATTTTAATTTTATGAAGTAATTTAATTTTTCTAGGGTTGCATTTGATCTAAATTTATGATGCTTTTATTTTAATTATTTTTTATAGATTTATATGACGTTCGATTTGTTCGTTCTATTTTGTGCTTAATGCTTTTTGATTATTTACGAATCTTATCGAAACGATCCGTGGCACATGAATAAACTTGGAAGAGGCATTCGTGTGTATATTGCTCGTAAATAGAATGACCTGTATGATGAAGGATAGGAATATACCCTAATTGTATGTGTGACCATTTGAAAACTTAAAACGTAATAAATCTCGGTGAATTTAATTCTCATAGAGATATAGTGAATTAATTTAACGAGGTGTGTTTGTACGGAGCTCGGAAGAGATGTATGAATAAAATTAGAAGTTTTCGGTTGACAAATTAAATGTACTAAAAAATATAAATCAAGAGAAAATAAAATTATTTGAGTTGATGAATTTGGTGAAAAATTGCAATCCTAGATTTCTTTTATTTTGTTTTTAAACTCTTTTTCTACATTTGCTACAATCAACGTACGTTTTGAATAAAATCAGATTGAGATAATTTTAGTAATCAACACAAATCTCCGTGGAAACGATACTTTACTTACAAATTTTATTACTTGTGACCGTGTATACTTGCATGTTTTTGTGTGTTGTAAAACAAGCAACAATGAAACATTTCAAGGATAAGAGCTATCTGCTTTGAGAATTCAGCATATTTATTCCATCTTTTTTACTTGAGTGTTATGGCTTCTAATTGGATAAATAGACATCTAGCTCGAGCCTTAAGACAAGAGAATGTTAGGCTCACCTCAGAGGTGGTTAAATTAAGGGTTGAGCTAGCTCTCATCAAGGATAAGGTTTTTCCTTTTTAAGAGATTAAGTGCGAGATCGAGTCTTACAAAGAGCAACTATTGTATACTCGAGCACGCGAAAGAAGAATTATGACGAAAATGGTTGGTCTAATCAACAATGAATCCTACTGGGCTAGTTTTTACATGAAGCATTCTAAAGGCTTACTCCTCAACGTAATGAGTGTTGTTAAGGAATTATAAAATTTGATGACAAACTCGAGCTTAACTTCAACTGAGGTAAGAGGGAATATTTGCAAAAAAGTAGTCAAGATGAAGACCTAGATTTTACCTTTAGTGTCCAAATGCCTCAAGATCTTTTAGGAATGTATGAGTCGATGAGCTTTATATCAATACACTTTATGAATCCAAGTCTAGCTTTGTAAGCTCGATCAATATAATAAAATTTTATTTTATATTAATTAAAGTGTGTCTATCTTTTGGTCAAAGTGCTCTAACTAGTCTTTAACTAAGGTGATTAACTCTTTATACATCATTTTATCAAAGCCCTCTACCTGATTCCTGACCGAGGTCATAAACTCATGACATCAATTTTTAATGAGAGTGCTCTACCTAGTCTTTGATCAAGGTGATTAACTATTTATACATCATTTTGCTATAGCACTCTACCTAGTTTCTAACTGAGATGAATAACTCGTGACGTCAATTTTTAATAAGAGTGCTCTACTTGGTCTATGATTGAGGTGATAAACTATTTACCATCATTTTGTTAGAACGCTTTACTTAGTTCTTGATCGAGGTGATCACCTCGTGACATCAATTTTTAATGGAAGCACTCTACCTAGTTTTTAATCAAGGTGATCAACTTTTTATACATCATTTTTTCAGAGTGCTCTACTTGGTTCCTAACGAGGTGATTATCTTGTAACATCAATTTCTAATGAGAGCACCCTACATGGTTTATGATTGAGGTAATGATCAACTCCTTATGCATCATTTTGTTAGAGTGCTTTACCTAGTTCTTGATCAAGGTGATCATCTCGTGACATCAATTTTTAATAGGAGCACTCTACCTAGTCTTTGACTGAGGTAATCAAATCTTTATACATCATTTTGTTAGAGAACTCTACTTGGTTACTAACCAAGGTGGTCAACTTGTGATAACAATTCTTAATGAGAATGCTCTACCTGGTCAAATTGCTTTACCTTGTTTCTAAATGAGATGATCAGCTCATGACATCAATTCTTAATGATAGCAATATTGATTATCAAAAGTTATTTCATACACAAAGTAAGAAACCCAAGGAATATATTGAAATACATTAAAAGTTGTAATTTTTAGATGTCAAGCATTCCTACTTCTACTATCTTTAGAACCTTCGATGATTTTTAACAAATAGGCTTTATCTAGCATCACTACCTTTATTTGATATAGGCCCTCCCAGTTTGCACCTAACTTTCCAACCATCCATTCTTTCTTATTAATAAAGACCCTCCTCATAACCTAATCACCCATAGAGAATAATTTAAAGTATATGGCTTTATTGTAATAATATGTCACACTTATCTTCTGTTCAATCATTCTTTTCAATGCTTCATTTATTTTTTCCTCTACAAGTACAACATTGATTAATCTACTTGATGTGTTTTGGTTGTCAGTTAGAGCTGATCTCCTAGTTGTAACTTTTATCTCTATTAGGATTACAACTTTGGTCCTATATAGTAATGAGAAAAATGTCTCATTGGTGCTAATTCTAGGACTGATTCTATTGGCCCATAAAGTGCCAGGCAACTCATCAACCTATCTTTCTTTAGTAGTTTCCAACCTCTTCTTAAGAAAATGAAATACCAGCTTATTTGAAGACTCTACCTGACCATTGGCTTATTAGTAATATGGAGTCGAATGTCACATTTTGATGTTGTACTTAGCAATGAATTCTTTGATGTTGTGGCTTGTAAACTTCCTACCATTATCAGTGACAAGCTCTTTGGGTAAAATAAAGCGACAAAGGCCTTCCATATGAATCGAATTACCTCATTTCTTATTTTTCCTAGAGGCTCTACTTTAATCTATTTTGTGAAATAGTCTGTAATGACTAACAAGAACTTATTTTGACCCATTGCCTATGGTAAGGGCCCAACTATATCCAATTCCAACTTGTAGCATGGACTAATTACATCTATCGGTTGTGTTGATGGTATATGGGACAATGGTAAAAATCTTTGATATTTATCATATACCTAGGTGTACCTTGTGCAACCTGCTAACATTGTTGTCCAATAATTACCATATTTCATAATTCGTTGGGATAGTTTTTCCCCCTAAATGAGAGTCATTTTCTCCTTCATGAGCCTCAAACATGAATCTTTTAGATCATTCTCTAGCTATGCACAAAAGTCCAAGTCCAAGGGTTGTCTTTTTGTATAGCTTGTCATTTTATATCATGTAACTTTTGACTTAATCTCTTTTACTTTCTTTTGATATTTAAGTAGGCCCCCATCTTTGAGAAAATTAAAGATATGTGTGAACTATGGGTTAATGACTTCACAAATATTTTCAAAAAAAATTTCTACTTCTTCTAAACTAGCCTCGATAAGAATTGTTACATAAATTATTCTATTCCTATTAGTTTCATAAATGATGACTAAGGTGTCCAAAGCATCAGTGTGGCCATCCTCAATTCTTGATATTTTCTTGATCTCAAAGTTGGAAAATTTTGAGCAATATTTTTTTTATCTTATTGTCTTTGGCTTCAAATTTACCAAAGTATTGATTAACCACCAACATTGAGTCACTATGTAATACAATACTATTGACTCCTAGTTTTTTTGGAGTCATGGCACCAAAGATAGTCACATCGTATTCTGTGATATTTTTGGTTACATCAAAGTCCATCCTCACAGTATATTCGAAACAATTTTCACTATAATCTTAATGGTGAGAAAAATATATGATCAATCCAAAAAATCCAAAAAAATTGAGTGATTTCGATCCGAAGTTGGATCGAATTCGAATTAGATTTTATCAATCCGTTCGGATTCAGATTAAAAATATTCAAATCCGTATAATTCGATCCAATACGATATATTTAATATATTATTTAAAAAATAATAATAATAATTAATAAACCTAACCTAACCTATTAAACCTAAAATCAGTTGCCACTAGCCATCTCTTAACAACACAAAACCTAATTTTTTTCAGCTGCCTTTATCTCTCTCTGTTTCTCATACTCGATTGTTGAATCCACCCCCATTGCTGGTTTCAATTGTTCTCACCAGTCGTTGCTTGTTGTTCGGTGTTCGTCTATCGCCTATCACTGCTTGCTATTAGGTGTTTGCTTGTCGCCTATCCTTGTTCATTGTTCGCTCCTGTAGCTGTTTTTTGTTCTTCATCATCCTTCATAGAAGGTTAGATTTTTTTGAATTTTTTTGAATTTTTTTCCTATTTTTGAATTTTGATTTCAGATCTAATATTCAAATGATCTGTTTTGGCTGCTATTGATAGTTATTACTTTTGTTTCAAATGGATGTGTGAAGCAAGAAGCTCTCCTGAACATATTGTGTGATGTACTATTTTCTTATAGTAATTTTCAAGAGCTATGAGATGAAATTACGAGTCTGAGTAGAAATGTGATGGTATTGTAGAACAAAAATTGGGTGACATTATAGAAAACTTTGAACGGTCATAACTTTGTGCTGGGAGGTCCGTTTTGGACGAATATTTTTTGATTCCATGTAAAGTTTTGAGATCTAGGTACGCTAAATTGCCAAAGGAAATTTGTCACAGTTATTTTCCTAAAAAACGTTTTTTTTTTCATGCTTTAATTGAGTTAGAAACATTTTCATCCCACTTTTAAAACATCGAGGTCTATTAATATTGAACAATGAAGCACCAAAACCCGGATATTTTATGTTCACTTCATAGACATGTTTTCAAGCAATATTTGACCAAAAATAATTAGATAAAAATGTAATATATTTAATCCTCTGTTTCTCGTTGATTAAAAGAACTTGATGCTTATAACATAAATCTTTCGTGGTTTGGTGGAACAAATGTCATCATTGAAAGGTTTTTTCCTTCTTGGACAAGGTTTAACACTTGGCATTAGCAACTTTGTTTTATTTTTCATGCATATCATTGTAGTAGTATTTAAATAAAAATTTGTAGTGCATCATGGTTATTTACATAATTATAAAAACCAATATCATAAAACATTGTTTTATTTTTTCATGCAACTTTGTATTATAAATGGTGCATGTTAATTGAATATTTCATTCGTATTATTAAATTTTTAGTTATATTATATATAAATGTTCAATACATATTTTAAATCACATGAAAGCAAACATGTCCAACATCACCCCACGTCTATATGCATATTTTCACAATTATTTATTGCAAATGTCTAATATTTTTTTCTATAACTATACAGATAACTTCAAATAAAGATAAGGATACACATTATGTTATTGAGAAATTACCTAAAGTTGAAAGTGCAACACAACCAACACAAGAAGAATATTTTGTAAGTACTCCAATTCCTGACTTCTGCATTGCTTCTAAAGAAGAAGGTAAAAAAGTTTCCTCTAGATCTAGTAGTGAAGCATGGGCTCATTTTATCATAGAAGGGGTAGGGCAACATCGCAAAGCTATATGCAAATATTGTAAGAAACAATATAAGTATGTGTCAAGTAAATTTGGCACGTCAAATTTGCTTGCACACATTGTCATTGGATGTGATAAGTTTCCCGGTAGAGTTCTTAAGAAACAAAAAACTTTAGCTTTCCATAAGGAAGGAAGTCTTGTACCTCATAGTTTTAATACTGAAAAATGTAGAGAAAAAATGGTAAGGATGATAATAAAAGATGAATTTCCATTTATTATCGTATAAGGTGAAGGATTTAAGGAGTTTATTGAAGAGCTACAATCTTTGTTTAAAATCCCTTCTCGGTGGAATATTGCAAGAGATTTCTTGAATTTGTACGTTACTAAAAGAGTAAAATAGAAAGAGTTGTTGAATAGAACTAGTAAAAGAATATGTATTACTACTAATACATGGACATCTTGTCAGAATTTATGTTATATGTGTTTAAATGCTCATTTTGTTGATAATGATTGGAATTTACAAAAGAGAATCTTGAACTTTTGTCAAGTTCCAAATCATAAAGGTGATACACTTGGTAGAACGATTGAAGCATGTTTGTTAGATTGAGGCATTGATAGGATATTATGTATTACGGTTGATAATACAAGTTCTAATGATACTGCACTTACTTATTTGAAAAAATGTGTTAATGGTTGGGGTAATGCAATTTTAGAATCAAAACACTTGCACATGCGATATGGTGCACATATTTTAAATTTAATTGTTGATCAGGGTTTGAAAGAGTATAATATATCAATAAATATGATTCGTTTTTTTGTAAGATACGTGAGAGGATTACCAATTAGACTGCAAAAATTTAAGAGTGCTGCTGAAATGGAAAAACTTTCTACTCAAAAAACTTGTTTGTTTAGATGTTATGACAATGTAGAATTCAACTTATTTGATGTTGGATTCTGCAACGTATTTTCAAAAGGCATTTGAAAGATTAGAGATCACTGATTTGGGGTACTATCAAGAGTTTTGTCAAGATGAAATTAAACAAGCTCCAACTACAATGGATTGGGATAATGCTAGATATTTTGTCCAATTTTGGAAAGTTTTTTATGAAGCAACATTAATATTTTTCGGATCTTTGTATGTGACTTCTAATTTCTTCTTGGATCGAATTTTTTTTATTCATGATCAACTTGATATATGGAGTAAATGTGAGGATTATATTATGATGAAGATGGCTAGTGAGATGAAGGTAAAGTTTGACAAATATTGGGAAGGAGTAGCTAAAATGAATATGATGTTATTTGTGTCTGTTTTACTTGATCCTAGGCATAAAGAGTGTTCTTTACATCTTAGTTTTCTAGAATTGTGTAATGGGGATGAGATTAAGGCATCAATGAGTTCAAAAAGGGTGAAAAAAACTTTGGAAGATATGTATGATGAGTATCATAAAGCTTATTTTCCATTAAGCACAGAAGAATCTTCTCAACCTTTAGAAATAGGTACAAAAGGTTTTGGTTTAGAAGCAAATGCATTCCAACTTTATGTTTCTCATAAGAGAAAACATTTTAAAGAAGTTCATACTATGGAAAACAAATCTGAGGTGGAAAAATACTTACAAGAAGCATTGGTTGATATAGATGATGAGAAATTTGATCTTTTAAGTTGGTGAAATGTTCATTCCTCAAGATTTAATATTTTGTCTTTGATAGCTCGAGATGTATTGGCCATACCGGTATCTACTGTAGCATCTGAATCTATATTCTTTACTGGTGGTCCTACAATTAGTCCATATAGGAGTTCTTTATCTTCTAAAACTATACAATCCTTGAATTGCACTCAAAATTGGATTCGTTCATCTCCAATCATTAATATTCAAGAGTCACTTGATGAAATTGAGACTCTAGAATGAGGTATATTTCATAAACTTTTAAATATATAGTTTGAATATATATAGATTTATTTGTTATCATATTATGTGAAAATTAAATTTTTTTTATATTATTATGTTCATTAGCTCATTACTTATGTATATTTTTAACTTTTTAATTTTTTATCATGTAGATGGTATTTGTGACTTAAACCTTGAATGATTATCAAAAAGAGTTATTGTTATTATTAATATTTGGAGAGTGAAGTTAATTTATGTAATTGATATTGAATTTTTTGGAGTTAAATTATTACTATGTATATTTGGAGTTAAATTGTGTAATTGATGTTAATTTTTTTCTTTTATATGTTGAAATTATATCATATTCGGATTCAGATTTGTTCGAATTTACATTTATAACAGTTCGGATTGGATTGAATATTTCATAATTTGCTTATTTATGTAATTTTTTAATAGATTTTAATTAAAATTTTGACCTTATCCAATCAGATTGGATTCATATTTGTTCGGATTGGTATTTAAAGAAGATTCAAATTGAATAATTTTTGGATTTGATCAGATCAGATCAGATTCAAATTGTCTTAAAATTGGCGGATTCGGATTTGTTCAGATTGGCATGTATAGTGGATCAAATTTGGATTGAATAATTCATAATTTGCTTCGGATCGAATCAGATTCGAATTGACCTAAAATGTGCGGTTTCGAACCGATGCTCAGCCCTATGATCTATTATAATAACTCCTAGCCTTGCTCTTTTAGAATTGTGAGCATCATCAACGAACACCTATTATATTGGAATTTTTTTACAACGTGCCACAGACTTCAACCATTGGTTCATCAATGGTAACTTCTAGTAATTTGCTAAATTCGATAACAAAATTTTCTAGGGCTTGAGATTTTATGAAAGTCCTAGGCATATACTTGATGTCATAATCTCCCAACTCACTTGCAATATGTGCCAGTCTCGTTGCAACCTCTAGTTTTTCCAACACATTCTTAAGTGATTGTGAAGTGAGCACTATCACTGCATGTGAGCCAAAATAATGTCAAAAATTTTGCACCTCCATTTTTAAAGTAAAGACCAACTTGTCAATCGTTGGGTATCCACTTTGGGCATTAGTCATGATCTAGTTAATGTAGTAGATAGAGTGTTAGACCTTGTTTATTTTAGCTAGGAATACAATGATGCATGTTTGAAAGATAATATCCAAATACAAATATAAATTTTCTTTAGGGGTGAGACTAACCAATACAAGGGGCATGCTCAGGTGTTATTTGATTTCCTAGAAAGCTCTGCCACAATCTTCATTCCAAAAAATCAATGTGTTTCTTCTTAGCAAAGAATAGTAGACATTTGTTTGTACATTTGGAAATGAATATGTTGAGTACCAGAGTTCTTCTATTTAGTTGTTGGATTTATTTTACGTCACTTAGAGGCTTCATGTTAAGTATAACTTGTATCTTGTTTGAATTAGCTTGAATTTTTAGAGCAAAGATAAGATATCCAAGGAACTATCCTGAGGCAACACCAAAAACACATTTTTTAGGATTAAGTCTTATGCCATACATTTAGATAACATCAAATATTTCTTCCAAGTCTTTGATATGGTATACAGATTGTTTTGATTTAATCACCATGTCATCCATATATGCTTCCATATTCTTTCCCGATTGATTAACAAACATTCTATTGATCAGATGTTGATAAGTAGCTCTTGCATTCTTCAAACCAATACATTTGAGTGTAACATAAAGTACCATCTTTCGTAATAAAAAATGTTTTTTCTCATCTTTTGGGTGCTTTCTGATATATGATAACCAATATATGCATAAAGAAAACTCATTAAATTGAACCCGATGTTGACATCAACTAGTTGATCAATACTCGACAAAGGCAAATAGTCCTTTGGGTAGGCATCATTTACATCGGTGAAAGCTACACATATTAGAGGTGAACCGCAAGCTTTCTTTACCAACACAATGTTGGACAACATGTTGGATAGTCTAATTTTCTAATAATTTTTGTCTCTTCAAGTGTGGCAATTTGGGCTTTGATCACCTCATTTTTTTCACTTAGACACCTTTTTTCTGCTTAATAGGTCTGGCATTTGGATCAATATTTAATCTATAGGTTATGACACTGGGGTCAATTCTAGGCATATCTATAGGTTTCCATGCATCATAATGGTCTTCTACTATTAGGTTAGTTCTCAACTTTAAATAGTGGTTCTCCATTACTACCAACTTGTAAATCCTCAATCCCACTTTAATCCATTGATTCTAATAAGCACTTACCTCTGGGTCATTTTTGAGGTGACTCACACTGTAATTATTGCTTTGGAACCACTTCCTTTATTGTAGCATTATAACATCTTCTAGCTTTCTTTTGGTCTCTCCTTATCTCTTTTATGCCCTCCTATGTTTGGTATTTGATGAATTGATGAAAGTTTGATGGAACTTAATTCATCTTATGTATCCATGCTCTTCCTAAAATGGCATTGTAGTGGACTGGGACATCATACCACAAAATTGGTCATAAAAATTGACCTGGTTACCATAATTGGTAACATCACAGTTCCAACAGCATATGTTGTACTGATATTGAATCCCACTAATGGTAACTCCTTCTTTATGATGTTACAATCATTCACCCTTAACTCCTTCATTGTAGTGAGGAAAAAAAGATCAATTGAACTCTCAGTATCAATTAAGATTATCCAATCATCGCATGACCCTACCCATAGGGTGACCACTAACGGATCTTGTTGTCTGTTTTGCAGAACATAAAAACGTGAAAGCATACACGGTCACAAGTAATAATATTTGATAAGTAAGTTATCGTTCCCACGGAAATTTGTTACTATAGTTTATTGAGTACTAAAATTATCTCTCTCTGATTTTATTCAAAACGATCGTTGATTGTAACAAATTTAAGAAAAGAGTTTTATAAAAAATTAAAAGAAATCTAGGATTGCAATTTTTCACTAAATTAATCAACTCAAATCATATTATTTTCTTTTGATTTATATTTTTTAGTACATTTAATTTGTCAACCGAAAACTTCTAATTTTATTCATACATCTCTTCCGAGCTCCGTACAAACACACCTCGTTAAATTAATTCACTATATTCCTATGAGAATTAAATTCACCAAGATTCATTACGTTCTAAGTTCTCAAATGGTCACACATACAATTAGGGTATATTCCTATCCTTCATCATACATGTCATTCTATCTATGAGCAATATACACAAAAATGCTTCTTCCAAGTTTATTTATGTGCCACGGATCATTTGATAAAATTCGTAAATAATCAAAAGCATTAAGCACAAAATAGAATAAACAACTCAAACGTCTTATAAATCGTTCAAAAATAACAAAAATAAAAGAATCATAAATTTAGATCAAATGCAACCCTAGAAAAATTAAATTACTTCATAAATTTAAAATAAAAATTACAACACATACAGAAAAATTAGATGAAGAATAAGGAAAATTAAAACATAAATATTTGGCACACGCAGAACACAACAAAAGCCAAAAAAATGGCTTCTGCGTGTTCTGCAGTCCAAAACCGAACAACACAAAAATTCTCAAAAACTAAACACTCCAAAACTCTCCAAAACGTTTTTTACTCTATCATTTTATCTCCTATTTATAGCTAAAAAAATACATCTAAAATATTACATTTTTTATTTTCTTTTTTAAAAAATAAACGCATAAAAATTTGTATCGAAAAATAAAAATCACGCGTATCGATTTTCGATATCTAAAATGTTTTTTTAAAATCACGCGTACACATAGAGCGTCGTTCGGATTTTTTTAATTCAAAGTGCATGCCACGTGTCAACGTCTGATTTGCTGCAAGGATTTAATGCGGACACGTGGCAACATTTCATTGGCTTCGGGAAACGGGCGCACGATAGATTGTCGCACGGGAGACAACGGCTGCAACGCGGGCTGATCCTGCGCTTTCGCGATCATCGTAACATGACACGTGTCATCACATGACTGGCTGAAAAAATGAGTGGGACACGTGGCATCTTCTAATTCGCTGAGAGGGTTAGTGCAGACACGTGGCATCATTTCATTCGCTGAAGATTCGGTTGCACGCAGAGATCAGCTCACAAGATCATAGGCGCGCGTAACGTGGGAGACAGCGGCTGGACGCGTCAGACACGTGGGTCCCACCTGCACGTCGGCCTGCGCTGTAGGTGGGCCCCACTCAGGCGCCGAGCCGCGTGAAAGATAAGATCTGTACCCACGCGATTTGGTCGGGTGTGAAAAGGACGCGCGTATCGTAGCCGTTTCTTTTTTGATCGGACGACCCGCGTTTCGCGCGTGCTGTATGACGTGTGGATTCTTCTCACCTGTGCAGAAAATTAAACTTTAATTAATTTCATTTTGGCCCAAAATTTAATTCAAATTACAATTTCAACTTTCTTTAATTACAGTTTAGCCCTTTTCTAATTTAAATTAAATTTTTAAACTTTTAATAATTAAAATTAAGCCTGATATTAATTTAAATTATATTTTTGACTTTTATAAATTGCAATTAAACACACTTTTATTTTAAATTATATTTTTGGACACAAATTTGCAATTAAGTACGTTTTCGATACAAATTATTTAATTTTCTTAAAATATATAAAAAATAGTAAATACTAATTTATTAAACTGAAATTAACTAAAAACATAAAAATTATAATTAATAAAATAGATGAAAATAACTATATAAAATACAGTTATCAGATCTCCATGAGGGCTCAGGTCTCATCATCATTGGTGAAAGTGATTAAGATAAAGGGTGATCCTTTATACAAATTATAAACTTGAGTAGCTTCACGTACTTCCTGAGTATATCTTTTACGTACATTATTGGAGGTTCCATTAAACTCAAGCCTTCCATGTATGGTATTAATGGTCCTCACAATGTCTTCATTTCATGGCTCTACCCTATTAATAGGTAGAGCATGCAATCTTAAAGTTTCTCATTGGGGTTGACAGTCTGATATTTTGTTATCATTTCCTATAAGATCGCGCAAGTATCCTCTCGACAACAAATCCTTTATTTTCCTTTTCTAATTCTTGCAATCTTGTGTTTCATGTCTTATTGATAAGTGCTTAAAAAGCACTAAAATTACCATTATTTTTATTATTTTTACGTATTTTCGTTTCAAAAATAATTTAAAAACTCAAAAAATAATACTGGAGGCAAAACATCACAAATATGTTGAGAAAAAATAAGGAAGTCAAAAAAATGAAAAAATAGACAAAACTATCCAACCGTGCGCATCACGCTAGAAGTCTGCGTGCAGCCGGGCACATTCGTGCTCATTCAAGCTGCAAGTCTGTGCGTAGCCATGCCCATTCACCCTATAATTATGTCCACAGCTGCACTGACATCATTCCAAATTTCTGTGTGCATCAACGCCTACATCAGCACCCAATCACGTAGCAAATCCTGCGCATGTCAAAGTATTTTCAACCTCAAATCCCACCCAATCGCATGCCAGCCTGTCCAATACGAGTCTATCATCATTTTTTAAGATATTTTCCACTTTTTTAGCCTTTTCCTCACCTATAAAAAGCCTTTCTCCCTCTAGAAATTTTTCATAGTTTTTTTTAGTTTTTAGTTTTAAATTTCTTCTCTTTTTGAGAAGAACTAGCTATGATTTTATAGATTTTTAGTTTTTGATTCAATAAACAAAAATGCAAATCCGTTTGGAGGTAAAGTAACCAATTAGAATCAAAGTTCTGTAAGGATTCTTTTGAGGTATAATTTTAAAATGAATTCTTTATAGTTATTTTTATGTTTTATTTTTATATGTTATAATTAATTTGTTTGTGATTAAATTTAACATGACAGGTTGTTCCCTCATATTTGGTGGTCATCTAATGTTTTTTTCATTCTCCATCCTTGATACATTTTGGGCTAAGCTTACTCTTAAAGGTGGACTTCTAAAATGTGATTATGATCTACCCTAAGGTCCAAGATTTCTTGACCATTTGCCTCCCCTTCTGTGGTTTAGGGCAAAACACATTTTTTTTGTTGACCATTATATCATGAGTTACTTTATCTACGCTTATCCTTCTATTTTATTCTTTATATGCAGCCTCCATAATAGTCTTGTTCTTTCTATCTAACTTCAGCTCTTTCTTGAGATTAACAAACTTTCTAGCCTTTCCATAAGCATCTCTTGTTGTATGTGACACAGTCTTGGTTAATTTAGTAAATAAAAATAAATTTCTCAAAAAGACTTTGCATGAATGCCTCTATTGCAATAGAACTGGGATGATCCACAATTATCAACTTTTCTTCTCTAAACCTCCTTATGTATTCCTCTATTAACTCGTCATTTCCTTGAGTGATTAAGAAAAGATGATGAGATTCCCTCCTTATAGGCTTGTTACTGGCATAGTTGATGATGAACAACTTGTAAAATTGAGAGAAAGTAGTTATAGTATAAGACGCCAAGTTATTAAACCATTTTTTAGCACCATCACATATAGTATCTATAAAGACTTTACACAACATAGCATCTATCTTATTTCGAGTGAGACTCACAGAGCTATGGCTATTTTGAAATGGAAGACATGAATCACAAGATCCTTTATTCCTTGATAGTTTGGAAACTTAGGGGCACTAAATTTAGTGGGGGGTTCACTGCTCTTTATTTTGTCATAGAAAGGGGAGACACACAGCTATTCACAATCTCTATCCATATCATAATGTGATTTACCCTTATTCTACCTCTAGTTGGTTTCCTTGAAGGCCTCGTCTTACTTTCTATTTGTTTCTTTTAGGGCTTGGAAACGTGTTTTATACAACCTCATTTCCTCGAATAATTGCTCATTGTTGTGTCGGATTGCATTTTTCCTTTGAGTTGGTTATGCCTCAACTCCTCTAGAATTGTGTTGTTGGATATCTTCCATTATGTTTTCAGCTCTCGCAGGTTCATTTCTCCTTGGAATCAACTCAATTTCCTCAACCAAGTCATTAACTCGACTTAGATGGGGAGCTGTATCTACTCGGGCACGTAGCATTCTATTTTCTCTTCTCATTTCCTCGAGCTCTCTTCTGAGCTCATGGAGTTACTATGCCAAATCTTGTTAAGGTTTGACCTCATCTAGTAAATCGAATTGTGGTTTGTTTCAAGCTTATTCATGTGCTGGTGGGAAACCATTTCATTAGCTAGCCTCAATCTTTCTTCAACTCGAGGTTCCGACTATAACGAATGTAGCTTTGAAAGAGCATGAAGTGAAGTGTTAGTTTGCATAGGTTTATCTCTCAAGAAATAGGGTGATTCCTAGAAAATATGAGGTGAGAAACAAAAACTTGACCTTTAAATCTTGAGCACATAGTAGGTACCAAAATGTTGGGATTATTCGATTTTAGAGTGAGAAACTAAAGAGAAGTGAGAGAATGAGAGTAAATTATATGGATGTGATATTAAGTCTATATATATATATATATAAGATATTACATATACATGTGTCGATTACATAGAAGATATAGAAGATACAATAATAAATGCGTAAATGAACTTAGGTTTGACGCCGTTGAAGGATCGAGTAGATGGTCGGTCTTTCAATGTTTCAAAATGTTATGGACAGATGAGGATGCTCCTAAGATCAACACTCTAGACGCGAGCACACTTTGAAGCCTCGGGCAAGGTATATCATGGGTCGGACTATTAAAGGATCGGACTAAAGGTCGAACCTTGTGGTTAAACAAATCTCAACTGGTATGATATAATATTATTGATAAATATAATCGAACTCACGTAACTATATCTAATAAAAAATTGCTACAACAATAATCAAATACATCTAATAAACCAAAAATATATTAAATTAACATAATAAAATGGAGTAAATACTTATACAATAATATGCATGTCTTTAATAAAACTAATTGATAAACAATATAAAATATTTAACTTAATATTTGATTAATTTTTTTAAGAAATATGTAAAATATATATTTTAATAATTTTTTATTTAAATATTAGTTAATTTTTTAAAATAATATAATAATAAATTTTATTTTTATATATTTAACTATTTGATAAAAAATAATATTTTAATAAAATAATTATTTAAATAATATATTTTATCTTTAATTAATTCAATTTTAAAATCAAATGATTAAATGATACAATTTTAATATTGCCATTGTCGTTATGGCTTCTTATTTTAAAAAGCATATGATTATTATTTCTGTTAAAGATGGAAAATTAGTATATTTGTAGTAACTATTTCTGTTTTGATACTTTTATCACTATTTTGAGTTGTAACATATAAAATATCTTTATTTAAATTATTAATGTATTTTTTGTTTAAATTTATCAATAATTTTAATGAATTAAAATAATAGATAGATACCAATTATTATTAAAATTGATCAAAATATATATTAATAATCTAAATATAAATATTTGATATATCTTAATTAAAAATAAATATAAAAAAAGTTATTAAAAAGAGTGAATAATCCAAAAATACCGATCCCTTTCATCTATCATGTATGCGTAAAATTTTAGAAAATGGTGTTAAAAAAAATGCTCGTTCAGACACTGCTTTTGAAGATTGCTTACCATGACTGTCAAACTAAAGAAATTTAGCATCTTTTACCACCTTTTCTAATTATCTTTTAAAATCAATTTATTATATTTTATATTCTTTCTCAACCTTTGTGTTTCAATTTTCTCTTGATTACTTACAATTTATTTAAACAGTAACCCATTTCACTAACAAATTAATCATATTTATACAAAAGGAACAAAGTCATAACCACATCCAATAGTTTCTAAACTACATCAAAAACAGAACCTTTTTGAGGTTAGTCAGTACATGAATTTACTACTCATTCTACAAATTATCACAGAGGGAATTGGGAAGACTAAAAGCTTTTTCAATTCCACTCAACTCAATTTAAAAGAACAGAATCAATCATGTAGTACAGAAGTGTAGTGTAGTCAAGTTGTATATCCCTCGTTGTATATCCCTCCCTGTAATATAATACTCAACTCTTGAGAATTTCACCAGTAGAATTCTCCAGCCGAAAAGTTCACTTCTTTGTAGCACGATCCGAGCATACTGACACGACACAATCCACCGGACAATCAGACAGACAACGGGCTTGCTCTCTCCAAGCTTGCCATGTAAGTCATATACACTGTCCACAGATACGAAAATGAATTGCTTACCAGCGGCTGTTGAAACATGAACACCAAAATGTTAAGAAAATAATATTGCAGAAATATTTGGAGCCATTTACACTTTTCTATTATGAAGACAAGCCTTGATTGATATGAAAAAGAAAAACCCTAATAAACCAAACTTTGAATTTAGTGAGATATAACAAATTGGAAAAAGTACTCTTGTGCTCTTTAGACTTGCGTTTTTGGAACACTATAATTCCTAAATTTTAAATTACACTTTAATTCAAATTTTAAATTAGGACATTTTAATTCTTATATGTTTAGGACGTTATGTACAAAAAAAAAAACGGACACTTTAATCTCTACGCCTAAGATAAAATTGTATTTTTTTTAAGTGAAACTAAGTATACTAATTAAAAATTTAAAAATTAAAATGTCACAAACACGTAAGTTTAGTTACCTAGGTATCATCCCACCCTAACAAATTAACAAAAATCTATAATGCGTACCTGTAAATGGACTGGGACAAATCTGAAGGTGATAAAATCACAAATAGGCCAGTACATAACTCCATTTAACAATGTGGGGAACAAGTCCCGCTTCAATCGAGCAACGATCTCAACACTATTTTCACCTGTGCTCAATAGTTATATGAAACAAGTACTTAGATATCATGTACTGCAACTAAAACACTCCAATTTTTTATAAAATCTAATTATGTATGTGGTTTTCACACCTTTAAAAAAACATTGGTAATCACCCAAAATAGGCTCAATCTAGATTAAATTAGGAGAACTTCACAACAAGGATTTGATAAAGTTGTGAGAAGCAAGTATAACATGTGGGAAGAAAAAAACGAATTTACATAGCTATGTAAAAATATACGTGAACATATAATCAAAATTTTACAGTCATATGCACATGTAAAGAAATTACACGTGTGTGTATCTAGAGAAATGAGAGGAAAAAAATGTAAACAGTGCACTCAAATATATTGTGAAAAATGGATAACTTAAACTAGATTGTGAATATTAGTATAATTTAAACCTTTTTTTTGAGTTTGCCAACATATTTTTTTAAAGTTATAAATAAAAAACATATGTACACTATGTTTTTGAGGAATGAAAAACACATATGTACAACGTGTGGAAGTAAGTTACTCCAATTATTTGAGGAATAAACTCTTCTATAAAATCAGAAAGAATAATGGTTGATTTAATTATGTACTGATATGAACACAAAACAATGTTCATGAAAAGAGTTGTTCACAATAAAAGAGGTTATATAGATGTAGCTTACCTTGTAGGAATGCATTTAAAGAAAAGAAAATAACAGTCATTGTTGGTCCATATACCCCTTGTCCCATAGCCATTTTCTTTAATGTAGAGAGTAAGTCACGGTTCGGGAAGAGTTTTGACATGAAGTTGAACCAAAAATGCAGTGTTGGTCCTAAGATTAGCATCCCATATCCACCCATACGTAATATCCTCAGAAGATCATAAGAATCCGAAAATTCTTTTGCAATTGTCTGATGAGCATTTGATACCACGTCAATAAAGTTGAATTAGTTTCTCTACTTTTATGTTTTTTTTCCTATTTAATTCTATACTTAATAATTTTAATTGATATTCACGTTAAATATGAATGAAATAAGTCATTAGATTATGACAATGTTAAATGAGACCAACACTTCTCCGAAATCATTAAAAAAAATTCTAACTCTCAAATTTAATGGCTCAAAATGACTTAATTCATCCAGATTTAAAGGTTAATATCAACTAAAATACCTTATGGATATAGAAATAACAACATAAAGTATCAAATTGATAAGAAAAAAACTTTAACTAAATTAAAACTTATGGTAGGAAATAAAGCATTTTATCCAATTTACTACACTAAATATAATAACCTATTAAGATTGATGACTTCCAAAAGAACCGCATTACATCTAACCCAATTTACCATTAACCGAAGTCTCTTTTCATGAATAACTAATTAGGTAAAATAATAGAGAAAAAGCAACACTTTTGTTTTCTTTCAGAATTTGTGTTTGCTCTTCCAAGTCGTCTAAACTTCTTATTTCTACAATAACACTATTTCAAGACACCCCTTTGCATGAAACAATGTATACTATGATTTCACATAACAAAACATATACAAATACCATGAAACATGAACAAAATGAAGCTACTTAAAAAAGAAAATCCGTGTCTCTTAGCTTCTAAAAATTTCCATAATTGTATTTCTAAGTCTCTTAATTATTTTTAAGGTGCATATAAATTTAAATTATGCTAATTATTTAAATCTAACTACTATTTAAATATGTAAAAATCATATAACAGCATAACTAATGATTAAATTAATCAATAATAAAAATATTTATTTTTCCTTCAAAAATCAAGGGTTAAGGACTTCGTTAATCCCCAAATTATAACTTCATTGATAGAAAGGTCCCTAAACCAAAAAAAATTAATACTTTCGTCTCTAAACTTATTGAATGTCACACTTAAAGTCCTGTTTATTAGTCTCAATTTTTACTATTTATTACAATTAAGTCCCAAATTATTAATGTTTATTACATTAAGATATCAAAACTTAACAAGTTTAGGAACTTGTAATTTAAGATTTATATGTTAAAATATAATAGATTGGGAATTGGGATGGAAGTGTTTAACTTTTTATGTTTAGGACGTTTATGTCAATGAAGACATAATTTAAGAACAAACGAACCACTTTATCCAAAAATCAATAACACTTCCATAACTGTTTACCTTAAAAATATTTTCATTATTATATAATAGCATATTACTTTAACATGTATAAATAGTAACAAAATTTATGTACTTATCACTGTATACCTTAAAAATTACTAAATAAGTGCATCTTTTATGACTAGATTTCACCCTTTGAAATAAGAACAATGGAGCTCTTTTATTTATTTATTTTTTATTTCCTTCGTAAGAATAAAAATTTAGTCAAATAAACGAACATCCAAAATTCAAATTTACAGAAATTTCCCATTTTGACATACCTGGGAAGACAAATCAGCAGCAATGTAAATAAGGGCAGAAGTGACACTCTTTGTAAAAATAGGTCGGCACTTGACCATTCCCAAATACCAACCGATAAAACCAACCTCCTTGGCTGTAGTGGAGGCCGATGTAGAAGAAGAACAGAAGGCGGAGGAAAACAGAGAGGGAGAGAGGTCATATTCCTTCACTTTCCTGAGAAAATGAGGGAAACGATTGTAAGGTCTAGACTGAACTTGGGTCCGGAGAGAAGTGGTCGGAGGTCCTAGTCGGAAGTATGAGTTAGAAAGTTTTTTTAATAGCAACACACTGGATAGTTTCGAATTAGACCTGAAAGCGGCGCTCATTTTGTTATTGGATGCTCTGTCTCCTGAGGTTTTGGGACAGAGGCGTTGAGAGAAAGTTATAAGAGCCCAGACGGGTTTTATAGACTTTGGACTATTTTTAGTTGGCCAATCAATGTGAACGTGAAAAAAATTAAAGGCACGGGGCTTTGTGGTTAGAAATATTTGATATGACGAATTTATAAATTAAGTTCTTTAATTATTAAATATTAATATCTAAAAAAAAATATGTAGGTGCGTTTACGTAAAATCCAATCAAAATTTTATATTGTGATTATCACAATTATATGTCGGCAATGCTGTATCCATTTTATAGTTGAATTTGTATGCTGTATCCATTTTATAGTTAACTTGTACGATGTATCCTCTTTTTCGTACTTTGTGATAATATCTCAAATGTATTTAAAGTTTAACATATAGTTATTTATATTTTTAAAATTTATAAAAATATTTTAAATATTTTAAAATTTTATAGTTAATATCGTTAATATTTTTAAAATTTATGATGTTAAATTTTTCATTTATTACTATTCATATTTCTGGACTCTGATATCAATTTTTGGGGTTTAGATCGCGAGAGAATGCTACGATAGATTTTCAGTCAATTTGATCTTAATGTGAATACATATTATTTTATCGTGTTCGTGGTATACAAACAAGTCGTTGATGATAACACATCTTTGTCTTCTCAATTTTTGATGCAAGGATTCATTTGTGATCTTTGGTAGCTTTTTGGCATAAAAGCATATTATATTCCTTGTTTTTTGACTAATTTTCATGTTATTGCGGTTAAAATTGGCTTCATATTTGAAAAAAAAATCACCATCTTCTTCTAACAGAACCATGCTAGTGTGAGAAATGATTATGATTTTACTAGTTAAATAATTTACTTTGATCTCAGTAGAATTATCAATCTTTCTAAGTTCATAGTAAATTTGGCCTAACATTTGACCTCTAATTAGTACACAAAGTTTTTATGTGTTGAATTCCTTTTCTAGAAGTATCCTTGGTTTAAGACCTTTTCTGTTATGGTAGGGACTGATACATTCTTCATCATTTTAGTCCATTAGTGAACTAAAAAATCTAAGATAATCTTCTTTCTAAAGTTCTTGATTTTTCTTTTAAATTTTTTTGGGAAATAATTTAATTCACTTATATTAATTCCTAGATATATGTTTTCTATTAGTTCTGCATGGAAAGCTTTATAAACAAATATCAGATTAGTGCCTTTCAAGATATTGAATTTACTTACTCTAAGAAATTTCTCGTTTGTGGTATAGAACTTTATATCTTCAATATGTTCCTGAGTAGACTTTTTGGCCAAGTTATAGAGACTAAACCATTGTGGTGTGCTGAGATTTCTATATTGGTCATTCTCATCTTCAATGATTGGAGAATTTATAGGGGATGTCTCCCTGAATAGCACTGAATGTTTTACTATTTTTGATGTCTTTGGGAGAGATGCTTTCCTAAATTGCACTGGAGGCTTTTCTATTTTTCTTAGATTTATCAATCTGCTTGGGGCTGTTAGTTGTTGTTGTAATGATGCAGAATAATTTCTTACTATCTCCTCTGCAGTTATTAGTTTTGGTGTTTTGTAATTGACATAACTACCTTTAGCTTCTATTTTACTAATGAAGTCTCTTTGAGTTACTCCACTAAATCCTAAAATAGATTTACTGGATTTTGCCCAGTTGTTATAGATTCCTAGTCTTGGGTCATTATAAACCACATAACCTTTTTATGTTCTTCTTTTTCTGCCTCATCTGCCTAGTTGAGCTTTTTGGTTTCAAAATTTTTTCTTTCTTTTGAAATTTTAGGTTCTTCCTTTTCATTTTAAATTCTTTCTTTAGAAGTTTTACCTTCTTTAGATTGAGTTTTTAATGAAGATTCCTCTTTTGAGATTTTGGACTCTAGAGGTTGTTTTGAACAATTAAGTTCTTCCTATTTATTTCCTGTCTCCATAAGAGATTTTTGAGATACAGTAGCTCGAGTTGCTCTCATAGGATTTTTATCTTCTTTTCCTCTATCTTGATCTTGATGTCAAGATGTTTCATTCTTAAAAGCATAAAAATAGTTAGAGGTACTAATTCTCTATTAAGAACATCTGCTAAGTTATTCTTATGTCATAGAATATGTTCAACATCAAAATTGTAATGGTTGAACCATTGTTTCCATTTGACTATTCTTCCTTGTTTGTTACCACCTTGCAATATTAGTTCTTAAGAAATAACCAAAATTCTTGTTATCTGTTCTAACAATGAATCTAGAGCTTATAACATATATTGCAAATTTCTTAATAATTTGTTTAACAACTAAATATTCTTTTTCATTATTATGATAATTTAATTCTAGACATTGGAAAAATCTTGATGTATATCTACAAATATATTCATCTTTGTCATCTACTCTTGCTTTCAAAACATCCCCCTAATATTCTTGTGAAAATTATTTCAATTATCATTTTATTATTAGTTTTGGATGATATAAAGTTAGCAATTTTTTTACTATTTCTTTTACTTTATCCATATACAAAGTATCTTCTTCTATCCATTTCTAGATATGGTCTTTTTTTCAATTTTTCTCGTAAAGGTTCACATTTCTTCAAGTTTTTTCATATATGCTTCTACATATGTCAAGCATTCTAGAAATCTTTGTAATTGATTTTGGTCTTTTAATTCACTAGTAAAACCTTGAATGTTGTTTAGTAAATAGGGTTGTAGATTATGTTTTTCGTCTTTAATTTTCAACCCTAAATAATTAATTTTCTGTTGAGCAAGTATTGCTTTTTTTCTTCTAAGAGTACAATATCTTATTTCCTGCATTCTTGTAGGATATTAATAATATCCAAATAGTATTTCTTCAATTCATTAATGAAAACCAAAATATTATCTATATGAACATAGCAAATATTTTGTAATTTTTTAAATATGTTATTTATATATTTTTGAAAAATAACTGAAGTTTGTTTCAATCCAAATGATACAACAGTCCATTGGAATTGTCCTTGAGAGCAACTAAATGCCGTTAATTTTTTAGATTCTTCATCAAGTTTTATTTGCCAAAATATGTTTTTGCAATCAAAACTCGAGAAATATTTCTTTCCTTTTATTGATGATAATAATTATTCTTTCTTTGGAATGAAGTATTCATCATCAATGATTTTTTTTTATTTAATGCTTTGAAGTTTATTATCATTCTCTTTTTTCATTTTCTTTTTTCAACTTCTTTTTCAACTAAAAATATCGAACTAGAATGAGGTAAATTACTTGGTATTATGACTTTCAATTCCAAAACTTCTTGAATTTGTTTTCCAAATTCAATCTTGTCTTCTAGAGTATAAATCATAGGTTTTACTCTTATGACATTGTTAGGGTCTCTTAGTTTTATGTTGAAAATTGTCTTAGATTTATTTATTTTTGGATCTAAAGGATTTTTTGAACTAACTATTTGTAATAGTTTTCTGATGCCTATTAGGGCTTTGTCTTCCTGTATTTCATTGAAAAAAGAGTTTTGTTTCTCTTATATATCTAATGAAATATTTTCTAAATAAGATTTTTGTTGTTCTATCTCACCACACTTTTGTTTTTTATGTTGTTGCATAAATGTTATGTTTGATACAATTAAAGCTTTTTATATTTTTGATACATAGATGGTATCACCATTTAGTGTTGTTGGACTTTTTTTTGCTAAATATTGTGTGAAAATTTTATATAAGTTTAGGAAATTATTTTCTGTTAATAAATCAACTCCTATATCATGTTGATATATGGTAGTAATTTGAAACTTTTCTCCTCTTATTATTATATCTATATCTTTTAAAATCCTATTAAGATTTATTATAGTATTATTAGCAATTCTTATAATTAAATATTTTGGTGCTTGTTTACAATTTTATTCTGGAAATACATATTTAAGTACTATACAGATATTAGCTTATGTGTCTATATATACATGTAGATGACAACTTGTATAACCTTTAAATTTTAGTCCTACTTTGATATAGGTACTATTTTTATTTGTAATACTATACAAATCATTCATCTTCTGATGAGGAATACCTATAAGTTGAATATTTATATTCTGAGTCAGTTATTTTTTTCTCAGTTTCTTCTAATAGATAAATACTGTAAGTATCATCTATATCAAATTCTTCAATTGGTTCTAATTTCATCTTGAAAGTTTTTTCTAATATTTTTGTTTTTTTGTGGAAATTCCTTTTTAAATGCCTTCTTATGTTAAAGTCTATTTGGAAATTTGTTGACATAATGTCCTTCTTCATAACAAATCAACATCTACATTATTTATTTTTTGAAAGGCAATAATTCCTATTCTCAGGAGATTTATACCTCTTTCTTCTAAAATCTCTTTCCTTATAAGTTTTTTTTATTAAATCTTCCTTTATATTTTTGAAAATCTTGTTTTCTAAATTTATATCTTTTAAATTTCTTGTATTTTTTAATTTTTTTGTATTTTTTTGTAAGATTTTATATTACAACCATATATTCCCGGTACACTAAAATCTCTTGTATCACAATAGATTTTATAATTTCCTATTATTTGTTTGTATTCTTTTATTTCTTGACATTTAATAATTATCCAAATTTTAAGGCTTCTTATTCTTCCTTTTAGGGTGCCTGGTATAGTTTTCTTATTTCTTTGTTCCTAACTTTCTGTTAAGGGCTTATGTAGTGTTCCAGGTAATTTTTGTAAAAACATTTTCTTATAAGTTGTTTGCATAGTGGGTGGTAATTTATAAGTAATACATTTCATATTCACAAATAAAAGAATCTATTTAACACATGTCACAAATTTTCATATTTGTTAAATGTCATTTAACTTCATTGATTTCATTTTCACTAGATTTAGTGATAGTTCTTCCTTTATCTTCTCCGATAAATTCTTTGTATATTTCATTTATTATTGTATCTAAGTATTCTCTTACTATGTGAACATTCCCTTGCATTAATAAATGATATTGGTCTGTTAAGTTCGAAAACCAAACTTTAACATTTCCTTTCATTTTATGGCTACTAGTACCCTACAGATTGAAAGGTTTGTTTAGGTAGTTTGAGAGGTTTGTATAAACACACTCATACCACTAGCCCATTCATCTAAGGGTTTTTTTTCTATCTCTTATGCAATCTAAATATAAAACATCGAACTTATAATTATTAAGGAGTTTGAATTCTAATGGGTTACTACCTCTAGTTCCCCAATGCAAACCATCTTCCATTTTAGGTGGTTGTCTTCTTTATCTTCTCCGATAAATTCTTTGTATATTTAATTTATTATTGTATCTAAGTATTCTTTTACTGTGGGAACATTCCCTTGCATTAATAACTGTTGTTGATCTGTTAAATTTGAAAACCAAACTTTAACATTTCTTGTCATTTTATGGCTACTAGTACCCTACAAATTGAAAGGTTTGTTTGGGTAGTTTGAGAGGTTTGTATGAGCACACTTATACCACTAGCCCATCCATCTAAGGTTTTTTCCTTATCTCTTATACAATCTAAATATAAAACATTGAACTTATAATTATTAAATATAAAACATTGAACTTATAATTATCAAGGAGTTTGAATTCTAGTAGGTTACTACCTATAGTTCCCCAATGCAAATAATCTTCCATTTTAGGTGGTTGTCTTCTTCTATCTGTAATATCAGGTTGTTCTACCCTTTACCTATTTATTTCTCCCCTATATGAGTCAGATGTTCCTTCTTGATAAGGAATAGATAATGAAATTAGTTTCATATGACCTTTTGGGATCATAATTTTTGGTTCAGAATCAGTCTCACCGATTATTGTCATATCATCTTCTTCTTTGTTTGTACAAAGTTTTTCATGATAATGTTCTTCTATTTCTTCATTAGTTAGTGTTAACAAACTAACTAATTTTTATATATCCCTATTTTCGGGGTTCATGGATTTTTCTCTAAATCTTTTCTATAGTCCATTAAATAGAAATTATATCTTTTTCATTAGTTTTTTCTTTATTTTTTCTTCTCTTATTTTTTAGGAATCAAGGCATCTAATCTCTTAAGTGATTATTCTCTTAGTCCTTCTAATGGGTCATATTTATGACCTATAATTTCATTGTTTCTATGTATATTATATACATCTTTTCTTAGTTCTGAAAATTTCATGTGTTATCTTGTTTGTTATAGTTTATTATAACCATGTTCCTTTATTTCCTTTAACAATTCTTTTTGTATTTCAATTATATCCTATAGATATTTTTTGTTTAATTCTTTGAATAAATTCATTTCCTCTGTTAAAAGTTTTAAAATTTCAAATAATATTACTAGATTTTTTGCTATGCCTACTAAATTTCCATTTATTTTTAACTGCATATCTTTTATTTTATTTTTAATTATTATTATTTTTTAAATATACAATCATTTACTAATGCCTTCATTATTTTAACTTCATTTTCTAGTTTTTTAACTTCTTTTTGGTTAGAAGTTTTTCCTTCCTCTTCTATTGCTTTTAATAACATTACTTTTTCTTCCTGTTATTATGGTTTTTTTATATCTAATTGTTATTCTTCTGGTATTTCAAAATTTATTAATATTTTTTATTTTATTATTTATCCAAATTTCTTAAAAAATTTGTCTATTTCTATGAATTCATTTTGTCCATATATTGAACTATTTTGACTATTTGTTAAAGAATATGTTACTAGATAATGTATTGAAAATAGATGATTTTCTTCTTTCATTAAATCTACTCTTTTAAATTCATAAGCTAGACTTAATACTTAGTTTAGGTTTTTATCATAAATATTAATAACAAATCTATAATATGTCGTAAATTTTAGTTTTTGGTATCCTAAGTTACTATAGATCGTTCCTAGTAAAATATATTTTTTTTATTTTTTTATCTAGTAATACTATTTTTATTTGTGTATCTATTCATTCTCTAAATATATGTTTTTATTAATATTTGAATTCTTCCTAAATAGATGTATCCAATTTTTTCTTTATCTTTTTGAGAAATTTTGGATAACTTATTTAATATAATTTTTTTATCAATTAATGGTATATTATAAATTTATTTTACCTCTGTAATATTAATACTCATTTCTTTATTACTTATTTCATAATAAATTATGTCTTTTCTAGGGAATAATTTTCTTACAAATAAAAATGATGAATTTTTAAATTTATCTTTTTCTTTAAGATTTAATTTTACTTTTTCAATTTCTTCAAATTTATTTTTACTTAATAACATTTTTTGTGAAAAACATTATGAGATATCTTTTGTTTCCAATCCTACTATTATTTGGTTTATTTTTTATTCTTCCATTTTATGAATGTTACTATTTATTTTCGTTAGATTTAATTTACGTTATGCTTGAATGATAGATTATTAATTATCGATTCAATTTTATTTTTTAAACTCTAAAATTTAATTTCAAAATTATTTTCTATAAATTTTTATTAAATTTTAACTTTGTAATCATTTTGAGTGATAGATTATTAATTTTTTGGGTCAAAAAAACTGATTATTATGAATTTTAAAATTTGGCCAAATTCTAAAACTAAGTTTCAAAATTTTAAAAATAGAAACTAAAATTGAGTTGTTGAAAATGCTTAATTTTAAAATTTATAAAATTAAAATAATTACCAAACAAACACTGAAGCTTTAGTAAACAATTTCCATTTTTTTAATCCCATGACTTTGAATATCAATTGTTACTACTAATTCTAATTGGTTCCCTGCAAACGTTGTCTTAAACTACAATTGAAGTCTGAAGATTCCAAACTTTAAAGTCGTCTTATTTCCTCTTGCTTTGTAATCTAACAACCAAACTGTTTTAATAGAGTTTCATAATTACATAATATAATTAGTTATAAAGGCATATTTTTGTGACAGAATGCTATAGTTCTTAAAGAACATCCACGAAATCTAGCCTATTTCAGCATCCAAAGTCATAAGGCACCAGACCTTGCAGCTCCGGTCCACCGAATCTGTTATTCTCATAACTGAAAAAGAAACAGGAGGTTATATAAACAATTGATTCAAAATAAATGTCAACTAAACTACAACGTATGTGTAAAAATTCTTCAAACGGGTTAATAAGGGTTCATTTTGTATCGAATTCTGTTTTCTTGTGTTTGAAACTAGTCTTAGGTATTCTTATTCATTCGAAATAAAAACATAAATTCGTTTGATAAAAAGTTTTGTATTCTTTTTTCATTCCATCTTAAGTCGTCATAACAAAGAAGGAATAGTAAAGGCATATGCTGAATTCAAGTAATTTTGTAGTAGTAATAATAAAGGCAGGCCAAGTTTATGCAACATGTGGTGACATGTTATGGCAAACAATGACTACTGGCTCGAAATTACAAGAAGTAGGCTTCAAACTCGTTGCTTGAGTTAGTTGGATTTGGTTCGATTCAATTCAACAAAAAACTGTTTATTGCAAAAGTTGTGATTTTTACAGACGGCCTTAAATCCCTATGGTTATATGCTTAGATATTTTTAATACCCTCCTCTTATGTGGACCTTCTTAGATGGTTCTGGTAGTACAAATTAAGTCTACTTACTAGCCTCAAACTTCTTCAAAGAAACAATTAGCCTCAAACTCTTGCATATTAGTCTCAAGTTTACATATAGAAGAACTGTTTCTTGTAAAATGTTCAACTTGTTCGATGGTAAAGTCTAACACACTCATACAAATTCATTGAATTTTCTCCAATATGAAACAAGATCGAGAATAACATAAATCTAGAACCTAAGTGGCGTGCGTGCAGAACCATACAAACGGTAAGCTGATGTTCTAAGAGAGAAAAAGTAATCACTAGGAAGACGTATCTAAAAAAGGTAGATTAACAGTGGTAGCAAAGTTACCTTTCAATGGGGAATGTTGAGAAAGGACCATCAATAGGAATTGTTCCGCACATATCATTGTTAGAAACATCGCTATCACAAATTAAAACAGATAAATGCATAAGCTCACTACTAAAACAATCACATGAATTCATCACGAAGATAAACTCCGAACTTGGACAAAACCTACAAGATTTTCAGATTAGAGAGTTTGGTGAGTTCTCTTGGAATAGATCCTGTTAGCTTGTTGTTGTTTAGGCGTCTGCAACATGGATTTAATCACATGAGAGACATATTATTTGACAACAAGTACCATAAAAAATTATAACAGAAAGTCTAAAGTTACTCACATAAATGTTAGTGACTTCAATTTGGCAAAAGACTTTGGGATTTCTCCTTCAAAGTTATTATCATAGAGATCCATGCTGATAAGATGTTTCAGTTTGCCCAACTCCTCAGGAATTTTTCCTCTCATTTCATTCTTATAAAGCTCCCTACAATCCATTCAAAACTTTTCCTAGTTACTCAAAAGAATGACCAATCTTTCTGGAATATTGTTGATGTCTTACTCAGAAAAATGAATCGCAAGGTAATTAATTGCAATGAATTTTATTGAAAAACACAATTGTCTACTATGTTTTAAAAAAAAAACATAAATTAGTCTCTTGTGAAATGATGTGCATTACTGGCCTCTCTTTTTTTCTAAAAAGAGAGCACTTTAGTCCCCTTATTTTGGAGTAGTCCTATATTTTATGCAACATGGATATTATTACTCCTCTAATTGTACAAAAAATGTGCACTTTAAGGATTAAAAGTGCACAATTCTTCCGTAATAAAGGATTATAAGTGCCCACTCAAATAATTATGGAAGTATAATGTACATTTTCGAACAATTAGGGGACTATTTTGATAATTTTTCAGAAATTATGAAAGATCTAAAATTGAATCCCGGGGTAAAAGTAGAATATAACATTTTATATTCATGTTTTTCTTCCTCAAACCTGGAACCAACGAAACAAAAAACAGAGTCCATCTGGCTCTACCTATTTCAATACATTGAGTTACAAGAATTGAGCTTACTTTTCACAACAATTCAAGATATATAATGAAATATACATAATTAATTCAAGCAACCAATCACAGCATAATGAATAAGATGGTTTTGAGAAAACAAAGAAAGCAAACAATACATACAAGTATTTCAGGTGCTTGAGCTGACCAAGTTCTGGCCCTAAAGTTCCAGAAATATTAGAATTGCCCAAATCCCTAAAATTCAAGAAAAATACGAATGTAAGAGTCAAAACCTAGAATCTACCATAATAAATAATGAAACTCAAAAATCAAAACTTAAAGGCCAAAAGGGGAGAGAAAATTACAAGCGAACAACATGGCCATTGGAATCACAGGTAACATGAAACCAAGTGCAAGGATTAACTAGAGTTGGGTCCCAGCTTTGTAGAACATTGGTGGGGTCACTTAGTCTGCTTCTCAAAACATGTAAAGCGTTACCTGAAATAAGAAAACCCAAAAAACAAAAGAAGGTAAATTATAAGTAATTTCACAATTCCCATCTGATTAAAGAAAGTGGAGAGAAAAGAAAAAAAGGGAATTCAGAAATTTTATTTTGGGTTTCTAAGCAACCAAACAAGGGAAAAGATGGGACCTTCAGAGTTGGTGGAGAGGGCAGGAGAAAATAAGAAGAGAAAGGAGAGAAAGAATGGAAAAGAGAGAAGATCCATTAGAGAGAAAACGAAGCAAAGCTTGGAACTTTGAACGAGTAAAACTAAGCGAGGATTTGAGGAAGTGGAATGGAAATTCTAGGGGAAGAGAAGTCAAGTGGGGTGGGGGAGATGTAAGTCACAGTCAAAGTCAACAGAAAGCGTTTGACTTCCGTTATACAATGGAAGTGAAAGCCATCGATGCTGTTTGCGAGGTACAGCTCAATTTCAACCAAATGGAAAGGACTTGGAAGCTCACGCATTTTGAACTTGGGACTTGTGTGTAGTAAGCGGCTTCCATTTTTTTTATTAATAATCTTTTTTCTTATTTTATTATTATTCTATTAGTTATTAATTAATTTTGAATTTAATATTTTTTTTAAATATACATATTTTTTACATTATTAAAAAATTATATAATATATCTTTCTTAAATGAACATATAAATCTTTCTTTTAAATAAAAAGTTTATATTAATCAAATTTAACTTAAATTCATTATAATAATACGAAAAATCATAAACAATTCTAAATATATACTATATTTTTAAGTATACATTAAATATTTATTTTTTATATTATAAAAAAAATTATATTTACACTGTATACAAGAGTTAAAAATAAAAAAATTATCATATAAATACTTCTTTTTCTTTAATTTTTTTATAATTGTTAAAGTCTAAAGTTTGGTTTCTTACTTTTTCGCCTCATTAAGCAACTAAATACCATATTTGTTGAAATAAATGATATTTTTTTAAAAATTAAATATTTTTTAGTGAAAAGATAGAAGCTTAAGAGGTTATACGATTATTTAACTTAAATCATTTTTTTTTTACATTTGGCATATTGGTGTTTTGAGAGCTGTTTTTAATTCTTAACAAAATACTTTTTGTATTCAAAAATTAATATTAGTAAAATATAAAATATTTTTGTGTGTAGATTAGTTAATTCGTCAAACCACTTTAATTTATTATCTTTTTGTTGTTTCATTTGGTTATTTTTGAACTTTCATTGTTCTCAACATTAGTTATCAGAAACAAATGTTATAAGTCCTAAATAGATTCTACATGTCAAGGTTTGAGATAGAGAAATTTAATAAAAAAATTAACTTTAACATTTAACAAAAATAATATAAATAATACAATAGTATAATAATGTCTTCTTAAGGCGTTAAAGGGAACAAAACCTTAAGGCATGTAAGAGGATGATTGAGAGAAATTTAAGTAAAAACAATGAATAATATTCGCTTAAGTTTGATTTATGAAGTAAAATATAGTGTGTTCAATGAAACTTATCCATCAAAATTGTGAAAAAAATTGTATATATCAAATTCTATTACAAGTAAGATATATTTGAAAACAGTTATGATATTAGAAGCCACGTGAATAAATTCAATAGATATATTTATAAACTTTTGAGTATTAATGCGAAGATAGATGATTTTGTTGTGCTCATTGTCAAAATCATATGATATACTAATGAAAATATTTTTTTTAAAAAAAATTAAGTTAATCGTGGATGTAAAAACCATTTTTAGAAACTAATAATGTGATCCAATTAATAATTCATTCACGTATAAATGTTCTTTCTATTCAAGAAGATTCAAGAGTATGTTTATCAAATAGAGGAAGAAACAAACCTAAAGAAAGAAATTCTACCAGAGATAATAATCGTTTCATGTCTCTTTTAAAAGATAACATTGAATGCTTTTATTATCATAAAAAAAGATACTTGAATAGATTTTGTGAAGACAAATTAAAAGATATAATAGGTCTTGACGAAAAGAAAATAAAAAAAATAAATGTCATTGAAACTTATGATTATGATTTTAATATTATTGATTAATCGGATTTTAGTTTCTGCATGTTGTTTCCACGTGTATGCAACCAAGAAATTGCTTAATAGCTATAATCAACATAATGATGTTATCATGGTTAATGAATTAAGGAAAAAAGTCATTAGAAAAGACAATATTAAGGTGAAAATGTACGATGAAATTATCCAAATAATAATAGGTGATGTACGATTTATTATAAGTTTGAGAAAGAATTTGATTTATTAAACATGTTAGATTTTCTTGGCTATGACTTTTCTGAAGAAGAAAAAAGAGTTTATAAAAGTGAATAAATGTTCTGTTATCATAACGAAAGAATAGAAGAATGAAAGCCTATACAAGTTAAATAGAGATCTTATTTAAAGTAAAACTACAGCCACCACAAATGATAAAGTAAATATCGATGAAAAATTAAACCTAAAATCTTAGATTAATAATGGTAAAATGAGACAAAACAAATGTGTTAGTTTCAATAAAAAAGTTATTGCCTTTGATGGTACAAGTATAATTTTAAAATATTGCTCTCACGATAAAACAAGTTATAATAAAGTTATCTTTTTGTTAAAATGAAGTGGTAAATACATCTTACCTATGAATCAGATGCAACGAAGACATGAATGGATATATCGTAACTAATACTTGATGTTGATTTTTAAAAAAAAAAATCAAAGTAAAAATTGTTAGAATAAATTACATTAAAAACAAATTAAACGTTTTTTTTAGAGATGTCAAAAATTAAAAGGTTAAGAGACTATATAATTAATTGACTTAAATCACCAATTTTTTTTTATTTTCACTAACTTCAAGTTGAGATCTATTAATTACTGATGAATGAATATCTATTTTTACAGTATGTGAAGGGTGAGAACAAAAGATTATATGAGTAATATATATGAGTAAGGCAAAAGAAAAGAAAAAAACAAGACAATTATTGTGTGTATATATAATTTAACTGCATAAATTAAAATAAAAAATATTGCTTCATGTATTTAAAAAATTTATTTAGTGTATTTGTTGTGTAAATGTAATATTGAATATATTATAATTTTAAGTTTAAGAATGATTTTTATACTGGTTAAATTTACGGGTAAAAGTGTGAAACACGTCCAGAGATTTATTTATTTTTAATAAAAATCGCATTCGTTTTCCAAAATATATTTTGTTCTCTTTGGTTCATTGCAAAATTTTAAAATGAGATTTAGTGCACACTTTTAATAAAAGAAAAACATAGCCAAGGTGTGTTTTATCCCATATGCTATTTCACTACTAACAGTCAATAAAAAACATATATTTTTTCATTATATATATATATATACTTCTTATATTATTAAAAAAATAATAACATATATGAGTTAGTTCCAAACAAGTGCATGCTAAAACTGAGAAGCAGACAATTTTTATCTATTTTTTCATCCCAAAATTTTATAAATGTAATGCAATTCTTTTAACTGGTCCATCTCAAATTTACTTGGAATGTCTTGAATTTTGATCAGTACGTGAAGACTAGCTAATTCCACTACTAGAATGCTTACAACTCGGATCTAATAGTGAAAAAGAAGCTGCTTAGAATCACAAACAGCAATCAACGTTTCTCTTGCATTTGATTTTGGTAGACAACATTTGGACATGAGACTAGCTCAAGGTACATAAAAAGCCGCATTCTATTCCCATATAACTACAATACACATTTAGGCTTTACTTCTTAAGATGTGGGAAGCAAGTATAGACCTCAGCCTTGGGGTGCTTTGCTTCGGCATGTTCTCGACACTTCACCTCTGATGTGGTACATATGAATGTTTGCATGCACACCTTGCACTGCACTCAGTCACCGATACCCACCATTGTAGGAACCATCAATTACACCAAAAATTCTCTTTAAATCAACTATTCTTGATCAAAAATTGGCAAATTTAATCGAAAAATTTAAATCAAATGCACGACACAACTTTATATCTTCATGTGCTGCGGAGATGAATTAAATATTTTTAATAAAATTGGTCAAATTTTTGGGAAAATAGCTTATTGAAAGACATTTCGATAATAAAAGTGGTCAATTGAAACAAAAAACATTAAAAATAGTAAACTAAAAATTTACAAGTAAAATGAACATTTGCCCTAACTAAGTCAGTACCTTTGTCAATAGGATTGATTCAATTAGTGGTGCACTAAATAAAAGGAAAGGTGAAAAGAAATGTAAAGCAAGCAGAATGAAACTATCTTCTTATGATATTAGACTTGAAAACATAAAAAGCATCAACTAAAGAAGACAGTTGGTTTAGCAACAGAAAAAGTAGAGAATTTCTAAAACTCCCTAAAATGATATTTAAACCAGAAGAACCTTCTCTGTTCTTAATGTTAATGTGCTTAAATTCTACATAACATGGACACCAAAGTGTCATAAATTTTTAGATATGTAATTATGTATCCTGGTGTGTTGGACACACCCATTTTTCTCAATTTTCTGCAAAGTATCACCAATTAGAGTATCAAGTATCAAACCGGAGATTTTCTCTTTGTACATAATCAGTAATGTGGTAGATTTTGTCATAAATGAACTCATATCCCTCCAATATATGACAGAAAATTAGGGCAAATCTAAAATTTTCAACTCCAGCAATGGCACATATTTACAAGTAAAAACTCATTAATTCCTATTTCCTAAGTTTAACGGCCCCGGACAGAGCATGTTTTTGTATGAAATGTATATTATTTAGTGATTAGTGACCTTCTCATTCAAGGTATGAAGAGGACTGAAATCAAATAAGCTATATAGGAATCAACAGAAGAATGCATTGTAATGAGATTAACACTAATATCATATAGATTTTACTAATTATTATACTTAAAATTGCAAATTCGTTTTAGAAAAAAATTGGCAAATCGAAACAGAAGTGCCCACATGAAGGCCATTCAAAATGTCTTAAAAACACAGAATCAAACAACATTTAAAGAATCAAAAGGACTAAATATCAAAACTAACAGATAAAGAATAGTAAAACCAACAAACAACTCGCAAAGAGACTACCTGAATTGACATGGCCTTCTTGTTGGATTCAAGCTGACTCCCTACAGAGTTCAAGTTTAAAATCCAGATTTGAAATAACAGATACAAAAAAAAAAATTTGAATCTAATTGCACAAATATACTAAATAAATAAATAGAGAGATAGAGAGAGAGAGGAAATTAAGAAAGAAAAAAAAACCCTTTGAAGCGGATTGCTTAGCCACGTTCTTCTCACGAGCCATCTTGGCTTTTTGACCATTTCCTCCTCCCATGGCTGATCAGAATGAAGAGCTGAGAACTGAGCAAAAGCGGAAGGTTAGTGAAGAAGGTGGAGGAGGGTGGTTTTGAGGCGACAAGCGTACACAGAAGCTACTAGAATAGAAGGATGAATGAGTGGCTGAAGGTGAGGGTTTTGTACTTTTGTGGACCCACTAATAATGATAAGTCGGTGATATCAATACTCTTATTTATATTCTCATTTATAAATTTTACATAATTTAAAATGTGTAAAAAAAATAAAATCTACATGCATTATTTAAAAAATAACGTAAATAAATATAAAAATAAAAATATAGTTAAAAATATTGCAAACATTACTTAATTATTTTTATTCACAAAATGACCCAGCACTTCTCTCGAGTAGGGATTTAACTACTACAAGCACAAAACTTCATATTTGAACCCAACCTTGATTTTGTATGGTTTGATTTCATCTTTCTCTTCGTTAAAGGACATAAAATTTCTGCTGAAGGGACTAAAGAGGAAAATCTTGGGGAATCCGAATATATTATATATGTGTGTGTGTTTGATGTTGCTGTTGGGTTCTTCGTTATCAGAAATTATGATTGAAGTGTTATTTTGCTTATGTTTTTGTTCGAAGAAAATGATAAATGAATTTTATAATTTTTTCTATTTTTTATTTTTAATTGTATGTGTGAATGAAAAATAAAAGAGAGGTCTGGATGAAGCTTTTTTATAATTTGATAGTAAAAATGGAATAAAAATTAATTTAATGATATAAATTAATAATTTAATAATATATTTATAAAATTATCCAATAATATAACTTTTTCGCTGATTCGTGGTTAGAAAACATTTGTGTTATTTGCTGCTATTATTATAAAATAAGTGTGGATGCCATGATCAAGTAGAGTAATTTTTTTATAATAATTTTTTTCATTTTGTTTTAAAAAGTTACAATATAAAAATAAATTATCAATTTTTTTATTTTAATTTTTTATATATTTTTAAGATATTATTTTTATAATTAACGATTAATAACTATAACTACAAAATTGATAAAAATAAAAATTTAAAACATTTGAAGTTTGATAATTTGTTTTTATTCTGTTATATTTTTACTATTTTAACTAACATAATCAAAAAATCAGAACGCATTTGAATAATAAAACAATTTGAAAATTTTCTTCAAATAATATCTCATATATCACATAAAACAAAAATAACATCACTCTTTTAAATTTAGAATTATGGATTAGTATTAGTGATATTCTTTTAACTCTTATAAATTTTAATTGAAATTATATTTCTTATTTTCCCAAACAATTTTGTAGGCTCGTTGCTTCTACCCAAAAAAAAAAAGAGGAACAAAAATTAATATATATATAAAGAAATTTGAGAAATTTCTTCAAATAATACCTAATATATATATAAAGAAGAAGAAAAAGAGAATGCACACGTTGGCCTATTGCTACTGTGGAAGAACACCTGAACAGTTTTGCGTCTTTACTCATCCTGTAAAAAGGATATAAAAGATAAAGCTTCTTAGATTTAAATTTGTACATTAGTTGGAGCAAGGCTGTGAAAAATTCACAGATTCTGTTCTGGCCTGACATAAACCCATTGAAGTAAACTGCTCGGTTCTTTTATTCTTTAATCAGGCAAAGCCGCTCCTTGCTTTCCCTCCTTTTCAGCTTTAATCCAAGCAGCCTACGCATTAACAACAACCAACAAATTTAAACAAAATGCATTGACACCAAAAAAAAAAAAACAAATTCTGTAGTAAAATAAATTCTTTTCTTGATTCATTCCTTTTTAACTCACTACAAATAAATATAAAAGTTAAATAATGAAAGAAAATTTGAACTTAGAATACGGTTCTCTAATTTTATTTTATTTTGTATAAGTTTCAAAAACTTATAAATAAAAACCTGTAAAAATTGAATTGATTTCATATTTGATTTTAAATTTAAAAATAAAATTAATTACCAAACAATATTCATTCTAGAACTTGAAAACAAAATTGATTACAAAATAAACCCTAAATTTAACAAACCAAAAACACCAATATATATATGTTCCCCAAAATATGCAAATAAATTATTTGAAAAATCCTTGAAAAAAAGGAAACAAACATGAGAATACTCAAGAAGAAAGGAGCAAGAAGATTTTTACCTTATCTTTTTCAAGTTTTGACACATGTGGCCTCATAGAATTACCTAAACCTAAACCTCCCCAAGTTTCTTGCAATTCCCTCTCCCTTGCTTCTTTACGAGATACTGAAGCTTTAGTCTCTTCATTTAATTCCTGATTAGCGTCCATCTTTTCCTTCTCTAATTTTGACTTGTGTTTAACCAAAATTTGTTCCAAACCACCACCAACTTGTTCCATCTGTAAATTCTTATTTTCCTTGTATCTCTTAATCTCCTTCCAGTCTTCTTCTACCTTTGAACCTATCCTCATTTTCTCTTTCTCCAATCTTGATACATGTTTTACTAAAACCTTGTCCAAGCTCTCACATTCAGTAGTACCCTCTCCACCTTGCCTTTTCCTTTGAATAATCTCCTTCCATTCTTCTTCTTCCTTTGAACCTAGCTTCCTCATTTTCTCTTTCTCCAATCTTGATACATGTTTTACTAAAACCTTGTCCAAGCTCTCACATTCAGTAGTACCCTCTCCACCTTGCCTTTTCCTTTGAATAATCCCCTTCCATTCTTCTTCTTCCTTTGAACCTAGCTTCCTCATTTTCTCTTTCTCCAATCTTGATACATGTTTTACTAAAACCTTGTCCAAGCTCTCACATTCAGTAGTACCCTCTCCACCTTGCTTTTTCCTTTGAATAATCCCCTTCCATTCTTCTTCTTCCTTTGAACCTAGCTTCCTCATTTTCTCTTTCTCCAATCTTGATACATGTTTTACTAAAACCTTGTCCAAGCTCTCACATTCAGTAGTACCCTCTCCACCTTGCTTTTTCCTTTGAATAATCCCCTTCCATTCTTCTTCTTCCTTTGAACCTAGCTTCCTCATTTTCTCTTTCTCCAATCTTGATACATGTTTTACTAAAACCTTGTCCAAGCTCTCACATTCAGTAGTACCCTCTCCACCTTGCTTTTTCCTTTGAATATTTTTATATTGGTATTCATTTGCTGAGGCTTGCATTTTCTCCCTTTGCAGCATGTGCACTGGCTTCACTAGAATCTTCTCTAAGGTATCTGAAGAAGCATCATTAGCTTCTGCCCTTTTGCTTTGTTGTGTATTGCCTACGTTTTTTCTTTTGTTCTTTGCTTCTTGAACTTCCTTTTCTAGTTTTGAGACATGTTTTACTAGAAACTTATCTAGGCTTGGAAGTCCTTTAACATCATCTTCTTTCAAGTGAATGACTTGTTGATTTGTCACACCATCTAGTCCTTTCACATTTTTCATTTTGGCATCTTCAATTTCCTTTTCAAGTTTTGAAGAATGCTTGACAAACATACTTCCCAAGTCAATAAAGGATTCAGATGAAGAACTGTTTCTTCCTTTTTGGTTCTTTTTCTCCATCTTAGAAATTTCCTCAGAATTTTCCTTCTCTTCATTAGTTTCTTCCTTGGGTTCATTCTTTCTACTGTTCTTTGCTTCTTGAACTTCTCTTTCCAATTTTGTCATGTGCTTAACCAAAAACTTGTCCAAACTTGGGAGTTCTGTGTTTGTGTTTTTCCTTCCTGCTCCTAAAGAAGATATTCTTCTTGAGAAATTAGGAGCTGGTTGGTGCAGTTTGTTACTTTCAACTTGGGCTAAGGCAGCATTTAAACCACAAGTTGCAACAGTGGTTGCAATAGAAGAAAGTTCATCTTCTTGCAAGCTTTGAAGCCTCACAAGCATCATGTCCACAATCTTTGTCATATTTAGCTTTTCAAGGGATTTCCTTCTTCTATTTTCCCTCAGTTTGGTATCTAAAACTGGAATCTTCTTGCATTTCAAGTCTTGAGAGGCAATAATAAAACCATCTTTTTGAGAGACTGTTTCAAGGTCTGATGATCCAGTCTCTGACAAGAACTCAGATAACTCTTCATTATTTTGATCTGTATCTGGGTTTTGACTGATTTTTCGAAGTAGTTCTTTGATTTCATCTTTACTGAAAGAAGAAGGGCAATTTGCAAGCTTAGTTAATGCAGTTTTAACTGCTTCAGCAACTTCCTTATCTACCTCAAATGCAGTTTCAAAAGAAGCTGTAACAGCATAAGTACCACCAATTGAAGATGTATGTATTTGGCCAAGTTTCTTAGGGCAATTTGGTGTGTCATACATGATCACTCCTTTAGCTGTCGCTGCTTCAAAAGCTTCGGTGGCTGTTTTAGAAGCTTGCAACAGTTGAGCTTCAGCTTCTTTGTTCTGAATCCTGAAGAAAAAGGAGAATAACATAACTATGAGATTTTGGAAGTAATCATGCTTTCTAACATTTCAAAGTTCCAAATTTCACCTTGCTGCTTTGAGTATTCGACACCAAGATGCTTCTACCAATGCAGCTTTTCGAGCCTCGAGTACTCGGTATGCAGCTTCTTTTGCTGCCATTTTTTCTCTAAGTACTCTACAATAATGTGGATTTGAATCACCTAAAGTCTCATCAAGTGTTGAATTCATACCACTAATTTCCTGTCATTGATTACAAAAATATAACTTCCATATGTAAAAATGCAATACAATACAACTAAATAGGATAGAAAGAAGATAATATATTTATAACTAACCTGCAGCATTTTAATTTTCCTCTCCAAATAAGAGTCACCTTTTTTCCTTGGAAACCAGTTGACTGGTGAAGTTTTACGATGAGGAGGCTTCTTAATTTGTGAGGTTAATTTGTTAAGAGAAGTACTCAAAGTTGATTGGACTGCCTCTTTGGAATTTTTAATCTGTTCATTCAAATACATGTCAATTAAACTTTCCATTTATAAATATTGAAGACATTACAAATATTGTCAAACATTTTAAATAAAGAACAAGATAATTAAAGTAGAAATTAACAAAGCATCAATGACTAAGGGAATATTACACGAAATGATTCTCCACTTCACTCTTTTTTTAAATACGTTTTCAAAAATATTTGCGTATATGCTTTCAAAAGGACAAAGTGACTGGAGCTCCAACAACATATATCCATCAGAATACCGACAAATCATCTTATGCCTTCAAGTAAAGTTTTGGATAGTATATTCTTGAACATGTGTTCAAATGAGCTTCATTTTTATACATGCATGTTCAATTTTGAGTAGAAATTGATTTGAGGTAAAAACAAAAATGGAAAGCATTGTAATCGGGGTAAAAAGAAAAATTGCTTGAAGATTAACGACATAGGTGCTACTTAATTCCAGCTTATTTTTTAGACCAGTGGGGACACTTACAAGGATCTTAACGAAATCTTAGAGTATTCAGTTGTAAGGCTTAGTCCATTTTCAGGATTTAGGTAATTAGATTTATACTACATACATATTAACCCAAAAGAAAAGGTTGCAATTAAAATTCATTTAATATTCGTTAGGGTTTTTCAATTTTCCCACCTGAATCCGAATTCCAAAACAATAATAAAGTAGTAGGTTTCTGAGTAATTAGATTTATACTACATACATATTAACCCAAAAGAAAAAGTTGCAATTAAAATTCATTTAATAGTCGTTAGGGTTTTTCAATTTTCCCACCTGAATCCGAATTCCAAAACAATAATAAAGTAGTAGGTTTCTGAATCTAAGTTAAACTGCTCTAAGATCGATTCAATTCCAAATTAGGCAAAGAGCTCTCAGTACCCATCAAACCCTAACAAAGACTAACATACTCAATATTAAGAAATTAAAAAAAAAGTTATCACACAGTCCAAATTCTAGCAAAAATGCGAAATGAAAAATGAAAAATGGAAAGAGAGAATAAAAAAGATGATCGAAATATGAAATCCGATTAATTTAATCGCTGCAAAGGTGCAGTACATACATACCTTTCTAATCTTTGAAGAAGTAGAAAGAGGATCGGCGACGTCGTTTAGTTTGCTATCGAAATCAAGAGAAGACTTCTCGTTTGATTCGACGGAGATGCTACACAAGTCCAAACAGCCAATGTCCATCGCCAGCCAATTTCCTTCAGATATTGAATTCGATTTACATTAAAGTTCTGAAATTCTAATGATTGTAGATCTGTTCGATAGTGTGCAAGAAAGAAAAGGACGAAATTAGAGAATGAAGATCTTAATTTGATGAAACAAGAAAGAGAAATAGAGGAACTAGAAAGTAATAGTGAAGATACTATTTCTTTTTTAAATGGAAAGTAGCCGTTAGACAATCTGAGACCCCCCCTTTTTTTTTTTGGTTGCATCCAACGGTCATTTAAAACGAGTTATTATCTTGTGCAGTGGGTGAGGTTGTACGTTAATGTATATCCCACATTGCCCAATCATAGACAAGACATCTCTTATTAACCAATCACCGGTAAAGAAAATTATCCAATTTTTAATTTTAGAATAAATAACTTTGAAAAAAATACATAAATTAATACCTTAAATTTTTTAACAAAAAGCTAACAAATTTGTGATTTATTGACATATAGTAGGTATGTAAAAAATTTAAAATTCAAATAATAATTATAAATGTGTAAGTAATTTAATTGTTTAAACAAGAATTGTTAAAAAAACTTACAGCAGCAGCCCTAAATATTAACAACATTGCATATTTAATAATAAATGGAATCTAAATAAAATTTCAATTTAAATAATTTTTAATTAAAAAATTAATATAAAATGTGTGTTCTTTAATATTTTTAATAAAAAATCCCGCAAATCTTGACTATTTAGAAAAGTAGTCATAAGAGATATCAGACACATTACTTATATAACGAAGAGGAAATGCACGAGGACATATAGGTTTTTTTTTCCTTTTTTATTTTTATTATACACATCCAATATATTTTTACTCTTAGATTTTTTTTAAATTCAACTAATACATTAAATTTATTTTTAAAATAATTTTTTATTCAATGTCCAATAGTGAAGTTTAAAAGATCAAGTTAGTCCTACACCATCCGTTAATATATTGTATCGTGCATTTACTTTTAACTCATAGATTTTATTGTACTATATCATGTTGTGATTTGTACGTTCAATCGTATTTAATTGATAAATATAATGCATGATTTATTTAATTAATTATTTTAATAAAAATATATTCTTTTGAAAGTAAAACTCTCAATCTCATGTTATACGCATAATATATGGTATCTATTGAACTAGGTTTATATTCATTAATATAAAAAAATATTTATATATTTAATATTAATTTTAATATATTATAATTGTAAAAATATTGAGTATGTGTTGGCCTAATTTATTATAGGCCACGGTTGGTACGGTAATTTTTAGACTCATGTGTGGTATATATCGACATAATAAACCATTAAATTAAATGATTAACGGATTGTGTCTTGTTGGACCTACCGACATATTTAACACTCCAAGCATGATGTTGTATAGAATGTAAATGAAATTTTGATAATTTTTCTTTTTAATTATATGTCTAGATACTTGTGTAATTAATTGTAAAATACAATTTATTAATATACCGTGCACACCTAAATAAAAACTAACTTTTAAGCTAAACAAAATAGAAATAATTTCTTACATACATATTTTTTTAAACACAGATTATGTCATCGAAAAAAGATGAGAGAATTATGAAATCTAACGGTGTTTCATTCACTTTGAAAAAATATATAATCATAAATCTTATTTGTAAAGTGACGAGATTGAAATTTGTTAGAAACTCAAACCTAATTTGATCAAATGAGATTTTATTGAGTTAAAGATTATCCAAACTTATAAGTAATATTGTTGTTTTGCTCCTGATCGATGTGGGACAATGATACTTAACAGTCATTTTTCACAGGATGAACAAAGGTGGACATAAATGCCACAATGAAAACTGTAGTAGAGTCTAGGATCCAAACACATAGAGATCAAGAACAAAGCTTTGATAACATATTAAAAACTTATGTCTAACTCAACCCAATAAACTTTGATCTTGATCTATTTGCTTGTACTCTGGACTCTACCACAATCTCATCATGATGTTTATGTACATTTTTATACGTCGTGTAGAGGATTACTATTAAGTATCATTATCTCATATCGGTAAAGAGCAAAATAATAATACTATTTATAAGTCTAAATAATACTTAATTTAATAAAATCTTATTAAATTAAATTATATCTAAATTTATAATAAAATTAATTATAATGGTATGCTGCAAAAGTTGAATTATAGATTCCAGAATTAACCAAATAACATGTACTTAAGTGGTGTATTAAGGGTCATGATTTCCCCGACATGAATTAATCTTTTTTTTCATCGATAATTGTTTTTTTTTGGTTTGTTGATATATACATATATATACTTTCTTGTATTTTATGTTATGTACAGATAATTTATAGTGGCATGTATCTTGGAAATATTATCCTTTCATATTAATTCCGAAATTTGTGATATACAGATATTTTAAATATATTATCTTATATAATGAAATTATGTGATATTTTATGGATATGAGGTGTTTTGAGAAAAAAAAAACTAATGTATAATACAAATATATCTTTATTTTAAATTTAAGATAAATAACTTATTTATTGAGTGTTTGCTTTGTCAATTACCCCAAGACCAATGTAGTAACGACGTTACTAAACCTACTAAAAACAATTTAAAAATAATAATATTTATAATCTTTAAAATTTAGAAGTACAAAAATTATATATATTTTAATATAAAGTATATTTTTATTATTTTAAGGTTAAATTATAATCAATTTATCTCTATTTATTATTATTAAAATATTATTATTATTTTAATAAAAAAAATTAAAAATATTTTATTCAAATTTCTAAAAAACAAATTAAATAAATATTTTTATCTAAAAAACTAAAGCAGTTCAGATTAAAAAAAAATGAAAATAAGAATATATTTTCAATTAGAAAATTAGTAAAAAATTTGACCATTCTGATTCATTTTGGGAATGGTTTGAAAATGATTAAAAAAACATCTCAATAAATATTAAAAAAAAAGAACATAGAAAGAATCTCATAATTTTTTGTATTTTATTATAATTATATAAATTTATTTACATTTATTAATAAATATTATACTATATTATTTTTAATTTATTACAAATATTTATAAATATTCTTTCCCAATAAGTTATAACCAAACGTGTTGTTTACATTAAAACATCGACACTCCGAATTAACATTAGGTCAAAGAGTCAAATCGTGTACGTGTTGTTTAGGTTAGGACGTAAACTATAGCTGAAGTCCAAATTAACATCGGGTAAAGAGTCCAATCGTGTGATTTGGATTTTGGAGTAAGTAAAAGTCAATAAGTTTTCGTCTCAATTAAGCAACACGTCAATTTTTATCTATTTTGATAAGTGATAAGTTTTAACACATATTAATATTATTTAAAAAAAAAATTATCATTAATTTTTTAATTTTTAAAATAATAACGATTATAATAAGATTTAAAATATATTAAATTAAATAATATTAATATTTATTTATCTGAGTGTTATACTAAAATTTTACTTTTTTAATAAATTACATATATTATTAACTTTACTTTAAATTATGATATTTTAGATATTTTAAAATAATTTTAATAATTTTATTTTTAATTTAAAATATGATATTTTAGTTATATTATATTTGAACACTTTAGATATTTTAAAATAATTTTGATTATTTTAATAAATTATTTTTCTCTCTAGAAATCACTACTTCTCTGATAGTAAAATTTAATTTAATATAATTAAAAATTTATATCAAAAAATGAAATAAAAACAAAAAATTATAATAAATAATTAAAATATATAAAAATATAATAACAAAATCATTAAAATATAATATATTTAATTTATAAAAATCCAATAACTAAATATCATGCTATATTATCTTAAAGCTTCTAGATACTTAAACTTAGTTTTATGATATCATTAAAAGATCCATATTTATAAACATATGGAGAAAAGCAATAGTAAAAATATTACCGTATCTACAAAATATTTTTTATATGAAAATTTTGAGAAATTATAAAATAAATATTTTTAAAATTTATAATAATAAAAATAATACATTAATAATATCAAATATTATTTAATTTGATGATATTTAATATTAAATGAGTTAAATAATTATAATTTAATTTAAACGGTATATAATTAAATAAATTTTAAAATAAAATTATATATTAAGTTTTTTTAATAGTGAAAATGTATGTTGTGGATATAAATAGTGTTATTTTTGTTTTTATAAATTTTAAAATTATTATTTTTTATTATTTTCTTAAAAATATCTAATAAGTGAATAATATAAACATAATAAATTTTTCATGAATGTTATTTTTTTATAGTTAGTTTTTTGAAAAAATGTGATTGGACACTTTAATTCTAAAATTTGAGCAATTACTCTTGACATTACAAGAATTTTTAAATCTAGTTTGAGTCCTTTTGTATTACACATTTTATTTCTTTTTATGTGATAAATATGTTTCATGCTATATTAATATATTGTGAAATTGTTTTACTATCCCAATTGAAAGTCAGGTCTGAAAATACTATGATATAATGGAACTAAAAAAATCAAATAAATTGATGTTACATACAAACACCCCAATCATGCATTATTAGAAATGTCCTTTTAAGTAGTTTTATTTAAAATCACTTGATAAATGAGATTAATTTAATTAAAATTAATATAATATAATATAATAATTAAAAAATATATGGTATATATAGTTTATAAGGTAGGTAAAAGGATCATAAAAAGACTTATTTCTTTATTTTATAAAAAAAAAAATTCTTTGGTCCTAAATATTTTCTAAATATCTACTCATTATCAACTATATAATGATATATGTCCTAAATATCTACTCATTTTCTTTGGTATTATCTATTGGTAAATCATACTTTAAATATGATTACGAAGTTCCTTCTGAATAAGAATCATTTATACCAGTGAAGTGGAAAATATTCAAATATATTTATCAAGTGGAAATTACTCAATTATCTTCACGGATTTCCAATTCAAGTGGCGAAAACAATGGGTTGTTAGTTGTTTGTAAAGGAATTAAGAAATAAAATGAAACAATTAATAATAAATAAGACGTTGGGTTGACTCACGATTAAAGGAAAAAGGAAAAGTTTTTATTCGAGACAAACAAAACGAAACGAAAACGATAGTAGAAAGTCAAAGAAAATTACACATAAAAAAAACAGAAAAAAGGATAAAGAATAAAAAAAAAACATATGATTTTATAAAACTTATTTAACTGATCTTATTTTCTTCTTAAAAATATTATTTATATTATCAATATATATATATATACATGAAAAAATTATAAATAAAACTTTATGTGCTTTAAGTAAAGTATTATGGTACGCAATTTAATTAAAATATAATTAGTATCTGATTTTTTATTATAATGAAATTAGAGAGTTGTAATTTATGTTACGGTTGAATTTATTAAATCAACTTGAATTAAATACGAATTGAATTAAATTTAATTCAGTGTAAATAATCTTAAAAAATTGAGCTAAGTATGAATTGTGTTTTAATCTATATGTTAGTCAAAAATAAAATAAAAAAATTATAACATATAAATATTATAATTTATACTTAGGTTAAAATTGAAAAACATATTTTTTCTAACTGTACTCTTTAACTCTCTTTTTTCAATAGTTGTCTTGTCTTCAACATTGTTTTGGTAGTTACAAGTACGTTAAAATATTTTATGTATAACCACTACTATAAAAAGGAGCATTAAAGTCGGATTTTAACCGACTTTAAGCTAATTTAAAGTGTAAAGTCGGTTCAAAGTGTGAACCGACTTTAACTTTTTTTTGTTTTTTTTTAATTTATTCATATTCAAACTGTATTCGAGCAGAAAAAAAAAACCAATATCAGTTTAGCAAATAGTTCAAATAATACAAATATTTGAAAAATAAAATATTAATTAATAACAGAAAATTACCATGGTTTTGTTCTATTTTATTTAAGATCGTCATATTCTTCTCCTTATGTTATAATAGAAACCTACATATATAATACAACAATCTATACATATAAATAATAACAAATAATAACAGAAAAAAATATGAATAATAGGAGATCTAAAAGATTAGTTAGAGAGGAAGAAAACTCACTAACCGATGTTGGAAATGGTAGTCGTAGGTGGCCGAAAAATAAGAAAGAGTGGAGGAGAAGGTTTTCGATTTTTTAGAGTTCTGGAACGCTGAAAATAGTTTCTGTCTGGGAAGAAAGAAGAGAAAATATTTATCCACGTGTGTAGCGTCGGTTGACGTGTTGAACCGACACTATGTTACGTGGATAGCGTCGTTTCGCCACGTCAACCGACTCTACGCTATCCATGTAGCGTAGCGTCGGTTAACACCTAGAACCGACGCTACGTCCTACGTGGATAGCGTCGGTTCTTTATCAAACCGACTTTACGTATCGACTTAAATACCCATTTTTGTAGTAGTGAACTCTAAAAATATAGTTTTTTTTGTATGATTAATATATGGTGTACTTAAATACATTAAGAGAGTTTTATATTTATTGTAAATTTTGTGTAAAATTATAAGTAATTTAAAACATTATTTGAGTTTTATCATATTGATATTAATTAAATTTTGAATAAGTTAAATTTTAATAAAGTATTCTCTATTATCTTTCATTTTAATATTTGTTGTTTTAATACATCTATTTTTCACACTTGTTTCACTTTATTTCAATTTATAAGAAAATTTAAAAATAAAAGAACCATAAAAATACAAGTATCCTTTTCCTACATTTATTTTTAAAACAAAAAATTACTAAAAATAGATTTATTGGAGAATTAGTTTTTTTTCACTTATAATTACTAGTATTTTTTTTTGTAATTAATAGTTATTATAACATAACATCTATATAAGTAATTGTATTATTTTTGTAGATTTTATTTTGTGATGAGTTGTTAATTTAATACTAATTTATTATTTATTGAAAATATAAGTTATTGTAATATTATTTTCCATATTTTAAACATTTTATATTTACAGTAAAAACTAATAAACTTTAATCATTAAAAGTATTTTTTAATTTATAAAAAAATATTAATTACCTAAAAAAATTAAATTAAGTTAATTTAAAGCAATTTAAATGTTTGATTAAGATTTAGATTTATCTTTATTTATTTAAATTAAATTAAGTTGTATCGATTTATTCTGAATTAATTGGAGGGAATTCGAATCGAATAAGTTCGATTTGCCATCCCTAAATAAAACGAAGCTGGGTTTTCTCTTTTTTCTGTACCCTAACGCGGTGCCTTACCTTTTTTCTCTCTATCCTCACTGTTCACACGTTCTCTGCACCTTTCTACGACTTTATATTTTGATTTTTCTTTGTTTTCCTCACCTTATATGATATTTCAGCGACCAAACCCTTCAAAGTTTAATCCTTTTAGTTTTAGTCAAAACAAACCCAATTCGTAATAGAATAAGATGACGATGTTAAGATCGTGTTATAGACCTATAGAGAGATGTTTTGGTCGAAATGGTGGAGATGATCTTATGTGGCATGCGGATTTGAAGCCTCATGCCTCTGGTGAATACTCTATCGCGGTTGTACAGGCCAATTCTCATCTTGAAGATCAGAGTCAGGTCTTCTCATCTCCATCTGCTACCTATGTTGGTGTTTTTGATGGCCATGGTGGTCCTGAAGCTTCTCGGTTCGTCAATAAGCATCTCTTCCCTTTTTTAAACAGTATGTTTTGTTTTCTGTATTTTTAATCAATTTTCACAATCTGTTTGTTCATTTTTTAGGGTTTTGAGCTTAAGGGAAGAATTGGGGTTTAAATTGTAAATTTTGAGTTGATTTAGATTGAATTGTTATAACCCACATTCGAATTGATTAAATATGTTTTGTTTTTCATGTTTAATTGGAAATTAAACATGAACTGATTTGAGGCTGAAATTAGTTGGGTTATCAAGATATTAATGTCTGAGAAAGAGATTTTGGGGTACAGTATTTTTGGACAGCCGCTATTCTTGTTTTGGTTTTCTTTTTGACCTATATTCTCAGTGGGGTTCTAATTTAGTTTACTGGTACATATTTTAACCTAATTTAGTTTACTGGTACATATTTTAGCCAATTTCAATAGTAATAACATTAAGATTACTGTTAAAATTGACCAAAAACTTATGAATGATCCCGACATTTTGGGCATAATTTTTCCATTATTTTCTGGTAAGTAAACAATCTGTTTAACATTGTGATTTGGTTCAATATGTAGAATTTGATACAGAAGGAGGGTTGTCAGAAGATTCAATCAAGAAGGCATTTAGTGCCACTGAGGAGGGATTCTTGCGGTTAGTACGGAGATCATTTCCACTAAGGCCACAAACAGCTTCAGTGGGATCATGTTGCATTGTTGGTACAATTTCTGACAATGTTTTGCACGTGGCAAACCTTGGAGATTCAAGGGCAGTTTTAGGCAGCAGAGGTTCCGAAAGCAAGAAAAATGAAGTAGTAGCATACCGGCTGTCCACGGATCATAATGTATCAATTGCGGAGGTGAGGAAGGAAGTTGAAGCACTCCATCCAGATGATGCAGATGTTGTGGTGTATACTCGCGGAGTTTGGAGAATTAAGGGTATAATTCAGGTATTGGCTACTTCTCTTGATGTGCTTTTAATGTGTTTATTTGCAGTCAAATTTTGATTTTGAAGTGAATAAGAGAAAGTATTATTATGAAATTTTATATGATCAGTTAGAAATGCTATTGTTTTTAATGTGTTTCCTTTTCTCACATTTAACCATTTTGGCGAGATTATTGGTTTTTATTCTAATATTCTTCCACCCTTGTCTTTAAGGTCATTTGACTTCAAGCATATGCATCTTACTAATTAAAATTTTATGTGATAGAGAATGCTAAAGCGTTTTATTTGTCTTTCAGGTATCAAGATCAATTGGCGATTTTTACTTAAAGACTACTGAGTTCACTAGAGACCCAATGTATATGCAATTTGGAAATCCAAATGCTTTAAAACGACCTGTAATGACTGCGGTACCCTCAATAGTTACTAGAGAACTTAGACCACAAGATTTATTTGTGATATTTGCATCAGATGGCCTTTGGGAACAATTAAGCGACCAGGAAGCTGTGGATATTGTCTTCAACAACCCTAGAGCTGTGAGTACACAAATTACACTTTCTACATTGATTATAATGTTTGTTTACATTGCAGTAATATGGGTTTATTTGTATTTTTTTGGCAAATTTCCTTGAGGTTTGCTTGATTAGTTAAAATGCATAAAGTGCTAAATCTAATGGGAATTTATTTTTGAACACACGTTGATTGGTTTGTTATTTAGGCAAACTTCAGGTGGTTTTGTGGATATGCCCCCCCCTTCCTCTTCCCCTTTTTTTCTTTAGTTGCTTGCTTCTTGGAAATGTGCTAAACAACTTTATACTCTCTTCTTCGTTACATTTTAAACGGAACAAATAGTTTAATCAAAAAGGGCATGATGGGTTTTTAATTATCTCAAGTAGAATTCAATATAAGTTTGTGTGATTGATTGTTTGGTGGTTCAAAATTTGTAGGCGATTGCAAGGAGATTGGTGAGAACTGCTCTACAAGCGGCTGCTAGGAAGAGGGAAATGAGATACAATGACTTGAGGAAAATAGAGAAAGGAATAAGACGTCATTTTCATGATGATATAACAGTTGTCGTAGTATATTTCGATCACCGGAAACGCTCACCACCATTGTCAAGAAATAGTAAATTTAAGCAGAACACATTTGGCTGCACGACAGCGCCGGTTGACATATTCTCCTTAAGAGCAGATGAAATGGACGATTTTGAATGAGACAAGAAGTCTGTTTTGGAGGATTTCAATCAATGGGTTAATTGAAGAACTTGTATGGAGATGAAAAGGAGAGGGATACATGGGGAAAAAAAATAACTCACTTGTGTACGTTTTTTTGTCACTTGCGATTATCAGTAGTAATGGATTTTTTTTATAAATATTTTACTTGATGAAGGTATATACATGTTTTTTACGGAATTTGACTAAGATTTTAGAGTCACTAAGATTTTAGAGTCACATTATGAGTAGAGTAATGAACTGCTAATGAAAATTTTCCGTTTGAGAAGTCTCAAAGCAAGTTCTAGATATATTATTCAGTTATTTTTTTAGTTGACTAATACTGATAACATCCAAATAACCTCTACAGTGAGCCAACATTAGTCGAGGAAATGAATATATCATGCTTAAAACAAAAACAAAATTCGTAACTCTTAAAATGAGTTATTTTGAAGTAAACATTTTTTTGTGAAAATTTGAGAACTAAAATTAATTATAAATTATTGACTAATAATTCTAAACTAGCTTTTAGTGATCATTGACTACAAATTCTAAACTTGCTTTTAGTGATTATTGACTACTAATCTAAACTAGCTTTTAGTGATTATTGACTACTAATTCTAAACTAGTTTTTAGTGATTATAGAATAAATATTTTTTTATAACCAGTTTTTTAAAGAGTACAAGTTGTGGTTGTTAACTTATATATTAGATAATTATTGATAATAAAAATAGGATTTTTTAAAATTTATAATTAAATATCATATTAATTATGGTAATATTATACAATTTCTAATAAATGGATTTTTTTTAAATAACTACAACTCACCCATTTTTTTAATTTTTACTTCTGGTTTAAAATCTGAACAATTTGTTGAAAATATTTTCACCTCAGTAAAAACTACAAGTAAATGTTGGTGTGTGTTTGTGTTGTGGTGCATGCTGCAACAGTGACATACATCAATGCTCAGTAGAGCAAAACATGGAGCAGACAATAATATTAGTGGAGTCATAAAACATGGATATGCAGTAATTATGGTTATTGTTTAATTTTCGTTTTCATTATATACATATAATTAAACTCTTGTATAGAAAAATAGAACAGAAATAATATGAAATATACATGATAATTATCAGAGAAATACAATATTTGACATGGTATCAGAGTAGGTTATTGCCAACTAATGAAACTACCTGCTGATTTCTGATGGAACTACCATTTTTTGATTTCTAATTCTGATTTGCTGATTTATTGATTGCTGATTTGCTAATTTTTGATTTCTTATTTCTGAAACCGATCAGTTGCAATACTGGAAAAAAATAACATCAAGTAAAACAACAACATCAGCGTGCTCCAGAAGGGAATAAGTACAAAGAACATTATTGTAAGGCATAACAATAGAGGTTGAAACCTGAAGGGATGGGTAGACACTGTAGCCTCCCCAGTGCTGCGACCATCTAGTATTCAGAGTCACCATTTCTGTTCAGCGTCAGTTCCTCCGTCGCAACCTCAATAGAACCCTTCAGGGAGCCATATTGATCTAGCTGCTCGTTGGAACCAGTGCACCTTGCCTGAGTTTCAGGTCTATCTGCTCGTTGAAGCTATCACAGTTGGCCAACGTCGCTTACTCGTTGGGGCTGGTGCAATCTCTCTACATACCAGTCTAGCAGCCATCGTGGAGAAACTTGGAATGAAGCAGAAGAAGAGTGCTGCTTCACATAGATGGAGGACTAGGTAGAGGGATGACTCCGGCTGGATGCTTGTAGTCGGCTAGGGTTCTTCCATCAGAAGAAGAGAGGCGTCGCAGAGGGCAGCGTGAAGAAGGCGCCGCAAAGGGCAGCGTGAAGAAGGCGTTGTAGAGGGCAGCGTGAAGAAATCGCAGAGGGCTGTGCGAATGGAGAGGAAAATGATTTAGGGTGACGAAGAGGGCTGCGAAAATGATTTAGGGTTACGAAGAGGGCAGAATCTAGAGATTTAACCACCAATTTCATATTGGAAGATTTGATGACGAAAATGACAGAAATTCTAACTAGAGCTCAGACCGTCTCACAACCTCCGCTTACTGAAGCGCCGAATGCCCCCATTAGTATCAAGTTGGGAGAATCCAACTATGCCTTGTGGTCCCAGGTGGTGGAGATGTATATCTCTGGCAAAGACAAACTGGGATATATTAATAGGTATTTTCCTCAACCTGCTGAAATCGACCCCTCATTCAGGAGATGACGCACTGAAAATGTCATTGTTAAAGGATGGTTGATTAATTCGATGGACCCTTCCTTGATTTCAAATTTTATTCAATTCCCAACTGCGAAACAAGTTTGGGATTCTGTTGCTACCACCTACTATGATGGGACAGACACGTCTCAAGTGTATGATCTTCGCCGTCAAGTTACTCGTATGAAGCAGGCGGGTGGATCCATTAAAAAATACTACAACGACCTTCAAGGGTTGTGGCGAGAAATTGATTTTCGTCGTCCTAATCCAATGGAGTGTGCGAATGACATACAGAAATACAACTCCATCGTACAGGAAGATCGAGTGTATACCTTCCTTGATGGACTTTATGACAGACTCGACAAAACTCAAAGTGATGTGCTTCAAATCAAACCATTCCCTACGGTGGAACAAGCCTATGGATTCATACGTAGGGAAGAAGTCCGACAGACCGTCACGGGTATAGATACGACACCCGGAGCAGTTATGGTTTTTAAAGGGGACAAGGGACACCTTAATCTGATGCCACCAAAAACAGGAGCCTCTTTGGGTAGCAAGAAATCCACGGGAAATCCACCATCTCTTGACATGAAATGTGGCCATTGCGGAAACTCTAAACACACCCGTGAAAACTGCTTCAAACTCCATGGGTATCCAGAATGGTGGAATGATCTTCAAGCACGGAAGAAATGGGACACCACTGGGCGAGCCGCTGTGGCTACCAATAATGCCTCACTATCCCTTACTCCTCAGGCTGAATCTTCCCAGGATCCAGGTATTTCAAGTAAAGCATTTCACATCTCTACTCGTAGTGATAATGAGGATTGGATTCTGGACTCTGAAGCTACAGATCACATGACATTTGACCCAAAAGATCTCTCCAATACAACCCAGCCAAGACGAAGCTATGTTGCCAATGTCAATGGAGTCACTTATCCAGTTACAGGAGCTGGAACAGTGACCTTATCTCCTTCATTATCATTATCTAATACTTTACTTGTGCCCTACCTTTCAAATCGACTGATGTCTGTAAGTAAGGTCACTTCATATCTTAACTGTGTAGTATTGATGTATTCTACTTTTTGCCTTCTACAGGATATTCTCAACAGGGAGATCATTGGGCGTGGTACTAGGAGAGGAGGGCTATATTATGTGGATGACCTCAGTTCAGGAAGAGTCAATCACATGCAACACACTGTTGGTAACAAGGAACGGCAGATTTGGCTATGTCATCGTAGATTTGGACATCCATCATTCGGGTATTTAAAGCACCTACTCCCCAGTTTATTTTCAAATATCACACATTCAGATTTCAAATGTGATACTTATATCCTAACAAAAATTCATAGGACGTCTTATCCTATGAGCATGAATAAAAGTATAACTCCTTTTGCTTTGGTACATTCTGATGTTTGGGGACCTTCCCCGGTTATTACGTCATCGGGTCATCGTTGATTTGTTATTTTTGCTGATGATTGTACACGAATGACATGGCTTTACCTTCTCAAACATAATAATGAAGTATTTTCTACATTTCACTTGTTTCACACCATGGTTCAGACACAATTTTCTGAAAAAATTAAGATACTTAGGTCTGATAATGGAGGGGAGTATGTTAATCAACAATTCCGGACATACTTGGACAACCATGGTATTCTCCATGAAACCTCGTGTTCATAAACCCCACAACAGAATGGGACTGCGGAGAGGAAGAATCAACATATTTTAGAAACGACTCGGGCCTTAGTAATCGATGCACATATGCCTAATAGATACTTGAATGATGCTGTTACTATAGCTGTGTATCTACTAAATCGTATACCCACAAAACCTTACAATTTCAGACTCCATTAAAGGTGCTATCTGATCATGTTCCCTTGCCTACTATTTTGATGTTTCCGCCTCAAATTTTTGGATGTTTTTCTTTTGTCCACCTCTATAAAAACCAACGAACTAAGTTGGATCCATGTATTGTCCGATGTGTATTCTTAGGATATGACGTACAAAAAAAGGGTTACCGATACTATTATCCAATTACTAAAAGAACCTATATTACCATGGATGTCACTTTCCTCGAATCAAAATGTTTTTTCCTATCACCGGTATCCAATTACACTCTTTAAGAGAAGAGTTATAGTGAAGAACGAAACTGGGTTAGTTGATCGATACAAGGCGAGGCTTGTAGCAAAAGGATATACACAGAAACATAGGATAGATTATCAAGAAACCTTCTCACCTGTGGCTAAACTAAAAACCGTTAGAGTCTTGTTATCTCTTACGGAAAATTTAGATTGGCCATTGCACCAACTTGACGTAAAAAATGCCTTTCTTCATGGTGATCTTGAAGAAGAGATTTACATGGATATCCTACCAGGATATACTGTTATATTAGGAAAAGAAACTGCATGTAGATTACAACGAGCATTGTATGGACTAAAATAATCACCTCGAGCATGGTTTGGTAGGTTGAGTTCAGCAATGAAGAAATATGGGTTCCAACAAAGAAACTCTAATCATACTCTTTTCCTAAAATATCGATTAGGGAAGATAACAACCCTTATAGTCTATGTAGACGACATGATCATTACAGGGGATGATAAAGAAGAAATCTCTAAGCTTCAAGAACAACTGTCAAATGAGTTTTAAATGAAGAATTTGGGATGGCTCAAATACTTCTTAGGTATTGAGGTAACAAGATCAAAACAAGGCATATGTCTTTCCCAAAGGAAATATACTTTGGACCTACTGGCAGAGGCATGACTACTAGATTGTAAACCTGTCGATATTCCAATGGTTCAAAATCATAAATTCGGAGAATATGTGGACCAAGTACCAGCAGATAAACAGAGATATCAACGGTTAGTAGGTAAACTCATATATTTATCTCATACTCGATCTGATATTGCTTATGTTGTGAGTGTCGTGAGTCAGTTCATGCACTGCCCAAGTGAAGACCATATGGATGCAGTCATGCGAATACTTCGTTATTTAAAATCCTCCCCTAGGAAAGGACTTATGTTTTCAAAGAATGGTCAATTGGAAGTCCTTGGATATACAGATTCAGAATGGGCAGGGAATATGAAGGATAGGAAATCTACTGCTGGGTACTTTACTTTTATGGGGGCAATCTTGTTACATGGAGGAGCAAGAAGCAAAAGGTAGTTGCCTTATCTAGTGCTGAAGTTGAATTTCGAGGAATGGTCAAGGGAATATGTGAGCTCCTTTGGTTGAAAAAACTTCTAACTGAGATTGGTGTTGCTCCTAACTCTGAAATGAACTTATTTTGTGATAACAAAACAGCCATTGCCATCTCTCACAATCCAGTTCAACATGATCGCATGAAGCACGTTGAAGTGGATCAGAACTTCATCAAACAGAATCTTGAAAAAAATATTATTAAGCTTCCATTTGTTAAATCAGAAGATCAATTGGCTGATATACTCACAAAATCTGTGTCTGCAAGGAACTTTTACAACTCACTTGACAAGTTGGGCATAAGAGACATATATGCACCAACTTGAGGGGGAGTGTTGGTATGTGTTGTGGTGCATGCTGCAACAGTGGCATACACCAATGCTCAGTGGAGCAAAACATGGAGCATACAATAATATTAGTGGAGCCATAAAACATGGATGTGCAGGAATTATGGTTATTGTTTAATTTTCGTTTTCATTGTATACATATAGTTAAACTCTTGTATAGAAAAACAGAACAGAAATAATATGAAATATACATGATAATTATCAGAGAAATACAATATTTGACAGTAAAGCCATTACAAGATTTGGGAACCAAATTTGGATAATCACTTGAACCCACGTACGGTAAAGGATAATCATCTTTTCACGAACACTTCATATACTAATTAACATAAAACATTCGGAATGATTATTTCAATGCTTTTCCTATAAATCCATATTCGCCTTCATTTATATTTTTATGATGTTTACTTTCATTAGAGGTTGGCTTCACGAGAATGAGTGCTAGTCATATGGTAGCTGATGCAGTGTGGAAGGAAATTCAATACTAGGTATCTACTTTTTTTCTTTCACTTGATATATGATTATTAAGACTGATCTTCTTCAACTTCATATATGCGTCTGCTTCCTTGGTTTTAAACCTGAAAAAAATGAATCAAAAATGACAGTCATAGTTATCAGCTCTTCATGTTGGTAATGACAACTCCCTCATTCATTTCTTTGTTTTTATGAATTTCGTTATTGACTTGACTTGGATGTTCAAGTTCTGATATCTAAATTTGTTAAACTATGTAGCTTGCATTTCTTGTATAGTAAGAACTTTGAGAGGGCAATTAGGATTGTGGATCAAAGTGGTGTCAAGAGGATTTTGGGTCAGCCTAGTGGACGTTGTTTTAAAAAAATGAATACATTATATTATATCCTTTTCAAGTTTTGCTCTTTTATTTTTAGTTCATTTTGCTTAAATTTTGTCGAACTTTCAGAAACTATTTTAAGGGTAATGTACTAAAGGGTTCATCAATTGATCAGGTTGCACGAGAATCCAAGAAAAATGAGCAGTATTTCTTTTTCTCATAACACTTACCCCATGTTTGGATGGAGGGAATGTAATGAAATGAAATCAGAATTGATTCTTCTCATTTTGTGTGTTTGGTTGGACGGAATATGGGGCAAAATAGAATCGATTACTAAAAGAGAAGGAATCACAATTTCTTCTCCCCCTTGGTAATCATAATTCCATTCTCATCTAAACTTTTTTTTTCAATTTTACCCTCACCTAAAATATAAACTAAACTCATATCCTAAATTCTCAAACCCAAAATTCCAAAATCCCCTAAACCCAAAATTCCAAAACCATAAACCCTAAACCCAAAATTCCAAAACCCTAAACCCTAAATCCAAATCCTAAAACCCTAAACCCTAAACCCAAAATTTTAAAACCCTAAACCCAAAATTCCAAAACCCTAAATACAAATCCTAAAACCCTAAAACCTAAACCCAAAATCCCTAAACCCTAAACCTTAAACTCCAAATCCCTAAACCCTAAACCCTAAAACATAAATCCCAAAACCCAAAACCCCAAATTCCAAATCCTAAAACCCTAAACCCCAAATCCAAAATTCCAAAACCCTAAACCCTAAACCCCAAATCCCTAAACACTAAACCATAAACCCTAAACCCTAAAACATAAATCCCAAAACCCTAAAACATAAATCCCAAAACCCTAAACCCTAAACCCCAAATTCCAAAACCCTAAATTCAAAATTCTAAAACCCTACCCTTTTTAGAAAAATAATAATTTTAACCCTATACCTTAACCCATAAATATAACCCCAAATCCTAAATCCCACATCTCAAACCTTAAAAACCTAAACCCTATTTAGAAAAATAATAATTTTAATAATATATTTCTTTTTAATTAAGTAGTAATTGTTTAAAAAAATAATGATTTGAATAATATATTTTATCTGACGAAAAAATAGTAATTAAATGACATTATTTGAACTTTACAGCATGTAGGGGTATTAAGGTCATTTATAGCTTTTTTCATTCTATTCTAGTGGCAAACCAAACACTGTAATCCTGATTCCGAGCTTAATTCCAGTGGTCAAACCAAACAACATTGTTTCCTTTCCATTCCATTCCATTTCGATTCTGATTCCGATTCCATTCCACAAACCAAACACCACCTTAAGGTGGTTGTTCTTCATTCTTCTATGGCGTTGTGAAACGTGGAGAACATCTTTGTGTGTGTTTCCTTTCTTGTTTTCTTTCTTATTGATAGGGTCCATTTGGATATGATTATCTTAGAAGTGGTTTTAAGATAAGTGATTTGATTAAAAGTGGTTTTAAGATAAGCATTTAAGTGTTTGGTATGAAATGTTAGAAATGGTTTTTTGAACTTTAATAATTATTTTAAGATGATAACATGTATTCAAAATTATTTCTCCTAAAAATAAATATTACTTATTTATCTTAAAACTACAAATAGTACTTCTTTATAAAAATCGTTGTTTTGGACGATATATATGTAGAAAGCCTATTTTTTTGTTTTTTTCCTAGTATTTATTAACTTGCTCTTCTTTTGTATTTATTTAGTGGAAATAATCGCGTCCAATGATAGATCACGACCATATTATTAAAAACTTGTGGTAAGAATGGGTTTCACTTTAGTGCACAAAAATAATATTTCAAAGCTTTCGTATGTTCTTCATTCCTTGTGTGGATAAAATGCTATGTTATAAAGTATATAACTTCGATCATAGATATAACATCTTAAAAGCGAGGCCAGTCTATTTAAGCACAAGATACTACCTAACATTGGAGGACATAGGTTGAACAGTCTTTTTTGGGGTTTCTCATAAATAAGATATAAGATTGGTTTCAACTAGCATATGGGCACGGTTGAGCACCCAATCCTTAGCAATGGATTGCCTAGTGTGTAGGAGAAGGATGTTGTCGATGCTTTTTGCTCATGACAACCCTGCCACCAAGTAAGGAGACTAATAACCTCTTAAAGAGGTTCACATGTTGAAAGAAACTAACCAAAAGTCATTATTGCAATTGCTATGATTTATTTGAAAGTACTTTCAATCAAAAGGAGAAGAGATTCCAAATGAACCCAAAATCTATTACTCTGCTTTTAACTATTAGCTATGAATAATTTTTTGTTATTGTTTAGTGTAAGCATCAATTAGCTGCAAGGATTTCTTCTTCTCTAGGATTATGCATTGATGTTAAGGTGACAAACGATGAGCTTGCTTTATTACTTTCCAAGTTTTAGTAGCTATTTTGGAGAAAATGAGGTACCTCATCTCTTTACAATGCAAATTTCATGCCAATTTTTCTACTAAAATTGCTAATATGAGCACCAACTCTTTATAGTATTACATTAAAGGACTGATAAAGTAGTAGTTATCTAATTTCTTATGGAGTCAAACAAACTACATTGGAAGAAAAATATAATGTTTATTGATTATTATAAGAACTAATAAAATGTAAACAGACTAGCAAATGATGACTAACTCAACTTGTTTGACTCTTTAAGAAAATTAATGTATGTTCAGGTGTCGTTTGGTTCACGGAATGGAATGAGATAGAAAGTAAAACAATTTTGTTTGCTTTGAATATTGAAATCTAAAAAGGAATCAGTATTATAGTGTTTTGTTTACAACTGAAATGAAATAGAAAACATTGTATATTACCTTAATACCCTTATATTGAGTAAATTTTAAATAATAATATTTAATTATTATTTTTTCGTCGAAAAAAATACATTATTGAAATCATTATTTTTTTAAATAATAATTATTATTTAAAAATAAAATACATTATTAAATTTTTTTTCTTTCTAAATAAGGTTTAGGGTTTTAAGGTTTGAGATTTGGGATTTAGGGATTTGAGGCTTAGGGTTTAGGGTTATGGGATTTGGGATTTAAGGTTTAGATTTTAGGGTTATATTTATGGTTAAAATTTAGGGTTAAAATTATTTTTTAAAAAATAGGATTTAGGGTTTTGAGATTTGAGATTTGAAGTTTAGGGTTATATTTATGGGTTAATGTTTATGGTTAAAATTATTACTTTTTTAAATAGGGTTTAGAGTTTTAGGATTAGAGATTTAGAGTTTAAGGTTTAGGGTTATATTTGTGAGTTAAAGTTTAAGGTTTAAATTATTATTTTTATAAATAGAATTTTAGGATTTAGTATTTATGGTTATATTTAGAATAGTGTTAAATTAAAAAAAAAAATTGAACTGAAAATAGAATTATGATTGAAGAAATTTTAATTCATTTTTTATAGGAATCGATTCTATTTCATTTCTACTATTCAACCCAACAAAACATAAAATTGAAAAGAATCTATTTTGATTTCATTCAATTCTAATACACCTAATATGTAAGCACTGCACAGTTCATTATCGTCTCTTTTAAAATGTTCGGAACTCTGTCATTATACTGTTCATTTTTTCTTATGTTGCATGGTAAACATCCAGTATTGCTTTATTTATTCTTCCATTTACAAATAATATAACTAGAGGCAGTGCATTCTTGTCAACTGCTTTTACTTTTTGAAGTTTTCTGATGTAACAGGTTTAGGGTACCATTTATAATAATCGATAAGTTATTTATGTGGTATTGGGGAGTAAAGTATCTTCGGTTGCCTCAATTTCAGAATTTTTTGTACAGCCACACCTTTCAAACACTATACTTCGTAGGCATCCTACAGAGCTGCAATTTTCGCTTTCATTTCTCATGATGTTTAACTATGAATATCTCTGTTAATAATTATTCAAATACCCACTTTCTTGTTCATAGTTTCCTACCACTACTGTCACTTTGGAGCTTTCGGAACTCATTAGGTTTTGGCCATGTAGTTCGTACTCGTTAGATTTTCATTACACTTTCATGAATGAGTTCGACTATAACTCAAGATAAATAGTGGTTCTTAAAATTTTGAAAGTATTTTTTATAGATTTTGTTAAACACCTTAAAATTGTTATGATTCATTTGCAAAAACTTTCAATCGAAAGGGATTATCATACGGTTTCGAAAATAGAAGAGGACAAAAATGTAAAAAAATAAAAATAATGGGAGTAAATTGTAAGGAAAAATAGTAAGGAGAGTAAAGTATCATATATGAAAATTTTTAGTGCGAGTGTGGGTAGTTTAGCTTTAAAAAAAAAGAATAGGATTTGTAAATTTAAATTGTTGCAAATATTCATTATATGATTGATATTGTTACCTCCAAAGCATATACTATTGATGTCATAAAATCTTCATCCGATTATTAATATCAATCTTGTAGATAATTTGGTTTTATATTTATAAAACTCTCGTAATTATACGAATAATTTTATAAAAAATAATAAGTATACTCTAAAGGTCGATCTAATAAATGAATATATGTGGTTTTTAATTTATTATTCAAATTTTTAAAAATAAAATTAAATCTTAAACATCATGTCATGATATTTTGATTTTTTGTGTGTTTCCTAATATAATAACATAAAAAAATAACACATAGATATAGATTAAATAAATAATTATGTAAATTTTTTATCATTCATAACAATAGAGTATTTATGGATATAATAATTAAATTAATTATACTTCACTACTACAAAAAGTGGCATTAAAGTCGGTTAAAAACTGACTTTAAATTAAATGACTTAAAGTTTAAAGTCGGTTCAAGGCGTGAACCGACTTTACGTTTAACAAATAGTTCAAATAATACAAATATTTAAAAAATAAAATATTAATTAATAATAGAAAAATTATTGTGGTTTTGTTCTATTTTATTTAAGATCGTCATATTCTTCTCCTTATGTTATAATACAAACCTACATATATAATACAAAAATCTATACACATAATAACAGAAAAAAATATGAATAATAGGGGATCTAAGAATTTAACTATCTAAATACCGACTTTCAAGTTTTAAAACTATTACTGAAAATATATTATCAATATATTTTTGAATAATAGTTTTTATAATTTTTTTTGAAATAAAACTTAACTTTAACTATCGAACAATTATACTAACCAATAAAAATGCATTACTCTAAATGAGACCGGATAATTAAACCTTAAAATCTAATTTTCATATTTAAATTTGTAATGAAAAATAATATATTTCTCTCTAACATACTTAATATAAAATCTTGAATAAAAAAATCAATTTATTTTATAGAATTTTATTTATTTATTTAATATTATGCAAGCATAACAATGTTATTATTATATCATATTTATAAACAATCAGAAATATTAAATTTAATAACAGACAAGTTAAATGTAACATATAAGAATAAAATATAAAAATAATTGTAAAGAATTCATTTTAAAATTATACGTCAAAAGAATCTTTATAGAACTTTGATGCAAATTCCTTTTTTAGAAAATCTCCAAACAGATTTGCATTTCTTTTTATTGAATCAAAAATTAGATATCTACAAAAACATAACTATTTTTTCTAAAAAAAAAAGAATTTTAAAATTGAAGAAACTATAAAAAGAAAACTAAGAAAGCTTTCTAGAGAGAGAAAGAGATAAATGTGTGATTTTTTGGGATTATTTTTACAATGAGAAAGATGGTCCTTTTTATAAATGAGGAAAAAGGCCAAAAAGAGAGAAAATATCTCCAAAATTGATATTGGATGTGTTTGGATAGGTTGGCACGGGTCTGGGGCGAGATTTACGACGGGATGGGCTGACGTGTGTAGGATTTACGGTAGACAGGCGCGGACGCATGTAGGATTGGCAACAAACAGGCGCTGACGCGTGCAGGATTTGCGGCAGATTGGCATTGGTACGCGTGGGACTCGTCGTGACATGCGCTCGGGGTAGACTGGACTTGATATTTTTGACCGTTTTGTCCAACTTTTTCATTTTTTTTATTTTTCTCAACATATTTGCGATGCATTATGTCCAATATTTTTCTTAGTCTTTGAATTATTTTTGAACGAAAATACTTGAAAAATAATAAAAATATCTATGATTCAGAAAAGATAAATTTATATAAAAATATGATAAAAATCATACAAATATAAATATATTTAATTAATTAAAGTATATTAAATCAATCATGGTAATTTTAGTATTTTTTTTAAATATTTATTACAACCTATAACTAGCTTCTTGCTAGTCTTTTAGCAATAGAAGCGGTAAAAACAAAAAAATTAAACTATCATAAATCACTTCCGTGGATTAACACGGTTGTATTTAGAGTATGCAATAAACCTTTAAACCTCTAGGTTTCCCTAGTGGACAAGTTTGAATCCCGTGAGGATTTTCAGTAATGATACCTACAAATATTAAACTAAATGTAAAAATTAAAAAGAAATAATAAAAATAAAAATAAAAAACTAAAATTATAACAAAATAACAACTAAATAAAATCAAAAATTAACTTAAAAATAAAATAAAATAAAACAAAACATAAAAATGTCTAATGTTTTTTAATCTTATTTAAGATCATAATTAAAATCTAAAACATAAGTTATTTTTAACTTTTTAAACTATCATAGTTTATAATAATAATTAATTAAAAATCATTTTTATACTTCATTTCAAAAATGTTTTAATTTAAATTTACCCAATTTTAGTGTCAAAAATTTGAATTTGTTTCGACTCTATCCTTTCAAGTCAATACTCTCAAAACATTAAATTTTATGGGTTCAAGCACTCATACTAAGGTATATGCGAATAGGTTTTTATGTTTAGAAATGAAATAATAAGTTCATATACTTATAAAAGAAGAAAGACTAAAAAATAATGCATAACTTCGATCTCATGAAAGGAATCGAATGTTTAAGATTTCGTAAATAAATCACAAAATTATATTTATGTTTCAATCAAAATCATTAAATAAAAATTTCAAGATATATACCTTATAAAATGAAGAAAGTGCAATGATTTTTTAGGGATTTACTTCTTATAACTTTCTTTTGTAATTAGTCTTTTCTCATAATTTTGTAAGTTATGTGGGTCATAATATGTAAATTATACTATTAATCTCTTTCTTTCTCTATCTTATTTAAGAGATTTTTTCAACATATTTTTTTTAGAGAGTGGATCCACGTACATATTGTACATTTTTGTAGGATTTTAGTGAATGGTTAATTTTGTAGTATTTTTTTTATTTTGGTTTAGGTAACTCCAAAATATGTCTCTTTTTGGTATAAGTCATGCAAGAAGGGCGAAATGGTATATAATATCAATTTCTACTTAAGTCATTCAATCTAAGTAGTAAAAACAACATATAATACTTTACTAGATGTGAAAATCCTAACATCCAATGATAATAACTATAAAAATTATCTAAAAAATTGAAGAAATAAGAAATGTATTTGAAGTAGAAAAATATATTTTACCTAAAATAAAGAAAATTAGGCTCAAATTATATTTAACAAGAGTAATCTCTACTATTTGATTCTTAAACACTAATTTTGGATCCATTATAATTTTCACACTTTATAATAAAATACTAATTACGACAAAAATTAACTAATTATCATATACTTTATGATATGTTTTCAAAAATTAATCTAACAATGTAAAAAACTTAATTATTTACTTAAATTTGATTTAAAGGAATAATAAATTTTTGTGAGAATTTTTTTAAAACTAATCCCAAAATTCTAAAAATTACTAAATCACATAAAGAAAATAAAATAAAATATAATAAAAATGAAAATATGAACTTAAATTTTTTTAAAATTATTCAATTTTTTGAAATTAAGCATAGTAATTTTCCAACATCTCAAACCTTGAACTTACATTTTTTTCAATATAACAATTATAAATTAAAAATAAAAAAAATTAATTAGTTTCAAAAAATGTACAGTGATAGAGAAATACAAATGTATATGTTATAAAAGAGATTTTTCTATTGAGATTGTTTTATCCATATCTAATAAAATATGTTTGATAATTTAGTCAAATAAATTATTTATAATAATAAATAATTTAAATTTATAAAATAATTAAAAATAAATTATAATTAAATATTTTTTTCTTAAAAATTAAAACTTTTTATTTTTTCTCCTAAAAAAATTGATCATGTTATTATTGTGTTCTTGAATTTCCGGTATGCTAAAAAAATAAAAATAGTATGTAAATGAAAAAAAAAAGTTAAGAGCCGAGAGAGAGAGAGAAAGAGAGAACGACAGATAAGTCTCTCACCCCCCAAGCTCGCTCTTGCGCTTCCATTTATGCTTCTCCCTCTTTCTTTGCTGTCTGCGAATTCTGGTCTATAGACCTGTCGTTTTCCGTCGATTCACTTTCTCTTCATATCAAGGTTAGTGACATGGTGGGAACCTCTTCTCCTCCTTTAGGTGAGGTAACATTTCAAGAGTATATTGCATGAGCTTTTGTTGGTTTATGACTGTGAGTCCGGTTCATTATCTGATTTCTGATTGTTGTTATCAAAAGCTTGATGGTTTAATTCAGGATGGGGGGTTTTGTTTAGTGCTGTTTTAAAGTATTCATTTTGGTGTCTTAAGGGTTTCGGCCGACTTGAAGATAATGCATCCTTTGGTTTTGAATTTTTTGTTTGGGTTTCGTTTCCATGATTCGTTTCCATGAATTGACTCATCTTCATTCTTTATTTTTTGGTTTATTTCCATGTGCTGTTTTCTCTGATGTATAACTTTTTGGTTCAATCTTTCTCTGTACTGTTTGAATTTGTATTGTCTTTAGCTGCAGCTTCTAATATTTATCAATTGCTGAATTCAGGAACTTTTAAGCATAATCTTTTGGCAAAATGCATTGTCTCTATTTTTTTAAGTCTCGTGATTTCTTCATTAGTGCTGTTTGGTCATTAGATTTGAAATATTGTCATCCACTCCCATTATAAAGGAACACAAATTATATTTTTTTAATGATTTTTCTAATAAAAAATTAATTTTTTTGATCAAGCTTTATTTGTTTATTGTTATTATTTTTTTAGATTCAAAATGTATTTAAATACTTTTATGTTTGAATATTATTATTGTTGATTTTTATTAAATAATTTCATATTAAATTTTACTTTTTTTTATAAAGTCTCATTTTAATCGCGTTTTAATCATTTCGTTGAAAAATTATATTTTAATAGAAAAATTATTAAAATAATGTATTAGTCCCCTTTTCCAAAACCAAAGGATCAAATAGCACATTTCTAATTTAAGAAACCAAATTATACCAATTGCCTAATCAAACCTGCAGCGCTAGCTTTTTTTAATGTTTATGATGTATGTATCGTTTGCTTTACAGGCTGCATAAAACTCAGCATGATCGTGTAGCTGTGTGTCTAAAGACTAGAGCTTCCAGGCTGCAAAGAGCATTTTTGAAGTGAAGAGGGATTGAAAGCTATTGTCTTCCTCACTTAATCAATACAAAAATGTCAACAACCACAGCTTGTCCTTTTGGGATTTCGATTTTCCGCCCTAAGGCTAAGGCCATGACTCTCCCGTTAAATATCTCACCGCCGCTTGCTTTTCGATCCTCATCTTCCTATTCTATTATAGCTACATCTCGTTTGAATACTTCACAACCCTTTCTTGGAATGGTTTCCACTTTGCCAAAATCCCAAAGCCATATTACTAGAAGCACCAATATTCAGAGTACTACAGATGGCAACAAGAAGACAAACAAATCCAAAGATACCAATGAAGGAGAATCGGTGGAGATAGAGGAGGAAATGCCATGGATACAGGACAAGGCCATGGATCTCGTGGAGTTTACAGGCTCTGTCACGCAGACCATTCCAGGTCCCAGAGTTGGCTCCACCTCCCTCCCCTGGATCCTTGCTATTCCTCTTGCCTATGCCTCCATTACCTTTGTCTTTGCTTTTGTCAGGACTGTTCAAAAGTTATCTTCTCCCCGTACTAAACGCAGCCGTTTGGTTCGCATCTATTACCCTTTTTATTATTAGGTTTAGTTGCTTCATTTGTTCATGAATATTATTTCACACATCTCTTAAAATTTTTAAAATGTATAGTTTAGTTCTTAAACTCTTAACAATTCCGTAGAGGTCCTAAACTCTTAAATCGTATGATTTAGTACAAATTTTTAAAATTTCACCATAGTTACCAACTTGCATGCTAATATACATAGTGGTTAAAAATTTGGAGACTTATGTGTAAAAATTTTAAAATTTATAATTAAATTGTATGATTTAAAAGTTTAGGACCTATATTATGAAGGTTTAAAAGTTTTAGTACTAAATTATATATTTTAAAAATTTGGAAGCGTCTAACTGATATATATATATATATCATTACTGTTGTTTTGTGATGTTGCTCTTATAGATAGTTTTACAAAATTCTCTGGTTTTTAATTGTTTATGAAATTATAGTTTTATATCCATTTCAGACGACTCACACAATGTAACTCTAAGGTGTTATCTATTATTTATCATTGTTTCTTTCCATCTTCCATGAGATCTTAATGTATGATCTAAATTTGCACAGGTTAATAAGAATGCTGAGCTATGTAAATCAATAGATGAATTATTCCACGAAGGAAGAGACCAAGTAACATCTGATGCCCTTGAGCACCTAGTAAAGAAGGTTAGCATGAATTAGAGGCCCATTCTTCTCATTGATTTATATTGAAATTGTCATAAAGTGATAAAATATAGTATTGTTGTTTCTAATATTGATACTATGATTGGAATATAAGGTGAATTGCTAGATGAAGAATTTGATCAATAACCTTGAAATTGAAACGGAGTTAATGGAACCTTATATGTCTTGGAAGCTTTTATCTCTTGTTTCAATTTCTTTTTAGGTATTGCTGTATCTCCGTATGCAAAAGGTTCATGACAGGTTTAGAATACACTTGATGTGGGCTGGTTTGACAATTTTACGCTAGATTGATGGACTTCTGTGGTTTTCCATGCAAAGTTAATTCAATGTTTAATGTATTGTACTATGGTCTCCAACCATTTATGTTTTGAATGTTTATCTCTTCGTAAATTGATAATGCTAGGAGCAGACCCTTTTTATTGTAGTCTTTTTTAGCCCCGTTGGCATTCTTATCTACTTTTCTCCGTCTTCCCTGAAAATGTTCACTTCTTGGGGTTGCTAAGAGCTTCTACTCCACATACAGACTGGTTTTGGCATAGATGAGATTTTGCGCAAGTACATAAGGTATTCTTTGAATGAAAAACCGTTCAACACAGATCTAATTTCCAACTTGATTGAGCTCAGAAAAGCTTCTGGACTGAATCACACTCAGATTGCTGACATTCTTAATGAAATCTCCAGAAGGATTGTGCGAGACAAAGGTAACACAATCTACTCTAAAAAAAATAGTTACAACTCACAAACGCACATATGCACACATACATTGATGGGGTTTGACAGGAGAAGGTTGTTAGGAGAGCATTCCCATTTTCAATTGAATTGTTTATAATCTTAGCACTTGGATAAGAGATTAGCAATCTAGAGATGGAGCAGTGTAAGATTCAAATAAAAATTGATGTTTCTCCTAAGCTTTTTTTTTTATCAATAGATAATTTTCCTCATTTATAGGTGCCCAAGATACTTTAAATTGAATATGTCTCAGTTAACCTTTTGAATCCATTTGAACTGAACAATGAATTACATGAGTTCATTGTAACATCATTTCTATAATCTTCAGGCCCTGTTGTAATGAATGTGTCGGGCTATACTGAAAAGGGTTTCAAGAGAAAATTAGCTGTTCAAGCCCTTTTTGGAAAGGTTTTCTATCTATCTGAGGTAAGTGCTACAATGGTCAAAAGGATGAGTGTATGTCACGTTTATTTTGGTTGTATACTATGATACGATTCTCTCTGAAGCTTCCCTTAAATGTATATTTGACAATCTATTTCTCAGCTACTGCTCAAACTGTCAAATACTTTTTTCAAACAGCTTTAAGATGCAGCACTTCAAACAATTTTTTTGTGTTTGTGAAGGGCTGTTACTCTTCCTTTCTTGACAGCCTAATTAGGCCCTTATAATATGTTTTGAAATGATAAGAAACCCCCGGCCGGGTTTTTTTTCGGGGGAGGGAGGGTTGGTCTTTAGCTTCATTAATGGGGCGAAATGATGGCATTAGTTTATGGTTTTTGGACAGTTACATCAAAGTTGGAATTTTAGTAACTATGATTCTAATTGTTTAATATTTTAATATGTGCTCAACATATTAAAGTGCTCATCCCCCTCTATCTATTTAAGTTGTGTTTGGTTCGTAGAATAAAAACGTAATGGTAATAGGAATTGAATTCAATGGAAATAATATTACTATTATTTGTTTGTTTTATGTAATCAAAATGATGATAAATATTAAAGTAAATTTATAAAATTATAAATGAAACAAAATTAGAAATAATTTATTTTTATTTTTAAATGAGATAAAATGATAAAAATAATAATAAATAATTATATAAATGTGTAAATAAAATATACCGTGCCAGTGTGTTCTTGAAGAGTAGGAGAAACGAGGATTCTTGTTACTATTGGAATGCTATACATTTTATTCTAGATTAATAGTTAAATTAAATTCATGAATATCTTGAATTATTGTCATTATCATTTTTATTACCGTCAATCAAGTATGAACTTAGTGTTTTTGTTAAAAATATGCACGAATCTGAAATTGGATATCTAAATTGATCTTCGATTCCTAAGTACCTTGTCAAAGCAAGGTAAAACTTATGATGTTGCTATTATGGTTTCCCTTGCCATCTTTGGATGATATATTTTCACCTTTTTTTTTTGCAGCTACCGGACTTCAGTTCCAGGGGTAGCTCGCTAGTTGTCAAGGAAATATTTGGTGTTACTGAGTATGCTCCTATCCTTGGACTTAATTTTCCAAAAAAAAATAATAATAAGAAATTTGGGTGAGGATTTTGTAACAAAAAAATAAATGATTATCTATTTTCTACAGATAATAGGTATTTTTGGTATTTTTGAAACCTAAGGGGGTTATCTAGTAATTTTCCTTTTTATTTATTTCTTGTAAATTTAAGAAGGGAGGCAAAATATGCTAATGATTTATTGTTTTCTCTAATTTTCAGTGATGATGCAGATAAATTACGCTTACACATGCTATCTGAAGCAGGAGATATGGATTTGCTGGAGCAAATGGTTGACGATTCAGATCCAGAAGAGCCCACTGAGGGATTATTTGATGCTCCCTAAGGCACAACTACCATATCCATACCGATTCAGACCCAGAAGAGTCAACTGAGGGATCATTTGATGCTCCCTAAGGCACAACTACCATATCCATACCCCCACGGCTTTTGGTTTAGAGAATGGTTACAAGGAATTTAGCAAAATTTATGTTGCTTTGACAATTTTGGGTATAAGAATTTTTGAGGTCAAGAGTGGTGTTCCATTTGGTGGTGAGAGGAAGTCATACTGAGCTCTTTGACTTGAGAGAATGATTGTGATTATTTAGTTTATCAATCTCCTATTGCTCCTTTATATTAGTCTCAGCAATGTTATTAGTAAGGTGGTAATGTCTGACATGACAGAAATATACATGATCCTATTGCCACCTCTAATACTAGCTACTAATATTTTTTTTTGTATTTTTTTTGTGCAAACAAGATGGAGCAGAATTATTGATGAATTTTATTCGTTGACCATAAGGAGATTTTAGTAAATGTGATTCTCTTTCAGAAGCGCTTGTGTCATCAATTCAACACCTTAGTTCTAAACACAAGTTATGTATTTTAAGATTAATATGTTGAAGGATTTTTGGTCCAAGTGATGAATTCATTAAGTAATTCGCACGTACAACTAAAACCTAATATGGTGTTTTTGTGTCTAATAAAAATACCACTTCATTTATTACAAAGCTACCTTAAAACTTGCATTAGTCATACGAATTTGTACTTACAATTTCGATAAAACATATTTGTGGATTTGTTAAAAGAGACATTTTGTATGTTTTAAGTGACAAAAATTAGCAGTGTTAAGACCTAAAATTCACAGCGTAAAACCTTGATGCAACTTTCGAAAGAAAATCCTAATGCAGCAAAAGAAAATCATCGTCAGCCACCTGCGGTTGTATACTCTATTGCTTCAAGTATCATAGTAATGAAAGCCTAAAGCATTGTCAAAAGTAGTAAACAAAGGCTCTGAATTGCTTGTTAAAATAAGCTACGCATTAATCCATGCAACTAATAATAACATAATAATAAACTAAAGCAGTATAGGAAGCAATAGAGTAGGGAATCTTATGCTGAAATTGATGGTTATACTCTTAAGAACTTATGCGGTGTAATAGAATAATATATCAGAAATTGATAAATGGGTATATCTAGAGGTGGCAATTATCACAAGATATGCCAACACAATATGAACACAAACATGACTGAATAAAATTTATCCTTAAATGTTTTATAAATTTAAAGGTACTATTATTCCTTGCAATAATTTACTTGACAAGAAATTGTCTGAATTTTTTATGGTGTAACCATCACGTGAACACGAACTCAACGTGCGAACATGACACAAATACAATATAAAGGAAGAAAAAATACCCAAGCACATGTAACAATCATGCAAAAGTTTTGCATATCTTTTAATACTAAAGAGGCACTATAACAACAATAAAAATTACAAACTAATGTATGCATTTGCCTATTTGATATAGAGGTGACTTAGCAAGTAACTTACATACCTAGATGCAATACAATTTCGTCGCTTTGTTCAATCTACACAATATTGGCTGGCCACATGCATATTGAAAAAATATAATTCATGACCTTGAATCATATTCACAAATCCTCCCTAACAAAGAACAACATCACAATATAGCAAACCTCTACATCAAAACAACATTTCTTTTCATCTTTGTGCTTGAACGGTATGTATCATAGGCATTAAGGGATGCACAAAAAGTTCGGGGTAAAACAACCCTAGAAAACTCCATTCTCATAGATTAAGATTGACTATGACCATCTCTTTGTTATCCGTTCCAATAGTCTGCTTGCCTCATCCTTAGATACATGTGGATCGAGATTGTTAAGATTATTAACAAAAATTTTTGCTTCATCCCACCGACTAAGCTTACAGTACCAATCTACGATTGAGTTGTATGTATTTTGGTTTGGTCTACATCCATTCTTGATCATGTACTGAATTACATCTATAGCCTCAATGAACATTGAACCAGCGGCATAACTTGCAACAAAGGTATTATAAGTTATTACATCTGGAATAATTCCAGAATGCCTCATTTCTGAGAATATCCGTGAAGCATCTTTCATCTGACCATTTCGACAATAGGCAAACATAACAGTATTATACGAAATGATATCAGGTTTCATTCCTTTCTTCTGAATATCCCTTAAAATTCTTTCTGATCTTTCAAAATTTTCAGAACGACTATACATATACATCAAGCTATTGTAAGTAGTCAAGCTAGGAGTGAATCCACTTTCAATCATGAAGTTTAAAATCTCATTAGTTTTTGAAACCAATTGTCTTCTTCCATATATTGAAAGCATGGCATTTAGAGCAGTTATGTCAGGTGAAAACCCTTTTTTCTTCAACTCCAAGAAAGCACGTTCTGTTTCCATAAGAAGGTCACATTTACTGCAAACTATAATAAGTGTCTTCAAGAGCACAGCGTGAGGTTCAATTACACCAGAGTATATTTGTTCAGCAAGAGCCTGCATCCGCTCAATTTGCTTTCCATTTGCATAAGCATGAAGAAGAGAACTATATGTGAGTTCATTAGGTTTGCAACGACCATCCTTCATTTCAATAAGCATTTTCTCAGATTGTTCCCATAGTTTTCCCCGTGCTAGTGCTGCCAAAACAGTATTATAGGTAGAAAGATCAGGTTTAATACCAGCTTCCAGCATCCTCTTGTAAACTGACATGGCTTGATCAAAAGAGCCACACCGACTGTATGCACTAATCAAGGTGTTGAAAGTATCCCGCTCTGGTACAAATCCTGCCCTTTTAATTTCCTTGAAAACTCCTGAGACTTCAGAATCCATCCCATTTTGACCAAACACAGCCAAAAGTGAGTTCCATGTAACAATATCCGGTACACAATGACATGCATTGATCTCTTCAAACACTTTCATCATTTCTGAAAATTTTCCCCTATTACCATACATCTTAATTAGAGCATTAAAAGTACATATGTTTGGTTTGCAGCCTGCACCTCTCATCTCCTCGAAAACCTTCATTGCTGACTCATCTTTTCCAGCTTTCTCAAATCCAGACAAAAGGGTAGTGAAGGTGAAAACATCAGGTTTAATCCCTTTCCCCACCATTTGTGTTTTGAGAACCATTGCTTCATCCAATAAACCGTCTCTAGCACAAGCAGATATCAAAGAATTATATGTTACAATGCTAGGTGATATCCCATTAAGCTCCATCTCTTTTAATACCTCCATAGCTTCCTTGGGCCTCCTAGACTTACCATAGACATCCAATAATGCATTATAAGTGACTTTATCAGGTCTAAATCCTGCTGATTTCATTTCCTCAAAAATCAGGGTAGCTTCTTCATACAGAGAACCGCGCCTACAACAACTTATGAGCGTATTATATGTATAAGAATCAGGAGAAATCCCAACACTCTTCAAACCCTCAACAAGCCCTAAAATTTTATACCAAGGCATGCCCATTTTCCCATACACATTCAACATCACGTTGTAAGTTATCAAAGTAGGCTTACAACCCTCTTCTTCCATTTTGTCAAAAACCATGACAGCCTCTCTATACCTTCCATTACTAACACAAGTAGTTATCAAAGAAGTATAAGCATAAACATCAAGCTCAACCCCAGCTTTATGAAGATTTTGAAGCAAAGAAGCCGCAGCTGAAACCTGGCCAGCTTTACCAAGCATAGTAATAACAACAGCAACAACAGAACTAGTAATAACACATTGAAAACCTTCAGAATTTCTCACCCAATCAAAAACACTCAAAGCCATGTCAAATTTCTTATGAAAGCTTAAACATTTGACAATACCCAGTACATCAAAAGACAAGGACTCTGTATTAAAACCAACCTCAAACTTATGTGATTCAACTAACTGAAGCATAAGTTGATTTAAATTAGAGGAATCAAAATCTGGGTCGATTAAAGATTGGAGGATAAGCTGACCTTGAGGAGTTAAACGGTTATTAGACCAAGGTCTACCACGGTTGGCGTCGTAGGACTTGCCGATGCGAGTAGGCTTTTTGGGAAGATGGGGTTCAAGTGGGGAGTAAGATTTGTCGGTGTTGGGATTGGAGCTTTGACGGAGGATAACGTCATGGAGAAGAGGTGTTATGGGACTTGGAGATTTGGTGGGTATGGTGGGCTTCTTGTGGTCGTGGTGGTTTGGAAAGATGGGTCTTGAGGGTGGAGGGTTCGGGAGGAGCAGAGGAAGAGCTGCTTTCTCTGCCATACGAGAGGAGAGACGAGAGATGGTCACTAACCAGTTGTCAGTAGTGGGCAGTGGCTATGGCTGAAATGGTGGCCTAGTTTTGGCTGAGATGGTCACTAATCTTTGAGAGAGATTTTTATTTGGATCTTCAGCGTTCAAGGGTTTTTATCATTATAATTAAAATTTATTAAAACATTTAGGATAATTAAAAAAATAATTATAAAATTTGTAATAATAAAAATAATACAATAATAATATTAAATAGATTAAATTAGATATATTTAATCCAATTTTACAATGTTAAATATAAACTAATATAACATATTTTTTTAATAATAAAAATACATAAAATAGAAGCTATTTTATGATTAAAAAATTTAAATATGTTATTTTTTATTATTTTTTTAATAATTTAAAATTAAAAAAATCATTAAATTTATATGATAATTATAATTACACGTACAATATGCTACTAATATTTTTCATTAATAAAAAAAAATTTAATCTAATTATTTCATATTATATAATTAAGAAGTTATTTTTATTATTATAAATTTTAAAAATATTATTTTATGTAATTTTTATTGATAAAAAAATAATTATCTTACAGCATTCTTGTCACAAGCAATAGTGCCCACCAGACAATATCCCACTCCCCAAATGCTTGTCCTAGTACAAGTACTAAAACTAACATTTTAATGTATGTAAATTAAGAATAAAGTGTAAAACAAGTAATATTCAGTTGATTAGCCTCTGGCTTGCTACAATCCATCAACACCACAAAGTTGCATATAAGTGCAAGTGCTTCAACAACAACACCAGAATTTTTTCGCACCATCTTGAACATTATTTTTAGCTTTGTTTTTGCAAGTTGTGGATGATCCGTTTCAAAGATTGCAATCTTTTTTACAGAGGTAACATGTAACTTTTCTCTCTCTATTCGAAAACTTGAAATCAATTTTGCATTTCTTAGATGTTTACAAACTATCATTCCATAGAAGAATTTTCATTCTATTTCCTCATGCTAGAAATCTTGAAACCCATTTTACGTTTCTTAGATATTTCCTCTTCAATCGTCTCTTTCAATTTCTTAAGAGCTGTTACAACAAAAAGAATGAAAAAAAAAATCCATGTTTGTTAAGTAAACTATGCAATTCTTCATTATACTTTGAAAGAGCTAAAAACTATAACTATTATAAACATGTTTTATATGCTCCATTAAGAGACCAAGTACATATAACCTAAAAAAAGACCACCAAATAAGATTTTAGAAAAAAGTAGCACTTTTTGAAATGCTTGAATTCTTGTAGCTTTTATGAACATAATGCAACTCTAACTAGTAAAGTTATTTAATATTCTTGTTTTCCTTGTTACTGAACTAAATTTTCCTAGTTTTTGTTTCTTATTTCTTATTTTATTGTGGTTCAACTTGTTGAACTTTTATTGTTTCTGCTTGGAAACCTCTTCTTCTCCCTCAGGCGAAGTAACATTTCTAAGAGTATATTGCATGAGCTTTTGTTGTTCATGACTGTGAGTCCGGTTCATTATCTGATTTCTGATTGTTGTTATCAAAAAAGCTTGATGGTTTAATTCAATCTTTTGGTTTGTGCTGTTTTAAAGTATTCATTTTTGGGGTTTTAAGTGTTTCGGCTGACTTGATGATAATACATCTTTCGGTTTGATTTTTTTGGGTTTTGTTTCCATAAAGTGACTCACATCTTCTATCTTCTATCTTTTGGTTTATTTCCATGTGCTGTTTTCTCTGATGTATAACTTTTTGGTTCAATCTTTTTTCTATATTGTTTGAATTTATATGATCTTTAGCTGCGGCTTCTAATATTTATCAATAGCTCTATTTTTTTAAGAGATAAGTGTCCCAAGATTCCTTCATTAGTGATTACTAGATTAAAAATATTTTCATTTAATTCTGTGATTAACAGTATATTATATTTTTTTAATAAAAAATTAATAATTTTAGTCGAGTTTTTAATAAGATGTTTATTTATTAGTATTATTTTTTAATTTAAAAAATATATAAATAATTTTATATTTGAATATTATTATTGATTTTTATTAAATAATTTTATATTAAATTTTACTTATCTTTAATAAAATCTCATGTTTTAATCACATTATAATCGTTTCATTGAAAAATTATATTTTAATATAAAAATTATTAAAATAATATCTAAATAATTATCAAATGATTGAAGTTAGTAACAATTGATTAAAAGAATTATATCTATCCCGGTTAAAATAAAAATAAATTTGTAACTATTAAAATGAATTATTTTAAATAAAATAAATATAAAATTTGAGAATTATAAATAATTATAAATCATTTTTCAAAAAAAAAATTCTAAATTAGCTTTGGGATTATAGATCAATGCATTTCGCATTTTTTAGCTTATGTTCGAATAAATATTTTTTCTATGATAAGGTTTTTTTATGTTACAATTTATTCTTCAATTATAATTAATATATTAAATAATTATTGATTATAAAAATAAGATATATTTTTTCGACTATATAATTCTTTTTTAAATAATTACAACTCATCCAACTTTTTACTATTTTTTTAATTTTAAAATCTAGAAAAATATTTTCACTTAAATAAAAAAAATACAAGTAAAAACCATTTCTAGATCTAGGAACCAAATTTGGGTGATAAAATGTTAAGATATGTTTGATATACAATATTTAATAAGTTAAATATAATTATATTAAATTGAACCATATTAAATTGTATTATATTTAATCTATATAATATTTGGTATTAAGATGTATAATATTGTTGCACAAAATTAATTATAAATATTTTAATAAAATAATTTTTATTATAAAATTTATTTAAATCAATATTTAATTTATTTTTATATCTTTATTACACTTTAAAATAAAAAATTATTTTTAATTTAAGATGAAAGAAAACATTATAACATATAATTTTATAATTAAAAATTTAGATAAATTAAGTTAAATGTTTAATAAGATTTAAACACACATCTTTTACTCAACTAATTTTTTTACATAATTATACTAATTTTATATAATATGATACGATTTTATTTGACAGTCAAACTTATTGTATGAAAATTATACTGATAGTTAATATTGTGTAACAAAATATGACATAAAAGTTAATATTTTTACTTGAACCCAAAAATAAAAAATAAACCATCTTTTCACTTCCCTATTTTTGCTTCGAAAAAATGTGAAATATTTTCCATTTCCAGCACTACCCAAATATGCCTCGGTGGTTTTGGCATTTTCACAAACACTTGATATACTAATTCGCATAAAAGCTGATGACTCTTTCCATGCTTTTTCCCTTAAATCCAGATTCGCCTTTATTTCTATTTTTATGATGTTTACTTTCTTTAGGGTTTGGCTTCGCGAGAATGAGTGCTAGTCATCTGGTAGCCGATGCAATGTGGAAGGAAATTCAATCCACTGGTTCAGGTAGGTAACTACTTTTTCCTTTCCCTTGATATATGATTATTAAGACCAATCTTCTTCAATTTCATAGATTCATCTGTTTCCTTGGTTTTAAACCTGACCAAAACGAATCAAAAATGGCAGTGACAGATTATCAGCTCTCCATGTTAGTAATGACAACTCTATCATTCATTCCTTTGGCTTCATAAATTCTGTTATTGACTTGACTTGGATGTTCAAGTTCTGATATCTAAACTTGGTAAATTATGTAGCTTGCATTTCGTGTTTGGTAAGAACTTTGAGAGGGCAACTAGGATTGTGGATCAAAGTGGTGTCAAGAGGATTTTGGGTCAGCCTAGTGGACGTTTTATTTTTCAGGTTTTAAAAAATGAATAAACTATATTATATTCTTTTCAAGTTATGTTCTTCTTCTTCTTCTTTTTAAAAATTCATTTTGCTTAAATTTGTCAAACTTTCAGAAACTATTTTAAGGGTAATGTACTAAATGGTTCAAGAATCAATCAGGTTGTAGGAGAATCCAAGAGAAAGGAGGAATATTTCTGTTTCTCAGAACACTTTTGTGGCTGTTATTCGTTCTTCTATGATGTTGTGAACCGAGGAGAGCAGCTCTGTGTGAGTTTCCTCTCTTGTTTTCTTGCCTATTCATATGGCATGTTTGGATGTGTTTTTCTTGTAAGTGGTTTCTGTTAGGAAATTTGGATAAAATGGTATAATCACAAATTTATCTTCCCAAGATCTTCCTTAACAGAATATCAAATAACAGAGAAATAGATAATACACAACACAAGAATTATATTGGAAACTCTAAATTAGAGAAAAATCATTTTCGTTGTCAAAAGACAACCAGAGAAAAATTTACTATGTGACAAATTGTTACAACCACACTCTTAGTAATTTTCTCACACACCCAAAAGACAAGAGCAACTACAAGTCCAAAAGAATTTTCCCACAAAATTCTCTCACTCAAGAACTTCTCGTACAAGTTTTTCTCTATTTTTGGGATGATTAACAATGAAGAAATGAAGCCATATTTATAGCCTTCAAGTTCTCATTTCATATGCCAAACATTTCTTCATTCAACAAAATTAGGGTACCTAATTTTACTATTCTTTATTCAAACAAGGTTAGGCACCTCCATCTTTGACAATTTGGTAAGCCACCTTCCATGAATTTTTTTCTAAATTAGACACCTCCTATTTTCACTAACAAACCTAATATCATTTTTAATCAATCATAACAGTTTCAAGATAAGTGATTTAGTTAAAAGTAGTTTTAAGAGAAGCATTTAAATGTTTGGTATGAAATGTTAGAAGTGGTTTTGAGTTGCAATTTGATAATTATTTTAAGATGAAAGCATTCATTCAAAACTATTTTTTTCAAAAGTAAATATTACTTACTTCTCTTAAAACCACAAATAATGCTTCTCATAAATATTGCAAGTGTTTTGATATATTTGAAATTACTTTCAATTGAAAGGAGAAGCAGACCCATAATCTATTACTCTGGTTTTGACTGTTAGCTATGTATACTTTTTTATTATTGTTCAGTGTAAGCATCAATTAGCTGCAAGACTTTCTTCTTCTCTGGGATTATGCATTGATGTTGAGGTGACCGACGATGAACTTGCTTTATTACTTTCCAAGCTTTAGTAGAATCTGTTATCTTGGAGAAAACGAACTACCCCATCACTTTACAACTCAAATTCCATGCCTATTTGTTATATTGGGATTGCTAATATGAACATCAACTCTTCAGCTTCTGTACTGGGGCAAAATGATGGCATTAGTTCATGGTTTATGAACAGTGTCATCAAAGTTGAAATTTTACTGACTATGATTCTAATTGTTTAATATTTTAATGTGTGCTCAATATATTAAAGTGCTCATCCCCAATCAGGAGGTTGTGTTTGGTGGGTAGAATTAAAATATAATGGGAATAAAAATGGTAATAAGAATTAAATTCAATGGAAATGATATTAGTGTTATTATATTTGTTTTAGTAGTGTAATCAAAATAATGATAAATATTAAAGTTAATTTATAAAATTATAAATAAAATAAAATTAGAAATAATTTTTTTTATTTTTAAATGAGATAAAATGATTAAAATAGTAATAAATAATTATATAAATATGTGAGTAAAATATATTATTCTAACGTCTTTGTGAGGGGTGTAAGAGAAATAATGATTTATATTATTGTTATAATGTTTTATATTTCATTTCAATTTAACCGTCGAATAAACACATAAATATCTTGAATAATTTTTATTACCATTTCTATTATTTTCAATTAAATATATCCTTAGTTTTTGTTAGAAATATGCATGGATCTGAATTTGGATACTTAAATTATGATTAGTCAAATTATCTTTGATTTTTAACCATTTTTTACTATCATAATTCATAATTCAATTTGATCGAATTTAGATTAAATAATTCATAATTTGTTTAAAATTGGATTCAAATTGTCTTAAAATTGACGATTTTGAACCAATGTTTAGCTCTAAAAACCCATATTATTATCCAAAGCCGCTTTTGAACCTAGTTGAGAGGAAAAGATAGTTAAACATATAAACAGTAATAACTAAACTAATTAAGAAAAGAATGGATTTATGAATCAAGAAAACAAAACGGGAACCATGAGATTAATATCTATTCATTGTTCATACTTCAAATTTCATATAATCATGTACCATAATTAAATTCTCTAACCAAAGCTCTGAAACTACTTTTGCCAATTCTCTAAGCATAGCTCTGAAAATTTTCCTTTTCACATATAATAAGTAACATTACATAATGCAACCAAACGTATCTCAGATTTGTAGCATAAGCGACAAATTGGATGCCAGGGATCAAGGCAAGGAAGCAGATCGAGTGGGCAATTCTCAAAGAGACTGACATCGATTGGGCTCCACATTTTGATGCCCTGCCATCCTTTACGGTCAAAAAAGAGTCAAACGTTTAGGGAGAGAACGCTGAGGAATCGGGGAGAGAGAGAGTAGACCGGATAGTAAAGACGACTGCGAGAACTTATGGTGCGGGTTCAAGATTTTTAGGGTCTTAAAACGTTTAGTATATATATTTTAGAGTAGTGAAATGGTGATAATGTCCGTCTAGTCTCTAAATTCGATATTTTGTTCTTGTAATGATGATGTCTTTAGTTGATTAAGTAACTTAATTTTTTCAAAAAAGATAAATTTATTCTATTAATATAACTAATTCAAATTAGACATTATACATAATAAAAATATATATTTATTAAATATATACCTAATCAATTAATAATGTTAATTTAATAATTTCAAAATACAACAAAAAAAAATAGAAATAAATTAATGCGTGTGGAATCTTTTTTACCCAAGTAAGAAAAAAAAATTTGGATTTGTAAGTTACATATTAAAACTTCATTTTGAACCAAAATGATAAAAATCAGTCAAATACCTATACAGAATAAGATAATGCATCCTTCACAGGTATTTTTATGTTTTGTTTAAAACAAAAAAAATCATAATTTTGATTCATTTGATTATTTAAAAAAACGGAGCTAAATTAAATCTAACTAAAAATTAACATAACTAAACTATTAATTTTCAAAATAACGAGATTAATTTAGTATGTTATTTTGACCGTAATTACAATAAAAATATATAAAACATTCATTTTATCTATATTATTGAATAAAATAATCATTAATGAATTATTATTGTATCAATAATAATTTATATTGTGATAATATTTCCACTTTTTTGAATTTTGATAAATATTATTTTTATAAAATTACTAAAAAACCCCCAAAGATTTTCCAAAATTACAAACATGCCTTGAAACGTTAGCAATTATACTCCCCCATTATTCCATTACTGTTATATTACGAATTTATTAATTTTATTATAAATAATTCCTTTAAAAATGCAATATACAGTGTTAAAAGAAATATAATTCAAGTTTTTTTTTTATGAAAAAGCAAATCTCTGTTTCCATTTTCTAGTGTAAAAGTATAAACATAGCTTTTGATAAGATAAAAGTCTAAAATGCCCTCTTTTTAATTATTAAATAGCATTACCCACGACAACCGTAGCGTGATATGTAGGATGTCTTAAAACCTTCCCTTTTAATTAGTTTACATCTTTTATTTATATGTTTACCAATTTACATTAACATTTACTCTATCACATAATGTGTGTATTCATGTTTACTAGCACAAAAACTTGAACATGAAAGTTATGATTACCATGGTTAAGAAAAATTCTTCAATATTCTTAAATTACGTGATTTCACGATATTCCAGGTTAAACAACTTTAAGATTAATGTAATTTTTTCTTTAAAAATACAAAAATTCAATAAAAGGTGAAAAAAAATCTAATTGGTAAAGAATATACTCAAAAGTAATGAATAAAAACACATGACTAAATGTCTATAATTCATTTGGAACATTCTCTTTGAAAATTGCATTGCTAAATTCAAAAGAGATGTTTTCCTTCACCAATATTCATGTGACAATCTAATCAAATAGAACTACGTTCATACAAAACATAAACCCATCGTCACTACTAATGTTGCCTCAAAAAGCCTAACTACGTTATATGGAATTTATAATATGCAGAATAGTTCTGAATTTTCTCAAGTATCATCATCAAAAGCAAGCCTGCATGCACAAAACATTATCTTTATAAAAAACACCGAAATCCAGTATTGATTCTGCAGAGTGTGTTCTTAATCATAGAAAGTGAGGAGTGATCAATCCCGCAACTTCAAGAAATCCAACGCGATCCTTTCCCTTAAATATATTCTTCAGCTTCTCATCGCAAACAATAATCTTCTTGTTTTCAGGGTCCTAAAAAATTAGCATACAGAGATCTCAATGTAAAACCTTCATATCATTTTTGAAACATTGAAAGTTAATATTGTATTGCTCAATAAATGAAGTTGTTCCATAAAGAATTGCAATTGAACTTAAAAGTAAACCACAAGTATTATACAACAAAGTTTTGCATTCTCTAGACTACATTTTAGTGTACCTGCATTTTCTGAACATTGCACGCTAGTGATACAGTTTACAATGGAACTGCATGTGATATCAGTTCGAAGGTTCCAAAGGAAGATGTATTGAATCCAGAAAAAATAGCTTTTTTTGTCCTTTGATTTGGATAATGAAACGAAGTAACTAAACAATCTAAATGTAACAGGGAGTGCAAATATGATAAATAAGGTAAAAGAAAAGATAATGTAAAGAACTTGCTAATATAACTAATCAGCCCTTAGTTTCTACTCGTCAAACATAAGTCTCTGCAAGCCCTATAAGGGACTACGTCTATACCAGCCAGGTAACAGAATGAAATTACATAATTCCACTTTCAAAAATAGATCATAAAGATCAAAAGATAATTATGTCTTTTTTCTATTGAAATTTTCTATTTTTACTACAGAGTCGATATACGATTAAAGCACGAGACCTGAAGTGTGTGCAAATTAGTGCCACGAGTAGGGAAAAACGAGCAAATATTTGGGCAAAGCAACCTATTGAATTTTCTACAATGAACATAATTTTGCATTTCGACATCCTGATTAGGTGACAACTAGTCAACTACTAATGCAAAAAAGGCAATATTAAGCTTAACAAATATATAATATTTATATAACCTCAAGATTATAAAATAACCATCAACACTAAAACACTAAACCACCTTGTCAGCCTCAGCCTGTGGAAAAGATTAGTCTCACTACAAAACTTCCAAACTGGATATTGGTGATCTCACCATTCTTTAGAGTACTCAGCCGAGAATATGTAAACCACACTCATTGGAATTTGGACATCCACAGAACATAATTGGATTATACACAACCGCATTGGCATGTTTGAGGAAAGTGCTTGGAAAGAATTAAAGCAACACTCAGAATTCCTAGAGCCAATTTAAAAGCTTTTCATTAAACCGAGTTCATGTTTGCCATTTCACTACAAAAAGACAATATTATTCAACAAATGCAAGCAAATTCATACAAAAAATCCGAACAGTTGCAGGAAAAACATCAGATGATACATCCTTACAAAGATAAAAAGATACAAATAAGGACACAACACAGTAGCCAATATCCAAGCTTAACTCTCTTGACAGCATAATCAACATTATAAAGGCTACATGTCACTATTAAACGAAAGTAGAAACATGTAAAACCTCACTAAAAAAGCAAGGAAAACCAACTAAAATAGAAACCAACTGTTCCTCGCACCAAAAATGATATAAATATAATCCCCAAAAAATCGTGATGTTTCACTCAAAACAGTAGATAACGTTGTATCAAAATACCATACAAAGAAAAACCCAAATTCACATTTGACCCAACATTCCTGTACATCAAAAAGGTTCAAAAACAAAATAAAACAATGACATGTGAGAGAGGAAAACAAGAAATAACTCATACGAACCAATCTGTAATAGAGTTATGTACATCAACATGAATTTAAACTTAAAGCACAATAACAGCAATGATTTTAAAAAGAAAAAAGATGTGAGTTCGTACAGAATTTAAACTTATCCAAGCATGAAAACCACAGGAGAAAATCTACATTAAATTTAGAGCACAATAACAACATAACCCAAACATTTCACACACACAAACATAGCCTTGTGACTCTTATCCAAACACAATGATATATAAAAAAATAAAAAATAAAAATCTACAAACCCAAAGCCCCACATTAAAAACACAAAAAGTGTAAAACCCCGAATTTTTTTATATAAATAATTAAAGTGTCTAAAGAGAAATTTTTAACAATATTTTAAAATGTAGTGACGTGTCGGAAAATTTTCGTATAAAAAATCGAATCAAACAGAAAAAATGAAAAATAATTTCAAGTCTCACCCGACCCTTAACAAGAGTGGTCGACAAGGAACAGTTTGGGTCTATAAATTGGCCAAATCTCCCTTATTTTTCACACCCAACTTTCCCTCTCCTCCCTCTCTCTAAATTGTTCTGGTTTTTTGGTACATTTCGGAGTACGTTTCGATAAATATCAAAGTGTTGGAATCAAATTTCCAAATAGGACCCATATATTTGTTTTTTTTTTAAATATCATGCATAATATATTATGAATAAATGGAAAAATCAGATGTCATGATTTTATAATTAATATTATAAATGTTGTTAAAAAGAGATACTCATTATAAACATTTTTATTATGCATACATTGGAGAAAAAAATTATATATAAAATGAGTATCAAATTTTGGTATGAAACAAACATATAAAAATATCACATGACATCTCAAATTTTTATACATGCATCATGAAAATAAATTTACTCGTGGAGAGTATACCTATATGTGAGTCTTACAAAGAATGGTACCTATGAGCTACTAGTTACAATGGACTATTTTTGATGGACTACAGACACGCATTGACATCATATGTATTCTCGGAGTTTTTTCGTATGTCATGCTTTGTATTGTTCACTACACGCGAGCCTCAAATTTGGACCTCTCGTTTCATCTCAGAGTTTGCCATCTATTTGGTGACTGAGTCAGACCGCACATGGGCCTCAAAGTTGGACCCCCCATTTTGTTTCAGAGTGAACCACCCATAGACAAAGACCCATATGACGTTGATTTGACCAATACATGTACCATATATATTATAATTGATGAGAATCATGGAGCCAAACAAATCCCAAATGGACCAATCACAAGGTCTAGGAGAGCATAACTTGAAAAGGCTTTAAATGGGCTCATTAATGAGGTCATGCATAACCAAAGGATTCAAATTGAGAGTGCAAGGATTAGGACAAGCATAGTATGAAAATTATGGCTAAATTGGCAAAAGAAAATTAGACACATTGTTGTGCCATTTGGACTAATTTGGGCAGCTTTTTTTTCAGCCCATAGATGACAACAAAGGTTAAGACGTAATACTTTATTGGGATTCCTTTGTTCTCAACTACTCTATTTTTGGTGTGCCATTTGTGCTGATTTTGGGCAATTTTTTTTTTAATCTTTGGATGAAATCAAGGGTTAAGATGTAATATTTTCATAGGATTCCTTTTGTAATCAGATGACCCATTTTTCTCCATGTTTTGTTCATGTTTTATGCTACCTTTTGTGCTTTTTGTTTTTTTTTATTTTCAACCCTTGATCTCTTCAACCCTTGGATGAGATCAAGGGTTGTGATGTAGTAGAGTTTAGGGTATTGGTATCCTATAAATACTTAAGAGTAGCTCAGCTGCTGGAATTTTACATTTTGAATGAAATTTGATTTTTTAGATCATTTGAGAACTTATTCATGCTTTTTGTTCCTCTTTAAGAAACTTATCAAGGGATTGACAACCTTTGTGACATTGTTTAGCATCCAAGCATTTGTGGTGAGTAATATCCATACTTGTTAGGGTATCATTTATGTTAGACTTATCAAGAAAATAACACCTCTTTGTGGCGCATTTCCCCTCAGAAAAATGGTGAGTAATATCCATTGATTTGTGGAGAAACTCTTTGCTATATAATCTGAAATTAGCTAGGTCCTAACCCCTTGGTTCATACCAATAATCGTACATGAGGTCAGAGGTGAACCTACATGCATCTTGAAGATGGATCGTACATGTACCCATATATTTTGGTGACTAATACATATGAGGTTTGCATATCATGAATATGGATATATATTTTCATAACATATTTTATATTGTGTGAGCATGTATTGGGATACTTGAAAAATACACTCTCTTGATCCCCAAAAAGCGAGGAAGTATAGGTATAGTCGGGTTTCGTGACTAAATCTCCCTATATAATAATGATGATGACGACGATGACGATTATTTTTTATTCATGAACTTTATTGTAAATAACATGCATTATAAATATTGAAGTTTTATAACATTAATTAGAGTAGACTTCTCCTTAGCTATGTGTAGTTCAACCCAATTTTCTTTCCCTACAGATTAGGGTTCGATAAAACAAATCACGTTTCAACATTGTAGTAGAAGGATATCACAGGTTCACCTTATTTTGTTTATTTTATTTTGTATGTTGTATGATGAAGAAAATGCTGAGACGGGATGTAAAACAATTTATTCTAAATTGTTATATATTGGATTTTTTATAATTTAAATAGTTTTTTGTTAAATGTTTTAAAATGTTTTAAAATGACCAATTTCTATTTCATGTATCCATTTTTTAGGGCGTGACAACTTGATATCAGAGTATAGTTCTAATCTCCTAAGAATAACATTTATTCATAATCTTAAAATATTTTGAACTATTTTTGTCTCGACATGCCTCCAAGAAAAAGGGTGGTTAGGAATCAACCCTCACATGATTGCAGTCTGTGACAAGCACTAGGTAGATTAATTACTCGGAATGGAGAACTCGAAAAAACAATAGAGCTTATTACTTCAAAGAGTTCAAAAAGACGAGGCCATCACTCTTATGGCACCCCAATCCCGACATCGTAGAATGATGCATTCGGGAAATCTAAAAAAAATGAATGCTCTAAACGTTCCTGCATGTTTTAAAGCTGGTTTAGCCACATATAAACTGAGTGGAGAAGCCGACTGTTGATAGGACTCTGTAAGCAAAGAAAGAAACGTAGAGACAATCATATGAGAATAATTTGAGGAGATATTCTATAAGAGATTCTTCAACGAGACTGCAAAGGCTAACAAAGTGGTCGAGTTTATGAATCTCCAACAAGAGGACATGACTGTTGCACAATATGAGACTCGCTTTAATCAATTGTCAAGGTTTGCAGAAAAGATAATAGTACGAGACACAAATAAAGCTGCAAAGTTTTTGATGGTTTTACAAGATGACATCTGCATACAATTAACGTATCAAGGGATGCAAACCTACGTTGCAACGATTGTCGCAGCTTATAGAGTTTAGCAAGTCAATACGGAGCAATTAAATGTAGCTACATTGTCACAAAAGATTAAGGAGAAAAAAAAATAGAAAAAGAAATTTTGGTAAAAAAGATGTAGTGACGGATGTAACGGATCATCTGGAAGTAATTTGTCTACTCAAACAAAACTGTCCATAACTCACCACCAATCAATATGGAGGATCCTAGTCTAGTTTTAGTTATGGAGCATTAAATACTTAGAGTCATCAGTGCACTTTTTTATTTAATATTTGCTCATTTATTCAATAAGTAGTATTTTTAAGGTTAAAAATATTAAAATATGAACTTTCTAGTGAAAAAATAAAAATATAATTTTTGAAATTTTTAAGAATTTTTAACGCAAAACCAATAAGAAGCTGCAAGGTAAACGCCACGTAAGCAAAGAGAGTGAATCATGCAATGCCATGTGTTCCCAGTGACGCAACACCATGCCATGTGTCAACACGACGTTTATTTCAAATTCGTCGCTTGGTCAACGCACACATCACGCGTCATCACCTGATTTGTCCATTCCTTCCACATGTGTGCCACACCATTCGTAACTACGAATTATGTTGTGCCACATAGTGCTATCTCACCTTCCGTTGATTTAGACTAGTCTCTCGTGTCAAGCGTCACACATTAATTCGCCCAACGAAGTTTTATACCACGTGTCCCATCCTTATTGGTTGGCGCTGTTAATTTTTCCTTTTTTCATTTCAGTCCTTGATCTGAAATTGATCTGATAGTCCATATTACACCTAAGTTATATTTAACCCCCTAGTTGCCCCATAAACCCTAAGGAGCCGAAATTAACATAATTTTTATTAGTTTTTGGAACTAAGAGCAAAAAATACAAAAAAATTCAAAATAAGATACAATTTTGGTAGAGATTAAAGAATAGATTGATTGCATTTCTTCTTCTCTTTTTTTTATCAGTTTTTATGTATTTCTTTATGAAAAGTATGAGTTTTATGAATAAAATTAGGTCTAGTTAATTTATTAATCTAGGGGCCTTATGAACCCAATTTTCAACATGTGATAATATTATATTTTATCTTAATTATGATTTTAATTTAATTATATTATTTAATCTGATTTTTATACTATAAATTGTTTGAACAACAATTGATTTATATAGGCAATTAAATAAATTTGAGAGAATTATTTAATTGTTTGTCTTAATTAAATAACATGCATAGTTTCTAGGCAGAGATATATGATTCTTAAATATGTGATCCATAATTGATGAACTTAATGAATAGTATACAATTAAATGGACATAAAAGTGTGATTAGGTTAATTACTATATGATGTGTAGTTTACTTAAAAGAGGAATACATATTATACATACTAGATTAAATTCAATTGATTATGTAATTAGTTGATAATTATATTGAGTAGATTTTAGTAATTCTTATGTTTAAAAAATTGGAAGATTAAATATTCCTAAATATTTTCTAATATAACTTCTTAATTATCAAATCTAATTTAATTAATTATTGTTCTTTATTTTTAATTCTTTTCATTTTGCTTCCTTCAAATATAAAAACAAAAAAAATTGATTTTTATTTTTTTTAGTTTTAAAAATTAGATTTTAATAACATAATCTCTGTGGGAATGATCTTTTTTTATTATTATATTACTTGTTGTGATATGTATACTTGTGTATTCATTGAACATAATTTGTGTCCAATCAATAGTGCCTTGTATTGTTGACCGCATGCGGACTTCGAATTTAAACCTCCGTTGTGTCTCGGAGTTTTCTGTCTATTAGTTCTCAGAGTTTGACCACACATGGACCTCAAAATTGGACCCTCCATTATTTTTCGGAGTAGACCACTCATAGACGAGGACCCATATTACGTTGATTTGACCAATACATGTACCATATGTATTATGATTGTACATGCGTTCAGAGATGGACCCACATGCATCTCGGAACTCACATACGTCTTGGAGGTGGATCGTGCATGTGCTCGTGTATTTCGGCGACCAATACATATAAGGTTTTACATATCATGCATATAGATTTATATTTTCATAGCATATTTTATATTTTATAATCATGTATTGGGATATTGGAAAATACACTCTCCTAATCTGCCGAGGAAGTATAAATATACTAAAATCTCCCCACGTTATGATGATGATTATTATTTTTTATTTATGAACTTTATTATAAATAACATGCATCATAAATATTGAATTATTATAATATCAATTAGAGTAAACTCATAATAAGTTAAATGTAGCTAACACCGTTTCTCCATATTAGAATTCAATAAAACGGATCGTGTATTAACATTAAAGTAGTAAAAGACTATCACAAGTTTATCTTATTTGTTTATTTCATTTTTTATCTTATTTGTTTATTTCATTTTGTATCATGTACGATGTAAACAATGCCGTATTGTATATTTTCTATAACTTAAATAATTTTTATTAAATTTGTATTTTAAATAAAGATATTTTGAACTTAATACAATTTTTATTAAAATAAATCCTTAAATTTTCTTTAAATATGTTTTAAAATTACTCATTTTATCACGAGTCTTTTCGGAACGTGACAAAAAAAAAGTTACCGAAAATTGAATAAACCATAGAGAAAATTTCGAGAATAACCTGAAGGTTGTGCTGCTTAATGTGGGCCCAGATAAGCTTGAGGGCTTGAGTACGAGAAATCTCAGGAACCCCAACAATGGCTTCCATCTCCGGCGAGACTCTGCGGGGTTTCGTAATGCCACGGAGCTCACCTTTTCCGCTAGTTGCAGGCTTGGAAGTGGTGGCGAGAGTCGTGGTACGCACCATGCGCAGGTTAGCAGGAAATACAGGATGGAAACCATGCTTTGTTGAAGTGGTGAAAGGCAAGGAAAACGTTGCCGTTTCGGAGGAGATGAAGGTGGAGATGAGGCCAGTGGATATAGCCATAGTTGTCGTTTCGGGATGCTCAGACAAAGAAGATAAAGTGTGAGGGTGAATTTTGTGCTTTCGTGAGCTTGTGAAGAGACGAGTCACTGAGTGAGTATCTTCTGAGCCCGCCTTAATATTTGGCGTACTATTTTTTCAGTTTTCGAGTATGAATTTACTTGATTACCCTCTAATTTGTGCCTTGGTTTTATCGGCTTTTTGTTGTTTACTTATAACATCCCGTTATAATAATTACATCACTTGTAAAAAATAGTATCGAATCAAATTAAATTAAAAAATCGTATTACATGTAATTGATTTGAATAATTTTATAAATCAAATTATTTGATTTGATTTATATTAATTAAAATTATTTTTTAAATAATTAAATATAGTTATATTAATTTTTAAACCGATCAGATTATATTAGTTTAATAATATATTAATTTTTTTATATTATTTCTAATAAATCGTTCATTAAATTTTTAATATTTTAATAAAAATTATATCATTATATTTATCATAATTATGTATTATTAACTAGATTAAATGTTAAAAATTATTAACTAAATCATTAAGTTTAATATTTTTAATAATCAATTTAATCTAATATAATATAAATAATTTAATTTAGTTAATTTTTTTTTATAAAAACCAGAGCGTGAAGACGTTTTAGATAGAAATCGATTTACAGCGTGGTAAGGACGCTTTAAATGACAGCTATAGTCTTCCTACGAAATATACTGTTAATTAAAAAAAACCCATTAAAACAGTCCAATAAACTATATTTATTAAACAACGTCTTCTTCACCAGCCGTGTGGGTTCCTCAACCATTAGTTTCCGTCACCAACCGTTTTGTTCGTGTCCTTTTTGAATCGATTTGAATACAATTCATCATCTTCATCTGTTGCATCTCTCTTGCCGTAGTTGTTTTATATTCTTATTCATTTTTATTTATTTCTTATGGTTTACATCCAAACCTCTGTTGTATATACCGTTCTTTTATTAATTTCGTGTCAAAAGTGTGTGATTTAATAATTGTTTTGTATTCTTCATGAAATTAGGGATTGATATTTTAACGATGTTAATTAAAATTATGATTATTTATAAAAATTTAAAGTTATTTTTATTATAAATGACTGTAGTTGATAAGTTGAGATAAATAGAATATGTATTAATATTATTATTATTTTATATATATAATTATATAAAAATGAAATTTTAATAATTAGATTTAAATTTATTTATTTTTTATTTTTTTATTTTATTTAAAAATATATATTAAATAATTAAAAATTAATATTAATATTTTAAATAATGTAGTAGAGTTAAAATCGCATTAATATTTAATTTTTTAAATTAGATATATTTTTTTGAATAAATATTAAAAATAAAAAATATGATTAAATGTGTTAAAACTAATATTAACTATATTAATCAAATATATGCGGTGATTATTGCCATTAATTCTATCCATCACACTCCTATATGATGCTTTTATTTAAAATCAATTTCTTTAGTAAGAACCCTTTCTCAATCTTTGATCTGTGAACCTACAAAGAATAAAATCAGACCCCAAACAAAAACATTAGAAAGAAAGAAACAATGGTGGTGGATATATTGCTATTACTCCCCTTACTTTTCACACAACTAGAATATCCTTAATGCCTACACATTAGGTTTCATCTTACATTATGACCTCACTAACCAATGAAAAAAATTAATAATAATAAGAAACATTATGAAGTTTAAAGCTAAATGAGTATACTCGTACATTATAATTCTAATAAGTATATTTGTATATTATTATTTATTTGTTATATTTTTTGGTTTTTTTGAAATGATATTGTTTATGATTGATTTGGTAAAACTAAACTTATTACATATAATAAAAAGTTAGTGATCACCATTTGCTAAAAAATGGGTGTGCTTTTTATCATTTATTTCACTTTGAAAATTCTATACATGTTACATAAATATACATCAATTTTATAATATTTACACATTCATAATATATATACGTAAACTTTATGGATAATGTCCATAACTTTCTTCATATTCCCATACAAATTAAAATCACATTTTTAACTTTATATATGTTTTACATAAATCTTATGAATTATGTATATGTTATATATATGTTGACAATTTAATGTACCTATCACAAAAAAGTTCTCAATGTGTACACATAATTTAAAAATAAATAGTACATATTTTTTTATAATTTTATGTACCTATAATAGACCACCTTCCCGAACCTATGTAAAAGATACATAAATGTTTAAAAAAATTTGTACATACTACATAAATCTTCTCAATTTTATATATAAATTACACATATTTTAAGGATTTTTTTCTATGTATTATTGAATTAGTAGTACATAGTAGAAAGTTTTATTGTATTGAAATTGATAGAGGACTCTTATTTCAATGATTACCCAAATCACTAACATAAACAAAAATAATATTTTAATTATTATTACTTTTACATTCATATCATGTTTACCTTTACATTTGATAAAACCCTTTTAAATTAATTCAACTCATATCTTGTAATCTTATGTTCTCAGGGCCTATGTAATTCCTTTATTATTAGATCACGTTTATATTTTGTAGTGTGAAGATTACTCAAGATCAATTAACTATGAAAATAAAGTCATTTCGACTTGCTTATTCATACTAATGATAATACTAAAAAAATGAATCTTCAAATGTGTATTTTTTTAAAAAATGATATATCAAATTTTTACTTTGACATTGATTTGTGATCCACAGAAATTATCACTCTACTCCATCTCCATAAGATGCAATTGATTCAGAGTTTTATTCAAAATCTTAGTAAATAAAATAAAGAAGAATATACTTATTTGCATGGAAAATAAACAATTTATATTAAAAATAAAAAAGACTAAATAACAAATAATTAGAAGAATCATGAACAAAATTAAGATGTTTAGAACTTATTTATTAAAAATTTCAAGATATTACGTACCTGTACAGAAACTAAATGATATCATTTGTGATATTTCTTTCATTTGAGTTAAAAAAATTGAATGTATTATTTATAATAAAAAGTTATTGTGACCATTTGCTAAGAAATGAATGAGTTTTCTTCCATTTATTTCAATTCAAAAAATTTGTAAGTGTTACCTAAATATACATCAATTTTGTACTACCTGCATATTTATAACATATATAACATATATGAACTCTTTTGTAACATGTACATATGCTTTCCATGTTTCCATACAAATTAGGATAACATTTTTTTAACTTTATGTATGTTTTTCACACTCATATATATATATTCTTAATGTTGAAAAAATAATAAATAAGCTCTCTAGTTTGTATTATTTTCTTCATATTTTCATTACAATTGTATAGCTATTTATAAGGAAATTTTACTCCTTCAATTACTATTTAATCTAAGCATTCCTTGATTTACTTATTGAATTAAGGATTTCTTGTTTTATTACTTGAATTAAGGTCCTTGTTTTATTTCTTGAATTAAGCTTCTTGTTTTATTCATTGAAATAAGCTCCTTGTTTTATTCATTGAATTAAGATCCTTGTTTTATTCATTAAATTAAGATCCTTGTTTTATTCCTTAAATTAAGATCCTTATTTTATTCCTTGAATTAATGACTAATATCCAATACTACCTCTCAAGTTGGATTCAGAAGGTTTATGGATCCAAGCTTGGACAAAAGTCGTTGAAACTGATGAGAAGCCAAGGGATTGGTGAAGATATCAGCCAATTGGTCGATACTTCTTGTATAATGTGTCTGAATCACTAGTGATTAAGGACATAGGAAGAGTTGTAGGAATACCTAAATCACACAAAAGACATTTAAGCCATATCAACTCACACCCAGTTGAAGTCACTGCACGATACTCAGTTTCGACACTTGATCTGGCGATGACAGTTTGCTTCTTACTCTTCCATGTGACCAAGTTTCCACCGACAAATGTACAGTAGCCAGTGGTGGACTTGCGATCGATTGCATTCCTTTCCCAATCAGCATCACAATACCCCATGATTTGTGTGTTGTCATTCTTCTTCATGATGATACCACGACCTAATGATCCTTTTAAGTAGCATAAGATCCTTTTAACAAGGGTCAAATGCTCAAGTGTCGCAGAGTGCACGAATTGTATAGCTATTTATAAGGAAATTTTACTCCTTCAATTACTCTTTAAATTAAGCATTCATTGATTTACTCCTTGAATTAAGAATTCCTTGTTTTACTACTTGAATTAAGCTCCTTGTTTTACTACTTGAATTAAGCTACTTGTTTTATTCCTTGAATTAAGGACTAATATCTAATACTCAATATTATATATAGGGTACACATAATTTAAAAATAAATAGTAAAAATCTTTTGAAAATTTTAAATACATATATATTTTCTTTTCGAACATATATATTAAGTATAAATTTTTAATACATTTTTGTATATACCACGAACAAAACTAAGACGTTAAAGCTTGCTTGCAATAAGTTACAATCATTTTTTGTAGGATGTACATAATAAAGAAAAAAAATGTATACATTGTATATAATCTAGCGTTAATACATTTATAGCAATTTGGAATTAATATAATCACATTAGAATGAGTTGTTAACTAAAAATTTGTAATGGACTCCGTATTAAACGAAGTATGTATATTTTCGAAAACATTATATTTAAATAGCAATGAGATAATTATCATTTATTTAGATTATACAACTCTTCAATACATAATTTTATATATTCATCAATGTAATATAGAATAATATAATATTAATTAATTAATATACAAAAAAATAGTAAATTTATCTTATAAATGAACAAAATAAATAACAAACATTTAGAAGTGTCATGAACGAAATAAAGATATTTAATTTTTTAAAAAATAATTTTCGATCATTTTTTATATAATGTATAGAAATAGAAAAAATATATGTACCATGTACATAATCCAACGTTAAGTTTAGGGTTAATGCAATCAAATTTAAATGAGGTGCAAACTCAAAATTTACTTAAAATTACATGTTATCAATTATTATGCAATCTTATCATGGGAAGAAAAATTAGATAATGTATTTACTCATTCTCATATTCAATAAACATTTAATCAATCTATATTTACAAAAGCTCACATAGAAACTTACTTGCAGCAGAAAATTGGGTGATCCTTTCCATGAATAATCAATTATAGATTATGGTGTTGTTTCTTACTTTTGTATAAAATGATGGCCCTTGTTTTTATAAGGAAAAAAAATTATCTTATGAAGCTTCAATTGGGCCAAATGGTGGAAACCATATTAATTGGGCCTAGCGCATTTGCTTAGAGTTAGTGGACTATCTCCGTCGAAATAATAATCCCCTCGCAATTATTTTATTTATTATTGGTTTTCAATTTTACATTTTTGTGAGTAATGTTACACCTTATATATATATTAATTGTGATCCATTTATAATATGATATGTAAATTAATACATATATGAAATAACCTAAAAACTATTTGCCTTTCATATATTATTCAGTACGAAACTGAAAAGTTCTTTTAAGACAAATAAAAAATATAATTAATATTTAAAAAATAAAAATTTAAGATCAAATGTTAGTTGATTAAATTTATGATTTGAAATAAAAAAAATAAAAAATGTTATCCTCATGTAATAAAATTATTTACAATTAATTGGTACATGATTTCATCAAAACTTTTTTAATTCAAACTAGTATATAATCATTAAGTGATTCATTTAATGATCTAATGATAAAACTATAATATTTTTTTATTTTAAATAATATAATTTAATTATATCAAATACCGTTTTGACAAAAAATGGAGTAAAATAAAAATAATTATATTTTGCCACTTAATATGAGCAAAGATGGTGTAAACTAATCACATAGCATAAGGAGTGCTAAATGCATACATTTCTAGAGTTATTTCCCATTTTATACATAACCTTTATTTATACAATTGAGTTTCATTTTTAAGTTCTCTTATTTAATACATTTGTTTTTTAATGTGTTAAGCTATCTTGTCTAATTTTTCACTCATTTTTCTATTTATCTCAATGCATAACGGCCAACCTAAGGTTTGCATGGGCCTAAGCGAAACTTAGGCCCTTAACATATAAATTATAATTTTTATTTTTAAATAAAAAATTATATTAAGTTTACCAATAAAATATTTAAATAATTACAAATCAATACTAATAAAATAATCACAAATCAATATATACTCAACTCAATTTTTTTGCAAATCAGAAAAAATTTCCTTTATTAACATATTGAAATTTTAAAATACAGTCAATACATAATCCACAAAAAAATCTTATAAAAATTTATATGATTGAAAGAATTTTTGTTTAAGGAATATAATAGTATTTAGTTTAAGTAAATTTAACTACTCAAAGTTTTCAAGTAATTCATTATTAAAAAATCAAACATTTACTTTAGTCTAAGAAAAATAAAGAAATGTTTTTATTCAATATAAAATATCATTAAGTATGTTTATATTAGTAAAAAAAAATTATTTGGCAAATAAAATTGATTTCAACAATAAAAAGAAAAAAAAAACTTATATGTATTGGGACCCAGAGAGTTATATGTATTGCCCAGGTTTGTATATATATATATATAGTTCCTATGGATTGGGTTCCAAGTAGCAATAAATTATATGTATAAAATATATATGTGTTTCAAGTTTTATTTTTAAAATTTTATTACTCAAAAAATACTAAAAATTGAATAATTTAATTATATTTATATTTAAATAAAATGCTTATAATATTTTTTTTTATATAAAAACAACAATGTTTTTTATTTAATGTTTATATAATACAAATCTTAATATAAACAAAAAAATATTAGCTAGTATACCTTGAAATAGCATTGCTCGTAAATACAAGATTAGGTGATCGGAACTTTATCATCCAATGAGTATGTGTGATCTTAATTCTCGATCCATACAAAATGGAAACCAAAATTAAAGGAGTATAGTTAGGTAGATTTGCTAATATTGCAAGAAGAATCCAAAAATATTAGATATAATACTTACGCAAATAGAGAATGGGGACACTGCTACTGTATGGTAAATGTGTATCTAGTTTCAATGAAGGCATTAGTGACCCCTCATCAATAAATATCTTTTATTGTTGATAATATTACAATAAAATTCATTTAAATCAGAGTTTAAAATCAATTTTAATTAAAAATTCATTTATAATATATTTTAAATCAGTTTTAAATTTAAAAATCAATTATAATTAAAAAATCATACTTTAAATTAACAAAATATTAAAACATTCATTTTATAACGTTTGTAATAAACCTAGAACCGATATTAATTCATTTTTCCCCTTTTTCTTTCTTTCCTTGATAGTTACCATTGGTGTCTCCCTTTTTTTCTTTCTCTCCCTCTCCTCATGCTTCCATTGCTTCTTGCTCTATTTTCGATCACCATTTCAGTGACATCGCCTTGGTTTTGTTCCCCAACACTTACCAACCTAAATCTACCCATTTTTAGTACTTAAATTTTCTTCTAACATTGATTATTTTTTTACCTATTTTCTTCAACTTTCTTATTTATCAAACACATTTTTATTTTATTTTCTCACTAATTATTCATGTTTTTCTATTTTTATTTTATTTTATTGAATTTAAAGTTCATTTTTTTAATAATTTTTGTTGTGTATATCATTTATTATTAATTATTTATATATATTTTTTGTGTTATGTAGATTTTTATTTTTGTCCAAACTTAAAAGAATACAATATTTTTTTTATCCATTTATTACTTTAATTAATTTATATATATATATATATAATTTATTTCGAATTTAAAATATATTTTTATAAATTTATTCTTACATGTATTAAATAATAAATATTTTTAATCAAGTTGCTATAATTTATATTATTAGATAATTTCAATAATTTATATTATTAGGTTGTTATAATTATATTAATTATTAGTTTGTTATATTATTATGTTTCTAAAATTTATATTATTAGGTTGTTATAATTTTTATTCTTACATATATTATTAGATTGTGATATGTGAAAATAACATTACATATTGTTAAAGTTACAATGAATTTATTAATTATTGGGATGTTTGTGTATTTGTTTTATGTGATGTTTTAATTGATATTGTAATAATTTGTAAGTTGATATAATAAATTCAAATTTGCACGGGTGATTAATACATGCATATTTATTTGGTATACATTGAATGCTCTTCATAGAAAATTGAAAAATCTTGGACATTAAAGTATAGAATTGAACACAATTATAATTTTGGAGTATAAATTTTCTTGAATTCGCTCGTAGAAATAATAATAGTGAAATCAATATGATTCGATGCCTATATATCAAATGTAAAAATGAGAAATTTCATGACGTTGATGAGATTAAATATCACTTTATCTATAGTTGTATTCTTTTGAGTTATAAATATTAATATTATCATGGAGAAAAGATTGATGATATTCATAAGAAGAGATAAATAAAGATGATAATGGATTAGATACATCCTATCAAGATAGACATTCCGAACATAATGTAGATATGTAAAATACATTTCATGATATATAAGATGGACTACATAAAGATGGCCCCAAAACTTTTCAAATTTTTTTAGAATAAACCAAAGATATGTTGTATCTAGAATGTAAGAAATACACTAAAATATCGGGACTAGTTTATTTGAACAATCTGAAGGTAAAAAATGGTTTTATGGATAAGGGATTCACAAAATTGCTAAATGTACCAATATATATGTTTCTTAGGGGTAAAGACTTGCTATCTTTAATGTATAAAGTGAAGAAATATCATAGTCGATTTGATAAGAAATGTCATAAGATTCATGCTTTTCCAAATGACTACATTTTTTATATGAAATAATATGAGAATTAGATGATTATCTGGTGTACAAAAAATCAAGATGGAAGTATACTGCAAATGAGACAATATCTAAGAAAGGCATGCCCACAAAGGTTCTTTGGTACTTTCCTCTGATTCTTTACTTTTAAAGGTTGTTGAAAGGTAAACAAGACATTAAAGATGTTGATTTTGGCATTTAAAAAATCGATTTGATAATGAGATGATGCGTCATCCTTTGAATTCTCCAAGTTGAAAAATAGTAGATAATTTATCTCCTAAATTTGCATTTGATTCACGCAATCTTCTTCTTACTATTGCTACTGGTCAAATTAATCCACACTATCCCTTAGTAAGAAATATAGTTATTTGGTTGGTAATTATGGTAACATACAACTTTCCTACCTGGTTATGTATGAAAAAGAAATTCATAAGGCTAATATTATTAATATCAGGGCCTAAATAACCCAGAGTTGATATTGATATGTATTTACAGCTTTTGATAGATGACTTAAAGACGTTGTGAAATGATGTTGTTAATATTTATGATGCATATACAGAAGAATACTTTGAACTTGAATGGTGTCCTTTTATAAAAAATTAATGATTTTCTTGCATACGACAACTTACCGAGACATACAACAAAGGGTTATATGGGATGTCCTATATGTAGTGATGATACTTCTGCAATTCATCTTGTTCATGGGTGAAAGATGTATTATAGAAGACTTAAATGATTTTTTTTTTCATTTGGACACAAGTTTGGATACCAAAAGAAGCTTTCGATAGTGAAGAAGATCATGATCCTACAACAAGACCTTTACAAGGTGTTGAGAAATTAAGGTAATAGAATGGTATGATATTCAAATGATATGAAAAGATGAAACAAAGAATACTTTCTGGTTGAGGGAAACAAAAGAGGTTAACTAATAAAATAAAACAAAATGAAAATGTTACTAAAATAGTAGAATGAAATTGTTGGAAGAATAAATTAATATTTTGGGAATTATCTTACTGGAAAGACTTTCACATTTATCACATGAATTCACACCAAGGGTGAAAAATGATTTGTATCAAACATACATGTCAAAAACATCATATACATTGTCAACAAAAGAGAAGTATGTGTTTTTGTAAATGTTTGGCAAGTGTGAAGGTTTCTAATAGTTACTCATCCAACTTAAGAAATTTTATATATTGAAATCACATAACTGTCATATCTTAATGTAATAATTATTGTTAGTTACTGCTAGGTCAATTCTTCCAAAATATGTTTAGTTATCAATAATTCGTCTTAGTTCATTCTTTAATATAATATGCAATAAATCTATATCAATTGACGAGTTAAATTCTTTATAGAAATATATTTTGGAGAATTTATGTCTACTTGAGAAATATTTTTCCCTTTTTTAATAAAATGATTCACTTGTGTGTTTATTTAGTTCTAAAAGTTTAATTGTGGGGGTCCTACTTACTTAAGATTAATGTATCCTTTTGAGAGATACATGCAAGTTTTTAAAGAATATATAAATAATAGAAATCATCTGGAAGGATGCATGGTGGAACATTCATCACTAAAGAGGCTATTAAGTTTTACTATGAATACTTTAATGGTTGCACTGAAATTGAGAATCATACGTATAAGTTGTTCTTAGACCATGACTTGATCTAAGTTGATAACCTTATGCTTGGTGGAATTAAGATATTATTCATTGATCATACTAAATGGAAAAAAGCATACCGAATCGTTTTAGCAAATAATAATAAGGCACAAATGTACAGATAGTAAATAATGGCAGTGTAATCTTTGCCTTTTTCTTAAAAAAAATTAAATTATTATTTATTCAACAATTAATTACACGTAATTAATATATCTTTCGTAATATCATATAATGTACTTGAACTTACTGAAGACCGATCCTTATTATAAAAAAATGAAAAGAACAATAGCTATATGATGAGCATAAATGATAGCTTATTAATTGATTTTGCTACCATGTAAGTATCACATACAAGAATTAATTAGTGCACTTAATTAATTTTTTACAACCTTGTTTTAAACACATTTCATGTTTTTGTATGCATAGATTCGAGTTGAACTTAACAAACCCAACCATAAAATAACAAAAACTTTGTATTGGCTTACACATGGTGTAAAATTGATGTCAAATCATATTCTAGTTTCACAAGTAAGGGATAAAGTTCGAGTAAATCAAATAAGTTGTGCTAAGATGGTTGCACAATTAATTATAGTAAATCTTGTCTATATGTTTGGAGTTAAAATTTTAAATATTAATTTCTATTTCATCATTGTTTGCAGGTCTTTCATGGATCTTAGGGTGGTAGAGATTATAAATCCAAATGATCTATTATGACATTTTAAAATAAAGGATTAGGCTAATATATTTGATGCTCCATTTAATCCATATGATAGAATATCTATTAAATTTGATACAATTGGAAATCCATTGGGAGATAATGGCCAATATTTGAAATCTTCTATTGGTAAACTTGCCAAGTCAAGTATAGTAATCAATAAAAATTATTGGAGTAAAGTTAAAGATTTTGAAAAGTTTGAGATATGAAAAATTGCTCATATAAGTCTCTTTTGATTTATAGTTAATTACACATTATATCATTTTTACATATTATATCTCCTCTATAATTTTTTGGTAGACTTGTTTAAAAGTCCCTGATATATGGGTTAATAAGTTCTACGATTTTGAAAACAAGGCATGGAAGATATACAAAACTTTTAAGTTGGCTAGAAATTATGTGTTTTTATACTTAGACCCCCTTTAATAAAATATAATTGCATAAAGTCTCTAAAGATCACCATGGATAGAACTCCAAGTATGAAAAGATTTAGTGGATTACACACGTACAATGAATTTCAAATTATTAGAAAAAAACATCAAAATATTCAAATGCAGGATATTCTTCCTAACCGTACTAGGATGTAATCAAATCCTAAAATGAGGCAAATAATGACAATTAATTTATTAATTTATTACCATTTTTATATTTATATTCTTCTAACTTAAGTTAATAAGTTGGTTAGTAAATTTAATTAATTTATGTACGTAGGAAACTGAATTGGATAAACCGATTATCCTAGTTGAGTTATTATAAAAACAAAGATTTCAAAAATGAAGAAGTCAAAACCATTGAATAAACAAGGAGAAGAACTTAATATGACGTTCTTGTTATAATTACACATATTCATGTAATAATGTATAATACTCTTTATTGTTTTGTTATTTATAGAGAACAACCCAAAAATAAGTAAATAAGGGTGAAATAATTTAGCGACTAGGAAATGATGTTATATACTATGCATTTGGATTAGAGCATCGTGGTTAAATTAGAGAGGGAAGTCAATATGATAGTTACATAGAATTTTTCAACATTCCAAAATGAATGCTTGAATTCGTCAACAAGAATAAGTACACCAAAATTGAAGATGAATTGAACTTCTTTAAGGCTACTATAGTGAGTGAGTTTGCAACTATAAAGCAAATTTAAAGTTACCAAGTTGGGTTATCACAACATATGTTAGGCATTCCATCATACTACAATGAAGGTATGTTCTATTGGATTGGCAAACCACATATGCAATCTTATGGCCAACTTATATCTCCTATAGGATATAGTCATCTTATTGAACCCATGAAACCGTGTATGCCCATGCAATCGCATAATAGTCCAATGTTAGGAATGAAATATGTGCATCCATTAATCACTCATAAGAATTTTTTGATGAGAATGTTCTTCTAACAACTACCCCACATGTGAGTCTCCTACATCTGATTAATCTTTTGTGGTAAGATTTTGAGCTTATAACATGAATATTATTTTTATTTTTATTATATGTTTTGTTTATTGTATATAACACTTAAATATTTTATAGAATAAGAAATGTATGTTGAAGGATCCATCATTCACGGACTATGTTACTATTGAAATGGTACCACATTTGAGCAATGATCAAAAGATTTACAATCAATGTTTTTTAAATAATTACCGAATAATAATTGATCAATCATTGATCTATCATTGTCCATTACCAATACCCTCTGATGCAACCATAGTCCAACAAGTTGTTGGGCGTTATGTGACTTGGCCTTCAAATCAAGTCGAGCTAAATTTTGATATGGTATTATTTATTTTTACTTAAAATAAAACTTATATACTAGTTTTATTTTAGTATTTTACTTTTATTTTCACTAATGTGATTATATTTTTACTATATTATATCGAAGTTGGTAAGTGTCATAAATTTAAGAGATGAAATTGAAGTCTCTCGGGATAAATCTGCATTTAGTGGGAAATCATCGTGCACCAAGTCATTCAAGAAAAAACCATAAAAAATATAATTATAAGTGATGGCAATTATTGTAGGCAAAAATAGTATTAGTGATGGATGAACTATGCCAAGTTCTCAAGAAATATTTGGTATATATATTGATCGAGTGCGTATTGTAGTTATTTGAGTTTCAAATTATAGATTTAAGTATAATTCAAGTGTTGACAAGATGAGTCATCAAGCACTAAGAGCTCTCATTTATTTAGAGCACGTGATTATCTTTATATTATATAATTAATTTTGTATATTATCTAATTAATTATATATATTTAGTTTATATAGAGTATATTAGTATCAGCTTTAAGCTAATTATCTATCACATTTAGTAATGTTTTATGATTCATCTTTTGTGAATCAATATCAAGAGAAAAATATTAACACAAGAGCGAGACAATTATATGATAAAACACTAACACCAAGGAAATCAAAAGTTGATAATTCTTTGGCCAATAAAATTTGAACAAGGTCAAGATCATTGGATGTTAGCAATCATTGATCTACATGACAATCATGCTTGGTATTTTGATTCGACTTTTATAAAATTGAATAAAGATCGTAAAACAACGGTTAAAATGTAAGATTTATAATTAGTTATTTTTCTTCTATTATTACTTGTATTGTAGGTTCCACAACAATAAGATAGAGTTATGTGTGGTTAACATGTCATGAAATTTATAAGGAAGATAATCTCTAATATCATTATATTAATTAAAGATATAGTAATTTATTTAATTAATATACTCTTTTAACATATAAGTTATTCTTTAATAAATTTATGATGTTAAATAATAATTTGAATTTAAATACTTGTAGTTCTTTAATTAATATGTTAAACATTAAGAATAATTATGGAATAAGTTTTGTTCATTTACTTTTTGGGAATCATAATATTTGTTAGTTGCTATTTGATATACTCACTTGTTTAATAAATATACTTTAAACTTGTTAGCCTCGAAGATCTTATATTCAATATTTGACATAGCAAGTTATGTGTGAAATGTTGTTAAATTATGCCAGTAATCTAATTGAAAATAGTTAGTTACTCATAAAACAATCATTGAGACCTTATGTACGATTCGAAATCCCCTGATCAATGGATTATGCAAGATTTTTAAGACTTATGGGTATAATGGTGCAACTAACGCTTCACACATGTGTGTTATCAAGTTATCATATTTTTATGCCTCATCATTTGAGGCAATACTATTTAAAGTTTATTATAAATAGATGATTATTGATACAATTCATAAATTAGTTGGTATTTTAACTCATATGAAACTATTAAAAGAGCTTTTTTTCTACTTGTATTATCAATTAACCATTTTTAAGATCGCATAGTAATCATTAGAAAAACATAGGAATGTCTTACTTACAATTTGTATCTTTTAGTGCATTTTTCTTTTACTCATTATGGTAACCTATTGTGGTTAAGTCTATTATTTCTTAATTGAAAATGTATTTTAAATAACTAATATATTGATATTTTAACATATAAGTTATTTTTAATGAATTTATGATGTTAAATTGTTATTCTAAATTTAAATATATTTAGTTCTTTAGTTAGAATAAAACGTGCTACAAAATGCAAATTTTTAAATAATTACAAGAAGAATAGGCGGAACACATGTTTCATATTATAAGGTCGATAGAAGAATAATTAGAAAAAGAATATGATGATATTATGAAATAGCATAAGTACCATTATTATCTATTATATCAACAATAACACATATAGTAACAGATGTATGTAATTTCATATTTAATATACCATGCATATGTATATTTGCTTATATTTAATGATATGGTAATCAAATTAGATTTTGTATATATGTCTTGTATGTAAGTTATTTTTTATTATAAGTTGATATTTAAGTAATTAATATCCAGTTCTTTAAATGAATAAAAAAGTTTTAAAAATCTTTTTAAACATATTTTGTTTTTTTATATGGCTATGTGTTGATGCTCCCACATCCATAGATGAGTAGTTAAAGCAAGTGAATGATTTGAAATTCAAGTTATTTCATGGAATAACACTTGTATATATTGAGCTCGTAATGGTACCTCACAATTCAAAAGTCTCTCTACTGTTGAAGAATGAGCGTGTTCTTGGGCCATCGTAGAAATATAGATAAGGTCTACGACGGAACAATTCTTGAGGCAGTAAGAAAACTCAGCCTAACTCTAGCAAGCATCAGCAACTAGACCTAATCAGAACCTCACTTAGCCACATTTCACATACCCAGTAGCTATACTAAGTAATTATCGCCAGTATGGTTCCTTTTGTACCGATGGAATCAGTGGAAGATTTCATACTTGAAGAATATGATCAGTAGTGATTTAAAATTTGAAGTGAGCAAAAAATAACCAAAAATATGTTTAAGAATTATATCATTTTAAGCCGATTTTATGGTAGAACAGATTTTAATTTTTTAAGTTGGTTGTAGGATAGAATCAGTGTTAAAATGTATGAATTTTATGTTGGTTAACACATAAAATTGATTTTGAATTTAAAATTGGTTACCATATAGGAACAAAGTCAATTAACACATAAGATCAACTTTAATTTTTAAATTGGTTATACTCTATAATCGACTTAAAAATTTTAGGCACCTTATTTAAGTTGATTAATAAATGACTTAAATTTTTTTTATTATAATAGAGTAAATCATATGATAAATCAATTAGCTAAGTATATTATTTTTCTTATAAAATATAGATAATAATTGAGTCTTACAAATTTCGTCCCCACTCCTAATCCTAACATCGAATTAATAGTTAATATCATTAAACTAAAATAAAATAATAATAATAATATTCTTAACTTATAACGATAAAAATATCACTCTAATAACATTATACGATATCCAAGTGGATAGCGTTTAACTTTAGGTGAGTCTAATGATGTAGTTTAATTTGAGCAAAATTAATTTAGAAGAAATTCAAAATAAAATAATGAATCATATTTTTAAAATAATAAAAATATATGAGATGAACATAAATAATGATATTTTTATGATTACAAATTTCAAGAATATTTTTATTTTTATTTTTTCGTAAAATAAAAAAAATTATATAAAATAATACTCATAACAATAAAAATAAATAAATAATAGAATTAAGATAAGTATAAATTAGGGTAAAGATGTGTTATTTTTTATTATTATAGATTTTAAGAATATTAATTTTATGAATTTTTAAAAACAAATATATTTTGCATACTTCTCATTGACTTTTCCATAGAAAATATGAAAGTTTCTCTTTGCCGACAGTTCCTGAGATCTTTGATTATTTATATCGTTTGTTGAGTTATTACTTGCATCCATTTTCATTGAAATGCTCAAATTGTCAACCGAAATAAAAGCTCGAGGGAATTTAAGTGCGTAAAAGTTTAAATACATTTTTACGGAAAATTGGTGATTGTTTTTCAAACTTGTGATAGTAGTTTAGTATTTTAAGTTAATCAAATTTGAATTTAGTTTAATAATTTTTTGAAAAAATAAATATCTAATAAAAGATATAAAAATAGATCAATCTTATTTAAACTGACATAGAATTCTTGTTCGTTATTGATCACAACGGGTTTATTTTTAAAAAGGAAAAAAAATTGATAGGTAAGGAAATAGTAATAAATAATACCTTTATTTTTACGTATATTAATTACAATGTATTACATAATAAAATGATTTTAATAATAAATAAAAATTAATAAAAAAATTTAAAAATGACATTTTAATTAATATAAATGAAAATATGTTTACAAATTTGTGATTAATTCATTTTATCTTAAAAACATTCCATAACAACCTTACTGTGGCAGTATAGAACCTTGTACACTTCGCTAATTAAGATTAAAGTATATTTTAGAGCTGTTTTTGTTTGATATGATAATATCAATATGTTATTTTTTATAAAAAGGTTAATAAAATCTATTTAAGAATTTTATGTTAAATTTTCAAAGGATATAATTGATATTTCAAAATTATTTATTTTTTATCAAAAATAATACAATAAATATTTAAATAATTTTTTTATTCATAACTATATGATAGTTCATCTTCTAACAACAGATGCTTTTAGTAAAAAAAAATTAATATTAATTATTTAATTACATATTATTCTAAATCACAAATTATTTATTTTTTATTAAAAAATTAAATAATAATTCATCCTATTGTTGATAAAAACTACATAAAAAACTTAATCATAAATTATTCATTCTTTATTTACGTAGTGAACTATGACATTATATTAATTACTCATTTTTTCAATTATATTTCTTTCATATAATTATTCAAACTTTTAGAGAAAATAAAATCAAATTAAAAACATAATTGAAATATATAATAAATAGTTGTGAATAATCTTAGTAGGATCTTTCCATATCAATAAATGGTACACCGTTGTTTACAATTTAATTGCCAATTAAAAAACAATTAATAACTCTTTTCAAAATTTAATGTGAAAGAAAGACATGTATATTAGAATTATAAATGAAAGAAAGTTAATGGTAAACTTCATTGAATGCATATAAGAAAAAAAAATAAAGAAAGAATATAATGGATAAATTGAAATTATCCATCAAACTAAGAATTAAAAATCATCTTCAACATTGATAAAGAAATCATCCAATAAAATAATAACCATAAATTTATAAATTATACATAAATATTTTTTAAAAAATAATTTATAATTTAATATAATAATTAAATAAAAAATTAAACATTATAAAATTACCAATACTATTAGTTATATGAGAACTACAGTGTACTTACAAACAAAAAATACACTTAATTAGATATTTATTGTTATCATTTTTAGTAAAAAAAATAAAAACATTTAAAAATACTAATTATATCCTTGAAAATTTAGTTTAAAATTACTTAATAGAATTCAATAATACTTTTACAAAAAATAACATACTTAAATTATCACATCAAATAAAAATAAATCTAAAATATACTTTAATTATAAGTAACAGACTCATGTTATTCTTTATCCTAATAAAAATACCTTTTAAATTTAAAAAATAAGCAATTATATTCTTTTTATTATTATTTTATTATAATATATTCCCTAATTTTTTTAAACATTTTAAATTTAATTTTTATTATTAAAATCTATTGAGTCTTTTTTTTTCCTCTATAAGATTGTCACTTTGTTAATGATTCATGTTTGCACTAAATTAATCAATTTTTTTTTTAAATTATGAGAATTAAACGACATATTAGATCAAATAACATTAATCGTATAATCTACTAGATACTTTTCTCCTTTTGTTTGCATGGACCTTCAACTTTAAATTATTGCAGCACATGCCGATATGACAAAATCACATAATGAACTGAGAGTGAATTGAAGGCTCTAGGTCATTTTGTCCCATGGGGTTGGTCATTCCATTTACTCTTGCATTGTATGCATATCCATCATGAAACACATGAATATAAGGACAAATAGAAATTTTCCTTCTAATGAATTATAGTGGTTATAACAAAAGTATTATAAAAGCATTATAAAAATTACATAAGTTTAATCTCTATTAAATTTGACAATAAAATTAACACAAAAGGTCATGTAATTAAGTGTCATTGTGTTAAAAAAATATGTTAATTTTTAGTAGAATTAACCACAACGATAGTTATATATCAATAACTTCAAATTTTAATGATATTTTTAATTTTTAAAACTACTATAATTTGATGATATAAAATTTATATCAACCTAGAAGTCTTACAAGGAAAGTCCACGAGAAAATTAATTAAAATCCTCAACTATTTTTCTTTAAAAAAATTGCAAGAAATATTACATCAGTCTCATCAATACATATTTTGACCACCGTAAAGAAATTAATTATTACTTAAGCACGTAGAAGTTATCAAAATTTTATTTATTATAAATTTATAAAAAGATTATAAAAATTTTGATACGATATTATTAATAAATATAATCAAATCTACTTTAAAATCTTAAAATATTCTATATAAATAATGAAAGTGTATAAAAATAATTTTCTAACAATATTTTAAAGTGTAAAAATGTATCAAAAAAATTTTGTATTGAGAATTGAAACGAAGGGTAAAATTGAAAAAAACAATTGCCTCACTAGAGCCTTGTCGGATCCCTAGTGTGGGTGGTCGATGATGTGCAATTTGGGTCTATAAATATGACCTGAAAACTCTATATTCTCGTACCAAATAATTTTCCTCTCTTTCCCCTCTTTTTAAAAATTTCTCTCATTGATAATTTTTGGATTTTTAGAACATTTTAAAGCATATTCCATGAATAAATATCTAAGATTTTGGCACACATTCAGATATGATTTTTCTACTCTAACTTGTTATTTCATGCACTATGTTTAATAAAATTATCATGCATAATATGTTATGAATAAAAAGGAAAATCAAATGTCATGATTTTTCTTAATAATATTATGAATATTGTTATAATTAAATACTCATTATAAATATTTTATATGCATACATGAAAACAAGTTTATGTAAAACTCATATTAAATTTGGATATAATATGAATATTGAAAATATTACAAGGCATCTAAGGTTTTTATACATGTATCGCGAAATTGGTTTTATTCGTAGTGAGTATACATGTATGTTGTTTTGGAGAGTATAGTATCCATAGGCTATTACTTATAGAGGACTATTTATGATGGACTATAGGTACGCATTCACATCATATGTATTCTTAGAGTTTTTTCGTAAATGGTGCCTCAAAGTATTGATCGCACACCAACCTCAAAATTGGACCATCCTATTGTGTCTAGGAGTTTTTCATTTATTTGGTCTTAGAGTTTAATCGTACATGGACCTCATTGTGTTTCAAAGTGGACTGGCCATAGGCGAGAGCACACATGATGTTGATTTTACCAATATATGTGCCATATGTATCATGATCATACATAAGGTCGGATGTGGACCTACATGTATCTTAGTGGTAAATCATGCATATGCTTATGTATTTTGGTGACCATTATATATAGGGTTTCATATCATGTATTAGATTTATATTTACATAGAATATTTTATATTATATAAACATGCATTGGGATATCTGAAATGTATACTACACTAGTCCCCAAGAAGCGAGAAAGTACAAATATACCTAGATTTTGTGGGGGGGAAATCCCCACTATATGCTGATGATGATAATGATTATTTCCATTCATGAACTTGATTATAAATTATATACATAATGAATATTGATTTGTTTTGATATTAATTCCTACTAACCTACATATAGCTCACCTTATTTCTTTTCCCCTTAAGTAGAGTTCCATAAAGTAGATTGTGTTACAACGTTGAAGAAGTATAAGAAAATCACAGGTTTACTTTATGTTGTTTATTTCATTTGTATCATGTATGACGGAGACAATAATGAGACATATTATAAAATAAATTATCCTTTAATATTTTAATTGTATATATTAATATTTTCTATGAATTACATAGTTTTGGTAAAAATTGTGTTTTTAAATAGGCATATTCTGAATTTAATATAAATTTTATCAAGGTAAACCCTTAAATTTATTTTAAACATAATTTAAAATTTACCCTCATTTTTATCTAATGTACCCATTTTTTGGGTATAACAATTGGATATTAAAGCATAGTTTTGATCTCTCGTGAAAATATTCATAATCTTAAAATATTTTTAAACTATATATGTCTAAACATGCCTTCAAGAAGAAGGGTGGCTAAGAATCAAGCCGCACAAGATGCGAATGAAAATCATGGTCTACTATAAGTGCTACGTCGATTAATCACACAAGGTGAAGAACCCAAGGGAAGAGATAGAGTTTACTATCTCAAGGAGTTCAAAAGGCCGAAACCATCACTCTATGATAGTACCTACAATCCTGACATTACAGAAGAATGAATTTAGTAAATCAAGAAGAAAATGAATGCTCTAAACATTCCTATATGTTTTATAGTCGATTTAGCAACATATAAACTAAGTGAAAAAGTCGACTACTGGTGGGACTCTATAAGCAGAGGAAGAAATGTAGAGGCAATCACATGGGAAGAATTTGAGGAGTGGATGGTCATTTTAGTCATGCAATTATGTGATTTATATATTTTAGTCTTGTAATTTTTTAAGTTAACTCAATTAGTCCTATAATTAAAAAGTATAATTAATCAAGTTAAAATTTTCAAAAACTTAGATATTTTAAGGATAAAATAAAAATTAGATATTTTATTAATAAAAAATAAAAAAAAGAATTATCCCTCCTCCTCTCTTTTCTCTCGTCCACTTTTTCTCTCTTCTTTTCTCTCTCTATCCTTTCTCACTATCTCTGAAATAGCGAGTGGGGAGAAAAAAAGAAAAGGAGAGAAAGAAAGGAGTAGGAAGGATTCTATTTTTTTAACATTTTTTATTAATAAAATTGATCATTTTCATTTTATCCTCAAAAAAATCTCAACTTTTAAAAAATTTGACTTAATTATTTATACTTTTAAATTATAAGACTAATTGAACTTACTTAAAAAGTTACAAAAATAAAATATATAAAACACATAATTATAGGATTTAAATGATACCTATTATATCTACCCTTTAATTTCACAAAAAAAATTATGAAAATCTAAACATTATAATCCATTATGATATTGATTAAACAAAAATATTATATTTTAAGTACGAATAGATAAAATATCCTTTAAAAATAGGTCATGTTTTACACATACTAAAATTTTCAACTAATTAAAGGAATAAAAAATTTGAATTTCTCAAATTTACCCAATCATATTATATATATATATATATATATTTGCAACAAGATTAAACGTATAAATTTAACCCAATATGCTTAAAGCTCAAATGATTCATTTTGATTCGAAATTCGAATAAATCTAACCTAAATATACTCGACTAATTTTAAAACTAACTTTGAATTAAATATTTTTGTTACAAGCCCGACCATATTGAACCCAAAATATTAGTTAAGTTTATTTTTTTAAAAATACATGTAATTTTGAATATTTTATAATTTCTTGTATCATATCATTTTCCTTTACATATATGACCCCATTCACATTATTTCTTTTTTGAACTCTTTCAAGAAGAAAAAAATATATGTTTTTCTTATAAAGTAAAACAACGTATATTTTCTACAAAAAAAATATAATTCCCATAAAAAGCATATAATTTTCGTAAAAAGAATATATATGGTTTTACATTATAACAAAACAATACATTTTTTTCTTAGGGAAGTTAAAAACGAAATTTCACTTAAAAAATGAAATTATATCGTACAATTAAATCTTTAAATTATCACATTGACTTAATTTAAATTTCAAAAAAATCAAACCCAAACCAATCCAAATATTTTATAATTAGATTTTTAGGATGCATTTATTTTAAAAATCAAAATATGCATGGAGTTACAATAACATAATACAATTAAATGATAAAAACACATTCGTCTACTTCATCATATCATAATCTACTATATAAGTTAACAAACTCATCAAAAAAATTCCTATACATAATCGAGGTATTTTGTACTTCACTAATGATTCAAATAATATTTATCACTAATATAATTTTAAAATCACAAGATGTGTATATAACATTTTCTAAAAAAAAAAAAAAACTATGTAAATAATAATTTTGTACACTTGTACCATCACATGAAGTAATAAGGAACTTTTAGACTTAACCATGCCACGCTGTAATCATGATTCCACAAGCAACTTACATTGCATTAAACGATGCAAACTCCACATCTAACCTACCCCTAATGTTAGAGTGACTTTAATCAACTGGGTTTGAATCAAAACAAATAAAAACAAAACTGGATTTGATTCCAAACAGTCAAAGGAAGACTAAAAAAACTTCGAATAAATCTCAATCAATAAAGTAGGAGAGTCCCCTCCAAGAAGTATACTTATCCAACCTGTGGGACAGCCGGACAGGTATATGAAAAGAAGTCTAAAAGACACCCACTAATCTAATACCACTAGACTTTCAAAAATTGCTGTCAACTGTCAAGCACCATCAAACATTAAAAATTAAAAATTAAGGAGAGGTCACATAAAAATTTCTCAAATTAAAAATTATGTTTTTTAATCATATATTTAAAATAATTAATCAATTAATAATAAATTAAAATATTATTTTTTAAAGTAATTAAAACATTATAAAATTCGGGCCATTAATGTGAGTGCAGTGACATTTTTAATAACAACAAAACTTATACATGTAATAATTCAATAAATATACTACAGTAAACCCATTAAGGACATTTACTCAAACGAAGTTAAAACACAGTCGCAATCACGTCATTACTCATTTGAGTGTTTCAGACCTGATTTGGTAACATTGTCGGGTAAGATATGACATCCGACAAACTGCAATATGGTTATATATTTACAGTGTAATAATTAGGTATCATAACATAGATTCCTATGAGACAACACTAAAAGATGGGGCTAAATGTTCAAAGAATGAGAATAAAGGAAAGATGTAGTAATAGATCATGAGAATTTTGGTTTCAATTTTTTCCCCCATAAAAAACAGCATTGTTGCAGTACAAACAGAGACCCATAATTGATAATCCAAAATATGTTGGCTTTCTATAGTTAAAGACTGCCCCTCTTCTTCAGATCCAGAAAACCTCCGAATTCTTTCCTGGACCTTGAAACAATCTTTTACATTAAAATCAAACCATAAAGAGAAAATATCGGCACTTTTTTTTTGGTCAAAGGAATATCAGCACATATTAAAAATATGAAAAACATTAAACGCCAAATTTATGAAGCTATGTGTGACAGTTTGCTTAACACTGCCACACTCAGTAAAAGACCATTAATGGAACTGTAAAATGTCAAAGGAATATCAAGCTCTCTATTTGAGTAAAAATACTAACCTCTATTTGCTCTCTATCCCTAACTGGAATATCAAGCTCAAACGCCCTTTTGTTGGATTCTGTACTTAAAGAGTATAATGATTCATCTAGGCTTGAGAGTAACCTGTGAATAATTATGCTCTATTTACATGAAAATAGAGGCAAAACCAACTTCAAAAATCTATGATTGAACATCTAATTCATAATTTCTAAGGTGTTAGCTGTTCTGAACTTGCTAGCAGTATAAACACCATTGCCTGGTCAGATCTAATCTCTTGTTAGATTTCCATCTTCCACGTCATATTGTCAAGACTACCATCATGTTGTTTGTCCAAGGCAGCAACTTTTGCTCGATAAGCTGCTGCTAGTGCAAAAGCACCCTTTCCCCTTTCATCTGGAGGGAGCCCACGAGTTTCACTTAACGAATCCGATCTCAAGTCCGCTGGGGGAATAAAGCAGTCTACTGAAAGACCCGGAACATTGAATGCGACTTCCTCAATTGTCCAAACTTCTTCCATCTTTGTTTTGGTATGACTCATTGCTGTTTCACCAAACCTGAAAAGATTTACCACTGATCGACCCGAGTGTGCAATCATGATCCCTTCAACAGACCTGTAATCTTCCAGGAAAGAATTGATGGTGGTTTCCCAGTAAACTACATCACCACCATTTGATTGGATACGGGTCAAATGTGAATCCTCCATATGAACAAGAAGTCCTGTCTTCTGACTAAAGTAGCCAAAGAGAACATGCCTAATGATCTCTGCAGGGCCTTCGCTTCTTGCTTTTAGAGTTTGAGGATCTGCACAAAGCTTAAGTATGAAGCAATCTTCGCTGTTGATCATCTTCTCACCAATACATCTAGCATCTGCAAACATACTAGCTGTTGTTCTTGGATCAAGACCCTGAAAAGAAAATCCAAGTCTAAATCTAAGTATATGCCAGCCAAGTAAATTTACACCCAACACATATATCATTAATCAATAGCTACAAGCCTTAGCTTCACCTGAATTGCACGACGTAGGGGTCTTACGGGGCCCTTAGCAGTATGAGCACCAAGCCACGGTGTGTGTCTCCAAACAAGTTTGCCGTTGCAGCCAGCATGAACTTTACTACCCCCAACTGCAAGCTCAACATACCACATGTCTGGATTCATTTGCCAGAGAACAAACCCACCTGACTCGGCACATCTGGAGGCATTCCGGTTCTTCACCACCTTTGTGGCAGTTTCAAACTCAGAAGCTACCATCCTAATCTTTCCCATAGCATAAGCATTTCGAATCAAGTTCTGCAACTTCTGCCCACCAGATGCTGCTGTATATTGCTGCAATATGTATTGAGCAGATGAAGATTCCTGCATTTCTATCATGGGTTAGTTATCCTTAACATATTGAATTTAAAAAAAAAAACCATCGCATTATCAAACCAAATTAGGGAGTTTTGCACAAGAAAGATGAATTTCCATGCAATACATTTCAGTGTGTAACTTTGGAAATAATGAATTTTCTAAAACAAAATTAGGTAGTTTTGTACAGCTAGAAATATGAAAATCAGTATTATCCAGGGACATTTCCAGATTTACACAAAAACAATGGAATAATATAATCAGTTAATATATACTTGAAGTTTTAAGAATCCTATTGAACATACTGCATACAGAAAACTTTAGAGAAAAATTCAGAATCAACCTATAACTTTTTGTAAAGTTTAACATAAACAATTCTTATTAAAGTCCAAAGATAAAAATAATACAAATGATAAAATAACTTCCGTTTCTAAAACCAACACAAACAGTAACAGTCAAAACTATCAAATGGACTTATATATAAAACAGAAAGATAGAGAGGGAGAGAGAGAAAAAAGAATAGGGGAAGGGTTCTCACAATGGGTGTGTCCTTGATGCTCAAGAGAGGCAAAGGGTCATTGGAGCTAACATGAACAGGAGCAAGAGGAGCACCCATTACACCCAACAACAGTCTCAGATCAGACCTCTTGGACGCCATGTTTGAAGTAACTGGAGGTGTCCCAGACAACTGACCCTTCATCCACTGACCCAAACCCGATCCAAACCTCTTCGAATCCCCGATTTCTCCTCCATCTGAATCCGGACCCTCCATCACCGGCCTTAAACTCCCAGATCTCGAAAGCAATTCCCCTGCTTGGCTTTCATTAATGTGGCTCTGATTCTTTTTCCTCCGAAGCAAACCCGTCATTGGTGACCGGGACCTCGCCGGACTTCCGGCACGAGAACGCGACGGTGATAACCCACGAACTACTTCGTCCTTTAAAGCAGAGAAGAAGCCTTGTTTCTTCTCCATTTGGAATGAAAGTTAATACAGTAGTAATAAGACTACTCTGAAACTCCAATATCCAAAAAACAAAAAATAGTATGAAGCAAAGAGTGAGAGATGGATAAATGGAGTTGAAAGAAGGCTAAAGGAAGTACTGGGTTGACGAATGAGAGGAGTTTATGCTCTGAGATTGACCCAGAGCTTCCTTCATAGATAGAGAAGAGCAGAGAGTGAAAACTGAGAAGGTTGTTTGGAGAAAAAAGAAGCGTGTTTTGAAGGAAGGGCTAGTATGTCAGACTTTAAAAAAGGAAAGAGCTAAAAAGCCTCTGCGATTCTAGAGAGAGAAATAAATTTAAGAGAGAGGATAGTGTTTGTGGGGTCTTGTGGGGTAGTTTTATCCGATAATTACTCCTATAAATGCACACAAATTACCGATTAATTGTCTTATATTTTATAATATAATAATACATGTTTATTATAGTAGCCTGTACCTTCAAATAATTTACATTATTTTTTTCTTTTTAAATTTTATTTGTATTAAAAGTTTATAATTTACATTATTTTTTTAATTTTATTTATACTCAATGTATTTTAATTAAGTTTAAAATTAAGATTTAAATTTAAATTTTAATTAAAAAAATGAATAAATGATCCATTCCCATTCCTTCTCAAATTGAGCGAACGTTTAAATGCATTTATTTAAAAAATATAAATAAATTTTAAGATATGTTTATATTCATATTAATTTTTTTAAATAAAGAATAAATTATAACGTCAGTTCTTAAATTTGTTTCATATTCTATTCTCTAGTCTTTTTATTTTATTTTTTTATTATTTTATTCCTTTAATTTTAATTTATACCCTTTGATTTTTTTAATTTTCATGCTTTTAAAATTTAATTTTCTAAAAAAAAAAATTAAATTATAAAGAGTAAAATATATTTTTATTTTAAAATCTTTAAAATAAAATGTGTCAATTTGCACATGTTCTGTAGTTAAAATTTAAATCACAACGTTATATAAAATTTTAAAATAAAATATCAATGATAATTTGTTTTTTTTATTTTAAAATATAACGAGGAGTGGTTTCTAAAACCACTACTACTTTTCAAATGAATTATAACAAACAACACCATGCTTATACGGCGTCATTATTATATTTGATAATTTTAGAATATTATTTTAAAAATTTTAAAAAAAATTTCGAACTTATATAATGACTTAAAGTTAGTTTAACGTTAATAAAGTTAATTTTGAACATATATATATATATAGTCCCATTTTGAATTTACATTTAGTTTAAAAAAACTAATCTGCCCTAATAATATATAAGTTTATAATGTTAGACCATAACATATCGAAATTTACATTATTATTTTTTTCTTCTCTTGTCTTTTTTTAATCATAATAGTGAAATTTTACTCCGAGGCATCCAAATATAGTCAAAAATGAGAGAACTAAATTATAATAAGTTTGTTTTTACACAGGCAAAGTGGATGTATTTAACTCCAATTAAACGACCTAATGTTATGGGGTGGCACTTCACACCTCACGAAATGTATACATTTAATAGCGGGAACATATTGACACTGGGGTTGAAAGTGATGGGAAAAGTCAAGCCTTTTACTTAGAGGGTTTTAAATAATAATGTTACTTATAACGAGTTACAATTTAGATATACTGTAGATAGTCCAAAGTGTCCAATCACTACTCATGCTTATAAGAGATTTATAGTAGCTTATGTTTATAAAATTTATGGTAGAAAAAATTATTGAATCAAAGCTAATACAAAATTAAAGTAAAATTAAAAATAATAAAAATAAAATAGATACAAATATTTTACGTGAAAAAACTCTTGAAAAAATCAGAGTAAAAAACTACGGATAAATGTAAGAAGATTTCATTATTGTAAAATAAGGATTAAAACACATTCTCTCTAGTTACAATGGGATAACAATTTTAATCTCTATTGTAATAAAAGAAATAACTATCTCACAAAATAATAGAAATATTACTTACAAAAAGAGAACAAATTTTCCTTTATAAGTAATAACTTATAAGATAAATATCACAAAAATTTTTACTATCTTTCTTATAGATGTTCTCTAATTTATTTGCTCTTATATTTTACACAAATGAAACAAACTATTTATAGTTAACATCCTTGAAGAACTTGTGGTAACAAAGACTACACGTTCATATCTACATTGAATGAACAATAAATTAATACTTTACATTGAATAAACTAAAAATTAATGATCCACATTAAATACATAAAAAATTAATACTCCAATAACATCTTTAATTAAATGTCTTCCATGTTTCCTACTTCATTCATTATCAAAATATAAATATTAAACTAAGTAAGTGATTTTATCACTAAACAATATCATCAATTATTACAACTTATACAAGAATGAAGCTGGTAGAGATAATATAGAATTAATGGACAAATGAAGGGATGGAGTCGATGCCTGCTATTGTGTAGTGAGTATGGCGTGCACAATGCTTCACAGCTATGGAAGGGCCCGATGGTCTAGGAAACAAATCTTCCAATAAGCAACGATGCAATTGGAAGATTTTCGGACAGTAAATTGTGGTTTGGCACCAAATTAAGGTAACAGATATCTATTGATGATCATCTTCGGTTGGGTGTTACAAAATTAACGTTGATGCAGCTATACCAAATGAGGATGGGTTTGTTGGTGCAGGTTGTGTAGTTAAAAATAATATGGGTGAGGTTATGAAAGACTCTTACAGATCGGCTAGGTATGGGATTAATGCCATTGGTTGTTGAACTTTGAGCGATATAGCTTGCTTTCAATTGAGGGATATTATTGTTGGTGATATTCTAATATTAATTATGCAATCTATTTCATTTTCATGTTTTTATGTTTATAGCTAGGAATATTAACTTTGTTGCTCATAAATTAATTAAGTTTGGGATTATCTATTCAAACTTTATAACTTAAATTGAGAAAGAATCGGATTAGCATCGTAATGTACTTGTTTTTGATGCAGCTTAATAAAATTAAAACCTTATGCTAAAAAAAAACAGCCAAAGGGTTTAATTAGTTCATGTAGTCTTAGATGCACCATCAAACTCTCCCTCCCAACATGCACCAACAAGTAGAATTTCTGTTGCCAAACAATCCACACCTTCCTTGAGATAGTTGTTAGCCACAAGTGAATGAGTTCCACCATTAACTAAATATATTGAAATAATAAAATGGGTATATTGTTAGTTGTCAAGTTTTGGTTTGTTGTGACTATATTTTCTCAGTCTTATTTTGACCTTTTTATTTTATTTTTATAAATGGGATCAATATATGCCAAAACATATAAGTATCATTTCACAAAAACTTGGGACCATGTAATTTGATGGTAATATCTTATATTATATGTTATTTTAAATGCTATGTTAAACTATTATTTTTCTATTTTATTGTAAATATGTCTTGTTTTTACTCGTGATCTAAGCATAAAACAAACACCCATCTTATTTTGTGTTTCTTTAAATTATATATATCACATTTATTTATTTATTTGTTTGTTTCTTTGTTGTCAAGATAATTTATTTATTATTTTTATTTTATCACCACAATAGAATATTTAAAAAAACACTTGTTATCCCTATCAATCAATATGGGTATTTATCGATTGCCTCCCAAAAATTTATCTTAATATCAACTCGCCTCAAAAATAATGTTTTTTTATCATATAGCTTGTAGTGTATAGAATCTTAAAATAGCTTATTAAATATATATAATCATTAATGATATAAATTATCATACTTAATGTAATAAAAAAAATTATATAATATAAAAAAACTATTTATAAAAATGTATTTATTACGTAAAAATTTGGTATTTATTGGTATAAAAAACATAAATTTTTATTATATAAATATTTTGATATTAATTGGTGTAAAAAATAACAAAAAGTAAAAAAAAAAATGTGATCTACTCATACTATCAAACAATCATAAAATAGTTAATTATTAACTGAATTGTCAATAAAATAAAAATAATTGCATTATATAAAATAACTATTCATTATATGAATATTTAATAAAAATATGATATGTTCACGTATTAATTGATGGAATACCTATTACATAAATAATCATTAATTATATGAGTTGTCACTTTTAATGTAATAAAAGTAGTTGTATTATACAAAATAACTATTCATAACAAATATACTTATTATATGAACATTTTGATATTTATTGATAAAAAATAACAAAAATATATTTATTATATAGATATTTTAATATTTATGTAAAAAAAATGGTCGATTATTGGCGTAAGAATAATAAAAAGTAAAAAACAAAAATATGTTGATCGAATACTCATTAAATATATAATTATTAAATGCATGAATTATCACTTTTAACATAATAAAAATAATTGTATTATAAAAAATAACTATTTATAACAAATATATTTATTATATGAATATTTTAGTATTTATATATAAACGTTTGATATTTATATAACAAAACATAACCAAAAAAAATCAACCAAAACATTGCAGCTTTTAATATATATATATATATATATATATATATATATATATATGTAAAGATATAAAATTTTAAATAAAAAGTAGACAATTTTTAAATTTACGATTATGTAAAACATTTTAGATTTTTTTTCGGGTGGATAGATTTTTTTTTAATAAAAGAATCAAATTATTTACCTAATTTCATTTTTATTATCTTTAAAAAAAATTACATTTTATTTTTAAACATAAAAAAATTATAATTTTTACGTTATAAAAAATCATATATTTATCACACAAATCTTTTAAAAAAATTACACCATATAATTAAATTTATTTTTTATATCAAATAATATTTTGAATAAATCAAGCATCCTATATTAAATATGAGAGATTAACTCCAGTCACCAAACTACTATAAGCATGAAGAAAATGGTATTGCAATGAACCTGAAGGAGATTATTCATAAATATCTTATTTTTTTAAAAATAATTATACTATTCCCATTTTCATAAATGAATTATGATTTAAACCCATGTGACCTAAACTCATTTTCAAATACTTTAGTATTAAGTTCTATCATGCATATTAATTAAAATAACATATAATTTTAAGAAAATAGCTTTTTTAAGAGATATTATTTTTTAAAATCGATTAATTTTTTGAAATTGAAAACAAATAATCATAAAACTCTTAATTTTATACTAAATTATGTAATAAAAAATATAATATTTTTATTTTATAATTTTAATAAAATAAAATAAAATTCATATATCATATTTCACGATCTCCAGTAGTCATCTATATGGAAACTAACAATCCTATTAGTATTGGTACTATGTGGATCCATTAGAATTCTAAAATATATATACTTAATATATTATATACAAATATATAATTGTATTTAATATATTATATATAAATATACAAGTAGAATAATGCGTTATATTTAAAAGTTTATAAAAATTATAATTGGTATAATAAGTTACATAAGAATATATATGTAGATATAATATATTGCGAAATTATTATGAATGAAATAATTTATATACAAAAATATATATGAATATAATATATTATATTTAATAAATCGTTGAAAATTTTGTTAAATTAAATATAATAAAACGTTACTATAAATTTTTACTTATTTAAATGGTAAAAGTAAAAGACACTATTATATCGTGAAAAAATAATATTACTCTATTTATTAATAAATAAAAAAGTTATACATATAGGCGCATCACGCGCATGCACCTTGTTAGATCAAGTAGAGCATGATTCTATATTTTCGGTTCTTATTCCTAACACGGAACAACCCTTCCTCTTTACGTCCCCTGTCAATTTACAAATGACATACGTATAAATAATTTTATTGAATGATCTCTATCATAAATTATATTAAATAATTTTAGTTATTAATTAAATATAATTTAATAATATATATTTTTAAATATAATTTAATATTTTTTTAATTTTAAAAATTATTAATTAATTTAAATTTTTATATTTATTTACATCTATACTTTTAAATAATTTCATAAATATTACTATGATTTGAATCAATTATCATATATATAATAACAATAATATTATAAAGGTTACTGTAATTTATTAATATTACTTATCTAAATTATTTATCATATCTACATGGAGAGTAGATTTTAAAAATATTATATTTAATTATATATTTTGATTTCACTCAATGAAATTTATAATTTTCTCAAAGACTTAAATCTCATTCTATTTTAAGATTTATATTAATTTTATTTAAAAAAAATCCTAATATCAATTAAACATATATATACATGTAAAAAAACCAAGAACCAAATATTAAGAAGTTCAATTAATTAAATAAAAAATATAATTAAATTATATTAATTATTTAAAATATTTTCAAAATAATATTTGTAAAATTTAATGATATAAACTTTAATCTAACAATACAATTACAATTTTATTAGGTGAAAATAATCTTAGAATCAATGCTTTAACAAAAGTACCTTCTTTTTATACATATTTTTATAGTTGTTGTTGAAGATAATTTTTTTAATTTTTTAATTTAAATTGATTATCAATTTATTTATGAGATATATTAATTAATAATTGAAAAATAGATTAAAAAATAATTCAATAAAATAAAATTACTAAAAATATATATAGTAACAATTTTTATCAAACTTAAATAACATCATAACATGAATCGAAGACTTAAGCCTTTTTTATCTTTCTCTTTAAAAAAAAAAGTACTTATTTTATTTAAGAATAATATAATTATTAGTCACTAATGGGTGAAAATTTAAAGCACATCCCATACACAACATTCTACACTACATTACATAGTACAACGTAATTTTCTTATTAAAATTAATTTTTATTATTTTTTAATTATGAGTCATTTTAATTTTTAATACTACAAATAAATAAATAAATTTAAAATTAATAAAAAAATGTGAATAATATAATTATTAATACAACACTCATATAATTAATTAGCCTACATAACACTGCAAACAAAATAATACACCATGATTGAAACTACTGTTCATCTAGGAATATATATTTCAAACTGTGGCAGTAATTATTTAATTCAAGCTATTTTTGCTCATAATTATTATATTGAATAAAAAATGCTTTATAATTTTTTAAAAATGTGTAATAGTTTAATTGTTACATATAAATTAGCTCTTTAATTATATATTTTTCTGAATATGATAATTATAAATTTATTATTTATAAAAATTAGACCGTAAAAAATATAGAATTATAATTACTACATTTTAATATTTTTTTAATGCATTTTAAATGATTATTTTAATAATTAAAATTAAAACTATTTATTTTTTATAATAATATGATTAACAATGTCTAATTTATAAATTATAGTATTATAATACTTATTTTAAAAAAATATGTGATTTAATATATCTAATTAACTAGAGGTGTTGATTAGATAATCAACATAAATATATTAAATTAATATATGATCAAACATGAAATCTCGTGTAAATAAAATAATGCGAAAAGATAAGTTATCACATGATATTTTTAAATAAAAACAATTTAGGTAGTCACAATAATAATCTAAAAAAAAACAATCAATATATCGGATCAACTAACTATCTAATATATAAATATGTTTGATTACAATGTTAATACTCAAACTACCCTCAAAGTAATTTACTTAGAAGCATTTGCATCCTTTCATAGTCTCTACAAGTAAAGTATTGTAACCGAACTAATGTTTTGATTAGTTCAAGTCTTATGAGTTATCGAACATATTCAATTAGCACAAAAACACAAATATAATGTATATCATAGAGTGTATTAAATAATAATAATTTTAACCAGATGATTTAATAGAATAATTGATAAATCAAAATCACCAACATTAGAACAAATGGTTAAGTACAATAACACAAATATTGTAGATTTTTAAATCAATTAAACACAAACACAAAATACTTGATATATTAACTAATGAAAAATTATAGTATAATAGTTTTTAGATATCAGACTTGGAAAAAACATAAATTAAAAAACTTGATTCAATTGTGATTAATAAAAGTATATGATTTAGGGTTATTTAAATGAAAATGATTGAGGGAGTGGGTTAAAGGTTTGGTCTATTTTGTCCATAAAATTAGTTAAAAAAAATTTAAAGAATAAGAACAATATAATAATAAAATAATTTTACTCGAGTAAAAAATTATGTTAAAATTGAAACACTCATCGTTCGATCAATCAAATTAATAATATCGATCAAAAAAAGTTCGATCTAACCAAATCTTGATCGATATAAGATATCAAAAAATAAGATCGAAAACCAAATAAATTTAAAGTGATCAATTCAAACATTATTCGATCGATCGATCGAATAACCTATATATAAAATATTTTTATATATTTAATATGAAATTTAACGTATATAAAAAAATATATACCTTAAATGTGATTGTTTTAAGCTAAATAATTTATTAATTTAATAAATATTATTAAAAAATTCAATTAAAAATTAAAATATTTTGTTTACCAATATCTATAAAAATAGTAAATATTACTTAAGCTAACCTAATTATTTGGTAAAAATTAATGGATCGCATTACCTTTTGCACTGTTCTAAACTACCATTTGCTTTTTAGAAAGAAAGAAAATAAATTATATCTGATTTGATCTAATGACGTAAAATGAAGAAGGAAATGTCTAGCTGTTAGACAATTAGTTCGAACCACTTTATAGTAACCATTTAAAAACTACTTTATAAGAGAATTCGAGTGTATTTGATTGTGCTTCATTAAAAAGTAATTTAATGTTTCTTAAATTAACATCTTTAAAAATAACATTTTAACAAAAAATAATTTTTTTTTTAAATTTTAATTAACTTATTTTTTTTTAAAAAATTAAGAACTAAATAACACAACTTAATTTAAAGAATCAAATATCACTAAAAACTATACAACATTTTTCTCCATAAATAAATGTTCTTTGAGGGTGGGGGTAGTCATATAAGCCGCTTCTACTGGCTTGAGAGGTGGGTAGATTAGGTTCAGGTAAAAGGTAGGCAATTATTTCTAAATTTGCTATGAAGAGTAAACTTTACATCACCTATAATATGCAAAACCAACTTCTTTTTGTCACAATAAAGAAACTAACTTTAAAAAATAAAATAAAAAAAAGTCGACAGAGAGAATTGTCATCTTTAACCAGGTTGGAATTTAATATATAGTGTTAAATATGGTTTCAAAAGAGTATGGTTAATTTAATTTAAAGAAGCAAAACTATATGGTATATTTGAATTAGCTTTTGTTTTGTTTTGTTTTGACATGTTTAGAGACACAAGTCATATGGTAGCATAGATATCTATGGCCGTTTTGAATCTTTATGTCCAAATCAGGTTGGTGGAGTACTTATCTTAGGTAGTTTTCTTTTGACAATTTCATTTCCTATCTTTGTTGTGTAGTTATACATTTGTATTTCTCCTAATATTATTACATATAATTATATTTGTTTAATTCTACAACATATTTTAAATTTAATCATACAATAACAAATAAATATATAAATAATAAAAATAACTATCAAATATAAATAAATTAAACCGATACAATTTTGAAAAAAATATAAAATGTGAAAAAGAAGAAGATATGGATTAGAAAAATAAACTCTTTATTATTATTATCATTATTATTATTATTATTATATAAGTATTTGATTTAATATGTTTTGCGTAATTTTTAAGAAAATTATAAAAAAATAACAGTTCAAAACTTATAATAATAAAAATAACACTCTAATAATATTGAACGATATTTAATTAGATGTAGTTTAACATTGAATTTAGACGGTGTTTAATGTCAAATTATATGTTTGAATTTTTTATTAATAGTAAAAATGTATAAATTTGATATAAGGAATACTATTTTGTGGTTATAAATTTAAAAAGTGTCGTTCTTTTTTTTTTCTTTCAAAATTTAGAATAAAATATATATGAAAAAAATATGTTATGATTTTTTTAAAGAAAATATAATTTCATTAAAGATCAAAAGTGATAATTTAGATAAGAAAACATTAATTTAAATACACCAGTAATCAAAATTGTTAAATCAAAACTAAAAATCTTAGTAAGCCTTAAGCCTTAAGCCTTTAACTTTCACTTTATTATACTATTCGACAACTCTAATTTATATATTTATTGTTTTTCAAAAAAATAAATTTTTTATACTATAATGTAATTTTCATTGACACTATAGATCTCAATAAATACCTAAATTGACAATAAAATATAAACCTTACGAGCATAAACATGACATAAATTATCATAGATGAATATTTAGATGAAAAAAATCACTTAAAGTTCGATCTATTGTTTTAAAATACAAGAGTATTTAATATCAAAATTATTTTAACTATAATTTAAAATTTTATATGTAATATAATTATAGATATAGATTTAAATTTGATTGGTGATGAGAAAGTTGTTGGTTTGTAACTGAGTGATGCATTAAGACATTTGATGGCAAAAACAAAACTAGTGTTATAATATTTAGTATATTATTTATTTTTAATAAATAAATATAGTATAAATTTTTAACGATTTCATAAAAAATATATTACAGTTATAGTTTTGGACATTGGTAGGGATTTTATATTAAGGGATATCTAGGTTTTATTAAATAAAAAATTCCATGTGTGCTTCTAGTTATGAAGAAAAAGTATGAAAAAACAAAAAATAGTGAGCTGTACAACTTACAATAGATGTACAATACACTATAATTAGTTTTTTTAATACATTAATTATGATTGTTACTTTGTAGTTAGTTTATTTTTTAAATTTAGACTAAATGCTTTAATAAAATAAAAACATAGAATCCAATTACTATAGGGATTGATTGTATAATTAAAAATAAACAAAATAGCAAAATAAAGGAACAATAAAAACCATATTAAAAAAATTACATATAGTGGGTTACAGAAAGGCCCAAACTGAGAATACTTCACATAATACTGGATTTTGGGCCCATACGATCACAATGGAAGAGTTGGACTTTGCTCTCGGGCTCTCTAGTCTCTGCTACCTCAGATCCCACACCATTCTATTAGCTCGTAGATTTCGAAAAGAGAAAGAAAGAACGAAGCAGATATAGATTTATGAAATTTGCCGTTAACTGTAAAGAACAAAATTGTATTCGTTAAAACTATATACATATTTGGATTAATTTAAATTTCAAAGCAGCAGCCATGACCATCGACATCCCAGCCTTACGGGAAAGGTGTGCACCCTTTTATCTTCATTTCGTCGAACCTTTATTTTTCATTTGGTGAATATTGCGTCCAACTTCGTATAAAGAACGTACTTCGGTCGTGTGCTTTTAGTTGTTCATGTTTGGTTCTAGATAGTGTAATTGGATATTTTCAGTTTTCCTTCTTAATGTAAACTGGGGTTTCATGACTTGTTGTAATATTGGAAGAATTTTAGAGGGTACTCATACAAAGGACAATATGGGTTTTGCATTTGCATTAATAATGAGACTATAATTTCGTTAATATACCTAGCTGAAGTTTGAAGTTTCTGATTGAGAGGGAATTTGAGGGATAGAAAGAAAAAGGAAAGAGCCCTCTAATATTTGATGTGGTTTTTTTTTTTTTTTTTGATGGTGACATGTATTTCTACTGTCTTGATATTCTATTTAACAAACTTATGTCTGTTTTTAGACCTTTATTGTCAGCTTCAGAGGTTTGGTTATTTTGGTCTCTTAATAATATGCCATATTTTCTTTCTAGGAACTTAGTTGGAGCTGGGCAGTAGCTATACTCTGAATACTACTTTCAAAACTTTTTTTCGGGAAAACAACATTTATAACACTCCTTATAACTTATATAGCAGCATTTTTTTTTCGGCCTACACCAGCTTAGGAGGGGGGGGGGGGGGGGGGGGGGGCAAATTTGATTTCAATGGGAGTTGAACCTTGTTTCTTATAAAAAAATGGGACTTGAAACTTGGACTTACGTCCAAGGGAACCACGACCTTACCAATGGACTGTGTGGGCATGGGCTGAAAAGATTTCCCTTCGAGAAAAGAATATAGGAGAAACAATCTATTAACTTTTTATCAGTGATTTGTTACTCAAAACTTAACTCTCTTTGGATTTTGCTTGTAGGTATATCGACTCTTGCAGGACAAATGGTGTTGTACCTAATAGTGCAATTCTATCTGGTCTCTTTAAGGTTTGTGATGATCAATGTTTGCTCTTTTTAATAGATATATCCAACTTTTGTGAATGATTAAATTGAAATTATTTAAATATCAATACTCCAGGTAAATATCTTTAATTTGTAGCTCTAGCTCTTCTATATCTAGCAAACAACTGTTCTTTTCTTCTTGTGCTAATTTTCCATAATTGTAAAATGTAACCGAACATTGTACAAATACTATGACCAATGTGAAGTGGCATGCATTTGGCACCTGTGGAGACTCTTCAATTCTTTATATACAAATTAATAAGTTGATGATATTGCCACAATTAACTTTGTTGTTTCCTGTGCAATAATAGTTCTTTAATGCTACAAATTGTTAAAAAATAAAAAAGATGTTTCATCTTTCATATTTTTGAAAGCTGCAAAAGTAGTTCTGAAAATATCATTACCCTTAACATAACAAAAATCGCTAGTATTATAGTTTTTCCTTTGCATTTCTTTCATTTATCTAATTTTCAAGCAGTTTTAGAATTATTTTTTAGGTCTTTTCCAACTATGAAGGAATTCTTCTGTGGCATTTCTGAAGTATCTCATTGTAGATGGGGTTACTGAATTCTGGTTATTACATTTTTTCAGGCTGAAGTGAAAAAGTTTTGCCATGAGATGCCTAGCTGGGAAATTTTCCTCCACCACTTTATGGATACTGATTTTCTTCCACTACTAGATATCTGTCTGGAACTTGGTAATTCTGAGCTCGAAGAAGTGGATGTACATAGTGGATCATCATGCACAATAACTGGAGAATATGCCTTGACATTGATGCGTTCTATTGGCCTAAAGCTTCGAGTTGTTGATCTTCAGGATTTATCATTTGGAAAAGACTTTCTGCGGTATGTTGTTGTGTTTATCTTTCAGATCTTGTTTATAGATGATATAAGCAATGATTTTGCATCGAAAAAGTATTAGTCCCATTGATGATCCTTGGAAAGAGTGCAAGTATTTAATATTTGGATGAAGTGTATCATCGATCCCAAACTTTAACAAATTCACATATATATGCCAAAATTTTCAAAACGTACAATTTGATCATCAAACTTTTAAAACTTCACACGTAGGTCTCAAATTTTTGATTCACAAATATGTATTTTATTATCTATATTAGAACCTATGTGTGAAATTTTAAAAATTTGGGGTCTAAATTGTAAGATTTAATAATTTAGCGACTTATGTGCAAAGTTTGTTAAAATTTAGGGGACCAAATCGTACGTTTTAAAAGTTTGAGTACTTACGTGTGAATTTAGTTAAAGTTTAGGAGATCAATGATGCACTTTAGCCGTAATATTTTAAATTCATTTATTGCTAGTTTTAGTCTATTGCATGTTTATTGGTGATACAAATGGAATAACGTCACCAACATACTGTGGTTAGGTACGTGCTTATCCCAAGAAGTGGCTCCTATTAAATTTCTATTCGTCAATTACATATTCTTTGCTAATAGTTTGCTAGCATTTCATTATTATTATTTTTTTAATTGTCTCTATCCAGTATTTTGTTATATGCATACTTGGTTTGTTATCCCTTTTGTCAGAGAAACATAATATTGAGTTTTATATGTTTTGAAGCAAAACCATTTGTGTTTATAAATGATTCAATTGGATTTAAACTTTAGGGATCTTTGTCAAAGAGGTTTGCCGTGCCAAGTTTTAAAGTTGACATCTTTACATATTCGGAAGCTCAACATGATAGGGGAATTCACAAGGATACACACCCTCAACCTTGACTTTAGTATTTCACTTACAAGTTTCAGTGAGGACTGTTTTAGTTGTATGCCCAAATTAAGGCGCCTCTCAATGTGTGAAACAAGGATTTCAAATCTCTGGACAACTGTAGCTTCTCTTTGCAAACTCCCTTCTTTAGTTGAACTTCGTTTCCAAAATTGGTTGTGTCGTAATGATGCTGAACATGGTTCTGCATCATATACTGAAAAGTCAGATAACAAAACTCACTCCAGGAAGCTAGATACAATTCCTTACTCTGAAGATTTATCTATTGACACTTGGGAAAGATTGGATCATAACTCAAACACGGAAGAGGTTCTCAGTAATATGTTCTCATTACACGAATTAAGTATAGATCGTGAAGATCAAGGAGTGACTGAGGATTTATCTGATGATAGTGAAATGGACTTTTCAACTTGCCAACAAGATTACATTCAGTTGGAGCCATTTTCTAATGTTTCCCCATGGTGCAATGCTCGAAGCAATCCTCAAAATGAGGTATATCACGTGGCTTTCCCTATTACTCATAGTTATTTGATTTCATTATTCTACCACCCAATCGATATTTAGTGAAGATTTTGGGAAATCATTATCTCTTAACATTGCAACTATTTTTTTACGGAATACAATATATATATACTTTATTTGAACTTTTGACATCACTACCACCAAATCATCATTCTCTATGTTATCTAACTTGCAGATGTTCTTTGTCAGGTCTCTTTTGATACTATATGGAATCAAAATGAAGCAGAGTCCACAGTTAATGCTTCTACAAAACATGTTCAAGATGTTGCATTGAAGTACATTTCTATTCATGCTTCACCTATATGCTTTGAGAGGCATTATAGAGAGTACATGGTAGCATCATTACCTAAATTGCAAGTCTTAGATAACATTCCTGTTAGAAAGTTAGATAAAGAAAGGGCTACTATTACATTCTCAGAACACTTTGAGCATCTAGCATATGGAAAGAAGCATAAAGAAAGTATTGTTAGTATCTTGCAAAAACGTGAAATTAAAGCAGGCCATAGTTCTAAACAAAATTCGTTATATCCTTCTAGAACGTCTCAATATTATTATACAAAGTCTCTTTGTGCTGCAAAAGTTCAATCTTCTTCTTGGCCTTTTCTACATCGACTTTCTATTCTAGGAACTGATTTGGGAGATGAAAGGAGGAAGTTCCGTCCCAGGCAGTTTGAATATCATCCCACTGACTCTAGCTTATTGGTGTTTGGAACTTTGGATGGTGAAGTAGTTGTAGTCAACCATGAGAATGAGACTGTTGTTACCCACATTCCTTCACTTGGGGCAATGAATAGTGTACTGGGACTCTCTTGGCTCAAGAAGTATCCCTCCAAGGTATGTAATTTCTCTGTGGAATGCAGTGAGCAGATCTTCATTTTTTGTTTTACTAGTGCATAAACTTGCCATTAAAATTTTCTATTTAGGCTATAGTTCTAGTTTTTTCCAGAATGCTATGGGATGTTGGTTATGACATTATATTCCCGCTAACCGTCTACTCATCATGATTCAATGTAGATACCAGCGTTCTTGTCTAAGAACTTTGTACTGCATGTGGTAAGAGAGTATTAATTGGAAGCATAATAGCTATGTGCCAATCAAAATTCTATATAGGAAGGTGCAGATGACCGATGCCCGAAAGCAAACATGATTTTACTTCTCCATTACTGATTTTTTTTCTGGATTCTCCCTTCGACACATTGTGCATGTGCTCAGTTCTGAAGCACTGGGTTTACTTAGAACAATTGAGTTCTCGGGGATATCATTAATAAGATCTTTGTTTTTTAATTTTCACAACATTATGTTCTTCCTTACGTGAAAATTTTCTGATCATGTTTTCTTCTTCCCAATGCCCAATTCAGCTTATAGCTGGCTCGGATAATGGTTCATTAAAATTGTACGATATCCAGCATATGCATCGCTCAACATGGGGCATGTATGATAGTTCTAGCACCTTTGAAGAGTTTGAACAACTCACATCCGTTCATGCAAACTCCACGGATGAACTATTTCTTGTTAGTGGATACTCAAAAAATGTTGCTTTATATGACATCAGCAGTGGGCGGCGCATACAAGTGTTCTCTGACATGCACCGAGAGCATATTAATGTAGTCAAGTTTGCAAACCATTCTCCATCGATTTTTGCTACATCTTCGTTTGATCAAGATATCAAAATGTGGGATTTGAGACAGAAACCACTACAACCTTGCTATACTGCCTCAAGCTGTAGGGGCAATGTGATGGTTTGCTTTTCTCCAGATGATCACTATCTTCTGGCTTCTGCTGTCGATAATGAGGTAGATCTCTTGGTGCATCTGTTGAACTTGGTTAACTTCGATTTATAGAGATTGAGGTCCAATTTTATAAGTGTACCATGAGTTTATAGCAGGGCTTCTCTCTTCAATAAGAACTATAGAGACACGTCAATAAATACAGGCAAAATAAAAAATATGTATGTGCTAAATGCGATAGTGTCTTGAAAAGCAAAAGAATCGTGAGGTAAAGGTTTATACTTTTGACTTTAAATCACTGATACTTCTTATGAGAGGATGGCTACCATAAGTTTTGTGAACTCCATCAGAAAAGTGATAAGAGTTGGACTTAGGCTATACTGTTTTGTTTTCTAAGGTGAAAATTTCTGAAGGATTAACTGTCTTGAGCGATAAATTTTTTATGGAAACAAATGATGTTTAGATAAGGCTTTGTGTGAGCAATGCTAAATTGTTATTTTTTCTTCCTCCCCATGTTCTTTCGTCTCTGTTTTTGGAGTCTCTATGTTGCTACTGGCTGCTAATATCCCGTAGGCTGAAGAGCAAAAGGAGGAATCTGCCTGAGAAGGGGCTTGCGTCTGATTAGCCAGTCGGTGAGGCAATAGCTTAACAAGGCAATAGCCTGCGTCTGAGCAGTAGCTGGTCCGAGAGGATGATCAGCTTCTCATTTCTGTTTGTCATCTTTATTTTTATTTTTTGTGGTCTAACAGTTCTATCACGAATAAAAGAAAACTAAAATAAGTTTGTAAATGTAACAGGTTAGACAACTTCTTGCTACTGATGGGAGGCTTCATTTGGATTTTGGGATAGCCCCTACAGGAAGCTCTCAGAATTACACTCGCTCCTATTACATGAATGGAAGGGATTATATAGTGAGTGGGAGCTGTGATGAACATTTAGTCCGCATTTGTTGTGCTCAAACAGGGAGGCATCTCAGGGATATATCTTTGGAGGTACATCAATGTTCAATTTGCATATTCATTCCAAGTTAAGAACCAGCATAAATTGTTTATATTTAGATATAATTGCGCATGTGACATTTTTTTCTGTTATTAATCAGGAAAAAAAAAAATAATGGTACTAGTAAACAAAAGTCTCAAGTATGAATTACGGCCAGAGATGTTTGTTGTTTCACCAAACCTGAAGGGGACTTGGTTAATTTCCCTTAGCTTAATCCCTAACTCTAAGCAATCGAAAATCTATTGAAAAGTAACAAAAAAACATAATGAAATATAAATCTTAAAATTTCATAAATTTCCATAAATAGCTCTAATGAAATGTCTTCGAATGGAAAAATTAAGTGACCATTCTATGACAGAAATTCCTTTTCATGGAAAAAGAAAAAATCGATTTACATGTATATTTGAACTTATGATTAAACAAACTATAGATGAAGGCTACTGGTAAATAACAGTAAGTAATTATTACTTTGCAGGGAAGAGGCTCTGGGACTTCTATGTTTGTGCAATCCTTGAGGGGCGATCCTTTTCGGGTGAGTTCATTCAATATTTGACTGTCTGATGCACAACACTATTTCCTTTGATGGATTAAATGTTGGAAAGTGTTAACTCTTCCCGCTTAATTGTCAATTATCATTTTTGATGTTTAGTGCACTACATTTTACCATGCATTTTAGTTGGATTTTGACTTCTTCAGAGGCTAGTTTTCACTCTTGCGCTTCTTCTTATGAAGCTTTGCTTGAAATGATATAGTCTAATTTCTCCTTGTGGGCATCATTATCCTTTTCCAATCATTCCACTACCGGAATGCTTTCTCTAGCTTCATAATTTTGAATACGTCTTTTTAACCTTTTATGAGTTGATTCATGAATATAGGCTCTCTTTTACTGCATGAAACTCAATGTTTCCCTATTTGTATCAGGAATTCAACATGAGTATTTTAGCTGCCACTCAGCGTCCAAACTCAAGTTCCGAAATTGTGAAGGTATGAATTATATCTTGTTCTTCAATATGTTTGTCAAATCTATGAAATTGAGACTGTAAAATTTATTGGGTATTATTCGAAGGTTAACATGCTAGCATCCAGTGACCATGCCAACGAATATGATGGTGAGCAGTCTTGCCCAATCAATAGTATGGGAGGTTGACATACTCCTGGAGGCCGTGAACTCTAGACCTAGAGTTAACCCATATGCAGCCCAACTCACTCCGCTGGAGGGTGGTGATAACCGTCCTTTTCTGTTGAATGAAAGGAATTCATGACATACATTGCAATTGCTGTTGAGTATTGATACGCCAAGAAAAGAAAGGGGCAAAAAAGATATAATTGCATTGTGTAAGTTTCATGTAGTAGTTAAAAATATTAGCAAAAGGGAGTTTCCTTCATAGATCTGCAGGGGTGCATACTTTGTTGTGAACTATACTTGTAATTAAATGGAATGAAATGATACATGGCACATAAGTCTTTAGTTAGGTAAATAATAGCAGTTTAGTTTCTTTGTTAGTTTAGTTTTGTTCGGAAAAAGTAACCTACGATGAAAAATTATTAATTTTTCATTTTTTTTAATTGTCACTGGGATATAAATATTATAAATTGTCTTTAGTAATAACTATAAAATTGATAATTTTTTTTTTTGAAAATTTGATTAATTTTTTGTGTTGTATTTTTACATAACAAAAATATTAAGTTGTTGCAAATAATAACAAAAATGACTCAACTTATTTATGTCATTTTGTTTTATTTCGATAGGAGAAATTGTACTTAAATCATTTATTTGCTTCCCAAAGTCTTTTAAAAAAAGAAAAAAAATAACACTTGTAATTATAAAAATAATATTTTTTATATCTATTTATATATTTTTACTATTAAAAAAATATAATATATTATTTTATATTGAACATTATTCAATTGAATTTTATTTAAAGTTAGTGTAATTTTATTGTTACAAGTATTTTAATTTTAATTTTGGTAAAAATTCTTCTTTTTGCTTTAAAATATTTTTATAAATTTTAAGGATATTTTTTTTTGTTTTTTCATTTCACTTTCTTTATTTTCTTCTTTATTTTCTTCGTACTCTCAAGTTACACATAATTTATTATAAGAAATTATAGTTAGTAATATGGTTTTAGGAAATATTTATTTCGTTGAATTCCTAAAATGACATTTTTTAATTAAAAAAAATTATTTGCATTAAGTTTTGCCTTAGTAGTAAACTATATGATATATAATAATTAATTAAAATTTTGATCTATTTATATTGTTTAATTATTATATTCCAAATCACTTGTTACTAGTAAAAAGGAATGTTCATGCATTACATTGAGCCACAAAGGTGGGAAAAACATTCAATACTTGTTATGCTTCAAGAGTAAGTTCTTACATCCTCAATCTATGACTTAATTTTTATCTTATCAATAAAAATTTGATATGTTATTTTATATATTACCTTAATATAAGATTCTTATAAATTTGAGTAATTTTTTAAAATAATGTATCACAATTATATTAATAAGAAAAAAATTAGGATAAATTTTTAAATTATAAATAATTATTTTTTAAGACAAACTATCCAAAAATACAAACATATATAATTAAAATTTGGAAGATTTTAGTAGGAAACATTTGATTTAAGACAACATTTAATGTTGTTATGAGATTAGACAGGATAAAAGATTGAAACGTTAAAAGAATAACATAAAAGGAATTAAAGTTTGATCCTTGAACACTGATAATCAAAATAATCTTTGTATAAGGGGGATGATTGCTAATAAAGAGAAGGATTCTAACATATTTACTATGAAAGAGTGTCACATTGAAGAGAAATACATTTGTTAAAGAAATTACGAACACAATAAACTAACAAGTACCTTTGTAGTGAAAGAAAATTTGAAGTTTTTTAAGGATAATCTGAATGTCAGATGTAATAGAGTAGTAGAATAGGTAAGACAAAAGGGTTCAAATTGATCTAACAAGAGCTCAAGTGAAGAGGACAAAAAAAGTGGTTAAAGATTTAATACATGGAAAACATGAAGATCAATATTCTTTTTTTAAAGAGTATTGCTATGAGTTGAAAAATTGTAACCCTAATATGCAAAAATATTATTTTCCCACGATGACAAAGGAAATGAAAAGTATGTCATCTATGTCATTCATCATTTATTATTTATTGAACTAATTTTTTTTATCAACGTGACTAATATGTATTAATTAATTAATCTTAGTAGGTTTGAGTCAATCTACGTATGCCTTATTGTTGTGAAGGAAGGTTTTTTAAGAGGATGTAGAAAATTTATAGGGCTAGTTGGGTCATTTATCTCAAGTTCCAATGCAAGACAATTATTGAGTGCAATTGGGATAGATGCTAACAATGATATCTATCCAATTGCATATGGGGTTGTTAGAATTGAAAACAACATCAGTTGGAGTTGGTTTTTGGACCATTTTGTTGCTGATTTAGGAATTGGTTCAAAAGAAAGGTGGACATTTATGTCTGATGTACATCCAAATAAATCATTGAAGCAGTGAAATATGAAATTCCTATGACCGATCATAGAAAATGTGTGATACACTTTACGAAATTTGAAAAAAAAAAAGTGAAGAATAAGAGTGAATTCTGATGTAATCATTATTAGGCATGCGTTAGGGCAGAAATAATTAACCGATTTGAAAGGAAATTTAGAGAAATGAACAAAAGTGATCCACAAGCAGTAGAATGACTATCCAAAAAGAAAAAAAAGAGTGAATGGAATGTAGATTTCCATAAGTATAACGTATTGATTTTAAGTGAAATTATTTTAATGTTACTTCTTACAATAACACATTTATTTTTCAACTTTTATGTAGTATGTGTAAGTCAATTTAACATCTATCGCGAGTCTTTCAATAATCAAATGAAAAAGGCAAGGAAAGAGCCTATGCTTACTATGCTAGAGGTAATTAGAGAATATATAAAAGAGAGATTTTTGAAAAATAGAATTGCAAGTTAAATATGGAGAAATAATGTTCCACCTAGAATAAGGAAGTTCTATGAAATTAATTTGAATGCATCAATGAGCTGTCTAACCATGCATGTTGATAGAAACATCGTTGACATGACTTTCGTTGATAACAAAAAGGTAGCTATTGATCTCAACAAGTAAGAGTGTACATATAAGTTATGGATGTCAATATGAAAACCATATCAGCATACAATCAAGTGTATTTTCCTTCAAAGAGAAGATCATATTACTTACATACATAGGTTGTTAAAAAGAGAAGCATATGAGTTAGCATACATGCAAATTATATTACCTGTTCTAAGCTTTCACTATTGGAAACCAATTGGTGATGTCAAGGAAAACCTTCATTGCCTACTAAAAGATCCGAAAGGCCAAGGAACAAATGGTTTAAGTCCACCTCATCTAATTGTTGCAAGAATACTAATTATGTCATTCCTGCTATAGGTACCAAGCCAGTAAGAATGACGAAAACAAGAATGGTCATGAAATGTAGAATATGTAGCCAAGTTGGACATAACAGAGCCACATGCCTAAATAAAGAGGATGAAACTTCAACTTAGATAAAATAATGAATGAGATAACATGATTCATGTATGTTCATAAATAATAATGTTTTTGTTTAACTTTATAGGGTCAAACAACAAACTTGGATAAAATTGGTGAAAATTCTTCATGACCCTCGCATTTGGCATCTCATATGGTAAGGCTATTTATACGAAGATTTTTAATATTTTCACATCATTCATAGCTTATGCTTGTTACCTTTATAGTGTGTTCAATAGGATCAATCACAAACTATTGAAGCACTTTCAAACCTAAACTTAAACACTCAAATCAATGCAAGTCAATAAAATCAGGTATGTGATGAGTGTTCAGATGAACAATCAATTTAAAATTTATTTTAAATTGCTTAAAATGTCATTATTTAGTATATAATAAGTGGTTTTTCATGCAGAAGATTTTAGAAACTAACTCTTATTTATTAAAAAAATGGGTTTTGGTTTGTAAAATGAAAATTAATTATAAAAACTAAATATTGGTTAAAATAAGAACAAAATATAAATATTATGATAAAGATTTAAATAAAAGAACGATTACAAGATCATTCCTACCACTAACATGTATTGAAAATTAGGAAAAACATATCATATTATTCTATTCTTTGATTATACTAATTTAGAGAAATTAACACGTATCTTCTTACAGATTCGTTGAATTAAATAAACTCTTAATTTAATTATTTTTAATAGAAAACTTAGAATAAATTCTCTAAATTTAATCTATCAAAGCATTAATTAAAAAAACAAATTGGATCAAGGTTAAACGCAAAAGATCGATTTAATTATCTTTAATATTAATTCTCATTGTAAGTAATTTATTACTAATTATTTAAATTAATCAAACGATTACATACCTAGTCAACTAAATTGATTAACGATAAATTAATTTGAATATTTAATTATACACTTAAATAATCAAATAAATTTATACAACAATTAAAACTGAGAATTAATACATAATCAAAAAAATAGTTAAATTGAATATTGTAGATTTTATTAAATATTGTAATCCATATCTAGAGTTTTAAAATCACACCCAATCAATTATAAAATTAGTTATTCATGATAAACAAAAAATTTAGAAAATTATTCATAAAAAATAAAAAGGGGAAAAATCTTAGGATTTTTGTTCTTAAATCCGATCTTCAACTCTTTTAATTTCTTTTTGAATCATTTTCTTCTCAATTGTTACTTAGAGTTTAATTCTATAATTTTTTTATTTTTTGAATTTTTCTCTCAATTTTTGTGCAATTTTGATACTCGTATTTTATAGAGTATTATTTTGTATTTATAGTGAGAAAATTGATATATTTTTGAGTTATATTAAGATTGATTATACATAAGTTACACACAAAAAAGGATACACACTGTTAGAATCACACTAATAAATATACATATATAACATGTGTCATTTATAAAATTAAGAGTGAATAATGCATTGGGATTGATTTTTTTCCTCTTAAGTGCATCCGGATATATTTCTAAGTACATTTATTTGTCAAATAAAAAAATAAAATTCATAAAAGTTCTAAAAAAATCCCAAATTTTTTTAAAAATTAATATTTTCATAATAAAAACAAAATAAATAATTTTAACTCATTAAATAATAAAATATACATAAATGTAAATGAATTAATGTATGAAAAAATATATAAATTATCACTTATCAAACTCTCTCACACTTACTCTTTAATAGTTTTCAAGCAAATCAACACCTAAAATTAAGAGAATAAGTTTTCTAGCATTTTATCTCAAAGGCTTGACAATATTATAGTTTTAAATTCTAGTAAATACTAGCTATTATCTCTAGTCATCCCTTTACTATAATTACTATACAATAATCATGCTCAAAGTGTATGTGATGTAATATCAATTGTAAATCATCTAATATGAATAAGTTAATACATTGTTCCTCTCTACAAAACATAACAATGCTTTTTAGAATTGAATTAGATACCATAGATTTTTTTTCTTAAAATTGTATCTCCACTCACCAAAAGTATTTATCAAAATCAAAAGGTTTTTTTATTTAGTTATAACGTATGACTATGTTTGTTACTTCAATCAAATAAAAGAAGAAGAAGTAAAGTTCACGAGTCTATGGAATAATAGAAATAAAAGTATAAATAATACTATCATAAGATCAATTATGTCAATAAAATAGAATCAAACTTTATTGTTTTAGACCCGAACATTATTATTGGCTTCTATTCTTTTATTTTCATCTTCTTCTTTTTTGAATTAACCCATTTGTATAAAATAAATTTGTTTTCTCCCTTGGAACCAGAGGGGATCCCAAAAAACAATGATCAATTATAACACAATTGACACTCAATCTTATTCTAACATTTTCATATAATTTATTCTATTTTTGTACAACTCTACTTATTCTTAAACTATAGGATATGACCAATGCATTTGGTTCAAAAAGTAAGAAATGGGTACAAATGATTGGCTCATATAGGCTCAAATTAGTTTCTCTAAAAGAGTTGTTCTTGAAAGAACAATAACATTAAGGGTAGGAAAATTTAGCCAAATTTAATCCCATTGTCTTAATCATTTTTCAAAAAATACATTCAATATTCGCTTTGATGAATTTAAAGAAAAGTTCGAACAACTATTCAATAAAAGTATATCAAAATTCCAAAGGATTATTACGAGCTTACCCATTGGAAATGATAAAGTGTCTTTTGAGAAAGTTTGCACTATTTTGTATAGTTATGAAGTTAAAAAGAAAGATAAAAAAGATAGCAGGAATGAAGCAGCAAAGACACTGTTTGTAAGAGGGTGTCCATAAACACAATATAAAGGAGAGAGAGGTAGATCTCTTTCTAAAGGAAGACTTAGTAAAGATGAATGTGCCTTTTGTCACGAAAAAGGCCATTGGAAGAAAAATTGTCTGAAGTTGCAGAAGAAAAGAAAAGCTGTGATGCCTTATGCATGTGTAGTTGAAAGCAACTCAAATTTAGATTTTGCATTGGTTGGTTTGTCAACAGCATCCCATCCTGGTAATTAGATTTTTTATTCAGCATGTACCTTCCATATGTATCCTAATAAGGAATGGTTTTTTAATTTTGAAGAACTAGATGGTGGAGTTATTTTCATGGGTAATGATTATCCAAGCAAAATTTTGAGAATCGATACAATTTGTTTGAATAGTCAAGATGATTCAACTAGATTCTTGACAAATGTTCATTATGTTCCATATATAAAGAAGAATCTCATTGCTGTAGGAGTCTTAGAATCAACAAGCTTTATTATGACCATACAAAATGGGGTATTGAAGGTTACTTCTTGAGCACTTATGGCGATGAAAGGTGTTCGGAAGAATAACTTGTACTACTACCTTAGTAGTACAGTTATTGGGATAACATCAGCAACAGTTTCAAAGGAAGAAAAAGATTCAGAAACTACCAAACTATGACATATGCGTTTGAGACATACTGATGAAAAATATTTACAGATTCTATGAGCATTGTGTATTGGGGAAGCAGAAAAGAGTAAACTTTGGCACTACATTCCATAATACAAAAGGCATCTTGGATTACATTCATATGAACGTGTAGGGGCTAACAAGAATTCCATCCATGAGTGGAAAATATTATTATGTCACTTTAGTCGATAGCTTCTAGAGAAGAGTTTGGATGTATCTCATGAAGAAGAATGATGAAGTGTTGCGAATTTTTCTCAAGTAGAAGAAGATGATCAAGAGTCAAACTGGTAGAAAAATCAAGAATCTAAGGTCTCATAATGGTATTGAATTCACAAATGATCCATTTATGAAAGTTTGTGAAGAAGAAAGGATAGTGCAACACTTTACTATTCAAAAAATACCACAACAGAATGGAGTTGCAGAATGTATGAACCAAACTTTCCTAAAAAAGGTTCGGTGTATATTTTCAAATGTTGGGTTAGGTAAGCAATACTGGACTGAGGCTGTGACGTATACATATCATCTTGTCAACCTTCTACCATCATTTACTATTGAAGGCAAAATGTCTATAGAGGTATGGTCTTGAAAACCTACTAGAGATTATGATTTCTTACATGTGTTTGGTTCTATTGCATATTACCATGTCACAGAATCGAAGTTGGATCCAAGAAAGCTATTTTTTGGGATCCTCTCTAGTTCTAAGGGATATCGTCTATGGTGCCATAAAATGAAAAAGATAATATTCAGTAGAGATGATACCTTTGATGAATCTGCCTTGTTGAGAAAGGTAACTAAGACGATCGATGGCATTTTGAAGCAGATGAAGCAAACTTCGAAGCAAATGGAGTTTGAAAGTATAATCGTTGACCTACTTGGTGGAGACAAGACAAAAGCTTATCCTCTATTGGTAGAAGATGAATCATACGAAGAAGAGATTTTAAGCCAAGAACCTCCACAGCAATAAGGAAAAACTATAGTTGATAAGCCATGACAACAAAATGTCAAGGTGCCTGCATGATACAAGAATATAAAAGATCTACCTACTCAGTTTAGGAATATTGTGTAATGTGCAGTTTTAGTTGTGCATGATGATGTTCCTTCCACCTATTAAGATGCAATCAAAAGTCCTAAAGTTGAAAGATGGAAGAAATCCATGGATGAAGAATTTTTATCCTTTCAAAAGAATAACACATGGAAGTTGACACAACTACCTAAAGATAAGAAGGAAATTGATTGCAAATGGATATATGCACTACTACAAAAATGGGTATTTAAGTTGATATGTAAAGTCAGTTTTTAGGAAAAACTGACTTTTAATGAATTTAAAGTCGGTTCGGTATAGAACCGACACTGTCCACGTAGGACATAACGTCGATTGACGTGGTGAATCGATGCTATCCATGTAGCGTAGCCTCAGTTGACACCTGGAACCGATGCTACACACGTGGATAAATTCTTTTTTCTTCTTTCTTCCCTAGATAGAAACTATTCCAAGCGTTGTATAACTCTCAAAAACCTAAAACCTCTTCCACTTCTCCTCCACTATTTCTCATTTTTTGGCCACCTACGACCACCAATTCCAGCGTCGATTAATGAGTTTTCTTTCTCTCTAACTAATCTTTTAGATCCCCTATTTTTTTTTAACAAAATACTCAAAAAATATTATGCTCATTTCTCACTTACAAAACACGATTGTTTCTTCATTTCCTTCATTTTGTCACTTCATTTACTCTTGTAAGTATTTCTATTAATCCTACGCACTTATTATTCATATTTTTCCTATTATTATGTGTTATTATTTATATGTATAATTTTTTGTATTTTTGTTATTATGTGTTATTATTTATGTGTATAGATTTTTGTATTATATATGTAGGTTTGTATTATAACATGAGGAGAAGAATATGATGATCTTGAATAACATAGAACAACACCATGGTAATTTTTCTGCTATTAATTAATATTTTATTTTTTCAACTATTTGTATTATTTAAACTATTTGTTGCACTAATTTTATTTTTTAGTGCTATTATTTAGTGATCAAATACATGTTTTAATTTGAGTATAAAAGAAAATGAGTAAATTTTGTAAAAAAAAAACGTAAAGTCGGTTCATTGCGTGAATCGACTTTAAATTTTAAGTCATTTTATTTAACCAACTTTAAATTTTAAGTCATTTCATTTAACCGACTTAAAATTGGTTTAAAGTTTATTTTTAACCAACTTTAATACCCTTTTTTGTAGTAGTGATGCAAAGAAAGATGGATATCCTAACAAAGATGGTGTTTGTTACAAGTCAAGGTTCGTGGCTAAAGGCTACGTTCAAAAGGAAAGAATCGATTAAAATGAGGTATTTTTTCCAGTTCTACAACATTCCTCAATTAGAATTTTGTTGGCCTTAATAACACATTTAGATTTGGAACTAGTTCAACTTGATGTGAAAACCATGTTTCTACATAGTGACTTAGAAGAGGAAATCTATATGTCTCAGCCATAAGGGTTTAATGTTGCTGGTAAAGAGAATTGGGTTTCCAAGCTGAAAAAATCATTGTATGGATTGAAGCAATCCATGAGGAAGTGGTACAAACGATTTGATCAGTTTATATTGCAGCAGAAATATACTAGAAGCACACATGATCATTGTGTATATTTTTGCAAGCTACAAGATTCAGAATCTTTCATCTATCTCATATTATATGTCAATGATATGTTGATTACATCAAAGAGTCAAGAAGAAATTGAGACGTTGAAGGCTCAACTAAGTCAGGAGTTTGAGATGAAAGATCTGGGAGAAACTAAGAAGATTCTTGACATGGAGATAAGGAGAGACATGAAAAAAAGGAAGCTTTGTTTGACCCAAAGTCAATATTTGAAGAAAGTGCTATAGCATTTTGGTATGAACGAACAGACAAAACCTATAAGTACTCCACTTGTTCCTCATTTCAAGTTGAGTGCTCAATTGTCTCCTATGAATGATGTAGAATGAGAATACATGACAAAGATACCATATGCTAATGCGGTTGGTAGCTTGATGCATGCAATGATGTGTACGAGACTTGACATTTCATATGCGGTTGGAGCTGTAAGCATGTACATGCATGATCATGGTAAAGGACATTGGTTGGCTATGAAATGGATTCTATGGCATATTCTAAATATTGTAGATGTTGATTTAGTATTTCAACATGATAATACTATTGATCAATGTGTAGTCAAATATTATGATTCTGACTATGTTGGAGATTTAGATAAATATCGATCAACTACTAGTTATGTGTTTACTCTTGTTAGAGCACCAGTTAGTTGGAAGTCTACCTTACAGTCCACAATTCTTTATCTATTACAGAGGCAGAATATATGACAGTTACAGAGGATGTGAAGGAAGTTATTTGGTTACGTGGATTCCTTGAAGACTTGGGAGTTGGTCAAAAGCATATTAAGGTGTTTTGTGATAGTCAAAGTGCTATTCATTTAGCAAAGAACCAAATCTACCATGCACGTACAAAGCATATTAAAGAACATTGACGTTTGTTATCATTTCATGTGAGAGATTATTTAAGAAGGTGGAGAATTAATTCAAAAGATTAATACTACAAAGAATCCCGCAGATATGATGACCAAGGTAATGATAGAAATCAAGTTCAAACATTGTTTGGACTTGATTAACATCCTACAAATTTGAGTTGGCACTAACGTCGCTGATCTAGAGATTGAAGAAATCATTTGAGAATCACTTAGTCACTAAGGTAGAGATTTGTTGTATAGCTACTTAGCAAGCCATTTGAAAAGGTCTCATATGGATTATGAACAATGGTGGGTGTTGTATTTTGGACTATATATAAAGCCCCATCCTTCACTTTTAAAGCATCCCAAAATTTACATATCTTCATCTTTTTTGTAACGGTAATTTATTAACTCAATTTTGCCCAATTAGTTGTAATTTTGAAGTTCATCCAATTTGCAGATAGTGGAAGTAATAAACGACGCCTGAAGACATAGGTAACATTTATATTGAACCTTGTTAAATTTCTAGTATTATTTATTTTCTGCTTTAATATTCTACTTTGGTTTCTTTTAGAATTATATTTTCAATAGTATTATTTTATCGGACTACTCTTAGTTATATTCATTTAAATCATAGTATTTGTGAATAATAATTACTTAGAATAGAGAAAATATACCTAAATTTTCCAACAAAACCGAAGACCTAGATTTCACGAAGTCCATGAAGTTCTCTCCATTGCTTCCTCTCTACAATCACAAAATGGCAAATTACCTGCAACATGGTAAGCCATTGGAAGTGGAAGAGAGTTTGGAAAATAGACAAAGTTAGATAGAGTGAGAGAGCTTGAATGGAGTGAGAAAGCTTGGAGAGGGAAAGCTCTAAGATAATGAGAAGAAATGAACACGGGGATCAATTATGTATATATAAGGAATTCCACACCGACCCTGTTAAAAACGGAATTTTAGAAAAATCTGACATTTTTTTTTAATTTTGGTATATTTTTTGATAATTAGTATATTTATAGTAACTCACTTAATATATAATAGACTTTCGTGTATTTTTATTATACTCAATGTCCCTTTTACTCTCCTTTATCCATAATATTTAGTGTTAAAATTATACTTTGATGAGTAAACATATAAAAGCATTAATAAATTATTGTGATTCTTTTGTTCATACAATCGAATTATTTTTTGTATTGTTTATATCATCAAACTTGTAAAAAAATTAATTTTTTTTATTTTGCTAATCTTCGTCTAACGTTATTATACTTGATAATAGATTTCAAACAATTTATACAATTAAGTGTTATATTTAAAATAATAATTTATACTACGGTTTGTGATGTCGTTAAAAAAGACTAACATAATAATATAAATTAAATTTTTTATGAGTTTGGTGGTATAAAAAATAATTTAATAATATGAATGAAATAAAAATAAAAATTTCATGATATTTTTATATATTTATCCTACTTTAATTTATTTTTATTTTTTATTTATAAATTATTTTTTATCTATTTAAATGTATTTTACCTATCATACTTAATTATTATTTTTTAAGAAAGATGCATATTTCTTGTAAGACATATTGAATTAAGAAATTGAGAAAACAAAAAATTAATGAAAAGTTAACATAAATGCTATTATTAATCAAATAAGAAATAGAAAAGTAGCAATTAATTTTCTACATAAAATATAATATATAATTAAATTTATATTGAGATGTTTAAATAAATATAAATTTAAGAAAAATTATAACTTATGAGTTAAATTTTTGATTTTTTTTGTTTTTGAGAAATTGTACCCCAATATATATATATATATTCTACAACAATTATGGTAAATTCTTAAAAAAAATCATTTTACATTTAGCATTTTTATATATGATAAAATATGGTATAATCATAATTTATATATGAGATAATTATTGATTAAAAAAATAAACATTATTTTTTTAATTTATAATTAACTGCTATATAAGTTGTAATATACTTATTTTATTTATCTTAATTTACATCCAAATTAAGCCTTTAGTAGAATTTGAGCTTGGATCAACATTAAATTATCCCAATTGAGAATGAAATTGTCGATGATATCTGATGAGTGCTCAAAAAGTACTAAAATAACCATGATTTTATGCAAATTAATTGATTAAAAATATATATATTTATATGTTTTATCATATATTTATATAAATTTGTCTTTTTCGGAATCACGGGTATTTTTATTTTTTTCAGGTATTTTGGCTTAAAAATGCAACTTAAAGACTCAAAGAGGAATACTCGAAGCAATACATCACAAATATATTAATAAATAAATGCAGAAAGGTCGACAAATATGGAAAAATTGGACAAAATGGGTCAAAAATGTCAAAAAGAAGAAAAACGCGCCGCCGCGCCGCCCAGCCCCAGCACCCAGCTCCGCCCCAAGCTGCGCGGGGTTACTGTTCATGCGCGCAGCACTGCGCGCGGGGTACTGTTCATGCGCGCAGCACTGCGCACGGGTTACTGTTCATCCGCGCGCGCCGACACTCATTTTTCACGTGCAGCCGCCCCATGACGTCAGCATTTCCATTACGCGTTTTTACATTTTTTTACTCATTTTTTCTCTCCATCCTCACCTATAAATACCCCCCTTCCCTTCACTTCAAAATCACACCTAAAAACACCTCCAAATACATTCTTTTCTTTCTTTTCTTAGATTTTTAGGATTCTTTAGTTTTTCTTAGTTTTTAGCTTTTCTTAGTTAATTTCTCTTAGTTTTAGAGTTCTTCCTTTTTTTTTGGGAAGAACTAGTTATGTTTTTGTAATATTTTAGCTCTTTGATTCAATAAATGGGAGTGCAAATTCCGCTTGGAGTTTTTCCAGCAACGGGAATAGCGTCGAAGTTCTGTAAGGATTTTATTTTCTTTACAGTTATTTTTATGCTTTATTCTTACATGTTATATTTAATTTGTCTGTGGTTAAATTTAACTGTGCTGGCTGTTTAGTAAACATGATGTAATAATGACGTTGTTATGCTTGCGAAATATTAAATAAGTAAAAATCTCTAAAATGAATTGATTTTATTTTTATTCGTGATTTTATATTAAGAATGTTAGAGAGAAATATATTATTTTTCATTACAAACTTAAACCTTAAAATTAGATTTTAAGGTTTAGTTATCCGGTCTGATTTAGAGTAGTGCTCTTTTATTTGATGGTACAATCGCCCGGTAGTTAGAGTGAAGCTCTATTTCAAAAGTTTTTATAAGAATTATTATCTGAAAATGTATTGACGACATGTTTTCAGTAGTGGTTTTAAAACTTGAAAGTTAGTACTCGGATAACTAAATTCTTAGGTTTAATTTGGACACCTTGAATAAAGTTTAAACTGTCTAACCCCACCAAAGGTGGCATTTAAATGGTTCATTTTCAATCTCTTAGAAAAATGAATTAATTTAATGAGGCAAATTAGTTATCAACCCCACCCATAGTTGTTAATTGATTTGTTTAGTTAACAAAGAATATCTAACCCCACCAAAGGTGGTATTCATACAAAAAAGGGAGAATCAATAAATATCAATTCATATCTTTAATAACCTAGATAATATGAGCAAGCATAATTAACTTAGTTATTATATCCATAAATACTCCGCCATTATAAATGATAAAATTTGCATAAATGTTTATTGAATCTATGTTTATTTTTATGTAAGTAGATTAAAAACACAAAAACCCCAAAATATCGTGACAGGATGTTTAGGATTTAATTTCGTTTTTAGAAGTTTGAATAATAAATTAAAAACCACACACATTCCTTCCTTAGATCGACCTTGGGAGTATACTTATCATTTTCTACGAAATGATTCGTGCACTTGCGAGAGTTTTATAAATATTAAAACCAAAATATTGGCAAGAATCGACGATGTCGATTTTCGCTCATCAAGTTTTTGGCGCCGTTGCCGGGGATTTGGTCATCAATATCGTCGATATTGTTGTAATAATGTTTCTGTTTTATATATCTTGATATTCAAAATTTGATATTTATATCTTTTGATCAAATTATCAAAAATATTGTTAAAATATCGCTTAAATATTTTTGTTATTAATTATACTTTTTGGTTAAAATATACAAATTATTGTAAGTAATGTTGCTAAAGTATCCTAAAATGTCAAACAAAATATTAAAAATATTAATTATTGATCTATTTTTTTCTTTTTTTCTTTGTAAATAATTATTTCAATCTAATTTTTCCCGGTACATAAGAGAATATATATATTTATTTATAACTTGTTTATTATATATATGAATTGAATAGGTAAAAGTATGAATTATTATAATTAGTTGTAAATTAAATTTGTAACATTAATACAAATTAATTTAAGTAGAAAAAAGCATGTCATCAAGAATCATGAAACAATGTAAAATAGTTGAGATATGCATAAAATATTTATTTTATAATATTTAATAAAAAAAATATTTTTTATTATACAATATAATATTATAATTAATTGATTAATTTATTAATTAATATAAATATTTTAAGTATTTAAAAATATTTGTAATAAATAAAAATTAATTTAAAATATAAATAATTAATTATTTTAATATTTCATAAAGTTTTATAATTTTTTTATATTTTTAATATAATTTTTACAATTTATTTTTAAATTTTTTATTAATAATGATAATATTTTTGATATTTTAATAAAAATTATATTCTAAAATTGTAAGTTAATTAATATGTGCAACCTTGATCTCAAATGTAGAGGATACTGATAAGTGAAAACCTCAGACGACACAATAACGAACAGAGACTACGACATTTTGTCACCTCTCTCTCCCTCTCCCTCTCTCTAAGTTGTATTTCAATTTGCGAACCTCTGAATTTGCAAAAGCGTCCAAATCAAAATCAAACGAAATGGAGATCCCTAAAGTTCAAGAGGTGTCTCTCTATCTCTACGAGTCTAGCCTTATAGATTCGCAATCAATCAGTCATTGAATCATCAAATTATGAAATGAAGGTGGTTGGGTTGTGCGATGCAGGTATTGGAGAAGCAGGTTCTGACGGTCGCACAGGCGGTGGAAGAAAAGCTTGACGAGGAGATATCGGCCTTAGATCGGCTGGATATGGATGATATTGAGATGCTCCGAGAGCGGCGACTCCAACATATGAAGAAAATGGCCGAGAAGCGTAGCCGTTGGATCTCGCTCGGCCACGGAGAGTACTTCGAGATCCCTTCCGAGAAGGATTTCTTCTCCGTCGTCAAGGCCAGTGATCGTGTGGTTTGCCATTTCTATCGCGAAAATTGGCCTTGCAAGGTACATATTTTATAAAAAAAAAAATAATTAGATCACATCTAAGTATATGCATTACATAACTTCTTACGAATGGATTTTTATTTTTAACTTTTTCAAAATAAAAATATATATGTTTATTTTTCGTAAATAAATATACTTTAAAAGTGAAACTATATTGAAGATGAAAAAATTAATACACTTAACTTATTCTTACATTTATAGACATTTTTAGTCAATTTTGATAATTTTACTCCGTAAACTTTTTGGAAAGATTTTACTCTTCAAACAACTAACCATTTTGTTAGTAAATTTTAATTTGATTCAATTTAATTTTTTTTATATCTAAAAAAACTAAAATTAACAAAATATAACTAAACTGTCGATAAATGCAACAATTAAAGTGCACAAATTTTAAAAAATGTGATTAATGTGTTCAATTGTGAAAATAAAATTACCTATTTTTAATTGGTGTACATTTTAAGAAATATGAATTTATGCTTTGTTAATAAAAGGTGTGTAGACATGTGGTTTATTGATAACTGAAATTTAGACTGAAGAGGATTAAGAGAGCCTATGATTGAGAAATTTATTATTTTTTTATATGAAACCTATGATTGAGAAATTTATTATTTTTTTATATGAAAAAAATGTGGTAAAATAAAAAAATAGTAAGTTTCAAACTTATAATTATAAAAATAGTGTCCTTAATTTATATATATTTTTTTACTATTAAGTAATACAGTATCATTTTCACATTAAACATTATCCAATTGAACGTTGTTTACGTTAAACTACGGTCATTTAGATCCGTTTAATGTTGAATATTATCTAATTGAATTTCATTCATAATTATTGGGGGCTGTTTTTGTCCTAGTTTGATCTATTTAGTTTTATTCTCCTTTTTCCCTTTTCTGGTGTAGTTTTTGCATTGGCCTTGTTCTTCTTATCTAATTCCAACTCACTTTCCAAATTAATAAACTTTATGCCCTCTCCTTAAGTCTCTTCCATCGTCTATAGAATAATTTTGGTTAATTCAACAAATAAATCAAAACTTCTTCATAAACCTCGTATGAAAGCTTCTATCGCAATATAGTTAGGATAGTCCGCTATTTTTAGTTTTTTTACTCTGAACCTTCTCATGTATTTCTTAATAAACTCTCATTTCCCTGGATGATCGAGAAGAGGTGATGAGATTTTTTTCCTATAGGCTTGTTGTTGGCGTAGTTGGTGACGAATAACATGGAAAATCGAGAGAAAGAGAGTATGGTATGGGGTGTCAAGTTATTAAACTACTTTTGATCACCATCACATAGAATGTTGGCAAAGAGTTTGCACGTCATGTCATCTCTCTTGTCTCGAGTGAGGCTCACATGGGCCATAGCTATCTTGAAATGTTGAACGTGAGTTACCAAATCCTTCATCCCTTGATAATTTGGACACTTAATAGCACTAAATTTGATTGAGGGCTCATTATTCTCTATTTCTCTTAGAGAAAGGAGAAACATACAATTGTTCACAATCCATGTGTACATAGTGTGACTTATCCTTGTCTTGCCTTTTGTTAGTTTTTTTGAGGACCTCATCTTGTTTTCTATTTGTTTCTTCTAATGCTTCAAAGCGTGCCTCTCAGATTCTTCATTCTTGCAGTAATTGTTCATTGTTGATCCTAACCGCATTAGGAGAAGGAACATCATCTGCTATATTTTCAACCTGGGTAGACTTATTTATTATGGCCGTTGGCCCAAACTCACCAACCAAGTTGTTAGCTCAACCTGACAGGATGTTCAGGTCTGACCGAGAGCATAGTGTTTTGTTTTCTCGCCTAGTTTCCTCGAGCTCTCTTCTTAGCTTGAGAAGTTGACAAGCCAACTCCTAATGGAGGTCGATCTCAGTTCGTGGTTCAACTTGAGCCTTTTCATGGATTGGCAAGGGACGGTCCTATGTTGAAGATGTTATTTCATTCGCTAATCTCAATTTTTTCTCAGCTCACGTTCCCACCATGACGAATGTGGGTCTTAGAGAACACGATGTGAGGATCTTGTTTACGAGATCAAAACTCGAGATGAATTTTTGAAAATACATGGTCAGAAGTTAAGGTTAGACCTTTAAATTCTGAGCTCTACGGTGGGTGACAAAATGTTAGAATGATCTGATTTTTAGAGAAAAAATAGGGAGAAATGAAAGAATTGAAAAATGAATTGTATGGATCTCATATGAGGTCTATATATATAAGACATTATATATACATATGTCAATCATATAGGGGTACATGTCGCAACATGTTAGGGGGTATATATGTAAAAACATAATCTAACTGAAGGTCGACCACTTTGATGGCTCAGGCTAGTGGTTGGTCTTCTAATACTGAAAGTTGCTCTGTATTAGTGAGGGCACCTTATGATTATTGTTGTAGGCGCGGGCACAAATTGAATCTTTTAAAGCAATACATCTAATGACTCAGACTGTTCATAGGTCAAGCTTGAGGTTGAGCCATGTGTTCAAACTGAGGCAATACTCTGTTTGGGTTCCTTTGCCTCTTTTGAGAAGCAGTGTTGTCTATTCAAGTTTAGTCCAGAACAATTCATTGGCAGATTGGTGATAACTGAGATTTTCGTGAAACGCAAATTCTTGTGCTAACAAGTATCTGTTTTTTTACTTTTCCAACTTTTTTAAAATTTGTTGCCTCTATTCTTCCGAAATTAGTGTATGATTTGGGAGAAACAACCTATGTTCACAGTTCATTTGCAGGTGATAGACAAGCACTTAGCTACATTGGCTAAGCAGCACATAGAGACACGTTTTGTGAAGATCAATGCAGAAAAAAGTCCATATTTAGCTGAGAAGCTGAAAATCATTGTTCTTCCAACCCTTGCTCTTATAAAGAATGCTAAAGTGGACAGTTATGTGGTATGTTACCCTGAGGTCTTGAATGGTTAGTGTTTACAGACTTCAAGTAAAGTTTAATAGTAATAGACAATATGCTCTCGTGTTGTTTTAGGTCGGCTTTGATGTGCTTGGAGGGACAGATGAATTCAGCACAGAGGATTTGGAAGAGAGGTTAGCAAAGTCTCAGGTCATATTTTTCGAAGGTGAGTCTTCTCTAAATGCTTCCAAATCTAGTGCAAAACCTAGGAGCGTACGGCAAAGCGCAAGGGAAGACTCATCCGATTCAGATTAAATTATGGCACTAATCTGTTATTGTTGGTTATAGGAAGTGTGGACTTGTATTACTATTTTCTTTCATGCTGAAATAGTTGCATGCATTAATGGGATCACATGCTTGTGCCTGGATAAAGTATAGGATGTGTTACTATGAGTGACAACCTCTACGATAAGCCAAGAAATGTTTCATTGAGGCGAGCAATTATGAATTTATCTAATAGTTTCCCCAAATTGTGTGGAGCTGTATTCATAGGTTCGACCACACCAATTATTAATTGATTAAAAAAAAAGTCATACTCGGTTACTAACCACCTTTTGATTATGAACATGGTCGATATTTTTTATTATTTTTGAAACTTAAAAAAATGATTCTGAAAATCATGTGTTAAGTTTATTTTCTTTTCATTACTTAATTTTTACTTATTCTTTGTTGTGACCTAAGAGGAAATGAATAAAAGAAAGCAAAATTATTTACATATTTTTTATTATTTTTGAAACTTAAAAAAATGATTTTGAAAATCATGTGTTAATTTTATTTTTCTTTTCATTACTTAATTTTTACTTATTCTTTGTTGTGACTTAAGAGGAAATGAATAAAAGAAAGCAAAAATTATTTATCAATGATCTTTTTTTTTCGTCTTTTTTTCTTCCTTTCTCCGGATGAATTAGAATATAGAAAAGTAGTTTCAAACACAATTAAGCTCCCTAAGTTCGTTACAAAATGAGTTCAGTAAAGAAGAGGTGGACTTATCAAGCTGGAAGGAATTTTCGGAAACTAATATAAAGAGAAAAGGCGAGTCGATTGCAATACTTTTTTAGTACTTGTATTATTGTTTTGGTACTCATTGGTTTATGCAAAGCTCTCAAATTTGGTCATGGGGGGCGCAAACCTTCAAAACAAAACAAAAACCATTTGTTACTCGAGAACTCTTCGAGGGTTCAGAAGTAAACTCGAATAGTATTTTTGTGTAACTTTTTATTTTGCATTATATAGTGATATAGCGTAACATGAAAGATTTATGGTTACATTTTCTTTCTTTTTTACGTTCCTTATTGTGTACTATCATAGTATAAACTGTAAACTATCTTCGAATAGTTTTTGAAGCACTATGCTCGCATATCATGTACAGGTTGTTTTCAATTATGAGAAATGCTGATAACTGGCATCCAAATCAGGAACATTATACTACATATCAAAATTATTTAGGTTATGTTTGAAAATCAATTTAATTTTAAAATTTTAATTTCTTAGTTTTGAATTTCAAATTTTTTTTAGAAAATAAGTCTTTAATAACCAAATCTTAATTTCAATTTTGAAAAATAGAAACAAAGTCTGAATATTAGTAACAAAATCTTAATTTTTATAACTCTAAAATTTAATTCCAAACTTATTTTTGATAAATTTTCACTTTTTAACTTTCTTTATCTTTAAAATTCAATTCCAAACTTATTTTTAATAAAATTTAACTTTCTCATCATTTTGAATATGATTAAGTATAATTCAATTATTAATTTTTAATGTCAAAAAAATAAAAAAATAAAAAACTAAACTTCAAAACTAACTATTTTTGAATTCTAAATTTTAAAAATCAGAAATTAGAGATGAGTTATCAAACAAAATTAGAGATGAGTTATCAAACATACATAATTTCAAAATTTGTGAAGTTTAAAAGTTGAAATTGAAATAGTTTTAAAAAAAATAATTTCTTTATTTTTTAATTTAATTTTACTGATTTAAGTGCAAATTTGTTTCCTTGAAATTCCTCTTTTGATGATATTGTGATTCACCAATTTCACATACACAAAGTCATCTCATGGGAAACCAAATCCGATTAGTCCACTCTTCTTTACACATAGAGTTTCTCCTCCCTACATTTGTAGGTATGACATTGACTTAGATATTCAAAGTATTTTAATTATATTTCATACCTAACATACTTTAAAATTTGAATTAATAGTATTTAAATAATTTCAATTTTGATATTATGTAGGCGAGATTAATTTATGATAACAAGCATAGGACAACATTGTGTGACACATTTAGGAAGGAAAAATAAATAAATTAAAAACCGAACAACCGATCTACCCAACGAACCCAAACCAAACTTTTCGGCTTGGTTGCGATTGGTTTTACACCGTTGCGAGTATATGGTATTATTTTTTATTTTTTGGGTTCAAAAGGCAACATAAAAATATTAAATGATGAGCAATTACTAAAAATGAAAAGTTTACATCTTTAACTTTCATCTACAAGTATAAACTAAAGAGCAACTGACCTCAATAAAATATAATATATTACTCCAAGTCTCAGCATCTGCGTTCACATTTTGTGTAGGCAGATCAAAAAGTTTATATACAGATGGAAGCAGCTCCAAAACTCTTAAGCAACCTGTTTGCCATCAGAAGTATCACTAGTCAGGGATAGAAGTTCTACTAGCTCCATTCGATACTCGAGGCCTCTGATGTAGTGCCCTAGAAGCATGCACCTTAATACAAAGGCAAAATTATCAGACGTATTAAGGAAAAACACCACTTAAGTCTGGCATTTGTGGTATAACTTTATACAGGGAACGCCACAATATCTCACAGTTTTTTTTTAACGTGTCGTTCATTTCATAAATTAAGGCCTTTAATTTGAACGAGTTCAGGTTATAATCCTATCAAAATATTGTGCAATAGAATTTTGTACAAAATTAGTGAAATTGAAAAATCTGGAAAGTAAGTGTGATATTTATGAATACTAGGATTCATGCTGAAATATAAGTAGGAGATCTTTGATATGAAGGGGTTTACGCTTCTTCTTTAAATTCTAAATATATCAATAATAAATAAAAGAGCATGCAGCATGAAAATAAATAAAATGATGTGTCTAACTTTAAAAATAAATCAAGGAGCCTGTCTAACCAAAAGAGAAGTCGTGCTAAATAATCCCGAGTCAATAAAATAAGAGGCTGAAAATGAAGTGATGTATTTTCAACAATTTCGGCAGAGTCTCCACTTTTAGCATTTGCTGATCCAGCTGAGGTGTTCTCTGAGAGAGGATGTGTCTTAGAATGTATTTTAGGAGAAAGGGTGGCGAGAAGACCATGAACAACAGAGTGAATCGCTTCTTTCACTTCGATTGATGTAGGCTCGGACAACTCAGCTACCTGTTTAGTATAGATAAGTATTAGTCACAATCATAATAATGATAGAAGAAGAGCAAAAGGGGGAAAAAGGAAAAGAAAAGAAAGTTTGTAAAAAGTTGTTGAACAAAGATTCAAATCATGGCCCCATGATCATTAGACAACAATCATCATAAACTTCACTGAAATTCTTAGCTCTAACAAAACTATCATATCAGGTAGCATCAACATCATTAAGACAGGTAGAAGCCACTGTAACCTGATAATAAGGACCCCAGAAATTTAAGCCACTTCATCCCTATAGATCCATGAACATGAATTAGGCTATAAATTATCAGCACAAACATGTTGACATTAAGTACACAGAAGGTCAAAGAAGTTGAGCACTACCTTTTGACAGCATTGAATAGTCATACAAAACTCAATGGCACACAACAACAATAACAGTTGAGATTTAGTACGACCTAATCACCTCTGCATAACAGTCTCAAGCGTATTTGTTCTACTAGGATGAAGGCAGTACAATTGTTTTTATTGAATATTATTAGTACAAACTAAAAAACCATATTAGTAGACATACTTTCTGATTTTGAATAAAACTTGTAAAAACTCGACTGATCATTGAGTTCCTAAGTCATTGGTAGAACAAGGAATATGATATTGATAGAGATCTTTTATAGAAAGAAATATGTTTAAAGGTATATCCTTTAAATAGGAACAATATTAATAGCACGTAATACGACTAGGCACCTATCTCGACTGCAAAGAAAAATAAAAGGATTATTATATTACAATTGCACATTTCCTTGTCTATTTCATGTTCTTACAAAGGATATCAATGTACTCCATACAACATTGTCAATCCAAGATGGTTGTACCTTTAAACTTTGAAGTATGGTAGTGGTATAAAGCAAATAACGACCAAATTAAGGTCATAAAAAACAACTTATACTGCTTATGTATGGTTAGAGGCAAATAAAATAGAATTAAAAGAAGAGACCATAATGAAACCATATTTGGAAAATCATTATTCTAGGTATACCTTTTCTGGTTGTAGTGATCGCAAGTAATCCAGTAGATCATTCTTTTCTTCCCCCACAAACTGCTGCATTTGTAGAGCAGCACTTCTCCTCTTGACTTCATGGAGATCCTTCAAAAACAGGGAAAAGGAAACACAATTCAAAGTCCTATCAAGTGTTTTGATTAAACAAATGGCTGAAACGTACAAAAAGGAGAGGGGTGTGGGGTGGGATAAAACTGCATACAGTGTCAGTTTAAAGTGAAATCACCAGATTCAGAAACGATTTGTGAAAATTTATATAAAATGAGTTCTGACTGACCAACAAAAATCCTTGCAATGCTTTGACTAACCTTTTTAATTGAAGATAATTGTGACTGTAAATGACGAATATAATGTTCCATTTCAGTGGGAATTTCACCAAGGCCTTGAATATCATCAATATCCTCAGATGGTTCTTTATAATCATTTCCAGATTCGGGAGATAGCTCATCTTTTGCACCTGATTTGGTAATATTTGAACCTTTAGATAACATCCCGTGTACGCTGAGTGGTGAACTTTCCAGATTTTGTTTTTCACTGTTCTCTTCGTTAATATCAAGGTTCCTTTCTAGACAAAGTCTATATTCAGCATTCCTCAACGTGTATCTACAGTAGATGAAGAAATATCATTCAAGTCAACATCTTTACAGGTATCACGTAGTGCATAAGAGATCTCTTAGTAAATAAGATATGTCCATATGGTGATCAAAAGGAAAATTTAATCAGATAATTCTATAGCTTTCAAGCTGAGTATCAATTGCCTAATAAAAGCCAATATCTAGCTATATCAATTACTTGATAGAGGAAATATCTAAGGTCAAGTTCCAAAAAGGAAAAATTTAGGGTAAAAGCAATTGTAGACATGTATAACTGAAAAAAATGCCAACAGTTATCAGATCTAAATTTCTTCCTTACTGGTCCTCTGACCTTCCATTAACTAAAAGAATTAAGGCATATTAACACAGCGAAGATTAACATACCCAGTCATCATTGAAGAAACCAACAATTTGGAGAGAGGTTGCCACAAAGCTTCAATAAGAACTTGAAATTGGTCAGACGGAAGTAAGCCTAACATGCCAGAGATAGTTCTTTTCATTGCATCAACAGTTGCAGGTGGAACATCTTTCTGAATGAGGCTCACATCCAAAGGTTCTATCTCATGGATCAAACTTGAGAGAACGGATTTCTGGAAGAATAAAAGCATTGGCAGATTCTTAGAATAAATAATGTATTGTTAATGAATAGTTCAAACAATGAAAAAGACATAAGCACTATCCGACCCATTGACAAAATATCAGCAGTACAGTCAAAAAAAGATAATTAAAAGAAATCCCCATTTAGCAATGAGATTTACCATAACAGATTTCTACTATATTTATTATTCCAACAAGAGTGAAGCAGTAATAAAGCTAACTTCTAAAAAAGCACCACTCAAAATGCAAGAATACAATATGATACTACTTCCCTATCCACAAAAACGGTAGTATCATAAACTGATTGTTAATTACCATATATGTATCATAAACTTGATTCCTTACATAAATTCTAAACAATGTCCAGAAAAACAGCATTCAACGTACACAAGCTACCAATATTTTGAACTGATTCCAATTCCAACTCAATATCAATGAACTATTTTCAATTTTCCTCCATATCCAACTCCGTGATTAACATAAAAGATAAACTAAGCCCACTATATCAACAATATCAGATACATCTTAAAAATTCAATTAATAACAACGATCGCTAATCAATCAAACTGACAGAATAAATTGTAAGCAAACCAACTTTGGGGGATTGGAATCGACGACTACGATAAGGGTTTCTGGAGCTGATATCATCAGAAGAGTAGTAGGCAGAGGAAGCGGAAACAATTGGGGGAATAACGATCTTTCTAGGGTTTTTATTGGAGATAAGAGGGAACCAAAGAGAGAATTTTTGTCGAGGGCGAGGACGTGGAAGAGAAGGAAGCGGATTAATAAAAGAAGAGGAACAGTGAGTCGCCATGAGAGAGAGAGAGAGAGAGATTATCAAGCAACAAACGCTAGGCTACCAACCAAACCCCATATCTCTACCCATATGGAGCTTCTGGCTCTAAGTCTCTGGGATTTGTTCGTTGGGTTCTTTCTGTGATAGTTAGTTTAGGTTGCAAACGGAAAATTATAAGTGAAATATACATAATTATATAGATATAATTTATTTATTGTATATTATAAATATACGTAAAGATTTGTAGTTTGATTTTATTATTAAAGTAAAAAAATGCAAAATTTTATAGTAATATTATATTTATAATATACACCAAACATATATTATACTTATAATTTTTGATATTCTATAGTCAAGATGATATAATTTTCCTTAATGAAAATCTTAACAGATAATTAAAAATGTAATTAATAGTATTGATGATTTATTTTAAAAAATAAGCATAGTCAAGATAATTATTAAAATATCAAAATTATGATTAATCAAAATCGAATATATATTAATATTATTTTTATATACATATAATTAAATAAAAAATTACATTTTAATAATTAAATACATAATACTTAGAATAATTAGATATAATTTTATTTATTCTAATTTTTATATTTTATATTTTATTTAAAAATATGTGTTAAATTATTTTAAAAATAAAAGTTAATGCTAATATTTTAATATAACAGAGTAAGAATTATATTTAAATTTAATTTTTTAAAACTAAATACATTTTTAAATAAATGTTAAAAAATAATAAAAATGTAATAAATCTATGGAAAAATTGTTAATAATTTATAGTTGATAGTTATTATACGAATATATTTGAAATTAATGTAGAGTAGTTACAGTATTATATAATCATCCTAGATCATTTTCAAAAATAACTTAAAGATAAAATAAATACTACTTTATCAAATATAAACCTATAATGTCATAAAGGTGTCAAAATGGACTGTGTTAACTCCTAATCTGTTAATTATTATAACTAATATTGAGTAGTTATGATTATATCACAAAGTGTCACAAAATAATTATAATTATTCCTTATTATCTTTACAAATAATTCAAAGAAAAAATAAATATTACCTAATCAAAGACAAACACATCATGACTTAAAAGATGTTAAACTCAACTAGTTTTATATATTGTGTTAGCTAGTGATTTATTAATTAACATGTTATATTTTTATTTCACAACATATGTTATGTTTGTTAGTTTTTAGTAGGTCATGAAGTGCGGGCTTGATTGGCCAACAATTCGAATGTTTAACGGACTGTACTATTCCGTGTTGATCCGTTTGATTTCTATTCACGAGGTTAAGCATTTTATCTATTTTGTTTTGTATGATTTCTTTTAAAGATAGTCTTAATTTAATTTATTTTAGTTTATATAAATAAAAATTTTCATTCTAATTTATTTACATTTTCTTCCTTTTCAAACTAATTATTTATACATATATAATATTTTGGAATCGTTATACAATATTTATACCATCAATAATTTTTTTATCTATATATATTACTTTAGTAAATACATTCGCATCAAAATATAAAATAATACATTAGTAATTACTCTTCATACAGGTGATAATTAGGTGAGAAAATAGTGGGATTAACATTAACTGAACAATAGTTTATCAGTACCTATTTCAAAAAAGAAATTAAATCAAACAAATTAAAATTAAGAAATTAAATTAAGAGATAAATAGATTAAATAAAGTTAATGGATTAAATACTATTAACTTAATTAGTTAATGAAATTAGGAGACTGTATTATTATAATTAAAAATCAAATGATAAAAATGAACACATTAATAATTAGGAGAATAAAATAAACATTTTTTTAAAATTTAATTAGTAAAAAATCTCTATGTATTTTATAAAAAGGAAAAGTGCTATAATAATTTATTTGTTCAATATATATGTGTCATTTAATCAAACTTAGTTTGAAAAGGTGTCATTTAGCTTTTTTTTAAATTGTAATTAGTGCTAATTAAGGATAAAGTGAAATACTTTATATTAAAATAATGTAAATATTAATCTAAACAATTTTTTCAGGGTTATTTTTAAAAATACGAAAAAATGAAATAACCCCACTAAACCCCAAACCCATTGCCTCATTTTTGGAAATGAAACACCTTCAGTTTTGAGAATGAGATGTATCATTTGTATTTTATGATAAAACTATTTTATTAAAAAAAGAAGTTAAATTATGCTGAAAATCAATTCTGTATTTTTAATCGCTTTTCTTTTGTCTGCAATGATTATCCACTTCTGCTTATTCTCTACAACGTTAACATGTTTTTTTCTTTTCAAAAAAGAGTTAAGTTGGTTTATTAAATAAAAAATACATTAAAATGTCTAAAATATTCTTACAAATAAATTCTAAAAACCATTTATTCTCATAAATTATTAAAATAATAATTAAATAATGAAATTTATCTTTTCTTAATTGTTTGTATTATCAAAAACTTTAATTTATATTTTTATAAATAAAATGATGACACATAAAAGTAAATAGATAGTAATTTCATTTTACATCACGAGATGTAATTGGATCTTGGTTTGATTGTTGGTTCTATTTTCAATGCTACTATTATTTTAATTAATTTATTTAAAAATATGTTTTTAAGCTTTTTATTAGTAAAAAATATACCAAATAAATATAAAATTAATTTTGATTACAGAATAACATATGTAACACATATATATTTTTATTTTTTGATAGATATATATCTAATAAAGTAATTTTTAATTAAAAAATTTGTAACTTTTTTTAATAAATCTTTCAATCAAACTTAAATTAATTTTTTATTGTCTAATGTATAATTTTGGATATTAGATAATAAAAAAATTGATTAATATTTATTGAAAGTTTTATTTAATTTTGAAAGAAAATATTTTTAAAAAAATTTGAGTATTTTTTTTAATTAAATATTAATTTTTTACGCATATAATTATAAAAAAAATATAAATATACATGTGATACATATACTATTTCGTTATATTTAACGAAAAATGATATAAGAATTTAATTTTAATTTTAACTGATACATATTTCACGAATAAAGAGACGTCAATGACATTTTTTTTTACAAATAAAAGGATTTAAAAATATATTTTTTAAATAAATTGATTAAATAACATATTTGATATAAAAAAGTGATCATTTAGACATTTTACCCAAAAGAAAATTAAAACTCATATTTATAAGTTTAGGTAATAGAAAATACTATGTATATTAACTTTGAGACGTAGCATAAATAATACATGAAATTTATAATTGTAAGGTAGAAAGATAATACTTAAATATTTTATTTAGTAATTTTTAAAAATAAAAATATTATTTTGAAGTTAGTAAAATTAGATAGGATAATATATATAATATTATTTTGAAGTTAGTAAAATTAGATATGATAATATATATAATGTATTATAGTATTATTATTAATTATAATTTGATAAATTAATTTGCACAAAATAAAAATTATCATATCAATTCAAAGATAAAATCTTACTTATTATTATATGTTGATATTAATCATTAATTTCTTCTCTGTTTTTAATATTTTTTTTATACAGATAAAAATGATATAATTATATCATTTATTTGTCTTTTGTTATATGTATGATTAACTTTAATAAAAATATATGATATATTCGTGATAAATAATAATAAATGTATCAAACGAAGTCGCGAATGGCTAAGAAAATGGGCCAGGCCCAACTGAATATATGGCTACAAGAACTCAGAATCCGGAGCAATGACACAATCTTACGCTACGCGCAACGGTGGCCGTTATTTATAGGACTTGGAGTCCGAGACTAAGTGAGAACCGCTTTTTCTATCGGCGGGGTGAGAACGATCGGGAACGCACCCTCTAACAACAGCCATACAATCCGCACAACAACAAGATCCATTTCTTTCTCTCTATCTCTCCATTTGTGTTTGGAATAGTATCATAAGAAACTACTAGATTCACAAGCTAGATAAGGTAAGTTCTATTTTTTTAATATTTATTAATTTGTGTAATTTGTCTTCTTCTTTTTGAGAATTTGTTGCAGGAAAATACAGGAAAGTAATTGTCGATGCAATTTTGTTGAATGTATTTTTTAAGAGAGAGAGATAGAGAGAGTCGGTTAAGCTAGCCAGTTTTTATTTGGAGTTGGTGCATATGTGGTTTTGTGGTTTGGAGCTTGAATATCTAGGACTGTGTTGCGTTTTTGTGTAGAATTAAGCTTAATGTTGTTTTAATTGAATGATTTTTTATGTTTTAATTTAATCTAGAGATGTTTGACGGATTAGCTAAAATTTTAGTATTTGTGCTTAATGATTGGAATACATTTTTGGGAAATTAGAAAAAATAACTCCTCTAAAATTTATAACAACAAAAAAATAATACTTCAATAATAGTAAATGGGATCCAATTAAAAGTTTAATTTGAACAATTTTCAAAATAAATTAATATTCAAACTTTTTTTTTGACAGTTAAATATATGAATTAAACATAATTGGTGTTATTTTTTTGGTTATAAGTTTTAAATATGTTATTTTTTTGGTTATAAGTTTTAAATATGTTATTTTTTTGGTTATAAGTTTTAAATATGTTATTTTTGTTGTTTTTCTTAAATTTTTAAAATTTTATCGGTTGTTAATGGAAGTTATTTTTATTTTTAAATGTAGATTGATCTCTAATGGTTGTTTAGGTCATTTTTGTTACATATTACTAATTACCTTGGTTGAATCATTTAGTTGAGAAATGAGAAATGAGAAATGAGACTGTATTGTACTTTGTACATAAAAATTGTATGAATATGTTGAAATTTTGTCCAATTAGAGGTGTCAGTCTAAACTGCAATGGAAACTTACTGTCCGAATTTTCAATTGCTTTCATATTAAAATAAAAATATTACTTTTTTAATTTTAAAATTTAAGCAAAATATAAAAACAAATTAAATATTAACAAATAAATTTTATAGTGAAATTATTTTGATAAGTAAGAAAATTTCATAAGATAGGGAGAAAAATACCACAAAAATCTATTAGGTCATTTGAATTAGAAGCGGTGTCATTTAGTCATTTTGTTTTGTAAAAATGGACAATTAAAGATATGTTATTTTAATAATCTTTTTATTAAAATATTTTTTTTTGTCAAGTGATTAAATGCGATTAATACACAAATATTTAACAATGATAAAGACATAATTAATATAAAAAATTAAAAAATAGTTGTTTTTAATATTTTTTAATTGCCATACGTTTTATTTTAATGTTCTATTAATTATTTTTTATTAAAAATTAAAATATATATTTAAATAATTTTTTGTTTGAATTTTATTATTGTTTATTTTTTCTTAAACTACTTCATATTAAATTTCATTTTTATCCTTGTTAAAGATTCGTATTTTAATTACTTATTAAAATAATAATATTTTAAATAAAAAATCATTAAAATAATATAATTTGTCTTTAATTTGTCCTTTTTACAAAATTAAGGGATTAAATAACACCGTTTTTTATCTAAGGGATTGAACGATACAAATGATCTAATTTAAAAAATTTACGTGGTACCTCACCCTAAAAATAAATTAAATATCGTTTTAAATATAAATTATTTTATTAAAATATTTATCATCAATTTTACCAAACTCTATATAGTTAATTATAATACAATTTAATACTGTTTAGTCTAATACGATTATATTTAACCTATCTAGTACGGTATACCAAACATTCCGTGTAAATACATTGTTATTATAGTTATCTACATGATTAGTAGTTCATAACATGCATTTAAGTTTTCAGAAGTACATTTGCCTACAAGTGATGGATGAAATTAGCATATTAACATTTATCCAATTTCTAGTCTGCTGGATGTATGTGCTTGTTATCTAACAGAGTCAACCACACTTCAAGTGACTGATGTGAATCTTCAAGTTTTAGGGGAAGCTTGTTGAAGCAAACTTGGGAATTTCTGTACATTTGAAGATAAGTATGTTGTAAAATATTTTTCTATAAAAACTGGGTCGGTGGTGGGACACGTATTATTTAGAATAATTATTGTAGTAAGTTAATCCTCGTGTTAGGATTGAATTTTCAGGTAAATAATACTTCCCTTATTTATTATAGGCTTCTATGTCAATATGGATGCTTCACATCCAGAAGTTTCTAGATGCCAAGGACAGATGTGTGAAGCTGACCCGTCAGAGCTGTTGCACCTGGTTGAACCATTGATGGTTCAGAATGAACAAGGGGAAACTAGCACGGCAATTTTGAACATTGATAATGAGCAGCTGCAGTCAGTCTCTGCAAATGTGGCCAATAATTCTTTTCAGCAATTGGGATCATCTTCTGAGTACGTTAACAAGACTATTCAAAGTCAAGAAAGTTCACACCCACAACAAACTTTGTTAGAACAGACACAGGAATTTGGTTCTGCGAATGTATATGCTAAACCATCAGAACTGCAGCATCCTAGCCCTGAACAGCCTCAAGGATTTGGTACTGGGAGTGTATCCACAGTATCATCAGAGCAGCATCAGCTTGGATCAGATTATGTGCAAACCTCAATTGCAGTATGTAGCTATTCCCATAGTAACTTGGAATATGTTCCTGGGAAAGTGATTAGTATGGATGGAGAGATGTCTTCCAATCATCAAGCAGCAAGACAAAATATTCATGAAAGTGATGCTGGAAATATATGTCCAGAAGGATTGGAGCAAAACCACCATCATTGCTTCAATGAAAACCCAGATGAAACTGATGATGCAGGGTATACCAGCATCATCAACAAAGTTGAATTGGTGTCTGGTAATGTGAACTTGACATCTTCTGGACATTTAGGTGTGCAAGTGAATTCTGAAGAAGTCAACAAGAATTGCTTGACTGAAAGCAGCTCATGTCCTGATCAGTCTATTTCAGTTCAAAACATAGGCTTCTGTTCAAGAAGTGTAAATACTGAACTATCTGAACAAAATGACCAACCTGTTATGATACAAGATGTTCCAATTGAATCTAGCTTTACAGAATCCCAATGTGTTGTTACTGAGCATGTGATGCCTTCCTTTGAAGTCATGGTCGAGACTTCTCCCACTGGACTAATGGAATCACCTCGTGGAGATATAAACAAGATCATTGATGATAAACAACCAGAACAACCTTCTACAAGTGTTAGTGAATATCATTATCTTGAACAAACTGCCGCACAGAGCATTCAGAAAAATAAAAATTCCACATTTTTGGGACGTAAGGCCAAAAGAGGTATGAAATCAGTAAAGAAAAAGTATATGTTGAGATCTCTGGTTGGCAGTGAAAAAGCTCTGCGCTCAAGAATCCAAGAGAAACCTAATGCTCCTGAATCAAGTAATAATCTGGGTAGTGTAAGCAATGGAAGAGAGCACAAAAGAAAAATGAGAAAAAATAAAGGAGAAAATAGAATCATAGCTGATGAATTTTCACGAATCAGGAAACATCTCAGATATTTACTCAACCGAATAGCCTATGAGCAGAATTTGATTGATGCTTATTCTAGCGAAGGCTGGAAGGGATACAGGTGGTTGTTTTATGCAATAAAGTTGCACCATCAACATAATTAGTTTCTTCTGAATTTATCATAGTGCTATATGAATGGTTTGCTTGATTGATTTTAACTGTAAGTTTTTTATGACAATTTTGATGATGACTCTAATCTTTTTTTAAATCTCTTATTGTATTGGCAATCAGCAGGATGCTTTTAGTGCATTATTTAAATGCAATACTCTTATGTAATAAATAAGAAATTTCATCTCTTATTTGAATGCCTGATAGATATGTTCCTGGACCTTTCTCTCTCTCTCTCTCTCTCTCTCTCTCCCCCCCCTCCCTAGTTTCTTTCATGTAATTTATGCTGTTCTACATTCTTTCTTTATCTTCCGTTTTTTTTTTGTTATTTTCTTTTTCAGCTATTTTTCTAGAAATTTTGCCTGCTGTTTGTAGTTTCCTGCAGATATCTAAAACTCTCCCCCCTCCCTTCCTATTGTTTTATTCGGTATTTTGATATTGAATTATCTTATTGCCATTTCAGATCAATTTTTATTTTTATTTTTATTTTTATGATACTGAGTTCTGACTTTTGACTATTTCTATAACTTGGCAGCCTAGAAAAATTAAAGCCAGAAAAAGAGCTTCAACGAGCTACATCTGAAATATTAAGGCGTAAACTGAAGATTAGAGATCTCTTTCAGAGTCTTGAATCACTATGTGCTGAAGGAATGTTTCCAGAATCTCTATTTGATTCTGAAGGGCAGATTGACAGTGAGGATGTAGGAGACTTTTTTTTTGTGTGTTTTCCCCTCCCTTTGTTAAATATTTTTGCACAGAATGAAATACATACTTTTCCTCTATTTTTACTGAATAATTACTATTCTGAATGTATTGGACAGATATATTGTGCAAAATGTGGATCCAAAGAGGTGTCTTCCGGTAATGATATCATCCTTTGTGATGGTGCCTGTGACCGTGGATTCCACCAGTTTTGTTTGAATCCGCCATTGTTAAGTGAAGATAGTAATGCCCCAACCATCAAGCTGAGTTATTTGTTAATATTAATTTATTTCTAATATTTTAAGAATGTATTTGAAAATTCTAGGGAATTTGAACCTCTGACATTATTCTAAATATTTTAGAATGTTGTTTTTCTTTTTCTTTTTTGCTGATTGTTCATAGGTTTACTCTTTATTAATTGGTCTACTGGACCCTTGGTCCACATATGTACCTTTTTTCTTTAATGTTGAAATGAAAGAATTATCTTTTCTGTATAAAGACCTCACTTTTTCTCCTTGATGGTTTTAGTTCCTCCTGATGATGAGGGTTGGCTCTGCCCTGGATGTGACTGCAAAGTAGATTGCATCGATTTACTTAATGAATCTCAAGGAACAGATCTTTCAGTTACTGACAGCTGGGAGGTCAATGAAATGCTAGTCTTTTGACCATACATAAATACATACATTATACATATCTATTTTTTCAAATTTATTGATCACACATTTGCTATGATTTTAGTCCTTTAACATGCTCGTACTCCATGTGCAGAAGGTTTATCCTGATGCTGCTAGATCAGTGGAAGGGAAAAATCAGCATCCCAACCTTGGAATTCCTTCTGATGACTCTGATGATGATGATTATGATCCTGATGTTGCACAAGCTGATGAAAAGATTCCAAAACATGTGTCAAGTTCTGGTGAATCAGAATACGCATCTGCATCAGAAGGACCTGAAGCTCAACCTAATGATGATCCGTACATTGGGTTACCTTCTGATGATTCAGAGGATAATGACTATGATCCTGATGCCCCAAAAATTGATGAGGACGTTACAAAGGAAAGTTCAAGTTCAGATTTCACTTCTGACTCTGAGGATCTTGCTGCTCTTGTTGGTAATGGGTCTTCTGAAAATGAAGTTCCCATGTCATTGCAAAAAGGTAAAGGACAAAGTACTAAATGTGGTGGGAAAAAACCGTCTTTAAAAGATGAGCTATTGTCTCTGTTAAAATCAGGTTCTGGAGAAGATGGTTCTTCACATGTACTGGAGCGGCGGCAAGTAGAAAGATTGGATTACAAAATACTGCATGATGTGAGTGTTTTATATCCTGTTGCAAATATGCTATTGAAGTTCAAAGCTTACAATTGACTGTCATTTTTTTTAAAATGTACGTCATTCTCATGGTTTTGATGATCATAAATAATGAGGAGGGTGACTGAAAAAGTCCTGTATTTATTTTAAAAATAAAACTTATGTTTTGTATTTATTTTTTGTAATAATTTAGTATTTTTATTATTAAAAAATGACTACAAAAGGATAAATTATCATTTTTTTATTTTTTTTTCCTATTTTTTTTTTTAATTTTTTTTCAATTCTTTTAGTTATATTATATTCAAGTTAAAACATGATCTATCTAATGTAGTTGGAAAAAATAAATAAATTTTATCTTTATGCGGTCACTTTTTAATAATAATAAGATTATTTGTCACATTTTGCAATTAGCGAAGAGATCCTACCACAGTATTTTTCTCAAATGGTAAATATGTGATCACATTATTCTTTTTTTACGTATGCTTACCAGTCTCCTTTTATCATTTGTGTACTTAATGTATTTAGTGGATTTTTTTTCATGTCATTGCCTGGATCATTTTCATCCTTATGAATATGGTTCTTGAAACACCATTTAAAACTCTATCAGTAACTTTTTTTGGGTTTACGAAGATATTGAATCTCTATCTGTGGTTTGTCACTTTTTTTGTCACACTTGATTGTCTATCTTTTGTACTTAATTCTTCCTTTTTTTCTTTTTCACTCTTTAGTTTGTTTATTTATTTATTTTTTTGTCATCTCACTTATTTTTACAGGAGGCATATGGCAACTATTCTTCTGATTCGAGTGATGAAGATTGGTCTGGAACTGCTGCATCAAGAAGGAAAAAAATTGCTGGGCAAGTTGCTTCTGTGTCAGCAAATGGAAGTGCTTCAGTTGTTATGAATGGAGCTGTAGCTGAAGCCATAGATCATAAACCAAAAGATAAAGAACCCACTCCTAATAAAAGAGCTCGTCTAAAATCTAAAGTAGAAAATTCAAATAAGTCACCTAGTAAATCACTTGAATGCTTATCTAGATCAGCTTCTACTGGTGGACAAAGCAAGTCACCATCACATAGGAGACTTGGGGAAGCTATTACTCGGGTAATATTGTAATTGTCCTCTATCTTGATGAAATTTAAGTAATTTTAGAGCTACCACTAATAGAATTTAGCAATATGAATGTGCTTCAGTTAATTAGTATTTATTATTATTATTATTTTCATTATGGTTGTTGCTTCATGTTAATTTACATTGACTCTTATTTTTTGTGGTGTGAATTGTCTCCATCTTTTATCAATCCGATTCCTATCGGTGATAAATTTGGCTGCATATGGCATTTAAAATTATGTGTTTCTGTTATATTATTGAGCTTCATTGTCGTCATTGCTTCAGATTATATCAACCATACGGTACATATCTCATTCATTTTCTTTATGGGAACTTTCTCCTCCTTTTGTGCGACGAAGAAACACTTCATCTAAACTAACGGTGATTCGTTTCTGCAGAGACTCTACAAATCCTTCAAGGAAAATCAATATCCGGACCGAGCTACAAAAGAAAGTTTGGCCCAAGAGCTAGGAATCAAATCGCAACAGGTGTTATTTACTTTCCATGCAGGAAGACCTGTTGCTATTTCAATTATATTTGAGCTGTAGACTTGTAGGGAATAAGATTTATGTTTTCCTTCATAATTTTTTTTTTCAGGTCAGCAAATGGTTTGACAATGTTCGTTGGAGCACACGCCATTCATCTGGTATAAACAAAAATACTACAGAAGAAGGCACTCTCATTTCACAAAAAAATACAACACCTATAAAAAATTCCACTTCTAATGGATCTCAGGATAAGGAATCACCGAGAACAGGTAATGCTGCTCCAGAATCCGGTAGTGTCGAAGAAGAGGGTAACAAAGTTGTCATAGCAAAAATTAGTGGACAAAAGTCTACAAAATCAAATACTAGAAAAAGAAAGGGTAGGCCAGTTGATCAGACATCAGATCCAAATTCAACTATCAAGGCACAAAAATCCCCTGCTGTACCCGAAACTTTTGAACCTGTTTATGGAACCCGGTCAAGAAGGAAATCTATTGGCTGATGCTTCCCAATTTCGATTCATAGTCAATAGTTGGGATGAGAAGATGGTGCTGTCTTAAAGAATTAACACCAAAATCCGGAGAGCTTATTTTCCTGTGAATAGATGGAGTTGCCCTAAAGTTGTACTTTTTTTGACACCCTTAATATAAATGTTGTATGAATCATTTCGGTTAGTCTAGCTCGCCATTGATATCGAAATCCTGGTCCTCTCCCCGAAAGAATGGATAATTATAACTTCTAAAGTCATGTATTTTCATGAAATTTCACAACCAAAGTTGCAAGGATTCAATGGGTGTTTTGCTAGAAGTCACTTGCCCAAAATTACAACAATTTATACAAGTTTGGGGCTAGTTTTGTAGTTCTCTTAAAATAAAAAGAATAAAAAAAATATTTTCTTCCAATTTAATGGGCAAATTCATCTTTAATGGAGGCAGAAAAGAAATGATACTATTTACAACTGTATGGACAAATATTCACATCACAGTACTAAAGAATTTTGGGAAATAACAAAAATTATATTTCAAGAAAATTGAATGGTGTTTAGTTGGATGATGTTTAAATTTAAATGGATGTAGTTTAAATTAAATGATGTCTAATTGGATAGTGTTTTATATGATAATGAAATATTTTGATTCTTTATTTTATAAATATAAAAAAAAGTGTAAAAATGAAATAAGATCAACAAGAGTTATTAATATCAGAATACAATGTTAACAAATAATATATAAGATTTGTTTGTGTTTGAGAATAACATGATTTATCATTTATTTAGAAGAAAGGCGTTTTGAAAAATGAAAAAAATATAACAATTTCAATTATCTTTTAGAAAATTTTAGTAAATAAAAGTTAAAAGTTGCAATTGTGTTATGTTTGCATATTAGTTTACACAATACAAACTTTAGACAATTTTTTCTTAAGGAATTAAATATATATAAGTTTAAATTACATTTTTAATTTTTTAAATAAAATTACTCATATTTTAAAATAATGATTTTATTTTCCCTAATTATTGTATAATTTATTTAAAAATATTTTTTATCAATTAAATAATAAATTATTAATAGTTAAAATATTATTAATTATCTTAATTATAGTAATTTTATACAAGTGTATTTATGTTAAGTGACATAAACAATTATCTTTTTATCACTTAGTTATTATTTCTATTTTTTATCAATTAAATAATAAATTATCAATAATTAAAATATTAATAATTATCTAAATTACAATAATTTTTTTATAACTAATTATCTTTAATAATATAAATAATTATATTTTAAATTAATTATCTTAAGTTTCTTTATCAATTAAAATACAAATTTACCCGTACTTTTGTACGTGAGCTTGATTAATAATAATAAAGAATAATAAAATCTTAAATTTATAAAATAATTAGTGTGTTACTATTCATGTTAGGTTTGTGCGTGAGAAATTCCGACACTAACCTAATTATTTGTAAAACACTGGCTCAGATTAAGAAGTTTACGGGAAAATAAGAATGTGAAATTCGATGTGGATTAGAAAATAGAAATAAGAATGTGGCATGGCGTCCTATTTCCTGAAGTTAAGGAACTCTTTGCAATTTCAGAAAATCTGAGGACTTGAGTAGTAAATTTCCCTACATAAAAACACCGAGAAAAAACCGGAGTTTGGCATCGGCTAGCGCTGGCTCATACTACTGAGTTACTGCCGGTTCTTCAAGGCGTTGTTGGTCTCGCACATCCTCTGACAGAAGAAAACTGTGGACAGAACAAGAAGAGATAAAAAAAAGAAAGAAGAAAGCTACTGTGAATATTGGGGACGATCAAGCTGAAGAAAATGGAAGTGGAAGTGGATGAGAAGGACCTTAAGGCTGCCGGAGCTGAGGTTCTCACTGATGGACGCCGTGGCCTCCAAATTCATGGTTGGGAGGTCGAGTCTCGCAACCGCTCTATTCTCAACTCCTCCTCTGTTCAACTGTAACTCACATTTCTTATTTCAATTTTTTTCTGGGTAATTATTTCTTGTTAGTTTTTGTACGATCGACGATAGTTTGAATCATATGTTTGATCTTATATCGAAGTCTGCTTTTATTGGAGTCCAATAACCTAGTTTTTAGGTTACCAATTGTTCATTTGACGAACTTGATTCATATTGTATTTTGGAAAAAAATGAAGGTTTATCTTGTTTGCCAAGGGGCAAAGGCCTTCAAACTGTACCTTAAGTTTGACTATTATATCTAAGTCTGCTTCATTCGAGAGAAACTACATAGTTTTTAGGTTTCCCAATTGCTCATCAACCGAATTTCACAATTGAACTTCATTATTTTCATTTTACTTGATTTTCCTTGAAAGTAAAGAGTGTTTATCATATTGTGCCAATTGTTAGTTTGGTGTTGCTGGTTGTTGAAACTTTTTAAGGTTATATTTTGTTGCAGATGGGAACAAAAGCTAGAGACATCTCACTTACCAGAGATGGTATTTGGGGATAGCTGTCTGATTCTGAAGCACATGAAGAGTGGCACCAAAATTTATTTCAATGCATTTGATGCTTTAGTTGGGTGGAAGCAGGAAGCCCTGCCACCAGTGGAAGTTCCAGCTGCTGCAAAATGGAAATTTCGAAGGTAAAACAAGCTGTCGATCTTTGTTGTTTTCTCTTTATATTATAAGCATCTTACACTTGGTTACAGAAACGAAGCACACTTCCATTGGTTAAAGGATTTCAGTTACTTTGTTGTAGACTCTGATATGATCTTTCTTGATGCATTTGATTTGAGTTAGCAGTGCTATTTCCTTTGAAGACAGTTGTGTTTTCTCCTAAATTTCAGAAAATTCTCTCCTCTGGTAATGAGGATAAACTTCTCCTGGGTTGGTTTTATCATTACCAAGTTCTAGGTATCAGGATATTTTCTTCTTACACTAGCCCCCTTGAATGTGATTGTAGAGTATTACATAATGGTCAGAGTTTAAGTAAGGTCTGCTGTTTTTGACCATAAGCTTGTTTTGCCGTGTGTATGAATCAGTATTGAAATGTTTATTGGTAAAAAATTGTTGTATTGTGTCTTGTAACATTCATTTTATTTATTGCAGCAAACCGGCGGAGCAAGTGATACTGGATTATGATTATACATTTACTACACCATACTGTGGAAGTGACACAGTTGAATTGAACCTGACTGAGGTGTGTGTTTCCTCATCCTGTAGGCTATAAGGGTAGAACTTTGAACTTGGTAAATACATGTCCTGAAGGAGAAAATACTTTGCTCATTTTCTCAGCTTTTGTAACCGATTGCACTCTGCCATGGCCCATTTTTTAACGTTTAATGTTTTTTTTTCTTTCCTTTTGATACAGACTTAGTTTCAGTCTCTTGCATAACTTTATTTTTGTGAATGGGCAGGGCATGTCTGTTGGAAATAGAAATGAAATAATTATGAAGACTTTAAATTGGCAGCATAAAGGTGAGAACATATCTGAGGAGACATGCAATCTTCAATGGGAGGACTGCAAGGAGCAAATTGATCTAGCCACATTGGCATCAAAAGAGCCTATTCTCTTCTATGATGAGGTGGACACCTTGGATGATAACCAGTAGCACATGTGTGTCTATGTTCTTTTTCTTCCTATATATTATCCTACTATTTGCAACATTGTTCTTTTAATTGAGCAGGTGGTATTATATGAAGATGAATTAGCTGACAGTGGAGTGTCACTTCTGACTGTAAAAGTGGTAACTCATCAACCTCTCACTATTTGTGACCAGCCGGCATAATCTGCTTGCTTCGGTTTAACAATGGCCGATGCCTGATTGTGTCATTTATTTGATTTTTCAGAGAGTCATGCCAAGTTCCTGGTTTCTTCTCCTGCGATTTTGGGTGAGCTAGATTTCCCTCAATTCTCAAAAGTTTCATCTGAAGTCATTTTAGATGAATTGTGGTCCAAAGAACATATCAGAATGTCACAAGTCCATCCTTCAATTTCCCTTATTTCATTTATCTACTGATTGACCGATTGATTTCTTCTAACAGCTTAGAGTTGATGGCATGCTTATGAGACTACGTGACACTCGTATGCATTGCATATTCAGTGATGATAAAAATCCTATAATTCTACGAGAAAGCTGCTGGAGAGAAGCAACCTTTGAAGCTTTATCTGCTGTAAGTTTTTGTCCTTGCTCATGCCTGTGTGTAGATGAAAAACTAGTTCCTTTTCTTATGTGAAAAAAAAATCTTCTCTGGTTATTTCTTTTTTTGTTTCTAATCTATAGCGACATCAACTATTTGAATGTAAAAAAGTGTAAATCTTTCTCTTGTCTTATTGAATCAAACCTGTTAAAATCAAAACTATAAAAGCTTAAAAAAATAGATAATTTAACCTGCTGCGTGTGCTTAAACAGGATTCAGCTTGGTTATTTGGCTATACCTTGTGAAGATATATGTGATTGATGACTACATTAAGTATCATCATTAATATTTTACAATATTTCATATAAAAGAATCATAAATTTGTTTACAATATTAATGAAATTTTGAGATTTCAGGAGTTCATAGCAGCTTCTATTAGTCCATGTATGTAACACACGGCTTCATGACGAAACCGTTATTTTTTTTTCACTAACACCCACACACCCACACCCTCATACACACATACAATGATGCTGTTTGAACCCACCTGCACATACAATAATGCCGTTTGAGCTCACACACTCTTAGTACCCACAAGGAGGATATGCCATATATCATTACACTATAAGAATGTCATTTTTTTAAACTTAGAAATGTGAAATATCTTTATGTTGGACTAAAGGATATTTAGTGGAAATTCTAGGTTTTGGTTGACATCCTGTACATGCTTGACACTAAGTTCCATTTATAATCTCCTGGACTGCCTTCATGGATGTTTGCAAAATAGAATTATTTATGTTACATAACCAACTAGATACTAAGAAAAGAGCCACTAATTTATTTTTTATTTGTTCTTCTTAATCCTTTTGTTTTCTTCTTCCATTTGGTATTTTTGCGAAGTATAAAAAAAGAGGTCATACTCACACCTTCACAGTTATATTTGTTTTTCCCCTCTTTTCTCTTTCTGTTTTTTGATTGGGTGATTAAATGGTGCAGAAAGGATATCCTTCTGATTCTGCAGCGTATAATGATCCCGACATTATCAGCCAGAGGCTTCCTGTCATCATGCATAAGGCCCAAAAGCTTAAAATTCCTGCTGATGTGTAAAACTGTAAAAAGTGTTTTCATGCTAGGAAGTTATTTCTATTTGTTATGATCCAACTTCAACAGAATGTTAAAGTCTCATGTCTCCGAACCCTTTTTTCCTCTTCCTAAGTTCATGCCTAGTTCTAGGGTTTACTAGGTGTGTTAGAGAAAGAAAGATTGCAAAGGTCAGAAGATTTGTTAAACAATGTTTTCTTTGCTGTAGTTTGAAAACCAAAGGGATTGATAAACCAATCTTTGGTAATCCTCCGGAGCTTTTTTACACGAATTCCGAACTACGTTAAATCTAGTGAACGAGGGACTAAGTAACGATTCAAACACTTGGATGATAGTAAGCATTTTTTTGAATTCTGTATGGAACTAATGACATATACGATGAGCATGCATTTATAACTGAGACATAAGAGAGTAACGATTAATATGACTACTAGTGTTTATTAGACAAAGTAATAGACCGTAAATATTCTCTTCTTTCAGACCTTAATTTGTTCAGACAAATATGCAACTGTCATCAACACAATTAACTATGATATATTGATATCGTTTACTTTGTTTCATCTTTCCTTCCGAGTTAGTTTAGTGATTAATTCATAAGGAGTTCTCTAGGTGGAAGATGGAAAAAGTGTCATGGAAGTCTTGTGTTTAGGTCTTAAAAGGCTATTTAGTACCGTTTTTGCAATGTGTTTTTAAGTTCTCTGTGAAAAAGTTGTTCCATAAATTCAAAATTAATTTTTCATCTAATACTTTTGTTAAATTTAATAATATAACACACGTGAAACATGAATGTTTATATTTTTTGATAGATATATATCTAATGATGTAATTTTTAATTTAAAAAATTGTTCAAATATTTTAACAAATTCTTCCGATCAAATATAAATAAAATTTCTATCATCTAATGTGTGACACTTTGGATATTAAATAATAAAAAATTTATTTAAAATTTATTGATTTTTTTTTAAGTTTGAAAGAATTTTTTTTAAAAAAGTTAAAGTAATTTTTTAATTAATTATTTTTAAATGAAATTTTTTACAAATAAAAATACTTAAAAATATATTTTTTAAATTAGGGTATTAAATAACACATTTTTCTTTAAGAAAGGGATATTTTGGCTCTTCAGCCAGGGAAGATTGCTTGATTTATAGATGTTACATGGATTTTTTTTATACCGAGCATTCCACATTTTTGTTTTCCATTAATTTGGACGTGATATAATCCAGACTTAACTTGTTAATATTTATTTATAAAAATTATATAAAATAATATTTTTAAAATTTATAATAATAAAAATAATATTTTAATAATATTGAATATGATCAAATTTGATAGAGTTTTATACGTAACAGATTTAAATAACTTAATTTAATTTTAATAATATTTAATAGATTTTTTTAATAGTAAGAATATATAAGTTTTAAGGGATATTATTATTATTTTGAAATGAACTATTATCCAAACATCCACTTATCTTAGAAAACAATAACACTATTCAACTTTTGATCGGAGATAGAAGAAACAAAAGTTGAAGTACTGCTGAGATGTGGCGTCCAATTGTAACAAATTTACATTCTAAGAAAAAATAAATATATAAATAAACAAATGCAAGTACATGACTCGTAGGATCAAAATAACTAGGGTGGAATTTTGTTATGGTGCTTTTCCTTCCTCATAGTACATGAGGCAGTTTTCCAAATTTCTAGGCAGAAGCAGAACCACCATGTAAATTAAAGGGTTGAAACTTTGAAGATAAGGATTTGTTTGCTCGTAAGTATATTAAAAGTAATTTCTGGAAGAAAAAAACACTTTTTCAGAAAGAACACATAATTTGTGCTTTCTAAGCACTGAAAACAGCAAATTAAAACGATTTTCCAAAGTCTCGAAAGTATAAACAAACAGACGAAAAATCATAATCGTAAGCTTAAGTCAACCTTTTTAACTGGATGATGAGATTGTTGCTCTGGTACTTGTGGATCCAAACGGAAACTTCCAGGCCAAACACACTCCATTGAATTATTTAGTAAGAAGCTAGGTGTCCATGCCATTCCAGACCCAGCATTGCAATCACTAAATTTTGCTACAATTGAAGTCCCATCTCTGTTAGTTTTGTATAAAAGCGAATAAGGTCCAACACCAATTGACCTAACCATAGAATTAGTAGTACTATTCACAGGCAAACCCATCATTGACATCATTCTATGATATTGGTATCTTCTAGCAGCTCCTCTTTCTCTCTTATGAGCATTTTGATGTCCCCCTAATGCTTGTGAACTATAAAACTTTCTTTTACAAAAATTACAAGAAAATACCTTATTGCTAGAAACAGGTCTTGATTGTGAATCTGAACTCTCATTTATTATTGATCTTATCAAATTCCTACCTAGACTTAGGTTTAGCCACTCTTCTTGATTGCCATCTTCTGTCTCTTCGAAGACATTAGGGTTTTCACTTGGTACTTCTAATGCTTTTTCTTCTCCTTGGAATATCATTTTTTATTTCTTGTTTAGATGAGGAGGCTCAAAGGAACTTAGAAGATTGAACAAATGAGTTAGGTTATATCTTAAAAGGGTTTAACAATATCAAGAGAATGATGCTAACGAAGAGACTCATGGAGAGAGGCATTAGAATTGTGAATGAAGTGAAAGAGTGAGAGAGAGAATGATGCTAATTATTTTAGTGATGTTTTATGATTATTTTTTGTGAATCAATATCAAGAGAATGATATTAATATAATGACAAAATAATTATACGATAAAGTATTAAATAATTTTTTTTTGAATAAATTCAACATCATTGGAAGTTGATAATCTTTGATAGTAATCATGTTTGGTATTATGGCTCAATGCAATAAAGATTGTAAACTAATTATTGAATGTAATATTTATAACTAGCTAGTATTGAATAAACATAAAAATATTTTTTTTTTAAACTTTAATAGGACATGGAAGATGTGGAATAAGACTAAGGGCATCCTCATTCGAAAGCTTGTATGAGATAGTGTTATAGTATTTGTAAGTAAATATTAATAATAAATATATGAATTTAATAATTTGTATGATTGAATAATAAAAATGTTTGAATTAATAAATATGTATATATTTTTTTTAAGGTTGTACAATAACAAGATCAAGCTATTCATTGTTATTAATTTTGAAATGAAGTTATGCATTGTTATTAATTTTGAAATTTATAAATGAGATCATCTCAAACATTAACATGTCAATTAAAGATGTAATTTTTTTTAACTAATATACTCTTTTAATATATAAGTTATTTTTTAATGAATTTATGATTTAAATAATAGTTTGAATTTAAATATATGTTCTTTTGTTTGAGTAAAACGGGTTACGATATATAAACTTTTGAAAATTTATAAGATGAATGGTCAGAATACATGCTCCAGATTATAAAATTATAAGAAGAATCATCATAAGAAATTTTTGATTATATTATGGAATAGCATACGTATCATTATTATTATGTGCTTATCTTGTAAATAATAACACATATAATAATAGATATATGCAATTTCATATTTAATATGCCATGCATATGTATATTTGCTTATATTTAATGATATTGTAATTAAGTTAGATTTATATACATGCATTATATGTATGCTATTTGTTGTTATAAGTTGGTTTTGAAGTTTAATATCTAGTTTTTTTTAACTTTATAATGAATAAAAGGTTTTAAAAACCCTTTTAAACATATTCTTATCATTTTTTACTGTTATGTGATTTAGAACGTGTAGGGGTTATCAAAAAATAACTAAAAATAGGTTTAAGGGTTATGTTATTTTAAGTTAGTTATACTTATAATTGATTAAAAAATTTAAGTCATTTTGTTTTAAGTTGGTTAAATATCAATTTAAAAACCCTTTTGTTGTAATAGTGAACTAATATTAGAAAAAAATCAAAAATATATTTAAGGGTTATATCAATTATACATATTAATTAACTTAAAATTTTAGTTCGTTTCATTTAAGTAGATTAAAAATCTACTTAAAAGCCTTTTGTTATAATAATGAACTATTCTAATACGTTTTCTAACAATATTATTTACTCTAAGTTATTTGACAATCTGTTGAATAAGTAGCATATTAGAATCTAAATTAATTTTCTTGTGATAATTGCAAATATACTAATCGGTAGAGATTTAGCTAACTCAATAAGTAGAATGAAGTATTATCCCAAAAAGAAAGGAAATAATATATTATAAAGACCACTCATTTGGTCCCTTGTATGAGAAACAAGTGATACTACTATTGTAGGTTAGGCATGTGAGTGATTAAGTAAGATTTTTCTTGTCAACTAGGTTAGACAATGCATGAATTAAAGACGATACCTACCATATCACAAGTTGCATTGAGTGGTAAGCTTGATATGGTGAATGGAAAACACTTCATAGTTGCATGTAATTTCCTCTTTAATAACTTTAATTTTTTTTTAATTTCATAGGGTGAAGGATAGTAAAATGATACTAACTATAAGAAAAATATGTAAAAAATTATTAAATTTTAAATGGTGCACTATAAATCTACTAATTAAGAAAAAAATATGCCATAAGTTTAAAAATAAAAAAAATATCAAAAATAGAGCATATGAATACACATGTGAGTATTTTTTTGAGTAATTTAGAAAATATGAAATTGGATAGGTTTGAACACATAAGAATTTATTTATAAATACATAGTAACTTAAAAAATTATGCATATATGTATTTATGTATTTAATTTTTAACATTTTTTTTCATTTTTGAACTTCTAATATATTTTTTTGATAATTAATGGACTTGTAATTCCTTACTCAAAAAATTAATGAATTTTTATATATTTTTATCATAGTTAATACTAATATTATATAAGAGAATGAACATATGCAAATGTTGTATTGTAATTGTTTTAGATGAATATTGCTGCTAAAATGAGGAATATAAATCTTATACCTTTAGATTTAAAACATATTTGAATTAATTAAGAATAAATAATAAATATATATCAATATATTTTATTTTATATTTTTAGGAGAGTATTATTGAAGTGAAAAATAGATTAATCTTTTTTTGTCAAAATATAAAAAAAATTGTGATAATTTAAAAATATTGAGTCAAAATGTAATATTTTTATTTACTCCGTATTATAAAGATATATTAAGAAATTTTAATTTTATAAAATTTTCACAATTTTTAAAATATCAGTCGCATCATCGCCTTTTTTTCCTCTCTATTTATGTAAAATTTAAATGTCAATATTTTTAAAAATCTCAAGATTTTATTAATTCACAAAAATGATTTTTTATTACAATGGAAGTGAGTGATGGTGGTAGGGTGACCTTGGATTTTCGTTTGCTTATATATATATATATATTTGGTGGTTGGGGAATGGACAAGTATAAAGGAAAGAGATATGAAAATAGATACCATGGGTTTTATATTTGATTATTATTAAGTATTATACTTATATTATAATTATAATTAAAGTTAAATTTTTATTAGATATATTTAAGTGAATATGATTGTAATTACTAATAATATTACGATACATCAATTATAATTTATTATAAATTTATGATAAATAGATTTTTTTAGTATATTTTTGATAGTTAAGTGCTTTTTTTTTTAACAAAAGAAAAATCTAAAAAACGGTGTGGGGCTTCTTCATATTCCTTTTACATTTAGGGATTGAACATTGATGTATGTATGTGTACAATAGGAGAAGTGCATTTAAACCACTTGTAATTGTACTTACATTGGGTGCTATTGTTATGTAGACTAAAATGAAAAGGGTGAGCTCAGTTCCTCCCAAAAAGTCTTCTTGATAACACTACCTTTAGGGAAAGGACTTTGATTCATATCTAACAAGTATGGTGGAAACTCTAATATTTTAAAGAAAAATGATATATATCATAAATTTAAAGTATATTTTAAATCATGTACATAGTAATATTATTAATAAATAAAATTGTACTATAAAATTATATCTAATAAAAAAACTATTATTTTAATTAAAATTATGATACATGTGTGACATAATAGTATACTATTAAAAATATTTTGTTAATTTTAAGAAAAACTCTAAGAGTATGTTTGATCATAGAATTGAAATTATCAATTGTTTAAGAACAATAAAAAATATGAATAATTCATATTTTTTTGTTGGCTAGTTATCATGGAATAAAAAAAATTAATAAATTTTATTTAATTTTCACAAAATATCCTTTATATCTAAAAATATAGATACTTTTATAAATAATTAAGAGATGTTTTTTTCTATAAATATATATTACAATCGCATTTCCTTGAGAGAATGAATAGATGTTTTTCTCATTTAATAAAAAAAAATATTTTTTTATCTCAAAAAATAGGTATTAAAATTCCTAGCTTTTGAAAGTTAAAACAAAGAAATGAATAGGAATATTAATTTTTTGTTTTGCTAATGTTATTTTCGAGCATTCATATTTAAAAATTAATGAATAATAAACACAATTTGGTACGTACAAATAAAATTACTACTATTTTAAAAAAAAAATTATGTGGTTCCTAATATGTAAAATATATAAAATGAATTGATTTAAAGGTAAAATTTCCACATTTATTTTAAGTCCCGTAAAACATTTTTCCTCATATGATGTTTTATGGGAAAAAGAAGAAAGTACAGTTCTTTTAAGGCATAAGATATCGTTGAGAAAGGAAATAAGGTTTCTTTTTTAGAAAAGTACATAACATATAACTTATATTTAAATTTATATAATTATATTTAATAAAAATTATTATATTAATTATAATTATGATATATAAATAAATAAATAAATGAAATGCCTTCAGTTTACATATGAGACGCTGTCCTCTACTGCTTTAACAAAGTCATGCGAATATCACATGACACAACTGAAAGCCCATGATTGAAATTCAGGATATGAATGATCCTAGAGAACAGTGAAATGAACTCGAAACAACCAATAACTATGTGGATGATGATGTGAGTGACAGTCTTCGGAACTTGTATCGTGCATGATGACTGATGAGTCAATATCGACAATCAAAATACACAACGTATACCAAATCGGTAAGCGAACTATTTATGGTAAGTAGTGCCATCAAACTTGAGTCGTACCTCATTTGGCAATTCACTTTAACAAGCAAGCAAGCACTCACCATAATCATCTCATAATACTCTAGTAACCATTATAACTGAGAAAATTTTAAAGTAATGCCTCAATTCAAACATAAACTCAAACTCAAATCTCAGTGTCATGAACTTCACCATTACCACTAGCCCAACAACATGCATCATTGAGGTTTCATGTGGCCCCTCATGAGCAGGTCAAAAGAGTGGGGCCATCCTGCCTGTACTCATAACACCAATACTAGTGCACTTCATACTCTGACCACATCTCTCCACTTAAGATTTGGCATCTATTCCATGTGCTCTCAAAGTGCTTCCTCTAAATCATGACCCCAAAAAAGAAAAAGAAAGTGCTACCTGAAAATACAAATAGAACATGCATGATATGCTAAAGGCCTTCATATGAACAACTTCCATCAATCTCTTTGGTGTCTTACCTGTTCATACTCATTTTCATCATCTGTACCAAGTCATTTGACTATACAGACATGGAAGGCAATTGAACATAGACTAGCCAAACACACAGGTAAACTATTATCAATCACTTCAAACAGAAGCTCAATATAGATAAGTTATATTGTGCATTTAAGAGAAGTCAAGGTTTTATAATGTAGATACATTATAAAGCTCAAGATATTTTCATTTGACAAAAGGAACTGTGATTGAGAGATTAACAGTGTATCACCTAGTAAAAGACATAGAAACTAAAGAAACAAGTAAACTATGAAAGTTAAGATTGCCAGCAGAAGAACACCATAACCTCTAAGAATAATATAAAAAATAATTATTTTTATTCCAATTTCTAATCCAGCAGCACGAGGTCCTACAGGATATATCTAATCTTTACAGCCCCAAAATGTATTGTTGCACCTAATCATAGCAATCCTCCGGTCTTTTCAAGTACCTGCAACAAAGCAGTAGGTGTATATACCATGAGAATTGAGAAAAATAATGAGAAATATGTTATGATTGATTAAAAATAATATTAGGTTTGTTAGTCAAAATAAGAGGTGTTTAATTTAGAAGAAAATTCATGGAAGGTGGCTTACCATATTGTCAAAAATGAAGGTACTTAACCTTGTTTGAATAAAAATAGGAAAATTAGGTAGCTTAATTTTGTTGAATGAAAAAATGTTTGGCATATGAAATGGGAACTTGAAGGCTATAAATATGGTTTCATTTTTTCATTGTTAATCATCCCAAAAATAGAGAAAAATTTATATGAGAAGTTTTTGAGTGAGAATTTTGTAGAAAAATTCTCTTGGGCTTGTAATTGTTCTTGTCTTTTGGGTGTGTGAGAAAATCATTTAGAGTGTGATTGTAACAATTTTTCACATAGTAAATTTCTTTCTCTAGTTGTCTTTTGACAACGAAAGTGGTTTTTTTCCAATTTGGAGTTTCCACTATAATTTTTGTGTTGTGTATTCTCTATTTCTCTGTTATTTGATATTCTGTTAAGGAGGATCTTAGGAGGAGGAGGAATTTATGATTATACCATTTGATCCAAATTTCTTAACAATTGGTATCAAAGCCAATTTCAAAGAAAGAAGGAGAAATGTCAGGAGTCAAGATTGATATTGAGAAATTTGATGGGAGAATCAATTTTAGCTTGTGTCAAGTAGAAGTCAAAGATTTTTTGATCCAATACGGGTTACACAAGACGTTAAAGGGGAAACCAGCCTTTACCTCAGCAGCGGAAACAAATGCAGAGAAAAACTTCTTTAATGATAACTATGTCCATTCTTGATGAGTAGCTCACACGCTTGCTTACCATCTGGAGCAACAAACATATGTTCTGGAGAAGTTGATGGATTTGTTTCCAGATAACCTCCATGGCCTTCAATCAACCAATCCAACAGAAATGATGCACATCCTTCCAACATAGGATATGCCTTATTTTTTAGAAATTCCTAATTAAGTACAATTATTAGCAGTCATTTACAAAAGATCAAATTCAAATTTGATGGCATAAGTTACATTTTTAAAATATTTATAGTAGCCAAAAAATTGATATTCCATGGGCATGCGACTGCTTCTAGGCCCGCTAAAGATTCATTAATACCTATCCTAGTCATTTAGGCATTTCCCAACTCTACTCCACTTAGTAAGTTCTACACACCCGTTGTTTGTCTCTCCAATATTTGAAGTAGAACACAACACTATATGACCTACTAGTAACAGCCAAAAGAAAAAATTATTATAAATCACCCAATTCTTAAATGTAGGATTTGTTTGGTAAAAAAAAATGAAGAGACACAACTTAAATATGTACCTCTTCATTCGCAAGTTAAATAAACTCTAATCAAAGATCCACATTCCAAAAATAAGTCAATCAGCACTTGAGAATGGCGAATGAAAAATTAGTGTGGATAGAAAAGTTAAGACATTGTGGTTGTGTTTGTTAATAAAATAGCAGGGGTTCACTTTGTCCATGGTGTAAGTATAATGCTCCCATAGATGAGTACAGAGCCAAGCTCCTCCCATAGGCCTAAGAACCCAAACAGCTTCACCTCAATCAGGTGAAGTTTTGGCCATATATCAGATACTTGATGTAAAACCCAACCACCAGCTTTATAGTTCACCTGAAACACGGTGAGCATATAAGAATTGTGCACAGGTAATGCATAAATTATTAAATGAAAGAGAAGTAATCAAAGTTTTTGCAAATATTATGATGACTTTGGACTGCTGATGCTTCATCACATGATAAACATAAAATATAGAAGCACTGACTCACAAATCTAGTTGGTTATTGCCAATTCGAGGATTTATTCATCTTACTGTCAATGAATGCGAACTTTGGAAAGAGTTCCATGGTTTTTCATGTTTGTCAAATCTACATAGAATGCTATGCATCAAGCATAAATTCATCAAAATGGTACAGCTTGTAGCAAATCACAACCATTTTGAATGTCTCATGCTAACTAAGAAACTATCTATATTTTCGAGTGCAACAAACGAGTTAAAAGCTTGCAACATAATAGTAAAGTGAAAACTAAGTTTCTTACTTTTGCAGTTTTACTACCATTTATGGACAGAGAAGACAGGTGATCCAATAAAGGCTTCAGGCATTCTTTGAGATTGCAAGAAAAAGAAAAAAGAATCAATAGAAAAATAAAGAATCGGAATTGGCCAATAATTCATCTGTAGATTAATGTTAAACTGAGGAGCACCACTGAAAGATAAGAAAAGTGGAATAAGTAACAACTATAAAGAAGCTGATGTAAAACTACCTTGCATTAAACGATGGAGAGGTAGAGGTTCAATGAGAACACTTGCTAAACTGTTGTACTTTCTAAGAAGATAAACGGAAAGGAAAGATACCGGGTCAAACAAAGGGGCATAGAGAGACATACTCCCAAGCAGGCTCAAGAACCTTGTTCCATATACCCTGCAGGTTTAAAACCTGAGTCCCGAGCCTTGAACAGGATATAAGTAGATATCGATCATACTGGAACAAGAGCTCAACCAACGAAGGGTCTTCATCAATTTGAAAAGCTTTCACCCTTTCTGCAATTGAGAGAGATACACCATCACTTTCCCTGAAACCTGAGTCAATTATAGAAGCGGGAAGTTTCATTTCCAAAATCCCATCCCTCGAAATGCCCTTGGAGCTCTTTGAGAGTTGTAACGAGACGCAATGGAAAAGATTTTGATAGTCATCCAGATGACGTGCATAAAGATCGGAACCCCAAATTCCGAACTCTTTCTTTCCTTTCATTTCAGATTCCTTAAGAATTACCATAACAGATAATAGTGTGTGATTACAATATAAATGGATTAAATATACAAAACTAAGAAAGCCAGACCTTACATACCAAATGCAGCAAAAAATATCACATTGAAACTACAAACACCAAATGGATGAAAATAAAGCATAATCCAAAAATCAAAGCACATGGAAAATAACTATAAGAATGTCGATATTAGTTTTGTATAAAATCAAGGCATTGCGTCTTTTTAAGAAAACTCTAACATTAACCAACCCAATAAATTTAAAATTATACCAGATAAATATATTTTTCTCCACATTCAAATTCATTGTGCATAGTTTTTACAAAAATAAAAAATAAAAAATTTCTTGTACCTAATTGTCGTTTGATTTAAAAAGTTTATTTGATCAAGACAATAACAAAAATCATTTGAATTTATTATTTGCATTTGTGATAGGAATATATTAATAACTACATGTAAAATCATTAGTACAAAATGTATTGAACTTTTTTTTAAATAAATAAATAAATGGATTGGACTCTCGCGACTTGAAGACTATTATTTAAATAATTATAAGATAGGAAAAAACGAGATTTTGCATTAAAATTTTAAATATTTTTACGATAATCGAATTTATTATTAACAAAAAAATTTAATATTAATTATTTATTAAATAGTTAAAACTATTTAAAACTACATTCAATCTAAAACAAACACTATTTGAACGAGTTCTTATATTTGTATGTATTTTGAGTAGTGTTTTGTTATATTTTAAAACAAATTCATGTTTATGTTGCACAATTAATGATATATTACATCTACTTATTCTCATATATTTTTACATAGATTAAAACTTGACACAGAATTAAATTGCATTTATTATGCAATCATTTGTTGTTATTTTGTTGTTATCGTGCTCTTAACATGAGTGATATTTGTTGCAAGTCACATTAGAATATTTAACAAAATGGCTTCAATATTGTATTAAATTTATGAGTAATTTGATTACTTATCTTGTAAATTGATATATACATATGTCTAAATCCTTAAGTCCAATCCAACTAATAATTCAAATAGTCAAAAAGGAATTGTTTGTACACACTCGTAGTAGGGACTCACATATGCCTGCAAGCTTTAGTGTTGTAAGGTCAATCTCAAGTCTGAGCTATAGGGTGGTCAACCTTGAACTGTAAACATATTTTCTTTTACTTTTATATCTCTATGACATGTTGTGACATATATATCCTGTGTAATTAACACGTGTACATGTAATATTTTATATATATACGGACCTCATGAAAGAGCCACACATTCTCACATAATTCTTTGACTTCTCTTTAGTTTCTCTTTCTGTAAATCATATCAATCCTAACAATTTGGCATCCATGGTGGGGTAGATTTGAAGGTCGAGCCTTAGCTTCTGACCCTATATACTTTTAAGGATTCATCCTAAATTCTGAAAGAGATTTAAAGAGACAAAACACCTATTCCACTTACCCCAGAATCACAATCATTATTGTAGGAACACAAGCTAAAGGACGATTGAGACTAGCAAATAAAGAGGCAGTGCCAACACAGGACAACATCTTTCCAACCGGTGATGAGGTCATAATAGAAATTGACCCCCATCATGAGTTAGCACGTAAACTTCTTGAACTAAGGATGGAAAGAGACTAGGCGAGAAAACAATACATTACGATCACAGTCAGGTCTGGAAGCCTCCGAAGGTCGAATTGCTAACCTAGTTGGTGGAAACAGACCATATCGTGTTGTGCCTGAGCGATCTAGGTCGAGTACGAGGATAAGGGTAACCCTTATTTCGGTTCGATGGGACTCGGACATGAGTAGTGTTTGTAGGAAAGAATAGAGAATGATGATCCATCTGCCAAGTTCAATGCTCCCAAGTGCCTGAACTATCAAGAGACTAAAGACTCAATTACTTATGTGCAACACTTCCAGATAGCTATAGCCCTTGTGAGCCTCACGTAGGGCACAAGAGATGCTATGATGTGTAAAATGTTCGCTGCCACCCTCTGTGACGGTGCCCAGAAGTGGTTCAATAACCTAGCACCTTGTACCATCACCTCATTTTCATAGTTTTCCAAGTTTTTTATCACCAATTATGCCTACAACAAGCCACTAAGGAAGAAGTCGCACCACCTCTTCTTAATCTTCAGAGAAGAGGTGAGTCTACCAAAGAATATATGAAAGGATTCAGAGAAGAAAAGCTAGAGATCTCTGACTGCCCAAGCACTATTGCAATAGAGGCCTTTAGGTGGGTCTTCTAAGGGATTTCAAATTATTCGTAGGACTAACCAAGATGGTGCCTCACACTTTAGAGGAAGCATATGGAAAGGTAGGGAACCTCATCAATCTTAAAAAAAGATTTGGGTCTGGTTAAGGCCAACCAGGATAGTAGGATCAACAAAAATAAGAATTTCGTGCAAAAAAATGAGGCAAGTAGCCAATGGTCTGAGAATAGGGAAAAAAGGTCAAGGGGCTACCCTTGAGAGTAAGTTTGGCCCAAGAAGTATTATGAATAGAGGAGGAGCCGAATGTCAGATGGCCCCTAAAAATAATGGCTTCCCTTAGGGACACATCTATATGGTATGCCTTTCATAAGGATGTGGGTTATAAGATGAGAGATTGCAAACACCTCAAGAAAAGAGATAAAAGACTTGTTATCTAGAAGATATTTAAAGGATTTTATAGAGAGCAACAACGGAGGAAGAAATTACCAAATTGGACGTGAAATGTCAAAGCCTCCGCTCCATAAAGTAGCGAGAGAGAAACCCCACAACGAGCCCAATATTAGGACCATCCATACCATACATGGAAGACCAGGGATCAGTAAGACCTCCAGTAACTCGCACAAGAGATATGCCAGAGACTTACGAGGTTCCACGTATGTATACAATCTGAAAACAGTAAGGCCTCATATAGAGATCACCTTTTATTAAGAAGGAGGATACCTCATCTCATCATAAATATCTCTTGGTGATCTTTAAGGATATGGTCCTATAATGTTTGTTGGATCATGGTTGACACTGGTAGCTCGGTAGATCTTATTTTTCTGTCTACAACAATAGCCCTTGGTGTAAAAGAGATTAACATCCTAAGGAGGGAGCTACCCCTAGTGGGATTCAACAGTAGTACCACATATGCGGTTGGGACTGTGGTGCTACTTGATATGGCCTAAAGATCAATAGTAATGACCAATTTTGTGGTAATATATGTACCAACTCACTATAATATCATTTTGGATAAGCCATGGATACACAAGATGAAGACGGTCTCGTCCACCTTCCATCAAGTCATCAAATTTCCGACTGAGAAGGGTATGAAGGAAATAAGGGAAGACCAGGAGAAGGCCAGGATTTGCTACAATGTCACCATTAAAAAGGTCACTCCCAAGTAAAAACTATAGCATGGCCCTTTTCAAATGAGGCTAAGAGGTAAATTTCTAACATATCCTGTCAATTCAAATGAAGTACAAGACCTACCAATGAAAGACAAGGGGAAGAGTCAACTTTTAAAGCCGAGTATGAATTTAACAAGTGAGATGGATGAGAAATTTCCTTGATTCCTACAAGAAAACTCTGACGTCTTCGTATGGACCCCTGCAAACATGCCTGGGATCGACTCAGAGATCATAACCTATAGTTTAAATGTCGATCCAAAGGTTAGACCTGTTCAACAAAGAAAAAGAAAGTTCCTTAGGGAAAAGAATGATGTGATAAAAGGTTAGGTCACCACCTTTAAGGAGACGGAGATTATAAGGGATGTAAACTACCTTAATTGGTTGTCAAATATGGTGATGGTTAAAAAGGCATACCGGTCACCCTTATGTGTGTGGCCTTTATAGACTTAAACAAGGAATGCCCCAAAGATTATTTCCCCTTCCCAATATCGATCAAATAGTTGATGTCACTGCTAGTTTTGGATTAATGAGTTTTCTCGATGCATATTCTGGTTACCCTCATATCAGAATGCATCCAGATGACGAGGAGAAAGCATATTTCATCATTGAAGAATGGACCTTCTGCTTACTATAATTCCATTTGGGTTGAAGAATGTAGGGGCCACATATCAACACCTCGTCAACAAAATGTTTATCAATCAGTTGGGAAAAAAATTGGAGGCATATGTGGACGACATAGTAGTAAAGTTAGTAAAGTTAATAAACTATGTCAAAGACTTGAAGGAGATATTTTTCGTAATCCGAAGGTATGTTATGACACTTAACCTTGAGAAATGTGTCTTTGGTTTTGCTTCAGGAAAATGCTTAGGATACCTAATATCTTCCCGAAAGATTGAGGCCAACCTTGACAAGATACAAGCCCTGGTAAACATGAAGCTTTCTACCAATCTAAAAGGGATTCAACAACTGAACAAAAGAATAGTGGCACTGAACAGATTCATCTCCAAATGCATGGACAAGTATTTTCCATTCTTCCAAATGCTAAGGAATAACACAACAATTTTGAAGGACGAGGATTGTGACAGAGCTTTTGAATAAATCAAACAGTATTGGAGCAAACCTTCTATCCAGGTCAACCCTCTCCTAGCCAAAATAAATAAGGTCCAACATCGTCTACTACATCAGCCAAATCCTAACATACACCCAAAGGTAGGTACCCAATGATAGACAAATTGGCATTTACCTTGAAAATTAGTACTTGGAAGTTTAGATATTATTTTGGCTTGCATACAGTGGTAGTAATCCCCTCTCAACCACTTAAGAATGTATTGATGAGGATAGAATTAACAAGGAGATTGACACAAATTGACATAGATCTGAGAGAGTACGATATCAAGTATATGGCTAGAACTACGATCAAGGGACATACATTGGTCGAGTTTGTGGTTGAGTTAAGTGAGAAACCAGAAGTCACCAGTAATAGGGCACAAGAAGAGGTATGTGGCATGGATCAAAAAGAGAAGCCGACCTGAAAAATTCAATGGTGCTAGGCTATGAGTGGTCATAGTTGATCATGATGAAAATTGTTTCGAGTTTGCCGCCAGGTTAGATTTCTAGGCAACTAATAATGTTGCAGAGTATGAGGCGACTATATTCGGGGCTATAATGACAAAGAAGCTCAAAGCATATAAAATCACCTTACATATCGACTCACGATTGGTGGTCAACCAGTACTTAGGGATGTTTGAGGCTAAGGATAGCAATATGAGGAAATATTTGAAGAGGTTAAGAAAAGAGTGCTTAAATTTTTTTAACTTCGAGATCAAGAAAATAGCAAGGAATAAGAATGGTCACTCCCATACTTTTGTCACGATAGCCTCTATGTGAAAAGCCAACCACACTCGGGTGGTGTCATTAACGATCCTCATATAAGCAAGTTTGGAGGAGGTCAAAAAAATAGTCGAGAGCATGGATGTCCCTACTAATCCATAGTTCACCTTGATCTTTGACTTCCTGAAAAGAAGAGACCTACCCAAGGATCAAAAACTTGCAAAGGAAATCAAGACCAAGGTAAGACAATATCTGATTGAAGGAAACAAATTATACATAAGGACCACACTCAGACCTGGGCTCTTGTGCATAGCTAGGGAAGGATCTGATAGAGTAATGTTTGAAGCCCATGAAAGAGAATGTGATACTCATTCGAGTGGAGAGAGATTATCTCAATGAATTATGAGGCAGAGGTACTATTGGCTCACTATGCTAACAGATTGCACAAGGTACACCTAAGACTGTGATAAGTGTCAAAGGTTTGCCCCATTGTCACACACACCTCCAAACACCATGACATGGGTAGTTAGCCCCTGACCCTTCTATAAGTGGGGACTCGATATAGTATTACCTCTACCCTAAGCTAGGGACCAAAAGAATTTTTAATTAATGGCCATCAATTATTTTCTCAAATAGATTAAGGCTGAGCCTTTGGGAAGAATACAGAAGGAGGAAGTGATTTTATTTATTTGAAAATCTATAATTTGGCACTTCAGCATGCACGAGGAATTCGTTACCGATAACAAAAGACAATTTACAGGTCGTAACATCAAGGAGTTCGTCATCAAATACAACATCAAGACATGTTATTTAATGCCATATTATTCCCAAACCAATGGTCAGGCAGAGTCTTCTAATAAGTTAATAATCAACCTACTAAAGAAAAAGTTAGAGGGTGAAAAATATAGATGGGTTGAAGAGCTTCTTAGGGCATCATAGGTTGTTAGGACTAGCCCTTAAGGAAACATTAACGAGACACCTTTCTCACTAGTATATGTGAGTGAGGTTATGATACCAACTCAGGTTACAGTGCCCACAATGAGATCATCCCTAACAGAGGAGCAGAATGTAGTAAGTAGAGTAATCGAACTGACCCTTGTAGAGGAAAAAAAGGGATAAGGCCTTGAGGAGGATAACCAAGCAAAAAAGAAAATATTAGATTATTACAACAAGGCCATTCATTTCAAAGCTTTTGCCATAGGCGATTGAGTTCTCAGAAGGGTTTTCCCTAATAAGAAATAATATATGACTGGAAATTTGGATGCAACTTGGAAAGACCCCTACCAAATAGTCGAGAGGACGCTAGAGGGGACTACTTATTGAGAAGCATCAAATGAGCTACAGATGGCATAAGTTAGAATGCTCGAAACTTAAAAAAATATCACTTTTGATGTACCATTTACTATTTTCATGTACCAACTCTATATATATGAAGTAATTTCTTTCAAGAAATGGCTCTTTCCTCAAACATATATGTCATGAGTTGATCACCTTGGTCATAAGCTAGGTAGAATGCTTTGACACCAAAGTGAGAGTTAATCACCTCGGTCATAGACCAGGTAGAATGCTCTTCCCCAAACCTGCATGTCACGAGTCGATTACCTTGATCAGAAACCAGGTAGAACACTCTAACACCAAAGTAAGAATTAATCACCTCATTCATAAACCAAGTAGAACGCTCTCCCCTAAACATGTATGTCATAAGTTGATCACCTTAGTCAGGAACCAGGTAGAAATTATCTAACATCGAAGTGAGAGTTGATCACCTTAGTCATAAACCAAGTAGAATGCTTTCCCCAAACATCCATGTCACGAGTTGATCACCTCGGTTAGGAACTAGGTAGAATACTTTGACACCAAAGTGAGAGTTGATCACCTCAATCAGGAACTAGGTAGAATGTTCTAGCACCAAAGTGAGAGTTGATCACCTCGGTCATAGACCAAGTATAACACTCTCTTCCAAACATGCATGTCACGAGTTGATCACCTTAGTCATAGACCAAGTAGAACGCTCTCTCCCAAAATTTCATGTCACGAGTTGATCACCTTAGTTAAGAACCAGGTAAAACACTCTAACATTGAAGAAAATGTTGATCACCTCGGTTGTGGACTAGGTAGAGAGATTTCCACAAACCTACATGTCACGATTTGATCACCTCGATCACAAACCAGGTAGAATGCTCTGACACTAAAGTAAGAGTCGATCAGAACCACTGGTTTATTGTATCAACCAAACCTTACCAGTTCATCTTTTCAAATAAAATACATTTGAAAAAATAAAACATTTTTTATTAAACATTAGTCTCATGCCACAACTGCATTCTATTGCAAGCATTTTTATTGATCGAGCTTACAACACTTGTAAAGTTTATTAATACATAACCCAACCTCACAAAGCATTACAAATTCCTCAAATGCTTGGTCACATGACTGGTGTCTAGGTCATCAGTTTTCTCTACTAATGGAAATAACTTTGGCTTGAATCTTGATAATTTTCTTATGAGCATTTTCCATTGTTTTAGAGGGGTTCAAACTTGACGAAAACACAGAATGTTCTGATTCCTCAGCAATACCTATCACCTTTGAGGAAAACCTTTTTTATACCAATTCATGTAGAGGTTTGCCTAATGGGACTCCTTATTCATAAGTGAAGCTATCTTAATTATGGTCCTTCTATCTTAAGCTTGAGTTTGGGATAATTGCTTCTTAAAAAAAGTAAGCTCACACTTGGTCTCTTTATAAAGGGAGATATTATCCTAGAGCCTAAATAGCTCAATTTTTAATCTTCTTGCCTCAGCCTTGAGCCTACTGTTCTCCAATTTCAAGACGTGGGATAAATATCTATTTGATCGGTCGAAATCTATAAGGTTCGAGCAAGAAATATGTAGAAAGAGTTGGCAACTATTTCAAACAAAATAGGATGTTTAAAGTTTACAAGTTCCCTTGACCCCCTTTTATAGGAGAGGACATAAAATGAAATTTTGTGACACATGTCCTAAAAACAAGGAGTTAGGTCAACATCATAAATAAATACTAAAAATGATATAAATACACGCATACACACAATACAAGTTGTTTGCAAAACCAACTGATTTTCATTAATAATGGAAAGTTACGAGGTGAGCCCGCGACCATACAATTAGGAGTGACATTGATGAATTTATGGAAGTAGAGTCATCATTGCACTTTTTATTTAATATTTACTCGTTTTATTCAATAAGTAGTATTTATGGAGTTAAAAATATTAAAATATAATTTTTTTAATAAAAATATAATTTTCAATTTTTTTTGGGATTTTTTGAGAATTTTTATGGATTTTTTATGACTTTTTAACGTAGGATGAATCAAGAGTTTCCATGTAGATGCCACACAAGCAGGAGAGTTAACACAACAAGCCAAGTGGACGCCATGTAGCGGAGAGGACCAATCGCACAACGCTGCGTGTAACGTGTGATGTAGTGCCATATCACATGTCAACATGACATTCATTCCGAGTTCGTCGCTTGGTCAACGCGTTTAACATATGTCATTGCCTAATTTTTCCATTCTATCCACCCGTACAACACGCAAGACAAAACCGTGAATCATGTTACAATACATGGTACTAACTCAACATGCGTTGACTATACCAATCCTTCCTTGTCACTCATCGCGCTCTAATTCGCCTACTGAATTTCGCATGCCACATGTCTTTTCCTTATTGGTTGGCATTGTTAATTTTCCTATTTTTCATCCTAAGGAAAGGATTCAATAACTACTTAGCCAAAATCAAGGAACTATTCGTATGTTCTTGAATAGAAGTAAGGAGTTCCAATCTTTGCTAATTTTGTCAACGTCTAATTGTTTTAAAATAGGCACATTCAACGATGGAAAATATTCCAATGTGATAAAAGAATCAATTCAAAGATATCCTAAGCCCTTGATCTGAAGCTAATCTGAAAATTTAGATTCCACCTAAGCTATATTTCCTCTTTTATAAGTTCTTGAAGCTAAAAAGAGAGAAAAATGTAGAAAAATTCAATAGGAGATATAATTTTGGTGAATATTAAAGACGAGATTGGTACTATAATTCAAAGGATTGATTGTATTTCTTATTTTACTATTTTATTTATCAATTTTTATGTCTTTCTTTATGAAAAATATGACTTTTATGAATAAAATTATATCTAGTTAAATTATTAATCTAGGGGTCTTATGAACTCAAATTTCACCATGTAATAATCTAATATTTTATTCCAATTATGATTTTAATTTAATTATATTATTTAATTTGATTTAATTTTTATGCTATAAATTATTTGGCCAATAATTGATCTATAGAGGCAATTAAGTAAATGTGAGAAAATTATTTAATTGTTTGTATTGATTAAATAACATACATAGTTTCTAATAATAGATTTATGATTCTTATGTATACGATCTATAATTGATGAACTTAATGAGTAATATATAATTTAATTGACATGTGAGTGTGATTAGGTTAATTATTTTATAGTGTGTGGTTTACTTGAGAGAGAAATACATGTTCAGTTAGATTTAATTGATAATTATATTAGAGGGAGTTTAGTAATTCATATGTTTAAAAAATTGGGGGATTAAATACTCTTAGATTTTTCTCATATATCTTATTAGCTGCAAAATATGATTTAATTAATTATTGTTATTTATTTTTAGTTATTTTAATTTTGTTTCCTTAAAATATAAAAACAAAAAAAATTGATTTTTATTTTTTTGTTTTAAAAATTAATTTCTAATAACATAATCTATGTTGGAGCGATATTTTCTTATCATTATTTTACTTGTTGCGATATGTATACTTATTCAATGAACATAATTTGTGTTTAATCAGGTGACGAGCTTAAAAGATGTGGAAGAGACATATAAAGGCTTTAGGTCTACATGCATAGAAGGCTCATTCTAGTGCAAGTATCAAAGATCCCCGATCTTACCTTCTTTATCATCCACCTTGGGCCCGTCACTACTCTTACCAGAGTCCAAGCCCGAGCCCTCTTCCTCACCCTCATCTTGGGATTGAGTGGGCAGATACTGAGGAGTCACTGAGATGTCCAAAATCTGATAGTTTTACTCCCATCAGGTTTCTTTTCTTGGAATCTTTCTTGAAGGAATCCATAGCCAACTTGTACCCTATCTCAACGCTCGAAGAGAGCTATTCGGTCATTGTATCAAGCTCATATTTTGCATTATCCTCTATTTTAGCTAGCCTGTAACTATAGGCTTCTACCTTAGCCATGACCTTTTTCTAGGCCTCCTCAAACTCAACCTTGGCTTTTCTCTAGGCCTCTTCGAGCTTTGCGAAGAGCCTCGAGTTCTAATTTAGCTCGACAATGGCCTTAGTCAGCTTTTCCTCTTTGTCAATGGCCTCACCTTCCCACTTGTTAGCCTACGCCAACGACACCACGTTTTTGGCTCTAGTCGAAGCATGGATCCCTTTTTCAAGTATAGGATTATGCTTTAAACTTTCTACACCTCGAGCTCTGTTAAGTCCTTGAAGGATCTGCACTTGAAAACAAGAAAAACGATGTGAGGTTAAAAAAAAGAAAGAAAGAGAGGTTGATTGACACACCTGGTAGAAAAGGCGATTGATCACGACTTCAAAGCCCATGTCCTCACACATGGCATCGTACTGCCTCTCGTGTGCCATTAAGGGAAGGTGGTACACGTAGTGGTCCAACTTCTATAGTGCTAGGCCTCGGTACAATGCCACCCCATAAATGTCTATGGTGAGATCGTCAATCACACCCTTCCTTTTCCTTGAATCCCTAGAAGGACAAGCACGCGCTTGTGAACCTGAAATAGATGGTGGAGAGGTGTGTCGATTCGAGGACGTTGGTGAATGCTCGATGACATTCAAAGGCATCGATCCAAGGATAAGCTCGTCAATGGTTGCCTTTCTTTTTTCCTTTTCGATGAGGTGGGAGGCCTTCCGGCACAGAGGATTTACTTCTTTTCTTCCTTTTGGAGAAGCCCTCCTCTTTTGAGGGATGCGTAGTTTTTTGTGAGCTCACCCCCTAAGGAGCAACTTTACTCTTAAGTTGCGCCAATAGATCATCAAGATTGAACTCCATGGTATTTGCAAAAACAAGGGCAATGAGGTGTTTGTGTTTAAAGGGTCGAGTGATGAGTGCTTAAAAAGTACTAAAATTACCATTATTTTATGTACTTTAATTGATTAAAAATATTTATATTTATATGATTTTATCATATTTTTATATAAATTTGTCTTTTCGGAATCAAAGTATTTTTATTATTTTTCAGGTAATTTCGCTTCAAAAAAATAACTTAAAGACTCAAAGAAAAATATTGGAGGCAATACATCACAAGTATATTGAGAAAATAAATTAGGAAAAGTAAAAAAGATGTAAAAATTGGACAAAATGGGTCAAAAAGGAAAAAATTGTGCGTGCAACGCACCCAGCCGCACCGAGAAATGCACGCAGTGCGCTACACCATGTCGAGTATCCGCATGTGCATTTACGTGCAATGCTTGAACAACACCAAACTCGCATGCACATTTACGCCCATCTGTCTAAACACGTGCGCACTGATGTGCCCAACCGAGCCCCATATGCCGAATTTGCACGTGCCACTACCTACATCAGCGCCTGTCCTTTCTACATCAACGATGATGTCAACGTCCACCTATTGAAGACCATTTTGAATATAGAAACTATGGGAATTTCAACAAGTGCAAGGAGGAAGAATTGGAAATAGGGGTAACTTCATCTCTATTTACAAAATATCACGAAATATGAAAAAGCTAAGGTCTAAAATGTAAATTTACCTACGGTCGAGTTTGAAATAAAAGAGGTAATGATTCTTTATACCGACAAGAAAATAAAGTATAAAACTGTTAGACTCGAGAAGATTTTTCCTAAAACCTGAGCAAGGAAGTTAGATGTCGAGTTGATTTCTTACCACAAAGTTGAAAATTTCTATAGTTTGAACTGAGATGACAAAGCTTTTTCTCTTGTGAAGTTTTTGTCTAATATGCATGAAATGATGAAAAAAAGGAGAGGCCACATCTCATCCTTATATATAGATGGATATTTTCTCTATTCAATCAACTAACAAACATGTATTAGGACGAGTCAAACGTTCCAAATTTGTTGCCCAATTGCAACTTTTTCACCCTTATTGAAGAACCGAGCTGGAAGAGTAAGGGGACTAAATATTTAGACATATAACTCGACCTTAAGTCCGATCCAGCTAATAGTCCAAGCCGTTTGAAAGGAATTGTCTATGCTTGTGCCCATAACCACACTCGTGGAAAGGACCCACTTACGCCCACAAGCTTTAATGTTGTAAGGTCTACCTCAAGCCCGAGCTATAGGTGGTCAACCTCGAGCTGTAAACATATTTTCTTTTACTTTTATACCCCTCTAACACGTTGTGACGTGTATACCCTATGTAATCGACACATACATGTATAATACTCTCTCTCTATATATATAAGCCTAATGAGAAAGCCACACATTCTCACACAATTCTTTGACTTCTCTTTAGTTTCTCAATCTATAAATCGAGTTAATCCTAACAAAATCATTTATTTTTAAAAAAATAATATATGATAATATATTTTTTAAAATAACAAATATAATATACTTAGAATTTATAAGTGTATAAAAATAGTATTTTTATTTAGGGTTTATATATGTTTATTTTTATTATTAAAAAATTTAACTTATATTTTATATTAAAAATCATTTAATTTAATACTATTTTATATTAATATAATATTATTTTTATTGTTATAAATATTTATTTTATATAATTTTTTTTTAAATATCTAGACATTATGAGATCATGTAAATAATTAAAAAAACATTAATTTAAGTATTTTTTAGATTAAATAATATTTTTTTATGATTTTCGTACAATGTAATAATTTGTCACTTAATTGTTTTTTTTAACAAATAGTCGATTAATAAATTTACAGTTCTAAATTGTCTCTATCACCCTTAATTTATTCCCGGACTTTTATTATACCTTTATTCTTTTAGCACTTACAAAGTCTTTGTACACTTTACAAGAAATTACGTCATGACAAAAAAAGTTTCATAAAGAATCAATCATTAATTTTTTTAGGCATTCATAATTTATACTATTATAAATTAACATTATAATAAAAAAATTATCAATTTTTTGAATACGTCAACAAATATAAAAAATGACACAATTACCACCCTAACACAGCTCGTATTTAAATTCTACTTAGCCTATTTAGTACCCACCAGTCTGTCACTACCCACAGTTTACAAGCTGTACCTCCACACTGCTCACAGTACTTCAATGTAATTTTTCTCGAAAAGTGTACTGGATTGTAATTTTGTAACCCGTCCAAAGAAACAAAGACAAACCTTCCACTGTAAAGTCCCAAGTCTCAACACGCCCAGTTGTTGTAGCTTTCACTAACCTCACAGTCTCTCCCTGTCTCTGTGTGTTGCGTGTGGAGGAACTTTCTCTTTTCGTCTTCACTGTCATGTTCGGACTTGTATTTCTTCTGGGTCTTTTATTGCTTCTAGCAATCCAGTTGATTCCTGTAATGGCTGGTACTTCTTATTTTCCCATTTTCCTTTTTCTCGTTCTAAACCTCGTCTACGCTTGTTAGCGTGTGCTTTTAATGAACTGTTTGTATTTTTGGTTTTCATTATAATTCTAGTTTCTGGATTCACATTCTAACTCCGGAAATGGGTTTTAGATTTTGAGGTCTTCGAGTGTTTTATGTATGGTTTTATTGGCGTTATAATCATGCTGAGATTTATTAATGTGGGATAAGAGTGTTTATTCTTTTACTGGTTATGGTGGTTTTATTATGCTTCTCTTTTCCCAACTTTGGTTCGTTTAAGTTTTAGCTCATGTTTGTTGTCTACATTTGTCTTCATTTTTGTTTTGCTTAATGGGTGTTTTTGAAATGTTATTTTATCTCTCAACTTTGGATTGCATAGCTGGTTTTGGAATAAAAAATTCAACTCTGTGTCTGGGTTCATTGGTCTAGACATTGTGTCCTCATTTTTAGGGTAATCATGTTTCTTCCCAGTTGAACTCTACGGCTGTGACATTTAATTGATTGGTATGTTGTATTTTCTTGGTCTAGGATCTTTGGGTTGCAACTGCTATGAGAATCTCACAAATTTTAAGACCTTCGTTCTGTTTGAAAGATTTAATTCAATTAACATCTTGTGGTTCTTTCACCTTCCGTGTCCCATCCAGCTTCATCCTGAGTCATTCCCCTGCAAGTCTACCTCTTTTTCCTTATCAACTCTTAGTCCTACTTTTGCAGATTGTCCATTAGATTTGAGAAGATCGAATATTACCTTGGCAGCCTCATTGTGCTCTGGAAATAGTGATAGAGGAAAATGTTGCCGCTACATAAATGCTTTTGTTGCTCTTTCTATTGCTCGCTATGCAAATGCAACACACAATCTTGGGGTTCCTTCAGATTTATCAGACATCTGCCTTAATTCCATTTCACAAACTTTTGAACTATATGGTGTTCCTCGGAATGTGACAGTTTTTTGTGCCTTTGGGACAAAGCTTCCGGTTAACTATGAGTGTAAGGGTCGAAAAACTGTCACAGAGATGCTGCAGTCCCCAAACTTTGTGGATGTGGCAACAAATTGCAAAGCATCATTGGCAGAGGAAAGCAATTGCCGGAAGTGTATAAATGCTGGCATCTTGTACCTTCACAATCTAGTTGGGGCCAAAAATAATATCACATTTACTACTTGTCGTGATGCAACTTTTACCGCAGTTGCTAGCCAAGTAGACGACGCTTCTGCTATTGACATTGCAAGCTGTTTTTTTGGAGTTCAGGGGCTTCGCATTTCTCCAGGTATGAATATAAGTACTGTGAAAGAATGCTATTTGTTTTCATGAAGTTTGACATTTTATTCTCTGTGTGAACTCATTTTTGTTAGTGATCATCAATATGTTTGTGAGTTCAATGTAATATCTTTGGTCCATGTGACAACTGACGATTCACAAGTCATGTAAAAGCCTTGTATATTGTAGTGATCCATCAGTGTAGTCCTTCACCAGTATACCTGTGTAGGCTGTATTTCTGATGCATATTAAGAATCCAGCAAAGGTGATCCTGAAGAAAAATCTGTTTGATAAAATAGCCACATGTAGTAGATTACAACATACATACATAATGGTGTATGCAGTTGAACAAAATTATGCTCATTTTAAGGACTCGAGAGATTCAGTACAGTTGATGTAGGATTTTGAGGTAGAAGAATACAAACATTTGAATCCATCAACAACCTAAATACATAACGAGTCCTCTTCATTGCTCCTTATTGACTCATTAAAAGTTGCAATATAAATAAAATTACTTAAAGGGTTACTTATTTTTCCTAATTCATTTCCAAAATTGATTGGTTGCTCCTTTTTGTTGGTTGGTTTTTATGGTCTTCCCCATCTAGTATCTGCTATAACATGGAATTTCTGTAAGTTCGATGCTTTTTAGCAACAATTTTTTGTTGTTGCAATTTTTTTGTTATTTTCAGAGCCATCCCCATCTTTGAGCACACCTGTGACTCCTCCAAGTCCGTTGATTGCCGTCGGCCCAAGCCAGGACTTGTCAGTTGTACATGGGAAGCGAAGTAATACGGTAATTATGGGTATTGGCATTGCAGTTACTGCTGTTGCAGCTTTAATGCTTGCAGTCTTGATATCTCTCATTCGAAGAAAAAGTAAGGAGCTGGAGGATTGTGAAAAAATAGATAAGACATCTTTGAAAGTCTTTCCTCCACATCCTATGAGGAAATTTCAGGAAGGTAGGTTTTGAGGTTTATCTTGTTATGGCCATTCTTGCCTGCTGCTGATAATAGATAGAAAAGTATTGACATTTCTATGGTGGGATTTGCATTTAGGTGCTTCATCAACATTCCACAAATTCAGCTATAAGGAGATAAAGAAGGCAACTGAAAATTTCAACACTGTCATTGGACGAGGTGGATTTGGAACCGTGTATAAAGCCCATTTTACTGATGGATTAGTGTCTGCAGTAAAGCAGATGGACAAAGTTTCTGAGCAGGGGGAGGATGAGTTCTGCAGGGAGATTGAGTTTCTTGCTAAACTGCATCATCGTCATCTTGTTGCACTACGAGGTTTTTGTGTTAAGAAAGATGAGAGGTTGATCATTTTGGTGACATTTTTTGGTTTCTAGTGCTTACATACAGTCAATAATGAAATGTTTCTTCTGTTGCATGGCAGGTTTCTTTTGTACGAGTATATGGAAAATGGTAGCTTGAAAGATCATTTGCACGGTATGTTCTTCAAATCCTTGAGTATAGGAAGAAGGGTTTAAAGATGCAAGGGTGATATGTTTTAGGGCATTAATTTTAGTTGTAGTAAACTAGTATATTATCGTCAAAATTGTAGCAATATTTTTTCTCTAGATGATAACTTAATGCCCATTAGATATGGAAGATTTTTTTTAAAAAAAATGGTTTTATTTGTTTTTCCTCCCCCAAGCATGGAAAGAAGTGTGCGAAATATAAAAAGCTGAAAAGAGAGATAGACATAAAAGTTCTCTGACACATCCTTACTTTTACGGTTATGTATTCTGAATATGGTCTTTCTGTTGTTTATAAAGATCCAAACAAGAATCCTCTTAGTTGGCAAAGGAGAATCCAAATTGCCTTCGACATAGCTAATGCTCTGGTAAACTACATCTGAAGTTTTTGCTACCAATTAATTAGTACCATTAGATAATATAAATACGTGCATATTTATTTGTAAATGTAGGAGTACCTCCATTTCTATTGTGATCCGCCTCTGTGTCACAGAGACATCAAGTCAAGCAACATTTTACTAGATGGGAATTTTGTTGCCAAGGTAAATTTCCATTACTACTACTACTACTACTACTACTACTACTACTATTATTTGCTATTGAAGATGAATTTACGGTTAAATCCACATATATTGAGCCTAATTTAATTGTTGTTAGTTGCATTTGATAATGTGATAATGGAAGGAGACAAGTTGTTTCGCTAGAATCTAGGTGTCTTCTATATCTCGTATTATGCTTGTTTTCCTTAATAACCAAAGGACTTTTTGTAAACATACACATGTCCACTTCGAAGCATATATTTTTCTACTTTTGCTAGAATGCATGTGCATAGGTAATGAGGCCCAAAATCGTGGGTTTTTTTTGAGTTTGGGAAAAAATTGTCCCAAAATAGCCTTTCTTTGTACAGATATGTACATAACTATATCCTTCATTTTGGTGCCTTTTTCGCTACATCTCCTAAAACATGATGTTTAAAGCATATATAAATGGGCTTTTAATGAATCTGTTTGTTTACTGGATTTGGAATTACTTTATAACCAGGTTGCAGATTTTGGTCTTGCACATGCATCAACAGATGGTTCTGTAAGTTTCGAACCAGTTAATACTGATGTACGGGGAACTCCAGGTCTGGGAAAAACTTTTCTCATCTTAAGTATCAGTACCATAAATTGTTGTGCTAATGAACAATAGGTTTTGGGTACTTCAGGTTATATGGATCCTGAATATGTTATCACTCAACAACTGACCGAAAAAAGTGATGTGTACAGCTATGGTGTTCTACTCTTAGAGATGGTGACTGCAAGGCGTGCCATACAAGACAACAGGAATTTGATTGAATGGTCACAGATACATACAGCATCAGAGTCAGAGCTCCCTGATCTAGTTGATCCTCACATAAAGGATTCTTTTGATTTGGACCAACTTCAAGCGGTTATGTCTATTGTGAGGTGGTGCACCCAAAAGGAAGGCCGAGCTAGGCCTTCAATTAAACAGGTTCTCCGAATTCTGTATGAAAGTTCGGACCCAATGTGTGGAGAATCTAGAGAAGATTTTGAATGTGAAGAGTACGATGGGGTAGAAGGGAGAGGAAGGACAAGTAAAGGGAGAATTCATAGTGGTGATGGGAGATATCTTGCTTCTTCTTCTAGCACTTCTAGATCATATTGCAGTAGAAGCTTCTTACTGGAAACAGGTTCTCCACAATCTCCTCCCAATATTTTGTCTGTTTAATGACAAACAATCCTTATCTATGATTCTATAGCACCATTTTCTTCAAATCTACACTTGAGTGTTGAGATCTATGGGGTTTCAATGTTTTTCCTTTAAATAGCACATCAAAGGTTTTCAAGAGTCGGATCAGTCATCTTTGAAGGTGAAGGGGATGAGATTGTAGTTATAGTCATGTTAGATGTAGTAGGGTTCTTTTTAATTAAAAGTTTGGAGTTGAAATATAATTGCATTTCTTGACATCTACTATTCAATTAGATAATTATTTGTTAGAAGTGTATTGGTTTGCTTTTCTCCCCCAAAATTTTAAGCTTGTGTGAGACGAGCTCAACAACTCATTTATACTCCTCCCATACTCCTTCTCAAGCATGTGTTACTTTTGTCTTTTGCAAATGTTCATTATTTGGAATTTTTCTCAACAAGTTAGTTTCCTTGTCTTTTTGCAAAGGCATCGATTTGGAAACTTTAATGTATTTGGGGTTGTCACAAGATTTGATCCCTTGATCTTGCTACTTTGGTATTGTGTTAGAAGTACGTTGGTAACCAACTTTTGTAAAAGTTTAACATTCAATACTATTTCTACTGTGTTAAAAAATATATATAGTAGATAACTTTTCCTTTATTTTGATGCTGGGTTACAAACGGTTGTGCTCTTTATGTTTGAGCCTAGCTTTGTACTTATACAACACTTTATGTGCTTTCTTTTATGATGTTGTTAACAATTATCAATAGAGAAATGACTACTTTACAACATTTGTTAATTTTCAATTCTAAAATATATTATACAGTCTATAAGTTAACATCATTTTGTTTGGTTCAAAAGCTAAACTTGGTAGGAATTAGAGGCAAATCAATTTCATCACACCACTCCACACACCTTGTATCAAAATATGAACTCTTCACCTTACTAGGCCAATAACTTAGCCAAATTTTCCCTCCTATTCTCCACTTTAACACACTCCCTTCCATATCTCTAGTTAATCTCCAACCTACATTTTCTCCATATTTGTCTCCAGCCATAACCAAGCTTCCATTTTTTGTAAATGGCCTATTAGCTCCATTTTCTCCTTTCATAAAACCATTATTTTTGCTTCTACTAAAAGACTTTGCCATGGCAACTTCTTTACCAGTTGTGTTATCGCATAAAATCGCATCAAAAACTGTTGCATTTCCTTCTGCATCTTGATCCCATTTCCAATTCTTCCTCCTTGCACTTGTTGAAGTTCTCACAGTTGCTTTCATATTTTGAACCTTTGATTTTCCAAAACTACCCTTCATGGTCTCTTGCACTTCCACTTCTTTTTCGCCATTGTCCGTGGACCGACCCAAACTCAATCCAGCAACATAAGTCGCCCCAACTTCAGGCCCAACCCAAACTCTTATTCTTGATGGCAAATACCTTTCTTCACCAAAATCCACATCATCATTATCATCAATCTTGTTATTGGTATACCCTAGTTTTGCCATGTGGAAGCGAAGATTATCGACACGTGCATTCACCTGAATATATCCATCATAAAACCCTACTGAATATTCAAATTGAATAACAGCCTCAAGTTGCTGATGAGCCAAAGCATATTTCAACACTGTTTCTCTAGCTTCCATCATAGGAAACATGTTACTATTTTGTAAAGCTTTGGAGCGCGTGACTTTCATTGCAGGGACTGGTGCGTATCCTTTAAGAGTCCAAAACCCATGAGCCTCCATTGCGTAAGAGAAGCCCATATTGTCGTTAGGCCATCCACTTTGAGGAGTTAACATATGGAGTCCTAAACCAACCTCCCTTAAAATGTACCATTTTGCTAACATGTACCCAATGGTGCGCATAAAACACAACTCTATATCAACTCCTACGGTTATTAAATATTTTCTCAAAACCGAATTGTTCTTGCCCAACAAATTATTTTCAAAATTTGGAGCTAACAAGTAGCGAAAATAAAACAACCCAACGTCACTTGAACCATCACAAACACAAAGCCAAAATAGGCGCGTGAGAAAAATAAGGTGGAAAAAACTAGAGAATGATTCAGGTGAATGAGAAGCCATAATCCAAAATATCGGGTCGGGTTTCATATTTTGAAGATGTGCACGTGGACATGTGCTATCTTGCGCAGTAGGTGAGTGGGATATGATTTCTTGAAGAAGTTGTAAAACCAAAGAAAGAAAAGGTTTGTCTGAGGAAAGAGAACACGTGTTGGAAACCCAGAGAGTACTTTCTTGGGAGGTGCTTGAAGATTGGAAACCATTCAAAAGCACAGTGAAAGTCACCAACATGTCAGTGTTGGGATCAGAGGTGATTATTTTCTCGGCTTTGAGTTGAATAGACTGAGTTGATGATTGACTAGTTTTGGAACTCGCGAGTTGAAAGAAAGCTGGTGGTGAGTTGGGTTTAACCCATTCATCCGAGTTAGGTAACTCACATATCCAAGTCCAAATGTCCATCTTTAACGTTTTTGGTTTGCTGGGTGTTTTTAATTTCTTTTTGACCTATGGGGAAATGTGAGTTTATAAAGAGAGGAACGAGTGATAATAGGCTTGAGGACTTGGATGAAGAACAAGCTATGTACGCGTCAAGGTTTATAAGATTAGAGCTAGTGGTTCGAAGTTGTTATGCATTTATTGCTGTGATTTTGTACCATTTTCCTATATATTGCTAGATTTATCTTCTCATATAAAGATATATATGGTTGGAAAATTTTGTTTGAATTCTGTGTATTTTCTTCTTTGTGAACTCGTAGCTACAATGTAAGACGTATGTCTTCAATACAATTATAGGGTGTGTTGTTGACACGTGTAACATATTTGCATGTTTAATCTCTAATCACAAAAAAAAAAAAAAACAATAACTAAATTAGTAGGATATAAGTTGACATTGATATTGTCCGAAACTTCAATTATTATTATTATTATTTTTTGAAATGGTGAGTAACATGAGTAATCCAATATAGTAAACAATATGAGATTTAATCTTAAAATATAAATCTAATATTATTTATTAATATGATACTAATATTTTTTTATCGATAAAGAAATATTCTTTTTATATACTAATATTTCCTTTCAAAATATGAAAAAGTTAATCTTAAAATAAAATAAATCTTATATTATACAATAATATTCATTCTCAAAATGTGTGTAGTCAATGTGTGTAGTTTGACGTAACATTTAGTATTTTATTTTTTTATTATATTTTAATTCTATTTAGATCACTTACATTTCTTTTTATAACGTTTATATATTTCTACCTCATTCATTAACTAAAGTTCTAATATTATGTAAATTTGTATGGTGTTTAAACAACATGAATTATACAATCTTAAAAAGGTTAATCTTAAATGAGGTAAGTCTCGTATTATTTATAAACATATATTAATGTCTTTTTTTATGAATGTTTAATATTTTTTTCTACATTAACAAAAACATATATTAGGTTTTTTAAAATTTATAGTTACAAAAATAACACGTTCATATACTTTTCTTACAAAAAAAAACCTCATTTTAAAAACTTATATTAAACATCATTAAGTTGAATTCTAATAAATTAGATCCGTTTAATGTTAAATTTCGACTATTTAAATTTCGTTCAATATTATTAGTGTATTATTTACATTGTTATAAGTTTTAGTATATTATTATTTTTAAATAGTTTAATTGTATATGCACTTGTCACTCAATAATTGTCAATCTTAATAAAAAAAGAAGTTATTTTATGAAATTTTTGAAACCACTAATTCAATTAATCAAGATTGATCACTTCATGTGTGAAAATTGACAAGTTAACAAAAAAATTATGAAAATTTATTATGTGATGTTTTCATAGATCAATATATTGATAATATTATTGATATATCCATATTTATTATGTTTCCCTTCACGTTAAGTTGTATCAATTAATTCATCATTAGGAAATGAGATGGGTAGATAAATTGATCATTATTTAGAACCTTTCCTACAAAAGCTGAAATTTCTTCTTATTAAAAAAGAAAAAAAGAAACTAGCATCGGAGCCTCCATATCCGAATTTTCATCGGTAAATGAAGATAAATTATTAGATATAATATAATATATATTCTTTATTTACATCAATCTGTTAAGATTTATTATTTATTTATTTAAATTTGGTAGCTTAGTTTGTCCTAATCTTTAGGGATTTAGTTAGTTAAAAGGATTGTGCTTTTGTGGCCGTAGAGAGTGTTTTTTAATTGTCCTAATTTATAGGAGTTTAAGTTAGTGGTCAGTTTGTTTGTTATTTCTTTATCTATGTAATGCCTATTTATAGGCTAATTTCATCAATAAAAGAAGAGCAACTTTTTCAACAATATTTCACTTCTTTTATATCAGTGGTATCAGAGCAAAACAAATTTTTTTTTTTGCACAAACAATGGCTTCAGAAACAAATTTTGTGCAACCAGCAATTCCACGTTTTGATGGTCATTATGACCATTGGAGCATGCTAATGGAGAATTTTCTACGGTCAAAAGAGTATTGGCCGATTGTTGAATCTGGAATTGAAGAACCAACACCAAATATTGTCTTGACAGACGTCCAGAAAACAGAGTTAGAAGCAAGAAAGTTAAAAGATTTGAAGGCAAAAAATTACCTTTTTTAGGCAATTAATCGTCCCATCTTGGAAACAACTCTTTGCAAAGAAACTTCCAAAGATATTTGGGATTCTATGAAAAAAAATATCAAGGCTCTGCTAGAGTGAAGCGTGCACAACTTCAAGCTTTGAGAAGCGATTTTGAGACTCTACAAATGAAGAATGAGGAATCTGTCACCAGCTACTGTGCCAGAACTATGGAAATAAGCAACAAAATGTGTTTTCATGGTGAGAAGATGGACGATGTCAAAATCGTGGAAAAGATATTACGTACCCCAACACCAACATTTAATTATGTCATGTACTCTATTGAAGAATCTAAAGACATAGATACATTCTCTCTTGATGAGCTGCAAAGCTCTTTGCTGGTCCATGAATAGAAGATGAACCGAAGTTCACCTTCAGAAGAGCAAACTTTGAAAGCCTCTATCTCTACACATTTCTCAAACTTTAGAGGAAGAGGTAGAGGTAGAAGTGGAGGAAGGGGAGATCGAGGCAATAGAGATGGCAGCAGGTATGATCAAGATAGACGAGATCAACCATTTGACAAATCCAAGGTAGAATGCTTTAGATGTCATAAATTTGGTCATTATCGTTCCGAATGTTATACTAAACAGGTTGTTTCCTTTAAAGATTATAACAACTCAACATAGCTTAATGACTGAAGTAAAAGACCCTTCATGGCTTTGGCATTTTCGCTATGGCCACTTGAATTTTGGCAGATTAAAGACTCTTCAACAGAAAGATATGGTAACGTGACTCCCTCAAATTCATATACCTTCTCAAGTTTGTGAAGAATGTGTTGTTAGCAAACAACATCGTTCTCAATTCCCTCAAGGAAAGTCGTGGAGAGCAAAACATGTCCTAGAGCTGGTACATTCTGACATTTGTGGACCGATAAATCCATCTTCTAATGGGGGTAAAAGATATTTAATTACCTTCATTGATGATTATACTAGGAAAACATGGGTTTATTTTTTGCAAAAAAAATCAGAAGCTTTTAGTGCATTTAAAAGCTTCAAGGCACGAGTTGAAAATGAAGCAGGAAAAGCCATTAAAACTTTTCGTACTGATCGTGGTGGTGAATACAACTCTAAAGAATTTGAAGGTTTTTGTGATGATCAAGGTATTCGAAGGGAATTCACAGCTGCTTATACACCACATCAGAATGGTGTATTGGAGAGGAAAAAATAGAACCATCCTCAAGAGGGAACATTCCAAAGAATTTTTGGCCAGAGGCAATAAATTGGAGCATTCATGTGTTGAATAGAAGTCCAACCTTTTCTGTTCAAAACATGACACCTACGGAGGCTTGGAGTGGGCGAAAACCAGTTGTAGATCACTTTAGAATTTTTGGTTGCATCGCTTATGCACATATCCCGGATGAGAAAAGGAAGAAGCTTGATGATAAGGGTGAAAAATGTGTTTTTCTTGGTATAAGTGAAGCTTCCAAAACTTACAAATTGTTCAATCCGCTCACAAAAAAGATCGTGACCAGTAGAGATGTCATTTTTGATGAGAATAACACTTGGATTTGGAGTAAAAATTGTCCACAGTAGCAGGCAATGCCAACCTTTTTTGATGGAGATAATGAAGAAGAAAGGCAACAACCTTTACAACAACAAAATTCAGCAACTAATGTTCCTGAAAATTCACCAGCTACTGCCACTTCATTAACAGAATCTACTGATGCAACAGTTGAATCACGTCTACGCCGTGTTTGAAAGAGGCCCGAATGGATGACAGATTTTCAGGTACCCGAAATTGACCAATCAGAGGATCCAATTACTTACTTAGATTTTTTTTTTCAGATTGTCATCCTACAACTTTTGAAGATGCTGTCAAAGATTCAAAATGGAGAAAGGTGATGGATGATGAAATTTTCCGCTATTGAAAGGAACAACACTTAGGAGTTGACTGATCTTCCAAAAGAACACAAGACTATTGGTGCAAAGTGGGTTTATAAGACAAAATTGAAGGAAAATGGAGAAGTTGATAAGTACAAGGCTCGACTCGTTGCAAAGGGGTACAAACAAGAATTTGGCATTGACTACAAAGAAGTGTTCGCTCCAGTAGCAAGGCTTGACACTATTCAATTGGTGTTATCTACTGTTGCCCAAAACTCATGGCCTATCTACCAGCTTGATGTAAAGCCAGCATTTTTGCATGGGGAATTGGAAGAAGAGGTGTATATAGATCAACCTCCGGGATACATGAAGCAAGGTCACGAAAACAAGGTATACAAGCTAAAAAAGGCATTATATGGACTAAAACAAGCACCTAGAGCTTGGTATAGTCGTATTAATGCTTACTTTGCTAAAGAAGGTTTTCTTAAATGTCCTTATGAACACACACTCTATATTAAATTTGGAGCAGATGGAAAGATAATTATTGTATGTTTATATGGTTATGACCTTATTTATGTTAGTAATGATGGAGTCATGCTAGCTGATTTTAAGAAATCTATGATGAATGAATTTGAAATGTCAAATTTGGGGTTGATGCACTATTTTCTTGGCATGGAAGTAGTGAAATATCATGCTGGTATCTTTATTTCACAAAAGAAATATGTCTTGGAAATTTTAGACAGGTTCCAAATGAAGGATTGCAATCCAGTTTTAACTCCATATGAACCTAGTCTGAAACTCACAAGATATGGAACAAAAAAAAGGTGAATGCCACTCTTTACAAGAAAATTGTTGGAAGCCTCATGTATTTAACGTCGACAAGACCAAATATTATGCATGTTGTTGGTATAATCAGTTGATACATGGAGAATCCAACTGAAGTTCATCTCTTATCAACAAAGAGAATTTTTCGTTATTTGAAAGGTACCGCAGACTTTGGAATATTTTATAAAAATGGTGGAAAATCAAGTTTGATTGGTTTTTCAGACAGTGACTATGTTGGAGATATTGAAGATCGAAAAAGTACTTCTGGTTTTGTTTTTATGATGAGTTCAAGAGCTGAACAAATTGTGACTTTGTCAACTACAGAAGCCGAATTTGTTGTAGTTGCTTCATCCTCGTGTCAAGCTATCTGGTTGAGGAGATTGCTTGAAACACTTCAAATTCAGCAACAAGGTCCAACAACAATCCATTGTGATAACATTTCAGCAATCAAGATTTCAAAAAATCCAGTTTTGCATGGAAGGAGTAAGCATATTGATGTTAGATACCATTTTTTACGTAATCTTTGCAATGATGGTATAATTGATTTGGTATTCTGTAAAAGTGAAATCAAGTGGCGACTAAACCACTTAAGCAAACCGACTTTGTGAAACTTCGAAGAATGCTTGGGATATGCTCTTCAAATGATGTTGTTCAAGGGAAGGCTTAATAAGGGAAAATTGCTAAAGTTTGTTTATTCTTAAACTGATCTCTGTAGATATCAGTTTAAGGGAGGGTGTTAAGATTTATTATTTATTTACTTAAATTTGGTAGCTTAGTTTGTCCTAGTCTTTAGAGATTTAATCAGTTAAAAGGATTGTGCTTTTATGGCCGTAGAGAGTGTTTTTTAATTGTCCTAATTTATAGGAGTTTAAGTTAGTGGTCAGTTTTTTTGTTATTTTTTTTATCTATGTAATGCCTATTTATAGGTTAATTTCATCAATAAAAGAAGACCAACTTTTTCAACGATATTTCACTTTTTTTATATCACAATCTCGTTACTACAACTTATATTTTTGTATGTTTATAAAAATAAAGGGTAAAATATTAATATGTTTTATTGCTTGTGTGTAACTATATTGTAAGATTCTCTCATACATATATTATAAATTTATTTATATACATAAATAAAAAATTATTTAAATTTTTATATATTTTTTTAAAAAGTCGGTACATATTGATAGTATCTTAAATATTTTTTTCTTTTAAATATAAAAATTTATTTTATATTTTCGTAAACACTATAGTTTAGTTTTTTTTGAATGATAACCACTATATTTTCCCATGTATTTTATGTTAGTTCTATTTTTGAAACAGTGACCACTACGTCATGGATTAAACTTAAGTTAGGAACATTTTTGAGAATTACATGGGAAAATCAATATTATTCTCAAATTTTGACTTAATATTTCAAATATTTTTAAGGTTTTAAAAATATTATAAATACTCTCTAAATTTAATAAAATTTATAATTAACGAAAGTGAATAATAATCTTTTATACATAAAAATGAAATAAAAAAAATTAAGAAATAAGAAATCAAGAAATAATAGAAATAAAAATACAAGATATATCAGGATGTTTCTAACAAGAAATAATAAATAGAATTTTTTTTAAAGAAGTATAAAAAGCAAGATTAAATTTTAAGGAAAAAGATAAATTTAAATATTCATCATTCTCAAGAATAAAGAAAATATTTTTAAGAAAATATATAGTCTATTAAGGAATAAGTAATAAAGAAGTGGATATTAATATTATAGATGTAAAATAAAGGTATAATATATTATTAATTAATAAAGAAACCATTATGGATAAATGATCAAAAATCCTTAAGAATGATAAACGAAAAATTGGATACATCAATTTAGGAGGAATTCAAATATTAATAAAAGTACATTTAAAAGAAAAGATTAATACACAAAAAATTAGCATTTCTTGACAATAGAATAATAAATAGAAAATGTGTTTTATTATGAACAATCCATAAAAACCTAAGATAATTGAAATTAAAATTCATAAGATACCCTATGTTTATCATTATTATTAATGATAAGAATTTAAACCAAATATTAAGTTTAGTTTATGAATTTGAAATAAAAGATTTAATGAAAGAAGAAAATTATTAATTTTTAGTATGCTACATTACAAACAGTTATAATAGTTCAATATATAGACAAAATAAATTCATAGGAATAGATAAAAAAATTCAATAAATTAAGCAAATAATGAAACCTAAATGATTAAAAAAAATTGAAGTATCAAAAGAATGGAACTTAGATATTAAAGAAAAATATCTAATAACTTGAAGGAAAATAATGTATTAAGATTTATGCTTATAAATCCTGAAAGAAAAACCTCTAACAAAGAAAGAAAGGTAACAGATCTAAAACAAGAAGTGATAAAAGCATTAATTCATGACATAATATTAAGAAGAAAATGATATCATTATTATCTCAATAAAGTTCAAAAACAAACTACGAGATATATAATTAGACTTAATATGCATATAAAAAAACCAAATAATAATAATGAAAGCTTTAATTCTTTTAGTAGAGTAAATAGATATAGCACAAGAATAAAACATCAAATCTTTACAGAACATAAATGAAACACAAAAAGAACTCTTAAAAAAATATGAGAATATAATTATAATAAATTATAGCAAGACATATATAAAGAATTTACAAAATTAAGACATAATGTAAATAACATAACTAGAGATAATAAAATTATAGGTTATAAGTTTGATCCATTTATAGGGTTAAATGTGAATCATCAAGGAGATTAGATACATTGATACCTAATAATGAGAAAATAAAGAATGAGAAAAAAAACAAAGAAAAAGAAGAAGTTATATACTTAGTTTAATAAAATATAGAAAAGAATTAGAAGAAATAATTATGGATCCTGAGAATAGAGATATAGAAAAATTAGTTAGTCTATTAACTCTAACTGATGAAGAGTTAGGAATGCAATATGATAAAAAAAACTTTATATAAAGAAAGAGGAATATGATATGATAATAGTCATTTGAGCTAATTCTGAACTAGAAAATATGATCCAAAAAATTATATCAAACTTATTTTATTAACATTTCCTCATCAAGAAGGAACACCTCACCTATATAGAGAAGAAAGAAATAAGCAAAGGATAGAGGAAGTTTACCTTCCTTATAAAAGAAAACAACAACCCAAAATAGAAGAATGATTGCATTGAAAAACTAGATGTAGTATTCCACCATAATTTAAACTTCATGAAAATTATAAATATGATCTTTTAGATATATATTGTATAAGAGAGAAAAAAAACCTTAGATGAATGGCCTGGTGATATGAGTGTAGTCACAACCAACTTCTCTAACCACACAATCAAACCCTTCAACTTGTAGAGTCTTAGTAACCTACTAAATCAAAGGGGATGTAAAATTTTGGTTTACAATTTTAGCAAAAAAATAACATTTATAAATATAGGAAAATGTACCCACAAGCAAGGAGTACTTAGATACTATAGTAAATGAAATATATAAGGAATTTATTATAAAAGACAAAGGTAAATATATCACTGAATCCAATGAAAATGAAATTGAGGAAACCAAATGATATTTAATAAATATAGATGTAACATAAAATCTTACAAATAAAAGTATAAAAAATACAAAACCTTCAAAAGATATTAATTAAAAAAACCATACTTTCTAAAATATAAGAGAAGATATAATAAATAACCTTATAGAAAAAATATTTTAGGAGAAAAAAGTATAAGCTATCAGAAAAAAAATATAGATGTTGGATTTGCAACAAGGAAGGATATTACGCTAACGAATGTCTTAATAGGTTTCAATAGAAAAAAGAATTTCAAAAAGAATTATTACAAAAAGCAAAATCTTAAAAGAAGTTTTTAAAATAGAATTAGAATCAATAGAGGAATCAACTATAAATTATACTTGTAATATTTATCTATTAGAAGAAAATGAGGAAGAAATAATTGACTCAAGATATGAATAATTTTCATCAAAATATGAATGATTTGTATATTATTATAAATCCAAACATTATTTATATTAAAGTAGGATTGAAATTTATAGGTTACACAAGTTACCATTTATATGCATATGTAGCTACAAGAACAAGTACATTTATAACTAGTAAATATGTATTCCTAAAAGAACTCTGAAAAAAAGCATAAAAAGATTTAATTAAAAAAATTGCTAACAATACTATAATAAATCTTAATAAAGTCTAAAAAAAATTCAAATATAATGAAAGAATGAGAAAAATTTCATATTCCTATAATATATTAACAAAAAATTGAAGTTCATTTATTAATAGAGAATAATTTATTTAAATTATATTAGCTCTTTTACACAATATTTAAACAAAATAAGTCTAATAACACTATATAATAAAGCCATTTACGTGTCAAAAATGAGAAATATTTTGACTGTATCAAACTCAATGTTTACGCAACAACATAAAAAGTAAAAACTTAGTGAGATATACACAAAATAACAACCAAAACCTTATTTAGAAAATATTTCATTAGATATAGAAGAGAAACAAAACTCTTTTCTTAATGAAATATAGGAAAATAAAATTTTAATATGTATCAACAAATTATTAAAAATAGTAAGCTTAGAAAATTCTTTAGAACCAAAGGTAAACATATTTAAAATGATTGCTAGCATAAAATTAAGAGATAGAATTGAATTTGAAAAATAAATTCAATTTTTTTTGGATATAAAAGTAATAATATCAAGTTATTCACCTCAATCTAGTTTAGCATTTTGGATCCTGTTCTCGATTGATTTACCTCATATAAAAATTAATCCATAGACTTTTTAATCAAGGTAGATTGATTCTCAATCTATCTACTAGATAGATCTAGACACTACTCGATCAAGTAGCCTAAATACAAAATATTTCTAGGTGACTAATTTGAAATCTAATGTGTATAAGAATAGAGGTATACTTAATATGTGTTCATTTGTAGTTCGATAGTTTCTTCGACTTGAAATGTATTCTTCAAAAACTCACTTAGAAACTAAATTACATTTAGATGTTTTATTCACGAATCTCGTCAACATTTACATATACCTTACATTCTCTTCCTTTGAGATATTAGTGCGACAAAATCTTTATTTCACTACATAACGTTCATACGAAAAATAAAATTTACATATTAAAACTATCCTATGATCTAATGAAACTATCTTCACTTGAATCTTTAATAGCTCTTATGTACACTTAAAGGAAAAAAAACACAAACGACACATAACTTATCTCGAAAGACTCATTATTCCTTAGTTTAGTGTATGAATATTAGATAAGCGAAGAAACATTGAGTAAATCAACCGATATGAAATTTTAAATGTTACTCCCTCTATGTATAATCTCTCTATAAGTCATGTTGTACTTGTTTCTTTGTGTTGGCTTTTCGTGTACAAATTAAAGTGCGATGTTTGTTTATTTTACTTTGTATATTTGTCTTCTTTTGTGTAAAGTTAGTTACTGCAGACCAATAATACACATACATATATAGTTAGGTAAACTTTGTATATGAGCATGTTTATACACCACGAGATTGGCTTTCATAGTGTGCATGTCAAATAAAGTGTTTGTTTTCGATGAGTGAGCTTGTGAGCGAGCTGATGTTATCACTTTTGTTTTTTAGTTCATTTCAAGTACGGATATTTTTGAAATACACTCGGTAATTTTTTGGAACAAAAAAATGTGAATTTTTAACACCTCACTATCACCCTAGCCACCACCCTTGGCGAGGGGATTGACGAGGTGGGTATCCAAGTTCTATAAATACCCTTTGTTTCTCTTATTTTTTACCCATTATTTTAGTTTATTAGTTATTGTTAAATAATATAAATAATTATTAAATATACCTCTGTTAAACTTTAACTTTTAGGAGAATTAACGACGAACACTTATGCATAGAATAAGAGTATCAGGCCTTGGAATTGAATTCTAGTGATAACTTCTAAAATTAATTAAAGTTCTCTATCTTGAGAAAAGTAAGAGTGATGAATATTTATAAAAATAAAGTAACTTATATTTAAAAAGGAAGTGTTAAAATATATAAATGATTATTATGTTCACTTTTGATATGCTTGAATATTTTAAATTTTTGAAAAATAGAATTATAAGAGTATTATATAATTGTTATTACTTGTAGTAGATTATTAGTTTACAAGTATTCATCGTATGAAAACCCAAAAAGAGATATAATAGGGCAAAAATTTATGTATTTACATGCCTTTGTGACAAAATTCTTATATTAAATTTAAAGTTCTCGTGTAAAAATTTTGATACGTTTAATTATTGGTTGTTTAAATTAATTTTTATTTCATTAATTAATATATTCATGTATAATTTCAATATTATGTTATATTTCTTTGTTGTATTTTATAATTTATTTATGTTAGGTAGTTTTCATAATATATTATACGTTATAATGAAAGAATAATTAAAAAGTTATAAACTTTATATTATAATATGAAATATAATTTTGATTATAGCACCTTTGATTTTTTTTTTTTTTTTTTTTTTTACACTTTGCTAGTCATTCGAAACATGCTATAAAGGACACTTTCTTTTAATATTTTTCAAAATTAATTTTCAATATAAAAAGTATTCATAAAATGAGAGGGTTTCGTATTTTAGATGTATCAAATTAATATATTATTATATCAAATATTTAATATTTTTAAAAGATATCATTTTAATATTTCAATTCAATATTGATAACTTATTTATCATTTTTGAACAGTAATTAATTTTTTTTTATCCAAAATATCTTTTTGATCTTTTAAGGATTTTTTTTATTTTTTATTTTTAAAAATTAACCATAATTAAAAAAAAAGTGAAAATATTGTTAATTTTTTGAAGATTTTTTTTTCCTAATAACATGATACAAATGAACTCTTTTATCGGTTAAGGGTTTGCACTACATGGTTCGTTTATTACTTATTTTTACCTAATCGAATTTTGACATTTTTTTCCTCTACATGTTAGGTTTTGACATTTCTTATAAAGATTAGGATACTCTTTTTTATAAAAAGTAAGATTTAAGTACCAATCCCACATTTATTGATGAAAAACTCACGAGCCTAATACAATTTTATAATAAGTCGTTGAGCATAACTGATACGATGCTATTTATAGGACAAATTTTTCAACTTAAATATAACTTTTAATTGAGTATTTCACATTTTAATTACATGAAATAATTTTTTTATCTATTTAAATTCATTTTTAATCTTTAAAAATAAACATATATTGTTTAGTAAAAAACATATAGTTTATGTAACAAAAACATATATTTCCTGTTTATTATTTTTAGTGTAAATAACATATGCTTTTTAAAGAATTAAAAACAAAATTATATAAATAAATGAATTACATATAAATTAAATTATTATATACCTTAACTTTGTAAAGTTATGCAAAAACTGGTTACAATCACAATAAAATTAACGTGACCCATTTTCTATAATTAATGGTTACACCAATAAAAACCGTAAAACTAAAAATTGAAACCCAATTCTTCCCATCAAAATTAAAGAAAAGATATCGACACCAATAACTTACAAATAGTTAATATATATCTAAATTATGCATATAAACTTTTAAATAATAAATTATTAGTAACAAAAATATTTAAAATGATCTAGAGTAATTTTTAATACAATATTATTTATCTTAAATAACATAAATAAGTATCATTTTTTTAAAAATATTTTCTTAAATCTTACTTTTTATTAATTAAGTAATAAATTATTAATAACTAAAATATTGATAATTTTTTATATTACAATTACTTATCTTTTAAAAAATTATTTATTTTAAATAACATAAATAATTTTTTTAAATCTTAGTTTTTATAAATTAAATAATATGTACCTATCACATAAAAAATGATAAAAAGCTTCATTCTCATTCCTTCTCGAAACAACAAAAACAAAAAAATAGAAGGAAAGAAAAAGATTAAGGCAATTTCCTTTCTAGAGAAATTATGATCGAACAGGTTTTAGAAGATACTACTATTGTATTTGGTGAGAGGAAATGAAAAGATATCAGAATTGATTCCTTCCATTTGGTTGAGCTAAAAAAAAAGTCAGAAATGAAATTGATTGTTAAAGGAGAAGAAATCACAATTCTTTTTCCCTTCCTTTAACAATCATGATTCTATTCCTATCACAATTTTTTTCCAATTTTACCCCACCCTAAATCTCAAAACTCAAAACCCAAAATCCCTAAACCCTAAACCCTAAACCCAAAATCACAAAACTCTAAACCCAAAATTCCAAAACCCTAAACTCTAAACTTTAAACTCCAAATCCTAAAACTCTAAACTTTAAACTCCAAATCCTAAAACTCTAAAACCTAAATCCCAAAATCCTAAACCCTAAAACCCAAATCCCAAAATCTTAAACCCTGAACCCCAAAACCCTAAACCCTAAACCCCAAATCCCAAATCCCTAAACCGTAAACCGTAAACCCTAATCCCTAAATCCCAAATCCCAAATCCTAAAACTCTAAACCCTATTTAGAAAAATAATAATTTTAACCCACAAATATAGCCCTAAATCCTATATCCCAAATCCTTAAACCTTAAATCTCAAATCTCAAACCTCAAAACCCTAAACCCTATTTAGAAAAATAATAATTTTAATAATATATTTTCTTTTTAAGTAATAATTATTTAGAAAAATAATAATTTCAATAATTTATTTTGTGTGAAGAAAAAATAATAATTAAATAATATTATTTAAATTTTACTGAATACTGATTCTTTCTTCGATTCGAATGGTCAAATCAAACAACATTATTTCCTTTTCATTTCATTTCATTCACATTCTCACTCTGATTTTGATTTCATTCTATGAACTAAACGTCACATATGTGTCACCTTATCATAGAGATGGAATATGATCATGCATTGTTAATTAAGTCGTAATCCTAAATTTATAAACCACATTTTAATTAATAATTTATATTAATAACATAACTTAAAAATATATGAGTGATATTTAAAAAAACTTCCTATAAATTATAAATTATGCTAGACAATGTTACTAAAAAATACAATTGAGTTCATAAAATTGAATCAATCAAAAATAGATACATAAGTTGAAGGGAGCGTTATGGAGAATAATTTTATTAACCAATAAATTTAAATAATTTGTATAAATATTTTTATAATTTAAAATTAGTTAATAACTTATAAAATTAAGGTAAAAATCAAATAACACATAATTAATATTCACGTTAAATTTACATATTGGTTAGATTTTTGGGTTATAATTATTATTCTCCGAATCATAACCTTGAATTAAGATTCTAATATATTTGATGAAAAATGTTAACTAACAGACATCTACCCTACAAATGTATTTATTTTTGGGTAGTTTAAAATATTTTTGTAAATAATTTTAATGAGTGAAATTTCCTCAAGAGAAATTAAGGTTTAAATGGATACAATCATCCATATTTTATTTTCCTTCAAAGTAACTCATAATATAAATAAACATGCTAATCATATATTTTAAAAAAAAAATTAATGTATTTTAATTATCTTATTGTTATATTTTTAAACACTTTATTTATTTTTATCAATTTTAATTTTTATATATTTTTTATTGGAAAAATTTAAGTTTGATCAAAATGAACCTTACTAATAAGAGGTTTGTAGATATTTGAAGAAGAAGAAAATGTCTCAAAAAAAATTAAAAAAATGTGAAAATAAAATGATTAAAATCATCTAAATTTAATTAAAATAACTAAGATATTTATGATTGTAATAATAAGATAATTAAAATACATAAATTTAAATTAAAGTGACCAATATTTTTAATTTACGAAAGTAAATTAATACTTTTTTATAACTTAGATGACAAGAGAAATTCTAAAACTATCACAATTAAGAACAACTTCAACCCTTCACCATCCCATCAAAATTGTGTAAAATTTGGTGCAAGAGTTGCTTCAATTCAGTACCAAATTTCATACTAAACATAGCATTATAAATAATATTGTGCTAAGTTTGACGTAATATTGTTAATTTTTTATTACATATAATAAATTAAAATTAATATATGATACAAAATTAGTAAAAAAATACTAATACAATATAGAGCTAAAAATATAATATAAACTATAACAAAAAAATGCATTAATTGAAAATTTGTTCGATGAATATAGTAATTCAGAGAATTAATATATACTAATATGTATTTTTTAATTATATGTAATGTTTAGCTTATCTAATAAATTCAATATTTTAGACGATGAATTTTCAATTTTTTCTAAATAATCTAATTTTTAAATTTATTATTATTAATTAATTAATTAATAGTAATATTAATTGATTGATTGAATATAATAATTATTAAGAAATTAATTTATATATTTTTTGAAATTTTTATAGATTTTTAATATATAACCAATTAGAACATGATGTGGGAGTATGAACTTTGAAAAAACATTATATGACTTAGGTTCAACATTAATTTTATGCCATTATCAAATCTATTGAGTTGGTAAAGCCAAACCAATTTCATTAACATTACAAATAATATATACATCAATTAAGTTTCTGTGAGGTGTGGTAGAGGATGTGTTAGTAAAAATAGACAAGTTCATTTTTCTGACAGATTTTATTGTACTAGACATGGAAGAGGATCGTAATATTTTCATTATATTTGGTCATCCATTCTTAGCAACTAGAAGAGCACTTATTGATGTACAAAATGATGAGCTTATAATGAGAGTACAAGATGAACAAGTAGTATTTAAAGTTTTTAAAGCATCTGAACCCTTTGATATTGATAATGTTAATAAATACTTTAGGATATATGTTATTGATTATGATGATAACTTAAAATTTTTTGTTGAGTTGCTTACACTTAAAACTATTACACATGATACTATGAACAATGAAGTAAACTCACCAAGAAACAACTCATTCTATTTTAAGTTTGAAAGTATGGAATCTATGATTGATATTGTTGATTGTGTTAATTATTTGGGAGCTATACCAAATGTGGTTATGGAGAATTTTCAGATAAGATCTAAGCTCAAACCATCTATTGAAGGGCTACTAAGGTTAGACCTCACACATTTACCCTACCATCCCCAATAAAGTGGGTAAGAGGAAGAGTCCAATAAAGATGTGAAAAAGATGTTGTAAATACATAAATTAGATAAGTTACGATAGAGTGTTTATAAGAATATCAAAATATACAAAAAGAAAACAAAAATATGACATGATAAGAAAATTGAGCACCTTATTTTTAAACTAGAACATAAAGTATTATTGAACAATTTAAGAATCAAACTGTTTCTAGGCAAATTCAATAGTAAATGGACAAAGAGGGATATACCTTAGGAGTTGATATAACTATCTAGTCAAGGACGTTAAACGTGATGCTGGTTGTGAGACAATCCAATGTTATTTTACTTATATTTTTATTATTTTTATTTTGTAAGTGAATAAATGTGGAAAGAAATAACACAACAAGATTGAACAGTTTTAACGATAAATATAGTGTGCCAAGACTAAGTAAGTTTTCTTTTCTTTTTTCTTTTTCATATTTATATATGCATGTCGGGGATAATGTGCAATTTAAGTTTGGAGGAGGGAACTTTATTCTCTACTTTAGTATTTAGTATGCATTTTCAATTTTTAAAATTTTTTTAGATTTTTTTAATTATGATTTAGGTAGAAATTGATAAATATATGAAAATTAAATACATGCATGCTTAATATGAAATGTATGAACCCAATGATAAAAATTGGTTATGATGATTAGAATAAGAAATGTAACATGCTCATTAAGATAGCTACATTAATTGTGATATGTTTACTAGTTTTGATTGAATTGGTTCAAATTTTTGTTCACATGTTTATAATTAATTTTGGTATTCTTATTGAGAGAAAATTCATGATGAATTATACGAGGTGATTAGATCTACCATGTTTTAGAATTTATTTGATCATTCCTTGATTAGAAATATGAAATAGTATTTAGCATAAGAAATGATTTAGGCTTTATTTAGATTGATTGAGCATTTCAAGCTAATCATTGTTAATATCTTTAATCACCCATTTGAGCCCAATTAAGCACTTTTCGTATCTTTAAGTCACATTTTATGTCTAACCAATAAGTATTACCGTTACCTTTACACCTTTAGCTTATAGAAAAAGAAAATGTAATTATGTGTTATGGTATAGAGTGAGGATAAATGTAATGCATCATATAAAAAAATCACAACACAATTATCTTTTTAGAGAAAAAGAAAAAGAAATTGAAAATAAGTGTGGGGTGTTTTGAAGTTACAAAAAAAAAGATATGGAATAAAAGAATATGAAAAAATGATAAGATAAGGTGCATTAAAATATTAAGTAAAAGCTCAATTGTAGTTAAAAAAAATGCATGATAAATAAAAAGAAAGCTAAAATGTAGAAAGAGCCTAAATCTCTTCATTTATTGACCCTTACCTAAGCCTTACATTACAAGCATAAAAAACTCTTATTGATTTTTAGTTTAGTGCATATTTATATTAGTGTAGAGAGATGTAAAAAAAAAAGATTTATGAGACTTATTCTAAGATTGAATTGATTAGCATGCTCATATAGGTTGATTTCATGAGTGCATCGGATGATATCATATGAAACACACACATGAATCAATTCATCAAAAACATTGCATATCCTTATATTAATAGAATGTTGATTAATGAATATATGAATCTCCTTGTATTAGAATTGTATGACCGTTGAGTGGATAGTTTTTGCTAAATATATATATATATATATATATATATATATTTATATATTGTCCATGTTATTTTATCTAGTTAGACTTGGCTTTACTTGAGAACAAGCAAAGAGTTAAGCTTAGGGGTGTAATGACTCTATAAAAGTAGAGTCATCAATACATTTTTTACTTAATATTTATTCGTTTTATTCAATAAGTAGTACTTTTAGAGTTAAAAATATTAAAATATAAACTTTCTAGTGAAAAGAGGTAAAAATATATTTTTAAAGAATTTTTATAAATTTTTAATGCAAGATCAATCATAAGAAGACATGTGGACACCATGCAAGTAAGGGGAGCCAATCGGAGCAAGCCTCGGGTATCAGGTGATGTAGGCACTGTTATGTGTCGACACAACATTCAATCCAAGTTTTGTTAGGTGGTTAACAAGTGTGTCACATGTCAACATAGGATTCATTCGTTTGTTCTACCAGGGTGCCATGCAATATGTATCCTCGAATCACAGCATGGAACATGGCACTAACTCAGCGCACGTTGACTATGACCAGTACTCCCTACTATGTGTCATGTGCTTATTCACCATGTGAATCTCTTGTGCCACGTGTCACAATTACATTGTTCAACACTGTTTAATTTCCTTTTTCATCTCAACCCTTGATTTGAAGCTGATCTGACAGTCTAGATTCCATCTTAACCTAATTTAACTCCTTAATTGCCCCAATAACCCTAATTAGTCAAATTTGATGTATTTTTATTAGTTTTTGAAGCGAAGAAGAAAGAAAAAGACAAAAAAACTCAAAAGAAGATACAGTTTTTGTAGAGATCCAAATGAAAATTGGTGCTACAATTCAAGAGATTGACTGTATTTATTTTTCTTCTAATTTCTTTATCAATTTTTATATATTTTTTATCAAAAATATGAGATTTATGAAAAAAAATCATGTCTAGTTAATTTGTTAATCTATAGGTCTTATGAACCCAATTTTCTACATGTTATACATATGATGATCTAATATTTTATCCTAATTATGATTTCAGTTTAATTATATTATTTAATCTAGTTTTTATGTTATTGATTAATTAACCAATAATTGATCTATATAGACAATTAAATATATTAGAAAGAATGATTTAATTGTTTGTGTTAATTAAATAACATGCATAGTTTTTAATTAAAGATGTATGATTCTTATGTATGTGATATGTTTGAGCATGAAATTCACATTAGGTTCTTAAGGGTTAGATCCTAGGTTCGAGGCTTGAGAAGAGCAAAAGAAATGGGTTACACGATGAACATAGATCTATAGGCCCGTCTAGATATCCTTCGATGTGTATGTATGTGATATGTTTGAGCATGAAATTCACATTAGGTTCTTAAGGGTTAGATCCTAGGTTCGAGGCTTGAGAAGAGCGAAAGAAATGGGTTACACGATGGACATAGATCTATGGGCCGTCTAGATATCCTTCGATGTGTGAGTAATGTGAAGTTTCAACTACGTTCAAAAAATGCTTATTGTGTTAACTTTCATACCGTAGCTTATCGATTAACTTTTCTCTTGAAAGGTATCCAGACTCTTTATAGGAAAAAAACAATGTAATGCCTTTCATTCTCTTTTAATTTTGTTCTCTCTATGATAAATGTATAAAATTATTTAAGTTTTTTGAAAAGTTGATGACCAACAATAATTTATAACTTGGTTAGAGTTGGAAGTATTGCATTCAAGGCCAAATAACCATAATTGTTAAATTCCAACTATATAGTTGCATAGTACATATAACCAACGCTTATGAGAGAGTGATAAATGTATAAAAATATAATTGATCTTTCTCCCAATATCTTAAACTTTTGAGAGAGGATTTCTAAATAAACTTTTAAAACTCTATTTCACTTTTACTCATGGTATATCTTTAATTTCTATTAGAGAGACATTTTGTTCTTGTATTAAGGATCTAGGAAGGCATGTAAGTTGGTCATTGTCGATACATATACTTTATAGTTTAGGGAGTGTGACTATACATGTTATATATTTATTTATTATAAAAATAACATTTAAATTTTATACTTATTTTTTACGATAATTTAATTCTATCATTATGAAAATATAATTGTATAAAAATAAATTATCATACTTTGTATTTATTTATTTATTTTCTATTTTTATTTCAAGTGGAAAAAATTTACTTTGTGCTTATCATCTCAGTTTTTTTGTTCAATGCCATTGAAGTTTAAGCAGAACTTAGCACTAACCTATTGTGGGAAATTTTTTTAACTACAACAAAAAAGATGGTTACTCTTCTCTTACAGTTTTATTCATACTTGGATTTAGAGTTTGTTACTCTCTCTCCCAACATTACTCCAATTCATTTTCAATTTTGATTTCCCATTTGAATAGATGGATACCAAGAAAAAAAAAGAGCAGTGCATTTCAATTTACATCAAGTTGTTGCAAAAAATAATTACTAAAATGATAGATTATAAATGGATAACATGGTTGGTTGGATCTACTTTTCATTAACCTGCAATTAATTGGTAGTAAAAGTATTATTTATCTACATCGCCTGTAATCAAATCGCTCAAGGCAATAATATACTAATGAATGAATAATGAGAAGACGTATCACATATTTGTATGACAAGTTAGGAGAAACAATTTCCAAAAACAGGGTAAATAAAATAAACCTATTTTTTTCTTCTCCTGTACTCAATCTAAGTTTCACATTTGGAAAAACAAACACACATTCACTAGCAACAATAGAATTTAATCGTTCATGGCATAGAAATCAATGGAATCCAAGCTGCTGCAGCACGGAGATGGCCGACTCGACAAACTTTCACCATGTTAAATTCACACAAAAATGGCACTTTAGTTAAGTATCTTGTTTTCTTGAAGTCCTAATCTCAATCAGACTTCTCCAACTCTCTAAATATCTTCTTCAATTCTCGGTCTTCGTAGTCTTGATCAAGGAAATCCTTGTTAGTACTATATATGATTTGATCCTGCCCTATTACTGTTCTTTGGGCCATGTCACCAGCACTGAGGAGCTGAAGAATATGATCATGAAATACATCAAGTTAAATTGTTTAAGAACGGTATTTTTCAAATTAACATAAAAGAGGGAAGGTAAGAATGTGTTTAAAGAATCAACTATAAAATATTCACCTTTCACATTAGGGAGATATCTGGCCTTTCAAGAGCCCGAGCACTCTGATCTTTAACTCGATTTCTCTTCTCTATATCAGCATTCCTTTTGCGGGTAATCAACAACCGGAACAAAGGTATTGCAAAGAAAGAACCAGCATAAATCTCCCAAAGGAAAAATTACCCTAAAGGTCATTAAAAAAGTCATTTGTATGTTTTGATCAGTTTTTGTAAAGAGTATATAAGTCACTAGATTTTTAATTTTGATACACTTTATTACATAACTTATATGTCACTTGCATAAACTAAGTTACCAAAGTTTTCTAACACAAAGAAAGTGATTTGAAAACTTCATAATTGTATGATTAAAGTATCTCAAAGTGATTTGAAAACTTCATAATTGTATGATTAAAGTATCTCAAAGTGATTTGAAAACTTCATAATTGTATGATTAAAGTATCTCAAAGTGATTTGAAAACTTCATAATTGTATGATTAAAGTATCTCATTTTTACTGTAAAAAAATAAACACTTTAATAACCTAATTATGATGTTATGTGATTAAAGTGTCCTAATTTTACAAATAGAGTGACTTATGTGTCTTTTGTAAAAACTACATCATCAAAGTTTCATAATAACACACAAAATAACTTGAATAATTTATCACCCAATCTACAAAATTACTTTTATAAATAAACAAATTACAAATATTAAGAAAAACAACAAAAATATCATTCTTAAAACTTATACCTACAAATATAAGACTCTTATATCTAACTCATATATTTTTACTATTAAAGATAAATCTAACCCAACACTTAAATTAAACGACATCTAATTAGACATCATTCAAGTTGAATTTCAACTATTTAGATCCATTCAATGTTATAATCCATCTAATTCGACCTCATTCAATTTATATAATTTCCCAATACTTTATAACATGTTAGAATTCGTAATTTGTGCATAATAAATTTACAAAGCCTAAACATCTTTGATCTCAAAACTTTACATTTCTTGACACAAAGGTCCTCAACTTAAAAATTAAACATATTAATACGGAAACTATTGATGATATATTAGTCATAAACTATATTTTACTCCTTCCACTTGTCTTTTTCAATAAATAATAATGTTATGTTTTATTCTTTAAGTTCAACAAATTTATACTTAACTAGCAAGTGGGGTGTCCAACTCTGATTGCAAAGAGCACAAGGTCCAACTTAACACCAAGTCCAAAAATGCATGCTCTGTTTGCCACAACAGCCCACGCACATGAGCATCAAATATAATTTAGTATGTACACCAGAGAATAGATTGAATACTTCCTAAAAAATCAGTAGTTGGCATGCAATGATGCAATAACTATATAAATCATCAGCATTTGCAGTTAATGGCACACTAAATAAAAAATTTAAAAACTTAACGTGCTAAGGTCACTTGAAGCACTGGAAATATCTTGGAGACAAATTTGATGAACCCACTTGGTGGTACTGCAAGGTCTCTGTACAAGCACGTGGACACAAAAATGAGGAGAAGGAAGGGTGGGTGGGAAGACAACGTTTTAACATAAGGCACCAAATTGAGAGAGAACCAACGACACAGAACTTCAACAAGTCTAGCATACTTCAACATTGTTCCAAGAATGGTGACTACAAACAAATTGAGCCCACCAAGTCCAATGACCATTGCTCTCTCAGAAGAACTAGTTTTACTGAAGACAAAAGGAAATCCAGTGTCATGTCAATGGCTAGATGATTTTGACAACAACAAAAAAAATTGTAATTGGAAAAAAGAACCTGAATTGCCATTTCTCCTCCTTGAATAATCTGTCAACCCCTCCAACCCAATCATCTCATTTTGTCCCTACATTTTCTTTCCATCCACTCCTCTGAGAAGATGTCATATGCTGTAGAGATGGAAACTGGTATAGAATATTTCCCTGCACAATAAGCAATTTTCAGCCTATATGTTTATTAGTTTTTGTGTTAAAAAAAAAGACTACTTAAAGATAATTGAATTTTTTAAAGAATTATAGGACCTGAGATGTACATATTAAAAGATAGAGGATTAAAATGTAGTTTTTAATGAATTACATACCCTAAATGTATACTTTAAAATATGAAGGACTAAATTGTAACTTTTAATGAATTACAAGATTTATAGAGACCTTAACCCTTAAAATTACCTCTTCATCTATTTCAGGTTGACCATCAAACCGTAGAAGAACAGGTAAGATGTCATCATCCTGAAAACAAGTATAAGAGAGTTAAGGGCTTCCAATCGAACAAGAAAACCAGTATGGTCCCAGAGGAAGTATAAATAACTTGAAAAAAGGAAACAAAGTTCATTTAGAATAGCTTGTTAATCTGAGTAAGTCTAGCATTAATTAAAAATGCTTACAAAGAACCAATAATCGTCTATAATACAATTATTGCTTTAATTTCTTTTTCTAGGAGAACTAATAAGAAAGATCAAAATACCAAATTATTGATCAGATCAACAAATAAATATATATGAAGCAACTTAGCACCATACAGGATCATATCCACAGGTGTGACCGAACAAAAAGATTTCAATAATATGATAACACTACCTCACCAATATAGAAGGAATTTCATTTATTACCTGAGTGGCCGAGTCACGAAAACAGCCCACAGTTTGGTGATTCATTTAGATTAGACTCACCCCAAATGCAAGTATCTCACGTAATAAACTTCCAAACAGATTTTTGAAGGACTGTTATTAGTTGTTCTTGTTTATTATATAAACAATTGTTCGAATTCTCATGTGCAAAGATTAAAAAGCTCAAATTTTCAAATGAGTTGTATTAAAGTAGGTCCCATATTTTTGAAAAATAAAATATCAAAAGACATTATAAGAAAAACAGCAAGATATGAGAACTGATTGTTAAAAAATTATTAATGATGAAGTTATATAAATGACCAACAAAATTATCCTTCCATCAATTGTTCAACTTTTGATAAAGGTAGTCTTATTAACATAGAGAAAGAAAACTCAAAACCCTTTCAGAGAGTTATGGACATTAAGCTTATAAAATATAAAACTACATCAAGTGTCAAACATATTACCAAAAGAGATCAGTGGAACTTAAGTAAAAAGTAAATCCTGGGTCATATGATCTTCCTTGTCTTCCCCGATTATCCTCCTCACTGTAATAGAATCCAAACATTAGAATCCTCACTTGTCTCATAAGCATTTACAAATTCATTGTTTATCAAATTGTATAAATACCTTCTACTGGAAAGAAGGCCAATAATTGTGGTATAAACAAAAACAATTGATGCAATGAGAGCAGTGCCAAAAGAAACTCTCACTATATACTCTGTTGCAGCCTGTAAAATACACCAGTAGATGCAATACAATTCCCTCACTTCATGTCTTATTTGATATAGACAATATCGGCTAGCCAAATACATATTGAACAAATATAATCATGACCCTGAATTACAGCATATTCACAAATCATCCTTAGCAAAGAACAACATCACAGTATAGCAAACCTCGTCTATTTCAAAAAACATTTCTTTTCATCTTTGTGCTTGAACAATATGTACCATGGGCATTAAGGGATGCACAAAAAGTTTGTAGTAAAACTGTCCCAAAAAACTCCACTCTCATACGTAGATTAAGATTGACTACAACCATTTCTTTGTTATTCGTTCCAATAGTCTGCTTGCTTCATCCTTAGATACAAGTGGATCGAGATTCTTAAGGTTATTAACAAACATTTTTGCTTCATCCCACCGACGGCACTTACAGTACCAATCCACAATCAAGTTGTATGTACGTTGGTTTGGTCTACATCCATTCTTGATCATGTACTGAATTACATATACAGCTTCAACAAACATTGAATTAGCGGCATAACTTGCAACAAAGATACTATAAGTTATTACATCGGGAACAATCCCAGAATGCCTCATTTCTGAGAATATTCGTGAAGCATCTTTCATCCGACCATTTCGACAATAGGCAAACATAACAGTATTATATGAAATGATATCAGGTTTCATCCCTTCTTCCAGAATATCCCTTAAAATTCTTTCTGATCTCTCAAAATTTTCAGAATGACTGTACATATACATCAAACTATTGTAAGTAATCAAGTTAGGAGTGAACCCACTTTCAATCATGAAGTTCAAAATCTCATTAGTTTTTGAAACCAGTTGTCTCCTTCCATATATTGAAAGCATGGAATTTAGAGCAATTATGTCAGGTGAAAACCCCTTTTTCTTTAGTTCTAAGAAAGCACGTTCTGTTTCCATAAGAAGGTCACATTTACTGCAAACTAGAATAAGTGTCTTCAAGAGCACAGCATGAGGTTCAATTACACCAGAGTATATTTTTTCAGCAAGAGCCTGCATCCGCTTGATTTGCTTTGCATTTGCATAAGCATGAAGAAGAGAACTATATGTAAATTCATTAGGTTTGCAACGACCATCCTTCATTTCAATAAGCATTTTCTCAGACTGTTCCCACAGTCTTCCCCGTGCTAGTGCTGCCAAAACAGCATTATAGGTAGAAAGATCAGGTGTAATACCAGCTTCCAGCATCCTCTTGTAAACTGACATGGCTTGATCAAAAGAACCACATCGATTGTATGCACTAATAAGGGTGTTGAAAGTATCCCGCTCTGGTACAAATCCTACCTGTTTCATTTCCTCGAAAACTACTGAGATTTCAGAATCCATCCCATTTTGACCAAACACAGCCAAAAGTGTGTTCCACGTAACAATATTCGGTACACAATGACATGCATTGATCTCTTCAAACACTTTCATCATTTCTGAAAACTTCCCCCTATAACCATACATCCTAATTAGAACATTAAAAGTACATATGTTTGGTTTGCAGCCTGCACCTCTCATCTCCTCAAAAACCTTCATTGCTAACTCATCTTTTCCAACTTTCTCAAATCCAGACAAAAGGTTAGTGAAGATAAAAACATCAGGTTTAATCCCTTTTCCCACCATTTGTGTTTTGAGAACCATTGCTTCATCCAATAAACCGTCTCTAGCACAAGCAGATATCAAAGAATTATAGGTTACAATGCTAGGTGATATCCCATTAAGCTCCATCTCTTTTAATACCTCCATAGCTTCCTTGGGCCTCCTAGACTTATCATAAACATCCAATAATGCATTATAAGTGACTTCAACGGGTCTAAACCCTGCTGATTTCATCTCCTCAAAAATCAGGGTAGCTTCTTCATACAAAGAACCACGCCTACAACAACTTATAAGCCTATTATATGTATAAGAATTAGGAGCGATCCCAGCACTCTTCAAATCCTCAACAAGCCCTAAAATTTTATTCCAAGGCATTCCCATTTTCCAATACACATTCAACATCACATTGTAAGTTAACAAAGTAGGCTTACAACCCTCTTCTTCCATTTTGTTAAAAACCATGACGGCTTCTCTATACCTTCCATTACTAACACAAGTAGTTATCAAAGAAGTATAAGCATTAACATCAAGCTCAACCCCAGCTTTATGAAGATTTTGAAGCAAAGAAGCCGCAGCTGAAACCTGGCCAGCTTTACCAAGCATGTTGATAACAACAGCAACAACAGAACTAGTAATAACACATTGAAAACCTTCAGAATTTCTCACCCAATCAAAAACACTCAAAGCCAGGTCAAATTTCTTATGAAAGCTTAAACATTTGACAACACCTAGTATGTCAAAAGACAAGGACTCTCTATTAAAACCAACCTCAAACTTATGTGATTCAACTAGCTGAAGCAAAAGTTGATTTAAATTAGAGGAAGCAAAATCTGGGTCGATTAAAGATTGGAGGATAAGCTTACCTTGAGGGGTGATACGGTTACTAGACCAAGGTCTACCACGGTTGGGGTCGTGGGGCTTGCAGATGCGAGTAGGCTTTTTGGGCAGATGAGGTTCAAGTGAGGAGTGAGATTTGTTGGTGTTGGGATTGGAGCTTTGATGGAGCAAAAGGTGAAGGGGAGGAGATGTTATGGGATTTGGAGTTTTGGTGGGTATGATGGGCTTGTTGTTGTGGTGGTGGTTTGGAAAGACGGGTCTTGAGGGTGGAGGGTTCGGGAGGAGCAGATAAAGAGCTGTTTTCTCTGCCATTAGAGAAGAGACACGAGCCATGGTCACTAATCATTTGTCAGTAGTTGGCAGTGGCTATGGCTGAATTGGTGCCCTAAACAGCGGGCGGGAGAGCGTTCTGAGAAAGATTTTTATAATTAAAGTTATCTGAGCGTTGAGAGTCCTAATGCCTAAACAGCAAGTATAATTAAATTTTATTAAAATATTTTAGGAAATTTAAAAAAAAATAACTGTAAAAATTTATAATATTTAAAATAATACATTAATAATATTAAACAAAATTTAATTAAATAAATTTAAACATCGATAAATGATATTGAATACAAAATAATATAAAATAAGTTTTTTAATAATGAAAATGTTTACAAATTTTAAAAATATTATTTATTATTATTTTTTAAAAATAATCTTTAAATTTATATAAAATTTATAATTACAAGTATAATGATATATTAAAATTTTCTTTTAACAAAAAAAAAGTTTATTTAAAATATTTTATATTAAACATGAATACGCTATTTAAACTCATTTTATGCTAAATTTAATCTCATTAAATGTTATTTTTATTATTATAAATTTTAAAAATATTATTTTATACAAATTTACTATAAAAGTAGTTGTTACTAGGAAGAAGAAAAAAGAGAATAAGATATATGAACATTACAAAATGAAAAGACATGGAAAAGATACTTGTTTCAAAATTTATGGAGTTTCATATTGGTAAGGAATCAAGGGATCCATAAAAGAAACTCACTAACAAAGCTACGACAACTATGGTTGACAATCCATTTGATAATAGAGATATAAATGAAGCTAGAGAAGAGAAACAAGATAATTAAGCTAGTCTCGTTCAGCAAAAGTTAATGAAGGTGACTGTGGATAATAATTATACAAACTTTGCTAGTTTCAACAATTCTGTAGGTAACACTTCCTCCGTTCAATGTACTTTAAGTTATGTTATTAGTATTATTGAGTTGTTGAAAAATGGACCTTGGACATGTCAAGCATTAGAAAAAAATTTAGCAATCTAAGAAAACCTAAAAAACTTTCACCAGTTTATTTACCAGATGGATCTGTGAAATATGTTCATAGCATAGGAGATATTAATCTTTTCTAATAAATTTTACCTGAAAAATGCATTATGCATACCTAGTTTTAAGTTTAATCTTATATCTGTTCAAAAACTTACTCACTTCGTCCAAATAGAATTCAATTTTACACTGACTACTTGTATTATGCAAGACCTATAGGCTAGAGAGATTCTGGCAGTAGGAAAAGTTGTAAAAAGCCCCTATGTGTTTAGATACTGCTAGTTTTCAAGATTTTGATTGTAATAATTTTACTATTAATGTTACGTTTCTAAAATAAAGTCCTTGTTTGAATTATAGTAGTGAAGTTTCTATCAATGAAAAAAAAAGATTTCTTAAAATTTAATTATGGCATAGTAGATTAGGACACTATCTATAGATGTTTTGAAACACAATGTTTTTTTTAAAGAACAAAATTTAAAAGATTTTGATCAATGTGAAGTTTGTTACAAGTCCAACCAATAGAGGTTACCTTTCCTCATTAGTCATACTAGAGCCTCACAATCTTTGGAACTGATTCATTTAGACGTATGTGTACCTTATAGCCAAGTCTCTGTTGAAGGAGCGAGTCAAATATATTCTAACCATTGTTGATGACCACACAAGGGTCATTTGGACTTACCTCATGATCCAAAAAAGCAAGACCAATTCTCTTTTTACCAACTTTATCAATATGATTCACATACAGTATAGGAAACAAATTAAATTCATAAGTAGTGATAATGGGACAGAATTCACGAATTCATAATTTCAATCATATCTTTCCAATAATTCATCAAAAATCATGTCCTTATACTCCCCAACAAAATAGAGTGGTGGAAAGGAAACACAAACATCTCTCAAAGCTCTCATGTCTCAGTCAAGTTTACCAAAAAAAAATTGGGGTTCTTCAATCCTTATGGATACTTACATCATAAATAGACTTCCATCCTCAATTTTAAATTAAAAACCCCCTTTAGAAATACCTCTCCCAAAACCACCAAATAATTCAAACCTTACATTCTTTTTCTTTGGATGCTTATGCTATGTGACAAATGTTTTACTAAATAAAGACAAATTTACTAAAAGAGCTTTCAAATATATATTTCTTGGATATGTTTAAACTCAAAAGGCTTTTAGAGTTTATGATTTAGAAAAACATAAATTATATGTGTTCAAGAGATGTAAAATTTTATGAACAAATTCTTTCTTATAAAAATGAAAATTGTAGTATCGAAAACATAGAACACGATGTTCCTAATAATGTTAATGCTTTGTCTAATTCCACAGAAGAATATCCAGATAAAATCTAAATATCCAATGAAGTTCAATCCATTCAAAAACATAATGCCAGAATTAGAAGTAAGCCAATACGGATGGCAGATTATATTCTTAATTTAGTTATCAAGCTTCCAGATAGAATCTCTTGTTAGTCTCAGAATCTTAGAACATATACTACACAATTTTTTCCTTTTACAACATCTCCTATATTTTCTGATGCTTACATATCTTTTTTGGAAAATATGTTCAATGTTCAAGAACCAAGCTCCTATAAACAAGCTTTCACTAATGCAGAATGGATAGAAGCCATGAATCAAGAGTTGAGTGCTCTTGAAAAGAACAATACATAGGAGTTAGTATCCTTGCTAGAAGGCAAGAAAGCAAGAAGATCTAAATGAGTTTATAAAATAAAGATAAAACTTGATTGGAGTGTGATTGAGCACAAGGAAAGATTAGTTGTGAAAGGTTTTAATCAAATTGAAGGAATAGATTATTTTGAAATTTTTTCTCCTGTAACTAAAATTGTTACAGTTCGAATTCTGCTTGTTGTTGCAACTTCAAAAGGGTGGCCAATTCATTAATTAGATATAAACAACGGATTTTTACATGGCTTCCAAGATAAAGATGTTTATATGATACCACCTGAAGGATATAACAAGGCTCAAATTAATCAAGCTTGCAAGCTGAAAAGGTCACTGTATAGGGTCAAGCAAGTCTTAAGACAGTGGAATGTTGAATTCTATGAAAAGATAACTTGTTTTAGGTTCATACAATCAACTCATGACAATTGTTTATTTATCAAAGAAACCGAGTATTCTTTTACAGCTCTTCTCATTTATGTAGATGATGTTCTTCTAACATGAACTTCTAAGAAGTAGATCAAGTTGGTTAAGAAACATTTAGATCATCACTTCACTATTAAAGATCTTGGTTATGCAAGATATTTTTTTGGATTAGAAATTGCAAAAGGGTCCTCTGGATGTGTCCTTTCAAGAACAAGTAGCAGACATGTTCACTAAATCATTATCAACTCTTCAATCTAGCAAGTTAATGTTCAAGTTGGGTTTGCATGATATCCATCAAACTCCAACATTATGAGTGAATGTAGAATTATAGTGGAGTAGTAGTGTAGAATTATAATGGAGCAACAGGGTGCACAAACTGCAGTGGTGCATGGTGCCGTAGATATGCAGCAAAGATAATGGAGCAGCAGGGTAATGCTTTTGCAGTGATGTAATAGAGAGATTTTTTTTCTTATTTCCATAGTATATATATATGTAATCATTCCTTGTTTATTAATAAGAAAATATATTAAAATATATTTTTCATTTACTTCAACAGAACTTGAAGGAAGAGTGTAGACGGGACAAGAATGGTTGTCTGCTTTTTGTAATAGCTTCTTGAAATACTTAACCTAAGATAGTAAACAAAAAATCCAATAGTGTATGTACTTACCGACAACATGAACTGAAAGTAATAAATTGTAATGAAAACTCAAAGAAGTACTAAGGATGCTCCTCTTCATTATTCACCAAGTGCATTGATTAGCATGTAAATCATGCAACCAATAGAGACATCATCTAGCACACAAAAACAATAGTAGATAGAGTACGTAAAACTAAAAATAAAATGACAGATGAAAAAAATCATAGAAAATTAGTGTCTTTCAAAGTTCTCTGGAACCTAATGTTGTTATTGAATGCATTAAATGTATAATAAAATTGCCAAAACAAAGTTAAGATGAGTATTTTAATAAATACAGAACTTTTAGAGAACATAAAAAGTATTGTAAAATATTTAATTAGAGGCATATTGGTTGAAGGCTAGATAACATATTGGACAAAACTTTGGATTCAAACGAGAGTTTTATATTGATAGCATGTTTTGGTCTCTAAAATAAGAATCTCTCTAGTCCAAGTGTTGGAAATGAATTTAAATAAAAAAATATTTTTTATTATTTTATGACCGTTATTTCATAAATTATGTAACTGTTATTTTCATAATTATATGGTCATTATTTTTATGACTGTTATTTTCATAATTATGTGACCGTTACTTTTATGACCGTTATTTTTATAATTATGTGGCCATTAATTTTATGACTGTTATTCTCATAATTATGCTACCGTTACTTTTATTACCATTATTTTCATAATTATGTGTCCGTTACTTTTATGACCATTATTTTCATAATTATGTGTCCGTTATTTTCATAATTATATGACTATTATACATATTTTTTCCACTATAAAAAAGGGGCAATAGCCCTCAGTTTAGAATATAACTTAACAACTCAAAAACAATTCTACGGTTTTTATAGCAAAATCAAGAAAAGAAAATTCAAAATTATTTTCTCAGATTTCCGACAACATAAATATTTAAAAGGGGTTGTGTTTGCTTGCACAAATTTGGGCAGAGTCGCGAAACGTCTTAAAGAGAGCGACCTAGTCCGCGACTCAACCCAAGAAGTTCATTTCAGGTTATCGATAATATTGTTCTTACATAGTTTTTCACATATTTGTTCCAACAATTTTAAGACGTATTCTATCTGCCATGTCTACCGAAATGTTAATTGCTAATATCAACAAACCATTTCATTTTGAAGAACTACACTTTAAGAATGGAGACAAAAAAAATGTTATTCTTCTTAACCATGTAAACTGTCGTTTTTGTTCTTATTATTGAAAAACCAACACTGTCTAATTCTCATACTGAAGTTACAATAAAGGATTTAAACACCTGGATAGAAAATCATTTTCTATGCAAAAAATAATAATTAATGGATTAGCTAATGACTTGTATGACTATTATAATTTTGATAAGTTTGCTAAGGAAATTTGGAATGCACTTCAAAAGAAGTACGACACTGAGGAAGTTGGAACTAAGAAGTATGATGTTAGTAGATACATGAAGTATCAAATGATTGATGACAATTCTGTGGAAGCTTAATCACACGAACTGCAGAAGATAGCATGTGAAATAACTTCTGAAGGTATGACTTTAGATGAACAATTTCAAGTAGCTGTTATTATAGATTAATTACCTCATGCTTAGAAAGATTTTAAGAATACACTTAGACATAAAACTAAGAAATTTTCTTTAGAAAGTCTTATAACCCGTTTAAGAATAAAAGAAGAAGTCCGAAAATAAGACCAAAGAGATGAAGTATTCGTTGTCTCAAACAATAGTACCAATAAGAAACCCTCATCTACAATTTTGAAACCTAAAGATAGAAATATGAAAACTCAGAATCACAATAATAACCAAAACCGTAACCACCAAAATAGAAACAAAAACTATACTCTACAGAATAGACCTTAACCCTCTTAAGGAATAACACATTCATGTGTTATAGTTGTAACAGACCTGGCCACTTGGCCAGGAACTGCCGGAACAGGAATCGTCCTGCCCCACAGGCGAACCTTACCGAAGATGAACTTATTGCTATGATATCTGAAATCAATTTTGTTGATGGATCCGAGGGGTGTTAGGTGAACACTAGTACTTCTCGCCATGTTCGCTATAATCGAGACATGTTCAAGTCCTACTCTGAGTCTGAGGATAAGAAAGTGTTATTGGGCGACTCCCACTCCACTAAAGTTGTTGGTACTGGTGAGGTGGAATTGAAGTTTACCTTTGGAAAGACTATCATCTTGAAAGATGTCTTACATACTCCAAAGATGATAAAGAACTTAGTTTCGGGATATCTTCTTTACAAAACTGGATTTACTCAAACTATAGGGGTTAATTTATATACAATTACTAAAAATAATATTTTTTGTTAGGAAAAGGTACGCTACTAATGGCATGTTTAAATTGAATGTTGAGTTCCTTTAATATTTGGAATGCTAGACTTTGTCATGTTAATAAACGCATAATCAAGAACATGAGTAGCTTAGAACTAATTCTTAAATTATCTTTGAATGATTTTGGAAAAATGTGACTTTTATAGTCAAGCTAAAATAACAAAAAACTTCACATAAGTCAGTAGTTAGAGAATCTGAACCTTTAGAATTAATACATTATGACATATGTAAACTTGATGGAAATTTAACAAGAAATGGGAAACACTATTTTATAACTTTTATATATGACTGTTCAGATTACACTTACGTATATCTAATGAAAAATAAAAGTGAAGCATTTGACATTTTTAAAATATTTATGACTGAGATTGAGAATCAACTTAACAGAAAAATAAAAAGGTTTTGAAGTGATAGAGTCATTGAATATGATTCCAATATCTTCAATGATTTTTATAAAACTCATGGAATTATTCATGAAAAAAAACTGCACCTTATTCTCCTGAAATGAATGGCAAAGCTGAAAGAAAAAATAGAACTTTTATTGAGTCAGTTATTACAATTTTATTAAACTCTGGTGCTGCTTTCCATTGATAGGAGGAAATTTTACTAATTTTTTGCTATGTGCTAAATAGAGTGCCTAAATCTACTAGTAAAATTTCACCATCTAAAATTTTGAAAAATAAGAAACTTAATTTATTTTAAAACTTGGGGTTGTTTAGTCTATGTTAGGATCCCCGATCCTTAAAAGAAATAAAACTTACTAGTAGAACATACGAATGTGTATTCATAGCATATGTTGTGAATAGTAAAGCTTATAAATTCTATGACTTAAATGATCATAGTTATAGAATCAAATGATGTTGACTACTATGAACATAGGTTTCCATTTAAATTGAAGAATAGTGGGGGCTCGTCTTCTAGTTGTTGACCCATAACTAGAACTATTGAACAAAATGAAGAATTAAACACTGAAATTAGAAGAAGTAAACGAGCTCAAACCCTTAAGGATTTTGGGTCATATTTTTATGCTTATACCTTAGAAGAAGATCCCCAAACTCGTAAAGAATCATTCTCTTCTTTAGATGTCAACTTATGGGAAGAAACCATAAATGATGAAATAGACTCTTATGAGTATAATAAAACTTGTCATTTAGTTGACTTACCTCATGGTTGTATAACCATAGGATGTAAATGGATACAAAAGAAGAAATTAAAACTCGATGGTACTATTGAAAAGTAGATTTATTTGATACCTTTTCACCAGTCAAAGAATAACTTCCATATGTGTACTTTTTCCTCTTGCTGCTATCCATGATTTAGTAGTACATCAAATGGATGTTATAAATGATGATTTAGAAGAAGAAATTTATATGGATCAACCTGAAGGTTTTGTTATCCCAGGTCAAGAAAATAAAGTTTGTAAACTAGATAAATCTATGTATGGTCTAAAATAAGCACCTAAGCAATGGCATGAGAAATTTGATAATATAGTTAACCCACATGAATTCAAAATGAATGAAAGTGACAAATGCATTTATTATAAATTAGAAGATAACATTTGCACTATTATATGTTTATATATGGATGACATGCTTATTTTTGGATCAAATATTCATGTTGTGAATAATGTGAAAACTTTATTAAGTGTTAACTTTGATATGAAAGATCTCAGAGAAGCGAGTGTAATCCTTGGTATAAAGATTACTAGGTCTGAAAAGAGAATTTCTTTAGATCAATCTCATTACATTGAGAATATCTTAAAGAAATATAATTGCTTTAACTGTAAACCTACATGTACTCTGTATGATCATAGTGTAAAGTTGTTCAAGAACATCAGAGACGGTGTTAGACAAACTGAGTATGTGAGCATCATTGGTAGCTTACATTATGCTACTGATTGCAATAGACCAGACATAGCTTATGTTGTGGGACTACTATATAGGTTTACCAGTAGACCTAGTGTAGAGCATTGGAATGTTATTGAAAGGGTTATGAGATACCTTAAGAGAACTATATACCTTGGATTACATTATAAAAATTTTCCCGTTGTTTTAGAAGGATACAGTGATCCAGATTGGAACATTTTATTAGAAGACTCCAAATCAACTAGCAGCTATATATTTAACATAGTTGGTGGAGCTATTTCTTGGAAGTCTAAGTAATAGACAATATTGGCTCAATTTACGATAGAGTTTGAAATGATAGCACTAGCTACTGCTAGTGAAGAAGCAGGCTAGTTAAGAAGTCTATTAGCTGAGATCCCTTTATGGGAAAGATCGATACCAACTGTCCTGATCCACTGCGATAGTACCGCGGTTATTGCAAAGATTTAAAGCCGTTATTACAACGGTAAGAGACGACAGATATACAATACTGTTAGAGAATTTCTCTCTACATGAGCTGTAAGAATGGATCAGATATGTACTGATGAAAATTTGACTAATCCTTTGACGAAAGGATTAACAAGAGAGAAGGTTTTCAAAAATCTCGAAAGGAATGTGACTAATGCCCTTAGAATGAAGAGTCACTCATGATGGTAACCCAACTTATAGACTGGAGATCCCAAGAAATAAGTTCAATGGGTAATAACAAGTTATGAAGTGATATGAGATTAATCATGCTATTATGAAGTCACATTCTATATTGTTAGAAGCATGACGTCCTGAAGCGAAAGAAAGGATGAGTTAATTATTAAACTCTTAATGAGTTCTATACTCTATGTGGAGTGGAGTACGTAGCTACAGGAGTACTCTTGATAGACTCACCTATGTGAATGTGGAAGTATGACCGCTTCCTATGAAAATTTTGGGCAAAATTTACTAGAGCATTCACTATATTGGGATACACGTGCATGACCGTAAAGCACGGGTTTTTCGAACTACACCTTGGAAAGGTTGTGTGTGTGATGTTGTTAGAAATAGAGTTCAAAACTACGAGTTACTCTAGTATATTCTAAAACATCAACACTATGCAAAGGTTCAAGTCGATAGACATCTTTTGCTTATACACAATCTTATACTTTTAATTGATTGGTTGCTCGATGAAACTATTTTTATTTAAAATTCAAGTGGGGGATTGTTGGAAATGAATTTAAATAAAAAAAATATTTTTTTATTATTTTATGACTGTTATTTAATAAATTATATAATTGTCATTTTCATAATTATATGGTCATTATTTTTATGACCGTTATTTTCATAATTATGTAACCATTATTTTTATAACCATTATTTTCATAATTATGTAACCGTTACTTTTATGGCCGTTATTTTCATAATTATGTGACCGTTACTTTTATGGCCGTTATTCTCATAATTATGCTACCGTTACTTTTATGATCATTATTTTCATAATTATGTGTCCGTTATTTTCATAATTATATGACCGTTACACATATTTTTTCCACTATAAAAAAGGGGCAATAGCCCTCAGTTTAGAATATAACTTAACAACTTAAAAACAGTCCTACGGTTTTCATAGCAAAATCAAGAAAATAAAATTCAAAATTATTTTCTCAGATTTCCGAGCAACATAAATATTTAAAAGGTGTAGTATTCCGGACTTAATCAGTGCAATGAAGTTCCGAGACAGACAATAATTCTGGGTTGTTTTATCCTGGGGACGACGGAGCTGTGTTTGTTTGCAAAAATTTGAGCAGAGTTGCGAAACATCTTAAAGAGAGCGACCTAGTCCGCGACTTAACCCAAAAAATTTATTTCAAATTATCGATAATATTGTTCTTACATAGTTTTTCACATATTTGTTCCAACACCAAATTTGTTAGATAACTATTTTTAATCAAATAAAATCTTTTCAAATAGATGAACAAAAGGAGAAGTTGACACTAAAACATTTCCTGTTACTCTAGCTACCACTGTGTTTCAACAGCAAGATAGCAGTATGCTGCTAAAATTTCTAATAACATCTAGCTTAAAACTATTCTTAGAATAGTGACACTAAAGTTAATTAATTATATAAATATAATAGATAAATTATATAATTTTATTATGATAATAACCAAAATAATTATATGAATTAATAGTATTATAAATATATCTCTTTTAATTTTATCATTTTTTAAATGCCTTTTCACCTTATTTTGTTCGTTATTTATGTTAAAAATTCGGTGAGTTTACGTTATTTTTTTCTTCTTTCTTTTATTTTTATCTCAATTTATTTTATTTCATAAAAAATTATCAAATACAAACAAAATATCTTTAAGAGTAACTCATTTTTTTAGAAGACTCTAGAAATCAAAAATAAACTTTTTTTCTATTGGTAATTAAAAATCAAATTATCAATGATAAATAAACTTTATCGCTGTAAATTTGTACACTATAATTATTTTTTTCAATTTTAATTTTTTGGATCATTTTTTTTAAGAAAAAATTAAATTTTCAAATCGAGCCTTATTAGTAAGAGGTTTATAAATGTTTGTGGAAGAAAATGTCTAAAAATGCTTAAAAAATTATTAAAATTAATTTAAAATGGTTAAAATATTAATAAATATAATAATAAGATCACTAAAATATAATAGTTTAACATGGAATTAAAAATAATAATAATTATATATTTTTTCAGTAAATACAATTACTTTCCATTAAAACATTCCCTTTGGTTAGGTCCAGGGGAACATAAATCCTTGATCATGATCAGCTAACATTTCAAACACGACTTTATTTGGCATTTGTTTCTTCCTCGTTGGACGGCACCGTCTCTTGTTGAATTTACTCAAGGGTTAACATCTTCATTTGAATTTCATAAATATAAAAAAGAAAACATCTTAATTTGAATTATACATATATGCCTTTTATCTTGGTATTTATTGTGAAATAATTTAACACTTCACTAGATCAGGTCTACACAAATAGAAAACTTCATTGTTAGTATTTTTGAAGAGAAAAATACAAATTATATATAAATTTATATTAATATTAATTATAATGTATTATGTAACCTAATTTTATTAAAAATAAATAATTTTATTTAAATTTATTTTATTATTTGTTATACCATAATTGATATAAGTGTAAACAGATGTCACTATCATAATGGATATTAGTATAAATGTATTTTGCTCTCGTATTTATATTCACGTTAATTCTAATATATTATGTGACTTAATTTTATTTAAAATTATTTTATCATGTATCATATTATAATTAATATAAGTATCGTATTAATATCATGTATTACATTTTAATCATTAATCATATAAAACTAAAAAAAAGGGATATGGGAGGTTTATACCAAACAAATTTTATGTAAGATTTTTTTGATGATTTTATTATAAAACTTTAATAAGATAAATTTGGTTAATTATGTTGTACATTTTTTCTCTCTAAAAAGATATTATTTAATTTTGTTTTTTTTCACCAAATAACATATTATTATAATTTATTTCAATTTAATTTCATTTCAATTCAATCTTAACGTGATGTATCAAATCTACCCTTAATAAATTTTTTTATAATAACAAAAAAAATTATTAATTAATTAACAATTTATGTACCGATTATATCATAAAAACTATGAGAGATATTAATAACATTAAAACTATCACCCTTACCATTGAAAAAAACCCACGTGACTAGTTCATGAGCTACTACATTACATGAAGATGAAATTAAAACTACATAAAAGTGTATAAACTGATTAATAATTGACAAAACCTCATCCAAATATTGCTTAGATTTCAAAGAAGTCTGGTATAACTTGTAGAGAACAAATCAACTATTGATTAAAAATCTCTTTATATTATTAAAGTCATAAATTATAGTGCATTTGCTAGACAAATAGCTAAGGTAAGAATTATGTATTCTGCTACTCTTATAGTTGATGACACAAAAAATTTAGACCAAATACTCAAGATATTATCAAAATTATCTCTAGTCATCACAACTATAAAACATAATTTATCTTTATATTTGACGTCAAAATTAAACTTAACACATCATTGTAAAGGTTTCTGACATAATTAGATATGTATTCTTTGCAAGGTTGTATTTAGGGATGGCCAAAAAAACCGTGGGTTCAGTTTTTAATCGATAAATTTCGAAGATAGGGATGGTTTCGGATAAAAATCGAACATGAAACAACAGTTACAGTTCGGTTACGGTTATACTAAAAATCGTATACATCCGTACCCGAAATTAATTATATTTAATAAATTAAATTATATTTTTTTTGGATTTTTTTTTCATAACCGTCCTGAACTGTTACCCGTAGGTAAAAAATCCTCCCTAAATCGTAACGATTTTTAGATATTTTGGATAAGGTCTTATTATCCTATTTGGCTAAAATCAAATAAGATTGAAACTCTTTAAATGAAATATAAAGGAATTATAATGGTTTTTTAAAGTTTGGTTATAAATATGTGAAAATCAAGTCTTTTTTCATCCTCATACTGCATTAAGAGTCAAGAATAAAGATAATGTAAATTTTTAATTTATTATTTGCACCAACAATGAGAGCATCCGAAGGATTCAAACACAATTCTACAAAAGAGATGATATCAAGCTGTATAAATGGTTCCAATTTTATGCCCATTCTATAATAACCAAAGTTTTATAAAAACGAGCATCTAATGAATAGATGTTTTAATACATAAAGAATTTAGATGTGGTATAAACCTAATAAGATTACCTTTGATTTTCGTTTCATTTGATTCAACTTTTCAAATAAAATACTTTATACCTCTCTCATGTGTTTTGGCATTTCATAGGAATTTTTAAATAATTAATTGGCTAATTAATATCTCTGTCTTCCTTAACATCAAGATAATATATAGACTTAACAAAAAAGAAACATGTTTTATCAGCAATTCAAATAATCTTATTACACAAATCAGTACTTAAATCAATAATTCAAATAATTCTATATATAAGGATTGACTAAATCATTAACAGTGAGCTAAAAAAATAATAAGAAAGGCCCACCAAAAACCTACTCTTAACAACAAAAACCTACTCCTAACAAGTTGCAGGCATTTTCCCCTAGTATGCTTCTGTTTTTCAGTAAGTTTTTTTAAATATTTTATAAGAAATAGGGTTTATAATTAGAAGTATTTAACTAACACGTTAAAGTTTTTCCTTATTAGATAAATAAAAAATATAATTTGAATAATTTAAATTAAAATAATTGATCCAAATAATTATAGATGTTTTATAATTATAATAGATATATCGATAATTATTTAAAAAATAAAAAATATCGTCAGGATAATTTAAAATGAAACAATTAATATAAATAATTATAGATGTTTTATATAATTACTTGAACTATTAAAATTATTTTACCGACTTATAGTTATTATTATTTAATATATAAGGTATAATATTAGTAATATAATATCACTTTTTCGTGAACTGCGAACAAAAATTATATTACGTGGGTTTTTAGTTTTTCTTTGTAATATAAAAATGGTTGATATAGGTATTAATAAAGAAAGAGAAAAAAATTAAAACAAAACCTATCTTTTCTTTCTCTCTCCCCACCATGGAAATTCCCTTATATATTTTTTGTTTTTCTTTTCTCACTATTATACCCTACGTTCTAGCCCTTCTTGATCGTCAAGCCTTACACAAAACCGTCCTGAAATTTCAGTCCTCGATCAATAGCCATAGCTAAAGGAGGCAAGCCAATGAAGATCAAATCATCAGCTCTGAAGAAATGGATCGATCTCGTTCAGCAAGCAAAATTATTCGAGCATAAACTTAATCGCATGAGTAGACGACGTGTCATCTAGAGTTGATCTCTACCCTATCTTCATCGGAAAATCCAGACGGCGTTATCTAGTGACTCCGATGTCGGAGAGATACTCAAAAATTGACACCGTCTTCAAATTTGAAAAATTGTGTTTAAAGATTTTTTTTAAACCAAGAATTAATTAACAATATTAATTATTACTTAACAATAAACCGTAATTATTATATACGGTTATCAAATTTAAATAACATCACATTGTTTACGTTTTTTAACATTGAAATTATATTAATATATAATATGAGATAAAAATAAATATATTATCTAATAAATTCTTTATAAATTACATGTTAATTAATTTAAATGATTTTATTGATATTTTTTAAAATATGTACTTTTTATACCATTTATCATTCAAAATCTGTGTACACATTTTGGAAAAGAGCAAAAATCTTGATAACTTGAAAATGAAGTCAAAACATAAATATTAAAATTGATGTATGTTCAAAGCAGTTTCCTGAAGTACCTCGAAATCAAATTCATTAAACATCAATGGACCAAGAAAAGGTTACTTTAAGGGATCAATCTCATTAATTTTGCAGAGTTTGCTTCTTGTTCTAACCTTCTAAACCACACCTAGTTTTAAAGAGAGAAAGTGATGATGAAGCTAGGTTCTATAACTTCAAATGAGTAATTTATCTTCGTATATTCCAATTCATATATTTTTTTTAAAAATATTTTAATCTTATATAATAATATTATCTTAATATGTATCTGTTATGTGTATTTTTTAAATTATTTATCTCGTATTTACTTACCGATTTATTATTGGCTAAACTTTAAGGGTCATTGTTTTTAGATCAAGGTACATTCAATTTTCTCAAAGAAATAAAATATATTATTTAATTAATTTTTCACGTGTATATATATAAATATTTTTTATTCAAATCACATTACTAATATTATTCAAATGTTAAAATTTTATAAAAAATTTCTTCTTATTATATTAATCTCGTTACCTAAATGTATAAGCATTTCTATTAGTATTATCAACATTTTTAATTATATTTTAATTTTAATTTGCATATTTTTTTATAACTAAAATTTCTTTGACTTCAATTAAAATTATCCAATTGTTTAATTGATTTTATTTTTATAAAAAAAATATATGTATCATATTATTAAATAATATAAAGAAATAATATTTTTATGTCATAAAAATATACGTATATTCAATAATTAAAGTTAATACCGCGTGTCAATCATAGAATTAAAAGAGTGTATGATGAAGCGTCATTAATATTCTTAAAAAATTATGACGTTACCTATATTAATTTGATTAATTATAATAATTTTAACATTTTAATCCTTAAGTAAAGTGTTTTATTCTGGACAAAGTCATTTCAATTCCAGGTCATTAAAACAAAATAAATTAAAAAAACTAATAAAAATAATATTTATTTTATATTTTTAAATATTTTCAATTTAATATTATTTATGAATTATAATCATTTAAATTCATTCAATATTAAATATGGTATAACTAAATCTTATTTAATATTGTTGAATATTATTTTTATTATTATAAATTTTAAGATGTTATTTTTTATAATTTTATAACATTTACCAAAAACATATATATAAACAATTTGAAAAATATACTATGTATAATTTCAAGGAAAAAAAACCATTACTATCGTAATTAAAATTTTACAAAACTAGTATTCTTTATTATTATTATTTTTAACTTTGATTCATATTCTTCTGCTCTCGTATTCTTTCTTTTTCTTTTTTCTCTTCCTTTTTTCTCTAAAAGAAAATATGAATCAAAGTTTTCACAAAAATAATAAAAATTACTGTGGTGGCTTACCAATCAAATTAACTATATTTAAAAAAAACTTGATCGAAGAATAGTCGGTGTGAGTCATTCAACAATCATCACAACGGCGTGACACATGGTTATTATTTGGTATAAAATAAACTTATATAATATAATACAATATAAATTAACCATAATTATTAAATAAATATATCTTAATTATTTAAAATCGTTAATTAGAGATAACTCCATATTAAATTAAATCTATAATCATAAGTAAATAAGTTAAATTTTCTCCTCTATATATATTTATATTATACACATAATTGAAAATCAATAATCATTAACATAAACGCGATAAATCTATAATATTTTTATCTATATTTCTTCTTTTTAAATCATAGAGAGATTCTGATCTCTTCTTTTATTTTTAATATTTAAATTGATTTAAGCATAGAAAAGTTAAATATCAACACATCATATATTAATCTAACTTTTAGAAGATGCACAATAATAAAAAAAGTATATATATTTTAATGTTAATAAAAAACGACATCAACAATTATATTAATTAAAATAAAACTTATTACTTTTTCATTTTAAATAATGAATTCAAATCACATCAAATTAATAAAATGTAAGTGTCAAATTATAAAAAACATATACAATCTTCAAATTCACGTAAAGCTGCAAATTAATATGAATTTTGAAGACAATAAATGAAACAAAATTATCATGCATCAAACAATTAATTCAATCATAACATAATTTGAAACCTGATTTTGATCTACAATATATTCATCGATCAAATATGGCTAGAGAGCCAAAGTCCCTACATTTTATTGCGCTTACTCTACTCTTGTTTACTATCTTTCTCAATGGATCAACTCAAGCAGCTCGGCCATTCAAACCTAACCCTTTAGGAGGATCAAGGGAGGTGGGATTGGCAAACCGCTCTGTAATTAAGCACTCGGGACCGAGCCCTAGCGGTTCGGGACACAAGACCAAGCCGAATGCTCGATTTTTGCTACGAATTGAAGACTCCGGTCCAAGTCCAGGAGATGGACACATGGAATTTGAGAACAAACACTGCTAGTATATAAAAGGTTCTACCAGCTACCTTTATATATATATATATATATAAGCTTAATTTTAATTTTGTTTTGGAAATATTTCTAATTATGTATCCAATTAAATTACAATAGCTAGCTAGCTTTTGATATTTAGGAACTTCTTATATATGAACTTGATTATGCTTGCTGTGTGTGTGAAGTTTTATTATTATTATTATTATTATTATTATTATTATTATTATTATTATTATTATTATTATTATTATTATTATTATTTGTCTTTCAATTCTTTTTATTTATTTTTACCCAAAGGTATGCCATATAGCAATGTCAAAATCCCTCCAGATTTGGTAATATTTCTACAGATCCTATTTTCGATTGTAAAATTTGAATTAATTTTTGATTTTATATATTCTTTTAATTTTATCCTCAATTGTAAATTTATATTTTATATATATAAATAAAGATGAAAATAATTATATTTTAATATATACAAAGAAAAACAAAACTAAATATATTAAGAATACTTAATGCTATTAATTTTAAGGAAAAATAGTAACAATTATCCTTTTAACTTTGATGAAAGGGTGCAAAAATAGCACAAAATTTCTTTAATTTTTAGGTGTAATATTAAAAGTCTAATAGTTATTAAAAAAATATTATTTATTTTAACATTGTTACCCTTCATTCTATTATTTTATTAAAGTGTAAAGATTTTTTTTATTAATTTAATATTTTTGAATACTTTTAAATTAAAAGATATTAAAATTTAATTTTTAGATAACTATTATCGAATAGTAATTCTCATAATTTATACTCACCATTTTTAGCTTCTATTTGGGGTATAATGTAATGCTTTTATTTTAATTTCGAGTAAAACATTTCCATCTCATTAAACCCGTTGAGATTCCAACTCATATATATATATAAATTGATCTACCTTGTTATTCTAATACTATAACAGGAAAAAATGTCTCCAACTTCGGGTAAAAGTTGTAGAGAATTATATATTTCTATTTTTTTGCTAAAATATATTTAATTGCATGTATAAATACAATTAATTTTTTAAATATATTGACATGATATTATATTAAATTTTTTATTTTTATTTTCAAAAAATGAGCAAAAACATTATCTTAGTTTTTTCTTCTGTATTTCTTTCCCTCTTTTTATAGAATAATTATACAAAAATGCAAAATAATTCAAATAAATACAAAACGGACGTAGATAAACAAGTAGAGAAACGAAAAATTAAAAACTTAAGCGGAGAAACGGAAGATGAGAATTTGACGAAGAAAAATTGAAAATTAAAATTTTTATTCAAGTTTCTTAATATGAATTTTGAGATTCAATTTCTTATTCACTTTAATATTATTTTAAATATGTAAATATATGATTTTTAAAACTCTCCTAAAAATTAAATCTAAATCAATCAAGATATCATACTTATATCAAGCAAATGTTGCTCACAATGATGCTTTAAAATTGCACTTAACCATGAGTATAAAACTCCAATTTTCAACAATTAGTACATGATCATATTTTTCATCTTTTTTTCTCGAGTTTATCATATCATAATTCTCTCACTTCATAGTCATTTTCTTTTAAGCATGTTGGATCACTTTATAGTAGACATTACATATCATATTTATTGGTGCCTTAATCTGTTCATACCCATCCAAATTTCTATCTTCCAAGGTATATATTATATCTATTTAGATCCTCATTGTGTTAATTTTATTTATTTATTGTTATTATTTATTGTACAAGAGTCTCCTCATTAGTTTGAGTTTTATAATAATTAATAAAATATATAATTTATTTTTAAGTACAGATAAAATTAACTGAAATAGATATATAAAAAGTTTGATATGTTAGTTGCATAAAATGGGCTGCCTGGGAGCGTGGCATAATATGCTTCAGTTGCAGAATGTAAACGCTCGTTAGAAAAACCCTACATATTTATTGGTGTTTAGCTATTTATGATATATAGTATTAAGAGTATAATCAACACTTTATATTTCATTTGTACATATAATTTATTTAAATATTTAAAAAGTTTTAACGATTTTATAATTTTTAATTGAATTATACTAAAATTTATAATCTTTTTATTTTAAAGGAAAATTCGAAGCCGAGTCTTAGTGATTATCATATTTTAAGTTAAATATGAAAAAGTGTGGGTGACTTTTCTCCTTTACGTGAATTCTTTAAATATTCATTTTTAGGGGTGGGGTCGTAGGTCTAGTATAGTTTGGTAAAATTATATCATTTAATTTCATTATTTAAAAAATAAAAATAAATTAATGATAAAATATATTATTTTAATAATATTTTATAAAATATTAATTTTAAAATAATATAATATAATTTATTTTAAAAAAATAAAAAAATAAATAATATTATTTATAATTTAAATTCTAAATAACTCTTCGATGACATTTTTCTTTTAACTTTTATCAAATCACAATTTCAGGAAAAAATATATATCGACACCGTTACTCATTTAAATGACAATTAGATAACTTTGAGTATTTTGTAAGTGACATATATATGACGCTGGACACGTCAAGAAAATTATGTGCTCTTCTGCTCACCTGCTTATGTTAGACTTACACGTGGGCTAATCACATACCAACACCAACATATATAATCCCAAATATTTTCCCTTATAATAACTTAATACATGTAATGTAATATTATTAAAAGAGAAAAAATTGGAAACTAGACGAAGCCGAGAAGCACAAAATAGCTACCAAAGAAAACTTCACCAACCACACTTTAACCAATATTGGGCCTCGGCATTTCAGTACTTCTATTATTGGGCGTATTGAATTTGACAATGGCTAGACATTGAAGCCTTTTGGGTTGCTCTTTTTTGTATTTATATGTTGCATGGTTTGATTCTCCACTAGACAGCCTTGTTTGAAAACTTAACTCACCTCTATATTTCTCTTTGCCTCTTATCTTTCTGTTTCTTTGTCCATCTTTGAGAAAATGGATAGGCTTGATGAATCTGAAAGAACTATAATTGGTTGGGCAGCTCAAGACTCATCTGGGATTCTCTCTCCCTATACTTATACTCTTAGGTATTTTAACAATATTTTCGTCAATACCCTTTTTCTGTAAACTATGAAAATCTTAGATATTTCTAATATGTAATCTATGTGTTTTTTTTAATTGAAAAAGGAATACAAATCCTGAAGATGTTTATATCAAAGTACTCTGCTGTGGAATTTGTCACTCTGATATTCATCAAGTTAAGAATGAGCTTGGAATGTCTCAATATCCTATGGTTCCTGGGTACTATTCATCTCTCTCTCTCTCTCTCATTATCATTTTTGATATCCATTATTTTATATATTTATCACAAAATTTAAATGTATTTACATAGGCATGAAGTTGTTGGAGAGGTAATGGAAGTGGGAGAAGAAGTGACCAAATTCAAAATTGGTGACATAGTTGGAGTGGGATGCATAGTTGGTTGTTGTAGAAAGTGCAATCCATGCAAAAAAGAAAATGAACAATACTGCAATCAAAAGATCTGGTCCTATAACCATGTATATACTGATGGTAAACCCACTCGAGGAGGCTTTGCTGAAGCTATGGTTGTTCATCACAAGTATGAACCTTTTTCTCATCAATTTCAAAAATAAAATAAAACCCATTTTTTATCTTCAAAATTTATTAATACTCATCTTTGAAAATTTCCCATTTTGGGTTATTTAGATTTGTGGTGAAGATTCCTGATGGAATGGTGCCAGAACAAGCAGCTCCATTGTTATGTGCTGGCGTGACAGTGTATAGTCCACTAAGGCAATTTGGGTTAATGAAAAGTGGGTTCAAAGGAGCAATTTTGGGACTTGGAGGAGTTGGACATATGGGGGTTAAGATAGCAAAAGCTATGGGACACCATGTGACTGTTATAAGTTCTTCTGATAAGAAGAAAGAAGAAGCTATTGAACATCTTAAAGCTGATGATTACCTTGTTAGCTCAGACTCAACTCGGATGCAAGAAGCTGCTGACTCATTTGACTATATAATTGACACTGTACCTGTGAATCATCCTCTTGACCCTTATATTTCTTTGTTGAAACTTGATGGAAAGCTTATATTGATGGGTGTTATCAATACTCCTCTGCAATTTCTCACACCTCTTCTCATGCTTGGTGAGTCATAATTTTTACAAAAATCTCAAATTTTTCTAGTTTTTGGTAAAAATTTCCCCAAAACATAAATTTTGACAATGTACGGTTGTCATGTAGTCAAGTACAAAAACAAATTTTCGGACTTTTTCAAAAATCTCCAGAACGTCTTGCACAAACTTTTTTTTCCCGTAATTATATAAACGGATTTATTAGTAGCGTTTTCTTTAATATTTTGTGGGTTGTTTTGAAATAATAGGAAGGAAGACAATCACGGGAAGTTTCATAGGAAGTATGAAGGAGATGGAAGAAATGCTTGAGTTTTGTAAAGAGAAGGATTTGAAATCAATGATTGAAATAATAAAGATGGATTATATTAACAAAGCTTTTGAAAGATTGGAGAAGAATGATGTTCGTTACAGGTTTGTTGTTGATGTTATTGGAAGCAAATTGGATCAATGAAATTTTCATTAATGGAGGAGGGTTTGAGATTTTACAGAAAAAGAAACCAAACATTGGAGTGAAGAGTTTTTTCTCTGTTTATTATAATTACTCTTTTGCCAAATTATATGATAACCTTCTTTTTTAAAGGAACTTTGTTAATTATCTCTGGTTTTTCTATTTACGAAGTAAAAAAAAATGTAAACCTTACTATTGTTATATTAACTTTTAATTTCTCTGTTCAATTTTTTCTTTACACATTCTAGTTGGTTCTTCTTTTACACAAAACGACAATGGGTCAGTTCGTTTGGTGTTGGGCTGACCGGCTGAGAATGAAAGATACCAAACATTTGTTGAACTACAATAAGAGGTGATTGTAATCATTTCATACTTATTTTGAAAATTAATTTTTATAATAATTTAATTTTATTAGTAAAAAATATCGAATAAAATAAATGATTATTTTTTATATTTTAATTTAATTTTAAAATCTTAAATTTTATTTAAAAAATTAATAATTTTAACTTAAAATCTTTACCGAATATAATATAAACTTTAAAATTCTAAATTCTATTTAGAAAAATAATAATTTTAATACTTTATTTTATTTGATGAAAAAATAATAATTAAATTTTATTTAATATAGAGATATTAAGGTAATATATAATATTTTTATGTCATTTTAATAGTAAATCAAAAAATTATAAACTAAAAAATATAATATTAATTTTTTATTTGATTATAAATTAAATTAATGTGTTTCTTGTTCTGATTTTGATTGGATTATGTAAACTAAACGATATTTTAAAGTATTTTAATTATTTATCTTTATATAAGGTATAAAGTTAAGACTAAAATATAATATATTAATTTATGAGATTAAACCATTACTTTTAGAAAGCATGAGGTGGTGGGAGCCGTTCACCCTTTCTAATTAATGTTACCTTATTTTTTTTAAAATAAATAAAAATTTATTAATTTTTTTATTAATTACAATAAATTAAATAAATTAAAATTAAATATATAATATAGAATGATTAATATAAATTAAAATAATCATTTAATTTTTTTAAATATTATTAAATTTTTTATTACATATAATATTAGATTTTAAGAATTTATTTCTAAACATAAATAAATATAATTAATTACGTTTTGAAATGTATTAATTAAATATTTATGGGATGTATATAATAATTTATCGAATTTATATTAATCAATATGTTATTTTAATTAAATGTAATTTATAATATATATTAATATTAATTAATTAAAAACTAATAAATATATTAAACCATTTTCTTACGTTGTGGGGATAATATTTTAAGTGTGGTTAGGTTTTAACTTTTAAACGTTTATAAAATATTTAAAATATTCATAAATTTTATGTTTAATATTATTAATTTTTTATTTTATTTTTAATGTTGTTAATTTTACATATATTTAGAATATTATTTTTTTGACTTTAATACCCATTTTTAAGAATTTATAGAATTTTTAATAAAAAGTTAATATCCGTCAAATTTCACCTCTCCTTCTTTCTCTCTTTTATTCTTTATTCTTTCTCTCTCTCCATCTCTTATCTTTCTTTCTTTCTTGTTCTCTCTTTTTTACTCTTAGTGGCTCTCTCTCCTAATCATTATTTCTTCAATTTTATTTTTTATTAAGATAATGATGAAAAAATTAATAGAGAAAAAAGAAGAAGAGGGAGAAGGGAAAGAAGAAAAGAGAAATGATAATGATTTTTTTAAAAAAAAATTATTAATAAAATATAAAATTTTATTTTATTTCTAAAAAAATTTATATTAAAAATTATAAAATTAAAGTAATCATACATCTCAAAACCTTATATAAAAATAAATTAAAGTGAAAAAATTATATGATTAGATATTATTTCAAATAATAAAATAAAAAATTTAATGTAAAATCATATATAATATATAACTATTAATTAACACAAAATACGCTTATAATAAAAACATATATTTTTTATTTAATATATTAAATTGTTAGGTTTAAATTCTTGGTTATTATAAGTTAAGTTATAACTTAATCAATAAAAAAATTTATAATATTACTTTAAATTTTATATTAATATTCATATTAATATATAAATATTTAAAAATATAAATTAATTTCAGAGAGAGCGCCTAATCTCAATTGTGATATGATTGATTTTTGTTGCTATTATGACTAATTATTACTTTCTTTTTCTTTTTCCTCGAATTGTGAAAAGGCAAGGCCATATTGGATGTACTTGAATGAATGATGTGAAAAGAGGTGGTGGCCTTAATTTTTTTTTTTAGGGCCACCAATCTTTAATTTGAATTAATTTTTTTGTGTTGCGTAGTACTAATATAGATAACATAATTGTTTATTAAAAATATAAGCTATTAATTTTATTTAAATATAAATATAATTAAGCAGTATAAAATCAACGAATTCAACCAGAATCACAAACATAATGAAACTAATAATTACAGAAAAGCCACTAAAACAGTTACAATCAGTTCTTAATAATTTTAAGGTTTTGACGTATAAATAAAAAAAAAAATAGATCGTTTTTCTAATATTTTTTAAAAAATTAACTTAATTAAAACACTTATTTTTCAACAATATCGATCGATCTTTTAAAAATAAAAAGAACTAAAAAATAAAATAAAAATTATTAGATTTCCACTTTAGTCAAAAGCTTTATAAATTAAAATCGAATCACTCCGAAGACTATTAATGATATCACCTTGATCAACACCTATTGATAAAAAAACGACAGCATTTCTACTTTCTAAATCCGCCAAAAAAAACAAAACAATATCAATTAAACCCAACAAATTGTGCACAAATCCAATGAAGAAAATCCTTGTAAAAATCCAAAAACAACAAAATCATATTGAACCAAGTATAGATAAAAGTGTGAAAACAATGAAGATATTATTAAGGTGAGAAAACATTTGAAACCCAATAAAAAAAATAATTAAAAATATAATAAAAATAACACTCATCCTTATTTAGTGTATTTTCAAAATTAAAAAGAAAATTATGATCCATGATATAATCAGAATTAGCATCGATATACCTCTCAAAAGTAGGCAAGCATGGCAACTCTGCCATAAATACTTCAAACCAAATCATTTTTTTTTCAAACATCATTCTATTAAACAACATTTAAATTAAACTACATCAAATAAATCCTTTTAGTGTTAAACATTATCTAATTAAAATATTTAATATTATTAAAGTGTTATTTTTGTGATAAATTTTAGACATATTTTTGTAATTTCTCATAATTTAATTGTAATTATTCTTGCTTTTAATACTCAAATTTTACTTTTTTTCTTTCATCATGTTCTTCTCATATTCTATTGATAATTAGTAAACACGCCTCACAAGACAAAGTTAGCTTAAAAAAAATTATAAAAAGCCTTGAAACTTATTTTCCTAAGATGATTAATTACGCTGCATTTATAAGTGATTTTTGAAGGAATTGTTTTTTTTTTAAATTACCTATCTTGAAATCACTTTAAAATAAACAAAAATAAAAATCAGACATTACCAAACAACCCTAAGATTTCTAAAATTATATATGAATACAGAACAAAAGGGCATAATCATTACAATTAGATACACCTCTTTCAATAATATCCGATCACCTTAGAACACGTGAAGCCCTGCCTTCTCCAATCCAAAATTTCATTCAGCCCTAAAAAGCCTATTCAAGTGCCATAGAAGCATTCTCCATCAGCTATCCTTCCCTCTATATAATAGTGAAGCAAATCAAGCATTCATCAATGGCGTTTTATACTGATGTAGTCCCTGAATTAGTAAACCCACCTCAAAAATATCTTTAAACGTTTGATCTTCTACTAATCATAAGCGGTGACTGAAATACATGTTCATAAAGTATCTTGAAGGATTGAAGCCACTCAAAATCACTGCAAAGTGAAAAATACCTTAAATAATAAGCTGCAATACAACAAAACAAGGACTCAGAAGCCAAACTTAGAACTTACAGATTGGGGATAGAACAATGTGAACAATGATTGGATACAGGAAAAAAGTGGTCCTTTCAAGGAATGGAAGAACTGCAGCAAGAAAAAGACAATCATATATATTAAAACTGCTAACTAAGGCTCTGTTTATGCTTTTGACACTGTAAACGTGCTTCTAAATGTAAAAAAAACGCTTGTAAACTAAGCATAAAAAGTTGGTATAAGTGCTTTTTTGATAGAAACACAAATAATGCACATCTTTCTGACCCACTTCAACATAAGCCACTTTTAACAAAAGCACGAACAAACGCACCCTAAAAGTTATGACGACACCTTTTAATGGAAGTGAAAATGGATCAGAAATATGCTACCGAATCCAAGCAACTTGAACCAAATTTCTAAAAGAGAATTTGTTTGGTTTAAGAGAAATTGATTAGCTTACCATCATAACCTAAGAAATTGAGATAATGATAGTATGAAGCAGCCACCATGAATAGCAAATTTGATAGCAAAACGGGGATGAAACCATGAGCTATCAAAAGTGGAGAGAGAAAATAGTGGATCACTGCAAAATCAAATGAAAATAACATTGTCACCGGTTGCTTTGAGGTTCAAAAAATAAAAATGTTACTACTTTAATTTACCATAGGCCATCACAAACATTGGAAAGAATGAATTGCAATGCACATCAAATGCATACAACCTACAATAACAAAAAAAGGGTCAACAGACAATACAATCAGAGTGATATATACAAGACAGAATGGAACCCAAAAATAAAAAAGAAAAAAAATAAACACATCTTGATAGACTCAAACTTTAAATAAAAACAACAGGGATAGTTAACCAAAATATGTTCACAAAAATAAGTTTACATGTTGATCATACAGGTTATGTTTAGACCAACGTACATATGTAGTAATTAGACTTTTTATAAAATAGGTATACAAGAATCCAGACTTACCATTCTACACGTTGCTCTACCACATGACTGTTTGGGGCCTCTTCCCGAAGGTAAGCATTGGTAAGGAACCTGCAAAATATTGAGGCAATCAAGAAAAAAACTCACCTAATTCCATAAGGTGGCGTTTGTTTCGTAGAATGGAATCAAAATCAAAATCGGAATCGGAATAGAATGGAATGGAATGGAAAGGAAACAATTTTGTTTGGTTTGACCACTGGAATCAAACTCGGAATCAGGATTACAGTGTTTGGTTTGCCACTGGAATGGAATGAAAAATGTTGTAAATGACCTTAATACCCCTACATGTTGTAAAGTTCAAATAATGTCATTTAATTACTATTTTTTCGTCAGACAAAATACATTATTAAAATAATTATTTTTCTAAATAATTATTACTTAATTAAAAAGAAATATATTATTAAAATTATTATTTTTCTAAATAGGATTTAGGGTTTTGAGGTTTGGGATGTGTGATTTAGGGTTTAGGGATTTAGGATTTGAGATTATATTTGTAGGTTAAGGTTTAGGGTTAAAATTATTATTTTTCTTTCTAAATAGGATTTAGGGTTTAGGGATTTAGGATTTGGGGTTATATTTGTAGGTTAAGGTTTAGGGTTAAAATTATTATTTTTCTAAAAATGGTTTAGGGTTTTAGAATTTTGGATTTGGGGTTTAGGGTTTTAGGATTTGGAATTTGGGGTTTAAGGTTTAGAGTTTTAGGATTTGGAATTTGGGGTTTAGGGTTTAGGGTTTTAGGATTTGGATTTAGGGTTTTGAAATTTTGGGTTTAGGATTTAGGGTTTTGGAATTTTGGGTTTGAGAATTTGGGATTTAAGTTTAAGGTTATATTTGAAGTGAGGGTAAAATTGGAAAAAAAAAAGTTTAGATGGGAATGAAATTATGATTACCAAAGAGGGGAGAAGAATTGTGATTCCTTCTCTTTTAGTAATCTGATTTCATTCCGTCCAACCAAACACACAAAATGGAAGGAATCAATTCTGATTCCATTCCATTCCCTCCAACCAAACATGGGGTAAAGATCAAGCATTGAAAAAAAAAATCAGCATCAGTGAGAAGGTAAATAATGAAACAATTTAGCAATAGTACTGTAATCACAGCAGAAAATGTTCTTACCAACAAAATGTAGCTAGAAGTATACTGGTTATGAGAAAATGGAAAACCAGTACAGAGAAAACTACAAAAATAGTATGTGCTGCACTATGGTCATACCTGAAAGAAAAAGAAAAAAAAGATGGCACCATAAGACAAAGCAGCACACGACAGGCACACATAAAACTAATAATTATAGTGCATCATTGAATCAAAGAAGAATTAAAAAAAATACTTTTGACGGAATTACAAACTCAAGAATTTAGATTTCTAATCAACTTTGGCTAATCAAGAGTACCTCTTCTTACCACTATCCACATTGATGCTAGTATTTATCACCACTAACATGGCTAGTCAGTCATTGTTGAAGAATAAAATAGGACAATAGACAATGAATATTTTCCCAATTACTAACTAACACATCAGTGGTATTAGTGATATTAGAGAGTCATAGTAAGGAGGATATTCCACTTATGATCATAAGAAAACACATCCCTCTCTCCCGATAAATATATATTCCCAATGTGCAAGTGAACAATAAACTTACGCAGCACAGTATGCCAAAGTTGTGACTGCCAGTAAAAGGCTGCAGATAACGACAAAAGCAGGATCATCACGTGCCCATTGATTCTTAGTTTCTAAAACCAAAAGAAAACAATATCATTAATTATGTCTAACTTCAGCAGTAAACATTGTTCATCAATAAAATACGTCCATTAATATTGATACCAAAGAACAAAATTTGCAATTTCAACTAAAAGGTTTAGATTAAGCACTTTTTTCTCCTCTTTATAACTCTGTTTTCCATTAACTACAAAAACATATAGCTGAATCAAACATTCCAATTCCACAATTTGTGTAAGTAATCACTAAACATGACAGTAAAGGCATTAGATTTAAATAAGATTATGATACCTACTAAATCAAAAAGTTCACAAATCTTAATTATATCAATTAATCAAGAAATAACTGCTACTTTCTCCAAAATCACTAAAGCTACAGTACAACATTATGACATTAATTTGAGTCCCAATATGTGCAGTTGTAGAACTTTTGATCCTTGAAGAAAATATGAGATAAATAAAGTGTACCCAAATTATTAGAATTATTTTTTAAATTTTCTGAACAGAAGAAACGACAAGCTGAGCTGCACATTTACAAGAAAATAACACCAAAGGCACAAAACCATGGAAGATTTATCATAACAAATCACGTGTAAAGAAAAGAAAACTTACGCTTATGGTACTTAGTGTGCTGATAGCTTCATCCATAGCACAAGTCCACATGCAAAATAATCGACCACTTAAGAACAATGAAATGGATTATCAAAAGGAAATTCTAAATGGTGATCCTAATTGATAAATGCTTACACAACTTTTGGTGAGGTACACAGGTTAAGCATTTGCCAGAAGGTATATTCAATATCCATTTGTTGCCACTAATTGACCCAACAGTAGGAAAAAGAACATTAGATGAAGCCAATATATCCAATTCCAAATAAACAGTAAGCAGCATTCAAAGATTTATAATATGTTACACTGCAGAATCAAAACCTTAGGTAATTGTTACAAAATAAAGCGTCAACAAAACCAGATGAAAAGGCTAAAATGATTAAAATCAAATGACACTGAAACAAGTAATTCAGTTGCCCATATGAGCCAGTGATATCATGTCCTTTTCAAATGGTAGTGTGTGAAATTTCCTTTTCATAATAAATTTGATGAAATTGTTAGATAATTATAACTAACATTTTGACCCAAAAAACAAATATGACCACCCAGCCTAGGTGAAGAAAGTTCCATATATGACAACCAAAGCAACCTCTGGTATTCCAAAATGCCTGAGCACTCTTCAAGCTAAAGAAGAAGGGGGGATTTTTTATCAAAAGTTCCATATATGACAACCAAAGCAACCTCTGGTATTCCAAAATACCTGAGCACTCTTCAAGATAAAGAAGAAGAGGGGATTTTTAATCAAAGAAGAAAGAAGAAAGAAGAAAGAAGAAGAAGGCCAAACAAAGACAGGAAATCCTAATATATTTACCATGGCCATCTAGAACTTTTCTATAAGCTGTTAAAATGGAATACAAAGCCGCAGGATAAGTCAGCATTTCTCATGTTTCCGTATGTAAGAACAACCATTGTACACGTTAGCACTTCCAGAATGACACCTAAACTTGTTTTATATTAACTTAGAGATTGAAAACGTCTGACCATATTTACAATTTTATTCAATAGAAGTATCCATCCACCTAGTAGACTCAGTTCTCCTAATCCAATACAGAAAATTACCTCACATACAAATCTCCCTATCGAGTTTACCACAAAGAATACCATCCACCGGAAAACATCAAACAGCATCATCTAGAACTAGAGCGTTCCAGTTCGTCCTAATCTAACCAAAATAATACATACAGAAAACAAATAAAGATATCTCAAAAACTGAAGAACAATATACTCGAGCGTTCCTGAAAGGCTTAAACGTCAACCGATTAGGACTGCGAACAACATAATAAAGGGCAAAAAAAATTGTGTCAAAGCTGATTCAGAAAACCCAATCTATAAAAATACCAAAAACCTCAACGACTGATTGATCTCAAGCGTAGAAAAAACCCTTAACCTGATTAATTCATTAAAAAAAATCATTTCCTAATGCAAAATTAACGCAACTCGTAAATCGAATCGTCGAATACGAGACTGGAAAGTTAGCGGTACATATTGCAAAGATGATATAACCAAGTATTGACACACATTAAAAGAAGGAAGGAAAATTAGATCAACCTTAACGAGACCTAACCCAAGTAAAGTATCAAAATCGAAATTCACAATCCGAACTCGATTCAACTGAAGAAATGAAATTTAGTCGAAAAATAACAAGTTCCGAACAAAATTAGTAGGAATGTTAATTATCAAATTTGAAATAGTGACTAGATCCAGAGGGAGAACCTTGATAATGCGTCGGAGATACTGAACGAAGATGGGGTTGGTCCTAGATGTGGAGGACGAATGACGTCCCTTCGACGCCGTCGGCAACATCTCACCCTTTCTTTTTATTAGTTGTCTTCTTCTTCTTCGTTAATCGTTTGATATGATCTCTGGAATTTCCAATTTCAACAGTCCCCTCTCTCTCTCTCTCATTCAGATGGCAGCTAACAATTTTAATTATTTCTTTTTCTTTTTTTCATTTTTAACGAGAATTCTCACGGGATTTATATTAAATCATAAACTAAAATATTTTTAAGTTATTTCAAACATATAATAATAAATTTTTAATATTTTTTAAACAATAAAAATAACTTACAAAAAATTTATAATTATAAAAATAATAACTCTTTATATTTAACTCATATAAATTTACTATTAAAAAATATATAACACTATCATTTTATATTAAATATTTTGTTATTTATATCTATTTAATATTTAATATTATTTAATTAAATGATTTTAAATGTTATTAAAATATTATTTTTATTTTATAAATATTATATATATATATATATATATATATATATTAAGGATGATTATAGTTTTGGATGGAGGATTAAAAATATATAAATTGACTCTATATTTAAATATTATTTTTATATAAATTAATATTTTATTATTTTATTTTAAACAAAATTACTTATTATAAAAAACAAAGAACTAATTTATCACTTTTTGTTTCGAAGAGAGAGGCATTTTATTTTAGTTATTTTAACTCATTTTTATTTGTTTCATGATACAATCTTAATATTTAACACATATTAATAATTATTAAAGTGTTATTCATTATTCTTAAAATATACTCTCTATAAATTATATTGATTGTTCTGTCTATCAAAAAATTTATTATTTATGTTTTTTTAAATAATTATCATAATCAATCATTTTCATTAACTTAAAATACATCATCATTTATTATATGAAAATTGGTTAATTTACCTTAATTACCATATACGTAGGTTCTATGAGTATTTATGATATTTGTGAACAAAACGTTTAAATATAAATTAATTTATAGGTACGTCTTCAAGGTTATTATTCTAAGTCAAAAAATTATCAAGCTTTAAATGAATATATTTCTGGTATATTTTTGCTCTTATATACGTTGTATTTTATATTAAATATGTAGAAACATTTAGTATATATGATACTCGATTGATTGAATATCAATATACTATGATCTAAGACCAGATATTTGATCTATATGTTCTCAGGTTTTTATTTATCGTAGCCTGAATCGATTGAAAATGGTTTAGATCGATTGATATTTTATTAATCTTTACCTTGATTGATCGATAATTCGATTGATCAAGTTCGGTTTAGATTGATTGAGCGACGAAAGCTTTAACTTTAACTTAATTATTTGTTCAAGCTAAACTTTTCAATTACCATTTCATCTCTATTTTTTACTGCTTTGTGAATTAATTTTTAGACATATTGGTAATTGACCTTTAACCTAATCTTTTCTATATAAACAACCCAATGCTCCATATTTCAATCAATCACATTCATTATAATTTTCTAATTATTTGTGTGCTCTTTATCTCAAATTGTTTTGCAAAAACTAAGTCATATTTTGTTCATGCTTTATTTATTTAATTATTTTGTCAAATATTATGTGGTTATATTTGATTGATTAATATACTTATTTAATTTATGTTAGAAAAAATTACAGGGTCGAAGCTAAAACACAACTAAAGTAAAATTGAGAATAATGAAAATAAAATGGATACAAATATTTTACATGAAAAACCCCCCGAACAATTTGGGGTAAAAAAACCATGGGCAAGTGTAGGAGGATTTCACTATTGTAAAATTAGGATTGCAACACATTCTCTCTAGTTACAATGAGATAACAATTCTAATCTTTATTATAATAGGAGAAATAACTCTCTCACAAAATAAAGAAAATATTACTTACAAAGAACGAACGAAATTTTCCTGACTAAGTAGTAACTCACAAGATAACTCTCACAAAGATTTTTACTATCCTTCTTATGGATTCTATCTAATTCATTTGCACTTATCTTTTGCACAAATGAAACAAACTATTTATAGGCAACATCCTTGAAGAACTTGTGGTAGCCAAGACTACATGTTCATCTCCACTTTGAATGGACAAGAAATTAGTGCTCCACATTGAATGAACAAAAAATTAGTGCTCCACATTGAATGAACAAAAAATTAGTGCTCCACATTGAATGCACAAGAAATTAGTGCTCCACATTGAATGCACAAGAAATTAGTGCTCCACATTGAATGCACAAGAAATTAGTGCTCCACATTGAATGCACAAGAAATTAGTGCTCCAATAGCATCCTTAATCAAATGGCTTCTATGTTTCCTACTTTATCAATTAGCAAAATATAATATTAAACCAAGTAAGTGGCTTTACCACTAAACAAGGTCATCAATTATCACATTCTCCTACTTAAAGTCATTTATGTAATCCTTCCATCCTTCCTCACTTTCCAAATCCATGCTTGTTTATGTTTTCGCTAGACCACATAAGGATCTACACCATTTAAACTTGTCAGTGTTGATTGGATTGGTCATAACATATGTTAGGTTCTCATCGGTGTGAACCTTCTGCATATCCACACTACCTTTTTCCACTACTTCTCGAACAAAGTGATATTGAACCCTTATGTGCTTTGTCCATGAATGAAAAGATGGATTCCTTGCAATGTACAAAGCACTCTGATTGTCACAAAATAGAACAATCTTCTCCTGCTTGTACCCGAGCTCCTCCAATAACCTCTGTATCCAGGCTGCTTCCTTGCAAGCTTGTGTAGCTGCCATGTATTTTGCTTCCGTTGTAGATAGAGCTACAACTGATTGCAGTTTAGATACCCAACTTACAGCTCATCCTATAAGTGTAAACACATAACCTGTAGTAGACTTGCTTTTCTTGAAATCCCTTGCAAAATTTGAATCAACAAAGCCTTTGACAATAAGATCTGATCCTCTGTAACATAATGCAGCATTTGAGGTTCCTTTGATGTATCTTACAACCCTTTTCATAGTATTCCAATGCTCTCCTCTAGGATTTTCCATAAACCGACTAACTATTTCCACTGCTTGTGCAATGTCTGGTTTTGTACATATAATGGCAAACATTAAACTTCCCACTGCTGATGCATACGGTACTCGAGACATCTCTCTCCTCTCTGCTTCATTGCTAGGACACATGCTTCAGGATAATTTGAAATTAATAGGAAATGGGGTAGAAATTGGCTTACTATCTTGCATGTTGAAGTGTCGTAAGATCTTATTGAAATAGTTCCTCTAAGAAAGCCAAATCTTCCTATTATTTCTCTCTCGGTGAATCTACATCCCTAGAATCTTGTTGTTGGTCCTAAGTCCTTCATATCAAACTCCCTAGCCAATTATGCCTTCAATTCTTGGATTTGATCTATGTTGAGGCATGCTACCAATATGTCATCCACATAAAAAATAAGATAAAAAAACTATTATCACCATCAAACTTTTTGAAGTACGTACAATGGTCTGAATTGAGTATGTTGTATACAAGGCTAATAATGAAGGAATCAAATACCTTGTACCAATACTTCGGCGTCTATTTGAGACCGTATAGAGATTTGTTCAACCTGAAAACCAAGTTCTCCTTTCTTGTTTCAGCAAAACCTTTTGGTTGGAGCATATAGATTTCTTCTTCAAGTTCTCCATGAAGAAATGCAGTTTTTACATCCAATTGCTCCATATGTAAATCAAACGTAGCACACATAACTAGGACTATTCTGATTTTTGTAAGTCGAACTATCGGGGAAAATATCTCGTTGAAATCAATACCTTCTTTCTAAGCGAATCATTTTACCACCAATCTTGTACGAAATTGTTCCACTTGGTCATTGTTATCCCGTTTGATCTTGTAGACCTATTTGTTACCTATGGTTTTTCTCCCATATGGTAAAGGTACCAGTTCCTAAGTCTTGTTCTTATGTAGAGCTTCAATTTCTTCCTACATTACTGCCATCCATAAAGACACATCTGAGCTACTTGTAGCTTCTTTGAAAGTTGAGGGCTCTTCATCCTCCGTTAAAAGACAGTATGCAACATTGCTCTCTGTAATATACTCTGAATTCCAAGATTACGACCTTCTCTCACGAGTTGACCGATGAACTTCTGAAGACTCGAACTCAACTGGTTCTTGTACCTCGTGCTCTGGTGTTGCTTCAGGAGAAACTGGAATTTCTTGTACCAGATTATTTTCCATCTGTATTATTATAGTCTTTGAAACCTCTTTCGATGTGCTATCGTGTCCATTTGTTTATAGTAGTTGATCTTCTACAAAGATCACATCCATGTTGAAAATAACCTTGTGGGTAATGGATCCCATAGGATATACCCTTTTCACTTCTTCAGCATACCCCAAGAATATACACCTCATACATTTCAGATTCAACTTTGTTCTTTCTTGGGCATTGTACATCACATATGCAGGACATCCAAAAGAATGTAAAGTAAAGTAGTTTGCTGGCTTACCAGTCCATATCTCCATCGGTGTCTTTAAATCAATTGTTGTTGATAGCGACCGATTTATCACATAACAAGCGGTTTTGCCTACTTCTGTTTAAAAAGAGTTGGATTGACCTACAGTCCTTAACATAGCTCTCATTTTTTTTGAAAGAGTTCTATTCATCCGCTATGCCACTCCATTTTGTTGAGGCATGTATTTGACTGTGAACTGTCGTTTAATACCTTCATGCTTGCAAAAAGCAAGAAACTCGTTGTCTGTGTACTCTTTTCCATTATCTGTCCTCAAGCACTTGATATTTTTCTCAGATTCAAGTTCCACCTGCGCTTTGAAGTATTTGAATACCGGAAATACATCTGACTTCTTCTTGATTGGATACACACAACATCTCTTAGAATAATCATCAATAAAAGACACAAAATACTTTCCTCCTCCTAGAGACATTTTTGGTGACTCTCATACATCAGAATGAATCAAGTCTAGAATACATTTACTCTTGGCATCAGATCTATTAAACTTCAATCTATGCTGCTTACTTGTAACACAATGCTCATAGAAAGGTAGATTTATCGATTTGAGCCCTAGAAGTTGCTTTCTATTGAAGAGAATCTTCAAACCTCGTTCTGATATGTGACCTAGTTTGAGATGCCTTATCTTCGTCGACTTTTCTCCCTTGTTGATTGACGCGACACACACATCAGCTTCCTCTATTGTTTCTCCTATTAGTATTAATAGATTCGTCTCGATCTTTTCTGCCTTCATAACCACAAGTGCACCTTTGACAATTTTCATGAGCCTATTTTCAATATGGGTCTTCCTCAGTCCTTTCGCGTGTCGTACCTCTTGAATAATGCGAATTGTACCATCAAACATCTTTATCTTGATAGTAACAATACCAGCGATCTCCAAATCATGATCATCGCCCATGTGTACAGAACCTCCTAAGATTGGTTCATATTTGTGAAACCATTCTCTCTGAGATGTCATGTGCCATATTGCTCCTGAGTCTAATAATCAAATATCAACGAATTTATTTCTACCTCTAACTATCGTTGTTGTCGCGCTATATAGAACTTCACCATCATTTAAGGCATTTGACACAACAATCCTTCTTGACATGCCATTTCTTGCCACAGTTGTAGCACTTGAAATTCTTCTTATTTCTCGATTTTGATCTACCATGATTTTGACTCCCACTGGGGCCACGTTCCGTTTATCTTCCTCTCGTCATTGTCAAAGCTTTCTCTTTTTGCGAACCTACCTATCTGACTTCCTTATTTTTACACCTGATTTCTTCTTCCAAAACATCGACAGTAATTTTGTCGAAGATTAGATAGTCCGTGAGGATGTTGTTCGTCAGGTTGATGATGAGTTGATCATATGAGTAAGGTATAATTTGTAATAGAAGCTCCGCACATTCAGATGTCTCTATTGTGTAACCCATTGATGTAAGTTGCGAAAATAGAGTATTCAAAATATTGATGTGGTCGATCACCGATGTGGATTCCATCATTCGAAGAGTGTACAATCTCCTCTTTAAGAAGATCTTATTATGTAGTGACTTGGCCTCGTACAGTCTTGTTAGAGTATCCCAAATCTCCTTTGTAGTCTTCTTTTCTGTCACACTAGATAACACTCCATCAGCTAGTGCTAAGTATAGATCAATAATTACATTGTCGTCCATCTTGTTCCACTTGCTGTCATCAGTAATCTCTGCGAGCTTTTCTCCAATTGCTGCCAAACAATTATCTTTCCTTAAAATTGCCTTAATTTTCATTTTCCACAATGAGAAATTACTCCTGTTGAACTTCTCAACATGGAACTTTGTCGTAGTCTACATCTCGTTCACAACGATCTACTTCAAACCCCTCAACTAATTACTCTGATACCACTATTAGGAAAAATTATCAAGTCGAAGCTAAAACACAACTAAAGTGAAATTGAGAATAATGAAAATAAAATGGACACAAATATTTTACGTGGAAAACGCCCCGAACAAATTGGGGTAAAAAAATCACAGGCAAGTGTAGTAGGATTTCACTATTGTAAAATAAGGATTACACCACCTTCTCTCTAGTTACAATAAGATAATAATTCTAATATCTATTGTAATAGGAGAAATAACTCTCTCACAAAAAGGAAAACTATTACTTACAAAGAAGGAACAAAATTTCTCTTTCTAAGTAGTAACTCACAAGATAACTCTCATAAAGACTTTTACTATCTTTCTTATGGATGCTTTCTAATTCATTTGCACTTATCTTTTGCACAAATGAAACAAGCTATTTATAGGCAGCATCCTTGAAGAACTTGTGGTAGCCAAGACTCCATGTTCATCTCCACTTTGAATGGACAAGAAATTAATGCTCTATATTGAATGAACAAGAAATTAGTGCTCCATATTGAATGCACAAGAAATTAGTGTTCCAATAGCATCCTTAATTAAATGTCTCCTACTTCATCCATTAGCAAAATATAACATTAAACCAAGTAAGTGGCTTTACCACTAAACAAGGCCATCAATTATCATAATTTATGATATTATGATTACATGTTTAAATAGCTTCTTCTTGATTAGTTTCTTAAATATTTTGTTCAAATAATTTTGTGTATAATCATAATTATTTGATTTGATTATTTAAATTTAAATAAGTTATCTTTACTGAACTTGTGCTTTAACTTTTATTCTATGGTGTTAATTCTAATTTAATTGATATTTTATTAAATCATCTAATTAGGGTTTTTTATTATTCAATCTACTCTAATACACACTTTGTATTTGTATTATTGTACTAACTTTTTAGGTATTGGTTGAATAGGTTTGATTTCTCGTGTCACTCAAGTCATCAAAACTTTAGTACGGATTCGAATACCTATTCTGTGGAGATTGTGAAAGAAGTAACAGTTTGTAAGTAGATTAATTAGGGGTTTTATCTTGGAGGATAATATAAGTCTTGGCCTTGTAATTAAACATTATTTTCATAGTGGATAGTTAGATGGCTTGGTGGACCGGTAGCTTTCTCCTTCGGTCATTGTTATGGTTTAGGTTGTTTTCACCTAAAATATCATGTGTTAATCCTTATTTATTTTTGCTTTATTTTATTTACACAATATTTTATGTCTAGTCATTTATGAAATTACTTGATCCTCCTCTAGTTAATTAGAACTGTAACTAAAAAAATTCATTTGGTATCAGAGCGGGTCATTAAATATACTTAGTATGTCTCATAACCTTAATATATATCATTTGATAGATGGTTCGTCTACAATCTGTGCTCCTTTCTTTGATGGGTTTAACAACTCATACTCATATAAGAGTCTTTTTACGTTTTATAGATGAGAGTGTTTGGAACTCTGTTATTTATAGTTGGGAACCACCTACGTTACCAAATATAATGTTGTCACTCTTAAACTTATAAGTGAATGAACTATTGAAAATAAAACTAGTAGTAAATGGAACTAAAAAGGTATAAATGCTATCTTTAATGCTGAGGTTGCTGATAAATTTGATCGTATCTCTAATGTTGATACTACAAAGCATGCCTTGGATATTTTAGAGGTTACTCATAAGGGCACCACATAAGTTAAGTAAACTAAACTTCTCACGCTCGGTACTTAATTTAAAAATCTTAAAATGAAAGAAGATGATATATTTTTGAATTTTATGTTAAACTATATGATATTACTAACACATTTACCATTCTTGGAGAGAAAATTAATGATTTCATGATAATTTGAAGGATTATCTGATCACCACCATATCAATTTCATGTAAAGGTTATTTTCATTGATGAAAGTAATGATGTAAACATCATCAAAATAGAGGAACTCATTGAATCATTTCAAACCTTTGAGATGAGCTTTCAAACACCTCCAAGGAACAAAGATATTGCTTTCAAAACCATAATGATTGATGATGATGATAATGAAAATGAAGACGATGACAAAGAATTGAAACTCTTAGCCAAAGGACTCAAGAAAATCTTCAACTATAACAATTCAAAAAGTAATTGGCAACCAATCCATTCAAGGGATCAAAATCCAAGATAACTTAAATCTATGAGATTCGATGGTAAGAAAACTAAACCCATTTGACCTAAATGTTTTCAATACAATGTGATTGATCATTCTACAGTTGAGTATGCTAATAAAAAGAAAATAACTGGAAGAGCCTTGAATGCTATACTTAGTGATTCAAAAAGTGACAATGACAATCCTAACGACTTAGAAAATTATAGCACCAATTATTTGGCATTTATCGCAACTACTGCTATATACTCCAGTAAGTTTGACATTGATTCAGATTATAAAAAAAGTGATTCTAAATTCTTACTAAATAAATTTAATGCTAATAGTCTTGATGAAATGTTTATAAATTTAGTAGAGTGTAAGAGATAAAAGAATAAATTACTACTCGAAGTAATCAAATTAAATGATAAATTTAAATCCTATGAAGTAAATTCTTCCATCTTAGAAAAAGAAAAAAACTTAATTAAGCTACTTGAATGTATTGATGGTTTGAATGCAAGTCTTTCAGGTCTTAAACAAGAAAATAAGAATTTTGTGCATAAACTTGAACAATTAAAAAAAGCTACGAAGAGATTAATTATTAGAGTTGAATGGCTAAACAAATTTTTTTACTATGAAAACCCTTTTGGAGACAAGAGAGGGCTAGGCTACACAAAATTTACAACTAAGTTTGTAAAACCCTCCAACCTTTCTTTTTCACAGGCTACACATATAGCTTCAACATTAAAAAAATTGTTATAAGGCCTTCTAACTCTACTTATACAGTTATTAATTATGCACAATGAATTGATACACCTTTGATTGATAAAACTGTTATGTTTGTGCCTATTTGTTATCATTGTATATTTTTGTTATAAGGCCTTCTAACTCTACTTAAGTGTAGATTTTTGTTTACAGTTGCCCATGTTGTTAATCCTTTTCATGATTTTAGTTATATGACTCATAATTATCATCCATCTATGAATATTGCATTCAATAATTATGTTAGAAAGCATGAAGTTATTGGTTCAGAGAGGCAAGTAAAATTTAACACATTTAATTATAGTATTAATTATCATCATCCTATCATACATGTTGTATTTTCGTTTAGAATAAATGTGTCAAAAGGTTAACCTAATAGGTAGAGATACCCATATACTTTATAAACTGTACCGTAATGTTATCTCTAATCAATGTGAGACTCCATTATCCTTAAAATTCCCCTCAAAGTATGGGTCTTTGTCTCTTGTAAAGCTTACCACTTCATATTTATAACCTATTTAATTATATTCTATTTGGGTCAATTATCATTTTTTTATTTTTACAAGGCCTATTTCATTTTTTTATGAGGTGAGGCCTAAGGTTTTTGGCCCAATTGACTCAAGCTTTAATAATATATCAAAGTTTATAAGAAATATGTGTCTTTTAATTCCAAAAGGTTAATCCAATAAGTACAGATAACCATAATTCTTATAAACTCTACTATAATGTTATCTTTAATTAATGTATGATTCTATTATCCTTAAAAGAATGTGAAATCTAAATATAAATCTAAGAATATGCCAATGACAACCAAAGTAGTTGAATTCCAATCCAAAAATATAAAGAAACCAAAGTTCAAGAAAATTTAAGTTAGGAAAGATTGTTTCTTTTTGGTTACCTAACCATCTTTTGTTAGTCATCTATGTATTTTTGTTTGTATACTTAATTAACCCCATGTAAGCATCTTCATTAGATTTTTTTTATTGATGGTTTTTTAGCTTTAATAAAAAATAAAAAATAAAAAAGGGAAGAAGTAGGCTTGTTTTGACATTGACATGAATTTTATATACTACTCTCATATAATTATAATTCTTTTAATTGACTTTACATTGTGAAAATAGATATTTTGATTTGTGTATTTACATATTTTTCACATATGGAGGTCGATATTGACATGAAACTACTCATATACTCACTGGACATATATGCATATCATGCTTAAAGTTTATGATTAATATTATGAGATTTTAGGACTTGAGATAACTTTGTCTATAAAATTATGTTTGAGCTCTGTCTTTCACTTTATAAAATGCTACTATAGAGAGACATTTAGTTTTGAAATGACTACCTACTGTGAGGTGTGAAGCTACCACAGTGAACGAATAGTGCTATTTCACAACTAGCGTGGAAGTCATCATACTAGGTTTTTTTCTTGTGCATATTTTCTTAAAAAAATAATAATAATATTCAAGAAAAAAATACAAAAGCTTTTGAAAACACAAAAAAGAGAGTCATAAATGATTATACAAAAAGAAAATAAATAATCAATCTTTCACAAAAAAAGAAATAAGAAAAAGGGAAATTCAAAAATAAAAATATCGATTAAAATTATCTCTTAGTGTGTAAATTTTATTTTGTACAAGTAAGAATTCATTGTAATTTTTCATGATAGATGATATTTTTTCTTGAATCTTTTATGACTATTCATAAATGAATAAATTGATATATTATTATAGTTCAAACATATATTTTATTTTTGGTGATTGTTAATATGCAACTATATGTATTAGTATGTTTGTGTATCTTGTCTATATACTTATACTTTTAATGGATAAACAAAAATTTAAACAAAAGTAATTTCTCAACTAAGTATTTTGTTCTATAAATTTTTGTTCTATTCTAATTTATTTAGAAGAGTCATAGAACTTAGGAGGAGTTACATTCATTAAATACATTGCTTACTTGCTCGTATTTTTTTTCTTTACTTCATGATTATATTACTTATTTGTATGACAAAAAGACAAAGAGTTAATGGAAGAAATACTTAAATGGGGGAGGATCACACAAAGGGTGAACACATTGAGAGTTGTATTCTATTCAATGTCACACATGAGGGAGTAATACTTAAATGTTCTATCTATGATTACTCATGACTAACGTTTATTTCTTCGTTTTTTTGCTATTATATACATTGAACTAATAAATAATGAGTCTTTCTAGAAAAATTGTGTACCTATTTTGTGTTTTTTTTTTGTTATGAGCTGTCAAGATTCAAGCAAAAATGATTTCACCTAATCATAAGATAGTTTCATTATGTAAAATTTCCATTTCCTATGAGAGTGATGTAGTGATAGAGAGGTTTTATCGCATTAATATGTTAAAGGGAGAGATTGTAAGATTTATGAGTATTGACGATATTTGTGAATAAAACGTTTAAATGTAAATTAGTCTTTAGACACTTCTTCGAGGTTATTATTCAAGCTGAAGAAACTACTAATCTTCAAATGAACATAATTCAGATATACTTCTTGTTAAATAAGGTGGCCCAAAACTTAAGTCTATCCTAAAGCCCAATAATTTTAGAAACCCTTCTATTGTATACACACATATATATGTATTTGTAGTTTATGTAAAATTCAGTAGCTGATAAAGAGCAAATAAAGAAGAGTTGCTACCAAAACAGAGAAGAAAGCTCCCTGCACAGCCAACGCCATTTCCACTACTGTTATTTCATTCTTTTTAGCTCCCATGTTACAAGCCTTAGCCTCCATCTTGTCTAGTACCACTAGACATCAAGGCTGTTTTGCACCATCCATCAGTAGTGGAGCTGTTACTTGTTCAACAGATTTAAGGAATGGTTGGTAAAATATGCAGTAAGCAGCTAATGTTATTTGTATGGTAATATTTGATTAAATAACAGGTTTGTTAATTTATCTTGTTATATATTACCAGTAAATTAGAGGGTTATTTTGTGGGTGTATTTTGAATTTTGGTATATTTTATGAAGCTCTCTGAATATTCGTGTTTGTATCTCCATTTGATTATTAGTGGATTTTTCTCGGTATACTGTCGTCAGTGGAGTAAATTTTTCACAATGAAAAGTTGAATCACTTAAATTATTATGTGCTATTTATTTTTCTCATTGCTTATTGTTGTACTGTTACCCATAATTATTTATTTGTGCAACCAAATTGGACACAAACTTCGCTTCCACAAGTGCTAATTCATATCACTCATGTTCTTATGCACGTTAAATTTCATATTAGACATAGAGGAATATTTAATATATAGGTTACTCGATCGATCGAGTAATGATTAGATCAATCGATGAAGTAGATTGATCGATTATCAATCTATTATGATCTAAGTCTTCTCAGATCGATTTTAAAATTGTGGTTATTCTCTTTTTTTGGGCATGCTTCCTTCTTTAACACATATTTGTCAAAAATCCATATCTTCCCTTCTTCTAGTTCTTATTTTGTCTCTTAGCTTTTAGAATACGTTCTTTTCGGATGGAAAATAAATTTATAGAAAACAAAAGGCGATAAACCATATGAATTACTAAACCAGTTTGATTTGAAGAGTTAGTTGTGACAAATTATGTCAAGAAATGTGCAAGTATAAAACTACTTAGTAGATATGAAGCGAAGAAATTGGGATAGATGTATCTATTGTATTGCTCATGATAGTATAAAATTGTACTGAATTTTTCAAACCAGAGTTACCTTTATTTTGTTGACAGCGAGCATTTATTGGCTACTGAAGCATGAAATTAAATGGTTTAGTATCTACTTTTACTCAGCACTTGGCTTGATTTATAGAAGTATATGGGCCACAATTTTTTCTTGACATTGTTTAATGTTCATTTTCTAATCAATTAATTTTTAGAAGGATACGAGCAACCATTTCTTCATAACTCCATAGATAAGGGTGCTTGACCTAGGAAACTTGATGATGAGTGACCCCTTGGAAGTCCCTGGTCCTGCATATTCTACATGTTCTTCACGGTCTAAAGAAAATGTTTAGTATATATGAATCAAAGAAATTGAATTGGATGCAAATTACACTAAAACATTTGAGACCTAGAGTTACCTTTACTTTTTTGTGATATAAAGAAAATGTTGGCATGGTAGGGAAGATAGGATGCAGCTCTGCCATTACCATAACACACGAAGATGACCATATTATTACTGAAACAAGAACTAAGGATTTCTAATGCAAGTATTGATTTCTTAAGGTATAAGCATTAATGAATGATTAGGAAGGAAAAGATATCACCTTTTCATTTTAAATGTTTGACTTTTATTACTCTGAGCTTTAAAATTTTTTTTTTTGAATTGTTGATGAGAAGTGTCATGTGTTGTTAATTCAGATCTTTGCCTCCCCTTCCTGATCTGGAAATCTCAGAGGATGCTGTTGTGATTGTTGCTGATGTGCTACGCTTGTGGGTTAATCATGTTTTAGTTGCTGCAAAAGAGATTGCGCGCTGTGAACAGAAATTTTAGAGTCTCTTCAATTTCCTTACCCTTCTTTACACTGGTAAGATATTCACACAATAGAAATATTCAAGACCCCTTAGTTCTGCAATGCGCTGAATATATTGATTTTGATATATGCGAGAAGAAAGTGGAATGGGTAACTAATTCCATCTTACTCCCTCACACTTACCTAGAAAGCTCCTTGATTATCTATTTGATTCCTTATGTTTTATTATAGAACAAGTACTTCTGGTGCAGGATGAGAATTGTTTGGTGAAGTATGATTAGTGCCTCAGATATCATATGAAGTATATTTTGAGGTACATTTTATACGATGCAATTCCCTGCGTTTTAAACAGCAAGACAGCATGGTTAACTCAGCAAGCTGACCAAAATATAAAACCTTTTACGTTACTTTTTGTTGGAGATGTTTGAGGATTGATTTTTAGTTTGTAGTTATTCTTCAATGAGAAATTTTCCCTTAGGTGAAGGAAATCTTAATTGTCATGGAGAATTTATAAATGCTTTGATGTGTGCTTATTGCTATGGAATGGTTCTTACAATTGAGACGAGGCCATTTATACTCAGTCATACTAGTGCAATTGAAACGAGGACTTTTTTTCTTTTATTTTGTTTATATACATATTTAATACATGGATTAGATAATACGTACATGCATAAATTTTTGAATTAAAAATTTTGAAACTAAATTATTAATCTTCAAAAATAACAAAACTATTGCTACCCATCACCCCTTGTTAAAAAAGATATAGTTTAATCCATAAACAATGACATAATATTTTTATTTTTAAAATTAAAGATAAAATAATCAAATACTAATTTTTTCTCTATTTTCACCTTTCTTCCTTTATTATTGTTTTTCAAAATAATTATACTATTATTATTTGACTTTTTTTTTCTTCACTTCAAATTAGTTACTTTGTATTTTTCTTTATCAAAAAGTATGGGTGATTTCTTTTGAATTTATTTTAAATTTTTGGTTTACAGTTTAAATATCTCTTAAGCTAACAATTAATAGACTAACTCATTATTCTTTTATAATGCATAACTTTTAGAACGTTGGAAATAAATTGTGTATGTGTTCATTATAAAAACAATACTATTACAAAGTATTCTTTTATCAAATAAAAAACTATAAATACTAATTATAACTTACATTTCTTATTCCTTTATTTGATAGTTATCATGTAACGAGAAAAATGAATGAATTAATTTATATAATTTTAAAAAAATTACTACAGTCATATTTTATTGAAATAAATAATTATTATTCTAATAAAATGAAAATACATATTTTTTATCTCAAGTTGTTAATGTATACCTGATAATATATATCATATCTGGTAATATATATCATATCTGGTAATATATATCATGTTATGGATTTTAGATACATCTAGTTTACTTATAATTTTTATATAAAGACAACATATATATTCTTTAACACAAAGAATAGAATATGATCATTAAATATTTCTAACACAAGCAAACAAGTATTTCAAATGAATAATTATAATTTTTATATAAAGGTAACATATATATTCTTTAACACAAAGAATAGAATATGATCATTAAATATTTCTAACACAAGGAAACAAGTATTTCAAATGAATTGTAATTCTTTGGTCTTTTCCATGAAAGTTCAAAAGAACCAAGGAATACTTATTCAATTATTGAATCTATTATCACAAACTGAATATGCTCTAAGTTGCATCCTGGAATAAGAATGTGAAATAATCTCAATTATTCATAATATAAGATCTGCTCAAATGCATATAAGTGGGGGACGTCGAAGGCATGAATTAACAAGACCTGAGGGCTATTTCAGAATGCTTAAATGTAAAGATATAGAAGGAACATAACATTTGAGGGAAACAATATCTTAGATATTTGAAAACTGATCAAAATCATGGACAAACTATCAACCGTGCCACTACTATCCTTCAACTTTTGCTATAAAAGTTCTTGTGTTCCACTTCCTCTATTGCAGTAAAAAAAAAAAAGGATGAAAACACAATCTTAAGTTCGATATTGAGCAAAAAGGGAGGGTCCAAATGAGTTCGGCATCAAGAAACTTGGGGCTTGTCATATAAACAACAAACTTAGCAGTGAAAAACAATAGCATCTGTGAAAACACGTCACCTGGAGTATCTTGTACTTGGTTTACATTCTATGCAAGTCTAGGGATTTGAATACTTTCTGAAGATGGTAATGTCACAGCCCGTAATAGCTCCAATGAGAAAACAAGCCCCAGAAAATGAGAAAGGATAGTGTTTGCAGATGCCTGTAAGAGGAACATAAGGATGATGAAGTTAGTATCTTCCACTACTTTAATATAAACCATTGAACAAATTAGCATGGATCTTCTTTGACAATTTGGGATGCAACAACTCAAAATGGAACAATGAGTTTAATAATGTGAAAACATTCAACGTGCATAAGGTTAGTTCTAGTTCCCTATAATTTGGTAATATAAAGGAAAAGTAAATTCAATGTCTTTTTTTATTATATTATATCCATATTATTTGAAATGAAATAACTATTTGTGTTTAGCTAACTTCTTTGTTTTTGTAGTTTTTTAATTCCCATGAATCACTATTCTTTGCAGTTTGGATTCTTCATTGTATAAGAATATTAGCCATTCCTTTATTAAAGGATTAGGATTTAATACATTTTAACAAATACGCTTGCCAATTTCCACAAAAAAATCCTACAGTTTTGATGGAAGTGTATTTTAAGAAGTGGAAATTTTTTATAATATTTTCCTTTGTTTATGGTAATGTGCCGAACGTTAGAATATAGTCTTTATGTTCGTTCTATGAACACAAATAAGCAAGAACTTACTAGTATTCTAATCCTAAGAGAATCAATCTTCCATTCTACCGACCATACATATTTATTCTATTGTATCACTTCCCTCTTGCTTTACAAATAAGCTTGCCAATATAGGTTCTTTCTAGGTTTAAATCAAGCTAATATATTTTTTAAGAAAAAAATGTCATGGAGTCCCTTTTCTTTGAGTAAAAGTATTGTTTAATCCTCTACTTATAAAAAGATGTTTACTAGTTCTCTTACTTATAAAAAAATGTATTCATTATTCTTTTTACTTATAAAAAATGTATTCATTAGTCCTTTTATTTATAAAAAATGAACCACAAAAATTTGTTGATAAAAAAAATTAAACAAATATTGATGAGGGTATTTTCGTCATTTTCTCACATCCTATCAAACCAAAAAAATTTACGAGCAGAGAACATTGAAATGAGTAGATTACCCCTAATATTTTTGTTTTTTAAAAAAATTGATTCAAAATTACTAAATGTCTCTTCTTGGTATCATTTTTATAAGTAAAGAGACTAAATGTCATATTCTCAAAATTAGGGGACTAATGACACCTTTTGTATAAGTAAAAGGATACCTGTTAAGGAGGTTCAACTCAAATAATTTTGAAATTTCCGAAAGAGAAATTGGGATAAATAAAAGGATACCTGTTCCAAGAACACGTTTAGAGCAAGAACGGGACTGGAACCAGGTGGGATTCCTTGATAGTATGGATTTGCTGAGGAAGTAAGAGCCTTAGCAAACAACAGTCCAACAGTGGCTTGCAGGCCGAGAATTACTATACCATTCTTTAAGCTTCTCAAAGCGTTGGCATCGTGGAGGAGCCTAAAAATAACTAAAACATGAACAATATCAAGGATAATAAAATAACATCATGAAAAGGTATGATCAGAACGTAAACAACATCAAGGAAAATAACATAACAATATGCACGACCAGAAGTAACTAAACTGTTATGATAAGGTATGAAAACATCTAGTTTGCCACATAAAGCTAAAAAGTGTCATATTTGCACTCCAGTCTGATATATCGTGGTTATGAATTGTCAATCCAATCCAATTGACTTAGGGGATCAAAAACCAACCACAGATTGGATCATTGATTGGACTGGTCAGACTTCGTCATATCTAATGCAGGAGCATTTTAACTCTTATTAGCTATTTATATGTTTACTTTAATTCATATTTGTCCTTTGCTCGAGTCTATTGTTATTTCTTTACTACCAAGTTTTAGTGTTTTGTCTTTTAGTGTGAGTTGAGTATTATACAAACCAGCTCATACTAACTTTGTGAGTTAGTTTTTGACAATTGTTGCTTGTAAACGTTTCTTTGGGGCATTTTTCCTTCGCTATTGAACTGAGCCGACAAGCTCTTTTCTTGTTTCCTTATTCTCCTTGGATTTGAAATTTGTTTCTTCCTACATCAGATTTGGAATCAGAGCCTCTGGCTCACCAGAGACGTGATGTTAAACGACAATGAAGGAGTTCGCGAACCAGTTGTTACTCGAGTTGAGTTGCGAGAGTTGGAATCTTGGATGGAATTACAATTTGGGGGAATCAAACAATCACTGGATTTGATTACCCAACAACTCTTGATGATGCAACAAGAACAACAGCGAGTGGGTCGAGGGAATGATCACACTCCACTACCATATTCATCTTCTTCTCTTTATCAGCATCAAGAACAACAACGAGTGGATCAAAGGAATGATCACACTCCACTACCATATTCATCTTCTTCTCTTTATCAGCATCATCAACCACCACCCAAAATCCCATATCTACTCTCATCGCATCGAACAGAATGACCCATTTACAGAGCCATACTCGAGAACCATCACTCACAATCCGACAACCACCCTTAGCCCAAGACCTAGCAACATCAAGAGCTACAATACAACCCAACCATGTACATTTGACCATCGCAAACACCTACCATCCTGACAAACTACCACCACCTTCATCCCGACAAGCTGAAAACCATCCTCGCGAAAACCCCCAATTCCATTGTAAACTCCATCCCGAGTTTCAACGTGAAAACACCCAGTCCAACCGTGGAATCACAGCTCCCACAACTCCTGCGAGGCCTGAAAACCCACAACTCCCTTGCGACTCAACCTCAAGCCATTCGCCCGAATCCTATACAGAATTCCAACATGAACCGATTCCCAGAAACATAACAATCTACCCAAAAATCCTTCGCCTCCCAGAAACCCATCATTCTCGAAAACCATCCACACCCATTTTGCGAAACCATTCTTAGAGACATCCATCATTAATTCCACCTCATAACACCCAGAACCCATCAATCCCAGTTCCCCTTGCTGAATTCGAATCTCAAGAAGTTAGTAATTCCACCTTGATGAATCCATGTCATATTGAGTGTTGTAAAACCTCACTATTTTTGTCACTTATTCAGTAGCAACTACACATGAAGGGAGAATAGTTTGAGGACTCTGATTATAACGGGGAAAGGTATGCTCCTAAGCTTGTTGAAATTCTTGAGTACCTAGGAATTGAGAATCACATAGATTTATCATGCTCTGCTAGAATTATTCATGATGATAAAGTTTGGGAATGGCTGAATATTGTAGAAAACTATTTTGAGTTTATGGGAGCTATTGAGTATGTACTAGTGGAGTTAACTAACAAGATTGTGAATGTTGCTGCTATAGGAAGAGATTTTAAGTTTTTGAAGGAACCTTTTACTAATAATTCATGTGCTTTAGTTTGGAATTTGTTTTGCGTTTCTTCCTACATCAATATCCCTGCCTAAGACACTACAAATACTCCATAACAACATGCTGTTTCAAGAAGTCAAAAGTACCAGCAAGAAACCATGATACCTTTGAAGGATCATTTGCAGTTCTTTGAAGCTTATCGGAAAGACGGAGGTAGCCGAATGACCAAAAGACAGAAATGAATGCTGCTGCAATCCCACCAGATATTGCATAAAACGTAGCAGGCGAAGTGAGCTTCCCAGTTACAACAACGGAAAAGAAAGAATCACAGCAGCTACCACAGAGCAAACAAGTTGCCCCCAAAACCCTAAACTCCCCAACATCTTGAAATACCTCGAAGTGCTCTCGAATCTTTTCGCTACCTACCAAATGCACCAAATTTCCTTCACTAAAACATCAATAGTCAACACTGCAAATCAATTCCGTGACACTAGAGTCCTTGTTATCTTACAACATTACCCAAAACCTAATTTGAATGCTTTCGTTGCAAAAATATATAAAGTTATTGTGAAAATAAGTTAAATAATTGACAAAGTTTCCTTTTCCATCAGTGAATTTTCTCAGAAACCAAACGGTAAAAATAGCAGATAAAATATGAAATAGTAAAAGAGAACCTGAGCGAGCTTGGCCTTCTCAGACTCGTTATTTGGAGTTGTGAAAGTAGATGAAATTGGAGTTGAGGAAGAAGAAACCTTTACATACTTATTTTCTCTTTGATTCGATAAAGGTGAGGTTTGGAAGGAGATTAGAGAAATAGAAGGAGAGAGAGTTAAGCTCAATGATCGTAAAGGTAAGCGAGAAAAATTTGGAGCCGAAGAAGGGTTAAAAGTCACAGCCGGTAGAGTCCCCGTCGAAAAGAAGCCGGAGCGACCAGCCGGCAAAAGCAGCGCTTGCATTGTTGAAAGTTTGAATGCCTAAACCAATGAGTGCCACCCCAGAGGCGATGGGATTTAGACTTTTAGAAGATGAACTAGACATTTATTTTACCCTTCGGAAACCCGGGATGGGAGTGTGATTCTTCTTTTAACTTAATAATTTAAAATTAAAATTATTATATATTATTTTTATTATTATTATATTATTATATATTATTTTTATTATTATTATAAATTTATGTATGCTATTTTTTGAAATTTTATAAATTTTATAAAATAAAAAATATATGTTATAAAATTATAATGTTTAAAATATGGTCCATATATATGTTTTTTAAGAGTAGAGGCTTAGTTAATCTCAAAATTATGTTTCATTGATAGAAAGGTTAAAAAAAAAAACAGTTAATATAAAAGTTAACACTTTAATTCAATCTTTTGTGTTTGAAGTTATAGCATTTTAAGTTTATAATCCAACCTATCACTCACGTGCACTTATAAACATTAATCCTATTTAAGGTTAGTTATAATTTTATCATTTTAAAAATTCATGTGTCTTAGAGTTTAAGTTAATGCTAATAATAAATATAACTAATTATTTTAGATATATTAAATTCTAATCAATGTTAAATTAACATCTACATGAGTGGCACATTAAATTCTAACATAAAAATATTTATCTAACAAACTTAAAAAATAAAATAGAATTTAATTGTTAACTTTTAAGATTTGTTTTTTTTACCTATACGTCAAATAATGCATAGTTTACTTTGGGAGCAACAAAGTCCATCTTTTTAGTGATTAAAAGCAAAAATATATCAATAATTATGTCATAAGAAAGGGAGATAATACAAAATTAAATTTAAAGTTTTTTTAATCAATAAAAATATTTTTAATTACAAAAAAAAATTTACTTAATATTTTTGTAGTAGTTATCTTTCATCAAAAATTTCACAAATTTATCAAGTTTTAATAGAGTTTACGTTTAATATTTATAATATATAAAAAAATCACATTTAGTATTTATAATGTTTAAAATTTATAATTTAATCCTTTTTTGAATAATAGAGGATAAAAAAACAAATTTTGAACTATTTAACAAGGATAATTCCCATTTTATCCTTAAATTATCTCTTCTTCTCTGTTATCTTTCTATTTTGAACTGATTTATGGGATACTTTCTAACCATGATCACTTATTTATGTCTTGTGAACATGCAATTTTTTAAGGGTGAGAAACAGCACCTGACGAAAATAAATCTGTGAATAGAATATCTTCCTGATCTTTACCACCAAGTAAAGACAATTCCTGGAAGATGACTGTTACAAGGCCAGGATATTGTCTTGTAATGTTGCTCTAATTAGTAAGTCACAATTACTTTCATAAGCATATGCTTGCAATGCTTCGTTGAATATTGGTTCTAAAAGTAACAAATTAGTGATATAATTTAGGAAAATTAATTGCCTAATTTGTGGCATGATTTAAGAAAATTAATGAACTAATTTAAGGCTTAAATTATGACACAATTTAGGAAAAAAGAGCATTGCTTCATCTATAAATAGGGAAGAGTTCATGCATTGAAGAACAAGTCAAAAATCAGAAAAATCAAATAGAGCATAAGCAAATTCAAAGACAGAAAATACTTGTGAGTTTGAGAGTTTTTTATAAGTTTGTGGAAACAATTGGGAGATATTATTAGTGAGAAAATCTGTATCTGTATTCTGTATATTTCGTACTCAGTTCAAATAATATTTGTTACCTTCTGTGGATCTAGGCAAATTGTCGAATCACGTAAATTCTGTGTGTTTATTTTATCGCTTTGATATATTCACATACCGCTATTTATTGCTTCCGGCCACAACATGCTTGACTGCAATTGTTGTATGTTAAAATTTTCTAGAATGAGAAGAAAAAGGCAACAAAGAAAAAGAAGAAATTTGAGAGTAAAATAGAAATAAATTTTTTTTTTTTAATGTTATAAAAAAAATAACATATATATTATGTGGGAAAAATTAAAAAGAAAAAGAAAACGAACAAAAAAAACGTTTAACAGACAATAAAGGGAGAGAAAATGAAAGAAAAAAGAAGAAGTTTATCACGTGGCTAAAAGGAAAAAGGTTCTCATCATTGAGGTTCTTAACTACTTTATTTCTAATCGTTTTTCAATTAAGACTTCAATTTTTTTTTAAAATATATGAAGTGTTAGATGTTGATGTTGATGAATGTCACCTCAAACTTAAGCACCTTTGGGATACTTAGTGGATGAATAGGGATGCAACAAATGTGAAAATTAATTGTATAATTCAACATATTTATAATTCCAATCGCACGTAAAATAATTTTAAATAAAATTATATTTGTATCTTATAATTTATTTTAAATTTTTAAAACAATTAAGTTAAGCATATTAAATAAAAAAATTATATGATATTAAATATTGTAATTTTATTTTATTAAATAAATTAAATAAATTTAATTTATTACTTGAAATGAAAATAAAAATCATATATACTTGATGGATCAATACAATATATCACAAATTTTAAGTTTATTTAGTCTTATAACTTTATATAATTTACACTTTAGTATTATAAAATTTAAGATAAATTCATTTATTTTAATAATTTAAAACTTGAGTTAATTTAATCAAATTTTTAAAAAAGATAATATTTTTAATTAAAAGAGAATCTCTAAATTTTATTTTATAAAATCATTTCCTCTCCTCATAATTTATACTTTTAGATTACTCTTATTCTTATTTTGGTACATTTTTTTTACTCATACTTTCAAGTGAAATACATGAAATACTCTTATTTAAATTACTAATATATATTTTGATCAATTTTAATAATAATCTAATTGAATTTAGATAGCTTGAATATATCATTACTATTAAAATTATCAAAATATATACTAATAATCTAAGTATATGTATTTTATGTATCCCAATTAAAGATAGGAGCAAAAAAGATACCAAAATAAGAATATAGATAGTCTAAAAATACAATACCCTTCTCTCCCATTTCTCATTTTTTATCCCCATTGTCTCCATGGAAAAATGAAAAACTTAATCTTATCTTTATCCAAATAAAAACAAAAAGATATCATTTATCTTCTATGTTATACTCATTGGACTTAATAATATGTGTGATTTAGGAATATTTACACGTTTTTTTAGAAAAACCTTTAATTTTTTCTCTGCTCTATTTGACGATGAGATATCGAATAAGACTCAAATAATATGTGTGATCTAGGAACCATAACCACTATATATATAGTTAATAACTATAAATAGGGTTGTTCATCGGATTGAAACCATTGATTTTACACCCATTTGATCCGATCTGACCATCCGCTCGGATTGAAACATCATAATCCTCAACCGATACGATTAACTCTCACATCCGCTCAATCCGATCCGTAAATTATTCGGATGACATCCGATCAATCCGACCAATAAACTTAATTAACTCTATTTTTTGTATTTTTAAATTTTCACATAAATCATAACATAAAATTATTTGACTTAAAAAAACATTAAAAAATCAAATAAATATATATTAATTATATATATATATATATATTTATTTAATTTAATATATATATATATATATTTAATTTAATAAATATATATATATTAATTAAATATCTATATAATTAATTTCGGTCGAATCAGATCAGATCGGATGAATCGTAGTGAAATCCACCATCCGATCCGCACTTAACAGATGGAAAAAACTTTCATCCGATCCGACCATCGGATCGGATTGATCGGATGATCGGATTTTTTGCACACCCCTAACTATATATCTATTTTATCTCATCATTAAAATAGACATTAGCCTTAGGTTTCTACACATTAAAGGCACACATCCTATTAGATACATTAAATCTCAAATTACTTAAACCTTATTAGATCCCTTTTAAATAGGCTTAACCTTATATGATAGTTTACACCACATAATTATTCACATGTAAGCCCAACATTGGCTTAAGGATCCAACAATCTCTCAATTTGTTATATATGTAACTTTATAATTATGCATTGTAAAAATAACGGTATGAGCTCAATTTTTCTATCATTATCGAAATGTATTTGTACTTAATTTAATCCATTAATTATATCAACATAGAATCAAAACAATTTTTGTTACATTTGTTGTAACTTGACCAATTAATAGTCATGTATGCCTACACAAATTGAATGATATGGACTATAATGTAGATGTGTAGAATGAAAATTTCATATAATGTGATCTTAACATAGTTATTTCCAACTAATCTAACCTTAAACCTCAATGAGATCAAACCATACCAAAATCAAAGTATAAGTAAACCAAAAAAATTATTTCTATAGAAAATAATCTCAAAATACTCATAAACTGAAATAATTAAAAGTGTGTCTATATCAAAGAAACATTTAAAATTTTAAACTCCCATTAAAAATGAATATCTTTAAATGATATGACACACATACGAGCAGTGTACTCATGAAATTTTTTTGGTGCAATCTCTTAGTACGTGGATTCATAATCATAGAGTTTATACTAATTTGTTATATAGACATATGTACACTTTGAACTATTTTCTTAATAACTAGGAACTTGATCTCTATATTCTCTGACTTGATCAAACTTCTTTTATTAGTTGAATATATTATTGGTGACTTATTGTCACAGAATAACTTTAGTGATCTTTCAATGTCATCTATTATGCACAATTATGTTCTTCAATCATATTTCGTGATTCGATACCTCATAACATGTTATGAACTATGTTGCCATGGTAGAAGAGGCCATAATAAGAGATTTTTTTAGCACTCTTCCAAGAGATAACAACTCTAACTAATAGGTAGACATAACCCAATATAGATTTCATATTATCTTGACATCTAGTAAAATTGGAGTCAATATACTCAATGATGTCAAGTTGATCTGACTTCTGATACGTGAGTATATAGTCTTTTATTTTCTATAAGTATTGCAATACTCATTTAGATGCCTTCTAATGGTCTATTCTTGATTGCTTAAATATCCTCCAAAAATCCCAACAATATAAACAATATCTGGACATTACATATTTGAGTATACATCAGACTCCTTACTACTAACATATAAGGAATCTTATGCATTTTATTTTTCTCAAAATCATTCTTAGGGCACTGTTTGAGACTAAATTTGTCTCCCTTGGCAATAAGGGTATCACTTGATTTGCAAGTCTACATGCCAAATCTCTTAAGAACCTTTTCGATATAACTCTTTTGAGATAATTCTAGAATATTTTAAGAGTAGTCTTAGAATATCTGTATGCCTAATACAAAAAATAAATCACCAAAATCATTCATCTCAAAATTCTTAGCTAAAAGACGCTTGGTTTTTTGTAATAAGCCTATATCATTATTGACAAGCAAAAATCCATCGATGATAAGTATTATTTTATACATATTTTTTATATCAATTTCTTTACATTTATTTATTTATATATATATATATGTGTATATTATAACAAGCTAAAATATTTATTTTGTATTTATTGAAAAATATTTATCTTTTAAGATTTTGAGATTTTTATGGATTTTTTTATTTTTATTTGAAAGTAAGTGAATTTACTTAACCAGAAAAATATAAATTCACAAATTCCATGTGCATGTTGCATGCGCCTATCACATGTAATATATATGTGCATGTTGCATGCGCCTATCACATGTAATATATATATATATATATCTTAAAAATAGTCACATGTCACTCGATTGGATTAGCACCATACTATCTTTTAATTAAACAACGAAAATTGCATGATCTACAAGTATCTTTTTTCGCATATCAGTCCTACTTTAATTCTAAAATAAAAAATATATAAAATTAAAAGGTAGAGGCAAAAATTAAGAAAAATTCAAAAGGCAATTAAAAGAATTGAAGATCAAATTCAAAAACATCAATTTTAAGATTTTTTCTACTTTTTTCTACTATTTTCATGAATAATATTCTAAATTTATTGTTTTCTATGAGTAGCTAATTTTTATAATTGATTATAGGTGATTTCAAAACATTACACATATATTGCAATATTCAATAAGATCTAAAATATTATATTCAACTATTTTTCTTGATTAGTTCTCAATTTTAATTTTTGTATGAATTTTTTTGATTATTTAATTATACAATTAAATAATCAAATTAATTAATCGTTAACCAATTTAGTTGATTGAGTATGTAATCATTTGATCAATTTAAATAATTAGTGATAAATTACTTGTAATGAGAATTAATACTCAATATAATTGAACTAATCTTATGTGTTTAACATTGATCCAATATGCTTATTGAAACTGAATGATTTTAATAGTTTTAATTTAGAGAACTTATTATAGGTAATCTATTAGAAAGAGATCGGATTAAGAGTTTGTTTAATTCAATAAATAGGTAAAAAAGGTAGAGACTTTTCATGCTTGTGAATTTATCTAAGTTGGTATGATCAACGAATATGTTTTTATTGATTTACAATACATACTAATAGTAAAAAAATGATACTATAATCGTTTTTTATTTCAATCTTTATTATAATCTTCATATTTTGGTTTCTATCCTTATTAATTTTTAGTTGGTATGTTTAATTTTTAAGTTTATAAAAAAACCTTATTTTAATAAATAATAGTTAATTTTTAAAATCCTCTGTCGAAAAAAATCTTACTTGCTATATGCAAAATAATGATATATTAAACAATTTAAATTTAAAGTAAGATTTAAATTGGTTGTTTATCAAAATACATCAATCCACATATAAAATAAACATTATATACTTACTCCTAGAGAACTTACGGTATATGCAATCTCAACCAAATTCATCTTAAAAATGAATGAGATAATCACTTGATGAAATTTGAAATACTATTGTCAAGATACTTACTTGAGCGCATATATAGATTTTTTAAGCTTACAAACCATATTTTTTGGGTCTTTTAACATAAAATTTCTTTGTTGCATCATATAGATCATCTCATTAATGCCACCATTGAGAAACAACATATTTACATATTTCTAATGTAACTCAAGATTGAAATGTGCTACCAATGCTATTATAATTTTGAAATAGTCTCTCGAAAAAATCGGAGAAAAAGTTGAACATCATTTAATTAGATTCTATTTAATATTATTATAGTATTTATTTGTATGGATTTGCTAAGTTAGTGGTATCATAATTTTATTTATATTTTTCAAATAATATCTTAATGATACTCATATTTAATAAAATGTATCAATTTAGTGCATTTTTTTTATTTTATTGAAATGTCCACACGTGTATATTAAATAGAGGAAATTTGTAGTATTTTTCACTAATTTATCTAATGGGACATTAACAGCTTCTTTATTCACCATTTTGAATCATTAAATACATATTTTAATGATTACTCATTTTATACTATCTTCTATCTTTATTCTTGTCATCTAGAAGCTCTGACAATTTTATTTATAATTACATTTTGTTTACTAATATTCATTCAAATTGTATACAATTTATGCAAGTTATGTTTTAAAATATAATATGTAATTTTTGACAGTAAAAAAAAAATAGTATGTAATATGCAATTTGTATAAAAAATAGATTGAATCATTAAAAAAAAAATTGTGTGTACAACTCATATATAGTCATACATATTAAAGATGTAGCATTATTATAAGAAATATTAATATCATAAACATCATTAAACAAGTACTTTATTTGAAATTCTAAAAAGCTTTAACCTTTTATCGTTTTTATAATAATAAAAAATACCTAAAAATATAATAGAACTTTTTTTAATTTAAGATGATGAATAAAGAAAAATAAAATATAATGGAAGTTATCGAGCCCTAGGTGATAGAAAAAGAAAAGAAGTTCAAGTTACTCTAAAATGATATTAAAATATATATTTAAGAATTATAAAATAGTGGGAAAATAAGTTATTAATATTATGGTGAGAAAAATTGTAAAAAATACCACAAGTATTATTCATTAAGTGCACATGTGTAGAAACTTTATAATAAAATGAAAAATTACATTAAATTAATACATTTTATTAAATATGTATATCATTAAGGTATCAAGTGAAAAATATAGATAGCAAATAATACCTAAAATATAATTATAATATTATTGAAATATAGAACTTTATGTTTATTATTACAAATTTTTGGAATATTATATAATTTTTTTCCAATATCATATATCTCTTGATTATATTAAATTTTTACATAATTATAAAAAATTATACTGTAATATATGATTTAAGTTTACAATAAAATATATGGCTGTTCATCGGATCGAAACTGCTGATTTTATACTCATCTAATCCGATCTGACTATCCGCTCGGATTGAAACATCATAATCCGTAACCGATCTGATCACCTCTTACATCCGCTCAATCCGATCTGTAAACTATTCGGATGACATCTGATCAATCCGACCAATAAATTTAATTAACTCTATTTTTTGTATTTTTAAATAAAAAATTTAAATTTTTATATAAATCATAACATAAAATTATTTGACTTAAAAAAACATTAAAAAATTAAATAAATATGTATTAATTATATATATATATTTAATTTAATAAATATATATATATAATTAATTTCGGTCGGATCACATCGGATCAGATGAATCGTAGTGAAATCTGCCATCCGATCTGCACTTAACAGATGGAAAAAATCTCCATCTGATCCGACCATCGTATCAAATCGGATTTATCGGATGATTGAATTTTTTGCACATCCCTAATCAAATACATAATTATATAAATATTATATAGTTAAATTATTTAATATTTGATAACAATACACGTACTAATATACAAAAATGTTTTCGTACTGACCAATTGAGAAGAGAAAAAAAAATTGTTTTAAAATATAAATAAAAAAATAGAAAAAAAGAAAGAAAGAAGAAGCCCGGGGACATTGGCTTATTACCAAACGGTAACATCAAGTCATCAACAACCACTAAAAAGACAAAAACGACAATAACACAAATCGCACAAAAATTTCTAACCATGAGACTGTCTGTATTCACACTCTCAATTCTTAGCGCGTATCACGTAGTTCCCTAGATACATAGTTACATACTACTCAATACAGCGAGTGATGAAACCTATGCAATGCGCAAAAAGTTGTCCTACAGTTATCCCATCCTAATTTATATTTTCCTCCCACCAAACCCACTAAATAATAAGAAAAATTAAAAAAACATAAAATAATAATATCACTAATAAATAAAAATGTCAGATCTCTTTGACAAAATCTCAAATCTCTTTGACTTATATAGGCATAAATTAAACGAGGCATGTTAATTATTTTTTAAATAATATAATATTATTTTATTAATAAAAATTTATAATAAAATAATAAAATATATTTCTCTTTTATATTATTTCCTTACTTTTTTTTAAAGTCATTTTTAAGTTTAACAATTTTTTTTATTTTTCATAATTTTTTTTATTAATTCTTTATATTCTCTTTATCTTAAAAAATAGATTCATGTTGCTCTAATTTTTTTTACCAGTATGATATGATATCATGTAGTTTATTTTTTTTCAATTATAGAAAGAATAAAAATATTTCAAAAAAATTTATAAAAAGAGAGAGATGATATAGCTAAAATTTATAATATTTTCAATTTTATAGTTAAAAAATGATGTAAAAATTAAATCAGAAAAAAAGTATAAAAGAGAAGAAACTTTCAAATAATAATTTTATCTTTATTAAATATATTATCAAAAAAATTTATTAATAAATTAGTATTTTTTTTGTTTAAAAAGTAATTAACTTGTTATATTTTTTAATAAAAGAATGATAAAGGATATATTGAGAAAAACTAAAACGTATTAATAACACAAGTAAATAAATTTAATCCAAAATTATTTGTTGGGAATTTTTTTTAAGAAAATAATATTTATAATAAATTTTGTTTTATAATAAAAATATACACTTAAAATCTTTATTTATTGAAACGATTAACTCTTTTTTTAAGTAATTTTTTTAATAAACAAGTACATTTAAATTCATTTTTAACAAAATTGAATACCAAAAAATTTAGATAAAAGTCATGTTTTGATAAAAAATTATAAGTGTAAATTTTAATAAAAAGGATATAAGTGCATATATATATATAATATTATGTTTGTTACATATTTTTTTGTTAAAAAATTAATTTAATTAAATATTATATATTAAATAAAAATATTTAAAATTAAATTCTAACTAATTAAATTAATTTAATGTTGAAGTAGAACAAATTGTAAATAAAATTTTATTTTTAATATTTATTTTATGCGTTAAATATATGTTTTTTTAAATATATTGAACATATAATTAATTCATATTTATAAATACAATAAAAATATATATTTTTTGTTTAAAATGATGAATATATGATTTGTTTAATATGTAACAAGTGAAAATAATTGAATAAAGAGAAGATTTAATATTAAATTTTAATCAAATTTAATATTATGTTATTTTTATAATATATTTTAAGAGTATTATTTATGGTAATTAAATAAAAATAATATCATATGTAAAATTTGTAAATATAAAATAACATTTTTTGTATTCCTTATATATATATTTTTTGTTATTAAAAAAAATTAATATATTATTTTAAATTATAATTATTTAAATGATTTAAAATAAAATATTATCTAATTAAATTATTATTTTTATTATTATAAATTTTAAAAATATTATTATTATTATTTTATAATATATTTTTTTAAAAAGAATCAACGTGGATCGAATGAAGCCGGTAATTGAGGTTTGTGCGGACGGGATAAATTTAGTAAATGATCCCTCCTCTCATGCGACGTCATCTTCATACTATAATTCTATAAATACGCATTGTAACGAATCTATCTTAAAATTATTTTTATAAAAAGAAAAAATAAAAATAAAAATAAAATCAAATATTAATATTAAAAATACCATTTAATATTAAATCTAAATTTTTTTCCAATCATCCTCCCAAACTCACTCAACTATTATAAATAAAATTCCCAAATTAAAACCCACTCTGTCTCAATTTCGTAATTCGCTTTTCATAAATCCAACGACCACATTTCACAGCCATGGCAACTTTCTCAGCTTCTCAAACCCTCAGAACCCCACCAACCCTTCCTCTCTCCTCCAAACTTCCTCTCTCGTCCTCCTTCTTCACTGTCAGCTTTAACGGCTCTAGCCGTCGAGCCAAGCCATTGGTGGTGGTGGTATCGGCGTCATCTCTTGATGCCAAGCCGACGGTTCTCGTAGCTGAGAAACTAGGAGAGGCTGGGCTTGAGCTTTTGAAAGGTTTCGCCAATGTGGATTGTTCATATAATTTGACTCCTGAGGAGTTGTGTACCAAGATCTCGCTCTGTGATGCTATAATCGTACGGAGTGGGACTAAAGTTAGTCGTGAGGTGTTTGAGTCGTCTGGTGGAAGGTTGAAGGTGGTTGGTAGGGCTGGTGTGGGGATTGATAATGTCGATCTGGCTGCTGCTACTGAACATGGTTGCTTGGTGGTTAATGCGCCTACAGCTAACACTGTTGCTGCTGCTGAGCATGGGATCGCACTCTTGGCTGCTATGGCTAGGAATGTTGCTCAGGCTGATGCTTCTGTGAAATCTGGTCAGTTGGTATTTCCTTTTATTATATTATTTTTCTCTTTTAAAAAAAAGTTTCACGTTTTTGTGGAGTTTCACATTTTGTGATTTGAGTGGTGAAATGATTCTTTATTCTTGGTTAAAGAGATCATAGAGCTTTTAACTATTTGCGAGATTTTGATCCTTTGATTATGCGAATTAGGAAGGGGGTGAAAAAAAAATACTAAGATAATGGTTCTGGTTCTGGTTTTAGATTACCTAAGGTCACATTTAAAAGTTTCAAAAGTCGTTTTTTTAGTTAAAGCATGGAATCCACTTTAGGCTAATATTATTCTCGCTTAAATGTTTGGAGTTTTGTCAGATCTGGTTTTATCTTAGTTTTTGATGCGTTGATTTTACAATATTAGAATAGGGAAGAAATGTTGGTAAATATCAGAGCTGTAACAAAGTTAGTAGACCTGACTCCTGAGGTGTAGGAAGATCTTTACTGGGCGTGAAAGTCTATGCTTTTCTTGCTTTTACTCACGAGAAAAGCTTTTCATTGTCAAATATTTATGAAGGTGAGCGAGATGCTAAGTTAATCAAATTGTTGTTTGTCTCAAGTTGTGATGGTGGGTATGAGCAGAGCTATAGCAACACAGCAGTATGGAGCTCATCTGCTGTTGTGTAGCTGCTCTAGCTCCCAACCACAACTTGGAACAGATTTAAGAAGAATTAGAGCTCTTTTCTTGTGTAACAGCAAACTTGGCATTGTTCTGATTTTTTTTTTCTTTTTGCTAATGTTATTATAAATGTCATAGCTTTTCCTGTGAGTAGTTCTGCCTTGGCCATTTGTAAATGTAAACTAAAACGATTTGCTGAATGCATGATATGGTCAATCCAGGTAAATGGCTAAGGAGCAAATATGTTGGTGTATCCCTTGTTGGAAAGATACTTGCTGTCATGGGGTTCGGAAAAGTTGGATCTGAAGTTGCTCGACGAGCAAAAGGGCTTGGTATGCATGTTATTGCTCATGACCCGTATGCTGCAGCTGATCGTGCTCACGCTATGGGTGTGGAGCTTGTAAGCTTTGATGAAGCAATTTCTACCGCAGATTTTCTCTCATTGCACATACCTCTCACTCCTACCACCTCAAAGATGCTCAATGATGAAACTTTTTCAAAGATGAAGAAAGGTGTCCGAATTGTAAATGTAGCTCGTGGAGGAGTTATTGATGAAGAAGCCCTTGTGAAGGCACTGGATGCTGGAATTGTGGCACAGGTAGTTTATTTATTTTTACTTGAAGTGCATATCACCATATCCTCACTTATTGAAAACAGTGGTTAACATGTTACTGATTTATACGTAGGCCGCACTTGATGTTTTTACAGTGGAGCCACCATCGCAAGATAGCAAGTTGATACTACACGAAAAAGTTACAGCAACCCCTCACCTTGGTGCTAGCACTATTGAAGCACAGGTTTGAATCACTCAATACATTTGAAGATATAGCTATAAGCTTTTTCTTTCTGAATATGTTAATATTTTTTCTCTGTAGTAACTTTATTTTATTCTTATATCTTAAATTATTTATTTATTAAAATGTATCTTTTGTAATACTTTATATAAATGTATTATATTCAATTAATATATGGTTTTCATGTAACAATTTTTGAGTTTTGATGTACAGGAAGGAGTAGCCATTGAAATAGCTGAAGCTGTTATTGGGGCCTTAAAAGGAGAGCTCGCTGCTACTGCAGTCAATGCACCAATGGTTCCTTCAGAGGTATACGTCTCAAGTTCTTGTCACTCTGGACACCTTTTCCATTGATGACAATCATTCGGGATCTGATTTGATTATGCTTTATATGGTTATAATCTTTTGGTTTTGTTTTTTTGTCTGAAATTCCAAGGAGAAATCATTAGTTGATTATAATATTATTCTATTAATGAACAAACCTGTCACTACATGTATGAAATATCTATAGAATGATACTTGTGTGAAAATACCCAGGAAGTCTCATGGAGATTTTTATTTTGTTTTAGACATTAATGATTATATTCATCTATAAATATGATCGTTGTCTTCTTCTTTTTCTTCTTTCCCCTTTTTTGTACCTTAACACTTATGTTGTTCATGATTGTAGGTTTTGGCAGAACTAAAGCCATATGTTGAACTTGCTGAAAAGCTTGGAAGATTGGCTGTCCAATTGGTTGCTGGAGGAAGTGGTGTCAAGACTGTAAAAGTAGCTTATGCTTCTGCTAGAGCACCCGATGACCTTGACACTAGACTGCTCCGAGCCATGATCACTAAGGGTCTTCTCGAACCCATATCTAGTGTTTTTGTGAATTTGGTTAATGCTGATTTCACAGCTAAACAGAGAGGACTTAGAATAACTGAAGAACGAATAATTCAAGATGGTTCACCAGAGAGTCCACTTGAATCCATTCAGGTCCAGATTGCTAATGTAGAATCAAAGTTTGCTAGTGCTATATCAGATTCTGGATTGATAAAGGTGGAAGGACGAGTTAAAGATGGGGTTCCCCATTTGACAAAGGTTGGATCATTTGAAGTTGATGTGAGCTTGGAAGGTAACCTTATACTTTGCAGACAGGTTGATCAGCCTGGTATGATTGGAACTGTTGGAAGCATTTTGGGAGAGGAAAATGTGAATGTAAGTTTTATGAGTGTTGCAAGGACTGCTCCGAGAAAGCTGGCGGTGATGGCTATTGGTGTGGATGACCAACCTAGCCAGGCAGCTTTGAAAAAGATCGGGGATGTTCCAGCTGTTGAGGAGATTGTTTTTCTCAAGTTGTAATGTCATGCCATATTTATTGTTGCTACATTGTCTTCTTTGTCCTTGCAATGCTTTTGTTTTTTTTCTTTTTCTAGGTGGTATAAACTCAATTTATGAGGGTATTTCTTCATGAGTGTTTTGGTCAACATTAGATGAGGGTAAGGTATGAATAAGTCAGTTTTTTTTTTTTTTGATAACATGAATAAGTCAGCTTTGAGATTGAAAGTTCGTTACCTTTAGTGCTTGCTAAGGAGCTTGATTTTACTGTTTGTTTTGACTTTCTATCATAAAAGGCATATGCCTTTGGATATTTCTATTTCTGTTTGTCCTAGTAGCTACAGTGTCTTCGGTTCTTACCCCCCCAAATCGGACGATACTTAGATACTTCGAAGCGGGAGAGATGACAGATCTTTACCACTATTATTACCTGTCACTTTTGTCATCAGCTCAAAACCAAGGTTGGAATACTAGCATGTATTTATATTTATTCTATGATATTATTTTTCCTAAATTATTTATTCAATTCATTCTAAACATCTGATGATGTAAATCTTTCATCAATTTCACTTCATAAAATCTACCATCTTTTACCTCTTTTAAAATCAGTTTAATGCTCTAATGCCTAAGTAGACTCATGTGGGCATAATAAAGGCCTTTTTTCAAAACCAATGACACATTCAATTCTCAGTTGTTGTTTAATGAGTGAACCCAGATAGAAAAGGAATCTAAGCCACAGTTGGTAGGGAAATCTTGAGGTTATAAACTGCTAGATGGGCAGTAATGCCAGCAGCGTAACCGGTTAAAGCAGAATCACTCATCTACACGAAAAGAAAATTTTCATTTAGCAACAGAAGAGCACATGTTTTAATTTGCGCAAACTTCATTATATAGCTCGTACCTTCTTCATGAACCAGAAGAAATCAACCTTTTCCATCCCGTAAATGCAACGCTAGCTGCAGAACCTATGATTAACATGGATCCACTCGTACTAGCGCAAAATGCAATCAATTATCAAAATTCTGGGTCTTGTGGGAAAGGATGTCACATCATACATTCCCATTGTGGCGGCAACCAGCGGAACATTGTCTATAATTGCTGATACAACCCCTATTGCACTCGCAACCAATTCAATATTTGGAATGTGTGCGTCTAGATAATTTGCTAATTTGCGAAGGCCTCCAGCTGCCTCCAAACTAGAAAACAACAGATTGAGTTTGTTATGATGCAAAACAAGCTAAAAATGATTCAACTGAAGCCATTAGCCAATGGTGGAGGAAATTGAATGATCTTGTGCATCGGGAAAGAGAAAAGGAATAGAAAAATAGGAGCAGGCAGAATTGGGAAAGCGGAATACCAAGACATTTTTCGATCACAAGTTGAAAATAATTTTTTCATGAAAAGAAAAAAGGTAGACGGTCAGCAACTCACACATAACAGTTTATAACGCAGTTAAACACAACACAAGGAAGAAAAGTGCTCCTTGAGTATCAATCCTTGACAAAGCCTGTGGTACTTTTAATTTTTGCTGTTTGGATTCACCATAATGGATAGCATCAACGAGAATCCAAAGAACTCCAAGTCCAAGCAGCATTCCCATGTAAGGTGACAAACCTGTTAAAAGACTTGAACACCCTCCAATACCTACGGAAAAAAACAAACTGTCCTTGAGGAGACATTTGTTCAGAAGCCAAAACATAGGGAGGAGGGTCTTCTCCTTTTCCATTAACTTCACTGAATGGAAGAAGAAAAACTTTATATCAATTAATCTCAATACACGTAGTTTTTAAACCTCAAATTTCAGAAAACAGTTTCCCTTGCTTTGCTTTGATAATGCAAGAAGAGTACATAGTCAGAGACAAAGGAGTCAGTGGGACAGCCAGAGAAATGGCTAAAGGTATCAACAAATCCGGTATTCAAAGAAAATATTCTATATGATGTATGCGATAATATATTCGTTGAAAATTCTAAAATCTGCACATTAAGCTATGGCCAAACGGTTTAATTCAAGTAGCGTTAAAATACAACTTTCAAGAAGGCAATGCAATATAGTCCAAATTTAGACTAAAATTTCTTCATGAGTTCCAAAGATGGCTTCCGATGGGTTCACCTTCATAACCCCACTTCCTGAATAGAACACAAAGTCCAACTTCATGTTTAACATACAATTAACATAATATCATGGGATATCTACCCGGTTACCAAATGGGGAAAGTCAAAATGACATTATACTGTATCAATCCTTGACATTTTTCACATAAACCAAATTGAACCAGCTCCTCCAGGAAACTGATTCCAGCAATACAAAAGTCACAGATGTTTTATGCATAGGGGTCTAGTTGGACCATTTTCCATCATAATTGACACCAGGAGAAAGCAAATAAGAATATAAAAAAATTATTTGGTTGCCACATTTGGATGGACCTCCCAAATTCACCAAATATATACAAGTCTAGTCTGCATCTAATTCGTAGGACAAAATGTCTTGCTATAGCTTTGAAACATTATACATGAGATTGGTTTCACAAAGTTAAAAAGATCACCTTCATTGTCTCCACCGTAGATATCTGTCCATGTATCCACAACATGGTAGTGGTAACGTCACCAATGGGAATCCATGAACCATCAGCATTTGCAGCTATAACAACAACAGCTCCTAAAAGCCTACAAATAGAATATATGAGTTTAACTGAAGTGTGATCAAGTAAACTGATTATATAATTCTACCATCAACATTCTCAATCTCCCATTAACTGCAAGGAGAACAACACCCTCTCAGAGTGCAAGAAATCACAGATGGAGTTTTGGTTGGAAATTTCTTTAACATTACCAACTATGCTCTTAAATCATATTTGTTATGCCCTTGTTTATATGCGCAGCGTGGGCGCAATCCCCAGTCGATGTGGGACTTTAACACTCCCTCTCACATCGGCAAGGGTCTGTCCCCTTGAGACCGACGGGGATGTTGAGCTTATGGAACCCAAGTGGCGGAATGCATCACTCACCAGTGGCGAAACAACTGCACCGACCGGGTAACCTTGCTCTGATACCATGTTAAATTTGAGCCTAACTCCATCTCAAAACCCAAGTTATGAGATGAAAGATTGCTCTCATTTATATATATGTGTTTGATATTTTATGTCCAATCGATGTGGGACATTTTAACACTCCTCCTCACATCGGTAGTTCATCAATGAACAGTGGTGGGCTTACAACTGCGTGCCACGAGATGAGCTTACCTGCTCTGATATAATGTTAAATTTGGGCCTAACTCCATCTCAAAACCCAGGTTATAAGATGGATGACTGCCCTTGTTTATATGCGCAGCGTGGACGTAATCCCATTCTATGTATTTGGCTAGCTCCACTATACTAATATCAATATGTCTAGATTAGATGTCGCCCAAGTTCATAATTCATGCTGGTGATAAAGCTAGGAATGTTTATGACCTTTCATTTTACATTAGAAAACATGCTTCATGAACACAAATCGATCTGAGACATTTATCCTAAAAGAAACAGAGCTCAGCTAAAAAAACCATAACAAACATATGAAATGTATCATCTAAGATGTTCAAAAGTATAGTGTCAGTTGAGTCAATTGAATCAATTGAATCAATTGAATCAATTCTATGCCTGTACTGATATGTGAGAATGTTCGCAAGAGAGAAATATTTAATGGTATTATCATTTTTTTCTTTTCTTTTAAATAAATTATGTTAACCATCTAAAACACCATTGATAATTCCTAATAGTAAGTATGAATCTTACCCCAATACTCCATATTACCCACAAACTTACAGCCATTAGTAATCCAACTCCACTTTTATTGGAGGCTAAAGATTCTTCAAAAATGATACCTGCATATCCTATTCCAAAGAGCAATGCCATTGCAACATCCTGTATCATGAGATTTGCTCAAACCAACTTAAAGTTACAGGAAAAAAATTATTCCAAAAGTGTTAGCCTTTTTTGGCTTATATTTAAGAGAAAACTAAGGTATCTTAAGAAATCAAATCACAACCAAGAAAATCATTAAACAAAATAAAGCAATTCCTGATTGGCAGCAATCCAGGACTGGTTAATTGCCACTGTCCCTGTCAATGCTGCAGCAAACACAGCAAGAGCTTTTAAAAATTCAGTCTTGGGCTGATAAGTGGCTTCAAAATCTCTCGAGCTTAATTCGTCAACAGAGCATAAGGGATCACACGATCCAGATGTTGGTGTAAACTCCAAGTGATATGTTAAACGGTCAAATATGAAGTGATTGGGTATTACACTTGGACCAACATGATAGTATCCAATGATTATTGTGATAAAATTGCTATATATAGAACTGCTCTCCTATCAATGATGATAATGTATGTATGACACACAGTTAACATATCAAATATCTGCTCAAGGTCTAGTTAGAGAGCCATTGAGCATATACCCATAGCAGCAATCCTATCAATTTTGCTACTCCCAAGTATTAATATCCAGCAATGACAGAAACTTCTAGATAAGAGAAATCAAACCACAACATATTAACTAGGAAAAAGATGTTGGAATTATTGTGTATTAGTATAATCATTAGAAACTTTTAATTATATCAAATAATTTATAAACAAAATTGATATAATGAGTTAATAGAACATAAAGTTTGGAAAATCAGAATTCACTCTTGTTATCTTCCGTTCAAAGGTACTACATATTTATATATAAAGCTAGGGACACTATTAGGTGATAGGCACCTAATACACAACTAATATATTCAACTAGTAATAGACAACTAATACACAACTAATATATCTAACACTCCCCCTCAAGTTGGAGCATAGATATTAATCATGTCCAACTTGTTGCAAAGATAATCAACCCGAACCCACTTAAAGTTTTCGTGAAGATATCTCCTAGTTGATCTCCAGTCTTCACATATCCTGTAGAAATCAAATCTTGCTGAATTTTCTCGCGAACAAAATGACAATCAATTTCAATGTGTTTAGTTTGCTCATGAAACACAGGATTAGAAGCAATATGAAGAGCATCTTGGCTATCACACCACAATTTCGCTGGTACTGAAATTTTAAGACCTACTTCATCCAAGAGTTGATATATCCACATCATCTCAGATGCAGATTGTACCATAGCCCTATATTCTGACTCTACACTCGATCGTGACACAACATTCTGCTTCTTACTTTTTCATGAGACCAAATTTTCTCCAATGAAAATACAATAGTCTGATGTGGATCTTCTATGCACTTTGGAACCTGCCCAATCTGCATCTGAAAAACATTCAATATGAGTGTGTCCATGATTTGCATACAAGATATCACGTCCAGGTGCTCCTTTCAAGTAACACAAAATTTGCTCTAACGCTGCCCAATGATGAACTGTTGGGGATGACATAAATTGGCTAACAACACTGTCAGAATATGCAATATCTGGACGAGTCACGGTAAGGTAGTTCAACTTTCCAACCATCCTTCGATATCTCTCAGGATCTTTAAAGAGTTCCCCATCTCCTGTAAGGTGGATGTTCGGAGTCATTGGAGTACTAGAAGGCTTTGCTCCTAATTTTCCTGTCTCAGTTAGTAAGTCCAAGACATATTTTCTCTGAGATAGAAAGATACCTTTTTTACTCCTTGTGACTTCAATACCTAAGAAATACTTTACTATCCCCAAATCCTTTGTGTGAAACTAAGTATGTAGGAAAGACTTAAGAGATAAAATTCCTGTAGTATCACTTTTAGTAATAACAATGTCATCTACATACACAACTAAAAGAATGATACCAGCTTCTGATTGTTTGTAGAACACAGAATGGTCAGACTTGCTTTTTATCATACCAAACGTTTCTATAACTTGATTAAATTTTCCAAACCAAGCACGAGGACTCTGTTTCAAACCATACAAAGATTTGCGGAGACGACAAACTTGCCTAGACTCCTGAGCAACAAAACCAGGAGGTTGCTCCATAAACACCTCCTCTTGAAGATCACCATGAAGAAAAGCATTCTTGATATCTAGTTGATGCAAAGGCCAATGGTGAGTAGCTGCCATAGAAATAAAAAACCGAATAATGGTCAATTTAGCAACATGAGAGAAAGTGTCAGAATATTCCACTCCATAGGTTTGAGCATATCCTTTAGCAACAAGATGGGCCTTTAATCGAGCAACTGACCCATTCAGATTAACCTTAACTGTGAACACCCATTTTCATCTGATAGCCCGTTTCCCTAAAGGTAAATCAATCAAGTCCCAAGTACCATTGTCATCCAAAGCATTCATTTCCTCTATCATTGCATGATGTCAACCAGGATGAGATATCGCTTTGTGAACAACTTTAAGGATAAAAATAGAATCAAGAGAGGCAATAAAAGAGCAAGAGGAAGACGACAAACAGTTATAAGAAACAAAAAAATAAATAGGATAAGTACATTGACGTTTACCTTTGCGTAACGCAATAGGAAGATCATCGTTTAGGACTGGATCTGATGACGAAGGAACATATGTAGGACATGAATCGGAAGGTCTATGTCTGGAGTAGACTTGAGTAATAGAAGGCCTGACAGGAACTGGATCAGAGACAAGTTCAAATGATGTGATAGAATAGACTAACAAATCATCATCCTTCCTCTGACGTGCAGGAGGAGAAGAAGACGAAAAATAAGGTGTGTCTTCCATGAAGGTAACATCAATTGAGACAAGATATTTGTTAAGACTAGGAAAATGACATTTATAACCTTTCTGGAGACGAGAATAACCAAGGAAGATACACTTCAAAGACTTAGGATCTAATTTAGTAACATGAGGACGAACATCCCGAAAAAAACAAGTGCTACCAAATATCCTAGGGTCAACGGGAAATAGTGACTTATTAGGAAACAAGATTTTGTAAGGAATCTCACTATGAAGAACAGATGAGGACATGCGATTAATAAGAAAACATGTTGTTGAAACTGCATCGACCCAAAAAGGTTTAGAAACATTCATTTGAAATAATAAGGCACGTGTAGTTTCGAGAAGATGTTTGTTCTTACGTTCGGTCACTCCATTTTGAGATGGAGTATCAACACACGAAGTTTCATGAAGCATGCCATTTTAAACTATATAAGATTGAAACAAAGATGATGTATATTCTTTGGCATTATCACTTCTCAAAGTACGAATGGAAACATTAAATTGAGTTTTAATCTCAACACAAAATGCGCAAAAAATAGAAAACAATTCAGAACGACTCTTCATTAAATATAACCAAGTTACATGAGAATAATCATCCACAAAAGTAATAAAATACTTAAATCCAGGTTTAGATAAAATAGGACAAGAACCCCAAACAGTAGAATGAACTAATTCAAAAGGAACACTAGCACGTTTATTAACTCTTGGATTTGAACTAAGACGATGATGTTTTGCAAATTGACAAGACTCACAATCTAACGAATACACCTTACTAAATTATGGACAAAGTTTCTAAAGTAAAGGAAGAGATGGATGACCCAGTCTACAATGTGCCTCGAAGGGAGAGGTTATACTAGAGTAAGCAACAGATTTCAGTATTGGTGTGTGGAGAATATAGAGGCCTCCAGACTCATGTCATTTACCAATAGTCTTCTTCGTCATAAGATCCTGAAATAAGCAACGATCAGGAAAAAATGAGATGCAACAGTTAAGATTGCGAGTAAGTTGACTTACAGAGAACAAATTAAAGGATAAGCTAGGTAAATGTAAGACAAACGACAAAAGAAGCAAATGAGTGGGAGTAATTGTGCCAGACCCAAGAACACGAGATGGTGACCCATCGGCTAAGGTAATAGTAGAGGTGGAAATGTGTGACTGAAGAGTAGAAAATAGACTAGAATTACCTGTCATATGATCTGTGGCACTAGAATCAATAACCCATTTGGAAGATGAGGAAAGAAGACACGTATTTGGTTTACCTAAATAAGCAATAGCAGTGACAAAATGTGATGAAGACTTTAGTGATTCTTGATACTGTGAGAACTTGGTAAATTCATCTGTAGAGATAATAACCGATTTTTCAATAGTATCATAAGTGGATGCAATATGGGCCGAGTGACCTCTCTGATGCTTGTACTAAAGCTTTCTACAGTCATGTTTCATATGTCCTGGTTTGTGACAATAGTGACATACAATACCTCCTAGGTCCTATGGTCGAGTTTCAAACTCTTGCGAGCCACCTCCTTTGTTTTTACTCATATAAGTTGACCGTCCAGGCTCATAATTATTATTTCGGCTGACCAAAGCACCATTTAATTGAGCAAGTGGAGGTGGAGTGCCTTCTGTAAGAAGTACTCGACTAAATACCTCTTGTAAAGAGGAGATCTCAGAACCATAAAGAACTTGGGACTTAGCAGTCTTAAAAGTAGAGGGAAGACCGGCAAGAAAACTCATAACCGCCATTTGTTCCCGTTGGCTTTGCTGAACCTTCACATCAGGGCTAAAAGACATCAAACTATTGAGCTTCTCATAAGTCCTTTTAAATTCCATAAAATAATTCATGAGGGATTGATCTTGTTTGTCTGCACCGTAAAATGCTTTGCATACCTCATACATGCGAGAAAGATTTCCTTTACAAGAATATAAGAAATCCAAATAATCCATCAATTCCTTAATGAATTCACAATGATTGATCAAGTCAATTACATTGCTCTCAATAGAATTTCGAATCTACAGAAATAAGTGGGCATCTTCTCTAAGTCATGTCTGCTTTGAATCATCTTTAGGAGGATCATTAGTCAAATGAGTATCTTTGTCGATACTTCTCAAATAAATTCAAATGGTCTTGCTCCAAGCCAAATAATTCGAGTCATTGAGCTTATGGTCCATGATTTTAGACATCACAGACACCATATCCGTCACAACATTAGATTTCTTTTCAGCCATAACTCTTACAAACTACAAGGCAGCGAGCAAATGAACAAACGAACAAACAAAATTCAACAAGGTTAGTGACCAAACACACAGCGAACAAGAACACAAAATTGAAAGAACCCAAACCTGAAAAATCACAAAGCGATGAATGCTAAACCACCACAGATGACGTAGGGGAACACTAGAGAGCAAAATGAGGATGACTAGAGAAGACTGCTAAATGGACGTGCTATCATACGTCGACGCGTGGAAAGATGCAGAAATTCGTGGTGGCGTGTGAAGCCCACTTACGGCTCATCTGGTGACCGGACTTTGGGGTTTGGCTGGTCGGCAGTTGGGCTTCCTCCCTGTGCCAGCGATGAGAATAATTTTTCACCCCAAAAGATGCGTGGTATGATGGTAAAAAATCGCAGTGGCACGTGAGGCACACTTACGGCTCGTTTGGTGACCATATTTCAGGGTTTGGCCGGCTGGCGGCTGGGCTTTCTCCCTGTGCCGGAGGTGAGAATAAATTTGCATTCCAAAAGGGTGTTCCAAGTTGGAACCCAAAAATGCACTAAACCCTAATTTGAATTTAGCCAAAATCAGACCCTAATTTAAACGAAAAAAGAAAAAGAATTCCTAATTTTGTAACCCAAATGCTCTGATACCATGTAAAATCAGAATTCACTCTTGTTATCTTTCATTCAAAGATACTACATATTTATATACAAAGTTAGGGGCACTATTAGGTGATAGACACCTAATACACAACTAATATATTCAACTAGTGATAGACACATAATACACACCTAATATATCTAACAGGTGATAGAGTTAATAAGTAAAAAAAAAACATTTATTTGGGTATATAGTGGGTAAGAATGGGCAAAAAAATTGCGGGTTTGGTTATCCATGGTTAACCGCACCGACGATTTGGTTTTTATTCGTTTAATTTTGGGGACAAGTATCCGAACATGAAGGAGCAGGTACGGTTTGGTTACAGTTATACTTAAAACCGTACTAACCCGTACCCAAAATTAATTATATTTATTTAAATAAATTATATATTAATTAGGGTTTCACTTATTTTTTCGCACAGTATATAAACCAAACTAAATTGCGTTTGGTTTTTTATTTCACTCTTTCGCCTATCTTAGAACTCAGAGTCTCAATTTGACAGTTTCTCGCCTCTCTGAGCTCTCTCAGACTTCTCACTTCTCATCTCTTTTAGACTTCTCAATTCTCACTTCTCGCGAGTCGCCTCTCTCGCCTGTTGCCAGTTTCCAGTCGCCTCAATCTTAGTCTCTACTGCTCTCATCTATCCTATCTACCGCTCTCATCTGTCATTTATGCCACTCTACGCTTGTTGCTGGTTCAACTTGCTATCCTCGTTCACTTCTACAGTCCTTAACTTCTTCTTCGTGATCTCATTAGGTACTCAGGTAGATACATAAAATTTTTCCTTTTCTCGTATGAAGCAAATCTCTAACTTACTTTATGTTTTATGCTTCGTGTTTTCTTTTAGAGTTTTACTTAGATTGCTTCTCTTAGTGGCTGATACATAAAGTGGCTACTTTGTTTTGTGTATGGACCTCCCTACTATGAGATTTTTGCTACTCTATTTCTTGAGCAGAACAACTTTGGCATAACATATATTTAAATGTCTGAAGTCATCTGGAAAAAGTATTATCGATTCATAGTGTATATGGAATAAATTGACTACTCTGTTTTGTGTATAGACCTCCCTGTTATGAGATATGGTTATTGGCTACTTTGTTTTTTTCACAAAAATTTCTAACCATTTTAAGTGATCATGGTAAAATCTTATTAGATTTGTGATTTGATAGATTTAGTTAGAAACTTTCATAGTGTATATGGAATAAAGTGACTACTCTATTTTGTGTATGGACCTCCCTGTTATGAGATTAGTGCTACTATTTTATCAATTCATAGTGAATATGGAATATAGTATGATAAATTAATAATATTTTTTTATCATGTCTCGTAGAGTTTGAGATTTGTGAAGAAGACAAAGACTTTAAACATTATGACAAGTGAATATATTGAAAAGGTAACGTGAGATAATAGAAAGTATATGTATATTTTTTATATATATGAATTTAAACTTTGAAAGTTATTTTTTCAGAATTTTTCACCATAATTCTCTCAAGGATTAAATGACATTGAACTTAATGTGGAACTTCAAGTGGTGGAACTTCAAGTGACGATCAACTTACAAATGTTCATTTCCTTACATTAACCTCTTCACATGAAAATATACAAATTCAACCATCAAATAAATGTAGTGAGGAAGAAGATGTGAAGTATTTAAGTATACGTATCGTAATAAGTAATATAATGATAAGTAAAGATCATTCCCACAAAGATTATTTTATTAGAAACTAATTTTTAAAACTAAAAATAGTAAAAATAATTTTTTTTTTGGTGTTTTTATATTTTAAGGAAGCAAAATTAAAATAACTAAAATTAAATAGCAATAATTAATTAAATCAGATTTTGCGACTAAAAAGATATATGAAAAAATATCTAGGAATAATTAATCTACCAATTTTCTAAACATGTGAATTGCTAAAATCCCCCTAATATAATATCAATTAATTACATGATCAATTGAATATAACCTAACATGTATTCCTCTCAAGTAAACTAAATACCATATAATAATTAATTTAATCATACTCTCATGCTAATTACGTTACATACTACTCATCAAATTCATCAATTATGGATCACATACATAAAAATCATAGATTTCTGCCTATAAACTATACATGTTATTTAATCAAAACAAACAAGTAAATAATTCTCTTAAATCTATTTAATTGTCTCTATAGATAAATTTTTGGCTAAACCATTATTAGCATAAAAATAAGATTAAATAATATAATTAAATTAATATTATAATTGAGAAAAAATATTAGATCATCACATAGTGAAAATTGGGTTCATAAGATCTCTAGATTAATAAATTAATTACACATAATTGTGTTCATAAAGCTCATATTTTTCATAAAAAAAACATAAAATTAATAAAAAAAGAGTAGAAAAAGAAATACAATCAATCTCTTGAATTGTAGTATTAATTTCCTCTTGAGTCTCCACCAAAATTGTGTCGTTCCTTGATTTTTTTTGTATTTTTCTCTCTTTTTAGCTCTAAAAATTAACCAAAATTATGCTAATAGAGGCCAATTAGGGTTTATGGAGTGATTAGGGGTTTAAATAAAGCTCATGTGTGATCTAGACCGTCCGATCAACTTCAGATCAAGGGCTACGATCAAAACAAGCAAAATTGACAGTTTCAACCAATCGTAGTGTGACACATGGCATTAGAAATTCATTGGGAAAATCAGGGAGTGACGTATGATAGGTGAGACCGGTCAGAGTCAATGCTTGCCAAGTCAGCAGCATGTGGCGTGACGTGATTCACGGGAATGGATGGCGTGGCGGATGGGTGGAACGCGTAGAGCAATGGCACGGTAACACATGGCATGACGTGTTCACTGATTTCCAAACTCAGATTGAACTTCGTGTTGACATGTGGCGCGACGTGATAAGCTCTTCTACTTGCGTGACATGCCACGTGGAAGCTTCTAATTGGTCTTGTGTTAAAAATTCCAGAAAAATCGCAAAAAAATTTAAAATTTATATTTTCACCCTTTTTCACTAAAAAGTTTATATTTTAATTTTTTTGTCATAAAATACTATTTATTAAATAAAACAAGTAAATATTAAATAAAAAAGTGCGCTAATGACTCTATTTTCATAGAGTCATCAGGAAGGCTAAATTAAAGTCTGAAACATAGGTTCATTTTGATAGGAAGAAAATTAATGGGATATGAAAGGCAATATGTAATTATTGTGGAAAACGGTTAGGAGGTGATACAAGGAATTAGATATCTCACGTGAAAGCACATACAAAAGGTTGTTCATTCAAACAGAAAGAAAGAGATATCGATCAATCATTGTTAAATCCTAACAAGAAGAGGGATAGAATTGAGTTAGGCCATTGGAATTTTGATTCTCAAGTTTCTCGTGATAAATGTGCAAGGATGATAATTCTACATGAGTATCCTCTTAGTATTGTTGAGCATCATGGATTTAGGGAGTATTCACATTCATTACAATCAATATGGAAGCCTATTTCTCGTGCGATAGTTAAGAGAAACATTATAAAGATATATGATGTTGAGAGAAAAAATGATGGATATGTTGGAGAACAACAAAAGTCGTGTTGCAATCACGTGTGATATGTGGAAGTCTGGAAATCAAAACAAATGATTCATGGTTGTAACTTGTCATTTCATTGATTTAATGGGTTGTCAATGCTGTAGTTATCGGTCAAGAATTAATGAGTTGCTTTTTGGATTGGAACATTGATCATAAGATTTCAACCTTAACTTTAAATAATTGTTTTACTAATGACTCAATGCTACCCGATCTGTTAGATTCATTAGATAGAACTTCAATGTTATTGTATGGAGATATTTTTCACATGCGTTGTGTTGTTCACATATTAAACTTAGCAGTGAAAGATGGGTTAAATCTAATTTCTCAATGCATTGTTAAAGTTAGAGATAGTATTACATATTGGACAACAACACAAAAGAGGGAGGGATTTTTTTAAAAAATTGCATCTCAAGAGATAAAGTTTTCTTGTAAGAATTTATTTCTTGATTGTCAAACTCGTTGGAATTATACTTTTTTAATGCTTAAAAATGCATTGTTTTATGAGAAAGTGTTTTCTCGTTTAAAACAATTGGATAAGAATTATAATACTCTTCCTGATGCATTGGATTGGAAAATGTCAAGTACAATTTGTGATAAGTTAAAAGTATTTTACAAGGTTATTGAATTGATTTTTGGTTCCAACTATCCCACCATAAACATGTTATTTCCTTATATTTGTGACATCAAATTGTCATTATATAATTGGATTAATGATGAAGATGATTTGATCAAGGGAATTCCATTTTTGAAATTGAAAAGGTGAGAAAAAAGTGTTCTGATTTAAATATGTACTGAAATAAACGAATTATAGAAGAGAGTCAACAAATGGAGTTTTCAACACGTTCCAATACGTCTCAAAGTTCAAAAGGTACTAGTATTCTTAATCCTAGTGGTATAAATGAGTATAAACAATGGAAATTAATGCAAAATAAAACTGGATCTTTGACATCTGAGTTGGACTCTTATTTAAAAGAGGCTGATGTAGAAATTTTGGATGAAGAGTTTGATATATTGTCTTGGTGGAAGTGCAACAAACATAAGTATCCAATAATGCATGACATGGCTAGAGATATCTTGGTTATTCCAGTTACCACAGTTACATCAAAATTTGTATTTAGCACAAGTGGTAGAGTAGTGAGCAAACATCGTAGTAGACTTAAAGAAAACACATTAATTAGAAGCTTTGATGTGTACTCAAGATTGGTTATGGGCTAATATTCATAAACAAAGTATAAGTCTATATATTTAATACTTGTACATATTATATTTTATTAACACTTGTTTTATGTACTATATATTAATTATTTAAATATATATTTAAATATTTTATAATTTATTCAGATATGTTAGCTCATGTTTCATCCGTTCCCACTATTATTATTGCAGAAGATGATGTTGAGGTAAAAAATTTACATTATTAGTTAATCAATTTATTATTTTCATTTATAAAAGTAATTTTTTATGTTTGATTTTTGTAGGATACTCGTGGTGTTGATGAATAATTAGAAGAGAAAAGTTTTGATTTATTATAATTGAAGTTTTCTTAAATTTCTTTAATTAGTTTTCAATATTTGTATGAGTTTAGAATATTTTATTTATATTATGTACTTCTCATTTATATGTATTTAACTTTATGAAGATTAATAGAAATAAATATTATTAAATGTTAAATATTTTTATCAGATAAATATATTCAAACTCAAAATAACAAATTGAGATAACAAGTTTAAGAGACTTGTAGAGTTACTTTAGGTTGATTACATAGCCAAAAGGAGCACACTTAAATAGGATTTTTTTTAAGTTTGAAAAACAGTTTTTTTTTAATAACTGTCACAAACTATTATTCATGAGTAAAACAACATCTCCGAACCGTAACGATTTTCGGGCGATTTTGAAAATAAATTTTATAATTCGGTTTGGGAACGATTATATTAAAATCCGTCCCCATCCGTGTACGTGCACATCCCTAAATTTCAACCACATAATTCGACGTATGAATGAATGCTATAAATAGACGTATGTGCTATTATTTCTTCAGCAATTCCTGTTCGTGTTCAGTTCAACCCTTTGTAAGCATTCTCTTCTTTTTTGCTCACTTACATTAACTGCTACTTCTTCTTCTTCTATTCAAGTGTTTTGATATGTGATTTATAAGTTATGGTTCAATGTAATCTAACCAAGCTTTTTTCCTTTATTTGTTTTTCGCTGTGGTTGTATTCAAATCGAACTCTGTAAACTGGGTATTTTTCTGGGCAAACTGCTTTTCAGTACAAAGATATCTAGGTTTTTTTTTCTTTCTATTTACATACAAGTCTTAGTTTTGTCACGGTAGTTACAGAAAACATAATTAGTGTTAATAAGTACTAACAAAGTGATGTGATAGAAATTAATTATTAAAAAATGTATAAATGGAATAAAAATTTGAATATCTTTTGTACATAGAAAATAAAAGAATTCATGCCTCTTTTTATAAAATAAATCAATTTTTTTAATTTTTTTTACTAATTTCTTCTTTATTTTATTAAATAAAATATGATTCGAATTTAGATTGATGATGATATCGGTTCACAATTATATCATAAATTAATTTAATTAAATTACACTTTAAGGTAACGTTTAGTTCATGGAATAGAATTAGAATGAGAATGAGAATTTGAATGGAAGGAAACAATATTGTTTGGTTTGATCGTTGAAAGCAAAGAATAAATCAGTATTACAGTATTTGGTTTACAACAAAAATGAAATGAAAAATATTATATATTACTTTAATACCCCTACATTCTGTAAAGTTTAAATAATATCATTTAATTATTAGTTTTTCGTTAGACAAAATACATTATTAAAACCATAATTTTCCAAAATAATTATTACTTAAAAATAAAATATATTATTAAAATTATTATTTTTCTAAATAAGGTTTAGGGTTTTAAGGTTTGAGGTTTAAGATTTAAGGTTTAGGGTATAGGGTATAAGATATATGGTATAAGATATAGGGTTTAGGATATAGGGTATATGTTATATGATATATGATTTACTTCATTTATGGTCATTTATGAATTTCATAATAATATAAATACATGTCCTATCGAGACAAATTTTTTAACTTGCTATCCTTTTGCCTAGTAGGCAAAAATTGACCTCCGTAGAAAGTATGATTCATTCATATCAACATGAGAGTCCAAATACATTATATTTCTAGAATCTATGTTATAAATTTGAAAGAGGTTGACCCTCTTGCTTCTCTCATGTTACAATCCTCTTCCCACCAGGATTCTCCTCAATCCACACAGATAAAATGTAAGACTGGTGCCAACAGCTCATCACAAAAGAAAGGACTCATTGAATCGAAATCACTAACTAATACTAATCTAATACTAATAGAATAGAAAATGCTAATATAATAGAAAAAACTATCTTTTTTGTATACTTTCCCCAATTCAGTTGCTACGTGAGCTTTACGCAATCAATCGGATCATATAGATATCTCTTCAACACAACATAAGTCATCGAAAAGATCTCGGAGACACACCAAAGCACGAAAGCCAGGATCTTTCAGAAAATGGATTCTTATTCGAAGAGTGCATAATCGCATGGATAAGCTCACACTAACCCGTCAATTTAGGATCCAATTCGAGATTTTCCTTGGAATGTAATATTATTGATTTATAGAGATATATTTATACAGATAGATTTATATATATATAGAGGAAAAGGTTTTCTATTGATTCAAATGTTGTACCTACGAGATAGGGATACATAAATAGGAAAAAATCAAAGATTTCACATATTACTTACTTTTGATCAAAAAATCAATTTGATTTATTTCGTACTTTTTGCTTAATGAGAAAATGAGTCAAATTATATAGGATCAACTCTATGACACTTAAGGAATGATGGAAAGGAATAAAATAAAAAAAGAAATAAAAAAGGGATGAAAAATAAGAAAAAAATATGTAAAGTAGAAGAGCTCAGATTCCAAATGAATGAAAATGTGACTGAATTGATCCTAGTTACTCTTTGGAATGGAGTGGAAGAAGGGAAGAGATTCTCAAACAAGGAAAAGGATCCAGTGATTTTAAAAGAATTGAATGAGAAGCCGTATGAGATGAAAATCTCACGTACGGTTCTATAGAGTTGCAGTAAAGGTGACTTATCTATCAACTTTTCCACTATCACCCCCATAAAACCAAACTCTATCTTATGTAAAGTTTCCATAGTATGCTTAACCTCTAGATTTAAAATTAGTGCTTATATACCTAGTATTGTCCATAATTTGCTAGAATATTTTGTAGTCTTAGTAAGAGGGGAGAAAGGTTAAAGATTTATCCGGTGTGAGATATCACATTGTTCGAGGAACCCTAGATGTTGTCGGAGTAAAGGATCATCAACAAAGGGCATTCTAGTGTGTTGTAGATTCTTATCCAGGACTTGTATCATTTGATGATACCATGTGAACCACTAGAAACATATGAAGTGCATGGCTAACTCAATAACGAAAGTTTTGAAAGGGAACCGAAGCAAGCTACCATGAGACAAAAGATTTTCTTTCTAAAAAATTTCTATTCGAAACTATTATATGTCCAAGATCCAATATTGAAATAATTTCAGAGATTTTCCTTGACTTTGTTCATGTCAACAAACAATTAAAAATGCATAAACTTTTTTAGAACATGTTCGAGTCAAATCGCAATGATTCGAAACACTTTTTTTTACATTATTTTGGAAACTCAATAACTCAATCGTATGGATATATAAAATACAAGATTTCCAATCCTAGCAAGAAAATGAGAGAAACATATACTTAATTTAAAGTGAGTAAACAAAATTTCATACTTGATCTCAAAGATACATATAGAATTAAGTGGAAATCCATATTCAATGAAAGTTGTATGTACGGCTTAGAGAAAGATCTTTCATATCCTTCGAGATCCACCCTACAATATGAGGTCAAAAAGCCAAAATAAATAATTTTAGCCCTTATAAAAAGAAAACAGATTCTTGAACCCCTTTCATGCTTATGTCATGTCGAGGTAGTGCAGAAGAAAAAACTACAAAAATTGATCCAATTTATCGTAATCGATTAGTTAATATGATGGTTAATCGTATTTTGAAACATGAAAAAAAAGCATTGGCTTATCAAATTATCTATCGAGCCATGAAAAAGATTCAACAAAAGATAGAAATAAATCCACTATCTATTTTACGCCAAGCAATATGTGGAGTAACTCCAGATTTAGCAATAAAAGTAAGACGTGTAGGTAGATCGACTCATCAAGTTCCCATTGAAGTAGGGTCCACATAAGGAAAAACACTTACCATTCGTTGGTTATAGGGGCATCTCAAAAACGTCCAGGTCAAAATATGGTTTTCAAATTAAGTTTCGAATTAGTGGATGTTGCCAAAGGGAGTGGCAATGCCATACGCAAAAGGAAAGAGACTTATATAATGGCAGAGGCAAATAGAGCTTTTGCACATTTTCATTAATCCATGAACAAGATCTATATAGACACATAAACCCATGAATCTATACATCTCGATCAGAAAAGAATCAATAGAAAAATAAAGAATCGAAATTGATCGATATATTTCTTGAAACAAATGAAAGATGAAGCATAAATCATGGATCAACTAAGCCATTTCGAGGGCTCGTTTAAGAATAAGAAAGATGAATCTCATGTAAATACAATAGAATAAGGTTTGATCCGGATTCTGTAAAAATCCTATTCCAAAAAGAGAAAGTTCGAAAGGATTAATATTTTTTGGAGATTGGATGCAGTTACTAATTCATGATCTGTCATGTATTGAATGAAAACCTCATTCTCGATTCTACGAGAATTTTTATGAAACCCTTTCATTTGTTTCTCTTCGATGGAAGTTTTATTTTCCCAGAATGTATCCTAATTTTTGACCTGATTATTCTTCTGATGATTGATTCAACCTCTGATCAAAATGATAGATCTTGGTTATATTTTATCTCTTCAACAAGTTTAGTAATGAGCATAATGACTCTATTGTTCCGATGAAAAGAAGAACCTATGATTAGTTTTTCAAGAAATTTCCAAACGAACAATTTCAACAAAATCTTTCGATTTCTTATTTTACTATGTTCAACTTTATGTATTCTCATATTTGTAAAGTAGATTGAATGTACATAAATGACTATAACATAGTTTCTATTATTTGTATTTACAGCTACTTTAGAAGGAATGTTTTTATTTGGTGATAAAAAATATAATAATTGTTTAAAAGGATAAAATAATTAAAACTAATAATTTAAAAAATAAAAAATATATAAATATTACAATAATTTAAAATTTAACCGATTTAAAATTTAAAATTTAACGATTAATAAACAAATTATTATTAATAAATCAATATATTTTTTCTTCTTTAAAATATATTTTATCATTATTAACCCTCAATTATCATTAAATAACTCCTCTATGAATCCAAAGTCGTAAATGTTTCTATAGGTGTCATTTGGTTCAATTTTTGGAATGAGAATAGAAATGAAACAATTTTGTTTGGTTTGAACATTGAAATAAAAAAAATTAATATTACGTTTGATTTATAATTGGAATATAATGGAAAACACTCATATTACCTTAATACCCCTATATTTAGTAAAGTTTAAATAATATTATTTTCGTGAGACAAAATATATTATTGAAATCATTATTTTTCTAAATAATTATTATTTAAAAATAAAACATATTATTAAAATTATTATTTTTTAAATAATGTTTAGGATTTTGAGGTTTGAGATTTTGGATTTAAAGATTTGGGGTTTAGTGTTTATAGTTATGTCTATGAATTAAGGTTTAGAGTTAAAATTATTATTTTTTTAAATAAGATTTACGGTTTTTAGATTTTAAGTTTAAAGTTATATTGTGTCTGGAAGTTTAAATTTAAAATTATTATTTTTTAAATAAGATTTAGGATTTTATAATTTAAGATATGAGAAATTATATTTGACTTTACGGAACTAATCTATCCTCGCTTATAAAACACCTAAAAGACTCTGAAACTCTGACCTTTGAAGAACACTAAAAGACTGAAACTAATCGATCTTTGAGTCCTGACCTTGACAATAATAATAATCATGAAAAACTTCCTCTTCCTCTTTTTACTATGCACCAACACGCTCTCTATTCCAACCTTCTCACTTGCAACCACAGCCTATCCCAATATCCCAGGCACGGCCTCCACTGATTGCTCGCTAACTGGAGGCGATGACGTTCCTGTGCCTACACGTCGAGAGGTATACGGCAATGGCCGAATCTTCGATATCAGCCACAGGTATACCCCAAACATGCCATCTTGGGACTCTGAAGAAGGTGTTGGACAATTTTTATGGCTACCCAAGAGCATGAAGAACGGATCCCTCGCTAATAACTCTGAAATGAAGCTACCCACTCACACTGGCACTCACGTTGACGCTCCTGGTCATGTCTTTGACCACTACTTTGATGCTGGTTTTGATGTTGACACGCTTGATTTGGATGTTCTTAATGGTATTTACTCATCATTGAAAATTTTGGCCGTTTTGTTTGGTAATTGCTGTGATTATCAAGAGCTTCAAATTTTCAAGCTTTTGTTGAAGGGTTGTGTTTGTGGTACAGTTCATAATTTCGTTGCATTTGGGAAATTGGGTTTTAACCCTGCTTTGAGTGAACCTTTTATCAATTGGGGTGTCTTTACTAACAACTAAAGAAAACATGTGGAAAGAAAGTTATTCCTATTTACTTAGAAATAAAGTTCCCACAAATTGAGTCATCCCATTATTATTTATTCTGTTTCCAAATTCACAATATGTAATTATAAAATTATCTTTAATTTTTATGTGTCACTATTACTTTTGAAAATGGTATTTAAGTTAATTAGTATTTTTAGTCCGACTTCTTGCTGTTATTTAGTAAACACAGACACAAATATTTCGAATGAGATATATATTCTTTTACTTTCTAATTCATATTCATATTCATTCTCATTCTGATCTATTCTCGTTAGGAATAAGTAAACACACCCTTAAATAAAATGTTTTTTTATCACCTTGTATCATTGTTTATGAGCTCATTGTAATAATCAAGATGTTCAAACTTGCATTCCTTTTCCTCTTTCCTAACTTTGAAGAACAGTGAGCTTTTAGTACAAGGTTTTGTTTGTGGTACACTTAATATCTTTTGGGTTTTAACCCTGTTCTGGGTGCACAATCATCACTTAACCTCGTGCTGTGCTTATAACCTTTATTGCATTTTTGTGTGTGTACACTTATTGATGATTACATGTTTTCTCTTAATAGGTCCTTCTTTGTTAGTTGACGTTCCAAGGGACAAGAATATAACTGGTATGTTTCGTAAATGAGCTTATCATCTTTACATGGATAAAACTTCTTATTTCCTATTTTCCTTTGGCTCTCTTTTCTCTATCATTCTATTCATGTGAATTTTTGTAAGTGCATATAAGGGTCTTTTATTCTATTGATTAAGCATGATAAACTCATCTCAAAATGGGTTTATATCAAGTTTAAACAATTTGATGTTGCATTTATATTGGTTAACTAAATTAAATCTTTATTATGCTTGATAATGAATGTCAATAGGCTCTGTGTAATTATGTTAATAATTTTTGGTTTTATTACACGTGAACATGATACAGCCGAAGTCATGAAGTCTTTAAATATTCCCAAGGGCGTACGTCGTGTGCTCTTCAGAACATTGAATACTGACAGGTAACCTACGAGGTTACAACTACTATATTTGTACAATTTTTCAATTGTTGGAACTTTTACTATCACGATAGTCAACTGTGAAGGGTATCGATTGCAAACTGTTTATGTAATTAAATCTTATATTTTTTTAGGTTTTCCCCTAAAGATATGTTTCCTAATGTCTTTCTGTATGAGTTGGTTCACAATAAAAAGTTTATATAAGAAAGATTTTTTTTTTGTTTTTTTTGTTTTGGGATTGAGTTCAAGGTTCTGTTTGGATGTTCTTTTCTTAGAAATGATTTCAAGAGAAGTAATTTAAAATAAAGTAGTTTAACAGTTTGGTTAAAAGTGATTTTAAGATAAGCATTTAGGTGTTTGGGATGAAAATGTTATAAGTGTTTTTAAGTGATACTTTGATAATTATTTTAGTAATGAGAGCACATATTTAAAACTTCTCCTAAATGTAAGTATTATTTAGTTATTTTAAAAGCACAAATAGTGCTTTTTAAACTTTTGAAAGCACTTCTTATATAGATTGTAAAACACGTTTGAAAGTACTTTGATTCATTTGAAACTACTTTCAATCAAAAGGAGAAGTAGTTCCAAACGGACCCTGAGTATTCTTGCTGAAAAGAAGAAAAAAATTCTGTTGGGGACGTGTTTGCCGTTTGTTTTGTTTACTATGTTTAAACTTATTGAAATATCAGGCGGCTAATGTTCAAAAAGGAGTTCGACACGAGCTATGTGGGATTTATGAGAGATGGAGCAAAATGGTTGGTGGATAACACGGACATCAAACTTGTTGGTAAGATATGCTTTGCTTGATGTTTATTAATGAGAATCCAGTTTTTGCTTGTGTTTGTCTGTATTGTATTGTAGTGTGCGTATGAGGTATCAAAATTTATTGACTTAATAAATGTATTGATTTGAGTACTTGAGGAGCCTAGGTTTTTCTGTTAATTTTATGGCTATGTGAAACTTATCATACATTACACTGTTTGATAATCTAACAGTTATTGACTAGCACACATGCACATTATGCAATGAGCATGGTTATACTGCTTGATGCTTCTCAATTCTCTTAGAGATTGAACTACAAAGCTTATTTCAAAAGTTTTCATTAACTAAACACACTAAAACATTAGTCAACATATATTTTGATGGTATACTATTAGTCTTAGTTAATTAAACATGCTACATATGTATGATATTATTAATCTTCATTAAATAAACGTGCTAAAAGTGTATGGTATTAATTAAACGTGCTAAAAGTGTATACTATTATGGTATAATCATCTTAGGATGCCTTTGGAACTGTTTCTCTTTTTGGAACCACTTTCAAAGGTGTTTGACAATCCTTATGAGAAGTGTTTTCAAAGTTTAAGAAGCATTATTTATACTTTCAAAAGTAGTAAGTTATATTTACTTTTGGGAGAAGTAGTTTTTAATTCATACTCTTATCCTAAAATAATTAAATCATTATTCAAAACCACTTTAAACATTTTTATTTCAAGTACCTAAATGTTTCTTTTAAAACTATCTTTAATCAAACCAATTCATTTTAATTCATTTTTCTTTAAACCACTTCTAAGAAAAGCAACTCTTAATTGTATGATTTGGAACTGATACAGTCGTCTGTTTGAAATGTAGGCATTGATTACCTATCAGTTGCTGCACACGATGATTTGATTCCGTCCCATCTAGTTTTCCTAGAAGGCAGGGTAAGAATTTTTTTTTACTATTATAAACAATGATTTTTGAAGTTTGATTAGATCATAATGTTTAAGTGGAATTAAAGATTCGCTGATCACGTTTGAATTCAAACATGGTTGAAACTCATTGAATAACATGAACAAAATTAAGTCTCACTTTTTCAAGTTGAGCACATCCTTATGTGAAAAATAATAGAAAAATTACTTAAAATAACACTCCAATAATATTGAATTATATTTAATTAGTCAATTTTAACATTAATTAGGTTTAATTAGTCGAAGTTTAACTTAAACGGTGTCTAACTAAACAACTTTAAAATTTGAAATTTTTGAACCGGAGATGTTTTGTGTATTAAAAATATGGGTGGACATAAAGTATTATTTTTATGGTTAGAAGATTTAAAGGGTGTTATAAATATTGTTTTTTTCAAAATAATATAATGGTACATATATTCAAAACTATCCTAATTGGTCAGATGAATCAATATTATCTTACCCTTTTAATACCACTTATCCTAAGTAGAGCTTAACTTGAATATGCATGCAATGTAGTTGAGATTGTTCAGTCTTATGATTTCTCTGTAAGAGTTATTGCTTGCCTATTATTAATTCAATGCTATAACATGCATGTTAGTTCAATAACCTAACTATTTGACATGGGCTCAATGCTTCAGGAAATAATTCTTGTGGAAGGCCTCAAGCTTGATGATGTCCAAGCAGGAATATATTCTGTTCATTGCTTACCTCTAAGGTTGATTGGTGCAGAGGGATCACCAATCAGATGCATTCTCATCAAATGATATCTTGTAAGTTCAAAATTCAAGTGGTATGCGATCATTAGTATGAATTTTTTAGTCCGCTGTATGTACCTTTAGCATTTAGTTAATGTTTGGTTTAGAGTAATAACGTGTAATAGAAATGATTCAGGATATTTTTACAGGTTCTACGATTAACGTGGAATTGAATGTAAAACATTCTAATAGTAACAAAAATGCTCATTTCTTCCACATTTCTCAATTATACATTAGAATGTTATATTTTTCTTTTACATTTTCATGTTTGGTTGACAATTATAAGAATAATAATATAAATGATTCGGGTTATTTATGTAGTTTTCACTCTTAATCTGAAATTGAATGTAAAATATTTTAATAATAACTCATTTCTTTCAAATCTATCAAGCTGAAATATTTTATTTTCTTTATATATTTGTGTAATCATTTATTATTATTTTTTATTTTATTTCATTTACTAATTTAAAAAAATTATTTTATATTTTTACTTTATTTATAATTTTAATATTTATCATTATTTGATCTCATTAATCAAACAAATTTAGTAAAGATAATATTATTTTCAGTATTTTCAATTCTTATTATCATACTTATTTTTTACTATGTTTTCATTTTACAAACAAATGTCAAATCAATTCATGAAAACTTTTCTAATGCCAGAATTTTTCTACATGAAGCTGTGTTTTTTTTCTCCTAAGATTTTACACGAAGCAGTTTGGTGGATGACAAGGATGACATCGTGCTATGTTGGTGAAGGAGAGAGAAGAAACTCAACGAATTCTTTGCAGCAATATTATAATATTTATGTATAAAACTATTTTCTGCATTATAATTGTCATAATTTCTTTAATAACGTGCTAGAATAATCCATACAATTATTGGGGGAGCGTGTAAGAACTCAGATCTTAGCTCAGTTCCTTTTTTTTTCCTCCAAAAAAAATTCTTAATTTTCAAAATCTCATAGAGATTTGTGACGTATAAGGATGCAGAAGCTTTGTCCAGTTGATGGAAATGATTGAGAAAAATGTTATAAAAGTTTCATAAATTAGTTCTCTATTTAGTATGATTAGTAAGTTATTTTAATGATTTTTTATTAAAATATTTTTTATTTTCTGTTAAGTATTTATGATTAAAATACAAATCCATGAATGATTTTTAATTTTGAAAATTGGTCCAAACCCATGAATGTAATAACATTACTAGGAAGAACCAAAGTGTTGTTTTCAGAATCACTTTTGTGATCCAATACTTTCCGTTGTATGTATCTCTCTATTTGAGCTAAAGCTGTGACTTTGCAAAGGCTTTGAGTTAAGTTGGGTAACAAAGTCTTGTTTGGAGAATTGGAATAATTCTCCATCAATTCAATTGGATTTATAGCATGGGTTTTAGGTAAAGGACCTTTTTTTATTCTCTTTTGATTAGAGGTTGTGGATCTCTCTAGAAGAAAAAGTAACTTTTTGAATTCTTGAATTGTATCTTGAGCAATTAGACTTATTTCTTGGACTCTTTTCTTTTTCTTTTACTTTTCTTGTGATATGCAATTGAAGAAGTGATGGGCATGACTAAGATTCCTTGAGTAACATCATGAATCATGAAATTTGATTTAGGGTTCATTGAAAGAAAAAAAAGACTCCTATAGCTATTTGCTATTTTCAAATGGCTAAAAAGATACTGTGACTATATCATTCACAATAAATTATGAGTTTTCTTTTTTATACTGCACATGTATATACTTTCGTTAGATAAGCTGCTAATGTTCTTGGATTAATTAAACTATATTAGTTGTAGTTTAGGAATAACCTTTTCCTCTTCCTCTCTTATATCGTTGCTTTAAAAAAAAAGTAGAATAATATCAAAATCAATATATGATAATTAAAAATTAAACTTGTCTATGATTTATATATGATTTTATTAATAAGAATTAAAATTATTATTTTAATCATTATTTTCATGGCGTTCAATAACAAACACAACACTTTAGTGTCTCATTATAATTTTATCTTATTCATTTTAAATTGTAGTATCTATTTTATATATTAATATTTTAATTATATATGTTAAATAATAATATTTTATTATATATTTATTAAAATGTGATTTTTTTTATAATTTTATGACCCTTTTTGTACTAACAAGACAAAATAATTACCCTTTTTATTATAAATTATTAATGGTCACTTAAATACTTAACATATTTGACATGATGACCATTTTTCCTATAAAAATTAAACTATTTTAAGTTAAGTTATTTATTTGTATTAGTTTGAAAATTAGATATCTTTACCATCACATAATAATTCATATATAAGGGGTCGTAAAGTATGTCAATTGATGAGTTTTGTAGTGTAAAGTAGGTCAAATGATGGAGATGTAGATTTTTTTTTAATACAGAAGAAGTTATATTTTTATTTTCGTTACTGAGATTAGAATTATAAATTTTAATATATTTAAATAAATTTTATTGGTTGAGATAAAATTTGTTGGCAAGTGCTAGATTGTTAAGAACAAAAATTTATAAAATAATTATCACTAATGGTTTTTAACCGTTTTCACTCCTATACTTTATTTTCTTATAATTTGATATCAACCTGTTAATAGTTAATTATTAAAAAAAAGGGGGGGATTAAGTGTGACAATAAAAAGTAAAGAAATTAAACTATAAAAAATTAAAGGACGTGAAGCGAAAATTAAAAAAATGTTACTTTTATAGAATTATTTTGTTTGAAAGTATATATCACAAATTATTATAAATAAACATAATAATTTTTCATTTATTACAATTATATATTTTGATAATATTTATAAATATTTTGATAATATTTATAAATAATAACGTATCTTATTATTATTTGACAATATTTCTAAAATCAAATACCTTAATCATTTATGTTAAAGAGTGATGACTTTATCATGATTAATAAAAGAAACCAATTTTATCTAGATTTGCGTTCATAGTCAACAGTGGTTTAAGTTTCAGAATCCATTAGGCATTAACCAATACCCATTTGACTATTAAATTATGAAAGCTAAAGAGAAGGGAAAGTTAAAATATATATGCTTATCTAAATAAATAATAGCCCCTAAATATCATTCAATTATATTTGTAAAGTTATATAAATAGACAATAATAAGATTTCTTACTATTAAGAAAACCCTCGCATTCAAAACGCATAAAGAGATTAGGTGATAAGGTACATAGTAAGTTCCACCATCCCATGAATCACACCCACTTCATAAACCAAATCCAACCTTCTCTCTAATAGTATTCCTTGAACTTTGTGTTCAAACTACAGTAAGAAATCACCTGATAACTCAATTGGTTGATTCTATCATCTCAAAGTAAAAGTAGAATCAAATCCCACATCAAAATGGTGCTTACAGAATGGTATAAGAAAAGAATGTTCAACTATTGCCATTAATCCTTTTGGATTTTCTTTTTAGTTCAGTATTGGATTGCTTGTTATTTCCTCATACTAGTGACTGTAACATCATACAAGGAGAAAATTTCATTTGAGAGTAGGATAATTTGGTGTCACCCTTTGAATTACAGTCGTCCATTATCACTGATATGACAAATGTAAAAGAAAAGCTAAAATTGACTGCAGATAATGGTGAAGGCATTTAAGAATTCCCCTTTTGAGAAACTAATCAAAAATGCACTCTATTAAAAATCATTGAAGTGTATGAAGATGAATACACAAACAGCCAAAGATTCTGAGAGTCAAAGGGAGAATTGAATCAACAACTTCATAACAATTCATAGTAATTTTGTGTAACCCAAGTTGGAAATAGATCCCACTTGTGGAATCAATTTTAAGAACAACGGACTCAAGAGTTTATAGTAATTGAATCAAACACATATACCTTTTGAATTGTAAACAACTACACAATATTGCATTTCAGTGTCAAGCCTATGTTTTGAAACTTAAATGCATTTAGCTGCAATATTTGTGAACTTTGTAAGAATACATCAATTTTAAGGTTCCCAAAGGTTCTAGCTAGTTAAGTAATGAGCCTCAAATACTGAAGAAAAACTGTTAAGCGATTCTCATAAGAACAAGGGAAAGGGTATAATATGACCCTGTCTCTGTTACTAGTAAATGACTTCAGAATTGATCTTATCATAACAAACTCACTGCAAATCTTTGCCATGTACAGTGTCCAGACTTAAACGAATTGTCCAAGAAAACTTCTTCACCCGATATGATTGACCTGAGACCGCCTACTTTTCCTGGGCGTGCGCCAGCTTTGTCCATCTGCCATTCCAGCTCTCATTTTCTTGTACTCTCTTGATCTTAAGACTCCCTCCATGATGTTTATATCTTCACGTATTTCGTGCCTGGAAAGTGATGCTAGACCAGGAAGTATGTCCTTCTGGAAATTTTTCAATCTCCTGCCCCTCCGTATGTTAACACCACAATCCTTTTTCTCCAAAAAGTTAACTTCATGAGGCTTTGATGGGAAGGCATCTGCACTAGTTTCTGTTAGAAGAGTCATAAGCTCAAAAAAATCAGAAATCTCTGGATTTTCCTTCTTAGTTTCAAACTCTTGTGATCCTTCGTCTTTGGTTGAACGAGTTTTATAACAAGCTGAATTATCCAATGAAATACGGAGAAGTGACTGAGCTGCCTCTTGGATCAAAACATCCACTGCATCGGAATCTTCATTCTTAAAGCATTGGTGTTTTACCTCAATCCTGCAGAGAGATCTTTGGTTCTGCTCATCAGACACCATTTCTTGAATTGGAACCTCAGACCCTATCCGGTTTTCAAATAACTCATCAGTGCTCGAGGGATTTCCTAACTCTATTTCAGATTTTGCAGTGTCTTCGTTATCAACACAATGTGGAGTCTTGCCCGAATCAGAAGATAGATCTCCATGTCCATCTTTAGATATAATTTGGCAGGGATTCGAATTTGAAACTTCAATATCTTCTTGTTTCCCCTTCTCATGGTTCACCATTCTAGTAGCTTCACATTTATGGATATTACTCCTGGAAAATTCCAACGAGGATCCATAGTTACTACAGAAGTCAATTTTCTCTTTGCCAGAGACTTCATAATGGGCAGTTTTGGGTTTCGACACGTCCTCAAAAGCTAGATCAACTTCATTGCCACTCAATTTGTTAACTTGGGAATCTCCCAGAGAAAGTTCCATTTTTTCACAATTGCTATTTAAGTCTATAAAAAGAAACTTCCGAGCACCATCTTGAGGAAGCATGTCACTAGTTTTTTTTGAGCATTTGCTATACTCTTTAGTCTGAAAGATGGAACAAGGACTGCCATCATCTTGCCTGCCAACTAGGCCATTAACAGAAGCAACAGATGAGCTCTCTGTTGAAGGATGAGCCATTATAGGACCATTCGAGTAACAAGAGGAGTCACCTTTGTTAAGATCCAAGTTCCCATGCACAGGAAGATTCATAGGTTGATCCTTGGCAGGAAAATTTCCATTGAAGATATCTCCATGGGAGCTACTTGAATCTGCAAAAAAGGTGAGTAGTAGGTTAAATATGGGCCTAAACCAGAATAACCAAACGATGCTTGGGGGTGAGGAACCAAAATTCAATTTTTCCTGGGTAATACCAAGTATTTACCACTCTACTACAACCCAGCTGGTGAATAACTAGATTTTAGTTCAGCAACAAACTGATATCGATATATAGCAGCTGAAAAGGATAGATAATAGTACCTAGGTTGAAGAGGTCCCTTCTATCCTCATGCAAAAAAGAGTTTCCCTTTACACTCCCTTGCAATGGTTCTTTCTTCGCACTACTTGAGATGATCGGAACAATGAGGGCAGAGTCATGTGACTCAAGCTTCTCTGAAGAGTCCATTGACATTGTTGTGACAACAAATTTTGAAGAAGCTGCATGTTCTGAATCCTCATTTGATACCAGCTCAGTTGATTCTTCTAAATCAATAAAATTTTGAGAGAAAACACATGTTTTCAATGCAAGTGAATTCCTTTTGGCAATTCCTTTTCTCCTATTGTCCTCTCCAAAACAGAGTGAAAGTGTCAGTTCCTCTGCATCTGGAAGCTTTAAATCCTCAACCACATGATCAATGTACTGAACAGCAGAAGGCCTATGTTGAAACTTATAAAACACATCCTGACACCCTCCAAAGAACTTTTGCTTTGTGTCATGCAAGCATACCTGTAAAACAAATTCTACTATATTAACACACTTGGAAGACCAACGATTATTAGGGACAAGATATAATTCATTATGTCCTATCATTCAGAGGAGATAAGATATAATTCATTATATCCTCTCAATCTCTTATATGCAAAAATTCTAGACAAAATATAATAAATTTGAATTCGGAAATCACAACTAGTATTCAGATGCTCAGACTTGTGCATATAGCTAGAGCTCAGAGCCTCAAATTATAGTTTTAAAGGGACCTGCAGTAAAAGACAGAGGGATCCCCAAATGAAAGGAGAGTGAGAAGACTTAACCAACCTCATTAGCTAACATGGAAGACACTGAGGACCATCTTGCTTCTTTTGCCAAAGGCTCATATCTAGTCAGATTTGTGCAAAGTGGCAACATACTTGGTTCGGTGCATGATTTTCCCAGATTGTGTTCTTCAGATTTGTTCTGGCTGAAATTCTGCATCAGTATCTTTTGCGTACTATGCAGCCGATGAAGTTCGTGAACCTGTAAACAGACTACCAGTGTGAAAATTGAGAAAATTGATTTCAGGGGTAAATATAAGTCATGTACAAGCATACTTCCCATTTCATGCAATAAATATCCAGCAGTTTACGATAGAATGGAGAAGTCAAAGATCTTGATAACTCTCAAGTTCACACAGCAAGAAGATGTTAAATTCACAATGGTAAAACCAAATTATTTTGCTTGCCTTTTTTAACAGGCACAGTCCTTGAGTTCGGGTTTGATGCGATATGGAGTCAAAGAACTTATTATAGCATAATAACATTTAATCATGGAAATGGGGGTAAAATAGTGGTCAGTTAGAAATTTGAATTCTTCAATTGTTATTACCACTTTTAATAGCGTGCCTTACCTGCGTTCTAAATATAATCTCCTGATTAATCATAGTCTTTCGCAAAGCTTCTAGTGGTGGACCGTTACATCCATGCACTGAATTCAAATCAAAATCTTGTTGTATCAACATTTTGTTAGCACTAGACCGAACCTTCTGAACTCTTGCACCTAGAAACTAATGCCTATCATTGATCTTTTACCTGGAAAATGGACAAAAAGTTGTAAGAGAACAATTAGTTACCCACTGAAATATGCAAATGCATCTAATAAAAAAGAAGAAACAAAAAATATCATCTAGATTTTAAGGCAAAATCATCTTAAAAACCAAAAGGAATGTAACAATTAATCTTCTTCTTTTTTCACTTTCAACTGATGGGAAATAAGGATTTATGCCAAGCTCCACCAATATATTGAAGAATAGGTCTTCAACAATAAACAAACTCACCCTAATTTTCTTTATAGTGCAATGGTATATACTCTTGTCGGCACTAAATGAGAACCCCACCAATGTATATGTGTGAGTGTATAATATTTTATTTCCACAAAAAACCAAAATCACATATGAAGAATGCAAATTGCACCAAAACCTATAATTGCAAGCCATGTACACATAAAAATCATAACGTCTCAAATTTTACATGTGATAGTGCCATGTGGCATGCAAATATTCGTGTGAGTACATAATGGTGAACAAATATCTGTGCAATTCGCATTCCTCACCCACATTAAAAAAGCAAGGAGAAAATCGGAAAGGGACAATTGCTTCCTCGTTTATAAACTTCCATTTGGGAAAAGGAAAACTAACACTTTGACGATTGCTTGTACAATTACAGTAAAGATAAAAGGCATTAGGCATGGACTATAACAATTTGCTAAAAAAAAAAATGCAAAACCCATGAACAGGTTGATCAACAATCACACATTTTAACTTCCAAGTAAATCCAACATAACAACACAACTAAACCTAAAAAGCCCATTTAGCTATAACATGCAAGAATCATTCTAAACCATTGAAAGGAGAGCGAGAGTACCGAACTGAAGCGGTAGAAAACCCTTAAAAATGAGGTTTATCAGCCAACAAAAATATATTATTTTTCTCCATTTTTTTATCAACGATTAGAGCACACTGCCCAATGTTACGAAACGAACGATTCCAAAACCAAAATGGGATTTTGGAGAATGACAGAGAAACGAACGAAAACAAAGATAGAGAAATAGAATCAGATCATATTTGGGCAGTGTCTTTAGATGGTCAGGGAGATATTTCTCCCGTATGAGAGAGAGAGAGAGAGAGAGAGTTGACAAATGCACGATATATCTTTTTTTACCCCAAAATACCCTTTTCTCGGTTGCTTTCTCTTCCTCTCGTTTTTATTTAGAGCAATGCTAAATGGTAAATGCACTACACTCTGGTAAAGAGTACCGGGCCATATATTATTAGACCAGAGTATTGCTTTTTTAATAGCGATAGTGAGCAGAGTAAGGGATAATACTTAAAATAATATCACAAGATTTTAAAAATATTATAAATACTTTTAACTTAATAAAGATTAATTAAATTTATATATAAAAAATATTAAAAATAAAAACAAGAGATATTTTATTATATATGTTAAAAAAAATTTAAATACAAAAAATAAGACTAAATCTTAAAAAAAATTAATTCAGATATTTATCATACTCAAATAAAATAAAAATATATAACTTATTATTAATTAACAAAAAAATCATTATTTATAAATTATTAAAAATTATCTAAAATTGTACAAATAATCTATACTTATTAGGATTAATGAATTTATGCAATAGAAATTATTTATAAAAATATATGTATAAATAGAACAAAAATTTGGATACCTTTATGCAAAAAGAAAACAAATTGTTTTTAAAAAGAGGTATTAAAATTATCTTTTTTTATTAAATAAAAAAATACTATTGAATAAGATTCGAACTTAGATTCATAATAATGTGAGTGTATAATTGCAGAACTTTTATCATAAATCAATTTAATTAAACTATCCTTTAAATCCAAATTTAAATACATAGAAAGTTGTTTAGTTTGATCGTTTTTGTTATATATATATATATATCCAAGTTTGAATACATAGAAATACTATTATAAAATGTGTCATTTAAGTTGATATTTAAAGTTGATTTTTTTAAAAAAACTCGATTTATAATGAATTTAAAGTCGTTTCGATGTAGAACCGATGCTATACATAGCGTCAATTGACGTTTCAAACCGGCGCTACACATGGATGTAGCATCAGTTCTAAGTGTCAATCGACGTTACGTCCACGTGTAGCGTCGGTTGACACGTAGAATCGACACTAAACATGTAGATATTTTTTTTCTCTTCTTTCTTCCATAGACAAAAATTATTTCAAACGTTGTATAACTCTCAAAAACTCAAAATCTCTTTCACTTTCCCTCCACTCTTTCTCATTTTCTGGCCACCTACGACCACCAATTTCAGTGTCAATTAGTGAGTTTTCTTCCTCTCTAACTTATCTTTTAGATTCCCTATTTTTTAAAACAAAATACTCAAATTTTTTATACCCATTTCTCACTTACAAAACACCATTTTTTTCATTTCCTTTATTTTGTCACTTCATTTACTCTCGTAAGTATTTCTATTAATCCTACGCACTTATTATTAATATTTTTTTGTTATTATGTGTTATTATTTATGTGTATAATTTTTTGTACTATATATGTAGGTTTTGTATTATAATATCAGGAGAAAAATATGTTGATCTTGAATAATATAGGACAACACCATAGTAATTTTTCTGCTATTAATTAATATTTAATTTTTCAATTATTTGTATTATTTAAACTATTTGGTAAACAGATTTTGGTTTTTTTTCTGCTATTATGTAGTGATCGAATATAGGTTTTAATTTGAGTATAATAAAAAATGATTAAATTTTGTAAAAACAAAATTAAAAATTTAAAGTCGATTCAACGCGTGAACCGACTTTAAATTTTAAGTCATTCCATTTAAAGTCGATTTGCTAATAGTATGTTTTGTAATAGTGAAAGCTGTTTAGTTCGTTCATTTTTGTTATATATATATATATATAACAAAAATGAATGGATAGTTCATTTCAGTTAGACGATGAATAATATTAATCTTGTGCACGTATATAACAAATATGTGATAGTTTTTCTTTTAATATATATATATGACAACAACGTTTTGAGCAGCCTTTTATGTCAACAAAGTAGTCGAGATAAAGAAAGGAACACCTCGATTGGTCATCAACTACAAACCCTTTAACAAGGCTTTGAAATGGATTAGATACTCTATTCCTAATAAAAAATACTTTCTTTAAAAACTTCATTCTTCATCAATATTCTCAAAGTTCGATATGAAGTTAGGGTTTTGGCAAATCCAAATCGAACCAAAACATCGATATAAAATGGCATTTACTATTCCCTTCGGACAGTATGAATGGAATGTCATGCCCTTTGGGCTCAAAAATGCACATTCTGAATTCCAAAGGATTATGAATAATATTTTTAATCCTTATTAAAAGTTCTGTATCATGTACTTGACAATGTATTCATATTTTCAAAATCTACGGAACAACACATTTGACATCTCAAAACCTTCTTTCATATCCTTAAGAAAAGTGGTATGACTTTATCTGTCAAAAAGATGACTCTTTTTCAACCCAACATTAGGTTTTTGGGACATAATGTGTCTAATGGAACCATTATTCCTATAGAAAGGTCCTTGCATTTTTCAACAAAATTTCCTGACATGATCATCGATAAAACCTAACTTCAGGGATCCCTTGGAAGCTTAAATTATGTTCTTAATTTCTATCCTAACATCAATCGATTGGAAAATTCACTCCATAATAGGCTTAAAAAAATTCCTAAGTCGTGGACAAAAGAACACACAAAAATTGTGCAAAAAATAAAAGCACAAGTCCAAAACATTCTTTGTTTACATCTAGCAGATCCAACACTTCCCAAGATAGTAGAAATCAATGCTAGCAAAGTTGGTTTCGGAGGAATCCTCAAACAAATCCAGGAAGATAAAGAACTCATCGGTCAATTTCTCTAACCATTGGAATGATTATCAAAAGAATTATTCCACCATCAAAAAAGAAGTATTAGAAATAGTACTTGTATTTCAAAGTTTCAATCAGATTTAATAAATCAAATTTTTTTTCTAAGAATTGATTGTAATTTGCAAAAGAAATTTTACAAAAAAATGTTCAAAAAATTGCATCAAAACAAATTTCTGCTCGTTGGTAAGCTTTATTAAGTGTTTTTGATTTTGATATTGAATTTATCAAAGGTGACATTAATTCATTACTTGACTTTCTAACGAGAGAGTTCCTGAAACAAGTCATAATGTCAAAAAAGAAGAAAGAAAATGAGAAGAAGGAACCTCTTTGAAACCTAATAAGCATTAAAATTACTATGATTTAATGTATTTTAATTGATTAATTGATTAATAGATTTATATTTATATTATTTTATCATATTTTTATATAAATTTATATTTTCAGAATCACATATATTTTTATTGTTTTTTAGGTATTTTTGTTCAAAAATAACTTAAAGACTCGAAGAAAAATACTAAAGGGATAACATCACAAATATGTTGATAAACAAATGAGGAAAAGTCATAAAATTGGACAAAATGGTCAAAAATTTCAAAAATGTAGAGTCTCGCACGCAACCAACACATGCCTAACACACTCCCGCACGCGCCAACACATGCTTGTGCCTATCCCGTGCACGCCAAACATCCAGTCTGCCACAGATCTCACCCCACACGCGTGCCAACCCATCCAAAAGCATCCAAAATCAATTTTTGAAATATTTTCTCTTTTTTTTGGCATTTTTCTCATTTATAAAAGGATCATCTCTCCCATTGTAAAAATTATCTCTAAAATCCCTCAAAATCTCTTCTCTCTCTAGTTTTTAGTTTTTTAGTTTTAAAATTATTTTCTTTTTAAGAAGATCTAGTTATGTTTTTATAAATTTTTAGTTTTTGATTCAATAAACGGAAATACAAATTTGTTTGGAGATTTTTCAGCAATAGAATTAGCATCAAAGTTCTGTAATAATTGTTTTAAGGTATAATTTTAAAATAAATTCTTTATAGTTATTTTTTATGTTTTATTCTTATATATTATGTTTAATTTATGTGTGATTGAATTTAACATGGTTGACTGTTTGTAAATATAATATAATAATAATGTTGTTAAGTTTGTGAAATATTAAATAGGTAAAACATTTCTATAAAATAAATTGATTTTGTTTTTATTTAAGATTTTATATTAAGGATGTTAAAGAGAAATATATTATTTTCATTACAAACTTAAATATGAAAATTAGATTATAATGTTTATTTATCCAATCTAATTTAGAGTAGTGTTCTTTTATCCGTTGATACAATCGCTCGATAGTTAGAGTGAAACTTTTTTTATAAGAACTATTATTTGAAAATGTATTGACGACATATTTTCAGTAATATTAGCAAGTATAATTAACTTAATTATTATATCCATAAATACTCTAATTTTATGAATGATTAAAATTTATATTATTATTTATTGAATCATATCTATGTTTATTTTTTTATTAGATTAGGAAACAAAATCAAAATATCGTAATATGATGTTTAAGATTTAACTTCATTTTTAAAAGTTTGAATAATAATTAAAAATCACATATATTCCTTACTTAGATCGACATTAGAAATATACTTATCATTTTCTATAAAATGATTCGTACACTTACAAGATTTTACAAATATAAAATTAAAATATTTATAAAATTATCATTAATTGTCGATTTTGTTCTTCAAGTTTTTAGCGTTGTTGCGAGAAAAGGAATAATATTTTAAAATTATTTATCAAAATTTTGAAAACACTTGGTGTTGTAAATAATGGTATTACACTTGATAAGCCTTGTGAAGAGAGTGCCAATGGTTGCGATACCTAGGAATAAATAAGTAACATTGAGGAGAAGCAACTCTTTAACATAATCACAAAGAATACCACCCTGGATTACAGCTCTTATTGCCACCGCCTTATCATCGTTCACTCCTTTACTGGGGCTCTATCTAAAGATCTCTAAAACAACCTCCTCGACTTTGGGCACACATGTCATCCCTCCAACATTAAGCTCCCCATCCACTTCCTTGATAGAAATGTTGGAATCCTTCAAACAGTTCTTGAAAGGACCCTTAGTCCTCTCAATCAAATAACTCACTAATGTTTCAAATTTGGACCTTGTTAACGTGATGTTGAGATGTTTAGCACCTGATGGATCAGCTGTAATGAAAGGAAGATTAATGTCAGTTTGGGATGTTGAAGAGAGCTCAATCTTGTCCTTCTTAGTAGCTTCACGAAGCCTTTGCAAGGCAAGCCCATCTTTAGTAAGATCTATCCCTTCTATTCTTTTGAACTCACTGACCAAGTAGTCCAACAAGGTATTATCGAAATTCTCTCCTCTAAAAAATGTGTCACCATTTGTCGCTTTCACCTATACAACAGAAACAAAATTGGAATCATATATGCATGAAAAAGATTAATACACATGAACTATCAGCAGAAACAACAAACATACCTCAATTAAAAACACTATTGGATATCTCCAAGATTGAAACATCAAAAGTTCCACCTCCAGATCAAAAACAGTTATAAGACCTTCTTTATTATTCATTCCCTAGGAAAGTGCGGCAGCAGTGGGATCATTAATAATCCTTTGTACATCAAGGCCTACAATCCATCCAGCATCCTTTGTTGCTTGTCGCTGAGAATCATCGAAATAAGCTGGAACTGTGATCACAGCCTTTGAAAAAGTCTTTCCAAGGTAAGACTACGATTTTTTTCATCTTTGTGAGAACAAAAGCCCAAATCTGGCTTGGAAAGTACTGTTGCCCATTGGCTTCAACCCAAGCATCTCCATTTGGAGCTTTGACAATCTTATAAGGCACAATTTTTATCTCATTTTGAGTTTGGGGATCCTCAAAACGTCTCCCAATGAGACATTTGGTTCCAAAAACTGTGTCAGTTGGACTTGTGATTGCTTGACGTTTTGCTGGAGTCCCCATAAGCAACTCTCCCTTTTGGTTGAAAGCAACCACAAATGGTGTTGTTCACTCTCCTTCTAAGTTCTCAATAACTTTAGGGTTCTGGCATTAGAAATCCAAATTTGAATTATGTTTTTATAAGTACGATTAGTTGAAAAGTATGAATAATTCAAATAAATACTGATCAAATCTCTGTTGGAATATTATGGATCAAAACTCTCAAAACTCAAGAACACTCAAGAACAATTTTTCAGAAACACTCAGAAACTCTCAAATTTTTGTTTATGATTTCTTTAACTTGATTATTACATTGCTACTGAAAGTCATACAATATAAATCAATCAAAACAATCTAAACCATACACTTATTTTCTTACCTAATCCATTGATTTTCTTCTTCCCACCAACCATAAGCTGTATCCTTATCAATCCAGATCATCACCATAGAAAATTCCACGAGGTGGACTTCAAATGGGCTAGAATATTTCAAAATTTGTTTTTGATTTCTTTGGGCTTGTAAACAAGTTTACAAACCAACAATCTCACATTCCCTTCCATGACAACAACACATCAATTGATGGTACCCAGATTTATACCAATGACATCATTTTCAGTAGGCTTTGAGGAAAACCTACCGAAAAATTGAAATTAGGGTAAGCAAAGCATTCTGTCGAGAAATAAAAAAGGGCAAAAATTGAAGGAATAAAAAAAGGAACACCTAAGGAAGTTTTTTATGCATGATAAATGCACTTCAACCACAACTGACATGGTAGAGTTCATTTGCACCTCTTTGAAACCAACTGTAGTGCCATGTCAGTTGTAGTATAACGCAAACTTGTGAAACTTTTCCTCGCCTGTTGGAAATGAATTTTAATAAAAACATATAATATTAATTTGTCTAAAATTTTAGTTTCTTAAGTTTCGTCCAATATTGTTATTTTACATCAATTAAGAGATGTATAAATAAAAAATGATTAAATATTGAGTTTATGTCCCAAAAAACACTCATTTTTATGGAAAAGAAAGAGAATCTAGGCAAATATTATTTTACGCGTGCACGCGTCATCGTCCGTCCAACCGGTCAACCGTGCCGTGACAAGTGTGTATGTGTGAGGTTTCATTTTATTTTTTGGAAAATTTTATTTTTGATTAAAATTACTTTTCTACTAAGAAAATGATCACTATTTTTTCACTCATAAAATGACCGTTATTTTACGACTCATAAATGATTGTTACTTTTTTCACTCAAACATGATCGTTATTTATTATAATTATCACACATTTTCTCAAACTATAAATAGAGTGCCTCAGCTCTTAGTTTAGAGACATCAATTTGGAAATATCTTTTACATATCATATAAGAAATAGCTCTTAAAAAGAAAATAATAAGATACTAAATTGTTTTTAGAATTTTTCGAGCAACTTAAACTTCAGAGGTGTAATTTTTCGGACTTTATCAGTGCAGTGAAGTTTTGAGACAAAAAACAAAAAAATATCAACTCTTTTATCATAGGGATAAGAAGAATGTGTTTGGTTGCACAAGTTTAGACAAAGCTACAAAACGTCTTAAAGGAAACGATTTAGTCCATAACTCAACACAAATAGTATATTTTAATATATTGATAATATTATTCTTATATTATTTTACACTTCAACATCACCTAAATGGTCATGACAAGCTCATCCAATTGTGCAACAGGTGCGCCGGTTTGATAGTGTAAGTTAACTGCTGCAAATATAGGAACATTAAATATATACAATGAATTAGGGGACAATAAACTAATAAATACAAATAAAATATAACTAATATCACCAATATAACAACGTCAAACACTAATTTTCATTGGGCATAAAGCATCACGAACTTATTACAAGTCTATAGATCGACAATGAAAGTACACGTTTTCATTGTAAATAATTTTAAAATTCCAACTTAACCATAAACCAATATCACAATTCACTTACTAAAAAAAATCATATATAGATAGTAAATATAAAAAGTTGAAAAAAAAACAATTTTTATGTCATTAAATCATACTTATTTAACAAACTTAAAAATCAAAACAATTATAACATTGTGGGGAACAAACAAAAGCAAAATCGGGAACATAACGAATAAATTAAAAATCAAAAGAAGCAAAGAAAAAAGAAAAAAGAAAAAAAACATACAAATCGATAGGCACAAAGAGAAGTTGAAATCATATCACGACGTCGTAGAGAACGGAGCAAAGCAACGGAAGCCATGGTGGTTATGGCTCAGAGCTAAGACCCAATAAAGAGAGCTTGGTTATAAGATGTGAGGGTTTTAACTCTTAAAAAATGTATATATATATATATATGAAAAGTTAGAGTTTAGGGTTTTGGCTACAAGATGATTTAGCTTTATTTCATAGGTTATTAGATCCAAACCGTGGATGGTTATGAGAAGTATAAGATTACAAGAATCTACATTCAGAGATAAGAAGATACAAGAATAAGCGTTTTTATATAACAAGACATGTATTAATAAGCAATAAGTAATTGTTTCTTTTACTAGCATAGTTAATAAAATAGAGAAAGGTATTATTAGAACAAATGTATACGTGAATATAATACGTTTTTTTTATATAAAAATATGTTAATTTTTTTTAAAGTACCCACCTGATAAAAATAAAATAATATAAAAATATGAGACCGATTAATTTAGTTTTAAAAATAATTTATTAAAAATACATATATACATATATATATATATATTATAATACTATTTGATTTTTTATAATGATATAAAATATAAATAATAGATTTAATATAAATATTATCATAATTGAAAATAAATTAACTACTAACATTTAAATTTAATTTAATTTTAACGTGATTTGTTTAATAGTTTGATAAATAAGAATCATCTTGTTTATTTCAAATAAGAAGGTTGAATTATATTAATTACTTTCATTTGATTTTAACAAATCATCTTTAACCTCTTTCTCTGCTTTATAATTAATAATTTTATTATTAAATATTTAGTTTATATATTTAGGTTTAGTTATATTAATTTTTTTTTATTAAAATCTTAATGTTTCAATAAATTATAAAAATTATAATTGATAATTATTTTTAATGTATGTTATTTCATTATGAAAATGATAATTATATATATTTAATAAAAAAAATATTTTTAGTTATTATTATACGAGAAAAAATTATATATACATATATAATACTTTTTAGTTCAAAAATATGAATATTTTTTCATAGATTTGAAAATAATTTAAAAAAACGAAAATATTTTTCATTAATTTATACATACTTATATAATACGAGTATAATAGGTAAAATAGCTAACCAGGGCTATATTGTTATTTCAACTGAATTAAAATATTAATAAATTCTCCAAGGTATCAATTAAAAAAATTGATCATATATTTTCATTAATTGTTGTAGATTTTATATTAATTTTATTGTTTTTATATCATGTTAGATATTATCATATCTAGTATGGGAATTTATCATTTTTAAAAAAATAAAATCAGTTTTATCGATTAAAAATATATATTAATAATATTTAAATTAAAAAAATACATTAAATTATTATAAAAATTGTAACAACATATTTGTGATCCAAGAATTAAATTTTTTCAAAGCATTTTTCTTTTTCACTTTTCGGTATAGATATTTTTATTAATTATATTATAAATATGTAACGAGGTTTGATATTTGATAATTTGACTTTATTAATTTAACCAGGTTTAATGAGGTTTAGATTTAGATTTAGATCGAGAATAAAATTTTGAAAAATATGATTAATATTAAATAAATAAATTATTATAGTGGATTTAAATTTATATAGATGGAAATAAATTATAATAATTATTGTAATATTTATTTAAAAATCTCTTTCTAAAAAGAAAAAAAAACATATTACTAATGTTTTTCATAAAATAGTTGAAAATTGATCATTAATGGTAGGATAGATTTTTTTTTTAAATTACGGCTTGAATTGTGATTTGTAGGATAATTCACTTTAAGAGAAATATCAATAATTAAAAAAAATAAAATTTCTTCACATAAATACCAAAAGTGTAATAGCTTATTTTATTTCAAATGCAGTTAAAACTTTTATGGGACCTATCATTTTCACAATCAGTCAACAATAAGATAATTGGATAGAATTTACACATACCATTAGGTGAAATAATTAACTAAAGTAACTGAATCAATCAATTCGAATTAATTTAATCTAAATTTTTAGATTTTAAAAGATTATTGTATTAATTTAATTAAATTTTGAAGTATTGATAAAATATAAGTTAATTAAATTTTCAAATTTAAAAATCTAATTAAAATCAAATCAATTTATATATATATATTATATTAATTTTATTATGTTTAATTATTTTTTCCTTTTATATTTATTTTTTTATGTTATCGTGTTTTCTTTAATTTAAAATTTTCTTTTAATTATACTTAGGTGCAAAACAGATATATTTAATTTAATATACGTGGATAGATTATTATTTAGCTTAAATATATATATATATATATTAAAGTAAAAACAACTCAACTTTTTAAATACTTTTCCTGCTTCAAACATAAATGCATTTTGCAACACATATTTAACAACAAATAAATATTTGCTATAAAAGTTAAATATTACTACATATTTGTGAAAATATATATTAATAAACTGCTATTAATAATATATATATTAGTATACTAATAGTATTAATATATTTAATATTTGTTTAAAATAATATTAACTAAATTTCAAGCTTAGTAAAATTATTATATATATTTATGATAAATATTAAAATGTAGGATATTGTACTATTTTGATCTTTTAATATCAATAGATATAGATTTGAGCCGGCTTTAATTCATCCCTATAAATTTGTACCGGCTTTAATTCATCCCTATATATTATTATTTCAATTAAAATATTAATAAATTCTACATGTATTCATCGTATAGGGTAATAAATTAAAAATAAAATTGACCATATTTTCATTAATTGTTGTAAATTTTATACCATTTTTATAAATAAAATACGTTTCATTGATTAAAATAAAAATATATTAACAATATTTAAATTAAAAAATAAAAATATATTAAGTTATTATAATAATTGTAACACCATATTTTTGATCCAAGAATTAAAAAAAATAAAGCATTTTCTTGGACACTTTTTGATCTATGTAAATTTTATTTTATTTATTAATAATATAATATATATATTAACAAAGTTTGATATTTGATAGTTTGACTTCATCATGTTTTAAACTTCCAAGAATAATATTATATTTAAATTTAAATTGTGAAAAAAACTTCACAAAATATGACTAATATCAACGTAAGAAATTATCATAGATCTAAATCTATTTATATATAAAAATAAATTACATAATAATTATAGTGATATTTATTTATAAAAAAAACCCCTTACAAAAAGGAAGAAATAAGAAAAGAACATATTATTAGTGTTTTTCATAAAAAGGTAAAATAGTTGGAGATTGGTCATTAATTAATGGGCAGAAAAGAGTTTTTTTTTTAATTGCGGTTCAAATTTTTATGTTACATTAATTTTATAAATTTTAAAAAATTATTACATTAATTTAATTTAAATTTTGAATAACCTATCAAATAGAAATTATTTCAGTTTTTAAATTCTAAAAACTAGTAAAAACCAAACTAATCTAATATATATATTATATATTTTTTATTATATTTATGTTAAAAATATATTAATATAGTGCTATTAATTATATATATTTTAGTATATTAATATAATTTAATATTTTTTAAAATAATATTAATTAAATATTAAATTTCAAGCTTAATAAAAATTATTGTATATATTTTATGACAAAATATTGTATGTAATAAATGTGTCACAAAATTGATTTATTTTTGCTGTTATTACAGAAATCATTTTTATATTAGTCGCTTCACTAAAACATGTAAAAAGGTACCAAAAGATTGGATTATACTACCCGTTTGAGATATGTAAAATATATAAACTTTGAAGAAATATATAAATCAAATCAAATCATTTCAGATAATATTGATATATACACGTAAAATGGAATATTTGTCTCAAAATTTAGACGAGGATTGGAATCATTACAACTTAAAAATACCAGAAATATTATCGTTAAAACCAAAGTTGCAATTATCATAATATTTTTTTCCTATTCCATTTCACATGAAAAATATATAAATTATACTTTTTTTCAAATATTTTAAAACATCTTAAAATTATTGTTAAAACCAAAATTGCAATAATCATAATTTTTTTTCTCCTTCCATTTCATATAAAAACAAATAAATTACTCTTTTTCAAATATTTTAAAACATCGTTAATTTTCTTTGAATTTTTAAGAGATAGTCATAAGATTGATTTTTGGCTTAATATCCAATGTTATATTTATTTAGTAAAAATAAGAAACTAGCTGTTATAATTTTAATTATTCTCCATACTCCCTCTCAAGTTAGGCGTATAGATATCAGTCAATCTTAACTTGATTAAATTTTCTTCAAATGATTTCAGATCTAAACCTTTGGCAAAAATGTTCACCAATTGTTTTTCACTTCTCACAAATGAAGTTTCAATTTTTTTTGTTTGATTTTTTTCTCGAATAAAGTGGCAATCCACTTCGATGTGTTTTGTTCTCTTGTGAAACACTGGATTGAATGTCATATGTCGCGCTACTTGGTTATCGCAAAACATCTTCATTAGTTTTTGAATTTCTATTAAATCTACCGGCTAAATCTGCATCAGAATAGCCACACATTTTTTTAGAATTATTATGTTTCATGAGAATTCCTTTACTGAGTGTCCCTTTTAAATATTTTAAAATTCTATGTATAGCCTCTAAATGTGGTGTTCTAGGTGCATGCATAAATTTACCAATTTGGCTTACCAAAAAAGAAAAGTCTGATCGGGTTAACGTTAAATAAATTAATTTTTCTATAAGTCTTTGAGATTGGCCTATGTCTTCTAAAAGTTCATCATCCTCAATATTTAATTTACATTTACTATCTATTGGTGTAGATGTTGGTTTACTCCCAAATTTATCAGTTTCTTTCAATAGGTTAAGTGTATATTTTCTTTATGAAATAAATAGTCCCTTAGGTGAATGTGCTATTTCTATTCCTAGAAAATATTTTAGTAAACCTAAGTCTTTAATATCAAAATTCTCCTTTAATTGCATTTTCACTTTTTTAATTTCTTCCAAATTATTTTCAATAATTATTATGTCATTTATATATACTAGAATTATGGTTATAAAGGTACAATAATTTTTGGAAAATAATGAGTGATCACCATTACTAATTTTAAAATCACAAAAAATTAAATAAGATCTTAGTTTTCAATACCATGCCCGTGGATTGCTTTAGTCCGTAAATAGATTTTTTAACCTACATAATAGGTTAAAATTGTTTTCTTTTTTTATGACCGGGTGGAAGCGTCATATATACCTCTTCTTCAAGCGTTCCTTGGAGAAAGACATTATTTACATCCATTTGATGTAAGGTCTAATTTTGGTTTACCGCTATAGAAAATAAAATCCTAATGCTATTTATTTTGACCACGGGTGCAAATGTTTCTTGATAATCTATACTGTAGATTTGAGTGTAACCTTTTGCCACTAATCATGCTTTGTACCTTTCAATAGTACCATGACTATTAAACTTAATCTTATAGACTCATTTGCATCCTACGAGTTTCTTTCCTTCACGTAGTTGTACGACTACTTATGTTTCATTTTTTTTAGTGCTCTAAATTCTTATTCCATTGTTTTGCACCATACCGATTGGCCTATTGATTCCTCATAGATATCTGGCTCATTTTCTTTGAAAATTGAGGTCAAATAAGTCTTATATTAGGGTGTAATATTTTCGTAAGACAAACAATTTTGGATAGGATATTTTACCTCATATGTTACAAAATCTCATAATCTAGTTGTAGGTTATGAAGTTCGATTAGACCTTCTCAATGATATTATTTCGGTAGTACCATATTTCCCCTCATTTTGAGAATTTTCTTCCTCTTCATTCTCATTGATTATTTCATTTTCATTTTCTACTATCGTATTTCCTTCTTCGGAATAAAAAAATGAAAATGTAAATTCATTTGGTTTATCTTGGTAATTAGTCTCATTTTCTAATATTTTGTAATATGACTCATTTTTTTGGAATGTCGTGTCTCTTAAAATGTAATGTTTTTTGTTAACCGGATCATAGCATTTATAACCCTTTTTTTAGACGAATATCACAAGAAACTAACTTTGATTGATGTATAATCTAACTTGTGTTGTTTATTATTGTGCACATAGTATGTACATCTAAATACCCTTAAATGACAGATGTTGAGTTTTTCTTGGTAGAGAATTCCTAGTGGGCTTTTGAAATTCAAATTGGTACTTGACAATTTATTAATTAAATATGTTGCGATAAGAACAACATCCGACCAAAAAATTATTAGAACATTATTTTGAAACAAAAATACTCTTGTTACTTCAAGTAAATTTTGATTTTTTCTTTCTAAGACACCATTTTGTTGGGGTGTGTAAATACAAGTTGTTTGATGTAAAATTTATTTTTGCTTGAAAAAATTTATGAAATTTTGATTTACAAATTTCATTCCATTATCACTTCTAAAATTTTTAATCTTTGCATCATATTGATTTTCTACAAAATTATAAAATTCTTGAAATCGAGAAAATACTTCACTTTTATTTTTTAATAAGTGTAACCATATAGTTCTTAAACAATCATCTATAAATATAACAAAGTATTTATAACCATTAAATGACTCAATTAGAGTGTAACCCTAAACATCATAATGTATTAACTCAAAAGATTTTTTGTCTTTATAATTGGATAAACTAAATGATAATCATGTGTGATTTCCTAATTTGTAAATTTCACAACCACTATAATCTAGTTGTTTGAAATCACACACATTTCAAAATCTTATCGAAAGAATGTCCAATTCTCTTATGTCAAAGAGTGCCTAATTCTTCTCCTTTTTTAATATTGAAGTTACATTTTTCTTCACTCAGAATATAAAACCCATTTTTAGAAAACTTTCACTAATGATATTCTTCACTATCAATTCTTGAAAAATCATATTTTTGAATGTAAATGTAATTTCACAATTTAAGTCTCGTGTGATTTTACTAATGGATAACAAGTTAGATGTATTATTCTCCACATGCAAAACATTTAAATTTTTTCTTGAAATGAGACTAATTGAACCATTTTCTAAAAATTCTATTTTTCCACCATTTGTAATGATTACAAATTGTTTAGTCTCATTTTTTTTGTAATTATTGAGTAATTTTTTATTTCCAATTATGTGATCAGTTTAACCTGAATCAAGAACTCATTTGAAATTTAAAGCATTTTGAGTAAGGTTTGTAATCATACTAGAGGTTTTTTGAGTTTTTCCTTGAAACATCGTGGATAATTGCGTATACAGCTACCTCATTTGATTCATATCCCTTTTTTTTCCTTTTATGCATAGTAACTCGTTTTCTCTCTACTCTCTATGCGATTTTGTCACTGATCTCTCCCTTTGACAAAGCCGTTGCCTCGCCTTCCCTTTGGTCAGAGATGAGGTTTGAGATACCAATACTCATTGCGCTTGTGTCCTTCCTTCTTATAGTAATCACAACGAGTGATTGCTTGGTATCCCCGATTTTCTGGCCTGGGGTTAGGTCTCGCGATTAACACCTTGGTTTCAGGGTTGTCAAGTAGCTGAGTACCCATCACAATTATTCTTGTCTCTTTTCTTTCAGCCATCCCTACAACCTCATCAACAAATGGTAGCTCACCCATGAGAAGAATATGTGACTGTATCCCCTCATAGCTTGAATCGAGCTTGGCGAGGAAGGTGAAAATTTCATCTTGCTTCTCCCTTCTTTTGATTTCATCAAGATCGGTTGTGAGAGGTCGGTACACTCTAATCTCATTCTTATTTTTTTGGATTTGGTTGAATAGTTCATTGATAGATTGGTTTTATTGTTATAACTGTTGAAGTTTTTACGGAAGTTGATAAATGAGGGAGTAATTTTTCTTTTTTCCGAATATCGTCTTGACTTTAACCCACATATCTCGAGTTGTATCTAGACATGTTATGAGATCAGAGACGTGGGGTTCCATAGTTGCTAGTTACCAACTTATGATTAGATTGTTACTCTTTCTACATTCTGAAATTTCCTTTTTTTCTTCAATTGTTGGTTGTGTTGGATATTTAGCTTTTGGTTTTAATTTCTCACCAGTGATATGCTCGAATTTGTCTCTACTGATTAGACCAAAAGTCATTTAGCGTGTCTAAAGATGATAATTTTTATCATTTAACAACACACATTTAAGTCTCTCAATATGTTGTGACATTTTCTGAATTTTTTAATTTTTTGTTGGATTTCTTGAATTGATATAATTCTTGTTTGTGATATTGATTTGGAACAAGATCAAGTCTGTTCTAATACCATGTTGATTTTCTCTAAATTTTTAAGAGATAATCATAAAATTGATTTTACTAATCGTTACTATACTAACCATTAGAATTTTAATTATTCTCAATAAACTTTAAGATTATTCTAATTTCTCTAAATACTTATGTATCTTAATTCATGTTGAATGATGGCTTTCAATTAAGTAACATAAGTCGTAAATGATTGGTGTCAAAAAAAAAATTACTGATCAGGGTCAAAATTTAGAATCTCACGATCACGATCAATATGTTTTTCTCTCGTGACTTTCTTAAGTTTTCTTTATCCAACTCTTATCTTTTTTCTTTCACAGTCAAATTAACCATAAAAACTAATATTTAAGGTTATTTTTGAAATTTAAGTTTTATTTTTTATATAAAAAAAAGATTAATAGTAAAATTATCTATATTGGTATTAATTGGTTTCGTCCAACTTTTTTTTTAACACAAAAATAGCTCAAAACAAATTTCAAAAATGATTACTTCTCGTAAATTATTAAAATAATAAAATTTATTCTTATTTAATTTTTTATACAATTAAAATAGCTAATTAACATATTTTATAATTAAAATAATCAAATTGATACCAAATCTAAAACCAAAAGGATCAAAATGGCACTACACCCAAAATTTAAATATTACTACAGAAAAAATATATTAATATACTGTCAATAATAATATATATATTAGTATACTGCCATTAATAATATATATTTTAATATACTAGTAGTATTAATATATTTTAATGTTTGTTTAAAATAATATTAATTAATTATTAAATTTCAAGCTTAATAAAAATTATTATACATATTTATAAAAAATATTATATGTGATAAAATGTGTCACAAATTTGATTTATTTTTGTTGTTATTTGTGAAAATTAATTCATTCTTTGAAAAATATTATACTTAAATTATGCAAAAACTTTGTGAATCATTAGATATACATATAAAAAAGTACCAAAAAGTTAACCTAAAAACATGTAAACTTTAAAGAGCTAAAGAGCTATATAAATCAAATCAAAATCATTTCAGATAATATTGATATATATATTTAAAAAGGAATCCTTAGTCTCAAAATTTAGATGGGCATTGGAATCATTACTACTTAAAATACTAAAAATAATATTATTAAAATCAATATTGTAATGATCATGGTCCTTTTCTTTTCTTTTTTCTTTTAAACTTTAATATGAAAAACAGATAAACCATACACTTTTTCAAATATTTTAAAATCTCATCTCTTACCTTTTTTTTAGGATTATTCCAATTTCTCTATATCTTATTTCATATTGAATGATTAATTTCTCTAGGTCTATCTTATTTCATATTGAATGATGGCTTTCAATGCACTGCAATCCAAATTTCTTTGTTAAAATCTTATCATTTTTCTACAATCAAATTAAACATAAAAACTAATTAAATCGCATTGGGTTTGAATTTAGAACCTAAATTGTAATTTTTGCCAAGTCGCATACAGGTTGACCAATTTATTACAACTCATTTAACCCAAACCCAAGTCGACCAGTTTATAACCCAACTCATTCCATATCAACACAAACCACTTAAGAGTCTTGGTCTTCAGTCGGATATTAAAGGCTACTCAAGATAACTAACACTGGTAAAAATAATACAACTAAAGCAAAAAAACAATGGTCCAAACAGTTGAAGCCTCAAATTCTCTAAAGACAAACAAAACAAAATTAAAAAACATCAGTTTGTGTGTGTTCTTTTTGGAAAATAATCTTTGTTTTAGTCTTGATCTCAACACCCAATATCCAGAGAACACGATTATACAACTGGCCTTTTATACACCAAAAACATAAAAATAAAAAATAAAACATAATATACTTGATTTCCTATCCCTTCTTATCATAACCCAAAAAAATATATATATTAAGAAATTAACAAAAAATAATAATTATAAACCCTTCCTATCCTCCTACAGGTGTTATCATTTGTGGGGTTCAGAGATAAGCTACAACAAGATAAACTATAATCTTCCAACGTTAGATGGCTTGAATACACAAGAAAAAAGTTGAGGAATGTCTTCCACCTAATTGTCGTCGTCCGAATCTGTATATAATCATAGAAAATTTTCAATAAAACAGATGCTGCTTTTTATTTTCCATATAAAAATGCTACTTTGATCATAAAGAAGTTCACACGCAAATACAAGAATGCCATTCATTTACTCAAGCTTTTGTCAAAGAAATGAGAGAGCCTTTGAAACTTCACAAACATTGTTCCAAAAATTCCATTCTATTTCCTAATCTGTTGAAAACGGCTTCTTATCTTTTGTCTTAATCTCTCTCTTATTAAGAAGATTATGACACGTTATTTAAAATATTACTCTTAATATAGAGTTCCTAGAAACTTGGATGGCATTTTAAATGACATATTATGATCCTGCTAATAAGAAAGAACAGAGATTAGGACAGAAGATCCCAAGCCGCTTAAACACAAACCCAACCCAACCCAACCCAAGTCTCAAATCCCATCCTCTATTAGTTCTAAAATCTCTACTTCCTTGCCAACTTCTTCAGGCTCTTATATAAATTTTTCACATCTCATATCAGAGAGAGAAAGAGAGACCAACTGGGGCAGGTTCCTAGACACAACTTGTGAAGTCATATCCAAGAAAAAATGAAAAAACTAGTGGAGGCTGGAACCTAATAAACGTAATACATAATATTTGGATTCCAAATCATAAAGCAGCATATAACTTACCAGATCTAATATCTTCTCCAACTTTTCCTCTATTTTTTAGCTGTCTGCTGATCATTGAGCATATGAGCACCCACCAGTATATGTGAAAAACAAGCAGCATAAGTAACATTGTATTGAAAATATAGTACAACAATGTGGGATAGGCCTTCGATAGGTCCAAGAACTTGCCAAAATCATAGCTGAAAAATGACAACCACAAAAAGAGAGAGAGAGAGAGAGAAAGAAAGAAAACATAAGTTAAAAAAAACACTTTAGAACTAAATGTAGCGTAATAAGATAAGTAGCATTAGGGAAAACCTTGATGATTTTATAATCCAAAAGGGAAATATTATTAGCCGTAGTATGAGCCATGTAACTGCAAAACATCCAAAAAGCACACTTGCTGCCAGTTCCTTTTCTGAATATTTGAAGACCTTTGCAGCTTCCAAAAAAACATCACTTGCATCATGCAGGGCAAGGATGACTGAGCCTATCCGAAAAAAGCTGTAACAGAACAATTTATTAAGTTTCTATCCTTGAGATTTCCTTCTCAATCATATCTACTTTAGCTTATTAAAATCATTTTTCGTGATCATATAGAATGAGCATTAATGTATATTATCATGAGAAATTATTTCACGCTAAATTATTTCAACCAAAGAGTCGTTCAAAATAAAACTAGCATCAAGAATATCTTTTTTTCCCCAAGCAAGCAGTAGAGAGACCCATCATGACACCACAAATTATCTTAATTGCAAAAAAAATTTAAAGTATTTAGAAAAACACAAAATATTATAAAAACACCTTTGCGCTTCAATTTTAGACTAATATAATCAGGCTCCAACATTTCGCTCTATTGCACTTGAAGAAAATCTGAAATATACCTCGTAATGTATGAGAATCCAATCAGAGCAACAGTAATTACATGATGAGACATCATGACAGAAAAATCTTTTCTCCGAGTCTCCCACACAAGGAGAGCCGCAATACTATAGATGTAGAAACCACATTGGCACATGTAGAACATCTTTAGTGGAAGCCTGAAATGAAAGAGCAAAGAAAACCCATAAATCAGTTCAACAGTTTCAAACTCGTTTGGTAAGGGCTCCCTCTCCCCACAAACAGCTTCAGATTGACTACGCTTTCCAATCTGAGAAACTTGTAAAGGTCTGCATTCTACATTCATACGCCACATGAAGAACTTTTATCATGAGCAATTGGGGTATAATAGAATTGAAAAAATCATCCCAAATTTGTTTAGCTAAAAATAAGGTAATCTAAACAAAATTTTATTGATTTTTTTTTAATATAACAAAATTTTATCGATTAATCTTAGACTTTACTTGAATTTTATGTTTACTTCCTTCATAGTTCATACAAGGATGAGTGTCTTTGTTATGGACCGGAAGGCCAGACAAGTCCTTTGGTTTTTAACATGAGAAAATTTGGTGCCTTTGTTCAAGCAAAAGCTACACATCAAGGTAAAAAGAAATGGCCTCTTTGTTCTTTGAGAGGTACACCACTAGTAATTTTTTTTAGGTGAACAGATTACCAGATGACCAGATCTCTACCTATCGCAAAGCAAGCGACTTAATGTATACGAGCTGAAAACAAAACACAAGGGCACATGCACTATTTAGCTTATCAAAGGACTCTTCGGACGGATTTGTCCTGTATGCAAGACCATAGTGGGTAGCTCTAGTCAATGTGAGCCTGTGTTCAAATTCTGGATACATAGCAGCGTAAAAGCTTTTTCTTTTTCTCATTGTCCTTGCTACTCTAATTCTATAAACTGTGTTGAATGACAATGGTAAATGACCCCAAGCTCGGCTAGTTAATTGAAGACCAAAGATTCATCCAAACAGTTCAAGATTGTAAGCTCAAGCACAGAGTTTGGCTCACCCCAACTCTTGATCTGGCCAGCCTCTCAAGTAATCATTTGTTTTAGTGAACCATGGCTCCTCATAGCCCATCCTCAGAATGCAAGTTTCAACCGTAGCATAGTATACTAACTTCCACATTGACTCTGAGCATTTCACAATCTTTGCTCTTGTAGCCTCGTTGATCTTCAACGGGATAGATCCATTAGTCAACAACCAGATGGCTAGCCTCTGAAAATGGAAAAAGACAAATCACATGTGTTAAATATAAATAAATGTCAAATAAAACAGTAAACAACATTCCCTTCCCTTGCCTCAATAATGAGCACGGCGCAGCTTAACAATTCCCAATGAGGATTTCTTTTTCTGGGGGGGGGGGGGGGGGAGACACTTGCAGTGAATTTGCGAGAAAAATTATTGGATAACAAGTTGAGGAAAATTCAACTATGTCAAAAGGTTCGAAGTTATTCCATTCAAGTTTTAAAAGAAATCGATTATTGCACTCACGAACCCTTGAACAGAAATCCAGTGACCATGTAAAAATTCAACTCAGATCTTGAATCTTACAGAACAACGATGATTTAAACAAAAAAACTGCTTGCACTTTACACCAGTCTCTTCACATAGTTACTTACCACAATCAACTCGAACCACTCAGCTAAACAATACATAAGAGTTCAAGAAATTTCATAATATTCAAACCAAGCTCACTTAACCATTACAGACACACCAACAAAAACTCGCTTTCGTGAAATAAAATAAAATGAATCCAAAGTGAATTAAAACAAAACAGCAAGAATCTTACTCGAAAGATGAATCTGTCCAAGATGGATCTGACAGCGATAAAGATGAAAGTGAAACAGATTGCAATGAGGAAATGCGAAGCATCAGGTCGGCTATTGTGGCTCCAGATCCAGTCCATTGGTAAACAGTTCAAAGTCACCGACCGCAGTGAAGTTCTGGCTTGCGATTACATTCCATTTAGCTAATCTAAGATATCGAAATTTGCCCTAACTAAACTCAGAGAACGAGCAAATCGGGTTTTGGTTTTTGATAGAGAGATTGGAGAAAAAATTGTAAAGTGCAATAAGCAATAAGTGAATGACAATGAAAGGAGTGTCGACACTTGTGGACTTTGATGATGAGATCTTGTGAATTGTCAATAGTATTTGTGGGGAACTTCCCTCTTTGGGTCAACAACATTTATAAATCGATTTTATAAATATCAAAGTTTCATTCTATTACTTATTAATATAAAAAATAATAATTTATAATTATAAAAATATTTTCATATTTATTTTGGAGGTAAACATAACTTTATGAGACTTTTTAGGAGTAGGTATTATTTGGATTGATTTAAAAAATTTAAAATATTAATAGTAAAATAACTTTTAAATTAACTTTTAAATTAATCTATACCTACAAATTCAATTTAATAAATGTTAGTTTAATCATTTAAAATTTATATAAAACTATTTTTTAATTAAAATAGAAAAATATACAACATAATTTTATGAAAAAAGAACAAATAAAATAAATAAAGAAATAAATATATTTATTGACATAAAAACACTAACATTCAATTTAAAGAGTATTTGCCAATAAGTTAAGAATAGCTTATTAAAAAATTTGTTAATATTTACGTGAAATATTAAAGTTAGATATTCATCGAATAACAATCTATGTCATGTTTTTGTTACATTTTCATTTTTACCTACAATTTAAATGAAATATTAATATATTATAATTATAAGTTAATAATAATATAAATTATAATATATAAATAAATACTTAAAAAATTAATTAGTATATTAAAAAAAATCTATTAGTTTTTGTCAATTTTGTCATTTTTAAAACCTACAACCAAACATACTAAGTTGATCTATATAATTTTTAAACCTACTTGGAATAACCAACCTCTAAAAAGAATAGAAAATTATAATCTCTTTTAATTATAAACATAGATCAGTAAATTTTTGAAAAAAAAGTTGTTTCTATAAAAATTTCATATTAAATGTTATTCAGTTAGTTAAATTTGAAGTAATTAAATTTATTCTATATTAAATTCAAATAAATTATATATTTTTCAATATTATTAAGATATTATTTTTTTATAAAAATTTTAAAATAATTATTTTATGTAATTTTATTTTTTCTTTTCATTTTATATTAAAATGTTGGATTATTAATGTAAAGGGAGTGTTCTAAGAACCAATGATATTGATAAATGAATTTAACCAATGATTATAAGTTTTTAACTATGTAATAATTTAATTTAATGATGTAAACAATATCATAATTTAAAAAAAAAAATAGTTGATAACTTTCAAAATTAAGAGAAAAATCAAATAATACCGAAGAAAATATTCATCGTTAAATTTGATTAATTCAACCTTGAAATATTACTAATTGTACTTATAGGTTAATATTTTCATAATTAATCTCACTTTTTAAATTTAATTTAAAAATATATTTTTTTAAATAGATGTAGGAAATTTTCTAAAATATATTATTATTTTCTTTTATTAATTTTTTATAATTTTTTTCTTTCACTATAAGAATAAATATAATATTAAAAAATGGTCAATTACAATTAGATTACTCTGTATTTACTTACTAAAATAACAAAAATATTATTTACTACATTATATTTATTTGATATGCATATACTCGAAGGAGTGTTGCTTTATGTTTATTGTGTAATTTGCATATTTTTTTTGCATGTAGATTATGTAATTTACATATTTATGGTGCATGTAGATTGTATTTGTTTGTGCTATATGTTAATTGTGATTGTGCTTATCATTGTGTACCTATTTAGGGATAACACGATAATATGTGGATAGATTATATGTTATTTCTACATGATACGCTCACGGGGTATGTGTGTGTTCTGTGTGTGCGGGTTGTAAGTTTTGATTGAAGTCAACAAGCTTCGAATGTACTATATACAATGGTGTTGAGACCCTTGTGTTTCAGAATGATAGAATGCATAAGTTGATTCATGATGTTGGATTGAGAACTCAAGAAGGATGCACTTGGTTTAGGTATGTCTTTTAGGTTTGGGTGTGTGTCATTGTGTTATTCATGAAAAAAAAAACTTTAGGACATCTTCATGATCATATCATGTGTTGATGAGTTTATGTATTTAGTTGTGTAGTGTTTTGACACAGAAAACCAAAGGGAGAGAATGTAATTCATACGTGCATATAGTTATATACACTTTATATGTGAGCATGTTTACACATATCATAGGATTGGTTTTAGTAATGTGCACGTTATTTTGTGAGTGTTGGTTTTCGACGAGTAAGCTTGCAAGTGGATCAATGTTGCCAAGTTTGTTTTGTTCATTTCAAGTATGGGTATTTATGGATCTTACTAAAAAAATTGGAATAAAATTTTGTACAACTTTTGTGTACCTCGCCAACTAGCTCGCCACCCTAGGCAAGGTCACTAGTGAGGTAGCAAAATCGATTTTCTATAAATACCCTCAATTTCTTCTTATTTTGCATCCAGAAAAATATAGTTGAACTATGTCAAATTGACATCTCATTTTTCTATTTTCGGATCACTGATACATTTATTGTTATTCGATATTAGTGAATCGTGACTGTGTGTGCTAAACTATACTTGTGAGTGGTAGGTACTCTAGGCTGTGTTAGCGAGTGAGTTTTATTTGTTGAGTCGTGTGTCAGTTGGTAATTGCCCTCGTACAACTCTTTCTTATTCACTTTACACATTACTTGTCTTTGGTTAATGATCACACCATTTTGCGTGGTGTAGGCTTTGGAGGATAACCTAGTTTATGTGTCGAATCAGGTTGTTAAGGAAGTAACAATCAAGAGAAGCAATAGGTAGTTAGGACAAGGGTCTCAACTGATAGAGACAATGGTAGTTTTATTTCTTTTAGAGTATAATTGCTTTATTAATTAGTGGATTGTTTGCCGATTAGTAGTTTCCTTAAGCAACCCGAGAATGATACCTCATAGATAGGATTTCTATATGGGTTTACCTTGTTATATATAATGATATGCATGTTCGAATGTGTGACTAGTATAATCAAATTGTATATGGTGTATGTAGAAACATACTGTAGTTTTATACTCTGATTAGAAATCTTTTATTGCTTATTGCATACTATCCATTTACTGATAATATATTTGCGGCTTATTTATCGTCTGCCTATGATTATCAGTTATGTGTTTATCTATTGGTTGCTATGTATGATCGGATTGCGCGTTAGTATGATCTAAATTTCTATTATGAATGAATCAACCTACTAGATGTAGACTATGATTAGAAAGTATTTGTGTTATATGTTGCTATATGCTTTATTTCCTTTCTATATGGCATGCCTATTGCTTTCTAATCATTGCTCATGCTTTAGTAAATCAATCTATCTGCACTCTGATTAATTTATATTGCTCAAGTATGTTATGTGTATGTGATTTTATCGTGAGTCTCTAAAGAATTTGCATCTCTTTACCATGGTTGTGTCCCAAGTATTAGACTTTTTATTTGGTTTGCTATATTTAGATTAATCACATGTTGTGAAAGTATAATTATCATTCATCGAATATGTTCCTAGATATGAAGTCTTGAAGTGATTGGAAATCCCTTGTTGTTTAGTATGCATTCTTGTCTCACATGCTATTAATTATGTGTCATGCATATATTTGTTGCTAGTTTAGATAGGAGTATATGAGATATACCCTCACTAATGTGTTTATTGCATATAGTAGTTGTTTTCATATCTACTAAGTGTTTTATATGTGCGTTTAATTGAACATCTTGTTTATACTTCCGCTATAGGCTGGCTTGGCCGAATTGATATAATGCTTGCTAAAAGATTCCATGGGTTTGCATATCTATCTCTCATCTAGGTGATGGTTTCCTATTTGAGTAAAAAAAATAACTTACATTTATATAATTATTCCTATGAATGAGAATCTTCGGTTAACAATCCTATATATTTGGAAAAAATCTTGGAAAACATGTTTAAGGTATTCTTCCCTATTGCTACAATGTAGGACTCTAATAGTGTTATTATATTGTGTTTGAAAAGCAAGAAAGACTTCATCTTTAGTTCTAAGAAGAGTAACACATAACAATCTCATACAATCGTCAATATACTACACAAAAATACCTCATATCCAATACAATAGGTTCTCTAGAAGGTCCCCAAACATCAGAATAAATTAACTCAAAATGAATAACACTTTTATTAAAATTACTAAGAGAATAGGTAGCACAATGACTCTTGGCTAAAACACATGTTTCATAACATAAAATATACTTATTCATATTAATAAACAAAGTAGGCATGAATTTTTTATAACACTGAAAGATAAATGCCTTATTTGGCGATGCCATAACCAAATTTCACTGAGCTAATTAGAACTCAAAGTCAAAGCGGTGCGAGATTGTGCTCTTGGCTTCTCCCTTGCGTAGGTCTAATCCAGATGAAACAATCTTCCACTCAGGTACCATTGACCAATTATTTCCCCGATGTGAAGATCTTAAAAAATCACATATGTAAGATAAAAAATGATAGAACATTTAGACTTAGTATTAAACCATGTGACAAATATGAAGTGATGAGATAAGTGAGGCATATGTAAAATATTATAGAGTTGTAAGGTTAAGATAATATGGACTGACCGGGTCCTTAACACAAGAAAAGCCTCACCATTGGAATTTGTAACATAAGACACTGGTGAGGAAAACAACTCGTTAAAATAAGTTTTATCATAAGTCATATAATCAGATGTACCAGAATCAATAATTCAAGTATTAGAACGAAAAAGGTTATAAATTTTTAAGGTCATACAAATCTTACCAAGACTAGTTATAGAGGTTGTAGGAGTAGCTCCATCTGTTGTATAATGATCATGTCTGGTTACTTCATATAATTCTAAGGACCAATTGAATAACATTTGCTTTCACCTGAGGAAGATAACCTTGCTTTTTAGGTTTAAGGTGTGGGTTTAGTTTCCAACAAGTCTCACGAACATACCCAATATCATTGCAATAAGAACATTAAGGACAAAGGTGATTGGCAAAGCCTGATGAAGGTCCTTACTGATGAAGTAGGGTTGAACTCTATTGTTGGAGGAAAGGTGCCGATGATTTTGCTTGAATGACTAGGCTAGATACTTCAATTCATGCTTATTTAAGGCTTTCATGCTGATACTCATCCTTACGAATGCATATAAATGCTATGGCCAAGCTAGAAGGGTCTGGCATTCTAAGCAATTCACCTTTAACATGTCTATATTTCGCATCAAGTTCACTCAAGAATGCATGAACTCGCTCAAGCTCTTTTCTCTTTTTGGCACCAGTCAAAATCCTCATAATTCTTGATTTTATAAGGACACTTATGATCAATTTCAATTTATATATTCTTCAGTTTGGTAAAAAATACTAACACTGGTTGCCCATTCTGTTACATTCTTGCAACTTTACAGATCAATTCATGAACCTAAATAAAATCAGACGTATTTTTATAAAGATTTCTCAATGTCTTCCATATTTCTTTATCTATTTCACATTCCTCCACAGTTTGTAACACATCATCAGTCATAACTCTAAATAGAATTGATATTACAAGTCCATCATCATCTTTCCATTTATTATAGGCCTCAACATCATATTCATTAGGGGTTGTGACACTTCCAATTAAATGCACCATCTTATGTATCCATAGAAATAAACGAACATAATCTTATTTCATGTTCGAAAATTGGTATCATTGAGTGTGGTATCCCAAAAAATCTACCTTTTGAGCTATTAATAGAGATTTCAAATTTTAAAACTTCATTTGTCTTAGAGTTTTGATTTTATCTTGAATCTCTCATTGAAATAGATAACAATAATTTGCCGAAGAATAAGAAAAAAAATAAACAAATAAATAACAGAATAATATTGTTTAAAAGAATAATACTGTTTTGGGCGAGCAAAAGGTGAAAACGTTAAATCTAGTTTGAAATCGATTCAATTTGAAACGAGAGATGAAGGAGAGCGACAACGGTCTACTGAATGACAAAATTGATCAAAAAATAAAATAAAAAACAAAGTTTTTTTTTTCAAATCTTCGTTCTAATACCAAGTCAAATATAATAAAATTAAGAGAATAAATTATTTAATATTTTATTTATGTCAAGGTGAAAATATTTAAAGAGAATTACAAAAATACAATAAGATAAGTATTAATTATGGTATAATTATAATAAAATATTAATTATGAAATAAAATATTAATCTAGTATAATTATATTAATAATATTATGTAATAAATATTATATTCTTAATGTTATGCCTTACTCACGCTAACAAAAAAAACTGACGTATCTCACCCGTTAAGCTCTTCCTCTTCATCTTCTTGGCTTCAAGATATATCATAGCTTTCATCAACTGAAGCCTCAATGTGTTATTCTTCTTCTTCCATTTTTGAAATGTTGATCTCATTCAATCCTACAAATCCCAATACCTTCTTATTTTCCCTCTATCCCAAACCATCTCTCCCACGACGAATCGCTCTTACCTCCTCCCTCCGATGTCAAGCGGCTGCCCGAGATATTCCGCCGACGCGCTGGTTTCAGTTTCCATTTTCTGCATATGTTGTCACCAGTTCCGGCGTCCGTATTATCCCCGATAGCGGCGGTACAGTTTCTGGAGTCATGGACGGCCCGACGATACGCTCCGGTAAGGTCAATGCCAAGGAAAAGAAGAGATGGCGTCATGTTGGAGATAGTAATTTGGGGGATGAGAACGATGTTCTTCCTCTTCCTATGACCCATCCGGATTCTTCTCCTGTCTCACCGGATGAAATTGACCGAAGACTACGATGCAACCCCATATTCGAGGTCTCTTATCGCTTTTAAAATCGATATTATAGTAGTTTATTTCCCCTTTGTGTTTTTTTCTTTATGCTTTATGGTTAAAGCTTTTCGTGAGCTCAGCTCTCAGGTTGGATATGGTGGAATATGTTTTAGGAATACTATGAATGAAGCTTTCCTGTTGTTTCTAATGAGCTCAAACGCATTCAATCTGGGAAAATGGAAAAAATGGGGGGAATGTTGAAATTCTGGTGACTATTTTGGATTTCACTGAGAAATTGAGTGATTCAGAGAAACTTTTTCATCTTTATTAATGTTGCATTATTAGAGAGAATGAAAGTATTATAAATAAGAAACAACCGTGTCTCCACTCATGGTTAGCTTCTTCTTTTTTTTCATTGGAAGGCTTATATGGACGTATCAGAGCTTTAATGAATCAATGGGCAAAAAAAAGACCCATATTTTTGAAGGAGAGAAAAAGTGAAAGACCCATATTGATAAAAGACAATACTAAAAATTATGAGTTTTTTCATCTAAAAAATTATGAGTTTTTATGAAGACTGGGAAAGCAAAATTGGCTAAAATTGGATTTGGTTTAATCAAATTGTAGGACTGTAAGGAGGTGGTTTTTGAATGGACTGGAAAATGTCGAAGTTGCCAAGGGTCAGGATATGTCAGTTATTATAACAAAAGGGGTAAAGAAACTACCTGCAAATGCATTCCTTGCCTTGGAGTTGGTATTGTTCTAATCCTTCCTCATCTGGCGTTGCTTATAATTTATATCTATTACAAAATGTGAAGTATAGGCTTCTATGTTAGGCGGCCTTGAGTTTAGAAGCTAAATAGGTTTCATCAGCTGGATGAAACTAAGTGAATGTATTAGATGATTCTTAAAATTTTCTTTATCAAGGAAGGAAAAGGGATTCATAGGAAGTAGCTGATCCATAAGAAACTACACTAATTTATGGACATAATATATGAAGCATCTATATGGTAGTGAGTTATTGCATTTCAATTTTTGGGGATTTTTTTTTTTAGTAATGAGAAATTTGGCTCTAGGTTTGATCCTTCATGAACCACTGAGGAGAATCTTTCGGAGTTGCTAGAAGTGGCAAGTGGGCATGCCCATTGGTATTTTACTTTAGGTAGATACATGTATGTTCTAGTAATTTCTCACTTTAGTATTTGGTGAGTGTTACGAATGTCACAAAGAGAGACTTCAAAATGTAAGTAATGTTTTTTTTTTCAACAAGAGAAAAATCTTCATTTATGTTTGAAGAGTTCTCCAAGGAGAAGCAGAGAAATCCTCCTAAGCTTAGTAGACCTAGGTAGGTATGGCTTTTGTCTCAAGCAGCATTGTGAAAGGCAAACAACATAAATATATTGATGAGAACCAAAGAACCCAAAACAAATTTTCAGATTAATTGGAACACTCACTTTAACTCAATGGATATTACTCACCAATAATTCAAGATGATAATACATCTCAAGGTTGTGCAAATTCTTTGATAAGTCTTTGAGAGGAATCAAGAGCATTCAAAGCTCTTAAATTTGATTAAAAATCAAAATACATGAATGATCTACTAGGGGCAATTGGGGCTGTAAATTTTTATATATAGGATATAAAATAAAACCCTAAAAGATAAATAAACATCAACTATTGGATCTTCATAAGATGACCAGGATTTAACAATAAAAATACGCGAGCCGCGACACTCTTTATACTATGTTGCAGTGTGCATGCCACTGTGTGACTTCCAATTTCTTCCCGAAATCACTAGGCCACAGCAGACTATATCTTGTGCCGCGGCATGCACATATTTTTCTAGAAATTGACATTCTTTTATGGCATGAACCTTGGCTGGTGTTGTGTTTTCTTTGTAGCGCCTTTTGGATTGTATCATTCCCTCCCTCTTCAAGAAAGATTCGTCCTCGAATCTTCACCATATTATTTGTGTCATGGAGGATGATTCGAGTGCACAATTTATAACTCTCTTGACTGCTTTGTTTGGATTACCTTGATCAATTATAGCATAAAGTTGTTATTTGTTGTGGATCACATCGAGTTGTTGCCCCACTCCAATAAAATCAATTTGTTGAATGCTAGCCAAAGAAAATAAATTGTTAGTACAAAAATGTCTCTCTTTTCTTTCCTCAGTAATCAAAACTCTCTTTTCATTTTCACTTTTTTTTTTGTATCGCTCTTCTCAAACATTTCTTCTTCTTCATTTTCCTTCTCACTAATTTCTTCTTTTCTCTTTTTTTCAGTCAACTTTTCTTTTTCTCTCACTATCCCTTTTTAACTCCATTCGTTTCTCTCGCTCACCCTCTCTTTTGATAAATAATTCTATCGCCTTGTTTGAGAAGAAACAAGAGCATTCAAAACTCTCAAATTTGATTAAAAATCAAAATACATGAATGAGCTACTAGGGGCAGTTGGGGCTGCAAATGTTTATATATATAGTATAGAAAATAAAACCCTAAAAGATAATTAAACATCAGCCTTTGGATCTTCGTCATTGGATTTTTATCAGGTGACCAGTATTTAACAATAAAAATACAAGGGTCGCGTTCCCATGCCACGGTGCGGTTGCATGAAGGAGCGAAGCTTCAAATCAGAGATGTTGGGGCTGCAGCGCCCTTTATACTACGTTGCCGCGCGCATACCACTGTGTGACTTCCAATTTCTTCCTGAAATCACCAGGCCACGGCAGACTATATCTTGTGCCGTGGGGCACATATATTTTTCTGGAAATTGACACTCTTTTATGGCATAAACCTTGGCTCTTATTGTGTTTTCTTTGTAGCACCTTTTGGGTCGTATCATATATTAGTCATCTGGCTAGGAGCATGAAAAAGCTGCCTTTGGGAGAACAATCCAAACTTGAAGGAGATCATGTCAAAAGACAAAACATCACAATTAAAAGCAAAACTAAAAACAAAAAAAATAGTAAAAAAGCAAGACCATCTATCACCCCTTGAAAGGAATTGCAGCTTAAGAAACATGAGAGTCCCCATTAGGGTCCAACTCTTCAACCTCCACACACCACACATTCAATGACACAGCCACCCAATACAGTAAGCAAGAAGTAATGTATTTGGTTGTTGAATAACAATGAAGAATTGCCTATGACATACATTGTTTATAAAATAACAGTAAGATAGCTATTAGGGGTATACTTAGTGGTAATTGTGGATTTAATTATTTATACATTGAACTTTTGAGGTAGTTCAGAAATACATAAACACATAGATTTACACTGCCCATGCCATGATTTATATGGGAGGTATATGACTAATTTTTTGACTTGTAGGAGAGATCTGAGTTGCATCATTTTCTTTTATATTCTTATCATTTCTCTTTTCTAGTCCATATTTTTACTCACATTAATTTTGAATGCTGATGATTGTGATTGTTCTCTGCCTGTTAGCATAGCATTTGGTAATTCATATAAGTCTCACAGATTCCCCCAAACCAAAACATACACGACCTTCTTGAGGTGTACTCTGGTTGAGCTGTGCCTTGAGATTGTTGGACTATTGTTTCTTAGGGTATAGTATAATAGTAATTAGTTGCTGTCTTCAAACTTCTGGACTTAGATGTGAGCATTAAATTCATTTTCTATGGAGTTTATCTTATTTGCGTATCAAATAAGCCCAACAATTTTCTGTATATTTCGAGTATGTTTCAATTGATTATGATGATGTAATTATTCATGATGATAGTAGGCATAAATATTAAATTTAATGTCCCACATTGATTAAAGATAATACTATGGTAGAGTTTATAAGGATTGTAGGTGTTTCCTCCATTTATTAGATTAAGCTCTTTGAACTGGAAGACTATGGTTGAGTTGATTGAACCAAAAACATTGGACCTTCCCTCACAATTCTTTTTTTGAAATGAGCTTTGCAAAAATAAAAAGAAGCAATTATTATAAACTTTATCATAATATTATCTTTAATCAAAGTGAAACATTACATATATAAAATTTAATATATGTTGCAAGAGTAAGACACCAACAAGAAATATAATGCAGCTTACCATGATTAGGATATAAGCTGCTTTTGTTTGTGCTTGTGTGTAAGAAGCAATTATTATAAACTTTATCATAATATTATCTTTAATCAAAGTGAAACATTACATATATAAAATTAAATATATGTTGCAAGAGTAAGACACCAACAAGAAATATAATGCAGCTTACCACGATTAGGATATAAGCTGCTTTTGTTTGTGCTTGTGTGTAGTTTTTTTTTTTAACGATAATTTTCGTAGATGATGCTTTGCATATAGATTGAGTTTTTCTGAATTTATAAAAGTGTATTTAGATACTAAAGTAGGTTCTGGATTTTTTTTTGTTCAATATAAATAATATAAGCTGCTATTTCAAAACCTTTTCCTTCCATTGACAAGGCCAAAGTGAAAGGAAATTAGCTTTAGTAGTCTTACCCAAAAGTTGAGTTCATCTTAGTGACTTACACATCATTCACTAATTGCAGGATCTGTTCAGAAAATCACAGCTCGCAAGAACATCAAAGTTATGGAGGACTTGGAGGATGGATAACCACTGTGATCGCATATACCATTTACATTTTATATTCTTATTTTTTTTGCAGCCCTTGGTATGCTTTATAATCATTTTGATCATTTTTATTTGGCTTAATTGTATAATTGGTCCCTATTTTGTCAGATTTAACGCATGGTCCCCTAACTTTTTTCTTCGTAATATTACGTCCACTGCATTTTGCAAGTTTGACACATTTAGTATAAATTTAAAGATAATTGATTACGTCAAAAGTAAAAAAACCAAGTGATTAAATTAATGAAAAAAAAGAAGCATATTTTTTAACATGTCAATTCTGATTGTTAGAATGTAATTTCAGTCTAATTTCTTGGATTAAATACATTAAACTTTAAGAGATTTTGGACGTAATATTACATTTAAAAAAAAGTTAAGGGAGCAAAGTGTATAATCTGACAAAGTTTATATGCCAATTGTTTAGTTAGGTGTTTTTATTTTATATGGTCACATTTTTTTATCTAAGTTGATAATCACATATCTAACATGAAACAGCTAGTCTCCTCAAGAAAAAATTAGAGGACAGCAAAAGCTGAGACTAAGAATATTTACGGTAAAAAAGAGAAAGAAAGGAATGTTACTTTTTTTCAAAGAATGTCATCTTTTTTCTTTGTGGTGTCTATCATTTGATCTCTTTCCATCATAGTATTCTTCATTTAAGAATCTATTACTCCTTAGTTGCTAAGAAATATCAAGGAATAAATGTATTTATTTAAATGTGGATGATAGAACAAGTCTTTTTAGTTATGTCAAGAATAGTATTTATGGGGCACTTATCCTCTTGATTTGAGAATCCGAACAATCTTTTTTAACACCGTATATAAGTTTGAAAGTTCCCTAGTCTACCATATTATATTGAAAGTACTTTCATATTTCTAAACTCATTCTAGATTTGATTATTTATCAGTCATGTCAAAGATTAGTTTCCTTGATTTCAAATATAATCTTTCAAAGAAGAAGTACCTAAGGAAACCCTCTAGGCTGTTCTCAGAGAGGCAAAGCTCAGGTTTGTTATCTACTTTTCAACCAAACCAAGATGAGATGAGGAAGGTGTTTGATAGATTTGATTCTGACAAAGATGGGAAGATATCAAAAGAGGAATACAAAGCCACTTTGAGAGCTCTAGGAAAGGGAGAGGCAATTGGTGAAGTGTGGAAGATTTTCAAGGTAGCTGATACTGATAAGGATGGTTTTATCAACTTCGATGAGTTCATGGAAGCTCACAACAAGGGAGGTGGAGTCAGAATTATGGACATACACACTGCTTTTCAAACTTTCGATCTCAACGGCGATGGGAAAATTAGTGCCGAGGAAGTTTTTGAGGTGTTAAAGGGGTTGGGAGAGAATTATAGTCTTGAGGATTGCAGGCGTATGGTGAGAGCCATAGACATTGATGGGGATGGTATGGTTAATATGGATGAGTTTATGACTCTGATGACTCGTTCCATGAGACCAGCTAGTTTTTAGTTATATAAGGGATGTAACTTTTGAATGGAAAGAGTTTCAACTATCTATAAGTTTAGTTTTATATTTATCTTCTATAGAATGAATAAAGATAAAAATAAAAATGATTGGTTAAATTATAGAAAAGGTTCCTAAAATTTTCAAATTACACCTATTGATCTGCTTATTATTTTATTTTTTTACAATTTGCTCCTATGTTTTTTTTAATTTATTTTTACTTATTTTTAGTATTTATTTTATATTTTTAAAGTTTAATTTCAAATTGGTTTTAAATTTTAGATTAAATACGTGAAAATTGAGAAAAAACAAATAGAAGAATCAAGTTATAAGGAAAAAAAGTAAGGGATTAAAGTATGAAATTTAAAAATAAAAGAACAAAATTAATAAAGGAATCAAAGTATAGAATTTAAATTTTTTTAAGACTATTTGTATAATTTAATCCATATTTATGTATATAAAAAGAATTATATTACTAGAACAACTAGATTATAAAATTCTAAATATTTTTATTGTTTAATTTGGTTATAAATTTGTATTCAAAAGGAAATGTAGAAAACTTTATGATTGTTTAATAATATAATAAAAAATGTAAACTATATTATCTACGTAACTTGAATAAAAAATGCTATATATTTTTACTATATATTTTTAATGTTTATTTGTGCTTATATATTTGTATGAATTTTTTATTATAAATTTTTAGATTTATATTTGTAAAAAATATAAGGATGAGATATTAGATAATTCACACTATAAAATGGTAAACAAATTGTAAGTTAATGCTACATGATTGCGCAATTTTTTTCCTTTTTTCTTCTTCTTACACGTCATACTTTACAAAGTCTAAATTGTAAATTTATTATAATTTAAATAATATAGGTTTTATTTTAATTATTTATAATTAAATTTAAAACCAAATGTTTATATTATAAGTTAAACGGCGAGTTAAATTTAAATTATATAATATATATGTATTTTTAAATTTTTATGATAATTTTTAATAAATTATGGCATAATTCAAACTTGAACCAAACTTTTGAGTTACATTTAATTTAAAAAAATTCGAATACAACTCGAATTACATTCCTAATCTAAATGATAACAAGAGTTTTTTTTTTAAAATGACATTAAATGAATTCACAAGCTAAATAAAAACCATGCTTAGTTATGTAAATCAAATATTCACATATTTTTAAAAAATAAAATATTTAGTTTTCTAATTTTTCACTCAATATAAATGAAATCAGGGGAATTCTTATTGCTTTTATTAAAAGACTGTTATGGTTATAATTTTTAATTAGAGTGTTATAATTTTAAAACTATAAAAAAATGCACACTTTAAACTTAAAAAACTCAAAAACAAAATTAAATTGTATATTTTATTTAAAAAATAAGAGCTAAATTTAGATTTTTAAAATTATAAAACTAAAATACTTTAACTTTCAAATTTGTTTTTTATTAATTCAGGTTAAATATACAGAGTTTTTTTTTTTTTTTTACTATCCAACGAACAATGAAGTGAAGTAAACTCACACATTGACGCCGTGTAATTATTGATGCTCACTCAATTTTGAAGTCTTTACTCGATATCGTTGTTTTCCTCCTCCGCCGCCATGTTTCCGCGGAACATCGCTAAGTCTGCCGAGGCGATGTTCTCGCGGTGGGCTGTGAGGAGGTTCTGCAAATTTTTGTTAAAGAAAAAATTGGGTCAGTTTTTGTTAGGAGATATCGATCTTGAACAACTTGATATACAGCTTATTGATGGCACAATTCAACTTAGCGATGTAGCGTTTAATGTTGATTATCTTAATAGCAAGGTATGTCCGAAATGGTTCTTGTTTTTCTCATTTGCGTTATTTTGATTTTTGTTTTGTTGGTCTAGTTTAGGCTCGTATTAGGTTTATTCAAATGGAAATTTCCTCAAGGAAGCATGTCTATGTTACTGTCACGAATTTTTGAATTTTCATGAACTATTATCAGAATTCGATGATTGTCTTCTTTTCCATCTGGTGCGAATTTGATGTGCAATTGCAATGGTAGTTGTTTATTAATTGTACTAAAAATAAAAATTCATAAGAAGATAGCTTTGTGTGCATTGAATACTTAATTGACGTGTTATGACTCAATAAATCTCAACCTATTTCACCATCTAGTAGGTGCCTGAAGTTTCCTATCATTTCAGTTATGGTGGATTGTGGTGATTAGGTTATGCTTATCTTATTGCATTCTAGTCTTGATGCTTGTGTGCGTTCTTATGTTTACCTGGATTTCTTTTGGATATTATAATTTTTTTTCCCAGATTAGCACAGTAGCATCACTCACAACTAAAGAAGGATCAATTGGGTTGCTATTAGTTAAAATGCCTTGGAAGGGTAAAGGTTGTCAGGTTGAGGTGGAGGATATTGAGCTCGTGCTTGCCCCCTGTACAGTGGATAATTTTTCAGCTCGAGCCGAGAGTTGCAGTTCTGAACTTGATGGAAATGAAGGTTTTGTTAGAGACTTATGGAAGCGTAATCATGACTTGGAAGAAGTTGCTGCAAAATTGAATTCCAGGGATGTCCACGAAGGTGTTAAAACTATTGCAAAATGGTGAGGTGGTTTCTCACAAGCTTCCATGTAAAGGTTAAAAATTTAATAATTGCATTCAATCCATGTATGGAGAGAGATGAAAAGATATATGAGTATCGAAAAATGTTGGTACTTAGGATGTCAGGAATGGAATGTGGAACTTGTTTTTCTGATGATGTTGATCCAAATCCTGAAGCCAAAGTTGAGAGCTTGCTTGACATAAGCACATTGACGAACTTTGTCGAGTTTCAAGGAGCAGTTCTTGAACTTCTTCAAGCAGATGATGCTGACAATAAAACACGCTGTGCAAGTGTGTCTGGAACAATGCCTGGTGAATTATTTTCCTTATCCTATCAGTCAAGTGTTACAACTCCTATCATTGTTGGGGAAAAAGGTAGATTTTGTGGTACATTGAAATTAAGCATACCTTGGAGGGGTGGATCTTTGGACATAGGTAAAGTGGATGCAGATGTATTTACTGAACCTGTAGAATTATGATGTCAACCCAGTACAATTTTTTGGCTCATTGACTTATGGGAATACTATTAGAAGTGTGAAAGATGGGGATGGTTATATGCCTCAAAAGTCGATGGATCATGCTTACTGTTCATCTATACCTGTACATGGCGATATTTCAGTGAAGGAGGTGATTCCAGCTCATGATTTTTCAAATACTATCTTCTTTGACGCTGCCAGAATCGTTAAATGAAGCTTTGCTACCTGGTTCACGTTTTATATCAGACTGGGTGCCTTTTTCTGCTGGTAAAAGTAATAAAGTTGGAAATGATGAAGAACTTGATTTTGGGGCAAGGTTGGTATGTTTTTTGTGCTGTACATTTCCCTTTCCTTTTCAAAATACATTTGCACAGGAATTGGTGGGATCCTCTTTAAACATTTTAGTAACTTTTCTGGTTCTTTTCCAGTATGGACGTTTTTTGAGGGTTTTGATGGAATGAGAAGCTGTCAATCGGCTCTGGGGAACAGTGGGATGTGGAAGTGGACATGTTCTGTTTTCAGTGCCATTACTGCTGCATCCAGCCTTGCTTCTGGATCCTTGCACATCTTCAATGTTATGGCTACATTCATGTCACTGTAGTTCCATATTTTACACTGTACTTATTTGGATGTGAACTGCATTGCTGGCAACCACGAATAATTTGCTATCATGTCATTTGGTCTCAAACTGGGGAGAATGTAATTTTCAGCCTCTCACACGTGTAATGTGCATGATTTTTGGTGTCGAGTGGATTTAAGAAAATAAACCACAGTAAACTCACATAAAATTTGATATCTAAGCTCTATTGAGAAAAACGAACCTTGACCCAACACATAATCGATTAATGTTTTATTTCCTAATAATTTTAATTGTGTATTGAGTTTCTTCTGTGAAAGATGAAGTGAAAATAATTTGCATAAAGATAATTGTAACAAATTTTAAACTATAGGGTGTTTAGTGTTGCACATGCCTAATACAGCAGCACCTTTCATCTGTGCGATTTTTTTTATAGAAATTTAACTCTCTTTAAGTGAAAAAGTGGGGGATAAAGAGTTTACCATGTTTAACCATGCGCCTTTTACTAACATTGCAAAACTAACGGAACTCAGACATGAGTATAGTTAGTAAGGACTACAAGGAGAGTACAGAGGTTCGAATCCGAAATAACTCTCAAAAGTTAGGTTTTAATAAAAATGACTTTAAGGCATAAGAATATGCTTGGCATGATATGAATATGAAAGTTCAACACTTTACTACAAAGGTGCCTTGAAGCATGAGGTTAACATTCTCTTCGTGAAGTATATCCTCCCTCAAACTTAGTACTTCTGTTTTTATCTTTTGTAAAGTAAACAGTAGTTGTGATCATTATTATGTAACGAGTTTGGGGATTTCAACTTGCGACTTTTACCAACTGAAGATGCTATATTATGTATTTTGTGAAAATTAATCCTGATTGGATTTCTAATAAACTTGCATGCTAGATAAGCGTGTTGATGTGAACTATGGTTTCTACATTTCATTCTCCCCCCGTTCTTCATTTGACTACTTGGGTTAGGTCACATTCCTACAGACTTTGTGTGTGTATCTGAGTATTTTGTTTTAATCGGATTGTAATTGAGGCTTATGATTGTTGTTTTGGATTGAAACCCTTGTGTGCAGAACAGCTGCACGCTGAAACCAATCTTAAAGCAACTTTTGCGAGAATTTCTGTTTGCTTGTCCTTCCAAGATGAAATTCAGCAGTATCTTTGTGGCTCTGAGAGTGATAGAATTAATGCAGGCTCATATGTTCCTTATTTAAGCGCTAAATGTCAGCATATATGTCTTACTGTGCAGGTTATAACTTGAACAACGAATCTCTTTCGTCATATTTTTTTAAACTTGCACTGTAAATGTATTATTGATTATGTTCGATATCCCGCCAGACTAACCTGACACGTTGTAGTAAACAGGTATCTCCTTGGGAAACAAGGTTTGAGGGAACAATAAAGTACATTGAAATTTCTAGTTACTTAACCTACATCAATAACTGTTTGGACTCTGGATTGCTAGGGCAGAATGGCAAAGTTAAAGGCCAAAATTATTTGATCCAACATCTTCAAGCTGATGTTCAAAGTGTTCTCCCTCCATTTGTCTCGCCTGTTGAATGTTTAGAAAGGTTTAGTGGTTCAGTTGCTAAGGATTTTACATTTGATGATAAGGATATGTCACTCGTGGTCAGTTTAGTTTAAAATCAAGCTCATCAGATGTGAGTTTAATGCAGCCAACATTTTAGCTCGGTTTCCATCGTTTGTTTTGTGGTTGGATTTACCTTTCTTAAAGATGTTGCTAGAATTATCAAAGGAAGCTGGGAAGTAACAGCATGCATCTTATCCCAATGCCTCGAAAGAGCATTTCGGAACAACTCAGGTGGATCTTCAAAGAGCTTCTAGTCCTTGTGTTACTACCTTGTCTTCATAAGAGAGTTTGAGAGGCAATATATTGGTCCCAAATGCAAGGATTATCCTCTGTTTTCTTAACAAAGGTGGCAAAGATATTAGTGACTTTTCTTCCCAGGATCGGTTTATCTCTCTTGATTTTTCTTCTGCAATGAGTGGTGATAGGGAAATTATTCAAGACACTGATCCAAGGTCCTGTGCAAAGATACAAGCTTTGCATTTAAACGTCGGTAATCTTGACATTTTCATGATTACTCCTGCAATGGAGGTTTTTTTTTTTTTTTTTTGCATACTCCACTAATATGCTGAGGCCAAAATTTACCGCAGAGAAAATTTTGTCAATAACTAGCAGAACTAGTTCTTATTCTGTCATTTAGCTTCTTTTTGCAAGAGCGTCAAGTGACTGGTCCTTGAGTAGCTAAGAGAGCAAAATCCTTAGCTACTCTTGGGGAATCAAAAAGCTGTCAAGATTTTGTTGGTGAAGGTTATGAGTTTGTTTCTGTTTCTATGATTAAAGATCTGGAAGATTTTAAATCTCAAACTCTACAAGAAATGAAATTGACCTCTGCATCTTTCCTACATGTCCATCTATCAGCTGTCGCAATAAAACTGTGTCATTGTCAATATGAAAACTTGTCCAGTCTTTTATATAAGATGACAAAGGAAGAAACTTCCATATCTCAAATATCTTTCCTTCTGGTGTGTGATGCTCTAGAAATATTAATTAGCCCAGATGTAAAGGAGAACATCAAAAGCTCAATCCAGAGTGAACTTCCTGGGTCGTGGTATTGTCTAAGATTGCATGTTCTCAGAAGTTCACTTTGTTGTCCACTTCAAATGTTGGAGGTATTACAGGTGCCAATTTCTTTTGGCTAGCACATGATGAAGGTAAACTTTGGGGATCCATCACTGGTGCTCCTAGTCAAGAGTTTCTGTTGATATCTTGTAGCAACTCTTCAATGAAGCGTGGTGATGGAGGAGGTTCAAATGCATCGTCATCTTGGTTGGCCGGTTCTGATGCTGGATATTTCTGGGAGCCTGAGACCTCCCATGGTTTTAAATCAGTTACTGTCAGCAGTGGCACAGTTGCAGTAGGTGGTTGCTTGGATTGGATAGATGCAATGTCCTCTTTTTTCAATGTTGCGTGTGGTAAAAATGAACAAGCAGCGAAGTGTAGTCAGAAAAGGACATATATGTCTTGTGGAGATTCTTTTATTTTTAATCTGGTTGATGTTGGATTGAGCTATGAGCCATATGTGAAGAAATCAGTGGCCAAGAATGAAATTTTCAATTATGAGTTTGAAGTTTCAAATGTAAAAGAAGAGGCGAGTATGGAGCAAGTTGCTTGTCTCATGGCTGCATCTTTTTTGACTTCGTCAAATTCATGTTTCAGCATGGATTCGGAGGAAAAAGAGTACAGAATTAGGGTGGAAGATCTGGGGCTGCTGCTTCGAATAGTGTCAGGGACAGAGGATGTTGGGTGTAGTTACAATTCAGAACATCTTTGAAAGATTAAATATGTTAAAATTACCCAAGAGGCCTTGGTTGAAACAATTTTGAGAACCAATTCTAAGAATGGCTTTTTATGGGAGGTAGACTTCCCTAAATCTTACATCTACATGGAAACTTGTTCAGACACCACATCTAGTATCGTTTGATTGCTCAACTTCAAAAGCTGTTTGCCCTTGATATGGAGGAATCAATTGTGCACTTGGAGACCAGATGGAATAAAGTTCTACAGGAGCAAGAGAGAAAAGGTTTGAATAGCTTATTTTATGATTATACAGAAGCGTTGTCCTCTTGTGTACAGTCTTCAGATGTGGCTACACAATGGGAACCTGCACTTGTTGGGATAATGAGTGAGATATGTGAAGATGCGTTTCATGTAGATGAAAATCAAAAGTGCCAATATGATTGTTCTGAGCCACAATTTCGTGATTTACTTAATGAAAACTGTCCTGGAGAAGGGGAAAGCTTTAGTATTGGCAGTCATGATATTCTCTCCCCTGGTCTATCCTTTGATGGTTTTGTGCCTGTAGTAGGATTGGAGAGTAGTCAAATATCCTCTTTGCAGGAGGACAACATACTAGAGTTTATAGAAGGGTATTGTTTACCTGAGTTACGACCTCTATTGGAACTAACTAGTGCCAGAACACCATTAAATGATTTTCATATATGCAATTCTAGTAATGTCATTAGAGATCTAGAATGCGAAAACAGTGGGTGGTATAAAGATACCTCTTTCAAAATTGTAGAAGATCATATATCAGAGAAGGGGAAAGGCAATGGTACTTGCATGAACAAGTTTTATTCTACTGATAGTGACTGTAAAAAGGCCAGTGGGTTCATGGGGCCTATTGGATGTGTATTTCTTAAAAACATTGATGTACGATGGAGAATGTATGCCGGTATTGATTGGCGTAAGTGCCAGGATAGTTGTCAAGAATCTGCAATTAATAGTGGAAGGGATACAAACACATGGCTAGAACTTTCATTGTCTGGGATGGAAATTCAATATGAGATGTTTGTTGGTGTGTGTTGTGGTGCATGTAGCAATAGTGGCAAACACTAATGTTTAGTGGAACAAGAAATAACAAACAATAATATTAGTGAAGCCGTAAGACATGAATGTGCAGCAGCTAGGGTTAGGTTTTAGTTTTCGTTTTCCTTCGTATACATAGACTAAGACTCTTGTACAGAAAAAGAACATAAATGATATGAAATATACATGATAATTATCAGAGAAACATAATATTTGTCAATATTTTCTGTTGGTGGAGCACGTGTCTCCAAGCTTTTTCTTTCAGTTCAAGATTTTCATCTGTATGATAGCCTCATAGGAGTAGAGATGCTCCTTGGACTGTGGTAATTTTTGGTGTGATATTTTTCAATATTTTCTTATAAAGTTCCTTTTATAATCAATATTTTCGTATTTTAATCACCTGATAAAATCTAATATTTTAATAATAAAATCATTAAAATAGTATTTTTTTTCTTAATTCACTCATTTTTTTTACAATGAGTCTAGATCACATCACTTCTAATGCAAAAAAATCAAATGATATCAATAATATAATGTACCAATCTCGTTATCTATCTCCCTAACTTTAGCATGATAATTAGTGTATTTTCTCCTCTTCTTGTAATGGCTCTACTTCAATGTATAATGGCATAAGAAACAATAATTATTTATAGTTGTCTCAATATCACAAAATTTATTTAAATATATAAAATATTTAAGTCTTAAGTAATTATACTGATGACTCTATAAAGTAGAGTTATTAGCGTACTTTTTACTTAATATTTACTTGTTTTATTTAATAAATAGTATTTTTATGACAAAAAAAATATTAAAATATAAACTTTTTAGTAAAAAGGGATGAGAGAGATGACTGGGCAAGCCATGTAGATGCCACGCGAACAGTGACAGCAAATCACGTTATGTCGCATGTGAATGAACCACGTGCCAGGTGTCAGCACGACGTTCAATCTAAGTTTGGAGCTTGGTCAACCCACCTTGTCACGTGTCATAAATTGATTACTCGTCGTTTTCCACTCACCTTGTCACGCCACTCCGCGTGGCATTGACTCAACGAGTGTTGACTCTGATCTTTCTTCCCTGCCACATGTCGCTCTTTGATTTGCTCAGTAAATTTCCCCTACCACGTGTCACACTATGATTGACTAACGTTGTCAGTTTTGTTTGTTTTGATCGTAACTCTTGATTTGAAGCTAATCTGATGGTCTAGATCACACTTGAGCAATATTTAAGCCCTTAATCACTCCATAAACCCTAAGTGGCCTCCATTAGCATAATTTTGGTCAATTTTTGAAGTTAAAAATAAAGAAAAATTAAAGAAAGGACACAATTTTGGTGAAGATTCAAGAGAAAATTAATTCTACAATTCAAGAGATTAATTGTATTTCTTCTTCAACTATTTTCTTTATTAATTTTTATGTTTTTCTTTATGAAAAATATGAGTTTTTTGAACAAAATTATGTATAATTAATTTATTAATCTAAGGATCTTATGAACCCAATTTTCACCATGTGATGATAATATTTTACCCTAATTATAATTTAAATTTAATTATATTATTTAATCTGATTTGTATGTTATTAATTGTTTGGCCAATAATTTATCTATAGAGACAATTAAATATATTTGAGAGAATTATTTAATTGTTTGTCTTGATTAAATAATATACATAATTTCTAGGTAGAGATGTATGATTTCTTATGTATGTGATCCATAATTGATGAACTTAATGAGTAATATGTAATTTAATTGGCATGAGAGTATGATTAAATTAATTATTATATGATGTGTAGCTTACTTGAGAGAGAAATATATGCTAGGTTAGACTCAATTGATTATTTAATTAATTGATAATTATATTGAGAAGATTTTAGTAATTCACATGTTTAGAAAATTGGGGGATTATGTATTCTTAGATATTTTCTCATATATATTTTTAATTACCAAAATCTGATTTAATTAATTATTTCTATTTATTTTTAGTTATTTTAATTTTGCTTCCTTAAAATATAAAAACACAAAAAAATTGATTTTTTATTTTTTATAGTTTTAAAAATTAGTTTCTATTAAAATAGTATCTGTGGGAATTATATTTTTTTATCATTATATTATTTATTACGATATGTATACTTGCATATTAATTGTATACACTTAGTGTGTGACGATCATATAATCTCTATTTTTTTATTAAATAATATTTAAGAATAAAAGAAATTAAACTAAGATGTTACTTGAAAAAAAATGTTAAATCTTTATTAATTATATTGGAAAGAAAATATTCATCTCTTTTACAAAAATAAAATATTTTATTAATGTTCAAATAAGTACACAAGAAAAAGAAATCCTAAATGATGACATCACTAGCGTTATGTTTTAGGAAGAAATAATATAAAATCTTACACATAATAACACTTTAAAGCATACAAAAGCAACTTTTTTGATATATTAAAAATATAGAAAACAATCAAAAGAAAATACACCAATAATTATAAACTAAAATTTAAGTCTTGATGAGAAAAAAAAGGATTCAATTTTGATATGTTTGAATGTTGTTGTAGCTCATCGTATCAATTTGAGATTTCTCATATAACTTATTCAAAAAAAATAAAATAAAAAATCTCACACATTGATGGCATAATGATGTGCACAAAATCTATAAAAAAATAAAGATGTAGTTTAGAGAGAGTCTCCCACTGAAGAGCTCCCTTGGATAGGAGAAATATATCTTATGAAGAGGTGATTAAGGAAAAAGAAGAAGATGTGAAGAAGAAAAGAAAAAAGTGAAAGGTGGTTGTTGTTGAAAAAGTTTTAGAGTTTTTTTTAAAGATAATAATTTTTTTAGAGAAAGATTGTGCTTAAACTATAAGCTATAATTTTGTTTAATATTCACTCTATTTGATTCAATGGATGTGATAACATCTAGGTCATTAAATTTGTGTCTTTAAGATGTTTTAATTTCTAAAATTTTAACTCTTAAAACTTTAATTCATAAATTTTATTAAGATAGAATACTGTAATTCTTAAATTTAAATTTAGATTAAAATATTTAACTTTAATAAAATTTAGAGATTAAAATATTATAAAAATATAAATTTAAAAAATTATTTTTTCATAACATCTTAAATATTTAAAATATAGGGTATTAAAATAGAATAAAGGGTAGTAGAATGATACTAAATATATCAAAAGTATACAAAAATCAATTATCTATCTATCAAAATATTATAAATCTATTAATTATTAAAAAATATATTAAAATGATTAAAATTAAAAAAAATTAATTTATATCATGTGAGAGAAATGTTGCATTTTTAACATAAGCAATAAGGTCATTTTAATATCAACATTCAATCCTTACTACTCGTTTTGCCTTCAATGGCTTACCAATGTGTTTTTCCACCCATATTCAAGCGAAGAAGATAAAGAGGAGTACTGTGTTGTTTTCGTTTCCAAAAGACCATCGTCTTCTTCCTCTTCAAACTCTATCCAACATTAATAATGCTAAAAAATGAAAGATTAGAATATTAAGGATCAATATTTAGGTACTTAAAGTTGCATCTTTTCAATTATTAGTGTTCATTTTTCTTAATTATTAATTTTTTGGGTCAAATTTTATTATCCTTATTATTAATTTGCTTATATTATTTGATTTCTTTGAAAATTAGTAAATTGGAACTTTAAGGAGATTTTCATTATAAAAATAAATTTATTGTAATAGTTAAAAATACACTCCCTCTTTCTCATAATATAAATATGATATATTTTTTAATTTTTATGAGTAGCTAATAAATTTGTAATACCTTAGAATTTTTATATTTTTAATATAATTAATGTTAAAACTCTATAAAGCAAATTGGCCGTACATACTTTTTAATAAATGTACTTAAAAAATTTATATTGATATTTCACCCACAAATAACTCTCAACCTACCAATTATCATTGAAAAGGACGCTTGCTACAGTTGTAACACGTAAGCCGACTTTTGTCCACAAACCTTACCAACCTTTATTTATTTTATTTTTCTTTTCCTTACCCATATCGATGTAAACAGTATAATTCGCTTATTTTTAAATTTTAAATGATAAAAATTATTTTAAATATGCTATGTTCAAATTAAAATTTAAACATTTAACCTAAAATTAATAAACATAATATAATTTTGAACCAACTGATTTAAGTTTAAAAAGTAAGTAAAAGTTGACGTTTTACTTCTAAAAATCTAATATTATATATATGGTTTCAAATTATTTGTTTGAAATATACTAAGTTTTTTTATATTAAAAATTAAGATATTATAAAAAATAATATTAATAAAAATAAAATAACATTTAATATGATGTAATAAGATAACATTTGATATTAAATAATTTAAAATAATCGTAATTTAATTTGAATGATATCTATTATAAATAATGTGTCTTTTTTTATCGTGAAAATATTTTTATAATTATAAATTTTAAAAATATTATTTTTATTATTATCTAAAAAATTATTTCTATAAAAAAAATTAATTTTGTGATCAATAACGTTATAATTTTTTATTTCTTCTAATTCTATGAAATTTAAGCTAGAAAAAATATCTACTACTTACATTAGGCATATGTTCATAAATAACGTATTAATATTATATTTGATATTAAATTAATTGTAACTCTACGTACCAATTAAAGTAAATTGTATTAACTACCATATGGCGGATATCAACATTCGAACAAAAAGCTCCAAACTATTGAATCTCACCAACACTGAACCGGTCTTGTTGGGCGGTTTAGCTCAACCATCAACATACCGGTTCAAACCAAACCGCTAATACCGATATATACTCTGTTATTTCCTCTTTCCCATTTAAGATCGCTTGAAAGTTCAAAACTTCATCAACTTTTTTAGTAGAAATTAAGCCAAATAAAGAAAAATCAAAGAAATGGAAACCAATGGAGAAGAACAACAACACCACCAAGCAGGTGGACACCAAGATATTGGCCACAAAAGCCTTTTGCAAAGTGATGATCTTTATCAGGTTTTTAATTTTTTTTAAAAATTAAAAATTAAATATAATTTTTTAATTATTTCAACTTCTTTTAATCTCTTTTACTGATTTTTTAAATTTAAATTGGGGATTTTTGTTTTTTTTTTGTTTTTGTTTTTAGTATATTTTAGAAACCAGTGTTTACCCAAGAGAGCCTGAACCCTTGAAAGAGCTCAGAGAAATAACATCTAAGCATCCATGGTTGGTTTTCTTATTGATTTTTTTTTTATTCATTGAATCCTTTATAAATATACACGAAAAAAATTAAAATATTCTTTTTTCTTTCTTATTATTATATGAAAACAGGAGCGTTATGTCCACTTCAGCTGATGAAGGGCAATTTCTAAATATGCTTCTTAAGCTTATTAATGCTAAGAACACTATGGAGATTGGTGTTTACACTGGCTATTCACTTCTTGCTACTGCTTTGGCTATTCCAGATGATGGAAAAGTTTGATTTTTATTTTTAAATTATAAATTAATTAATAATTAATAATTAAAATTTAAAATAAATAAATAATTTTTTATTTTTATTTTTTTGTGTGTGATTATATTACAGATTTTAGCTATGGACATAAGCAGAGAAACTTATGAATTAGGTCTGCCTGTAATTGAAAAGGCTGGTGTTGCTCACAAAGTTGACTTCAGAGAAGGCCCTGCTTTTCCTGTTCTTGACCAACTCATTGCAGATGTATATTTCCTTTTTTTTCATTGTTTTTTCTTATGGTTTTATTCTTTTTAATATAAAATACAATTATTATCATGGTTCTTTCCTCCAAAGGAAGGAATATCTCAGTTTAATTAAGGATAATATTATATTAAAATTTATAAAAATTATATTTACTCTCATCAATAATTGCATTTTTTAACTGGAGTAAAATTGTTCTTAAACAAGGAAATTTTCCCAAAAATATTATATAAACTTTAACAAAATATTTTTTGATTCTTCGTTAATAAATTTGTAATATTGGAAAAAGCAATAATAAAATATCAGTATCATTTTTTCTTATTGTTTTGTTTTTTTGAAATTACACAAAAACTACACCTAAAATTTATAACAACAATGATACATAATAATATTAAAATCATTTCTTTATATTATAAATTATGATATAATCATAAAGGAAGTTATTAGTTAAATTATTAGGATGTACTTTTTAAAGTATAATTAAAATCTTATATTAGTTATGGTTACGGGTTTTTTTTTTGTTTTGAATTAAAATGTTAATAAGTTGACATATTTAGGTTTATTAAATCAAAAATCAATATTAATAAATATTGATTATATAACATTCTATCGATCTACTTAGGACGGTTTGATAAATTGAGTTTGTGATCTAGATTTACTTAATTTTTAATGAATTTAAATAATTTTATTTTATATTGATGTTAATTAATAATTTATTTAATAGTATTTATATTATAATTTTGTATCAATTTTCAAGTGGAGAAGATATTTTGAAAATTAGTATATCGTTGACAATAAAAAATAATTTAAATTTTTTATTAGTTATAGTAATTTTTTTAAAAATAAATATAAGAGAAGAATAATATCATTATTTTACATTTTCAAATAACATAAAAATTTAATTAAAATTAGATAATTATATACATATGATATATATACTATAAATAAATAAAATTAAATATTAAATGTGTATTACATTTAGATCAATTTAATTAAGTATCAGTTTAAAATTTTAAAATTTTAATTGATCCAACAACATAAGTATGAGTTAAAAATTAAAAATATATAAGTTAAATATTTATTTAATTATATATTTTTAATTCGTATATTTTAAAATTATATAAATTAAAAATGACATTAGATAATAATGTTACATTAATTTTGATAAAAATGCACAAAAATCTACAATTTTTTTAGTAAGTTACTAGAAGTTCAATAAATATTAAAAAAGACACCATAAATTTAAAACATTTAAAATTATTAAAGAAAGATAACTCGAGATAGGTAGTTTTAACAAAGATAATATTATTTTTTAATTTACATTCAATGATAATTAATTAAAAAATAAAAATACCTAAAGTCATTTATATTTTTTTTTTTGGAGAAACAGAGTCACCATCTCAACTCTTCTATCATGAGTCTCAATTTCTATTGTTAGTTATGCAATGAGTTTTTTATACATCAAAATGATATTAGTTTTTTAAATAACTCACTTAAAATTTCTTTAAAATTTTTAAACTTTATTGTACTTTTTAATAATGATTTAATTTTTAATATTTTACCTAAAAAAAATTTATACCTTTTTATAAAAGTTATTGAGTCATTATTATCTTTTCTCTATCCCTTTTGTGTTTATGCATCTATGTGACCAGTTTCTATTCTCTTGTGGAGCACAGAAGAAGAACCATGGAGCATATGACTTCGTTTTCGTAGACGCCGACAAGGACAACTACATAAATTACCACGAGAGGATCGTAGACTTAGTGAAGGTAGGTGGAGTAATTGGGTATGACAACACCCTATGGAATGGCTCTGTGGCTGCACCACCTGATGCGCCTATGCCCAAATACGTCAGGTATTACAGAGATTTCGTGATTGAGTTCAACAAAGCTCTCGCTGCTGACCCTAGGATTGAGATCTGCATGCTCCCTGTTGGTGATGGCATCACTATCTGCCGTCGGATTAATTGAGTACCATAATAGCTTATGCACTGTACTTCATCTCTTACTTTTTTCACCATCTGCCGTCGGATTAATTGAGTACCATAATAGCTTATGCACTGTACTTCATCTCTTACTTTCCTTTTTCTATCTACTTTATTTTATATCTTACTATTTTGTTTTCACCCATGTTCATGGGCTGGGCTCATGGCATTGTATGCTTACCAATATTAATTAATAATTAATGATGTGCTGTTATATAGCTTCTTCTTTTTTATTTTTTTATTTTATTTTAACCTATTGTTTTAAATTATGAAAAAAATAACAAAATAATATTATAATTATAAAGATAATATTTACTATATTATATATATATATATATATATATATATATTATAAAAGATATGAGATATTATTTCTCATCAATATTATATAATTATTAAAATTTATTTAATATTATTAAAATATTATTATTATTTGAATTTGGATTAGTATATTTTAAGATATCTATGCAAGGTAGAGGATTTTGGCGTTGATGTACCATATTGATCTATATTTATAATAAGACAATTATAATCTGACATGTATTTATTTCGCTTTCTCCAAGTTTTGAATCCCGTGTTTAACCCTTAAGATTTTATTAGGGAATAACTTGGTACTATCTGTTGGTGTACGTTGTGGTGCATGATGCAATAGTGACAGATATCAATGTTTAGTGGAACAAGAAATGACAGACAATAATCTTAGTGGAGTCGTAAAATATAGGCGTGTATTAGCTTCCATATGTACAACTATTGTTAGGGTTAGGTTTTAGTTTTCGTTTTTCTTAGTATACATAGACTAATACTCTTGTATAGAAACAGAACAGAATATACATGAATAGATTGATAATTACCAGATTTCACAATATTTGTCATGGTATCAGAGCAATTTATTGTTGATTAATGGAATTATCTGCTACGCTGATTTCTATTCTCCTACCATCTGATTTCTGATTTTTGATTTCTGTGGTGGCTATTCTGGTTTACACTTACTCTCTGATTTTTTATTTTTGATTTCTGGTGTGGCCATTATGGTTTACATTTTCCTCGACACTGGTTCGATCTGGGGTGGTCGTTCTGGTTTACTCGTTGAAACCGTACCGTTCTAACTGGTTGGGTCCAACGCTGGTTTCTTGTTGGTGTGGCCAGTTCCACCATCGTTTTCTTTTCCGAAAAAGAAACAGGATACAACGATAAACGACACTGAGGTCGCATTCTTTGTATATGTGTTTGGGGTCACATATTACTCGTTGGTCGTGGAGCTATCACAGTCTCTCTACGTCGTCGTGGGTAGTCACACCGTTCTCTTGCCTTGGTGAAACTTGAAACGTAGCGACATATAGTGTCGTCTCCTCAATAAAATTTTGTTGTGTTTGGTCTGTACGTGTGGTTAGTTGGAGCCGTAGATCTATCTGCTCGTTGGGTTGTAGCAATCTCTCTATGTACCAGTCTAGCCGCCGTCGTGGGTAACCGTATTATTCTTCTAAGCTCAGAGAAACTTGGAACGAGAAGGAAAGCGCTACAGAGGGCTGCGCGAATAGAAAAAAAATGAATTAGGGTTACAAAATATTCTATATATACTTGGCTGGTGTATGAAGTGTAAAAAAAAGGAAAAAAAGGAAGGAATTTTTTTTATAGATTTCATGGCAGAATCTAGAGATTTAACCACCAATTTCATATTGAATGATATGACTACAAAAATGACTGAAGTTCTAACTAGAGCTCAGGTGGTGGAGATGTATATCTCTGGCAAGGAAAAATTGGGATATATTAATGGGGATTTTCCTCAACCTGTTAAAACTGACCCCTCATTCAGGAGATGACGCACTAAAAATTCCATTGTCAAGGGATGGTTGATCAATTCGATGGACTCCTCCTTGATTGCAAATTTTATCTGATTCCTAACTGCAAAACAGGTTTGGGATTCTACTGTTACAACCTACTTTGATGGGACAGACACGTCTCAAGTGTATGATCTCTACCTTCGAGTTACTCGTATGAAGCAGGAAGGTGGATCCATTGAAAAATAATACAATGACCTTCAAGGGTTGTGGCGAGAAATTGATTTTCGTCATCCTAACCCAATGGACTGTGCGACTGACATACAAAAATACAACTCCATCGTACAGGAAGATCGAGTGTATACCTTCCTCGATGGACTTGATGACCGACTAGATAAAACTCAAAGTGATGTGCTTCAAATCAAACCATTCCCTATGGTGGAATAGGCCTATGGATTCGTCCGTAGAAAAGAGGTCAGGCAAACCGTGATGATCAGGGGTAGAGATACGACTCCCGAAGTAGTTATGGCTTTCAAAGGGATCAAGGGACACCATAGTCCGATGAAACCAAAACCAGGAACTCTTTCTTTAGGTAGCAAGAAATCCATGGGAAATCCACCTTCTGTTGATATAAAGTGTGCCCATTGCGGAAACTCCAAACACACCCGTGAAAACTGCTTCAAGCTACATGGGTATCCAGATTGGTGGAATGATCTTCAAGCACAAAAGAAATGAGAAACCACTGGAAGAGCTACTGTGGCTACCAATAATGGATCATTATCCCTTATTCCTCAGGTCGAATCTTCCCAGGATCTAGGTACTTCAAGTAAAGCATTTCACATCTCTACTCGTAGTGATAATGAGGATTGGATTCTCGATTCTGGAGCTATAAATCATATGACCTTATACCCAAAATATCTATCCAATACAACTCAGCCGAGACAGAGCCGTGTTGCCAATGCCAATGGGGTCACTTATCCAGTTATAGGGGCTAGAACAGTGACTTAATCTCCTTCATTATCATTATCTAATACATTACTTGTACCCTCTCTTTCAAACAGACTAATGTCTGTAAGTCAAGTTACTTCAGATTTTAACTGTGTAGTATTAATGTATTCTACCTTTTGTCTCCTTCAGGATATTCTCACCAAGGAAATCATTGGGCGTGGTACTAAGAGAGAAGGCTTATATTACGTGGATGCCCTTAGTTCAGGAAGAGCCAATCACATGCAACACAGAGTTAGTAACAAGGAGCGAAAAATTTGGTTATGTCATCGTCGATTTGGGCATGCATCATTTGGGTATTTAAAGCACCTACTCCCTAGTTTATTTTCAAATTTCACACACTCGGATTTCAAATGTGATACTTGTATCTTAGAAAAAAGTCATAGGGCATCTTATCCTATGAGCATGCATAAAAGTGGGACTCTTTTTGCTTTAGAACATTCTAATGTTTGGGGACCTTTCCCGGTCACTACGTCATCGGGTCATCGTTGGTTTGTAATTTTTGTTGATGATTGTACACGAATGACATGGATTTACCTTCTCAAATATAAAGATGAAGTATTTTATACGTTTCACTTGTTTCACACCATGATTCAGACACAATTTTTTGAAAAAATTAAGATCCATAGGTCTGATAATGGATGGGAGTATGTTAATCAACAATTTCGGACATATTTGGACAACCATGGTATTCTCCATGAAACCTCATGTTCACAAACCCAACAACAGAATGAGACTGCGGAGAGGAAGAATAGGCACATTTTAGAAATTGCTCGGGCCTTACTAATCGGTGCACATATGCCTAGTAGATACTGGAGTGATATTGTTACTACAACTGTGTATCTACTGAACCGTATGCCCATAAAAACCTTACAATTTCAGACTCTATTAAACGTGTTGTCTGATCATGTTCCCTTGCCTACTATTTTGATGCTTCTGCCCCAAATTTTTGGATGTGTTGCTTTTGTCCACCTCCATAAAAATCAACGAACTAAGTTGGATCCATGTGTTGTCGGATGTGTATTCTTGGGGTATGACGTACAAAAAAAGGGATACCGATGCTACGATCCTATTACTAAAAGAACCTACATTACCATGGATGTCACCTTCCTAGAATCTGAATGGTTTTCCCATCATCAATATCCAATTACCCTCTTCAGAGGGAGAGTTACGATGAAGAACGAAATTGGCTTGATGTTGAAATGTTAGACATTAGTAACAATCCGAGATACTTAGATAATGCCAACGATATGGATGAGCCAGTACCTAGAACCAAACTTGAACTTCTAAGAACTGAATCTGAACTGAATCTGAACTAGTGACTGAATCTCCAGAAGATGCAGTGGTTGATGCACCCCTCCACTCTCTAGTACCCAATGATCCTCCTGTTGAGAATACTCTTGAGGTAAGCTATCCTATCACACCTTTATAAGCTAGTGTTATAGATACACCCGTTGGTTATGTTCTACCTTTCAGACACAATTGAGGCAAACCTATGAATCGATACTCTCCAGATAGAGAAGAACGACAATCCAAGTATCAAATATCCAATTATGTATCTACTCAAGGGTTATCAGAACCTGTAAGGGCGTTTTCACAAACACTCTGCTCATATTGAATTCCAAGTAGCATTGAAGAAGCCCTATCTGTTCCATACTGGGCTCAAGCTATAAAAGAAGAATTTGAGACATTGTAGAAGAATAACACATGGGTGTTGAGCGAGCTACCTCAAGGGAGGAATATGGTAGGATGCAAGTGGATTTTCTCCATTAAGTATAAAGTATATGATCAGTTAATCGATACAAGGCGAGGCTAGTAGCAAAAAGGTATACACAGGAACACGGTATAGATTATCAGGAAACCTTCTCACTTGTGGCTAAACTAAAAACTGTTATAGTTTTGTTATCTTTTGCAGCAAATTTAGATTGGCCATTGCACCAACTTGACGTAAAGAATGTCTTCCTTCATGGTGACCTTGAAGAAGAGATTTACATTGATATCCCACCAGGATATATTGTTACATCAGGAAAAGAAACTGCATGTAGATTACAACGAGCATTGTATGGACTAAAACAATCACATCGAGCATGGTTTGACAGGTTGAGTTCAGGAATGAGGAAATATGGGTTTCAACAAAGCAACTCTAACCACACTTTTTTTCCTAAAACATCGATTGGGAAAAATAACAACCCTTATAGTCTATGTAAACAACATGATCATTACAGGAGATGATAAAGAAGAAATATCTAGGCTTTAAGAACAACTGTCAAATGAGTTTGAAATGAAGAACTTGGGAGGGTTCAAATACTTTTTAGGCATTGAGGTAACAAGATCAAAACAAGGTATATGTCTTTCCCAAAGGAAATATACTCTAGAACTACTGGTAGAGGCAGGATTACTAGATTGTAAACCTATCGATATTCCGATGGTCCAAAATCATAAACTTGGAGAATATGTGGACCAAGTACCAGTAGATAAACAGAGATATCAACGGTTAATGGGTAAACTCATATATTTATCTCATACTCGACCTGATATTGCTTATGACGTGAGTATCGTGAGTCAGTTCATGCACTGTCCAAGTGAAGACCATATGGATGCCGTCATGCGAATACTTCATTATTTAAAATCCTCCCTTGAGAAAGGACTTATGTTTTCAAAAAATGGTCAATTGGAAATCGTTGGATATACAGATTCAGACTGGGTAAGGAATATCAAGGATAGGAAATCTACTGTTGTGTACTTTACTTTTGTAGAGGGCAATAGAGGAGTAATAAGCAAAAGGTAGTTGCTTTATCTAGTGTTGAAGCTGAATTTTGAGGAATGGTCAAGGGAATATGTGATTGGTGAGAAGCTTATTGGAAATTTGGTATGGGAACCACTCACGCTAACATTAGAAACTGTGAAAATAGAGTAGGGGCTCATAAGTAAAGTACATTGGGGTAGTATACTAAGGAGGGTAGCATAAGACCGAGTTTGTACTTAAACATTTGATTTTCATAGTAGAAAGCTAGGTGGTCCGGTGGATCGGTGGTTTTCCTTTTAAGTCATGGTTGTGGCCTAGGTTATTTTCACTTAAAAATATCTTGTGTTATTATTTTATTTTTGACTTTATTCTTACCAGCGATTACATGCTTGTCCACTTTGTTTAGGTTATTAAGTTATAAATTGATACAAATTAAAAATAATTTATTCACCTCTCTAGGTTAATTAGGTCCATATCTTACAAGCTTTCAATTGGTATCAAAGCAAACACTAGACACATTTAGTGAGTTTGATCCATAGAGACACACATTCTTACTTATTGACCAAATGAAAGAAGGTGGGTTATCTGTTAGACCCTCACTCTTTGATGGGTATAATTACCCTTACTGGAAGGCTTGTATGCTAGCCTTTCTCAGACAAGATGAAAAAGTCTAGGATGTTATTCTTGATGGTTGGGAACCATCTTTGGTAACGAAAGATGTTGTAACAATCATAAAGTCAAGAAGAAACTGGACCACAGAAGAACGTACCCTTAGTGGGGCAAACTAAAAAGGTCTAAGCTCAATATTTACTATTGTATCGATGGATGATTTTCATCGCATATTCGAATGTGTGACTGCTAAAGATGCACGAAATGCACTTGTTCTTTCTCATAAGGGAACTTCCCAAGTGAAACAAACAAAATTGAGATTGATAACATCTCAGTTTGATTCTATCAAAATGAGAAACACTGAAACTTTTGGTCAATTCTATGCTCGCTTTTGTGACATCACTAATGCTTGTTCTAACTTTGGTGAGAAAATTCTACAACATATACAAGTACGCAAACTCCTAAGCTTCTTAACAGCAGACTATAAGATGAAAGTTACGGCGATAGAGGAAAGCAAGAATGTGAACACACTAAACATTGATGAACTTATCGGGTTAATCAAAACCTATAATCTTTATCTTGATCGTCTCAAGAAAAATCAAGGATATGACATTCAAAAGCTCCAAAACGGACATCTCTGATAGTACTAAGGATATGAATGATGAGGTATTGGTATCACTAGCTCGAAAATTGAATAAGTTCCTATAAAAGAAGGGTCAACAGAATAATCAATCTAATAAGGGACAATCTAGTTATTCGAGGGATCGAAAGTCAAGGGAAATCAAGCCTTTTAGTTCTGATGGTAAGAAAACTAAGCTCACTAGTCCTCAATGCTATATTTGTGGGGGCTTTGGTCATATTTCTATAGATTGTGCATAAAATAAAAAGAAATTTGAAAAAACATTTAATACTACACTCAGTGACACGGAAAATGAGTAGGATAATGCTAGTAACTCATAAGATGATGACACTAACTATCGTACCTTCACTGCAACTACCAAAGCACATCACAATGATTCTGACTTTAGCTCGGATGTAGAAAATGAGGAAGTAAACTCTTCTTTCTTATTGTCTAAGTTTTATGTATCAAGTTATGAGGAACTATTTATGGATTTTCTAGGTGCTAGGGAAGAGAGGGATAAACTACGTGTGGAAGTAACTAAACTTAATGATATCATCAATGTTCACAAAACAAATTCATCTAGCCTAAAGAAAAATAAAAATGAATTGTCTGAAAATATTAATGCCTTGAATCTGAGACTTTTAGAAACCACTGAGGAAAATAAAAAAGAATAGGCAAGAACTTAGTATTACTAAAGAGACGGTGGAGAATTTGATTAGAGGTGCTGAAAAATTAACCAAAGTCCTAGACTATGGAAAGCTACATGGAGATAAGAGAGGTCTTGGATACATAGATGAATAGTCAACACCTTTAGCATCAAAGACCACATTTTTAAGGTCCTTAAACTCTACTCCTATTGTTACTACTTATGCACAAAAAACTATTGCACATGTGGTAGAAAATGTTGTTAAATTTGTGCATGTTTATCATCATTGTGGTAGGAAAGGTCACATAAGACCAAAATGTAGATATTTGATGAATGCTTTTGAACTTAATTAATCATTCTTTCCATGCTTCACATAGTAAGACTCATAAGCATCATTCATCTATGCATGCTACATCATATTCAAGAATGAATAGAAATTATAATAACTTGTTCATAAATTCTACAAGGAAGTATGGAGTCTTATGTTCAAATAGGCAAGCAAAATTCAATACTTTTAATGCTATGACTCATTATCATCATCCTACTATGCATACTCATATGAATGTCTTTTATTATTTCATCTAGGTGTTTTTGTTAGAATGCTTAAATGATCCTAGGTGAGCAATCTTTATTGTCTTTATTTTATTTATTAGTTAGACTAAAACAAAGAGATAGAGAAGTAGGATCCTTATTTGGCCAACACGGTATTGAAGTTATTTAATACGTAATACATAACCTTATTCTTAGTGACTTAACTCATTTTGATATTTATTGTATAAATGATTCTACAATTTTGATTGATGCACACATATATTTTTGTACATGTGATGATCGATGTTGACATAAACTTATTCACACATTCACGAATAAACATATATGTTCTTCTTGAAGTTTATGAATTTTATTAAAAAACTCTAGGACTTTAACTAATCTTAACTATAAAATTGTGTTGAGTTCTATTTCTTACTTTCTAAAAGTTCATCATATGGAGACACCTAGTATTAAGAGAGCTACCTACTGTGATGTGTGAAGCTAATGTAGTGAGCGGAAAGGGCTACCTCACAACTAATGTGAAATTCATTATGTTAGGTTTATGACTCGTACAAAAAAATGAAAGATTGTGCAAAAAACTACTGTTTACAAAACTTGTACTTGGTTTCTTCTTTACTCTCACCATCGAGAGAATTGAATTTAAAAATTAACCTAGACAAATGATCACCTATTAAGTTTTCACTACCTTTTTTATATTTGATCTCTAAGTAAAATTCTTTTAAGAGTAAAACATACCTTGTTAATCTTGGCTTAGCATTAGTTTTACTTAATAGATATCTCAAAGTAGCATGATAAGAATGCATAATTATCTTAGAACGTACTACTAAATAAGACCAAAATTTATCTAATGAAAATATAATAGCTAAATTTTTTTTTTCATGGTGGAATAATTAATTTGGGAGTCATTAGGTGTTCTACTAGCGTAATATATGACATGCAAATGCTTATCTACTCTTTGTTCCAAAATTGTTCCTATAACATAATCAGAAACATCACACATTATTTCAAAAGGAAGAAACCAATTTCGTGCCATAATGATAGGGACAAATGTTAATTTAACTTTCAAAGTATTAAAGGCGATAAAGAAATCATTGTTAAAATCAAAATAAACATATTTTGACAACATGTTACATAAACGACTTATTTTAGAAAAATCTTTAATAAATCGTCTATAGAAACATGTTTGTCCTAAGAAGCTTATAATCCTTTCAACAAATGAAAAAGGTGATAGTTTAGCATTCAATTCAATTTTTGTCTTATCAACTTTAATTCTTTTGTTAGAAATTACATGTCCTAAACAATCCCTTGTTGTACCACAAAATAAGTTTTTCCCAACTATTTGTTAGGTTACATTCAATGCAACATTCTAAAACTAAAGTCAATTTATGCAAATAATCATTAAATGAGGTTCTAAAAATAGTAAAATCATCCATAAATATCTCAATGAATTTTTTCACTGTGCCTGAGAAGATTGACATCATATATCTCTAAAACGTAGTGGGGATATTACATAACTTGAATGACATCTTTGTGAAAGCAAATGTCCCAAAAGGATATGTAATAGTGGTCTTTTTTGATCTTCTGGTGCAATAGGTACCTAATAATAACTCGAAAGAGCATCCAAAAAATTGAAAAATTCATGTTCAACTAGTTTTCCTAAAATCTTATCAATGAATAAAAGAGGAAAGACATCATTTTTGGTGTACAAATTTAGTTTCCTAAAATCTATACATATCTTCCATATAGTGATTGTTCTAATATGCACTAATTCATTCTTATCATTCTTGACAACTGTTATTCTAGATTTCTCCGATAACCAGACTTCCTACTTCTAAGAGTTTTAGAATTTTCTTTTTAAGAACTTCTTGCACGATTGAGTTTAGTCTTATTTGTGCTTAGGCCTCTTTAATAGGTTTAACATCATCCTCTAGATTGATTTCATGCATACACATAACTGAACTAATGCCTCTAATATCTTCGATACTCCAACTTATTACTTTCTTAAATTCCTTAAGCACCTTAACAAGTTCTTTTTCTTGGATTATGTTCAAAGTGGAATAACTAGATAAGTTTTTCCTTATTCCAAAAACACATATTTTAGGTGCTTAGGAAAATCTTTTAGTTTAGGTTAGGTAAAGTGGCTTTTTCCCCAAATAGTGTACTAGGTAGATCTAAAGGTGTACTGGATTTTCTTATTAGTTCAGCACTATCTAACATATCATAATATCCCTCAATACTTTCGTCTAAGTCATCTTCCAACTTTTCCATTGGAAGAGCAATGTCTAGTTTGTCTTCCAATCTATTCTTCAAAAATATGTTATGAACAAGTCTATTCATAGAATTAACATTAGAACATTCACCAATAGTTGAGATAGAATGCATAAGATGTAGAGTGAAAAACATTAAAATGAACAATCTCTCTCAAGACTATCATCATTAAATTCTCATCCTAGATATCAATAATAGTCTTAGTAGTTTTCATAAATGATCTACCAAGAAGTATTGTACGTTCTTTGTTTAGGATTGGATTTTTCTACATATCTAGAACCACAAAATCAACATGTATAATTAATTTATCTATCTATACCAACACATCTTCAATCATTCCTTTCAGATACTTAATAAATCAATCTGTAAGTTGAAGTGGCATGGTTGTAGGTTTTAAGTCTCCTAAACCTAACAACAACAAAATTGAGTATGTCATCAAATTAATGCTAGCACTTAAGTCAACTGAATGCTATTAGGTACGATCCTTTAGACGATGATCTTTTTAATGAATTTGAAGCTAGAAATACCTAAAAAATAACAAAACATATCCGTGATTTTAAAAACATATATTTACTAAAATAATAATAAAATTATGTAAATATAAATCTATTTTGTCACTAAAATTCATATAAATCATGTAATATTTAGTGTTTGTCAAGCACTCATCACTATGCAAGAAACTTATAAGGAAATATTTTTTCAAAAATTACTTGAAATATTACATAAAATTATAATAGAATAATGGAATAAAAGACATAGGAAAATTATGCTAGATAAATTAGGAGGAAGAATAAGAAGTCTTAAAAATTAGTTAATCATTAAATGTCAAGAAAGATATGAATATAAACAAAAAAAAGAAAAAAACGATCAAATTTATTGTGATATAAGAAATTTTAAAATGTCAAAAAAATATAAATATAAGTAAAATCTTACGAGTAAAAGTATAAAAAAATATAAAACATTCAAAAGATAAATATTTAAAAAATATAATTTTCAATAATATAAGAGAAGATATAAGAAATAACCCCATAGAAAAAGATACTTTATGAAAAAAAATGTATAAACCACTAGAAAATAAAAATTATTTACCATTAGAGAAAAATAAATGCATATGTTAGATCTACAATGAGAAAAAAAAATTATGCTAATAAATATCCTAATAGGTTTCAACATAAAAAAAATTAAAAATAATTTTCATATAAAGCAAAAATCTTAGAAGAAGCTTTTGAAATGGAATTAGAACCAATAGAGGAATCAGATATAGATGATACTTGTTGTACCTGCCTATTAGAATAAACTGACTTAGAAATAATTGACTCAGAATATGAATATAGAGAATATAGATACTTTTCATCAAAAGATGAATAGTTGTATAGTATTATAAATCCAAATGTTATTTATATTAAGATAGGATTTTGAAATTTAAAAGTTACACAAATTACCATTTACATGCATATGTAGATATATGAGCTAGTATGTATGTAGCTAGTAAATACGTATTCTCATAAAAACTTTGAAAAAAAAGTATTAAAAGATTTAATTGTAAGAATTACTAGTAATACTATAATAAGTCTTAATAAAGTCTTAAAACACACATATATAATGATAGGATGTGAGAAATTTCATATTCCTAATACATATTAACAAGAAACATGAGTTGATTTATTAATAGAAAATAATTTTCTAAACTTATATCAACCTTTTATACAATATTTAAACAAATAAGTCTTACAACATTAGATGGTTAAACTATTTACGTGTCAAAAATAAGAAAAACTTTGTATGTTGAAACATACATAAAGAATCTTGCAAAATCACATATAGTAAATAACATTCAAGAATTTTCTAGTGAATTAAAAGACAAAAATTAATTACAAAGATTCTTAGGATGTTTGTATGTTGAGGCATACATCAAGAATCTTGCATAAATACGAAAACCTTTACAAACACAATTGAAAAAAGATTTGTTTTGAAAATTGACAAAATAAGAAACTTTGTATACAAATAAGGTAAATGCACGGGTAAAAAACTCACCAACTTTATACCATTCAGGTCTAGATGATAAAATGATAATTGAAACAAATGTTTCACATGAATACTGAGAAGCAATTTTAAAAACAAAAATAGATGACAAAGATACCATATTTGTAGATATACATTAGGATATTTTCATGGTCCATAATTAAAATATCACATCAATAAATACTAGTAGTAAAGTCATAATCACTTCCCATAATAATATGGCCCTTACTGAAGAAAATAGTTAGAAAATCAATAAGTTTGAAGCAAATTTTAATAGTAATAATTTGAAAATTTGTTAAGAAACAAGAAAGGTGCCTTATTTTTACGTCAAGAAAGCTACTAAAAATTATAAATGCATTTACTGCATTAGAGATCGAGAAGATAAAGATGTTTCATCATTTATTTCATCAAAAGAATTGTTGGTAGAAAACAACAAAAACAAAATAAAGATATAAAACTCACATCTTAAGTCGACAGATCATGCAAAGGAAATGAAAAAGCCAAAAGCATAAATTTAAGTGAATTATTAAAGTAGGGTAAAACAATGATTTCTTTCTAATGTAAATAAAGATTTTTTGTTTTATAAAAGAAACTCTCATTTTCATTAGTTGGGTACAACTTCAATAATAACAAACTTTCTACTCTAATAAGTATTTAACTAGCAACTATATATCTAGAAACTATTAACGGTTAAGAATCTCTTCTAGATTCTTAGTTGGTTTTTAATATTGTAATAATAATGAATATTATTAATAAAATTGAGTGCAACCACTCTTTTTTTATTTTCTAATAATTATAATTTGAACATTATATCATGTATAGATGTAAGAGCTTTGCCATTATTAGGTGTGTATTAAGGCTTGAACAAAGTTAAGACATATCAAGTGTAACAAAATAATACGAACAATAAAAGAAAAAACTGTGGTAAACAAATTAAAATTAAATATGATAATTATGATTTTCATTCAATTAAGAATCTTAAATGATTAAATATTTATTTATAACATTTATAAAATTAATAAATAAGAAAATAAAAATAAAATAATGTTTTAATAAGGAACTTAAATGTTTCATTTTAAATAATAATTTATAAAAATTAACAATTATAAAGATAGAACAATGTTTTAATAAAAAATATAAAAAATTTCCTTTAAATAATAATTTGTAAGGAGTAAAAATTAACATCGTAAAATATTTATATATAATTTGATATCATAACTATAAAAAATAAACGTATTTTGAGAATATTAATAATATTAATTATAAAACCTTAATAGCATTAAAACTCTTTTTACCTAAATATTAACAACATTATTGATAAATTAAACTTAGTTTCAATTTCATACTTTTAACTTACCAAATAAGTTTCATGAAAATATTGGCCACTACTAGGCGAATTATTAAGAATACCATGATTTGCAAACGCACTTGTTACAAAAATAAATGTAACATTTGAGTCCGTACTCTGTCACAAATCCAGCCAAATCGTGTACAACAACTTATTCTGATTTCTTCTTTCATTCTGCGATCTTTTTTTTCATATATCTCCCAAGATTTCCTGGGAAAACAGATTGGATTTTTTGATGATGAGTTTCTCTCCAAATCAACGAGGTTCAAGAACGCGGTCGACCCACGAAACCATAACTGTAACTAATGGGTCTTCTACTATAACTAACAAGAGGAAATGGTCCAATCTGATGCCTCTCTTTGTAGCTTTGGTTGTCATTGCTGAGATCGTCTTCTTGAGTCGGCTAGACATGGTTGAAAATGCCGCCCTAGTTGATTCTTGGGCTGACTTGTTCTACCGTTCTCCACCGGCTCGTGACGTGTTTGTTGATGGGGATAGTTTGGAGGTTGGTTTGGCGGCGACTATTGATCGGAATTTGGATTCCGATAGTTGTGAGGACTGGTTAGAAAGAGAAGATTCTGTTGAATATTCTAGGGATTTTACCATGGAACCCATTGTGGTCACCGGTGCTGAAAATGTACTGGTTAATTTTATTTTTTATTGGTTCTTAACCTTTTGAGAAGTAATATAATTTGGGTTCTGAACTAAGCTTGTATTTTGTTTTAATTCATCAAATTATGTGTTCTCACTGATTTTTAGTTCTTTTGCGTCCTTATGATTATACCATTAAGTTTTAGCTTTAGTTTTTTGTTATTTGAAGTTTTTGGGCTTTGGAATTACTATTTTTGAATGTAATGGTTATGGTTCTTTGAAATTATGTAAATGAACTTGAGTGTCTCGAATTTCTTTCTACGATGGATAGTCTTTTAAAAAAGCATAAGACTTGAGAGGGTCTCTCTCTGGCTTTCTGAATGTCAGATGCCTTCTATATTTATAAGTAGTTTAATTAGAAATTCTTCAATATTTTTATTGTAATAATCGGTTTTGTACCTTTAATTTATTCTCTCTTTCTTTTGGTTCACTTTAATAGGAGTGGCAACCATGTTCTGTGGGATGTCAGTTTGAATTGAATCCTATTATGCAAGTTGATGCTGCTGTTGGTTTACCCGAAAGATCTGGAATTGCTGGTGTTCTACTATCAATGGAATCATCTCAATACTATCCAGAGAACAATATTGTTCAGGCACGACGGTGGGTAAGCACATTCTAGTGCTGCCTACTGCATCTTTTGGGACTTGAACTTGTTAATTACTTCATGCTTTTCTTCCTAAATGACTTTTTTTATTAGTATTATGCACATAATATTAAATGTTTCAGATTTTTTTATAGCTTGTTTATGCTTTTGGCATGGAATGCAAGTCTATCATCTAGCAATAGACATATCCATGAATAGATTATGAAATGCATGTTCAGTTTAATGCAAAGATCAATGCCTTTCCTTTTTCTTGTTGGAGTAAAAAAATAAAAGGGGCATTTTGCTGCTTCTATTTCTTGTCTAGGACCTCTAGGTAACTTCATGAGAAATGGCAAGACAAAATATGTTTCGAGTACATATTGGACAGGGTTGTGCCATTTTTTGTCACATATTTATAAGTGTAATTCTTTTGAGAAGGCATGTGGTTGGAAACTAAAGGTGCAATCTAAGCAACAAGAGTAAATAATTGTTACTCTCACCCTTTACATGATTCACATTTCTTGCTATTTTCTTGAAATACTTTCAGAAGTAGAATTCAGTTTTATGATAAAAAGCTCTTAGCGGAGCTAATATTTGATTATTATTTGATTATTTTTTAGGAAGGGACATAATATTGTTATGACAACTAGTCTTTCATCGGATGTTCCTGTTGGGTACTTTTCTTGGGCTGAGTATGATATAATGGCACCAGTGCAGCCAAAGACTGAAAGTGCTCTTGCTGCTGCATTTATTTCCAACTGTGGTGCTCGCAACTTCCGGTTGCAAGCTCTGGAAGCTCTTGAAAAGTACATCAAGATTGATTCTTACGGTGGTTGCCACAGAAACCGCAATGGAAGAGGTTCTCGTATCAAATACATTTCTGTGAACTTAATAAATTTCCTTTTTATGTTGCTATTGATCCACTGTTAACCATAAATTTGGATTTTAATAATTTTTATTTGCCTGAAATGAGAGCTGCATGCATGCATACGTGGACAACATATGACAACCTTCACTTAGCTCGGTATAGTGCTTAATATAACCACGTCGAGCATTATGACTGCTTAGAATTTACTTTAAATTTCACATTTGACCTTGGTAGGTTGCAGACTCGAGTAGTTGATGAAAACCAACGGAATAATATGTTAGAGCTCATCATATCTCTGTAAAGTCAACCAATAGCCTAAGATTTTGCAAACATGCTTTAAGCATGTATTTTCAAGTTTTTATTTAATAATGTATATTGACAAATTAAAAATATCATGTTGTGAAAAACCTTCAAAAAAAAACCTTCAAAAATTGAAGATCCCCAAAGGGCAACCATATTGATTCTTCTTCTTCTTCTTCTTCTTCATCACAGTAACTTTCTTCTTTAGAGATCCAAATTGTTCACAACAAATCAATGACCACACTTCTCCACAGTAACTTTCCTTAGATTTCCCAAAGCCTCCAAACTACACTTACAGTGTTTAAGAGCTTCTAAGGGCTTGCATTAAGAAGAAGAAGAAGCGAACATTTCACTCAGAGTTGTTTGACCTACTTCTTCTTCTTCTCATTTCCCAAAGCCTCCAAACTAAACTTACAGTGTTTAAGAGCTTCTAAGGGCTTGCATGAAGAAGAAGAAGCGAACATTTCACTCAGAGTTGTTTGACCTATCTGCACAACCTCTAAAATTAAAAGTGATCTGAAAGGAACATCTATTTATCAGATGTTAGTGCATTGTAAAAATCAAGTTCACAAGCTTATCATTGCTGGGGACAACTTTTTGAACAAAATTCTAGCGTTGATTGATGGAACTTCTGTTCTGGTCAATACAGTGTTGCCTTGTTCTGTTATATTTTGGTGAATAAAGATTCTCTGTTGCCCTTGCCTTTATGATAGAAATGTGAATCATTGTCGAAGAGAAAACACATACTTTCACATCGGTATGAAACGCATTACAGTTGCAATTCTGTATGATATCTTGTGAATTGAACTGATATATTTTGGGAGGAAATCCATCCATAGCAGAAAGTAAAAAACCCACCAAGTCCTTAATAAATGGAGCAAAGAAAGCAGCTTTCAAAGAAAAAAAACCAGTCACAGTCCAAAGGGATACAAGTAATCACAAGTGAAGTGAAAATGATAATCACTCATCTCAAAAGAGACTGAATTAAATGTTATACATTTAATAAATAATTTTTCTTCTGTATCTTTCTTGCAGTGGACAAAGTAGAAGCTCTAAAACGCTATAAGTTCAGTTTGGCTTTTGAGAATTCCAATGAGGAGGATTATGTCACTGAGAAATATTTCCAGTCTCTTGTTGCTGGTAAGAAGTATGCTCCTCAATAGCTTGAATTTCAGACTTCTTTGTTCTTCTTTTAAGGATGGTTATGAAATACGTCCTGGGTGTTTTGTTGGATTTAGTATACAGAATTTGAGATATTGTGACCGTCTTTCTGAAAGAAATTTTGTGGGTTTGGGGGGCAATTTGTGGTAAAAGTTTTGGCATTTTGTAAGATATCAAATTAAGGACTCTGACATACAAAGAAAATTAGTATTGTGTTTTTTGTTTCTTGACATTTGGCGCTAGTCAATTATATAGCTGTTGCCTTCACAATTGCTATAAGAAACTGAGAACAACTTCTGTAATAGACTGACGTTCGATACAAATCTTTTGTGTCTATTTTTCTTTTAAACTTTTCAGGATCTATTCCAGTTGTAGTTGGTGCACCAAATATTCAAGAGTTTGCTCCCTCCCCTCGTTCTATTTTACATATTAAAGAATTAAGCGATGTTGAGTCAGTTGCCAACAAGATGAAGTACCTGTCAAAAAACCCTGAAGCTTATAATCAATCACTGAGGTACGTTTTACTTTTTCTATAGAAAGGAAAACCTTTTGATTGTATTTGCAGATAGTCTAGAATGAAAGGGGTCAATACTATTCCTAGTTTATTTTCCCGATATTTCAGCATAGTTCTCTATTTCATTAGTACCTTTTAATGTGTTCTCGTGGATAAATTAAACTAATTTCCTCGGATCAGGTGGAAGTATGAGGGTCCATCTGATTCATTCAAGGCCCTTGTAGATATGGCAGCAGTACACTCGTCGTGCCGGCTTTGCATTCATCTGGCTACACTAATTCGGGAGAAAGAAGAAATTAGTCCACGGTTCAAGAAACGACCTTGCAAGTGCAACAGAGACTCAGAAACTGTATATCACTTGTTTGTAAGAGAAAGAGGAAGGTTTGAGATGGAATCCATCTTCTTAAGGTAACCTTTTGTCGTGTCTAGTAGAGAGTGATAGAGTTAAATAGTGCATTTTGGAGATTTGGTCAAAAATGTCCCTAATATGGTTGTACACTTTAAGGTACAACCTGTACCTAGCAAAAAAGCACAAATTTGGGCCAAATTATTTCCAAACTCAAAACACCCACGATTTTGTTTCATTACGAGTGGGATTCAGTAAGATGATAAATTTGAATTGGTAACTTCCTAGACATGAACAAGTTTTCGGATGCTTGCTATCATCCTCAATCTATACATGGTTGACTTATTTTAAGTTATCTTTCGTGTAAAGTTTTCATTGCGCACATTCTTTGTTAGGTCTGGGAACTTGACCCTAGAAGCCTTGGAGTATGCAGTACTCAGCAAGTTCAAGTCTATGAATCACTTACCCGTTTGGAAGCAGGAAAGACCCGAAAGCATAAGAGGTGGAAATGAACTTAAAATTTACAGAATATATCCTGTTGGCTTGACACAACGACAAGCTTTGTACACTTTCAGATTTAAAGGGGATTCAGATCTTAGAAGTCATGTGAAAAGCCACCCCTGTTTGAAATTTGAGGTTATATTCATATAGATTGGTTTCTGCATTTCACATGCGACTTTTCTAATGCTTATTTCCCACCAGACCTCGGGTTGGGGTGATTCTCATTTTTCTATATTTATATTTTTGCCCTCCATAGTTGCATTTGGGCATCTGTTATGCGTCTACTGTGCTAGTGTTTTAGGGTTTTATTGATTTAGCTAATTGTGTCATTCTATTCCATTCCTGCTCTTGAACACTGATATTTGATCATGCTTTTATAACGTCGCCTTTTTACACTTAAGAACCCGTGTGTGTTTTTGGTTGCTCTCAAGTGAGAAGTTGATTAGAAGGAAATGTTAGACAGTTCATTTCAGATTTGTGAAAGCTGCTTACATCAGTATTTTGTCATTTCCTTGGCGCCAAAAAAAAATTAAAAATATAAAAGAGAGTATTCGTTTTATTAAAATAACAAATGAACTTTTCCGCAAATATCTGTTTTTTTTTTATAATTACACAAATTACCTAATATGAGAACAAGTTTGTTATAGGTTATGGTAATCCGAACTCTTATAGAATGAAACTGAGTAACTAAAGCATGTACTCTTACCAATATGTGGTGAGTTTCAGTTACAGGCAGTATGATTATTTAAAAAAAACAAAAATTTCCCACATTTGGCAAACCAAAATTTGAAAAGACGATCCAGCTGCATTAAATTGGAAACAAAAATCTTACTAGAAAATGAGACCGAAAATAGGAAGAATTAGCTAATGACTTGTTCCTATAGGCATAGGTAGGGATGAGTCTAGAGACGAGTAATTATGATTATGTTAATAATCATAAATACATTACATTAGTTTAGTTTCGGATAAATTGAGGTAATAACTTTAATTATAAATGTGTAGTAATTTTTTTCTTATTTAATAACACGTTTTATTTCTTAACATTTATGAACAACACATGATGGTTGAAACAAACATAATGATATTAATTTTTTATTTTTTTTGGTTACCATATAGTTTTTAAATAAAATGAAAATAAATATATATAAAAATAAGCAAAATTCAATCCATCTAATTATTCAAAATCTTGTGTTTTAATATTAGAAGTATTTTTTAATGTAATTATATGTATGTAAAAATATAATATTAATATATATTCAATTTTGATTAATCATAATTTTTATATTAAAATAATCATCTCTATCTAATCGGTTACGTTAGAAAAACTGTCATACTTTAACAAATAATTATAGATTCAATTATCGGCATTTAGAAAGTCAATCTCTATCCATACGTCATCTTCAAGCTGGTGGCATAGATGAATTGCTCGTTTAGCCGATGAACTCAAAACTAGAAGCATTGCCAAAAGAGCAAAGAAAAAGCCTCCTTTGCAAAACAGTTTTTCACCACTTTATGGTGTCCCTATAGAGAAAGAAGTGGAGGATTGATTCAAAATGGTTTATAAATTTATTTGAACTTTTATCAACAATTTTTTTTCTCCAGAAACACAAGTATATAAGACAAGTTTTATTTAGAATTTGTGTTCTACAAGGAACAGATAATTTTATTTTCCGAGAAACCACTAATCAATGAATGCAAATCATTTAACCTCCAAATGTATTTTCTCTTGAGAATTTAAAAACAAGAACATACCTTCTTTTTTTGCATTGAATGACAGTTACAAGGAGTAAAACGAGCAATACACATTCATGAGTAACTTGTACACTTGAAAATCCACTTTATGTACACAACTTCTTAATCCTGGTCACAAAGTACAATCCCCGATTTACTCGCTTTCATAATCTTCATCATCTCCAAATGAAAAGACAGAAGCATCAGCAGCCATTGCCTTGAATTCACTTTCTGAGTTGCAAACCTCATTACCAGGGACACTTCCACCAACAGCAGCATTATTTGGCTCATTAGGAATATGTGCCTGTTTGGTGCTGGTGCTTCCAATAGAAACTTGCCCGGTTGCTTGCGTTAAACTCCCAATTTGATCAGATTTTGTGTTATTTCCAGAACCGGAGTTAACACTGCCGGTTGCAGTTGCTGCACTAGCTGGTTCCACTTGGCGGCCCTTTGAAGCAGCAGTTTCTTCTGCCTCACTATCTGAAAAGACATCATCCTTATCCTGATTTCCAGAGTTCGTTTGTTTTGAGATGGTGGTACCCCCATCAGTTGAAGCAGGACTCGATGTTGAGCTTTCATCTGTTACCTTCGTATTACTTTCAGCATTGGCTACTGTAGGAACGGTGCTGTTATAGTCTACAAGAACAATCTCAACCTGAAATCCCGGGGAAGGCAGCTTTCTCTACAACGATAAAACATAACAAAATTCAATAAAATTTGAAGTCCAAGCACAAAGAAAGCAGAACAAGCAACCAACATTGACAGCAGACGAAATAACATCCAGAGGGGGGTTGGGGGGGAATTAGTATAAAAAAGGTTCAATAGCCTGAGAGAAACAAACAGCTTGCTAAACAAACCAAAGTTTGACAAGCTATTTGAAGAGTAAAAACAAAAACAAAAAGGATAGATGCTGCAAGTCAAACAAAAAAAAATCTCCAAACTGCATATGTTAGTAATAAGTTCTAAGCATTTACCTTGTCAAATCCATCAAGATCATTGGTTGTCAGGACTTTTCTATTTTCAGTCATAGTAGTGTTCAGCCAACTGAAATTGAAACAAAGGATAAAAGAAAAAACTTTACGTCAAAACAGTAGCATAAGAAAAGATTGGACTAGCGACAAAACTATGAACTGCAAACCAGTAGAAATCTCCTTGACGATCATGAAAATGGATTTTGAAATCTCCTACTAGCTCTGTTAGACCAGGTTCCCCAGGTAGAGCAAAGACCATAACTCCCTTCTTTGGGGCACTAAACCAAAAATCTTCTGGCTGTGAACGTAACATATGCAAAATTTAATTTAGGGAAATGGAATATAAAAAACCTAAGAAACTTAATCCTTTAACACTGGCAAGACATTTCTAAAAATCTTCAAATAAATGCAACAATCATAAGACCTACCGAAAGATCTTTGGTTCTTGGGTGCTTTTTTGTAGAGAAAAGAATACCTGTTAAGTCAGAAAATCATTTAACAAATATAAAGTTGGTAGGATAATGAAATCTTAATCCTGGGAATGGCTCCGTAATCCTTGAAAGCATTTTTCATAGTGTTGCCAAAAAAACACATTTTCAGTAGTGCATCTAAGTGCGCTCTTAAAGTATGGGGTTCCATGAAATTCAGCAGCCTAAATATGCATCTCTCCTTCACTTACAAGGATATTCCATGGTTCAAACCCGCTAAACCACTATTTGTAAAATAATTGTTGATTATCAAAGCAAATAAAATTAAAAAAATAAAAAGAAGAGCAGCAGGCTAAGTTGTTTTGAAGTAAAAGAATTTCTTGCAATTTATCAAGCCTAAAGCATTTGGATGGTTCCCTATCAAATAAATTCTCAGCAATATCGATATCCATATGCACATGTTTATAAAAATTGAATTCCCAATAAATCTACCAATATCAATCTTCATTAGGGGAAAAAATAGCAAAAGGATGCCACAACACACCATTGAGGTCAGAAACAGTGATCGATGGCCTGACCCAGTAAGGGCATCTGTGAAGCCGAAAACCCCTCAGCATGCACCTACGTGATAATAATAAACATATACAAGGTGTTAATATCCATGTAAAAGATGAAAAAGATGAAAAAGTCTTTCAAAAATACAAAGTCAAGAATATACCTACGCCCAGGCGGATTATCACCATTGAAGTACGTTAACACACGTTCAAAGTATTTGACATACCTCTACAAAACCGAAGAGTCTTCCTATATGAGATCTCATAACAGGAAGTAATAAGATATCAAGAGAACGCAACCGATCACATAGTAAAATAAACTCACAATCTGACTCGGTAAAACAAGTCCTTTTGCATCAAAGCATCTTTTCTGGTTGTAGTAGTTAATAGATTCCTCAGCAGTTGGAAAGAACTGTAAATAGAAGTCAATTGGTCAATAACTAATGCAGCTAAACCAAGGTAAACCCAATAAGAATAATTTTTTTACCTTCAAGTATAAGAGAAGACTAGAAATCATCAATCCTGTCCTCGCCATTCCAGCCTTACAGTGCACAACCACAACATTCTCGATATCTTCTTTTAACCATGAATAAGCACTTTGACAAAATGATATTATCAGCTGAATCGGGGGGCAATTATGATCATCAAATGGGAAGCTAGCCACCTGAAGAATAATTGTAGCAAAAGCCATTGAGATTCATGTACTGGTCAGATATAGACTTCAAAATACCAACAAAAAACATATACGGAATGTTATTTTTTTTATTTTTTTGCTTGCTTGCTAAATACTAAGAGTATAAGCATTAATATCATCACATTCAATATCAATTTGTTTAGTTTGATGTTCAACAGAACCATTGTTAGCAAATATCATAAGAAAACATAACAATCATAAGATACAAAACAAAACTTAACAACTCACCTTTCCTTCGAATAACGATGCATCATAGAGCCTCTCAGAACACAGATTGTATACCTTGTACCCGCCCTGCACATATTCCAAGCATGGTGCGATGTACCAATTGATAAAAATTAGATAAAAATATGCTTGGCACCAAAGGACCATGTGGGTTATAAATTAATAATGTACAATAGATACCATAAGCAAAATAAATATTTTGTTGAAAAAACCAGCACTTTGGAGTGTTTGGTATAGCTGAATCACAATCATTTGATTTTGAAAATGAATTGAAAAAGGTAGAATGGATGAGTTTGATAGAAGTATGTTCAAACATAAGATTGAGTTCAGATTTTAACAACACCTATATTTTCAGAAAAGTAAACAATGTTTTCTTCATGTTTGACGTATTTGCATCTAAGTGTTACTGGAGTTACTAGAGTATGATATCCACGACTTTCATAATATAACTTACACCATTTAACTGACACAATACTAAGAATGACTTCTGCACAAACAAATAAATAAAAATGGAGTCTCATAATTGACAGAGTAGTTAATCTATGTGAAGGGGGTAAAGAGAAATGTTATAAAAAAGACAATGTAAAGCTAAAGTATTGCAGATAAGCCCTATCAACCAGAATGTCTTGGAAAAACATAAGATATAGAAAAATGTAAGCATAAAACAAGTAGCATCGAATCCCAAAGGTCCTCAGGATTCACTTCACACGTATAATATCAAGAAACTATTAAAAAATGTGTGATTTACCTTGTGATGAGTTTCGAAGAACCCAATCACTTCCTCCATGTGATTTCTGTAGAACCCCTGCATTACATATAGAGATTAAACATATTATATTATAGTTATGACATCATTGAGTAAATATAATTAAAAATTGAATTACTAGCTGACCTCAACGTATCCAAAAAAACCAGAGCTCATATCACCAGCAGGAAAGCCCATGGCAATAATATTCTCTGTGATATATGTCATATCCAAATCATATCCACCATCCTAGATATATTGTCAAAAGTTAGGGTAAACAAATAGAATGTGCATACTAGTTAGAAAACAAAATAATTGGAAAATTTAAAAAAATTCATAACATAAATCAAGAAATAAGTGAAAATACATACACCTGCTATTCGATTTCAAGCACAAATAAGAAATACTTGTGTACACGTGAACAATGCAGTAAAAACACATCTACCAAGTAATTACAGCATCTTAATGACTTAATGAATCGTTTTCAGTTTGGACCCAATCCTATGCCATATTCTGCAACATATCCTTCACCTTTGTCAAAACTTCAACCCATTAAACTTCTTTCCTCAAGTTCGTTCCTAAGTCTTTACTGAACATGTTTAAAATTTCATTTTGATTTCTAGTCATACCCCAATTGCGAAACGATTTTTTTTATTTTGTTCCCGTCATTTTTGTTCCCCAATAATTTTGTTTTCAAAACTCATTCATTTTAATAGACCCATCTGAGAAAAGAGAGGGGGGAAAATCATTCCATGTGAAAATACTCTTCATAAGATTTTGAGAGGGAAAAAACAAATAAACGAAGATCGAAACCATTTTCAACGATAAACTTTACTCAAAACTCAATTTGATAAAAATCAACCAGAAATTAAAAACAAATAAGGCAAGAAAGCGAACACCCACCTGATACCTTCGTTTATTTTGAGACACAGCATGCCGAGCCTTAACCTGAACAGCCTTCACTGCATTTCTCGAGGAGTCGACAAGCCCTTTTGTAATTGCTCCAATCAAACCAGGTTGTGTAGGTGTTATTGATCCATCAGAACCCTCGTCAGCTTTAGGAGAAGATCGCAAACCTAACCCACTGGTAAAGCGAGCAAAAGGTGATTTTACAGCATGCTCAGTTGGAGATCCGTCTTGTGTTGAAACAAATGGTTGTTGAATTTTCAAGCTCTTCGCCCATGATGATATGCCAGAAGGAGAAAGCTTAGATTGTGAATCGTGAACAGAAGAATTATCTGAATTGGAATTTGTGATCCCTGGAGGTTGAGATGGTTGTAGTGGATCAAAAGAAGAAGAAACAACAGATTGCTTATCCATTTCAATTATAGAAAAGATTATGCTTCAATGGAGATTCAGAACAAATAATTGATCCCTAACATCAGAACCTACAAATTTCAGCGCTCGTAGTCATAAAAGCAAAGCAGTGAAATGTGTACCGCTTCAATTGCGATTTTTAATCCCTAAAATAGTAATTTTGGGATCGTTGCAATTTACTGATTTAGTCCTTATTTCAATTCGATCCTTAATGTTTTTGCGATTTGTAAAAATTAAGTACAACATAACACAATTACCCCAATAACCGAATTACCATTACAGAATAGGGCATGACAATTAAATTAAGGTTGAAGTGTTCATGACACACGTATAATAATAAAAATAAAAATAATTTTTCAGTAATGGTATGATTAATTAAAATTTAATATTAATATATATAATTATTCAAAATTTAATGTGAAATATTTATTCTAAATTTTCTCTTTATAATAAAAATATATAAGTTATAAAGAAATTATATTATATCATCTAAATGATCAATATAGTGAATAAAGACTTAATATTATTTTCCTTTTTGTTAAAAGCTTCTTGTTACTTAAGGTTGTAGTTGTCATTCCTACTAATTTTTTTGTCTCATGTTTGTTTAATTGGAATGAAATCAAAATTGATTCTTTTTTATTTTATATTTGATTGGCCTGAAAAGTAGAAATAAAATGAAATCGATTTTTAAAATAAAAAGAATCAGAATTTCTTTTCTCCCCTTAACGAATCATGATTCCATTTTCACCTACTTTTTTTCCAATTTTACCACAATTCTAAATATAACACTAAACGCTAAACCCTATTTTAAAATAATAATAATTTTAACCCTAAATCTTAACTCACAAATATAACCCTAAATCCTAAATCTCTAAATCTTAAATTGTAAACCTAAAAACTCTAAACTGTATTTAAAAAAAATAGGATTTGTAGTTTCCAAATTTGATGTTATGAGAAGTATGAAGAAGTTGTCAAATTTGATGTTTGTAATTGCCTCTTGGAAGCTTTCTTTTTTCTGTTAATGAATAGAGTTGATATGCTCTTTTCTTTTCTTTTCTTTATTGAATTCTCTAAATTCCTTTGAAACTTTGCTTCTTCATAATTGGCATCAGAGCTTTGGTTTCCCTAAACATGATATCGATGAATGGTGATGGAAAGCAACATGCTCATAATGAAGGCCACGAATCTTCTTTGGTTACCCAAGAACACATGGGTGATTTAGAAGCTAGGGTTGATTCTCGATTTGAAATAATTCAATACTCTCTTGAATTGATCACTCATCACTTGATGACAATGCAACAAGAGTTAATAGAGGTAGAGTGAATGTTTGCAATCCACCCCCAATTGATAATTACAATCCACTACCCATTCACCAAAATGTGTACCCTGTGAGAAATTATCTATAACAAAGGTTTGATAATGAAGACGAAGTTAAGACTAATCCTCTGGGCATGGGTAACAATCCATTACTTATACAAGAACACGGGTATGATCGACCCTAACCATTCTATAGGCCAAATGAGTGAGCTGATTATAAGCTTAATGTTGAATTAACACAGTTCTTTAATCATATGCATGTGAAGGATTTTCTAGATTGGCTCAATTTAGTTGAAAAATTCTTTGATTATGTTGAGATAGTTGATGACAAAAAGATGAAGTTGATAGCCTATAAGTTGTCAAGGGGAACTTCAGCATGGTGGGTTCAATTGTAACATAAGAGGAGATTCTTTAACCAACCTTCAATTATCTCTTGGGATAGGATGAAAGGAAAACTCATCAAGTAATTTCTTCCTACTAAATCTGTTGTTGACTACATTGAGGAACTTTTCAAGTTACGTATAAAAGTGAATATTGCAGAGAAAGAACCCCCAAAAAGTAGCTAGATACTTGCAAGGATTGAACTTACCAATAAGAGAGAGGTTATAAATGGGACAAACTTGTTAGATTATGCATAAATCCAATAGTATAGCCCTTAAAGATGAAGTGCAAATCTCAAGGCACAAGAAAGCAATTGCCTCTACAAAGCCAACCTATAATCCTTATTATGACAAAACTAAAGCCATTCTCATAACCAAAAAATTCCAAATAGAAAACTCAAAAAGTACTAAAATAGTTTCCAAACCAATTCACATAGCTCCACCCTCAAATAGATCTACACTTAATCCTTATGCCAAGCTAGTACAATACAAATGCTTCAAGTGTCAACAATCAGGACATAGGTCCAATGAATTCCCTTAGAGGAGATCTTCCAACTTAGTAGAAGATTATGAGGATGACTTGTAGGAAAATCAAGAGCTAGAAGAAATTTGTATAGGAGTAGATACTACTATGGATGATGAAGGAAAATTGGCCTACTCTTTCATAACTTAAAAATTATTGCTCGCCCCCAAGCAATCAAAACCTACACAAAGACACTCGTTGTTTACGACATGATGCACAACCGATGGAAAAGTGTGTGAAGTCATCATTGATAATGACTCTACTGAAAACATTATGTTTAAGAAGTCGACGACTACATTATGCTTGAGTACTAGCAAGCATATTCGTCCATACAAGATTGGGTGGATCAAAAAAGGAACTAGTAATCAAGTTATATAATTGTGCATAATTCCATTCTCTATAGGTAGTCACTATTAAGATGGGGTTATATGTTATATAATAGAAATGGATGCTTGGCATATATTGCTAGGAAGCCTATGGTAGCATGACGAGTTTTAAGCCTTCAAAAGATTAACCAAAGATGAAACTTAAGCTGTAAGTGCTATGATATCATTTACCTTATGCACTTCGGCTAATCTTCTTGGAGTTGTCATTCTGTCTATTGATCATTGATAATTATTGCTAGCCATTTTCTCGAGTAAATCATAAGATTGATTGTAAGTTTTGGCTAACAAAGCTCCATTAGCATATGCATCAACAATAGTTCTTATTTGAGCATTGAAACCATTATAAAAAGTGTCCATTTGAATCCAAGAAGGAATACCATGATAAGGATACTTCCTTAGCAATTCCTTGAATCGTTCCCATTCTTCATATAGAGATTCTCCTTCGTGTTATTGGTAGGAAGTAATGTCATTCCTAAGCTTGGCATTCTTTGTTGGTGGGAAGTATTTTATCAAGAATTTCTCCGCCAAACCATTCAAAGTTGTAATGAAATCACGTGGCAAAGATTTTAACCAAGCTTGAGCATGGTCTAGTAAAGAGTAAGGGAATAATCTAAGCCTAAATGCCTCATCGGTCACACCACTAAACTTAAATGAATCTACAACTTCAATAAACAATCTGATATGAAGATGAAAATCTTCTGTTAATAATTCACCGAATTGTCTAATTGATTAGCTTGAATGTTTGGTCTTGTAATACTTAGATTCAGCCCTTCCAACGTAGGTATTACATATTCATTCATAGCTTTATCTCTATTATCCATTAAAAGCATTTGATTGTTCAAGTTTAACTCATTATTGTTTATGTCTAATGGATTAACCATTTTTTCCTCTTGGGTGACAACTTGTCTCCTAATTGATCTCAAAGTACGCTCAATTTCAAGATATAAAGGTAAGATTTCTCCCTCAGGAACTCTGCTCATGCAATAGACTTGACTATATTTCTACAATACTAAAAGAGATGTCTATATAAAAACTAAATAAAAATAAAAATAAATAAAATAAATAATAATTTTTAATATTTATAATCTCTGACATCGGTGTCAAAAACTTAATCACCACATACAAAATGTGTGCAATGAATATGCAAGTATACATATCGCAACAAGTAATATAATGATAACAAAATATCGTTCCCATTGAGATTATTTTATTAGAAACAAATTTTTAAAAATAAAAAAAATAAAAATCAATTTTTTGTGTTTTTATAATTTAAGGAAGCAAAATTAAAATAACTAAATGTAAATAACAATAATTAATTAAAGCAGATTTGGTAACTGAAAAGATATACGAGAAAATATCTAAGAATGCTTAATCCCTCAATTTTTTAAACATGTGAATCGCTAAAATCTCCCAATATAATTATAAATTAATTACATAATCAATTTAATATAACCTAGCATGTATTCCTCTCTCAAGTAAACTACATACTATGTAGTAATTAATTTAATCACACTCTCATGCCAATTAAATTGCATACTACTCATTAAGTTCATCAATTATGGATCACATATAAGAATCATACATCTCTACCTAAAAATTATGCATGTTATTTAATCAAGACAAACAATTAAATAATTCTTTCAAATCTATTTAATTGTCTCTATAGATAAATTGTTGGCTAAACAATTAATAGCATAAAAATCATATTAAATAATATAATTATAATTGGGGTAAAATATTAGATCATCACATGGTGAAAATTGGGTTCATAAGATCCCTATATTAACAAATTAACTACACATAATTGTGTTCATAAAACTCATATTTTTCATAAAGGAATACATAAAAATTGATAAAGAAAATAGTAGAAGAAAGAATACAATCAATCTCTTGAATTGTAATGTTAATCTCCTCTTGAATCTCCACCAAAATTGTGTTCTCTTAAATATTTTTGTATTTTTCTCTCTTTTTAGCTCCAAAAATTGACCAAAATTATGCTAATAACAGTCCCTTAGGGTTTATGAAGTGATTAAGGGCTTAAATATAGCTCAGGTGCTATCTGGACCGTCATATCAATTTCAGATCAAAGGTTGCGATCAAAACAAGAAAACTGATAGCACCAACCAATCACAACGAGACACATGGCATTAGAAATTCACTAGGCGAATCAAAGTGCGATGCGTGACAGGGGAGATCGATCAGAGTCAATGCCATGCAGCGTAAAGTGATTCGCAGAAATGGATAGTGTGGTGCACGGAGCAATGGCGTGAGACATATGGCAAGGTAGTTTGACCAATTTTCTGAACTTGGATTGAATACCATGTTGATAAGTGGCATGCATTTCATCCTTCTCATATGCAGCGTAACATGATTCGATGTACCTACTTGCACGACATCCTCGTGAATTGCCCAGTCAACTCCTCTACTTACGTGGTATGACACGTGGTAGCTCTCTATTGGTCATATGTTAAAAATTCATTAAAAAAACCAAAAAATATATTTTTACCCATTTTCACTAAAAATGTTATATTTTAATATTTTTAACTCCAAAAATACTATTTGTTGAATGAAACAAGTAAATATTAATTAAAAAAGTGCGTTAATGACTCTATTTTTATATAATCATCAAAGAGAGCCTTACCCTCTGTGTTGTACCTGCACTATATTAGTGCCTAAGAATGATGGGTTCATGAGTATGTGTATTGATAGTCAAACTCTGAATAAGATAATTATTGAATACAGTACCTCAAATTGAAGACATTACAAGTTACAACAGTCAGTTGTGTTTACTAAACTAAACCTCAAAAATGGCTATCATCAAATACGCATAATGCTATGATATGAGTGAAAACAATCTTTAAAACTAAGGAAAGTTTGTATGAATGGCTGGTTATGCCATTTGGGATGTACAATACTTTAAACACTTTCATAAGGCTCATGAACCAAATCCTCCACCATTCACCAATAACTTTGTTGCAGTCTACTTCCATGATATTCTTATACATAGTAAGAATGTAAAAGATCATATGCAACACATTAGAAATGTTTTACAAACTCTAATGGCAAACAAATTATACCCCAACCTTAAGAAATGCGAATTTTCTACTACTAAATTGCTTTTTCTAGGTTTTGTGATTTCTACTAAAGAAATAGCAACTAATGAAGGCAAGGTTGAGTCTATCAAAAGCTAACCTACTCTCACTAGCATTACTGAGGTGAAAAGCTTCCATGGCTTAGTTACCTTTCACAGAAGATTCATCAAATGATTTAGTTCGATTACAACACCTATAACCAATTGTCTCAAACATGGTAAGTTCTAATGGGGATAAGAGCAGAGTCATAACTTCCAATTGGTAAAAGACAAATTGAGCTATGCTCAACTTTTGGTATTACCAAACTTCAACAAAGTATTTGAAGTAGAGACAGATGCATCTATAATGGTTATTAGAGCTTTCCTATCACATGATGGAAGGTTAGTGCAATATATCAGTGAAAAATTGAGTGAGGTAGAATAGAAATGGGTAGTTTATAAGCAAAAGTTGTATGCTGTTATGAGAGCATTCAAAAAATGAGAGCACTATCTCATCCACAGGGAAATTTTCCTACATAGTGATCATCAAGCCTTGAAGTTCCTTAGTTCATATAAGAATGTATCCAGTATGCATGCCCGATGTGTGATTTTTGTACAAATTTTCACCTTTGTCTTCAAACATAGGGCTGGCCAATGTGACAAAGCAACAGATGCATTTAGTTAAAGGTATACTCTCCTAGTTGTATTACAAATTGAACTGACCAGTTTTGAACACCTCCTTAAATAGTATGATGGAGATGATGATCTTGGGGAAATCTGGCGAAAGTGCCACAACTTTAATACTAGTGAATTCCATGTTCAAGAAGCTTAACTTTTTCAAGGCAATCAACTATGTGTCCTATATACTTCTCTTAAATAACAACTCATTCAAGAAATGCATGGAATTGGGCTAGCAACTCATGCAAGTCGAGATAAGACAATTTCTTTTCTTATAGATAGGTACTATTGGACTCATCTTAAGAAAGAAGTGTCAAAACATATATAAAGATGTCATGTTTATCAAACTACCAAAGGATGATCCAACAATACTAAGTTATACTACCCCATTGCCCATTCCAAATTCAATTTTGGAAGGCTCAAACAAGAATTTTATAATGGGACTACCAATTACTCAATGCAGGCTTGATTCTATTTTAGTTGTAATTGATTGCTTTTCTAAAATGATTCATTTGATTCCATACAATAAGGTAGATAATGCTAGCCATATTACATTCCTATTTTTTAAAGAGGTTGTTAAGCTCCATGGCATACCTAAATCCATAACTTCAGATAAGGATGTGAAGTGTATAAGTCACTTATGGAATAGGCTTGGCATAACCCTTAATTTTAATAGTACTTACCACCTACAATCCTGATAGTGAGACTGTAGCCATAGCATGCTTAGATGTCTTCTTAGTAATAATCCTAAGAAATGGTATCAACAAGTTCTACCACAAGTAGAGTTTGCTATGAATAGTATTATTAATAGGATCAAAGGTTTGACTCACTTCTTTGTTGTTTACACAAAACAACCCAATTTCACTGTCGATTTGTTCCACTTACCAAACATGAAAAACAAGGCTGCTAGTGCATAGGTCAAAGACTATGAAAAGTTTCATAAAGAGATGAAAAATCACATATAGAAAATGAATGATAAGTATAAAATGCATACCAATAAGAAGAAGAGGTTTCAAATTTTGAGGTTAGAGAATTAGTAATGATTCATCTTGTTAAACAAAGGTTGCCACATGGCTGTTCCAAAACACAAAACAAAATATATGGACTATAGAAAATAAATGAAAATTACTATGTTGTTGATCTACCAAAATATTAGCAAATTTTCATTACTTTTAACATCATATATCATTCAACCTATCACGAACCTGATGGAGTAGTCAATGAATTGGTGAATTCTAAGACGAATTCTTTTGAAGAACGAGGAGATGATGCAAGAACCAAATGATCAATACAGCAAACAAAGACTTAATGATATTTTCCTTTTTGTCAAAATGTTTTTTCTTAAGCTTTTACGAGTTTATTGTCGTTCACGATAATTTTTTTAATTTCTACTTTGCTAATTTTCTTTTGGAAAACCATTAGTTAAAACAAGTGTTTGTAAGCAGTTCGAGTAATTAACACTAGCATATATAAAGTGCAATGAGGACAGGGAAGAAATTGTTAAATTTTGTGTTTGTAGTTGCTTCTTGAAATCTTTCCGTTTCATGTTAATGAACTAAGAGCTCTTTTATTTTCTTCATTGCATTCTCTAAATTCCCTTAAAACTTTGCTTCTTTTTGCGACATTGTAAGTTTTAAAAATATTATAAATAATGGACTATTTGCATAACAAAATGTTATAATATTAAAGACATATGGATTGTGATGGGTGTAAAACTCTAAGTGTACAATATCGTAGTTTTATAATAAAGTGATAAAACGAGTATTGTCCTCAGAGATTGGTAACTTACTTTTGACAAATATCAAAATTATATTAATCTTTATTTTATCTAGGAAAGCTACTAAAGTTGTTGCAATTAGAATTTAAAATAAAATAAATTTAAATAAAATGCGCAAAAGAAAATAAAGATTTGTTCAAAGATCAAATTAATGAGAAGAAAACTTATAGGAAATTGATTTTACATAATCTATCACTCTACTTTACTAATTTAATTCTCTCTGTTTATTAGCAATCTCCAAAAAACATCCAAAAGTCTTGTTCGATGGCCAATTAAAAATATTCTTGTTCATCAATTACACAAGAGTATGCAATTTAACAAAACAAAAAACATTAAGACCGATGATTTTAAAACTACACAGGTTCATACAAATCTTTCGATCTTTGTATTTTTCTATGCTGAAATATCACAGATCTATAATATAATTCTCTCTTTCGATAGTAAATCATAAGATTAAAATCATATAATTAATGACCAGTTAATTAGAAACATTAACCTTAGAATAAATATGACATTTTGAAGAGAAATAATTCAAATTAATATAGAAAATTAAGCATAATTTGTAATTAAATTACATCTCTTTCCTAAAATAAAGAAAAATTACTTCATGCTAAAAATTAAATTTAACATAAACGAATTTATCATAATTTTTTTGAAAGGAATTGAAAGGAAAGTGAATCACAAAAAGAATCTACTTTTGCTTTAACCCGTTGTGCTCCAATCTTCTTTCACTTTTCTCTTTCGTCTTTTTTTCTTTCTTTTTCTTGGTGACACCTACGTCGTTATTCTCTTACTTTTCTCTATTTTGTCTTTTTTGTTTGCCACTTCCTTTTTTCTATTTTTTTATATGTATATATATCTTCACTTGTTTCCCATCATTCTTATATATATATACGGTTAAACCTTGTGCAATATATATATTTGTTAATTAGAAATATTCATTTAAATTTAAATTTGAGAGTCATTAGAAAATATACTTGTAAAATTTTGGATCTTCATTTTTTTCAAATATGAAATAAAAATAATGAAGTCTAAAATCAATAAAAATTAAATAAAATTAGACAAAAGTTAAAGTTGAAAAGTAATAAATTATGTCAAATTATGCAAGTCATCAAATACCTCCAAACTTAGAACTTTTTTTGTCCTCAAACAAAAAGAAAATAAAAAAATGCAACTATAGACAACATCAACTAAATCCCATATAGAACTACCATCATTCACCAAGTCATAATCTGAATTTAGATTTCATTATTAATAACTTACTCTTTTTACATCAAAGATAGCAAGAAAATCAATAAAAAATTCAACAATTTGTCGAGCAAGAGTTAAACACATTTACTTCAACCTAAAGCTAAGTCATTGAGTGTGTGTGTGAAATAATCAATTTAACTCCAAACCATCGACAAATTCAAATAAAAGTAAAGCAACTAAAATTAGAATAATTCTCTCAAAAATTTACTCCATAAGTCCAATTTTTAGAAATCTTCTCCATTAATGTAATAAAATACCAAAATCAGATATTAAAATATCTTTAATCAAGGTTGTAATGATAGGCCATAAGGTGAGGGTTAAAAAAGAAATGGATATGAAAAATAAAAGAAAATTGGGAAAATACTTGGTGGGAAAAAAACAATAAAAAGAATATTCATAAGAATCACACCATAACTCTTTCTCGACAATAATATTCATACCGATGACAATATCATTGTCATACTCAATAAGTGGAGTGATTTTTTCTTTTCTTCTTGTTTTTTGGTGTGATTTTCTTGATACTCACAGTTTTTACTAATTTCAACCATTTTAACCTTTTTTTATTCTTGTCTTTCACTTTCTCTTTTTTTCACACTTTGATCAAATAGGGCAAACATAATATGGATTATTTAATTTGAATTAACTTTCTTTTTAAATGCATATTTTCATCAAAGTATTTTCTCAAAATTTAAGGTAAATTCATGACTTTTCAAACTTAGAATGAGAATGGTTTATGTAGTTAAAGGAATAAATAAAAGTTTATTTCAAATAAGACTCAAGGGGGTTGACTATGGGAATACAACATGCGATTATGGCATAATAATTAGGACAGTTGGGAAATTTTTTTGGTTGTAAAAAAAATTGCCTAAATCCTTTCTCTAATATTTGGTATCAATTATGATTTCGTCTCAAGGATCAAACAATGGATTCTAGAGAAAATCAAGATTGAACTTTCCTAACCCAATTAATTCGACTCTTTATCTTCATAGGAAAAATGAAGTAGAGAAAAATTTACTATGTGCTCAATTATTTTCAAGGACAGAGATTTAAATCAAAATACCCACAAAACTCTACCTAACATAATAGCAGATTTTGGGAAAAAAATTCGCAAAACCATCATCAATCACAAATTTCAGAGTGATAGTGAATTCAATCATACTCAAATACATGAGTGATACAAGAATCGAACAACTCAAGATTATAAGAGTTGACACCCTCAAACTTAAACTAAACAATGTTTTCATTGTAATTCAAAAGTGAGATAGATAAAAGAAATAAAAGGAACTTCCCTGGTTTTATAATGGATCCACATTAGTTTGTAATTTTCAACTTTCTATTTCTGTAAAAAAAAAACTAGCATCAAAATTCAAATTAAATAATAAATAATAAAATAAAGTTTTATGGACTACCTCTTATAAGCGCTTGTTTTATAGTCTATAACTAGACCTTTTCAATCTTCATCAATTAAGATTTCAAAGAAGAGTAAATGCATAATTCCTCCACTTGTTCTCCATAATAATGCTTCAATCTCTGACCATTAACTCTGACTATATGCCCTGCATTATCCTTCAAGTTTATTTCTCCAAAAGTGAAAACTTTGTCAATTGTATAAGAACCTATCCATCTTGATCTTAACTTACCCAAGAAGATTTTTAGTTGTGAATTGAAAAGAAAAACCTAATGTCCTGCAGCAAACTCACGCCTAAAAATTTGTTTGTCATGCCACTTCTTTGTCAGTTCTTTGTAGATCTTTACATTTTCATAAACATCATTTCAAAACTCATCCATCTCATTCAATTGAAGAAGTCGTTTTTCCCTACTGCCTTCAAATCAAAATTAAACTTTTTTATAGCCTAATAAGGTTTATGTTCCAACTCAACAGGGAGATGACACGATTTTCCAACCGAAAAGTCATCAATGAAAATTTCCATTATATCTTCCACCATATCATAACAGATAGCCATCATAAATGTTGATGAGGCATTGCACAATCCAAAGGGCATCCTTCTAAAAGAAAATGTTTCGTAGGGGCATGTGAATGTAGTTTTCTCCTGATCTTCGGGGGCTATGGTAATCTGGTTATACATCGAATAACCATCTAAGAGACAATAATAAGGATATTTGGCCAATCGATCTAACATTTGATCAATGAATGGAAGTGGAAAATGATCCTTACTTGTTGCTTTGTTTAACTTGCAGTAATCCATACATACATGCCAACCAGTGACTGTTCTTGTAGGAATAAGCTCATTGTTGTCATTTTTATCACCATTATTCCACCCTTTTTTGGTACAACATGAAATGGACTTACCTATAAGCTGTTTGAAATAGCATAAATAATTCCAGTATTGAAGAGCTTCAAAATTTCATCTTTCATAACTTCCTTCATTATTGGATTTAATCTTGTTTGAGACTTAATTGATGGTTTGTAAAGTTCCTCCATTAGAATCTTGTGCATGCAAATGTATGGACTTATACCTTTTATTTAAAGATAGTCCATCCCAAGGTTATTATATGCTCTCTTAACACACGTAGAAAATTTTCTTCTTCTTCTGGTGTAAGTGATGCAATAACAATCACTAGAAAGGTGTAACTATCACTAAAGAATGCATAGCGAAGATGCTCAGGCAATTGCTTCAACTCAGGAGTTGTAGTTTGCTACACTTTTTTATAGAGATTGTAGAATCTGTCTTTGCTACCATTGGCTCTAGCCTCTCCACCTATTTGCTAAATGATATAACCTGTTGCAATGTTTCCAAGGAAAATACACAGTGGAGAAATTCTTCACTAAGAAAAGGTAAACTATATTTACAAACAACATAGTTATTGAAATCATAAGCATGAGATAAAGTGGCGATACATCGTTCTAGGTGATTGGCCAGCGTATCCTCTTGAAAGGATTTTACTACACATTTCTCAATGACATCTACCCAAAAGCAAGTGCTTGGATCTTCTGAAAATCTCATGGTTTTGTAGATGTTGAATGTAACTTATTCCTTGTTCACTCTCAATGTTAACTCACTCTTTTGAACATCCATTAAAGCCCTTCCTGTAGCCAATAATGGTTGACCAAGAATTAGTGGGACATCTTGGTATTCATCCATATCTAAAACCACAAAATCAACAAAAAAAATAAATTTATTCACCTTTACCAATACATCTTCTATGATTCCACGTGGATACTTGATGGATTAGTCTACTAGTTGCAAATAAATTGTTGTTTGTATCATCTATCCAAGTCCCAATTTCCTTTAAATAGACAATGGCATAAGATTAATTCTAGCACCAACATCACATAAAACTTTATCAAAAATGAATTTCTAATAGTGCAAGGAAAAGTGAAACTTCCCAGATCTTTTAATTTTTGAGGTAATTTCTTTTGAAGATTGGCACTACATTCTTTAGAATGCTTTACTTTTTCAAACTCCTTCAACCTTCTCTTCTTAGACATTATGTCCTTCAGAAATTTGGCATAATTAGGCATTTGTTCCAAGGAATCTACAAAAGAAATATTTATGTGAATTTTCTTAAAAATATCCAAAAACTTAGAAAATTACTTATCTAATTTTTGTTTATGAAAGCATTGAGGATAAGGAAGTAGACTAGAGAAAATATGAGGATTTTTAGGAAATGAAATTGATGGAAACATGTCAGTCTTTCTTAGTGTATCATCAACAATCTCCTATTCTTCTACTTTATTATTGCTTTAGCCATTGTTTGGAGCTGTAAGGATGAACTCGGTTTCCTTTGATGGTAAACTCTCAATTTATCTTCCATTCCTAAGTGTAATAACCTTGCATTGTTCCTTTGGATTCACTTCTGTATTGCTAGGAAAATTTCCTCTTTGTTGAGCATTGATGGTCATGACTAGTTGCCTTATTTGCACTTCAAGATTTTTCATTGTGGCTCCTATATTGTTAAAATGATTCTCAATGTTATCCATTCGTGAATCACTCTTTTTAAACATTGCTTTGGTATCCTCAACAAAGGAAACCATGGCCTAATCAAGTGACATCTTCTTCTGGCTTGGTTGACTATCAAACCCTGGAGGAGGTTACAACATATTCTTTGTGTTTCCATAAGAAAAATTCTCATGATTTCGAAGCCCTAGATGATAGTAATTTTGCATAGGATTACCATGATAGTTATAGTTTCAATTGTTGATGTATGGAGTCTGTTCTTACCTTACTTCATTTATCGAAACTGTCATACTTGAATATGCAACATATTCTGCACTTTGGGTTGTCAAGGCTGAAATGTAATGAGATAGAGAAGCAACTTGAGCTGAAAGGGAAGAAAACGACTCTAATTCATGAATCCCAACAACATTTTTAGCCATAGATATTTTAGTTGGCCATTGATAGTTGTTTGAGGCCATTTCTTCTAAAAGAGAAGTAACACCCTCAGTTGTCTTTGACATCAAAGTTCCACCAGAAGCAACATCAACTATGGTTCTAGTTTGCCCATTTAACCCATTATAGAACATATGAACTTGCAACCAATCCAACAATCCATGCTGAGGGTAATTCTGAATCATATCTTTATATCTTTTCCATGCTTCATAAAGTGTCTCAAAATCATTTTTACTGAATTGATCGATCTTACTCCCAAGTTGAGTTGTTTTTGTAGGTGGAAAGAATTTAGTAAGAAACTTTTCTACCATATCTTGCCAACTAGTGATGCTTCCTGGTTGTAGAGATTGTAGCCAACCTCTAGCCTTGTCCCTCAATGAGAAAGGAAACAATCTTAGTCTAATAGTAACACCATTCATCTTTACAATGTCACAAATCTCCAAAAATATTGGGATCATCAACTGGCGATCCGCTAAATTGGGTTTGCTGCACCATGTTGATCAACACTAGTTTTAGCTTAAAATTATTGGAATTAATGGTCTGACGTCTTACACCTAAATAATTATCATTCAAAATTGACCTTACATAATCCTTCAAGGTGTGTAGTGGTACATTTTGTTCTCCTTCAACTATGGTTAGTACTTTCTTCTTTCTTGGTGATCTAAAGGTTCTTTCAATCTTTAGATCAAAATGAATAATGTTTCGAGTTCTAGCATGGTGCATCCAACGTCAAAAACACCCCTAGAGAAAAATATATATAAATGAAATAAAATATAATTCTAAATTAAAATCAAGATTACTTTGTATCGATATTGGCAAAAATAAGAAAAAATCAATCCTTGGTAACGACACCAAAAATTTGATCGGTGTAAAATTGCAAGTGCACAGTATCGTAGTTTTATAATAAAATGATAAGAGGAGAATTGTCCTCAAGGATTGGTAACTTATTTTTGAAAAATATCAAAATTGTATCAATCTCAATTTTATCTAGAGAGGTCACTAAGGTTGTTGCAATTAGAATTTAAAATAAAATCAATTTAAAGAAAATACACAAAAGAAAATAAAAACGTTATTCAAAAATCAAATTAATGACAAGAAAACTTCTAGGAAATTGATTTCACATAATCTCTCACTGTACTTTATTAATCTAACTAATTAAATTTAATTCTCTTTGTTTGTTAGCAATCTCCAAAAAGCATCCAAAAATCTCTTTCGATAGTCAATTGAAAATATTATTGTTCATCAATTTACACGAGAGTATGCAATTTAACAAAACAAAAAAAACATTAAGACCAATGATTTTAATACTACACAGGATTATATAAGTCTTTCAATCTCTGTATTTACCTATGTTAAAATATCACTTATCTATCCTATAATTTCCTCTTTAGATAGTAAATTACAAGATTAAAACCATATAATTAATAACCAGTTAATTAAAAACATTAAACTCAAAATAAATCAAACAAACATGAAGAAAAATAATTCAAATTAACATACAAAATTAAATATAGTCTAAAATATTGTAAAGAGTTATTAGACAATATGCTTATGAAATTTTGAATCTTCATTTTCTTAAAATCTGTAATAAAATTTAAATAATAATAATGAAGTTTAAAATCGATAAAAATTAAATAAAATTAGACTAAGATTAGAATTGAGAAGTAATAAATTATAAAAAAATTGTGTAAGTAATCAGATTCCACATTAATTGTTATATATTCTTTTTGCTAATATGTTAAAAACACGTAAAGAATAGATATTCAAAAAACAATTAACTCGTTAATATAATAAAAAAATTATTTAACATATTTAGCTTAAATTTTTATAATATTTAAAATAAAATATAAATGATAATATATTTCATTATTTTAAAATATAAATATATATTTGTTCAAAATTATTTTAAATGTAATTTAAATTTTTATATATAATATAATCAAATATATTTATAATAGTAAATACTTTTATTTATTGTAATAATTTTTATTATTTTAAAAATATTAATTCTCTATTATAAATATTGTTTAAAATATATATTTTTTTAGTAAATATTACACAAACTCAAATATTTTTTTGGCGACTCATTTTGATGCGTATTTGGAGCCAATTACATTTTTATACACTATATTAAATATGTTAAATATATTGATATTAAATAAAAATTTATTAAATTATATTATAATTAATTAATATAATATTTAATAATAAATTATATAATATAATCAAATAAAATTCATAATAAATAATTTATATATATTTATTTTATTATATATATATATTTCTGTATTTATAAAAATTATTATAAATGAATATTTATTTAATTCAATGTTTTATATTTTATATTTTAAAAATAAAAATATTAATTTTAGTATGATATAAAAAATTGAATACATATAATCTTATAATTAAAATTTTGATACATTAAATTACAGATTCACTATTTAAATCTATATCATACTATATTTTTAATAAATGAATTTTTTTTATGTAATTTTTTTTTATTTTTATTACGCACAACACTAACTTTGCAGCCAAATTGCCGCCCATCTGTCCCTTTTTTTTAATTAAGAAAGAATACACATATTTTTTTTAAATAAAGTCAGATGCACGATTTTAAAATTGCATTACTAAAAAGTACCATCTGAATTGTACTGAGTATTATTTTCTGCTTGTCTCTCTATAATATTTGAGCATTCTCTCCTGTTTCTCCATTTCTTTCCCCCAGAGCAAAATCGGACCAAACACATCGACCCATCCGTCACTTCATATTAAGGTTAGTAGCGATCTCTTCTTTCTCTCTCCCATTTCGTCTTTTTTTTTTTTGGTGTTCTTTGCTTTAGTGGTTGACCACCAACCTGGATTAAGGTGTTAATCAGTGAGTTTTTGAAGGTTCTTTTTTTGGTGGTTTCATTTATCTGGTTTCTGATTTTTGTTGCCAAGGGATGGTTACTTTTTTTTGGAATGATTTAGGGTTTAGATGGATTGAACCGCCCGAGAGAATTTTGTTATTTTGTGATGTTTTGAAGTTTTAAATTTTTGGGACTTGTGGGGGTTTCGGCTCTGATTTTCGAGATAAAGGTTCTAGGTCACAGTTTTATGTGATATGTGTCATTTTAGTTTCATAATTTATGGATGACTACAAATGGTGTTGTTATTTATGAAAATAAGGCATTTAAGTGTAAAAAGTGTACTTTAATACCGGGATTGAATTGCATGATTTTAAATAATTATGGAATTAAAGTTCTCATTTTTAATAATAATAGGACTAAATGTACTCACTTTTCATAATAACAGGATTTACAGTGGTTGATTCAAGAATGACGGACTATAGTGACCTATTTCACATAAAAATGGGACCATTTGTATCACTCACCCCTTGATTTTGTGAGTTTTGTTTTCATTGACTATTTATTGTCTATTATCCTGGTTTCTTTTTTCTTTTTCTTTTTTTTTGTTGCTTAATATTTTGAAGTTCAGATTTATTTTGTTTAGGCTTCGATTCACACAGTATGCATTTTTTGTTTTGTATTAGTGACGTTCCCTACAATTTTTTAAAGGGATGATGTATTTGGCCTTGTATCATATAATTTATTAATTTATATATAATGTGGAACTCAGTGATGTTTCATGTATTTTGTCTATAGTTTTAATCTGAACTTCAATATTTAATGAGATGGTGTTCTAATTTATTGAAATTCTGGACCTGGAACCTGATTATTTGTGTCTATAAATCTGAACCCAAATTTGTAAAATTTTGATTTTGTCTATGAAATACATTTTTTTGTCATATCTTTTCTAAAACTGGACCTCAAAATTAATAGAACGCTTCTATATATCACAATTTTCACAATCACGATAGATACAATGATATAGGTCCAACTGCAATATTCAATCACACCTTACCACATCATTTAAGATAAATTACAACTTTATGATATTTAGGATTTTTCTAATGAGGTCTGATGAATGATGTAATTTGTTGTCAACATAAACCTCAACTTCAACTCCAAAAGTTGTGTTCATGCTTTTGTGACTTATTATTAAATGATTTTGGGGCTTCTAGTTGTTACCTAGCTTACTGTTTATTGCAGGAATTGAGTCTGGCTAAAATTTTTTTCTTTTTAATCTTTTGGATAGTGTTTTTCGTTTGTATGCATTTTTTTTATTATGATCTTTTCCTTTGTTATGGGTTCTCTCACAAAAGTGCAATGGTGCACCTAAAACCCAAGATAATTATTTGTTAGGTGAAACATAGAGGGAGAACATGACCATCAGGAATAACTTGGTGCTTTAGTTATGAGCCCTAAGATCTACATATTTTTACTGTTACAACAAGTACGAAGGATCATTTCTTTGTTTTAAGTCCTATGGTCCGCACTAGATGACTCATAACTTTGTTTATTGTCTTGTTATGTCCTATGTTTTTTTCTTCTTTTTTTCTGCTCTAGGTTATTGCATATTTTGGGTGACTGGTTTTCTTCTTCTTTATGTCTCATGTTATTAGTGGAATATGCTTGAGTTGGAATATGTAAACGAATTAAAGTACGAAATAAATTAGAGCTTGGAAAATTACAGAGAAAGCTGACCATTATCGTAAATTGGAATTTTTTTTATAATGGTGATTTGTTTATGAGCATTGTAGTAACTCCCTTTCTCGATGATTGTTGATCTTTTGGAACCTTTCTACAATGTTTGTTTTCTGTTTTTCACCAAGGCTGCAAGACGTGTTTACGAGAACACCTGGACACAAACCTTCATAGATTTTTTTTTAATGGTCATGGTACCCTTTTCATGACAGTTAATGATCATTCTCTATTGCCCTTTTTTCCCTTGTAGTAGGGATATGCAACTTTTGCTTTAGCTTGTTCAGAAATAACTTCCTAACATAATTCTTTTTGGCTCACTATTCTCTACATTCAGGGATATTTGAGTTTATGTTCTGATGGCATCTTCAAATACATCAAAATCAATAGTATCTTTAGAAGCTTTTGAGCAAAGGAAATATACAGCAGATTCATATGCCATTGCACGACAAGCTCCACTAAACCAGCCAATTAGAAGATTGTTAGATGGTCCTGTAGCTATTTTTTGGGATATTGAGAATTGCCCTGTTCCGAGTGACGTTCTCCCAGAAGATGTAGGTGGAAATATCAGAATGGCTTTGCGAGTGCATCCTGTTATCAAAGGAGCAGTTATGATGTTTTGTGCATATGGGGACTTCAATGCCTTCCCAAAGCGATTACGGGAAGGTTGCCAGAGAACTGGTGTCAAGCTCATTGACGTTCCAAATGGAAGGAAGGATGCTGCCGACAAGGCTATCTTGATTGATATGTTCTTATTTGCTCTTGACAATCCTCCCCCCTCTTCCATCATGCTCATTTCTGGAGATGTGGATTTTGCTCCAGCACTTCATGTACTTGATCAACGAGGATATAATGTGATTCTAGTTATCCCTTCTAATGTTGGTGTTTCATCTGCTCTTACCAATGCTGGTAAGTTTGTGTGGGACTGGCCTAGTGTGGCTCGTGGGGAAGGATTTTTGCCCCCAACTAGAGCGTTTATGGCCCCTTGTGGATGGTCAGTTGATTTAGCTGGGCATCTCATGGGTTGTGGCATTAATGACAGCTCAAATGGGCAAAATGAAGAAGAAGCTATTGTATACAGAGGGATTTCACAGGGGTATTACAATTCTAGAGATTTTGCTGTGGTGTCACAATCGCTAACTGAATACAATAGTAATTCTTCATTGATGCCTTGTTTTCCCACAAATTTGAGGTCACAAAGTCTTCCATCTGGTTTGAACGAAGTTTCTTCAGGGCCTATTTTTAGTGATAATGATGAGCCTACTTTGTGGGTACAACCTGGCGACTTAAATGGTCTAAAGGGGCAGCTTGTAAGGTTGCTCGAACTTTCTGGAGGATACCTGCCTCTTACCCGAGTTTCTGCTGAGTACCAAAAGGTTTACGGGAGGCCTCTCTATGTATCAGAGTATGGTGCATTCAAGCTCGTGAATCTTTTCAAAAAGATGGGGGACACAATGGCAGTGGAGGGTAAAGGCCAGAAGAAGTTTGTGTACTTCCGCAACTTAAAAGCAATCCCAAGTGCACCACCATTGGTTCTGGCTAGGAAAGAAAATAGGAAAGGGAAGGGGATTCAGGAAGAGTGTATGGATACTGTTAATGGTAATGGCTCCTCAGATGATTTCTCAGATGAGGAAAGAGTAATCATTGAAGAGAGTGATGAAATAAGGGGCCAGACGGAAGTTAATGTGGGGCCAGTGTGTGGAAATGAAACTGATGACAGTATCCTCGAACTGTTCAAATGTGAGCTGCAAGAGATTCTAGTAAGCTATTCTTGTATGATATTCTTGGGTTGTTTTGAAGCAATATACCAGCAAAGGTACAAAAAACCCCTAGAATTTCATAAGTTTGATGTGAATAAGCTGGAGGAACTATTTGAGAAGGTTAGAGATGTTGTGGTCTTGCATGAAGAACCAGTAAGCAAGAGAAAATTTCTGGCTGCAGCTGGTGGATAGAAAAATCAGATGGCTGCCTTATTTTCTAACATTCAGATGGCTTTTGAAGCTACCTATTGGTATATGCCCATGTTGACTATGCTCATAGCAACCCAGTCTCTTTCATTCTTTCAATGCATCTTGTTCTTCTCTATTGTTTCTTAATGTTTAAATAAAGTATTGAAGCTGGGAACACTTTTTCTTTCTGCAAATGAGTCTGCATGGATTTAAAGCTCATTGTTCCAACTTCCATGCAAGACTTCTCCCAGGCAGTATTATCAATTTACTGCTACCAGGGGTGTACAACTTTACATATAAAATTGTAAATTAAGCTGTCTTAATAAAACTAAGAGAACTCCTGTATTGCAGGTGTCATTGACTTAAAGTGGAAATTTTGTGTTATATCTACCTAGCTATTCATTCAATGGTTCTTTTGTGGGATTTAACTTGAATTCCCCTGTATAGTTAATGGAATTAATTGGAAACTTACGAGTGTGTTTGTTTTTTTTTTTTTTTGCAATGTATTTTTTTTCCCTCAAGGGTGTTCAAGCGACAAAGGTCCCTCAAGTGTATATTATATCGAAATAATTTAACAAAATGTATAAAATGAAATAATATTTAAACTTTTTCATCCCTCATCTGCTAATAGCATGTAAATCAGTACATTACAGCTTTCTAAATCCCTTGAATGTTACAATAGCTCTGGAAACAAACCCTCCATCAATGTCGTCGAGCTGCTGGGGTCAAGTATCTTTGATGATTTATTATCTCTATTTTTTTTTAAAAGGGTTGAAGCGAAACAGAAAGGATAAACATGCATTATCACACACACAGAGAGTTGCAGAGTATTACAGATGGAAGAGGGCGGAGGTTTTGAGTTTCAGCAGTGAGTCTTTGGCCCATGCATGCAAATGAAGTGATCTCTTGGATTCAAAGGTGCTCCGTACTCCCTAGGTAATAATTTGGTAGTGTTTGGTTCCATTAGTTTGTCATAGTTCAAGCCACATTTTCTCTTCTTGGTATATTTCTTTTCTGATATGATACCAGTGACTCTCTAGCTAGCTTCAATTTCCTACTTTCCATTATTTTAGTACTATTACGTATCATATATTCCTTTATTTTTGGTGTATTTGTTGATGTAGCTGATTTGAAATTGTTGATGCTTTCCTTTTTTTTTTTGGGTTTCCTATAATGGAATTGTCTTATTGTATAACAAATGCAGATTTACCGTCTTTGAAGATCAGTTTATTGGTTGAAACCGCAGATTGGAAAAACAGGCTTTTTTGCAAGTAATTTTGCTTTTCATGTCTTTTGTTCACCACAAGATATTACTGTGCTAGTTCTATTTGCCTGACATCTTCGTTATTCAGGGAAGAACTTTCTTGAGAAAGGCCTGATTTCCAATCCCATAAAGTGGTGCAACCCGTCTAAAAATCCGTCAAGGCAAACTCATCACTAAGATTACCTATCGAAGTAGAAATAGTAAGGGCATCTTTACCTGTTAGGATCTCATCATCAACATAAACCAACATTAACAAAAATGGTGTCGTCCCATTGTAAAACAAATGAATATTGGTCAGCCTAACTACAAATGCATCCAAGTCGAAGAAGAAACCGAGAAAGTATACAGGACCAGGTATTTTGGGTCTATATGTATTTGTTTATTTGGCACACATTTTTAGGAAATTTGAAACTTTTGATGCCCTGTGGTTGCTCCATGTACGTTGTTTCCTTTGGAAAAGTTATCTCAATCTCAAGTGTGACAGATTTTGTTCGGAAGAAACTGTCCAGCCTACTTTTAAGGTATGATATGTCATGTCAATTGTAAACCCATTTTAAGTTGAGATGAATAGAAATATTCATCTTCTTAAGGTATCCCTTAAACATCTAGCTCTCTCCTTCACTAGTTGGAAGAAATTGCAGGATCTAATAATATTTAATACAAAAATTACTCTTACTGTCACTTATATTGTGCTCAAGGAACACTTTAATCATTTTGCTTTTCATGGATACATTCAAGTCACGATATTTTAAAAATAAGTTTAATTTAGTCACATAATTTTAACTAAAGTCTCTTTTTTAAGTAAATAGGGACACTTTTATGGAAGTTATGTAATTAAAATATACATATTTTAAAATACTGTTTCTTAAGTTTAATAATTGAAAGTAAAGTTATTAAAGTATTCAAGACATAAACAAAGTACCCTAGAGAGCTGATAGTTCATATTTAATCATATGGTTGTTGCCTTTTATCACACGACTTACTTTCTAGTTTCTACAATGTCAAGTATTGGTACTTGACGAGACCCTGTGTAACTAACTACTTGTGCTTGGAATCTATCAACAGTTTGGACCTCTATGAACTTGGTCTTAAAAACCCACTTGGATCATAGGGCATTCTTATTTGTAGGTCTTGAGGGAGCCTTGTGTTTTTTTGGCTCCAAAGTTTGTAACCCATTATCAATATGCAGCACCATTTGCTAGGCTTGCATTGCTCTTAAACTTGTTTAACTTATTCATATGATGACTGGAACTTGGAAGTGTTTTGGAGTTCTGTAAAAACAGACTCAATATTGTGTATTTAAATGGATTACGACATTATTATATATATTTCGAGTTCATGGTATAATCGAGAAAGCCTATAAAATTCGATTTGAGATTAAGAGATTCCTGGTTTTGGTATCGAGAAGATTGCATTTGTTGTTGAAATGTCTGATGAGCTTGATGGATTTGCTGAAAGAAATGTCATATCCTTTATAATAAAAATAGGATAAAAAAAGCATTTTAAAGTCTGATACTTTTTAAAAAGTTGTACTTTCACTGCTAGAATAATACAAATCCATAATCATTATAAAAATATTACTAAAAATTATTTTGTATAAATAATAAATTTGTGATATCTTATATTTTTAAGAATGAGACGATATAAGTTTATTATTTTTACCAAATGAATTTTTATGATTTTTGTTTATAAAAATAACATATTTATAATGTCTTATCTAACATGTATTTATCTAAAATGTATTTTTATTAAAGTAAGAGACTTGAGTAATCTTTCCTAATACACTTAAATGGTACTTGTTTTGTTTAACATCATGGATAGATAATTTTTTTTTGTTGACAGTTCATGACAAGCTTGTGTGATATTTGTATTCTTAGATACACATTATTCGAGAGTGCTTAAAGTATTAAGTTGAAGGTAAATTTTAAAGTTAGAGAAAACAATTATGAATCAACTGTTGAAGTTTAATATATGGAAATTATTAAGAGCTTGTTTTTGTAACTAATTTTATTTTTTTGAATTTTAAATTAGTTTTATGTTTTCTAATTCATTTAAAAAGGGTAAAAAATCATTTAATAAAAAGTTCTATTTTTCTGTTTATTTTTTTTAAGTCACAGTGTAAATTTAATTAATGAAACAAAAATGACTAGAATATAGTTTTCTATTTTTTTTTTATGTTTTTAAGTTTCAAAAACAATAAAAAGTACATAAAATTAAAATTAAATTTTAACTTGATTTTGAACTCTTAAATTGAATTAATTATCAAATAATATTCTTTTTGAAAACTTGAAACTTGAAAATAAAATTAATTTTCACTGCTCTAAATAGATTATACAAATTTTATCAAACAAATAAATATAAATCATTTTTTTAAATAGTATTTCACAACTTGTACACTAATCAAACCTTGATTTCACATTTACATGTCTTATAATAAAGTTTTTATGATACTTAGCTATAACCACACGAGTAAATACAAATTACATTAGTATTGCCTTCATAATTTAGAGTGACAATGCGTTTGTAGTTTGACCTAGTTTACAACAATTTTCTCCTTCTAACTATGATCGAAAGAAAAGGATTGATTTGCACAATATTTGTGATTTGCTTAAATATCCATTTTGTTTAAGTTAAATGTATTATTTAGTGATTCTGTTTATTTTTTTTAAATCCTTTTATTTATGAAAAAGACATCATTAAAATACATTTATTTGTGAAAAAATATGTTAAATAAAAACATAATTAATTTTTTATCTTATTTTTATTAAATATAATAACATAACGTATATATTATATGTATGTTTATATTTTTTGATAGTTATATATTAAAAAATTAATATTTAATTAAAAAAAATTCAAATTTTTAAGAAAAAATTTCTTTTAAAATTAAAAAAAAATTCAATAAATTTTAAACTAAATTCTTATTGTGTAAAATCTAAAATCATAGACAATAAAAATTTAATTGAGATTTATTAAAAAAATAACTAATTTTTTTGATTAAAAAGTATTTTATTAGATATATACAAAAATAAAAATATGTTTATGTAAACGTACTATTTGTTATATTTAATAAAAAATTAGATGAAAATTTAATTTTATTATTGTTTGATACAATTTTTACAAATAAATAAAGGGAATCAAAAATATATTACTTTAAATAAAAGTACTAAATAATCTTGAAAAATTAAACAAAATTATGTACATGAACATTTTCCCACTTATTCAATGTGAGCAAACGCGGTATGCCAATTCTTATTGTTATTTATAATGTTAATTCTTATAAACATAACTCAAACGAATTTGGTAAAAAAAATATCTTTTGTTTGCTTAAAATAATAAGTTTTTGTTCATAATGCATGAATACAACAAGAAATAACGAATAAAACAAAAATAAAATCAATTCATAAATAGTCATTTTTGTAAATTTAAAAATTACATTTTGTGTTTCCTTCTTATATTACTATTAATAAAAAATCAAAAGAAGAATGTTAAGATAACTTAATTTTTACATCTAGATATTTTATATTATTTTATGTATTTGTATTATCTTAAAAAATAAATTATTTTTTAATAATTATGATGCATGAAATTATATATAAGAAGTATGAATAATATATATATATATATAAATTTATATGATATTAATATTTTTTCTCGTACAAAAGTTAAAACCTAGTAAATTAATTGATGTTATTTTACTAAATTATGAAATGTAAACTCATATTTAAGAGAACACGAGACTGAACATTTATTACTAAATTAGTGAAAATATATTCATTTACTTATTAATGATATGTAAAATTTTCTAATTTATTATTTTAAATATTTTTTTGTTTAAATTTATTACTTTTATTATTATAATATATTTTAATCAAATATTTTCGTTAAATATTAACTATTCAATTAAAATATTTAAGACACTTATACGACATGTAAATTTATAAAAAATTATCTTAAATAAAATAACGTAGTTAAAATTTTATATATTGTATATGTGATTTAATTTTTTTAATTAAATTAATAATTTATTGTTTTATAATATAAATAGTTAATTGTAATAATTTTTTTTCTATGCACACCGAGAAAGCCAATTGATTGATGTTGGATAAAAGAGCAAATACAACTCACGATCTAGTTCTTATTTTTATTGGTGGTGAACTCATTGTAGTTAATAGGGTGTCCAAGGGTTTGGTCCGGTCAGATTTTGGTTAAAAAACTTTAATTGGATCGGACTATTTATATTATTCGAATCAGACCGTTTATATTATTCGGATCAGATCGAATCAAATCATTTGAAATTGTTTTAATTAATATAAACGAGATTGGATCGTTTGATTTATAAAACGGTTCGGTCCGATTTGGTTCGATTTTTTTTATATTTAATAGAAAATAATGTGAAATTTTTAATATATTATTAAATTGGTTTATAGAAATCCTAGTAGTTATAAAAGATTTTTTTATGTTTTTTTTTAATTTTACAGTGGATTAATACAATAAGAAAATTGCAATAATATTATGTTTTAGGTTAATAATATTTAAAATTGATATAATTTTTTTAAATAAATATTTAATATTTAATGAAGAGAGAAAATGAATAATATATTGTAGTAATAATGAATAGCATTTCTTAATACAACTTGTATTTTTAATGGTGATGAACTCATAGTAGCTAGGATTAAGAAATTTTTATTTTTTATTTTTATGTATTTTTGGTGTGTTTTGGATAGCGGGTTAATACAACCTTGTATTCCTATAATAGCCGACTCAACGATTAGGTTCGTTCTCTTAGTGCAGTTTCAGCTGCCCTCGCTTTACTTTCGCGTCTCTCTCTCTCCTCAAGCGCCTTCTCCTCCATCGGCGGCTAGTGTTTTTCAGTCACAACCTTCCCTCTCCTCCTCTTATCACTTGCCTCCCAAAAAACCAAAATTAATCGAAACAAAAAAATAAACATATCTTTGAGTTCTATTTTATCGAACATTTGGTGTGCATTTCTATAGCTTCGTCTTCATTTTCATGGCTTCATTGTCTGCTTTCTAGATTTGTTTCTGAATAACAAGAGGAGAGGGAAGAAAGAAAGAAAGAAAATAAAAAAATAAGTAATTTTTCTAGGGTTAGGGTTCTTATTGTTTGTGTTATAAGATGGCCGCTCAAGTTCAGGTTCAGTCTCAGAATGTTATGTCGGGAGCCAATACTGCTGCTACTGCGGCCAATGGTGGTGGACCTAACCAGTATGTGACGACATCGCTTTATGTTGGAGATCTCGACCAGAATATCACCGATGCCCAGCTATATGACTTGTTTAATCAGCTGGGTCAGGTGGTTTCTGTTAGGGTTTGCAGAGACTTGGCAACTCGGAGGTCGCTTGGCTATGGATATGTCAACTTTAGCAATCCCCAAGATGGTTTGTTGTTGACTTTCATAACTTGTTGCATGGTTGATGATCTTGTTTTGTATATATGCTTTTACTGACTAATTATTAGATAATGTTTGTTTATGTGGATTGAAATTTGTCCTATGGTTAGTGTAATAATGAATTGGCCCAATAAATAATTTCATTGTTTTTAACACTAGTAGAGTGTGCACATTGCAGCGTAGACATGTAAGATTTCTAAAGACTGTATAATTGAAAAAGTAACGAAATTATTATATATAAAGGTCTAAGAAATTCCTTACCTCGGCCTTTACTACTTTATGAGCAATGGACATGGTTTCGAAGAAAATTTCATAAGCTTGATATAATATTGAGTTAAAGGCTACTGATTCCTTTGGTCTATATTAAAGTTTGCTACTACATTGATGATAGCTGCCAGGGCTTTGGATGTGCTGAACTTTACTCCTGTGAGTGGAAGGCCGATTAGGATCATGTATTCTCATCGTGATCCAACAATTCGCAAAAGTGGAGCTGGAAATATATTTGTTAAGGTATTCTTTTATAACAATAATGGATTCTTTGTATGCTATATACAACTCGTTTATTTCTTTGAAAATTCAGTGCTTTGTACAGCTTCAACTTAATTCCCTTTGCATTAAACTTGGCAGAATTTGGACAAAGCAATTGATCACAAGGCTCTACATGATACATTTTCTGCTTTTGGCAACATCCTTTCTTGCAAGGTAGCTACAGACATATATGGTCAGTCAAAAGGCTATGGTTTTGTCCAGTTTGAAAATGAAGAATCTGCCCAAAAAGCTATAGATCGGTTGAATGGAATGCTCTTAAATGATAAGCAAGTCTATGTGGGACCATTTCTTCGGAAGCAAGAAAGAGAAGGTGTCCTCGACAAGTCAAAGTTTAATAATGTTTTTGTGAAGAATCTCTCAGAATTGATAACAGATGATGACTTGAAGAGGACTTTTGGTGAGTTTGGAACAATCACAAGTGCAGTGGTGATGAGGGATGCTGATGGAAAATCAAAGGGCTTTGGGTTTGTCAACTTTGAGAATGCATACGATGCTGCTAAAGCTGTTGAGTCTTTGAATGGAAAAAAAATCGATGACAGAGAGTGGTATGTTGGAAAAGCTCAAAAGAAATCTGAAAGAGAAGTTGAATTAAAGGTTCGTTTTGAGCAAACTATGAAAGAGGCAGCCGACAAGTATCATGGGGCAAACTTGTACATTAAGAATTTGGATGACAGTATCACTGACGATGAACTTAAGGGACTATTTTCTTCGTATGGTACAATTACCTCATGCAAGGTCTGAAGTGTTTATTTTGCTTGGTTGGGGTCCACAACTTGGTCCATATTTGTAGTTTATTTACCTATTGAAATGAATGAACTTCCTTTCCTATAAAAATGGTCTTTAGTATTATATTTTTGTATTTCCTAATACTCTACTTTTGAACTGTATTGTTGACATTACAGGTTATGCGAGATCCTAATGGAATTAGTAGAGGATCAGGTTTTGTTGCATTCTCAACTCCTGAAGAGGCATCTCGTGCTGTAAGTTGATAGTTGTTTTTGGGTTCAGAGATAGAATACCTGTTACAAATGATTTTGTTTTCTCTCGAAGAATTACAGCTTTATAACATTTCTTGTATATTTGTGATTTGTAGTTATCTGAGATGAATGGGAAAATGGTTGTTAGCAAACCTCTCTATGTTGCACTTGCACAAAGAAAAGAAGATAGAAGGGTAAAGTTGCAGGTATGCTTACATATCCCAAGCTGGTTCTCCAACAAAATATTGTTTTGAACACTAATATTGACTTGGGTCAACATGTATGAAGTTTCTGATCTTGCATATATTTAACTGCACTACTGAATGTACTTTTGTTGTTTTTGTCCTCGTAATTCTCATTTCTCAGTATAGAAGGAAAACAAAAATGAGACATGAGAATATTAAAAGGACTATCTTTTTGCAGTGCTTTTCAGGCTCATCTTTCCAATTGAAAAATAATGTGTTCCTATATTCTTATCTTGTTCCAGGGAGCTTTTTCTGAGTCCTTCACAATAGTTGGATTTTTGTTTTCCTTGCATGCCTTTGTTATAACTTTGATTATTACTGAACTGTAAACTGCATGTATTCATGCATTTCTGCTGTATAGACTCAATTTTCTCAGATGAGACCTGTTGCTATGGCACCTTCGGTTGCTCCCCGCATGCAAATGTATCCCCCTGGCACTCCAGGCATTGGCCAACAAATATTCTACGGTCAAGCACCACCTGCCATGATGCCTTCTCAGGTACTTTCTAGTTGATTTGTTTTCTCGTAACACATCTTGGTGTAGTTACTTTTTAGTGTGCAGTTCTGTTATTTTGATTGAACTTGGATTTGTTCTCTCACACATTAGATTGTATTCAGTAGCTGCGTTTTTTACCTTGGGTTTCTTTTGTTTAATAGCCTGGGTTTGGTTATCAACATCAACTAGTTCCTGGTATGAGGCCTGCTGGAGCTCCCATGACGAATTACTTTATGCCAATGGTTCAGCAGGGACAACAGGGGCATCGTCCTGGTGGCAGACGTGCTGGAGGTGTCCAGCAATCCCAGCAACCTGTTCCACTAATGCAACAGCAGGTTGGTATCGTTCAGTTAGGCGTTTAGTCTTTGTAATGTACATGTTCTCAGATTTATTCACATTTTTCAATGAATTTTTTGAGTGTAGATGCTCCCAAGGGGCCGAGTTTACCGTTACCCTCCAGGGCGTGGCCTTGCTGATGTTCCAATTGCTGGAGGCATGTTATCTGTTCCATATGACATGGGTGGTGCTCCAGTGCGTGATGCTACAATCTCTCAGCCGATTCCAATTGGGGCTTTGGCTAGTGCCCTTGCAAATGCCTCCCCAGAGCAACAACGAACTGTAAGCACTTTTGTAAACTTTCAAGAGAATTCTTTTTATGGATGCATTATCATTCCAATTAAGTAGTTGTACTTGTACTGGCACATTTTGGATCAGTGATTTCTATTCTTTATATAAAGACTAGGAATGTCAACAAACTGGGAATTTGCCCCACTCGTTTAAATCTTCGTGGGACTGAGATTCTCAATATTAGAGGAATATGCAGGAATCATAGATTTTTGGCCAATAAAATATGGGTATTCATTTTATTCGGGAAAAAAATAATAAAATTGGGAATTGATGTATAAATTATAACCATAGTTAGATTTCTTGTTTTATTAGTTCTTAAATCATCATTAAATTGAATTATTTTATAATACAATATTGTATTACAATTAAAAATAAATTTTTATTGATTAGTTTAACTCTAAACTTAAGCCAATGTATAGGATTTTTCAAATTTTTATAAAAAACATTTATCTAGGAATGGATTAGTTGCATGGACTAATATCCTTGACCCACAACGTTTCTCATGGGTGCTAAACTGCAGTTTCTTTGCTGATCCCCACTCCACGAAGGAATCTGTACCTAAGAGTATGACATGTTTTTGGTTGTTTTGGAATTGAGCCTAAATATTTTCTTTCCCTGTAAATCTATTTCTGATATCTTCAAGATTTGGACAATTATTGATTTACAGTTGACACAATGCAAGCAGAAATTATTCATTGTTTTTGGAGTAGGTGATGATATGGTATTCCAGGCCAATAAAATTCAAGATTAGTGCAAATGTTTTAAAAAATAAATCAAATACCTAATAAAAAATGGAGAGAGAAAGCAGTGTAATTTGGTAGAGTTTACTCCAAGAGCAATGAATAATTCCTCCAATGCAAGTACTTGTATTTTTGTTCTTTTGAGGCCTCTATTCTTCAAAGTGGCAATTGAGTGACTGGTCTATGTCACTAGTACCTTAATACCTTTTGTTGGACTTATGTTTCTGAGAGTTTATCGGAAACTCATAGGTTAAGATTGTCATTACATTGTGGGTTTACAGAAATTACTAGTGAAGCTTTTTTAGTATCTTCATATTATTTCCTCACCTTTGAATGCCCCCTATGTTGTGAAAAATTGTAGATGCTGGGTGAGAGCCTCTATCCACTTGTGGACCAACTTGAACCTGAACATGCAGCCAAGGTTACAGGTATGCTGTTAGAGATGGATCAAACAGAGGTTCTACATCTGCTGGAGTCACCGGAAGCTTTGAAAGCAAAGGTGGCCGAGGCAATTGAGGTTCTGAGAAATGTTTCTCAACAACAGGTTGGCAATGCAGCTGATCAACTAGGCTCGTTGTCTCTTAATGAAAACCTATAATTCCAAATTATGGGCAAATTTTTATGAACTATGAATCTAGACCTAGTTGTGGATTTGATTTGCTGTTTTAAGAACTTATTTCATCATAGTAGACGACTGAAATTGGTTTCTACTTCGGTCTTTGAGTTTTCATGGTGGTTGTGACGATTTGTTGCTTTGAGATTTTGCTATGAACATTGTTATTTGTTTAAATGTACTGCAAGAATATTGGATTTTGATTGTTCTGGGTTTGAAAATCTCTTAAAAATGAGGCACTTTAATCCCCTCTTTTCTAATAAACTTACAATACTAGTATTGATATTAACATATTTATTTGGTTCATATTATTAACATATTTGTTTGGTTCATATTATTAACATATTTATTTTTTATCTCATTTATTTCATTTCGTTAGTTTATGTATCATGGTAATAGATGTAAATAATTGTGGTAGATTTGGAATAATTTAGATAATTAAACATTATATTTGAAATAAAATTCTTAAATATCACTTAATTATTTGAGTTTTAAATTAACTGTTTCATTATTTGAATTGTTTTAAATCTAGTATTGATATATGTATGACATTGTTGAATTAAGATTAATGAAATAAAATGAATGTAATAGATTAGTAATGTACATGAGTTGAAAAATAATTTGATGGTATTATCGAAACAAAGGTAATAATTTACTTATTTTTCAAGGTTTGTCATTTTAATAATAATGTTCTTGACTTCTATTGCCTCAAATTAAACGTCTCTTAAACTTTTGTGGAAAATTTAGTATATTTAATAAGATGGTAATTATGATATTTTTTTGTACTTGAGGATTAAAATTCATAGCAAAAACCAACATGGACTGAAATAGCCTTTAGGAAGACGTTTAGCAAAAGATCAAGAGCATAATGCTTGATGACCAGACTATGGCTTAGGAAACAGCAAAAATAACAAGTGTCTAATCGTAAATTATTTTTAATGTCAAAAAATTTAACATATAACTTTATAGTCACTTTGAGTCATTTAATATTGTGCTATTTAGTTGACTCGGTTTAGAAAGATTTTTCATGAATCATTTTCATTTTTTCACCGTTTCACCTTTTTCACTTTTTCCTTCTAAATCTACCATTCTCTCATCTCATTCATAATTTTCATGCATTTTATTATTCATTTTTAATGAATATCTATCAAAAATATTCTTTTAAGTTTTAAAGTAATATCACAAATATTTTTAAGATTTTAAATATATTACAAATATCTCTCAAATTAATAGAAATTAAAGTTAACAGAATTAAATAATAATCTATTATATATAAAAATAATAAAAAATCTAAAAATAAAAAAAAATCAATAAATAATAGAAATGGAAGTACAAGACATCTTTGGAATGCTTCTCACAAGGAATGATAATTAGTAAACAAATATTTGAAAAAGTATAAAAACAAGATTAAATCTTAAGGAAGTAGATGGATTTAAAGATTCATCATTTTTAAGAATAGAGAAAATATTTTTAAAAATATATATAGTTTATTATGAAATAAATAATAAATAATAAATAATAAATATTAATATTATAAATGTAAAAAAAATGTATAAAATACCATTAATTGATAAAGAAACAATTATGGATAAACTATTGAAAATTCTTTAAAAAGACAAAGGAAAAATTGGATTGGATACTTCCATCTAGGAGGAATCTAAATGTTAATAAAAATATATTTTAAAGAAGGAATTGAGAATGAATTGATACAACAATAAAATTAACAATACTATACAATAGAATAATAAATAGAAAATATGCTTTATTAGGAATGATTTATAGTAATATATGATAACATAAATTAAGGTTTACAACATACCCTGGGTTTTTCATTAATATTTATGATAAAAAATTAAATCAAGTATTAAGTTTAACCTATGAATATGAAATGAGAGATTTAATAAAAGAAAGAAATCATTCATATTCAATAGACTATATAGTAGAATATTCATGGACAAATAATCATAATAGTTTAATATATGTACAAAATAAATTCATAAAAATAGATAAAGTTTTCTAAGAAAATGGACAATTAATAAAACCAAAAATATTAACAGATTTTGAAATATTAAAAGAATGGAACTTAGATGTTCATAAAGAACTTCTAATACTAAGAAGAAAATGTAACAAAAAAAAGTAATATATTAAGGTTTACGTTTGTAGATCATGAAGGATAAATCTCTAACAAAAGAAAGAAATGTGATAGATCTAAAACAAGAAGCTAAAATAATAAAAACCATGATGTAATATTAGTAAGAAAATGATACTATTATCAAAAATGTTCAAAAACAAACTATAAGATTTAGAATTAGATCTTAATGAAAGCCTAGCAAGTATATAAAAAAACCAAATAACAATAACGAATGCCTTAATTCTTTTAGTAGATGAAATGAATATAGTACACGAATCAAATATCAAGTCCTTACAAGACATAATGAAAATACAAAATGAACTCCTAAATGAAGTAAAAGAACATAATTACAATAAAAAATTACAACAATACATACATAAATAATTTACAAAACTAAGAAGGGATGTGAATAGAATACCTAGAAATAATGAAATTATAGGTTATACGCTTGATCTATTTGAAGGATTAAAAGAAGAATTACTTTAGAGATTAAATGCATTGATACCTAATAATGAGAAAATAAAGAATGAGGAAAAACCAATGATAAAGAAAAAGTTATAATCTGAGTTTAATAGAATATAAAAAAGAATTAGAAGAACAATGTATGGACCTTGGGAATAGGAATATAGAAAAATTGGTTAGTTTGTTAACCTTAATAGGTAAGAACTAGGAAGTATGATGAAATTTTTTGCATAAACAAAGAGGAAAATGATATGACCACAATTAATGAAATTGATTTAAAACAAAAAATATAATCCCAAAAAACTATGTGAAACTAATTTCATTATCGGTCCATATCAAGAAGGAACATCTAACCCTATAGAGAAGAGAGAAATAGACAAAGGCTAGAAGAATCTAACATTCCTTATAGAAGAAAACAACCCAAAATGAAAAAAAAAGATTACATTGAAAAACTAGAGATAGTATCCCTCTAGAATTCAAATTTCATGAAAATTATAGATCTAGTCTTTAGATTTGGATTGTATAAGAGATACGAAAAAAATACCTTGATGAATAATTAATGATATGAGTATAATCATACAAACTTCTCAAACTACACAATCAAACTCTTCAACTTGCAGTCTTAGTAACTCACAAAATGACAGAAAAATGTTAAAACTTGGTTTGCAAATTTTATATAATAACAACATTTAAATACTGTCGTAAATGAAATATACAAAGAATTTATTGAAGAAGATAAAAGAAGACATATCACTGAATCTATTGAAAATGAAATTGAGAAAACCACATGACATTTAATAAATATGAAAATATGTGATATGAGTTATATAGATTCATTTAATTGTGAACATGAAATGTATTATCATAAGTTATCACCCACCATGCAAAAAAATTATAAGGATATATTTTTTCTTTAGAAATTGCCTGAAATATTACATAAAATCGTAATAGAAGGATGTAATAAAAGAAATAGAGAAACTATACCAGAGATCTTAATAAGAAGAATAAAAAATCTAAAAAATTAGATAATGACTAAATGTCAAGAAAGAAAGGAATATAAATAAATAAGGAGAAATGATAAAATCTATTATGATGCAAAAGATTATAAAATGCTAGGAAAGTATGAATGTAACATAAAATCTTACAAACAAAAGTATAAAAAATATATAAATTTAGAAAATAGGACTTTCAAAATATAAGAGAATGTATAATAAAGAATTTTGAAGACAAATATATTTTAGAAGAAAAATGTAGAGGCCATCGAAAAAAATTATTGCTCAACAAGAAAAAAGAAATGCAGATGTTGGATATACAATGAGAAAAAACATTATATATGTTAATGAATGCTCTAACATGCTTTAACATAAAAAAATCAAAAAGGAATTTCCACATAAAGCCAAAATATTAGAATAAACTTTTAAGATGAAATTAGAATTAATAGATAAATAAGATATAGATGATACTTGTAGTATTTATCTATCAAAAGAGACTTAGGAAGAAATAACTTACTCATAATATGAATACTCTTCATCAAAAGATAAATAATGTATATAGTATTACAAATCCAAATAGTACTTATATTAAGGTAGGATTAAAATTTAAAGGATACACAAATTATCATTTATATGTATATGTAGATATATGAGGAAGTATGTGTGTAGCTAATAAATATGTATTTCCAAAAGAACTTTGAAAATAAGCATTAAAAGATTTAATTATAAGAATTTTTAATAATATTACAATATATCTTAATAAGGTCTTAAAAGATATATATATATATATACATCAAATGATACGAGAAATGAAATTTTATATTCATATCATATATTAATAAGAAACATGAGTTGATTTTCTAATAAGAAATAATTTTCTAAACTTATATCGATCTTTTACAAAAGTCTAACAATACTAGATTGAAAAACCATTTATATATAAAAAATTTAAAAAGCTTTGACTGTGTCAAACACAAATTTTATGCAACAACATAAAAAGTAAAAGTGTGGTGAGATAGACATGAAGCAAGAATAAAAATCTTATTAGAAAATATTTCATTAGATATTGAAAAAAAACAAAACTCTTTTTTTAATGAAATATAGGAAGATAAAGCCTAAATATGTATCTAAAAATTATTAAAATAATGAGCTCATAAAATTCTTTAGATCCAAAAGTAAACATATGTAAAATGATTGCTAACATAAAACTAAGAGATCTTAACAAATTCATTAGAGTTTTAACCTATGATTTATACTCCAAAAAAAGGATTGAGTTTGAAAAAAATTCAAGAATTTTTAGAACTAAAAGTTATAATATCAAGTAATTTATTACAATATAGTCCAACATTCTTAGTAACAAAAGAAGCTAAAAAAGAAAAAAAAGAAAATACTAATAAGCTTCAAAACATTGAATAAAGAAACCATTGATGATGAATATTTTATTCTAAAGAAAAAAAAATTCTTATCATTAATAAAAAGATGTATTTCTTAAATTTTGATTGCAAAAATGGATTTTCACAAATAAGGACAATTAAACTGGATTATTGTACCATTTGGATTAAAATAAACTTTGTTTATATAGACAATATTTTGGATTAAATTAGAAAATTATAGAGGATATTTTAGTTTTCGGTAATATATTAAATAAATGCATTTAAATATTATTAATATTCTACAAAAATATAGAAAAAATGTATTGTATTTTCTGAGAAGAAGACAATAATAGCTTAGCAAAAAAAATTAGTATTTAGGGCTAGAAATTGAAGATGAAAAACATAACTTACAACTGTTGGTCTATTAAGAAAACATGAATGCATAAGTATACACGATCACAAGTAATAAGTGATAAATAAGATATCATTTCCACGGAGATTGTTACTAATTTTTGTTAAGTATTAAAATTGTTTCAACCTAATTTTATCCAAACAATTGATAGTTGGATAGAGTTTAACTAAACTAATTTTAAATAACAATATATGAAATCAACACTCGAAGAAAACTCTAAGATTGCAATTTCACCAAATTAATCCACTTGAATCATATTATTTTCTCTTGATTTATGTTTTTCCATTTAATTTGTCAACCAAGTACTACTAATTTATCCACATGTCTCTTCCGATAACAAATAGACACATCTTGCTAAAATAATTCACTATATTACTATGAGAATTAAATTTACCAAAGATTCATTAAGCTCAAAATTCTCAATAACTACATATACAATAAAGATATATTCATATCCCATATAAATATATGTATTTCTATCAACGAGTAAAACACAAAAAATATTTTTCCAAGTTCATTAGGGTTCACTGATGAATTAATTAATGTTCCAATAATCAAAGGCATTAAACAAAAATAGAATAAACAAATTAAAAACATCTCATAAAATCATTCAAAAATAATTAATTCAAGTTTAATCATTTAAGCTACATTGAAACCCTAGAACAAATAATTTAGTTCATAGAAAATATTAAAATTACAATATGAAAATATTTAGACATTTCAAAGAAATAAAATTAAAAGAAAAAAATTAGGAGAAACTCTTTCACTATTCCTCAATAAAAAAATGGAATTCCTCCATTTTTCTTCTTCTTTGTTGTCTCCCTCCTCTGTATTTTTAACTAACAGAACAAAAAAAACCAAAAAATGGCTTCTGCATGTTCTCACTATTTTTTAGAGAAAGAGAACAAACACCAAAACTTCCAATGGCTTCTACAAGTTATCCAAAATATACAACACAAATATTCTACAAAACATGTGTGCTATAATAACCTTGTAAAATAAGTTGGTGAGAGAATTTTTTTTGAATTTTTTTCATAATACACATGACACGTGGTAACATCTAATTCGCTGGAAAAATAATAGGACATGTGGTGGCTTCAGAGTGGGCTAAACGCGAGGGCGCATGCAGCATTGGTGAACCATATCATAGGGGAATTTTGTGGGCTGGGTTTTGCAAAACAGTTGGAATCCACTCGTGACTCTCTTACATGGGAAGTGGGAAACACGCACGATCTGGACGTTCATATTTTGATATGATGGTGAGTGATAAAAAGGTGTGTCTCAGGGAAAATCAACTACGTAGATAGGTAGACCCTACCTTGTGTGACGGACTATGCAAAAGTAGCTAAAATCACATCCATTCTCCCACACAGCATTTGCATCTCACTCTCTTGATCTACACCATTGAATTTCTGATCTGATGGTGCATGAGGTACGTTGATCCATGCTGGGCGTGGGACTCCCTTTCTGTGCATAAAACAATTTTAAATTCTATTTTTTTGTTAATTGCACTTAAGCCTTCTTTTTAATTCAAATTAAATTTTTAATTTTTGTATTTGAATTTAAGTCCTTTTTTAATTTAAATTGTTTAATTTTATCTAGAAATATAATTTCTTACAAAACTAACTCTAAATAATAATTTAGGAACTTAAAATTAACTAAAAACCTTAAGAATATAGCAATTATAATTAATAAATTGGATAAAATAACTTTACATCATAGAGTTATCGATAACCACTTATATTATATAATATTCAAAGATTTCCTAATAAATTAAAAGACAAAAATCAATTACAAAGATTTATAGGATGTTTAATATATGGTGAAACATATATCAAGAAACGTGTAGAAATACGAAACCTTTACAAACAAAATTGAAACAAATACTTCACTTGAATATTGGGGAGCAGTTTTAAAAGTAAAAATAGATGACAAAGATGAATATATTTATAGAAATACATTAGAATCTTTTCATGATTCAGAATTAAATTATCACAGTAATGAAAAAAATACTTTGTTGTTAACAAACTATTAAGAAATTTGTAATATATGTAATAAGTTCTAGATTCATTGTCAGAACTGATAACAAATTTTTTGATTAAGGATTAATATTGTATGTGATTATAAATAAGAAAGATTAATCAGATGACAATAATGATTTAAACATTACAATTTTGATATCAAACACCTTCGAGAAAGCAATAATAGTTTAGCAGATTCCCTTAAAAGAGAATTAGCACATTTAACTATTTTAAAAACTTGATACAAAAAATTGTTACATACAAATTTTGTATGATTTATAAAATATTTCGCAAGTGCATGAATCACTTATAGAAAATGATAAGTATACTTCCAAGGTATGTGTAAAGAAGAATCATGTATTTTTTAAATTATTCAATAAATTCTTAAAAACAAAATTAATAACCTAATTAAACATCTTATAATGAATGTTTTGAGTTGAGTATCTAAACTACTAACATAAAAATAAAGATAGATTCAATAAACATTAAAGTAATTAAACATTTATCATATAGTGGATAATTTATGAGATACATTAGTTAGTTAATCATGCTTGCTCAATATTAAATATGTTATTAAAGACATTGTAAGTTCTGTTGTAATCATGTCTATGTGTTGGCTTTTAATGTACAAAACACAGTATCTATTTTATTTTACTTAATGTATTTTTCTTCCTCTATGTAAGGTTGGTTGTTGTAGATCAATAATTCACACACGCATATAGTTAAGTATATTTTATATGCAATCATATTTACATACCACGAGGTTGGTTTTTGTAGTATGCATGTATGAAAGGATAGGTCTTACAGAGGATATGAATAACTTGTATTCATTTCAATTTTTTGATGAATACAAATGACAACATAATATCATGGTTTAAAATTGAGTGAGTCTAGCACATTTTAATCATTTTGTGTTGTGTCATTTGTGATGTATAACAAATTTGTGATCGTATGATGAATGGTTGGATGTATATAGCTAGTTACTAAATTTTATGAATTAAAAGTGATCCTAGAGAAAAAAAGGCCCCAAGGAAACCATAAATTTTATTTAAGAAAGATGATGTGTTTTTGCTAAAGCAATACACTATCAAAATCTCTCATCTTTGTTCAGTTCTCATCTATATAAAGATGAGAAAAAACTTGAGATATTACATAAATTAAACTCTTAAAATTTATAAAAAATAGCACATTAATAATATTGAACATGGTGAACTAATTGAACAATATTTAATATTGAATGACTCAAGATGATCATAATTTAAGAATTCAATTGAAATAATAGGTTGAACTTTTTTTATATAGTAAAAATATTTTGTGATTACAAACTTCTTATTTTTGTTGTTTCTTAAAATTTTCCACTTGGTTATGATGCCATAGTAGGCCATCAAGCATTATGCCCTTATTCTTTTGCTAAACATCTTTATAAAGGCTATTTTAGTCCCTTTTTTCTATGAATTTTAACTTTATAAGTACCAAAAAAGTATCCTAATTATCATTTAATTAAATATATTAATTTTTCAACAAGGACAAGAATAAGATACATCTAAACTGAGGCAATATGATTCAAGAACCTTATTACTAGAAATAATAAACCTCCAAAAGTAATGACTTTGTTTTGTCCTTACTATTAAATTATTTTTTATTTCGTTTATAATTTTCAACTATTGTATATATTACATTTATACCATTCATTAAATCTTTATTTAATGACGACACATGTTAGTGATAGATTTAGAATAATTTAGATAATCAAGTAATAGATTTGTAACTCAAATAAATAAGTGATATATTTGAATAAATACTACTTAATTATTTGATATCTAACACTATTAAATAGAGAGTAACGAAATAATATAAATGAAAAAAATGAAATATTTAGGTGATATAAATGAGAAAAAAATAGTTCGATGATATGAAAACAACAAATGAATTTTTGTAAGTTGATGATATGAAAAAAACAAATTCCTTTTTGTAGGTTTACTCCATTAGAAAAGATAGGAGATTAAAATGCCTCATTTTTAAGAGATTTTCATGTAAGAAGCAAATGCATTTTTGTAGGCTTGCTATACTATGATGTTGTACTTGGCTAGGGATGATTTGCAAATATGCTTAATTCATGGTCATGAATCATATTTATTCAATATTTGTATAGCCAATCGATATTGTCTAAATTGTATGAGACAGGAAGTGAGGAAATTGTATTCCATCTAGGTATTTAAAGTTACTTGTTAAGTCACCTCTAGATAAAATCAATTCATACATTTGATTGTAATAATTTATTGTTGTGACAATATCTCTTTAGAATTAAAAGATAGACGAGATTTTTGCATGATTGTTAAGTGTGCTTGGATGTATTTTATTCTTTTATATCATATTCATGTCATGTTCTCATGTTGAGTTCGTGTTCACATGTTGTTCAACACGATAAATAATTAAAATAACTTTTTGTCAAGTAAATTATTTTTAATAATAATAATTTAACAACAAAAAATATTTATAATTATAAGGAATAATAGTATCTTTAAATTTATAAATCAATTAATGAAATTTTAATCATTCATGGCTAGTGTTGTCATAATCATGTTTGTATTGGGTTGTGTTAGCATGTCTTGTGAGGATTTCCACCCCTAGATATATCCATTTATCAATTTCTATCTATTATTCTATTACACTAAGCAAAAATCGGCATCGCTGATCCTGCCAATATTTTGGTTTTATATTTATAAAACTCTCACAAATGCATGAATTATTTCATAAAAAATGATAAGTATACTCCTAAGGTCGATCTAAGGAAGGAATGTATGTGGTTTTTAATTTATTATTCAAACTTTTAAAAATGAAATTAAATCCTAAACATTCTGTCACGATATTTTGGGTTTTTTTGTGTGTTTCTAATCTACTGTCATAAAAATAAACATAAATACAGATTCAATAAATATTTATGTAAAATTTATCTTTTATAATAGTGAAGTATTTATGGATATAATAACTAAATTAATCATGCTTGCTCATATTATTTAGGTTATTAAAGATATAAATTGATATTTATTGATTCTCTCCTTTTTATATGAATACCACCTTTGGTGGGGTTAGATATTCTTTGTTCACTAAACAAATCAATTAACACTAATATGTGAGGTTGATAACTAATTTGGTTAATTAAATTAATTTTTTTTCTAAGAGATTGAAAATAAACCATTTAAATGCCACATTTGGTGCGGTTAGACAGTTTAAACTTTATTCAAGGTGTTCAAATTAAACCTAAGAATTTAGTTATTCGAGTACTAACTTTCAATTTTTAAAACCACTACTGAAAACATGTTGTCAATACATTTTCAGATAATAATTCATATAAAAACTTTTGAAATAGAACTTCACTCTAACTACCGGCGATTGTACCAACAAATAAAAGAGCACCACTCTAAATCAGACCGGATAACTAAACCTTAAAATCTAATTTTTAGATTTAAGTTTGTAATGAAAAATAATATATTTCTCTCTAACATTCTTAATATAAAATCTTGAATAAAAATAAAATCAATTCATTTAATTTTTTTTTACCTATTTAATATTTCGCAAGCATAACAACATCATTATTATATCATGTTTACAAACAACCAGTAAAGTTAAATTTAATCACAGATAAATTAAATATAACATGTAAGAATAAAACATAAAAAATAACTGTAAATAAAATAAAATTCTTACAGTACTTTGATGTTATTCCTGTTGTAGGAAAACCTTCAAAAGAAATTTGCACTTCTATTTATTGAATCAAAAAGCAAATAAATTACAAAAACATAATTAGTTTTTCTCAAAAAGAGAAGAACTCAAAAAGTAAGAAAAAACTAAAAACTAAGAAATGGAGAGAAAGAAAGAGAGAAGAAGATGTGTTTTGAAGTGAAGAGAATGATGGTATTTATAGGTGAGAAGAGGAAGAAAAAGTGGGTGAAAAAATGATTAAAAATGGAGGAAACACGGAGTAGTGAATGATGATGTCATTGTTGACGTCATGGTAGATGGGGCGTAGCGGTGCGCTTGGAATAGGGCGCAGATGGGTGGCAGCGCGCATGGACTGGAGCAGGGGCGCATAGAGGCCGCACATAATGGAAAGCAGGTGTGCGCAGGACCTGACGCTGATGGGCGCGCGTGGAATGGGTGATGCGCACGGCTGCTCGGCACGGATGGGCACGCGTGCGTTGGTCGTCGCGACTACGTGCACGATTTCCTCTTTTTTGATATTTTTGTCCAATTTTTTCATCTTTTTTGACTTTTCCTCATTTAATTTATGGATATATTTGTGATGTATTGCCTCCAGTATTTTTCTTTGAGTCTTTAAGTTACTTTTTAAAACGAAAATACCTGAAAAACAATAAAAATATCTGTGATTTTGTAAAGATAAATTTATATAGAAATATGATAAAATCATATATATATATATATTTAATCAATTAAAGTGAATAAAATGATGATAATTTTAATACTTTTTGAATACTTATCAACTACCTAAGTTCATAAGATTATCAACCATTAATTCTTCTTCAATAGAGGATTCCCTATTTACTATATTATTTTAATTTATTGGTATGTTTCTATTAGTTGCATACAGTAATGCTTAGCTTATTTTAGTAAGTAGTAGAGTATATATATAATCATAATTGGCTGAATTACATTGATGATTTCCTTTCAGAAGTTGCATCGGGGTTTTACAGTGTGAATTTTAAACTCCAAAATGCAAGATGACTTTTGTCAAAGTTTTTTTTAGTTCTTAACACTAACTCTTTTTGTCATTTAAGGCAAGTAAATATCTCTCTTTCCACAAATCCATAATATATATTTTCCAACTTGCAAGTACAAATTTATACCACTAATACATATTTTAGGGTAGGTTTGTAATAAATGAAAGGTCAGTGATATTTATTAGACACAAAGACATTCAAGACATCAAATTAGGTTTTAATCTTAAGTGCAAATTTCGTAATGAATTCATCACTTGCATAAGTCTCATAACATATTAATCTTAAGAGCCATAACTTGTGTTAAGAAATAAGGTGCTAAATTAATGACAAGTGTTTTTGAAAGAAAATCCCATTTATTAGAAACTCTTATAGTCAACAAATAATGTTTTTCAATAGTTTTGTTTTATCTTGTTTGCAAGTGTGAGGAAAAAACAAAATAATGGTTGCTAATAACTATGGGTAGCGATTAATTTTTGTATGTTCGTATTGTGTCAAAAATGATTACTTTATCATAATCATTTTCTCTCGTGTCAAAGAGTCAATTATTATTGACTCTCATCACAAGATGAAACACCACTCTTGACCTCAAAATTTATTTTTCCCAAGATTGTTAAAGGAACTTAAATTTTGCTAAATTTCTTTAAACCAAAAGCTTTGTGGGGTATGAACATAGTAGTTGTGACTTATGGAGCATCAAATGATTTTTTTTTTGGATCTTTTGGGTTTGAATCATCAATCATTTGCTCAAGTAAATCTATATGCTCGATTTGATTCCATCATATACTTTCTATCTTATGTATTGGGTCTAGATCACACCGAGGTCTCTTAACTTTTGTAAAAATGTACTTAAATTCTTAATCTTTTAAAAGTTGTATTGAATATCTCTTATTTATTTTAAAGATATCCATAAGTTTATTTTATTATAATTATTTTAATTTGGCTTCTATTTTAATTTATAGAAATCACATACATCATTAATAATGAGTAAATTTTTCGATATAAAAATATTTATTTTTCATTTAAAAATCAATAATTATTAATTATTTTCATTGATGATAAATTTATCCCTTGTTTACGATGATATATAATGTTTATATGAATAAATTGTAGTTAAATTAAAATAATTAACTTAAAATTTAAAAGATTAGTAATTAAAGAACTTATTTTACACCTTTTAAAAAACATTTAAGACTAAATTACATCTTTTCAAAAGTTATGTGATTTCATAGTTATTTTCCACTTAAATATTATCACACTAGTATTCTATCATATTATTCATGCATTAATGTGTGTGACTTTTTATTTATTTATGATTTGTAATTAAATTATCTCATGTAACATTTCGATGAAAACAAATTTATTTATTTTTTAAAAAATTAAAACATTTTTAGTGAAAATTATAAGCTACTACCATATTTATCTCAATTTTTCAAACAAACAAAAAAAAATATTTATCTCAAATATGAAAAGGTAAAAGTGAAAAATCTATCATTTTCATCCAACGAACCATGAGGCGGCGTTTACAAACCAACATCAGCCTGTAATATGAAGACATAAACGGGGAAACAACTGTCAAGTAATCTCAACAAGCAGGGGCAATCTAGGAATAAAAGTCGGGTTATCGCATCGGTCATTTCAATTTCCAGAATTACATCTTCTTCTTAGTATCAAAACGGCGACGTCCTCGTCCTCTTGTTCCCAAGAAAGCGAATCGATCGCCTTCTCTTCATCTTCTTCTATGACGATTGCTGAAGATGATGAAGAGGAAGGGGAAATATGTAGGATCTGTAGAAATCCAACTTATGCCGAGGAAGAGAAAATATATTTTGATTAATTGTGAGTTTAAATATATATATTTTCTTTCTTTATTTATTTATCATATAATTTTCTATTTATGTGAATTTTAATTGATAATATATATAAATTTAATATCCAAACTTGTTTTCTTTTTTCAAAATTATTAATTATTAGAGATAAAAGGTATTAAGTTAAAAAGCTAAATCAACTACAGGATAAACAGTACTTATGGTTAGTTAATTTTTACGAACTTCACTCTTATTTTTTTTTTAAATTTAATACATTAAAATTTCAAGTTTTATAAATTTAGATAAAAATATACTAAATGTGTTAAATAAAATTATAAAAATATATAATTTTAAAATGATAAATGTAATTGTTAGATTGAAACTTTTATTTTTAGATTAAATTTATGAAAATTAAAATTTTAGTAAATTAAATCTTTAAAAAAATAAAAATGTATCTTATGAGATTACACTCCTTGCGTCAATTTTGTAAGATCGGTTCTGTTTTGAAATTCTAGTATCACAAAAGCTCAAAATAACTTTCAGCAAATTCATATGGCGACTATGGCCATCCCCAACCCTTCAAATCCACCATCATCACCACAACCAAGTTTAGAACTTGATACTCTTTCACACTTGGACATCAGAACACTTTCTCAATCTGAGCTTCACGCGCTCTCTCTCTGCTCGTCTTCTTCCACTTTTGACCTTCACAACCACTCCGATATCGTCGTCCCCAAAATCGACCGTTCCATCTTCAACGAAAGCGCAGGATCTCGTCGTCAAACCTACTCTCGTCCCTGCCGATCTCAGTCCGCCGGCCACCGTCGCCGTGTTGCCCCAAAACTCCCCCATCCCGTCCTTGCATCCGACAATGAGGACCCAGAACGCCACGAGAATCGTTCCATTATCAATCACCTTAAACACTTTATTTCTCAAGAACCCAAGTTTGATTTTGTGGAATTCTCTTCGCTACCTAAATTGGTATTGGATAATCAGGAACGAGGGATTGTCGGGTTCGAAGGGAATACTGAAATGAGTTTAGAAGCATATGGTGGAGAGGTGAAGAGAAAGAGAAAGAGAGGAAGAAAGCCTAAAGTTAAGGTTATGCAAATGGAGACTGAAGGCGGTGGTGGTGGTGTTTATATGGGTTTTGGGGTCTCGAATAACAATGCTGTGGCTCATAATTTACCGGATTTGGGGAATTATGAAGAGCCATTTGGAGATGAATTGAGGAGGAGGACTGTTGGGTTGGAGAGTGAAGAACAGCTTTTTGGGTTTTTGAGGGAATTAGGTGGGCAGTGGGCTAGTAGAAGGAAGAAGAGGAAGATTGTTGATGCTAGTGAGTTTGGGAATGCCTTGCCTTTTGGCTGGAAGCTTTTGCTGGGCTTGAAAAGGAAGGAAGGTCATGCTTGGATTTATTGCCGTAGATACATAAGGTGTTTAGCTTGACCTTAATGCGTTAAGTTATTTTTGTGATATATATATATATTTATTTCTAGAAGAAAAATGCAATTTATGTCAAGTTTTTGTCTTTGTCTCAACTGAAGTGTCAATGGTTAATCAAATCATGAGTTCAGTTCAGTCACAATAGCATTGTTTGATACACACTTGAAACTTAAAATCACAAAAATAATATTTATTATGTCTGGTTTATATATTTTTACTATTAAAAAAAGTCTAGTTTATCATTTCACATTAAACGTTGTTTAAGTTAATTACGGTATTCTGGTGTTATTTTTGGTATTATGAGTTTTAGGTGTTATATATATATATATATATTGTGGGATAGTTTGCTGGCTCTAAGAATGGGATTCTGAAGTTTTGACTTAATGCCTTGGAAAGAAGATATGTATTTCAACATAATGAGTTATATTCCATGTCCTGTGAAGGATTAAAACTTATCATATATTTCTCATAACTACTTAGATATAAGAGTTATAAGAAAGAAGGCTTTGGATAGATAAATACTGAAGTCCTATACTGCCAAATTTTCTTCTCTATTTGTATCCTAGTTATTTGGTATTATACTTGTATGTTTTTTTTCTGCCTTTTGATTGCAAACATTCTGTATTTGATCCTTCCAGCCCTAATGGACAACAGTTTGTGAGCTGCAAGGATGCATTCTCTTATTTGCAGTCCTTTAATCCTGGCACTGCACAACCGCTAAGTTCTTATAGGAGTGAAAATATTGAAAACTGCAGAGTGATTGCTGATACTGTAAGTAAAAGTCTATTTTGCTGTTTGTCTATTACCCTTCTTTAGTAGATTTATGGTTTTGTGTCGCAGAACGCAGGTTTGAACTCTAACAATGAACACCAAAGGCAAGACATGAATTCGTGGCCGGCTGCCAATGTATCTGATGAGCATGAGAAGGAAAGTACCCTATTAGGAATGGAGAATCTTGCAGAGGTTCAGATTCATGCTCTTTTTGAATGTCACAAGTGTGGTATGACTTTTGATGGGAAAGATTCATATTTGCAGCACCTTTTATCTGTTCACCAGAGGACTACTAGAAGGTACAGGCTTGGTTCTTCTGTTGGGGATGGAGTAATAATTAGAGATGGGAAGTATGAATGCCAGTTTTGTCATAAGGTATTTCTGGAACGGCGTCGCTATAACGGCCATGTGGGAATCCATGTTAGGAATTATGTGAGAGGGGTTGAAGAATTGCCTAATACAACTCTCCAGAGCAAAGTTGAATCTCCGACAAAGAATGATATGACTTCAAGAATATCTAAAATGGATGCTTTAATTGAAATTGCTCAGAATTCTATTTTAGAAACTTCTGTTTCTGGAGAAGAAGGCTCTCCACCTGATATATCTCATGCAATTACAAGTCCAGAGGTTCCTGGTTCTAGTTCTGGTCGAGAACCTAATATCAATTGTCCTCTGAGCGAGGTTGAACAGGACAGTAGCGTCAAGAAGAGGGATGATTTAGATAAACATCATATAAAGTATATAGTCATTGATGGCACGGAGAAAGCCAATGATGCTGGTCTAATTACAGATGTTACAATAAATCCTTTTCCAGATACTTCAACTCCCTCTTCAAATGAAGGACAAGAAAAAAGCATCATAAAAGCTTTGAAGGGAAAAGATGTTTTGGCATTTTCATCTCATGAACAAGGCGAGTCTGGAATAGTGGAGGAAGGAGCTTATGGACTTGTTCCTTCAGGAAGCCAGAATACTTCTGATGTGGAGAATAAAGCAAATATGAATTGTCTGCCCAATTTTGAGCATCCTGAAATTGATGATTCTAAGAATAATGCACAGACAACTGAGGTTGACGTAGGAAATGATGGACCACCTAATAATATTGTGACAGAATCCATATGGAAAATTTTTGAAGGAAATGAAGCTCATGGTCAGATATCTGATTCTTTTGTGCCCATGGTACAACCATCTTACTCATTGGGCGCAGCTAGTGCAATATCAGATAAGGTATCAAGATTTTATAAAAGCTTCAACCTTTAAACGAATGCGGTTTTGATTGTTCACAATGTTACATTGTGTTAATATTTCTGACTTGCTTGTGGTAAACATGATGTTTTCTATTTGATATATGCAGGTGAAGCCGACCCATTTTCTTATAATTGCCTGCATTTTTATGCTTATGAGAATTAATTTAATCTTTCTTTGTTGACTGATAGGAAGAACAACTTTCCAATGTCAGCCAGAGACATGATAATATAACAGAATTTAAGGAGACGAGAATTGATGACATAGAGTCTCTTAATTACAACATTGGAATTGGACTAGAATCTCCTCATTTGCAGGAGGTTACTATGGATTTGACAGCTAATGCAGAGATGGGAGGGGCATTTGGTTCCTCCTCCATGATGATGGAATCTGAAGTAGTAGTCATGATAGACATGGCAGGGGGTGATCAGCTTACAACTGTTTGTGTTTGGTGTGGGATAGAATTCAACCACGAGTCTATTGCTTCTGAAATCCAGCCAGATTCAGTTGGTTTCATGTGTCCAGGTTGCAAAGCAAAAATATCTGGGCAAGTTGGTGTGTTGGATAGTGGTTCGCCGGTGATTCATCATCTTCCCTAGATAATTGTAATGCTTTATTCTGAAACTGAGCCATAGTTTTCTTTTCCTTTGGTTGTTTCTAATTAGGGATATTTTTATGTAGTCTTAATGTTACACATTTGGGAACATGATGTTTGGTGTAGGTGTGGCATGCCTCGTTTGTATTATGGATTGCATTTTGTAATTCTTTGGATTTTCGGTGTTGAACATGCCTATTTTGCTTCAAATTTTGTAAAATTTGAACAATTTAAAGTGTTGATCACCACTCTTGATACTTTCCTAAAATTGAGAGAGTCAATGTAGCATAAATATGCAACAGCAAGTAGATAGACGAGCATGTATACAAGGTTGGAAGATAAAAACGTCTTTAAAATTTTCAAAGTTCGTATAATACAAACATAATGAAAATAAAAATTGAATTTAATAAAGATAATGTAAGTATTAATATGTTTATTTGAATAGTGTTAAATCATTTTTTTGAATGAGATAAAATAATTAAAAAAATAATAAATAATTATATAAGAAAAATAAATTATTTCAACGTAAAGGGCATAGAAAATAAAGATTATTATTAGTGGTGTAATGCTTTGAATTCCATTACTGTCAACAAACCATTATTGTATGAAACACATCGCAACATAAATAGAGAGTTCAAGTTTTGGTCATTTTTCGATAAGAGCAACAACCATTGTTATACAAAGGTAACCATACAGGTAAGCAACAAATGTAAGGGTCCCTCATCAGTAAAATTATTTATGTATGATTAGTTACAACAAAACAATGTACAAACTAAAAATAATTATACCAAAAATGGCCACATCTGAAGAGTGCCCCATTTCTTCTATCCTCTTCGCACCAATTCAACAAAAATGTTGTTTCGTGCATGAATTCTCGCTGATAAAGGGCGGGCAGCTTTGTTGAAAAATAGTGTCATTAGCTCATGAGCTTCCTTAGCCTTCGTTCGGCAATATTAGCTGTCTTGTTCTTCGGTTCAAGAACGAGGGCATGCTTGAAATCTACACATGAAAAGAAAAATGTCCTAAGGAACTAAGATATTAAATAGATATTCACCAATAAAATAATTAGCATGCTATACACAACAAATTGTTGTATGAATCAAGTGATGTATAATATTAAATGGGGAGGTGAGATGTTGAATTAATTGTAGGACCACTTACTAATAAAAGCCAATTATATTATAAGCCGAACTGATACATGCATCAAATTATGATAAAAAAAAAACCTCTTTTGAGTGAGTGACAACACAAGTCTCTTAGTTATGTTAATAAGAATAGTTTAATCCCTCTATTATTTTATATAAAAGTTTAATCATTTTATTTTGAAAAAGTGCCAACATAAGGAAAAATGATTAATTTTGTCATTTTATTTTTATTTTTTCTCATATTGTTTCAATTGTTATTAAGATATTAATTTCATAGATTGCCTTTAGTATTAGACAATAATGACTACAAAATTGTTAAAAAAATAAAATAAAAATTTAAAATTTGATTAATTGTTCTTTGTGCTATCATTTTTTCATAACAAAATGACTAAATGTCATAAAAAATAATAAAGAGACTAAACTGGTACATTTGTATCTTTCCTAAAATAATACATGAGAATTAAGTTGGTCTATAGAATGGTATCCCAAAACTATGTGAGAACACAAGTTTAAGACCCTATTCAAAGATGGACAACTACCTTAACTTTGGAGCATGTGGAAAATCATTGATGATATATTAAAAGATCATATTCACGTCACTAATTTTGGAGCTGGATACCAAATCACAAGCTATGCAAAATAGAGTACTAAAGGTTCTCACCTTCAGCAGCCTCTTTATAACAAAGAAGTGATTCCTTTGCCGTTCCGCGCCTCAAGTATGCCTTGACGTTCTGAAAATAGAGCGTAAATTAAAAAGTTAAAAGTCGTTCAATTAAAAATACTACCCATCATTCCATCTAAAAAAAATCCAACAAGACTTGAGCGTAAGACCAATCTATATCTAAAAAAATCGTTACGAAAAGTCCAATAGTGAATAATAAGTAAAAGTGCAATGGTTTAATAATCTCATACTCGTTATGTAAGTGCTTCAATAATGGATATTGAAAGGAACAAAAGATACAATACAGATTCATTTTTACATGTATCAATTGAAATCAAAAGTTTGATCTATCACCTTCTTGTCGAGTAATATTGCGTTACTGCAGTCCTCTTCAGCTTGTTGGAAGCTGTAAAATTGAAATCAGATTCTAAATAGTGTTCAAAGTTAAAAAATCTCAGCAAGAAGGGAAGAGAGATTGACATTAAGCCAAAAAAACCCAGATGAATATCATACCACCCCAGCTCCAAATAAGCAGCTGCACGATTGCAATAATAAGTTGCATTAGTCCCATTTAATTTGATCGCTTCGGTGTAGTAATTGACAGCTTTATTCCATTGCCTTCCCTTAAATGCAGCATTTCCCTGCAAAAACCATATTGTAAATTGACAGAAGTACAGACATTGTTCTCACTCAAGCTTACCAAATAATAGCTATGTAGTTGAAACTAATCATAATAAAAGAGATTCCAAAACAGTAAGGAATGAAGATTCACTGGAGGATATGTAAACAATGCAAGCAACAAATGAAGCAAAGAATATGATTATAACAGTTTTTCAATAATTCAATAATAACAGTTATTGGTTAAAATAATATAGGTGAACAAACCTTTTCCTTTAAGAGCTCAGAAGCATCCAAGTTGCCATGGACGTCTGGCAGTTGTAATGAATTGGATGTGATATTCACTAGCTCCTTCAGAGATGAGTACATATCCACGACCGAATCAAGAAGAAATTTATCACCAGCATGGTACGAGATAAATGAAACAGAAATGGGATAATCATTGTGTTTTCCTACTGGAACTGTAACCTGACAATGTCAAAGATGCTTATGATAGTAAATTCCAAGCATGAGAAAAACGGGAAAGGTGAAACCTGTGATTCTGTTAATACTAAATTACCTGGCAGCAACCAGACATGCTTGCAATACTTGATAGTGCTAATGTACGATCGTGGAACTCAGAAGAAAATACTTTCTTTGTATTAAGCTTCAATGGAGGATCTGCAACTGTGGGCATTATTAATATTCCATCATCCTAGAACAAGAAATTATGAAACAGAGAAAGACACTTAAATTAGCCAACTTATAAAATCAAATTAAGCAAACAATGCAAACGATAAGCAATCAGAAAATCAATTGACTATCAAAAGATCATATCATGAACATGCAATTGCTAAGTGAAAATTGTAGCAATAATAGTTAGTAGAAAAAGAAGGGAAAAAGTACCTTTAAAAGAATTTGTATGGCAGCTCGCATCTCAGTCCTAACTTTATATAAAGTTTTCAAGTTCTCGTGTGTGCCATTCATTGCCTCATAAACATAATCTGCTACACCAGTCCCCAACTTTGGTTTAACTGATTTAACCCATTCCTCATGATTTGATTTGAATTCATATCTAAAAGCCAATTGTAGATATGATATAAGTTAGTAAAAATAAATAAATTCGACACCTTAGTTGAGCTGCAAATTTCATCATGCAAGAACTACAGTTCTTTTTTTAAAGGAGGGAAAACAAAATAATCAACATCAAATACTCAGCATGACATAGAGATCTCAAGTCAATGAAATAGACAGGTTAAACTATTCCTCAATATTTAAGAGTATACAAAAGTCAAAGCCGAACAAAGTCACTTTCACAGAAAAATAATAATTAATGCTATGTAGCATTAAACATGTCCAAGGTGGGAAGTCAGACTTCAGTAAAAGGCAATTGCCTACAGAAATCAACCTTCCAGGTTGTATTAGCCCGCAAGCCCGCATACGGTCTGGTACATAGCCTAGCCCTGCTATGAGTACCAGACTTATAATGCACAAGATGTGCCAGTACGATGGTATCAACACCAAGTCAACAACACTAAAAATCTAGTGGAAAACAGAAACATGATGATTTTTTTAAAAAAAAAATTTTATGAAACATGATGAAATTTACAAACCTAAAATATTAACTTCCATATAAACAATCTAATTCCTAATAAAATAGGTAGTAATTCAGTAATACTAATAATTCTATTGTTGTCATCTACAATTATTTGTCCAATTAATTATTGAATACCTTTGTAATGAAACCATCACGGAAGCTAAAGCTTTCAGAGTAAAAGTTCCATGTTGAAGCTTTATGGATTCTTCACGAAACCCTTTTAAGCTGGGTACATTTGAAGCAATATACTGACCAACATTCATATGCTTAGGCGTTTGATCTGCTTAAACAACAAAAAGATACACACACCAAGATTATAATCAAAAATTTAGGCATGGCATAGTTTCCACGTGAGAAATATTGAAAAATATAAAGCTACTAAATTTACAGTTAAATAATGAAGTTAATAAAATTAATAATGACAAAAACATCACAAAGAATAAATACAAAAAGTGCTGGAAGCTTACACCCAGATAAAACTTCAATTACTTTGCTAATAGCATGTACAATCTTCTGCATGGGAACTTTAGACAGCTGAAAGAGATCATCAGCAAAAATAAGGCGTCTTGCACGTCGAGGTTCCACTGAATTCAATTGAAGCAAAACATGTCCAACACGATGTAAAACATCTGGATCACGGGCAAACCATCCTAACAAACCACATTTTAATGAATGAAATGAACAAAGATAAATTCTGAAAATTAATGAATTTTAGTTCAATAAGAAATATTGTGGGAGAAGAAGCTTCAAACATACCTACAGTGTCCAAACTCTGGGAATTTGGCAAAACTCCAATTGAAGATACGGCCCCATGAGATGGTCGGTATCCAAATACACCAACAAATGATGCTGGAACTCTCACACACCCAGTTGTGTCAGTCCCTACAAGTATATAGTAACTTAAAATGACAGGATGAATAAAATCATATATTAAAAAACCAGAATATATGATTTTCCCGACACCTACATCATATTTAACTATGATGATCAAACAATTCAAAACCAAAACTAAAATGTTATTGGAGAGGAAAACTAGAGAAGGCACGATGCATCATATCATCAAGTCAAACTAACAACTCTTCTAACCAGTCTGTCGCTAAAAACCTTTCTCACAGTTTTCACATCAAGGTAAGGTAAAAAGAGAGAGAAAGGGAAAACAACAAAATGATCTATACAATAATACAAAAAAATGAATCTTAACATAAATAACTCTCAACATACCCAGAGCAAAATCAACAATGCCAGCCGCAACAGCCACAGCAGAACCACTGGATGAGCCTCCAGGAATACGCGAAGATTCTTGTGGGTTAACAGGTGTACCATAATGCATATTCTCCCCAGTTATCCTAATAACATCAACAACCCAAAAAGACCATAACTAAGTGCTTCATGTTGGAATTGTTTTATGTGGACTAGCATAATCATTAGCAGCTCTAAATTCTATCAAAATTTATAAGGACAAAATTAGTGTGGTAGATGAGGCCCATGGGCACAAGACTAAACGGGCACATAAACCCTATACGCTAAATATACATGTATATAATTGAAGCATGGATAGAGATCAATTGCTTCTACAAACAAGTATGTACATTATCTTTATTCACATATTGCATTATTAAAACATGTTTTTTAATTCGGATTTTTGTGATTAAATTATTTTTAAAACTTCATTCATTTTTCCCCATTTCTTCTCTTCTGAATTGAGTAATGAGACCTAGAAAGAAAGAAATAAAAGGGCTTTAGCAGCTACCCAAAAGCAAACTCGTCAATAACAGTCTTGCCCACACAAGTAGCGCCTTTCTTCAGCAAAGCAGTCACCATCAAAGCCGTTTTGGTGGCTTCTTCATGAGTTCTATGCCAATCCGGATTCCCAAATCCAGTCACATAGCCCTTCACTTCAAAACTTTACAACCCAAAATTCCAAAACGAACATAACAATAATAAATATATGATCAAGAAATTGATTAACTATAATTTTTTTATAAGTGACACGAAAAAATTATGGAATATTAAAGCATATATACATGTCGCTAATGGCGAAGGTTAAACCAGTAAGAGGTAGCTTAGCTGCAGGTGGAGCAGGTTGAGGGTACGGAAGGAGCTCAAAGTGTTGTACAAAAGCGCCGAAATCTTTTTTTTGCAGGAGATGAGCTCTTCTTTTACTTCTTCGCCGGCGAGTCTCTGCAAGGACGACGACGATTCCTGCGACGCCGATTCCAATGAGAATCCATGTTTTGGGATTAGGAGAAGCCTTCGTCTTCACGAGTTCGAGCGGCTTCCACATGATCGAAGGTGATCGATCAATCACGAAAGAGGGCCCTATCTCTCACTTGCGAAATGGGAATCAAAAGGTTTATGAGGGGTTTTAGGCAAGTTTGATTAATGGGAAGAAAAAAAAACAAAGTAAAACTAATTTAAAAAATCTAGAAAAAGATGAGTTACTTGTTAAGTTGTTATCGTGCGCCGATGTCGTAACTTTTAAAAAAAATTACAAAACACTTATAAAATTTATAAATATAAAAATAACTTTTATAAATATAATAGAATAAATCTAAATAATTATAATTTAATTTTAACAACATTTAAAATTAAATAATGTATTATATTTTTTTAATGTTAAAAATACATGAGTTGAAAAATGTTATTTTTTTGTTTATAAATTTTAAAATTATTACAAAAACTCTATTTTTTCAAATTATATGTAAAAAAAATTGGAAAATAATTCTAATAGATAATAAAGAGAGATTTAATTACAAAATAAATAAATACAAAAATGTATCAAATCTCATCTTCTAAGCTAATTATTATGCTAATAATTTCCATGGGATAATTAAAACATCACTTATTAAGGAGTCAAGTAGTAGTTTTGAATCACTACTCAGTTTAAAGTTGATGTATTTGTAGCTTTTGGTTAACTTCAATGAACAGAGAGTCGTTAAACATTCAACTTTCAAGGTTAAGTTGCTAATTACATTGGAGTGTACATCAAATACAACATTTTTATTTTGATATCTTTCCAATCTTGATGTTACTTTGGTTTGAACTTGCATTCCATGCATAACACAATTGATAGAAATATAGTATGTAAATTAAGGAACTCAAAAGGAAAGAGCATTATCTTAAGCAATAATACCATGAGTTTGAGAATCTTTAGAATGGTGGTTATTAAAGATAAATAAAACCTTAAATTTTTGACAATTATTGATGGTTAGTATACTAGTTTTGTTTGGATTGAGTGGAGTATGTTTAAAGATCCAAGCATATCTATGTTTCCAAATAAACTATAAGTGGTAAATAAGATAGGCTAAAATATTTGGACCAAAGCATAGTTATTCAATTTTACTTATCTCAAATAGCAACCAACTTTTCTTAGACTTAATAACCAAATGAGAACAATGTAGAATGGGCTTGCGAACCAAACTACAAGTATCCATTGGCATTGTAAGAACATATGTTGTAAGGATTTCACACCCTGACCACAACATGAGCAAGTAGAAGAGTTGATCATGTTTCTTTTGTAAATTGATTCTCTTGCAGCAAGAGTGTGATTAAGCAATTTCTACATAAATACATGAAGCTTTTGAGGCACATTCACCTTTTAAATCTATCTCTATATATTTTTATGTTTTAAGTAAGTAAAAGGCCCAATGACTCAGTGCGTGATCCTAAAATATTTTATGATAACAACTTTTAATACTAACAATTCCATTAATAGTGTGTGGTCAAATAAAATTATCCTCAACCACCAAGGGATTTGAATAATTTTGTTAACAATATATGTTGGGAAAAGTTCTTTAAGCACACGAAAGTCCCAACCATTGTATGCATTATGGAATAGGCTAGAAAGAAATTGGACATAATGGTTTACATATGTCATAACAGGAACATAATTAGGAGTCATTTATCTTTCCATACTCTATCACGTGAACCATTACCAACATGCCACAGACCATATCTAAATATAATGTCTCTTCCATGCAATAAACTCTTTGAAGCTTGTGTAACCTGTACATCTCAAAAAGAAGAATTTGTTAAATAAAGACTCGACAAAACTCTTGCTCATAATTGTTGGGTTTTCCTCTTGATTTGGAGGAGCCCAAGAGAAGCCCATGTTGCTTAAAAGCCCATGGAGTAAGAAGGGGCAATTATGTCATTTCATTGCCTTAATTAATAAACCCATTTAGGGTTTGTTGTGTGTGGATTCTGCAGTTTTTAGAATTGCAGCAGCAAAGGCAGCAGTTTGCAGAAAAACTGAGCAGTTTTTCCCTCTCCAGCCAGTCTTCATCAAGTGCTCCGATCGAAGGCCGTTTGTGGTCCGATTAAGCTGAAATTTTGCGGACAGTTTCACGACTCAAGACTCTTTAATCTGTGCGGTGGGATTTGGATTTGCCTCACCGGTTTGACAAATTCTGAGCAGTGAACAGTGACTACGAATTTGGTTAGATTTCTCCATTTTCTTGAAATAATTGTTAGTTTCCAAGAAGTGTATTCTTGATGATGTTGTTGATTGCTTGCCTCTAGTTTTACCTAGAGAGAATTGTTGTACAATTGTTTCTTGATAGTGGAAGTTTTGGAGAGGAGTGCCGTGGTTGTTTCCTTCCTATACCGGGAAGGTTTTTCCACGTAAATTGGTTGTGTTGATTTTGTGCATGTTTGATTTTGAGCTCTATTTATTTGTTTCCTAAAAGATTCACACAAAGAAGGAGAATAGGTTTAATTCCGCTGTTTAGAGCTTAATTAAGTTCGAATTGAAATTGTGATTCTTCTAATAAAGTGGTATCAGAGCTGTGGTTATTATTGTGGAATTTCTTGTGTTGAATAATGGAAGCAAATTTGAGTAGAATGATTACTTTGAATGGTTCTAATTATCACACTTGGAAAGGAAAAATGGAAGATCTTCTTTATGTCAAACAATTTCATTTACCGGTTTTTGCCTCTGAAAAACCAGAAAAATTGTCTGAAGAAGAATGGACTTTGTTACACCGACAAGTCTGTGGGTATATAAGGCAATGGGTAGATGATAATGTTTTGAATCATATTAGTGGAGAAATACATGCACGGTCACTATGGAATAAACTTGAAGAGTTGTATGCTCGAAAAACAGGAAATAATAAAATGTTTCTTATAAAGCAGTTGATGGCTTTAAGGTACCAAGATGGAACTCCGTTGACAGATCACTTGAATACGTTCCAAGGAATAATCAATCAGTTAGCTGGAATGGGTATCAAGTTTGATGATGAGATTCAGGGATTGTGTTTATTGGGTACGTTGCCGGACTCTTGGGAAACATTTAGAATGTCATTAAGTAACTCAGCTCCAAATGGTGTAATCAATATGGATCTGGCTAAGAGTAGTGTTTTGAATGAAGAAATGAGAAGAAAGTCACATGGGTCTTCTCAGCAGTCAGAGATTTTGGTTACAGAAAGAAGAGGGAGGAGTAAAAGCAGAGGTTTCAAGAACAAAGAAAAAGGAAGAAGCCAGTCCAACAAGTTTTCTAATATTGAGTGTCATCACTGTGGCATGAAAGGGCACATCAAGAAATATTGTAGACAGTTGAAGCGGGATAACAAGAAGAAAGACAAAGAACAAGATGGTGATGTTGGCAAGGAAAATGATCGAGTTGCCACCGCTAGTTCAGAAGACTTTCTCGTTGTTTATAATGAAGATGTTGTCAATGTTGCATGTCACGAGGTCAGTTGGGTTATTGACAGTGGAGCCTCCATTCATGCTACGTCTCGAGAGGACTTCTTTACATCCTATACAGTAGGTGACTTTGGGACAGTGAAGTTGGGTAATGATGGCTTGGTTAAAGTCATTGGTATTGGAGATGTGTGTTTGGAGATGAATAATGGCATGAGGCTACTTCTTAGAGGGGTAAAACATATTCCTGAAATTCGTTTGAACTTGATCTCTGCAGGTAAACTTGATGATGAAGGATATTGCAATACCTTTAGTAATGGTCAATGGAAACTTACTAAAGGTGCTATGGTTGTTGCTCGTGGGAACAAGCATTCCAGTTTATATATACTGCAGGCGAGACTCTTTAAAGGTGTTATTAATGCTGTGACGGATGAGCTCACATCAGAATTGTGGCATAAGAGACTTGCTCACATGAGTGAGAAAGGCTTGGCAGTATTGACTAAAAAGAATCTTCTTTTTGGAATGAATGATGTTTGTTTAAGAAGATGTACTCATTGTTTGGCAGGGAAGCAAAATAGAGTTTCTTTCAAAAGTTCCCCTCCTTCAAGAAAACAATACATACTTGATTTGATACATTCAGATGTATGTGGTCCTATGAAGACAAAAACTTTGGGTGGTGCCAGTTATTTTGTAACCTTCATAGATGATTGTTCAAGAAAGTTATGGGTGTACACTTTGAAGAGCAAAGATCAAGTATTAGATGTGTTTAAACAGTTTCAAGCCTTAGTTGAGAGACAAACTGGGAAGAAATTGCGGTGCATCAGAACAGATAATGGGGGAGAGTATTCAGGTCCTTTTGATGAGTATTGTAAGCATCAGGGAATTCGACATCAAAAGACACCTTCTAAGACTCCTCAGTTAAATGGGTTGGCTGAGAGAATGAACAGAACATTGGTTGAAAGAGTAAGATGTCTTCTTTCGCAGGCTCAGTTGCCAAGATCTTTCTAGGGTGAGGCTTTGAATACAGTTGTACATGTTCTTAATCTCACACCATGTGTTCCTCTTCAGTTTGATGTACCAAACAGAGTTTGGACTGGCAAAGATGTTTCTTATGATCATCTTCGCGTTTTTGGTTGCAAGGCATTTGTGCATATACCAAAAGATGAGAGATCTAAGCTCGATGTGAAGACACGACAGTGTATCTTTGTTGGTTATGGTCTGGATGAATTTGGCTACAGATTTTATGATCCAGTTGAGAAGAAACTGGTAAGGAGTCGTGATGTTGTGTTTATAGAAGATCAAACTATACAAGATGTTGAGAAGATAGAAAAAGGAGTCCATCAGTATAGCGATGATTTGATTGACCTAGATCCGGTTCCTTTATCAGTACAGATGGAACAAAATGTTCAAGATGACCAACATGGTTTAGATGATGCAGATATGCAAGCTGAAACAGATTACCAGACTACTGATCAGTTGCCAGAACCAGAAATTCCACCCAGGAGGTCTACCAGAGACCGACGTCCTTCCACACGGTATGATACAAATGAGTATGTGCTATTGACAGATGAGGGAGAACCTCAATGTTATGCAGAAGCGATGGAAGATGGAAACAGAGCACACTGGGTTGGTGCTATGGAAGATGAGATGCAATCACTGTATGACAATCACACGTTTGAGCTGGTAAAGTTGCCTAAGGGTAAGAGAGCTTTGAAGAACAAGTGGGTCTACAGGGTGAAGCAAGAAGAACACAATTCACAACCACGATACAAAGCTAGACTGGTCGTCAAGGGATTCAGTCAGAGAAAAGGTATTGATTTTGATGATATTTTCTCTCCTGTTGTGAAGATGTCTTCCATACGTGTTGTTCTAGGTCTAGCAGCAAGCTTGGATTTAGAAATTGAGCAAATGGATGTGAAAACTGCCTTTCTTCATGGTGAGTTGGAGGAAGAGATTTATATGGAGCAGCCAGAGGGTTTTGAGGTTAAAGGAAAAGAGGATTACGTATGTCGGTTAAAGAAAAGCCTCTACGGGTTGAAGCAAGCACCTAGACAATGGTATAAGAAGTTTGAGTCAGTTATGGGGGAGCATGGTTACAAGAAGACTACTTCTGATCATTGTGTTTTTGTGCAGAAATTCTCTGATGATGATTTTATCATTTTATTGCTCTATGTTGATGACATGTTGATTGTTGGTAGAAATTCTTCAAGGATTGATAATTTGAAGAAGCAGTTGAGTAAGTCCTTTGCCATGAAGGACTTGGGGCCAGCAAAACAAATTCTTGGTATTCGAATTTGTCGAGACAAGAAAAGAAAGAAGTTGTACATGTCACAGGAACGGTACATCAACAAGGTACTTGAAAGATTTCATATGGATAAAGCTAAAGTGGTTTCTTCTCCTTTATCTAATCACTTTAAGTTGAGATCGAGTCAAGGCCCTTCAACAGATAAAGAGAAGGAAGATATGGAAAATGTTCCATATGCCTCAGCAGTAGGAAGCTTAATGTATGCAATGGTGTGTACGAGGCCAGACATAGCTCATGCAGTTGGAGTTGTTAGTCGTTTTCTTTCGAATCCAGGAAGAGAGCATTGGGATGCAGTAAAGTGGATTATGAGATATCTTCGAGGTACTTCCAAGTTAACACTTAGCTTTGGAAGTGGAAAACCAGTGTTAGTTGGATACACTGATTCAGATTTGGCAAGAGATGAAGATTCTCGTAAGTCTACTTCAGGTTATCTAATTACTTTCTCTGGTGGAGCAGTTTCTTGGCAGTCAAGATTGCAAAAGTGTGTTGCACTTTCTACAGCAGAGGCGGAGTTTATTGCAGCAACGGAAGCTTGTAAAGAGTTGTTGTGGATGAAACAGTTCTTGAGAGAACTTGGTTTCAAGCAGCAAAAATATGTGCTATTCTGCGATAATCAGAGTTCTATTCACCTAGCGAAGAACTCGGCATTTCACTCAAGATCAAAGCATATTGATGTGAGGTATCATTGGATAAGGGATACTCTTAACAATAAGTTGCTTGAACTTGAGAAAATCCATACTGATGAGAATGGATCTGACATGCTGACAAAAGCAATGTCAAGAGAAAAACTTGAAGTTTGTTGTTCAATAGCCGGTATGGCGGATCCCTCCATCTAATCGGAAAAGGGGGAGATTTGTTGGGTTTTCCTCTTGATTTGGAGGAGCCCAAGAGAAGCCCATGTGGCTTAAAAGCCCATGGAGTAAGAAGGGGCAATTATGTCATTTCATTGCCTTAATTAATAAACCCATTTAGGGTTTGTTGTGTGTGGATTCTGCAGTTTTTAGAATTGCAGCAGCAAAGGCAGCAGTTTGCAGAAAAACTGAGCAGTTTTTCCCTCTCCAGCCAGTCTTCATCAAGTGCTCCGATCGAAGGCCGTTTGTGGTCCGATTAAGCTGAAATTTTGCGGACAGGTTCATGACTCAAGATTCTTTAATCTGTGCGGTGGGATTTGGATTTGCCTCACCGGTTTGACAAATTCTGAGCAGTGAACAGTGACTACGAATTTGGTTAGATTTCTCCATTTTCTTGAAATAATTGTTAGTTTCCAAGAAGTGTATTCTTGATGATGTTGTTGATTGCTTGCCTCTAGTTTTACCTAGAGAGAATTGTTGTACAATTGTTTCTTGATAGTGGAAGTTTTGGAGAGGAGTGCCGTGGTTGTTTCCTTCCTATACCGGGAAGGTTTTTCCACGTAAATTGGTTGTGTTGATTTTGTGCATGTTTGATTTTGAGCTCTATTTATTTGTTTCCTAAAAGATTCACACAAAGAAGGAGAATAGGTTTAATTCCGCTGTTTAGAGCTTAATTAAGTTCGAATTGAAATTGTGATTCTTCTAATAATAATGCATTTGGAGTATGAAGAAAACGCCAAGGCAATTTACCTAAGAAAGTAGAGTTGAAAGATTGCATATATTTCATACCAATATCACCTTCGTCCTTTTGCTTTGTTATTGTTATGAATGAAATCTAATTAATACCTCTATTACCATTATCTTTATCCCACCAAAATCTAATCATTGATGAAGTTAATTGCTTGCAGAAAGTAATTGACAGTTTAAAGATTGACATGAAAAAAGAGAGACATCTTTGCGGGACGGATTTGAAGAGAAATTCTTTACCAGCCTGGGATAAGGATTGACACTAGCTTCCACCCTTCTATGCGACATTGCACATCTTTCATAATATAAGAGAAAAACTTACACTTATTTCTTTCAGAAACTATTGGCAAGCCCAAGTAAGATTCAACCTGAGATCCTAAGAAAACATCAAGTTCATTCGAGAGTCGAAGTTTTAATTATCGAGGGATATTAGAGCTAAAAATCAATGAAGATTTAGTCTTATTGATAAGTTTTCCAGATACCATATAATAGTTAGAAATGATTTTCATTAGTGTCTTATAAAGTACAAGAATAATATGTATATGTATATAAGTAAGATGATGTGATATAAATAAATAACAAGGAAAACTTTAGGCGTGAAAATCAGAAAAAAGTATTTTAACAATAATAGTAGTAATAATAACGATAACAACACTAGCAATAGTTATAAAAGCAAAAAATTAATAATCATTGTAATAATAGTAGTGATAAGAAAATTGATAATACTAGTAGTATAAAAGGAATAATGTTAATAGTAATGGAGGGTAAAAAACAATAAACGAAATTAGGGGTATGCAAAAAATTCGATTATCTGACTAATTCGATCAATTAATTTTTTGACGGTTTCAATCTGACCATCGGATCAGATCGGATGAAAAAAATGGGAGCAACACTTGGTAAACAATTCTTCATCCGAAATCTCTTTAAAACTTTATTGATATAGGTTTCTTGAGACAAACCCAAGACACCTCGAAGTCTATCTCTATGGATCTTAATGCCAATGACATAAGATGCCTCACTCATATCCTTCATATCAAAATTTTTAGAGAGAAATTGTTTTACCTCATGTAGCAAACCTCTATCATTGGCTGCAAGCAAAATATCATCCACATATAGCACCAAAAAACAAATCTTACTCCCACTAACCTTCTGGTATATACATTGATCCATGATGTTCTCTTCAAAACCAAATGAAGTGATGACGTTATGGAATTTCAAATACCATTGACGGGAAGCTTGTTTTAATCCATATATGGATTTATTAAGCTTACAAACCAAATGCTCACCATCAGTAGAGAAGAATCCTTCAGGTTGTTTCATATAAACCTCTTCCTCTAGGTTACCATTAAGGAAAGCCGTTTTCACATCCATTTGTTGCAAATCCAAATCAAAATGGGCAACCAATGCCATGACCACACGAAGTGAATCTTTCTTAGATACATGAGAAAATGTCTTCGTGTAGTCGATTCCTTCCTTTTGAGTGAATCCTTTGGCAACGAGTCTTGCCTTATGTCTCTCAATGTTGCCTTGTGAGTCTTTCTTTGTTTTGAAGACCCATTTATATCCAATGGCTTTCACACCATTAGGCAACTTGACGAGATCGCAGACTCGGTTAGACGCCATAGAATCCATCTCTTCTTTCATGGCATTGTACCATAAGTTTGAAACCTTAGAACTCATGGCCTATGAAAACGTCTCAGGATCATTTTCGGCTCCAACATTATAGTCACATTCTTGTAGATACACAACATAATCATTAGTTATCGCTGATTTCCTTACTCTAGTAGATCTTCTTAATGTTGCATCAACATTCTCCTGAGGAGCAGGATCATGTTGTTCAACAGTTGTAGGCATCTGTTGAACTTCAACATCTACTGGATTAGGATCAACAGCTTGTGGTACTTCCAAGACTGGTTCTTAAACACGTGTTTGTACTCGAGGCGTGTTGTTAACAATAACGATCAATCCATTACTTGAAGTGGCATATTGAGCATCTGAATGATCTTTCTCAGAACCAATGCCCTAAGATCGATCGCTCCCACTAATCAAGTAATTCTCAAGAAATTTTGCATTTCTTGATTCCACAAACCTAGTGTTGTGAGATGGACAGTAAAATCTATAACCTTTAGGTCGTTCGGCATATCCAATGAAATACCCACTAATGGTCCTTGGGTCTAGCTTTTTCTCTTGTGAATTATAAATCCTCACTTCAGACGGGCATCCTCAAACGCGCATATGTTGCAAACTCGGTTTCCAACCTTTCCATAATTCAAATGGCGTCTTTGAGACAACCTTAGTTGGAACTTGATTTAATATATACACAACCATCTTTAAAGCTTCAATCCACAAGGATTTAGGAAGATTGGAGTTGCTAAGCATACTCCGCACCATATCCAATAGTGTTCGGTTTCTTCTTTCTGCTACACCATTCTGGTCTGGTGAACCAGGCATAGTGTATTGGGCAACTATCCCATGTTCTTGAAGAAACTTAGTAAACGGACCAGGCGCTTGTCCATTCTCAGTGTATCTACCATAATATTCACCACCTCTATCTGATCTCACGATCTTTATTTGCTTTCCACATTGTTTCTCTACTTCAACCTTAAAGCTTTTGAAGGCATCCAATGTTTTGCTCTTATTATGAAGCATATAGAAATACATATATCGAGAAAAATCATCAATAAAGGTGATAAAATATTTCTGACTTTGAATGTCCATGTCTAGACAACATATATCTGTATGTATGATTTCTAATATGTTTGAACTCCTATTGGCACCTTTCTTTGACTTGTTAGTCTGTTTTCCCTTAATGTAGTCCACACATGTCTCAAAATCAGTAAAATCTAGAGTACTAAGTACCCCATCTTTCACTAATCTTTTAATTCTTTCTATCGAGATATGTCTTAATCTCCTATGTCATAACGTAGAAGAGTCATCGTAAATAATACACCTTTTAATGCCAGCTTGAACATGCATATCGTTATGAGTGGCATTATTTTGTAAATTAATGCAGTAAAGACCATCAGACAAAATACCATTCCCAACACAATCAGATTTATTAAATAAACTGAAAGATGTTTCTGAAAAGTGAAAGGAATAACCATAAGGTACAAGTCTTGAAATTGAAATCAAGTTTCTAGAGAAACTTGGAACATAAAAGGTCTTTTCTAATTTTAAAATAAAACCACTACTTAAAATCAAACTACATGTCCCTACAGCCTCCACATGTGAGCCCATCTTGTTACCAGATAAGATGTATTGCTCACTTCCCACTGGCTTCCTTAGATTTTGCATACCCTGTAAGGAGTTTGCAACATGGATTGTAGATCCAGAATCAATCCACCAGGTGTTAATATTAACATTAACCATATTAGATTCATAACAAACAAACGAGGTTGGATTACCTTTATTCTCAAGCCATTTTTGGAATCTGGTACAATCCTTCTTCATGTGTCCCTTCTTTTTACAAAAGAAACACTTGGATTCTTTCTTAATATCAGCTTGAGGTGGAATTATCCCTTTTTCCTTTATGCTTGTATTGAGATTTTTCTTTCTGGTACGTTGTAGCCAACATTGCACTTTCACCAAATTCCATAACAAGCCTCTCTTCCTCTTGAACACACATGATCATTAGTTCATTGATTGACCATTTATCTTTATGTGTATTGTATAATATTTTGAATGGCCCGTACTGATGTGGGAGAGTGTTAAGGATATAGTGCACCAGGAAGGATTCTGACATCTCAACCTCGAGATGCTTAAGTTGAGTCGCAATGTCCCTTATTTGCATAATGTGCTCGCACACACCTTTTACACTGGTGAGTCTCACAGAAGAGAACTTCATAATAAGGGTGCTTGCTAAAGCCTTATCTGAAGTGACGAATTGATCATCAATGGCCTTTAACAAGTCTTGAATATTGGTATGTTGATCAACGGAACCACGAATACCAGCAGAGATTTTAGTCTTAATGAACATCATGCTAAGGCGATTAGATCGTTCCCATTGTTCATAAAGCATGATATTATCTGGAGTACTGGTTTGAGTAATTTTAGGTGGTTCATTTTTCCTAATATCATAATCAATATCCATCCACCCTAATTGAAGGAGAATTCTTTCCTTTCATATTTTATAATTATCCCCTTTTAGATCGAGAATATCATAGCAGATATCAGAGAAATTTAAAGGTTGAGAAGCTGCAATTAAAGATTATATGCTTATTAAAATTTGAGGCCTAAACTATAGTCATTCTTTACCAATGTAAATCATGAATAATATGAATCTAGTTATATAAAATTTGTTTGTGGGCTAAAGTTTTAATTCAATTAAATTCATCCTAACTTTACGATAAAACTATCAAATTATGTTCCTTTTCCTAATCTCTGTGGGTAAATTAGAAAATATAATTTGATATTATATCCTAATTAATCACACAAAAATATAATAAAAATTTCTATAGGATAAAATTTATTATATCACATATGATTAATTACAATTAATATTTATTTTCTAAATGTGATCCTAAATAAACTTTATTATAGTTTTAATTAATTAAAGATGCTGTGGCTACTCCCTAATTAATTAAACTATATGAATCACTTAAATATTAATTAAATCCTTATGCTTAATTTATTGCACAAAACCATAAGCAATATTAATTTAATTTCAAATGTGCAAATATTATTTATCTTAAATTACATTTATGACAATAAATTATACAAGCAAAAATAAATAATATAAGTACTAATTAAATATTAATTTCATTATGCATAAATTATTTAACTCAATTTTATATGTATAATTAATTACAAAATTTATACATATAAATACCCAAAACAAATAATTTAAGCATAATGTATTTTAAATAAAATTTTAATGTGTCCAAAAATTATTTAAATAAATATAACATGTATAATAATTATTCTACACATCACAAACTTAAGTTAAATAATTAATCACATTATATTTAGAATTATTTTATATATTTATATATATATATTTATTTATTTTGTTTTAATAAAAACTAAAATCTGAATCTATATAAAAAATATGCTCTTACATATAATAACATAATGGGTTCAGTGGTCAAGTGGACAGACCATTTAACCCCCTAGTGTAAATTGGATTCGATTCCCAGACGAAGCAAGTATTGTTTTTTTTAATCAAACACTGAGTCTTTATAAATGTAAATCTGATACATTAATAAACATAATAATTGTTACAGTCCACTGGACGAGGCTGTTAAAATCTCATGTAGGACTCGGTTTGACCTTAAAAGATATCCGACCGTATCTTTCTATTCCGGCGACGAAATCCAACATTCTTTTTATCAAAATTCTCAGAATTCGATTTCCGAGTGATTCATGATCTTAATTTTAAGTAAAAACATCATTTTAAATAAAAAGTTAATTAATGAAGGAAATAAATACCCACGGTAAATTGGATTTATTTTCTTCATTGTTTTTCAAGTTTAATTTTACAGAATCACTCAAAAATCAATATTGAAACACTTTATAATTTTCATATGCATCAAAATAAATAACTCAAATTTCAGTTCTTCGTTCACAAAGCAAAACAGAGTTGTTTTCAAACTTGCTCTGATATCAAATGTTAGAGTCTCAATTCAATCTAGAAACGTTCAGAAAATCATATGAACTCATAATTTAAATGCAGCGGAAACAAAATTGGATTGAAAACATACCTCTTGACATTGATCAAATTTCAGCATTTACACGGGAGTTCCAATGGATTATCGATTTGATGCTTTTACTGGTTTCTCACACTTATTTACTGCGTTTGATGGTATATCTGAATTGTTGCAGTTAATAGTGAGAAGACCCAATACTTTATTAAGGTTCTTCCATCAAGAACCTCGTTCGGTTTTAGAACCGACGTATGATTCCAACGAAACCAAACCGTCACCACGGTTCACTTTACGTTACACCACTTTGATTTACATTGCGTCCATACCATGTTGTTGTGCCCACGCCACTGATAGCATTGTGGTAAAATTAAAATTGCGATCTATTAGCAAATGATTATAGTAAACCTATTGATAAGATGCTTCCTATTTAAACCTAACTAAATCATCCAAAACAAAATTTATATCCATAACTGCAACTGCAGGACCCTAATGAAAAACAAATTATGGCAAAAAGAAAATGGATAAATACATCAGTGACGAAAGAAAGGGCGGTGCATTAATAGAAAAACAACCCTAACATGCACAAATCATGGCACCACTTGAATAACAATATGGGTTCATGATGTATTATTGGGTAGAACATGGGGGAACAAGCACCGTAGAGAATTAACAGATAACTGTTAGAGCCAAGAGAACAAGTTATACTCTAGCGCAAGAAAAACCGCTCCACTAGCTAACTGTCACAATTTCTTTGCTATAGTTGAAATTTGGATTCTGATTATCCAAAAGTAGTTGATTTTCCTGTTATTCAGACCACACATATTGAGTTGGCAAACAAAAATAAGGAAGTTTAATAGACTTATTATTACAGTGTTTATAAATGCCGTTATACACTTTGTTGTTTTTCTTGGTCGCTGCATCTCTTTAATTCCGACCTTAAGAATATATAATCATCAAAGGATGTTCTTGGGTTGAAGATGATGAATGAAAAAGAGTGGAGCTTTTGAACTTCCAAAGATGAGAAGTAGTAATCATCTTGTACATCACAAACCTCTATTTATGAGAGATCTTTTCTAATCATATTGTGGGAGTCCCTAGCAAATTTTATTATTCTATTTTTTTAAAGTATTCAAGAAATTAATTAGATTTATGTGAAGCAAGATTTTCGGTATTTATTTTTGATGATCTATGTCATGTTTATGCACTTAAAATTTGTGTTTTATTGTTAATCTTGATCTAGATGTGTAGTGTTAAAGATCATAAAAATTATAATATTTGTTAAAATTTTATTTTTTATGAAAAATTATCAATATATTTATTAGAACAACTAAACATTCGATTTAATAGCTTTATAAAAGAACAAAAGATAAAAATCTAAAGTTTTTTTTGTGTTTAAAAAGATTTATAATTTTGATTTAATAATTTTAATTGTTAATGTATTTAAATTAATAATTTTTTATCAAAATTATAATTTTTAATATTTAATGAAATTTTATAAAAAAAAACACTATAATTTGCCAATTAATTAATACTCCATAAATCTATATTGAATACAAAAGAGTGGCACTAAATTTAATTGTATTTTGTATTAATCGAAAAAAATATAAAGATAATAAAAATAATATATTGATAATATTAATAAAATTTAATTAAATAAAGTTAATAAGTTAAATCGACCATAATTTAATTTAATTAAAATTTAATTAGATGATGTTAAATATAAAATAATATGTTAAAAAAAATTAATAATAAAATTATATAAGTTGTACGGCTTTTATTTCTATGGTTATAAAATTTCAATTTATTATTTTTTAGAATATTTTGACTGCATTTGCTACAAATAAAATTTGAAAATTAATTAAAGGAGAAAATGTTATTTTATAAAATGTTTATTATTTTACAAACATATAGACTTTTTTCTGAGAAAATAAATCTCTTTTCAAGGTAAGCCTATTCTAAATTTCCGGTTTAAAAATAATTTATAAAGTCTTATTAAAAATTAGATACAAATTTATCCTTTCTTTTTGACATGTTTTATTGAATATATTTAAAAAAAATTACAAAGAATAACTACATACTTTATTAGATTTAATACTTAATTTCTTAATTTTTTATAATATTACATCCACTATCTTTTTTAAATTTAACATAATTTGTTTAAATTTAAAAATTAAATTAAATTGTACTGTAATAATCATAATTAATGTGTTAAATTTTTTTTTGTTTAATATCATTAAATTTAGACTAAAAATGTTAAATTTAAAAAGAGAGTGAACATAATATTGCAAAAAATAACACACATAAATTTTATCATAACAAAAACACACTAATAACATTGAACATGTTAAATTTGATGTGATTTCAACAATAAATGGGTCAATTTGGATATGATTTTAATATTAAACGAGTTTAAATGATTGTATTTTAATTTGAATAGTATTCAATATAAAATAATTTATTTAACTATTTTTAATGATGAAAATATATAAATTGATGGATGAAAATCGATCACTTTAATTGATTCTTACTATATCTTATTTAAAAAGTAATATTAGACGTATCTAACATTCTATAAGAATAACGACATTAACATATTTAACCTTATAACTCATAATCATCATATATAAATAAAAATATTAATTAATTAAATATAATTAATTTTTTAAATATAAATATGTTTAAATTATTAAATTTATAGTTAGTTATTGGGTGATAAAATCTTTAAAAAATTAAGTATAAAAGGATATTTAATTTTATTTATACATGTAATTTTTTATAATTTTATAAATATATATTTATAATTTTTTAAAAAAGTTAAAAGATAGCACCTGTAACTCTGGTCTCAATATAATTTCTTATAAAATTAAGAAATATATTTTTTTTTTACCCATCTATAAAGACTTTTCCCCTGTAATTACCTGCAAGGGAATAATACGAGCATATCACCCATTACATCCCTCCTGAGCCACTCTTATTTATTCATACCATGAAAGCATATATTTCCTTTGCTTTATTCGTAGTAGATTAGATGCTCCCAACTTACCTTTTTATTTGGCAACTAAAGATGCTTTGTGATTTTGTCCTTGAATTCCTCCATTTTATTTTATCCTTGCAATAAATTGAAACAAATTGTTCGAATTGCCACTCGTCTAACTTTAGTTTAGAGTTTTGATCACAACTAGAAAAGTTTAGTGTACACTTCAATCTTGATAGAAAAATCTTGTGGATCAACTCAAAATCAGTGTTATCTCATTATTTTTTAATCTCAATAATCTATTTTTACATATACGAATTTAAGGTTACTCTAAAAAATATTATTTTAAAAGATTAAAGATAAAAAATTACATCTTAATAGATGAATATAATCAATTATATTTATTCGTTAAATTTATTACAATAAAAATTAATTTTATATACAACTGTTATTAATATTAAAAAGTCTTTAAATACAACTAAGATTAAATAAACTCATATATTACTACACATAGATATAAATTTTATATATAATTAACAAGGTGTTGAGAAATACCCATACACTAGGGATTTAGGTACATTTAGATAAATGTATTGTATACTTTTAAAGCAATAATTTATATTTATTTATTACATTAGTTAGAATTGTTATTTTTTATTGACTCAAAACTTTATGACCAAAAACCCAATTATTTTTCAACTTATGCACTCTAATTGATACATATATATATAAATTTCAATAAAATTTCAACCGTTAAACAAAAGAAATCAGAGAAGATAAAGCTATCAAACTCCATTTTCAATCAAAGAATCTTTCATTTTTCTTCTCAAATTTTGTAAAGTAGATTAGAAGAAATGACATATGAAGTAAACTCAGTTGCATGATAATATTTGATTAAATAACAAGTTTTTAATTTATCTTGCTATATATTATCAGTAAATTAGATAGAGTTATTTTCTGGATGTTATTGAGTTTTGGTATATTGTGTGAAACACTCTGAATATTGATATTTGTATTTTTATTTAATTATTAATTGATTTTTCTCGATGTGTTGTCGTCGTCCGTAGAATAGATTTTTCATATTAAAAGATTAAATCACTTAAATCATTATATGTTATTTATTTTTTTCATTGCTTATTATTTTACTTGTATCCATAATTATATATTTGTACAATCAAATTAAATCCAAATTTTAATTCCGCTAATTTATAACAAGAATTTACTATGCTCTTATTTATTTCTTTCACTAAGAATCAATTTCCATAAAAAATTTGATTTTATGTTTAGTAAATGAGAGACTTCCCAATCATTTCTTATAAGCTCATAGTTACATATTAATTCACACTAATTAATAGATCATTTGATGTAAAAATAAAAAAGACAACAACTACAAAAATAAATAAAAATTAAGAAATCCTTAGAGTAGTTTTTATTTTGATTATTCAAAGGACATTCAATAAAATTTGTACGATACATAAAAAATAGTTTTTACTATTATTAATTCTAGAGCATTAAGCACATTTTTTTATTAAATAAAAAAATTACACACTTGATATTTAAACTTGAGTTTATGGGGATAAAAGTATAAAATCATACCATTTAAATTATAAAAAATATTTAATTATGAAATTATCAATTAATTGCTGTAAACATAAATGCAAATTATTACGAAGCAAAGATTTAAACTACTGAACTATTTGTCCAAATAACAGTAAACAAAATCAACTAGGTTATCACTTCTTGGATTATTTAGTTTGCTGTAAATTTGCATAAAAACATGTGGTGAAAAATTAATATTAAAAAATAAAACATGAAATGCCACTTATTAATGGATGATATATTTAAGGATACAGTTGTGGCATTGATATCGAAAATTACAGAAATCAAACTACAGTACAAATTTCTTCTCATCAACATCAAAAATTTCAGACGATGATAACAGAGGCTCCTGCATTTTAAATGTAAAAATCAAAGTGAGTCATTCATTAAAGTAGTATAAATAAAAAAAATAAAAAACATAAATTTGTTCAATATAATTTAGGTTTGAGATTGCGACTATTTTACAAATAAAAAACAATTTGAGTTATACTATGTTATTTTTATTTATTTTATACAACTGTATAAATAATTAAATTAAAATAAAATGATATACTATGAAATAAATATAACTCAAATTATATTATAAAATACTTAACCTAAACACAATTTGACGTAAATTTCCCTTAACCTAAAAGTATCAATTATAAAAGAAAAAATGTGTAAAATATTTCCAAAAAAAAATATTTGTTTATTTATTTAGCCACGTATAGGTCAAAATTAAAAATAAGAATAATAAAATCTAATTTGTTATATTTAACAAAAACAAACTTTAATCATGTATCTATTAAATGAGTTGCTACAAATCCTTATCTTTGTAAAGATAATTGTAGAAATCTATTTTGTAAAGATAATAGGTTTGTGGTGCTTAATTTTACAAAAAAAAGTTAGGATATTACACGTATTTTACTTTTATAAAATGAATTTTTTTGATCTTTTTTTAAAAGTATCAAACTTATTCTTATGTAATAGATATGAATATAAAGTATATTTTTATTAAAAATAATGAAATTAAACTACTCTTATTTAATATATATATTTATGTTAAAATAAACGAAATTAGAATACGCATATATATATATATATATAATGAGATTACCTGTAACAATTTATGTAGAAATATTTTCTGTAAGATCTTGATATGAAGGAAGCTTTCTTTGTTATATTTTCTGATGAAATTAGACATATTCTCAACTAGTTTCCCATAAGTTATATTAGGGTTTTCTTTAACAATGTGGGTGAAAATGTACGTCATAGCACCATTCATTTCCTTAGAAAAAGCCTACAATATATATTTTAATAAATTAGCAAATAATAATTTAATTAGTACAGTGGGTAAAATATCATTAATATTTTTAAAATTTGATTAAATATCAACTTGTTTTTTAAGAATAATGTTTCTCATAGATCACGCATCTATAATTTTAAATATTTTAAAAAAAATCTCATTATTGGCAATAATATTATACTTTTAGTATCAATCCATTCAAAAAGTAATTCAAAACTGAGAGCTGGCTAATATATATATACAGAGAGAGAGAGAACCCGAGGGGAGATCATAATTTTTATAAAATAAAAGCTTTAATTAAATTATTTTAATCCCATGATTTTTTTAAAAATACATTTTAATCTAAAAGTTTGAAACTATACATAATTTTTTGTATTTCTTTTAAGATTAAAATATACCATTTTTAAATTAAATTGTATATTTTTTAAAATTAGATGACTAAATTATTATATTTGAAATCTATAGAACTAATACGATCATTTACGTAAAGAAATGACAAATAGTATCATTTTTTCATACATATAATAACACCACATGTTTAAATAGTTAATTTTATGTTTTTATTTTTAAATTTTTTTGTTTAAAAAATTGTTTCATCAATTAATTTTTCATTTTAAAACTTTATTTTTTAAAATGTAGATGAAAAAATAAAAATAAAAAATTTCCACAACCTAAAATTTAAACATTTGGATTTGATGTAATTTAAAAAAAAATGTAAACTAAACTGTTAAAAAAACTATTTAATTTAAATGCTTAAATTACAATAAGTAATTAACTATCCTGATTAAAAACGTATAATGCAAAATGATTTAGTGGCTATACGGTGGTATCAGCAGCCAATCTGTCATCGGCACAAGCACTTAGACAAATCGCCAATCCACCGCTTGTACTTTTCGGAGCCCCTGACGGAGGCACGTTAGATCTCCACCTACGCCTGCATGTAAGTCAATATGTTGAGTATAAAATTACAATGCTCTATGAAAATATTAAACTCACTTCATGAAGCCTTCATCAATGATTTGCCAAGATCAACTCAGGTCAATGGTCAATCAGTATTAATCAATATTCAATCACAATAAATCAATATTAATTAACAATCACTTAACATATTAAATTTGTAAATGAGAAAATTGACGTCATTTATTATTTTGGAATACTTTTGAGAAAATAAAGCTTTTGAATTATATGCTACTTTAGAAATAAAGAAAAAAAAACATTTTATACATTTTTTTTTGTAGTATTTTTAGTATACTAGCTAAAATGCATGTCTTACGCGTAAATAGTTATGTTTTTTTTTTAAATAATTTTGCTGTTTATTTATACAATATACTTGAAATAATGAAAGAAATTAAATTATTGAAACTTCAAATTAATTATGAAATATATATTTTTTGAGTCAATTATGAATTTCGCATTGTAAAAACTCTTTAATTTAATCAAAAATATACGTACATGTAGAAAATTAATATAATAAGTAATGTTAATTAAATTTTTTGTCATGTTTAATTCATAGAATATAAATATAATGGAAATAAAAATGATAATAGGAATTGAATTCAGTGAAAATAATATTAATATTATTATATTTGTTTGAGTAATGGAATCAAAATAATTAAAAATATTAAAGTAAAATATATAAAATTATAAATAAAATAAAATTAGAAAATAATTTTTTAAATAATAAATAATTAAACAAATTTGTAAAGAAAATAATAGATCATTCTAGAATATTCTTGCCATTATTATAATGTTTTAAATTCAACAAACACAAAAATATCTTTAATCATTCTTACTCTGAGTTTTGAAACCTTGTTTAATGTGGGTATAATTTTTTTAAAATCAATATTAAACTTCTTCATATATTCTATCTATTATAAATATATAATTCTTAATATTATATAAGTATATTTTTATCCAAAAAAAAATTAAGTTTGATTCTACGTAAACATGTATATATATAGATTATCTATCTAATTTACAAAAATAAAAATAAATTAATAAATTAATTAATTAAAAAAAAGGGGAATATTGGGGCAGTACTTACTGTTTGAGATCATACACATTGAGCAAATCAAGAATAGTTCCACTATGACAAGCATCAACAATGGCATGAAGAGTAACACCTTTCTTGAGTGGTTTAACAATGATGTTATTAATATCATTATCAATAATCATTCCTTTTTCTATAAAATCAAGAGGACAAATAGTCTCATCAAACCCATCAGTCTCATCATTTTCGAAATCAGGTTGTCTTAAGCCATGTCCTGAGAAGTAGAACACCAATGAATCTCCATCTTCGCAATCCTCCACTAGCCACTTCAATGAGTTTTCTATGTTCTGCTTTGTTGGAGTATATCTTTCGTCCTTCTCATATTCTGCATGCATTCAATATTAATGAGAATATATAATCAATTAATAAATAAAGTTTCATTTTTAATTTATAAATAATTCTATTAATTTATTATCAGTGGGCCGATTTTTAAACACTAGTCCCTCCCTCTAGAGGCATAAAGTTACACATTAAAGTGAGAAGAATTGATTCCTCTTGTCAAAGAGAACGCAATACTCACATTTTTATATCTTCAAAAGCAAATATTTTTTCCCCTAAAAATTAAAGTTGTCAATTAGATGAATTAATGTGTGCTAAGCTAAAGGCATATAAAAATGACTATACACTTGTTATTCTGAGAATTAATTCTCCATGAACAATCAATATCAATATCAATATCAAGAATGACATAACGGGTGTCACTGACACAAATAGTTTTTTTTTAATACTATATATTAAACAGTCTTTAATGTGATTTAAAATATATAAAAAATTCCAATATTACTGTCAAACACTAAGTGAATCATGCTAATTAGCAAAACATATTTGGTACCTGTGAGGACACGAATTGAGTCATCTGGGTAATCAAAATGATTCATCAACAAGTCCTTCATGTTCTTGACATCATTTAAAGTACCTTTGAGCTTGTATTTTCTATTAGAGTAATAGGACACTGCACAAAGAAGAGCTCTCTTTCTTGTTATTCTACCAACTGTATTAGAAGGACGAACTTGCTTAACACTATTACTAATATTCATTGAGGTATATGATGATTTGCTTGGAACCTTGTTATGTTTTATAAAATTGGAAAAAAACAAGTAATTTCTTAGTGAACAACGCTGACTTGAAAGGCTTAGATGACGATGACGATCAATATAAGCTGTTGCTGCTGCTTCTTCTTGTTGTTGCTGTGAATGATGTATATTATGATCAATATTATACCCTCGTTTAGTACAATTGTAACAACGATATGTTTGGGCATTTGAAGTTGAGAAAAATTGAGTGTGGCATTTGTTACATGTTATTGATATTGATACGGCATCCATTAATAATAGAGCTATCTAAGCTTCTCCTACATCGAGATTGTGTAAGCTAGAAGAGCTATATATATGTATATATTGCAAATTAAAGCATCACAAGAAGATTTAAAATAAGAAAAATTAAAAGAGCTAGAACTTTTATTCTTTGATGTGAAGTGCCTAGACTGTGTCGGTGTGTTAGTCGTTTTCATGTTTTTATTATGTTAGTATAATTATGTGATGCTAAATTTGCATGCTTTTTACAAATAAAATCAGAATTTATGTCAATCAATTATAACATGAAAACTTTTCATTTTGTGGTTATATATATTATACATCATGAACTAAATTTGTAGTTAAAATAAAAATTAAGTACTGTATTTATTATTTGTAATAATTTAATTATATCATTATTAAAAATAATCACTTGTAAAATGATCACATAAAAACAAGCCATTATTTTTTATATTTTTATTGACTTAATTCTTGTTATTATAGTTTATTCAACTTAAAATAATTTTTAATAATGAAATATATAAAAAAAGAAATATTTTATTTTATTCTTATACAATTATTTTTTAATAATAATATAATTATTAATAATTATTTCAAATTTAAATTTCATTTCTACAATAAATTAAAAATCTTGACCATATTTTAGAAAAAAAATATGGATTCTATTTCATGGCCAGCCGATATTCATGGCCAGCCGATATTCGTCGCCAGCCGATATTCATCGCCAATGTAAAGAGCGGATAAAGTGGACATATGAAGCTGTAAACCACTTTATACGGCGCACTTGTTACGTTCTACAATTTACAACAAATAATTAAATATTTTTCATTTATTTTTTCACATTTGGGCATATATGCTTCACAACAATATTTCTCTTTATTTTATTTTAAAAAAAAATTCTCTTTATGTTTTTAAACACCTACACTTTCTAGTAGATGATATCGTTAAAAAAACTAAGAAAAAAAAAGTAAATTACTTCTGAGAAGACAAAGGAATACGGATATCTATAGTAATTCAATTTTATAATTTTGTTTAAAGATTATAACGATATTATAATAATATAAATTAATATATTCATAAAATTAATTTATTAATTAATAACAACTTGTTCAATAATAATAATATTAAAAATATAATTAATACTATCGATAAAATTGATATTTTTTTATATTTTTAATATCATAATATCAAAAATTATTGTGATAATATTATTACTAAAAAAAGTAATCATTAATTTAATTTAACACCAATAGATACACCTATGTAAGATTATATATAAAAAATTAATTACTCATCACATATTTTTATTCGTTTTGAACGAATTGTGTCGTATTATCGTGTAGTATTTTGATATTAATCATATTATATTCACGTATCAATTGGTACAAAATTTATTTAATTTTTTTTATATTATCTATTTATAATAAAAGAATAAAAAATTATTGATTAATTTTAACTAATTTATTAATTTATATCATAATATGTCATCCTATCTTATATCTCACTCCAAACAAAGTTATCAACTTATATCACTAAAAAGATAAATTTTTCATATGCACTTGATTTATAAAGGAGGTTGATAATCTCTTATTCATCACTTTACATAAATGTATTTATTTTTATATAAAGACTAATAGTATATTATTAAAATTAACAATTTGCGTTTAGGTGATCATGAAACTGACTCATATAAAATTTCTTCTACTATAAATAGTAATTATCTAATATAACATAAACCTCTATTGGTGAGAAAGTTTTTCTAATCATATTGTGGGAATCCCTAACAATTTTTGTTATTTTATTTTTCTAAAGTCTTCGAGAAATTAATTAGATTTATGTCAGAGATAGATCTACTTTTATAGGATATCTTCTCCTATAGATTTGTTTTTTTTATTGATTATTTTATATAAAAATATATATTTATATTGTTTCTTCACTTAAGATCTGGTTCTAGGATGGTTTTTTTTATATATAAATATTTATTTTTGATGATTTATACCATGTTTATATCCTTGAACTTAATATTTAATGTTAATTTAAATATTTATATAGATATGTAATATCAAAAATTATAAAAATTATAATATAAAATCAATATTTTATTTTTTATGAAAAATAATCAATATATTTATTAAAATAATCAAACATTTGATTGAATAATAGTACAAAAGCTTTAAGAAGATTTTTAATTTGAATTTAACAATATTAATTATTAATGTATTTAAATTAATAATTTTTTATCTAAATTATAATTTTTGATATTTAATGAAATTTTATTATAAAAAAAAGTTGTATCACTGCATCTATTTCGAGCATATATTATAAATATATAATTATTGGGAAACACGATAATTTGTCAATTAATTAATACGCCACGAATCTAGCATCGAATACGAAAAAGTGGCACTGAATTCAACTGTGTTTTGTATTATAGTTTTAAAATAATTGAATTAATGAATATTGAATGAATTAAATAGATTATAATTTAATTTTACGGTATTTAATTAAATAATATTTAATAAAAAATAATATATTAAATTTTTTTAATAAAAAAATTATATGAATTGAACAGGTTCTATTTCTATAATTATAAAATTTAAATGTATTATTTTTTTAAAATATTTTGATTGCATTTGCTACAAATAAATTTTGAAAATTGATTAAAGGAGAAAATGTTATTTTATAAAATGTTATTATTTTACAAACATGTAGACTTTTCTGAGAAAATAAACCTCTTTTCAAGGTAAACCTATTTTCAATTTCCGGTTTAAACATAATTTATCAAGTCTTATTACACATTAGTTACAAATTTATCCTTGCTTTTTCACATGTTTTCTTGAATAAATTTAAAATTTTCAAAGAGTAACTACTTAATTTTTTACATGTAATACTTAGTTCCTTAATATTTTTATAATATTACATTTACTATCTTTTTAAATTTAAAATATTTTATTCAAATTTAAAAATTATATTAAATTGTACTGTAATAATCATAATTAATGTGTTAAATATTATTTTTTATATTATTTAGTCGTTTAACTTTTATTTTAACAATTTTTGTTTAATATCTTTAAATCTAGACTAAAAATATTAAATTTAAAAGAATAATAGATGTAATATTACGAAAAATAGCATCTATAAATTTATAATAATAAAAATAACATACTATTAACAATGAACAAATCGAATTTGATGTGATTTTAATATTGAATGGGTTGAATTGAATGTGACTTTAATATTGAACGAATCTAAATGATTGTATTTCAACTTGAACGGTGTTAAATGTAAAATTATTTATTTAACTTTTTTTAATAGTAAAAATATATAAATTAATATAAGAAATTTTTTTTGTTACAAATTTTAATAATGTTATTTTTATTTTTTTCGTATAATTATTTTTAAAATATGAATAAAATATTTTTAACTAAGAATGTGTTAACCCATATAAATTTACGGTGTGTTTAGTAATTTGGAATAAAAAAAATGGGAATATGGATGAATCGATATGAGTAAAATGATATTCTTTGTTGTTTGTTACTATTTCTTTTCTAGAATCAGAATAAGCAAGAAATAGATTCATCTTATATGAAAAATAAAAATATACTAGAGATAATGAAAATAATAACTTTGCCAAAATACTCTTATAATATTTTTTTTTTGTTTCTCAAAAAGAAATAATTATATTTTACGTAAATAAAAAAAATTATAAAAAATAACATACCTTCTTATTTTAAAAGTTATTTAAAAAAAATGGTATAGAGTGGATAAATGAAAATAATTAGTAAATAATTAAACTATATATTATATTTAAATAATAGAATAATATATATGAGTTATTTTCATAATTGTTAAATTTGAGTAAGAATAATTTTTCTCAAATTTTAGAAGGATAATAAGATTAGAGTTGAGAATCAATTTGGACTTAAAAGATGAATGAAAATATAAAGTTATAAAAAAATTCATTTCTATACAAATTAAAAAATAAACAACATGTAATAAAAATCAATCACTTTGGTTGATTTTAATTTCTAAACATGTTAATAAAATATGTAGTAACATATTTAACATTATAACTCATAAGTAGTGTATATAAATAATAATAATAATATTACTTAGTGTTTAGTTATTATTTGATTTTATTAAAAATATATATATATTATTTAAATATAAATATATTTAAATTATTAAATTTATAAATACATGTTTATAATTATTTTAAGATTCAAGATATCATGTGTAACTCTCGTAACAATATAATTTTTTAAAAATTTAAAAATACATATTACTTTTGCTCTATTATTATTATCTGGGAGCGAGAAAATAGTGCGAGCATATTACCCATTAAATCCCTCCTGAGTGGGATATATTTCTTAAAACATGAAAGCATATATTTCCTTTGCTTTATTCGTGGTAAGATTCTAGCCCGCAGGCGCCAACTTTACTTTTATTTGGCAACTAAAGACGCTCTGTGATTTTGACCTTGAATTCTTACTTTTTATTTTATTCACATTATTGAAGTACGGTTAATATTGAGGTAACTAAAACTTCAATAAATTAAAAAAAATTAATACAATTGTTATTCATAAAATTTAAATACTATTGTTAATAAGGATATGTATGGTATCGAAATCATTGATTTTATATTTATTTAATTTAATCTTATTATCTGAACAAATTAAAACATTATAATTCGTAACTAATCTGATCATCTTTCAAATCTGATCCATAATATATTCGTATTGGATCGGTTAAATCTATCCATAATCTATTCGTATTGGACCAGTTAAATCTGATCAATCAAACTAATAAACTTAATTAACTCTATTTTTAATATTTTTGAATAAAAATTTTAAATTTTAAATTTTCACATAACATAAACTTATTTAAACTAAAAGAAACCTTAAAATATGATTACTATAAAAATGATCAATGAAAATATGACTAATATATAGTAAAATATGTTAACCAATCCAAACTTAACGGATAAAAAATCATTCGATTCGATCCGATGGTTAGATCAAAACCATAAAAAAATTAACAGATTTGATTAGATTGATCGAATTAGTCGGATAATCGAATTTTTTACACATCCCTAATTGTTAATAATGTTAAAAAATCTTTAAATACGGAAATTTTATCTATGGTTAACTATTTAGATATAATCATATGTTATGGATTTAGATATATTTATCTAAATGTATCGTATACATTTTGGTATGATTTATTTTGTTTTTTCAAATTACAATTATACCTAAAATCATTTATTATTTTAGTGGTTATTATGTTACTTTATTTTTTTCTTAATTTTTAAATTTATTAACTAATTTAAATATAAAATTATTTTATAATTAAAATAATTAATAATATTAGTCACCCAAACGTGCCGCTGTTTATGCATTATTTATACGAATAACAAGCACAAGCAAAAGCAAATACTTACATGTCATTTTTATTATTAAATTAATCGTACGTCAACTTGATATACTTTTTGTTCCTAGCCCGATCAATCGTTAGATTCTCGTGTCAAAAGTCAATTAAAGTAGTAAACTACATAGAAACCTACATGATGTGATTTTCATTTTTAGATTTTAATTTTTTTTATTAATTTAAGACCTTAAAAGGTTCTTTTTATTAATTTTTTTTTTGTTAACTTATTTTGGGCTTTTGTTTTTTGTTTCGATCATTATATACCTGTATAATATTATTATTATTATTATTATATATATATTGGAATAAACTGTATAAAAAAATTAAAATCAATTATAATAAACTAATAACTTAAAACACTTTCTAAATTGAGAAAAAAATAATGTAAGTCTTAAAATAGAAATAATGCCTTTCAAAAATCCTATACAAATAAAATCCCAAGAGGAGAGGGTAATACTATAAAAGGATGGTATCGAATTGTTTTTTAATGAAAGTATTATTTTGAAAATGATTGGACTGTTAGTTAGATCGGGCTCAGGATCGATCCATATGTTCAAACATCTAGCCATTTTACTCTTTTAGCTCGGGTCCTCAACAAGGGTGGAAGAGTAGTAACTGGGTAGTGAATCTTAAACTTTTGACTCCCCTAATAAATGCTTGTTAGTTAATTGGAGGGAGAAACATGCATCTCTATATAAGGAGAAGCCTAGGCTTATCTACATTTCATCGTTTCCTACATATCAGACAAAAAATGGAACAAAAAATGCTCTATCATCTTAGCTCGAGCCACACAAGTTCTTAGCTCAGTGGTAAGACAATCAGTACGTCACGTAGCATATTTGCTCAGGCTTTAAAGGGAAAAATCCTCAAGTCTAACAATTTTCTACTTTCTTTTCACGTCAGTTTAACGAATCTTTCTCCCCTTTTACTTTCAATTAAACTTAACCCTAGGTAATTTCTTTTTCTTGCACCTTACCTTTTTATGCTTCATGATATTTTCTAGAGACCATATATATATAATGTACTTTGAGCTTGTCCTTTTGGGAGAGCCTACAATATCCCATTTTCTCGTGCCAGGTAGAAAGTGACATCCTATGGTCTACCACTACTACAAAAGGGTATTTAAGTCAAAATTTAAAGTCAATTTTTGGGAAAACCGACTTAAAATGTATTTTAAGTCGATACGCTAAAAATCGACTTAAAAACTTAAAAATGTGGCATCGGTTGACACATAGGATCGACGCTACACGAAGGAGGTAGCGTCGGTTCTATATGTACTACATGTACGAGGTCACTGTTCTAATGGAAACAGGTCTCCCGAACCATGATCTAGTAAGCGATTTAATAAAAAATGGGTATTGGAACCTTCCTCCTAACCGTAGAATGGTTGGAAAGTGTCTAATGCAAGAGATTTCCCTGTATGAATTCCCGTAGCTCCCTGTTGAAGATAGGATCATTTGGTGTCTCAACCCAGGTGGACATTGAAACTCCAAAACAACATGGAACCTCATTAGGTAGACCCATCCTAAGGTCGACTATGTAGGCATCGTTTGAAACGATTTTTATATCCTCAAGCGCACTCGCCTGGATGGCCCTTAACTTTGAGCTTCTTATAGTAGATCGAGTTATAAAATTTTACCCAACATTGTGACTCTTTGTGGCCTGTACATGCTTGAAAATGAAAGTGCCGAACATCTCTATTTTTAGTGTAACTATGTAGGGTGGATATGGGCTTAGATCTGTTCTAAATATGGATATGATCAGCCTGCAACCAACCTTTATGATGTTTGTCGATGGATTAATTAAGATCAAAACTAAGAATTTGGCCTTTACTGGCCTGATCCTATAGCTCTGCTTTACAACAGTCATATACTATGTTTGGCATGAGAGAAATTCCAGGCGCGGCTGACCTTTTCGGATTAGTAATGAAATTCACCAATCCAATTAATTTGATTAAGTCGACCTATGCTTTCCATACTTACCCTAACCCATCCACTTAGCTCTAGCTTCGGCCGATCCTTCGTCATATGCTTATTAAAAAGAACTCTTGCTATGAAGTTTCCACCGCTGATAGATGTCCCATGCCACGTTTCGTGCACAACTATGTCCGAGAATGAATGAATTGTGATATAGCACCGAATAAGCCACTACTCTATGAAGATCAGTAAACGGAAAAATTGTAGGGAAGTCGATGATGAGCTTATTGGAGGATTCCGCTTGACTATTGTCCTATGGATAATATGGTGTGGAGTGGCACATCTTAATGGTACTTGAGGGTGAATTTTGTGATATTTTGTCCTATGAATTGTCTCTCGTTATCAGTGACGAGTTCTTTAGGTAGGCTGAAGTGGCAAATGATGGACTTCCATATAAATCAAATCACCTTTTCTTCCCTGATTCTACCCAATGACTTTGTTTCGATCCACTTTGAAAAGTAATTGGTAGCCACAAGTAGAAACTTATTTTGCCCTTGTCCTATAGGTAGGGGTCCTACTATGTCAAGCCCACACTTATAAAAGAGCCAAAGACTCACTACACCCTTTATGGTATTTGTAGGGATGTGTGACAACGTGGCAAACCTTTGACATTTTTTGCATGTCTAGATGTACTTTGTGGAATCTGCCAACATAATGGGCCAATAATAGCCCTATCTCATGATTTGTTGTGATAACTTTCTCCCCCTAAATGTGAACCATAGTCCCCTTCATGTGCTTCGAACATTAATCTTTCAAATCCCTCTTTGGCTACAAACAAGAGCCTTGGACTGAGTAGAGTTTTCTGATACAATTTTCCAATTTGTATAATGTACTGACCTGCCTTGGATTTGATTTCTTTCATAGACCTACTATCTTCAGGTAGCTCATCTTTTTCTAGGAAGTTATAAATCAGGGTGTACCAAGGGATAGTGGGAGTATCGACACATCCAACCATTCGTTCAATCTTTTCCAAGGATGCCTCTGATAGGATTGTTATTAATACCACTCGATTATGGTTGGGCTCTCGTACCGATGCTAAAGTTTCTAAGGCATCGGGGTGACCATTATCGTTTTGAGATATCTGCTTGATCTTAAATTTGGAAAATCTAGAACACTCCTTCTTTAACCTTTCTAGGTAACCTTTCATTTTTTTTCGTCTCTAACTTCAAATAACCCCAAAAATTGGTTAACCACTATCCATGAATTTCTATATCAGGTGACCCTATTTTCTCATAGTTGAGTAGCAGTCATAGGTTTAAATATAGCCATCTTATATTCTACCACATTATTGGTCACTCAAAAATCATGTTTGACTACATACTCGAAACAGTTATTCTTGGGGTCCACTAAGACTACCTCTAGCCCTGTATTGTTGAATTTTTATGCTCTATCAACAAATACCTGCCAAATTGACCTGTCTTTTTATCTATCCCACATATTCTCTTTTGCTCCTTGTTGACAATAACCTATGGTTTCTCAATAAAATCAGCCACAAACTCGGTGACCTCTTGCCCTTTGATGGCCAATATAGCTTTATATTTAGTGTCGTACTCCCCCAATTCTATGGCTATTTGTGCCAACCTCCCTGCTACATCAGGTCTTGTCAAGACATTTCTGAGTGGGTGAGAAGTGAGTACCACAATAGTTTATGAGCTGAAGTAGTGTCTGAGCTTTCATGCATTCAATTTGAGACCAAATGCTAATTTCTCAATGGTGGGATATCTGTTCTGGGAATCTGTTAGGACCTGGCTAACATAATAAACAATATGTTGAACTTGATCTCTCTCTACTAAGAGTACATCACCACATGTATGAGAGGTCACAGCTAAATATAGATAAATGACCTCACCAGAACGAGGGCTAGTTAAGACATAAAGGTTACTTAAGTACTTCTTGATTCCTTCAAAGGCTTCATAACAGCTTTCATCCCAAAAGATTGATGTGACTTTGTTCAACATTTTAAAGAAGGGTAGACACTTATCGATGCATTTAGAAATGAACTTGTTCAATGCTACTATTCTTACATTTAATTGTTGAATTCCCTTAAGGCAAAGACGGTCTTATGTTTAGTAGGGTCTGTATTTTTTCCGGATTGGCGTCAATCCCTCTAGTTGATAAAAGGTACCCTAAATTTTTTCCTATAATGACACCAAATAGGGGTGTCCAACGGTATGATCCGGTCCAGTTTTGGGAAAAAATATCGGACGGACCGTTTATATTACTCGGACCAAACCAGACCGAACCGTTTGAAACAGTTTTTATTATTATAAATCAGACCGGACCGTTTGATTTATAAAACTGTTCGATCCAATCCAGTCTGATTCGGTTTCCAGTTTGGTTCGGTTTTTTTACATCTTTAATGAAAAATAATGTGAAAATTCTAATATATTTATTAAACCGGTCCGGTATGGTTAGACCGATTTAAACTGGACCGGACCGTTTGATTTTTAAAACCATTCGATTCGATCCGCTTTTACGGTTTGGTCCGATCCGAGCCGGTTTTTGGACACCCCTAACACCAAATACACATTTTTTTGGGGTTGAGCCTCATACCATATTTTTTGGATTATTGAGAATACCTCATCTAGGTTTGTAATGTGGTCTATGGGTTGAGCTAAATAACCATCATGTCATCAACATAGGCCTCCAGGTTCATCCCAGCTATTCTTCAAACATTTTGTTGACCAGGCGTCGATATATGGCACCTACATTTTTCAACCCAAATGACATCCTTTTATAATAGAATGTTCCTTCTTCTATGATAAAGATGTTTTGTCCTCATCTTTTGGGTGCATCCTAATATGGTGGTACCTTGAGTATGAATGCAAGAAACTCATCATTCCAAAGCCAATAGAAGCGTTCACCAATTGGTCTATATTGGAGAAAGGAAAGCAATTCTTGGAACATACCACATTTAAATATGTGAAACTGACACATAAATGAGATTACCCATACCATTTTTTGACGAGGACTACATTTGATATCCATAAGGGATAGTTGACTTCCCCTTATGATCCCTACTTCTTTAAGGGCCACCACTTGATGCTTGATGCCCTCATTCTTTTCTCTTGGGAGTTTTATTTTTCGTTGTTGTACAAGTTTAGCTTTTGGATCAATGTTTGGTCGGTGTGATATGATTTTTGGATCAATTCTGGGCATGTTAGTCGAAGTCCATGTAAAGATATATGAATTAAGAAACTGTGAGAGTTGTGCCTCTAAGTCCATCGTCAAATCTTCACCCAATATTATGGGTTGGCTTTCTCCTTTTACTTCCATATGGAGGTTCTTTACTTCATTAAGGTTGATTTATTTTGTAAGGCTTTGCCTCCCCGACTTCCTCCAAGGGAGGCCTATCGGTAATTGCTATTTTCGGACCAAATCCTTCATAGTGACATTGTAGCAGTTTCTGGCCCTCTCTTGGTCTCCCCTAATTTCCTCTCGTCCTCCATCAATGGAAAATTTGATTACTTGGTGAAAGGTGGATATGAATACCTTCATCTTATATATCCAGGGTCTTCCCAAGATGACGTTATAGTAAGCTGGACGTCAATGATTACGAAAGTAATCATTATTATCATTCCTTTTGCCATAACAGGTAGCACTATCGTTCCTTTGGCATATGTAGTACTACTATTGAACCCTACAAGATGGAGCTCAGTCTTGACAAAATCAGGGTCCTTTATACCTAAGGCTCTTACAATGGTCATAAAAAGAAGGTTTATCAAACTTCCCGTATCAATCATTATTCTACAAACATCATAAAATCCAATCCTTAAGGCAATCAACAGAAGGTCTTTAGGGTGAGACGAGGTCTCATCCTTTTCACTGAAAACAATTTCAGTTGTTGGTCTCCTATTGTCTAAGGTGTATACATGGGGGACACCATGCAATTCTCTAGCAAATCTTTTGTGCGAGTTATTGGATTTCCCACTAACCCCTGGTCTTCCATGTATGGTGTCTATAGTTTTAACATTGGTTTCTTTGGGGGGATCTTTTCTGTTGCTAGTCAGATTTTCTATTTTTGGCTCCTATCGCCTATCTTGGCTCTTTCTATGATCCTCAATCTCAATAACAAGGTCCTTCAGATATCCCTTTACCAATAATTCCTCTATCTCTTTTTTGAGGTTTATGTAGTCTTTTGTATCATGGCTCACATCTTTATGAAAAGCACACCACTTGGAAATGTTTCTAAGTAGGGATTTCATTTTGGGTGGCCACTTGACATTAGGCTCTTTCTCCATTCTCATCACCGTTTGGGTTAGATTTACTTTCAAGGGGGACCCTTGAAGGGAGAAAGTGACCTCTCCCAAAGTTCTTTGTTTCTCGACCAATGTCTAACCGACCTGTTATTTGATGGGAAAAATTTATTGTTGTTATTTTGATATGCCTTATATGTGCTTATCCTCCCATTCTCTTTGTCGGGCACTGCCTTCATATTAGTTCGCTAATATTTAATTGGGCCTAATTCTCTCTCCAGGTTGATGAACTTTTTGGCCTCCTCATAGGCTTCTTCCAAAGTATGAGATATTATTTTGGTTAATACTACAAATAGATCAGAGTTCTTTAAGAGACCTCTCTAGAATGCTTCTATAGCTATAGAGTTGGGAAAATCAGATATTTCCAATTTTTCCTCTAGAAACCGCTTCATATATTCCTCAATGGATTCCCCCTTCTCCTAGACGATGGAAAAAAGTGGTGTGATTTTTTCCTCAAGGGTTTGTTGCAAGCGTAGTTTGTGAAGAAGAATCAAGTGAATTATGGAAAATAGGTTATGGATCGGGGTTCCAAGTTGTTGAACCATTTGGGTGCCTTTACAAAGAGTGGCTATGAATAGCTTACACATTATAGAATCTCTTTTTCCCTGAGTCAAGCTCATGGGGCCATGGCTATTTTGAAGTGTTATACATGCGTGATTGGGTCCTTCGTCCCAAAATAAGCAGGGAATTTGGAGGCGTTGAATTTGGTTGGTGGTTCTTCATTTTCTATATTGTTAGAAAAAATGGGAGATACGCAATTGTTCATAATCTTTGTCCACATTATAAGGGGATTTACCCTTCTCGTTTTTCTCTTGGGCTACCTTCAAGGCTAGGTCTTGCTTCTTATAGGCTTCTTCCAATGCTTGAAATCGTACCTCTAAGTTCTTCCTTTCATGGACCCACTGTTCTTTACTTGGTCTTAATGAGCTAGAAAAGTGGTTCCTTTCATCCTCTTATTCTGTATGATATGGCTCGGATTGGCCATGTCCCGTTATGTTTTTGTCAATTGGGTATACTGCTTGGTCGTCTAACACTATTTCCCCTGACTGGGATAGTAGCACCACATTTTCACTTTTATTTCCTCAGGGTATTTTCTTAGCTCCAGAAGTTGGCAAGCCATCTCTTTGTAGTGCAAGTTTTCTTCTATCCTAACCTCATCGAGAGGTGATGTTGTTTCTTCCTGAGCTACTCTCCTTCCCTCGTTAGCCAATTGTGCACATATGCTAGCACGAGTTCCTACCATATTGTTGTGTGGAATGGTTAACATCTTGGGTACAATTTTTAAACAGTGTATGATAAATTTCTTAAGCTTCTCTCAAGGCTCAAAGTGAAATCCCAAGAAGTATGAGGTCATAAAATTAAGCTCAATCTAAAAATCTGAGCCCTACGGTGGGTGCCAAAATGCTTAGGATTGATCTGACTTATAGAGAAAAAGCTTAGAGAGAAGTTATCCTAATTGGAAGAATGTGTGGATCTCATAAGAGATCTATGTATTTATAGAACATCATTCAGACATGTGTCAATTACATAATGAGTACACATATTTACATGTCAGAGGAGTAAAATTGGTATAAAGTACAACATGTTAGGGGTCAAGGTCGTTGAGCTTGGGCTATCATTGAGCTCGGTGTCATTGAGATCAAGTTGTCATTAAGCTCGGTCTGTCCCACGGGTAGAACATCTGGGATGCTTCACCTTCCATCTCTAGTTGCTTACTTGGCTTGGGCGGTTTACGAGGATCAAGCATTAGGCCGGTCCAGATATCCAAACAGTAGGTATTATGTTTACTCTCAAAAAATAGAGGGCTTTCTTCGAGTTGTCATTAATATTGACTGTGGGTAGTGGAAAAACTATTCCACGTATTAATTAAGGGTGGTTAACAAGGGTTTGTTTTATGTTACAATTGTAGTTTTTTTTAATATATTATTAGAAAAAACTTATAAATAATTTTTTCAAAGCTTATAAATAATGTCAATAACTAATCAATTATTATTAGAGTTTTTTTTTATAATTTTTATATAATGTATTGAATTGAATCCCAAAAGTAAATTTCTTTGTTAAAACATACGTATAATATTTAACAAAAAAGAGGCCCATAAATATTTATGAACGTAAAGAAAATTTTCATGTGCTTAAAAGATATGTATTTAGATAAATGAGTCAAAATATGAATATTAATTTTATGACCCAATAATCTTTGACCAAAAAAAAATTTGATACAACTTAAAATTTAAATATTGATATGATTTATATATATATATTGAGATAAATTAATTAAAACAACATTTCTTCAAAGTGACCTCTCTCGTATAATTTAATTTGTGTTAGAATATAAATAGCTGTGTGCATGTAACTTATGCGAATATTGATCAACCCAAAAGAATATTAACATAATTGCGTGTATATCTATGGTAATAAATGCATGATGATTATTTGATTTTTTACATGTAAGTAATAATTTGAGCTAAGGGAAGATTTACTATTTGACATGTTCTTATTTTCAATATTTGATTATTACACCATATATTACTTACAAGTTAATATTATTGTTTAAAGACAAAATATTAATAAAATGTCTGGTATCTTTATATGAGATTTACCTTTATTTGAATTTATTATTTTAGTTTTAAGACTTATGTGAGCTTGTTTTATTTGTTTGTTATTTTTGGAATCAGTTATGAATAATCATGGTAATATTATTGTCAATATCAACTCTATTCCTATACTAAATAGCATCAACTTCAAGTCATAGCAAGAAAATCTCTTAATAGTTCTTAGAATTATGGATTTGGAACTTGCGATAAGGGTTGATTCTCTTATATCCTTTTGTAGAAAAAAAAACAAGAAATAACTCTACACAAAAGAGTTCTCTAGTTTGTATTATTTTCTTCATGTTTTCATTACAATTGTATAGCTATTTATAAGGAAATTTTATTCCTTCAATTACTCTTTAAATTAAGCATTCCTTGATTTACTCCTTGAATTAAGGATTCCTTGTTTTACTCCTTGAATTAAGGATTCCTTGTTTTACTCCTTGAATTAAGGATTCCTTGTTTTACTCCTTCAATTAAGCTCCTTGTTTTATTCCTTGAATTAAGGTCCTTGTGTTTATTCTTTGAATTAAGAACTAATATCCAATACTCCCCCTCAAGCTGGATCCAGAAGATTTATGGATCCAAGCTTGGACAAAAGTCGTTGAAATTGATGAGAAGCCAAGGGCTTGGTGAAGATGTCAGCCAGTTGGTCGAAGCTTCTTGTATAATGTGTCTGAATCACCTGTGATTGAACTTGTTCACGAACGTAATGACAATCAACTTCAATGTGTTTCGTCCTCTCGTGAAACACTGGGTTTGATGCTATATGCATAGCTGCCTGATTGTCGCAAAATAAGGACATAGGAAGAGTTGTAGGAACACCTAAATCACACAGAAGACCTTTAAGCCATATCAACTCACACGCAGTTGAAGCCATTGCACGATATTCTGCTTCGGCACTTGATCTGGCAATGACAGTTTGCTTCTTACTCTTCCATGTGACCAAGTTTCCACCGACAAATGTACAGTAGCCAGTGGTGGACTTGCGATCAATTGCATTCCCTGCCCAATCAGCATCACAATACCCCATGATTTGTGTGTTGTCATTCTTCTTCATGATAATACCACGACCCACTGATCCTTTTAAGTAGCGTAAGATCCTTTTAACAAGGGTCAAATGCTCAAGTGTTGGGGAGTGCATGAATTGGCTCACAATACTTACAGAATATGTGATGTCAGGTCTGGTGATTGTTAGGTAGATCAACTTACCAACCAGTCGTTGGTAATAACTTATATCCCTGAGTGGCGTGCCCTTCAAGCTAGGTTTGAGCTTGCTGTCAAGAGGGGTAATGGCTGGTTTAGCATCGCTCATGTTAGCTTCCTTAAGCAAATCTAGGACATATTTCCTTTGGTTAAGAAAGAGTCCCTTGTGCGAGGTTGCCATTTCTATACCAAGAAAGTACTTCAATATCCCAAGGTCTTTAATTGCAAACCTTTGTCTGAGGGACTGTTTGAGGTTGAAAATCTCGTCAGCATTATCACCTGTAATTATCAGATCATCTACATAAATCAGCACAACCAATTTGCCCATAGCTCCTGTGCGAACAAATAGTGAGGAATCGGCATTGCTGCTTTTGAAACCAACACTAGTGAGAATTGAGCTTAGCTTGGCATACCAAGCTCGTGGGGACTGTTTCAAACCATAAATGGATTTGTGCAATTTGCACACTAAATCCAGTTCATTGCTTTGAGGATGCCCAGGTGGCAATTTCATATAGACTTCTTCTTTGAGATCACCATGCAAGAATGCATTCTTCACATCCATTTGGTACATGGACCACCCCTTGTTTACAGCCACAGACAGTAACACTCTTACTGTGTTCATTTTTGCAACAGGTGCAAATGTTTCTTTGTAATCCACCTCGAATGTTTGAGTGAATCCCCGAGCCACCAATCTTGCTTTATACCTCTCAATTGATCCATCTGACTTGAATTTGAGCTTATAGATCCATTTGCAACCCACAACTTTCTTGCCTTTTGGAAGTTTGGTGATGCTCCATGTGTTGTGTTGATCTAGGGCTTTAAGTTCTTCTTGCATGGCTTCCTTCCACACCTCTTGGCTGTTGGCCTCATGAAAGTTTTGAGGCTCACTGTAACTCGATATAGTGCTGAGGAATGCGGCATGGGTTGGTGTCACTCTCTTATATGACACATAATTTGAGATGGGATGTGTGAGTTTGTAGGTGACAAAGTCTTGAAGTCTTGTGGGAGGTTGCCTAACACGCATTGGATTACGTCGTGGAGCAGAAGGAGTTATCTCACACTCGTTCACATCTTGTACCATATTGTGAGGATCATCTTGATTATCACCATCTTCATGCAGTGTACCATTAAGACGAGACCCTTCATTGTTATTTTCAGTGAGAGATGCATCAATGTTGACATAGCTGGGATCTTGTTGTTGTGGAGCCTTAAGTTCGATTCTTGGTAATGGAAACACATCCAAGATGTCATCCCCTTGACTTGTGATTTCATGTGACTTGCTAAAAAAAGGGTTAGTTTCATAAAATCGAACATCTTTAGACACAATTAATCTCCTAAGTTGGGGATCATAACACTTATATCCCTTTTGTGTAGATGAATAACCAAGAAAAATACATTTAACAGCTCTAGGATCCAATTTATCTCGATGATGAGATTGAATATGTACAAAACAGATGCAACCAAAGACTCTAAGGTGTGAAAGGTTAATTTTCCTTCCTTTCATGACCTCTAGAGGAGACTTGAAATCCAAGACTCGACTGGGTAATCTATTGATGATGTAAGCAGCTGTCATAACCCCTTGGGACCAGAATCTCTTTGGTACATTCATTTGTAGCATTAATGCTCTAGTTTTTTCAAGTAAGTCCCGGTTTTTGCGTTCAGCTACACCATTTTGTTGAGGTGTGCCAACACAACTTGTTTGATGCATAATGCCATGAATGCTCAAATATTGTTTCATGATATGGGACATGTATTCGGTGCCATTGTCAGACCTTAAGGTTTGAATTTTAGAAGAAAAGTGATTTTTAACAAGATTATGAAAGTCCTTAAATACTTCCATAACTTCATTTTTAGACTTTAAAAGATATAACCATGTGACTCGAGAGAAATCATCAACAAAAATCACAAAATACTTATAACCATCAAAAGATTCATTAATTGGTCCCCATATATCTGAATGAACTAGTTCAAAACACTTACTAGCCCTAGACAAGGAAGAATTAAAAGGCAATCTAGTGGCCTTAGACAAGTGGCAAGTTTCACATGCAATTTCATCATTTCCTAAGTTTGGAAATAAAGTTGACAAAATTGGTAGAGAAGGGTGAGCTAAACGTTGATGCCACAATTGATTATCTTGGATAGGATTAAACTTAGCTTGAAACCCTCTGGGATTGCTCTTGGATATGTAATAGAGACCATCTAAGTAAAACCCTTCACCAATCGTCTTTTTGGTGACACAATCCTGAAAAATGACATTGTGAGGAGAAAAAATGGCTAAGCAATTCAAGGTATTTGTGATTTTTCCTACAGACAGAAGTTGGAAAGGAAAGGAAGGTACATATAAAACTACCGACTCGATTTCATCTGACATTAATTTTATTTTTTCCTTTCCTAAAACCTTTACATTCTCACCATTTGCAATTGAAACTTGAGAAGGATTTGCTAATTTTTCAAACTTATGAGACTTTGACACATGGTTTGTCATATGATCTGTGGCACCTGAATCTACAACCCAAAAATCATGCAACATATTTATTTTAAGAGCAGTTTTAAAGGCTTTTATGATACCTTGCATGTCCTCTTGTGGTATGAGTTTTGTATCTGCCAAGAAGCCCGCAAACTTGCCTAGCAATGCTGTCGAGTTTCCTTCTTCTATGCTATCCACACAGTCAATTCTAGCTCCTCTTGTCTTGCTTTGAAGATACAACATAAACTCATTCATGAGTTTAGCTGGATTCGCTGTGAAGTTCTTGAATGGATCAGACCCATTAGAGGTAGAGGCAAAAACATGATTAGCACGGAGTCCAGTACGATTCACTTTCTGTAAACTCTTATCCTTTATAAAATCAGGTTTTAATTCTGGATGTAGAATCCAACATGTGTCCTTAACATGGCCCGTATGGTTGCAATGTTGACACTTCAAGTTTGGATGCTTCCCTTTGTACTTCCTCTCGTTGGTTAGATAGGCTCTTACCTCAGGTGAATTAGCCATTGTATCCTTGTTCATGACTTTCCTTCTTACTTCTTCACATTGAATTGTCGCACATACATTGGTGAAGGAAGGAAGTTCTGTATTCATGAGTATATGGCATCGTATATCTTCATATGTTGAATCCAGACTGGACAAAAGTTGAAATATCTTATCTTCTTCTGCTCTCTTTCGTAGCAGAGCTACATCGGTTGTATGAGGACGATATATTTCCAACTCATTCCACATGCTTTTCATGCTTCCTAAGAGTTGTACAAAAGGCTTGCCATCTTGTTGCAGATCTGAGATGTCTTTCTTTAATTGAAAAACTCGTGCAGCATTATTTTGACTGCCATACATTTCCTTGACCGTCTCCCATAGTTGGTATGCAGATTCAGAGTAACTGAATATTTCAGCTAATTTACGTTCCATGGAATTTAGGAGCCATGACATAACGAGCTGATCCTTACTAAGCCAGGATTCATAGGTTGGTGAGGAAACATCAGGTACTTCGATGCTTCCATTTATGAACCCCAACTTGGACCTTCCACCTAGAGCCAGAGACACTGCTCTTGACCAAGGCAAGTAATTAAACTCATTCAACAAGATTGAGCTTAATCTTTGATTTGGGTTGACATCCACCTCATGCATATTCATGAAGGAAAGCACTGATGAACTTTCAGCTTCTGATCCTAGCGGCTTGTCTTCAGCCATTTCAAAGATTGAAGATGCTAAGATAATAATAAAGCAGAAGCAAGTTAATTTTCCTGCTCTGATACCATGTAGAAAAAAACAAGAAATAACTCTACACAAAAGAGTTCTCTAGTTTGTATTATTTTCTTCATGTTTTCATTACAATTGTATAGCTATTTATAAGGAAATTTTATTCCTTCAATTACTCTTTAAATTAAGCATTCCTTGATTTACTCCTTGAATTAAGGATTCCTTGTTTTACTCCTTGAATTAAGGATTCCTTGTTTTACTCCTTGAATTAAGGATTCCTTGTTTTACTCCTTCAATTAAGCTCCTTGTTTTATTCCTTGAATTAAGGTCCTTGTGTTTATTCTTTGAATTAAGAACTAATATCCAATACCTTTAAAGATAAGAATACTTTTGATGAAAATAAGAAAAAGGAAAGATAGGAGAGTTCAAATCGTATATGTATGATGATCATGAAGAAATCCATTTCAGATGCATTCAGGGGCACAATGTCTTAAAAGATAACTATTGCTAAGGATTTCCTTACGGACATTGAAAAAAGGTTTGTCAATAACGAAAAAGTTAAAATAGGTATGCTCTTGACAAGTCTAATTTCAATGAGGTATATGGAAAAAGACAATATCAGGGAGTACATCACATAGATGTCTCATCTTGCTTCCAAATTAAGAGTAATTAAGCTAGAACTCTTTGAGGACTTACTGGTGCATTTAGCTTTATATCTCTTCTGACATAGTTTAGCTAATTTAAGGTGAGCTATAATTGTCAGAAAGAGATTTGGTCTCTGAATAAGACCATCTCATACTATGTTTAGAAAGAGCAAAGGTTGAAGCAAGATTAGACAAAGAATGTTCACCTAGCCTCAACCTTTAAGTATAAGGATAAGGGAAGAAAAGGAAAGAAGGATAAGGAAGCTACAAATATGGCACCTCAAAAGAAACAACAAAAGAAATCAAATGAATCGGTAGGTACTGGTTGTTTCTTTTATGTAGCTAAAGAACGCAGGAAGAAGCATTACACCAACTATTACACATGGCGTGCTAAGAAATGTATACTTCTTAACTTGATTTGTTCATATGTTAATTTCATTTTACTACCTAGACACACATATTGGATAGATTCTGGTGCAACAACTAACATCAATGTGTTTATGTAGGGTTGCTTGTGTTGCCAAAAAGCAAGTGATAGTTAAAGATACATTTTTGTGGGCGATGGCAAGATGGTTCAAGTTGAAACAATAGAAAATTTTAGGTTATTGTTAAAGATTAGATTTTATTTGGATCTTAATGAGACATTTATTATACTGTCTCTTAGATGGAACTTGATTTCTATTTCTACTTTGGACAAATTTAGTTATTTTTATTCATTTGGTAATGAAATATTTAGTTTGTTTCATGATTCAGAACTGGTTAATTTTGATTCTTTGTAAGGTTATCATAACCTTTATTATATTGATACAATTGCCTAATTTAAGGAATCCCTACAAATAAGTACATGAGGCATACAAAGAAAATTAACAAGTGAAATTTGGCTACATTATATTGATGAATAATAACAAAATCGATATCGGGTTAGCAATACTGATCTTGTAGATATTTTGGTTTTATATTTGTAAAACTCTCGCAAGTTTACGAATCATTTTATAAAAAATGACAAATATATTCCCAAGATCTATTTAAGGAATGAATATATATAGTTTTTAATTTATTATTTAAACTTTTAAAAATTAAATTAAATCCTAAATATCCTGTTATGATATTTTGATTTTTGTTTACTAATCTAATTATATAAAAAAATAAACATTGATATGGATTCAATAAACAATAATGTAAATTTTTTTATTATTCATAACAATAGAGTATTTATGAATATAATAATTAAGTTAATTATGTTTGTTCATATTATTTAGGTTATTAAAAATATAAATTGATATTTGTTAATTTTCTCTTTTTAGTATGAAAGTATTGAGGGCTTAAATTCTTTTATTTAATATTAATTAACTAATATCTATTAATTAATTAAGTATTAAATTTTAGTTTTATTTTTTAAAAAATATCAAATAATCTAATAAGAGCTTAATTCAGAGTCAATTAATTAGACTTTATTCAAGATTTTAAATTACATCTAAAAATTTAATTAAGTGAGAAAAAAATAATTTGATATTTATTAATATAATAAAAAATAAAACGGAGAGAGAAAGGAAGAAGGAAATTAGAAAAAAAAAAAAAGACAAAGCAGCGGCGCAAAGAGAAGTGAGATCAACCAAAAACTTTTCATCCCTCCGTATACATTTAGAAAAATGTTTTGAATTCTTAGTAATTACTGTAAAATGAGTATATTAATTTTATAATTATTAAAAATTTATAATATTTTATTATTAAAGGTAAATATTTTTGTTATATAATTTATTAAAATGAGTAATTTTAATTTATAAAAAGTAGGTCTTAATTTTTAAAAATAATAATTTAAATTAAATAATTAAACCGTCCTATATATTTCCTTACATTGTTATTGACGTTAACACTGTAATCTTAGATAATATAAACATCATATGTGTATGGGTTGGGGCGATCCCAAGAGGGGTTTGGCAAAATAATATGCGGATAAGCCTATGGCTTGAGCTAAACAAAACATAACAGTACAAAATCAAACTCTTGCTTCAGCTGACTTTTTAAAGAAAAGTCCCCACACAAAAAAAGTTGAGAGAGAGAGAGAGAGAGAGAGAGTAATCATTTTCTTATATTCTTAAGAATAGGTTAAACATTTACGTTAATAATACATTAACATTTTCAATATAATTAATTGATTAATATATTTAAAATTAAAATATAAATTACATGATTAAATTTATCAAACATCTTTCATTAAAAAATCCTAATAATAATACAAGGGTTAATATATTCATAAACTTATGTTACATTTATAAATTTTGTGTAAATTTATATATATTTTTATGAACAAAACCAATAATATGATATTTGAATTTTAAAATAATTACAAAAAATAATAATAATTAGGAATCATGTTAATCAATTGGGAATAATCAATAATATGATATTTAAATTTCAAAATAATTACAAAAAAAACTAATAATTAGGAATCATGTTGATCAATTGGGAGGTAGTCTTTCTTCTTCTTCTTCTTTTTGGTGCTATTTTGTTTTTTTACCCTTTATGTGTTTGGGGTTATTTTAATTGTAAAATAATGTTATTAATTTAATTATTTTTAATTAAGTAAAGGGATATTTTCAAAATATTTCTATAACATGATTATTTTGATAATTTTTACACTTTAATTATTCATGAGAATCATTAAAATGATAGTTTGATCATTTAATGCATTTTTGTCCTAACACTAAAAAGTCAACCTTTTATTTATTTCTTTCACATCATTTTTAGAGCTTAGAAAGCAGATAAATTATATTTCTATTCACATTTTTTTACAATTAAAATAACTAAGTTAGATTGATTAAAAGCAAATGAACCAAGTGTCTCTTTTTTTTTCTTCTTTTTTCTAAGAAGGTTGCTTTCAATGTCAAAGAAATAAATATTAATCATTCATCTTATAATAAAATTGTTTATGCTATTTGGGCAACTTGGGCAACTGTATATACTCTTGAAAGTGATAACTAAGAATGAATCAAATGTATTATTCTAAATCTTTACTTTCTTTCTTTTTCTATTATTTTTTTAAAAGATAAGTTGTGTTGTTGAATATGGACAAATGATGTGAAATTTTTTATCTATTCTATGTCACATATATTTTTATTTGCACATCATGTAAACAATTTTGCTATTTTTAACTGAAAATTACTCTATACATAAATAACTCACATGAGTAACATTTTTTAATAAAAATAGATTATTAGATACATACTACTTAACATAATAATAATAGTAATAATAATAATAATTTATTTTAATAAAAATAAATTATAATACGAATAATTAATACCATATTAATTTATAACTATAAATAATATCTTTACACGCGCAAAACATTGAAAAGTCAATAAGGGCAACTCTGCCTCTCGAAAGTCGAAAGACTTCCTCAAGAAGACATTATTGAACGGTTAGACCCTTCAACTATTCTCTCTCTTACACTATATCTGTTTATTTAATTTATTCATTTTTTTCTTTTATATTGTAATTAAATTTCTATTCATCGTGAAGGGTTGATTATAATTTTCTGTATGTTCATCTTTATAAAAGTCTACGAGAAGAAGTCAAAGCCCGACAGTTGTTTTTGAAGCTCTCTTTTTGCTCTTAGTTTCTTCATAAATTATTGGATTGGTGGATCGGTAAGGATCGTTCTAAGATATCCATTTACTTGTTCTTCGTAAAATTTTATTTTTTTGTTTTTTCCTTGTTTGAATTATCAGAATTTCTTGTTTCAATTCTGCAGTGAACGGAGTGTCGTTGTTGTTGTTGTTTTTTTTTTTTTTTTTTGGGGGGGGGGGGGACTAAGGTTGTTTTGTTTTTTCCTCTTGGTCTCTGCAGATAGTGGTTGATGTTGGATGATAAAAGGAGGTAATTGAAGTGGGATTGAATAAATGGATAATATATGTTGCTTCAATTTTGTTTATTCTCAGGTGAGTTTGATATCATAATTTCCTTTTTATTTATTTATTGTTTTTTCCTTTTTTTAATGTTTTATTGGTACTTATCTGTATATGTATTCTATCGGGTTATTCCCTTAGTTGTCTTCAAGAGATTTGGCCATTTGTATTGTTTGTATTTTGCAAAAGTAAAAGAACTGGATTAGAATATGGGTCTGTTTAGAATAGTTTCTTTTTTTTGGTTGAAAGTTCTTTATCAAAGCACTTTCAAAGGTGTTTGACAATTTCTGTGAGAAGTGTTTCAAAAGTTTGAGAAATAGTATTTATACTTTTAAGATAATTAAGTAATACTTACTTTTGGAAGAATATTTTTGAATACATACTTCCATCCTAAAATAATTATGAAAGTACAACTCAAAACTACTTCTAACATATCCATCCTAAATACCTAAATGCTTATCTTGAAACCACTTTTAACCAAATCACTTAATTTTAAACCACTTCTTTTGAAACCACTTCTAAGATAAACATATACAAAGAGGCCCCCTATAATTACTTTGGGATTGGAGTGAGATTTTTGTGTCTCACATTGATTTCCTTATTTAATGTAGATTGTAAGTTTCAATGGGTCTTTATGTTGTTCATTAAGAGGGAAACATAAACTTGTTTATCTTTCTGTTCAAACCTAAGAAATGACCTCCCCCAAATTGAATTGTTTGGGATTTGGAAGTGAAAGAAATCGTTTTATCTACTGCATGCAAGATTAATCTGATATTTAGTCCTTTCTCGTAGGTGGTTGGAGGACGATCTTCATGTAACTCAGGCAAGGGTAGGAGCCATGAGGGTCCAGTCAAGTATGGCTTTAGCTTGGTTAAAGGGAAAGCAAATCATCCTATGGAAGATTTTTACGTTGCCAAATTTGCACAGCTCCAAGGACACGAAATTGGACTTTTTGCCATATATGATGGACATTTGGGAGATACTGTACCTGCCTATCTACAAAAACATCTATTTTCAAATATCTTAAAGGAAGTGAGTTGTTGACCAAAAGGATGTGTCATTCCTACTGTTGAGGGGCATTTATGCACCTAATGGGGAAGAAATCTTTTTGTTTCTGCCTTAGTGACATTGGATATGAATTTTTTAGTAGGTTGTATTCATTGCGATAATTGAATTACGAAATATTGGAAATTTTAGTTTTCGTTTTGACTTGCTTCTTCCTATATTGCTAGTATTACTAGTTTGGAAAAATAAGTTATGTAAAATTACATTAGAAAACTAGAAGTACTAACATGTTTCTTTCTGTACTGAAATGGGTTAATTAGTTTTAAAAAACTTGACAAAAGATCTATTTTTTCTATAATTTCAGGATGAGTTTTGGACTGATCCACGCAGATCCATATCTAAAGCTTACGAGAAAACTGATAAGGCAATTCTCTCACACAGTCCCGAGCTGGGACTAGGGGGATCTACAGCAGTTACTGCTATTCTGATAAATGGCCAGAGATTGTGGATTGCTAATGTTGGAGATTCACGAGCAGTTTTATCAAAGAAAGGGCAGGCAATGCAGATGACTACTGATCATGAACCCAACACTGAGCGGGGTAGCATTGAGACAAGAGGAGGTTTTGTCTCGAACATGCCAGGTTCCTTTCACAATCCAGATCTCTATGGCTTATATGCAAGTCTGTGTTTGTTAATATGTATGTGTAGTGTGCTTGGCCATGGACTATAAATTTCGAAACTGTTACAGCCTGTGCATGCCAAACTGTTACTGTCTCTGTGTGTTAATATCTTGGTTTTCTATCCTACTTCAATATAAACATTATAAAACTTCAATGCGATTCCTATCAAAGTTTCAATTGCTTATATTATGAATGTGCAAGTAACCCTTTGTTACACGTTCTAATCTAAAGTATTTATGGTCATTTTTCAATTGCATAATTTGGAGGTGTGTCTCTATCTTTGTGAGCACTTGTAGCTGACAAGGGCTTTCTGTTGTCATGCCTTTTAGGAGTTTACTGAAGGGATACAAATCCAAATTTTGTAAATAAAATAGCTAATGTAAGGAAATATTTAAATCTGGTTAGCGAATACCAGATAGAGTGCTCTCGGGGAAGATTTTAATGGTGTTTTCCATATTGCTTTGCAGAACATAACATAAAAATTTCTGCCTTTAGTTTCAAATAGAACATAAGAAGATTCCAAATTTACAAGTAAATGTTTCTTCTCAGTTGCTGGGAGCTACTTCCTTTATGTGGACGGCCTTGAGGCTCTTCAGCTTCTTGTCTGTTTGTCTTATTCCTGCTAATTAATGCATGTCTCATGCTGTCACAGGCGATGTTGCAAGAGTCAATGGCCAGCTAGCAGTTTCTCGGGCATTTGGTGATAAGAACCTGAAATTGCACTTGAGATCGGACCCTGACGTAGAATATGCTGATATTAAGACAGACACTGATCTTCTTATCCTTGCAAGTGATGGTTTATGGAAGGTTCTATCTCTATTCATCTCCCTAATTTGTAATTGCAAATCACAATTTTTATTTCATGTATGTTTATTATCAACAATCCAGGTCATGTCCAATCAAGAGGCTGTTGATATTGCAAGGAAGATAAAAGATCCACATAGGGCGGCTAAACAGTTAGCAACCGAGGCATTGAACAGAGAGAGCAAGGATGATATCTCCTGCATTGTTGTTCGTTTCAAGAGTTGAGGATGCAATGTAAGTAGACGACTTGTGTTGTGACTTGTGAGATTTGTTTATCCGGGTTTTTCGTCACGTAGGACGAAATCTTACGAACTAACCCATGATTTTAGAATCTCCTGAAATCAACCCGAAGTTTGGCATTTGCTTCAACATAGATTTCAGTATCTCTTTTCTCTTCTGTAATATTGGAGGTTTTTCTTGTTTTATATTACTTATATATTCGATATGTAGATACTTTCATTTATTGCTTGTAATTTTGCATTATGATCTCAAAGTAATGTGGAGTCAATACCAAATTTATATTTATACGATGATAATTGTACCAACTAGCAAAGGAACCTGAATATTTGGCATTCCTATCTCCTACTTGGAATGTAGGCAAAGTGAGTCTTGTATTCTCATACAAATTTTAGTTGCGAAAAAATCTATTTTTAGAATTTTTGCCAGTTAATTATATATTAAAAAAATGAATCTTATTATTTTAATCAATAATTATCTTTCATATTAGTTGTGATTGTAGCATAAGGAGTATTATTTAGTTGTTATTTTGAATTTCTAACGAGCAATTACCTCTATGCTTTTAGATTTCAATTGTTTCTACACTTGGGTTTGCAAAAGTTGGTACAGAACAACACTAGCAAATCCTTTTTCTTTGTTTTTCCATGTTAGTTCATATATTTTCGCTTTATTTGATATCTTATAATCAATTTCATTAATGTGATTTGCTCATTAACATATCAAAAAAATTGATTGAACCATTAAAATCTAAAGAGAGATAGGATCGTCATATAAACTTCTTATATAAGGGTTCGGTATTTTAACGGTACCTTTATTGAACAAAAGATAAGATATATTTAAATTTGTATTGTAAAACTAATACATTTCTAATTTTTCCATTTAACAAAAGGTATAATAATATTTCAATTTTGAAAGAAAAAAAGAAAAATAATTTTATTTTTATGAAAATATTTATTATTTTATATTTTTTTATCCATTTTAATATTTAAAGTAGGTCATAACACCTTAAGAATTATCATCAATTTCCATAATCTTCTATATCTTATCCTTGATATTGTTTTATTTTTTTATTACCCAATCAATTTTTACTATTTGTTGTAGAATAATTTAAAGTTGTATTTTTTATTATCGAAACTGTAGTTAAGTAATTACCAACTCATTTAAAGTATCTAGTATACTTCTAATTGTCACTATTATTAGTTCATTTATTTTGATCTTATCGATCTTTTTATCTTTTTTTGACTACTTTTAATTCGATTAAATTTAAGGTGAAAGTAGTTTTGATCGGACAAAATGTAGTCGAAAAAAGATAAAGAGGTCAAAAAGATTGAAGGGAAAGAGTTGACGGTAATAACGGTGTTAGAAGAGAGTGTTTCAAATGAGATAATAGTGGTCTAATTTTAATTTTAATGAAAATTATATTTTTAAATCATTATGCGGCAAACATGGGTGAACAATTTTAATTAATTTTTGTTTAATAAGAAAAACATTAAAATAAGAATCCATATGCAAGTAGAGGGACCTAATATGTGATTTTTGGCATGTCTAAAAATCGCTACCATACTTGAATTGGGACTCAACTAACGATTTCTTTACAAGTAATTTTGTAATGGTTTCGTCTATTTTAGTTGGATGTTCAACACGCCTACATTACTCCAATTTCTACAAATGTGGTGGAAAAAATTATACCACCAACTAAATGTTCACTACCAATTTTTCTAAAGATGGAAAGCTTATTTATCATAAATTTTAATTAATATGATGCAATATTATATATATATATATATACATATAATTCACACTTTCATATAGATAATAATACTCTAAAAAGTATGCAACCAAATAAGCTATTGACCTTGGTTTCAATCCTAAAGAGAACGTTAAAGATATATCAATTCGTTCATATATATATATATATATATATATATATATATATATATATATATATTTGTTTGATAATTTTTATATATTTTTTTAAAATAAGTTATTTTCTTTTTATTTTAATCTTTCTATAATTTATATAAAAAGTTTTACTATTGGATTTTTTTAAAACTAGGTAACAATACAAGTGTTTTAATTATGTTAAGAATAATAGTTTAATTATTTTATTATTTTTATAATAATTTAATTATTTTATTTAAAAAAAATGATAAATACTTATTTAAATACATATATAAAGAAAACTAATAATTATATAGTTTTATACTTTTTATTTATATAAAAAATTCAACTATAAGATTTTTGGGTGATAATATAAATCTTTTAATTATGTAAAAAATAATAATTTTGTTATTTTATTATTTTTTGTAATAGTTTAGTCGTTTTTTTAAAGTGACAACACAACTACAAACGATAATTTTTTAATTTTTCTAATATTTTTCAACTGTTAATCACATATTAATTGTATAAATTGTCTTCAATATAGGCAATAATAATTATAAAATTGATAAAAAAATATATTTTAATTTGATTATTTGTTCTTGTACTTTTATAATTGTATAAAAGAAAATTAAACTACTTTAAGTAACATAACTATCAAATCCCAAATATATTTGTGTATTTATTTTGTAAATATTATAAATGTTAGTTATTTTCGGAAAAAATATTTCTATGTAAATTTGTTTTAAGTTCAGTATCAAGTCTCTAAGGTAAAATCAAAAAAACGTTAAAATTTTATATATTATATTTTAGATGTATATTTTATAACTATGATATATAAAATTATACTTTTATATTTAATAATATATGTTAATAAATATAAAATTATGTGTTTTAAAATTTTATATAATTATATACGTATAATTATATATGTATATTGGCCAAACTGACGAAGCTACATAGACGAATGCAGAGTTACATATTCTTTAATAACATCACCAAATTGGATTACTATGGCCTTACTATTGAAGTTTTTAGTAATATTATTCACTACGCAGCCGACAACATAAAAATTTGTCAATAATCCTATAATCCGACAATAGTAATCAATATATATATACACACGTTACAATGGCCGACAATGAAGAAGAAAAGTAATAGAAATATTAAATAGTTATTTATTTTGTATTTTTATACTTTTAAATTAAATAATTTTATGTATAATCATAATTATTTGATTTAATTATTAAATTTTTAAAAAATTATTTTTATTGAACTTGTGTTTAATCTAATTTGATAGTTTATTTTATTTATGTGAAATATATTTTGAATCATCTAATTATTATTATTTATTATTAAATCTGTTATAGAACACACATATTTACTTGTATTTTTGTACTAATCTTTTTGCAATTGATTCGTAAACGTATCTATTTTGTAGGAAACATATTGGAATGTTAGTTTGAAAACCGCTTACTTTAACATTAGAAACTATGAAAACAGAGTAGGTGCTCGTAAGTAAGGTATATTGGAGCAATATTTTAGAGAGAGTAACATAAGACCGAATTTGTAATTAAACATTTGGTTTTCACAGTGAAAAGTTAGGTGGTTAGAGCCCCATTCTTTGATGGGTATAATTACCCTTATTGGAAGGCTTGTATACAAGCCTTTCTTAAACAAGATGAAAAAGTATGAGATGTTATTCTTGATGGTTGGGAAGCACTTTGATAACGAAAGATGGTATAATAATCATAAAGCTAAGAAGAGATTGGACCACTGAAGAACACACTCTTAGTGGGTCAAACCAAAAAGGTCTAAACTCAATTTTTGCTAGTGTTGATGGATAAGTTCGGTCGCATCTCCGATTGTGAGACTGCTAAAGATGCATGGATTCCACTTGCTCTTCCTCATAAGGGAATTTTCCAAGTCAAACAAACAAAATTAAGATTGTTAACATCTCAGTTTGATTCTATTTGGAGAGAATTTCATGTGTTGAGATTCTAGTGATTTTTAGAGAGAAGTAGAAATATTGATAAAATGAATAGATCTTGTATTCTTCCCATTAAAGAGGTATAAATAGCACCTACTAAACAGATTTCGAGGTTACATGGGTTGGTGCTCTCAAGCTGCTAAAATACATACAATTCAGCTTCTAACAAATCTGGTCACCAAAGGCTTTAGATAAACAAGTCGTTATATACATACGGCTTAAGATAAGATGTGAACCAGATCGCAAAGACAATAACCAAGCCATTTACATAGGCCATGTCCTGATCTTCAGGTCATTGTTTACAGGAGCTATCCTTATCATGTGCGAGGTATCTTGATTGCTAGGATCGCATACTTGTTACATAAATAATACCAAATAGATTCCATTAAAATGAGTAATACTAAAACTTTTGGTCAATTCTATGCTTATTTTTGTGATATCACTAATACTTGTTCTAACCTTGGTGAGAAAATTCCATAACCTATACAAGTATGCAAACTTAAGCTCCTTAATAATAGACTACAAGATGAAAGTTACAATGATAGAGGAAAGCAAGAATATGAACACACTAAACATTGATGAACTTTTTCGGTCAATCCAAACCTATGAGCTTACTCTTGATCCACCTAAGAAAAAGAAGGATGTGGCATTCAAAAGATCCAAAAAGGACATCTCTGATAGTGATGAGGATATGAATGATGAGTCACTAGTCTTGTTAGCATAAAAATTTAAGAAGTTTTTGAAAAATAAGGTTCAACAGAACAATCAATCTAACAATGGACAATCCAGTCATTTGAGGGACCAAAATTCAAAGGAAATAAGCCTTCTAGCCCTGATGGTAAGAAAACTAAGCCTACTACTCCTCAATGCTTTACTTGTGAAGGCTTTGGTCATATTTTTGAAGAATGTGCAAACGATTAAAAAAAAGTTGGAAAAGTCTTTAATGCTACACTCAGTGACATGAAAAGTGAATAAGACAATGCTAGTAACTTAGAGGATGATAACATTAATTATTGTGCCTTTACCGTAACTATCAAAGCAAACCACAATGACTCCGACTCTAAATGGATGAAGAAAATGAGGAAGTAAACTCTTCTCTCTTACTATCTAAGTTCAATGTATTGAATTATGATGAACTATTCATAGATTTTCTAGGTGCCAAGAAATAGAGAATTAAACTACTTGTTAAAATAACTAAACTTAATGATATCATCACAAAACAAATTCATCTAGCCTAGAGAAAGATAAAAATGATTTTCTGAGCATATTAATTCCATGAATATGAGACTTGTAAAAACCAATGAGGAAAAAAAGCTTAGCCAAGAAGTTAGTATTGCTAAAGAGACAGTGAGAATTTTGACCATAAGTGTTGAAAAATTGATCAAAATTATAGATAAGGAAAAGCCACATGGAGATAAGAGAGATCTTGGATACATAGATGAACAATCAACACCTTTATCATCCAAAACTCAATTTGTAAAACCCATCGTTGCTCTGGTAGGGAAGGTAATTTTTGCACCTTATCACCTGAGAAAATTCAGTTTGTTCCTATCTCTCATCATTGTGGTAGGAAAGTACACATTAGACCTAATTGTAGATTTCTTTATACATATGATTCTATCACAAATACAAATGTTTCTAGGATACCTAAAAAAAATTCAAATGTAAATTTTTACTATAATAACTACACAAAAGGAGGAACCTAAGAAACCAATAGCTCAAACTTTCAAAATTAAAAAAGGATAGGTTAAAAAGTTCGAGTTGCATTGCTTTGTGTCCCATATAGCGTTTAAATCTAAATCAAATACCGTCTGATATTTTGACAGTGCATGCTTTAGACACATGACTGGGAACCGTTCTTTGTTTAAAAACTTTGAAGAATATAATGAAGAGATAGTTACCTTTGGTGATGGTAAAACATCTAAAATTGTTAGTAAAGACTTTGTTCAAATAGAGGGTATACCTAAACTTGATGAAGTTTTGTATGTGAAAGTACTCAAGGAAAACTTGATTAGCATAATTCAAATATGTGACAATGACTTCAATGTGAAATTTATAAACAATCACTGCATTGTAACAAATCGAAAAGGTGAATGTATGATTAAGGGAATTAGATCACATGATAATTTTTATTTCATTGACACATCACCCATAGTAACATGTAACCTAGCTAGCAATGATTTAACTACCTTATGGTGCAAAAAGCTAGATCCTATAAATTTTAAAGATCTGGTTAAATTAAGTAAAATTGAAACTATGCATGGTCTACCTATTCTCCCAAAAATTGAAACACATGTATGTGGACCATGTCAATTAGGTAAAAAAAATAAGATCGCTAATAAGAAGGTCAAGAGTATCAATAGAAATAGAGTATTGGAATTGATACATATTGACCTCATGGGTCCTATGAGAACATAAAGTATTGGAGGTAAGAAATATATCATAGTTGCAGTAGATGACTTTTCTCGCTACACTTGGGTAGACTTTCTTAAAGATAAGTCAAATGTTTTTGAGTTCTTCATCTCATATTATATAAGAGTGCAGGTTGAAGCATGTGAAAAAAAGAAACCATCAAGAGACTGAGAACAGACCATAAAAGAATTTGAAAATACCAAGTATGCTGACTTTTGCAAAGAACATGATATATTTCATGAATTCTATACTCACATCACACCTCAAAAAAATGGAGTAGTTGAAAGGAAAACTGGATACTTCAGGAGATGGCAAGAGTAATGTTGCATACCAAGAGAGTCTCCAAAATCTTTTAGGTTGAAGTTATAAACACTACATGTCACATTATAAATCGTGTATATCTTTGCCCCGGTAGAAACCAAACTCCCTATGAGATATGGAGAGGTAAAATCCCAATATGAAATTCATGCATGATTTTGAAAGTAAATGCTACATACTTATGGATTAAGAACAGTTGAGTAAGTTTGATTCAAGAAGTGATGAAAGTATATTTCTTAGTTATTCCCTAAACAGTAGAGCCTACCAAGTCTTCAACTATAGAACAAATGTTGTTATGAAATCCATAAATGTTGTTATAGAGGATGCAGGTAAGCAGATTACAAGTGAAGAAGTTGATAATGAAGTGCATTTCACAGAACCTCAATTAATAATGACCAATGACACAATTGGAACAAAAGAAAAGGAGTTTGAGGAAATGGAAGAGAATAAAGAATAAGCATCAACCTCATCAATGATAAATACATCCCGTACTTCAAAAAATCATCCTATTAAGAATATAATTAGAGATCCTAATGCAAGCATGGTAACAAGAAGAATAAAAATAAGTGAGGTAAGGCATTTATGCTATATTTCTTAAGTTGAACTAAAAAATGTGAATGAGCCCTTAGAGATTAATTTTAGATAAATTCCATACAGGATGAGTTAGCTCAATTTGAGAGAAATCATATATGGATATTAGCGCCTAAGCATAAAAACAAAAATGTTATTAGAACTAAATGGGTGTTCAAAAATAAATCTGAAGAGCATGATATTGTTGTCAGAAATAAGGTTACGTTTAGCTCAAGGCTACATGCAAGTAGAAGGAGTTGACTTTAATGAAACATTTGCACCTGTAGCTAGGTTAGTGTCAATTAGGACTTTCCTTGTCATTGTTTTTCACATGAAATTCAAATTAAATCAAATGGGTGTTAAGTCTACCTTTTTAAATGGAATTCTGAATCAGGAGGTATACGTGGAACAACCAAAAGGATTTTTTGATCCAAAATTTCCAAATCATGTTTAGAATCTCAAGAAAACTCTTTATGGTTTGAAACAAGCTCATTGAGAATGGTATGGGATACTTACCAACTATCTCTTGAACAAGGAATTTATTCGAGGGGGAGTTAATAAGACTCTATTCATTAAAATGAGTAGTGATGGGATCTTCATTACTCAAATTTATGTGGATGACATATTTTTTGGATCTACATTTAGTACACTAGTGAATGATTTTGTGCATGTTATGACAAATGAATTTGAAATGTCTGTGGTAAGTGAAATGACTTTCTTTCTTGGTTTTGCAAATCAAACAATCTTATGATAATATATTTATTTCTCAAATGAAGTACACATGAAAACTTGTTAAAAAATTTGGTCTTTAAACTAACAGGCCATTAAGGACTCCTTTAGGTACTAGCACAAAAATTACAAAGAATACTCAAGGTAAAAGTGTTGATCAAACCCTTTATAGAAGTATGATAGGTAGTTTACTTTACCTTAGTACAAGTAGGTCTAATATATGTTTTAGCATTGATATATGTGCCCGTTATCAAGTTGACCCTAAGGAATCACACTTAGAGAATGTAAAGATAATCATTAGGTATATTTTAAGAACAAGTAACTATGGTTTATATTTTACTACTGACACTACTTATGAAGTAAGTGGCTATACAAATGTCGATTGGGCAAGTAACTAGGATGATAAGAATAGCACACCAGGTAGTTACTTCTACATTAGGAAGAACTTAGTATCCCGACATAGTAAAAAACATAACTATATCTCACTCTCTACAGTTAAGGCGGAATACATTGTTACAGGAAGCTCTTGCACATAAATGCTTTGGATGAAAAACATGCTCAAGGACTACGATCAACCATAAGGTATGATGCCCTTATATTGTGATAACTTGATGAGCGAAAACCGGCATCACCGATTCTTGCCAATACTTTGGTTTTAATATTTGTAAAACTCTCGCAAGTGCACGAATCATTTCGTAGAAAATGATAAGTATACTCCCAAGGTCGATCTAAGGAAGGATTGTATGTGGTTTTTAATTTATTATTCAAACTTTTAAAAACGAAATTAAATCCTAAACATCCTCTCACGATATTTTGGGTTTTGTGTTTTTAATCTACTTACATAAAAATAAACATAGATTCAATAAACATTTATGCAAATTTTATCATTTATAATGGTGGAGTATTTATGGATATAATAACTAAGTTAATTATGTTTGCTCATATTATTTAGGTTATTAAAGATATGAATTGATATTTATTGATTCTCCCTTTTTTATATGAATACCACCTCTGGTGGGGTTAGATATTTTTTGTTAACTAAACAAATCAATTAACACCTTTGGGTGGGGTTGATAACTAATTTACTTAATTAAATTAATTCCTTTTTCTAAGAGATTGAAAATAAACCATTTAAATGCCACATTTGGTGGGATTAGACAATTTAAACTTTATTCAAGGTGTCCAAATTAAACCTAAGAATTTAGTTATCCGAGTACTAACTTTCAAGTTTTAAAACCACTACTGAAAACATGTTGTCAATACATTTTCAGATAATAATTCTTATAAAAACTTTTGAAATAGAGCTTCACTCTAACTACCGGGCGATTGTACCAACAAATAAAAGAGCACTACTCTAAATCAGACCGGATAACTAAACCTTAAAATCTAATTTTTAGGTTTAAGTTTGTAATGAAAAATAATATATTTCTCTCTAACATTCTTAATATAAAATCTTGAATAAAAACAAAATCAATTCATTTTAGAGATATTTACCTATTTAATATTTCGCAAGCATAACAACGTTATTATTACATCATGTTTACCAACAACCAGCAAAGTTAAATTTAATCATAGACAAATTAAATATAACATGTAAGAATAAAGCATAAAAAATAACTGTAAAGAAAATAAAATCCTTACAGAACTTCGATGCTATTCCCGTTGTTGGAAAACCTCCAAGCAGAATTTGTACTCCCATTTATTGAATCAAAAAGCTAATAAATTACAAAAACATAACTAGTTCTTCCCAAAAAGGGAAGAACTCTAAAACTAAGAGAAATTAACTAAAAACTAAGAAAAACTAAGAAATGAAGAGAAAGAAAGAAGAGAGAAGTGTGTTTTGAGGTGTGTTTAGAAGTGAAGAGAAGGGGGTATTTATAAGTGAGGATGGGGAGAAAAAGTGAGTGAAAAAATGTTAAAAATTGTGAAAACACGGAGTGCAATTGCTGAGGTCATTGATGACGTCAGTATGACATCATGAGGGCGGCTGCGCGCGAAAATGGGGCGAAATGGGCAGCGATGCGCATGGAGGGCACGCGCGGGAGTAGGAGAGATGCGCTCAGGCGCGTGCGGTACTGGGGCAAGGTGCGCGCTGATGCGCGCGGACGTGGGGGCGTGCTGCGCGCGGCGGCGTGATTTTTATTCTTTTTGACATTTTTGACCCTTTTGACCCATTTTGTCCAATTTTTCCATATTTGTTGACCTTTACCTATTTATTTATTAATATATTTGTGATGTATTGCTTCCAGTATTCCTCTTTGAGTCTTTAAGTTACGTTTTTAAGCCAAAATACCTGAAAAACAATAAAATTACCCGTGATTCCGAAAAGACAAATTTATATAAATATATGATAAAACATATAAATATATATATTTTTAATCAATTAATGTGCATAAAATCATGGTAATTTTAGTGCTTTTTGAGCACTCATCATAACTCTAGTGTTATATGTATTTCTAAGAACATAATTTAACATTCTAGAACTAAATACATTTACATTAGGCATTACTTTGTTCGAGAACTAGTTGAAGATAATGTAGAGACACTTGGTTTTATACCTATTAAGAGATAACTAGCTAATATATTCACCAAAGCTATGGATACTCAAAAATTTGAGTATCTTAGAAGTGCTTTAAGAATCTTTCCCTCAAATTGAATTCCAAATTTTATTTATAAAAAAAAGGAGAGAGAAATAGAATCCTTATTTGACCAATAAGGTGTTGGACTTATTCAATACTTATAGACATATAATTTTATTTTTAGTGACTTAATTCATTTTGATATTTATTATATAAATTCTTTTACAATTTTGACTTATGCACACATATATTCTTATACATATGATAATCGATGTTGATGTAAACTTATTCACACACTCATTGATACACATATATGTTATCCTTGAATTTTATGAATTCTATTGAAAAACTCTAGGACTTCACCTAATCTTCACTGTAAAATTGTGTGGTGTTCTATTTCTTGCTTTCTAAAATTTTACAATATAAAGGTACCTATTATTGAGAGAGCTACCTACTGTGATGTATGAAGCTATTGTAGTGAGCGAAGAGGGATACTTCCCAACTAGTGTGAAATTCATCATGTTAGGTTTATGGCTCATGCAAAAAATAAAATATTATGCAAAAAAACGAATGCTTATAAAACTTGTACTTGACATGCACACAAAACAAGGCCAATAGATGTTAAAAATAACAATGAAAAATAATCATGTGCCTCATTTATAAAATAAAGAAAAAATTTAAGTTCATGTTTGATAAAAATATTTTATTTTTTGAGATTGAACACTTAATTGTAATTTTACATGATAGGTGATCTTTTTTATTTTGAGTCTTTCTTGATTGATCATAAATGACTTAATTGACATATTTGTAGAGTTTAAACATATATACTATTTTTAAGTAAATATCAATATGTCATTATATGTGTAAAGTGTACTTGTGTACCTCTTCTACTCTACTTGCTTATTTATACAATAGATAATCAAAATTTGAGTTATAAAAAATGATAAGTTTTCAATTGGTTATGTGCTCATTTGTAATTAAATGAGTTTAATACTTTATATGACTATTTATGAAAATTAAAAAAAAACAGATTTTTATTCATTTACATCTTTTTATTTATTAACTTTTTAATTGGTTTTTAAGTTAGAGAATCATAGAACTTAGAAGGAGTTTAAATCATATTGCACTTTTACATTAATTTGTTTTTACATTGTTATTTTATATTTAGGAGGAGTTTAGCTTTATTGCTTTGTCAAATGTTTTTTCCTTCTCGTATGTCAAAATGGGGGAGAGTATGTTTCGCTTTCATGTTTTATTTTGTTGTGCATATATGGGGAGAACATATTTAGGGTAAGAATTTTTTTCATGATTTTGTCTCATGTTAAGCTTGATTGGTATAAATGCATGCATTATATGATTATTCTTTACACTTTGCTTATTTCTATATAAACTGAACTAAAGTACAATGAGGCTTTCAAGCCAAATTGTAGTATGATTTGTCTATGTCATTTCAATTAATAACAAGCTTATCAAGTTGTAGCAAAGATGGATTCACCATACCACAGAATAATTTCACTATGAATTTTAGGATATCATTGTATTTTTATCTTATTCTTACAAGATGGATTCACCATACCACATATCGGTTTAATAAATATATTAAAAAAATTACATTATTTCTCATTAAAGGTGTCCAAAAACTGAACCAAACTGGAAATTGAACTGAATTGAACGGTTTTATAAATCAAACGATCCAGTCCGGTTCGAGTAATATAAACGGTCCAGTCTAGTTAAATTTTTTTCCCCAAAACCGGACCAGACCGGACCGGTGGACACCCCTACTACCATCAGAGAATTAGGTTATATCTTTGAGATGTGTGTTTTCTTTAGGGTTTTGAAGTTTTGACTCAAGTTGAGTCACTCCTTCAAGGAGCCATTCTTCTAGCAAGGTTATTTGGTTCCAACTAATTGGATTTGGAATGATTTTGTTAGATTTTGAAAGATCTATTTGAAGAAGGAGAGCTTCTCCCTTTTTATTATAAAATCTGTGTTTTGTGTTAAACGCAGAGATCGTGGCTTTATAATGAACATGGAAAATAAGTGCAACCAGGATAGATCTTTCAATCATATCATAATTGTGTGTATGGATTTGCAAAATAAGAGATTTTAGAATGTTTTTGCCTTTTAAGAAGATTGTAAAGTGAGGATAACAGTTAAATGATATTGGATCCTTACAAAGGGTTAACTCAATTGTTCCTAATAAAGTATCCTCATTTTTTTAAAATCTAATATCCCTAAGAGCTGTTAAGATTGAGATGTTAAGACCTTCTTTGGCCAAGGGTTTTAATCCTACTTGGACTAGACTAACATGAATATATTTATAATCTTTTTTAATATGATTTTGTAAAGATTTTGAAGAAAATAAGTTTATGATTTTAAAAGGTGAAGTGAGTTTGATATCTCTCTCCTCGGTTTTTATTAAATAATGAGTTGTAAAAATGTTTATTTTTAAAGTTTTGTAAATTTGATCTTTTTGAATTCTAGGTATTTTCTAGTTATCAATTTGTTTTAAAAAGTCTTCAATAATGATTTCTTCATTATTGACGATGTTTTTATTTTTTAAAGTGGATGAAGAAGAAGATGTAAAAATACAATTCATGTTTTTAATTATCAGTTGTAACCATATATTTTTTATGAAATCATGAATAATGTTTTATTCATTACTAACCATATCTTGGTTTTATAGAATGACAACTAAAGAAGAAGGAGAAGGATGAGCTCTACTAAAAAGATGACCTATCTTTGATATACTATTCAATTTTTTACTCTTTAAACCTAGACAGTGCTCATACTTGGTCAAGCACTTCTCGAAATTTGCTGCCTCACCCTTGGGATTTACAACCATTCCTCAAGACCTCAAGGTAAAATATCGACAATTTAAACATATTTAAAATTTGAATAAATTCAAAAAAAAGTTTTATGATATGTAGTTTAGCATTATTTTAACTACCCTTTGGCTTTGATACCATTTTACGCACCTAGGATCTGGTTAGTATATAAACAAAGGAAAAGAACAAGATAATATAGAATTTATGATTATAATTGATAGGTAACTTTGTCGGCCATGGTTTTACAAACTAAAATAAATAAAACAAGAAAAAAAATAAACTAAAATAATCTTTAACAGACTATATAACTTACACAAACTTCTATACAAGAGGTTTTAAAAGATAGAGAAAGGGATGATAGATCTTCATATAAGAGTGAAAGAGAGAGGTATTGTCTTTCCAAAGAAAGAGCTTGGTTTTTCAATGAAGACGAGCTTTCAATTTATAATCAAAGTTTTACTATTGGAAGATGTTTGTACAGTTTATGAACAATGCCTTGTCTCCAACTTTTTACTGTTGTAGATGCTTTTACTATTGGTGAATAGTATCTTGTTTGTTGGTTTTACTGTTTCTATTTTGTGGTTTTTTTAACATTACAACGTTGGGCAATTCTTTATACCGTTGCTATAATTTTGGGATTTTTACCTGATATATGGTTGTTTGTATGACCCTTTTACATTTTTAAATATAATTATACATCATATAAGCTTTAATCCCAATGGGAATTTTATATGGGTTTTACCAGACTAGGGGGAAAATTCCCAAGCAATCATCTTCATTGTCATTTCCAATATCAACAAAGGGTTTTGATTCGTCTGATGTAAAGACATTGGAGGTTTTGTTAGAGCTATCTATTTTTATTTTTAAGAGATGTTGCATAATACCAAAATACTCTTATTCAGTATTGATTGTAGTAAGTAAGGCATTGGCATGGGCCTTTTGGGCCATGAACTTGTTTTGTGCTGGTTGAACTACAGGTTTAACTGTTCCATATCCATTTTTATTTATCCATTATTGGATGGCAGGTTTTAGAATATTTTTAGGGACATTGAAGGGCATCCACCATTTTATTTTATACCTTATTCTCATGATTACTACCCTTGAGCCATTTATTAGTTAGGGGAACCATTGGCATACCCATGAAAGGTAGAATTTTATGGAGAAGATGCATACAGCTAGGAATCTTTGCTCAAACTCTGTAGGTTTGAATTGGGTTTTGAAAAGGTCATAACTTTCATGAACCTCTAGTAATATAATTTCAAGTGATGATCCAAAAAACTTCTACCAATGGATGAACCAAGAAGGAATTTAGAAGGTTCTATGGTTTTGGTATTAAAATAAAATAGTCACGAATGGGTGTAGTTTTGGTTTTGGATGAAAAATGTGTTAAACCATACCTGTTCATAGTCCCAAAAATTATAGGTTTTAGAGTGGTATTGAGTGGTTCTAAGGTTGATCGGGAAGGTTTTGAATTTAGATAAATCTGGACTCCATTATGATGAAGATAAGATTTTTATAATTTTACAAGTGGAATAGGAAGGATATATTTGGTTTTGGTGATGGAAATGTTTAAATTCCACAGATCCTGTAAATTCCAAAATACCATGATAGTTTTATGGAGTTTTGGTATGGTCCATGGTTTATAGAACCAATTTTTTCCAAATGTTTTTTTTTTGTACAAAACCATTAGGATTCTTATCATAGAACCCTAGCTCAATTGTTATGATGGTTTGAGAGGCTTGTTTTAAAATGTACTAAGATGGTTTTGAAAATAATTTTTGATAGGGTAATTCTATTTTCTCTTATTTATAGATTATATTAGAAGATGATGATCCTTACTTTTCAATAATAATTTCGTATAGGGTTCTTCCTTTTTTACTTCAATGTTTTTAGAAATTTTACTTAAAAGAGGCTGAGCTGAGGCCTCTATTTGCTTTTGGCTTTCAATCTTTTGAAGGGAATTCTAAAGGGTTTTAAGAAGTTTTTGGGTTTCATTGAAGATAATCCACTCTTGAATTTGTTTGGTTTTAACTTTGGTTTGGGCTTCTTCCTCTTCAACGACTTCCTAATATTATTGGGTAGTGAATATCATAAACAAGCATAAATGGAGTTTTTAATAGGAATTAAGTTTTGATTCAAGATGCTAGCTTCAATTTTCTTGTAATTCTATCTTTGAATTATTGGATGGAGATAGTTTTTCATCGGTTGTTTTATGAAAAATTTGTGGACCTTGTTTTTGGGTATAACTAACTAATTTACCGTAAGTATATTGGTCTTATGGTATTATATAGTTTCCAAAAATTCCTCAGATTTTATTTCTAATTTTTTCTCCGAGAAGAGTTGGAAGTTTTGCAAGGAACTTCTCTTTCCAGAAGAGTTGGTTAGAGTCTTTTGTAAGTAATATTCTACTAAGGAAATTTTTTTATACCATTGGAAATCACTCAATTTATTACACCAAAGGTTTGATAGAACATCATCATTTTTATCTTTTAAAAATGATGAAAGAGAAATTCCCACAAAAGCTCGACCAATTCAAATGAATGTCAAATTAGAACAATTCTACAGAAAAGTGATTCAAAATCTCGAATCTAAAGGATTGATTTCAAAATCCAAGTCACCTTGGAGCTATGCGACCTTTTATGTCAATAAAGCATTTAAGATTGAACAAGGAACACCTCAATTGGTCATCAACTATAAACTCTTAAAATGGATTCAGTATTCAATTCAAAATAAAAAAGATCTTTTACAAAAATTATATGCTTTGTATATATTCTCAAAATTCGATATGAAATCTAGCTTCTAGCAAATCCAAATTAAACAATCATATCATTATAAAACAACATTCACTATCCTCTTCGGACAATATGAATGGAATGTTATGCCCTTTGGGCTTAAAAATGCACCTTCTGAGTTCTACAGGAATATGAATGATATTCTTAATTCATACTCAGAATTCTGCCTTGTGTACATCGATGATGTACTCATATTTTCAAAATCCATAGATCACATAAAAAATCTCAAAACTTTCTTCTATGTCATCAAAAAGAGTGGTATTGTTGTATCTGCCAAAAAGATCTCTCTATTTCAAACAAAATTCGAGTTTCTAGGACATCTTGTGTTTTAAGAAACCATTACCCCTATCGATCAATCCCTTCAGTTTATGAATAAATACCTTCATCGGATCACAGATAAAACTCAGCTCCAAAGATTCCTTGGAAGCTTAAACTATGTCTTGGACTTCTGTCCTATAATTAATCACCTTGCAAAACCACCATACAAGAGGCTTAAAACCAACCATGAACATTGGACAAATAAACATACCAAAATTGTACAACAAATAAAACAAAGGGTTCTTGATATCTCTTGCTTATATTTAATAGATCCCGATCTACCTAAAATCGTTGAAACTAATGCCAGTGACCTTGGCTATGTATGTATCTTAAAAAAATCTGAGGGGGAAGGAGTTGGTCATCCAATTCACCTCTGGACACTGGAATGATTTCCAAAAGAATTATTTCACTATTAAAAAAGAAATTTTATCAATTGTTCTTTGTATTTCAAAATTTCAATCTGATTTATTAAATCAATTTTTTTATTAAGAATTTATTGTAAATCCGCAAAATAAATTTTGCAAAAAGATGTTCAAAACATTACCTCTAAACAAATCTTTGCTAGATGGTAAGCAATATTAAGTATCTTCGATTTTGAAATTGAATTCATTAAAAGAGATGCAAATTCATTACCAGATTTCCTAACTAGGGAATTCTTACAAAGTAGGTAACCTCATGTCACCTAAGAAGAAAGATAAAGAAAAGGAAGGGCCACCTCTGAAGCCCTCCTTAAAACTCCTCTCTTTTGTAAAACTTATCATCACCTGGTCTGAAGCATCCTAGTCAAAACCTTAACAGGACTCATAATTCGAGATAAAACCAAACATGTCCAAAAATGGGTCATGGACCTGACAAAATCACCTCAGCTCCTAAAAGCTCTCCAAGATATTGGAGCATCAAAAAAGCTAGAAACTTTAGCCTTTACAAGTAAAATTTCTAGATTTATTAAAAAAGAATAATCTTCTTCCAAAATTACTTCCACAAAAAAAAGTTTTTCCTTCTTATATAATTTCTCAAAATGGAGCATCGCATTCAACTATAATCCCTAGACCAAGGAAAAGAGAGGTAATCTCTATAAAAAAATTCAAAATCATCTGAGTATGTTTTAAAACTTGAAACTCGGACTATTATAATAGTTGAACAAAGGTTCTATGACAAGAATCCTTATTCTTCTCTTCATAAAATGTTTGATGGAAAACAATGGTTTTACAAACCATGGGATATTACCAAAACTCTAGAGTATTCTGGAATTCATTTGGTGTGTAGAATTTAAACATATCTTCCATCTGAACAATAAAATAGACCTGTTATATTCCCCTTGCAAAATCCTAAAAATATCATCTCCATCAGAATAAGGCGATGATCTATCCAAATTAAAATGATTCTCAAACGACTTCAAAACCACCCAATGCCATTGTAAAGTCTTTCATTATTGGGATTATCAACAAGCTTGGTATAATGCCTTCTTAATCCAAAACTAGAAGAATTTCCACTCATGGTTATTCTTCTTTAACCTCAAAATTATCAACCCACAAAATTCCCTTAATTGTTTTTACATTGGTGGAAACTTTATGGCTCTTCCCTAAATATTTTAATACAAGAAGTCCAAGAAAGCTTCAATCTCTTGAAAACTCGTTATTAACCTTCAAACCTAGAGAAAAGGTTCACAACCTTATATATATTATCTACAAAATTATACCTTTCATGAGTATGCCAATAGTTCTTAGAACTAGTACTCTCAGAAGTAGTAATTATAAAACGAAGGTACAAAGTAAAATGGTGGACAACCTTCAACATTCCCAAAATTGTCTTAAAACCAACCATGAAACGATGGCTAACAAAACAAGGTTATGGAGTAAAAAAGACAAAAAAGTTAAGAACATCAACTATTCTTAGCACAAAAGGCCCATGCCAACATTCAACTTACTGCAACTAAAACCAAGGAAGAATATCTAGAAATTATGTAGCATTATTACAAACGGAGGATTCTAGAAAAGTAGAAGACTCTAGTAAAATACCATCACATGTCTCAATTTAAGGTGAATTAGAACCACCGGTAAATCTTGAAGACAAGAATGAAGACGACTGTTATGATATTTTCATCATAATTACACATTTACGAATAAAGAATATTAATAGCCTCTAACTCTTATAAATTCTACACTATAATTGTTTAACTTTTAACATTTTACACTATAATTTTCTAAACTTTTTCTTTCTTTTTTTAAAAATTCTTGATCCTCTAATCCGTGCCTTAAACGATCCAAAACTTGTAATAATACAAAAGAGAACAAATTTACTAAATTTTGGTATTGGAAAGACATGTAATATCACTGAGAAAAGGTCTAAACAAGCAAGTAATATTCTAAGCTTGAACTTCTTGAAAGCTACTACACCGTCAGGATTGTCAAAAACATTCTTACAGAAACAATCTGTAGTCAGAGATACTAAATCATTTGTGCATCTTTGCCAAATTGCAATGTAGTCACATCCTATATCCACAACAGCGGGAATGAACTCAGGAAATACAATTTACAAAAATACCTATGAGATGGTTAAGGCGTGGTTGATTGGCAACACAGAATGTTGTGATCGAAACAAACAGAAAATTCTTCTTTAAAACTAACAATTTGGTTATCATATAACTGCCTATGACACAATAAAGCCGGGGCGCCAACTCGCTCAGTCACCTTGGGTATGAGATATACTTCATATGATTCTTATTTTTGGAAGCAAAATTGGCCTCAAACCATGTATGTCATACCAACCTGCATTAAATGTGAGTGGGGTACACTTAAATTTGCAATTCCCCTCCGGCAATTTTTTCTCAAGAAAGCATAGAAGTAATTTATGATTAGCTTCTTAATGAACCAGGTGTCTTTCCGAGCCCTAATATCACCATGACCAAGAAGGTAGACAACTCCAGATTCTTTAGCCTTGCGTATGAAAGATAGCTCCCTTTCAAGACTCAGCTCAGGATCAGGCATTGTTGACTCCGTGGAAGGCATTATATTAACCTCTTCTGATGTGCTTGCTTCAGCATTAGGGTGGTGTATGTCGTTGAACTCAGCCAGGAGAGGAACTCCCAGTGAATACACACTTCCATTGGGAGCAATGAGAACCCTTGAGAACGAAGTCTCATCCTCAGAGTCTGTGTCACCATCCACGTCACTTTCTAATGACCGCTCCTGTGCTTCCCGAGAAATGAATTTCTCAAGACTCTCAATCAGTAGCTGCTCAAATGTTTGATGGTTTTCTTTACGGACATCTTTGTATCCATACCTGATTTAGTGTAATAAAATCTGAGCAGGAGAACAAGGCCTTGTATACAAAATTGAAATCAGATATCATATGCAGTCATAAAGAGACGATATGCGAACACTGCACTTAAACATATTGTTAGTATCAAGCTTCTTATGAGCCAAAAATCATTCAAAGAATTTGACTTAATGGAGCTGCTAGTTTGTAACTTACAAACAAAGGATTTGGGAAAGAAGTATGACAACAATGAGTTATCGCTCAAAATTAAAGAAAATTTACAAATAAAAAACTTGAAGATATGAGATATCAAGAACGAATATCCTCTTCCAAGTGGGAAAAGAAAACTTGATTGAAAACATGGAGCAAAAGAAGCCAATATTAAAAATATTTGTATCTACTTTATGAAAATAGTTATCTTTCTTACTATATGAGTAGGTATACAAAGAAAAAGTTCAATTTACTTCATTTTTATTCTGCAAATTATTTCAACTTTGTGTTTCAGATCCTAAGCATAAATCTGTTTTATCCTACTAATTCACTTGTGGGGAAAGAGATACAGGGAAGGAAGAAGGGAGGTAGAGAGAGAAACAATTCAAGCTTTTAGAGTTCAATTAAGGCATTCCTTTTAAGCACCATATCATGTTACAAGTGTCATGTCTGTACTAAATGAATTGGGCATATTATTACCTTGCAATGCATCGAAAGATGTGATAGCTTTTTGGGCAGACACGCCGAAAAAGAAACCTTTCACTTTGAGGCACCACAGGAACTGGAACATACTTTACACAAACAAATATAACCATCGAGTGAATTGCAGGAAGAGTAGTCAGGAAATGGCTGAAAATTGCAGGTATACCCTTAGCAAGCTCATTATACAGCAAACCAATTCCAGGAGCTCTTATCGTACCCAGGTTGCAGCCCAGTTCCCGCATTAAATCCATTGAAAGCTTTTGTTTGACTTCAGTTTCGTATTTAAGCTTGCTGCCATAATTCCAGACAAACATTATAAAAAACATGACAACAGCAAAGACCAAGATAATCCAACTTCCATCTCCCACACTCCACAGAACTGATAAGAAGAATGTCAATTCCAACCCAAGGAAAAATATAAGAAAAGTCAGCACTATAATGATGTTTATCTGCCATATAAGAAGCATGACAATGGTCAATAAAATTGTTGTCATCATCATCACTCCCAGTTCAGCAATTCCTGCAAATGACAAGTTATTAGGTTGCATAACAACCATGAACCATGCTTTAAATCGATTCATACTGCTCATGGAAACATATGGTTGAATTCATTTTGATACATAATGCTGAAAGAAGAAAACAGTATGATATTCCATACACATACTCTGTTACTCCTAATAATAAAGCACTGTAAACAAGGACGATGCACATAAGTCAAGATTACAAAGAAGGAAATATTACCCCACTCCTTTCTCATAATTGGGCAATTTAGCCCCTAACCTTTGTAAATGTACACTTGGGTTGCAACCTTTGGCAAAAAACTTGCATTTAGGTTCCCAAGCTTCTCAAAATACTTACGATCAGTGCAATCCTTTACCAAGGTAGGGTAGCTAAGCCCATATTAATGATAAAGGGACAGAAGCACTTCAAACACTGAAGAGGATACATTTATCCAACACTGAACATATTTAAAATCCAAAGAAATTCTCATGGACTACAAAAAATTGACTATAACAGCTCAAAATAAAAATAAATATCCCAATAAAACTTGATAAGAGAATTACCGTATGCATTTCCTATCTCATCAATGCTTGAGATAGAGTAGATGGAGATCAAGCAAACCACCAGCAAAAACCAATTTATTACAGGAATATAAATTTGGCCCATGAATTTTCTGGAGGTATGAATGATTTTAAGACGAGGGAAACAACCAAGAGCCATAGACTGTTTTATGCAAGAAAATGTGGCAGTTGTCATTGTACGACTGGCAATCAATGCAGCGACATTAGCAATGAGGAAGACAGGCCAGAAAGCACCACCTGTGCAGGGGGAGAGCATGATTTCTCATTATTTTCTCACCCACAAATAAGATAATTGCATTACAAGTGCCACTTCAAAAGAAAAGTCAAAAAATGATTTTCCAAAATCCAGTGAGTGATAAATATTAAAAACTAAAAATAAAAATATTTAGACACAGAATAACTTACTCGGAATTGAAGAAAAGAAAGCTTGCTCGGCACCAGTGTGGTTTTCTATGAGGTATGCAGCTTGACCCAAATAGCCCAGCATAAGGCATGGCAAAACAAGAAAGGCAAAAGTAAGCTGCAACAAACAATAAGCCAATCAACTCTTAGCCCAAAATTGGTGGCTCATGTAGAAAATACTCCGCTGCTTCTTTACCTGAACTGATCGCAAAGAGAAGTAGCAAAGATCAGCAAACATTGCCTCAGAACCTGATACACACTCTTTCTGTCAGCAATGTAGAAACGCATACCTAACATTAATTTATGGAACAAAAACTTAAAACTATTTCAACTTATATTTACAAAATTGACATCATGCCAAAATTTTATCAGTGTGATATTTTTTCTCTTTTATTGGAGAACAAGGACTAGTGAGTGCTCTAGAGCAGAAACACCAGTTGGACAACCCATCAACCAGTCACATCACTAGATCACAAGACCCCTTCATGGAAAGCTAAGTTGGATAACATGTAAAACAGAGTTAACTATGCAAACCGTCCATTAGGCCATACATCACATTGAAAATAGTTCTCAAATTCTTTAGCAACATATGCAAAATGCAAAGTGCAACCTAACTCTTGGTCCTCGATTATCTTCCACTATCAATCATTTCTTCGATGGGAAAAATAATCAAAGAAAGAACAATTAAAACAACATGATATTCTAGGAAGCCACAGGTTACATGGGCTTTTTTACACAACTTGTTAAAAGGAAGTGAAATCACACATTGCCTGAATAAAAATTACCCATAATAAAAAACATCATAATAACAAATAAGAATTACCTCAAAAACCTACCATGATTCAAACTCCAATGCCTTAAAACAAGGAATCAGAAAAGAAGCATTCAATGAGAGAAGAACCACGATAAGCATCAATTCCTATTTTGATCATACAGTATCTTAATCATGCTCTCAATCCTAGATGGTGGGTTCTTTTCCTTAATAGAAAATCTATTAATGGCTATTGAATATTTGGAGTAATGGATTGCACAGAGTGGCAATGCTGTTTAATTTAGCAATTTGCTTTTGATTATATCACCATTATATTATCCTAATTGCATTAAAGAAAAGAGCAATCAATTTATCGCTAAAAACAATTTTCCACTAATTACAGCAACCAAAGCCCATACATCCCACAACTAGCCCTACACTGATTCTACTTATATGCTTTCATCTTAGCACGTAACTGCAATAGATCAATGCTTCTCTACCTACTTACATAGCCAGTGATTTAAGACAAATGTGACTGCAACATTGATCCCATTATATTTCAACAAACAAGAAAAGAAGGTAAAGTTTAGCAAAGGATTCAACTTGTAAATATTTACTCCAGAGAATATAGCAACTTTGCAATATTTCCAACCTGTTGCACATAGAAGACACCCTCCAAGAGAATACCATGCCTTAGTTGAATTCCTCTTGAAAAAGTAATAAATGTGGACAGGATTAAAGGCCCTTAATACAGTGCTGTCATATTTAACAATATTGTAAACTCCGATGCCAGCCAGGGAACAAAACCATATGAATAAGGCAGGACCCACAGCAAGTCCAACTTTACTTGTGCCAAATTTCTGTACACTAAATAATACTACAAGGAAAGCAACTGAAATCATCACCACTTGATCTGCATCCAAAAGAAGCAAAAGAAATTGAAAGACTTCAATAGAATGACAAGATCACTTTATATTATTACATTACAACAACTAGAAGCAACCCATTGCAGGATTATAAACATTAGGAGTCTCCAGACATGCTCATGTGTGTGTCATGGAAAACATTTTATTCAAAAAGTCTAACTAAAATATTTATGTAATAAAAAAGAAAAGATAATCTCTGGGTAGAATTCACCAAATAGACCGAATTCCAGAGTTTCTCAAAAGCATTCAATCAGGCAATACCTTGCTTAATGGTATCTACTCCAACCTTCAATCCACCAACAGCAGAAACAACTGCATCAATATAAATTTCAAAAACATGGCTGGGGTCAGACAATAAGATTAACTATTCAAACTCACAATTCCAATGAACTATCCGCATGTTTCAGAGATCCAAAACATAATTTATTTTTTCAAGAAAAGCGTTACAAAACCAACAGCAAAGAGAAGGATGGGGTGGCAAAAACCTGACATTGCCGGAGTAACAACACCATCAGCAATCACCATAGAGGTACCAGCCAGCACTAACATCAGGAGTAGCTTTTTCAGAGTGAGTGAAGCCTCAAGCTTCTCCTTTATTTTTAAAGATCTCTCAAGTTCAGGGGAAGGAACCTTGAGCCTAAAGCTTGATATGCGAGCATCCGATGGAAGCTGATTTGGAAGAAGACTAACCTTTGCATGCCGACAAATTAATGAGTATAAAGCAAAAGTACCACCTGGAACAACAATAATTGTGAAATGGCTAAACCATACAAATTATAGAAGGAAATAAAACTTTTCAAACATTTAACTCATTTTATGAGTTTGAGCATGTTTGGATAGGCTTACAGAAAGCCAAAGGCTTGAATGACAAAATCCAGCTTACCTTCACCATCATCATTGGCCCAAAGAACCACTAAGACGTACTTGACCATAGGGATCAAAATTAAAGTGTATAACACCAGTGATAATGCACCAAGAACATCTTCATTTCCATTAATAGGAGCCTTACTAAACATTACACTGAAAGTGTATAATGGACTTGTTCCAACATCACCAAAGACCACCCCAAGCGTCTGAAAAGCAATTATTATTTTCCTCCCCAGACTGAAGTCCTGTAATTTTATATGCTTCGTCAATAAACATCACCATTAATGCCATGTGGAAAATAGGACAATTTGCAATAACATGGTACAATACCATCAAATTGTAAAAGCTATGCTGAAAACATGTGCGATTATAACAATCTAGCAAATATATCAAGTAAAACACATGAATGTATCCACGCATGTGTTGCTCGCCTTACACTGCGACAAGTTGATAAAATAAAAATTGAAATGGCATTCTGAGCTAAGAAGATAACTAACTGACTATTATGAATAACCAACCATAAAAACACTTCCTGTCTTTTCCTTAAACATATATGAAACAATCTAACTTTTTAGGCAACTCTTTGATTTCTTTCAGTTGAAACAGATCTACAACTTCTACTAGCTGTTTACTCCTCTCTCCCTAGCAACTCTTAGCTCAGTAGGTCAATAAATCGATCCAAAAAAGTTGCAATCATTTAGCTCATACACGATGTAATTGCCATAATTGGAGAAATGATAAAGAGGTATAGAGAAAGAGCACCTCGTAATCGTTTCGCTGAGCTCCAGGGACCTCAAGGGCTTCAACGTCAAAGGAATCGATGCGAGGACCTGTCCGTATCAGTTTCTGCTCTGCATTGTCATCCTCGTCATCCTCCTCATCATCTTCCGAATCTAAAGACGTACGAAGAAGATGCCGACCGTCGTCGTCTTCTTCAACATCAACATCATCGTCGTCGGCAACCGAATCGTTCTCGTCTTGGAAAACCCAACGGGACTCAGTCGAGTCTATTGATGTTAATCTGCCATTGATCTCGCTCCTCTCTGAACTCCTTTCCTCCGCCATCTCAGAATTCTCGCTGATTCAGTATTTTACGAACATTCTTAGCGTAAATTTTATGCTAATACTCGATTAGGTTTAGATTATATTCTTGTTAATTCGACTATCTGATTGGAACGTTTATGCAAACAAAAAAACTGAAGAAGAGAGAGGAGAACAACCGGCAAATTGGAGCACGAAGATTTTTTTTTTCCACTTTCAAAAAAGTGCACGTTAGATCTAAATTATTAAAGTAAATATAGGTTAATTTCTAACTTCTTCGTAAAAAATAATTTCTGTGACTTTTTAAAAAAATATTAGATTATGCTATTTATTTAACAAATATAAATTTAAAATATATTTTTATTAAATATAACAGATTTCAATACTAGTACTCTTGTTAATTTTTAGGCATTGAACAAAATAACAGTAAAACAGGTGTCACCTTCCAAACACAAATGATTTGTTTGACAAGTTTTAAAAGGCATAGTTTTCCATGAAACTTGACTTGCCATCCAGTATTGGCAAGTGAAGATTGCCAAATAAGGTGAATCAAAGATAACTGGTCTGGTGTGACTCATTATAAGATCCTATGAACTACTGATTATGGATCTGGCTTTATTTTTAATTTATTTCTAAAAATTAAACTCATATCTTGTGTAATTTTGGAAGAAAATAGTGTATGATGTATTATTTTTGTTTTGCTTTTTGAGGTAACGCCATGTATGCTTATTTTTGATATAGATAGGTAATAATAACATATAATTTAATAAAGATTTAAAAAAAAATTAAATTAAAAAAAAATTAAATTAAATTTTAATAAAATTAAATATAATTTATTTTAATTATGTTTATTATTACGAGTTATCATAGTTTAAATTAAATAATATTTAATATAAATAAAGTGAAATATTTTTTTATAATAATAAAAATATAAAAAAAATATAATTTTATTAATTATAAATTTTAAAATTTTATTTTGTTTTGTTTTTTAATTTTTTCCTAAAAAGTAATACAACATTTATAGGTGGAATACATATTTTTTATTTGTAAGATATTTGAAGTTAGTGTATTGTAATGAACTTAGTCTAAATAAAAGTTAATGCAAGTTATTAATTGAATTTATAATTCATAATATGTGATATCTATATAGGATTCAAGGTTCTTGTGTTATGCTCTACATTGATATATATTCATAGTGGGGTGGACATGACCCTTAATGGTACCAGGATTACTCATTAATATGGTCTCAAGAGTCAGGATTGAGATTTAAAACCTATGAAGAGTGAAAAAAAAACATGTGTTAGGTTATGGTCGTCTCACTTTGAACATAGATTCATGTAGATAATCAACACTATAACACTAAAAACCTAGGCCCTAGATGGATATCACGAGATCGAATAATTCTGGTTCAAACATCAAAATATATCTTTTTTACTTACAACCAATGTGTGGGGTTTGATATATCCACTAAGGGTCCAAGGTTGTAACGTTGATGCTCCGCAATAATCTATATTAACAGTCGGGCAGTCATTGTTTGACACGTGTTTTTTTCGCATTCTCCAACTATTAAACCTATAACCTAGGTGCTAGTACCTTATTAGGACATAAGGTCGATACCATCTGGTAGTAGCTCGCTTCCTAATAAGGTACCTAAAGGCTAAGTAGTGGGTTCAAGAATTACGAAAGTTGAAAGAAATGCGTACAACCTAACCACAGACATAGATTCCCTGAGTGTTATAGGGCCCACACATATATCCAAATCCTTAAATGAGTGTCTTTTGATGTTTGAGCCTGTTTAAAATTCACAGTGTTCAAAATCTCGGGATATCCACATAGGGTTTTTAGGCGTTGTTGGTTCTTGACCAACCTAAGACACATGTTTTTTTGCTGGTTTAGATGGTACTGAGTTACTCCTTAATAAGATATTAAGGATTAGGACCATGAATTTTAAATTTGGAAAGAGTGAAAAAAACATGTGTTTTAGGTTAGTTAGGAACCATCAACACGTAAGGGTCCCACGTGGATATCTTATTTTCTTTAACACGGTGAAATTCAACTAGGCTCAAACAATATGAAATGATTAAATAATAATAAAATTTGACATAAAATTATAATATTTAAATTAATTGATGTATAAAATTGTTATAAAAATATTTTTGTAAGTTAAAATTTCCATTTGGATGACTTTAATGCATTACATGAATTTAGCCATATGGATAATATTTCGGCATCCATATAATGGTTAATTTTCAATCAATATTCATTAATACGATTAACTATAATTTATTTTATATTAATAAGTTATTTAATACATAATAATAAATAAAAAGATAAATCTACCTGATTTAACTAATAATAATTATCACATTAATTCTTATTTTACAATTTCAAATATAAGTGTTACTCAACTTATTACAGTTGATATAAAAAATAATTCGGATTAGTTAATGGTATTTTTAGATTAATGAAACTTTGGCATTTCAAGCTATTTTCGAAAAAAATTTATGAGAACTCGTTAGTTATTCTTACTTTTCTATCAAAATCTTATTTGTTTTTTTATATATATTTTTGAAAAAGCTGTCCATACTCCATTCCAATAAAACATCCTCTTCTAAGAATTTGATATCTTTGGATGAGTTTATTTTATTTAAATAAAACTAATAATAATTGATCTTTTTCATTAAATCACTTATGTAACATTTATTGACATATATTTTATCTAGTTTAATTTATTGATATTCTTTTGTTGTTGTTTGTGTGTTTTTTTGTGTGGATTTAATCTTAAATGTAAATATATTATTTTATTTATTGAATATTATTAATATTTTGGATGCAAACTTATTGAATTAATAAATTTAGTTAAAGATATTAATACACTTTTTATAAAAATATATACAAACAAATTTTTTAAGACAAATATTATAATTGTTAATATTGAAATGATTTAGAATAATGTTTATGTTATAATATTTTTATTCATTATTGTCATCAAGTAATTAAATTGTATATTTAATTTTAATGTAAGAATTTTTTTATTTTATCAAATACACTAAATTTATACATTTTTATCTTTTATTATTTTTCTTTCTTCTCTCTCTAATTTCCCTTGACTTTTACCCCCTGTAACAACATTCTTACTCTCCTTTGTGTTATCTTTTATTTCTTTCAATTTCAAAATCAAACTTATATAAAAGATATAATATTTTTTTTATACAAATAGTTTTAATAAGTGTTTAATTTTTTTTTATTAATTGTAACTCATTATTCAATATAAATATTTGAACATTGTATAACAATTGTTACTTTTACTAGTTAAATTATATCATCTATAGTAAAAAAACTTACTTTTTTTAATTCAATTTATTCTAAGTAGAAAATAATGTTTGCATGCAATCTTAGAAGAAAAATGAGAAGATAAAATGAGGTAAAAAATTAAAATATGTATTTAATGATTAAAAATGGAAAAAAAGATTGTACTGTAGGGATAAAAAGAAATAAAAATGTCAAAAATATGATTTATTAAAATTAGATGTATTTATTATATAAAAAAATTGCATAAAATTATTATTTTTTAATTAACCTATAGAAAGATACGAGAAATACGAAAAAAATAAAAACGGGTACTAAGTAAGCTAAACTATCTTTTAGGTTTTCTGATTTTTTTTCCCGAACTATTAGGTTTTTTGATTTGTTTTGTTATTATAGGAGGTATTTGTAAATAATTAAAATAAATCTGAAACACACGAGCATAGCTCGTAAAGTCAAAGCACTATAAAAACAATCAAAACTAAAACCGACATATCATCATCTTCTCTCCACTGGCCTCTAATCTGCAGTAATGGAGTCTGCATTATCCATTACGTCGACGGTAACAACAGCCGCAACTCTATGTTGCAATGTCTCCAAAGCCCTAACTCAACCTTACCTCTCAAAAGCTGTTGTCTCTCTGACTTGCTCTCTATCTAATCGACTCGTCACTCGTCGAAGACTCTGTTGCGCTCTCGATTCTTATAGTCTTCCAAGCCAGAGGTCAACAACGCCTCTCCATTTCCATTTTATTCATTCCTCGTCTCTCAAAAGGACAAGAAGCTTGTTCCGTGTTGATTGCGCTTCGAGCTTGGCATCGCCATTTTCTTCTGTTGCTGGCGGTGGCGGAAGTGGTGTATTTGGAGGCGGTTTTGGTGGTGGAGGAGGTGAAAGTGGGGGTGAAAGTGGTTCTGGTTCTGGAGATTTGAAGAATTCGAAAGTGGTGGCTGGTGCTTCTGCTGCCGATGAAGTTTCCGGTTTCTCGCCTGACGTCTTAATCCTCGATGTTGGAGTACGTGTTGGTTATTTTTTAGATGCTTTTTTATTGTTGGTTTAATTGCATGACCTTTGACAAATGAAAATTTATTTTTAACTCCCCACGATATTGTTTTTCGTATGACGGGAAAAACACGTGTTTTTCTTAACTGGATGATATAAAAATCGGAAGCTTTATTATTGAGTGGTTAATTTGCTCAATTATTCTTATTTTTTGTGTGCATTTGTATGTGGTTCTTTGTTAGGGGATGACATGTGGTGGATGTGCTGCTAGTGTAAAGAGAATATTGGAAAGTCAAGTAAGTGTTCTCTTATCCCCTTTGAGATGGTTTTTAATTTAGCTTGTTAGTTGATGTCTATGTTTGATGTTTGTACAAGAATAATCAGGTTATTAGGAAGGTCAATGTTGCTAAGGCCTTTATGACTGACCAAGTGGGATAAGATAATAGAGCCTGCCTTATTACCCATCTTCATTATTGGGGATTTAAATTTCCTTTCTACTATTGTAATATACAATAGCAAATTGGACAATGCATTTGAACATGCACCATTGAGGCAATTGAGTTTCATTGATATGTGGATTAAGGCCCAAGAAAGATACAATGTAGCTTTTTTATTGCAAGGGGGATTGAAATGCCCCATTATTTTATCTTTATATGTTTCCCTTATCTACTTTTATTTCAAAGGTTTTGCAATCTTGGTTGAGTTACTTGTGAGGGTTTGATAAACACCGCTGAACCATTTAGGAACTTTATCTAAAGGTTAATAAGCATTACCAAACCTCCCATGAAAGTATGGAATGCATTAAATTGATGTAAGACGGTATTTTCAAAATCATCCTATTGTTGGTCCTTCACAAGCCCAGTCCTTTAGGCCTATGAGATATGTTGGCTCAATATCTTAAAAATCTCTTAGTCTTCAGAGACGAAAAGCCTTTTTCTATAGATCTAGTTTTTTCCCAAAATTTCCCACTGTTGATTCATTACCCAACATCTCTCGGGTTACCCAAATAAGTTAACGACAATTATTTGGACCCAATTAGTGACATCAGACATTGGGCATCAACTCTCAAAGTAATGCAAAATAAGGAGCTTATGCCCTAGTTAATATTTGACCTTTAAATTCCTTGAAAGGTTTTCTCTAACAACGTCGATATTATATTTTTGTTGTAGGAAATCAATCTAGGCGTATGATTGATTCCTAAGCAGTCCCTGATTTTCAGGAGGTAGTTTCCTGATTTTCAGATTGGAATTAGTCTTTGATTTTTAGGAGGTAGTTTCTTGATTTTTAGGGTGACTTCCAACTTTATTTCCAGATTTGTATTAATGTATTATAGGTGTATATTAGGTATAACAATTGTATAAATATATGTTATGTATCAAGAAATGAAGAGAAGGAAGGAAATAAGAATAATACAACTTTAAGAGAGCTTGTTTTGTGTGGGAAGACCTTTAGGCCTTAACATTTTTCAACACCAATTTACAACATTTGTTGATTTTTTATCAATCTGGAATTCAATTTACAACATGGTATCAAAGCTTTAGGCTCAGAAACCGCAACTCTTAAACTCCTCATCAATGACCTTTCTTTCTGGCCATTATTCACTAGCTTACTCAGATTGCCAGTACTCCTCATCAGTGACCTTCCTTTTTTGTCATTATTCACTGAGCATTAGCACTCATATCATCTTTCTCAATCATAAGCAAGGCATATTTCAGTTTAAAACTGTCAAAATCTCTACTTAGAGGTTCCAAATGTTCTCTTCTTTCGGGCAGCATTTTATATCCAACACCCTCAAAAATGATTTAGTTGTACTAAGGTCACATACAACTCTCTTTGTATCAACATTCCATGCTTTAATGCTTATGAAGGTGGAAGATATTCTGCAGCAGCAAGTGTTGCAGAGACAAGACTCCATGCAGTTCCTGGACTCTAATCAACAATTACATACCTTGCTCCCACATCACAGGTTACAATTATAGTTCATTGGTTTATGTGAATCTGTCTCACAATTTCAAAAACAGAGTTCACGGTCTGAAAATAGGAGAATGTGGTGTTAGAAACTACAACTACATGGAGCCATGTTGGCCTTGCAGTTTGGTTATGTTGGGTTTCATGTTGTTTCTAGAGCTGCCCTTAATATGGGCATTAGCAAACTTGTCTTCCATGTTTGCAATATGCTGTTTGTCATATATTCCTTTCTTGCTTTACAGGCTGGACTATTTTTCCTTAAGCATGTAGCATAAATTGTCCAGAAAACCAACAAATTGTAAGAATCTTTTCAAGGTTGATTTTGTGAATCATGCTTCAGCAACCAGGTTTTCTGGCAGTACAAGCACGAAATTAGCATTAGATCCTTCCAAGTACAACTCGTTTACTTTGGATAAATGTGGCAAAAGCATTTCCAAAATTCCAGCTGCCAAATCTCCAACCACCAATGGTAGTGGACTTGCCTTTCCATCAATGTATTGACAAGGATTCTATGGGTCCTCAAATGGGTTTCAATCTCAGCAGTAATCTGAAATCTTCTGTGCTTCCAAGTAGCACTCCGAGTTGACAGTCCTTTGTTCTTGCAAGCAGTTTGTGTTTGTCGTCTTCTATTTTTTCAACAAGTAGTCCAAGTTTCCAGTTTTCAATTCTTACTGCCCAGTTAACCCTGAATGCGGGCATCTTGAACTTGCAACCTCCATTGCTTCTTGCACAATCTTCTGTAATAGTATCAGATTTTTCCACAAACTTGGTTGCTAATAAGGCACCTTTTGAAGCAGTCTATTCCAGCAAGGTTATGGAATGCCCTCTATTTTAAGGTTCACCAAAGTTATGGAAAAAATTCTCACTGCTCTTATCTACACCAACAACAGGGTATGAATGTAAGCAGTGAACCTTCCCCAGTTTCAATATTTTCAAGTATCAGGTTCAGCTTTCAAAGAACTTTCTTCACTATCAAATTGGCCATAGAAAGATCAAACGTCAATGCAGTAACTTCTGTTTTTTGTATTTGGTAAAGCAACAAGCTTTTCCATTTCAAGAAAATAATCCATGAGAATGATTTCGTCTGAAGGGACCGTTCAATTTTTTCCAATAAACTTCTCATTCTAAAGATGAAGTTTTGTGACTAGAAGATGTCCCTGAATCTAATTGGCCTTTATGACATTCATTTGTCTCAATGTTACTTGTTTGGTCTATATCAGATTCAATTGGATATTTTCAATCTTCGAGCTGCATGAAATTCAACTGCATTGCTCCACTCAGATTTGATGGTTAAATCATATACTTTCTCATCATCTCAATCTTCAAGCTACTTAGCAACAGGATCAATAATCCTTTTGGGGATGTCATCATATACTTCCTCATCATCCCAATCTTCAGGCTACTTAGCAACAAGATCGGTAATCTTTTTTGGGATGTCATCATATACCAAGCTTAAATCCATAAACCTTTTGGATCCAGCTTGAGAGAAAGTGTTAAATGTTAACCCTTAATTCAATGAGTAAAGGGTTCTAGTCCACTATGATCAAACTAAACATGTGAAAATTGAAGACAGATCTCCCTCAACTATGTTCCATCTAGACAACAAGTAGTAGATATCTTAACCAAAGCTTTGTTTCTAAGAGCTAAGTGTAACACTTGGTTGAGAAAACATATATCACCTACCTTAAGCGAGAGTGTAGGAAATTAATCTAGGTGTATGATTGATTCCTAAGTAGTCCCTGATTTTCAGGAGTTAGTTTCTGATTTTCAAGAGGTAGTTTCCTGATTTTCAGCTTTATTTTCAGCTTTGTATTAGTGTATTACAACTGTATATTAGTTATAACAATTGTATAAATATATGTTATGTATCAAGAAATGAAGAGAAGGAAGGGAATAAAAATAATACAACTTTAAGAGAACTTGTTTTGTGTGAGAAGACCTTTAAGCCTTGGTATTTTTCAACACCAATTTACAACATTTGTTGATTTTTTACCAATTTGGAATTCAATTTACAACAATAAGCATTACCAAACCTCCCATAAAAGTGTGGAATGCATGGGGTATATAAATAGATGTAAGACAGTATTTTCAAAATCATCCTATTGCTGGTCCTTCACAAGCCCAGTCCCTTAGGCCCATGAGATATGCCGGCTCAATATCTTAAAAATTGTTCCCAAGTGAATAACAAGAGATATCCTAGTCTTCAGAGATGAAAAGCCTTTTCTATGTATCTAGTTTTTTCTCAAAATTTTCCACCGTTGATTCCTTACCCAACATCTCTTGGGTTACCCAAATAAGTTAACGACAATTATTTGGACCCAATTAGTGACATCAGACATTGGACATCGGCTCTCAAAGTAATACAAAATAAGGAGCTTATGTCCTAGTTAATATTTGACCTTTAAATTCCTTGAAAGGTTTTCTCTAACAACCCCGATATTATATTTTTGTTAATTAACTGATCAATAAAAAAATGGTGTCTTCAACAAAATGTAAGTGAGAAGCTATAGTTCTTTCATTCTTTCATCCCCTACAAGGAGACCTTTAAAACATTGTTTGCATATTGCAGCCACAAGTGTCATCGGCCAGTGTTAATCTTACTACGGAAACAGCAATCATCTGGCCTGTGTCTGAAGCAAAGATGACACCAGACTGGCAACAACAGTTAGGACAAATGCTTGCAAAGCATTTGACAAGCTGTGGCTTTAAGTCCAGCCCTCGCGGTAAGCTTTCCAAGATATATCATCATCACCACCATTATTATTGTTATTTCATATAATTCAGTTTTATTTTTCAGTATTTCTATAATTTATTTTGGTATGGGTAATATTTAAATGATCATTAAATATATTTCCTTTTGTCTTCTCTGAGGTCAATGTACTTCAGAAGTGTCTCTTATACATTGCCCTTTCAGTTCAGTAAAACTGAAACTGAGATCAATTAACCCAAGTTGCCATCTTGGCCAATGTCTTGAGGTGTCTGTTGTTTGTTTCAGCTTGACGTGTTAGTGTACACAAAGTCATAAACAAGATGTCCGTGAGTTTATGTTTATTTAGTGTCAATACTGTAGAAATCCTTAAAACAGTTAAACTATCTGGCATTTTTGGTTCCTGATGTTGGAGCAATTAAGTTGTGATGTTTAACAGAATCGAAGCAATCAGAGACAAAGTAGAGAGTCCAAATTAATAGTGCAAGCTTAATATGGTTTTAGATATAAAGGTGAATATATGTGTTGCGTGCTGTGGCTTTGTTAAGCACCTACTGAAATAAGACATTATGAGTAGATGTTGCCATGACCTGGGTTTTTTAAATGATTTACATAAGCTTGGTGGGTTAAGTGGCAGGTCTGGGTGCTAACAAAGAAGATATATCACCATAGAAATGGAAAAGAATTCGTTTCAGGAGCTACCATAATTTTTTATATGGTATGTCACTAAATTGTGAGATTTAATTTCTTTGAGGCTTTGTTTATGAGAGAAATATTTTGCATTTCAACTTCAGGATACAACGTCAAAGGCTAAGCCTAAATTAATTTTTATTGTGATGACTTCTTACAATAGGTGTGTCACACTGGCTTGTGGATTGTTGGAGAGGCATGTCTGTTACTGGGCATCTGTTGTTTGGAGAAATTGCTGTCCCATTTTCTGAGCATAGTAATTTTTAGTTAGTAATTAGGCAATTGACTCCTGTTCCCTGAAAATGATTGTATTAACTGTATATGTTACCCGTTTCCTCAATATGTTCCCCTACGAGCATTATGGAATATGGACTTGGTAGGATTTATCCTCAACTATCATGGATATTCAGTTTTCTATTCTTGCTGGTTTTCATGCTCACTGGACAGAAAAAAGCTTTATAGCTTTCTAAGGGTCATTTATGAAAAGTGGACTTATAGTTTTTCGATTTGACAGGCTATCTTGCTTGTATCATTGTATTTTTTCCTATCAAATAAATTTCAGTGTATTATTTCTTTACTTACATGTGCGTGCAGACTGAAGTGCATCACAGTTAAAAAGATCCTAGTTTCAAAAATGAAAATCAAATGATGTTCCTTCTTCCCCCTCCCTCTCCCCATCTCTCCCAAGTGTTTCCGACTCCTAGATTTGGCTTTTTAACTTCTTGTCTCATTTTCCCTACTCATTTTGTCTAATATGAGTTGGTGGTTCAAAGAAAAGAGGAAGAAAAAAATGATTGGTTTTTACCTTAAAAAAAAGTAATTATGGGGATTTTATTTGTAGAAGAAAAAGTTCTTGAAGACATTAGGCTGAGGCTGTATGACTTTATTAAAGAGATTGATTTGAAAGCTCTTCTTAAAATTGCAACCGATGAAAATAACAACTTATTATTAAATTAGAACTGTATTCTGCTGGAATATCTGAAGATGGTCTACAAATCGCTATGCCGATTATAAATCTTTATGCCAAACTGTTCTCCATCAGGAAATGTGAGACCAACTATTAGGGGATTGTATTGGCATCGAATTCGAACAAGTCAAGCAGGATGTTTGGAAAGACCTTTTGAGGAAGGGAAAATCTACAAGGCTATGCTGAAGCAAGGAAGCTCCAGTTCTGATGGAAATATCACATTGTTTTTGTTTCTCTTTGTAAATAAAGCTTTTCAAATACCTTTACAAAAGTAAAAGAAAATAAATGTATGGGGTACTTATCACAAGTTTCTATGTCTTTCTAATGAGTCTTGTAGATTTCTTCTGAATTTTGACTTTGGTCAATGAATGTATATTCTGTTGTTCTGGGTTTTCAGCCTCAAACTTTATTTTACATCGAAGTAAAATTATCAAATGAAGTCTAGTCCTAAGCCCTTTGATGAAGCTTAGACTATGTTGGCTATTTTTAATTACAATTGCCTGTGTATCTTATATCATTCATTTATTAAGAGGTATACTCTGCAGATTTAGGAGGAGGAAATTTTCTTAAAGTTTTTGAAAAGAAAATGGAAGAAAAACTCTGCCTCCTTAAAAGAAACGGTATGCACCTCTCACTCCTTTAGAAGTGGTTATCATCTTCCACTTTTTAGGCTTCTGATAAAGTGCTTCAGAGCTTCAAGTACTGACGATCCTTCTAATATGAACTCTAGTTAATTAATATTACAGGTCGGGAACTTGCTTTTTCTTGGGCTTTATGTGCTGTCTGCCTTTTTGGCCATTTTTCTCATTTCTTTGGGGGAAAAACTGCATGGATCAATGCACTTCATTCCACGGATTTCCATTTATCTTTATGTTTATTCACATTGCTGGGTCCTGGACGCAAACTTATTCTTGATGGCGTGAAAAGTCTCTTTAGAGGGGCCCCAAACATGAACACTTTGGTTGGTCTTGGGGCTCTATCTTCATTTACTGTCAGCTCATTGGCCGTCTTTTTACCAAATCTGGTAAGTCTCCTCATTTATCACTTGTCTTCAGCTTGTCATTTATATGTTCTATTTCATGTCAGTTGATGAATGTATTATGTATTTTTTATTATCTAGTTGTTTTAGATATCTTAATCAGTGAGTTTTAAATTTTTAACATCCTCTTATGTCAGTACTGATTAGTTGTTTGATATACATGCCTGCCATTTGCTCCTCAGATGCTCCCTGCTAAACTATTATTAAGATAAAATATTGTGTGGTGTCCTTTGCTCATATATATATATATATATATATATTTTTGGCCTAAGCACTCAGACACATTTTTTTGGGAACACTTATACCATTTTGGTAGTTATTTTCTTTCATTAATCTGTAATCCTTAGCATTTGTGCATTTTTGTTTTGACAAGGATGTCATTGTTCACTCAAAAGAAAGGAGTTCAGATTTTCAAGAAACATAAATGGTCTATGTTTTTTCACAAAAAACAAGGTGACATGAGCTTTGGTGGCAAGATATTTAGTACTTTACTATAGTACTTGTATGATTTTTATCCCAATTTGGGTGTAACTGTAGGCCTAGGATCGTCCCTCATGGATTCATTGTTAATTCGGTATGTATGCACTTTTTGAATAAACATTAAATACTCTCTTTTACATTGGACGGGACTTGAACTCACGCTATACTAGGGTGCATATGTCATTGCGATACAAGGCAATGAGCATTTGTTATGTAAATACTATGCTATATATTTCAACTTACACTTAGATATTTATCACATCACAAATTTTTGTTCTTGCTACTTGAATTGGTAACATGCTCCAAAATACTTTTCTTTTTCTTGATTAAAATGTATTTGATCATCTCCACTTTCCAAAGTATGAGGTAGCTGTGAACTGAAAAAGAGGAACTAGTGAAGTATGTTTTGTGTGCAGGGTTGGAAGACATTTTTTGAGGAACCAATCATGTTAATTGCATTCGTCTTGTTAGGGAGGAATTTGGAACTAAGAGCTAAACTCAAAGCAACCAGTGATTTGACAGGACTCCTCAGTATCATACCATCGAAAGCTCGCCTTTTGTTAAACAATGATGCAAACGATTCAGACTCAACAGTTGAAGTTCCTTGTAGCAGCCTTTCAATTGGTGATCAAATTGTTATACTACCTGGAGTATGTAAAATTATCAAATTATTCATCTTCTCTCTTTTCCTAACTCGTATCACATCTATATTATTTTCATTAATATTTCAAATCATCATTCTTGTTTTTTTGTGATAAGGGTCATAAATTAATTGAATTAAAAAAAACTACAAAAATAATTGGAATATTGATTTAACTAAAAGAAACACTGAAAAATATAAAACTAAGAAACTTGTGGAAATTTTGAATTGTTAGGGATTTGAAAATAAAAAAAGGGAATAAATCAGTTAGGAGAATATGATCTGTAAATAACTATTTTATATTTTTTATCGGTTTTGATTTTATTAATGTATTATATAAATGCAAGTGTACACAAAATAACATTCATTCGAGATACAATTAGTAAAACATTTTTAATCTCATTCTCTATGCATGGTATCATAGTTGAATTGCTCTAACAATGGAGGAAAATATCAATGAGTTGAATCCCTTTGATCACATTAATAAAGAGACAGATGAGATGTCTTCAATGACTCTTCGAAGAGTCGATAACTCATATGTATAACTCATTGTCAATAAACTCGACAGAAAAAAACTACTGTGAATGGGCATAATTAATTAAATTCGTAATTGAAAGCAAATGAAAACTAGATTATGTTATCAGTGGATGAAAAAGTCAACCTCGGATAACACATCCATTCTTCAAAAATGGAAATCCGAAAACTTGATGATCATCTCATGGCTTGTGCACTCCATGAAGCCCTCGATAGGAAAAACCTATTTCTTCCTTCTAACGACAAAAGACGTATAGACAGCTGTTCGGGAAACATACTGGGACATTGGAAGTTTTTCCCAAATCTTCGAAATAAAGACCCAGTTGTGGCAGATGAAACAAAGGAATCTCAATGTCATGGAGTACTATATGGAAATGGTTTCGTTGTGGCAAGAACTTGATTTGAGTCTCGAAGAGGAGTGGGAGTGCATGGATGACAGTGTGAGGTACAAGAAGAAATTGGAAAATGAAAGGGTATTCAAGTTTTTGGTTGGGCTTAACAGGGACTTCGACTACGTAAGAAGACGAATCCTCAATTGGTAACCGCTCCTGTCAACGAGGGAAATGTTTTCAGAGGTGTGTCAATAAAAAACACATCGAGAAATCATGCTTAAAGAGATGATTGGGGACGCGAATGAGGCTGCCCTTTTCTCGCCCGATGTTGAGCCAAATCGAGGATAAAAGCCCAATTGATACTAGAATGGATTGTGGAGAATCAATTGTTTCTTATGGGCCTATGACCTATGGATCATATTTCAAACAAAGAGACCCTAATTCATGTGGGCCTGTTGAAAGAGATTTGAGTGGGCTACTATCCCATGGGCCTTAAATTGGTGTTGGATAGAGTCAACAGAAAAAATGTCCCTTGTGTGAACACTGTTGTAAAAATGGTCATACAAAGGATACATGTTGGGAACTACACAGGAAACCGTTGAATTGGAAATCAAGACAAAATTACAAAAATTGAGGTTATCATGCCATTGTTGACCACCAAGCTAAGGAATTTCAAGGCGAGCGATCCAACTCTAGTAGGACATTCAACCTAGAACAAATGAAACAACTTTATAAAATATTCTCTAAATTTCAAACATCAGAGCCGTCTTCCACCTATGTTCCCTTTGGTTCACTAGCTCATAAAGATAATTTTTTAAAAGCATTAAGTACTGCATTACAAATAAAAACTCTATGGATAATTAACTCTGGTGCGTCAGATCACATGACTGACAATTATCATCTTTTTCTTTGTATTTACCATGTATTGAAAATTTGAAAGTAAAAATTGTAGATAACACCTTCTCACCCATTGTTGGAAAGGGGAGTATTAAAATTTCTGACTATCACTCTTGAATCAGTTCATGTTCTAAAGTTATCATGCAATTTATTATCTATAAGTAAATTAACAATTCATTCATATTGCTTTGCCAAATTTTTTCCTCATCTTATGTTTCAAGACCTATCATTGGGGTAGACGATTGCAGTGCTAGAGAGTGAAGAACTCTACTACTTTGAGACGGCTAATGCGAGTGAATAGTGTCAAATGGTAAATTGTAGTTTTAAATCTATCCCTACGAATAATGATTTTATGTTATGGTATTTTAGGTTGGGTCATCCTAATTTTCAGTATTTAAAACAATTATTTTTGTCTCTTATTCAAAATAAAGTAGTGTCTGATTTGTAATGTGAAATGTGTTAATTAGCCAAACCCCAAACATTATTGCACCTCATTTTTTGAAATCTAAATATACACCAGCTAAGCCGTTCACCATAATTCACAGTGATTTATGGGGGTCATCTCGAAGTCCAAATCGTACTCATGTAAAATGAGTTATTACCTTTATTGATGATCATACTCATGTATGTTATGTTTATTTACTAAAAGATAAAACTGATATGCGAAATGTATTCATTAATTTTCACTTTGATTCAAATACAATTCCAAACACAAATTCAAATGTGGCGTAGTGATAATGTTACCGAATAAGTTAATAACTTTCTAAAAGATTATCTCCAAAATTATGAAATTATCCACCAAACTTCATGTATTTATACTTCTCAATAAAATGGAGTCATTGAACAAAAAAATAGACACCTTTTAGAAGTTGCATGTGCCCTACTGTTCATCACCAATATGTCAAAAATGTTTTGGAGAGATGTTGTGTTAACATTTTCTTATCTCATCAATAGAATGTCTAGTCGCGTCCTTTCTTTCGAAACACCTATTCAAAAACAAAAACGTGTTTTCCTACCTCTAATCTCATTTCGTACATTTCACTTAAAAGTATTTGGATATACGGCTTTTTTACGCATTCATTCCCACAACTAAAATAAACTAAATCCCAGAGTGCTCAAATGTGTTTTCATTGACTATTCACCTACTCAAAAAGGATACAAATGTTATGATCCATCTGCAAAGAGTGTCTTCACTAGCTTTGATATCATATTCTTTGAAACCACACCATATTATAACAAAATCTTTGTTCAGGGGAAGAATGTGAGTGAAGATTGGTTTTGTAACTTTGACATCTTCTTTTCTGATACCACCATTTCAAACATTAATCCTGAATCTGTTACATCACCTTACTCTAATGTGTCTTTTACAAAAAGAAATTTAGGCCCATGGGGATATGCAAACACACAAATAGACAAGGAAATACTTGTTTACTCAAGGAGGCCAAAATCAAAGTACAAGGAGAAATTCACATTTGAAACACTAAGAGAATCCAACCCGGTGATGGATCCAAATAACCTCGAGTCTTCTTTCGACCCAGGTAATTCTGAATCCTTATTGATGATTTACCCATTGCTCTTAAAAAACAAAGTCGATCTTGTACTCTTCATCCTATATCAAAATTTGTATCATACAATACTGTCTCCTAGATTTCATGCATTTACTTTTAACCTTGTAGGATCAAAATTCCAAAAAATATTGATATGACATGGGAAATTTTCGAGTGAAGTGAAGCAATGATGGAAGAAGCGCGAGCCCTAGAAAAAAATGAAACTTGGGATGTGGTAGATTTACCGGGAGGAAAAAAAACCAATTGGGATACAAATGGGTTTTTTACTGTGAAATATAAAGCCGATGGGACAATTGAATGTTACAAAGCTTGTGCGATTGCTAAAGGATTTACTTAAACCTTTAGTGTTGACTACACAAAAACCTTTACACCAGTAGCAAAGTTAAATACAATTCAGGTTCTGTTGTCATTAGTAGTGAGCTTGGGTTGGATCCTTCAACATTTGGACATAAAAAATGTCTTAACAGTATGTTAGATGAAGAAATTTTCATGACATTACTACCAGGTTTTTGTAAAAATGATAGAATGTGGTATGCAAACTAAATAAGTCCTTCTACGTACTCAAACAATCATCTAGAGCGTGGTTTGGTAGGTTTGCAAAAGTGATAAAAGGCTAAGGTTATCAACAAGGACAGTTAGATCACACTATGTTCTTCAAACATTCCCACGATGGGGTTAAAGACAATTTTAATTGTATATGTTGATGATATAATACTCATATAAGATAATGTAGCCAAAATTGAAAGACTAAAGAAGATTCTTGCCACTGAATTAAAAAGTAAGACTTGGGTGAAATGCATTACTTTTTGGGTATGCAAATTGCAAAATCAAAAAAGGGTATAAGTGTCTCCCAATGGAAGTATATTCTAGATCTTCTAATAGAGACCGGTGCTTAGGAGTAAATCAAGCAACACCCCAATTGAAGTAGAAAAGAAAGGAGAGAATGATGGAAAACCAGTAGAGAAATATAGATATTAGAGACTAGTTGGAAAACTAATGTACTTATCGCATACAAGATTCGACATTGTATTTACAGTTAATGTAGTGAGTCAACATATGCATTCTGTAAAAGAAGTTCACCTAGAAATTGTATACGAAATTCTCAGGTATCTAAAAAATTCCCCAGTAAAAGGGCTTCTTTAAGAAAATTGAAGAAAGAAAGGTTTTTTCAAATGTAAATTGGGCGGGTTCAATTGAAGACAGAAGATTTACTATTGGGATACTGTACCTTTGTTTGGGGAAACCTAGTAACATGGAGAAGTAAAAAACAAAATGTGATAGCTAGAAACAGTGTTAAAGCTGATTTTTGAGTAGTTGCACTGGGAATTTGTAGAGGGCTATGGTTGAAAAAACTCCTAGAAGAATTACAAGTCAAAACTGAAGTTCAACAAGTATACTGTGATAACAAAGTTGCCATCAACATATCCTCAATCCTATTCAACATGATCGAACCAAACATGTTGAAATAGATATATATTTTATCAAAGAGAAAGTTGAGGATGAGATTACTTGCACGACATATATTCCCACACAATAGCATACAATAGATAACTTTACCAAATGACTTTCGTATCAAAGTTTCCAGAATTTTATAAACAAGTTGGATATAATTAACATCATGATCCGACTTGAAGAGGAGTGTGAAAATCCCGAATTATTAAGGATTTAAAATTCAAAAAGAGAATGAATCACTTAAGAGAATATGATTTGTAAATGATTATTTTAGATTTTTTTTATTTGTTTTGATTTCATTAATGTATTATATAAATGCAAGTGTACACAAAATATTTTTAATCTCATTCTCTCTAAGAAATTACAATAGTGAGAAAATAGACTATAAGATTGCACATCCTTAGCAAAAAGGCAATGCATTAAGATCATCTATAAGATAATTTGTAACTTCTTTTCAAAGGAGTTTTTTTTTTTTTTGAAAAATCTGTTCCTGCAAATAGATATTTGTGTCATTGATGCGTCTTGCTTTTCATGCCTTGTTTGCTAATCTTTTGATATTCTGTTGCTTTAGGACAGTGTCCCAGTTGATGGAATTGTCAGAGCTGGTAGAAGCAGCATTGACGAGTCAAATTTTACAGGGGAACCTTTACCGGTGACCAAGCTACCTGGGGTATGCATCTTTAGATATAAGCTGATCACCTTTTCTCGTCAAGGTTCTTATCACACATCGCAAGGGTGTTTTTTCTGTCTTGCATGTATATATCCACACACACATTATTGCTTATTTAACCCTTCAGTATGTCTAGAAGCTTGCACCTGTCATGATATTTAGTGGTTTTCATATCTGGACTAGAGCCAAGTTGCAGCTGGAAGTATTAATCTTAATGGAACTCTCACTGTTGAAGTGCAAAAACCTGGTGGCGAGACTGGAATTGTTAACATTGTTCGTCTGGTGGAAGAAGCACAAAGTAGGGAAGCACCTGTGCAACGCCTAGCCGACAAGGTCCTTCATTCTTTCTTTGTTTGGGCTTAAATAAGGTCTTGCGTTGCTTGTTCACATATTGTATTTTTGTAAATATTTATAATTATAAATATAAAATACAATATTATATTTCTTATAAAAAATATGTTAGCCCAGAAAGATGAATCATGTTTATATTATTATCCCTTTGCTTGAAGCTGGATGTGAATTCCTATTTTTAAGTAAAGAAAACTGATTTTTATTTTATCCATCATCTAATTTTGCTTTGCTTGAAGGAACTTATGCAAGATCAAAGTTTTCCTAGTTAGGAGGGTAGGGTGATGGTGGGTTATGTTTTATGGTTGTTTTGTTAGTTTGTCATCTTGATAAACTCATGGTCCTCATTTGAGGACCTATTTTTTCTAAGCTGGGTTGGGTAGTGTTGTGGAAAGGCAGTATTTACAGCTGTGCTTACAGTTGTAACAGTGTAACTACAACTGTAACAGTTTAGCCACAGTTGTAACAGTGTAACAATTTACTAGAAATCAGGAATTTGTTTTCATATTTTGTATTTGTTTGGCTATATATATATATATATATATAGCTATATATTTTCAGCTATTCCATCAATAAGAAATGAGAAGATATTCTCTCTATTTCCTTCATCTTTTTCCTATGTTTTCACATGCCTAGTATTCTGACCATGACAAAATACGAGATGGCCACCAACAAAAACATTTTAGACGTTACATCTAAAATCACAAACGACCAAGGGCTTACTAACAACAACCACAAAATTTCTGATTCAAGTAGCCATGGTGCTTTGGATGGTTCTATTCCACCTGTTACAGGGCACAAACTGAATAGGAAAAACTATATCCAATGGTCACATTTGGTGATGATGTTCGTGAATAGTTATGGAAAGGATGACTATCTTACTGGAGCAGTAACTCAACCAGCAAAGGAGGATCCAAAGTTCAAGAGATGGAATGCTGACGAGAGTATTGAAAGATTCAAAGTCGTGTTAGTAGCAAAAGGGATTATAGAGTCTTATGGAATTGATTATCGAGAAACTTTTGCACTTGTTGCAAAGTTCAATACAATTAGAGTTTTGTTATCTTTAACTGCTAGCTAAGATTGGTGTCTTCATCAAATGGACATAAAAATGCCTTCCTCAATGGTGACTTAGAAGTTGTGTATATGCAAATTCCCTCTACTCAAGCCAACATCACCTAAGTTTGCAAATTAAGAAAATCTCTATATGGGCTCAAGTAGTCTCATCGAGCTTGGTTTGATCGCTTTACCAAGGTTATGAAGAAGTTTGGTTACTCTCAATGTCAGACAGATCATACCTTGTTTATAAAACAATCTATTGAAGGAAAATTGGCCATTATTATTGTATGTATGAATGATATAATCGTGATAGGAGATCATGAGGAGTAAATCAGCCAATTCAAGAAGTTTCTTGCTTAAGAATTTGAAGTTAAAAACCTAGAAAATCTCAAATATTTTCTAGGAATGAAAATTGCTCAATCAAAGAAGGGAATTGTGGTCTTTCAACAAAAATATGTTAACCTTCTAAAGGAGATTGGTATGTTAGGTTGCAAACCTGTTGATACTCCTGTGTACTACACAACAAAATTGGAAACTGCAAAAGAAAGTGCTTTAGTTGATAAAGAGCAATATGAAAGACTTGTAGAAAAACTCATTTGTTGTGTTAGTCAATTTATGAATAATCCAACAGAGGAGCACTTGGAAGCTACGTATCAAATTCTAAGATACCTAAAAATGTCTTTAGGAAGAGGATTGTACTTTAGAAAGACTCAAAAAAGAGGTGTAGAAATGTTTTCTGACACTGACTGGGTAGAATCTTTAAGTGATAGAAGATCAACATCAGGATATTGCACACATGTATAGAGAAACTTGTTACATGGCAAAGCAAGAAACAATCAGTTGTAGTTAGGAGCAGTGCTAAAGTAGAATATAGAGCCACAGAGTGTGAACTACAAATTCCTTTAGAATAACCCATGAAGATGTTCTGTGACAATTTAGCAGTTATAAATATTGCAAATAATCCAGTTCATTATGATCGTACAAAACATGTAAAAGTTATAAATATTGCAAATAATTCAGTTCATTATGATCGTACAAAACATGTAAAAATCGATCGATATTTTATGAAAGAAAAGATGGAAGAAAAAATAATTTCATTAGTACATGTTTCAACTACTTTTCAAACAGTTAACATTCTCACCAAAATTCTTCTAAGAGCAAGTTTTGAAGATTTGAGGTCCAAGTTAGGTACGATTGATATCTATAACCCAGCTTGATAGGGAGTGTGAACATGTAGTATTTAAAGTTATAATAGCTATAACAGTGTAATAATATACTAGAAATTTGGGATTTATTTTCATATTTTATATTTGTTTGACTATATATATAGCTGTATATTTTCCATTTATAATAAATGAGAAAATATTCTTTCTATTTCCTTCTTCTTTTTCCTATTGGATTGGATATTGCATTTGTGATTTTCATCACAATTTGTTCTTATGGTTTTTTGTTGAGATGAACTCCTGATCCAAATTTTGTTATTTTGATATATTTCCTTTTTTTAGTAAAACATAGAAAAGAAAATTCATTAACCAAAAAGGTGATGTGCAAATGGAGTGGCGTCTATCTTATCAATATGCAAAAAGGCAAAATAAGAAGAATAAAAATGATAATGATATACAGTGATAGTGACCTACAGTAATAGAATAGAACCCCTCTATTTTATGCAATCATGTTGTTGACCTTCGCTTATCTTTATTTTGGCTTTGCAATTTTATTTCCTTTTTATTTGGTACCTAAAGCAAATTTCCGAAGTCTAAACATATGTATATGGACGTGTGCATCTATGTAGAGCTTTTGTACATGAGCAGCAGTTCTAGTGTAACTGAGTGTTCATCTTTTAATTTGAGTTGATTTTGCTAGGTGTCAGGACATTTTACATATGGAGTAATGGCTTTCTCAGCTGCTACGTTTTTGTTCTGGAGTCTATTTGCCACACGTGTTCTCCCAGCCGCTATATATCAAGGAAGTTCTGTTTCGCTGGCACTTCAGCTTTCTTGCTGTGTTCTGGTATGATATAAGTTTTTATTCTGAAGTCTATGCATTTAAGACTTTTTTGTTACCATGATATAAGCTGGTATACCTTGTTATTGTCAGAAATAAGTCAAAAATGCTTGTATGAAATGGTCGAATTGTTGGCCTTGTGATTTCTCTCAATTATATAAACTGTACAAAAGAATTCTATACACGGAAAAAAGCTACATATGTGTTAATATTATTCGTATACAATGTCAAATATTAAGCTAATTAAAATAACCATAAATCAAATAAACAAATATGTTAAGACTTTTTTGTTACTATGATATAAGTTGGTATACCTTGTTATTGTCGTAAATAAGTCAAAAATGTTTGTATGAAATGGTCAAATTGTTACCTTGTGATTTCTCTCTATTCAGAACATGGATAGAATAGAAGATTTTAACAAGAGAATATGTACTATATCAAGAAGATGACAATTTTTGCGTTCGATTACTCTATTTTGTTGGGGAGTAGGAGAACATGAACATTGATGGATAATACTTTTAGAAGTTAAGAATGCCTGAAACTCAGTAGAAAAATATTCACCACTAGAATATGTGCTAATGTGTTAATATTCGCAAAAAATTGATTTTTAACATACGTTAAAAACTCAGCGAAAGTACAAAAAACCTCAGACTTATATCAAAGAAAATAAATCCAAGTGAATCTGCTATGATCATCGATGAAAGTCAAATAGTATTTAATTTTTTATGTCAAGTAACGAAGGAAAGTCTCCACACATCATTATAGATAAAATCAAAGCAGTGAGAAGCTTTACTTGCATGCAAAGGAAATGGAAAAGTTTTGCTTTTACTAAGTTTACAAGAATCACACTCAAGAGAAAGAAAAACGTTCTTTATTACTAAGAAAGTCGAGTTCAATACATGAGATAAGATTTAAGTATTGGGATGACCTAAATGATGAGTTGATGATGCCACACTATACTCAAATCAGGAACATTATTACAAACAAAAGACTTAATAGAAGAAACTAGAAAAAGTATTGGAACATGTAAAAATAGTTGAAACAAGTGTCCCATTTTAGGTCTCTTTGCGATCGACTCCCCTGTTAACTGATCCTGCACAACACAACCATCATCGGAAAAATTAATAACACAATTGTTATCAACTAATTGACCAAGAGTAATGAGATTTGTGGAAAGTTGAGAAGCAAGAAACACATTATTAAATTAGAAGAGGCATTTCCAACAACAATGATTGGCAAAGAATTGTCATTGGCAATCTGAATGGTAGATTGGCCAGCATAGGACTGAACATGAGATAGAGTTGTGGACATATTAGTGTAGTAGAATTTTTACCTTGAAATCCCATCGCAGAGAATGCTGAAATTAGCATCTGTTGCACCATTTCAAGGGTGCAATAAGTTGCTGCATGAGGTGTAAGATTAGATGAAGCACTTGAGGAAGAGCCATGTGCTACAGAAGTCGCTACTAGAGGAACAACAACAGTCTGAAATGCTTGGGTCTGACGATTCTGAGGGCGGATATGACATGGATTGAGCAGAGCTATGAGCCTGCAAGTTGGTAACGATATATGGTTCCATCAAACCAAGAAGCCAAGACATGATTTGAGCATCAAGTACAACTCAAGAAGAAGAAGACACAACTTCCTTGGATTTTTCGGTGTCAGATGTTGGTGCAACAACCGTGCCATCAATATGGCCCTAAAGGTCTTTTCCCTTGAGGAAAAATTCAAACTGAAAAATCCAGGTAGAAATTTTTTTTCCTTGACACATTGGTGTAGCGTCCATTGCAAATAAATAAAACTCGAGACAAAGCAAAAAACATCCAAAAAATAAAGGAACTGAGAGGACCTTAAACAAAGATTATCAAAGGAAAGCACTTTAGTAGAAAATGCCTAAAAAATGTCAATGAAGATTTCCTTAGAAACAGAATATTGAAAAACGCAAAGCAGTGATGTCTGTTCTTGATACACCAGAACCAGAAGATGTAGAGATTTGCTGCTAAGACTTGGAAGATGTCGACACACGAAATCGAAAAGAGAAAATAATTCACGTTGGTGATACTGAAACCAAGAGAAAAGAAAAAAAATTCAACCTTGTTTTGATACCATATCAGAAATAAGTTAAAATGGTGTATAAAATGGCCGAATTGTTGGCCTTGTGATTTCTTTTTATTATGTAAACTGTACAAAGAATTTTATACATGAAAAATAGCTATGTATCTGTTAATATTATCTCCTATACAATCTGTCAAATATTAAGCTAAGTAAAATAACTATAAATCAAGGAAACAAATCTTGAAATAAATGGAAATAAATATCGACAGTAAAGCTGTTCGTTGACAGTTATAACATGCCATAAGGGTGGTAGCTAAAGTTGTTATCTCAAGGTGTTTCTCACTGGTAATTATGAAGAGTCTCAATGGTTGGATGCCTATTATTGTTATTTGATTGATCCATTATTATTATTATTATTTCTTAACAAGAAATAGCTAAAATCTTATAAACAATAGATACTCAGGTAAAGTACACTGTGGACAAGCAGTCGAGTAGAACTTTATATGCTTTTACTGGAGCTTTTCTAGTTCCGTGATCTACCCAAGACACATCTATTCTCATTTAACGTCCATGCCCCTTCAGTGTTGGTCCATGATTCATATGGTGGCCACAATCAAAATGCTGGGGGTGGGGGAGAAATCTGATGCAGAGTGAATAGACAATTACATAGATTGAATTAGTGACGAGCTAAAAACTTTGATTAATACCGATTAGCTTTCCAAAAATGACACCTTCAAAGTTCAATTTGGAACACTTAGATCCCAACCTTTAAGTAACGGTGGATCTAAATGACAATGTGACGAAAATCTGCAATTTGATAAAATTTCTAAGCCTTACCGGAGGCAAGTTATGTGAGGCCTTATGAGATTGCTATAAATGTCAGAAATCACATTTTTAAGGCGTTACGGATGTGTGATTTGGTCAAAAACAGTTTTTGGTGTTAAAACTATTTAATTTTTTGGGAAAGTTGAACACCTTGGTGTCCAATCTTTTGGTAATATTTTGAAAACTTATATTCAAATTAATACAACCTTTGCAATTATAAGGGCCTAAGTGTTAAAAATAATGAGGCCTGAAGTGTCCACTTTTGGAAACTAGAGCAATCTTACTTTGAGTTTTTATTTTGATTGTAAACAATAATTAATTAGTTTTAATAAATAAAAGATACAAATGGCTGTTTGTTTCAAGTTTTGAACGATGGATCAGAATTTATAACAGCTTTATTCTCTTTGCTTTTAGATGGACATTTTCTATTGATGGTCTAGATTTTAAGAATCATCTCAAAAGAAAAGGGGACTAAGAAACGAAAAATAGGTTCATTATATGTTTTTGGTATTTGTTATATAATTTTCTTGCAGCAGCTGTGAAGCTCTATTTAACTGATTGCAGGTTGTTGCTTGTCCATGTGCACTCGGTTTGGCCACACCTACTGCTATGCTGGTATTTTCATTTTAAATAGTGCTAGTTTTTATGACATTGGACAAAATTTCATTTACTTTTAAGATGTATTTAAAGTAAATGGAGACATGCATACTGATTAATTTTAGAAAGGAGGCATCATACTATGTCCTTTCAGTCTCGAGATCTAAGTACGTTTATCAATTTTGTTTTCTTTTATGGGGAAAAAGTTTTATTTAGCAATTCATCATTTTGATGGTCCACTTTGTTTTCTTTGTGGTATTGTGATTTTATTTGTTACCAATGAGTTTCATTTTATGAAATGTGAATTGACACTAGATGGTCCCCACAATACTAAGAACGATCCAAATTAAAATTTCAGAGTTTCTTTTGAATTCCTCTAAAATCTACCTTATACTCCTGTTCATTTTCTTTTTGAGAAAATGCATTTCATTATTCGTGTCATTGTTTACATCTGTAAATTCAGAATTCTTTCTTCTTATTATCATTTAAGGAGACTACCTATTTATATACACTCTTAGGTGACATACACCTAATACACCACTAAGACACCTAATACACAACTCACACCACTAAGACACCTAGTGTTAGACACCTAATACCCACACTCATAAATCATCTTTAACACTCCCCCTCAAGTTGTAGCATAGATATTAATCATGTCCAACTTGTTACAAAGATAATCAACCCGAACCCCACTTAAAGCTTTCGTGAAGATATCTCCTAGTTGTTCTCCAGTCTTCATATATCCTGTAGAAATCAACCCTTGCTGAATTTTCTCGCGAACAAAATTACAATCAATCTCAATGTGTTTAGTTCGCTCATGAAACACAGGGTTAGAAGCAATATGAAGAGCAACTTGGTTATCACACCACAATTTCGCTGGTACTGAAGTTTTAAGACCTACTTCATCCAAGAGCTTATATATCCATATTATCTCAGACGTAGATTGTGTCATAGCCCTATATTCTGACTTTGCACTCGATCGTAACACAACACTCTGCTTCTTACTTTTCCATGAGACCAAATTTCCTCCAATAAAAATACAATAGCCTGATATGGATCTTCTATCCACTTTGGAACCTGCCCAATCTGCATCTGAAAAACATTCAATATGAGTATGTCCATGATTTGCATACAAGATGCCACGTCCAGGTGCTCCTTTTAAGTAACACAAAATTTGCTCTAACGCTGCCCAATGATGAACTGTTGGAATTGACATAAATTGGCTAACAACACTGACTGAATATGCAATATCTGGACGAGTCACGGTAAGGTAATTCAGCTTTCCAACCACCCTTCGATATCTCTCAAAATCTTTAAAGGGTTCTCCATCTCCTGTAAGGTGGATGTTCGGAGTCATTGGAGCACTACAAGGTTTTGCTCCTAATTTTCCTGTCTCAGTTAATAAGTCCAGGACATATTTTCTTTGAGATAAAAATATACCTTTTTTACTCCTTGTGACTTCAACACCCAAGAAATACTTTAGCATCCCCAAATCCTTCGTGTGAAATTGAGTATGTAGGAAAGACTTAAGAGATGAAATTCCCGTAGTATCACTTCCAGTAATAACAATGTCATCTACATACACAACTAAAAGAATGATACCTGCTTCTGATTGTTTGTAGAACACAGAATGGTCAGACTTGTTTTTCATCATACCAAATGTTTCTATAGCTTGACTAAATTTTCCAAACCAAGCACGAGGACTCTGTTTCAAACCATACAAAGATTTGCGGAGACGAAAAACGTGCCTAGACTCCCCCCTGAGCAACAAAACCAGGAGGTTGTTCCATAAACACCTCCTCTTGAAGATCACCATGAAGAAAAGCATTCTTGATATCTAGTTGATGCAAAGGCCAATGGTGAGTAGCTGCCATAGAAATAAACAACCGAACAGATGTCAATTTAGCAACAGGAGAGAAAGTGTCAGAATATTCCACTCCATAGGTTTGAGCATATCCTTTAGCAACAAGACGGGCCTTTAATCGAGCAACTGATCCATCTGGATTGACCTTAACTGTGAACACCCATTTGCATCCGATAGCCCGTTTTCCTGAAAGTAAATCAACCAAGTCCCAAGTACCATTGTCATCCAACGCATTCATTTCCTCGATCATTGCATTATGCCAACCAGGATGAGATATGGCTTCATGAACAGTTTTAGGGATAGAAATAGAATCAAGAGAAGCAATAAAAGAGCAAGAGGAAGACGACAAGCAATTATACGAAACAAAAGAAGAAATAGGATAAGTACATTGACGTTTACCTTTGCGTAATGCAATAGGAAGATCATCGTTCAGGACAGGATCTGATGACGAAGGAGCAGGTGTAGGACATGAATTAGAAGCTCTATGTCTGGAGTAGACTTGAGTTATAGGAGACCTAACAGGAACTGGATCAGAGACAGACTCAGATGATGTGATAGAATAGACTAACAAATCGTCATCCTCCCCCTGACATGCAGGAGGAGGAGAAGAGGAAAAATAGGGTATGTCTTCCATGAAGGTAACATCAATGGAGACAAGATATTTGTTAAGACTAGGACAATAACATCTATAACCTTTTTGGAGACGAGAATAACCAAGGAAGATACACTTCAAAGACTTGGGATCTAATTTAGTAACATGTGGACGAACATCCCGAACAAAACAACTGCTACCAAATATCCTAGGGTCAATCGGAAATAGTGACTTATTAGGAAACAAAATTTTGTAAGGAATCTCACCATGAAGAACAGATGAGGGCATGCGATTAATAAGAAAACATGCGGTTGAAACTGCATCGGCCCAAAAAGGTTTAGAAACATTCATTTGAAATAATAAGGCACGTGCAGTTTCAAGAAGATGTCTGCTCTTACGTTTGGCCACTCCATTTTGAGATGGAGTATCAACACACGAAGTTTCATGAAGCATGCCATTTTGAACCATATAAGATTGAAACAAAGCTGATGTATATTCTTTGGCATTATCATTTCGTAAAGTACGAATTGAAACATTAAATTGAGTTTTAATCTCAACACAAAATGCACAAAAAATAGAAAACAATTCAGAACGACTCTTCAGTAAATATAACCAAGTTACACGAGAATAATCATCCACAAAAGTAACAAAATACTTAAATCCAGGTTTAGACAAAATAGGACAAGGACCCCAAACATCAGAATGAACTAATTCAAAAGGAACACTGGCACGTTTATTAACTCTTGGATTTGAACTAAGACGATGATGTTTTGCAAACTGACAAGACTCACAATCTAATGAAGACACCTTACTAAACTGAGGACAAAGTTTCTTCAGTAAAGGAAGAGATGGATGACCCAATCTACAATGTGCCTCGAAGGGAGAGGTTACACTAGAGCAAGCGACAGATTTCGGTATCGGTGTGTCAAGAATATAGGGGCCTCCAGACTCATGTCCTTTACCAATAGTCTTCTTCGTCATAAGATCCTGAAATAAGCAACGATCAAGAAAAAATAAGATACAACAGTTAAGATTGCGAGTAAGCTGACTTATAGATATCAAATTAAAGGATAAACTAGGTAAATGTAAGACAGATGACAAAGGAAGCAAAGGAGTGGGAGTAATTGTGCCAGACCCAAGAACACGAGATGGTGACCCATCGGCTAAGGTAACAGTAGAGGTAGAAGTGTGTGACTGAAGAGTAGAAAAGATACTAGAATTACCTGTCATATGATCTGTGACACCAGAATCAATAACCCATTTGGAAGATGAAGAAATGAGACACGCATTTGATTTACCTGAATCAGCAATAACAGTGACAGAGGGTGATGAAGACCTTAGTGATTCTTGATACTGTGAGAACTTGGTAAATTCATCTGTAGAGATAAGAACCAATTTTTCAGAAGTATTAGAAGTGGATGCAATATGAGCCGAGTGACCTTTCTGTTGTTTGTACTGAAGCTTTCGACATTCATGTTTCGTATGTCCTGGTTTGTGACAACAATAGTGACATACAATACCTCCGAGTTCCTGTGGTCGAGTTTCAAACCCGTGCGAGCCGCCTCCTTTATTTCTGTGCATATAAGTTGACCATCCATGCTCATAATTATTACTTCGGCTGACCAAAGCACCGTTTAATTGAGCAGGTGGAGGTGGAGTGCCTTCTGTACGAAGTACTCGACTAAACACCTCTTGTAAAGAGGAGATCTCAGAACCAGAAAGAACCTGGGCCTTAGCAGTCTCAAAAGTAGAGGGAAGACCGGCAAGAAAACTCATGACCGCCATTTGTTCCCGTTGACTTTGTTGAACCTTGACATCCGGGCTAAAAGGTATCAAACTATTTAGCTTCTCATAAGTCCTTTTAAATTCCATAAAATAATTTGTGAGTGACTGATCTTGTTTGTCTGCACGGTAAAATGCTTTGCATACCTCATATATGCGAGAAAGATTTCCCTTACCAGAATATAAGAAATCCAAATAATCCATCAATTCCTTAACGAATTCACAGTGATGGATCAAGTCAATTACATTGCTTTCAATAGAATTCCGAATTTGTAGAAATAAGCGAGCATCGTCTCTAAGCCATGTCTGCTTTGAATCATCTTTAGGAGGATCATTAGTCAAATGAATATCTTTTTCGATACTTCTCAAATAAATTCGAATAGTCTTGCTCTAAGCCAAATAATTTGAGCCATTGAGCTTATGGTCCGTGATTTTAGACATCACAGGCACCATATCCGTTACAACATTAGATTTCTTTTCAACCATAACTCTTACAAACGACAAGACAGCGAGCAAACGAACAAACAAAATCTAACAACAACAGCGACCAAACACGCAGCGAACAAGAACACAAAATTGGAAGAACGCAAACCTGAACAATCACAAGCGATGAGTGCCAAATCACCATAGATGATGCAGGGGGACGGCGGAGAGCGGCACAGGGTCTGCCGGAGAAGAATTGTGCACGGACGCGCTGTCACGCGCCGGCGCGTGGAATTGGACAGAAAGTCGCGGTGGCGCGTGTGGCCCACTCGCGGCTCGTCTGGTGACCAGACTTTGGGGTTTGGTCGGTCGGCGGCTGTTCTTCCCCTCTGTGCCGGCGGTGAGATGCGTGGAAATTTTGACCAGAAGTCGCGGTGGCGCGTGTGGCTCACTCGCGGCTCGTATGGTGGCCGGACGTCGGGGTTTGGCTGGCCTGCGGCTGTTCTTCCGCCCTGTGCCGGCGGTGAGAAAAAATGTGCACTCCAAAAGGGTGTTTCGAGTTGGAACTCAAAAATGCACCAAATCCTAATTTGTGTTTACCCAAAAATCTGCTCCCAATTTGAACAGGAATTTTTTTTTCTCAAATTTTGTAACCCAAATGCTCTGATACCATGTTATATAAACCCAAGGCCTAACTCAACCCAATAAGATCTCATTGAGTTAAGGGTTGCCCACATTTATAAACTACACTACAGCCGAACGCCTAGTCGATGTGGGACAATACAATCCTTCAACACCCCCCCTTACATCGGATAGGGGCAACGAAGGCCACAAACCACGATGAACTCAGGGCCTAGCTCTGATACCATGTAAATTCAGAATTCTTTCTTCTTATTATCATTTAAGGAGACTACCTATTTATATACACTCTTAGGTGACATACACCTAATACACCACTAAGACACCTAATACACAACTCACACCACTAAGACACCTAGTGTTAGACACCTAATACACACTCATAAATCATCTTTAACAACATCATATAAGCATTTCAGTAAATCTCTTTACGTTCTTAAATGATACATGGAACTGAGGTTATGATATGTTAGCTTGTGTACAATATCAACTTTTTTATCCATATATTCAATATTGCCTAGGTTGGAACTTCATTAGGTGCAACTAAAGGACTGCTCTTGCGGGGTGGAGATAATTTAGAGAAGTTTTCTATGGTGAACACTATTGTGTTTGACAAAACTGGGACTTTGACAATTGGCAGACCTGTTGTGAGAAAGGTTGTGACCTCCAGATCTACTAGCACTGAAAACTTAAGGTTGAGTTGTGATGGAAGTCTTTGTTAACAGATGTACTTGATGTTGTTCTTCTATTAACTGTTTCAATTTCTTTATAATCTCTTTCGTTTATTTAGTATGATCTGCTAATTTTTAATTTGGAATCTAAGAGAGAGTTTACCGTATTGTTAAAGACTGAAGTGCCATAATTTCCTTTCAGCAGACAAGAGTCATACCATACATGGTCAGAACTTGAGATTATAAAGTTCGCTGCGGGAGTAGAATCAAATACACTCCATCCCATTGGGAGAGCCATCGTGGAAGCTGCTCAGGCTATGAATTCCCCTTCTGTGAAGGTACCTCTAATAGTTCAATGAGACTGCTGTTTCAGTATAACATTGTCTATAATATCTTTTCAGATATGGAATGGCTGTATGATAAGAGGGGAAAAATACGTGAAACCTAAAGAGAAAAGGAGAGTAGTATCCGTCTATTATGGAAGTTTTCTATTTTCTTGTGTACTTTTCAGCTAGTATAAAGAGCTCTCCATCTATCCTTGGTTCTTAGTGCCCCCCTCTCCTCCCTATTTCTTTCTTGCTTAATGTTTCTCTGGTGCCCCCGTATCATGTGGAAGACCTACATATACTATTGGGCGGAAGAATGTTGCTTATTAGAGCATTGGACTTGAAATTCAAGTGTTGGTAGTGCTTTCTTGCTAATTACATTAAAACGATACTGTTTTTCAGACTTCGTCTTTTAACAGTAGCCATACAGGTGGCAAATGGGTCATTCATGGAAGAACCTGGATCTGGTGCTGTTGCAACAATTGACAACAAAACAGTTTCTGTTGGGACGTTGGAGTGGGTCCAAAGGTTATGCTCTGCTTTTCCTTTTTTCACGTTGCATGTCCAGTGGCTCTTAATTAAGTTTATGTAATATTGTTATGTTTTATTTTGGGAAGAATCTGGATTATTTTAATTATAACTAATTCTCATAATCCATATTTCCATCAAATACCGGTGTAAATGAATATGTTTTGTTCATTCGTAAGTTCAATTAAACAGATTTTAGTACGCTGTAATATTGAGGGATTTTTATGTAGTTTCTACCAGTATTAGCAATCTATAAATGTTTCAGGTGTTCTGTTTAGGGTCAAACTCTCACTGTCCATCTCTCTTATCTTCTCCCTCTTGTAGACAATGGGTAAAAAGGAGCACATACTCCTAATTGACTACTGTGAAAGTATTTATCTGATAAAACTGATTATTGAGGTGCTTCATTTTTGTAGGCATGGAGTTAATGAGAATCCTTTTCAAGAAGTGGAGGATACGACAAATCAGTCCGTTGTCTATGTTGGTGTTGAAAATACTCTTGCTGGACTTATCTATTTTGAGGATCAGATCAGAGAAGATGCTGGAGAAGTTATTGGATCTTTGTCTAAGCAAGGAATTAGCATATACATGCTATCTGGTGACAAGAAAAATGCAGCAGAGTATGTTGCATCTGTTATTGGTATCCCTAAAGATAAGGCAAGAAGCTTTTCATCTTGGTTTTTTACTCAACATCAAATCCATATTTGAGACCACTGGAATGAGCAATTCAATCCAATTTAACTCATTTAAAGTTGATCCAATGAGCTCATAAGCTGAAAAAGCCAAGCTTCCTTGAGCATATGAACTCAAATGAGCTAGCTTACGCATCTAATGAGTAGCTCGCGAGCTTATTTAACAAAATGTCATTACTAATAATAACATTTATATAATTATAATTGTTTAGACATATAGGTCGATCCTAAGCCCGATAACTAACAACCCGAGCCATTAGAGAGGATGTGCTTGTGCCCACAATCACACTCGTAAGAGAGACCCACCTACGCATGGGAGCTTTGATGTTAGAAGGTCGATCATCAACCCGAGCCATGGGGTACCTCAAGCTATAAATGTATTTTTTTACTTTAATGTCCCTCTGACACATTGCGATGTGTATACTTTATGCAATCGATACGTGTACATGTAATGTTCTATATATACATGAGCCTTATAAGAAATTCACACATTCCACAGCTTTTTGATTACTTTTTAGTTTCTCTCTCTGCAAATCGGATTAATCCCCAACATTTTGGCCCCCACTGTGGGGCTCAAATTCGAAGGTTGGGCTTTGACTTTTGACCTTATATTTTCAAGGATTCATCCCAAATTTTGAGATAAACTTAAGAGAACAAACACCTATTCCACTTACCCACCAAAATCACAATCATCATGGTAGGAAGACGAGCTGAGGGACGAATGAGACTAGTAAATAAGGAGGCAGTGGTAGCACGGGACAATATCTTGCCAACCTGTGATGAAGCTAGTAGAAACCAACCCCTAGCTCTTCAACTTCTTGAATTAAGAAGAGAACTCGAGGAGACCAAGCGAGAAAACAGGACACTACGATCACAGTCAGGTCTGGGAGCCTCTGAAGGTCAAACTACTAACTTGGTTGGTGGAAACAAACCAAATCGTGTTGTGCTCGAGCCTACCCAGGGCGAATACGAAGCTGAGGGTGACCCCTTTCTAGTTTGGTAAGACTTAATAACGAGCAGTGATTGTAAGAAAGAAAAAGCTAAGAAGCACGATTTCAGGCATTGAAAGAAGCTAACAGAAAGTAAGACTAGGCCTGAAAAGGGCCAATGAAAGGCAAGAAAAGGATAAGGTACCCTATGATGTGGATAGGGACTGCGAACAACTGTGCCTCATACAGGGCAAGAGAGACGCCATGATGTGTAAGCTGTTCGTTGCCACCCTCTATGATAGCACCCAGAAGTTATTCAATAGCTTGACACCTCGTACCATAACCTCTTTCTCACAATTTTTCAGGTTGTTTCACTAATTATGTCTGCAACAAGCCACTGAAAAAGGAGTTGCACCACCACTTCTCAATCATCCAGGGAAGGGGCGAGTCTACCAAAGAATATATGAGAAGGTTCATAAAAGAAAAGCTACAGATCTCGGATTGCCCGAGCTCTATTGCAATAGAGGCTTTTAGGCGGGGTCTCCTAAAGGATTTTAGCTTGCTCGCAAAACTAACCAAGACGGTCCCTCAAACTTTGGAGGAAGCTTATGGAGAGGTTAGGAAATTCGTCAATCTCGAAAGAGAACTAGGTTTGGTTAAAAGCGACTAGGCAACTATGGAAGTTGCACCGATAAAGGAAAAAAGAAGGATAAGTCCTTACAGAGCAAACCAAGACAACATGATCAACAAAAACAAGCGTTTCACACTAAATAACAGGGTGAGTAGCCAATGGTCCGGAAACCCTGGGGAAGGCCACTGTCTCCTTTTAGGGGTCCACCGTTAAGAGTGAGTTTGATTTGGGCAGTATTAAGAATGGAGGAGTCAAATGTCAGATGACCCTCAAAAATGAAAGTTCTCCTTAGGGACACATCACAAGGATGTGGGCTATGAGACAAGAGATTGCAAACAACTCAAAAAAGAAATAAAAGATCTATTGGCCAGAGGATATTTAAAAGACCTCGTAGGAAGCACTAGCGGAGGAGAAGGGTGACAAATTGGACATGAAACATTGAAGCCACCCACTTTGTCAAGTTGCGGGAGAAACCCGCACAATGAGCCCAACATTAGGACTATCCATACCATACACGAAGGGCCCAGGCTCAATGGGACCTCCAGTAACTTGCATAAGAGGTACTTTAGAAACTTGCACCACTCTTCGCCTGTATACAGCCTGGAAAAAGTGAGGTCCCTTGTGGAGATCACCTTCACTGAGAAGGATGAGACCTCGTTTCATCACGAAAACCCCTTGGTGATCACTTTAAGAATAGGGTCTTGCGATGTTTATCGGATCGTGGTTGACACTGGGAGCTCAGTGGATCTTTTTTTTCTGTCTACAACAAGGGCCCTAGGCGTAAAAGAGGTTGACGTCGTAAGGAGAAAGCTACCCCTGGTGGGATTCAATAGTAGCACCACCTATGCAATTGGGACTACGGTGCTACCTGTTATGGCCAAAGGATCAATAGTGATGACCAATTTCGTGGTAATTGATGTCCTGTCTCACTACAACACCATTTTGGGTAGGCCATAGATACACAAGATAAAGGTAGTCCTATCCATCTTCCACCAGGTTATCGAATTCTCGATTGAGGAGGGTACAAAGGAGATAAGGGGAAACCAAGAAAAGGCCAAGAGTTGTTACAATGCTACCATGAAGGAGGTCACTATCAAATAGCAACCACAACAGGGCCTCTTTCAAAGGAGGCCAGGAGGTAAATGTTTAGCATAGTCTATCAATTCAAATGGGGTACAAGACCTACCAATAGGAGACAAGGGGGGGAATCACCCTTTAAAGCTATGTGTGGATTTGACAACAGAGATGGAGGAGCAACTATCTCAATTCTTAAAAGCGAACTTCGACGTCTTTGCATGGACCCTTGCAGACATGCTTGAGATTGACCCAAAGATCATAACCCACATGTTAAATGTCGATCCAAAGATTAGACTCATCCAACAAAAAAAGAGGAAGTTTCCTAGGAAAAAGAATGAGGTGATTAAAAGTCGAGTTACCACCCTTAGGGAGAGGGAGATTATAAGGGAAGAAGCTTAGAACAGATAAAATCACCTTACATATGGACTTGCGACTGGTGGTCAACCAGTATTTAGGGGCGTTCGAGGCTAAGGATAGCAAGATGAGAAAATATCTAGAGAGGCTACGAAAGGAGTGCTCAAAATTTTCTAAACTTCAAGATCAAGCAAATAACCAGGAATGAGAATAGTCATGTCGATGCTTTGGCTACACTAGCCTTCGTGTGAGAAGCCAACCATACTTGTGTGGTGTCAATAACGATCCTGGCGGAAGCCAATTTGAAGGAAGCTGAAAAAATAGTTCAGAGCATAGATGCTCCTACCAACCTATGGTTTACCCCGATTTTTGACTTCCTAAAAGAGGAGACCTACCCTAGAATTGCTAACTTGCAAAGGAAATCAAGGCCAAGGTGGGACAATACTTGATTGAAGATGATAAATTATACAAAAGGATCGCACTCGGACCCAAGCTCTTGTGGATAGCCAGGGAAGGATCTAATAGAATAATGTTTGAGGCCCATGAAGGAGAGTGTGACTCTCATTTAGGTGGAAGGAGGTTATCCCAACGAATTATGAGGTAGGGGTACTACTAGCCCATTATGCTAGTAGATTGCACAAGGTATACCCAAGAGTGCAATAAGTGTCAAAGATTTACCCCATTGTCACACACACCTCCAACCACCATGACAAGGGTAGTTAGCCCCTGACCCTTCTACAATTGGGAGCTTGATATAGTAGGACCTCTACCCTAAGTAAGGGGCCAAAAGAAGTTTTTATTAGTGATCACTGATTGTTTTTCCAAGTGTATTGAGGAGATAGGTTAAGGAGTTGCCTGTGGGCTATTAGGACTAGTCTCCAAGGGAGCACTAACGATACACTTTTCTCACTAGTATATGAGACTGAGGCTATGATACCAATTGAGATTACAGTGCCTACTGTGAGATCAACCCTAACAGAGGAGCAGAACGTCGCAAGTAGAGCAATTGAACTGACCCTCACAGAAGAAAAAAAGGATGAGGCCTTGAGGAGGATAATTGAGAAAAAAGAGGAAAGTATCAGATTATTTCAACAAGGTTGTGTGTTTCAAAAATTTTGCCATAGGCGATTGGGTTTTCCCTAGCAAGAAGGAATGGATGGTTGGCAAGTTGAGTGCAAATTGGGAAGGCCCGTATCAAATAGTCAAGATGACGCTAGAAAGAGTCTACTTGTTGAGAAGCATTGAAGGAGCTAAGGATGGCACGAGTTGGAATGCCCGACACTTGAAAAAATACCACTTCTAATGTACCTTAATTTACTAGTTTTAGGTATTATCCCCATCCTTGTATATATATATATATGAAGTGATTTCTTTCAAGAAATGACTTTTTCCCAATATTGCATGTCACGAGTTGATCACCTTGATCACAAACTAGGTAGAGTGCTCTGACACCGAAGACAGAGTTGATCATCTTGGTCACAAACTAGGTAAAGTGCTTTGACACTGAAGTGAAAGTTGATCACCTAAGTCATAGACCAAGTAGAACACTCTCTCCTAATATTGCATGTCACAAGTTGATCACCTTTGTCGTAGACCAGGTAGAATCCTCTAACACTAGAGAGAGTTGATCACCTCGGTTGCAGAGTAGGTAGAACACTCTGACACTAGAGAGAGTTGATTACCTCGGTCACAGACCAGGTAAAACGCTCCGTCACCAAAGAGAGAGCTGATCACCTTGGTTAGAGACCAAGTAGAGTGCTCTAACATCGAAGCAATAGTTGATCACTTTGGTGACAGACCAAGTAGAGTGCTCTTCCTAGGCATGGACCAAACAAACTACGCTTCATCAGTCACCCAGATCAGAGCCATTGGTTTATTGCATTGGCCAAACCATACAAGTTTTTCCTTTCAAAGAAAATACATCTAGAAAAATACATTGCTCTGGCATCATAGGTGCATTCTATTACAGATAATTTTATTGTTTGAAGCTTACAATGCTTTTAAAATTTATTAATTCATAGCTTGGCCTCCCAAAGAGTTAAAAGTATGCTTAGACACGATCGGTGTCTGGGTCATCTGCAACAACTCGGCATGAATCTTGATAATTTTCTTGTGAACATTGGCCATTGTTTCGGTGGGGGTCAAACTTGACGTGAGCACAGAACGTTTCAATTCCTCAGCAACATTCATCACTTTGAAGAAGACCCCTCAGGCTGCTTCATGTAAAAGGTTTCCCAAAGGGACTCCCTGTAAACAAGGGCGATCATTTTAGTCATGGTTATTCTCTCGAACTCGAGTTTTGGATAGCTGCTCTTTGCAAAAGGTGAGCTCATACTTGGTCTTTTCATAAAGGGAGAGCTTATCCTCAAGTCTTGATAGCTTGATTTTTAATTTTATTGCCTCGGTCTTGAGCTTATCATTCTCCAATTTTAAAGTTCCAACTAAATGTCTATTTGCTCGGTCAGAATCCATAAGGTTCAAACAAGAAAGATGGAGAAAGAGTTGGCAATTGCTGCAAACAAAAGAGAATGTCTGAATTTTACAAGTGTCCCTAACTCCCTTTTATACGGGATGATATTAAGGAAAGTTTAATGACACGTCCCAAAAGTAGAAAGGTATGTCAACATCATAAATAAATACTATAAATGATATAAAAAACAATTATACACGCAATATAGGTTGTTCTCAAAGCCAACTGATTCTTATTGATAATAGAAGGTTACAAGGGTGAGCCCACAACCACACAATTAGGAATGGCGTTGGACTTAAGGAAAACTTGTGGGCTAGGAGACACAACATGTGGAAGAGACATATAGGGTTTTGGGTCTACCTGATTAGGAGGTTCAAGCCAATGTCAATATCAAAGGTCCCTAGTCCTACCTTCTCCATTAGCTACCTCGGGCTCGTCACCACTCTCACCAGAGGCTGATCCCTATTCCTCTCCCATATCTTGGGTTTGAGTGGGCGAGTACTGGGGAATGATCGGGATATCCAAATCCGATAGTGGTACTCCACTAGGTCCCTCTTCTTGGCCTCTTTCTTGAAGGAGTCCATGGCCAGCTCATATCCTATCTCAACACTCGAGGAGAGCTATTCGGTTATTGCATCAAGCTTACATTGCCTTTTCCTTTATTTCGGCTAGCCTGTGACTATAGGCTTCTATCTCTGCCTCGGTCTTTCTCTAGGCTTCATGAGCTCCACAACGCACCTCGAGTTATCATTCAACTCGTCTTTGGTCTTGGATAGCTTATCCTTATCGATGGCCTCTCCCTCCCACTTGTTAGCCTTCGCCAATAGCATCGCGTATTTGGCTCGAATTGAAGCATGACTTTCTCTTTCCAACGTGAGCTCATGCTTTAAACTTTCTACACCTCGAGCCCTACTCAATCTATGAAGAAGTTGCAACTGAAAACAAGCCAAATGATGCGAGGTAAAAAAAGAGAAAGGTTGGACTGACACACCTGTTATAAAAGGTGATTGATCACGACTTCAGAGCTCCCATCCTCGCATATGGCATCAAATTGTTTCTTGTGTGCCATGAAGAAGAGGTAGTACACGTAGTGGTCCAACTTTTTTGGTGTCATGACCCTGTACAAAGCCACTCCCTCAACGTCTGTGGTGAGGTTGTTAATGACACCCTTCCCCTTCCTCAAATCCCTCATAGTGGAAACAGGCGCTTATGGGCTCGAACTATGGGGTGACGAGGTATGTCGACCTGAGGAAGTTGGTGAGGGCTCGACGACATTCAAAGGCATCGGCTTGAGCGCGGGCTCATCAATGGTTACCTTCCTTTTCATTTTAGATGAGGTTGGGAGGACCTCTTGCCTAGAGGACTTGCTCCTTTTCTTCCCCTTTGAAGAGTCCGTCCCTTATGAGAGAGGTGTAGCTTTTTGGAAGCTCGCACCCTAAGTAGCAACCTTACTCTTAAATTGTGCCAACAGATCATCAGAATTGAACTTCATGATATCTGCAAAGACAAGGGCGAGGAGGTGTTAGTTTTAAAAGGGTCGGGCAAAACAAATGTGTATTAAGTCTCAGGGCTAGTTCACCAATGTCAGAGACCACTTTGAATCGTCCCCCATAGTATGTGGGAGGGGTCTGGCACTTAAAGGATGATCAAGGTTTACAGATTATCGGAGCCCTGCCTTATCAATCTACATGCAACAAAATGCGAGGTGTTTAATAAATGCCTCCACAGAGTCTTCTTGGACAGATAGTTCTGGATATCATCTAATCGTTGTTTTGTATCATGGGTCAAGGTTGTGATATAGAAGCCTATATTACTTATCACGACCTTGGTGTCAGCCCAGTTGCTCCTTATCAGCCTGGCATCACTGTCTAGAATCTCCTATCGACCAGAGATAGAAGAAATACTCCTTCCAATTCTTCTCGTTTTTAGGGAGCTCTCTACATATCAATGTAAGGAACAGAAGGTACCTCCACCCATTAGGCATCAACTGGCTTGGCGTAAGCTGAATCCTAAGCAAAAAGTTCCTTATAAAGGGGTATAGAGAAAATCTTACCCTCAACCATGAGACCTTCTCGTGGAAGATTGGCCATCCAGCTGGAGAGAAGTCATTGTCACGAGCTCCCCCGACCAGGGAATCATTATCCAAATCGAGGAGGGAATGTCGTATATCCTCCATATTCTCTCCTCGTCTTGAGGTTACAGCCCATTGGTCTTAACCTTGGCCGCCCAACTTTTCGTATGGCCTGTGGGTTCACTAGTCCCTTTATTCCTCGCCATCTTCCTCCATGACCTCGGGATTGATATTCGAATTTGAGGCATGTTCAACCTAATTATAGGTACGACTTAGGGGTGAGAGGTGGAGGTAGAAGGTTGAGGCTAGGATAGCTCCCATTCACTCGAAGTGCTTGTCTTATTGAAGGACCTTGTGTCGTCACTTTCTGGCTGGCCCGAGAAAGTGTGATATTTGGGCTCTCCCATGAGGCCAAGCCTGAGGTGCTTTCTTTATGCATGGTCTCTATCTACAAAATATCATGAAACATAAAAAAAAGTAAGGCACCAAAAGTAGTAATTTTTTAGGGTCAAGTTTGAAATAAAAGGGTAATGATTCTTTAAACCTACCTGAAAAGGAAGTATAAAACTGTTACTTGAGAAGTTTTTTCCTAAAACCCGAGCAAGTTAGGTGCCGAGTTGATTTCTTACCACCAAACTGAAAATTTAAATGGCTCGAATTGAGATGATTGAGCGTTTTCTTTTGTGAATTTTTGTCTAATATGTTGGAAATGATGAAATGAGGAAAGGCCCTAGCTCTTATTTATATAGAGGTAGATGTTTTCTCTCTCCAATCAATTGAAAAACATTTATTAGGGCGAGTCAAACATTTCAAATTTGTTGCCCCGGTTGCTACTCTTCCACCTTTGTTGAAGAACCGAACTGAAAAAGTATGGGGACTAGATGTTTGGACATATAGACCGATCCTCAGCCCAATAACTAACAATCCGAGCCATTAGAGAAGATGTACTCGTGTCCATAATCACACTCGTAGGAGAGACCCACCTACGCATGGGAGCTTTAGTGTTGGAAGGTCTATCACCAACTCTAGCCATGGGATACCTCAAGCTATAAATGTATTTTTTTATTTTAATACCCTTCTGACACACTACGATGTGTATACTTTATGTAATCGACATATATATATGTAATGCTTTATATATACATGGGTCTCATAAGAAATCCACACATTAACAAAATTCTGATTTTTTTCTAGTTTCTCTCTTTGCAAATTAGATCAATCCCCAACAATAATAATATCATTATAGAATATAGCAATTAAAATATATTCTTTTTTTCCTTGTTCTATGAAGATATAATAAAAAGTTAATATTTACTAACATTTTTTATTATAAAATGAAAATAAATATTTTTTAATTTTATTTTTTTATAAGAATAAATGAACTAACTCATAAACTGCTTAATCCAAATCGTTTAAAACTTAACTAAGTTGAGTTAAACTTGGCTCACATAAATTTCAATGAGTTGAGTATAACTCACCTAAGGTGAGCTGAATCTAAGCGAGCTGAGATAACTTAACTCATTTGAAACATCTAGTTGACACTTTGAGTTCCAATTCCGGACTATGGCACTAAATATTTTTGAGGTATCTGTTGGGCGTACTGCATTGCTTTATCTGTCTAATTTAATGGAATGCTTATCCCCTGATCTGTCTGATTACCAACTGTTTTCTCTTTTGTATAAAAAGTGCAGGTTTTATCTGGTGTCAAACCCGGGGAAAAGAAGGATTTCATAAACAAACTTCAGAAGGATAAGAACATTGTAGCCATGGTAGGTGACGGAATTAATGATGCTGCTGCATTAGCATCAGCAAACATAGGAATTGCCATGGGTGGCGGTGTTGGAGCTGCTAGTGAAGTGTCTTCAATTGTTCTGATGGGCAACAGGCTTGTACAGGTAAATTATATTGGTGATATTAATTATGTTGGTACACTTAATGCAAAGTTACTCATGAAAAGATCCTAAAGTCGATGGCATATTAGTACTTGTCCAGTTTTCATCTTATAAGAAAGTTGCGTCATGAAGATTCTGGAATGCTTGTGGTTGCAAACTTGCACTTGACTTTTGTGAACTCATTTCAGTTGCTCGATGCTTGGGAATTGAGCAAGCTAACAATGAAGACAGTGAAGCAAAATCTTTGGTGGGCTTTTGCGTACAATATTGTAAGTATATTTATTCGGTATGATGGTTTCTTTTTTCTGTTTTTTTCTTCCTCTTTTGAAAATGAAAATTCCAACCTTCAAGCTCCATGAACTTTACACCTTATCTAGTAGATGAAAAGAGTAAGGATGAAAAAAGTGAAATAGAGAAAGAAAAACGCTAAATTTTGATTTCTGCATGTGAGCTTTTGTGCTTATTTGCTTGTCTAGCAGATAAAACTCTCTTCCTCTTCCCAGTCATAGGTTTCGAACCAGGTAGCTTTTGATCTAAAAAAACACATGGAGAAAAGTAGGGTCTTGGATACACTAATCTTAACACTCCCCTTCTACCTACATTGTAACATGCATATTCCAAATGCTATGAACTTTTATTGCAACCTAAACAGGCAATAAAAAGAAAAACGAATATTGGGAGTTGGTCACGCATTCCTCCACCAAAATAAAAATCCTCGTTTATACTTAGTGGAACATTTGAATTACGTGCTGTGTTGTTGTCTTAAATGTTATACAGCTATTATTAAGATGCGTAGTTCTCTTAATCTACCCTCCTTTTTTCCCGAGACATGCATGCACTGCTTGATTTTTGACTTCATCGTCACTTACTACTGCCTTTTTTTCTTCAGGTTGGACTTCCAATTGCTGCCGGAATGTTGCTTCCAGTAACCGGGACAATGCTTACTCCATCTATTGCTGGGGCTCTCATGGCTTTGAGTTCCATTGGGGTGACAGCAAATTCATTGCTGCTGAGGCACAGATTTTCCTCGAGGCGAAAGCAAGTATATGGATCTTCTTCCACAGTTACTGAAACTTATACTAGTTTTGATGGTGCTTTGGACGGAAAGAAAAAGTAAAGAGCCATTATTCAGAAGATAAACTAAAACACTAGGAGCAGGAAAATGGAAAATGGAAAAATAAGAGAGCGAGCTTGAAAAAAGGTGTGCATGACAAGAGTACCAATACTTTTCCCCCACAACCAATGTTAACAGAGAGCAGTGGATAATAACTGAGTGGTCTCAGAAAATTTCTGTATTCACTGGCAAGTGCTAAATGAGAGCAGTGTCTAGCGAGAAAGAAAAATCTTTAGGTATCAACGAACTGTACCTTTATTTTCTTTGCAACATTGCTGGTGAGAGAAAAAAAAGATTAGTATTTATTTTGAGATGTATTCAAATTTATCATTCCTGAAGGAATGAAATAATGAAAACATCACATTTTGATTTTGAATCTTGTCTTTTAAAGACACGATTTGAAGTAGAATGTCTTTGATGAAAAAAAATTCGTGCTGCATATTGAAATAGAGCATAATAACATTGTTTTTTTATAATAATTATACTACTCACACCCTTTATAATTGGGACTTGAATCTAAGACTTTCTACATGCTCGAATGGGGTACATGCTGTAAAATTACACGATCGTTGGCAACATTGTTCAAAAGCTGATAGCAACTCGCATAAGCTGTTTTATACAAATTTTTTATTTTCATGTGAAAGGCCATGAAACTTATGGCAGGCCAATAATAGTTGGGTTAAACTAATCTACCCTACTAGCTTGGGTACTACTTGCCAGATCACAATTCTTTTGAATTAGAAGCATTTGAAACTCACTGGTTTTCTCTGTGAACCCAACATCTTCCAATGCTTTCAAAAGTCTTCTACAGACACAGACATCAATACCTGTAGCAGTTGATTGCCTCCATTCGTCAACTACTACTTCTACTTCCTTCATATGCCCAAGCATCAAATATGAAGAAAGAATACAAACATAGTTTCTACTTGTCATCTTTGTTAGGGTCCTTTTCAAAGAACTCCATATTTGGTCCACTCTATCTTTGCTTCCTATACCAGCATGTAGAATTATAAGGAAGTCATACATTATCCATTCTCTTTGCGTGACACCTTTCTCTGTTTCAACAACAGCATTGGACTCTGCATTCGAAAGCCAGCCCGTAGTGACATATATTTTAGCAAGGTTTATGTATCTCATCCATCCGTCGTCATTACAGCCATTATCAGATCTCATTTCATCTAAAATATGTTCAACTTCATTCATGTTCAGAGTTGCAGCACACGAACTTATCCATAGGTTATAAGTAAAGATATCTGGTGCCACCTTTTTTCGTTTCAGTTCTTCAATAACTAAAGACACTTTCTCCACCTGTCCAACTGACATGTACATGGTCATCATCTCATTGTACATGAGGACGCTGAAGGATAGGTTTGAATCCTTTATATTCTCATAAAGGTGTTCAGCCTTTTCAACCAACTTTGCCCCAGCATAAGAGTGAAGGAGAGCGGTGCAGGTTTCACTAGTTTTTGCAGAGACAGGCAAACCTTCAAAGTACCTTTCAGCAGCATCAATACCAAACACTTTGGTCATCAAGTCGATGCGGATTGCATAATCAGAATCTGATAGTTCAAACTCTTCACGAGTGACCATCCACTCTGATATCTGCAAACTCATATGGAACATAAAACAGCATCTACTACTATTAAGCAAATACGGGCACAACCATGCAACAAAAGAGAGAGCAAGTTGCCCATTAAGACTCACACAAATTGCAACGAACTTGGTTTAAAACAATGATGTTTCATTGATTTAGAAATAATTGCATAACAATATAGCCATCAGATCAAATTCTGAGATTTGGAGAAAAGCAGCTTAATTTTATACACTTTTAGGTGACCTCATAACACATGATGAATCTTTTAAGAGTAATATGTGTTTTGAACTATGGAAATTTATTGTTTCTTTATGCGTAGGAGCAATCAAATCTTACAATAAACATATGTTAAGTCCAACTCTACTCTTCTTAACTTAAATAGACATCAAGCCTAAAAAAGAAAAAAGAAAAAGGAAAGATGCACTGTCGAATTAATCTAGTAACTTTGCTAAGTTGTACAATTTAATTAACTAACTTTTAGGTATTTCTACCAAGTTTGGAAAGCAAAACACCCATTTTTGAAACCTAACGTACCTCTACTGCTGTATCACAAGTAGTACACATAGATCCTTTTGAAATATGAGACAGCAGATATCCATTAGTTTTGAAAATACACCAGAGATTTTTAATGACTTCTAATATTATACTTTTCAAAACATACTTCTGGTATACTATCAAAAATACACCAGAGATTTTTGAAGATTTCTATTATTATACTTTTCAATATATACTTCTGGTATACTATCAAAAAGCTAAGCTACTAGACTTCTACGGTATTAGGCAAAAAAAAAAAAAAAACGAACATTAGGGAGAATAAAGAGAAATCGAACCTCAAGAGCGTGTTTGAAACGCTGAGACTTCCTAAGTTCCTTAGAAATCTGACGAAGCTCGGATAAAGTAACTTGGTTGCCTTCGGTTACCCATTTCTGAAGTATGTTGGTGGCGCTTCGCTTTGGCAGCCTAAGCCTGAAAATTCGGCTTTTGAGGTCATCATTTTCTTGATGATCTTCGAGAAAATCAGTGTTTAAAGCACCTGATGAAAACAATCTGGACAGATTTCTTCTTCTGCTGAATAGAAGGATCGATTCGAAATTGTTGCTCAAAAGATTCCTACGTTATGTATTAATATCAATACCAATGATGAATTAGCAGAAGAAAAAAACGAGAGGAAAGAATTCAAATATATATATATCAATACCAAATTACGTAAAACTGTACATCAAATATTTTCTTAGCTACCAAACAAAAGTGGAAGAGAAACAAGATTGAGACTAAATCGCCACTCATACGTACCGTTTGAGAGTGTGGAAGATGGAGCGAGAAGCCATCGCGAATCTAGTGTGCGGTGTGACTAATTGCCTATAGCCTCATCTCATTCGCTTCGTCTAATTACAATTTTAAAAATGCCTTATTTCTTTTCCTTTTCTAATTACAATACTATCCTAACATTTGTTATTTGATGTGTATGCATTTATTTATGAATAATTTTATAATTAATACAAAATCTTATTTTCTTAATTCAAAGTATTATTAATAAAATTAATTTTTATTTATGAATAATTTTATAATTAATTTAACATCTTATTTTCTTAATTCAAAGTATTATAAAAAAGTTAAGATTGTAACATATAATGTGACATAACGAGGACATAAAGCATTCATCCTAATTTAAATCAATTTAAAATTAACACTTTGTATTTTACGTAAAGCTATTACTCAATAGCAAATTAACCGTATATAAGAAAAATAAATAACATTCTCTGTACTATAAGTTATGATATAATAACTATTAACATTATAAATAATTATTAATTAAAATAATAATAAAAAATTAAACTTATAATTAATTCACATCAATTATATTAATACTAAAACTTGTGATAAATGATTTTTTTCGAAATAAAAGAGATCTTATTGTACGTTTGTTTGAGTAGGAAACGTAACTCAGATTCTTGAAAGAGATGCATGTTATTCCACAGTAACACTTATCTCTCTCATTTTAGATCAAACATTAAGATCACATCCAAAGTATCATTCAATCTTTTAAAAAAACAAAGCATATCCAACTTAACTGTGGACCAAATCTTACAGGAACTTTAGCTCCAGCCCTAGCTTTTTGCCAAGAGATCACGGCTACTGTCCAAACAAAATGATAATTTTAATCGATGAACTTTCTAGAAAGCAAGCAAAATTCATATAGAATTGATTTTTTTTCGGTAAAACCCTTAAAAAAATTCCTCACCATACCCATTTTAAATCACAATTCGAAGGCCAACCAAGTTCCAGTTATCCAAAAATGTATATTGAAGTTGTAAATACCTTACCTAAATCTACACTATTTTAGCTAAAACCATAAAGATAAAATTATCCCATTGCTATCAACACTTCTAACATATAGAAAAAACTCTTATAAATTCAATAAGTTTAAGAAGTTAGTTAATTTACAAAAGCTTTCATATTATTGCAGAAGCACCATCTGAGCATGATTTGCCTACGAGTCTGTCGCTTTGTTGCGGTTCCAAGTACTCCTTGTATCCCATTTCAATATATGGTGGCCCTAGAAGCTGCTTTCATCTATCAACTCTGGTAATGGTCTAACCACTGTATCCAAAGATGGTCCATATGCCATAGCTATTGATATCCTTGTGGCTCTGTTGTTCACAATGGCTCGATGTATCATACTCTTGTATTTACCATTGCTCGGGATCTTGAACAAAAGCCACACATTCTCAAATTAGTACAAAACAAAGAAACTTTTCTTCTGTTTTGTATAATCAATAGCTCTAAGATCGAAAACAATGACAAGCAATAATGTAAAGTTGATAGATACAACCATGAACTATTTAGGATTATTGATTAATTTAGTCCCTGAGTTCATTCATTTGCTCCGATTTGGTCCATACCCTTCTACTTTAATAATTGGCATGATGAGACAAATTTTAACCACTTTCAACCAATTCTGGTTCGGAGTAAATTGATCAAATTAAAAGGTTTTGGATTAGATTGTTCAGAATTTACAAAAGACTAGATGGGCGTTCAGGATTAAATTGGTTGTGTGAAAACCCAACAAGTCAATGAACCTCCCATAAATGCTACGGGGTTCTAATTCAAACTACCAATTTTATTAGGAAGAATAATCGAAGCATTTATATCCCCATTTAGATTGTCGTATACTTTCTACCCAAGACTCTTGTTTGCCTTTATCCATTACTGTAAATGTAAAAGTGAAAGGACCAAAAAGATATTTCAGCATATTTAGAGGTAACAATAAAGTAATAGACAAATTAATCAAGATAAAGACCAAGTGAGTTGTAAATCAGACATATATGGCTTATTAGTTACCTCAATATGATCACCAATATTGACAAGAAAAGCATTGGGCATTGGATTCACATTGACCCATTTGCCTTTATGTTTTACTTGTAGGCCACCCATTTCATTCTGCAACAGAATGGTCAAGAGGCCATGATCAGAATGAGGAGGCATACCCATTGCAAATTCAGGTTCGGGGCAAGGTGGATAGAAATTTGCAGCTAAAATTTGTAACCCATTATCCCAATTAACAACTCTGTGTATATGATTTGCCTCCAATCCCAAACTCTCTGATATTCCCTTTATTAATTCTCTTGCTACTTCTCGTTCTTTTGCTGTATTCCAATGAGATTTCACTGTATTCAACACGTTATTCAATGAAAGTGGGCCTCCTGGCTGGTATCAGAATGTTTACTTTTCCATATTGTCCATCTCATCACTCTCTCTCAAAACGATTTTACGACATAATAAAGCTACATAAAAGTTACACAATGAATGAATATGTTCCTTGGATCACTTATTCAGGCATAAATCATTCAATGAGTTCTTATGCATGCTACTTATTTAAAACAAAAACTCATAAGAAATGAACGTATAATTGCACATACAAAAGTTCTATGGGTCAATTTGGAACTGCTTCTTTGAAAGTGCTTTCTAACGGGATATTTGACAATCTCATGAAAAGTTCTTTCAAAAGAAATGTTTGAAAATTTTACGATAAGTACCAAGTATTATTAGTGCTTATTGCTTTTAGAAGAAGTAATTTGATAGAATTAATTTTAGATGCATTTTTCCAATACTAAAATATTAAATAATTAAAAGTGTTATTCAAAATCATTTATAAGATTTTCATCTTAAACACCTAAATGCTTCTCTCAAATACACTTATAGTATAATCAGCATTAAGTCTTTCCAAGTAGAAGGCATTGAAAATGATACTATGGGCCAGCTTGCAACTGCTTCTCAGGCTAAGAGTTAAAAATGAGCCAAAATACTTCTATTTGTTTGACAATCTCCATAGAAAGTTCTTTGGAAATTTAAAATTTGAAAAGCACAAAGAGAAGTAAAATTATTTTTATATGTATGCTCCATCCCTGTAGTAATTACTAAAGTGCAGCTGAAAACTAATTCCAAAAATTTCATGCCAAACTCAAATTTGTGTTTTTATTAATAAAAAAATACCAATCCACTTCTGTTGGAACTTAAATCTTTCCAAAGAAATATGTAAATGATAAGAAATCCGACTGATGTCTAAGACAGAAGAATGTGAAGGTAGCTGCAGTTGAAATAAGTTCTTATAATGGCAGAGTTTAATTGGATAGTACAGTTAGGATTCACAATACTGTATCAAATGGGATTGTTCCAAATCAATTGTATATGTGATAATGATAGTGCTCTTATAATTCGAGTAGCAATCAAAGCACATAAAATAATTTGAAATACCACAGAACTTTCTACTTCAATAGTGGATAAGAAAATAAAGAAAAGTAAAATAAAAGAACAAGAAGATGAAGAAAGTACCTAAAATCATTGGGTTTATAGGGTGAATGAAATTGAGGATGAACAAAAACCTTGAGGAAATCCCTCCAGAAAAGAACATTATCCACTTCAGGATTAAATTTGGTCCCACGCCTAATTGGATCCAACACATTTTTCCCTTCAAATTCTTGCTTCTCTTCATCCTTCAGATTGAAAAAACGATCACACACATCGATCATCGCCTTAATCAAAGTCTCTGGAACGTCATGATTGATCACCTGAAAGAAACCCCAATCTTGAACGGCTTTTTCCCAGATCACGGATGATTTTGGACCGTCGACGAGATTGAGTAGAAGTGAGAAGAAAGAAATCGATGGTGGGTAGTTGACCTTCTTCTTCTGGGTTGTTTGTAGTTTGATTAAAATGAAGATTGGATTTGGTTGTGAAGATATAAGCTGAAGGGATTGAAGTGAAAGTGTTTGATTCAGTCACTGTTTTGATGCTTGGTGTTCTACTTCTCGAAGCCATCGAACATGACGCTAAGCGGGAAGTGGCGTGTATTATTTGATAAAGAAAACCAAAGTTGGAGTGTGACGATCTAATCTGTTTTCGTGTAACTTTTAATTTTTATTAATCACAATTTTATTTAATAATAATAATATTAATTATATAATAAAAACATTTTAAAAATAGAAAAACTTTAATTTTTATATTTCATTTTATTATAACGTTCTTTGATGATTGTTTGGTTGTTAAAATTGATATAATGATTGTAATTAAAAAAAATCTTAATATTGTGTTATAATTTTTATAATTTAAATTTGATTTCTTAAGATAACGAAGATTAGTAAGATTTTATTTTTTCTTGAAAAAAAATTAATATATTAATTATAATAGTCAATAAGTTTACACTAGAGAAAAAAATAAATATTTAAGTTTTTATCTATGTGTTTAAAATAATTAATTTTGGTTTAATAATTTTAATCATTGATAAATTTAGATTGATAATTTATTATTTAAATTATATCTTTTGATGTTTAATAAAATTTTATTTTTTTAAATATCAATATATACGTTGGAAAAGTATTTGTATCATAAATTTGAAATGAATTTTTATATAACATAATTATTATTAATAAATATAGATATATCAAACTAATTGTATTTAATTAAAATCTATACCTTGTGTTAGTTAGAATTGGATTAAATAGATTATTTCAATTAGTTTAAAATTATACCTATTAATTGATTTTTTAAATTTGTTTAAATTGATATTGATGTAAATTATTACAATTTTTTTATTTAATTAAAAAAAGAAAAACTATGAACTAAAACTAGAACACCCAAACTACATTAAAAATAATAATAAACTTAGTTACAAAATTTTACACAAAAAAAGGTAAAAAGTGTCAAGTAATAAATCTATGCAACTAATATCTTTTAATTATGTTAATTATAATAGTTTAATATTTTTTTTTTTTAATTTTATTATAAAAAAATAATCAATTTTTTAAAAAATTATTTTAATTTTAATTTTTATCAATTTTATAGTATTTATTATATATTGTTAAAAATAATATATAAAAATATTATCTTAATAACATTTAAAAAAATATATAAAAAAATTACTCATTTGTTTTTATATTGTTATTTTTTAAAACAATATGGTTAAAATGCTACAAAAATAAAAAAAATAACTTTAGTACTTAAAATGATAATAAAATGAATGAGAAATTGAGTCTCGAAAATCACTCATTAAGATGGAATAATAGATGTTTTAATTCTACACTCATCATACTTCTAGTTATTTTTATAACAATTATGGTCATTTTTTTATTTATGTCTACATTATAATTATACAGTTATGATATTTATATCTATATTATGATAAAACGATTATAACTATTATAATAAAATGTTTATAATATTTATGTATATATTATGACAAAAACGAATATAACATTTGAAAGATTATAGAAAGAATATAACATTTGAAAGAATATAACATTTTTATAACAAAATGTTTGCATTACGTTATAAAAGATTATAGAAAATAAAATATCTTAACATGGATAATTAAAAATTAGTTCTTGGATATTTGAAAAACTAATATCAAATGTTAGAACTTAGATAGGGGAGAATGAGAGCTTCTTAAAAGTATCTTGTTTCAAAAATTTTGCTTATACTCGTTCTAAAATTAGGTTCATTGTGATGGATTTCAGAGACTTTCTTAATTTGTTAAAAATTATATGTATATTTGATTTTTGTATATTATTTTATTTTAAAAGATAATCGTTCATGATTCTCTACGATAAACAAAAAGATAATGAATTTATTTTAATGAAATCTTATAAAATATAGAATTTATTATTCATTTTTCAACTTTTTTTATTCATATATTTTGTAATATATATTTTATTACCGTATATAATTTTATAATTAATATTTTATTATTTAAAATTATATTAACATTTTTTATTTTTCATTATATTTTATATTTTACTCACAATCATACGGTCAATTCCATTTTTTAAAACTTTCTGTATAAACAAGTTTTTTTTTTTATTTCTTTACCGAACTGCAGATCTTGTGCTGCTAGTGTTTGTTTATTCGGTTTTAATTTTGCTGCTGCTCTTTCATTTTACAGTAATGTTATTGCTTCTTACTTCTCAACGCCTAATTAGTATTGGTTAACTAACTTCTTAGGTTTTTATTGCAGTTCTAATTAGCTTATTACTAGGCTTTCTTCAGCAGAACTTGCGTTTTCCTTTTTGTTAACTAATAGCTGTAATTTATTTCTTTCATTTGCACTAAAGTAATATTACTTCATGTTATTACTTCTTCTGCCTAATTTTGATTTGCAGGAGTTACTACACATTTAATCTATTATCAGTCATTTTCAGATTTATGGAACCGGTTATTTTTTATTTCTTTCTTTATTTTAACTATTTTTTTTTGTCACCAAGTTTAGTTTTTATAAACTATTGTGACTTAAATTGTTTTCACTTTAAAATCTTATATATTATTTTAATTTTCTCAATTATTTTATTTACATATAATTGTATATTGGTTGTTTGTAAAAAATTTTAATTTATCATATTTTTATTGACTATCTATTCATCTTTTTCTAATTAATTAGATCCATAATTATAAAAAAAAATTCATATATCAATTAAAATAACACAAATGTGCAATTTTAGGCATTTGAAGAAGCTAACAAAAAGCAATAACGGGCCTTGAAATTGGCCAATAAAAGGTATGAAAAAGGCAAAGTCTCTTATAACATGGATAGGGATTGTGAGCAATTATGTATCTTCCTCTTTTTTGATGAAATAAAGCACGACAAGCTATCAACCAAGTTCATTTCTCCTAAGTACCCAAACTATGAAGGGACCAAAGATAATGTAACTCATGTGAAACACTTCAACATGGCTATGGCCCCTGTGAACCCCACTTAGGATAAGAGAGACGTCATGATGTGTAAGTTGTTTGCTACCACCCTATGTGATGGTGCACAGAAGTGGTTTAATAACTTGGCACCTCATACCATAACCTCATTCTCACAGTTTTCTAGATTGTTTATCACCAATTATGCCTACAACAAGCCATTGAGGAAGGAGTCACACCATCTCTTCTCAATCATCCAGGGAAGTTGTGAGTCTACTGAAGAATATATGAGAAGGTTTAGAGAAGAAAGGCTAGATATCAAAATGCTCGACCTCTATTGTGATAGAGGCCTTCAAGTGAGGTCTCCTAAGGAATTCTTATTTGTTTATAGAACTAACCAAGATGATTGCATAAACTTGGAGGAAGCTTATGAAGAGGTGAAAAAATTTGTCAATCTGGAAAGAGAATTAAGACTGGTTAAGAGCATCAAGGTAGCTGTAGAGACTGCACTAGAAAAAGATAAAAGAATGATGAGCCCAAATATGGCTAACCAAGACGATAGGGTCAACAAAAACAAGTGCTTCACACCAAATCATAGAAGGAGTAGCCAATGGTCCAAGAATAAGAGGCCTTTAGGGAGATCACTATCTCCCTTTAGCGGTCCACCCTTAAGAGTAAGTTTGGCTCAGGCAGTGTTAAGAATAGAGGAGGAGTTGAGTGTCAAATGACCCTAAAAATGAGGGCTTCCCTTAGGGACACATCTAAATGATGTGCCTTTTACAAAGATGTAGGGAGACTACATACATCTAAAAAAGAAATGGAGGATCTATTGGGTAGAGGATATTTAAAAAGATCTCATAGGAAGAAATAGTAGAAGAGGAGGGCGTCAGCCCGGATGTGAAACTTTGAAGCTACTTGCTCCATCAAGTAATATGATAGACCCCTATAACGAGCCCAATATAAGGACTATCCATACCTTACATAGAGGGCACGGGCTTAATGGAACCTTTAACAACTCGCATAAAAGAAACATTAGAGACTTATGCAGCTCCCTATATGCTTACAATCTGGAAAAAGATAGGTCTTTTATTGAAAATCACCTCAATTGAGATGGATGAGGCCTCGTCTCCCCACGAAGACCCCTTAGTAATAACTTTAAGAATAAGATCGTGCGATGTTTGTCAGATCATGATTGACACTGGGAGCTCAATCAACCTTCTTTTTTGTCGACAATAAAGGCCCTAGGGATAAAAGAATGTGGTATTATAAGAAGAGAGCTACCCTTGGTAGGATTCAATAGTAGCACCATCTATTTTATTGGAATTGTGGTGCTACCTGTTATGGCTAAATGATCTATAGAGATAATTAATGTCCTAACTCACTACAACTCCATCTTGGGCAAGTCATGTATACACAAGATAAAGGTAGTTCGGTCCACCTTCTACCAAGTCATCAAATTCCCGACTAAGGAGGGCATAAAAAAGATAAGGGGAGTCCAGGAAAAAAATTGTTATAATGCCACTATGAAAGAGGTCATTCCCAAGTAGAAAACACAACATAGGCCTCTTAAAAAAATGGTCTAGAGGTAAATGTTTAGTACAATCCGTCCATCAAAGAGAGTTGATCATCTTAAGCTTAGAAAAGGTAGAGTGCTCTCCCTCAAAGAAATTTGATCACTTCGAGCTTAGACTAGGTAGAGCGCTCTTTCCAAAGAGAGTTGATCACCTCGTCCTCAAAAAAGGTAGAACGTTTTTCCTCAGAGAGTTGATAATCTCAAATTCAGAAAAAGTGAAGCACTCTCCCTCATAGCGTTGATCACATTAAGCTCAAAAATGGTAGAACACTCTCCCTCAAAGAGTTGATAATCTCAAACTCAGAAAAGGTGGAGCGCTCTTTATCAAAGAGAGTTGATCACCTTAAGCTCAGAAAAGGTAGAGCGCTCTCCCTCAAAGAGAGTTGATCACCTTAAGCTCAAAAAAGGTAGAGCGCTCTCCCTTAAAGAGATTTGATCACCTCATCCTCAAAAAAGGTATAACACTCTCCCTTAGAGAGTTGATCACCTTAAACTCAGAAAAAAGGTAGAGCACTCTCCCTCAGAGAGTTGATAACCTCAAGCTCAGAAAAGGTAAAACACTCTCCCTCAGAGAGTTGATCACCTTAAACTTAGAAAAGGTAGAGCGTTCTCCATCAAAGAGAGTTTATTACCCCAAGATAAAAAAAGGTAGAGTGTTCTCCCTCAAAGAGAGTTGATTACCTCGAACTCATACTAGGTAGAGCGCTCTCCCTTATAAAGAGTTTATAACCTCGTCCTTAGAAAAGGTAGAACGCTCTCCCTTAGAGAGTTGATTACCTCAAAATCAGAAAAGGTAGAGCGCTCTCCATCAAAGAGAATTGATTACCTTAACCTTATAAAAGGTATAGTGATCTCCATCAAAGAGATTTGATCACCTCAAGCTCAGAAAAGGTAGAGTGTTCTCTCTCAAAGAGAGTTGATCATCTCGAATTCAAACTAGGTATATCACTCTCCCTCAAAGAGAGTTGATCACCTTGTCCTAAAAAAAGGTAGAACGTTCTCCCTCAGATAGTTAATCACCTCAAGCTCAGAAAAGGTAGAGCGCTCTCCATCAAAGAGAGTTGGTTACCTTGAGCTTAGACTAGGTAGAACGCTCTCTCTCAAAGAGAGTTGATCATCTCATCCTCAGAAAAGGTAGAACGTTCTCCCTCAAAGTGTTAATCACCTCAAGCTCAGAAAAGGTAGAGTGATCTTCATTAAAGAAAGTTGATCACCTTAAGCTCAAACTAGGTCGAGCGATCACCTCATCTTCAAAAGAGGTAGAACGCTCTCCCTTTAAGAGTTGATCACCTCAAACTCAAAAAATTTTGAGCGATCTTTATCAAAGAGAGTTGATCACATCGAACTCAAATCAGGTAGAGCACTCTCCCTCAGAGATTTTATCACCTCAAGCTTCAAAACAGGTAGAGTTCTGTACCGTTTGAACCATTGTGTCCAACACCTTCTATATATGGATGTTAAGAAAGAGCTCGACATCATACGTAAATACGTCAATCCTATTCACCTGCTGAGCCTTTTACTCTTCCATCTCAGTTAAGGAACTGAGTTAAAATAGTAGGGGGATTGATGTTTGGGCAGAAAGAATGACCTACTGCCTGACCTTTGTTAAGCACGAGCCTTGAGACGTTAGCCTTACCAATAGGGTCAACCCAAGCCTTGTGTGATCGACCTCAAGCTTTTAATGTATTTTTCTTTACTCTTATACCTCTCTGACACTCTGTGAAATAAACTCTCTATTTAACGGACACATGTACATATAAAACTCTATATATATATGGATTTTTTAAGATATCCACATATTTCATCAATTATTTTGACTTTTTTTCGGGTTTTTTACGTGTAAATCAAACAAATTTAAACAATATATATTTTGTAACTTAATAAAATTATACTATAAATTTATAAGTTTTTAAAATGTTCTTAATGTGTTAAATTCTTTAAAAAAATCATTATTAATTATAATATATCACAAATATATTATAATTATAATTAATAATTTTTTTATTAAATATAATTATGAGAGTTTAATTATATTTAATAATAATAATATACTATATTATTTAAAATTTATCTAACATTTGATATATATTTAAAATTTATCTAACATTTGATATATATAGAATTGTTTATTCTTTCTAAAAAGAAGAAATAGCAGTTTGGTACTTAGTGCCACTGTTTAGGGGATGGAGAGGTCTCGTCCACTTGAGCTATAATATGTCCCACACATCTTCCTTATCTCCATCCCTTACTAACTTGGTAGGTTGTCATATTATTGCACTTTCCTAATTGCCAACTCCTTTCTCCTCCTTCTTTTTTATAAATAATATTTATATTTTTTTTTAAATAAATTTTATTAATTTAAAATAAAATTACATTAACAACATCAAAATTATAAAAAATATGTAATTTTTACAAAAACAGTAACAACATATCTGTATTCAATGAGTAAATTTGTTTGAATATTCTTCTTTAGTTGTTTATGATATCTATTTAAATTTGATTATTTTAATTGATAAAATATGTAAAATGTAACCATAAATTAGATTTAGATAAAAAATTATTTCACTAAATTTAAATCTATATAGAATGAAAAAAAAAATTCTTATAATATTTATTTAAAATAAAAAAAATAACAATTGATTTAATAACTTGAAATGATATACTGGCGGATCTTATCTGTTATAGTTTTTCATATCTTATTTAAGATTAAATAAATTTAACACAATTATTTGTTTATTATAACTTTAAAATTAACTTCTTATTCTTTTTCTTGTCAGAGGAATGTTTCACTTTAATGAATGATAAATCAAAAATATAAAAAGCAGAAAAGATATTATCAACTAAAAACAAGATTGATGGAGGAAAACACCTATCTCTGGTTCTGTGCATCGTAAGGAGAAGAAAAGTAACATAAAAAGCATAAGTATAAAAAACAAACCCAAAAAGCTAAAAGATAAAACGAAATAAAAAAAATTACACTACCAAGCAAACTATGCCCATGACCACACAGCCTGTGATATTGTTCTTGAAAATTTGTTTAACAAACCGACATTTGATTTAAACAAATTCCAAGCAGCCCATGTGGGATTTATTTTTTTCCTTTCTTTTTTTTTTCTCTCTCAGCAAATTGTGATATATATCTGCTTCACTCTTCAGTCTTTTAATCTCTACCCTGCTCAAAACTTAATTTATAAGCACTTTCTTGAGAAAACTCAGATCAGATTTTCTCAAATTTTGGTTACTTACCATGTGGGAATCTGAGAGTGAATTAGCTTCTTCTGGAAGAGACTATGGAAATGGAGTTGTTAGTTCAAGCAAACACGGTGTCAAAACAAATGGGTTTGAGCTAAGAGGGCAATCATGGTATGTATTATTACTTTAGCATATTTTATCATATCCCTTTATAGGTCATAGCTAAAATCACCAGCAAAGTCTCTAAATCACAATATATGAATATAAGCTTCTGAAATAATTGGTGGGTTTTGTTTTGTGTATGTGTAGGTATGTTGCATCTGATATTCCAAGTGACTTGAAAGTTCAGATTGGAGATATCAACTTTCACTTGCATAAGGTATCCCAAAGGGTGTTTGTCAAAATGTTACATATACAAATATTGTTTAAAAGCTTTATTTGTCACTTATGTTGTTACCGATAAGCAGGGGTGACAATATCTTATATGACATACACATGTAAAAAATTTAGTTATAATTGATTAATAATTTTTACAAGTTCTTATTATTTCTTATTATTATAAATATTTTCCTCGTGTGTATGTAAACACGTAACGATTAATGTTGAAAAACAATAAAATTCGACTAATCCTACATGATTATCACTCCTAATAAGAAGTATTGAATCTCTCTCTTTCTTTCTCTTTAACTTGTTTTTTGTATGGAATTAGCTTCCCTTGCTTTCTAGGAGTGGAAAAATGAACAGAATCATATACGAATTGCGCAATTCAGAGTTTGATAAGATAGTTTTGGATGATCTTCCTGGTGGAGTTGAGGCTTTTGAGCTAGCAGCAAAATTCTGCTATGGAATTGCAGTTGATCTAACAGCAGCTAATATTTCAGGCCTTAGATGTGCTGCTGAATATCTAGAAATGACAGAGGATTTAGAAGAGGGCAATTTCATATTTAAAACGGAAGCTTTCCTTAGTTATGTAGTTTTGTCCTCATGGAGAGACTCTATAGTTGTGTTGAAAAACTCTGAAAATCTCTCACCTTGGGCCGAAAATCTTCAAATTGTTCGAAGATGTAGCGAATCCATAGCTTGGAAAGCTTGTGCAAATCCCAAAGGAATAAGATGGGCTTATACAGGAAAACCACAGCATGTTTCTAGCCCCAAGTGGAATGATAGGAAGGAATCAAGCCCCAGTAGAAACCAACAGGTTCCTCTTGATTGGTGGTTTGAAGATGTTTCAATTTTAAGGATTGATCACTTTGTCAGAGTCATTACAGCAATTAAGGTTAAGGGTATGAAATATGAGCTTATTGGAGCAGCAATAATGCATTATGCAGCAAAATGGCTTCCGGGTTTGATAAGCGATTCTTCAGCAGCAGCAATAGGTGAAGAAGGAAACAATTTTAGCAGAAGTGCTAGCAATACCAGTGGCGGCAACAGCACTTGGAAGGATGGGCTATACATGATTGTTTCCAGAACAAACGAAGACCCTCCAACCGTTCAGGCAAGAGATCAAAGGATGATCATTGAGAGCCTAATTAGCATTCTACCACAACAAAAGGACAGTGTGCTCTGTAGCTTCCTGCTTAGGCTTCTGAGAATGGCTAACATATTGAAGGTAGCTCCAGCTTTGGTCACTGAGTTGGAGAAAAGAGTTGGAATGCAATTTGAACAAGCTACATTGGCTGATCTTTTAATCCCTACGTATAATAAAGCTGAAACCATGTATGATGTTGACCTTGTTCAAAGGCTTTTGGAGCATTTTCTTGTTCAAGAACAAACAGAAAATTCAAGTCCAAGTAGGCAATTATCTTATTCTGACAAACACATGTATGAAGGAACTCAAAGGGCTATTGCATGTTCTTCCAATGCCAAAATGAGAGTGGCTAGGCTCGTTGATAGCTATCTCACAGAGGTGTCCAGGGATAGAAATCTCTCTCTCACAAAGTTTCAAGTGCTGGCTGAAGCTTTGCCTGATTCTGCTAGAGCCTGTGATGATGGACTTTATAGAGCTATTGATTCCTATCTAAAGGTATTTATTTACTCCCTTGTCCAAGTTAATTTTACTTAAATATATGCATTGGGAATGTTTGGAACTGCTAATTCTTTCTTTAGGCTAAAAGAGCTTTAAAATTGGAGAAAGCACTTCTACCATGATTTACTTCATAGTCAATCATACATTTACAACTAATACTTTCACTCATTTTGCAATTTACTAATTTTTTTTATATTTTAATTTAATATTCTGACATAGCTAGAAATTTTGGTTCGTGCAACTATTTAACAAAGTATTTGGTTATTTGGGTTCGTTTGTTTTACTTCTGAAAATCTATAAAAGTGCTTCTTACGATAAAAAAAAAAAGTGCTCCTGAATCAATTTGAATATTTTTTTTTAATAACCATAAGTGCCTTTAGACTCAGAAAACTCCAAAAGTGCTTTCTTCTGAAACTTTGCACTTGATATTGGGTATGTTATATAGCTATTGTAGATCATATAGTAATGATGTTATAATTGTTCTTGTTCTTTCTGGTTCTTTGTCAATAGTTTTGATATCTCTTCATCAAATTTAACAGGCACATCCATCGCTTTCTGAACATGAAAGAAAGAGGCTTTGCAGAATAATGGATTGTCAAAAGCTTTCAATAGATGCTTGTATGCATGCCGCCCAAAATGAAAGGCTACCTTTAAGAGTAGTAGTTCAAGTACTCTTCTCTGAACAAGTAAAGATAAGCAATGCAATAGCCAACAGCACATATAAAGAAGCTGCTCCTAGTGAATCTCAATATCAGCCAATGGTTTTAAACAGAAAAACACTACTTGAAGGCACACCACAATCATTCCAAGAAGGATGGGCAGCAGCTAAAAAAGACATTAACACTCTAAAGTTCGAGCTCGAGGGTGTTAAAACTAAAAACCTTGAACTCCAAAATGATTTGGAGAACTTGCAGAGACAGTTTGATAAAATGTGCAAGCAAAAACAAACATCAGCTTGGACTAGTGGATGGAAGAAACTGAGCAAATTGACCAAGATGACAGTTGTTGAAAACCAAGAAATGGGTTCTCAGCTACCAACAGATCAGCAGACTAGAAAGACACCAAGAAGGTGGAGAAATTCAATTTCTTAGAATGATTTGTGACACTAGAGTTTAGTTAATTGTCATGTTCAACTTCTTCAAAAGGTTTAATTTCCTTTGTTAAAACTTCACATAGATATAGGGAATTAAAGTAAGCTTTTTGCTTTTTGTTTTTGTTTTTGTTTTCACAAAATGTTATCTAGAGCTAGCTTTGTAATTGTTAAAAAAAATGTCTTCTATGTGCTAGTTAGAGCCTTTATTGATTTAAAATGCACCTGTTCTTCATAACGAAATTAGATTATTCCTTTTGAACTACTTGATTTTGGTTACATATCAATCGAAATTAATACATATATTAAATCATTTGTAAAATTTGATCCATAAGTGATATCATTTAATCCTACATTATGTCAAAAATTGATCAATTAAGAACAATTACATATTTTAATTTTTTTATATTAAAATATTTTAATAAAAAGACATTAAAATAATATTATTTGTCCTTGACTTTTTTTTTTTAAAAGAATAAAAATAAATTATATCACTTTTATTCTAAGGGGTAAAATGAAACCAATAATCTAATATAAGTACATCTATGTCCCACTAAAAAAAATATGTTGCATGAAAAAAAAATTGAACAGAATTGAGTCTTATTGATTTTATGTACTTGCATTATTCCAACTTGTCAAAATAAACTTTGAGGATGATGCCATCTAAAACTCTGGGACTTCTCAAGACGTTATTTAAGTAAGAGAAATGGTTTGAAGACGACTTGTCATAGTTAGATGTACTTCCATTAAAAAAAAATAGAAGATATTATTAGAAGCTTTTACATTGTTTGATATTAAATTGTAGAAGTGCTTTCAATTATATAAAGGGAAAATTTACATATTTAATCGTAAAAGCAAAAAATTTCCAAACCCCTTATGAAATTACACGGAAGACCTCCCAAATCTCAATTATAGAATCACTGCTGATAATTTAAATTTTGAAAGCAATTATTTTTATAATAAAGTTGGTTAAACACCTACACCTGCTACCATGCATTTTAACCATTTGAAAGTTATTACAAAGTCCTTGGAAAATCTCATCGACACAATCCCTTTGCCATGCCTATGCGGTGAACACAAACATTGAGGAAGAAAAATAATGTGTCATTGACCACCCGCCCTACACAGTTGATTTGATAATATTTAGGTTAACTCCAAAATATAAAGTTCTGAGCCTTGCACCACATTGTGGCAACCTTATCTCCCCTTAAGAGTAGACATTTGAGTTGTAAAAAAACAAAAACAAAAAACAATAAAGTTACGACAAAAGAGATTAACAATACATTTGCTTGTGCTTATGCTAAAAATGGTTTTAACTAAAAGTGATTTCAAGCACACTATTTGTGTCTATCATTAAGCATAAAACGTGCTTTCTGAATCCTAAAAACATTTCTAACATATTTGTTTTTATGTATAGTTCACAAGCAATTTTTTTGTTATTTTTAAATCTTGTATAGTACTTCAAAATTCAAAAGCGTAAACAAACATAATATTTATTGTCATAGCAATATGTGTCTGTCATAACATTCAGATATGTCTGTCTATAACAGAGTTATTCAAGACACTAATGGATAGTTACCCATTTCCTATATACGTAGGTAGCAAAAGCATCACTCAGCACTAAGGACTTCAATCTCGAAAACCAAACTAGAATTAGGCTGTATTCCCCATGCAGAAAATCCACTTGGTCCATATGCATAATCTGGAGAGCACTGTAAACATCATAAAAATGAGTTTACGTTATTAGTACTCCAATGCATAGAAGATCTAATTAGAAAAGGAAATAAGAGGTTGTGTGAAAAGCCCCCATAGATCAAGAGATTCATTCAATAGTCCATAAATATTGTGACAAATCAAGAGATGAAGGGAATGAGTATTATTAGGTAAAGATAAGTACAACTCCTCATTGGATTTCTAACTATTTTGGGCAATGATAAAATCAGACGACAACACACCACACATTGTTAGGCATTGGTTAGACATGTGCAACATTGAGAGGTTCAAGATGAAAACAAACTAGAAATCCATCCCACTAAACATGTGAGTCGATGAATATAATATAGGCTAAAATAGGGGTAAAAAATTGTCCTAGTAGTCTCGTAATTATATAAAAATGGATACTTTAGTTCTTTATTTTCAGCTTGGCACTTCTAACCCTAATCATGAAAAATGAGCATTTCCAGTCATCTATTTGTGAAAAAATAGCATTTTAGTCCCTAATTCATCAAAAAGAAGCACATTAGTCTCCAATTTTCAAAAATAAAGTGCCAAGTTTTACCCTATAGTGCTCATGTTACATAAATATGAGACTACACGTGCCCAAACTAAAAATAACATGACTAAATTATTTATCTTTTTACTTTTTATTAAAAAAAAAAAGAGTTAACCTCTGGTGCCTCATATCCATTTTTTAGCCGGCAAGAGTAAAAATACACAAGGTTATACAAGGCATGACAGCTCAAATATACTGAAAGTGACATAGATGACTTAGATGTATGACTATGACACTAACCGCTTCCCCTTGACAATTATCAGAAGATAAAATGGATTTGAAAAAAGCTGCTGCACACAACTAGTTCTCTAAGAGCACTTTAGTGGAGTACACAACTAGTTCTCTAAGAGCACTTTAGTAGAGTACACAACTAGTTCTCTAAGAGCACTTTAGTGGAGTACAAAAAACAGTAATGGTAGCAGGAATTTAATGTTACCTGCAGACGAGCAATTTCACCCACTTGCATCCCCAGAACACCTTCATCCCATCCTACAGAGTACATTGTAAAGAAAGAAAGTTACAGCAAAATAACTTGTAAAGGAACAGCATAATCTCGTAAAATAAATGGTACAAGAAGTAATTCATTGGCCCATTATTTGCTTGAGAGTAATTTTATGGACTTAGCACCACTGTTAAGAATATGATACACCATCCCACCCCCCTTTCCTCCCCACCTCAAAAAATAATATAAAAAGTAGGTAGAGAGAGGGTACCTTTTATAACAGATCCTTGGCCAATTTTGAATGAGAAAGGTTGCTGGCCAGGGTCCTTTGTGCTGAAGAAAAATAAGTAAAGTACAGAATTCAATTTTATTTCTATACGAAAATCTTGGATGATAAAGTAGCCTAACAACAATATCCACCGTATTTTTCCATCAAAACATAAAATGCAACCCTCACCTCCAAAACTTCTGAGATAAATCCCCATTTTTTCCTGCAATAACAAACATGATATGATTAGAAATGGAGTGTAGCTCCTCTAATATCCATAAAATTAATATATGCTTTTGAGAGTGTAGGAACAAGTAAAAGAATGTATATAGACTGACAAATTATAACAACATATTAATGCTAACAGTAAATAAACCATCATGTTGTTTGACCAGTCAATGTTAATTCAACAAAACGGTGACTGGAATGTTGATAAGAGGCCATTAAAGAGAAGGAAATTGATTGGTGTCAATACAAAAGGCAAACATCAAAAATCAAGAAGTAATTGAAAACTTAAGGCCCTTCATGTGTGTAACTAAAGGCAGCAGAGAGCTTGGGTTCTAGAAAAACAATACAGCCGTTGAAAGATTGGTGCCTCAGAAATGTAAAGGAATTCAATTCCAAGGATTCAATCATGTTGTCAAACTCATGTAAAATTGAGAATGGGAAATTTCATAATGTTGACACTTCATTCTAACCAAGATATAGCAAGCAGACTTTCACAGTTGATTGAAAAGATAATGCAATTGACCACACATTTTAGACATCCAGTGAGAATTACTAAGGTGGAGATAAATATGATGATATCAAACTTGTTAAAGTATGTTTACATCAAGCAAAATCATGTGTCAACTACAAAGACCTTATTCGAGTTTCCACTAAAACAATCCAATAACACTTCTATAGATGGTTCAACCTCTTGGTTTCCAACCCAAGCCAAGCTAAGCATATAGAGAGAGAGAGAGAGAGCAATAACATGACTAGCATCTTTTGCCGCATACCTTGTGCACACCAAGGGACAAAATGGTCACTCTGAAAGAAATCACCTATATTAAATGTGAACCCTAATCTGTTAAAACTTGTTACTAAACCTTAGAACTTTAAAATTAGGGATGACAATCTTATCGTGTTAGCTATATTCGTATCATGTTAGCGTATCATGTTTCAGCCTTAATTGTATCATGTTCGCGTGTTGGTTAACACATGAAAAAAATTAATTAATTTTTTTTTCATGTTGTCTATTTATAATAGTAAGAAATAACAAGAAATTTAAGGAAATTAAAAAATTATTGAACAATTATGACTTTTTTTATCCCTATAGTGTAGTATACGCGTTGTGTTAGAGACTGCCCCTACCTAAAATGAAACTAAATTAGCCTAAATAAGTAAACATTTTTTTGCCCACAGTGCTCACAATATAACCGTCTGAAAATCAAAATATAACCAAGACATATATACTCTAATAATATCATGTACTCATATGATGATACCGTTCGATCTAATTCTCAGTTAAAGAATCAGTCTTTATGTTAACAGAATAACCAAAATGTTGGGAAAATGTTAGATTTATTCCAAACTCCTATATCTTCAAATTTCATATATTTCAAAGAAATTTAAAAAAATAAATGGGGACCCATTATCGTGATCGAAATGAATAACTAAATAATTCAATACTAATTAGTGTATAGTACACTAATAGAAAATAATTAAGGACGATGGAAAAAATTTGCAGAATAACGAAAACAATTATCCCATCAGACAAATCGAAAAATAAGAAAAAAAATTCATAGATTAAAAATTTCGGGCTTGATGTTCTAATACAGAGAAACGTGGATTTTAAGAGAGGGGGCTAACCATAACCAGTGCAGTGAACGGTAACCTTCTGACCTCGTGCGGGTTTGGGACCAGTTCCGGACCTCAGAACTTCCTTTTCAACTCCCATTTTTGAATCTTGATACTGTAATTTGATTATACCTCTGCTTCTCCACCTCCAACTTCTAAGCTGCTTGTGACTGTGAATTGAGAGGGATTACTAGGGTTTTGTTTCTCCTCGTATTGCACAATCCCTAAAATGAACAAAATAAAAATATTTTCAATATCATTTTATTTTTTTAAGATAATAATATTATCACGATTATTGCATATTATATTTTTAAAATTAATTATATTTTTATAAACTATTATTATAAAAATATATATTTTATCTTTAATATTAATTATATTATTATTATTAAATAAAATTATTATTAATAAATTATTTTAAAAATAATAATAATTTATATTATGATAATATTACTTTTAAAAATTTATCATTAATAAAAAAATAATTATAATAATAATAATTTAATTTTTTTTAATATCAACTTTTTTAATAATATTTTTACATTTTTTTAAATTAACAAAGATACGTGATGCTTTAATTAAAAAAAGAACTTTATGCCACTAAATTAAAACTACTAACATATATCACGTTATAAATTATTTATTTTATTAATATAATTATTACGTTTTAATATTAATATTATTTTAAAAAATATATTTAATAAAAAAATAATTGTATAAATACTCATTTCAATTTTGATAATACTATTACCTAGAAGTGTACACCGGTTTGATCTAGTTCGATTTTTGGGAAAAAATTTAAACAGATTAGATCGGACCATTTGAAACAGTTTTAATTAATACAAATTGAACCGGATCATTTGATTTATAAAATCGTTCGGTTTGATCTGATCCGATCTAATTTCCAGTTTTCGATTTAGTTCGATTTTTGGACACCTTTAAAGAGAAATAATATAAAAAAATTAATATATTATTAAATCGGTTCGATAAGTTTAAAAATTAATATAAATCGGATCAGATCATTTGAAAAACGATTTTAATTAATACAAATTGGATCAAATTATTTGATTTATAAAACTGTTTGGTCCGATTTTTCGATTTGGTTCAATCCGGACCGATTTATGGACACCCATATCACTCGTTATTTCTAACACAAACCGGCAACAGTGAATTAAACAAACACTTGTTTCAACTTTGCATATCTTTTTAGAAAATGTTATATATATATATAAAAAGTAATATTATTAATAAATATAATCAAATTATTAAATTCATTAAATTTAATATATTAACTGTATTAAGTAAAAGATTAATTTTATAATATATTAATATTAAAATTGTAATATATTTTGTAATATATAACAATAATTTTTATTATGATAAAACCTAATTTTATTCTGATTGGTTTTTTTCAAGCTTAATCCAACTTGGAGCTAAATTTGTTCATGCCAGGTCATTCAAACTTAAGGCAACCCATCTACGAACACGAACATTAACATGGGCAATTCTTCCAAGTTTTTGAAATCATTCATTGCAGCTACAGTACACCATGATAACTTAATAAATTTCTATCAGCTAACAATATCAGAATTTTCACTCTTATTGAAAACATTATATCAACATTTTCTGCAATCTTGCTAGAACAACAATAAATAATAACAAATCTGACCAAATGATAATATAACTACAACATTATTGATTTATGATGAGAGGGGAAAGAATAATTGAAAGTAAGTTGTAGAAGAAATATGCAGATCAGCCCCAAACGAAACGATCTTTGACCGTAATTTTTTTATTTTCCTTCAAGTCATTTTCGTCGTGATCAAGTGTCCATTTCTCAAAAGTGCAGTTAACAAAATCATAGTAACCACCATGAATGGAAAGAGCACCTCTCTTTACTTTTTCTGCTATCCATGGGTATGTGAGCAGGTTTAACAAAGAATGGTTCACTGATTCCTGAATAAGGGTAAATATTGAACATTTAAAACATATTTCACACATAATAAGCATCCAAAAATATCTAAAAATGGTGGTAAATGATTCAAAGTAGTACTAGATTCAAAATAGTACTATGAATATTATGGCAAGAAACAAATATAACTCTTTAGAAACATTATACGAAATGAAGCCTCAAAATCATGTGTTTTGACTTGGGGCAAAAGTTAGCATAAAATCGCTTCTTCTTTTTTACCATGTATAGGCTGCAGAATACTCATGCATGTACAACCGATGTACAACTTGTACATAGATTTTTGGCCAAATCTATAAAAGGTGCTATTGAGGGCCTGAACTCTTACCACCACCGTTGGTCAAGTAGTGATCGAGTGAATTTGAAAAAGGCAAGTGGCACCAACACTAGATTTATGTCATAGAAGATATGACCACATGAATTGTCCAATAATCATACCTTCCCATCCCATGCAGGTGGTGATAATCACCATTTACCACCAGCGATGTAGATGGTGGTTGAGTCATACTCTTTGATGATATTGTGGAACAGCCAAAATGGAGTTTGCTGCATTGCATAACGAAATACATAGTACTATATTACCGATAGCAAACCCCAACTGAAAAGCTCTTTGTGGTACAAGTACGCAAAACTGCGACTATTTCCCTTAAAACCACCCTTTGGGCAATCTTTTCAAAATTTTGCAGGAAGATAATGGTAAAATTTAACAGAGCTGTATTTTAGACTTTAGTAACTACTAGCTCATAACTGAGTGCATTATGAAAGTTATGGACTTGACTCTTGAGAAGATTCTTTAGTAACCACCGGTTCATAAAGGGAAATAAGTTACCTTCTCGCAATGTTGGCACTGCTCGTCAAAGCTGAGATTGGAAGCAACAGCCTTTGTGCTCAGCCTAGCATTTTGTCCAAAGACAACCCAGTTTTTGATAAAGCTACTGTTTTAGGGTTTTGAAATTTCAGAAACATAACCACACAATTTTTTTATAGGAAATAAAGAATAAAAGATAACCACAGGCAACAAATGAAAAGAATAAAGGGTTTAACCAAACCTTGAATCTTCTTTATCTTCCATACTCATGAGGGCACGAATGCCTCCACAGCAGCTATGGCCAATGACTAATATGTTTTCGACCTGCAAAAGAAATTGATGGTTATACTCAAAACTCAAAAAGGTAATTACATAATATAGCAAGGTTTTGTTTTGCTTATGTTTTTCTCTCCCTGTCTCTTTAATCTGACTCCGTGCAAAAGATACCCTTCAAACTTACAAGCGACTCAAATCTTTCCTTAACACACCATACTGAACAAATTTTGAAGGTCAGGAATCGATGATTTGATGATTTCAACTTCTCTAATATAGAAGTTCTACAATGATTTGATGATTTCACATGTTTCACTCTCCACACCCAAATTTCACAATGTTGTCAACTGTTTCATTAATAATAACATCATAGGGCACATTGTCCTTACCATTACAAATCCAGTATACTATCTTTAAGGTCCATGTTTATAGATTTATGTGTCAGTTCCTAAAGGCAGGAAGCACCAAAATAACTCCAGCCCATGCATAACTAGTAGCTTTCATACACACAAGAAGGAAACAATACAGTTCAAGTGTAAATTTTTATAAACAAACTACTTACATTAAGAAAATTCACGGAAAATTCTAATGCAGCCTTTGTCTCTGAGGGCCCGCTCTAACAAGAAAACAAAAAAGAAGTTAGGTCACAGAGGACAGGAGAGAGGGATCAGCTAAGCCTGGTAATAAATCTTTTGTTTCTAATTTAAAAAAAAATGTGTTTATTTTTTGGCATATATTGCATTCATTGAAGAAATAAAAATTATATCAAGTTCATTCACATTATGATGCATATACAATACAAGACACACCTCAAATGGAGGCACCAGATTGGCAACATTTCGCACAGTAAATGCTTCGCCAGGTTGGAATCCTAGAATGGCTGAGGGGCAAACTCTTGAGTCCGCACAAGCAATCACCATGAACTGTTCCATGAATCAATCAGTATAAATTTTTACTACATAGTCACTAAAATATGGAAACATGATCTTAGTTTTGATGTCACAGTATTGTGTTGAAAATATGCAGTTACAATAGCAAACATAATAAACTCAGTTCTAACCTTTGGTGCTTGAGCATTTGCAAGGCTTTGGTAGTGATCCAATTTTTTCCTATTTGAGAAAGGAAGACAAGTTAGAGAACAAAGTTACAAAACCACAGATGTACAAAGTTTGACAGCCTTTTTAACAAGGGACACTTTGCCACGTACATATACTTATGCTTTTTAAAGCTTAGAAATCGATGTTTCATTTGCTCAAAAGAATCAGAACCACTTTCCCCTTCTTCTACTCTCTCTATTTTGCTGTTTTCAAGTTCCTGAGTCATACCTCCAGATTTCATTGAAGCTTTGGTTTTAAGACAGAGACTATTCCTGCAGTAATCATAGCAAGACATCGCATATTCACATTCTTATCTCAAGGTCATCCAACTGTAGCTTGAAAGGTAATCCCATATTGATTTTCGTCTCATATGCAAATAATCAAACAACATAAATTTAAATTTTTGTCGAGATGTAGGGTTGGAAATGAACATACAAGTTCCATGCGGACAATGGAAGAGAAAGAAATTGGGTTTATAAGAGTTGGGCTACTCCTCTTAACAAGATGAAAAGATGAAACTCGAAGCCCAACAAAGTGATGTCACAGATCACAACTATTATTTATAAGAAACATCATATACAAAATTACAAGTAATCAAACACCAAGCTATATCACAGACTACTTATCCTATACAAAATTCCAAAGTAGTAGGATATACTAGCTAGCCAATTAAAATTCATATGAAAATGAGAGTAATCATTTAAATCTTTAGAAATTATGCCCATCAAGACGCCAAAGATAGAATTTTTCCCAAAATAATGTATAAACCCTCAAAGTCATGAGGACTTGTTGGAAATTAAGTAAGACAAGTTGAATGAAAGATAGGTTAAGTCGTACAAAAAGTTGGGTCTCGTGTTGGATTACAATATAGATTATCTCATAGTGGACTCCCAAGTGGTGTTGGAAAAAAATTAGCTCTGCCACTGTGCTAGTGACCTTAATGGAGTGTGATTAAACTGCTAAGGGAGGATGTAAGCTGGATCCTAAGTTGATGAAAACCAATGGTTCAAGTTCAAGGGGATCCAAGTAGGGATGTGTCAACTATAAATTATGTGGTACGCTTAGAAAATAGCTGTTTAATATTAAAAAAAAAACTTTCAAAAGCAAACGACAATAGATTCTACTTATCATTTATCAGCTTACAATACTAGTTGAATATCCAACAAAAATGCTGAAACAGCCTAATTTTTCTTTTATGATGAATCACCAAACTTTGTAACAGAATTATAATTAATTGAAATATATCATTTAAAGGAAGACTTATGTATATATTTAATTCTTCACATTTTCACTTTTGAGCAATTTGATCCGAACTAAGTTGGTTCAAAACTGAAAATTGGATAACTAATCCGGTAACAATTAAAAGAATTAGGAGTATATTGGTCAGAATTTACAAAGGTTATAGACTAAATTGATCAATTAAAAGGTTCATAACAAAATGGATTAGGGAAAAAGTGAAGGAACAAATTGGTACTTTAGCCAACTAAATTATATGCCTCTGCTAAGCATTTCATCGAGCATTCTCAGTTCAATCACCATTACACGTATTTAGAATTTTTAAAATACAAAATAGACTATCGACATAAATAAATTAAACAACTTTGACAATATTTCCAAGCACCAGAGCTGAAAGAACAATAACATACTTCAAAATAAATGATAATCTCAAATGGGGTTGCTCAATTTCCGCAGATTTCAGCTCAGAACCAAAGATCTGCAACAGAAAAATGGCAAGTTATTCACACAACCAAAAAAAAGTAGGATGAAATTTGAATAAGCAGAGAGGGAAAAGAAATTACAGTCGGTAGCTTCAAAGAGATTCTTTGACAATCTAGGTAGGGATTGGAAGAACGCAAGATAAATGGGATTGAAAGTTGGTCCAATGAAACAGACAAATGGGAAAGACTTGCCATTGAAATGAAAAGAGAAGTAAAGTGAAAACGAGCGTTTTAGAATAAAGCAATGGCGATATTGAGAGAGTCATATCAAAGGTGTGATTTAAAGTAAGTGCTTGACTGACTTGGTTGAATCGATTACTTCAAACATGTCTCCAAGAAAGACGGAGAAAACTATGTTAATTAATTAATTAAAAAAAACCTCTTCGATCAATTTAGGGCAAATGTTTTTCTTCATATTTATATTATGCTTTTATTTTCATTTTACTAATTTTATTTTATTTTCCTAGCAATTTACTACATTTATTCTTCAAATTTTTACCATCAACTTTTTCAGATCAAAGATACCCCAAATTTTAAGGAATTTAAAAAAATATTCTTAAGGTTTTAAAAATATATCTAAAACATAACGGAAGTAAATAGTAACATTCTTAAATTAGAAGAAGAAAAAATAAATCAAAAAATAATAGACATAGAAATATAAGACAACTCAATATATTTTTCACAGAAAATGAAAATAAGTAAAAAAAAAATTTGAAGAAATTCAAAAAAAAAATTTAAATAGAGAGATGGATTTAAAGACAATAATTTTTATTAAGAAAATTATTCACTATGAAAAACATAATTTATTATGTCATAAGTAATAAATAAATAAGTATTAAAATTACAAATAAAAAAATATATAATATACCATTAATTAATAAAAAATTATATTAAATAAGTTATCCAAAAAATTTCATAAAGATAAAAAAAATGGATACATTCATTTAGGAGAAATTCAAATATTAATAAAAACTAATTTTAGAGGATGAATAAATGCACCAATAAAAATAACATTATTAGATAACAGAATAATAAATAGACAATATGTTTTATTAGGAATGATTCATAATAACTTAAGTTACTAAAAGTTAAAATTTACAACATATCACAAATTTGTTATTAGTATACATGATAAAAATCTAAATCAAGTATTAAGTTTAGTTTATGAATTTAAAAGATGAGAATTAAGGAAAGAATGAAATCATTCATTTTCAATACATTATCTAATATTATATTCTTTAATAAATAGTCATAATAGTTCAATATACGGACAAAATAAATTTATAGAAATAAAAAAAATTTAAATAACTTGGACAAATAATAAAACCATAAATACTAACAGAATTTGAAATACCAGAAGAATGAAAATTAGATATCAAAGAAAAATCCTTGATAACAAGAAGAAAAAGTAATGTTGTTAGAAATAATAGCATACCAAGAATTATTTTTATAGACTATGAAGGAAAAACTTCTAACCAAAAGTAAGTTAAAAAACTGGAAAATGAAAGCATTAGTTTATGACTGCATACTAGGAAAGAAATAATAATGTTTATAGATAAAATAAAAAAATATGTATTTGGAAATAAATGGAAGCTAGTAGGCGTAACAAAAAATCAAACAACATTATTTGAAACTATATAATTATTAACAGAGGAAATGAATTTAGTTCAAGAAACAAACACAAAATATTTACAGGAAATAATAGATGCACAAAAATAATTACTAAAGGAAATAAAAGAATGTAGTTATAATAAACTATAACAAAATATACACAAAGAATTTTCAGAATTAAAAAAATATGTATATATACAATATACATATAAATAATGAGATAATAAGTCATAAATATGATCCCTTAGAATGATTAAAAGAAGAACCACCTATGAGATCAGATTCCCTGATTTCTAAAAATGAAAAAAGAATGAATGAAAAACAATCTAAGAACAAAGAGATAATTCCAATTTAATGGAATATAGAAAAAAAAATTAGAAAGAAAATTCATGGACCCTGAAAATAGGGATATAGAAACATTAGTCAGTTTATTGACACTAACCAATGAAGAAATATAAGAACATTATAATGAAAAACTTTGTACTAACAAAGAAGAGGATGATGTGACAATGATAAGTGAAACTGATTCTGAACCAGAAAACATGATCCAAAAAAATCATATAAAAAAAATTTCATTACCAGTTCCTTACCAAGAAGGAACATCTGACCTACATAGGGGAGAAAGAAATAGGTAAAGAATAGAACAACCTAATACCATAGATAGAAGAAGATAACCACCTAAAATGGAGGAAGGGTTGCATTGGGAAACTAGAGGTAGTATTCCACCAGAGTTCAAACTCCATGATAATTATAAGTCTAAACTTCTAGATTTAGACTATATAAGAGATATGAAGAAAGCCCTAGATGAATGTGATAGTGGTATGAGTGTGCTCATACAAACTTCTCAAACTACCCAAATAAATCATTCAATCTGCATAGTACTTATAACACATAAAATGGCAGGAAATTTTAAAGTTTGGTTTTCAAACTTAACATATCAACGACATTTGTTAATGTAAGGAAATGCTTCCACATGAATGGAATATTTAGATATAGTAATAAATGAAATATATAAAGAATTTATTGGAGAATATAAATAAAAAACTATCACTCAATCCAGTGAAAATGAAATCAATGAAGCTAAATGACATCTAACAAATATGAAAATTTGTAACATATGTTACATAGATTCTTTTATTTGTGAATATGAAATGTATTACCATAAATTACCACTCTTTATGCAAACAACTTATAAATAAACGTTTTTCCAAAAATTACATGGAACACTACATAAAACCTTAACAAAAAGTTAAGAACAAAGAAATAGAGAAATTATACCAGATACTTTAGGAAGAAAAATAAGAAGCCTTAAAAATTATATCATTATTAAATGCCAAGAAAGAAAATAATATAAACAGATAAGTGGACATGATAAAATCTATTATGATACAAAAGATTTTAGAATACCAGAAAAATATAGATATAATATAAAATCTTATAAACAAAAAAATAAATTCAGAAAATGAAATTCCAAAAAAATATAAAAAGAGATTTAATAGAGAAAACTACAAGAAAATATATTTTAGAAAAAAGATGTATAAACCTTCTAAAAAAGGAATTATTGCCCTTCAGGAAAAAAATACAGATGTTATATCTATAATGAAGAAGGACATCATGCTAACGAATGTCCAAGCAGACTTCAACATAAAAAGAAATTTAAAAAAGAATTTCCACAAAAAGCAAAAATCTTAGAAGAAGCATTCAAAATGGAATTAGAACCCATCTAGAAATTTGATATATATGATACTTATAATATCTATCTATTGGAAGAAAATGAGGAAGAAATAACCGACTCGGAATATGAACACTCAAATTTTGGATATTTTTCATCAAAAGATGAATGATTTGTATAGTATTATAAATCTAAATAGTACTTACATTAGAGTAGGACTAAAATTTAAAGGCTATAACACTTATTATTTACATGCATATATAGATACAGGAGCTAGTATATGTATAGCCAATAAATATGTATTTTCAGACGATAACTAGAAACAATCACCAAAAGATTTAATTGTAAGAATTGTTAATAATATACAATAAAACTTAATAAGGTATTAAAAGATACTAATATAATGATAGGAGTAGAAAAATTTCACATTCCTACCGTATATATCAACAAGAAATAGAAGTTGATTTATTAATATGAAATAATTTCCTAAACTTATATCAACCTTTCACACAACATTTCGAAAAAATAAGTCTCACAACCTAGAAGGAGATATTATTTATGTCTCCAAAATAAGAAAAGTTTTAACTGTCTCAAACCCAAATTTTATGCAACAACATAAAAAGTGAAAACATAATGAGATAGAAGACCAACAAAAACCTTATTTAGAAAATATTTCATTAGACATAGAAGAGAAATAAAACTCTTTTCTCAATGAAATATAAGAAGACAAAGTTTTAACAGACATAAGAAAACTATTAAAAACAGTCAATTCAAAAAATTCTTTGGATCCAAAAATAAATAAATCTAAAAAAATAGTCAACATAAAATTAAGAGATCCTAATAAGATCATAAGAGTAAAACCAATGATTTATACTCCAGAAGATAGGATTGAGTTTAGAAAACAAATTCAAGAAATTTTGAAACTAAAAGTCATAATACCAAGTAATTCATTTTACTTTAGTCCAACATTCTTAGTTGAAAGCTGAGAAAAAAAGATAATGGTAATAAACTTTAAAGCATTGAGTAAAAAAACCATTGATGATGGATACTTCATTTCAAAAAGGAAGAACTATTATCATAAATAAAATGAAAGAAATACTTCTTGAGTTTTGATTGCGAAAGTAGATTTTGGAAAATAAGACTGGAAGAAAAATCCCAAAAACTAACGGCATTTAGTTTCCCTCGAGGATAATTCCAATGGACAATTATACCATTTGGATTAAAACAAGCTCTAGATATTTTTCAAAGATATATGGATAACATTTTCAAGAAATTACAAGATATTTGTTGTGTTCACATAGATGATATTTTGGTTTTTAGTAATGAATTAAATAAACATTATTTGGATATTATCAATATTCTACAAGAATGTAGAAAAAAATGCATTGTACTCTCTGAAAAGAAAGCAATACTTGCTCAACAAAAAATTAAATATGTAGGTTCTACAACCCTATATACTAAATAATATTCAAGGTTTCCCTAGTGAATTAAAAGAAAAAAAACTAATTACAAAAATTTTAGGATGTTTAACATATGCAAAAGCATATATTAAGAAACTTGCATAAATGAGAAAACCATTACAAGAAAAATTGAAAAAAGATCATATCTAGAAATGGACCGAAGAAGATACTTTATATATGGATAGAGTAAAAGTAAATGTAAAAAAATTATCAACTTTATACCATCCATGACCAGATGATAAGATGATAATTGAAACAGATGCTTCACAAGAATATTGGAGAGCAATTCTTAAAATAAGAGTAGATGACAAAGATGAATATCTTTGTAGATATACATCAAGATCTTTCCATGTTTCATAATTAAATAACCATAGTAATAAAAAGAATATTTAGCTGTTAAAAAAGCCATTAAGAAATTTGCAATATATGTTATAAGCTCTAGGTTCATTGTTAGAACAGATAATAAGAACTTTGGTTATTTCTTAGGAACTAATGTTGTAGATGATAACAAATAAGGAAGATTAGTTAGATGGCAACAATGTTTCAACCATTACAATTTTGATGTTAAACATCTTCCAAGCCATAAAAATAGCTTAGTTGATGCTCTTACCAAAGAATTAGCAATTCTAATTATTTTTATGCTTTCATGAATGAAACATCTTGGTATCAAAATCAAGATAAAGGAAAAGGAGATAAAAATCCTACAGGAACAACTTGAGCTGCTATATCTCAAAAAATATCTTATGGAGATAGGAAAGAAACAAGAAGACCTTAATTGTTCAAAGCAACCTCTAAGCTCAAAAGAGGAATCTTCATTAAAAATTCTAGATGAAACTTATAAAAAAGAATAACCTAATAGTTCACAAAAAACTTCTGAAAGCTTAGGCAGATGAGGTAGAAAAATAAGAACAAAATTTTTTTATGTGGTCTAAGAATTAGTGGAGTAAGTCATAGAGCATTCATCAATAGAATAAAAGTATAAGGTAGTTATGCCAACTACAAAACACCAAAACTGATAACTCTAGACGAAATAGTAAGAAATTATTCGGCAGCATTACAACAACAACCAACAGCTCCAAGAAAATTGACAAATCTTGGAAAGATAGCAAGGCTTCCAGTGTTATTTAGAGAAACATCTCTTCTAGAGACATCAAAAATAGTAAAGCATTCAGTGTTATTCATGGAGACATCCCCTAGAAATACTTCAGTCATTGAGGATAAGAAGGACTAATATAGAAACCTCAACAAACCACAATGGTTGAGTCTCCATAACTTGGCCAAAAAGTTTACCCATAAACATATTGAAGATATGAAGTTTTATACTATAGATAAGAGATTTTCTACAAGAAGTAAATTCAATATCTTAGAAGAAGCTAATCCAATATTTGTGTATAAAGCTTTTCATACAAGACTAATAGAAAATATATATCTAGGAATTAATTTTAAGTTAGTTAAATTATTTCCTAGAGAATTTTAAAAGAGGAATCAAGAACTTAATAAGGAAGATTAAAGCATGCGATAAACCTATTTATCTTAGATTTTTCAGTTCATTAATGAACTGGAATGAAGAAGGATGTATTAGTCCTTTCCACTTCATCAAGATAGGGATTTTCAACACAAACATAGAAGTTCCCAAACCAAAAGCACTTCCAGAAAATGAATTCAACATAGAAGAACTCTATGTACTAAGAGGTAAAATGCTAGGTCAAATTTACTATGAACTCAAAAAGATTGACAATTCTACTGAGATCAAAGTAAATTATTCAACTAGTAAAGTCATAATCATTTTCCACAGTAGCATGGCTTTTTCAGAAGAAGATGGTGAAAAAATTACCAAATACGAAACCAATTTTAATTGCAATAACCTAGAAATTGCTCAAGAAACAAAAAAGGTATTCAACTTCTCTGCCAAAAAAGCCACCAAAGATCACAGATGCATTCTATGCATCACAAATCGAGAAGAAGAAGATGTGTCATCATCAACGTCATCAGAGGAACCATCGGTAGAAAATGACAAAGAAAAATAAGAAAAAAAAAACTATTGACAGAAGAAAAAAAGAAATAAATATGTAGATCCCACATCTTAGTCGAGAGTAAATGCAAAGGAAAAAAAAGTAGTGGCTATAGACGAATTATTAAAGCAAGGGTAAAATAATAATTTTAGTCCTGTAAATAGGAATTCCTTGTACTATAAAAAAACCATTATTATCATTTCAAAACACACACGAATACACAGAAATACAAAGCTCTATACTCTAAAACATACAAAAAACTCTAGCATAGAAAACTCTTTTATCTAGAAATCCCAAAACCAATAATGGTATACCCAGCAATTATGAGTGGCGAAGCACCTCTTCAAGGTTCTTAGTTTGCCTTAAGTTGTAATAATTATTATCTTATGAATAAAATGGAGTTCAGTTACTCTTCTCTAGTAAGTCAATTATTGGACACCATTTATGTATGGATGCAAAAGGCTCACCATTTCCAAGAGAGTATCGAGGTTTGAGCAAAGTTGAGGCATAACAGGTGTAACAAAAAAAGACGAAGAGAAGGGAAGACCGTGGTGGACCCTTCAAATTCAGGTACAATAATTCTAAATTTAAGGCAATTAAGAATCTTGAATGTTTAAATATTTGCTTACAACAAGACATAATACTGCTAAAACAAAAAAAAATGGAAAATGTTTTTAGAAATAAACAACTAATAATTCTAAATAAAATCAAAGATAAAATCTAATTCTATTAGAAACATTTGATAAAGGTTATCTTTATCATTTAAATGAATATTTTAAAGATGAGGATTATGAAATTTGTTTTGAAAATTTTAAAAGATTTAACACCTTATTAGATATCTATACAAATTATATTAAAGCCATCACAAGCATTATAGACTATCCTATTTCAAGGACATTAAAAAACTATTTTAGTCAAACATATGTAAGAATAAAGAAAGGGTAATTCAACAACTTAATGTTTAGATACTACTTATTTGAAGATTATAAATACATTGTATGTACACAAGAAAAACCTGTTTGTATACTACGAATAGAACACAATAATATGCACTCAACACATATTATTTATCAAGATAATACTATATGAACATCGAATCATTAGTACATATATTAGAACTATTAGATTTAACAAATAAAAGAATAATTTTGAATTTTAAAAGACAATTAGTAGATTCATGATTATAATTAAGTAACCAACATAATGAAGAACATAATATACTATGCAATTGTAATGAATATAGAAGAAAATTAGATTTATACCAAAAGATAATAAGCTTTTTAGACAAATTATTGTCTTTAGTAAATAGACAAAGACCATCAACTAGGTCAATATTAATCCTCGATTAAAAATTATATCGATCCGAAAAAATTGGTATCAAAGCCAAGAAATAGTATTCTAAATAGTAATGGATGGAAAATTAACACCATTAAAGTTTAAGGGTATTTATGATATTTTATAATTTTTGAGGACATAAATGAAGATATGTCAAATCCTAGGGGAATTTGAGATATTTCCTAACTTTTATAGTGAAAAATCCAATAATATTGGCCGAAAATTTTGAAATCTCCTATCTAGACATGGTATGCTTAGAGATTGAAGAAGGAACAGAGTTTCTAGAATGAGAACTATTTTTCTTCCTATTTTTTTGATCAAGGATACGAAATGTGAAAAATACCCTTTAAAATTCATGTATTGATAGGATATTTCAAAAATAATTGATTGCAAAAATTTATAGAATAAACACAATAACTTTTATAATTTCAAATTTATTAAATATAAATTATAATAAGTTATAAAATATATATATATATATATATATATATATTTCTAAAAATAAAATAAAAAATAAAAATAAATTATAAGAAATATAAAGATAAAAAATAAATAAAAAAAGATAATAGAAAAGGAGAAAAATGAGAGTAATAGAATGAAAATAAAAGCATAATAAACATGCAATTTATTGTTTGAATATATAGTGAAAGTGTGAAATACAATATTGATGGATAATGCTAATAATTATAGGTAAATTTACAAATATTTTTGTATCTATATGACACGTGTTGTGTTATCTTATAATAATTATAAAAGATTAAGTTTGTATTTTCATATGAAAATGATTATCCCAAATCCTATAAATTACATATTATATTTTGATTAGTGAGTTTACTATAAATATTATTGTATTTCTTCTTATAACATAACATAATTTAATTATAAATTAATTTTAGTTAATTTATTTTTTAAATTATATTTAGTATAAAAATAATTGACTATACATATTAATTATCTTTCAGTAAAAGAATTAAAATCAAAAATTAAAAAACTCATACAATAATTAATTTTATGTTAATAAATTTAAAATCTATAGATTATCTCTTAGCAAAAATTTAGACAAAGAAAATCAAATAACTCATTATCAGTATAATAATTATCATATTATTACATAATTAAAGAGAAAAAATTAAAATTATTTATGTGTAAAGTTTTAATTTATTTACTAAATTATATTTAATATAAAAATAATTGATTATATTTTTTTAATAATTATCTTTTAGTATGAAAAATAAAAGAAAAAACTAAAAGATTCACAATGGTTCGTCTAGTAGTGTGGTGGTAAAACTCATATTTTCTTCATTTTAATTCACAAGTTTAAATCATACAACGTCTAATAGTCTGATGGTAAAACTCATCTTTTCTTCATTCTAATTCACAAGTTTAAATCATACAAAAGTATTGTTTGGTAAAAAAGCTAAAAAACTTAAAAAATATTTTTAATTTTTTTTGGTAATTTGTAAAATAGTTAATGAAATTAACAATTATAAATAAAATCAAAATACTTATAAATATTATAATAATTATCTATCATTACGAAATTAAAAGAAAAAAGAAAAAATTATTAAATATTTAGTATACTTAAAAAAATTTAACAATTAAAAATTTAGAAAAAAGAGACATTATCTTTTTGCTTAGGTTTAATACTTTGAGGATTTTAAGGTTTTTCACATTTCTTTCATAATTTTGAATGAAATATGTTGATGTATTAATATATATTAGAGGTGTCAAAAGAACTAGCAATGAACTACTAAAGCTAATTCGACTCATTTAAAGTTGATCCATTAAGTTTATAATCTAAAAAAATCATAAATAGTTCACTAGCTCATTTGACAAATACATGAATTAAAAAATTAACAAATAAGATAAAAATGAAGAAGTTATCAAAATATGAAAAGTAACAATTGATTTTTTAAAAATAAAATTTATATTAAAATACTATAATAAATATAGAATTAATAATAACTTAAAAACATATACAATATAAGTGAGGTTATATAGATGATTATTGACTCAAATTTTAAATTTATATTGTATTAATTTATAATTAAATTTATATATCATTAAAAACAAATAATCTATTTCATAAGAAATGCCATATTTTAAAATTTTGAGTTTTTTTAGAGAATTTATGTTCATTTTATTGATTATTGTTCATATTCTATTAAATATTTTTAAAATATAAAATGTACCAATTCAAAAAATATTAAGATTCATTTCATGTAACATTATAAATCTCTACAAATCTACTCTTTAATAATTTTTAATGTTTATGATTTTGAGTTTTTTATATAAAGTTATTGACATTTTGCTAATAATTGTTTTAATTGAAAAGAAATTTTACTCATTTTTAAAATATACATTATACTAACTAACAGAATTTTATAAATCATTCTAAAATATTGTAATATATAAAAAATATGTGAACAAAATTATATACAAAAGTTGATGATATTTGTATTTATCTTATACATTTATCTTTGTATTTTAGTGAATCTTTTGTTATTTTTGGGATATAGATTTTTTTTCTAATAAAATAGCAATATTTCTATTTTTTAAAATATTAAATTATTCTTGTATTAATAAGTTATATTATTCTCTAATATAAAAATAATAATTTTTTATTATCAATGATTTTTTTTATTTTTTTTATATGAATTAAAAAATAATAATTTTTTTAAAATAAATATACCATGCACATGTGCATAATCGTACTCAAATTATAAACCTTCTAAATATAAAATTGAGTTTTATATCATTGAAAAATATGAGAATTTTGAAGTGAGATGGTAAATTCTTCTTATATTGATTTAATCTTTTTGTAGATTTATTCAAAATTTTCCTTTTACAAGTCTTCACTAAACATATAAGTACAAATCAAAACATAAGGTTATAAGTTTAATTTTATATTTTATTTAATATTCAAAATAGATTAAATATAAAATATTATTTTATTTTATTTAAATGTCATATAATATAATTTCATTTCAAATATATTGTAATTTTAATATGATCAATTTTAAACATAATTTCTATCATTTTCTTATTAAGATCTCAATCTAACAAGTCGTGTTGATTTGTACCCTGAACATAGGTCATGCCATGCTTCTACTTTTGTCCCAAAAGCTTTAACTTGTCGTGTCATGCCTGGGTTGTTGGGTTCTGCTTAATAGTCCAATACGACCCATGGCTCATGACTCGTTTAGTCTATTATTTTGGAAAAAAAAAATTAGTGAGAATCGAACTCTCCGTATGAATGTTAAGAATATCAAACTGGAGTATGCCTAAATTTAATAATAAATAAATATATTTATATATTTAATATTAATTTATATAGAATTCAAATTTTGCCTAACGTGTTGGCACGATACATGTCGTGTGCCATTGGTCACATCATGTCATTTTTTTGTTCACATTCCGTGCCATGTTATAGTGAATATTTAAGGGATGTATCGTGTTGGCCGATCCGTTTTACATATCTACTCTAATAATAATATCATTAAAATTACATTTACTTATAATAATAGTAATAAACTAACAAAATATTGCTGGAGATTGCTATAAAATTTATTAATTTAAGGAGCAAATTAAAAAGCAATTCATGAAGCAAAACATGGAGCAATTTATAGAGCAAAGCAATGAGCTTAATTCAATGAGCAATTTAAGAAACCAATAATTTAAGGAGTAATTCAAAGAGTAAATTTTCCTATAAATAGAAGTGTAATTGTAATGAATTAATTAACCAAGTGTTCATTCTAATTGAGAGAAAAGCTTAGAAAGAAAAGCTTTTGTGAGAGAAAATTGAGAGTAATTTTATTGGGTGTAATTGGGTTGTGGGTTATGAGTTGTGAGTGTTGTAAACACTTTGTGTAATTTCTCCCCTTTCAGTAAAAAGATCTGCAGCAGGTTTGGAGACGTAAGTAAGATTGGTCGAACTCCGTTATCAAAATTGTGTGTTATTTTCTATTCTTGTTTTCTCATAAATTTGGTTTATCGGGAATTTGCGTAATTTCTCAACAACTGGTATCAGAGTTATTGGTAGTGATTTCTATCAATTTTCTACAAGGTTACTATTTACGTGAATAGTAAAATTTGTTGGCGATATTGGTTTGTCGACGAAGGTGTTCTAATACACAGTGGTTTGTGATAACTGTATTTTATATAATTATTTTTATCTATTTTATTAATTATAATTGCTATGTTCTTCACATTTTTAGTTAATTTTAGTTTAATAAATTAGTATTTTCTCTTTATGTGTTAAGGAATATATTTTTAAGAAAATTAAATAAATTGAATCGAAAATGTACTCAATTGCAAATTTATGTCCAAAAATCTAATTTCAAATAAAAGAGTGCTTAATTGCAATTTATAAAAGTCTAAAATATAATTTTAATTAATATTAGGCTTAATTTTAATTAATAAAAGTTTTAGAATTTAATTTAAATTAGAAAAGGGCTGAATTGTAATTAAAGAAAATTTAAAATGTAATTTGAATTAAATTTATGGGTTAAAATGCAATTAAGAAAAATTATATTTTATGCAGGAAAAGGAAACCACGCGCACCATTATTTATGGGGGATACCGACCGTTCGATCAGACAATCAACGGATACGATGAGGCGTGTGGATTGCAAGCGCGACAAAAGAGAGTGAACGTGGATTTTAGGGATTACGCGGCTCGGCATGCCAGTGGGGCCCATCTGCCGCGCAAGACAGCGTGCAGGGTGCGGCCCACGTGTCGATTATGAGTCTTCCAAAGGGCGTGATCCCGTGCGGCGGAACCACGTGCAATCGTTCCCTCCAACCATTTAAAGGCTGCCACGTGTCCCACGTTCCCCTTCAGCAAATCATATGCTGCCACGTGGTACGTTTGGGTGAACGCAAAAGCACAGAATAACGCACCCGTCTCAACAACTGTCCCCACATTTCTCGCGCCCCAATCTCGTGTGACAATCTATCGTGCGCCTGTCCTTGATATCCAATAATATGTTGCCATGTGTCCCTTCATTTCTTGCAGCCAATCAGACGCTGACACGTGGCACACAAATTGAATTAAAAAAAATCGAAACGACGCCTCTGCTTTGTTTCTCACGAGTGAATTAAAATAACGTTTTCGATACCAGTTTTGTCCCCGCACGCGTATTAATTTATTATTTTCCCCACACTTCTCTGTCACTCGCATATTATTAAAAAATATATTTTTAAATGTATTTTTTTTAGAAATTTGATGTTATAAATAGGGGATAGTATGATAGAGTAAAAAACTTTTGGGAGTTTAGAATTTGAGATTTTTAGTAGTATTCGGGGGTGGACTGTGGAACATGCAGAAGCCATTTTTGGCTTCTGTTGTGTTCTGCGTGTGCCAAATATTCACGGTACAGAATGATTTAATTTTTCTTTGTTCTTCATCTCATTTTCCTTAAACTGCTGTAATTTTAATTTTTAATTTATGAAGTAATTTAATTTTTCTAGGGTTGCAATTTATCTAAATTTATGACGCTTTGATTTTAATTATTTTTGAACGATTTATAAGACGTTCGATTTTTTTTATTTATTTTGTGCTTAATGCTTTTGATTATTTACGAATTTTATCAAATGATCTGTGGCACTGAAATAAACTTGGAAGATGTATTTTTATGTATATTGCTCATAGATAGAATGACATGTATGATGAAGGATAGAAATATACCCTAATTGTATGTGTGGCCATTTGAGAACTTAGAACGTAATGAATCTTGGTGAATTTAATTCTCATAGGAATATTGTGAATTAATTTAACGAGGTGTGTTTATACGGAGCTCGGAAGAGATGTATGGATAAAATAAGAAGTTTTCGGTTGACAAATTAAATGTACTAAAAAAATATAAATCAAAAGAAAATAACATGATTCGAGTGGATTAATTTGGTGAAAAATTGCAATCCTAGATTTCTTTTATTTTGTTATAAAGCTTGTTTCTTATACTTGTTCCAATTAATGATCGTTTTGGATAAAATCAGAAACAGATAATTTTAGTATTCAACAAACTGTAGTAACAAATCTCCGTGGGAACAATAACTTACTTATCAAATTTTATTACTTGTGACCATGTATGCTTGCACGTTTTATGTTCTCTAAAAGAGACAACAAGTTTTTGGCGTCGTTGCCGGGGATTTGTTTACTATTTTCATTGTTGATATTAATACCAATCAATCTGATTTTAATTCAAAAAAAATATTATTCTTATTGCTTATTGTTTCTTGTTTAATTTATTTTTCAATTTTCTCGTAAGTTGAGATTTTGTTTAACCTATAAATCTTAACTTACAAAAAGAAAAAAAATTATACTTATTGTTGGTTGTTTAATTTATTTTTCAATTTTCAAAAATAGTCAGAAATGATCCGGAGGAAGTCAGATTTAAGTGGGAGCAATGGTCGCAAATGAAGGAAAGGTGAAACTTGAGAAATTCGATGGCATAGATTTTAGATTTTGGAAAATGTAGATAAAAGATTATCTGTATCAACATCTCTCAGGGAAGAAGCCAGAGGCTATGAAGAAAGAAGATTGGAATCTTCTAGACAGACAAGCCCTCGAAGTTATTCGATTGACATTATCCCGTAATGTTGCTTTCAACATAGCAAAGGAAAAGACCACAACGGGTCTTATGGTAGCTCTCTCCAATATGTATGAGAAGCCATCAGCCTTAAACAAAGTGCACTTTATGAGGCGTTTTTTCAATTTACGGATGATGGAAGGTGAATCAGTAGCTCAACATCTCAATGAACTCAACACAATCACAACCCAGTTGAGTTCAGTGGAAATTGAATTCGATGAAGAAGTACGAGCATTGATACTTTTGTCTTCTCTACCAGAAAGTTGGAATGCTACTGTCACAGTTGTGAGTAGCTCATCAGGAAGCAATACGTTGAAATTTGACGATGTTCGTGATCTGGTTCTCAGTGAAGAGATTCGATGTAGAGAGTCGGGTGAATCGTCAACCTTTTCAATTATGCATACAGAGTCAAGAGGAAGAAATTCAACCAGAGGGAATGGACATGGTAAAATATACTATCGAGGTAGATCAAAGGACAAGATGTCCAAATCCAGGAATCCTAATAATTCCCATAGCTCAAAGACTATCAAGTTTTGGAATTGTGGGAGAACCGGGCACTACAAAAATTAGTGCAAGAGTGCACCGAAGGACAAACAAGTGAAGATAGAGGTAAATGTTACTTCCATCTCAAGAGGAGATGATGCATTGATATGCTCTTTGGAGAGCAAGGAAGAAACTTGGGTGTTAGACTCTGGAGCATCGTTCCATGCTACTTCACACAAATAATTCTTCGAGAAATATGTCCCCGGAAACCTTGGAAATGTATATCTTGGTGATGACCAACCATGTGCTATTATTGGCAAAGATGTAGTAAAGATTAAGTTGAACAGGTCTGTTTGGGAGCTGAAGAATGTCGGGCATATTCCCGACCTAAGAAGGAACTTAATCTTAGTAGGGAAATTGGCTAGTAAAGGCTACACTATGATCTTCCATGGTGATGATTGGAAGATTTCAAAGGGCGCAATGATAGTTGCTCGAGGTAAGAAGAGTGACAGTCTTTACATGACAGTAGGATCACGTTGTTTAATCGTAGTTGCAGCAAGCAATGAAACATCAAATTTGTGGCACCAGAGACTAGGCCACATAAGTGATAAGAGGATGAAGATTATGCACTCAAAGGGAAAACTTCTAGGTCTAGAGTCAGTGGAGATAGACATGTGTGAAGAATGCATACTTGGAAAGCAAAAGAGAGTCAGCTTTCAAACAAGTGGAAAAACCCCAAAGAAGGAAAGGTTAGAGCTTATCCACTCTGATGTTTGGGACCAACAACCGTCTCATCCATTGGTGGGAAACACTACTTCATGACTTTCATCGATGATCACTCTCGGAAGGTATGAGTTTACTTTCTAAAGCATAAGTCTGAAGTATTTGAGGCTTTCAGAAGATGGAAAGCTATGGTGGAAAATGAGACAGGTTTGAAGATCAAAAATCTTAGAACTGATAATGGTGGCGAATATGAAGATACTTGATTCAAAAATTTCTGTTATGAGCACAGGATTAGAATGGAAAGAACTGTGCCAGGCACGCCTCAACATAATGGTGTAGCTGAGCGTATGAACTGAACGTTGACAAAAAGAGCCAGAAGCATTCGTATACAGTCAGGTCTACTGAAGTAGTTTTGAGAAGAAGTAGTCAACACAACAGCTTACTTGATCAATCGATACCCATCTATTCCATTGGAGCATAGAATACCAAAGAAGGTATGGAGCAGAAAAGAGGTAAAACTATCACATCTAAACGTTTTTGGCTGTGTAGCATTTGTGCATATTAGTGATCAAGGCAGGAATAAGCTTGATCCCAAATCTAAGAAATGCACCTTCATCGGCTATGGTGAGGATGAGTTTGGCTACCGCATTTGGGATGACGAAAACAAGAAAGTGATCCATAGCAGAGATGTGATTTTCAATGAAAGAGTGATGTATAAGGACATGCATAAAACAAAAACCAACGACTCAAAGCATAATGAGTCAGTATATGTAGATGTAGATGATGTCCCAGATAGTTTTGTGAAGGAACCAATTGTAACAAGTCCTCAGCCAGAGGAACTCGTTGGACAGAGTAGTGTGCAACAGTCCGACACACCACAGCCTCCTACTATAACTCATGTATTGAAAAGTTCTTCTCAACCTCATATGCCTAACATGAGATACATGAACTATATGTTGCTGACTGATGGAGGAGAGTCTGAATGCTATGATGAAGCTTGTCAGACTCGAGATGCCAACAAGTGGGAGCTTGCCATGAAATTGAAGTTATGCTCAACTTCAGTTGGTCTGCTAGAGTAACAAGACTAGAAAAGTTGCTGCATTGATCGAGGTGTGAAGATAGATTGAAATCAGTCTTCAAGTGGGAGATTATTGGAGATTTCTATAAAGCTTCTTAATTTAAGGAGAAAATTAAGAAGCAAAACAAGAAGTTTAATTCAAAGAGCAATTTAAGGAACCATTAATTTAAGGAGTAATTCAAGGAGTGATTTTTCCTATAAATAGATGTGTAATTGTAATGAATTAATCAACCAAGTGTTCATTCCAATTGAGAGAAAAACTTAGAAAGAAAAGCTTTTGTGAGAGCAAAACTTAGAAAAAAAAAGCTTTTGTGAGAGAAAATTGAGAGTAATTTTTTTGGGTGTAATTAGGTTGTGGGTTGTGAGTATTGTAAGCACCTTGTGTAATTTGTTTCCTTTCAATAAAAAGATCTACAACAGGTCCGGAGACGTAAGCAAGATTAGTTGAACTCTGTTATTAAATTTATGTGTTATTTTTCTATTCTTGTTTTCTCATAAATCTAACTTATTGGGAATTTGCGTAATTTCTCAACAAATATCAATAATATTAATAACACAAATATATTTATTGAAAGTATATCTACTATATAATATATTAATAACATTTGTAACATAAATAAATATATACTGATAAATATATTATTCATTTATTATTAATTATTATAATAATATTTCATTACTACAATTTAATATCTATGAAATGACGCAACCTAATAAGTATTTATTACTTTTCATATCACAACTCTCTTAGAAAGTACTATTTTTTTTTTACCTGCACGTTTACAAAGCACTAGTAATCTTCTATTTATAGTTACTTGTTAATAAGATGCACTAGTCATCAATATTGATCCTCTAAGTCAAGCATTTGTATAAGCTATTTAGCTAATCATATGCTAACAAAATGTTAAGCTTTTGAAAATTAAAACAAAATACAAAAAAAACAAGAGAAATATATGTATGATGAAGGTTCTCTCCAGTCCAATCACTTTCTATTATTTTTGTTATTCTTTATCAATTCTAAGCTCTTGTTTTTTCAAATCAAGCTTATCTTTTCAACTAGTAGCCACTAGAATGATAGTTCGCTCCAAAAGTAAACTTAGAGTCTCAATTATTCCTAACTTTTACGAAGTTGAATCTTTTGACACAATTAGGAATAATCGAATTGGATGGTGTCTGGACTCAAATTTTTGTATGCATGGTATATATATTAAAAGTTCATTAATTTCTCAAAAAATTATAAAAATAATTAAAAATGTAATATATACTTATTCCTTATATTCTAATGATATAATCAGTTGACTATTTATCCTAGTACTAATAGTATACTAAAAATATATCAATAATATCATTAACATAAATACATTATTAATAATATAATTAACTAACAATATTAGTAAGATTGATAAATATATTATTCAATTATTATCACTCATGGTAAAAAAATTTCATTCTTCAACTTTAATGATTTTTGAACGAGGCTAATTTATTTGTTATTTGTTAGATATATGAAATAAGAAAATGAAACAACAATGGGAATTGATGGCTTAGATATTAATATTGAGAGAAGCCGGAGAGAAGTAAGAGTTTTTTATAAAATTGTGTGGATCTCTCATAAGGTTAATGTATTTATAAGGTATTATAAGAGTTTTTTATAAAATTGTGTGGATCTCTCATAAGGTTAATGTATTTATAAGATATTACATGTACATGCGTCAATTACATAGGAGGTATACATTACAGTGAGTCAAAAGGATACACTTAGTAAAAACAACATATTTTAAACTCGAGGTGCAACTATTAAACACCTTGTACTTTATTGCGTGTGGGTTGATGAGGATAGGCGAGGCTCAGTGAAGCCATCCCATATAATCATTTGTAAACCTCGAGCACCATCCAAGTGTAGGACCCCTTCCAAAAACTTTAGAGGGAGGTTTGAAATGCTCCTTGACAGTGGTGAACTAGCATTGAGCCTTCTATAAATGTCATGTTATCTATTTAACCTGGGTCTTTGAAATCTAACATCCCCCTTCCCTTTGTCTTTGTAGATACTATGGAGTTTAATGTTGATGACCTTTTGATATGGATTCAAAGTAGAGTTTCCAAACAAGGGGTTAGCTATCAAAAAAGGGAAACTCCCTCCAAGGAATGAGCTTCTCCAAATGAAAGAAGATGATCCATTCCTTTCAGTAGGAGACTGCTCCCACATTAACCAAAAAGAAGAGAAAAAAGTGACCATTGATGAGCTTATGCTCGTGCCTACCCCTTTTAATGTCATTGGGCCCATACCAATGTCCCTGGGTTAGTATACTCCCACATTTGTTGCCTTAGAACAACAAACACCCACCCTCTGTGAGGGACTCAAGGAGAGGAAAAAGTGTTATTGATGACCTCATTGTAAAAGTTGATGGAATGGCCTTATACAAAGGTATGACACCAAAAAGGGTGGACCACTACATGGAAAACCTCTTTTACATGGTCCACGAGAAACAATTGGATGCCATGTGTAAGGATGTGGATTCTGGGGTCATTCTTAAAAGACTCTTATACCAAGCAAATGTTAGTCTGAGCTTATACTTATTAAACCTCAAGTTGTTATATTTTCTTCACCTCGTGTTGTTTTCCTTTTTTCAGGCCCAAATCCTTTATGGGCTTAACAGAGTTTGGGGGTGTGAAGATGTTAAAGCACGACCTCACAATGGGAAGAGAGATTCATGCTTCAACCCAGGCTAAGAATGTTGTGTTGTTGGCCAATGTTAACAAGTGGGAAGGCGAGACTGTTGATACGGAAGAGAAGCTGGCCAAGGCCATACAAGAGCTAAATGATAACTCGAGGCGCTTTGAGGCACTCAGAAAGGCCTAGAGAAAGCTTAAGGCTAAGGTAAAAACTTATAAGCATAAGCTTGAAGATGTTAAAGACACGTATGATAGTGAACAAGAAAAGACAAGGTGCAAGCTTAACGATATGATCAAATAGCTTTCTTTGAGATTTAAGATTGGGTATAACCTAGCCATGAACTCCTTTAAGAAAGAGTCCAAAAAGAAGGGACTCGGGGAATACTACTATCAAATTCTTAATATCTCAGCCACCCCTTTGTTCTCGTACACTCAAACTCAGGATAAGGATGATGAATAGGGTGTAGACTCTAAGGCGAGTGAAGATGAACCCGGAATGGGAGATGAAAAATGTGGAATTGAGGATCTTGGATTATAGGGAGAGTTTGAGCCTCTTTATCATTTTTTTGGCTCGATATTGATGGGCAGGACTTGTATCGGGTTAGCAACACCATTCCTACAAATAATTTGGTTTTATATTTGTAAAACTCTCGCAAGTGCACAAATCATTTTATAGAAAATGAAAAGTATACTCTCAAGGTCGATCTAAGGAAGGAATATATGTGTTTTTTAATTTATTATTCAAAATTTTAAAAACAAAATTAAATCCTAAACATCATATCACGATATTTTGGTTTGTGTTTCATAATCTAATAAAATAACAAATAAACATAAATATAGATTCAATAAACAATTATGCAAATTTTTATCATTTATAATAGTGGAGTATTTAAGGATATAATAATTAAGTTAATTATGTTTGCTCATATTATTTAGGTTATTAAAGATATAAATTAATATTTATTGATTCTCTTTTTTTATATAAACACCATATTTGGTGGGGTTGGATATTCTTTGTTAGTTAAACAAATCAATTAACACCTATGGGTATGGTCGATAATTAGTTTGGTTAATTAAATTAATTCTTTTTTTAAGAGATTGAAAATGAACCATTTAAATGCCACATTTGATGGGGTTAGAAATTTTAAACTTTATTCAAGGTGTCCAAATTAAACCTAAGAATTTAATTATCCGAGTACTAACTTTCAAGTTTTAAAAGCATTACCGAAAATATATTGTCAATACATTTTTGAATATTAATTCTTATAAAAAAAATTGAAATAGAGCTTCACTCTAACTACCAAGCGATTGTAACAATAAATAAAATAGTACTACTTTAAATCAGATCGGATAATTAAATCTTAAAATCTAATTTTAAAAATTAAGTTTGTAATGAAAAATAATATATTTTTCTCTAACATCCTTAATATAAAATCTTGAAAAAAAATAAAATCAATTTATTTTATAAAAATGTTTTACCTATTTAATATTTCACAAGCATAACAACGTTATTCTTATATCATATTTAAAAACAGACAGACATGTTAAATTTAATCACAGATAAATTAAATATAACATATAAGAATAAAACATAAAAATACTTGTAAAGAATTAATTTTAAAGTTTTACCTCAAAAGAATTCTTACAAAATTTTAACCCTAATTCTGTTACTTGAAAGTCTCTAAATGAATTTGTATTTCCGTTTATTGAATCAAGAACTATAAATCTACAAAAAAAACATAACTAGTTCTTCTAAAAAAGAGAATAACTAAAAAAACTAAGAAAGTTTTCTAGAGAGATAAAGAGTTAAGAAAATTGAGTTTTTTACGATGGAGAGAGGGTCCTTTTATAGGTGAGGAAAGGACTAAAAAGTGAAAAAATATCTCAAAAATTGATCTTGGACGCGTTTGGACAAAAATGGCACGCGTGTGGAGGAGGGATGGCGCACGTAGGGACATGCATTGACACGACATGGGCACACATAGGGGAATGGGCGGTATGGTACGCGTAGGCCTTAACACTATATAGGCACGTGTAGGGCTAACATGGCATGGCATGCGCAAGCGCTAACATAGTATTGACAGCTCTGACGCGGCATGGGCAACTTTAACGCAAGATTTGGGCAATTTTGTCCTTTTCTCCATTTTTTGACTTTTTCTCATTTTTTTAACATATTTGTGATGTATTGCATCTAGTATTTTTCTTCTTCGAGTCTTTAAATTATTTTTGAACGAAAATACCTGAAAAATAATAAAAATACCTATGATTCCAAAAAGATAAATTTATATAAAATATATTATAAAATTATACAAATATAAATCTATTTAATCAATTAAAGTAAATTAAATCATGATAATTTTAGTGTTTTTTAAGCACTCATTAGATGTCTCCCTCATTATTTATGGGCGCGAGCTTGTCCTAGTAATCCAACACATATTGTTAATGAAATTGATTTCAAGAAAAACTTATATGGCATGTATATTTGTGCATTTATAGTATTTATTTATGATGTTGACCCATTTTCTTACTTTCAAGGACATTTGTTATCATAGTTGTCCTAATGTCATTTCTTATAAAAGGATATTAGGGATACTATAATTCAGACATTATCTTTTGTTTAAAGCAACTAAATTTTTTTACTCCATCTTTCTTATTCGAACCTTATGGATTTTGATAAAGCTAATAGACGCTTAGATCGAGCTTTAAAATTAGAGAACTGTAAACCAACACCGATGTAGATAAATTAAATTCCGAGTTAACCAATTACAAGGATAAGCTCTCTATTTTTTAGGAGACCAAGTGTGAGCTCGCTTCTTATAAGGAGAAACTATCTCAAACTTAAGCTCGAGAGAGGAATACCATGACTAAACTAGCCGCTCTGGTCGACAGGGAGTCCTATGGGGAAAACTTTTACATGAAGCGATATGAAGTAGTGTTCCTAAAGGTAATGGGTGTTGCTGAGGAATTGGAACACTCTATGCTTAACTCAAACTTAGCCTCTAATGAAGTAAGGGCCAATATTAGTAACAAAGTTTTCAAGATTCAGGCCAAATTTGTTGCCCTTAGTGGAAGAGGCAAGTGACCTTGACATTGGTCTTGTGTCCAAATTCCTTAAGAACTTATAATATTTTGGGAGACCGAGCTCTCTATTAATGAACTTTTAAAATCTTTATAAGCTAGAGCAATAAACTTTTATTTTTAATAAGATCAACTTTTGAAGCTCGATCAATGCACTTTATTTTTGATAGGATGAACTTGTGAAGCTCGATCGAAACATAACTGTAGCCTAACCTGAGCAACTATTGGAGCACGATTTACTTGGTATATGACTAAGGTGATCAGCTCGTGACATGAGAATTCTTAAGGAGAGTGTTTTACCTGGTGTATGACTAAAGTGATCAACTCTATTAACATCAATATCAGAGTGCTCTACCTGATTCCTAACCAAGGTGATCAACTTGTGACATGTAATCTTTTAGGGAGAGTCTGGTCCATGACCAAGGTGATAAACTCTTTTAACATCAATGTCAGAGTGTCTTACCTAGTTCCTAATCGAGGTGATCAACTCATGACAAGTAATTTAAGGGATAGTGCTTTACTCAGTTTGTGACCAAGATGATCAACTCTCTTGACATCAATGTTAGAGTGCTCTACCTAATTTCTAACTGAGGTGATAAACTTGTGACATGTAATTTAGGGAAGAGTGATTTACTTGGTCGGTAATTATCAACTCACCTAACATTATTGTCAAAGTGCTCTATCGGGTTCCTGACCAAGGTGATAAATTTGTGACATGTAATTTAGGAGAGAGTGCTTTACTTGGTCTATGATCAAGGTAATAAACTCTCTTAATCAATGTCAGAGCACTCTACTTGGTTTCTTATAGAGGTGACAAACTCGTGACATGTAATTTAGGGAAGAATGTCGTTGCTCACCAAAAGTCATTTCATTTATGTATATATATATATATATAGGGTGGTATATAGAGATGTTAAATAAAAGTACATCAAAAATTATACTTTTTCAATTGTAAAGCATTCCAACTTGCGCTATCTTTAACTTCCTTGATGTTTTTCAATAAGTAAGCCTTTCCTGGTGTCATTGCAATTATTTAGTATTGGCCCTTCCAACTTGCACCTAACTTGCTAACCATTCATTCCTTCTTGTTAGGGAACACCCTTCTGAGAACCCATCTACCTATGCAAAAGATTTGAAACATACAACCTTGTTGTAATAATCTACTACCCTTCTTTTCTATTCAACCATCTTTCTCAAGGATTCGTCTCTTTTCTCTTCTATTAGGATCAGCTCAATTGCTCTAATTGTAGCATTTTGGTCTTCGGTTAGGGTTGATCTTATAGTGGGAACTGTGATTTCAATTGATATCACAACCTCAATCCCATACACTAATGAGAAAGGTGTCTTGCAATTGATGCCTCTAGGACTAGTCTGATGGCCCATAATTCTCTAGGTAGCTCCTAAATCCATCTTCCTTTAGCATCCTTAAACTTTTTCTTTAATAGGTTGATTACTAATTTGTTAGAAGATTTTGCCTGACCGTTGGCTTGCGGGTAATATGGAGTTGAATGACACATATTGATATTGTACTTAGTGGAAAATTCTTTGATGTTGTAGCCTGTAAAATGCCATCTATTATTGATAATAAGCTTCTTGGGAAGGCTAAAGTGACAAAATATGGACTTCCAAATAAATAAAATAACTTGTTCTTCCTTTATTCTTTCCAAAGGCTTTGCCTCAATCCATTTGAAAAAAAATAACCTATGATAACCAATAAGAACCTATTTTGGTCCACTACTTGTGGTAAGGTCCTACTATATCTAGTCCTCATTTGTATAAGTGCCAAGGACTAACTATCCTTATCATCCTGGTTGGTGGCGTATATGATAATGGGGCAAACTTGTGACATTGGTTGCACGCTTGGGTATACCTTGTGTAATCTATTAGCATAGTGGCCAATAGTAGCCCTGCCTCATAATTCATTGAGACAACCTTCTTCCATGGGAGCTGCACTTTCCCTCATGGGTTTCAAATATGATTTTTTTCATACCACTCCCTAGTTATGCACAGAAGCCCAAGTCCAAGTACCATTTTTCTATATAATTTATTATTTTTGATCATGTACTGACTTGCCTTAGCCTTGACTTCTTTGGCTAGCTTTTGGTCTTGAGATAGGTCTCTTTCTTTTAAGAAGTTAAAGATTGGAATGAACTATAGGTTGGTGGCCTCGTCTATGCCTCTAACTATTTTTTCGACCTTTTCCAAACTGGCCTACATTAGGATTGTTATAGAAACTACCTAAGTATGGTTAACCTCATGTATAATAGCTAGTGTGGCTAAGGCATCAACACAACCATTCTTATTTTTGGATATTTTCTCGATCTCAAAGCGAGAAAATTTTGAACACTCCTTCCTTAGTCTCTCCAAAAACCTCTTCATCTTGTTGTCTTTAGCCTCAAACATGCCCAAGTATTGATTGACCACTAATCGTGAGTCAATTGTGCAAGATGATGTTATCTGCTCCCAACTTATTTGCAATCATGACACCAAATATAGTTGCCTTCTACTCTGCAATATTATTGGTTGCTCAAAAATCCACCCTGATAGCATATTCGAAATAGTTTTCATCATAGTCGATTATGACCACCTTTAGCCCGGTACCTTTGAAGTTGTGTGCACCATCTACAAATACTTTCCAGACTAGCATCTCTTTTTGATCCATATCATATACTTTCCCTTTTACCTTGTTATTGGTAACCTCTGGTGACTCACTAGAGTCAGCAACAAATTCTACCACTACTTGCGCTTCAAAGGAAGTTCAAGACATATAATTGATATCATACTCTCCCAACTCTATGGAAATATGAGCTAGTCTCCCTGTAATCTCTAGCCTCATCAATATGCTCTTAAATGGTTGTGTGGTGAGTACTACCACTGTATATGAATCGAAGTAATACTGGGGTTTTCATGTTGTCACCTTTAGGGCAAATGCCAACTTGTCAATCTTTGGATACCTGTTTTGGGTGTCTACCAGTATATGGATGATGTAGTACACATGGTATTGGACATTGTTTCTTTCAGTAAGAAGTATGACACTATAAGTCTGAGGAGTAATAGCCACGTACAAATAATGTTTTTCTTTTGGGAAGGGAATGATTAAGATCAGAGGCTAGCTTAGATATTGTTTAATTTTTTTTAAAATCTATATCATAGTCTTTGTTCTAGGATACCGATATGCTCTTCCTCAATATTTTTAAGAATGACAAGCACTTGTATGTGCATTTGGAAACAAATCTATTGAGTGATACTATTCTTTCATTCAATTGTTGAATACCTTTGAGGCTGGTAGGAGGTTTCATGTCGACCTAGGCCTGTATCATATCCAGGTTGGCCTCAATTCCTCAAGCAGATAGGAGATATCCCAAAACTTTCCATGAAGCAACACCAAAAATGCATTTTTTAGGGTTTAGTCTCATACCATACCTTTGGATTACATGAAATATTTCTTCCAAGTCTTTGACATGGTTTACTGGTTGTCCTGGATTTATCACCATGTCATCCATATATGCTTCTAGATTTCTCCCCAGTTGATCAACAAATATCTTGTTGACAAGGCATTGATATGTGGCTCCTACATTCTTTAAACCAAACGACATTTGTGTGTAACAGAAGGTCCCTTCCTCGGTAATGAAAGATGTTTTCTCCTCATCTTTTGGGTGCATTTTGATTTAATGATAGCTGAGATATGTGTCCAGGAAACTCATCAAGTTGAATCCAATAGTAGCATCCCTTAGTTTTTCATTACTTGGCAAGGGAAAAAAATCATTCGAGTATACTTCATTCAAGTTTGTGAAGGCTACACACATGCGAGGCGATCCACAAACCTTTTTTTACCAACACCACATTTGGCAGCCAGATTGGGTAGTCCACCTCTCTAATGATCTTTGTTTCTTTAAGCGTGGTGACCTGACTTTTAATCACTTCATTCTTTTCTCGTGGGAACTTTCTCTTTCTTTTCATAATAGGTCTAACTTTTGGATTAACATTCAACATATGGGTTATAATCTCTAGATCAATCCTAGGCATATCTGTAGGCTTCCATGCAAGGATATTAGAATTTTCTCTTAGAAATTGAGATAGTTATTCCCTAACCTTTTTTGTTAAGTTAACACTCAATTTTAGGGAGTGGCTATCCCTTAAATCTTTGACTGGAAAATTTTGCACCTTATTTGAATTAACCGACTTTGCTAGGCATTTTCCCTATGGCCTTTTCTAATAAGGCCTATGTTGTAATTTCTACTTTGGAGTAGTTTCATTCATGGTAGCATTATAACAAACTTTAGCCTTTTCTTAATCCCCTCTTATTTCTTTTATGTCTTCCTCAGTTGGGTATTTGATGACTTAGTGGAAAGTGGAAGGAACTGATTTCATTTTATGTATCCATGGTCTACCCAAGATAGGATTATAATGGGCTAAGACATCAACTATTACAAAGCTGGTCATTGTTATAGATCCTAATAGAAATTACGGTTCTCACTACATAGGTAGTGTTATTGTTGAATCCTATTAGGGGTAGCTCTCTCTTCACGATGTCGTAATCATTTATACTTAGAGCCCTTATTGTTGACAGGAAAAGAAGGTCGACGAAACTCCCCATATCAATCATGATTTGACAAACGTCATAGGATCCTATTTAGAGGGTGATTACCAAAGGGTCTTCATGGAGAGACGAGGCATCGTCCTTCCCAAAAAAGGTTATTTCAATGGAAGACATCAGTAAGCCCAAATTATAGATATGCGGTGAGCCGTCCAAGTCTCTAGCGTATCTTTTGGGTGAGTTATTAGAGGTTCTATTAAGCTCGAGCCCTCCATGTATACTATGGATTATCCTCACATTAGCCTCATTGTATGGGTCTATCCTGCTACTAGGTGGACCATGTAGCCTTAACGTTTCATGTTCGAGCTGCCAATAAGCTCTTTTGCTATAATTTCCCACGAGATCCCCTAAATAGTAAATCATATATTTTCTTTTTCAAATGCCTACAATCTCTCATCTCGTGGCCTATATCCTTATGAAAAGAACACAACTTAGATGTGTTCTTAAGGTAGGTCCTTATTTTTGGTGGCCACCTGAAATTCTGTTCATCCTCTATCCTCATCATGGCTTGGGCAAGGTTTACTCTCAATAATAAACCTATGAAGGGAAACAGTGACCTCCCCCAAGGTTCTATATTCCCTGACCATTGTCCATTTACCCTGTGATTGGACGTGAAGCACTTGCTCTTATTAGTCATTTTATCATGGTGTAACATGTTTAATCTTACTCTCATTTTTTTCCTTTTATGGTGCAGCTTCTATAACAACCTTAATGTTCTTATCTAATCATAACTCTCTTTCCAGATTGACAAACTTTCTTGTCTCTCCGTAAGCTTTCTCCATTTTTTGGGGACTATATTGGTCAACTTTAGAAATAAATCGGAAGATACACAATTTCTCACAGTCCCTATCCATATTATAGTGTGTCTTACCCTTGTTCTGACTCTCATTGGCCCTTTTGAGGGTCTATTCTTGCCTTTTATTTTCTTATTCTAATGCCTAGAATCTTGCATCTCAACTCTTCTACTCTTGCAACGATTTCTCATTGTTAAGCCCCATCATATCGAGAGGAGGGTCATTCCTTGTCAAATCCTCACCTTGGGCAGGTTCATGTGCTATATGAGCTTGACCAATATCACCAACTAGATTAGTGGCCCAACCCTCAAGGTTACCCAGGCATGACTACAAGCGTAGTGATATGCTTTCTTACTTGTTCTGCTCGAGCTTTCTTCTTAGCTCAAGAAGTTGGCATGCCAAATCTTGATAGGTATTGACCTCAACTCAGGCTTTCTTATGGGCTAGCAAGATATAGTCTCGTGATGAGACTACTATTTCGTTCGCTAGTCACAATCTTTCCTCGGCTCGTGTTCCCACAATGACAGACGTAAATCCTAGGGAATTCCACTTGCTTATGAGATCTTTATCTCATAACTCAAGGTGAATCCCTAAAAATAAGGGGTTAGAAGCTAAAGCTCAACCTTCAAATCCTGAGCCCCACAATGGGTGCCAAAATGTTAAGATGGTCTAATTTGTAGAGAGAGAAACTAGAGAGAAGTGAGTCTTCTGCAAAATTATGTGAATCTTCTATGAGGTCTATTTATTTATACGTACATGTGTCGATTACATAAGAGATATACATCACAATATGTCAAAAGGGTACAATCAATAAAAACAATATATTTTAAACTCGAAGTGGACCATTAATGGCTGGGCTGAAGGTTGGTCATCTAATATCAAAGCTACTGTGCGTAGGCAGGCTCATCATATGAGCATTGTTGTGAGTATAAGTACATACTATTCTTCTTAGGTTAACTCATCTTAAGGCCTCGTGCTGTTAATTGTATTGAATTTAGGGTCAACCCATATATCCAAATAAGAAAATGAACAAAATGAATAAAAGTGAGATATTAATTATGTTTATAAACATAAAAAGTGAGAAAGATGCGTACATATATTTTTATTATTTATTAAGGCATATAAAAAGTTTGGGTATTCATTCTTCTTATTTTTTTTAACTTTTTCTACTTTTATCGTGTGTATATATATATTATGATATATACTTTTTTTATGTATAATATTAATATTTAAAAATATGTATATTAATAATACTAATATTTAAATTTATGCTTATATGTTATATTCTACATTAATCATATAATAATAATATCAAAATTATATATTTTAATAATACTAATACTTGAATTTATTTTATTGGATACTTGACATTTACCATTAAAATATGTGATTGTGTCTATGTCATTTGTTTACTCATAAACAAATCAATTTTTATTATCATAGAATCAAAATTATATTATAAGGTGAAAAAATGAATGTTTTAAAACATAATTTTTTAATAAAAATATACAAAATAATAATATCAAAATTATGTATTGTAATAGTATTAATACTTAAATTTTTTTGTATATAATACTTTATATTTACGATTAGATTATGTGATTATAATTATGTTATTTGTATATTAATATATAAATCAAATTACACCTAAATAATTTTTTATTTATTAATTATATTTTATTTTTATTATCTAAATCAAATATAGAAGAATAATACTTAAAAATTAATCAAGACTTAAATAAGTTTTTTAAAATTATTGAATATATAAATAATTCATTACTTATATTATTAGTAATATTGTTATAAAGATATAAAAATTTGTGTAATTTAATTAGATCTGTGATAAAATTGTAAGTTAATTTAAGTATAATAATATTTTGGACTCATCAGTTTTTATTATCTTATATTGGGTCTATCGGTCCATTAACTTTTTCCATGGTATCTTTAATCCCATTTTTTTTTAGTTAATTAGGTACTAACTTAGGCTTTACTTGTTTAGCCCACTAGGGTGTGTTATGAGAGGAGCTTATATATATATATAGCCATATATTATTTTATTGACCAAAAAGAGAAAGAGTGGCAAGGACTAAGAATGAAGAATATAAAATATAAAAAAAATACAAAAAAATTAAAAGATATAAGAAAACAACTTTTTTTAAAAATATAAAACAATATTGAATATAAAAATCTATAAAAAAAATATTTTAGAAAAAAAATGTATAAATTTGTTGAAAACAAAAGTTATTATCCTTAAGAGAGAAAGAAATAGAGATGTTAAATTTGTGATGAAAAATGATATTATACTAATGAATGCCTTAGTAGGCTTCAACATAAGAAGTAATTTAAAAATAAATTTTCACGAAAAGTAAAAATCTATGAATATTTTAAGATGAAATTAGAGTTAATTAATGAATCATATATAGATGAAACTGAGGAGTAAATAAGTGTATTAGCATATGGGTACTATTCGTCAAAAGATGAATGATTTATATAGTATTATAAATCTAAATATTATTCATATTAAGGTTATATTGAGATTTAAAGACTATGTTAACTATGTGTGTAACAAATAAATATATATTTTCATAAGAACATTGGAAACAAGCACCAAAAGATCTAATTATAAGAATGACTAATAATATTACAATAAATTTTAATAAGATTTTAAAAGATACAGATATAATGATGGGAGGAGAAAAATTTCATGTTCATATCATATAACAAATGTTATTTATTAATAGGAAATAATTTCTTAAACTTATATCAATTATTTACATAATATGTAGACAAAATAAATGTGACAACATTAAATGATAAAACAATTTATGTATCAAAATAAGAAAAGTTTTGACTATATCAAATCCAATTTTTATACAACAATATAAAAAACGAAAACATGGGGAGATAGACACAAAACAATAAAAATTATATTTAGAAAATATTTCATAAGATATTGAAGAGAAACAAAAAAAAATTCTTAATAAAATACACGAAGATAAAACCTTAAGTGGTATCAAAGAATTATTAAAACAGTAAGTTTAGAAAATCTTTTATATCCAAAAATTAATAAATCTAAAACGATTGTTAACATAAAATTAAGAGAACTTAACAAATTTATTAGATTTTTAAAGTACAATTTTTTAATAAAAAATACACAATAATTATATCAAAATTCCGTACGGTGATAATACCAATACTTATTTGAAAGACAATAATAATACTTGAAAATTTGCTTTTTGTATAAGAAACTTTACAGTTACATAACTGTTAGATCATAAAGTTATGACTATATTATTTGTCTATTCATATACGAATAAAATTACATTTAAATATTTTTTTATTTATTGATAATAACGTTTTATTTGTATTATCTAAATTAAATATTACAATTATAAATGATAATACTTACTAATCAAACTACAAGTAAATAAGTTTTTATAAATTAGCATAATATTTTAAATTATAAAATAAAAAAATTTAACATAAAAATAAATATATAATAGCTAATTAGCACAAATACATTTATAAAAATACACCCTATTTAATTAAATATATTAAATTATTGAGTTTAAAAACTTGATTACTTAAAATTTATTAATTCATATCTAAAACATATTATAAAATAATAATAATTTTTACTTCAAATATGAAAAATAAACATAAATATCATTTAATTTATTGCTTATTTTTTTATAAAAGAGACCTTTATTTTAAAATATAATAATTTAGTTCAATAATTTTTTTTAAAGATTAGTGATTTAATTTTTTCTTTTAAATAATTAAACATTTAAATAAGTTGTAATATAAATTTGTTATAATATTATTTTATATTTTATATTTATATTAACTGTATTATTTCTATTAAATAAATATTTAAAAATACAAATCAATTTTAAAGATCGCACGTGTCCCTAATATTGATTAAGAAAGATTAATAAAAGAATAATTGTCATGATTTAGAAGTTGAATCTTATTTCGACTACTATGATTTGAGAGATAATTTTAGCATAAATAAAAGCTATATTTAATAATATAGTTTAAAATTACAAAAATATTGAATATCATTGTTGTTATTTATGGTTTTATATGTGTTATTGTGAGATTAAGAATAGTATATATTTTTATTTTATGTTATTTTTAACTTATCACTTTGATTTTGATTTTGATTTATATTTTTTATTTTATGTATTTTTTAATTTTCAAGTTGATAATATACAAAATCGAGAGAAATAAAATCTTATAAATCTAAGACATAAAAAATAAATTACTATCTATTAAATTATATGCATTCTTAAATTAAATTTTTATATGTTTTTTAAATTAATTGTAATATATTTTAATTGAGTGTAATATTTTAAGTTGAATTTCAAAACTTGAAACGAACGTTTTATTAGTTAGTTTAGAAAATGAATCAATTCATGAATTTTTAAAATAGTTCTAAAATATTACAATATATAGATTACGTGTTTAAAATTATGTACAAAAGTTGATATTAGCATTTATCTTACACATTTATAATTGTATTTTAGTGAAAGTTTTTGTTATTTTTGGGGATATCTTCTTGACATATTTCTTTTTTGTTAATAATATAGCAATATTTATATTTTAAAAAAATTAAAGCATTAGATTGTTATATAAATACAATTTTTTTTTTGCTACGGATAATTTTATATTTTGTTTTACAACAATATTTTTTTGTTAATTTTATAACAATATTTATATTTTTAGAAGCATTTAGATGTTAATTTATGATGTAAAATATCAAATTCTTCTTATATTAATATTTTATAATATAAAAATAATTTTTTTTTATTTTTATCATGATTATCATTTTTTTATGTTAATTAAAAAAACAATGAGTTTTTTTGAATAGTTATGTTATTCATATATGTTTAATTGTATTCGAACCTTAAACATTTTAAATATACACATGAATTTCATATCATTTAAAAAAATGAGATTTTTGAAATGAAAACGTCTCTTAATGGAAGATTAGTTGTAATTAAATTTCATAAAATCTTCAAATATATAAAATCATTAAAGATATGTGAGCTTTTTTATAGATGTATTTAACATTGCACTTTTATAGGATATAAATTTAATCTCATGTTTTATTTAATATTTATAATAGATTCAATATATAATATAATATTATTTTATTTAAATATCATATCATATAATTTTATTATATTTAGATTATAAATATAATATATAATTTTTATTATATATTTTTTAAACTATTACATTATAAATAATTATGTATTTTATTTAGATTAATTAAAAATAAATGAAATATTTTAATTAATAAAAATTTATTACTATCTCATTGTGACACAGGATATGAAAATTAATAAATCATTTGTGATTGAACTTGTTTTTCTTTATCCTTTCTTGAGACAACCTTTTATTGTTAATATTAACATTAAAATGAAAGTTCAAAAAAGGAAAAAAATTGTTTTTCACCTAGAAGCTATCGATGTGAAAGAGTTAAATTTAGTCTTTTAGCTTTATTTTTTTTATGGATCCGAGTTAATTCTTGAAATCAAGGACTCATACATTTTTATTAAATATTTATTCAACCAACATAAACATTATAGATGTTTCATGAGTAATTAATTTTTTTTTACTTGATAAATATTATATATAAAAAAATTTAAAAAAATAATCTTATAAGTTACATTAGTAATAAATATCATATAATAAATAGAAGAACTTTGGTAGGATTGTGATTTTGAAAGTATTTTTAACATTCTAAATATTTTGGATAAAATATTAAAATAAATATGTTAGTCATTTTTTAAAAAAATTATTTGAAATAAAAACTGGAATAAATCAAATTCAATGATTTAAAAATATTACAACATTTGTAAACAAGTACAGTAATTTAAAAATAAAATAAATTTAGATTAAAATTCAAAGCATAATAAAAAGAATAGGAATATTATTTCATTTTATATTTTAAAATTAATAAATAAAATACTAAATTATTCAAAATAACAAAAAAATTCTTATACATCAAAATATATATTATAAAATTTTAAAAATTAATTATATAATAAATAATAATATGATCTAAATAATTTAATTTAAAATTCAAGGCATAATAAAATAATAATATGATCTAAACAATTTTAAGTAAGACTATTTTTTATACAACAAAATATATATTATAAAAATTTAAAAATAATATTATCAAAATTAATTATATAATAAATAATTCATACGATAACAAATTGACTGTACATCTCATCCCTAACATGAAGAGATACGCAGACAGGTTTTTTTGTTTTTTTTACTATTCAACTCAAAAGTTCTTTAACTCATTCCTCACTAAATCATACCATGTGATATATCATAATACATCCTAATTCACATACACCAACATTTTCTCAAATCAAAATAATTAATTAAATAAAAACATTAATCACATGTAAAATTCCGATTCTACCCATTAAACAATTGCCCTAACCCATGAAAAGGTAATTGTTAATACCGACACAACTATTATCCATTTTCGTCCAACTACATAAAAAGTCCACTCCTCTAATCTTCTTCCTCTTAACAATGTCCGAACTAGTCAGCCCAAACCAGTGAGCGAGAGCGAGAGAGGCTTTTAGAGGAAAAAAAAAACAAAAAAAAAATGGAGCCTAACAGTAACAGCTCCGAAGCAAAGAGATGGCTAAGCACAGCCGTAAAGCTTCTAAATTTTCGTGACCTTCCTGGTACTCGGGATTTTGCGATCCGTGCCCTAGAATCGGACCCTAGACTTGAAGGTGCTGAGCAAATTATTGCTTTGGCTGAAGTTCTTCTCGCTGGTAGTTCTCGGATAGGTGATGACCAACAACTTTGTGATTATTATGCTGTTTTACAAGTCCCTCGTCATACTCAAAACCTCGAACTCATCGCATCTCAGTATCGACGATTTGCTCTTCTTTTGAGCCCTAATGTTAATCGTCTTCCTTTTGCTGATGAGGCTTTTAGTTTGGTTTCTGAAGCTTGGGTTGCGCTTTCTAACCATTCGAAGAAAGTCCTCTATGATAATGAGTTGAATATTTGCTATTCTCGTCTTGGGTTTGGTGCTGCTTCTGGGTTAACCCATCAATTGCATCAGCATGAACAGCCACAACCACAACCACAACAACACCAACAAGAACACCATTTTCCATTTTTACAAGCGCAGCCACAGCTACAGCTTCATCCACAACTACATCCGCAGCCTCAGCCGACATTAAATTCTCAACAGATACAGCAAGAGCAGCAACATCAAGAACAAAAACAGTTGAGAAGAAGCCCTAAGAGGACTCGGGAAGAAGAAAGGCCGAATCTTAACAATTCGGCCGAGTCGACTCAACAAACTCGGCAGTCTACTCGAGTGAATGAGCAGGAGCCCACTCGGGTCTATGAAACTCCAGCTACTCGGGCGAGTCCGGTGGTGAGTTTGGATGTGGGTGAGTCGTATTATGAAATCGGACCGAGTTTCTGGACGGCATGTCCGTACTGTTATATTCTGTACGAGTATCCAAAGGGGTATGAAGAGTGCGTGCTTCTCTGTCAGAGCTGCAAGAGGGCATTCCAAGCTGTTATGATACAATCACCGCCGATGACGGAGAAAGGGGATATTTACTTTTGTTCTTGGGGGTTTTTCCCATTGGGGTTTTCTGGGAATGCTAAAGAGTTAGGGGCTGCTTCATCTAATTGGATGCCATTTTCGCCCATTTTTGCTTGTCCTTTACAACCGAAAGGAAAGAAGGGAGGATCGGCACCAAAGTTCATTTACGATGATGATGACGATGACATTTTCGTGGAGATTTCAGATGAGAGTGATGATTCTGATGAAGACTGGGGAATAACTAGGGGTAAAAGGAGGGCAAATAATTTGAAGGCAAGGTCATCGGCAAGAGTTGCCAAGAGAATGCCTGCTGTGACTCAAAATGGGGGCAGTAATGAAGTTCCAGATGGGGTGTCGAAAGTGGTGTCTGCTGGAGCTGGAACAGGGGCGAGTGGGTCTGCATTGAAAAAGAAAGGGAAGGCGAAGTGGGGTAGATTGGATTTGAATGTGGAGTTCAGTAATGAGGGAGAAGAGCCTGCCCCAGGGACGAGTGAAGGTCATGTGAGAAGGAATAAAGATGAAGATAATATTGAAGGCATTGGGTTTTTTGAGGGTCTTGATGAGTTCTTGAGCAGTCTGCCTATACTGAATGTTGTTGGGGATGAGAAGGCTAAAGCTTCCTAATAATGTAAGACAGGCACTATTGTAACATTTGGTTGGATGATGTGTTGTAGTCATGTAGTTTCTTTTTATATTCTATGCAGCGATGTAGAGTTCTTTTGCATGACATCTGATAGCTCTTGGTTGTTTTAGCATTGAACACTTTGCATTTTTTGATGAGATTATTATGTAGTAGAAGTCATGTTCTAATTTCAAGCTCAGTAGGATTTAAGACAACATGTTTTGAACTTTTAAATGAACTTTGAGTTTTGAATATATGTATTGCTAGATATTCATGTTAGCTGATGTTCTGCTGAGGAGTTTCCGAGAAGCAAGTATCTTAGACAACATAGAAAATGTGCTTTTTGGTGTGTGGAATTGTTGCATCTGATGTTTGTCTGTACTGGTAAAGTTGTATAGATGTTTATTCTCAAATTTTTAATTTGAATCCTATCAGAATGAGTTTTCTGGATTGGAATACCATTAATCGTGTGAAGCGTACTATTGAGTGACAAGTTGTTCTATAAGTTAGTTAAACTCGTTGCGAAAACTTTTCTCAGTTCTACTATTCTAGTATGTATATGTATGGAACTTATGTACTGCATGACTTATATAGCCTTTTGGAAGCGGGTATAGCATGCTAGGGATTTCATTTCCCATACTTATATAGCTGCTTGGTTTTTCTGGGTTACTTAAACACGGATGCAAGTAGAGTTATCTCAAAAGCACATAATGTTTTGTTTGATGACTTTTCATTTCATGCCATGCATATTTTCACTAGGTCTTGATCCCGTAAAATGTTTCGTCTTAGTATCTTATATTCATATTGGACCATTGGTCACAGACATTAGGTGTTAGTTAATTTTGTTTGTGATCCTTGAGGCATGTGATTTTTCATTAAATTATAGGTTCATAAATTAATTTTATGGATGTTTAACACCCCTAAAAGAAGTGCCACATATTACCAAGATGACACAAGTTTAATTAGGTTGATAGAAGTCCTGGCTGGTATTTAAAGACTGAAGGGTAACTGAATTGGCAAGGCTTTTGAGTACGGCTAGCCAATCAAGGTTATAAGATTGGTCTATTACTTGTCTCTCTCTCTCCCTCCCCCTTTTTCTATTTTCCTCTGTTCCTCTTTTCTTAATCTGTATGGTAAATTTTCTGTGATGTTTCCTTTTTGGCTTGCTTTGTTGACTGGTTTGAGATGGGATTCCTGAGATGAAGAGGCTTTCGGTGAAAGTGTTTGTTTGGACAAATTTTTTTTGCATCTGACTTGTATGATAGACATTGTAGTTGAATCCATTAAATATATCATAAGATTGTTCATGTCTAATATTCGTTTTGAATGTCAAATAATTTTTGGCCTTCGTTTGTGCCTCTAAATGGCTCTGTTAGGTTGTGCTGGATGCTGCAGGGAATGGGCAGAGATTTAAAATTCCTGTGTTTGATGTTTGTCTTTCAATTATGCTTTCATTTTGGGTGAAGGTATGTGGAAGTTTCTCTGTTTCACTTGTGATCTTGTTCTTCTCTCTCTTTTTCTTCTGCATAGGTGCTGCATTAGGAATAGAATAACTTGTATGAAGTCTTTAATGAGCTATATTTCAAGATGTTGTTCGATTCACAGTTGAAGAAGTCTTTAATGAGTTATATTAGCATTAGGACTTCTTTTTCTCATTTTAAGTTATAGTTTCGAATCATACTAGTGAATATTTTAATTCAAACCATTTGTGTTTGGTTCCTTGGGCAAAAACATGATGCTTTTTTTAAAGCATTTGGAAGAGGATAGAGGGTTATAGTATTAAGTATTAACTCTTTAAGAGTAAAGTAGTTATTGGAAAGCAGCTTTCTCTTTATGATTTTGATTTATTAGGAGTAAAAGAAACTTAAAAGTTCTTCATGTATTAATCTTTTTTTGGGTCAACCTGTATGAATATATGAACATTAGGATTTATTATTCTCTTTTATACCAGAAATACTTTGCAGCTGTTGCTTTACTTTTCCTATCTAACTCCATAACAAGGAAAGCAAAATGCTTTAGGGATTTTCTCATGCCATTTTATCACTAAAGGTAACATTGATTTCCCCAATGCCATAACATGTTTGCAAACTGAATGGGTCCCTTTAATCTTAAAAAGTAATATTATTCTTTTAGGTTAAGTAATTTAGCTATTAGTCACAAAATTTAAAGATAGCATTTTTATTGTAATTTCTCTTTAAAAACATTTTTATTATAGTGTTTTTAAGAAAACCCACCGAGAAATGAAAATATTAATTTTCGAACATTTTTTTTAAATTAAACTTGTCATGTATGATTTTATTAAAAGGGATTAAGTTATCATTTTAATGAATTCTCTCTTATTCGTTTTTTTTAATTTTATTCACTGTTTTATTTTCATTAAGTAATAATATTTTATGGTAGATTTTATTGAAATTTGATTTTTTTTTGTTCTTCATCATTTTTACAATAATAATAGGCGAAAAAATATTTTTTTATTCTAAAAATTAATTGTTACTTAGGCTTAACTTCAAGATTTTAACGACATTTTCCCTAACATTTACGATTCGTCGGACGCAAACATTGAAAAGAGATATTTGAATAAGAATGCTTCATCAATTTAGCCTTGTAATATTTTAGTAAGAGTATTTTAATTTTTTTTCCTTTTAAGTTTGGTAGGCACAGTACATCAACTTTTAAATAATGCCAATTAAGTCAATTTTTTTAAAATATTAACTTTTTAAGGGTGCAATTCAATTTTTCTTATAAATATAAATAAAAAACTTTATTTTATAAAAATACAAATTCTCTTTTTTTTCATCTCAATATATCTATGTTTTTCTCCTTTTCATCTGTGTACTTTTAATTTATTTATATAATCATTATCAATTTTATTTTTAACAGTGTAGTTATTTGAATTTATAAATTAGAATAGATAAAAAAGAATACTTTATTAAGGGAGAGAAATTGAGAGATTTATAGGAGAGATACCAAGAGAGGCTCAAATGAAAGAGAAATTATTTTTATTTAAGAACAAAAAGATTGAGAATATTTTTATTTATTTTTTGGTTTTTAATGTTATTTTTAAGAAAAAAAGTTGATTTTATCCTCCAAAAAAATACAATTTTTTAAAAAATTGCACCAATTCGAATCTTGAATTTTAATACAAAGAAAAATGAGGAATTTATAGTTTACAAATTTATTTGAAACATCTTTAATTTCTTTTCCCCAACTTTAATCTCAAATGATATAATTTTAATCAAAATTTCCGGTACACTTTAATCAAATTGGCAATTCTTGTTAGTATTTTGTTTTTTTAGTTTTAATCGATAGACACTTATTTTTAATGTAAAGTGTGAGCAATAATTCATGTTAGTCTCTTGTGAATCCATTTAATAAGCGCATTGCATAGTAGATTTTCATTATGTATATATAATTAGCTTGTTATAAATTAAATAATAATTAAATAAGTTGGCTCAAACTATAATGTCATATTTAACTCATTTATTAAAAGAAAATGATATTTAACACTATTAAAAGAGAATTATATTATAGAAAATAATTGGATATAAATCATTGTAATTTGTGTCACTTATGTATGATTTGATTAATTACAATAATATTGCATGTAAGTCATAATATATGTTGTTATTTATTTGAATAGGACAATCTAGCATTACCTTAATTAAATTAACTATTATGTATCGTGCCAAAATTGTATTGTGTCTCATGTCTTGAATAGGGGCATCCATGATTGTGTTGTGCAGCAACTAAATGATCGGCACACCGTGAATCAGCCAGTGTGGAGGCAGGTTGCAGACTGGTCTCCGCTAGCAGCTGGTATTTACAAGACTGGTCTCCGCTAGCAGCTTGATATCACCACAGGCAGCTAAGCTATGGGCTATTTGGATTGGCCTTGGCTTTAGTTTGGATATGGATTCACAAGGGTGTTATTGGAGCCAGATTTATTGCAAGTGATGCAATTAATATATAATAAATTGAGTTTGTTTTCGGTACAAGGGCATATTATTGAAGACAAATTTTAACTTTTGAGACTCATTCGTTTGCATGTAATTTATGTTCCAAGAAGACTAAATTTTACTGCTCATATGCTAGATAAATATGGTCTGTTTATTTATTCTTTTGTAACTTGATTGAAACCAAGTGAACTCCTATTACTATAAAAAAGGTATTTAAATCGAGATTTAAAATCAATTTTTGAGAAAAATCAACGTATAATGAATTTTAAGTCGGTCACTCAACGAACCGATTTAAAATATGTAGATTGTAGCGTCGGTTAATCCGTAGAATTGATGTTATATATAGGACGTAACGTTAATTTTACGTATTAATTTACGCTACGTCATAACAATTAATAATTAAATAAAACGTTTTATTATTATTTTATTATTTTTTTAAAGAAAAAAAAAGGAAAAATGGATAGTAAATGATTTTTAAAAAATATTATAAAAAAAGTGCCACCAACAGATCGTAGGCAAGTGACAACAGGTAAAAGCAACATGAAAGTAGGATCTCACTTCCGCTAAAGACCTGCTACAATAATCTACACTCATTACTTATTCACTCTTACGAATGTAGGGAAACTATCTAAATTGGTGCGTGAAATGTATAAATTTATAAACGTAACGTATGTTTGTTGTAAATTACAAATATAGACAACTATAAAGATTTGTAATTTTTTTCTCCCATTTTGAGAAAAAATGAGAAATAAAACAAAATAGAGAGAGATTTGTAGGGAAATTATAGGTTAAATTAATAAATAATATTTATAATTTAATTAAAAATTATATATTGATATCATTTTGCATCAATTTTTAAGTAGAGAATAACTTTTGAATAATATGTAAATCTATTAGATTAAGTGTAGATTTTTAAATTTTAAATCTTATCCGACTTTATATATATCATTTTTTGAATTTTTAGAATATAAGTCAATCTATTTAAATTTATAAAATATAAAATTTAATTTAATATGGTTCGATTTATATCAAATAGATTAATTTAATGATATTATTTCTATTCCTAGTTACAATATAATTTTCATTTTTTAAATTATTTAATATTTATTTACTTATTATTTCAACCAATAAATAAATAAATAAGATTTGTTCACACCAACTTTTAACCATTTTTATAAATATATAATAATAGTAAAAAAGACTAATCAGAACTAGATACAATATAAAATAAATGTTTTGATTCCCTGTGGAACACAATTTCTTCGGGGAGTTAATAGAAACATTGACTATATTGTCTACGTGAACGTGATACAAATTAAAAGTGAGATAGCAAATTTAAAATATCTATTTTTAGTAAATTCGAATATAATCTAATCCGAATGTATTTAAAGATTTTTATCCGAATTTGATCCAATAATATAATAAATTTAAACTAATCTCAATCCAAATAAATCGAATTATTTTTTTGGATTGGATAAGGTTAGATTGATATTGAAATTTATTTATGAATTATTATCATATATAAAACACGATATACATGAATTTAAATTTTAAGTTGATATTTTTGTAATAAATATTATTATTTATAATCATAACTAAAAAAATCAAAAGAATAATAAATATGTCTATACAATTATTAAATTATAATAAATATTTATATTATTTTTAATCTAAAATGATAATATAATATAATTATAGTATGTGTAATATTTAAATATAATATATTATAAAATAAAATATACATTTATTTATAATTTAATGGTAATTCGGTATGGATCGAATACAACATATTACAAAACTTGTCAATCTGAATCCGATCCGAATTCAAATGAATTATATAATTTTCAATTCGAATCTAATTCGATTATAAAATTTATCTATTAAATCCAATATAAATTTGACGAATCAATTTTTTTAATTTAAATAGATTGATCTAATTATTTGCTTACTGTTGATACAAATTAAGGATGAAATAGTTAGGATTGTTTTTAGCATTAATTGTGGAGTATAAAACATTTATTTAGGTTAAGTGTACTTATATACCATTTTAAATTTGTAGAAACAAAAATTATATTTATCATTTATTATTTAAAATAATAAATAAATATTTTCTAAAAGGAAAAAAATTAGGAAAATTAAAAAATATATATTTAAAATTTATAATTATAAAAATACCAATACATTGACATTTAATGAGCTTCAATTGAATAATATTTAACATTGAACAAATCTAAATGATTGTAAGTTAATTTAAATGGTATTAAATTGATAATGTTCGATATAAAATAATATATTATATTTTTTAATAATAAAAATATATAAGATAAAAATAAAAAATTATTATTTTTATAATTGTAAAATTTAAAAATATTATTTTCATTATTTTTTCAAATATGTACTATGATTGTTTGGAGTAAGAATATCAATCTTGTATTATTGTTGCATATTTTTTTCAAACAAATAATAATATTTTTTTTCAAATGGATAGTTTTTCCACGGAACATTTGACTAATAAATTATTATTTTATTTAGGTTATATATTACAATAATTTTTTAATACCCAAAAGTTAAATTTTATTACCTCTTAAATTATAATGCACAATGATAAAAATAATTTAAATTTTGATTAAAAATTATCAAATTTAACATATCAAAATTGAACGACTGTTTAACTAGTAGAAAATTAGTCGATCATTGATCCCACTTATCGGAATCGAATTGAACATATGTTTAATTGGTAAGATTTTGGTTGGTTAATGACCTTACTTATTAAGGCCGAGTTAGAACCATGTCCAACGAAATTTAAAATTGAATAATTGTCTAATTAATCAGATTTTGATTGAACAATGATACAATTTGTGAAAATTAAATTAGACACATATTTAACTAAATGAAAATTATTAACATGTTATAGTTTTTCTGATGAGTTACCATATTCGTCGGAATAAAATTGGAAACATGTCTAATTTAAACTATACAATTATCTAAATAATCAAATTTTGGTTAACGGTCATGTTCATCTTAATCCAATTAAATACGTGATTAATTAATTAAATTTTAATTTACATGTTATTCTAATTATTATTTAATATATATATATATATATATATATATATTTGAATAATCGTTTATACATATTTTCTCTATATTTATTTATATATTTGATTGGATAATTGTCTAACTTTATTGTGAAAAATTAGACACATATTTTTAAAATAAAGATATTTATTTATATATTTGATTGGATAATTGTCTAACTCTATTGTGTAAAATTAGACAATTATTTTTAAAATAAAGATATTTGATTTATATTCATTAATGAAATAACTAGAATAATAATAAAATTATAAGCTAAATATTTAATCTAAAATAAAATATTGATAAGAGTCGTATTAACTTATTTTCCTTACACTTATCAATAAGTTAATAGACTTTTTGTTTGCTTAGTTAATAGCTATTTTAACTTTTTATAATTTAATTATATTTATCATAATGATGATGTATTCTATTAATTTTTTATTAAATAAAAAATATATATTTTAATTTATATGATTAAATTAATATATTAATAATATCTCATTTCACAAATTAAATTTTTATTCCATCTAGAATTTAAAAAGAAAATGAGTTAAAATTCAACTTTAATTTTTACCATTTAACCAAATACTTTTCCATCAATCATTTACAATTTCAATTTTAATGATATTGTTTTTCAAATGTTCTTTTTTGTTATATAGAAAAAAAATGCTTTTTTTTTTGTAATTCAAGTAAATCTTAAGCATATAATTGATGTTTATGCTCATGAAAATTTAGAATTATCCTAAAAAAAATTTAACCGGTGATAGAGTATAGGTTTATGATAAAATAATTAAAGATATTTAAATATATATATATATATATATTATTTATAAATTTCAATCATATTTTATAAAATTTTAAATAAAATTATTCACATATTTGAGAGTAATGATTTTTATTGTCCTTAGTTAATACATAATTTATTTAAGACTTATATTTTTTATATTAGTAACTAAAATATTCAATATTATATAAATTATAATTATTTATCTTTTTATATAATATGATTTATGTTAATTAACACAAACAATTATATTAAGTCTTATTTTTCTATAATTAAATAATAAATTATTAATAATTAAAATACTCGTAACTATATTTTTAAAGATTATTATTATTATATTTTATAGAATATTATTTATGTAATTTAAGTTTTTATTATGGGTGGAACTAAGTTTATTAATAATATAATATTATCTCAATTTTTTTATAAAATGTTATATAAATTTTCATAGTTTTTGAATGAAATTAGTTAGATATATTGTAAAGTTATGCTATTTTTTACAATAATTTTTATATGATTAATGGTCAATTTTTTTAATTATTTTAAATTATATAAAAATACGTATGAACTTGACTTATTATCATAAAATAATAAATAAATATTTTTTTATATAAGGAAAATCTTATATTTTTGACCGTTGGGTTTTAAATGTAATGTGCAAAGCTTAAAATGCGAGCCTATTGAGCCTAAAATAGGTCGCGTATCTTTTAAGCTAACTCCGACGTTTATTTTACGCAATCATAATTACTATAAAACGGAAGACATCAACAAGACAACAACACAAAGCGTTGAAAGAATGTTCGAAGCATTAGCGCCACCAGGTTTCGTTTTCTTTCTTCTCTCTTACCCTCAGATATAATTATCATTTATCGCTCCTTTTGTAATTCTCTGTTCAGGTAGTGAAACAAAAGAACGCATTGCCCTCAATAATGAGGGTTTCTGAACGCCATTTGAGTGTCCAGTTACGAACGCCATTTGAGCCGTCTCGTTCCAAATCGACCTGTCCTGGTGAATTCCTTGAAACGCTAGATCTCCGAGTAATTTCGACGAGAACCAAATCCCTACTCTAGACCAGTTATACAGCAATCCAAAACGGAAAAAGATTGTTGCGGAACCCGAGATGTCTTTGAATGTGGCGCCCACAATGTCCTGACCACAGTTTCGTTTCTTTTCTTCTCTTCTCTCTTTCATTCAGATCTTATTTTCAGTTATCGTTCCTTATATGCTCTTGAAACCCTAGATCTTGAAGTAACTTGGACGAGTACTAACTAATATGTGGATTTTGTGTGTTACTGATGCAGAATCATGGACGATGCCATGGACAGCAAAGATCGTCGGATAGGTAAAGCACTTTTCAAATCACGAAGACATGAGTAGGCCTATTCTTTATAAGCATTATGTCGATATCATCTATATTATCCTTGTCATTTGTTCCATTCACTTGTTACTCACCAAGCAGTTTAACCAATGATTTGAATCATTAAAATACAATAATCTAATGGTTACTGATGCAGAATCATGGACGATGCTATGGACAGCAAAGTTCGTCGGATAGGTAAAGCACTTTTTAAATCACGAAGACATGATTAGGCCTATTCTTTAGAAGCATTATGTTGCTGTCATCTATACTATCCTTGTCATTTGTTCCATTCACTTGTTACTCACCAAGCAGTTTAACCAATGATTTGAATTGTTAAAATTCAATAATCTAATGATTACAAATCTTTTTCTTTTAGTTTCTAAACCGACAACTAAAGAGACATCTCATATTTTTGCTTCTAAGTCGTTGTTTGTTATCTCTTCCTTCAATGAATACGGACCTTTGGGATGTCAATCTTGAGATTGAATATGATATTTTAGGAACATTTTTTGCAAAATCAAACCATTGAGATCTTGATGTCATTAGTTCTTAGGGTATTAATTTGTGATGGAGTATTATTCTTGATGCCATTGTGATCTTTTTCTTTTGTGATGAAATACGTACTTTACAAAAAAATTAGAAACTTTTATATTTTAACAACTCTATTTAATTTAATTTAATTTTTTTAAGAAATTTTGGGATTTTTTTATTGTTTTAAATTTTGGAAGAATTTTTTATTTTTTGAAATTTTAGATTTTTTTTCTTCAAAATATCTATTCCTTTAATGAATAGACCTTTGGTTCATGAATCTTGAGATTGAATCTGACAAGTTAGGAACATTTTTTGCAAAATCAGACCTCATGTCATTAGTTCTTAAGAGTATTAATTTTTGATGGAGTATTAATCTTGATGCCATTGAGATCTTTTTCTTTTGTGATGAAATATGCTCTTTATAAAATATTTGGATAACTTTATATTTTAACAACTCTATTTAATTTAATTTAATTTTTTTAAAGAAATTTTGGCACTTTTTTATCGTTTTAAATTTTGAAAGTTTTTTTATCTTTTGAATATTTGGATTTTTGTTTCAAAATATCTCTTACTTCAATGAATATGGACCTTTGGGATGTCAATCTCTAGATTGAATCTAACATTTTAGGAATATTTTTTTGCGAAATCAAACCATTAAGATCTGGATGTCATTAGTTTTTAGAGTATTAATTTGTGATGGAGTATTAATCTTGATGCCATTGAGATCTTTTTCTTTTGTGATGAAATACTCTTTATAAAATATTTAGAAAACTTTATATTTTAACAACTCTATTTAATTTAATTTAATTTTTTTAAATAAATTTTGCATTTTTTTATTTTTTTTAAATTTTGGAAGATTATTTTATTTTATCTTTTGAAATTTTGGATTTTTTTTTCAAAATATCTCTTCTTTTAATGAATATGGACCTTTGGGACGTCAAACTTGAGAATGAATCTGACATTTTAGGAACATTTTTTGCAAAATCAAACCCTTGAGATCTTGATGTCATTAGTTCTTAGAGTGTTATTTTTGATGCCATTGTGATTTTTTTTTGTGATGAAATACGCTCTTTACAAAAAAATTAGAAACTTTTATATTTTAACAACTCTATTTAATTTAATTTAATTTTTTTAAGAAATTTTGGGATTTTTTTATTGTTTTAAATTTCGGAAGACTTTTCCTTTGAAATTTTGGATTTTTTGTCTTCAAAATATCTCTTCCTTTAATGAATATGGACCTTTGGGTCATGAATCTTGAGATTGAATGTGACATTTTAGAAATATTTTTTGCAAAATCATACCATTGAGATCTTTGTCATTAGTTCTTAGAGTATTAATTCTTGATGGAGTATTAATCTTGATGCCATTGAGATCTTTTTCTTTTGTGATGAAATATGTTCTTTAAAAAATATTTGGAGAACTTTATATTTTAACAACTCTATTTAATTTAATTTATTTTTTTTAAAGAAATTTTGCCACTTTTTTATTGTTTTAAATGTTGAAAGTTTTTTTATCTTTTAAATATTTGGATTTTTGTTTCAAAATGTCTCTTACTTCAATGAATATGGACCTTTGTGATGTTAATATCTAAATTTAATATGACATTTTAGGAATATGTTTTGTAAAATCAAACCATTAAGATATGTCATTAGTTTTTAGATTATTAATTTGTGATGGAGTATTAATCTTGATGCCATTAAGGTCCTTTTCTTTTGTGATCAAATACGCTCTTTATAAAATATTTAGAAAACTTTATATTTTAACAACTCTATTTAATTTAATTTAATTTTTTTTTAAAGAAATTTTGCATTTTTTTATTTTTTTATTTTTTAAATTTTGGAAGATTTTTTTATCTTTTTAAAATTTGGATTTTTTTTTTCAAAATATCTCTTCTTTTAATGAATAAAATATTTAGAAAACTTTATATTTTAACAACTCTATTTAATTTAATTTTTTTAAAGAAATTTTGCATTTTTTTATTTTTTAAATTTTGGAAGATTTTTTTATCTTTCTAAATTTTGTTTTTTTTTTTTCAAAATATCTCTTCTTTTAATGAATATGGATTTTTGGGATGTAAAACTTGAGATTGAATATGACATTTTAGGGACACTTTTTGCAAAATCAAACCCTTGAGATCTTGATATCATTAGTTCTTAGAGTATTATTTTTTAGGCCATTGTGACTTTTTTTTGTGATGAAATATGCTCTTTACAAAAAATTTAGAAACTTTTATATTTTAACAACTCTATTTAATTTAATTTAATTTTTTTTAAGAAATTTTGGGATTTTTTTATTGTTTTAAATTTTGGAAGACTTTTTATCTTTTGAAAATTTGGATTTTTTTTCTTCAAAATATATCTTCCTTTAATGAATATGGATCTTTGGGTCATGAATTTTGAGATTGAATCTCACATTTTAGGAACATTTTTTGCAAAATCAAACAATTGAGATCTTGATGTCATTAGTTTTTAGATTATTAATTTTTATGTCATTAAGATCTTTTTCTTTTGTGATGAAATAGGATCTTTATAAAATATGTAGAGAACTTTATATTTTAACAACTCTTTAATTTAATTTAATTTTTTTAAAGAAATTTTGCATTTTTTTATTTTTTAAATTTTGGAAGATTTTTTTATCTTTTTAAATTTTGGATTTATTTTTCAAAATCTCTTCTTTTAATGAATATGGATCTTTGGGATGTAAAACTTTAGATTGAATATGATATTTTAGGGACACTTTTTGCAAAATCAAACCCTTGAGATCTTGATGTCATTAGTTTTTAGATTATTAATGTTTGATGTCATTAAGATCTTTTTCTTTTGTGATGAAATAGGATCTTTATAAAATATGTAGAACTTTATATTTTAACAACTCTTTAATTTAATTTAATTTTTTTAAAGAAATTTTGGCATTTTTTCATTGTTTTAAATTTTGGAAGATTTTTTTATCTTTTGAAATTTTAGATTTTTTTGTTTAAGAATATCTCTTCCTTTAATGAATATGGATTTTTGGGACGTCAATCTTGAGATTAAATTTGACATTTTAGGAACATTTTTTGCAAAATCAAATCATTGAGATTTTAATGTTATTAGGTCTTAGAGTATTAATTTATGATATTAATCATTATGCCATTGAGATCTTTTTCTTTTGTGATGAAATACGCTCTTTTTAAATTTTTTAAAAAACTTTATATTTTAACCACTATATTTAATTTAATTTAATTTTTTTTTTGAAATTTTGGGAGTTTTTTATTGTTTTAAATTTTGGAAGACTCTTTTATCTTTTGAATATTTGGATTTTTTTTTCAAAATATCTCTTACGTCAATGAATATCAGCCTTTGGTACGTCAATCTCTAAATTTAATCTAACATTTCAGGAATAGTTTTTGCAAAATCAAACCATTGAGATCTTGATGACATTAGTTCCTAGAGTATTAATTTGTGATGAAGTATTAATCTTGATGCTTTTGAGATCTTTTTCTTTTGTGATGAAATATGCTCTTTATAAAATATTTGGAGAACTTTTATTTTAACAACTCTATTTAATTTAATTTTTTTAAAGAAATTTTGGCACTTTTTTATTGTTATAAATTTTGAAAGTTTTTTTATCTTTTGAATATTTGGATTTTTGTTTCAAAACATCTCTTACTTCAATGAATATAGACCTTTGGGACGTCAATTTCTAGATTGAATCTGACATTTTAAGAATATTTTTTGCAAAATCAAACCATTAAGAGAACTTTATATTTTAACAACTCTATTTAATTTAATTTAATTTTTTGGCATTTTTTTATTTTTTTAAATTTTGGAAGACTTTTTTATCTTTTGATTTTTTTTTTCAAAATATCTCTTCCTTCAGTAAATATGGACCTTTGTGGCGTCAACCTTGAGATTGAATCTGACATTTAGGAACATTTTTTGCAAAATCAAACCATTGAGATCTTGATGTCATTAGTTCTTAGAGTATTATTCTTGATGCCATTGTGATCTTTTTTTTTGTGATGAAATATGCTACTTATAAAAAATTTAGAAATTTTTTTGTTTTAAAAATCTATTTAATTTAAGTGAATATGTTATGAGATTAGTCTTTCCCTACCATGATTTATATGTGCTTAAGCATTTAGTGAAATATTTTTTGTTTTTGCTTGTACATGGAGCACAAGCTACAAAGACCATGGAATAATATTTCATAGATTTTATTTACCTTCTGCATCATTTCTTTTTTTCCTGTTATGAACTTTCTGTGCATTGTTTTTGTTAATATTCTGCATTTTTCATAGCATGGTAGGTAACAAGAAGAGCACTTAAGTTAAAAGTTTCTGAACTTTATTTCACAACTAAAAGACTGTTAATCTTCAGCTCTTTTGGCAGTTGGCTTCTAGAAGCTTTTGTTGATTTCTTCCTCACTTAAAAATGCTTCTATTACAGGGGAATCGAGTCTTTTTCTCTTAAAGTTGCTTAAAGATTTAAAGTATTGCTTGATTTAGCCCACAAAATGACTCCACCACACAACATGAAATTTCTGGGAAGCATTTAATTATTGCTGGTTATTGCAATTTTGAAGCATGGTCATGTGACAAACCACACACTGTTTTGTAGATCTAACTATTTTTCAACTGCAGCAAAAAAAATATTTATATTGTCATTAGAAAATTAAAGAAAGATAAAAAAAATATAAGAGATGTATGTATTGTCTTGTTTCTACTTTCATCATGTAAGGTATTTGTTCTTGCATTTCTAAGCTACTTTGTTGATTTATTATGACTCTTGATTCACGCACTTTAGGTATGTTTTTTCTATGACTATTGAGATGTTTTTCTTTTGAGTTTGCTCTTTTATGATTTTATTACATTGTCTAACCTCGTTAATTCTTTTTTTCTAGAATATAATATTTTGCATGACTTCTTTAGGTGTGATGAAATATGTTTTTATGTTAGACAGAATCACCATGAAGTTTGGGATTGAGATATTAATCCCGACACAGTATAAAAGATGTTTCGTCTCTTTTGTGTTTATTTTTATTCATATTATTAAAATTATCTTCTCTTCCAAGTATTATGACATCGTTAAACATATTCAATTTTGAAGCTACTTTGTGTGGTATCCTTAAACATATTCAGTAGTATTATGTCAAGTTAAGTATGTCTTAACTTATATGCATTTTTCAAGTTATTTAGTTGATATATTATGACTTTTGATTCACACACAACAAGTATATTCCTTCTACATTCATTGTGATGTTTTCATTTTTATTCTTTAAATTTATTTTCTCTTTTAGGTTTCACTTTGCATTTTTTATGATTTTTTTAGATTGTTTGACCTCTTTAATTTTTCTTTTCTTTAAATTAATGTATTGCATATATTGCATAACTTCTTCAAGTGTGGTAATATGTTTTTATGTTTGAACTTTAACATCTTTTTTTAAAAATCAATATTTGATCAATCCTGTACTTCAATTATGATTGGTTGATCAGGTAATCCTTATTTCATGCAATTACTTTCTTTGTTCTCTTGCTTTGAACGTAAGAGTAAGGGATTTTAGTTTTGATAATGTACATGATCCAAAAGTTTATGAAAGTTTAATAACTAATTAAGAGTTTTATAACAAAATATAAAAAAAACATTCTAGGATTGCAGTTTCACAAAATTAATCCAACCTACATGCCGTCTTACGCGACATGTGTCCCTACAATGTGCATCGAGCAGCGTGCGATCTTGAAAAACTAGGTCCACTCGATTTTGTCATGTCTAGCTCCACGCGCCTGATCTTGACCGTTGAGTGGATGATCTAACATTGCGCGGCACGCGTGGTCCTCTTCCTATGCAGAAAAAACAAATATTCTTTAATTGTATTTTAGCCCTCCAATTTAATTTAAATTAACTTTTAAACTTTCGTTAATTGAAATTAAACCCTATTTTAATTTAAATTATATTTTAGATTTTTGTTAATTGTAATTAAGCACCCATTTAATTTAAATTATATTTTTAGATTTCATTATTTGCAATTAAGTCCTTTTTTGACTACATTAAGTAATCAATATAATTAATTAAAAATATGGATAACATAACAATTATAATTAATAAAATGCCAAAATAACTATATTATATACAATTTATCAACTACATTAATTAATCAATATATACATATATTCAAAAAGGTAGTTAATATATATATTGATTTGATAATTATAATAGATTTTCTTATTAACGAATCTTTATTAATTAAAATATAAAGAATTAAATAGGTTGATTAATATCGTATCAGAGATATTTATTAATAAATTTATTTGATATGTTTTCTTTTTCTATAACTGCTTTTTAATTAGATTTTTATATGTTTAAATTAAATAATTTTATGTGTGGTCATAATTATTTGATTTGATAATTAAATTTCAAAGAAATTATTTTTATTGAATTTGTGTTTAATCTTTTTATCTAAAATTTACGAGTTGATTTAATTTAAGTGACATATGTTTTGAATCATTTAGTTGGGATTATTCATTATTAAATCCGCTCTAGAACACACATGGGTACTTGTGTTTTTTGTGCTAACCCATGTTGCAGCTGATTTGTGAACGATCTGATTAGCGGGGAGCTTATTGGAACGTTGGTCTGGAAATCACTCACGCTAATAATAGAAACTGTGAAAACAGAGTAGTATCCTAGGAAGGGTAGCATAAGATCGAGCTTGTACTTGAACATTTGATTTTCATAGTGGAAAGTTAGGTGATCCGATGGACCGATAGTTTTTCTCTTAGGTCATGGTTGTGGTCTAGGTTGTTTCCACCTAAAAATATCGTGTGTTATTATTTTATTTCTGCACTTATTTTTACACACGATCGCATGTCTAGCTGTTTTGTTTAGGTTATTAAATTATAAATTGGTAAAAATTAAAATAACCTATTCACTCTAGATTAATTAGGTCCATAATTTATAAACTTTCAAAATCAATATTTGATTAATCTTTTACTTCAATTTTGATTGTCCAAGTGACATTGTTCTATACAATTACTTTACTTTTTCTCGTGCTTTAAAGCTGAGAGTGGGAGATTTGAGTTTTGGTAATGTGCATAGTCCATTGTAAGGATGGGTCATATTTTCTGCCTAAACCCATTTGGAGGTATTTTTATCCTAACTATTAACTATTAAGTCTAGTAAACTAGCTTTAAAAGTGAACTTAATCTAAAAGCTCTTTTTCTTTTATTCATGTCATCTTTTTTAGGTAAATTTTTCATCATATTTTCATGAATTTGAAGACTTCCCTTTGGCACACTTCAGTTTTGACTCTTTTTTTATCTTATAGGTATTATATATATTGCAGTCATACATTTGACCCTTCTTTCTTTCATTGGTGTTGTATACCCTATAATATGTATAGTTTTTCATCACGTATGTGCATCCACATGTTTTATGTATACAATAACAAGTCAACTTATATGATATTAACATATAATGAAATATATTTTCTTGTTTGCATGGACTTGGAGCATAAGCTATGAAGAAATTGTGGATATATGTTTACATGGATTCGTATTAGTTTGGTCGATTTAAACCTCGTCATAATATGTTACACAAAATTGAGATGGTAATCCATATTTATATGGACTTCTATGCTTTTGAGTCTTTAATTTAATTGACATAGATGTTTTCAACACGTAAAAGTGCTTTCGAGCTACAACTATTTTGGATTTATTGGGAATTTTTTGAATATCTACACTATATAATATAATATGTGATATTCTGCCCAAGTATATCAGTTTTGATGGAATCATCATTGAGTTTGGGATTGGGATACTAATACCAACATAGTATAAAAGATGTTACGTCTCTTCCGAGCTTATTTTTATTCATATCAATGAAAATATCTTCTCTTCCAAGTATTATGACATCGTTAAACATATTCATTTTTAAGCTACTTTGTGTGGCATCGTTAAACATATTCAGTAGTATTATGACAATCTAAATATTTTTTAACTTATATAAAATTTTAAAGCTACTTAGTTGATTTATTATGACTTTTGATTAAAGCATAACATGTATGTTCCTTCAATGTCCATTGTGATGTTTTCATTTTGACTCTTTAAATTTATTATCTCTTTGAGGTTTCAATTTGCTCTTTTATCTAAGTATTTCTTAACTTATATAAATTTTTAAAGCTACTTAGTTGATTTATTATGACTTTTGATTAAAGCATAACATGTATGTTCCTTCTATGTCCATTATGATGTTTTCATTTTGACTCTTTAAATTTATTATCTCTTTGAGGTTTCAGTTTGCTCTTTTATGATTTTTATTATATTATTTGACCTCGTTAAATTTTTTTTCTTGTATTTAATATATTGTATTACTTCTTTAAGTGTGGTAATATATTTTTATGTTTGAACTTTCAATATAATTTTTAAAAATCAATATTTGATTAATCTTGTACTTTCGTTATCATTGTTTGTCCTTATGAAATTGTTTCATGCAATTACTTTCTTTGTTCTCGTGCTTTGAACCTGAGAGTGTGGGATTTGAGTTTTAGCAATGCACATGGTACATTGAAAGGGTGGGTCATCTTTTCTACCTAAACTCATTTGGAGATATTCTTATCCTATCTATTAACTATTAAGTCCAATAAACTAGTTTTATAAGTGAACTTGATCTAAAAGCTTTATTTTTATTTTCTTTCATGTCATCTTTTTTATGTATGTTCCTTCTATGTATATTGAGATGTTTTCTTTTTTATTATTTAAATTTATGCTCTTTGAGGTTTCAATTTTCTCTTTTAGGATTTTTATTATATTGTCTAACCTTTTAATTTTTTCTTTCTTGAATTTAATATCTTCCATGAATTTTTCAAGCTTGATAATATGTTTTTGTGCTTGAAATTTCAACATATTTTTTTAAAAATCAATATTTTATTAATCTTGTACTTCAATTATGATTGGTAATGTAAGTGACATGGTTGAATGCAATTACTTCGCTTGCTCTCATGCTTTGAACATGAGAGTAGGGATTTGAGTTTTGGTAATGTACATGGTCTATTGTAAGGATGGATTATCTTTTATGCCTAAACCCATTTGGAGGTATTCTTGTCCTAACTATTAACTATTAAGTTTAGTAAACTAGTTTTAAAAGTGAACTTGATCTAAAAGCTCTATTTTTCCTCTCTTCCAAGTTAACTTTTTTACGTTCCTTTTTCATCATATTTTCATGGCCAACTTAGGCATTTGAAGTCATATCTCTCAGGCACTTCTGTTTTGACTCTTTTTTTGTTGTCTTATAGGTCATATATATTGTAATGTCATACATTTGGCTCTTAAATCCTCCATTGGTATTGTATACCATGTAATATGCATATTATTTCATCACGTATGTGCATCAATTTGTTCTATGTATACAATAACAAGTCAATTTTTTATGATATTAACATATAATGAAATTTATTTTCATATAATGATATTAACAAGCTATAAAGAACTCATGGATATATATTTACTTCGATCCTTGTCACTTTGGTCGATGTAAACCTTGTCATGATATATTACACAAAATTGAACTTGTAATCCATACTTATCTGAGCTTTCATGCTTTTAAGTTTTTAATTTAATTAGTGTAGATGTTTTCAACACAACTGTATGTAAAAGTGCTTTTGAGCTTCAACCTTTTAAGATTTATTTGAATTTTTTTGAATATCTATAAAATATATGTACTATAATATGGGCTATTCTATTTAAGAATATCAGTTTTGATAGAATCAACTTGAAGTTTTGGATTAGGATATTAAGTATGAAGGATGTTGCGTCTCTTATGAATTTATTTTATTCATATTAGTGAAAATATCTTGAAGTGTGGACTATTCATATTATATGAGATTTCATGCTTTTAAGTTTTTAATTTAATTAGTGTAGATGTTTTCAACACAACTGTATGTAAAAGTGCTTTTGAGCTTTAACTTTTTAAAGTTTATTGGGAATCTTTTGAATATCTACAAAATATATGTACTATATTATGGGCTATTCTATCTAAGAATATCAATTTTGATAGAATTAACTTGAAGTTTTGAATTGGGACATTAAGTATGAAGAATGTTGTGTCTCTTCTCAATTTATTTTATTCATATTAACGAAAATATCTTGAAGTATGGACTATTCATCTCAACATGACATAAAAGATCGTAGCACCTTTTCTTTGGTCTATTTTATTTATATTGATGAAATTATCTTAAAATCTAATTTATTGACTTTGACACAATAAGAAAAATCGGTTATCCCAACATGGCATGAGAGATTTTTGAGTATTTTTCCCTATCTTTTGGACATTGATAGAATTGTTGTAAAGTTAAGATTATTCACAATAACGTACCAATAATGGTTAATGTGTCTTTTTTACGTACTGTTCTATTCATATAGCTAAAATTATTATGAAGTAATATTTCTCTTAGTGTACCATGGAAGGCCTTTAAGGCTATTCTCTTATTTATATCTTATTTACAATAGATTTCTATTCAAGTCTTGCTATTTACTTTGAGGTAACATGACATTTCATTAGATTTATTATCTATTATTTGATGGATTTCTCTTTATGTTTGGAGCACTTATATTGGTGGATTTATTATCTTATATATTTTTTTATTTTTTCTTGAAATACGAGTTATTTACTCTGGGTGGCATCGTTAAAAATATTCAATAGTATTATGACAAGTTAAGACATTTAATTCATATGGATAAAATATGAATTATTATGACTTTGTTGATTTATTATGACTTTTAATTCACGCAAATCAAGTATGTTCCTTCTATGTCCATTGTGATGTTTTCATTTTGACTCTTTAAATTTATTATCTCTGAGGTTTCAATTTGATCTTTTATGATTTTTATTAGATTGACTTACATCGTTAATTTTTCTTTTCTTGAATTTAATATATTGAATAACTTCTTCATCATGAGATATTACACAAGATTGAGCTAGTAATCCACACTTGATGGTTTTTCATGCTTTTAAGTCTTTAATTTAATTAGCTTAGATGTGTTCAATACCACTGTTTATAAAAGGGCTTTCGAGCTTCAACCTTTTAGGATTTATTGAGAATTTTGTGAATATCTAAAATATATACTATAATATGGGCTATTTGGTCTAAATATATCGATTTTGATAGAATCACCTTGAAGTTTGGGATTGGGATATTAAGTCTAACATAGTATGAAAGATGTTGCGTCTCTTTTGAGTTTATTTTTGTTCATATTAGTAAAAATATCATGAAGTGTGGACTATTCATTTTGGACTTACATAAATGATCATTTCTTCTCTTCTTCACCCTATTTTATTCATATTGATAAAATTATCTTAAAATCTAATATGTTGACTTTGACACAATAAGATAGATTTGTTGTCCTGGTATGAGAAATTGTTGAGTATTTTCTCTAATCTTCTTGACATTGATGGAATTGTTATAAAATTTAGATTATTCACTTTAACATACCAACAAAAATGGATGAGCCTTTTTTACATACTATTCTATTGATATTGTTGAAGTTATTATAGATATTATATTTCTTTTAGTGCACCATGGAGGAATTCTTATCGTAATTATTAACAATTAAGTCTAGTAAGCTAGTTTTAAAAGAGAACTTGATCTAAAAACTCTAATTTTTTTCTGGTCCACATTTTTTACATAACTTTTTCATCTTTTTTTCATGGCCAACTTAGGCATTTTAAGATGTCTCCCCTTGGGGCACTTCTATTTTGACTCTTTTTATGTGTTACAAGTCTTATACGTATCACACAATCATACATTTGGCCCTTAAGTTCTCTGTAGGTGTCGTATACCCCATAATATGAATATTTTTCATCACGTATATGAAACATGTTCAATATATACAATAATAAGATAATTTATATGATAATAATATCTAATAAAATATATTTTCTTGTTTGCGTGCACATGAAACACTAGCTATAAAGAGTGGGGATATATATTTACTTCGATCCTTGTCACTTTGGTAAATGTGAACCTCGTTATGAGAGATTAGACAAATTTGAGCTGATAATCCACATATATATATATAGACTTTTGTGCTTTGAAGTCTTTAATTTAATTAGCATAGGTGTTTTCAACACAAATGTATGTAAAAGAGCTTTCGAGCTTCAACCTTTCAGGATTTATTGGGAATTTTGTGAATATCTAAAATATATACTATAATATGGGCTATTTTGTTTAAGTAAATCAGTTTTGATAGAATCACCTTGAAGTTTGGGGTTGGAATATTAATCTTGACATAGCATGAAAGAAACTTTCTGCATCACGACATGAATGTACTTGTTCGAATATGCTAGGTTATATTTTTATTCGCCTCATGGCATGAAACAATACATTATCTAAATGCTATAAAGCAACAAACATCAATTACATGCAAATAATTAAAATATACGATAAAAAGGGAAACAAACAGTTTATAAATAAATAAGTTTACACTAATAAAGTGTAATACTTACAATACTATGAAGCAATCTTTTGACTATCTTGAAAGGTACAATATACTTCTCCTTATCAATAGCCAAATCTTGATATTGAATTTTAATAGGTTCACTTATTAAAGAAAATAACAATGTTAAAAAGTACATAAAAAGAATATAAATACAATGAAAAAGAAGATGAAAATGCATTCGAAGATTTCTACCTAAACAAACCATTGAAACGCTTCACCCAATCCTTTGGTAAAGTTTGGTAAGGGTAGCTTGGATGCTCTAAGGCCTCATCATCCTCTCACAGGTTTAATGGAAGGGTCCATTTCAACTTGTATTCTACCATAAGTAAAAAACACACCCTTGGAAAGTCAAACTAAGACTATAAATTTGAAAATGAAATCTATGGTCTTTTTTATGAACAAGTTCGCAACTTGATTATCTATCTTGATTTTCCTCATCTCAACTTCTTCTTACAAAACCTTTTCTCTAATAAAGTGATAGTGCATTTCAACATGATTAGTTCTTGCATGAAAGACTGGATTTTCTACCAAACAAATTGTTGATTGATTGTCACAATATAACAGAATTGCATAATCTATTAGTTGTTGTAGATTATTCATTAGTTGTATCAACCATATACTCTCTTGAGCTGCCATTTCTGCTGCTCGATACTCAACTTCAGTGGTTGATAATGATATTGTCAGTTGTGTCTTGCTACACCAAGAAATTGTTCCATAACCAAGCTTAAACACATACCCAATTATTGATCTTCTGGTGTCATGATCTTCTGCATAGTCAGCATCGTAGTAACCAACTAACTTGTCGTCTCCACCTTTCTTGTACAAAAGACCATAGTCAATTGCACTCTTTATATATCTCAGTATTCGTCGAATTACTTCCAAATGAGGCTTCTTTGGATTTTGCATGTATTGACTCATTACATTAACTACATAAGAAATGTCAGGTCAAGTTAAGGTTAAATAGATCAGACTGCCTACCAATTTTCGATACATTATCGCATCTTCCAAATCTTTTCCTTCATGTTCACACATTTTGGCATTTGGTTCTATTGGTGTCGAAATCGGTTTGCATTCAAGAATTCTGAACCTCTTCATCAAATCTTTGGAATATTTTTGTTGACAAAGAAATATTCCTTCTTGTGTGCTATCAACCTCTAGATCAAGAAAGTGCTTAAGTTGTCCAAGTTCCTTCATCTGGAAACGGACTAACAAAATATCCTTTGTTCGAAGAATTTCTACCTCATCATTACTAATTATAATTAAATCATCTATGTATACTAGCATGCTAACTAGATTTTCTTCATTGGCTTTGACAAACAAGTTGGAATCTATAGGTATTACTCAATAACCGCTTTGTGTTAAAAATTCAACAATCTTACCATACCATTCCCTAGGTGCCTATTTCAATTTGTAAAGTGATTTTTGTAGCTTACACACATATTCAGGATAATATTGGCTCTGAAAACCCATTGGTTGGACCATGTAGATCTTCGGATCCAGCTCTCCATGAAGAAAAACATTTTTTACATCTATCTGCCATAAATTCTAGTCTTTGTTGGCTGCAAGTGCAAGTAGGACCCATACAATTGTAAGTTTTATCACCAAACTAAACGTTTCATCATAGTCTAGTCCATACTATTGAGAGAAACCACGAGCTACCAATCGTGACTTGTATCTCTCAATTGACCCATTTGGACGATGATTTATCTTGTAAACCCATTTATACGATATGGGTTTCACACTTCTAGTTTTCACATCAAATCCCAAGTTTGATTTTGCTGAAGTGTAACGATCTTTTATTTCATAGTTGTAATCCACTCAGATCTTTACGATGCTTCTTCGAACGTCTCAGGTTTTATTATAGTTTCTTCTTCTATGGTTGCATTGGAATATTTGGGATTTACCCTTCATGTTCTTATTGACCTTCAGAGTTGAGATTGTGGAATTGATTCTTCCTATTTACTAGGCACATCTTCTTCATTTAGTTGTTGATATATGTCAATTTGTCAAGGATTATGAATTACTCTTTGTTCGACATCATCATCGTTTGGATCTCTAGATTCATCTGAACTTGGTTGGAGTTGAACAATATGCTCCCCCATCTTTTGTTACAGCTTGTCTCTGAATTCTCTCAAGTTTGGAAACGCCTCTTTCTCTGAGGACCACCAAGAAGTGCTTTATCAAGTAACACATCTCATAAAGTGTAACATCTTTTACTCATTGGATCGCAACATTTCCACCCTTTTCTCTGGCTATTATATCCCACAAAGATACATCTAACAGCTTTCTTGGCAAACTTGCTCCGTAAATTATCAGGAACAAATACATAACATATACATCCAAATACTCGAAAGTAGCTAACTGTAGGTTTCATGTTCCACAGTTTTTCAAAGGGTGAAACATATTCTAACCTTGGTTGAGGAAGTTTGTTGATCACAAAGGCTACAATCCTTATTGCTTTAGCGCAAAACCTTCCAGGTACATTCTTTTCATGTAGCATACTTTAATAAATTTCAACAAGTTGTCGGTTCTTTCTCTCTGATACACCATTTTGTTGTGGTGTGTTTGGAAAAAGTGTACTGATGACGTATTCAACATTTCCTTATGTATTGAGACAACTCGCTTGAGCTATATTCTCTATTGTTGTCTGTGTGCAAGAAACAGATCTTCTTTCCTACTTCTCCTTCAGTTGAATCTCTGAACTATTTAAACTTTGAAAATATGTCAGATTTTTCTTTCATAAAGGTAACCCACACATACCTTGAGAATTTGTCAATGAATGTCACTATGTATCGCATACCACCAATTGATGGTTGCTTAGTGGGCATGAATACAACATAGTAAACTAACTCTAATGGTTCTTTTGCTTTAAACGATGATTCCTCGTATGGTAATTGGTGAGCTTTACCATACTGGCATCCTGCACAGATAGTGTATGTTTGCATGCCTAATTGAGGAGGCCCTTTAAGCATCGACTTCTTCACCATCACACTTAACTTGGAATAGTTAACGTGACCTAACCTCATATAACATAGGTATGTTGTTTCATTTATTCTTATCATGTCTAGATTCTAATGACATCACGTAGATTGATTCCAATCGTCACCCCTCTATTGTCAGTATTTCTGAGATTTTGATATAACAATACACCTTCACGTCTCGGGGACCGAACAATTCATAGTGATCTGATGATGTCAATTGAGCCACAGATAATAATTTTTTCTTCATTTCTGGGACATGATAAACATCTTTAAGTGGTACCTAATTAGTATTATATCGAGGCGTAACTATCGTTTTACCGATGTGAGCTATTGGTAACCTTGAGTTGTCAATTGTTCCCACTACATGACTTCCCTTGTAGTTAGACATGCTTTGTAACTTTTGTTTATCTCTTGTCATATGATTTAAGAAGCTTGAATCTACGATCCAGTCATTCTCATAGTCAATTTGTTTTAGTGTTGTTATTATGAGAGCTAATTCTTCTTCCTCTGTAACAAATAATACTTCGGCATCCCAACCATCTTCATTATTCTCTTTAGAACTGGAAGTAGTTGTATTACTTTTAACATGCTTTTTTTCTACTCCAACAATCTTTTGCCAAGTGACACATCTTCCCATAGTTGTAACACTCACCATCAAATTTTATGTTGTTACTACGATTCTTCCAAGCTTCCCCTAGACGAAAGCCTTTCTTTCCTTGAGAAATTTTTCCTTTGTCGCCATCCTTGTTAGATCCACTACCATTGTATCACTTGAAAGTGCCTCTGTTTTTGTTGGAGTAGAGTGCTTCTTCCACACCCTTCAGCGAGACTCCTCCCATTTGCTTAGTCATAGCTTCTTAACTCGCCAACAAATTCTCAAACTTAGCAAGAAATGGTTGTGTTGGCCATCCTTGTATAGCGGTAACAAACCCTCGATATTCAGGTCTCAACCCATGGATAATTATTCTATTTATCCTGGTTTCCCCAATAGGAGATTTCGGATCTAACTCTAAAATTTTGCTACATAATGACTTCACCTTGTGAAAGTACTAGGAAATCGTCATTTTGTTTTGCGTCATCGATAGCAACTCTTTCTTGAGAAGTTATAGTCTTGTATCATTCTTTTTTGAAAAGAGTGTAACAAGAGTGTCACATGCTTACTTTGGTGTTTTGGCATCCCGAATGTGCTCTAACATTTCTTCTTCAATTGTGGTCTTTAAATTAAACATCGTTTTTCCTACTTTAATTTTCCACTTCCGCAAGATGATGTTTGCATCTTTCGCTGCTGGTTGTGTACCAACAACCTCCCACAGGTCCTGATCTTGTAGGTAAGACTTCATACATGTTGCCCGTGTGTTATAGTTTTTGTTGTTGAGCTTCTTGATTCCTCCAACTACTTGAAGGTCACTCATCGTGTCGATAAGACTTTGTCTATACGGAACAAGCTTAACTAAGAAACTTATAGAGTACCAAACTCCTCACAACTCAAGATAGCTCCACTAAGAACAATCATTGACCATCCCGCTCTAATACCAATTGTTGAGTAAATTTTAGAATACACTAATATTGGATCCAAACAAGTAAACAAACTACTTGTATTGTATCCACAATAAAAAACACTATAATACCTTTCAAAGGTAACTTACAAATTAAAGAGAAATACAACACTCAAATAGAAAGCTCTCAACTCACATTCAAACTAAGAATACAAAAACTTATTTGTTTTTTATGGGATGATTAAACCAAATGCAAGGTAGACTATTTATAGTTCTCACCATGCAATCTACATCACACAAATATAAAACTAAGAAATAATTCTAAGCAAACAAATATTATTCTACACATTTTCCTTTTCTACATCATTTTATATTTTCTTTTAAAAAAATCTTTAATTATTCCATTAATTGAGTTGATGTTAATTTTCAACAACTTTCTTCAACCACTCTATTCATTGAGTTGGTGATGAATTTCAACATGTACTGTAAAACAACAACATGCTATTTTTTGATGATGAAGATAGGAACATCCGAACAATAAATTTGAGATCTTTTTATTCTTTTCAATAAGTTCATGTATGTATATCAAATAGCAAGACTTAGCACTTGTGAGAGCTGATCGGAAACCAAATATCTGGTTCCATAATGAATCAAATATCTAGCATTAGTTATGCTTATGTCGTAGATTTGAATCGATCAGTAAGAACTTGTGGCATTTTTAGCATGACTTAATTTTCTAATAACTTCATGATGACAATAATAGGTCTCAAAAATGGTAGTAACTAGCATTTTGGTTGGTAATGGGGTGAATCTTGGAGCATTGAGGTAGGGATTGATGGAGTACTCTCAAACTGTGAACGCATCTGAAAGGAACAAACAGAGATGGGTTGGCAAATAATCTCGAAAATCAAGCTCATCTATGGAAAAAGAAAATGACCAGCAATGAACAGTTAGTGACATTGTTTCTATTTAACAAATTAGCATACTGAAATTTGAGGTTGTTGCTGGTACTTCCATGGAGCATTTTAAAGAACCGTAGCGAATTTATAGTTAACAATTTATTTGTACAAGCTTGACATGGCTGATTTGTTATACCATGTGCACAAGGGAAGCTTTATGGAGCCAAATTCTTACAATGTTAATATATTGAATTGTTGGGAATGATTCGAGTTTAGAGAGATAAACAATAAATATGAATAATGATGTTGATTCAAGACCCTTTATTTCTCATATATATGGCATTATAGATGTATATTTCGTTTACATAGAATCCACGTAGGACTGTCGTATAAGATAAAAAAAGGGTAAATTACAAAGCCTTCAAAGTGTGTCCTAATGAAAAGTCTGAGCATTAGGATGTCCTTTTAAGTTAATTGATCCCAAAATTAGGAGATTGGGTCTGTTCTTTGATAAGCAGGTAAATGATGTGTTAGGCGATACATGTGTCAGTCTATATTTTGTATTAGGTCATATATTGTGCTCAAATATGAATACCAAATAATTCTCACATAAAATTGATGATTCCATGTGAAAACTTTTAAGAGGTTATGAAAAAATGCATAATTCATTATCATTAAGATCTCATTGTCTTTCTGTTTTAAGCATTCAATAAAGCATTTTCTTACTTTTTATACACCAATGTTTGTTCCTTGTAGTACTTGTTTCGATTATCAAACGTTAGGGCCGAGCCTAAATTTGTCCGTAAAAATTGTAGTTGTAAAAATTTCGTCCACAATAGCCAACCCAATTATCATAGTTTTGAACATGCAATTAATTGTACGAGCAAAGTATTATAGAGGTCCGTCTCCTAGATGAGACCATTTGTATTTATTTCATTACTTGGATTGTGAAAGGAGTACCAGATTGGCTCCTACTTTTCCATATCTTTCGCTACGCAAGCTTAATAAAAAGCCTCATTTTTTCTCAAAAAAGTCATAACTTGCAAGAATTTCTTCAGAAGAGAAAAGAACATGTTCGATGCAAACAATCAATGTGGCACAAATGCATTTTCTTCATTAATTACACAACTAATCCCCATTTCCCCAAGAGAGAGGGTTAAAAAATTGAAAGTGATGAGTTTCTGGTAGAACTTCATAACATATGTGATTTCATCGTAAAAATTGGACTAATCCATAAACACTAAGAATTGATAATCTTGTGATTGATGTATTATCCGATCCTTTCCTCGATAAGCAAATATTCAAGTTCTTCCCTTCTTCGCTCCAAATCCTGTCAATGTTAACAACGTCAAGTGAAGAATGAAGTAAATTTCGGACTCGAAATTCATATCTTCAAAGAAAACCAATGTGCCAAACTCAGGAGCAGCAAAAATCTATATTATTAGTGGTATAGTGAACCATAAGGGGAATCAAAATGCTAACAATGACTTGGAAGTGTATAAAAACAAGCTCCAAAGGTGAAAACACGTAATGAAATTGCAACTTAAATCAAGGACAATAGATTACCTCTAGATCCTTTATTGCTTGCTCCCTTGAAGTTTCTTTCTGTTGGCGAGCTCGTTTGAGGAAGCCAATGCAAAGGATCCCCTTAAAGTTGATAAATAAAACAAGTTTCACAAGTATTAATTTTCAGCTAGAAAAACTCAAAATGGTAGGACCATAGATGAGATAAGCAGGGAAGAAAAGAAAGGAAGGTGATGACAGTTAGTCAGCTCAAAGTGCACAAAACATTAAAATTTGAATGATAGAATAACAATACAGGAATGATATATTGATTTTATAAGTGTATGGTTCAATGAGTTTGATAAGAACAAACAAGGTAATAGAAAAAGGCAAGCCATGCACCTAAGACAAAATCATAAAAATGAAAATTATATAAAATAACACTCTTAAAACTTATTATAACAAAAATAGACCCTAATAGTATTGAATAGTACTCAATATTGACGCATCTAAATAATCGTAGTTCAACTTGAACAACATTCAATATAAAATAATGACTTTGATTTTTTTAATAGTAAAAATATATGAGATAGACATCAAGGATGTTATTTTTGTGGTTACAAGTTTTAGGAGCATTACTTTTGTTGTTTTTCATAAGAAAACAAAAAACTCAAAATCATAGAAGTCTGTAGAAACACACAAAATGCGCGCACACATCTCTCCTTTAAGCAGAATATGATTTATGGGCTTACCATGATAAGGTAGACTGCACCACAAGCAAGTAGCATGTAACTTGCTATATTCTGAAGAAGAACAAGCTCCTTCTGCTCATTATAATCTGGGAAAGCTCTAGTCATCACAGCAACACTGGAGAATGATCATGACTTCAGAAACTAAGAATTTGTTGGCCATTATTTTCACGTGTCATTTGTGCAACAGATACCAAACTTATCCCAGTGAAAACTACAATACCAATTACTTGCAACCAATTTTTTAATTTACTTTAAGGAAGAATGACTTAATAAGTTATTATTGACTTGTTTTCGATCATACGAACATACCTATAATCAGTTGTGCGACTACAAAAATATGTTCATTTGATAATTTCAGGACTTACCACAAAATAACATATTTAATCCTGTATGGAACTTTATAAAGAAGATGCATCTTGTTAACTTGCACAGAACATAATATATCAAGATTTTAAAACAAACAACTGACTCTTGAACTCAGAAGAAAATTTGTAGTTTAGTTGAGTTTGAACCATTTAACAAGTTGGATCTCAGCGCTTTGTCCAATATTTTAACAACCTAAAAGAGCTTGAAAATTATAAGGGACAAAAATATAAACTTTCTTCCTCAAGACATACAAGATCTGCAGCATACCCCTTCCAGCCCAATACTCTAAGACCTGCAATATGTCAAAAGAAACTAAACTTAAAATGAAAGCAACTTCTTGATTTGATAATTGGGTGTCAGAAGTATTTAGTTGAGGTAATGACAAAAATACAACGAAGAGAAAGGAATATTAGCAGACTGATTAATATGAGATATATGAATTCTTCGTATTAAAAAAATTCAAAGAATTAAATTTGAGTAAAAGGACTTATAGCTTTCACGGAAGTTGAAGGTCACAACACAAAGAAGCAGTGTAATAATTACTTGAAGTATTAATTTAACTCATTTTAAACATAATGTTATATCATTTTTTTTATTAATTTTTTTCATTATAAATAATTATGTTTCATTTAGGTTTATTTGAAACAAATAGAATATCCCAACTATTATCATCCTATTACCATCACATCCTATCAAAAATTAAGCGGAAATAGATGTAATGATTTCTTAAAATTAATGAATTATACCATAAGTTAATGGAATACTTCATCTCAATTTTCTCCTCTATGTGAAAATGGATTGGTTTTTTGAATCATTGCTAGCCATAAAGCAACTTCAAAATTCTCATATTTATACAACTACTTTAATACAATATTAGACATGACATTAGAAACAATATCCCTCAACCTCGTGTAAACAGACTCAAGATTCAAAGTTATCATGCATTCATGCGACCATCAAAAAACTCAATTATTTTTTGGTTGCTGCAACATAGAACTATTGAAACCTGCAACTAATTTGATTTTTCCTACGTAATAATTCTAAAGTTGGCAACAAAACAATTCCTCTAAATAAAATTTCAAAAAATCACTACCAGGTAGAAACTCAAACTGAAATTTGAATGCTGACTAGGAATTTGGTCATTTCTTAGGAATGAAATATCTTAATTTCAAATAATAATACTCAAACTAAGATAGCAGCGAAACATAAATAACCTTCCAAAACTTGATAATGAAGCCCCATTCCGTCTCAGCCAGAACGACGAAAAACGCAATTACGACTGCGTAACACCGGAATATTCCATTGAAAATCTACAATTCCCCTCAGACAGAAACAATCGAAAATATCAACCAAGAAGTTTACAACTCATATAATATATACAAATAAAAATTATATATAATACATATACAAAGATATAGAGACAGAGAGAGCACATCGTATCCGTTCTTGAAGGATAGATAGGCAGAGAGAACATTAACAGCGAGACAGAGGATGGCGATGAGAGCAGTCAAAAATCTAAAGCATCTACAAACAACCAAGAAAGGATCAGGTCCAATTGATCTCAATCTGGTGCTCGAAGACACTGGAGTAGTATTACTCTGTTCTTCATCCACGTTGTTGCTCGGCATTTTTCCCGCACTTTCTCGGAGTTCTCAGCTTCGAGAAAAATCTTCTTTCACACCAAAGCTGTTCGATGAAAGTTCTCTGATATTTTCTCTCATGATTTGGCTTTTGTTAGTTAGTGTTATCTTCAGCTCCTTCGAGCGTTCTTACTCGAAAAAGCCGGATTCTTTCACCTGTTGTTCAAGGAGCTCGAGTTGCAACATGGAACTGACACGTGATATCTCCTCCTTAAGCGGGATTAAGGAGGAGCTATTATTGCTTAATTGCAAGTTAATTTTAATTTGTAAGAGTGGTGTTATTTTAATGTTTTTCTTCCTTATAAATTTGGGGTTCTTTAACTCTTTTTCTTTAAAAAATGTGTAATTTGATATTTTAATTATCAAAAAATTAAATTACTTTTAAAAAAATATTACTTTAATAAGATTATTTTAATATTTTTTACATGTCAAAATTCACTTTATAAAATAATTTATGTCTATTTAAATACGATGGTCTCAATATTTCATTTATTTTCTTTCCTTTGAAGCTTAGGAAAAAAAGATAAATTATATCTTATTTCTCTTATTTTGCCAGTGAAAATCAATAAATAATTTAAAATATTATAATTTGTTTTTCATAAATTAATCATATAAACTATTTAAACCTTTTATCTTAATTTTTATATAAAATACTTTTATTTAAAGAATTGAGCTTCTTTTTTTTCGTCCAGCTTAAAGACCATAATAAAGATTAATATGTAAATTAATACTCAAACTTCATTAGAAAATCTATATACATAGCATTTATTACTAATAATCATTCTATCATTATTTTACACCTTTTTTTTATTTCATAAAATGAACTTTATTATTTTACGGTTCTTTTTATTTTATAAAATAAACTTTATTATTTTACACTTTTATTTTTATTTTTATTTTTATATAATGCAGAGTTAAGATAAATATAATCTATATGTCAAATATAATCCTACCAATGTAGAAATTCTAATGCATAGAATTAGCTATAAGTGTCGTATTAATAGTATTATAAGAAACTAATTTTATTATGATCACGTTATTACTGGACAACTCATATTTGTGTTTTTAGCAAGTTGTTACTGTCCAAAAGTAGGTGCGTGGCACAGTGAGGAAAATATATAAAAATCTTTAACCAAATGGCCAAATGGCTTCCGATTGACTGGTAGTTGGGATTGGACTATTAGTACCTATGCGAAGGAAAACCACGTATAGGAGTCTAAATATTAAAAATATTCTTAAATTTCGATATACCCTTAAAAATATTCTTAAATTTTAAAATATCTTAAATATAACATAATTTAAATTTAATGAAAATAAATAATAAATTTTCATAAATAAAAATAGAATAAATAATAGAGAACTAAAAAAAAATTTAAGAAATAGAAATGAAAAAAATCTAAGTATATTTTTCATATGAAATGATAATAAATAAAAAGAAATTTGAAGAAATTAAATTTAAAAAAAATAATGGATTTAAAGACTCGTCATTTATATTTTTAAGAAAATTATTAAAAAAAATAAAAGAAGTAATAAATGAACAAACATTAATATTACATACAAAAAGTCAATTAATGGTATATTATATCCAAAATTTCTCAAAATTATAAGGAAAAAATTGGATACATTCATTTAGGAGGAATTCAAATATGAATATAGGCTCATTTTAGAAAAATAATAGATACATCCATAAAAATAACATTATGAGATAATAAAATAAAAAATAGGAAAGATGTTATATTAAGAATGATCAATGATAATTTAGTATACTAAGAACTAAAATTTATAGTATATTCTAAGTTTACTATTAATATTCATGATAAAAACTTAAATAAAGTATTAAGTCTAGTTTATAAATTTGAAAGAGTAGATTTAATGAAAGAAATAAATCATCAATTTTAAATATATTACCTAGTATTTATTAACAAATAATCATAATAATTCAATAAATGAGCAAAATAAATTTATAAAAATAGATAAAACCTTCTAAGAACTTGGACAAATAATAAAATCATAAATCCTAAAGGGCTTTGAAATATATACTAGAGGAATGATGTTTAGATATAAAAAAACCTCTCATACTAGAAAGAAAAAGTAATGTGATTAAAAACAATAATATATCAAAATTTACTTATACATCACGAAGGAGAAACATCTAACCAAGAAAAAGTTAAAAAACTAAAAGATGAAGTTCAAGTAATGAAAATATCAGTATGACTAAAAATATTAAAATATAAATTTTTTAGTGAAAAGAAAGTAAATATAATTTTTGGGATTTTTTTGAATTTTTAACGCAAAGTCAATCATAAGCTACAACGTGACCTATCATGTAAAAAAAGAGCTAACTGGGCAAGCCATGTGGATGCCATATAGGCAAAGACAAAGAATTGTAGATCGTCATATGTGAGGAGGATGAACCGCATGCTACGTGTCGGTATGACGTTCAATTCGACTTTGGAGCGCGGTCAAACAACACTACCACATGATAATCTATTGATCTCATGAACCCAATTTTTCACCATGTGATAATCTAATATTTTACCTCAATTATAATTATAATTTAATTATATTATTTAATCTGATTTTTATGATATTAATTGTTAGGCCAATAATTTATCTAAAAAGGCAATTAAATAGATTTGAGAGAATTATTTAATTATTTGTCTTCATTAAATAACATGCATAGTTTCTAGGTAGAGATTTATAATTCTTATGTATGTGAATCATAATTGATGAATTTAATTGGTATGAGAGTGTGATTAAAATAATTACTATATGGTGTGTAGTTTACTTGAAAGATAAATATATGCTATATTAGATTCAATTGATCATGTAATTAATTGATATTTTCTTAATTATCAAATATGATTTAATTAATTATTGTTATTTACTTTTAATTATTTTATTTTTCTTTCTTAAAATATAAAAACACAAAAAATTAATTTGTATTTTTTTTAGTTTTAAAAATTAATTTTAATAAAATAATTTTCGTAGTAACAATCTTTTCTTATCATTATATTATTTATTGCGATATGTATACTTACGTATTCATTACATACAAAAAAAACCAAAAAATAATTACAATATCAAATCAAGAGTAAGAACCTTTAAACATGTAATTAGTGAACCAAAGAAGACCAAAGACAATGAGAGGAAACCTTCAAGAGAATCAATAAAACGCGTTGTCACTCACAAACCCTAAAATGATTATTTATATCTAAATATGAAAAGACAAGAAGGCCCTTAAGGCTTAACTGGCTCAGTAAAGGAAATGGGCAAATATTTTAATCCAATTAACAACAATAAAGTCCAAGCTCTATAAGAAGTCCAAAACCCAAACAACATTAAAATATTAATAACAAATATAACAATGTATTATGCCTCATATATCATAGCTAAATTAAATAAGTAAATACATGTCATGCAATATTAAAAGTCACCGTATTCTCATTGTGCTATACATAAATATGGTGTCAAAAGTTAACAAAAATCAAACTTATTGAAAATCTCCTATGTTGACTATTCTGAATAGTCCAAACTATATACTGTTTTGTTATTCTGAAGTTGTCTTTCTTTCATTGGTTTTCAAACAAAACAATACTGAAAAAAGAATGATATAGTTTTACAAACCTTATCTGAGTTATAGTTTTAATCTGAGTGAAGAAGTTCTCCTTAGGGACTTATGTAGGATTAAAAATAAAATGAAGAATCCACAAATATCTAAATTCTTTTAATGATTTCATTGCTAAGTTTAATTTTAAAATATTATTGTTTTATGACAAACTGGTAAGCGTTTAGGTCCTTTGAGAGGTAGGCATTGCTAGGTTAGCACCACATATACTTGTTAAATCTTATCTGAGTTATAGTTTTAATCTGAGTGAAGAAGTTCACGTAGCCTTGTCTGAAGACATTATACAGGCTCTCTCAATTAGCAATTCAAATAATCAATCTGCCACAAAAAGCAAGACAACATACCAAAAATGACATTCTACATGGGAAAAAAAAATAATTTAATTTTTCTGAGTAAATACAAAACGGGTTAAGATAAATTTTGATTTTTCTAAGTAAATACAAAATGAGTTATTGAAAATGGAGATTCCAAATAAGGTAAATTCAAGATTAATAATAATAATAATGACAGACATTACAAAGGTGAATGAATAAAAGAATACATTTCATGTTAACTAATTAATACTAATTAATTGTATGGTCAAAAGAAAACAAAAAACAATAAAATAAGAATGATAAATTATAAAATTAGAAAGATGCGTTAAAAGTAAAAATAGAAAGATAAACTAATAATAACAAAAGGATGATAATATCAAACCTCTAAATCTTCTCCCAGTGAAGGAGTTGTTTAATTAAGGTGAAAAAAAACTTAACCATCTCTTTTTTTCTCTTTTTAAAAAAATTTAACCGCTATTGTTTTAGTTTCTTACCAGATGGAGTGTTTTTCGTTATAAGAGCTATCTCTTTAATAAATACTTAGTTTTATTTAGTTTTTTTTAATAAACACATATTATTGAAAGCTTATAAAGTATAGACATAATTAACCTAGAAGGAGTGAATATATTATTTTTGATTTCTAGCAATTTATAACTTAATAACTTAAACAAAACGACCAGACATGTAATCGTGTGTAAAAATAAGTGCGAAAATAAAAGAATAACATACAATATTTTTAGGTAGAAACAACTTAGGTCATAACCATGACTTAAAATGAAAACCACTGGTTCACCGGACCACCTAACTTTCCACTATAAAAATCAAATGTTCAAAGACAAACTCAGTTTTATGCTACCCTCACTAAGATACTGGCACAATGTACTTTACTTACGAATTTGTGCTCTGTTTTCATAGTTTCCAATATTAGCATGAGTAATTCTATACCAACGTTCCAATAAGCTTCCCGCCAATCAGATACGTTCTCGAATTAACTGCAAAATAGTTAGTACAAAAAACACAAGTGCTCGTGTGTGTTCTAGAACAGATTTAATAATGAATAATCCTAACTAGGTGATTCAAAACATATATCACTTAAATCAAATCAACTAGTAAATCCTATAGCAAAAAGATCAGGCACAAGTTTAATAAAAATAGCTTCTTTAAATATTAATAATAAAATCAAATAATTATGATATGACAAAAATAATTATTTGATCTAACAATTTAAGAACAAAAATAAAAAAGTCATAAGAACATATTATCAAAATATCATAAAATAATTAGGCTTATTAATCAATCAAACATAACCATCAATATTTGATAGATTAACTAAATAAAGAAGTCTAATATTAGCATGAACAATTTCTATACCAACGTTCCAATAAGCTTCCCGCCAATCAGATACGTTCCCGAATTAACTGCAAAACAGTTAGCACAAAAAATACAAGTGCTCGTGTGTGTTCTAGAACAGATTTAATAATGAATAATCCTAACTAGATGATTCAAAACATATATCACTTATATCAAATCAACTAGTAAATCCTATAGCAAAAAGATCAGGCACACGTTTAATAAAAACAGCTTCTTTAAATATTAATAATAAAATCAAATAATTATGATATGACAAAAATAATTATTTGATCTAACAATTTAAGAACAAAAATAAAAAAGTCATAAGAACATATTATCAAAATATCATAAAATAATTAGGCTTATTAATCAATCAAACATAATCATCAATATTTGATAGATTAACTAAATAAAGAAGTCTAAAGAATTATGATATTATATTTGTAAAACAGGAGAAAAAATTAAGAAGATTAGAATAATACTCTTGTGTGGTTGATTGAAACAATGAGTAATAAGTTTTATTTATAAGAAAAATTAAAACTCTTAATCTTATATAATTGATAAATATTTTTTCTATTACAAATAAGATTAGTTATACTCATTAATTAAGATAACTCCTATATAATTGATAAATATATTTTCTATAGGATTAATAATACTCACTAATTAAGAAAACTTCTATTTAAAATAGATTTTATGCTATCTTTTATGCTAAAACTTTCCACTATAATTTAGAGTATATATTATATAATATCTTTTAGCATATCTTATTCCATGTTTTAGTACTAAAAATAATTTCAGATTTATAAACATGTATTATTAAATGCATAAATGTAATTCTATGTGTTGTAGTTATTAAAGATATATCTAAAGTATAATTATCTGGAACTCGATTATTTGTTTGAATTTTCTTGATAGATTTGATAACAAATCTAAAAACAAATTTATAGATAAATATTTTATCCACGAAAATAACTAACACTCGTAATTCTTACATATATTATACTTAAATTTTGGTATAATGTGATTCTTTCACCTAGATTTCAATATAGTGGTATTTTAAGCATGTTTTGGTTTAGTTTGTTTCTAAATTTAAATCTAGATGTTTTTGTTTAGATATGTTTATAATCTTAAACATGAATATCTTAAACATGAATATCTTAAAATATGAATAGTCAAGTTGAATTTAAAATTGTTATCTTATTGATGGAAATAGTTATAAGCGTTGGGAGAATTTAAAGAACAAAAAAAAAACTAGAATCATGCTTGAGATGATTTTTATTTACTGTTATGATAATTCAATGTAATTTTATGTTATTAATTTAATTATTTTTATAAAATATTAATATATTTAAAAAAACCTTCTCCCCGTAATAAAACGTAAGCAAACCAATCGAGCACATGGATAGCAAAATCTTTTTCTTTTATATTTAAAAGCTGCTGTATCCGTGAACATTAAATTTTGGTGGTTCATTTTGTACGCCAAAATTACATTTATATAATTTTTTTAAAGAAAAAGTTGAACGATAATAAAAGTTTATAATTAAGTAATCATCTTTTCTTTCTTTCTTTTTAAAAAGAATTATTTTTTTACAAATAGATATCAAGATATTTATACAATAAATTTTCTTATATTAATTTATATTATTATTCTTGAATAAATATTTTAATTAAATTAATTTACGTTTAACTATTTAATAAATAAGTAGAGTATTATGAATTGATTTATAAATAAATTATATTTGGATTGAATTAATCATTTTTATATCAAAATTATGTTATACTTAATATCAATTAAATAATAATCAATTAATTCACATCATTTTCAAGCCAAAAATGTTTATAAAAATTATTAAATTCAGGTAATGATTATCTTATTAATGTTTGATTAAATTGTCAACAAATATAAAAATATTATTTAAATAAATTTATTTGTATTATCTTATTATATTTAACTTATTTATTGAATGAAGTTATACAAATCTTGTCCATGTCGAACTAAAACACATATATTATATTGTATTTGAGTTTATTACTCATGAAATATTTATTATTGTATAGTTATTTTTTATTAATGTAATAAATAAATTAATCATTTATTTTAAAAGCATTATAAAACAACTAAAAAATTAAGCTTAAAAACTATACAAGGTGATTCTTTAGCACAATCATCTTGATCTTGTCCGTACATCTTTGTATAATTTTTTGTATTTATACCTATTGATTTTGATTTCAAATATAATATAATATTTTGATTTTAATTTCAAGTATAATATAATATTTTGATTTTGATTTTAAATAAAATATACTCGAATTTCGTTTTGTTAACGTTCTTAGACAAAGAAAAATATAAAACAAATAAGGCAGGATCAATAATATATTTGGGTAGATTCTTTAGCATAATCACTAAACTATTTTGATTTGTCTTTCGAAATTTTGACATATTTAAAAAAATCCTTGTTAATTTTTTCTATATTCTTATTTTATATTTTTTAAGACGGGATGATAATAGAGAGATTCGTTAGCTTTTTAAAAAGGAACACTTAGTTCAATAATATTTTTATCCGTTTAGTCTATTAATTTAAAAAAAACGATATCACATCCAAATTTTCATTTTTTTTATATATTTTTAAATTTTTAAAAATTGGTAATTATTCGTGCTAAAAATTTACTTTTTAAATGTAGTTGAAAACTATTAAAAAAATAAAAATTAACTATTTAAATATATGGTATCATATTTTTAAAATTGATGCAATTATTGAAGAATATCCGAAAATTTTGTATCATTTAAAAACTTACATACTTTTTTTAAATTAAAAAGATAACGTACTTAAAATTAACATCGTTTCTAAAGGAAAAAATCGTTTAAAAAAAAATCAAAATCAAAATCAATCACGTTCCCACACCATCCCTAATAATCTAATATACCTAATTTTCACTCCCGTTTCCAAATCGACGCCGCTCGTTCAGTACACTCAAGTTCCATTGCCGCCGGCCATTCAATTAAGTCCATAGTCTCCACAGTTCACACTCTCTTGTCGTTCTCCATTATCCATCAGTCCATTTGATTCTTCTATTATATGTAAGCCACTTAGTTTGTAATTCTCATTTATATTTTATTGATTGATATTTGAATTATTTCTTGTTTGTTGTTAGGTTTGATGATTTTGCAAATCAAAGAAAACTTCTCTAAAATGGGTTTATTCAATCTACATTTTTTATGTGTTTTAAAAAGCTTACAAAAATTGAGCTTTAAAGATTCTACAAAAATTCAAGGATATTTAATTGAAACTTTTTAAATTTTTTAAAAAATCTGCAAAAATTAAGGTATATACAATTAATAACTTTTATATGTTTATAAAACTTTACTTGTATCTAAAAAGTTAATAACTTTTAAAGAATTCAATATCTTAATAATAATTTTTGTAGAATTTATGACTCTATTATGTAACATTCTATAAGAATTCTTGCTATAATATTCATTGATTTTTGAAAGGTGTTTTTTTCTTGGAATATAGAGTTAAATGTGAGAATCTTTTAAATATTACTTACTAATATTAACAAATTATGAGAGATAGAGATGTGAATATTTTTAAAAAGTAAAAAAGAGATTAAAAGGAAAGAAAGAAATCGAAGGAAGTAAAAAAAAAATTTAATAATAAAAATATATCAAATTATGTAAATTTACTATATAAAAATTTAAAAATTAAATATTTATAAAAATCTCTTAAAATATTGAAAAAATCTATAAAATCTTAAAAAAATTCTATAAACCTACACAATTTTTTTGGATTATAGAATCCATAAAATTCTATAAAAAATTGGATTAATGAAGTCTTGTATATTCTGTTTGGTTAGTTGGCTTTTAGTAATAAGTCTTGGATTTCAAGGGCTGTCTAGGGCCTCACAAACTCTTGAGCCGCTCCTGCACTGAGTTCATTTACCATGGCGGAAGAGCCAGTAGTAGTACCTTCCAAATCAACAGTTTCGGTTTCTTCATCTGCTGCTCCTTTAGGGAACTCTGTGATCCCTTTGGTGAATAAGCTTCAAGACATATTTGCTCAGCTTGGAAGTCAATCTACCATTGAGCTCCCTCAGGTTGCTGTTGTTGGCTGTCAGAGTAGCGGCAAGTCCAGTGTTCTTGAGTCCCTTGTTGGACGAGACTTCTTGCCGAGAGGTCCTGAAATCTGTACTCGCCGACCGCTTGTGCTTCAGCTGCTTCAGACCAAGAACAAGTCCGATGAACCTGACGAGGAGTGGGGCGAGTTTCTTCATTTACCTGGGAAGAAGTTCTTTGATTTTGCTGAGATTCGCAGAGAAATTCAGGTTAGGCCCGGATCCATCATTCTTTTTTGGATTTGCATAGAACTCTCGGGAAGTTGTAAGTTGATGATCACGAACATCACGTCACAATATCATTTTACTAAAAATTTCCCCTAATTCCTCCTCTTCCATCTGTTCATTTTGGTTTCTTTTTCCCTTGTATTTTATCCCTTCTCTGGCTGGGTTTAGAGGCGAATATTTCAACAAATATTGTTATGATATTTATCTGAGAGGCTTAAGCCTTGTGTTCCATAAGGATCTAGTGCATAGAGTCGTACATCTGATCCTAAAGAGACATCAGCACATTGTTCCTGTATGAAACTGTAGCATCATTTCAAATTTTTAATTTGCATTGACACAGACTTTTTAAAACTATGGTTTAGTTTATTGAATGATTTTGAGACCTAGTTAATTGCAGGCCATAGTTTCCTTTAAAATTGTGCTAGAATCTATCAGTTGATTTCAAGAACACTTGATTCAACGTATCATTGCTATGTTTGTTCTGTTGCTTATAAATTCCCATTAAAGTATTTATTACAATGTTAACAGCATTTTTAATTGACGATTTCTAATTGAACAGGCTGAGACAGACAGGGAGGCAGCAGGAAATAAAGGTGTATCAGACAAGCAGATACGCTTGAAGATATTCTCACCCAGTGTTCTCGATATCACATTGGTTGATCTACCTGGCATAACAAAGGTTCCTGTTGGTGACCAGCCATTTGATATTGAAGCACGAATCAGGACAATGATTATGTCTTATATCAAAGTCCCAAGCTGTCTAATTCTAGCTGTTACACCGGCAAATTCAGATTTAGCTAACTCGGATGCTCTTCAAATTGCTGGAAATGCTGACCCTGATGGTATGTTCCTTTAATGCCCAACTTGGATTCTTCTACTACATATATATACATATACATAAACATACATATACATATATTGTGAATTATTTATGATGCAGATTAATTCTTTCCAAATTTATATTGTGAAGTATTTACGATGCAGATTAATTCCTCTGGCAGGTGTAAGAACCATTGGAGTTATCACAAAGGTGCAGTTGATCTCTTTCTTGATTCTTTCTCAACTATTTACGTTCAACGGAATTTAGAGGATAATTCAACATGATGAGGTTTTGACCTTTCTTTCTTCTGTGACCACAGTTGGATATCATGGACAGAGGTACTGATGCCCGTAATCTGTTACTTGGAAAAGTGATTCCACTTCGACTTGGTTATATAGGTGTTGTTAATCGTAGTCAAGAGGTAATTGTTAATAGTATGAGATGAATTGTGTCTGATGCTTTCATTTAAGCAAGCTGACCTTTTAGCTCGTCTATTTTTTCCCTATTGTAATTTTTGCTGATGTTACTTTATGTGACTGATGTGAATAATATTTTCTTTTTCTCATACAATATTATTATAGTGCTTTTAATTTTTTATCCGGCTTTTATTTCATCCAGTAGCTTTTTAATGCCCACAATTATTTCATGCACTACCTTTTTATTTTCATGCAAATTTTTTTGGTTATTTTCATATATGAGTGCATAATGACAGGAATTTTAATTATTTGTAATTAGGATGCGACTTCATTAATCTCTGATTTGGCAAATATGATATATAATGAATGATATTTTGTAGAATTTTGAGTTCCAATTATCAATAGTATGATATGGTAAAGATCGAGCAGTTCATATATTAGCATTATACTTCTATAGAACACTGACACTTCTTGAATGCTTACTTATGATTTTGTTTCTCACTTTACTCCCAATATTACTAGGGTGTCTTAACTTTTTTGTTCAATATTATTGTTGTAACAGGATATTATGTACAACAGGAGTATTGAAGACGCAGTTCTAGCTGAGGAAATTTTTTTCCGTAGCCGCCCTGTATGGTTTTACTTTGCCTTTAAGTATTCTATGTCTTGGCAAGAAATATTTTGGTAAGGCTTTATGATTGTTTCCCTTGTGTTGTTATATAGGTGTATAATGGTCTAGCTGATCGCTGTGGAGTTCCTCAGTTGGCTAAGAAGTTAAATCAGGTTGGGAATTTCTTCCGCATCTTGTTATAAATCTCATCAAGTTGAGCACAATACTTCTTCGTTGGTGGTTGTTTACAGTTGAGTGTCACACTCGAGGGAGCTGTCTTTTTTTTTTTAACTTTTCTACTTTAATATTCTTAAAAAACTAATTAATTTAGTCACTTTTTTCTTAGTCGACTAATTTGGTACCTATTTCTTTTAGTTTGATCAGTTTAGTACATTATCTCTTCTAATTTGGCCAATTAAGTTATTATTTTAAACCTCTGTTTTTCACATAATTAATAAAAGAGAAGTTGTCTATTAAAAAATATAAAATTATTAAACAAAGTAAAAATATGAAAAATTATTTACTAAAAGAAATATAAATTATCATTTTTAGCACTTGGAGATTGAACCCCTGACTTGCATGCATTAAAATGAGGTTTTGATGCCACTAAGTTACAACTGCCTGGACAGTAAAAAGAAAGTATTATACACCTTAAAATAAATATAAAATTATCAAACAAATTGAAAGTATGAAATAAATACACTATGGCAGTTATCTACTATAAGTTATAAATTGTCAAACAAAATATATCAAATTAATAGAAAGAAGAAAAAATAATATATATATATATATATATAATAAATATAAAGTTACCAAACAAAGTAAAAGTATGAAATAAATACACTTGCACAAACAAGATATTTCAAATAAATAGAAAGTAAAAATATATAAATTATTAAATAAAATGTATCAAATAAATATTAAACCACCCATTCTCCTTTATATATATATTTATATATCAAATAAATAGAAAGTAAAAAAATATAAATTGTCATTTGTCAAACAAAATATATCAATTAAATGCAAAATCACCGACTCTTCTTTATATATATATATATATATATATATGGCACAAGAGCTCATGTCATTTTCTCCACTGATTTCGCAATGCCCTTAGCGTGGTCAGTCTGCCTTGCCTACCCCATGCACCAATAGGTTGGGGACCTACTCTGGTTTGGTGACCACTATATGGACAATTGGTACAGCATGTAGTATGGGTCTTTATTTACTCCAATGCCACATGTCATGGGCTGTTCCTTCAATCCAAAAGACTAGTGTCTAGTGTATTGGGTGAAAATATCTGCACCCATATATAATCCCCTAAAACTCACCTATGCCTACTTTTTTTAGGAAAATAATTTGTCTGAGTGAAAGTGCTGTATTGCTTGCTACAATTGGCTTTTGACTGAATGGTCCATGACACTAGGTGTTAAAATATTATTCATTTTTCCATGTGAATTTCATCTTACTTTGTTGTGATTAGTGGACATATTTCTTGGTCAAGTTTACAAATCTGAACTGTTATAGACACAAATTCCTAAAAATTGATTTTCTTTCCTCTCCAGATTTTAGTACAGCATATCAAGGCAGTACTTCCTGGGCTCAAGTCACGCATAAGCTCAGCACTGGTGTCTGTTGCCAAGGAGCATGCTAGTTATGGGGAAATTACAGAATCTAAGGTATTACTCTTTCTTAGTTAAATTGAGGTTACAGGATCAAAAACTGGCACCTATTATTTGTATACACTGTGGTTCATCTCTTGCTGCTGTATTATTTAAGGTAGAATAATGTGTCAAGAGATTCAAATTGAGCATATCTTCTCTAATCAGTGGCCTGAATTTGTTGGATCTTTATTTATGACCATGATTGTGGGTTTGGTACTTGTGACTTTTGAGGGGTGTTATTGGCATTGCTGTAAAAGGTGGTTTTGATGCTATAGCCTTTGATGGAAAAAGAAGGCTTATAGTCTTTTTTTTGTTGTAATTGGTATGAGGCGCACGCCTTAAGGTTAGTTTAAGGTAATTTACGTTTTTCAGTAAAGAAGTTGGGCCACAGGTTTTTTATGTGACTTATGTCCGACTTTCACTTTGGGAAAGGAGCCCACTCTTTTTAAAATACAGGTTGTGGGAGAAGTTGGTCGAGATTCTCGGGAGATATACTCCAAGTTACCCTAGGTATCCTGTCCAATAGCAGGAACAAAAGTTATTTCATAAAATATCTGGGTATTAGGGATACTCGGAGGCTGCCACTTGGCCATCATACCTAGAAATCCTAAGATGATTTTAGTTGCCTAACCCTAAGGTTTCTCAAGAGATATACTACGAGTTACTTTAAGGTATCCTGTCAAATACAGGACCCACTATGGGTCGGTATCCTTAGACCCATGCAACTATATATAAGAACAGTAGTAAGATGTAGGAGTTTAGCTTATAGGTTTTTTATTTTATTTTGAGTCTTTAATCTTGTTGTCGTTTTACTAAATTTGAAGTCGTTTGCGAGCCTTTTGTTTTAGAGGACCTGTTGTTTATTTCTTTTGTCTTTAGTGTTATTGAGCTGTCATTCAGTTACACAAACAACGAGTGTTTTTGAACAGAATGGAATATATGTGTAGTGCCCAAGCTAGAGGAGTCAGTGTTTGGGATTATGGCATTGCCTATCCCCCCCTAAGAATAGCTTTGTAATTCTAAATTTTTTCTCAAGGTTTGAATCAAAGAATTCTTACCTAATCTGGGGTTCTTATTCCCTCAGATTGAAATTTATAAGCTCCTACGCTATAAGAGCTCCCTTAGAATAGCTTTGTAATTCTAAAATTTTTCTCAAGGTTTGAATCAAAGAATTCTTACCTAATCTGGGGTTCCTATTCCCTCAGATTGAAATTTATAAGCTCCTATGCTATAAGAGCTCCCTAACAGCTTCTCTCATATACATCTGACTGAGCATTAGGGCCACTATTAGGTTGCCACTTGACCATCCTAGCTATAAATCCTAAGATGATCCCATGACAAGTTTAGAAGCTATATTTTGGGGTTCAATCGACACGATTTTAAATGTAACTGATAATTTTTTAAAAAAAATATTAGATCTTGGATAATTTGTTTATTGTTCTTACATGCTATTGTTTACATAAATTAGAATCTCATTTATTTTAATGCTTGAACTTTTCAACTGGCTGATTTCTTGAAATGTGATTATTGTTTCCATGGCTAATATAAATATACCATGTGTCAAATTATTCAATTGTTTCATACTGATAGGCTGGTCAAGGAGCTCTCCTACTGAACATTCTTTCCAAGTATTCTGAAGGTATTTGCTACCAACTTTTACGTCTTAATTAATGTTTTGAAGCCATGCTTCATGCTCTATGATGCAATGTTATATACAGCTTTTTCATCAATTGTGGAGGGGAAAAATGAAGAAACGTCAACTTCCGAGCTGTCTGGTGGAGCAAGAATCCACTACATTTTTCAAAATATTTTTGTGAAGAGGTTGGAGGTTGGTATTCTTAATACGAGCTTGTTCTGGATCACTGGTGAAATTTTGACTTGTCGGAACTATTGTTCCTTGAATTTAGGCGACATGATTACCTGTGTTTATGGTTGTTTTGTTGATTTAATAATGAGAGAGACATCTGAATGGTCTTTAACAATCATCTGTTGTACCTTCAATTTTCTGTATTATTTTTTTAAATTATAATATAGTAAGGCCAATTTGGCCGTTTCTTAAAAAAATTCTTAGATTTTTGCAATTTCTGAAATGGTAGTGGACTTGTTGTGTAGGAGGTGGATCCATGTGAAGACTTGACCGATGATGATATTCGTACTGCCATTCAGAATTCAACTGGCCCCAAATCTGCATTGTTTGTTCCCCAAGTAGGTTTTTATTTCATCTCTTTCTATTAAGATTTATTACTGTAATGTTTTCTTTCCATGGAGAATTAAAATAGTTATGGTTTACTTATGTGTCGCTTTCTATTGTTGCCATGTTCTGATGGCCTTTTTGAAAGCAAAGGTTTTCGTTACTGTTCTGTTTTGGTTTTTGTTTTCATGAGAAAACTTGGTCAATTTGTACTGTTTCTACGAGCAAAAAATAGTTTTAAGAATCAAATTTCTTTTACTATTTTTATCCCCATTGATAATGTGTTCATTAAAGACCAAAATAAGTTTAAGGATGTTATATAAAGATGCACTAAAAGCAAATATCTTAAAGATTGAATCTTGAAATACTTTTGAAATGTTTTATGTATTTTTTTTTGGGTGTTAGAAAAACAAGATAAAAATTGCAGTTACAATGCAGTTTTTTATTTCAATTTTTTGGAACAGTTATCAGATGTTTTTCTTACTCAATTTCAGAAATGCAAATAGCAATGTCAACTAGCAGGAAAACGAAAGCAATTTGAAAGAAAAGTAGAAAAATGAACTCATTTTTACTTATTACATTTTGAATTAAGGTGACAGCTTTGTGTGTTTGATTGTTGTATTGGTTATATTAACTGTGGTACAAATAGGTTCCATTTGAAGTCCTTATTCGGAGGCAAATAGCTCGTCTGTTAGATCCAAGTCTTCAGTGCGCTTGGTTCATATATGATGAATTAACGAAGGTAGAAGAAATCTTACTGAAAATTCCCCTGCATATTCTTAGTAAGCTCAATTTGATTTTTGAATTATATTTCTTTTCAGATCAGCCATTGCTGTCTAGTTAATGAAATGCAAAGATTTCCTGTCCTGAGAAAGCGTATGGATGAAGTTGTTGGGAACTTTCTACGGGAAGGCTTAGAACCCTCACGGACAATGATTGGGCACATCATTGAGATGGAGGTACGTTTGCCTTGCATTTTTTGGTGATCATCTGCTGTGCTGTATAATGTCCATTAGTTGCTATAAAAACCTTAATTTTGACCTGATTAAGCTTGCATTTTAGAGACGAAAATACTTTTACGATGTTTTAAGTGGCTTTTTCTGATTTGACACATGGAACCTTTCTCCATTGGTTTGTTTCAGCTGCTTTAACTGTGTGCTTCGCATAGTTATAAAAAACTCTCTTGAGGGGCATAGGGGATATGATAACTCCCTTTGGTATGTAACATGAGACCAAAAAAAAGAAAAAAAAAAAACGATGCTTATGCCTCAAACCACTTGAGCATTAGCTGTACGAGGCGTACATCTCACAGATAAGTGGTCCATACCTGTGTGATATCGATTTATCTTTGATACAGCTAAAACCTTAATCAATGGAAACAAAATAATGAGGAAAAGTAAAGGGAAAGAATGCTATGAAGATTAGAAGAGGATTAGAGAAGAAAGAAATGCCAATTTTTAGATAGGAAACAAAATCATTCATCATAATATAAAAAGTGAAAGTATACAGTGTGGACCAGGGAAGAAATAAATACCAAAGGGCCTACCGTATTAAAAACTCAGTTTTCGAGTCATCTTCTTCCCAACCCTAGGTGAAGGATATAAACATGTTGTAGTTGGAGAAAAGTAAGGAGATGATTCTTGTGATAAGCATGTTACTTAAGATTTAGTTACGATGGTTATTTGAATATACATATACAATATGTTATGAATTATAAAAGTTACCAAGCTATTTTTAACTATTTTGGGGTAATTTATATGGATATTTGGTTTGTGGCTTCATACCAGGAATACCCCTAAGGACCATTTACACCTTTAAAAACATAATACTACAATTAGTGTTAAATTTACACCTATTTGGTTTGGCTTGGCTCATGGCATATGATATATTCCCGTCTATTTGTCCAAGTAATTGATATATGGATAAAATTTACCTGGTGTTAAATTTATTTCAACCACAGTAACCAAAGATTCCCTATCTGCACTTATATATTTAGAATTCATTTGATAACTACAAAAAAGTGTTTGATGCTCTCTCTTTTGGTGGTGGGGGGAGCAAAAATGGAGAAATATTATTTAATTAAAAGAAAGGTTATCCAAAAGGACCAGCAGTTCCAAAGTCTTAAATTACAATGAAAGGCAATCATTTCATCTTAAAAGAAAAGCCATTTGGAAGCCCAAGTGAAGTGTTGGAAGCCAAATTACACATCACCGTGTAAATTTTCTCAACGTTCTTTTGCTGGCCTTAAAATGAAAGAGGTCTATTTGTATTTGCTATCTTTTGGTCAGTGCTTTCAAAATTTTGAGAATCAATCTTTTTGCTTTTAAGATATAGTAATACTTGCCTTTTGAGATGATTAGTTTTGGTTGGATGCTCCTGCTACTAAAAATCACTTCTAAAATAGTTATGTTAAGATGCTTCTCTTGAAACCACTTCCAACTATGCATAGGGTTTTCTAATTGTTCCTCCTTTAATTAAACTTACTTCCGGTTTGTATGCCAGTTAAACAATTGCTAGGAGAGTTTTAAATTTATGAAAGAAATCATTGGTATTTTGCATGTACTGCAAGAATATGGTGAGAGGGTTTGGGGAGTTGGATATATTTGAAGATTTTGAGGATTGCTCAGAAATACTGGAATGTTAACATTTAGTAAATCTGCAGATGGACTACCTCAATACTTCACATCCAAATTTTCTTGGTGGGAGTAAAGCTGTTGAGATTGCAATGCAGCAGGTCAAATCTTCTCGGTTTCCACCTGCTATTTCCAGGCAGAAGGTATGTGCATTGTGAAGATCTTTTTATTGTTTGTATTGTATTATATTTGTTTTTGAAATTAGTTGCATTTTTTGGTTTCATCTCTCTTCTTTTTCTCATTTAGGATAGCATAGAGTCTGATAATGCTCCAAACTCCGAAAGAAGTTTTAAATCTCGAGCAATTCTTGCAAGACAAGTAAACGGGATTGTGTCTGATCAGGTGTGTAAATTATTTCTTATGCTGGGAAAATAGGTAGTAGTCTGTTTGGTCTTTTTCGAAACAACTGATGCTAAATTTTTGGGATTATGTCAATAGTTTCCAGTTTTGCAGTTACAACTTGGGAATCAGGATAAAGAAGCAAATGAAAACTAAAATAGTTGTTTACCAAAGTCTTTCTGATTGCTGTTTGTTTCTTTCGCCTTGATGAGTGACAGGGTGTTCGGCCAGTAGCAGATGGAGAGAGAGTTGCATCTTTTGGTAACATTCTCCATAATATTTTAAATAACGTTTCACTTGAAATTCTATTCCATCCTTAGCCCTTGACCTTATTAATACTAGTCAATTATGTCCAATAGTTGATAGTATTACAAAATTCACAATCAAAAATTGTTTAATCCTTGGCTTCAAGTCACATGACCATTAAGTAGGGTCAAATGGGAGAATAAATATTGGCAGTGTTAAAGTCAAGGGCATAACTGATATCCGAATGAGAGGTTAAGAGCCTGCTTATGGTTTAACCTTATTTTAAACTGAATTATTTGTGAGAATCAATACTTCATGTTTATTCCCCTTACTAGTTAAGTACCCGTGTGTTGCATAGTTGCATAGTTGCATAGTTGCATAGTTGCATGTGAGTTGTGTGCTATTATCATATTTATCAAGGCTGTGACTCCTATAGTACCAATATTCGTAACTTTGGTTATAAAAATTTCCTCGTTTTTCCCTGTTATTGCTGGGGGAGAATAGCAGAGAACTGTTTAACCTGCCTGCCCCTTCTATTTTGTTTGATAGGTTTTTTTATGACTAGGTAAATTAAAGTCAATTTTGTAATATTCATAATTGACCCCAGGAAGCACAAGCAATTCAAGTTGGGGAATTTCATCAATTGTTGGTGGAACTGATAACCGCACAATTGCTAAAGAGAGCACAATAATTAAGCCGTATAATGATTCTGTTCATAGCATGGATCATGCTATTTCTAGGATTTCTTTGAGTGAGGTAGTTCCAGGTTTTAATTTTTTTCTTGCTGTACTTTAATATGATTTTTCCTTTGATTTATTCTAATTATTAAATTGATTTGTTTTAAGCCCCCAACTGTGTTGAGGCCTGCAGATGGTTATTCCGAACAGGAAGCTATTGAAATTGCTATCACAAAATTGCTCTTGAGATCGTACTATGAGATTGTTAGGAAGAATATAGAGGACTCAGTACCTAAAGCAATCATGCACTTTTTGGTAATTCTTATTTGCTTACTTTTGGTTTTAGTGAGTCTTTTCTTGGTCTGTTTAGTGAGATTTTCATAGTAATTGTTCAAAATGAGTGGGGATCGTTGGTAAAAATTATTTTCCATTTTTTGTACATTGTGAACTTGCTCTACTAGACAAGCAGTAAGAGAAATATGTCTAATGTAATATGACATTGGTAATTATTATAGCTTCTAAAGGTAAACTGTACCTTTTTTAAAGGCTCCATATTTATTTCTTTATATTGAGTAATTACCTGATAAAAATGTTGTGTTATTTTAAACAGTTTAGTTCCATTTAGATGTAAAATACATGAAATCTTCTTTTATTTGGCTATTAAAATCATTGTTGGCATTTGTCTCTGATTTTTTTTTTTGGGTATCGAGTGTACATCTATGTATTAATTTCCCTTACATTACTATTTATCAAGCATTATTTGTTCACCAATGTACTAGCTTTTAAACTGGCCTGAACATAGTATACTATTTAAATTGGTCAACTCTATTTTACCTTGTTAACTGTTGACGACATATTATAGGTGAACCACACAAAGCGGCAGCTGCACAATGTCTTTATTAAGAAGCTCTACAGGTAACATGATTAAGTCTACAACCGTTGATTTTTCATCCTTTATTTTAATTGTACTATCTTTACTGGTTCTTTTTTGCTATTGATCTTTAGGGATTCTTTTGGTATATTTTTTGATGGTTTTTTTGCTTTCAATATCCTATTCTATTTAGGGAAAATTTGTTGGAAGAGATACTGCAAGAACCCGATGAAGTAGCAATGAAGAGAAAACACACTCGGGAAACACTCACAGTTCTTCAGCAGGCTTTTCGGGTAGGCTTTCTAGATTACTTCTTGCATACAATAAGTTAGGGTCCTCAGTTATTCTTATAAAACATTGTCCTACCCGGTTAAAGTTTAGTCAAGTATGTGTGTTTGCATTGTTCTGTTTCTTGTTGCATGGGTATCAAGTTATCCATTGAGAACCTTTGAAAAATATGTATGGACCCGGAGGTATAACCAAAGTGGTAGCGTGGACCAATAAGAATTTTACACTTGCAATAAAAGGTGGTAAAAGGCTGCAACTCTGTGAGTTGTAGATGTATAAGGAGCCATGCGTTATCACAGTCTGGGCTGCAACTCTGGAATAGGATAAGATCTGTAAATTGAAAAAACAATTGCAAATTTTATGATGACTTTTTTGGGAGGTGTTGTTATTGGGTAGAGTTCTTTGAGTCTAGATGCTTTCTGTATATATTGCAACCTTTTCTTATGAATGCAAGCATTGTTATATTTTTAATAAAGCTTTTGTGTTTAACTATTAATAAAAAAGAAAAAAGAAAGAGAATCACTCTAGACAATGCCAAGTAGTTCTTCATTAGAAGAGTCCCACGTTGTCTGTCGTATTCCTCTCGTATATTCCAAAATGCATTTATAAATTCTTTTGTGAGTTATAGCACGTGACATGCCAGATGATTATTAGTACTTATCCTTTTCTTTTCTTTTCTTTTCTTTTTTGGTAGACAATTGATGAGTTACCTTTGGAAGCTGAATCAGTTGAGAAGGGGTACTGTATGGGAGCTGATCCAACAGGTTTGCCGAAGATCCATGGGCTGCCTACGTCGTCAATTTATTCTACCAGCAGTTCCAGTGATTCTTACACGGCTTCTCTTAAGGACCAAAAGTCCAAAAAGTCGTTGCATTCAGGGGAGCTTTACTCTCCATTTTATACCCATGCAGATTCTAGTGGCAGTCGTCTCTATCCAACTGTTGACATATGAGTCATTGTTCATATGTTGATTATGTATTCATTCAACCGCTGTGCTTATTTTTCTAGAGGTGGTGGTTGGATATCCAGTCAGAAGCAGCTTACTGGGGAGTTTTTTTCCCCTCCCCTTCCCCTTCCCCTTCAAACTATGATTTATATAATTTTATCATTGAAGAAACATAAATACAAACATTTCTAAACTTTTTTGAAAAAGTTGCACTTCAATAGCTAATAATACTCGGGAGTATTTAAGACGGGAATTCCGCTGAAGTCATGAAACTCATGCAAAAGTCATATATATTAAAGCCTATCCTTTTTTTATTTTTTTTATTTTTATGAATTCACTAGCAATTTATTAAGAAACTAATGTGTTTCTCTTAAAATTATATTACTATGGACAAAATTATCACGTGTTAAACAGTAAACTTATTAATGCCAACATTGAAGATTCCATAATGGAGGAAGATTAACCAACCAATTTAACAATTTTTAAGAGACTAATTATTCAGGCCTGTCATAGCATGTGGACATCGATAAACTCTTCTAAGAACAAGCAGACTCACATTTGGTGACTGTGGAAGAAGAAATGAAGTATTTTACCAATAGGTCCATCAAGGGGAGTAAATGGATCTGGATTACCCCAGCAGACGAGAGCTGGTTTGGAGGTGTTTTTCGTACAACTGTATAGGGCTTGGACTCGATGGACCTGTTACCACAAATGAAAAGCATCTATTTAATGCCCCTGGATTTAATGTGGGCTCTATTATTATATGCAATTTTTTCCTTTATGATAAAAGACATTGACACGATTATTTTAAGGAAGAAAGAAGGTAAATTGGTATTTAAGGTCCAAAAAGGATGCGTGCTCTCCCGGAAGATATGAAATGAGTAATGCTCTTAGTCTTAAATGTGTTGGATTATTACAATTTTATTATAAAAAAAATGGTTTAAGTAAATACATTTTCAACAACTTTAATATCATGCAATTTTAATATCATTAAGTTTTACAATTATTATAAAATTATCATCACTTTTTATTTTTATTTTTATACTATAAAATTTTATAAAATGTTATAAAAAATTCATCAATTTCAATCCATTAATAAGAGTTAATGATAAATTATTCATAATATTTTTATTAAATTTATAAAGTTTAACAGTATAAAAATAACAAAAAAAAGCTTGATTGTAATTTTGTAATATTTATAAAATTTAATGATTTTATAACAATTCTTGAGTAAAAAATCTATTTAATCTTTAGTTACAATTCTCCTTATATAATTTTTCATTTTTAATTTAAAAAAGAATCATTTTTTATCGTTCACTAAAAAACGAATAATTCTCATATTCTTATATAAATAGGGGAATCTCAGCATAAACGTGAACTCTGTAGTTGTCTTCGTCTCTAAACTCTTGTATTCTTCATCGCCGCCTCCGATTTCACTTCACCGACATAATCGACAATGGCTCGCCGAAGCTCAGGAGGTTACAATTTCTAATTTTTAATTCAATTCCTTTGTCTTAATCTGGCATTACATTTTTGTGTATTTTGCTTGTAGTTGTATTTCATTCATTTCTAGGGTTTTGTACCTTTTGAATTGCTTTATTGTTTGTGTGTGATTCCGTGGTTTTTCCCTTCAAGGTCCTGGATGGGAGATGGAGTACTTATTTCGCGTCTTTGTTGTGTATGCATCGATTAGTTTAATGATATGGATTTTTTTTTTGAAGACTTGTTTTTATGGATGTATTTTTTTTTTCTCGTATGGGAAGTGGGACAAATTTATTTTATTATCGATCAATTTGATGTTAGAGATTATGTGCAACTATATGCTTGTTGATCTGTTGCCACATGAGAAAGGTCTAGAAACTGTTATGTCAATGACAATGGGGTGTGTGTGTGTGGCTAAAAGGACCAATTTGTTGTGTGGGTATCAAAGTTGAGTTGTATTGTTTCGTAGAACCACCGGTTAGTAAATATGTATGGTGCGTCAATTGAGCTGGGTGAAGATAAAGGGGATGAAACTTAATAATGTAAAGCAAGATCTCCCTGACTAACTGACTGTTTTGGTTTGAATGATATCTGGAATGTTTGAAAATGGAAATGTTTGCTAACTTGTGTCATAATTTAAGGATGCCTTGAGCTTTTTAGCTGTATAAATAAGGGTATTAATGAGGGAGTGGCTTCTGGATTTTAGGGTTGTGTTAAATAAACAAAGCTCTATCCTTATAAGCATGTTCTCATCTTTACTCGTATAAACAAATATGTATGTATATATATTGATGTATTTTGAATTGGTGGTTGGCTGTATGCATTTGATATGTAGCATATTTGTGCTTCTGAGTCTATATTTGTCCAAGATTTTATTGGGCTTCTACTTCTCTCAGGTCGGTCTTCTCGCCCAGCCCCGCGCCCTGCGGCTGCACATAGGCCTCCCCCTCAGGCAGGTACTGATGCTTTCTATCATGTGTTGTTGCTGAACCAGTATAACAGTTTAAAATAATATATATGTTGAATGATTGTTTTGGTATGATTGTGGATGCTTTTAATGATGCAATGCAGTTAACCATGCTCCTGCTCCTGCTCCTGCACAATCTAGTCGTGGTGGATCTATGTTAGGAGGGATTGGATCAACCATCGCTCAAGGTATGTAGATTCCTTTATTTGCTTTTTGAGGAATTTTTTACTTGTCTTTATCTTCTTTTTAATGCATTAGCAACTTGTTCTGGTCTTTGCTATTTCAGGAATGGCTTTTGGTACTGGAAGTGCTGTGGCTCACAGGGCTGTTGATTCTCTGATGGGTCCTCGGACCATCCAACATGAACAAGTGGTCTCTGAAGCTGCTGCTGCTGCTCCATCACCAGCAACAAACATGGATGCGTGTAGTATTCACTCAAAGGCATTCCAAGATGTATGTGAAATTTTATATATTGAAAACTCTTGTCATTCATATTTATTTCTTATTAATTTTTGCATCCTCCTATTATATCTTTCACTTAGAGAAATGAATGGAGAAGGATTGCTTCTGGATCTTATGGCATGATACTCTCTTTTTTTTGGGGGGGCTAGGTTTTTTCCCTCTTTAATACGCACCAAGCTCTCTACTTTACCAGTTTTTAAAATATAAATTGTAGTGTTTCTGCAATATAGGATATTGGAATAATTGTATCCTACCTGAAACTTGCACTGGCAATTGTATGGCAGTTTCCTTCTATAAAGTAACTGCTTGTGTTAGTTTTCCAGCTTCGTTTGATTACTATTTTGGACATCTATGTATGATTTAGGATTTCCCATTCACTCTTATGAGATTTTGGTTTCTCTTAAGCTTCTAAGAAGAGTTTGTATGAGTTTTAGGATCTAAAACTGAAATAATCACTTGTTTTTGCTCTTATACAATAATGTTTCTTAGTATTTGAAAACTTTGCCATGAGTCTAAAATATTGTAATGTTTTGTCTAGCGTCTCTTCCCTTGCACAATATCTCGAGTCTTCATTTAGCAGTAGGTTTAGCATGTTTCTGAAGTTACCAATTAAGTATACAATTATTTTTTGGGATTTTGATTTCTCTTTTTGTGCAGTGCTTGAACGGCTATGGGAATGACATCAGCAAATGTCAGTTCTACATGGATATGCTTTCCGAGTGCAGGAAGAACTCCGGTGGCATGTTGAATGCTTGAGTACTTATTTGTCCATGGCAGAAAGACTGTTAATGCTTTCTTTAAACCTTTTACCCTTCTTTCCTAGTTTGTATGTGTCGTGTTGGTGAACTGGTTCTCTATTTTGTGGGTGACTTTGTCATCATCTATTGACAAGCATGATGCATAGTAACTAGTACTACTCTTGTTATTGGAACTTGGATTACTACTGGTTATGCCCTTCTATTTGTACTTCACGTTCCTGCATTATGATTGTTCCTTCATAATATAAATTGTTTTTAAGGGTTTATTATTATTTTTCACTGCTTATATTACTTTACTGGTATAAGAAGAATTGAGACATTTTGGTGTACTATTAAGTTACGTGATCATTTATAACATCAGACAACAGTGAGTTTGCACAATCAGATTAAGAAGGAATTGGAATTTGGTTTACGTTTCAGAGCCTACCTTTGAATATGGCATGAAAGAAACGTGAAGAATGAGTGTTTTTTATTGTTTATTTATCAAATTATCCCTTAAATATAGACGTAATATTATTTTACTTCATGAAATAAACATGAAGAATGAGTGTTTTTTTTATTGTTTATTTATTATCAAATTATCCTTTAAATGTATATTTAATTCTATTCTATAAAATGAAAAATATTTAATAACTATTACCAAATATTAAGAAATAATTTTTTATTTTAAAAAAAGTATTTGTAATTTTGAATTTAAGTACAGGTGTAGTTTTTAATAATATTTTAATGAAATAATTAAATTAAAAATGGTTTTCTTTTGTAAAGGTTTTTGCAAAGGTTAGGTACAATGAGAGTTGTAAATTGCTATAAAATTGAAATTTTATGAGATTTATGATGTAATTTGTTAATATTTTGTTTTATTTAATTTTTAACGAGATCACGTAATAATGAGATAATATTAATTGAAATATTTTATTTGTTTTTAATGAGTCTAAATAAAATAAGTAAAAATATAAAATAATAAAAAATATGATATATAATTATTAAAATATAAGTATAATAAAAAATAATAAAACATATATTTAAGGTTAAGTCTATTAGAATTGTAATATAAATAAAATAAAATGATATGTTATTTAAATAAAATAAAATATTATTTTATTATGAATTTATTAAAAATATGATATCATATACTTACTTTTCATCTCTATCAATGACATTTGAGACAAACTCTTTGTTGTCCATTGTGAAATCATTTTTTTTCTTTTAATTATGAAAAAAATTAACTAAGAATAAATTATTTTATTTTAATAATTTTTTATAAAATATTATTATTCTATATCAATCGATTAAAATATGAATTTTTAACGAGAATAAAGTTTAATTAAATATAAAATTGTTTAAAAACAACAACAATAATATTCAAATATATAATTATTTAAACATATATATTTTAATTTATAATAAAAACTAAATCATTAGAATATTTAAACAAAATAATGCAATTAAAAAAAGATTAAGATTATGTTAATATATTTTATAATAAAAAAAATTAATAAAATAATATAATTTATTTTTAATTGAATTTTTTACCAAAGAATTAGATGTTATAAAGTACTTAATTTAAGAATATTTTATCATATATTGTATCATCTCAAACTGGTAAACTAAAAAAATAATAAAAAATGATTTGTTCCAGTAAAAAAATACTTGTTAAATATTTTGTGTCAAGTAGATTTGTTTGTTGTGTGAAATAATAATAAAATATTAATTTAAAAAATTGACTTATAATTTTGTATCGGGTCATATTTGATAAATTTATTAAACTAGTTATACTATTTATGTTTGTATTATATTACCGTATGATGTAACAAATTGCAACCCCCCATTTAAAGCTAAACTAAAGGAGGGAAACACATAGAACATTCAAATAGTTTAAATAATTAGTCTAACATTGTCAAAAACTTGGTTGTTTTCATTTTTAGATCAAAGATGACTTCTTCCATTAAAAGCACTTTTGTCAATCATATTCCACCCTTGAGAAAGTTGATGCATAGTCTCTTCCATGTCTCCCTATCTGGCTCAAGTGCTTCCACCTTTGCCTTCATCTCTTCAGCTTCAGATTCCTATACCAAAAATACTCAAATTTTATAAAATAAATCTTGAAGCACATTGCCACTATATTGAACCAAACTAAGGCCTTTTTGTTTGTATTTTTGTTAATAGTAATTTCAAGAGAAAATACTTTTGGAAATAAGTGCATAATTTTAAATAATTTCTTTTTGTTTGTTTCATTAATGTTTTTTACTATTAAATTTGTTTTTACATAATCTCAAAAACAGAAAGAAACGTTCCTTTAACTAGATATGTTTAATTTTAAGAAATAAAATAATTGGAAAGGAAAAAGGAGTAAGGGTACCAAAATATAACGAAGGTTGACAACTCGATCAATAAGGTTAAGAAGGATGTCTTTGGTGTATTCAGGATGGCCTTGAATGCCCATTATGTGATCTCCATACTTAAACATCTCCACCCCTGTCTTTTCTGACCATGCTATCAACTCAGCCTTTGGTGGAAGCTCCCACACCTAATTCAACGTTACAACACATTTAGCATCTATTTTTTATTTTATAAAATAACTACATCTATTCACATAATAGTAACTCAGACTTGAACCCTAAACTTTCTAGCTACGTCCTTAAACAAATGAATTACTTGTTATTAAGTCACCATCACATTTAACATCTACTACTATTCTTAACATTTTCATTTAAATTATTAAATTCTAGACTTAAATATGTATGTTTGGATTGCTATAGATTAAACCAAAATCGACTAGATTTAATACGTAATATGTTAGTTGTGATTGTGACTGAAAGCTTTTTATTCCTTTTCTAATTGGAGGATTTGATTATTGAGAACAAACCTCATCACGGTGGATTTCATATATGGAGAGCAAAGCAGGCATTTTGAGAGATGAAAGAAGCGCCGATGATGATGACAAATGGACGGTCCTGATTCCTATGTCCCATCCTGTTATTGCACGGCCAGTTTTTCCTCCTAATGCACGGCTCAAAATCTATTCATATCATTAAAAATATATATCAAATCAAATAATTCACTTGTTACTTTAATTTAGTCATGAAAAATGAAAATTAACTATATCGGATAATACCCTTTTGTTTGTTATACAGCATTAAAGGCTCTAAATGTATACCATATATTTGAGATTAAAATGAGATCATATCATATATAATAAAAATAATTTGATTATATAAAAATTTAGTATCAATAATTTGAATAGTTTAAACCGTATTAGATATTTTACTTAATTTATTTGAAATTTTAATTTTAAATCATATGGATTGATTTTTTCTTTAATTTAAATTTTAAAATAATTTTTTATTTTTAAAAGGTAAGAAAATATAAAAAATAAATTAAATCACTCTAAATAAATTTTTAAAATAAAATTATTTTGATAGATAACAAAACTATAAAAAAAATTAAATTTTATTTTAAATATAAATTATTTTATTAAAATATTTATAATCAATTTATTCTCAACAAATACTATACAAAATAATTAAAAAAAATTAATATAATTCCATCATAGTAAGCAAAACCTGTACTTCATTTAAACTATGTTAGGATGGATTGAATTTACTATTGTCACTATTAATACACAAATTGTAAATTTTATTATTACAATTAATTATATATTGTCACAATATTAATACATAAATTATTAACTTTATTATTATAATTAATTATATTTTGATGCATAAATTTATCACTAAAAATTAAGTATGGAAATATTGCTATCTTTTCTACCATTGAAAAGACCGGAGAAAACTCACCACAAAAAATCATAATAAAACAAATAGAAATATCAAGATTTTTTTTATAAGGTGAAGATAGATTAATTAAGCGTGAAATATTTGGGATAAATGATAATTTTTAGAAATAAGTTTATTAACGTATGCGGTCATTTTATGAAAGTAAAATCATTAATATATATATATTTTTAATATTTATTTATTTTATTTAATAAGTAATATTTTTAACATTAAAAATATTAAAATATAAACTTTCTAATAAAAAAAGATAAATATATTTTTAGAAATTATTAGAGATATTTTAATGTAGGACCAATTAGAAGACGCAATGCAAATGATTAGGCAATCCACACGGACGCCACGCAAGTCGAGAGAACCAATCACGAAATACTGTATTTTCCATTGACGCAGCACCATACCACATGTCGTAAGGTGATTCGTCCATTCTGAATTGGTCGAGCGATCAAAAGTCTTGCCATGTGTCGTAAGGCAATTCATCCATTCCTTCCAATGTTGCGCCACGCCATTCGTTAACGCAAATCATGTCACACCACGTGACAATGACTCTATATTGACCAGACCAATCCTCTTGTGCCACGCGTCGCACGATTCGTCTAGTAAACCTCTACATGCCACGTTTCATGCTTTTATTAGCTGACATTGTTAATTTTTCCTTTTTTTATCTCAGCCCTTGACTTAGCAGATCTAACGATCCATATTCTACCTAAGCCTAATTTAATCCCCTACTTACCTCATAAACCTTAATGAGCCAAAATTAACATTTTTTTTATCATTTTTTGGAGCTAAAAAGATAGAAAAACACAAAAAATAAAAAGAATATATAATTTTGGTGGAGATTCAAGAGGAGATCGGTACTACAATTCAAGAGATTGATTGTATTTCTTCTTCTTCTCCTTTATTTATCAATTTTTATGTTTTTTTATGAAAAATATGAGCTTTATGAACAAAATTATATCTAGTTAATTTATTAATCAAGAGGTCTTATAAACCTAATTTTCAATATGTGATATTGTAATATTTTACCCCAATTATAATTATAATTATAATTTAATTATATTATTTAATTTGATTTTTATGCTATTAATTGTATGACCAATAATTAATCTATAGAGTAATTAAATAGATTTGAGAGAATTATTTAATTGTTTATCTTGATTAAATAATATGCATAGTTTCTAAATAGAGATGTATAATTTTTATATATGTGATTCATAATTGATGAGATTAATAAGTAGTATGTAACTTAATTGACATAAGAGTATGATTAAGTTAATTACTATATGATGTGTAATTTACTTGAGAGAGTAATACATACTAAATTAGATTCAATTGATCATATAATTGATTGATAATTATATTGTAAGAATTTTAGTAATTTACATGTTTAGAAAAATTAGGGATTAAATATTCCTAGATATTTTATCATATATCTTCTTAACTATCAAATCTGATTTAATTAATTGTTGCTATTTATTTTTAGTTATTTTAATTATGTTTTATTAAAATATAAAAACACAAAAAAACTTGATTTTTATTTTTTTGTTTTAAAAATTAGTTTTTAATAACATAACCTCTATAGTGACGATCTTTTCTTATTATTAGATTAATTATTTCGATACATATATTTGTTTATTCATTGAATACAATTTGTGTACAAAATGTGTCATATCCATATACTAATAATAGATAATATGGTCAAGTGAGACTTTTATATGTCTGTTCATAGAAAAAATAAAAAATTTCTTTACTAATTGTTTCACATAGAATATATTTACTTATATATAAAATACTTTATTTTAAGTAATTATTAATAATATTTTTTCAAAATTATTAAATTACAACATATTTTAACAGGTATAGAGAGATGACCGAGTCACTATCTTCTTACACTTTGACTGAAGCCCTAATTGGAACCTACTAACCCAAAAAAAATAAAAACAAATACACGTTTTTACATAAGTTGGACTTGGAGGATGTCCTTGTCTTTGTCTACGGATAACAATTGTTACATGAGACGAAAAACATGACACACCAATTAAAGACTTACATTTGTAAACTTGTTTTTCAACATCAAGAGGTCAGTGACATAGATATTTGTTTTTCTTATTTATACTCTTGTTATTAGTTAATCTAACTTGACATATATTTATCGAATTTAAAAATAATATAATTAAATTATTTGAATTAAAAAATTACCTTTAGTTAACATTTCTTTTTATATTTATTTCTATTCTCTTTTAATATAATTTAATTTAACACAATATTCTACAACAATATTGCTATAATTTTGATCTTTCACACCCCAATACAGAATCTTTAGCGCTTCCAAACATAAATCAAACATATTTGCGAAATGTACAACTTAAAATAAAATGATATAATAAGATTATGTTTTGCGTAAATTTTAGATTCAAACATTAAACAATGATGCATTGGGCATTTAATGGGTAATATTAATGTTTTATTTAAGTGCATTCGATGATGCGAGTTTTGATTTTAATCTCTAGCGTGCTGCGCAAAACATTAAATATATGATCATATTTACATGATTTTTTATAATAACATATATGTATAAACACGAGATCAAATTTATGTAATGTTTTCTTGTAACATATTTATATGAAGTTTTAAATATTTGTTTAGTATATATTCAAACATGGCTATAATAGGAAAGGTACAATCTAAAAACAAGTTACATTTTGCAATCCTTATCTTGTTTTTAAATCATCTTAAAAAAAAAAAAATAACAAAAATATCTTAACAATTATAGGAGAGAGTATAAAATATAATGACATAATGTTATCTGAGTCACAATTATTTGAAAAGTGGATATGGTTGATAGTTGGCAAGACATGAAATGACATAACAAAAATCAAAATGAAGATGCCCTTAATCCTTAGGCATATAAAGCACCAACCACTTCTACATAGTTGACAAGACATGAAATGACATAACAAAAATCAAAAGGAAGATGCCCATAATCCTTAGGGCATATAAAGCACCAACCACTTCTACTTAATGGTCGTCATGTGCACTCACCTCGCATCTCAACTCAACGTTAATTACTTGGCTCCTCTTCCACCTCAAACCCATTCCCTTATCAGTACCCACTTAAGCTGGGTAACTTTAAAAAAAAAAAAAAACTATAAATTTTAAGGTTTAACTATTCTATTATTTAAAAAAAAACTATAAATGTTTTAAAAATAAAAATGATATTTATTGCAATTGGTTTTTTTTTAAAATAAAAACACAACTTATGCACTAGTAATTGAGATTCAAACCTTAACCACTAACAAATAAACTACATGTACTGAGCCGTGCTTCTTCTTTAGCAACTACTGATTATTTAAGTCGAGTTAGCTTGTAATTATTAGTTTTTAAAGCATAAGTAAGCACTCCAGTACTATAAATACTCAAATGCACATTCACATTCACATGTATGATGTAAGTATGTAACACTACACATTACTGCTATCCTATTATGTACTTATTTTCCTTTCCATATCTTTCCTTTTCCAAATTAATAACTACACTTAATTAATAGTTTTTTAAATAATTACTTAAATTTGAATTTCAAATCTTTTATAAGTAGAAGTGACTTAAATATAATTGACTTTCAAGCCCTTTTACAATTAATGTATTCACCGGTCATATCCAATTTTGAAAAAAAAAATTAACTGGATCGGATCGTTAAAAACAATTTTAATTAATACAAATATGATCGAACCGTTTGATTTATAAAACCGTTTGATCCGATCTGATTTCTGATTTGGTTCGGTTTTTAGACACCTCTAATGAGAAATAATATGAAAATTTTAATATATTATTAAACTAGTTTAGTTCGATCCGATTGATTTAAAAATTAATATAATCAGACCGAATCATTTGAAAAACGATTTTAATTAATACAAATCGGATCGAAACATTTGATTTATAAAATTGTTTGACTCAGTTCAATTTTTTTAATTTAGTCCGATCCGATCCATTTTATGAACACCCTTATTTCATAATAGTTTAAGATTTTACTATTCCTTATTATTACGGGTAAAAAAAAAAAACAAAAACAAAATAGTACTAAATATTTTTAGATAACCTATTTCTAATTTCAAATAGACTTCAATTAGGTTTTAAAAAATCGTTATTCAGTTAAAGCATGTAAAAATCATGAAAAAGATAGATTTGGTAATTTTGTAAAAACTCTTGCATTTATCTTTAAAAGAAAAAAAAATATTCCTATTAAATTCGCTTGACGTGAGCCGTGGGATAAATAATGTGGTCCGATTCAGATCCTAATGAATGATCCTAGCAAATCATCATAATCAGAAATTATAACACAAAACAATTAAGGTGCACTATTATAATAAATTATTTTTACTAATATGATAACGATATTTTTATTTTTATAAAAATTAAATTAAATTAAATTGTAAGAAAAAATTAAAAATTACTTTTTTATTACTCGTTTAATTGATCCATAATTTATAGTTTCATCTAAATAATAGAGTAAATACAACAACTCTAATTAAAATCTAATTATGAGTGTGTGGAACCTCACAACGTTAGTTCATTAACTTTTACAACTATATCCCCTAATAGAGCTAGCATTGACGGTAAGAAAAATGCTATATTGTATTATGTGCTATAATTATTAATATAATGATACATTAATTATAATTATAGTATTATAACTAGTAAGAAATAGATTTTTTCAATATTTATTTTGTTGAATTAATAAAAAATATTTTTACTTATTAAAAAAAAACAATCTGTTTGGGAAAATGTGATGAGAACTGAAAATGAACAAACAAGCATACAAAAATACTGAAACTGTGAAAAAAAATACCTGGTGTCCAAAGCAAATGCCCAAAACTTGTTTCTTGATAGAATCCAATTTAAACAAGAGATTCAAAAGCTTAGAAATCCATAAATCATTACCATGGGCATCTTTGCTACTACCACTAATCACAAACCCATCATAGCTTTCAATCTCATCATCTTGTGGAAAATCACCTTCAGCTACTCTGTATAGATCCCAACTCTCACCTTCCTCTCCCAACATTCTCACAAACACTCCAAAGTAACCACCGTACTTTTTCTTCACATAATCTGAATCCTCTGCACATAGTAGAACTGCATATTTTTTTCCATGACCCATTGCTCTCTCTGTCTCTATTTTCTCAAAAACAATCAAATGGGTATTTTAAATTATTAGGTCTTTGTTTGATTTTGATTTTGATTTTTTATTTTGGGTTTATGAGGAAGGAACGGTGAAAATTTGATTTGATTATTTCTCTCTCCAATTTTTTTGTATTGGAGAGACCGAGAGAGAGACAGAGAGAGGGAGAATTTGAAGAAGACTGAGATGATTCTGTTTTAATATTTTGCTGTAAACACCGAAAGTGTTTTTAAAGTGATGCGTATTGAAATAGAGCTTTTTTCGCTGCCTATTTTACGTTCTTACAAAGTTGGTTGTTTTATCATAATTGCCCTTCCTGTTTAGATTTAGGACATGGTTATCTAATTTTTAGTATAATAGTTTTGCAGTTGTTGGGTTCGTTACGTTAATTTTTATAATTTTTTAAAATGTATATTTTATTACAGTAAATTATTATTAATTATGTTATTAAAATAAGTATTTTGGTTATATAATTTATTAAAAGTATTAAAATTAAACACTTATAATTTTTTAATTTCATAAATAATCGAATTATAAATATTAAACTTAATAATTACTTAACTAAAATATTAATATTTATATAATAACAGAATTATTATGATATTTTTTTTAAAATGATAATAACTTAGTTACTTAATAATTACATACTAAATAATTAAATAATTATGATATTTATAATAATTAACTTTTTAGAATATATATTTTTAAGGACCCTAGAGCTCCTAGTTCTTAATAAAAACGCATTATCAAGTGGCTCGTAAACTTGTGTTTAAGAAGAAAATAAACTCTTTGCGTGTGAGTATCAATTTCACTAATTTTTTTTTAAAGAAAAAACAGTGACTAATGAATCAGACTACCTTACGTGAAGTCTTCAACCATGAAATGCATCTTCCGTTAAATCTTAGGATGGATACACTCTTTTCCTATTATTACTAATTCTTCATTTTAGCCCTTTAGATTTTAGTTATTTTATTTTTATTCCCCATCTATTTATAATTGCCCAAAGCAGACAGTTTTTTTTATTCAGTTTAGTCTAAAATTCTTTTTTATAGTCATAAACATCCTTTGGTGTGTGGAGCTCGAACTATTTTATCTTAAAGCGCCATATTTTTACTGTATGGTCTTAAATTGTCTTACAATTTGACAAATTTTAAAAAGATCCATGGTTAAATTAAATTTATAAAGATTGAGGATTAAATTGAAGAATTTGAAAAATATTGGAATAGAAAGGGTTGGAATCTAATTTGAATATGGTTTAAATATGTAGAATGAACATATATGTCACTTTGGTTTCATTTTCTAGAAACAAGGAGTAAACTGGAACTTCTCAATTCATAGCACTTTCCTTTGTTCTTTATTGTTTTAGTGACTAGTGCTCAGAGAACTAGCAGTATCGGCAACCTATTGAATAAAAATGGCTTTCTATCTTATTTTTATTTGTGTATTAATGATATCTCATTGCCCTAAGCACCTAGTCACACAGCATATAAACCATCGAGTATAGAGAATAAGAAATAATGGATGTGCTAAAACAGAAGTGAGATGGAACATAATTCTAAAAAAGATATCAAGATTTTATATTAAGAATGTTAGGGAGAAATATATTATTTTTCGTTACAAACTTAAATCTAAAAATTAGATTTTAAAGTTTAGTTATCCGGTCTGATTTAGAATAATGCTATTTTATTTATTGGTACAATCAACCGGTAGTTAGAGTGAAGTTCTATTTCAAAAGTTTTTATAAGAATTATTATGTGAAAATGTATTGACAATATGTTTTCAGTAGTAGTTTTAAAGCTTGAAAGTTAGTACTCGGATAATTAAATTCTTAGATTTAATTTGGACACCTTGAATAAAGTTTAAACTGTTTAACCCCACTAAAGTTGGCATTTAAATGATTCATTTTCAATCTCTTAGAAAAAGAAATAAATAAATTAACCAAATTAGTTATCAACCTCACCCATAAGTGTTAATTGATTTGTTTAGTTAACAAATAATATCTAACCCCACCAAATGTGGTATTCATATAAAAAAGAGAGAATCAATAAATATCAATTTATATCTTTAATAACCTAGATAATATGGGCAAACATAATTAACTTAGTTATTATATCCATAAATACACTACTATTAGAAATGATAAAATTTGCATAAATATTTATTGAATCTGTATCTATGTTTATTTTTATGTTATTAGATTAGAAACGCAAAAACCAAACTATCGTGATAGGATGTTTGAGATTTAATTTTGTTTTTAAAAGTTTGAATAATAAATTAAAAATCACATATATTCTTTCCTTAGATCGACCTTGGGAGTATACCACAACATTTCTACCATCAATAAGAAGCTTTGCACCACTATGAACATCAGATTGGATTAATCTGCATATACGATAACATAATAATAATAATAATAATAATTGAATTGAAAACTTCGACATTTTTCAACTTTGCAAACTTCGAATACAACAAAAACTGTTTTTAGTCTAGAGTCTCACCCGCCAATAAAGATAGTACAGAAATGGTGAAAGAACATCATTGCATCAATGTTACCTCCATTGCTTCTCCGAGCTCGAAGCTTCCGATCAGACGCAGCACTAGGAGCCCTAACCAAAGCTTCCAAAGACAGAGTCCCTAATTTGAGTGAACTGGGCAGGGGATTTTACGGGGAGTGCCTAGTAACTATTATACTCTTCACAATCTCTCATTCATTTGAAATAAAACTAACATAAGAAGAATTAAGTAAAAATAATATTACTGATATATTAAAGTATATTGTTGGTTTTAATAGTGCACAAGGTAGTTCTCTTTTAAATCTTTGGTAGCTATGTTCAAATTTATATAGGTAAATATAATTTTATTGTATTCAAGATAAAACAACTATTTTTTATCTTAAAATTTCAATACATTGATAAAGTCCGAAATACTACACCTTTAAAACATTTATGTTACTTGAAAAACTTTCAAAACCAATTTTATATATTTTTCTTTGGCTTGCTACCAAGAGCAGTTTCTGAGTTGTTGAGTTATGTTCTAAAACTAAGAGCTATTGTTCTCTATTTATAGTTGAAAAAAGATGTGTAATGTTCATACAATTATGAAAATAACAATCACATAATTATAAAAATAACGGTCATAAAATAATGGTCATATAATTATAAAAATAACGGTTACAAAATTTAACATTTTTTCTCATCAATTTTTTAATTTAAATTCACACTATTTCCAACAATCTTCCACTTGAATTTTATATAAAAATAGTTTTCATCGAGCAACCAATGAATTAAATATGTAAGATTATGCATCAATAAAAGATGTCTATCGACTTAAACCTTTGCATAGTACTATTGATGCTTTAGAATATACTAGAGTAGCTTGTAGTTTTGAACTCTATTTTTAACAACATTACACACACAACATTTGTAAGATGTTATTTGAAAAGCCTGTGTTTTACGGTCATGCACGTGCATCCCAATATAGTGAATGTTCTAGTAAATTTTGTCCAAAATTTTATAGGAAGTGACCACACTTCCAAATTCACATATGTGAGTCCATAAAAAGTACTATTATAGCTATGTACTCCACTTCATATAGAATATAGAACTCATTAAGAATTAATAATTAACTCTTATTTTCTATCGCTTGAGGAATTCATGCTTCTAACAATATAGAATGAGACTTCATAATATCATGATTCATCTCGTATCACTTCATGACTTGTTATTACCCATTGAGCTTATTTCTTGGGATCTCCAGTCTATAAGTTGGGTTACCATTATGAATGACTCTTCATTCTAAGGGTATCAGCCTTATTTCTTTCGAGGTTTTGAAAAGCTTCTCCCTTGATAATCCTTTCATCAAATGATCAGCCAAATTTTCATTAGTACGTACATGATCCACTCTTATAACTCATGAAGAGAGAAATTCTTTAACAGTATTGTGCTTATGACATATCTGTTATCTCTTTCCATTGTAATAACATTTATGAATTTTTGCAATAGCCATAGTATTATCACAGTGGATTAGGACAACTGGTATCAGTCTTTCCCATAAATGGATCTCAGCTAACAGACTTATTAACCAATCTACTTCTTCACTAGGAGTAGTTAGCATTATGATTTAAGACTTTATTGTAGATTGAGCCAAAATTGTCTATTTCATAGACTTCTAAGAAAAAACTCCACTAGTAATGCTAAATATATAGTCGCTAGTTGCCTTGGAGTCTTCTGATAAAATGTTTCAATTAGCATCGTTGTATCCTTCCAGAACAGCGGAAAACTTCTTATAATGTAATCCAAGGTTCATAGTTCTCTTAAGGTATCTCATGACCCTTTCAATTGCATTCCAATGCTCTATACTAGTTTTATTGGTAAACCTATATAGTATTCCCACAACATAAGCTATGTCTGGCCTATTGCAACCAGTAGCATAACGTAAGCTATCAATGATGCTCATATACTCAGTTTTTCTAACACCATCTCCCATGTTCTTGAACAACTTTACACTATGATCATAAGAAGTACATGCATGTTTGTAGTTAAAGTAATTATATTTTTTAAGATCTTCTCAATATAATGAGATTGATTTAGAGAAATTCTCTTTTGAGACCTAGTAATCTTTATACCAAGGATTACACTCGCTTCTCTAAGATCTTTCATATCTAAGTTAGCATACAATTTTTTTTTCACAATATTCACAACATGAATATTTGGTCTAAAAATAAGCATGTCATCTGCATATAAACATATAATAGTGCAAATGTCATTTCATAATTTATAATAAATGAATTTATCATTTTCATTTATTTTAAATCCTTGTGAGATAACTAGATTATCAATTTTTTTCATGTCATTACTTAGGTACTTGTTTTAGACCATAAATAGATTTATCTAGTTTACAAACTTTATTTTCTTGACCTGGGACAACAAAGCCCTCAAATTGGTCCATATAAATCTCTCATTTTAAGTCACCATTTAAAAATATAGTTTTAACATTCATTTTGTGTACTACTAAATCATGGATAACAACTAGAGAAAAAATCATACGTATGGAAGTTATTCATGTAATTGGTGAAAATGTATCAAAGAAATCTACATTTTCTCTTTGTATACCCTTTGACTACAAGATGAGCTTTGTACTTTTCAATAATACCATCGAGTTTTAATTTCTTCTTTAGTATCCATTTACATCCTATGGTTTTGTAACTAGGCGTTAAGTCAACTAAATGCCAAGTTTCATTATACACAAGAGAGACCATTTCATCATTTATGGATTTTCCCCATAAGTTGGCATCTAAAGAAGATAAGGCATCTTGAAGAGTTTGGGGATCTTTCTCTAAGCATAAAAATCATACATAAAATACTTAGAGGCTCGAGCTCGTTTGCTTTTCCTAATTTTTGTGTCTAATTTCTCATTTTGTTCACTAGTTCTAGTTATGGGTAAACTACTAGAAGATGAGCCCCTACTATTTTTCGATTTAAAGGGAAACATATGTTCATAGAAGTTAGCATCATTTGATTATATAACTACATGATCATTTAAGTCATAGAATTTATAAGCTTTACTATTTACAACATATCTTTTGAACACACATTCATATGCTTTATTAACAAGTTTATTTCTTTTAGTAACAAGGATCTTAACATAGGCTAAACAAACCCAAATTTTAAAATAAGTTAAGTTAGGTTTTTTATTTTTCAAAATTTCATATGGTGAAATTTTACTAGTAGATTTAGGCACTCTATTTAGCACATAATAAATAGTTAATAAAATGTCTCTCTACCAATGGGAATAAGCACCATATTTTAATAAAATTGCAACAACTGATTCAATAAAAGTTTTATTTTTTCTTTAAGCTTTGCCATTCATTTCAACAGAATAAGGTGCAGTTTTTTCATGAATGATTCCACGAGTTTTATAAAAAATATTGAAAATATTGTAATCATATTCAATGCCTTTATCACTTCGAAATCTTTTTATTTTTCTATTAAGTTGATTTTCAATTTCAGTCATAAATATTTTAAACATGTCAAATGCTTCACTTTAATTTTTCATTATATATACATAAGTATAATCTGAACAGTAATCAATAAAAGTTATAAAATAGCATTTTTCATTTCTTGTTAAGATACCATCAAGTTCATATATGTCAGAGTGTATTAAATCTAAATGTTCAGATTCTCTAACTAATGATTTATGTGAAGTTTTGGTTATTTAACTTGACTACGAAAGTCACATTTTTCAAAATCATTCAAAGATAATTTAGGAATTAGTTCTAAGGTGCTCATGTTCATGATCATGCGTTTATTATCATGACAAAGTCTAGCATGTCAAATATTAAAAGAGCTCAACATCCAATTTAAACATGCCACCAATGGTGTATCATTTCCCAACAAAAATATTATTTTTAGTTATTGTATACAAGTCTGCTCTTATAGTTTGTGTGAATCCAACTTTGTTAAGAAGATAGCCCGGAACTAAGTTTTTCTCATCTCTGGAGTATGCAGGACATCCTTCAAGATGATAGTCTTTCCAGAGATAAACTTCAATTCCACCTCACTAGTACCAACAACTTTAGTGGAGTAAGAGTCTCCCAGAAGCACTTTCTTATCCTTAAACATAAAATAAGAATTAAACATGTCACAATCATAGCAAATATGGTGAGAAGTAACAATGTCCACCTACCACCCCTCGGATCCACCAACAAAGTTTATTTATGATATCATAGCAATAAGATGATCTTCGTTAAGGTTTTCCTATGGGGTAGGACGATTCCTGTTTCGGTAGTTCCTAGCCAAGTGGTCAGGCCTATTACAACTATAACACATGAATATGTTATTTCTTGAGGGGTTTGAGATCCATTATGTGGAGGGTTATTTTTGTTTCTATTTTGGTTATTTCGATTCTATTTATTATTGCGATTATGAGTTTTCATGTTTCTTCCTTTAGGTTTCAGAATTACAAAAGAGGATTTTTTATTGGCACTATTGTTTAAGATAACAAGTACTTCATCTTTTTGATCTTATTTTCGGGCTTCTTCTTCTATTCGTAGACGAATTATGAGACTTTCTAGAGAAAATTTCTCAGTTTTATGTCTAAGTGCATTCTTAAAATATTTCCATGCAGATGATAATTTATCTATAATAACCATAACTTGAAATTGTTCATCTAGAGCCATACCTTCAGAAGTTATTTCATGTGCAATCTTATGCAATTCATGTGATTGAGCTTCCATAGATTTGTCATCATTCATTTGGTACTTCATATATCTATTCACATCATACTTCTTTGTTTCAACTTCCTTAGTGTCATACATCTTTTGAAGTGCATCCCAAATTTCCTTAGCTTTTTCATAGTTAAGAAAAAACAACATCTTTTGTCTTCATCTTTTAAATTGTAGTCCTTTGAAACGAAGCAATTTGTTGAGATCAACAGTTAACATTTCAATAGACATGGTAGATAGAAAATCGCTTTAAAATTGTTGTAATAAGTATGTGAAAACAATATAAAAACAATATTACCGATATACTAAAATATACTGTTTGAGTTGAGCCACAGACTAGGTCGCTCTCTTTAAGACGTTTTGTCACTCTGACGAAATTTGTGAAAGTAAACACAACTTCGTCGTCCCCAGGATAAAACAACATAATTTTTTTTGTCTTGAAGCTTCACTACACTGATAAAGTTCGGAATACTACATCTCTAAAAAATTTATGTTGCTCGAAAAACTTCAAAAAACAATTTTGTATATTTTTCTTTGGTTTGCTACCAAGAGTTGTTTCTGAGTTGTTGAATTGTGTTCTAAAATTGAGAGTTATTGCTCTCTATTTATAGTTGAAAAAAGATGTGTAATGTTCACACAATTACGAAAATAATGATCATATTTGTATGTATTATGTAATATTACTTCCTTAGTATGCCACAGTTACACACTTTTCTGAACCATTTTTATGAATTCTTTTTTAGGAAATTCCTAACAAGTGTTACTTTTTTTATGTCCCTTTAGGGAGTTAGAACAGATTTGAATACTGATTTTGGTTGATGAAGTTGGCAAGCAACTTAGCATAAGAAGTGCTGCAGCTGGTCTAAGGTAACATCATCCAAAAAATAAATTCTTTAGGGCTTTTTTTCCTTCTTCCTCTAAGGACATGTTTGATTTGTAGGAATGGAAAGTCAATCAGAATGGTAACAATAATAGAAGTGAACCGAATGAATTTCCACCTTGGATTAATTTCTAAATATGTTAACAATCCGTTTCTGTTTGGCTATTTGATGCCAGGCCAATAGGAGCTGTTGTATACATGCAGCATAATTATCTCAAAATGTGCTTGAGGAGCACTGATAATACAACTGATACTTCTGAAATTGCAAAGGTTTGCATCGTTGTCTTTACAGCTATATTTCCTTGTCTTTGAATCATTTATCATTATGTGAAACACTCAGTTTATTTCCTTCGCACAAAGATTACTCACAGTTTCCTTAAAGTTTCAATTAAGAAGCTTGTATATCCCAATTTTAGTGCGTCAAGGACTGTTAAACATTGGTGTTTTCATCTTAGTTTACTGACTGCACTCTTTTAGTTTCCTTATTAAGTTTTGTTTTGAAAAAAGATGGTCTTCTATGGTGTGCTACATTGCTTTGCTCTGATTTCAGTATATCAAAATAGGATCAAGAAAATTTAGCGTGAATTTAAGAAATAATTTTGCTTTTATCCTAATCATGGAGTTGATAAAAAACTGTTCAACATTGAAAAATGATGGCTCATATGTTGTCTCTTCTGCTTCCAGTTGCAGCTGTTAAAAATCATTTTCTTATTAATAAGAAAATAATTGATTTCTTTTTTTCTTTCATCCAGATTGCTTAGAAATACACAATGATGTAATATGGAAGGAGATAGAGAAAGGGGGAGAGAACAAGGGGATCAGGGAAAATAATTAGGGTTGAGAGAAGAATTACTTTGGGAGAGAATATTCAATGTTCATTCATAAATCTAGTCTAACTATTACAATGAAATAGATACTATTTATAGGCACAATGCAAACCCTTTGGTTATGTTTAGTAAGGTAAAACCAGAACTAGGAACATAGATCTTGGAGGAATCTTCGTATAGTGCCCCCAACTTGAAATCGTTTAGAAAAGAGACAACTTGAGCCATACTCATGTAGTCATATGAAAGTTTATAAAATACAGACATGCAATCGCGTATAAGAATAAAATACAAAAATAAAATAATAATACACGATATTTTTAGATGGAAACAACCTAGGTTACAACCATGACCTAAGAGGAAAATCACCGTACCACCTAACTTTCCACTATGAAAATCAAACGTTCAAGTACAAGCTCGATCTTATGCTATCCTTATAAGGATACTTCCCCAATACACTTTACTTATGATCCCCTATTCTGTTTTCACAGTTTCCAATGTTAGCGTAAGCAGTTTTCAAACCAACGTTCAAATAAACTTCCCGTCAATCAAATCGTTCACAAATCAACTTTTTTTAATGCCTACGTGAATATGCATTTGTTTGAATACTCATATTTATTACTTTGTTGTCGTCTCCATGTATTAATTCCTTTTATTCTCCTACTTTTATTTCCTTTTTTTATTCCACACTTTGTGGCAATTCTTCTTCCACTACTAGAGTTTGTGGCAATTCTTTTTTTCGGCAGTTTTTTTATTTTTCAACACCACACATTAATTCAACCTTAATATGTCTATATATATATACTAATAATATTAGGGTTAAAATATATTTTGAGCTTAATTTTTGAAAGCCTATAAAAAAACTTAATATTATAAAAAATTATTTTTTAAAACACATTTAAAAAATAATTTTAAATATTGATTTAAGTTTAAATAAATATTTTATCACCAAAAATAATTTTAGATTTATGAACATGTATTATTAAATGCATGAATGCAATCCTATGTGTCGTAGTTATCAAGGATATACCCGAAGTACAATTATCTGGAACTCGAACACTTGTTCGAATTTTCTTAATAGACTTGATAGTAGGCCTAAAAACAAATTTACAGGTAAATATTTTGTCCACGAAAATAGCCAACACTCATAGTCCTTACACCATAGATTTTGAAGCATACTTTAGCAATTGGTCTTCCAGGATATATGATATCTATCATATACTCTGTAATAATGTTCAACCCTGGTGTCTGTGAGTTGGAGTGTGAGACCATTAGTAAAAGTACACTAATGGAAAGAAAAAAAAGGTTCTAATAGGCCAACATCTCTTTTGTAATTAGCTCTTATTGCACTTCTCTGTAAAACATGAATGCAATCTTACAGCTCCATCAATTCAGAATTGTTTTGGTCCTTTTATATTCAATTGTTTACATGTATATTCCATGGTAGTATTAGCTAAAGCATTTATGGAAATTTTCAATTTTCTAACTTTTCCATCTTACTATAATTTCTAAAAATAATTCTAATTGAACTAGTTTACATATAGCCCATTTTATGAAAGAGAAATAGAACAATTCAATGTTTATCTATATATTAGCGAAGTGGAAAAATAGAAACCACAAGTGAGGGCAAAAAAACATACATAAATGTATACATCCTTGCTCTTGATATCAAATGGGATCTAACTTGAATTGGTCCTTTACAATATTTGTTATGTTGTGAATCTAGCCTTTAGCTTTGAACAAGTGTGAGGAGAAAATAGGAAACATGTTTGTCTAGTACAAGTTTAGCCCCTGGTATGTGTTACGTGTAGAATTTCTCAGAGGTTGGGAAAGAAGAAGACAAAGGTAAGGAGAGCTGATTTTATATATTTTCTGATATCTTTCCCCTTAATTTTTTAGCCATATTTATAGTATTACACGATGTTAACTAATTTTGACATTGTCTAACTGAATCAATGGCCCCCCTACTCATGCCCCATGCTAGCGTTCCTTGTCGTTTGTGGTCCCCTTTCCTGCTTGTGGTTCTGTGCCCACCTATTCTCACGAGCATTGCGCTTTGTGCCGTTGGGATCTTCTTCTATGCCTCAAGCATATTTGCTCGTATCATTCCATCAGCCTTTTAGAATCCTTGTCCTCAAGGATAAAGTTGAGATTTGAATGGGTAAGATTACATCATGTGCATTGATATAGAAGCAAAAAGTAGTCTCGAATTGACCTTGGGGTGCGCTTATATCTCCCAGAAAAATTGGGAGATGTTAAGGTCACGCCCATATGTTACTATTCTCTGCTTGTTAATATGTCTTGATGCTATTGACATGTTGATCATGTCATTGGACCTTCTTGCTCTGGTGTGTACATGACTATAGTTATTGAAAAATCTATACTCATTGAGTTATTATGGTACTGAGAAGCTCATGAAAACAAAGAACGTTGGGGTGAATCTTGTCCTGAAGTTGTTTAGATTGCCAAATTGAAAAGTGCTAAGCCTTGTTGAGCCAACATAGACAAAGAAAAAAACAATACAAAGATATAGTAAATGAAGCAGCCATCATTGCAAAAAATTCACCAATATCAAAACTAGAGGCTCCCCATTGAAATGGAAATGGAACTCATATCCATAGAAATCTACTAATAATGCCAACATGGTTATTTCTACAACTCATTTGAGTTTTATGTTTTGTATTCTTGTAAGTCCCTCCCATAGTGAACAATTGTGCATAAGTCCACACAATTACCACAAAAATTATATCAACAGATCGATCAAACACCTACCTCTCCCTACTAACCAAATGAGGTATGTATTGTGAGAATACCACTAGAAGGATGAGTTGGGGTAGCCTAATCTCTACACATTTAGCCAGCTCCGGCAATCCAAACTTGTATAGTCCAAGGCCTAACAAAGCCACCAATGGAACTATAGGAAATGGACTCAATAGCTTGGCTATGTTATGCCAAAGATTACTGAAACCAAGAATAATCTAGAGAATGGAGGTGACAATGATGACGCCTTGTGTTCCATGCATTATCCTCTCAAATTTCTCCCATGAATCTAAATTTTCCTTGTATCTATCAACCAATACAATTGAAATGGTTGTTGGAACATAGGCATAAAAGGCTCCAATAACTGTAGGCAAATAAGTCCCAAACAATGTTTGAAACAATGTGTTAATTCTAGCAACAAAAAACATTGTTTAAATCCCCTTTGCTTTTTCCTCACTCTTAGGCTTAAGCTCACTTGATGGAATCGCATCTAAAATACCCACAATCACTTCACATTCTTGCATGATCTTCAACCCTTGTTTCTCAATAGTTTTCTTAGCAACCATTGACACCACTTTCACCCTCAAATAGAGAGCATATTTCATAGCCTCAACCTTAATTTGTTGAGCAAGTTCACAGGTAGAAGCCAATACAATAGCATAAGGCCCTTCAACGTCATTCTCTTCACAATTAGGAGGTAGTCTAGGATTGTTAGTCAGCATAGGAATTTTAAAAACAAAAACCTTACTTGAACCAATCTTAGAAACATCAATAGCTTATTGTTGTTGAAGGCTAAGAGGAATAACTGCCATCTGAATTGGGAAAAAGTTCTTATAATCAGCCATCTGAATTGGGAAAAAGTTCTTATAATCAGCCATCTCAATCATTTTTAAAATCTCATTATTTAAATTACTCTTAACCCTATTTGCAATACTTCCATAAATAGAATTATAGCCACAATGAATCAGAAAAACCCCAATTGATTCATGTGTCGAAACTTTAGTTAGGAGAGTCCATAAAGCTGCTTTCCCTTGATACTTTGTTTTTTCAAGAAACCCAATTAGCAACAGGTTCTTAAAATGCTCATGAAATGACTAATTAAAAAGGATTTCCTTCTCAAACATTCCCTCATCCATTGCCTTGACTTCACCAATAGAGGCAAATGCAACTACCCTACTAGCTAGTTGAGTTTTTACACCGTTGATCATCTTCAAATAGAGTAGATACCTTTGAAGATGTTTGGAAATATTTTCTCTGGTTAGTCCTTCTATGTCCCTCCGGTTAAGAACCTTCATAGGAACAACCTTCTCAAAGCCCAAATGGCTTATAACTACAACAAGCCCTCTTCGAATTATTTCTAGCATTTTCCTACCAGGTTTAATGGGATTATCATCAAGACCTTTCTTTGTTGGGGGTTGGGCACATATAGGTGGGGTTAAGGAAGTAACCAATGTCATATTGTTGGTAACGTAGCGTGCTTGTGTCATGAGATATTGTAAATTGGCATTAGAATAATTTCCATAATCAAACTACTTTACAATTTCCCCATCACATTGTTTCATTTTTTAGCTTCTATATGAATCCCATAAGGTTTAACTACAGCTTTGGTGACAATCTGTGTAGCCCATAGCAGTTTTGATTTATGTACTTGAATTCTCTCAACCTCTGATTCTAGATTTCTAGCTAAGCTAAGAAGCTTTAGAGTGACTTTCTCAACGATGTGTATGGACATCCCTTCAATTAAGGTAGAGTGGCATGTCAGGGTTGAGAGGGTCTCAATGGAAAAGTTGAAATTTTTTTTGAAGGAGCTGAAAAATTAGGTTTGAGTGTTCTTCTTCTAGAGAATCTTCAGTACTCATAAGAGCTCCCTTCAGGTGCTTCCCACACCATGAATTTGTTTTGGTGCCAAGGGTAAGAAATTGAGATTGTTTGATAGCAATATTAGGCTCCACATTCTCAGACATCATAGAATGGAACCCCTATAAGGTAATTTTCCATTCCTATAATCAACATAGAATTACCATCCATGGGTTACAAGAAACTTGCTATTTCTTCATTATTTCTTTAAACACCTTGTGCGCGTAAGTTGTACCTCCTCACTTCTTATACCATTTTTCCAAGTTATTGGTCTCAAGAACAAAATAGGACTTATACACAATTCTTACATCACATGTATGAATTCGAATTTATAACCTCACGTTTCGAAGATTCGTTGCTATTTTCAGAGTAGTTGAGGAAACCCTTTTTTTGCCATTGAACATATTACTGGTATAATAGAAACTTAGAGGGAGTTTCTGTTGGAGGATATTCATCATTTCCCTTATTTTCTTGAAACTCGATATGGTTTTCATCTTCTTATTCGTTTTCTTCATGTTCAGAGTGAGTTGATTTAGGCAAACTCAGTGTGTGGTTGTTGGGTATAGGGACTATACAACCAGAAAATGGCCCAATTTTAAGCCCAATTTCAAGCCCAAGTGATGGAAATCCATATGGCTTCATTTTGGTGTTTGTATAAGCCACCGTCGCGTCTTTAGGTGCCTTAGGAAAATTATTCTCACAGAATATGGGATTTATTAAGTCTAACCTCATGTATCCCTTGGTCATCGAGCAAGCCTCTGAGGCGAAGGAATCAGTGGATAGAGCAAGCCTCCGGTGATGCACGAAGGTATGGTTGTAAGCTAGTGTGATTCTGGTGAGATGTGGAATGCACGAAGAGCTCTCAGCTTGACCTCTGCCACCTGTAAGATAGCGTTGAATCGCTTTGATCTGGACTTAGATTATACGAAGAAATTAGATTCCTCATCAGAGGTCTCTGTGATGGATCGGTTCGGATCATCCATGGTTGGAACCGGCTTTGATACCATTGTTACATGTAGAATTTCTTAGAGGTTGGGGAAGATAAAGATAGAGGTAAGAAGAGCTGATTTCATATATTTTCTGATATCCTTCCCCTTAATTCTTTAGCCATATATATAGTATTACACGAGGTTAACTAATTCTGATATTGTCTAACAGAATCAATGGTCCTCTTGCTCATGCCTCATGATAACGTTCCTTACCGTTTGTGGTCCCATTTCCTACTTGCGGTTCTATGCCTACCTATTCTCACGAGCACTACGTTTTGTGCTATTGGGATCTTCTTTTGCGCCTCGCACACCATGTGTGTTGCGCAAAGAAACTCGAGTGTATTTGCTTGTATCAGTATGCTATAGTAATTGTAATGTAGATAACTAACACATAGCCAAAAAAAATATAGGCTATGGCAAAGAATGGGCAGATGAGAAGACTGAACAAGAAGGATGCTACAATTGACCAATCTAGCATGAAGGCCCTAAGTCCAAGCCCTTTCATGCCCAAGCCAATTTGTTGGGTTGTAATTAACTTGGAGAATATCCAACAAATCGAAGATATGTTTGTTAGTGTCGAGAATAGGTAGTCTGGGACAACATACCATGTAAAAATGTAAGCTAAAGCAATTACAAAGAATTTTGCCCGAGACATATGCTGCTTATCTTTCTCCTGTAAAACCCTCAAGATTAAGACATAAAAGCTTTATGGTGTAGGAGATTATGCATTGTAAGAGTTTATATGATCCATTAATATTAGAAAGAAAAGTTATTTAACTATGTTATAGAAGTGGAAAGACCATTTCTATTCCTTATAGATTTAAAGAAATTGTGGACCTTGTAGTTAATATAGGGTAGAAAGATGGGAGTGTATGAATTTGTTATGGTTTTCTTTTTTGGTTGAATTTGGCAAACAGATCATGCAAAATACACCAAGTGATTAGAATAGTGATATACTCTATTGATCTTCATGCTTATTTGATGACTCATTCACAACTTTAGGTGATTTTTTTTCAGTGTTTGCACACTTAAGTATCTAAATAAATGCTACAAATGTTGGCTATTTTCGTAGCTGTATGTGGGAACTCTTATTATTAAATGGCCACTTAAATTTTGATAGGTATCACTTTTCTCTTTTGTTAGGTCAAGAATGCACTTAAGATAATATCATTTGCCTTTGAAGGCAACCTAGAACTTAAAACGATGAAACTTATAATTTAAAGTTAGTTTACGTTATAAACCAACTTTAAATTTTACATTTTTTTAACATATTTTGTACATTTTTTTATATCTCTATTACCTATTTTCGATCACATAATAACAGAAAAAATCAAAATATGTTTAAAAGAGTTTTTAAATAGTACAAATTATTGAAAAATTAAATATTAATTAATTACTTAAGAATTAAATTTATTAAAAAAATAATTTATATACAATACATATATATATATATATAACTTAAATTTCAAATAAAGTAATGACGCCTTTTTGTCATGGATTTTGTGGTATTCTCACTTTATTTCAGGGAGAAGAAGCTTGGTTTGTTGTTTATAATCACCAATAATGCCTCATTCATAATGACCAGGAAACTCTCCAATGAGATGAGATGTAGTTTTGGTAAAAAAACAGGTCTAAACAACAATTTATTCCCATAAACATCCATCAAAGTAACCACACATGACTCCATCATTTTATTATAGAACCTACAAAAAACAAGTGTATATGGTTTTTTATATTCAAATACCTTTATTATTAAATAGTAAAATTCATTAAATTATTAATATTCGTTTGTACATAACATAACTTTGTCCCGTATGAACTTATGTGATATTTTAAAGGTAATGTCTCTACTCTTGTTCCACATCTTTTATGTCATAATAAAGTTTAAAACAATTAGTTTTTTATTAAATGTTACAAAGAACAATAAATAACTAACTATAACTCTTACATTTCAACAACAACTTTTGTGTCTTTACTCAATTTTATGGATGTTGAGTCACAGTTCCAAACATAATTTCCATATAGATCAAGAATTATCAATATCCGATGATCTTGACCTTATTCAAACTTTAGTGGCCAAGGGATTATAAACTTCTATTTTATGTAAGTGTTAATACTAACATTTATAACTCAAAAGAATACCACTACGAATAAGGGATTATAAACTTTTATTTCTCAATTTTACATTTAACATATAAGCATCTAATTATACTAATTTCATTATTACTAATTCTACGAAGAAATTCCAAAATATTTTCAACTCCATAAATGTAGCCTTGTTCAATTCTACATTTTACCATCCAAGATTTATTCATTTTCTCTTAATAACATTAAACATATTAAATATGTATCCAACCAATATATTTAAGATATTATTATACATGAATCCTCTACTTATTAGAATATTTATCAAAACATCATATAAAAATAAATATATAAAAACCAAACAATTAATAAACTCATAATAACATTAATAACAAATATATAATATTAACAATATAATATATATATATATATGCATGTTATTAATAACAATAAATATTTTATACATATATATATATATAATAATAATAAATATTAATAAACCCATTATACATTATATACATATAAAATATATTTTATATTATATTATATATATATATATATATATATATATATATAAATATTTCATATACATGTAAATAATTTTCAAAAAATTTAAGTTTAAAATAAATTAATATAAATCAAAAACCTAAATACATAAAATTATTAAAATAAATAAATGAATAAAATATTTTCTTCTCTTCTAAGCTTGAATAAAAATACACAACCTATATACTACAAAAATTTATACATATAATATACATTAAAATAAAAAAATATGAATAATAAGTGTAAAATAATTCATAGAAATACTTATAAAAGTAAATAAATTGACAAAATGAAGGAAATGAAGAAAAAAGAGTGTTTGGTAAGTGAGAAAGTGAAGGAAAATGGTATGAAAAATTTGAGTATTATATTAAAAAATAGTGGATCTAGAAGAGACATTAGAGAGGAAGAAAACCAAATTGATGGTGTTAAAAATGATGGTCAAAAGTGGTTGGAAAAGGAGAAAGAAAATATAGATAAATGATGGTTTTTCTCTATAGAGGAAGAGGGAAACACGAGCTAGCACTGTCAGTAAATGAGAGAAAGAAGAAGATAAGAAAAAAAAATAAGGTAGCATCGTTTGACACGTAGAACTGACAATACACGTAGGATTTTAAGTCGGTTTTATGTGTTAAACGATGCTATATGTGGTTTAAGTCGGTTGACACGTAAAACCTACTTTAAATCCTACATGTAGCGTCAATTATACGTGTCAATCGACTTAACAAATTACAAACAAATAAAATAGTAGCATCGGTTAACACGTAGGATTTTAAGTCGATTCTATGTGTCAACCGACACTACGGCTGGTTTAATTCGGTTGACATGTAGAACCAATTTAAAATCCTCTGTGTAGCATCAATTCTACGTGTCAACCAACTTAAAAAATTGAAGAAAAATAAAATAGTAGCGTCGGTTGACATGTAAAATCAACTTAAAATTTGTTATAAGTTGGTTTTAAGTAAAACCGGCTTTATATCCCAACTTATATACACTTTATTGTAATGGTCTTGATTGTTTAATTTTTAATTTAATTTAAAATTAAAAGGAATCATTATTATGCAACTTTCATGGTTCATAGGAATCTTCCTTGTGGTCATGTTTTGACATCGCTAAATATGACCTAAATGAATGCCTATTTTTGCTATGACCAACTTTCATGGTTCATAGGGACAATTATGCTAATAAGTATAATTCTTTGCACATTTGGTTAATATTTACGGTTTAACTACTTTTATTATTTTTTAACATTTATTTAAAAATATATTTAATTTAAAAAAATTAAATTTTAATTTAATTCTTACTTTACTATATTATTTAAAGTATTGACATCAATTTTCATTTTTAACACATGTTTTAAGTAAAATAAAAAATATAAATCAAGAATAAATAAAATTTAATCTGATTATATAAAGTATTGTGTGTTTTATTATTAAAATTATTATTATTTATATAATTATATGTATATAATTAATATATGTCTCGTTTTGATTAATCATAATTTCGTTATTACAATAACCATCTCGACTCCATGTCTTATCGATTATGGTTATTTTTGGGAAAAAACTGTTAGCTTTTACGAATAATTATATTTTCAGTTATTCACGATCAAAACATCTATCCCTAATATACTGCATAATTATTTTTTGAGGAGTATATTTAGCGATACACATTAGTGTAAATGCAATTATTGTTCATTTGAACTCACTTAGTCACTATATTGACTCTCATTATTTAAATATGTCATTATACTGAGTCACTCATTTACTTAGAAATTGTTAAATAATGTTGAGATGTTGTAGTGTGATCGATCTCAATCTTTAAATGTGTTATATATATATATATATGCAACTCATAAGATCCACACATTTTACAAAACTTTTTAACTTTTCTCTAATAAAATATGAAAATCGTATTAGATTTTATATAATGATTATGTTAAATTTTCAAATTTATACAAACATTAAATAAAATTAATTAAATAGATGAGGTATAAAGTTATTTTTACATGTTATCTGTGTGTATGTTAAAGGAGCCGATTCCTCGAAGAATCCATTTTCATTTCCTTTAAATTGATTATTGTATATCAGTACTATACACTAATCATAAATCTATTGAAAAAAAAACATGTTAGTAGTAATATTTGATATATCCCTAGTGGAGTGCCTATAATTGTGTTTCCTGGAAATATTTATATCACTTTTATTTATGATAGATATAAATGCTCGAAAGAAAATAACACACCATGACAGCGAGACTTGAACAAGAGTATTCGGTCACCACATATGAGCGGGCTCCACCCTCCACCACATACTCCCTCAATAGCCCAGCCCAACCGTACCCCAATACCAGCAATTCAAATTGTCAACTTTTTTTTTAATTAATTAATACAATTTATTTTAAAATATACGTCACATTCCTTAGTTAATTATTTTAAATTATAGGGAAGGAAATTCAAATTCATATACAAGAGGATTATATTAAAGCAATGGGAGTGAACTTGTTTTTGATTTTTTTTTAATATGCCACTATTATAATATGTAAATTTTACATAACAAATTTTGCATGAATTGTATAGTAGAATCTAGGGGTGAGCAAAATATCCGATCAATCCGAAAAATCCGATCAAATCCGATAAAATTAAGTGGTTTATATCCGAAATCGGATCGGATTCGGATTGGATTTTATCAATCCGCTCGGATTCAGATTCGAATTAGAAATATTCAAATCCGTAAAATCCGATCCGATCCAATATATTTAATATATTATTTAAAAATATATTTTTATATATATATAATTATTTAAACTAACCTAAAGAGTTGCCGTATATCTCCAAAACCTAACCTAATATATACTGCTGCCTCCATCTCTCTCCCTTCCTCTGTTTTTCTGCTGCCTCCATCTCTCTCCCTGCCTCCTCCATTGTTAAGTGCTTCTCTGCTATTGCTTCTCTGCTTCACAACTACTTCTTCTTTGCAGCTGCTTCTGCTTCTCTGCTTCTGCTTCTCTGTTTCGCAGTTGCTTCTGCTTCTCTGCTTTGCTGCTGCTTCTCTGCTTTGCTACTGCTTCTGCTTCTCTGCTTTGTTGCTGCTTCTGCTTCTCTGCTTTGCTGCTGCTTCTCTGCTTTGCTACTGCTTCTGCTTCTCTGCTTTGCTGATGCTTCTTCTTCTCTGCTTTGCTGCTGCTTCTCTGCTTTGCTGCTCCTTCTGCTTCTCTGCTCTCTGCTACTGCTACTGTTGCTGCTCGCCACCGCTACTGCTCGCCGCAACTGTTGCTCGTGCTTCTCTACTCACTCGTTGCTGCTGCTGCTGCTGCTCGCCACTGTTGTTGCTGCTCGCCGCTGCTGCTTCTGCTGCTGCTGCTTCTTCTGCTGTTGCTGCTGCTGCTGCCGCTGCTGCTACTACTACTCGCCGCCGCTGCTCGCTGTTCTTTGTTCTTCATCATCCTTAACAAGAAGGTTATATTTTTTGATGACGTTATAAGAAAACTTTGAACGGTCATAATTTTGTGTTGTGAAATCTGTTTTGGACGAATTTTTTTATGATTCCATATAACTTTTCGATATCTAGGCACACCAAACTGTTAAAGGCGGTTTTTCCAGAATTTTTCGCCAAAAACACTGTTTTTCATGCTTTAATTGAGCTATAACAATTTTTAAACTACTTTTAAAATATTGAGATCTATCGTGACTTGGTGGAACAAATTTCATCATTGTAGTACATCATGGTTATTTACATAATTATAAAAATCAATATCATAAAACATTGTTTTTATGTTTTTCGCCAAAAACTCTGTTTTTCCCCAAAAACGCTGTTTTTCATGCTTTAATTGAACTATAACAATTTTTAAACTACTTTTAAAATATTGAGATCTATCGTGGCTTGGTGGAACAAATTTCATCATTGTAGTACATCATGGTTATTTACATAATTATAAAAATAAATATCATAAAACATTGTTTTATGTTTTTCGCCAAAAATGTTGTTTTTCCCCAAAAATGCTGTTTTTCATGCTTTAATTAAGCTATAACAATTTTTAAACTACTTTTAAAATATTGAGATCTATCGTGGCTTGGTGGAACAAATTTCATCATTGTAGTACATCATGGTTATTTACATAATTATAAAAATCAATATCATAAAACATTGTTTTATAAATGGTGCATGTTAATTGAACATTTCATTCGTATTATTAAAGTTTTAGTTATATTATATATAAATGTTCAATACATATTTTAAATCACATGAAATTAAACATGTCCAACATCACCCCACGTCTATGTGCACATTTTTACAATTATTTATTGCAAATGTCTAATATTTTTTTCTACAACTATACATATGGTTTTAGATAAAGATAATGATACACTTTATGTGATTGAAGAAGTAAATAAAGATGAAAGTGCAACACAACCAACTCAAGAAGAAGATTCTGTAAGTACTCCCATGAGACTCAAACTCGTCCACTAGGGCAACCTAGGATTTAAAGGCTTATTGCATAGGTTAAATGCAACCGTGTCAATCCACGGAAGTGATTTAGGATAGTTTAATTTTTAGTTTTTTTCGCTTCTCTTGCTAAGGGACTAGCAAGAAGCTGGTTGGGGTTGTGATGAGTGCTCAAAAAATACTAAAATTATCATGATTTTATACATATTAATTGATTAAAAATATATATATTTATATGATTTTATTATATATTTATATAAATCTGTCTTTTCAGAATCACGAGTATTTTTATTGTTTATCAGGTATTTTCGCTTAAAAACGTAACTTAAAGACTCAAAGAGAAATACTGGAGGCAATACATCACATATATATTCATAAAATAAATGAGGAAAAGTCCACAAATATGAAAAAATTGGACAAAATGGGTCAAAAATATCAAAAAAGAGGAAATCGCACACGCAGCCGCCCAGTCACGCCAACCAACACGCGCATCGCGCCAACATCTGCCTTAGCCGCGCCCATTCTGCGCACGCATGTGCCCATCTGCACGCGCTGCCGCACCCACACTAGTAAGACGTCATCATTCACTCTCTACGTTTTCTCCATTTTTAATTATTTTTTCACCCACTTTTTCTGACCCTCTTCACCTATAAATACCCTCATTCTCTTCATAACTAAACACACCTAAAAACACATATTCTTCTCTCTTTCTTTCTCTCATTTCTTAGTTTTTTTAGTTTTTCTTAGCTTTATTAGTTTTTCTTAGTTTTAGAGTTCTTCTCTTTTTTAGAAGAACTAATTATGTTTTTGTGTAATTTATTCGCTTTTTGATTCAATAAATGGAAGTGCAAATTTCATTTGGAGGTTTCCAACAACAGAAATAGCATCAAAGTACTCTAAGGATTTTATTTTCTTTACAATTATTTTTTATGTTTTATTCTCATATGTTATATTTAATTTATATGTGATTAAATTTAACATTGTTGGTTGTTTGTTAACATGATATAATAATAACGTTGTTATGTTTGCAAAATATTAAATAAGTAAAAATCTTTAAAATAAATTGATTTTATTTTTATTAAAAGATTTTATATCAAGAATGTTAGAGAGAAATATATTATTTTTCATTACAAACTTAAATCTGAAAATTAGATTTTAAGGTTTAGTTATCAGGTCTGATTTAGAGTAGAGATATTTTATTTGTTGGTACAATCGCCCGGTAGTTAAAGTGAAGCTCTATTTCAAAAGTTTTTATAAGAATTATTATCTGAAAATGTATTGAAAACATGTTTTTAGTAGTGATTTGAAAACTTGAAAGTTTGTACTCAAATAACTAAATTTTTAGGTTTAATTTGGATGAATTGAATAAAGTTTAAAGTGTCTAACCCCACCAAAGGTGGGATTTAAATGATTCATTTTAAATCTCTTAAAAAAACATGAATTAATTTAATTTATCAAATTAGTTATCAACCCTACTCATAGGTGTTAATTGATTTGTTTAGTTAACAAAAAATATCTAATCCTACTAAATGTGGTATTCATATAAAAAAAAAGAGAATCAATAAATATCAATTTATATTTTTAATAATCTAAATAATATGAGCAAACATAATTACTTAGTTATTATATCCATAAATACTCAACTATTATAAATGATAAAATTTGGATTAATATTTATTGAATTTTTATCTATATTTATTGAATCTTTATCTATATTTATTTTTATGTTATTAGATTATAAACACAAAAATCCAAATATCGTGAAATTATGTTTAAGATTTAATTTCGTTTTTAAAAATTTAAATAATAAATTAAAAATCACGTATATTCCTTACTTAGATCGAATTTGGGAGTATATTTATCATTTTTTTTAAAATAATTCATAAATTTACAAAAAAATTATAAATATAAAACTAAAATATTGATAGAATCCAACATGATAATTTTGCTCATTCGGTCCAAAACGTGAAGCCATGCAAAGCACTAAAACGTGTTTACTCGACGACAGAAAACAACGATGTTGGTGGCAACAAAATGACAGCAGATCTTACAAGTCAATAGACTACTTTACTATTACTTTTCTTCTCTCAGAGAGCCAGCTATACGTGGTTAATTAGTTTTCATTTGTCTTTGTATGTGTAGAGTAAAAAGTGTTAATTACTGATACTTTCATGAGTTAGAAAAAGAAAAAAACCATGCAAGATTTGCGTGTGGGTTATTCGTAAAAATCCACGTAAATTATTTTGAATAGATTTTTAGGCAAAATATTTGGCATGTGTTCCTACAAATAACCCATGCAAAATTTATATAGGTTTTCAAACTAATTCACACAAATTTAAGTTTTTAAAATTTTAAGTAGATTCTAGTAGGGGTGAGCATCGGTTCGAAACTGCAAATTTTAGGTCAATCCGAATCCGATCCGATCCGAAGTAAATTATGAATTATTCAATCCGAATCCGATCCGCTGTACATGCCAATCCGAACAAATCTGAAACCGCCAATTTTAAGTCAATCTGAATCCGATCCGATCTGATCCGAAAATTATTTAAACCAAAAATTATTCAATCTGAAACCAATCCGTTGTACATGCCAATCCGAACAAATCTGAATTTGCTAATTTTAAGTCAATCTGAATCCGATCCAATTTCAAAAATTATTAAATCCGAAATTTTAATTTAAATCTATTAAAAAAATTACATAAATAAAAAAATTATGAAATATCAATCCGATTGGAACCGCTATAAATGTCAATCCGAACAAATCCAAATCTGATTTAATTTCAACATATAAAATGAAAAATTACATATAATAAAAAATCTAAAATAAAAATATTTTTCATACAAATTAAAAAAGTAAGTGACAACATGATTAAAAATAATTCAACAAAAATAATCAAAAAGAAAAAATTAAACATTAATTACATAATTTAACTCCAAAAAATTAAATAGCAATTACATAAATTAACTTCACTCTATGAACATTAATAACAACAACTTTTTGATAATCATTCAAGGTTTAAATCACCAATACCATCAAGAATATCTGCACAATGAAAAATTAAAAAGTTAAAAATATACATAAATAATGAGCTAATAAACATAATAATATATATTTGATAACAAATAAATCTATATATATTTGAAAGTTTTATGAAATATACCTGATTCTAGAGCTTCAATTTCATCAAGTGACTCTTGGATATTAATAATTAGAGATGAACGAATCCAATTTTGAGTGCAAATCAAAGATTGTACAGTTTTAGAAGATAAGGAACTCCTGTATGGACTAATTGTACGACCACCAGTAGAGAATGCAGATTCAGATGCTACGGTAGATACTGGTATGGCCAATACATCTCGAGCTATCAAAGACAAAATCTTAAATCTTGAGGAATGAACATTCCACCAACTTAAAAGATCAAATTTCTCATCATCCATATCAACCAATGCTTCTAGTAAGTATTTTTCCACTTCAGATTTGTTTTCCATAGTATGAACTTCTTTTAAATGCTTTCTCTTACGAGAAGCATAAAGTTGGAATGCATCTGCTTCTAAACCAAAACCTTCTGTACCCATTTCTAAAGGTTGAGAAGATTCTTCTATGTTTGAGGGAAAATACGCTTTATGATACTCCTCGTACATATCTTCCAAAGTTTTTTTTACCCTTTTAGAACTCATTGAAGCCTCAATCTCATTCCCATTACACAATTCTAGCAAACTTAGATGTAAAGAACACTCTTTATGCCTAGGATCAAGTAAAACAGACATAAATAACATCATATTCATTTTAGATATTCCTCCCCAATATTTGTCAAACTTTACCTTCATATCACTAGCCATCTTCATCATAATATAATCCTCGCATTTACTCCACATATCAAGTTGATCATGAATAAAACAAATACGATCCAAGAAGAAATTAGAAGTCACATATAAAGATCCAGAAAACATTAATGTAGCTTCATAAAAAACTTTCAAAAATTGGACAAAATGTCTCGCATTATCCCAATCCATTATAGTCGGAGCTTGTTTAATTTCACCTCGACAAAACTCTTAATAGTATCTCAAATCAGTGATCTCTAACCTTTCAAATGCTTTTTGAAAATAAGTTGCAGAATCCAACATCAAATAAGTTGAATTCCACCTTGTCGTAACATCTAAACAAACGAGTTTTTGAGTAGAGAGTTTTTCCATTTCAGCAGCACTCTTAAATTTTTGCAGTCTAATTGGTGATCCTCTCACGTATCTTACAACAACACGAATCCTATTTATTGATATGTTATACTCTTTCAAACCATGCTCAACAATTAAATTCAGAATATGTGCACCACATCACATGTGCAAATGTTTTGATTCTAAAATTGCATTACCCCAACCATTAATGCATTTTTTCAAATAAGTAAGTGCAGTATCATTAGAACTTGCATTATCAACTGTAATACATAATATCCTATCAATGCCCCAATCTAACAAACATGCTTCAATCGCTCTACCAAGTGTATCACCTTTATGATTTGGAACTTGACAAAAGTTCAAGATTCTCTTTTGTAAATTCCAACCATTATCAACAAAATGAGCAGTTAAACACATATAACATAAATTCTGACAAGATGTCCATGTATCAGTGGTAAGACATATTCTTTTACTAGTTCTATTCAACGACTCTTTTAATTTTACCCTTTCAGTAACGTACAAATTCAAGCAATCTCTTGCAATAGTCCACCGAGAAGGGATTTTAAACAAAGGTTGTAACTCTTCAATAAACTCCTTAAATCCTTCACCTTCTACGATAATAAATGGCAATTCATCTTTTATTATCATCCTTACCAATTTTTCTCTACATCTTTTAGCATTAAAACTATGAGGTACAAGACTTCCTTCCTTATGGAAAGCTAAAGTTTGTTATTTCTTAAGAACTCTACCGGGAAACTTATCACATCCAATGGAAATGTGTGCAAGCAAATTTGACGTGCCAGATTTGCTTGACACATACTTATATTGTTTCTTACAATATTTGCATATAGCTTTGCGATGTTGCCCTACCCCTTCTATAGTAAAATGAGACATTGAACTAAATGTGAAAATTAAAAGAAATAATAAAAATAACAACAAAATCAAAAATTAACTTTTAAGAATAAAATAAAAGAAAACAACGTGAAACATAACACAAAAATGTCTCATACTTTTTAATCTCCTTTAAGATTATATTTAAAATCTAAAGCATAAGTTATTTTTATCTTCTTAAATAATCATGATTTATTATAATAATTAGTCGAAAATTATTTTCATATTTCATATAAAAAAATGTATCAATTTAATTTCACCCAATTTTAGTATCATGAACTTGTATTCGCTTCGACTCTATTTCTCACAAGTCAATACTCTCAAAACACTGAATCCTAAGGGTTCAAACACTCATACTAATTTATATGCGAAAGAGTTGATGTATAGAAATGAACTAATATATTCGCATATGTATAAAGAACAAAGGTTCAAAGTATTATTTTGACGTTGATCTTATAAAAAGAATCGAAGTTATAAATTATAAATATATCATATATAAAAATTATTTTTATGCATAAATCAAACTCATTAAGAAAAACTAAAAAAACTATTTTTTTTAAAACATAAAATATTTTAAAACAAATAAATAAATAAAAAATTTATAAAATTATAAAAAAATTAATTAAAAAAACATTTTAAATTTAATTTTAAATTTTCATTTTAAGTTTTTTATTTATTTTTTTTAAATCTTAATTTTAATTTTTTTTAAATAAAAAAAATTATTTTCAATTTTTATTTTTATTTTATTTTTTCTTTTACGTTTTTCAATTTTATATTTTTTTAATTTTTAATTTAAACTTTTTTCCTTTTATTTATTTTTTATTTCTTTTACCTTTGTCAATTTTATTTTTTTTTCTTTATTTTTGTTTTAATTTTTAATTTAATTTTTTTTAACTATGTTTTATCTTAATTTTTGTTTAATTTAATTAACTTAAGTTTTTACTAATTTAATTTTAATTTAACTTAATTAACTTAGTTTTTTTTACTAACTTAATTAACTTAGATTTTCATTAACTTAATTAAGTTACATTTTTATTAACATAATTAACTTAATGTTTTAATTAACTTAACTTAATTAACTTAAATTTTTAATTAACTTCACTTAATTAACTTAATAGCATGAAAAGTAAAGATCTAAGAAATTCTATCTATGAGACTAGTTCTTGGAAGCTTTTGTGTCACTAGTCTTTCCTCGGAACGTTGTTCTATCTAGGAGGATGGTTTTTAAGGAGCCTTTGCACCACCATTTTTTCCTATGAATACTCTTGGTTAATACTGATTATGTTATTTTAACTTTAAAAAAATAAAATTAAAGAAATTTTTGAAACTACCTCCAAAATTTTAAAATTTTAATTACAAGTTAAGGAGTTAGTTGCTTTGTTTGATCTAGGTATAATTATTTTTTGATGCCTTAATTATTTGATTTTCACTTAGATGTGAGTTATCTAAAACCCTCAAACATGCCCCTAGTTTTAAGTACAGAACAATTTGAAAATCAATAGGGCATGAATGAAAAAATATAGATAGACAACCTTATCTTACCTATAGGTTTGATAGACTTAATGATGAGGGGACATTGAGTTTACTTAAAATGCAATCCCCAAGTTATGTCTTGTTAAGACGTTAAACTAAACGCTGGATGGGAGACAACCCATCATTTTAGGTAATTTTATTTTATTTGTTTTATTTATTTAATTTCTATTGTTTATTTTAGTTTAATTACATGTAAATAATTTTTAAATTGTTAAAACTAAAAATATTTGTTGAGATGTTAAAAATTCACAGCAATCTATTTGTGTGCACTTTAATGAACATGATGGATGCACCTCTATTTCTCCATCACTACTTGCAACATTCTCAAGAAATACGTAATATTTCTCCTATTTTCTCTTTATCTTTAATTTACAGTTGTTACATTGAGGACAATATAAGTTCTAGGTTGGGGGTGGTGAAAAGTTACCATGTTTAATCTAAAAAAAAAAGATTTAACAATTTTAAAAAAATAATTAAAAAATAATAATAATTTTTTTCTTTTTTATGTTCACATTTTCATTTTTATTGTGTTTGATTTTATTTTCTTTGTATGATTTAGTAATTTTTGGAATTTAAAAAAAAATCTCACAAAAATTATCATTTATTTAAATCAAATTTAAGTAAATAGTTAAGTCTTTTGTACTATTAGATTAATTTTTGAAAACATATCATGAAATATTTTGTAATTGTTTTTAGTAATTAATTAGTTTTTGTCATAACTAGTATTTCTTGATAAGATATGGAAATTATATTAAACCCAAATCAGTGTTTATGAATTTTTTTAGTGGAGACTACCTTTCTAAGATATAATTTGAGCCTAATTTCCTTTATTCAGAATAAATATATATTTTTCTACTCCAAACACATTTCTTATTTCTTCAAATTTTTAGATGATCTCTATAGGTATTAGTATTGGATGTATGAATTTTTTTCTCTCATTTTAATAGAGTGTCGTATATTTTTTTTTATTTTTGCTTAAATTAAATTATTTAAGTTGAAATTGATAGTATATGTTTTTATCTCATTTATGCATGACTGCTACAAAAAAGACATATCTGGGGTTACCTAAACCAAAATAAAATAAAAAACCACAAAATTAACCACTCACCAAAATCCTAAAAAAATGTACAATATGTACATAGGTTAACTCTCTAAAAAATATATATATTGAAAAGTATTTTCAGAAAAAAATAGAGAGATAAGGAATAAATATTATAATCTTTATTTGTAAAAGGCATATATCTTGAAATTTTAATGAGCAAAACCGGCATCGCCGATCCTACCAATACTTTCATTTTATATTTATAAAACTCTCGCAAGTGCACGAATTATTTCGTAGAAAATGATAAGTATACTCCCAAGGTTGATCTAAGGAAGTAATATGTGTGATTTTTAATTTATTATTCAAACTTTTAAAAACGATATTAAATCCTAAACATCCTGTCACGATATTTTGGGTTTTGTGTTTTTAATCTACTCACATAAAGATAAACATAGATAGAGATTCAATAAACATTTATGCAAATTTTATCATTTATAATAGTGAAGTATTTATGGATAAAATAACTAAGTTAATTATGTTTGCTCATATTATTTAGGTTATTAAAGATATAAATTGATATTTATTGATTCTCTCTTTTTTATATGAATACCACATTTGGTAGGGTTAGATATTCTTTGTTAACTAAACAAATCAATTAGCACCTATGAGTGTGATTGATAACTAATTTGGTTAATTAAATTAATTTCTTTTTTCTAAGAGATTGAAAATGAACCATTTAAATGGCACCTTTGGTGGGGTTAAATAGTTTAAACTTTATTCAAGGGGTCCAAATTAAACCTAAGAATTTAATTATCCGAGTACTAACTTTTAAGTTTTGAAACAACTACTAAAAACATGTTGTCAATACATTTTCAGATAATAATTCTTATAAAAACTTTTGAAATAGAGTTTTACTCTAACTACCGGGCGATTGTACCAATAAATAAAAGATCACTACTCTAAATCAGACCGGATAACTAAACCTTAAAATCTAATTTTCATATTTAAGTTTGTAATGAAAAATAATATATTTTTTCTAACATTCTTAATATAAAATATTGAATAAAAATAAAATCAATTTATTTTAGAGATTTTTACCTATTTAATATTTCGTAAGCATAACAACGTTATTATTATATCATGTTTACAAACAACCATTAATGTTAAATTTAATCACAGACAAATTAAATATAACATATAAGAATAAAACATAAAAAAATAACTCTAAATAAAATAAAATCCTTATAATACTTTGATGCTATTTCTGTTGCTGAAAAACCTCCAAATGAAATTTGCACTTCCATTTATTGAATCAAAAAGTGAATAAATTACAAAAAATATAATTAGTTCTTCTCAAAAAGAGAAGAACTCTAAAACCAACTAAGAAAAACTAAGAAATGAGAGAAAGAAAGAGAGAAAAATATGTGTTTTTAGGTGTGTTTAGTTACGAAGAGAATTAGGGTATTTATAAGTGAGGAGGGGAAGAAAAAGTGGGTGAAAAAATGATTACAAATGGAGAAAATACAGAGTAGTGAATGATGACGTCATGTTGGTGTAGACGCGCGTAGATTGGGCGTAGGCGCATACAGAATGGAGAGCAGGCGCTCACAGACTGGGGGTAGAGGTTGGCGCGGCGCGCGCGTTGCTGGCGCGACTGGGGTAGATGCTGGTGCGGGCGCACTCCACGCCTTGGCTGGTGCAACTGGCTGCTTACGTGCACGATTTCCTCTTTTTTGACATTTTTATCTTTTTGACCCATTTTGTCCAATTTTTTCATATTTGTTGATTTTTACTCATTTATTTTATGAATATATTTGTGATGTATTGCCTCCAGTATTTCTTTTTGAGTTTTTAAGTTACGTTTTTAAGCGAAAATATTTAAAAAATAATAAAAATACTTATGATTTTAAAAAGATAGATTTATATAAATATAAGATAAAATCATATAAATATATATTTTTAATAAATTAATGTGTATAAAATAATAATAATTTTAGTGTTTTTTTGAGTAATTATCTCGATAATGGCTTGTTAATATGATTGTGTGTGTTAGTGCCTAGCGCACGTGGGCAATACTAGGTTCATAGGCCACGTGCGTGTGTGATGGTGTGTCATTCTGCACATATGGAGATGGTTAAGGCGCATTGCCTATGAAGCTCGTAGGTAACATTAATTAGAACACACTATTTTTGCTTGCCATTTTTTATCTCCGTTCATAAAGCTTATTATGTGATTTTTCTAATCCCAACCGACGAGTTGTTTTCTTTTATTCAATTGAAATACAATTTTTGTTTTAAGTACTTACGTACTATATTAGAAAATCATTAAAATTAATTTAAAATTATTAAAGTAAAATATAAAAAAAAAAAGTGACTAAAAACATAAATTTAAAATAAAATAATAAATATATCTAATTTATAAAAATTAACTCATGTGGACTTTTTCCTATAAATCCTCTTTTATGTAAAAATAAATAAAAAATTACATTTATGTCTACTTTTTAAAAGAACACTTAAGTTTCAATTTTAAACAAAAATGCTTTCTTTTAAAAATAAAATGATGTAAATGCTGTTTTTTAAAAGATTTCACCTCGGCGTAAACAAATAATATAATTGTGTGATTATAAATAGTAATATTTATTACAAAAATTTTAATTTATATATGTCGTGTTTTATATATAACAATAATTTATAAATAAATTTTAATATTAAACTAAATTTATGAGTTTAAACTATTTAAATTTAAATCGATTATATAATGTATCTTATGGAATTAAAGTTAAAATTTGTAATACAAATTAGCTAAAAATATACCGTTTAAATAGGCTGATTACATATATTCTCACACCCTCTGCCCTGATATAAGTTTACCCCCTCTACCCTAAACAGAGCCGTCACTCCCCAAAAGTCGCCCCTCAACCACCAGCCGCTGTTCACCCAGTCCTATCCAGTGCTTCATAGCCTCTCAGTCACAATCTTCAAGCTTCAAGGTATGATTTCAGTTTAATCCACCACGTCCATCTTTCTATTTATTCTCCCCAAGACTCTAACCAGTCAGTCAGTCACCACATCTATTTGCACCACTATGCGATGATGGTGTCTCTCTATGAGGGGGCTGTTGTATTACATAAAGCAAAGGAGACTATCACAATAATGCCTTGTAGGCCTACTTCTGTAATGTGGGTTTCTTATTTCATCATGTCGGATAGGCCTACTTCTGTAATGTGGGTTATTCTTATTTCATCATGTCGGATAGGCCTACTTCTGTAATGTGGGTTATTCTTATTTCATCATGTCGGATAGGCCTACTTCTGTAATGTGGGTTATTCTTATTTCATCATGTCGGATAGGCCTACTTCTGCAATGTGGGTTATTCTTATTTCATCATGTCGGATCCACAGAAATGTAGTCATAAGGGAATGGACAGCTCAGAATTTGTTGGAAATGAGGCCTGAAAATTCACGTTAGGCGCTGGTTGTTGGGACAAGTTAACAATGGTGAGGTCCTTAATGAGAGGCATGGCGGTAATGAAGGCTCCTAGCTGTGCATGGGTCGATGTGGGCAATGGATTGGTCCCCTTCTTGGTCGAATGCACATCTAAGCCCAAATGCAGGACATTTATGTTTTGTTGGATGGACTGGCTGAGCTAATGAAAGATGATGCTTGCATTGCTTCTGAGGATTTTGAATCCATCGACGCATTTCAGTACTGCAGATAAAAAGCTACTAAACCAAGCGTCACACACATTTCCATCCAATTTATTTAATCTTTATTCTTCTAATGTACCATAAATGCTATACTTTGACTCACTTTTAGGGGTCCCTATATTGTATATAAAAGAATATCCTAGTTCTCTATGTTAAGACTTAGCCAGAATATGCCACGGAGCGAATTTCAAAATCAGCAAGGTTACAAATAAGGTTTCTTTAGGTGGATATTATAAATAATGCTCGATAGCATTTGTATGATAACATGTCAATGCCCTTTTCATAGTAAGTGAAATTTGGGTCCAAAATACATGAAACATAATGATTTATATCTAGTAAAAACTAGAGATAAAAACACAAATCTTAAAAAAGATTCACTAAATATACCAAAATTTAAAATACACTCAAAAAAATAATTTAATTTAATTTATTAGTAATATATAGTAAGATAAATTAAATAAACTTAATATTAAATCAGATATTACCATATAGATCAAATCAGCCGCTCACTGCATGTCGAAACTCCTTTAAACTGCTGAACAAGTAATAGCTTCGTTGTTAATGAACAGATGTTGACCCAAAAACAGGGCAGCAAAGATGGTGGAGGCGCATGCTGAAGCTGGTGAAAGCTGAACTGCTGGCTAATGGCTGGTTACAAACAGAAGCAGACTGGTGGTAGCTAGGACGGTGCTGGTGGTTTGAGACGAAATGAAAGCTCAGACTCTCGGCTTCTTTGTTTTCAGCAGATGCAGATTTTTTTCATTTTCTTTTCAGCTAGGGTGCACAATCTAACATAGAAAAAAATAATTGGGTTCATAGGCCTAAAGTTTTACATCTGATATAATTTACATCAATTTGTATTATTTATTTTTGGCAGAAACGGAAACATGGGCTTGGTATTGATGCAGATAGAATCCGTTACACTAAGGTACTTGCTCATTCAATTGCTTTAATTATCTGCTGTTGGAAAGTTTTTCCCTCTCCTGATATAATTTGATAGCTCTAAAGAGGACATGGATGGTGATGAAATGCCTCAAGTATTGGACGTTCTTGTGGATACTTTGCTCTCATTGTTGGGCAGGTGAGATATAGCAAGTTAGGATTCTTGGCTTTAGTAACTTATGTATTTGTCAGGTGTCCACCACCACGTGTCTCAAATTGAAATATATAATATCATTCTCTTCATGTCTTCTTATTACTGTTGTCTTCCGCTCTCAAGTCATAAGTGGACAAATAAAGCTAGCAGCGACAAATATGTCGTGTTAATTGCGTTTGAGCTATATTATAGTATCGGGTTAACATATTAATTGTGCCGCGTTTATATGTTAGATGAAAACTTTAGACAATTTCTTAGATAATTGTGCCTCTCACTAACATTGATGTAGTTTGCGAAGGGTTGTGATTAAAATGCAAGAGAGAGACGGATAAATGTCGGTTGATCGCATAATTGTCAAGGTCACAGAAAATGGTCGGTGGGAAATAATTTTTGCCTCAACAGTGAAGACATTAGGGTCTAATATAACAAATGGTTTACCTTTGTTAATTATTTGAACAAATCACACAAATACCTTTTGACTTGTTGATTAGAGTTCTCGTTATCTTCTGTAACAAAGCTCATGGATGGACCAATGGATTTAATTGCGACCGATCTTACAAACCCTTGTGCAGTGGAAGAAAGAGGGTGGTGTGCAAGTACAAACAAATAAAAGAATTGATCAAGTGCTTTTGAGGTAACAAATGTCATACACACAATAAGCTAGCTATTACTTTTCAAATCTTACGACCCTCTTAGTGATTTCACATCAAGTGGGTACTGATGAATGAGAGAATCAATTCAATGCCAAAACAGAAGCAACAGTGACATATTAACAAAAAACAAAAATACATGAAACACCAAAGAACAACCTGAACTAAATAGAACCAAAAAACAAAACAAGTCATGAGCTTTTTTCAAATTCATGTGGTCGTCTATACCAAAATTAAGAAAGATGACTTCTATCTCTCTCTTCCTCTCCCTCTCCCTCTTCCTAGTCCAAACTTATTTTATCATGGTGGAGCACAAACCTGCATTATCGTATTTGCTGACCTCGTGTTATTTTGGTACGGTAGTAGAGTTGTATGAATCTTTAGTAGTTTGGACAGTGAGGTTACAATGGCATAGTAGTAATCTTAGCATCCACTGTCGCTATATAAAGGAGTTCCAGTTCCAACTTCCAAGTAGCAAAGTCGCAGATAAATGTCTTTTGGAAAGAAAATGACACATTAGAGAAGAAAATCAAACCTAATGTTCTAGAAAGAAAAAAAATGTATATTAGTGTTGTCAATTGTTTACACAATGTTCCCAAAAGCTCTAATCATCTCTCTACTCTTCCACTATTCATCTCTCAAAGTTTTCCACTATTCATCTCTCAAAGTTCTCCCTACCACTCTCCAACCTCTCTCTCAAAGTACTCACTACAACTCTCCAACCTCTCTCTATCTTCTAACTAGACTTCGTTCTCTCTCTTCATTTTTAAAAGTACTCTTTACAGATTCTACATCACAAATTAGAGCACCATGAAAAGAAGGAGCCATACGATAACCACATACTTTTCTGTGGAGTCTGAAATAAAATCTCCTCATTGCCATTAAACCATCACAAGTGTTTTTTGTTAATGACATCACCTGTAGCGAATCATACCTCAGTACAGAAGAGACCCACGAACTCCAAAGTGGTGTAAATCACTCAAGTTTTGAATTTTGTTCTTAGGGTAGCCCTCTCTGCCTAATATAAGTTCTTCGGTCTAACTCAATTCGCTGGGTTCCAACTATGATTGCGCATTATCATCTGAACCGCTGCCAGAAGAGCTACCCGAATCTGAATCTGAAACAGCCCAGAAGCACAATTAAGCAATTGAACTAACAATAAATCTTCTATACCAACCTCCGAGTTTCAGAATTGGGTTATACCACTAGAAGACGAAGAATCACTTCCAGAACTGCTGGAGCTGCTAGAACTACTACTAGCATGGCCTCCACCTTCATCTTTCTCAATCTCTACTGGAGGAAAGCTACTCACTGGCATGTCGTCGCCAATGTCAACATCTTCATCTCCAGCTTCCCCTTTCTTCGGCCTTTTAGTCTCTAATGGAACAGCAACCTTCTCACTCACCTGTAATTCCTTCCAACACAAGAAGAAAACTCAGCATAGAGTTCGATATTCTGCAAATGTGATCTGAAATGAACACAATGTCATCAAAAATTTGGGAAATTTAAATCATCCATTACCTTGTCACCTTTATGCGAAGCAATGTTATTGTTGTTGACCATGAGAGCTTGTCGATTTATCTTGCTAACCAGTTTCTTCCAATTGGTGACAAGCCGATCAAGCTCCCACAGGGTCTCTGTATCAACAGCTTCAATATCAAGTTCGATCTCATCCCCGTCCTGTTTCAAATCACCGTTTCTTTTTCTTATGATTTGCACAACCTGCTCCATTTTTTCAGGTGGTAAACTCTGCAATCCAACTCCCAGCTTATGCTTCTCCTCCATACTCATATCCCGCTTGTTCGGATCCTTAGCTTTCGGCTTTGGCTGCTTTACCGGCTTCACTGGCGGTGCCCGCATTGGAGATGGTGTTCTAACTGGTGACTGAACCAATGGCGGTGGGTTTGAAGAGCCAACTGGACCTCCTCGAACCTGCTCAAGCTTCTTGTCGATCCGGCCAGGCGGAGGTTCATCTCGCTTTCGGGGTAGCCGCTCTGGTCTCTCCATCTCAACCTGATCCCAAGAACTCGCTTGCATATCCTCATTATAACCATGTTCTTCCCGCAAACCACCTCCCAATCTCTCATTCAAAGGATGATACAGCTCCTCAAATCTTGCAAGAAGCTGATCGGCCATAACGTAAACATCGTGACCCTTGGGGTTATAGATCATGGCATTGTTGAAGGTAAGCCTCACATGGGTAGCGAATTCCAAAGGCGAAGAATAAATATTTTTGGCAAGATTTGATTTAACGGTCCCAAGATCCATTGGGTGCTTGATAACTGCACCGTAATCGTGCAGCTTCAAAGCTACAACATCAACAGGCTTATTAAAGATCCAAGCGTGTTTGTGCTTCATTAGCTTCGACAATATCTGCCCACAGCTCTTCATCAGATCAACATTATCCAAATACAACCTCTTAGGGTTTGAATCTTTGCTGTGGTTAGAATTCACCGGTATGGGACGCTTCGTCCCAGATAGTTTCTTGCTTGAAATTGGCTTCTTCGTTGACGTATTGTAATTGGGCCCGGAGTTCAACTCGCCTGATTCAATTCGATTCTTCAATTGGCGAATCTGTTCGAGCTCGGACATCAACTTGTTCTTTAGCTCGGCTAGCTCCTTCCTAGAACGCGAAGAGACGTTAAAGCTCAAATATTGGGCGTTACTCATATTGAAATCGTTATTGGAACGACGATTTATTGACGACGCATTGTCCGAAATTGTTTGAGTGATGACCGGAGACTCATCGTTTTGACAGCCGTTGTTGTAATCCCCGAGGAATTGAAACTGCTTCTTAGGGTTAGGGTTTGTTGTGTAAGGTACTTTTCCCATCAATCCGACTCTAGACTCTGGCCAACTGGGTTCGTTCCTGTTGGTTAGAATTCCGGCGGACGCCATACGAGTACGGAAACTGAAGTTCTTGCAATAATTACTCCGGCAATTTTCCGGCTAGGGTCTCTAGATTCAGACAAATGATAAATCAACATGAATTTGAAAGAGGTGTGAACCATACGCGCTCACTCGCCGCCTTTCGAACCCGAAAATTAAAAACTTAAACTTGGGCTAAGACAAGAATCGTATAATTATCATAGTTAGGGATTGGGGATGAAAGAAGATACCCTCACCCGAGCGTGGAACAATAGAAGGGCTAGGGCTGGTTCTTAAAGACGATGAGATCTGCCCCGTAATGTTTCGGGCAGATTTTTAAACGTCGATTTCATATGTTTTGTTGATCGGACAGTCCACGTAGTTACTTTCACTGACCGACTACTGATCACATGATCTGGCATGGACGATTGAGATATTGGGGTGCAGCACGTGGAGAACTAAGAAACGTTGATGAAAGTTGGAAGATTCCAAGATGAGCGCTTGCTCTAATCTGAATTTGAATTTAGAGTGAATTTAGAGTGAATTTATTATGCATTTCCTAAAAAAACCAAATTGTTGCGTTTTTTTTTCAATTTTGTTTTATTTATAAGATGGTGACGTGGATATAAAACTCAATTTGGGCTCACTCATTCTTCCTTTTTCCACCATCTAATTTATATTTAAATATTCTAAAAATATGTGTTTATATATATTTTAAAATTTTGGATATGTTTTTTTTATACTTAAAATTAAAAAAAATCTTAATAAGGGTGGAGTTCGTGATAATTTTTATTTCATACTAATTTATATTAATCCATAAAACAAGTAATTTATAAGACTATTAATGTAATATAGGATAAATACCATTAATTAAAAGTAAATATTATATTTTATTACACAATAGATTGCTCATGATTTTATCATGATTTCTTAAAAAATTCTATCAATAATTATTTTTTAAATATTTTTATTTCAAAAAATATATTTATATTAAAAATTAAAAGAAATATATATTAAAAATCAAATAAAACAATCTAGATAATAAATCATCAATATAAATATATCAATTGTTAAAATTATTAAATCAAAATTAAAATATCATAATTTTTTATCTCATAAATACCATTTGAAAAGAATATCATATAATTATCGTGTGTTTTTTAAATGAATTTTAAAATCATGACTAACATTCTATTTTTTTATAAACTATAAGACTTAGAGATACTGAAAGCACAAATTTTAGGATTAAATTATTAGATAATTGTAAGATGTATGATATTATGGGTAATTTTTTGAACTTAGTTCTTCTGGCGTATAAAAAATTTATTTTATATATAATTATTCATATAATTTATTTTTAATATATATATATAATAGATAGGTTAAAAATAAAACTATATATATATATATATATATATTTAAAAAAATCATGCCATTAATTAACTTTCCGATTATTGGTGATTTCGGAAACATCCACTGAATTTTTATATATTCAATATGGAACTTAACGATCACGTGGGTTTTGTTAACTTTTTATATTGAGCCAGCCAAAACTTTCATTAACAAAATAAAATATATGGAGACAAGGCTCTTCAATTGATGCCCTTTTGCGTGTGATATGATTCTTCACATGGAGGTGTTGATATAAACTCGTAAAACACATCCTTGAACCATATAAACACATAAATATAAATTGGTTTCAAAACTTTAAGAGATAGATTAAAGGAAAAATTGAAATAGATACTAGAAAATTAATAATCAAATTATAACACTCAATTTACCTTAATAAATATTGTTTATTAATGATAAGAAAATGATACGACCATATACCATTTATAAATCCTTTGATAAGTTAGTTTATTAAAAAATATTGAAGTTTATAGTTCAACTTTGATATGATATCAAAATGTGTAATAAATTCTCTAATATGTTTTCAATTGTTAAAAAATTATACAAATTTTTGATAAGTCAGATTTATGAGAAACCAAGAATAAAAATAACACATAAATTTGATAACAGAGTTCAGTCAATCTTACTTACGTCTTCGGACCTGCTGTAGATCTTTTTACTAAAAGAGAAAAAATTACACAAAATGTTTACAACACTCATAACTCACAACCCACAACCCAATTGCACCCAAGAAAATTACTCTCAATTTTCTCTCACAAAAGCTTTTCTCTCTAAGTTTTTCTCTTAATTTGAATGAACACTTTGGATGATTAATTCATTACAATTACACATCTATTTATAGGAAAATTCACTCTTTGAATTACTCCTTAAATTAATGGTTCCTTGAATTAAGCTCCATGTTTTGCTCCTTAAATTAAGAAGCTTTATAACAATCTCCAACATCAATAACTTACGACCTAATGTATTTATAAGTTAAAATACCCTAAAAAGAGAACATTAATAACAAACATAGAATAGGTAGACGCAAAAATACAAATTTAATTAAACGGATCGCGTGGCATATTAGTTCATGTCGTGCGTGCATCAAAAACTAGTGAATTAGTTAAAATTAAAAAGGCTCTGGCCACGATGTTCCTTTTCTTATGCCACAATGTACTTGGATCTACATGAATTCAGTTTGAACTAGTGGATACCATGCCACGACTCACACTAAGCCTCACCACAATGCGCCTTCAAATTCCATAATTGCTCTTATTTCATTGATTGGTTCATTAATCCTTGTGCTCCATTGGTAGCACTCTTTAATCATTATTTATCTCTTGAATTAGCCCATTTAGTGCTTCATCAAGTTACTTTGTCTTTGATCTCGTGATAGGTCCATTCAAAATTTGTAAAGATTCGTCATTCTCATCATTCCCTCTTTCTTCAAAAGGATTCGATCTTAAATAATCACTTGCATAATCAAAAGGATAAAGATTAGAAACATTGAAAGAAGTGGTAATGTTATACTCACCTGGAAGATCTAACTTGTAAGTATTGTCATTAATCTGTGCAAGCACTTAGAATGGTCAATCTCCAATAGGTTGCAACTTGGATCTTCATTTTTTGGGAATCGTTCTTTCCTTATGTGTACCCAAACATAATCATCGAGTTTAAGAATGAATTTTCTTCGACCTTTGTTGGCTTTGGTTGCACAATCCTTGTTCTTTTTTTAATACATTCATGAATGCTTTCTTATAGCTATTTCACCATTTCAACTTTTCGTTTACCATCAAAGTTAGCTTTTTTTCTAAAATAGGCAAAGGTAATAAATCCATAGGAGTAAGTGGGTTAAAACCATATATAATTTTAAATGGTGAATGCTCAGTGGTTGAATACACATTCCTATTATAAGCAAACTCAACAAAAGGAAAACAAACTTCCCAGTTTTTCAAGTTCTTTTATATCACTACTCTTAGCAAAGTAGACAGAGTCATATTGACTACTTCAGTTTGACCATCAATTTGAGGATGACCCGTAGTAGAAAATAAAAGTTTAGTTCCTAACTTGGTCCATAAAGTCTTCCGAAAGTAACTAAGAAATTTAACATCCCAATTACATACAATACTCTTTGGTATCCTATGTTGCGTAACAATCTCCTAAAAAATAACTCTACTATATTAGTTGCATCATCGCTTTTATGACATATTATAAAGTGTACCATTTTAGAAAATCTATCTTCAACTACAAAAAAGAGTCTCTACCTTTTTTTGACCTATATAATCCTAAAATAAAGTGAAATATCTATCCAAGGTGCACTAGGTATAGGTAATAGTGTATATAGTCCTTGCGGTAGGACCTTAGACTTAGATTATTTACAAGTAATGCATCTAGAACATAATCATTCTATATCCTACCTATTAATTGTCTCTCGTGTGCCTCCTTACCTAATAGTTCATACATAGAACAATTGAGTATACATAATTGATTTTCTTTAAATAGATACCCATCGTCGATTCTTGCCAATACTTTGGTTTTAATATTTATAAAACTCTCGCAAGTGCACGAATCATTTCGAAAAAAATGATAAGTATACTCCCAAGGTCGATCTAAGGAAGGAATGTATGTGGTTTTTAATTTATTATTCAAACTTTTAAAAACGAAATTAAATCCTAAACATCCTGTCACGATAGTTTGGTTTTTGTGTTCCTAATCTAATAACATAAAAATAAACATATATACAGATTAATAAATATAATCTAATAACATAAAAATGAACATAGATACAAATTCAATAAATATTTATCTAAAAATAAACATAGATACAGATTCAATAAATATTTATGCAAATTTTATCATTTATATTAGTGGAGTATTTATGGATATAATAACTAAATTAATTATGCTTGCTCATATTATCTAGGTTATTAAAGATATAAATTGATATTTTATTGATTCTCTCTTTTTTATATAAATACCACCTTTGGTGGGGTTAGATATTCTTTGTTAACTAAACAAATCAATTAACACCTATGGGTGAGGTTGATAACTAATTTGGTTAATTAAATTAATTCCTTTTTCTAAGAGATTTGAAAATGAACCATTTAAATGCCACCTTTGGTGGGGTTAGACAGTTAAACTTTATTCAATGTGTCCAAATTAAACATAAGAATTTAATTATCCGAGTACTAACTTTCAAGTTTTAAAAGCACTATTGAAAACATGTTGTCAATACATTTTCACATAATAATTCTTATAAAAACTTTTGAAATAGAGTTTCACTCTAACTACCGGGCGATTGTACCAACAAATAAAAGAGCACTACTCTAAATTAGACCGGATAACTAAACCTTAAAATGTAATTTTCAGATTGAAGTTTGTAATGAAAAATAATATATTTCTCTCTAACATTCTTAATATAAAATCTTGAATAAAAATAAAATCAATTCATTTTAGAAATTTTTACCTATTTAATATTTCGCAAGCATAACAACGTTATTATTACATCATGTTTATAAACAGCCAGCACAGTTAAATTTAATCACAGACAAATTAAATATAACATGTAAGAATAAAGCATAAAAATAACTGTAAAGAAAATAAAATCCTTACAGAACTTCGACGCTATTCCCGTTGCTGGAAAAAATCCAAGCGGAATTTGCACTCGCATTTATTGAATCAAAAAGCTAATAAATTACAAAAACATTACAAGTTCCTCTCAAAAAGAGAAGAACTCTAAAACTAAGAGAATTGAACTAAAAACTAAGAAAGAAACTAAGAAAAGCTTAGAAACTAAGAAAGAAACTAAGAAAAACTCAAAAACTAAGAAATGAGAGAAAGAAAGAAGAGAGAAGTGTGTTTTGAAGTGAAGGGAAGGGGGGTATTTATAGGTGAGGAGGGAGAGAAGAAATGAGTAAAAAAATGTTAAAAAAAATGTAAAAACGCGTAATGGAAATGTTGAGGTCATTAATGACGTCAGCATGACGTTATGGGGGCAGCTGCACGTGAAAAATGGGGCGAAAAGGCGTCGGCGCGCACGGAATGGGCTACTGGGCGCGTAGCTCGGCGCGCGCGGATTGGAGGCCTGGCGCGCTAGGGCGCGCACGGATTGGGGCGCTGGGGCGCACAGGCATGGGCGCTGGGGCGCTTGGCTGGGCGCGATTTTCTCCTTTTTGACCTTTTTGACCCATTTTGTCCAATTTTTCCATGTTTGTTGACATTTCCCCACTTATTTATTAATATATTTGTGATGTATTGCTTCAAGTATTCCTCTTTGAGTTTTTAAGTTGTGTTTTTAAGCCAAAATACCTGAAAAACAATAAAAATACCCGTGATTCCGAAAAAGACAAATTTATATAAATATATGATAAAACATATAAATATATATATTTTTAATCAATTAATGTGCATAAAATCATGGTTATTTTAGTGCTTTTTGAGCACTTATCATGCATCTAGAACATAATCATTCTATATCCTGCCTATTAATTGTCTCTCGTGTGCCTCCTTAACTAATAATTCATACATAGAACAATTGAGTATACATAATTGATTTTCTTTAAATAGATACCCATCTAACTTGTAAAACTTACAAAAAGTAGTCATGTCTTCCTTACGTCTCTTATATTGACTCACATAAGGGAATGTCTCAATGAATTCCATCCATTTGGCATGTCTTTTATTCAACTTACCTTAACTCCTCAAGTGTTTTAAGGATTCATGGTCCATATGAATGATGAATTCCTTTGGCTAGAGTTTGTTTCACGTGTCCTTACTAAAGCATGGAGTTCCTTATCATATGTTGGGTAATTAAGGGCTACTACATTAAATTTCTTACTAAAATAGACAATAGACCTCTATTCCTACATCAAAACAACTTATATACTTATACCTAAAGTATCCTACTCAACCTTAAATATTTTAGTAAAATCAAGTAAAGCTAAATCAGATGCAAAACATAAACTTTCCTTATCATCTTAAAAGCTCTTGATTCTTGCCCTCACTTAAATCCAACCATTTTTTAAATAACGTTAGTTAAAGGTGTAGCTAGTGTACTAAACTTTTTTGACAAATCTATGATAAAAACTAACCAAATTATGAAAATTCCTTACTTTGGTAACAGACTTAAGTATGGGCCATTCCTTAATGGATTTCACCTTCTTTTCATCCACATCTATACCATTAGATCTAATGAGAAAAACTAATCTTTTATACAAAACCAACACCTTTTCATATTAGCATATAATTTTTCTTTTCTTAATAACTCAAGTAGAGATTGTAAATGTGAGATATGCTCTTTTAAATTTTTACTATAAATAAGAATATTATCAAAGCAAACAACCACAATTTTTTTAGTAAATGCACGTAAGACATGATTCATAAGTCTCATAAAAGTACTAGATGCATTGATTAATCCAAAAATCATGACTAACCATCAATACAAACCATGTTTAGTGTTAAATGAAGTTTTCCACTTATCACCATCGTTCATCCAAAGTTGGTGGTATTTGCTCTTTATATCTATTTTAGTCAAAATGCACAAATCATGCAATTCATCTAACATGTCATCTAACCTAGGAATATGATGTTTATACTTTATTGTAATGTTGTTGATGGCTTAACAATCAATGCATATCTTACTTGAACGATCCTTCTTAGGCACAAGTAGCATTGAAACAGCACACGAGCTCAAGCTTTCCCACACTTGACCTTTTGTCAAGTACTTCTTAACCTATCTTTGAATCTCCTTGACATCTTCTGGATTGGTTTTGTAGGTTGGTCAGTTTGGAAAGGATGCTCCTGGTATGAAGTTGATTTGGTGCTTAATTCCTTTAATTGGTGACACACTATTGGGAATCTCTTCAGGAAACACATCATCAAATTCCTACAACAAAGAAATAGTAACACTATGCAAAAAAGAATTAAGATTGTTAGTAGAAAAATTAACCTCATTGTACAAAACTACAAGTGTGGGCCGTTTTGCAAAAAAAAAAAAAAACTTGCTTGACCTCACTTGCCTTGGTATAAAAAACTCATATTTTCTCTTTCTTTTTTTCCACCTTTTTCTTTTTTTCACTCTTTTATTTTTCTTTCCACTTTTTTTTTTCTTTTTTCACTCTTTTTTTTTCTTTTGTCATTTTCAACTGATCTTCAAAGACTTATCTTGGAATAAGAGGTACAAGTATAATATTTTCACCATCTTTTGCAAATGAGTACTTGTTCGTATAACCATCATGTGTAACCTTCCTGTCATATTGCCAAGGTTTACTAAACATGATATGCCTAGCTTACATTGGTACCACATCACATAACACTTCATCTTTGTATATTCCAATGAAGAATAACAATAATACTTGTCTATTTACCCTTATCTCTTTGTTGTCATTCAACCATTGCAACTTATAAAGTCTATGGTGTTTAATCATAGTTAACCCTACCTTCTTAAGTAGGATAATACTAGTGATAAGTGCTGGAAAACAATAAATATAACATAATTTTATACACTTTGAATATTAAAATAGATTTTTATTTGAATAATTTTATAATCATTTTAGCAAATCTATCTTTTTAGAATCATATGTGTGTTTTTATTTTTATTTTTTATGTATTTATAGCTTCAAATTGATTCAATTAATAAATACTTGAAGAATATTACTTGGAAACACTCCATTACAAACATAAAAGAATAACATATGTAAGTCTTATATATTTTTCAAACCAAATGTAAGGAGGGTAAAAAAAAAGGACTTCTAGAAGTGTAGAAACATGCTAGTCGCAATGGTCTTTTACGTGTGTCATACCGTGGGACATGTGGATCAAGATTTAAACGCGTTACAAACTATCTCATACCGCGGTGCAAAAGAATTGCATGCCACGATGCCCGACTATAGAATCTATATTTTCCTCCTTTTTACATCATTTTCAAGCCTATAAAAGGCATCCCTCCCCTTCACAACAAATCATCCCTCAACTCTTGTAGCTATTTCTCTTTTAGTTTTCTAATTTTCTATAATTTTTCTTTAAGTTTTTCTCTCAATTCTAGAGTTAAACATGTTGTAGTTTATGTTATGTTACAAACAATTTAGTTTAGGTTATATTAACAAGTGACAATAATTAGAGTTTCTCCATATAACTAATTGGTACATGAGTTATCTGTAAAAATACAGTTGAGGTATTAACTTTAATCTTATTATATTTATAGCTTTAATATAATGTATCTTTTTAAATCTTATATTTAATATATTGTTCATTTATTAAATTGAGCATGTTTAATCACTTGTCATAATGAAATTTTAGTTATGTTATTTTATTTGTGTAATGTTAAAATATGTGAATATTTTTAATAATCATTAAACACATTATTTTCTATTCAATAATTTTACAAAGTAAAATCTACTATATATCATAATAGATTTAAAATATGCAATTGGGTTTTAGAAACATGAATTTGTATATGATTTAAAGTTAATTCTTCGATTTTGGATTTGATTATTTAGATATTCAAAGTACTCTATTTAAAATATTTTTATAAGACCTACTATTTTTAAATATATTGATGATATTTTTTTAATAATTTTAAAATATGAAAATTAGTTCTCAAATTCATCAATCTAAAAACCAATTTAGATAGCTTCATTAGAAGTTTAAATTGTAGCCTTGACAAAGGTATCAAGTTAAGGTGGTTTAATAATTTCTTAAAAACAAGCATAATTTAATTAAAAATTAACTTTTTAGTTCATCAAAGATGTCAAGTTAAAGTTTAATTAATAAAGAATAACGGTCCCACCAAAATAGTTATTTATACGTATAAAAAATAATCAATAATCAAAGTTTATATTTAATTAGCATAATTAATTTGATCAAATATGATAAACTAGCTAAATATACTATTAACTCTTCATTTATAAATGAATAACATGTCAGTCTATTATTTGTGTGAACTATATTTTATCTTTTATTATCTTATATTATTAGTTTAGATAAATTAAATCCAAACTTTTGTGTATATTTAGGTTTATTTTTTTGTTTTTAAGAATTTGTAAAAATTTATGTTTAACTAATAAAAAATTTATATTTAACTTTGTTTTTTTATTTCAAATAAAAATATTTAAATAATAACATATTTTAAAATAAAAAAAATAGAATTTTTTTAAAAGAAACTTTCATAAAATTAAAAATATTTCTTTTCTTTTACTTTTAAATAATAATAATAATAATAAATAAATATTTACTTTTTTATTTTAAAAAAATATTAACATATTAAATTTTAATTAAAACTTAAAAAAATCATTTCTTAATTAAAAAATTATTTTTATTTAATTTAATTTATATAATTATTTTTTCAATTCTTTTATTGTCTTTCAAAATTTTAATTTTAATTATTTATTTATTTTAAATACTAATCCTTTGAGTTTATTTTATTTTTTAATTATTTTATGTTTATTATTTCTATGTACAAACTTGTTTGTATTAAAAATTGTTTATAACATACTTATATATTTATTTTATCTTTTTAATTTTTCTACTTGATATATTGATGACTTTATGAAAGTAGAATAATTAGTGCACATTTTTTTACTTAATATTTACTCGTTTTATTTAATAAATAGAATTTTTAGGATTAATAATATTAAAATATAAATTTTCTAGTGAAAATGGGTGAAAATAATATTTTTTGGAATATTTATGAATTTTTAATGCGTGATAAATTAGAAGTTGCCATGTGGATGTCGTACAAGTAGGGTAGCTGATTAGGTAAGCCGTTTGGACGTCATGCAAGTAGAGGGAGTGAATCACCCAACATTCTATGTTCCCAATGATGTAGTGTTGTGCCATTTCCAACACTATGTCCATTTTGAATTGGTCACGTGGGCAAAGGCCTTACCACATGTCATAAATCTTTTCGTCCATTCCTTCCATTGTCGTACCATGCCATTCGTAACCACGAATCATGTTGCACCACGTGGCGCTAACTCAATATGCGCTGACCAGACTAGTCCTCTTGTGCTACGTTTTGTGCTCTTATTCGCCTAGGAAATTATGTGTGTCACGTATCGCACTCTTATTGACTAGTATTGTTAAATTTTTTTATCTCAACCTTTGATTTGAAGCTTATCTGATGGTCCAAATTTCATTTGAGCAAATTTAACCCCCTAATTGCCCCAAAAACCTTAATAAGTCAAAATTAACATAATTTTTATTAGTTTTTGGAGCTAAAAAGAGAGAGAAATACAAAAAAATGTAAAATGAGATACAATTTTGGTGAAGATTCAAGAAAATATTGGTGTTACAATTGAAGAGATTTATTGTATTTCTTCTTCTTCTTCTCATTTTTTTTATGTCTTTCTTTATGAAAAATATGAGTTTTACGAATAAAATTATGTTTAGTTAATTTATTGATCTTAGGGTTCTTATGAATCCAATTTTAACCTTAAGATGATATAATATTTTACCTTAATTATGATTTTAATTTAATTATATTATTTAATCTTATTTTTATGTTATTAATTATTTGGTCAATAATTGATCTATAAAGGTAATTAAATAGATTTGAGAAAATTATTTAATTTTTTTTCTTGATTAAATAACATGCATAGTTTCTAGGTAGAGATATATGGTTATTATGTATGTGATCTATAATTGAATAACTTAATAAGTAGTGTGTAATTTAATTGATATAAGAGTGTTATTAGGTTAAAACTGTATGGTGTGTAGTGTTATTGAGAGAGGAATACATGCTAAATTAAATTAAATTGATCGTGTAATTAATTAATAATTATATTGAGGAGATTTTAGTGATTCATATATCTAGAAAACTAGGAGATTAAGTATTCTTAGTTATTTTCTCCTATATATTCTTAGTTACCAAATCTGATTTAATTAATTATTGTTATTTATTTTTAGTTCTTTTAATTTTGATTTCTCAAAACCTAAAAACACAAAAAAAATTGTTTTTATTTTTTTATTTTAAAAATTAGTTTATAATAACATAATTTTTGTGAAAATAATTTTTTCTTATCATTATAGTATTTGTTACAATATGTATAATTGCATATTCTTTGTACATAATTCGTGTGTTGATTCTTGACGAATGAATTTAATTTTTACTTTAAATAGTTTATAAGAGATAGGAGTTCCTTAAGGTATCCTCTTATAAATCTTGAAATTGAATGTACTTTAAGATCATCAATAAGAAACAAAAAGTTGTCTCCCAAGTGAAAGAAATGGCTTATCTATTAGAAATAAATAATAATGAACTAAATTTAAACAAGATGATATAGACAAAACTATGAATGAATATGCATTAACTATGTTGGAAGGATTGAATCCAAATATTACAAGGCAAAACATTCAAGCCAATTAGTTTGAACCAAAGCTAGTGATGTTTCAAATGCCACAAATAGTTGGACAATTTAACAAATTACCAACAAAGGATCCTCATCTTCATCTCAAATTGTTTATTGAAGTTGGAGATTCATTCAAATTTAGTGGTATAACCGAAGATGTATTTAGGCTTAGATTATTTCTTTACTCTTTACGAGACTGTGCTCGAGCTTGGCTAAACTATTTACCATATAATTATATTACACTTGGAATGATTTGGCAAAGAAATTCTTGATGAAATATTTCCCACCAACAAAGAATGCCAAGCTTAGGAATGACATTACCTCCTACCAACAATATGAAGGAAAATCTTTATATAAAGCATGAAAAAGATTCAAAGAATTGCTAAGGAAGTGTTCTCACCATGGTATCCCTTATTAGATCAAAATAGAAACTTTCTACAATGGTCTCAATGCTAAAACAAGAACCATTGTTGATGCATCCGTTAATGGAACTCTGCTAGCCAAATCTTACAATCAAGCTTATGACTTAGTTGAGAAAATGGCTAGTAATGATTATTAATGACCAATGTACAGAATGACATCCATAAGAATAGTAGCCAGAATGCATAAGATAAATGATATCGTGGAACTCACAGCTCAAGTGTCATCTCTGGTAAATCTTTTAAAGGCTTAAAACTCACAAACAAGAATAAACCAGGTCCAAGATTCAGAGATGTCTTATGTATTTTATAAGAGAGTTCATTTGTTTGATAATTGTCCAAATAATTTTGATTCGGTATTTTATATGGGTAATGTGAACCATAACAATAATCCATATTCGAACACATATAACCCAAGATGAAGACAACATTCAAATTTCTTTTGGAGTAATAGCAACAATGAAGGTGGTAATAAATTCTATCGTCAATCATTTCTATCATCGAGTTTTCAATAACCATAATAATGACAAGCCTAAAAAAAGAAGGTAAAGAGAATTGCAATTCTATAGTCTTGAGGAGTGGTAAAACTCTAAAAGAGGAACATGAGACTTAAAAGGATGATGAGGGTCATGAGATTAAAAAGGATAAAGAGGAATTAGTGGATAAAGAGAGTAATAGAAATGAATAATTCAACTAAAAAAGAGCAACTTTTATAAACCTACTATTCTTTTCCCTCAAAGTCTACAAAATTAAAAGTCAAATTTGTAGTTTTAAATTTTTTGGGATGTTTTTAGGAAGTTACACATAAATATATCATTTGTAAATGCACTTGAATAAATGCAATCTTATGCCAAATTCATGAAGGATATACTATAAAAGAAAATAGGACTTGGAGATAATGAAATAATAACCATGGTGATCTAATATTTTAACCCAATTATGATTTTAATTTAATTATATTATTTAATCTAATTTTTATGTTATTAATTGTTTGGCCAACAATTGATCTATAGAGGGAATTTAATATATTTGAGAGAATTATTTAATTTTTTGCCTTGATTAAATAACATGTATAATTTATATGCAGATGTGTATGATTCTTATATATGTGATCCATAATTAATGAACTAAATTAGTAGTATGTAATTTAATTGAAATGAGAGATTGATTAAGTTAATTATTATATGGTGTATAATTTATTTAAGAAAAGAGTTGTTCGCCACACAAATTGTGTGTGCAATGGATACGCAAGTATACATATCGTAACAAGTAACATAATAATAAGTAAAGATCATTCCGACGAAGTTTATTTTATTAGAAATTAATTTTTTAAAACTAAAAATAATAAAAATCAATTTTTTTGGTGTTTTTATATTTTAAGGAAGCAAAATTAAAATAACTAAAAGTAAATAGCAATAATTAATTAAATCAAATTTTGTGACTAAAAAAATATATGAGAAAATATCTAAGAATACTTAATCTCCCAATTTTCTAAACATGTGAATCGCTAAAATTTCTCCAATATAATTATCAATTAATTACATGATCAATTGAATCTAATCTAGCATATATTCTTCCCTCAAGTAAACTACACATCATATAGTAATTCATTGAATCACACTCCCATACTAATTAAATTGCATACTACTCATTAAGTTCATCAATTATGGATCATATACATAAGAATCATACATCTATGCCTAGAAACTATGCACGTTATTTAATTAAGACAAACAATCAAATAATTCTCTAAAATCTATTTAATTTCTTCTATAAATAAATTCTTAGCCAAACAATTAATAGCATAAAAATTAGATTAAATAATATAATTAAATTATTATTATAATTGGAAAAAAAATATTAGATCATCACATGGTGAAAATTGGGTTCATAAGATCTCTAGATTAATAAATAAATTACACATAATTGTGTCCATAAAGCTCATATTTTTCAAAAATATCATATTTTTCAAAAAGAAAGACATAAAATTGATAAATAAAATAGTAGAAAAATAAATACAATCAATCTATTGAATTGTAGAATTAATTTCCTCTTAAATTTCCACCAAAATTATGTCTTCTCTTGAATATTTATGTATTCTCGTGAATCATGTGTTGCTGACTCAGCGAGCGTTGACTCCGATTGGTCTCCCCTGCCATGCGTCGTTCCCTGATTCACCTAATGAATTTTTGATGCCACATGTCACGCTGTGATTAGTTGAAACTTTCAATTTTTCTTATTTTGATCATAACCCTTGATTTGAAGCTCATCGAACGGTTCATAAATATTCAAGAGAAGACATAATTTTGGTAGAGATTCAAGAGAAGATTAGCATTACAATTCAAGATATTGATTGTATTTCCTTTTTTACTCTTTCTACTCTCTTTTTTATCAATTTTTATGTCTTTCTTTGTGAAAAATAATAGTTTTATGAACAAAATTATGTCTACTTAATTTATTAATTTAGGGATCTTATGAACCTAATTTTCACCATGTGATGATATAATATTTTATCCTAATTATAATTATAATTATAATTATAATTTAATTATTTTATTGAATTTTTATGTTATTAATTATTTGGCCAGTAATTTATCTATAGAGACAATTAAATAAATTTGAGAGAATTATTTAATTATTTATCTTGATTAAATAACATGTATAATTTCTAGACAGATATGTATGATTCTTAAGTGTGTGATCCATGATTGATAAACTTAATAAATAGTATGCAATTTAATTGACATGAGAGTGTGATTAAATTAAGTACTATATGATTTGTAGTTTACTTGATAGAGTAATATATGCTAAGTTAGATTAAATTGATCATATAATTAATTGATAATTATATTTAGGGTATTTTAGTTATTCATATTTTAGAAAATTAGGGGATTAAGTATTCTTAGATATTTTCTCATATATCTTCTTAGTTACCAAATCTAATTTAATTAATTATTGATAATTATTTTTAGTTATTTTAATTTTGTTTCCTTAAAATATAAAAACACAAAAAAAATTGATTTTTTTTTAAAAAAAAATAGTTTATAATAAAATAATCTCTGTGAGAACGATATTTTCTTCTCATTATATTAATTGTTATGATATGTAGACTTGCGTATTTATTGCACAACAATTTATGTGATAGTAAAGTTTTTGGTGCCGTTACCGAGAACTATAAATATTAGAAATTAATTTTTTATATTTTATTTTATTTTAATTTTAATTTACTTATTTTTTTTACTAACTTAGTTATTTATTTACTTTAGTTAATTTTTTATTTATTTAGTTTTTAATTAGAGATCTCATTTAGTACTTGTAGAAATATAGTTGAGTTTATTATATGAGCAGAGTTCATGAGAAAGAAATCTTGCCTTTAGCTCTCAAAATTTAGTATACTTTAAGGTCAATAAGGAAACAACATATTGTCATCCAAGTGGAAAAAATGGCTAATCTATTAGAAATAAAAAATAATGAGCTAAATTTAAACAATTATATACTTTTGATGGATGATATGAATTGAGCTACGAATGAATATGCAATACCTATGTTGGAAGGACTGAATCTAAGTATTATAAGGTCAAACATTCAAGTTAATTAGTTTGAAATAAAGTCATTGATGTTTCAAATGCTACAAACCGTTGGATAATTCACCAGATTACCAACAAAGGATCTTCATTTACATCTCAGATTGTTTATAGAAGTTAGAGATTCATTCAAATTTAGTGGTGTGATTGAGGAGGCATTTAGGCTTAGATTATTATTTTATTCTTTATGAGACTGTGATCAAGCTTAGCTTAACTCTTTGCCACCCGATTCTATTACAACTTGGAATGGTTTGATAGAGAAATTCTTGATGAAATACTTCCCACCAACAAAGGATGCCAAAATTAGTAATGACATTACCTCTTACCAAAAATATAAAGGAGAATTTTTATATGAGGCATGGGAAAGATTCAAGAAATTTCTAAGGAAGTTTCATCATCATTGTATTCCTTCTTAGATTCAAATGGAGAATTTGTGCAATGGTCTCAATTCTCAAACAAGAACTATTATTGATGCATCTTTTAGTGAAACTCTGCTAGCCAAATCTTACAATCAAGCTTATGATTTACTTGAGAAAATAGTTTGCTATAATTATTAATGACCAATGGACATAATGAAAGCCACAAAAGAGTAGTCGGAGTGCATAAGGTTAATGAAATCATAGCGCTTACAGAAGTGTCATCTTTAGTTAATCTTTTAAAGGATCAAAACTCACCAGTGAGTATAAACCAGGTCTAAGATTTAGGGGTGTTGTGTGTGTTTTGTGGTGAAACTCATTTGTTTGATAATTGTCCAAATAATTCCCAATCAGTATTCTATGTGGGTAATGCAAAATCGAAACAATAATCAATACTCGAACACATTTAACCCAGGATGGAGACAACATCTAAATTTCTCTTAAAGTAATAACAACAATCAAGGTGGTAATCAATTCAATTATCAATCATTTCCACCACTTGGTTTTCAACACCCACAGTAATCGCAAGCCCAAGAGAAGAATTCACCTACTGAGGAAAAACGGGGATGATGAAAGACTTCATCCAATTAGTAAATACAAAAGTGTCAACTTAAGAGGCTTAAATTCGAAATTCAGAGAACCAAATGGGGAAACTTGCCCAGGCCATAAGTCAAAGGCCTTAAGGTAACCTTCAAAGTAACACAATTGTTAACCCAAGATGAGAAAGTAAAGACCATTGAAATGTTATAGACTTGAGGAGTGGTAAAACTTGGGAAGAGGAACATGGGACCCAAAAAGATAAGGAGGAATATGAAACTAACAAGAATGAGGATGAACTAGTGGATAAAGATAACACTAAAATGGAAACAATTCAACTAAATAAAAATAACCTCTACAAACTCATTATAACCTTAATTAGAGGTTGTAGTGTCATCCTTACTAGAAAACTACCCCAAAAATTGAAAGATCTGGGTAGTTTTGACACCCTTTTCACTATTAAGAACATCCACTTTAAGAAAGCATTGTCTGACTTGGGTTCCAACATTAACCTCATTCCATTATTGGCCTTCAAGAGATTAGGGTTTGGTAATTAAAGCTAAACCCACTTCAGTAACATTATGGCAGATAGATCAATTAAGAGACCTATGGGTGTGGTAGAATATGTACTAGTAAAAGTAGACAAGTTCATTTTTTTGACGAATTTCATTATACTAGACATGGAAGAAGACCCTGACATTCCTATCATACTTGGTTGTCCATTCTTAGAAACCTAAAAGGCACTCATTGATGTACAAAAATGTGTGCTTACAATGATAGTGCAAGGTGACAAGTAACATTTAAAGTTTTTAAAGCATCTAAACCTCCTGATATTGATAATGTTGATGAATGCTTAAAGATAAATATTACCGATTGTGATGATAACTTAAAAGAATCTGTTGAGTCGCCCACACTTAAGACTTTAACACATGTTGTTATGGACAATGAAGTAAACTCACCAAGAAAAAACAAAATTTGTTTTAATTTTGAATGTATGAAATCTATGATTGATATTGTTGATTGTGTAAACTATTTGGAGGTTGCACATCCCATGTGTATACCTAATATAGTTGTGGAGAATTTTGAGAAAAGATTTAAGCTCAAACCATGAATTGAAGCACCACAAAGACTAGACCCTATTCTTTTTCCCTACCATTCCCAATCAAGTAGACAAGTATAAAAGTTCAATAAAGAGGTGAAAACGATGATGGAAATACATAAATTGGATAAATTATGGTGGAATGCTTATTAGAATGCCAAAAGGTAAAAAAAGAAAACAAAAATATGGCATGATATGAGAATTGAGCAACATATTTTTAAATTGAAACATAAAGTATTATTGAATAAATCAAGATTCAAACTATTTTTGGGCAACATAAAAAGTAAATAGACACAAAGGGATGTACCTTAGGATTTAATATGACTGTCCAGTCAAGAAAATTAAATGTGACGTTGCTTGGGAAACAACCTAATGTTATTTTACTTATATTTTTATTGTTTTTATTTTGTAGGTGAATAAATGTGGATAGTAATGGTGCAACAAGATTGAGCATTTCAATTACAGATGTGTGTGTCAAGACTAATGGAGTTTTCTTTCCTTTTACTTTTTTCATATTTATAAGTGCACATCGGGGACAATATGTAATTTAAGTTTGGGGGAGAGAACATCATTTTCTACTTTAGTGTTTAGTACATATTTTCACTTGTAATGAAAAAATTTATTTTTACTTTTTATTTTTAGGATGATTTTAAGTATGATTTGGGTAGAAATTGATAAATGTATGGAAACTAAATGCATGTATGCTTGATATGAAACATATGAACTCAATGATTAAAAATTGGTTGTCATGACTAGGATAAGAAATGTAACATGCTCATTAAGATACTTACATTAATCATGTGATATGATTGCTAGTTTTAATTGGATTTATTCAAATTTTTATGCACATGTTCATGATTGATTTTGGTGTGCTTAATGAGAGAAAATTTGTAGTGAGTTATGCGAGTTGATGAGATCATCTAGGTTTTAGAATTATTTAATCATCCCTTGAGGTGAAATCCTAAATAGTATTTAGCAAAAGAGATGATTTAGGCCTTATTTGGATCAATTGAGTCTTTCAAGCTAACCATTGTTAACATCCATAGTCACACATTTGAGCCTAACAAAGAACATTTCATATTTTTAAGCCACATTTTATGCATAACCAATAAGCATTCTCTTTACTCTTGCATCTTTATCTTGTATGAAAAGAAAAAAAATTCAATCATGTGGTATGCTATAGAGTAAGGTGAAATTTAATGCACCTTATTAAAAAAAGAAAGAGAAAGAAAGAAAAAGCAAAACTCACAACACAATTATTCCTCTAAAGAAAAAGAAAATAAAATTGAAAATAATTTTAGGGGTGTTGTAAAGTTATAAAAAAAATATGAAACAAAAGAATATGAAAAGAATGAAAAGAGAGGGCACTAAAAGATCAATTTAAAGCTTAATTGTAGTAAAAAAGTGCATTATAAATAAAAAGAAAGATAAGGTGTGAAAAGAGCCTAAATGTATTCATTTTTTGACCATCAATTACAAGCATGTAAAGTCTTTATTGATCTTTAGCTAAGTACATAATTATATTAGTGGAGAGGGATGTGAAAACTAGATTGATTATCATGCTCATATAAGTTGATTTCATGAATGCATTGGATGATATCATGTCCCCCCCCCCCCCCCCCCCCCCACACACACACACACACAAACAAATCAATTTTTCAAAAACCTTGCATATCCTTGTATTGATGGAATATTGATGAATAAATGTATGAACGTTCTTATCATATATTTGTATGACTTTTGAAAGGGATAGTTTTCGCTAAATATGTATGTACTAATAGATATATATATTTATGAATATACTGTCTATGTCATTTAATTTAGTTAGACTTGGCTTTACTTAAAGACAAGTAAAGAGTTAAGTTTTGGAGTGTGATGACTCTATAAAAGTAAAGTCATCAGTGCACTTTTTACTTAATATTTACTTATTTTATTCAATAAGTAGTATTTTTTGGGTTATAAATACTAAAATATAAACTTTATAGTGAAAATGGATGAAAATATATTTTTTGAATTTTTTTGAGATTTTTATGAATTTTTAAAGCATGATTAATCAGAAGCTGCCACTTGAACACCATGCAAGTAGGGAGCTAATCGGGTAAGCTACATCGAAACCATGGAAGTATAGAGAGAGACTCACCTAACATTGTGTGTTCCCAATGATGTAGCACTATGCCACGCATCATCACAGTTTTCATTTTGAGTTAGTCGCACAATCAATGCCCTTGCTACAAATCATAAATCTATTTATCCATTCCTTCCACCATCGTACTATGCCATTTGTAAATGCGAATCATGTTGCACGACATGGCACTAAGTCAGCATGCATTGACCAGACCAATCTTCTCATGCCACACATTTTATTCTAATTCGCCAAGTAAATCCTATGTGCCACTTATCGTGCACTTATTGGCTAGTACTGTTATTTTTTCCCAATGCCACATATTACGCTGCTCAACCCTTGATCTAAAGTGATCTGACCGTCCATATTTCATCTGAGAATGCTATATTTCATCTACACCCTCAAGGATAGGGAAAAGGCTTGGTTGATGTCACTCCCCCAAGTTACCTGATGACCTGGGAAGATGTTTATAATAAATTCATAAGAAAATTCAATTCCTATAAAAAAATATCAAAATTGAGAAAAAAAATTCTTACTATTTCTCAAATGGAGGGAGAATTTTTCCACAAAACTTTAGATAGGTTCAAAAATTTTCTCACTTAGTACCCCCATCATAACTACCATTTATAACTCATTTTTTCTACAATGGATATACACAACAATATCAGTTCATTATTAACAATTCTATAGGAAGAGTAATGGAAAAAATGACTACCCTAGAGACTTATAATCTCTTTGAGATTTTGGGTACTAATTCTCAATAGAAAAGCACTTGAGTGAGAAAGGTTGAAGTTAATGAAATAGACTCCAGTACGGAAATACAGATGCAACTTACACAATTGACCAAGCAAGTTACACTTCTCATTACATATGCCCCTACCAATAAAGAACAATGTGGAATGTATAGTACACTAGGTAGTGGTGCTGATACTTATCCCTACCAAAGGAAAGTAGTTGTTGAACTTGAACAACTTAATGCATTGGAATGGTACCAACTAAGACCCAGGCATGATCCCAATACAAATACCTATAACCTAGGGTAGAGAAATCATTCCAATTTCTCCTGAAGGTAAGATAATCATCCATTCACCTAGATTCAAATCAACAAGGCCAATAGAACCACAAATAATTGCATTGAAATCCTTCTAGTAAACTAACTTTAGAGGAAAACTTAAATGCATTCATTCAAGTGAGAATGGATAACCAGTCCAAAACAAATCAAAGGTTGAATTTTGTGGAGGCTTTTATCAAAAAGATGAAATATGAGTTGAGCAGTTGACTGAGCACTTGTAGAAGTAAGGCAAAGAATAGTTGCCAGATCATAATAGCAAATGATAAAATATTAAAAATTGAGATAAATTCAAAATTGATATTTAGAAATCTAATAGTGGATACTACCTTGTGAAAATATTTTTGAGCCTTTATCTTTTCATTCTAAGTGATAATATTTTTTTACTCTTTCAAATACTCTTATTATCAATTCAAATTGTTAGATGATCTCTATATATTTTGCATTAACTGCTAGAATTTTTGCATATGATAAAGTGTCAGATATTTATTTTTATTGCTTAAATTGAATAAATTAAGTAGAAATCAAAATTATATGTCTTTCTTCATTCATACATGACTTCCAAAAAGAGATATGCATAGGTTTACCTAATCTAATACAAAAGATAGCCAAAATTAGTCACTTACCAAATAATATAAAATATGTACAAACTGTACACATGTTCTCTCTCTAAAAAAAGATATCTCTAAAAAAAAAGAGACAAAGAAAAATAACTAAATACTATGACCCTAAAAGTAATCAAAGTGTGAGAGATGGCTAAAACAAAAGAAAGATAGGAAGTAAATCCCTAGAAGTCATTGCATTTTCTTCATCTCTAAAAGGCATATAACTTGAAATTTTTATTTGGTGATTTTGTAGTTGATTTTTTTATAAATCATTTCATTTGATTCCTTTTATGAGGTTGATGTTATGCACTACTTTGAGTCTTTTATTCTTTAAACATATGTGAACTCATTAGTTCATTTCTTTACATAACTTATATTTTTATATACCTTTGAATGAATACTTGAACCCATATGATCAATGTGATATTAAAAGTGTGGCTTGTGAGGTTTAGAGTTGAAGCAAATTTGGATTCCAAACATTAAGAATGGACAAATTAATAGTGATGCACTTTTGACATGTGATATGAATGTTATTTTAAACTAATTGTTATAATAAATTATGAATATTCAGGGTGTTAAAATAACATATGCATTGAATTTTAATTGTGAACTTAAAGAGATTAAAAACATGATAAGTTTTGCTATTTTATTTTGTTATCTTTTATTTTAAATTTTTACTTTGTTAAATTTTTACTTTGTTGTTTGTTTGTGTGTTATTTTTTATTTTTGTTATTTATTTTTTCCTTTAAATTTGATATTTGTGGGTATTATCGTTGAAAGTCTCCATGAAACTTAAAATCGTCCACTAGCATAAACTAGGGGTTTAAAGGCTTGTTGCATATGCTAAATGCAATCGTGTATATTTACATAAATGATTTAGGATAATTTAGTTTATTTAGTTTTAGTTTTTAGTTTTTAGTTTTTAGTTTTCCTTACCAGAGACTAGTAAAAAGCTGGTTGGGGGTTATCCTTTGATAAATGAATAACATGTCTACCTATTATTTGTGTGAACCTATATATCCTTTATCTTTTATTATTTTAGGTTATTAGTTTAGATATTTCATAACTAAAACTCTCTGGCAGAATGTTGAGGTTAATTTTCATTTTAAGAATTTATTAAATTATTCAAAAACCACATAGTTTATCATTTTTAATAAGTGATTCATGCATTTGCATGCTATTTTAAAATACAAAACTCAAACATATGTTAGTGAAATTTTCCCTATCAATAATGACACGACATACCTTCTTGCTCACATGGTGCCTTGTATGAAAGTTGTTTGCTCTTTATCGTTTCACGTCATATGGGACATACAATACGTTATAAACGTATGATCATTATACTTCAATCTGGTTATTCTATTTCGCCTGCAAGAAAAAAAAAAGAACCTAAATCAAAATATTTAATAGCATGGTGATCCATTTATATAGAACATTTCCCCAAGAATACGCAAATTAGTCGTAGACAGTTAAATGAAAAAAAATCCATGAAATAATTTGATCTATGGATAACATCATTGTGGTAAAAGTCGTAATGCTATAGGAATCATTATCGTAGGGCATAGTAATGGAGGTTATAAGTGTCTATACTGTAAAATCAATTTTTGACAAAATGAAAAAGACATATATGATAGAATCATAACTAGAGAATACAACCGTAATTGAAATGCATACATTTTTCAATCACAAATCAAATTCTAATAGATTTTGTTGCAATAAATCAATTCTAGTTCCATTAGAATAATAATAAGTAATATTATAAGATTAATTCATAGAATTATTTCTACTTTGATTTAGAATTTATATAGAAATTGTTGTATAATATATCATGTTTTAGCATATTGTGTGATATTATTATCATAGGTGCTATATTTCTCATCATCAGTTCTCATCTCCTCATTTGCTTGTGCTATCACTGTTTTCTTGTTTGGACATTGAGATGTTACATGACCCCTAACAAGATAACAAAAATACTTAATATCACGATTACGAGTTGGATTTTCAATTTTACCCTTATTCTTGCTTATCTTTGTCTCTTTGACTTTGGATGGTTTGGATCTAGACTTGAAACTCATCCCTTCATATTTTTTCCAATTTGATTTCCAAGTTGTAATAGAATTTGGTTTCTATGTAGAAGGACTTGTCCTTTGTAGTAGTAACTGATTACTCCTTTTTGAGTTGTATCTCCAATTTAATTTCCATATGGACCATGTCTTCCAACTTTATATAATGATCAAGTTCCACAATATTGGAAATATCTTGGTTAAACCCACTCAAAAAATGAGTCATTATGGCTTCCCTATTCTCCTATACATTAACCTTTATTGTTGCCATATATTTTCTTATAGTATTCATCTATTGTCTTAAATCCTTGATTAAGCTTTTTTAATTTATGGTACAATTTCCTATTGTAATAGCTAGGAATAAACCATTTTCTCGTGATAGCCTTCGTATCTTTCCAATTGCCAATTGGCCTTTCATGATTATTTATCTTACCAATGACTAATTGATCCTACCAATTTAATGCATAATCAAAAAATTCAATAACAAGTTTTATTTTTTTTCTTTAGCATAATTGCGGCACTCAAAGATATACTCCACCTTTTTCTCCCACTCCTAGTCTAATTCAAGGCCATTCTTCCCTTGGAAAGGTGCCATCTTCATTTTGATGCTACCCAAATTTTGATCAACTCCATCATATGACTTAAGTGGTGGTTTCTATATACTCCCTTAAAATTTATAACTCCTCTATTTTCATACCTCTCTCATACATATACAATTTCTTCCTCTTCTTCTTCTTCTTCAAAGTCTCTATTTTTCTCCCAATTATGAGCTTCAGGATCTTCCTCTACTTGACATTGTCTATCTAGATCTCTTTTATTTGGAGCTTCTTGTTGTGAAGTGGCTGATGAGTGCTCAAAAAGTACTAAAATTACCATGATTTTATGTATATTAATTGATTAAAAATATATATATTTATATGATTTATCATATATATATATAAATCTATCTTTTCAGAATCATGTATATTTTTATTGTTTTTCTAGTATTTTTGCTTCAAAAAGTAACTTAAAGACTCAAAGAAAAATACCAGAGGAAATACATCGCAAATATATTCACAAATTAAATAAGGAAATGTCAACAAAAATGGAAAAATTGGACAAAATGGGTCAAAAAAGAGGTTCTCGCGCACGCAGCCGCAAAACCACGCTGGACAACGCGCGTAATGCACCCAGCTGCACCGAGAAACACGCGCACTGCGCCAACACAATGCTCAGTCCGCGCGCGCCTGCTCTCCATTCCGCGCATGCACCCATCAGCGCCAAGCCAGTGCGCGCCAATGTCCATCTGCGCCCAGTCCGCGTGCACCACTGCGCCCACCTGCCCCAATCTACGCACACCGCCGTGCCATGTCAGTATGACGTCATCAATGATGTCATCATTCACTACTCTGCATTTCCACCATTTTTAAACATTTTTTCACCCACTTTTTTCTTCCTCTCTTCACTTCAAATCACACCTCAAAACACATATTCTCTTCTCTTTCTTTCTCTCCATTTCTTAGTTTTTAGCTTTTCTTAGTTTTAGAGTCCTTCTCTTTTTGAGAAGAGCTAATTATGTTTTTGTAATTTATTTGATTTTTTATTCAATAAATGAAAGTGCAAATTCCGTTCGGAGGTTTTCCAGCAATAGAGTTAGCATCAAAGTACTGTAAGGATTTTATTTTCTTTGTAGTTATTTTTTATGCTTTATTCTTACATGTTATATTTAATTTGTTTGTGATTAAATTTAACTTTACTAGTTGTTTGTAAACATGATATAATAACGTTGTTATGCTTGCGAAATATTAAATAGGTAAAAATCTCTAAAATGAATTGATTTTATTTTTATTCAAGATTTTATATTAAGAATGTTAGAGAGAAATATATTATTTTTCATTACAAACTTAAATATGAAAATTAGATTTTAAGGTTTAGTTATCCGGTCTGATTTAGAGTAGTGTTCTTTTATTTGTTGATACAATCACCCGGTAGTTAGAGTGAAGCTCTATTTCAAAAGTTTTTATAAGAATTATTATTTGAAAATGTATTGACAACATGTTTTCAGTAGTGGTTTTAAAACTTGAAAGTTAGTACTCGGATAATTAAAATTCTTAGGTTTAATTTGGACACCTTGAATAAATTTTAAACCGTCTAATCCCACCAAATGTGGCATTTAAATGGTTCATTTTCAATCTCTTAAAAAAAGGAATTAATTTAATTAACCAAATTAGTTATCAAACACACCCATATGTGTTAATTGAATTGTTTAGTTAACAAAGAATATCTAACCCCACCAAAGGTGGTATTCATATAAAAAGAGAGAATCAATAAATATCAATTTATATCTTTAATAACCTAAATAATATAAGCAAACATAATTAACTTAGTTATTATATCCATAAATACTCCACTATTATAAAAGATAAAATTTGCATAAATGTTTATTGAATCTATATCTATGTTTATTTTTATGTTATTAGATTAAAAACACAAAACCCCAAAATATCATGACATGATGTTTAGGATTTAATTTTGTTTTTAAAAGTTTGAATAATAAATTAAAAACCAAATACATTCCTTCCTTAGATCGACCTTGTGAGTATACTTGTCATTTTCTATGAAATGATTCGTGCACTTGTGAGAGTTTTATAAATATAAAACCAAAGTATTAATAGGATCGGTGATGCCGATTTTGCCCATCAATGGCTATTATGGCTTCTTACCTCTCTATCCTGTCATTCATGTTTACCATTATTGCAACTATTCTTTTGATTAACTATTGTCAAGCTCACATTATGAGTATTGTATCCTATCTTTCTTCTGGGCTACTCAATTGGTCCATGTTTGATGTTGTGTGTTAACTAGCATGAGTAAGATATTAGTAATAAGAATTAAATACTTTCATCTTCATCTCTCATGTTTGGCACTCAGATTGATTACTCAAGCATCCTTAGCTCATATACAAACCAAATTGTTCAGGTATTCTAAATAATGTAGAATTCACTATTATCAATAGTAGTTCACAATATCCAAATAAGTCAAAACACGATGAGGCAAGTTCGAAATGTTTAGAATCCTAAAGCTAGAATGGACAAGAATTAATTTAATATCTTTCTAAAACAAGAGTGGACACAAATAATACAAGTGTAGTAATTTCTTTAGGAAAATTTAGGACACAAATGATGAATATAATAATAAAGTATAATTCTTGAAATAAAATTCTAAAAGTATTTTGATTATATCAAAATTTCTCTTTCTCTTTTTTTTAATTCAAATCTTTTTGTCTTTTTTTTTAATATTTTAGGTCTTCTTTCTTTTCTTTTCCTTTTTTTAATAAGTAAAAGATATGTTCAATAATTAAGAAAATAAATCTAAAACTGACAGAAAATTACAATATGAAAGCTCATAGAATTGTCAGGAAATTAATTCAAGAACACAAAGATAAAAGAATAAAAATAAGTGGATAGAAATATGAAATTAGAACTTAAGACTATGATACCAAATGATGTGAACTTGTGAGCATGATCCTTGAAACCCCTAAACACAAATTGGATTGAAAACTCCAAGAAACATAGTTAAAGACCTAACTACAAATTGAAATAAATCCTAAAAAAATAGTAATCAGATTATAACATTCACCTTGATTCAATAGATATTAATCACTAAAGATGCAAAGATAAAAGGTCACCATAAGGTTTACAAATCCCTTGACAAATTAGTTTTTTAAGGAATAATGAGGCTTAAAACTCTCAACTTTGATATAATATAAAATGTGCATTAAATTATATGATATGTATCTAGCAACTAACGGTAAAATGTATTTATAAGCTCTAAAAAAACCTAAAAAGAGAAAAGAAATAACAAATGTGGAATAGGTAAATGCAAAAAAATGCAAATTTAATTACAAGGGTAGTAATGTGCATTAGTCCATACCGCGATATTGCAAGAAAAACTAGTGAATTAATTGAATTTAGAAAAGGTTTGGCCACATAACTTCTTTTCTTGTGCTAGTATGTGCTTGGTTCTACTTGAATTTAGTCCAAACTTGTGGGTAACATGCCACAACTCATATTGAGCCACACCACAACGTACCTTCAAATTCCAAAATTGCTCTTATTTCATTGACTCGTTCATTCCATGGCTTGTTCCCCATTTGTGGTACTCTTTGATCATTATTTAGCTCTTCAATAAGTCCATTCAATGCTTATTTGAGCTATTTTATCTTTGATCTTATGATAAGTCTATTCAAAATTTGTAACAATCTGACATTCTCATAAGGCATATTTGGGTATTTTTATTTATTTTGTTATTTTTAGCCTTACTAAATCCATAAGTAGTAATCTTATAGTTCATATATTAAATTAGAGCATGTATTCAAGATACAATATATATAGCAACCTAATCAAATAAGTCACACCATTGGAATTTATAGTCAAAACGAAAAATAAAGAGAACTTTAAGCTTCTTTCCCAATAGTGCTTTGGCCTTTTAGGTTTACCTTCAAAACCCTCAGGGTTGGCTTGATTTTTCATCAATTGTTTTTATGATTTCATCTACTATTTTTGCTCCCTCTCTTTCCAATGAAGTGTGATTATGAAGTTTTTGTTTGTTTTCAGAAACTCGATTCTAGGTTTTTGAGTTAGGGTTAGCTTCGTAAGTTTTGTATTATCATCATAATGGAATATTTGAGCCATCGAGTTTATACGTTGAAATTAAAAATAGATTTCAGGGATCTAATTGAGAAGGAAAAGAGAAAACCAAAGGTTGCACTTTCAATGAAGCTACTTACTTAACAACAATTCAATATGGAAGCGTTCATTCGAGTCCATCTCAAGAACTATACCAAAAATAGGGTTTTAATTTCAAGATGTTAGATCAATGCACCTTCATCTTCTATTTTGAAGTCAGAGAGATGAAGTCAATGCTTAGTAATGCTTCATGAAGCTTTGATAAAAGGTTGTTAGGATCTCTACCCATCTATTATATTCTGTATTAAATTTTGCATTATTTTATCCTAAAAATTACACCAAATATTTGCTATTTTCAACACACAATATGAAATATTATATTAAAAGATATATTCTCTTATAAAATAATATATTTCTTTTATTCTTCTTTTACAAATTATTATATTCAACCAATTAAAAAATTATATATTATCATTAGTTAATTAATAATAATTAATTTAAAAATTATAATATTAAAAAAATTAAAAATTCACTAAATAATTTTTTTTATATTTAATTAAAAATACAATTAAAAATACATGTAGATAGATAATAACTAGATAAATTATTATATTTATCTCATAAATATTCAATTAATCTATTTTAAAGTGTAACGTGAGCTTCTGTATCCTTAATTTATTTGTCAAGAAGGGAATTTTTGAGATCAATTATTTTTCTCTACCATCATCTTAACTTCTAAAATTGATACTTTCATTCGTTCTTCAATTACTATATTAACATCACGTTCATCTTCAATCATCGCGTTGTGCATAATAATGTATGCATATATTAGTAATTTTTTTTAGTCATTTTATATCATGTAATTAATTTTAATTTATTATATATAATAAAAGATTCAACAATATTTCTAGAATATTATTAAATTGTTGTTTTAGTTTATATTAAATTTTTAGTCATATGTTGGATTGTTTTTTTTTTGTTATTTTGTATCAAATAATTAATTTTAATTTATTATATATAATAAAAAAATTAAAAATGTTTTTAGAAATTAAAAAAATGAAACAACATGAACATTGATAGTGTGATGAACAATGCCACACCAAATTTAGCATAGCACTGTTCATCGCACCAAATTTGGTGTAGGATTGAAACAACTATGTACCAAATTTTGCACCAAATTTAGAGATTTAGTGTAGGGTTGGAGTTGGTCTTAGTGGTGTGAGAACTATTACCAAGTATGCCTCCATCCAACCTTGTGTTTGATTCAACTTCAATTTGGATACAAGTGCATGATCTACCTATAGACTGGAAACTATAGCTCGGGCCATTGTTTTGTTTGTTGAATCTATTTTAGAGATAGAAAAATTTCCCCATCTAGTGGCGTGATGCATTCTGTTATGGTGCATGTGAGATTTGATCTCTCTCGTGCCTTAGTACCTCAAAGTACCGTAAATATATGGGTAGAGTTCTAGTATAAACATATACCTTATTTTTGTCATTAGTATGGTTAACTCATTCATCAATCTCGGTTATGTGATAAGGCAAATGACATTTGCAATGATTTTAGGGGTAAGTATGTGATATATGGGGAATGACTTAGATCCAGTCTGAATTTAAAGGTTCCTCAGCATGCGAAGGTAAGAGGATTGAAGAAGAGTTGAGGTTTTACTTTTGGTGATAGCAACTAGTGGAGAAGAAAAGAGATGGTCCTCGAGTTTATGATAGAGGTGAAGAGAATGCAAGTGTAGGTGATGGAAGAGGTAACGGCAACAAAGAATTTGACATCATTCAAGGTGCAAAGGTTGGAATACTAATGTTTGAATTTAAAGGTTCCTAAGGTTTTTTTATGGTGTTTAGGTCTTCACTAAGTTGTATTACACTGGTGATCTATTTTATTTTATTTTTAACATTTCTCTATTATATGTCTAGTTTGAATTTACTAGTAAGTTGGCTAGTTTTTGTCACGTGGTATGTATTACATAGATTATTGAGAACTTTGGGTGTTTTGAAATTGTGATTGTTTTTAGGTTTTTAGTTCTTGTTGGATGTCTCTCTACTTGTGCTCTTTTTAATTAATTTGCTGAAATCCACAAACAGATTCATCAAACTTGAAAGAGTAAAACCAAATAATCTCTAGTTTCAAGTCACATTTCAAATCACACAAAATACTATTTGATTTAAAAGAACAAAATCATCTACTTTTTTATTTGCCTCAACAAGGTCATAGGCTCATTATTTTCTTGAGCACATGAACCAAGAATTTATGAGTATTATATTCTTGTGTTCAATTTGATAAAATACTTTCTTAACTTCAAATAACTTACACAAATCAACAATAGTTGTCTCCAAACAAAGCCTCTTTTGATCAAACAATGCATGAGAAAGTGAACTTATTTGGCTTACCACCTCAAAATACCATATGCTATAAACAGATAAATACTATTTGGCATTAGAAGTGTCTAAGAAACTACATTTCTTTTGGGCATTATACCACATTTACTGTTTATGGTATCATTTTTAGTATTCCCGTATACGTGAGCTAGCTAGCAATCTCTAATCAAGCAACATGTGTTTTTAGCAATTTCTTAGTAGCTTAGCCAATTCCTATATCTTATTCGTTGTCTAACACAATTATCATAGTTTTATTAGGAATAAAATATTTCAAAAACTTAAATTATTTGGAAAAGTTTTATAAATTCCATCAATAACCACTTCCATTACCTATGTTATATCAATTATTTTTTAACCCCATTAGTTGTAAATTTCATATAGGTATTTAGATGTTGAACATGCTCATTGTTTTTAATTTTTTGTAAATTAATATTAAATTAAAGTGTCCAATTACGTAAAAAAAAAAAAAAGATCACGTTGCTTCATACGAATACTTCTTTAATGAAGAGTCATTGGACCTTAGCTATTAGAGAATTGGACAACTTATTCATGCCCATATTGTAAAACTGCACCATCATTGCCCACTTTAGAAGATTAATGAGCAAATTAACTTCTTCTTCATTGGACGTGACAGATGTGAGAGGTGAGAATTGAACATTAACCTTTGATCAAGTTCACTATAACCTTACTAACTGAATTATAAGATATACTTCCCAAATTATCAAGTATTTGTTGTATAACGTATGCATGTAATATATAATATATTCTAGTTATTATTCTTTATGAGCAAATGTTTAGGGGTTAGGATCCTTTATTGATTTTTTTCTATACTAATCTTTACCAACCAATGATTATTTTTTCTTTTTAATTTTATTTATAATAAAAAAATTATTTAATAATAAATAATGATGTGGATCATTAAATATATTTTTAAAGATTGAGATTTAAATATCAATAAAGATCAATAAAAGGATCCAAACCCATGCAAGATATTTTTGTCATTGACATCTTTGTTTCAAGTTACTTTAGACAAGCATAATACACCATTTGTGCAGTCGGTATTGTTAGCTTTTATAATGAATACTCTTTTTTCCTCTAAGACTGAACATATCTAAAAATTAAAAATTCTTCTTGACTTAGAATAATTGAAGCACAGTTAATTAAAATTCAATTAAACCGAATGTGATTATTCTAAAATTTTCTAACAAGCTATATTTAAAATTATGCTACCTAGGAAAGTAATTAGTAACTCAAAAATTGTGTACTTAGTTTTATTGTCTTCACACATTAATATAATTTTACCATCTATTTTTTCAAGAAGAATGAGTTACTAGTATGATTAAAAAAAATATAACAATACCAAGTTGGGAAGATGTAGGAAATTTTTTCTAGGAAAATATCATTATTATATATTATAAATATATTAAAATTATAATTAATATAATAATTTATTATTAAATATAATTATATAAATTTAAATATATTTATTAATAATATCACGGTAGTGTTACGTGGACTTTTTTCTTTAAGAAAACAGTGACAACACATGGTGATGATGAATAATGATGATGGAGTAATATGAAAAATAATATATGTAAGTCAATATAAAATTGAAATGACTCATATATACTTGACTTAAAAGAAAGAGGTAGTGAGGTTATAATTGATGTTTGATTTCTCCTCAGACAATTAAACACACAGGGCATATCTGAAAATATCAGTCTTTTTCGGTAAATAGTGTGGTTGAATTATTATATTTTAAATTTTGATGATAAATATGAATAATACATATATATATAACTCAGCCTTTACACTCGTCAACCATGTAAAGCCAGGTGGAAGCAATTATAGATGTATCGATAAAATAATAAATTGGATGTGACATTTTGTTGTTTGTTTATGAGAATTTTAGGGCTACTTTTTTTTTATAACATTTTGTGATGTTCTCATTTGTTGCTTGCTATTAACGTGCATTTCGGCATGTCCTTTTTATTTTATGTTTGTATTACATTTGTTCTATTTTCTTATCTCATTAAATTAGAAGTAAAAGTTATAATTATAATATATAAAATTATAAAAAAATCAAAAACCAATAACATTGTATTTATGTACTACAAGATTATAATTCGGTATTTTTGGTCTCCTTGTTAAATTATGCGTTATGCTGCCTACTACTTTTAAGGTCTTTACCCATCTTTTGGATAAATTACAATAAAATTAGATATTTCTATATTCTTTGCTAATGTAATTAGATATTTGTGTCTTTCTGCAATCAAAAAATATAAATAGGAAGGAGAATAAGATATTCGATAAACAACTACTAATGGGAAACAATTATAAATAATAATAATAATAATAACTACTAATCGGTGCATTGCATAAAAAATTATGTTTTAAGATGTCATCTTTTCGGGGAAAAAATACATCTTTACCCATATTAATTTATATACACCCACAATAATTTATATGCATCAAACAACACATTAAACATTATATTAAAAAAATAACACATTAATTTAATGCATTAATATTAAATTAAAAAAAAACTTCATGCTTGGTAGATTAATTATCAAAAATAGTTAATTATATCATACTACATAGATTCATGAAAAAAAAAAATTCCCGTGATGATTATTGTTACAAATAACAAATGATTTTTCATGTAAAACATATTCAGCTTTTTTTTCCCAAATCTGTTTTCTTACGTACAATAACTGATGGTGTTACAAAAGTAGGAAGATTTTCTCTGTTTTAAAAGGTAATTTTTGAACATATATCACATGGAGAAAGTGCAAATAAGTTCACTAATAAAAAAACTGGTGACAAAGTAATTTATATGCATGTAGTGAGTAGTAGTAAGCTAGAACTCAAAATAAAACACTGCATCGCATTATCTTAGAAATCAAGGATATAGAGGTTCCAAAAACCATAGAATAGACTCAAGTAAGATCATAAAACACTGCAATGCATTATCAAAACATGAAACTAGTTACTACCCTAATTTCAACAACAATAATATTAAAAACCAAGTCTATTTATTTAACACAGTTGTATTAGTTAATTATATAGATTTAAAAAATATATATATCTTACTATTTTAACTAAAAATTATCTATAATATTATTGATTATAAAATATAAACAAGTGCTCGTAATATTATTATTATTATTATTATCAATCACTCATAACGAGTCACACAGAACCTCCACTGACCTTTGTAAGTACTACCTTACCCTCTTGACCCAAAGGGACATTGTTTCTCATTTCAGGTGCAGCCACAGCTTGGTAAACTTGTTGGTGCTGTGGTTGTGGTTGTGGCTGCGTCACCGCTCCAGACGGTGGTACCATCATACCTCCCGCTGTAGTATAATACACTTGTCGTCCGGTGCTATCATATGCCACTTGTGCGTGATGTCTGCTATCCCCAGAACCCGTACCGACTCCACCATTTGGTCTAACCATTCCGACTCCGTCCGAGTAAGTAGTTGACGGAACTGTGGCTGGTTGTGGTGGAAAGTTTGGCGGCTGTTGTGGTGGTGGAACCATATTGTAAACCGGTTGTTCGCGGTAAATATCGGATGCCATTCGCTGCCCCGGGTAGTAAGCTTGACCGGTGGGGCCGGTTACTTGACGCACCATAGGCTGTTGATGATAAACTGGACCAGGGGCAGCTGGGATTACATAGAAAGGTTGGTCCACCATTCCTGGAGTAGCTGTAACCTGAGCCGGAACACCGCCGGTTGGTACCTGCTTTTCTGGCCAATAACCAACCGGAGCAGATACCGGTGGTGGCACCGAAACTTGAGGAAGCTTCTCATGAACCCTCGGAACATAGTAATCGCCACCGCCACTGCTGTAATTTTCGTCGCTCTTTCGACGATACAGGCCTGGTTCATGATCTCCTCCACCAATTTGCAACCTCTGAAACTCCTGAACTTGCCTCTGAATTTCCATCGGATCTGATCCTGTAACCCGATTCCCTACGGGTACACCGGGTCGGATTTGAAATTCTGGTGAAGGAACTAAGGATTCCGCGACAGTTGGCTGTGTAAGTGGAGGTTGTGGCGGCGCAACACCAGAAACACCAACGCCCTTCTCCAAGCCGAAGAGGAAATCAACGTTACTCTGAACGGGAGATTTAACTCTCGGATTGGGTTGAGGAGCACTCGAACCCGAATTCATAGCCTCAATTACAAAAGGATCGCGATCGGATCCGTAACTTCCAATAGTAGAATTCTGAATCTTAACAGGGAAGAGAAAAAGTCTCATACGGGCAGGTTTAGACGAGGCCCGATAAATACGATCGTACTCGTGCATCATATGTTCCAAATCATCGTCGTTTGATACAGAGATCAAAGCATCAAGATCTTCACCAGGAAGTTGGTACTTGAACGAAACATCGGTTTCACAAAGAGAAGAGAGTTTGGAAATCATGAAAGAGAACTTAATGTTGCGATCAACGGCGAGGATTTTAGTATCACCGCCGATGTAACAGAGTTGATTATCGTGAGGACGAGGGAGGATCTTACCGCCATAGCTACACATAAGCTTGACCTTGTAGTTTTGAGGGAGTTGTTGGTCGTCCCATGGCGTAGGGCTTTCGTATTCAATTTCTCTGGAACGTGGTGATGAGTTGCCAGATTCTGGGTAGGAGCTATATGAGAAGTTCTCCATTTTGGGTGTGGAGTAAAATTGACTGTTTTCTTTTCTCTTTTTTTTTAAGAACCTGCAAGAGAGAGAGGGTATTTAGAATTCGAGTTTATATTATAGTTTAGTCCATATGACCATGGTGAGAGTGGGAGAGAGAGAGAGAGAGAGTTTTGTTGTGTTTTATTTTAGCGCGGTTTGGTTTTTGGGATATTGTTACGTGTGAGAATTGAGATGGGATGCAAATTATTGTCAGATACAAAAAACTAGTTTGCCAATTACGATTAGAAATGTCGTCTTGGAGACAGGAGACTCTTATTTTAACAACCCTAAGTATTTCGTATTAATATTTTATATACGTGGATAATTGAAAATTGTTAAATATTTATAATTGATTAGTAAAATAATATATCTCCTTTTAAAAGTATATTTTTTTACCATCATATAAATAAAATATTTTGTTATAAATAAATAAGATATTAAAAAAGTATCCACAGGTAAAATCATACTTTTTTATACAAGTTTTTTTTACATAAAAAAAAATTCTTTATTACAATAGAATTAGATGTTTTGTCGATTATTCAAAAATTAAAATGGATTTATTTGATAAAAAAAATTACCGTACATTATATTTTTTATATTATAATTTAAGTAATTTTGTTTAAATTTTTCAATCAAATAAAAGTATATATTATTTTTATTTCGTTATTAAAATCTATATTTTTCCGATCTCATTTGTTTCTTTGACATAACTCACATCTTATCTTTATAATTTTTTTTATTCTATCTTTAGATTACTCACAAGAAAAAGTAATATTGTTAAAAAAATATATTATACCAATATTTATTTTTATAAACCATAAAGAAAAAATATCTATCTAAAAAGAAGTTAAAAAACTAAAAAATGAAGTCTAAATAATAAATGTATTAGTTCATGATGTCATATTAGAAAAACAATAATGTTTAAAGATAAATTAAAAAATATACAGTTAAAAATATATTAAAGCCAAGCCTAATAAGCGTAGTAAAATATCAAATAACATTAATGAAAGCTTTGAAACTTTTAACAAAATAAATGGATTTAGTTCAGGAAATAAACATGAAATACCTACAAGGTATAATACAAATACAAAAAGAATTATTAAAAGAAATAAAATAATACAATTATAATAAACTTTAATAAAGATATACATATATAGAATTCACAGAACTAAAAAAAGATATATATAATATACATAGAACAATGATATTGTAGGTCATAAACATGATCCTCTAAAATGACTAAAAATAAAGCCATTATCTCGGAGATTAGATGACTTGATTTCTAAAAATGAGAGAAGAAAAAAATGAAGAAAAATCTAACGAAAATTATATAATTTCAATTTAATGGAATATAGAAAAGAATTAGAGTGATAATTCATAAACCCCGAAAATAGGGAAACAATACAAGACACTTTATGAGGAAGAATAAGAAGCCTTAAAAGCTAGATAATTATTAAATGTTAAAAAAGAAAGAAATATAAACAAATAAGAGGAAATGATAAAATATGTTGTGATAAAAGAGATTTTAAAATACCAAAAAAATATAGATGTAACATAAAATCATACAACCAACAATACAAAAAATATAAAAAAATACAAGAGATTTAAAAAATATAAATTCTGAAAATAAGATTTTCAAAAATATAAAAGAAGATTTAATAGGAAAAGATATTTTAGAATAAAGAGATATAAACCTCTTTAAAACAAGAACTATTTCAAGGAAAAAAATACAGATGTTGGATCTGTAACGAAGAATGGCATTATGCCAACAAATGTCCAAATAAGTTTTAACATAGGAAAGAATTTAAAAATGAATTTCCACATAAAGAAAAAAATATTAGAAGAAACTTCTAAGATGGAATTAGAATCAATAGAGGAATTTGATATATATGATGCTTACAATATTTATCTATTAGAGGAAAACGAGGAGAAAATAACCAACTCAGAATATGAATGCTCATATTATGATTACTCTTTATTAGAAGATGAATGATTTGTATAGTATTAAAAATTCAAATAACACATACATAAAAATAAGACTTAAATTTAAAAGTTATGTCAATTATCGTTTACACACATATATAGATACAGGAACTAGTATGTGTGTAGAAAGTAAACATGTGTTTCCAGAAGAGTTGATTTATTAATAAGAAATAATTTTCTAAACTTATATCAAAATTTCATACAATATTTAAACAAAATAAGTCTAACAACATTAGATGGTGATACCATTTATGTATCAAAAATAAGAAAAACTTTGACTGTATCAAACTCAACGTTTATGTAACAACATAAAAAGCAAAAATGTGGTGAGATAGAGTAGCAAAAACTTTATTTAGAAAATATTTTATTAGATATAAAAGAGAAACAAAATTTTTTTCTTAATGAAATACAGGAAGATAAAACTCTAACAAGCATCAAAAAATTATTAAAAACAATAAACTTAGAAAATCCTTTGCATCCAAAAATAAATAAATCTAAGACGATTGTCAACATAAAATTAAGAGACCCTAACAAGGTTATAATAGTAAAATCAATGATTTATACTTCAAAATACAAGATTAAATTTGAAAAATAAATTCATGAACTTTTGGAATTGAATTCATAAAACCAAGTAATTCACCTCATTCTAATCCATCATTTCTAGTTGAAAAAGAAGCTGAAAAAATAAGAGGAAAAAAAGAATGGTAATAAACTTCAAAGCATTAAATAAAGAAACCATTGATGATTAATACTTTATTTCAAAGAAAGAAGAATTATTATAATTAATAAAAGAATTAAAAGAAATACTTCTCAATTTTTTATTACAAAAGTGGATTTTGGCAAATAATATTAGATGAAGAATCTCAGAAATTAATGACATTTAGTTTCCCTTAAGGATAATTATAATGGATTGTTATATTATTTGGATTAAAACAAGTTCCGAGTATCTTTCAAAGATATATGGATAACATATTCAAAAAATTACAAAATATTTATTGTGTCTATGTAGATGATATTTTGGTTTTTAGTAATGAATTAAATAAACACTATTTTGATATTATTAATATTTTACAAAAATACAGAAAAGAAGGTATTGTACTGTCAGAAAAAAAAGCAGTACTTGCTTAGCATAAAATTAAGTATTTAGAGTATGAAATTGAAGATGAAAAACATAATCTACAATCACATATACTAAATAACATTCAGGGTTTTTCTAGTGAATTAAAAGACAAAAACCAATTACAAAGATTGTTAATATGTTTGACATATGTAGAAACATATATCAAGAAACTTGTAGAAATGTGAAAACCTTTAAAAGCACAATTGAAAAAGACTAGATCTAGAAATGAACAGAACAAGATACTCTGTATATGAATAAAGTAAAAGAAAAGGTAAAAAAATTGTCAACTTTATACCATCCAAGGTCATATGATAAAAACTTGCCAACTTAATGGTTTAAAACAACTTTTAGAGTCCAAAAACTCAAAAGATGAATCTTCATTAAAAATTCAATCTAAAAAAGGTGAAACTTCTAAAGAAAGAATTCAAAATGAAAAGGAATAACCTAACATTTCAAAAGAGAGTAAAATATTTGAAACAAAAAAACTCAATTGGATAAATAAAGCATAAAAAGACTTATGTGATCTATAATAGCCATAAACCAAGAATCTATAACAACTGGACAGAAACCAGTAAATCTATTCTAGGGTTTAGTTGAGTAACTCATAAAACCTTTACTAATAGAATTGAAGTTGAAAACAGTTATACCAATTATAAAACACCAAGACTAATAACTCTAGAGGAGATAGTAAAAAATTATTCTATAGTACTACAATAACAACTAACAACATCAAGAAGGTTGACAACTCTAGAGAAAATAGCAAGACCTCCAGTACTATTTAGAGAAGAATCTCTCTCATAGACATCAAAGACAATAAATCATTTAGTACTATTTAGGGAAACATCCCACAAAAATTCATCAGTCATTTAAGATGAAAAGGACCAACATAGAAGCCTCAGTAAACCATAATGGTTAAGTCTCTACAATTTGGCCAAAAAATCTACCCAAAAACATATTGAAGATATGAAGTTCCACACTAAAGACAAGGAATTTCTTGCAAGAAGAAAATTCAATATCTTGGAAAGAACTGATCCAATATTTGTTTATAAAGTTTTCAATGGAGGACTAATAAAAATCATATATCTAGGAATTAATTTAAGTGAATTAAATTATTTTTCAAAAAAATTTAAAAGAGAAATCAAGAACTTCAAGAAAAAGATTAAAGTTGGTGACAAGCTTGTTTATCTAAGATTTTTCATTTCACTAATGGATTGGAATGAGAAAATGATGTATCAGTCTCTACCACTTTATCAAAATAGAGATTTCTTACACAAACAGAGAAGTTTTCAAACTAAGGGCACTTTCAGAAAAAACGAATTCAACATAAAAGACCTATGTCTACTAAAACGTCAAATGTTAGGCCAAATTTACTATGAACTCAACTTTACTGAGTTTAAAGTCAATTATTTAACTAGTAAAATCATCATTATTTCTCATAGTAGCATTACTCTTTTAAAGGAAGATGGTAAAAAAAATTACCAAATATGAAACTTATTTTGACAACAACAACATGAAAATTAGTCAACAAACAAGAAATGAATTATGTTTCTATGCCAGAAAACCACCAAATATCACAGATGCATTTACTATATTAAAGGTCGAGAAGACGAATATGTATCATCATCAATATCATCGAAAAAATTGTCAACAAAAAATGACAAAGAAGAATAAAGAAAGGAACTATCGGCAAAAGACGACAAAGAAAATAAAGATGTAATCTCACATCTTAATCGGTAGCATATGCTAAGGAAAAAAACAATGGCTACCATTTAAAGTAGAAAAGTAGACGAATTAGTAAAGCAATGAAAAATAGTATTTTTTGTCTTATAAACATGAATTTCTTGTACTATAAAAGGAACCATTGTTTTCATTTTAAGACAGGTGAAAAACCATAGCACACTACTCTGAAAAAACACATAAACTCTATCACAGAAATCCACTCTATCTAGAAAATCCAAAACCAGTAATGATATATTCAGTCATTATAAGCGGCTAAAAATCCCTTGAAGGTTCTTAGTTGGCCTTAAGATTATAATATTAATTATTTTATGAATAAAATAGAATTTAGTTATTCTTTCCTAATAAGTCAAAAATTGGACACCATTTATGTACGGATGCAACTTACTATTACCATAAGGGTGTTGAGGTTTATGTAAAACTGAGGCATAACTGGTGTAATAAGAGAAGATAAACAGTCGTGGTGGACCTCATTAAATTCAAGTATAATAACTATAAATTTAAATCAATTAAAGATCGTGAATGTTAAAATATTTGCTTATATCAAGTGATAATATTGATAAATAGAAAACGAAGATAGAAACATCATAATATTATAATAAGAAAAATTAAGTAACAAAAATTAACAAATATTAAACAACCAATTTGAAAGAAATTAAAATGAAAACCTTAAATGAACATTTAAAGATGAAAATTATGAAACTTGTCTTGAAAATTATAAAAAATTTAACACCTTATTATATATATATATATTAAAGCTACAAGCATAATATATCATTATTAAGGATATTGAAAGACTATTTTAATAAAAAATATGTCTTTTTAGAAAGAAAAAAAAAATTAATAACCTTATGTTTGGTTATTATCTCTTTAAAGATTATAGATACACTATATGTGGAGAAACATGTGATTGTATGGACTTACACACTTCATTTTAATAATTACAAAAATTAAGAAAATAAAAATTAGATTATCTTTAAAATTATAAGAATTAATCATCCACAAAATTGGAATTAACAAATAGTGTTAAAAGTAAAACAACTAGCCACCAATTTGTATCATAACCATAGGATTATTAACAAAATATAGATATAAAATCTATCATTATTAATTTTGAAGACATCAATAGTATTAACTATAAGATTTAAAAATATTTTAATTTTTTTTATAAAACTCAAAAATATAAGTAAAAGTATGCTAAATTTTAAGAATATTTTAAATATTTATCCTCAAAATGTTGATAGTTCTAAGAAGATAAGTATACCCAAACAAATAATATTTTATTTTTTAACAAACAACACATGTATTAAATAACCATAGAAACAAGTAGAATCCGCACAAACATTCTAAAAATTAGTTAAGTTTTAAAGATATAATAGTATTTATATATTCTTATTTTACATCATATTTTAATAATATTAATTTTTTTTAATAAATAACACAGAAATACGGAGAGAGAGCAATCATAAATAGAAACTACTCACGTACTCAAAAAGATTAATTAACTTTTAAAAATATAATGATATTTATATACTATTATTTTATATCATATTTTAACAACTGGAGATTAGGTTTTTTTTTTTAAAAAAATAAACAACATACGTAAAGAAGCAACACGAAATAACAATCATAAATAAAATTCACGCCGACATTTAAAAAAAGAAAAAAGGAAAGAAAAAAAACTGGGTTACTACTAGGGGTGACTTTTCTTAATTTAGAGATACATTAATCATTATTGTCACCATCTTATTATGCGATGCATGTGGGTGCAAAGCAAGCATAGTATTTCTCGCCTGATACGACAGAAGTTAAGCTTCTTATTTTTGTTTCTTATAACTTTTATATCTTCGTTTCATAATTATTTTAATATTTTGTCTCTTTAATTTTACATCAAATTCAATAATAATATATTGAATAAAAAATATGTAAATAATTTAATTATTATTTAAAAAATTATCCATTTAATTTTTAAAAGAAATTAGATTTATTTTTTTTAATTTTTTCCCAATAAATTAATTGTTAAATTTAATGTTAAATTAAAGAAATTAATTGTTGATCCTTTGTTTCATGTTATTATCATATATATATATATTAATATTTTATTTCTATAAATAATATAGACATATAAAAATTATAAATATAAAAATAAATATAAATTTATGTATGGTGATAATTTTTTGTTCTATTTTTCTATCTAATGATAACCTATTCACATGTTTAATAGATATGAGTGGCATACAATATCGAATGAAGGGTAGAAGTTTAGTGGGATTCTAAGCCTCCAAATACATTTTTAATATTTTTAGACAAATTATATAATAATATTCAGGAGCCCAATACACAAATCCAACAACAGGTCCTCCTTTAGTGTAATGCCATTATGAAAATCTATTTAAAACATGACACCTTAAAAGTAAAGTTTCAGATTCAAATGAATGTAATACCTTTCCACCAAGAGTAACAAGTTCACCATCAACCCATTGAGGATTCCGAATTCCTGGTGCTGCAAGCCGCCTTTGTCCTTTAGATTGAGCAATCTCGATTTGCCAAAATCGATGGGTACTTTTCTAACAAAAATATTATTAAAAAAAAACCAAAAAGAAATCACATATCAAACAAGATAAAAAGGTATTATATATATTCATTTTATCTCTCGCCCAATGCAAACCACCGTTTCAAATCTTGAACATGTCTTTCTCGTACGATCCAAGCATAATTGGGATGACAGTTAAAACTAATGCTGCATAAAAACAAAGACTTTTAGAGTTATATAATATAATTACATTCATCATCTTGATTATGAGTCCCCTTAATTGTTATTTCATTAAAATTTTCATAAGTAAAATTTTTTAAAAAATAAAAATAGATAAAATAACATATAAATTTGATAACAAAGTTCGATCAATTTTTTTTACGTCTTTAAACATACTTACAACTCATAACTCAATTATATAAAAAAAAAATTATACTCAATTTTTTTTTACTAAAACTTTTTTCTCTAAATTTTTTTCTTAATTAGATAATTCAAAGTACCTATTGAGGTGCTCTATTTATAGATGTGGAAGCTCCCCCTTCTATATGTTTTATTAATTAATTCTTAATTGATTTTCCTTATTTTTCAACAAAATGATGTAGCGTTCATTCAATTTTTTTGGGTTGTTGGCTTGACAACCACTCTTTTGTTTTATTGTTATTTATTGCACCATTTGGTGCATGTAAGTTTGACCAATAACCTCCCACTTGAAAGCTGATTTCAATATGTCTTCATACCTCGATTAATGCAACACATTTTCTAGTCTTGTTACTCTAATAGACAAACTGAAGTTGAAAACAACTTTAGTTTGTCAATAGTCACCGTCTTTGTCAACATATCCATTGGATTTTTGCTTCCATGAATCTACTCTAATATTAACACATCATCTTCCAATAGAGATCTGATAAAGTGATAATGAAGCCCAATATGCTTGGTTCTAGAATGAAATGCTAAATTCTTAACCAAGTGTATCGCACTTTGACTATCACTTTGCAGAATATTCTTCTCATGTTTGAATCCCAACTCAGTTAACAAACCTTGAAGTCATATCATCCCTATACTAGCTTATGTCACTACTACATACTTACCCTATGTAGTTAATAGAGTAACAATCTTATGTATTTGTGACATCCAATTAATAGTTGTAGTTCTAATAATAAATATATAACAGATGGTGCTTCTTAGGTGATCAACATAGCCTTGTACTTTTAACTCTCTTATACTAAAGTACAAACACTTATCTACGGTGTCTCGTAGATACCTCAAAATCCACTTGACTGCTTCCCAATAAGCTTTTCCTGGATTTGATATAAATCTACTAACAACTCCCACTACATTGCCAATATTATGTCTCGTATAGACCATTGCGTACATCAAACTTCCGATGGCTGAGGCATAAGAAATCTTAGCCATAAATTCTCTCTCTTCCTCCGTCTGAGGGGACTGCTCCTTAGATAGGCAAAAGTGACTAGCCAAGGGTGTGCAAACTGGCTTGGCATCACCCATGTTGAATCTCTACAAAACACGATTGATATACTCTGCTTGAGATAACTGCAAGGATCATCTCTTCTTATCTCTTGTGATTTACATTCCAAGAATCTTCTTTGCTGGACCCAAGTCTTTCATGTCAAACTCCTTTGACAATTACTGCTTCAACCTTCTGATATCATCTATATCTGAATATTCTTCTAACATATCATCAACATAAAGTAGTAAAATGATATAACTAGACCTATATCTCTTGAAGTAGCAACAATGTTCAGCGTTGCACTTCTGGAAACCTTCCTTATGCATGAAGTTGTCAAACTTTTTGTACCACTATCTCGTGGCTTGTTTTAGGCCATACAAACTCTTCTTAAGTCTACACAACATGTTCTTCTTCCCTCTTTCTGAGAAACCTTCTGGTTGGTACATGTATATCTCCTCATCCTAGTCTCCGTGAAAGAATACAATATTCACATCCAACTATTCAAGATGAAGATCTTCAATGGTTATAATACTCAACATTGATATGATAGTATAGAACTTCACAACAAGAGCAAAAATGTTGATGTAGTCAACTTCTTTTTTCTATCGAAATCCTTTGACAACTAATCGGGTTTTGTATCTCTTAAAACCATCATCTTCATCTTTCACCTGATTCACCCATTTGTTGTGAAATGTCTTCTTTCCCATGGGTAAATTAACTAGTTCCCATGTCGGGTTGGTGATGAGAGATTTTATTTCTTTTTTCATGGAAAGCTTTCACTTGTTGGCATCTCAAGTATGCCAATCTTCATCATAGCATTTAGGCTCCCCTTCATTAGTCAGCAACATATAGTTCATGTATCTCCTGTTAGGCATATAAGGTTGAGAAGACCTCCTCAATATAGTAGTTGGAATAAGAGGTTGTGGTGTGTCAGACTATTGTGCATTGCTTTGTCCAACGAGTTCCTCTGGCTGAGGACTTATTACAATTGGTTCTATCATGGGACTATCTAGGACATCATCTGCATCTGCAAAAACTAACTCATTATGTTCGGAGTCGTTAGCATCTGTTATATGCCTATCTTTATACATCACCATTTTATTGAAAATCACATCTCTACTATGGATCACTTTCTTGTTTTTGTCATCCCAAATGCAGTAGCCAAACTCATCATCACCATAGTCGATGAAGGTTCATTTCTTAGATTTAGGATCAAGATTATTCCTACCTTGATCATTGATATGCACAAATGATACAAAATAAAAAAATAGATATGATAGTTTTACCTCTTTTTTGCTCCACATCTCATCTGGTATTATGTGCTTCAATGGAACAGAAGGGCCTCGATTAACTACTTCTACCCAGAACTACTTCGGTAGACCTGATTGTATACGAATGTTTATAGCTTTTTTTTTCAACGTTCGATTCATACGCTCAACTACACCATTGTGTTGAGGTGTGCCTAGCATAATTCTCTCCATTTTGATCCTGTGCTCATAGCCAAATTTTTGAATCTAGTGTCTTCATATTTACCATTATTGTCGGTTCTAAGCTTTTTAATCTTCGAGCTTGTCTCATTTTCAAACATAGCTTTCCATCTCCTGAAAGCCCTCAATTACTTTAGACTTATGCTTTAGAAAGTAAACGCATACCTTTCGAGAGTGATCATCGATAAAAGTCACAAAGTAGGGTTTCCCACCAATGGATGAGATGGTCATTGGTCTCTAAACATCAAAGTGAATATGCTCTAGCCTTTCCTTCTTTGGGATTCTACCACTTGTTTGAAACCTGACTCTCTTTTTCTTTCCAAGTATCCAATCTTGACACATGTCTATCTCCACTAACTGTACACCTGTAAGTTTTCCCTTTGAGTGCATAATCTTCATCCCCTTCTCATTCATATGGCCTAGTCACTAGTGCCACATATTTGATGTTTCATTGCATGCTGCAACTACAATCAAACAACATGCCCTTATTTTCATGTAAAGAGTGTCCATCTTCTTGCCTCGAGAAACCTTTATTATGCCATTTCAAATCTTCCAATCATCACCATGGAAGATCATAGTGTATCCTTCACTAGCCAAATACCCTACTGAGATTAAGTTCTTTCTTAGGTCGAGAATATGCTTGACATTCTTTAGCTCCCAAACAAACATGTTCAACTTAATTTTCACTACCCTTTGCCAATAATAGCACATGGTTGATCATCACCAAGATATACCTTTCCAAGGTCTCTAAGAATATATTTATTGCATAATTCTTTCTATAAAGTAGCATGGAACGATGCTCCAGAGTCTAACACCCAAGATTCTTCCTTACTCTCTAAATAATATATCAATGCATCATCTCCTCCCAAGGTGAAAGTAACATTTGCCTCTACCTTTGCTTCTTGGTCCTTCGGTGCATTCTTGCACTAATTTTTGTAATACTCAACTCTCCCAAAATTCCAACACTCGATAGTCTTTGAGCTATGAGAATTATTAGGATTCCTAGATTTGGACTTTATGTCATTTGATCTACCTCGATAATTTGTTCTGCCATGTCCATTCCCTCTGGTTGAATTTCTTCCTCTTAACTCTGTATGAAAAACTAAAAAGGTTAACAATTCACCCGACTCTCTATATTGAATCTCTTCACTGAGAATCAAATCATGAACAACATCAAATTTTAACTTATTGCTTCCTGATGAGCTACTCACAGCTATGAGAGTAGCATTCCAGCTTTTTGGTAGAAAAGACAAAAGTATCAATGCTCATACTTATTCAATGAATTCAATTCCAATTGAACTCAACTGAGTTGTGACTGTGTTGAGTTCATTAAGATGTTGAGCTACCGATGTGCTTTCCATCATCTATAAATTGAACAAACACCTTATCAGGTGCACTTTGTTTGAGGCTGATGACTTCTCATACATGTTGTAGAAAGTTGCTAGAAGACCCACTGTGGTCTTTTCCTTTGCTATATTGAAAGCAATATTGTTGGATAGTGTCAATCGAATAACTCTGAGGGTTTTTCTGTCTAGAAGATTCAAATCTTCTTCCTTCATAGCCTCTGGATTCTTCCCTAATAAAGGTTGATATAGACTTCTTTGATACAAATAATACTCTATCTGTATTTTCCAAAACCCTAAATCTGTGCTATCAAATTTCTTGAGTTTCACATTTCCTTCATTTGCGACCATTGCTCCAACTCAAATCTGACTTCCTCTGGATTGTTTCTGACTATTCATGTGAACCACCGTGTATTAGAACACTTTCATCGATAAACCAATATCGCTAACAAAGTTTACTATTCACATAATTCACTATTCTAGTGAATAGTAACATTGTAGAAAATTGACATAAATCACCACAAAATACTCTGATACCAGTTGTTGGAAAGTTACACAAATTTATGATAAGTCAAATTTATAAGAAAGTAAAAATAAACAAAATAATACTCAAAGTTCTGTAAAATTAATGTACCTAAAAGTAGTGAGAGATTAAAGGCCAAGAAAATCAGAATTTTTCTATACAACGTAGAAAATAAAATAAAAAATTTGTACAATATACATAATCCACCTTTAAACATTATATAGTAGATTCAGTTTAATGTAATTAAATTAGGATGATTTCTGAATAAGAAATTATTTTTATAATTTCTAAAATGTTTCTATAGAATGTTCAAAACATAAACATGTGTGGCAATTTACATTCATGTGTGGTTCTTTTCAAGAATAAAAAGTCTTAGTGGTTATCATCAATTGTATGTTTGTTATAAATAAATATCTAAGTAGAAATGGGTAGTAGTAGCATCCACCCATAAGGCCACAAGTTTTGTTGAAAATATGCTGGAGGGTGAGAAGCTTAAGGCCATATGCATATATGTTGAAGATCTCCAAGACAAGTCCAAGGTCAAATTCCCAACTTGTTCAGTGTGAAAAAATAAGGGGCTTTTCTCTTTCACTTTTTTCCTACAAATCTTTTCTTCTACGACTAATATTTGGACCATTGGAGCTAAACCACCCATTTCTTGTAGATGATGATCTTTCGTATATGTTTGATCCAAAACCCTTTAGCATAATTTGGATTTTGTTTCTTTGTTTAACAAGGGAGAAGGGATAGAAATATAAGAAAATTAAAAACTAAGTGGACTAAATTATTAAAAAATGATAACGAGATTAAAGTTTGGAATGTGAAAAAATTAGGACTATTTGTGTAATTCAACTAAAAAACATTTAAAAAAATACTTCATGAATTAGATTTAGAGAACTCTTTTAAACGCAACTATAAATAACGATCTCATAAACATAATGAATAGACGTTAATTTCAGTATTGAATCACCCAACCTAAGAGATTAATTTGTAGGTTTATAAATGCTTCTTTTTTCATTTCCTAAAAACAAGTTGAAGGATTTAAAATAAAATAGTAATTTTTTTGAAGGATTTAAAAATAAATATTTACTCATTCTTAATTCTTAGATCCAACATGGGAGATGTTATTTATAGAGTTTGACCTCAATGTGAATCTTTAAAGCCACTATTTCTAAAACAACTCTATATGCTAGTTAGGTCTCCATTCTGCATACCAAGCCAAAATGATGAAAGGAAGGAAAGAAAGGAAAGAGAAAAAAAGGTGAAAGAATAGCAATATGAATAATTTAAATATGTATAATATATTATTAGTAAATATTATATGCATTGTGTAATGATACTTGAGTTCATGTAGCAAAATTTTGACCATTAGGGTCAAGACTCTCCAAATCAAGGCCAACTTATCTTCTTTTAAGCCTAAAACATGATCTTTGTACAAATACTTTAGTGTTCCTTAAAAAATACCAACGAGAACTACTCTTGATTAAGTCTCGCATTTATTCAATATAACAATTGATTCCTAGCATTAAGATTATCCTACTAAGATGCTCATCCCATCGTAAGTTTTCTCGTCATCAAGGCAAAATGTTGCACAAATGCTCCTCCAATCATGCAAGTCATGCACGTTGGTAGTAAGTAGTACTACAATGTAACAAGACTTACTCAACTTCTCATTTCTCTTGTCAAATCTATTTATGCATACCCTTGAATATGCAACTTAACATTAAAGGCTAACTCTTTACTCAAAGGTCCATTTCATTTTGCACCCTCCATCCATATATACTCTATTTTCCTTAACATACTTATACTCAAACTAACATAAATGTTAACTCATCCTCATGATATATTATTCTAATAGTAGTCATCATCCAACCTTTAAAGTATATATCACAATTAGTTTAACATTTCAAAGTACATACATTTTCTCTACAAGACTTTGTTTTTTTCCTTTAAATATTATCATACCAATGAAATTATTAATGTTTTTATTTTACTTAAGGTTACAAAAATTCAAAGCTTATTCTTAAATTTTAAAAATAAAAATATTTAAAAATGATAATAAATTTAATGAACATGAATTTTTCTATCTCTCAACATGCATATAACAAGTTTCTTTATGAAATTTAAAAAAAATTGATAATACATTTAAAAAAATATTGAAAGTTTATAAAATACTGACTTAATTAACCTAGAGTGAGTGAATATATTATTTTCAATTTTTATTGATTTATAATTTAATAACCTAAACAAAACAATCATACATGCAATTGCATGTAAGAATAAAGTACGAAAATAAAAGAATAACACATAACATTTTTAGGTAGAAACAACTTAAACCAAAACCATGACCTAAGATGAAAACCATCAGTCCACCAAACCACCTAAATTTTCACTATAAAAAACAAATGTTTAAGTACCAATTCGTTCTCATACTACTCTTCCTAGGATACTACCACAATGTACCTTACTTACGAGTTCCTTCTCTGTTTTCACAGTTTCTAATATTAGTGTGAGCGGTATCTAGACCAACGTTTTAATAAGCTTCCCGCCAATCAAATACATTTATGAATCAACTGCAAAAGGATTAGCAAAAAAGTACAAGTGTCTATGTGTATTCTAGAACAGATTTAATAATGAATAACCTTAAATAGATGATTTAATAACTATATTAGATAAATTAAAATCAACTATTAACCCTATAACAATCAATTCAAGCACAAGTTCAATAATGATAGCTTCTTTAAAGATTAATAATCAAACAAAATAATTATGATATGACACATATAATTATTTGATCTAATAATTAAAAAACAAAAATAAAGAAAAAGCTACAAGAACATATGATTAAATTATCATAAAATAATTAGGCTTATTAATCAATCAAACACAATCACCAATGTTTCATAAATTGATTCAAGTTTAAATAAATATTTTAGCAGCAAAACTAATTCCAGATTTATGAATATGTATTATTAAATGCATGAGTGCAATCCTATATGACATTATTATAACAAATATACCTGAAGTATGACTGTCTAAAATTCTAACATTTCTTTAGCTTTGCTTGATAGACTTGTTGATGAGCTTAATAACAAGTTTACATGCAAATGTTTTGTCCACGAAAATAGTCAACATTCATAGTCCTTACAAACTCCCCTTTTGGTATTTTTGTGTAGCAAAACCATTTACTCACTACATGACACTCATTGAAATAAGATAAAAAATACAATGACGTCTTAGATTCTATAGTGGAACTATCCTATGACCCGATAAATTCATCTTCGTTGCAACTTGACAAGCTTGTAGGTAACTGAAATATCATAGACAAGGCATACGACAACTTGACTTGAAAACCTCATTGTATATTAGTTCAGTTTACATACAAATAAGCTAAGTGTAAAGAATAATAATGTAGTATATGCATTCATATCAATCAAGCTTAATATAAGACAAAATGATGGAAATAATTCTTACCCTAAATATGTTCTCCTCCTATATACATAACAAAATAAAACATGAAAGTGAAACACATTTTCCCCCTTTTGACATACGAGAAGGACAAATCAGTAGATAAAACAATGAAGCTAAACTCTCTTTAAAGATAGAAGACCAATGTAAAAATAAATAATGCATAAGTGCAATGTGATTTAAACTCCCCTTAATTTCTATAACTCCCTAACTTAAAAACCAATTAAAAAAGTGATTGTTCCTAAATTGCACATTGAAACCATTGTCACATATTTGACTTATGCTAATCAAGTTTTCTTTCAGTCCTTTCATATATAAAACTTCATATAGTTTAAGGATACCCTCTATTTGAATGGAGTCTTTCCTAATAATTTTAGATTTATCATCACCAAAGGCAATTGTCCCTTCATTGTATTCTTCAAAGGTTTAAAACAACGAACAGTTCCCAGTCATGTATCAAGAGCATCCAATGTCAAAATACCAGGCAATATTTGATTTAGCTTTAAACACTATATGTGCGACAAATCAGTGTAACTTAGACTTTTTAACCCATCCTCTTTTAATTTTGGAAGTTTGAGTTACTAGTTTCTTAGGTTTCTCTTTTTGTGTAGTTCTTGTAGTAAAAACTTTACGTTTGGAAATTTTTTGAGGTGTCCTAGAAACATTTGTATTCGTGATAGAATCATAGGTATAAAGAAATCAACATTTTGGTCTAATGTGTCCTTTCTTACCACAATAATGACAAATGGGAACAAACTGAATTTGCTTAGAGTGATAAGGTGTATAAATTACCTTCCCTGCCAAAGCAACAGTGGGTTTTACAAATTGAGTTTTGGATGATGAAGGTGTTGATTGTTCATCTTTGTATCCAATACCTCTTTTATCTTCATGTGGTTTTCCATAATCTAGGACTTTGGTTAATTTTTTAGCACCTATGGTCAAATTTTGCACCGTCTTTTTAACAATACTAAGTTCTTACCTAAGCTTTTGTTTTCCTGATTGGTTTCTACAAGATTCAGATTGATGGCATTAATATGTTCAAACAATTTTTTTTATCTTTATCTAGACAAGAGGAATTTTTTTGTGAACATTGATGATATCATTAAGTTTAGTTACTTGAACAAGTAATTTATCACTCACTTTCCAAGCATCTAGACAATCCATGAATAGTTCATCATAATTCAATACATTAACCTTAGACAATAAAATAGAAGAGTTTACACCCTTATTTCCTTCATTTGAGTTAGAGTTGGAGTCATTGTGGTGTGCTTTGGTAGTTGCGGTGAATGCACGATAGTTAATGTCATCATCCTCTGAGTTACTAGCATTATCTTGCTCACTTTCTATGTCACTGAGTGTGGCATTAAGGTGATGTTTGGTTCACATAATAGAATTGGAATGGAAAATAAATAATATTACTATTATACTATTTGGTTTGACCACTGGAATAAAAAAAAGAATCAGTATTACAATGTTTGGTTACAATTGGAATGAAATAAAAAAAATATTCAGTAAAATTTAAATAATATCATTTAATTGTTATTTTTTCTTTAGAAAATTACATTAATGAAATCATTTTTTTTCTAAATAATTATTACTTAAAACTAAAATATATTATTAAAATTATTATTTTTCTAAATAAGGTTTAAGATTTAGGGTTTTAGGGTTTAAAAGTTTAAGATTTAAGGTATAGGATATATGATATAGGGTTTGGTGTTTAGGTTAGAATTTAGGGTTATATTTGTGGGTTAAGGTTTAGGGTTATATTTGAGAGTTTAGGCTTAAAATTATTATTTTTAAATAGGATTTAAGGTTTAAGGGTTTTGGGTTTTGCATATACGGTATAGGGTTTAGGGGTTATATTTATGGGTTAAAGTTTAGGATTAAACTTATTATTTTTTCTAAATAAGATTTATGGTTTAGTGTTTAAGGTTTTGGGTTTTGTGGTTTAGGGTTTAGGATTGAGGATATAAAGTATATAGTTTTGAGTTATATTTAGGGTTGAGGTAAAATTGGAATGTAATCATGATTCCTAAGGAGGAAAGATGGAATCATAATTTCTTCTCTTTTAGTAATTGATTCCATTCCATTCCTAATTTATAGCACAACCAAAAATCAAATTGTAATGAATCAATTCTAATTTCATTCCATTTTTACCAACCAAATACCACCTACAGGACTTTTTAACTTTCTTTTTATTGTTCGCACATTCTGTAAAAAATATGACCAAAGCCCCCACAAGTAAAGCATTGAGGACTAGTGGGCTTAGTTTTCTTACCATAAGAGCTAAGAGGCTTGATTTCCCTTGACTTTTGGTCTCTCGGATGATTGGATTGTCCTTTGTTAGATTGATTATTATTTTGACCCTTCTTTTTTAGAAACTTCTTTAATTTTTGTGCTAACAAGACTAGTGACTCATCATTCATATCCTTATCACTTTCATAAATGTTCTTTTTAGAGCTTTTGAATGCCATATCATTGTTGTCCTATATCGTTGTAACTTTCATCTTGTAGTCTATTGTTAAGGAGCTTAGGAGTTTGCGTACTTATATAGGTTGTGGAATTTTCTCACGATGGTGAGAAAAAGCATTAGTGATATCACAAAAGCGAGCATAGAATTGACCAAAAGTTTCAATGTTGCTCATTTTAATGGAATCAAATTGAGATCTTAGTAATCTCAATTTTGTTTGTTTCACTTGAAAAGTTCTCTTATGAGCAAAAGCAAGTGCATTCCATGCATCTTTAGCAATATCAGAGTCAGAGATGCGACATAACTTCTCCATCGACATTGTAGCAAAGATTGAGCTTAGACCCTTTTGGTTTGCCCCATTAAGAATGCGTTCTTCAGTGGCCCAATCTCTTCTTGGCTTTATGATTATTACACCATCTTTCGTTACCGAAGGTGGTTCCCAACCATCAAGAATAACATCCCAAAATTTTTCATCTTGTCTGATAAATGCTTGCATGCGAGCCTTCCAATAAGGATAATTATACCCATCAAATAGTGGGGGTCTAATAGATAATCCACCTTCTTTCATTTGTCCATAGGAGGCGTGTGTGTCTCTAAGGATCAAACTTACTAAGTGTGTCTAGTGTTCGCTCCGATATCAATTGAAAGTTTATAAAATACGGACCTAATTAACATAGATGGGTCTTTTGAATTTTTATTAATTTATAATTTAATAACCTAAATAAAGTGGCCAAACATGCAATCATATGTAAGAATAAAGTAAGGAAATTAAAGAATAACATATGAGATTTTTAGGTGGAAATAACCTAAACCACAACCATGACCTAAGAGAAAAACCACTAGTCTACCAGACCACTTAACTTTCTACTATGAGAAACAAATGTTCAAGTACAAACTCGATCTTATGTTACTCTCCTAGGATACTACCCCAATAGATCTTACTTACGAGCCCCCGCTCTGTTTTCACAATTTATAATATTAGCGTGAGTGGTATCCAGACCAACATTACAATAAGCTTCCTGCCAATCAAATACATTCACAAATCAACTACAAAAAGGTTAGCACAAAAACACAAGTATACGTGTGTGTTCTATAATAGATTTAATAATAAATAACCCTAAATATATGATTTAATAACTATATCAAATAAATTAAGATCCAATATCAACCCTAAAACAATCAGTTTAAGCACAAGTTCAATAATTATGATGTGATGCATATAATCATTTGATCTAATAATTAAAGAACAAAAATAAATAAGAAGTTATAAGAACATATAATCAAAATATCATAAACTAACAATCAAATATAACCACCAATGTTTGATAGATTAACCAAATAAAGAAACCTAATAAAGAAACCTAAAGAATTATGATTTTATATTTGTGGAGGTAGTTGGCGAAGTGGCTAGTGAGGTGGTAAATCCAAGTGCTATAAATACCCTCAATTTCTCTTATTTCTCACCCATTATTTAAGAGTTGAAACTCTCTCAAAATTCACACTAAGATTTATATCAATTTTTTAAATTATTTTAGAAAGCTTACATTTGAGAGTTTGTCGTTTTGTGATTAGTTATCAAATCGTTATCTATATAAGTACGTAGTTTGGCTATTTGTTTCCCGTACGTGATTGGATAATTGTAATGGATCGTGTGTGTGTTCCATAAGGTTGAGAGTAGGTACACTTTTAGTTACTGATTAATGGTTTTCAATCATATCACATTGGGTGGTATTGATTGTAGAGGATCGAATTTACGTGTTGAACTAAATAGTTGCGGAAGTAGCAATAAGCAATTTGAATGAAGGTCCTGGCTGATAAAGATTATAGTGATTTTATCATTTATCAGAATTGTAACTTGTTCATTATTAATGAATTATTTATTATTGAATAGTTGTATTAAGAAATTCAAAGATATTATAATATAAATAAAATCTTTATATGAGTTTATCTAGTTATATCAATTACTATTTATAATGCGAGGTTGTGTTAATATAATCTAAATTTAAGAGATCTAGTTTTAACCTACTAAAAAACTTGAACTTTGATTAAATAACCTTTATATTCTTGTTTGCTTTATGTTAATTTATCTAGTATATGTTATTTTCCTGTTCGAAGGAGTTAAGATTGAGTGATCAAGAAGTTTATATATTTTTATCCTAATAAGTTACAGGATCGTAAACTTTATTATAAATTATTGAATCTCTAAGTATAACTTGTTGCATCAAATAAGATATATATAAATAGTTTCCCATTATCAAAAGTCATGTCGTTCTGCACTCTTCATAGTTGTGACCGCACTAACATTATAAAAGTAAGGCAAATATCATTAAAATGGTTAGATATGTAAAGAAAGTGTTCAAGCTATCTCTAAAATTAGTTATCTTAAGTTTTGTAACATAATTGATGATTTATGCAAGGGATTGAAAAAAAAACATTTAATGATTTAATCAGTTAAAGCCTCAAGGAGTAAAAACCCAACTACTTGAATTAAATTCAGACCGAGTCAAATACCGAAGGCCAAATGAGGTATGCAAAGCAATGAATTCCTCCCCAACCGCTCTACATTCTCAGCGACATACACAAAGTCCATAAAGTTTCTTCTTCTCTTTGTCTCTGTGTCTACTCCTTCAAAGTTTGTTCTGCTTTCTAACTTTGATCATTTGGTCTCTGAATTCATAATCACATAAATTTATATTTGTGTATATATATAATTGGCTCTAGTTAGAATTGCTCACCAAGTGTTCGATCGTTTGCTGCAGATGGGAAATAAGCGTGAATTGATGCCGGCCGAGAAAGTAGATCTATCTGCCGTCAAATACGAGTTCGAACACATTCAAGGTAATCTTTTCTGTTTTTGAATTTTATGGTTGATTTTGTTTTTTCGAGGTGATTGGTAATTTGGTACTAAGCCAATGGTTTACTTGATCACATGGGGCAAAAAATGTTACAAATACCACAGATAGATTTTGAGGATCATAACTATCGTTTTATTTTTTTTGGAAACATTTGATTACAAACTAATGAGATCTTCTTTACTTGTGTGATGTTTAACTATTTGAGGCTACTAGTAAAAAATGTTATTTTAGCTCTGTCCATTAAAAGAGCCTGAAGCTTTTACTAGAATGAAGATGTGGTTATCTACTGTTGTTGCATTGCAGCTCCACATTTAACGGGGTTTGCGCTCAAGTTTTTTGTTTGGCTGGTAGAAACACCCCTCATTGGTCCCTTGATCATGTCTATATTGAAGAAGCGGAATAATGTAACTGAGGTCTGTTTTCTCTAATTGTTTGTGCCTCTTCTGTTTATTTATGTGCTGTTTTTCTAACCAGGGATTTTCTTGGGATGAGGTGACTGTTTACTTGTTGCACTTTGCAGCTGTTGCGGAACACTCATATACCTGAGGCACCTATGTTTAAACCTGAGTTTCCTCCCCAAGGTTAGGTTCTTTTCTTTTTTGTATTTTCTCGTCTGGGTTTTATATCTTAGCGCTTTAAGGTTGTTTGTTTTCCCTCTTATTAAATGGTTTTTAGGTTAGGTTGGAGTTCATAATGTTTTATTCGATGTCTTCTCCCAAGTTTTACTACATGAATAAAAAGGCAATGGATGTTTTTTCACTTGGTATACCTTTTCATTGTGTTCATAGACAATAGTGTAAGACAGAAAAAAAAGTTACTTCATAGCATTTCTATTGAGTTTTGTAGAGTGTAATACACTGCACTGGATCAATCCCAAAGGTTAACCCGTGATGCTTAGGATTTTACAAAACTTATTATGGTATTAGAGCGGGTGGCCTGAATTTCATGTTGGACCTTGTACACTTTTGGGCCCGTGACTCGAAATTCACTTATAAGGAGATAGTACAATTTGAACATAAGACCTTGTTACATGTTAGATTGTGTTGGTCACCAAAACTCTCAACAACTTAAGTTCTTAAGAGCAGGACCAACATTTCTTTTATATTTTGCAAATTAGACATGCTAGCAAAGTTATTAAATCTTGCAGTTGAAAAAGGGTGATTTTTGGTGGATATTACTGACTTAGTAGTTGTGACATTAACTCAGAACTAGAACCTGGTGTTGTGACTCTTGATGAAGATGGCAAACCACAAGATAGAATTGAGTTAGCCTTGAAATGCCTTCCACACTATGATCCTTCGAGCTACTGCAATGGGGATTCGACCCCGACATTTCGGTACTGGAAGATACGTGATTATGCACATGCATATCGTTCAGGGCTTGCAACCCCATGTATGGTAAGTTGAAATTTTTTTCCCCTGCATTGTTTTTCTACAGCTGATGGAAATACATATAGGTTGCAGAGCACATAATCTCAGTTATAAAAGAATTCAACTGTAAGAAACCCCCACAACCTTTGTTGATTTCTTTTGATGCTGCGGAAGTAAAGATGCAAGCTGCTGCATCAACAAAGAGATTTGAGGAAGGTATTTTGGATATACAAGCTTCTTTTTTTCTCCTTTTTATTATTTTGTAACATTTACATGGCTCTTCTTTTTGTAAAATATACTGGATACTTAATAAAAAGTTAACGCATTTAATTACATTGATGATACGAAAAAAGATCCCACCTATTAACTAATCACCGATGATTTTTTGTTTTGGCAGGAAATCCATTATCGATCCTGGATGGGATTTTTATGGCAATCAAGGATGATATAGACTGCTACCCACATCCTTCTAAGGGTTATTTTCTTCAGCATTTTCTTTGTAAAGTATTCCTTATTGGATTGCCCAACTTAGATTTTAATATGATGATAGGTGCAACAACCTGGATGCATGAGGTTCGCACAGTACGACAGGATGCGATTTGTGTTTCAAGGTTACGTAGCTGTGGTGTTATTTTTGTAGGGAAAGCAAACATGCATGAACTGGGCATGGGTACAACTGGAAATAATCCAAATTATGGGTAAGGTTTCCCCATCTCCTTTTTGGTAACATGTAATGAATGTGAATGTTGTTATTTGTGTTTTACATGAATGTTATGTAGTTCGAAATGATAATGATCACTTGCTTGTAATTGGTAATTTAACTAGTTGCAATTTGTGGTTGGTAATGGCCCAGCATGCATGGCAGGCATTGAAAGGGTAATTTATTATGTACAGAGACAAAAAGGCTTATTTATGCTATTTCTCAGCAGGGATATATTGTAAAGTTGATTTCAAACTTAGATACTTGTCCTGAGTTATAATTATTTTTTCAACGTTATTTGGTTATTCAAAATCATCAATTGTCTACTGGTATTAAACCAATCACCAAATATATTTTGAAACATTGGTAATTATTGTCACATACACCTCCTTATGATTTTCTTTCATTGAATTTTATGCTTTCATTATTGGTATATAGGACAACCAGAAATCCCCATGCACCAGAAAGGTATACAGGTGGATCTTCTTCAGGACCGGCGGCAATTGTGGCATCTGGATTGTGCTCTGCTGCACTTGGGACAGATGGTGGAGGTTGTGCCAAATTATGAAAGGGTTACACCAATATATTAGTTATCGACATAACATGCATTTTCACAATTTAATTTAATTGGCAGGTTCAATTCGTATTCCTTCATCCCTGTGTGGTGTCGTAGGTCTGAAGACAACATATGGACGCACTAATATTGAAGGGTAAGAGTTTTCCTATTGGGTGCATTAGAACAGTATTTAAAAGAAAAAAAGAAGGTGTTGGGTCATCACTTAAGCTTTTACAGGAGTAGTAGCCAATCTTTTTTGATGTAGCATCAAGTCAGTTATCCCAAGTTTCCTTGCAGAATTCCCAGAGAAGCTTCAACTATTTTCTTTCAAAGATATGAAAATGCATATTATTCAGTGGCTGATAAAACTATCTCTTAGCATCCAATCTGCCTAATAGACATTCATGATATACTATAGCAAGAGTTTATCGGTGAAGAGAACTTGTTATTTTTTTCTTATTTTTTCTATGTAGGTCAATATGTGATTCTGGCACTGTGGAAATTATTGGACCAATTGCATCATCAGTTGAGGATATCATGCTAGTGTAAGAATACCATGCTTGTAAAAAGTTATTTCTGGTTCTGACTGACTTGTTTTGACTATGTTATTTTCTTCTGATAAATTGCTTTAGTTTCTCATAGGCTCCTATATTTTTCCTTGGACTAGTTTCATATATTCTTGTTGTAGGACACTAATATCAATCTTAATTGTTATTAGAAGCATACAAGTGCTGGCATAGATAAAATACTTTACAATAAAATTAATGAAATTCACATATATGTTGAATTTGTTTATTTGCAGAATTGCAATGTTTGTTGAAACGGGGCATTTGATAAGAAATAATTATCTGATTTTTAGACGACCTAATTTGTCACAAAACCTTCCACCATGTAATTAGATCAGCAGCTACAATAAATACATATGTGATGAATGGTTTGGTGACAACTTAGATGGTCTGGTAAGTTTGGTACCTGGATTTCACTTGGGGAAAGGAAAAAGTTGGTAGAGAAAAAAAATTTCTTGATATTTATAGCTGAGTAAAGAGCAAGGAAAAAATACTTGGGAAATGGAGAGATAAAAAATATATTATTGTTTTCATTGCAGTGTATGGGGTTCTGTCTCACATGTTAATATCACATGATTGAATGTGTTGATTGTGATTTGAAAAGCATGTTGAGGTTGGAGCAAAGGGGGACTGGAGAGAGAACTGACTAATATCCAACATTGTATTTAACAGAAATGCTCAAATTTGATTTTTTTAACCACCTCAAAAAGGTTGTTATGACTGTACTGGTTTTGTAGGTTGAGCCTCTTATGCTAGCAAAAGCAATAGTTGAGTTCTGTTTTCATGTTGTGGTTTGATTGAACTGATTATTCATCAGGTACTCTGCAATTTTGGGTTCTTCTCCTGCTGATAGGATTCGTACGAACCTGGTATCTTCTTAATCATTATTGTTACCACTCCAGATGATTGACTAATTCTTCAAATACCTTTTTCCCCTCTTCAATTAATATATGTTTCTCTTTGATGTTTGGTGTAGTCTCTACTGGATAGATTTAGTGGAGACTCAATCTGATAATGAATCAGTTTTAGACCACTGAGATAGTTTTTTGTTTTTAAGATTAGTTCTCATCTACTTGCATCATTTTGTTATAAATTCTCTACTTGTTTGGCCACTGATGCAAACCTTTTACTCCTTCCTGTTGCTCACAACCTGTTATCACATGTACTTTTTCTTGCTTGATTTTTAGTAGGTTTGCTCCATAATTTTTTATTAATTTTTTTTCTTTCTGTAACCCTAATCATTGTTTCTCTTTGTTTCAGTCCCCACCTTGTCTGCCAAACTTGCCATCATATGACAGTCTGAATGCTTTGGGATCCTTGCGTCTAGGAAAGTATACAGCTGTAATGCCTCTACCAACCTGAAAATCATATTCATTTACACTCAATTGCCTTACACATGAAACAAGACATGTTATATTACAATGTTGATTCCAATGCAGTGGTTTAATGATGTATTCTCAAATGATATCTCTGATAAATGTGAGGAAGTTCTTGTTCTTTTGACAAAAGCCCATAGTTGTGAAGTAAGTTATTACGTTATCACATCTTCACAATTTTTTTAATTCATTAGTAAGTAATATCCCTGATTTAAATCAAGATACAATCTGCTCATGCTAACCTGAGAACTTGATTTTTTTTTAATTATAATATTCCAAGATAAAAGAAATTGTCATACCTGAGTTGGATGCAATGCGCACAGCACATATTGTTTCAATTGGATCAGAGGCTGCATGTTCTCTAAATCCAGATTGTGAGGATGGGTATGTTCTTTGTTTTTACTTTTTTTTTGCATTTGTATTTAGCGTATTGTGTAATGGAAACTATACTATCTTCACATAAATAAATAGAATGGTCAAATGGATATTCATTTTTTAATTATAAGGTCATGTATACTGTTTTTTCACGTTTTCTTTAAAGTGTTAATATTCCAACTGTTTTTCTCTTACTCTCCCTGTTGCAGGAAAACTTCAAGGCTGACATATGATACTCGTACTAGTTTGGCGCTGTTCCGGTCATTTACGGCATCTGACTACGTTGCTGCTCAGTGTCTAAGGTGAGACAAAATATCAACTACAGACTATGATTACACTGCTTGAGATCCATGCAAGCATATCTGTTTCTTCTTTCAGGAGTATTCTTGACTGATATAGATACCTCATCTACCTTTAAAAGCAATCTCAATTGGATCAAACTGATTATGTTATGTGCTATTAAGTAGAACCAATAATTTTATTTTTGGCCATACCAGTTGGTTCAAATTTTGAATTATAGTGTAAAGGTTATTCGAGGGTTCTAAAATCAAGAAAGATGTCTATTAAGCTTCTTGTTTACTTGGAGTTTGTCTTGAAGATGATTAAAATATTTTCATATAAATAATATGTTTTTTCGTTGAGAAATCATAGTAGGAAGAGATGTTGACAAGAAACTAAAGATATTTCCGTTATGTCTGCACTGATAATAAAGAGGGTAAACGTAGTGACTTGAGATATTCAAATTTCAAACCATAATATAACTTAACCCTAATAAGAGTTCTATTATAAGTTTAATTTTTTGCCACCCTTCCTCAAGATAGACATGAATACTATGTTCAAAAGACAAATATAGAGCCACAATTGGGATGTAGAATCACTTTTTAGTAGTCCAAAGCCATAGCAGTAGGGTTTAGCTGCTAGTAGTTTGATCAAACCCAACTTATATCACATTCTTGAGAATATCATTGGCGTATATAATGAGTTTTGATAGAAGGTCACAAAGAGTAGTTGTAGAGTTAATATTCAGAGGCAAAAGTAATAGACAACAACTGACTGCTGAAGATAATTAATAGAAAACTCCTTAGGGTCAAGAGCTTCTGCAAGTTTGCAAATATTCCTTTAAATCAGGTGGCCTTTCTATTTTGACTGATTGCATCTTCAGAACTTTTACTTTTATTACAAGTTTTGATTTTCTTACTCGCTTAGAATAAGTTTATGCAGAGGTTATTACTATTACTTGTATATGTAAAATTTTGTCCTTGATGTCCACGGAAATTATATGGCATGTTTTCTCGATGGGAGAGACCCTTGCTTGATGGGAACTTTTTTGATGTGTTAGAGAACTGTTGATTTTTAGGAATCTTGCAGTTACTGGAGCCATGTTAGGATTGTTGTGGAGAATATTGAGGGATAGTTTGCAATTCAGAATGAAAATGGAAGGGAAAAAAAGTTTAAACACCCCGCTGTTTGCATCTTTGTTTTCTTTTGAAAAGAACTTCATTCTCATAGAAAAGAGAGGAGTGGGGGAACAGGAGAGGAGAAGAAGTAACACATTGTAAATGTATTTGAGTCTCGGAATACTCTGAAGTTTATATGTAATCGATAAGTTACAATTTTGTCCGGTGTAAACTTGTGACATGGTTTCTCCCTGCACATAGTAACACAATTCTTAAAGTAAGGAGTCAGTTAAAATCTGGTTTAATCATAGTCTACCAAGAACTCGAATTTAAAATAATTTGAACAATCTCCTTCAATTTATTATGCAGACCTGACAATAAAAAGAAGACAACATGAATAGAACAAGAAGAGATTGTTAAAAAGTGAATTCTATTACTGTTTTCTTGATGGGATAGACATGTTGACAAATTTCCCTGGTTTTTTTATCCGCTATAATAATCTCTTAAAATTGCATGGTTTTGTGTATATGCTTAAAATTTTGATCCAACTTGTTCCAGGAGAAGGATGATGTACTACCACATGGAGATATTCAAAAATGTTGATGTCATTGTGACCCCAACAACTGGGTACGTTATCCAATTGATTAAAAAAGTGATGAGATCCCCTTTCTATCAACTGAGGAGCTAATTTGTCATTTGACCATTTCAAAAAAAACTTTACTTTCAATTTAGAAAGTAACTAAAATAAACTTTGCATGTCATTTGATACTTAAATCATACACGATAATTTTATCAAAGGTACTGAACTGGCATGCATATCTGATCCCAGATCCAGAGACATGTTGCGATGCATAAGTCATATTTATAATATTCTTGTTTGTTTCCTATCCTCTGAAGTTATGCTTGGAATAATTGACTCTCTTCCGTTTGATGCATAACAGGACGACAGCACCCATAATACCACCTGCTGCTCTCAAAGATGGCGAGTCAAACTTTCAAGTTACAGGTTTGCTTGTTTACAGTTTTTTCAGAAAACTGTTTCAGGACTTAATGTATGACTATGGAAAAAGTTGTAGATCAGTTGACCAATTTTTATCAAAGTGGTTGAGTCTGAATATGTGATCTATCTGAATGATTTTTTCCAGTTATGTCATCATTGCTTTGTATTCTTTGTGATTTAAGAACACTTGTGGCTTTGAGTTTTACATCTTCCCCCTTCTATTCTTGGACACTAAGTCTCCTTCATGTATTTTCTTCCATGTTTTCAGAAGAAAACCAGACAAAATGAATGATGTCTTGCACCTTTTATGTATCTTACAAATTAACGTTCGTGTCTGGCTTTTATTTCAGGTGATCTTATGCGTTTTGTCATTGCTGGAAATCTTCTTGGACTTCCTGCCATCTCTGTACCTGTAAGCAATGTTTATTTTGACCTTAGAGCTACATTTCCAGTGATGTACTTGTTTACTGCTGAAATTTGAAGTGACTTGTGGAATTGGGACCTCCACCTTCAATATTAACAAAAAATCTATTTTCTAATAATCCAATTCTGAAGGAATTAAATTTTTAACAGAATGATAACAATACTTTCAGAGTTAATATAATGAGTTTTCATTTGCTTCAGTAGAATCAGTGGTTGAATATCGGAGTATCCGAACATTTTCTGGTTTTGTAAAATATTTGGTAGCAGGATATGTGGCTACTGTGAAATCGAACTTCATCTAGACACTATCTTCAAATGCACAAGGTTTTAACTGAAACATGTGTAATTCGTATACCCTTTTAGTTGGTCATTGAGTTTTTCAGCAGTGTTTTATAAAGCTGTATAATCGTGTATTACCTTGTCTAATATAATCATATGATGACCACAAATAGAATATTTGTTCTTTCATTATTGCCAGTTAGCATAAATTATTTTGATGAGTTGATTTCCTAAGTTTTGTGTCAATGTGTTTATTGTTTAGGTGGGTTATGATAAACAAGGACTTCCCATTGGCATGCAATTGATAGGCCGTCCTTGGGGTGAAGCTTCTATTCTGCGTTTGGCTTTTGCATTAGAGGTATTAATTATCTTCTACTTACAGATAAAAGGTAGGTATAAAAATGGTCTAGGGCTATGAGATTGAATCACAGTATTGATATAAAATACTATTTTGATGTTTTCAGGAACTATGTGCCCAGTCCAAGAAGAAACCAGTAGACTTTTTCAATGTTCTAAGTAGCTGACCTTTGCTCCTGTTTATTATTTTCTTCTTGTTGCCGCGATTTTACTTTAAAAGAAATTATTACCATGTTACTCGGTAGAATTCTTCCCCTGTCATTACAAATTAGAGTGCTCTCACCATAAACTCCACACACACGGGATGTGCACAGAACTAAGAGGTGAATGACCGGGAATAGTCGTTACAGGGAAAAGTACTTTTTCTTGTATCAATAGCATTCTTGTATTTTGTTTAACATGTGACCATCAAAATTGTCTTTTATCATAATGGAGTAAACTTTTGTATTTCTTTTTCTTTTTCTACTTGAAAAAGGTTTACACACGTTCTTGGCGGGATTCGATCCCGTGACTTAAGCCACACATAAGCAAACAAATACCATATGAGTTATTAGCTCAGCCGTGTTGTCCATTGAAAAGAGCTTGTTTTACTATACTCATAATTTTCAGTATTATATGTTATTTTTTAACCTATAGTACCCAGTTTTAGAACGATTTATGGGTAATGTCCTTATGGCATATTGATATGTAAAAATGGAATGAATTAGGTCTAAAAGTACCGATCAATTTGACATGGCTACTAAACTTCATAACCGTACAATTTGAAATAATAATATATTTTTTGGGTTACCCTAAGATGTGAATTCAAGTGTGTCAAATGCAGCCCAAATCAAGTTCGTTGGGCGTAAAAATGTGGAACAGATGCATGATATTTTTGTTATTTTATTTTCAGAAATTGAAGATATTAGTTATTTTTAAAAAAAATTTGGTGTATTTTAGTCATTTTTTACGGTTGTATTTTTAGACATTTTAGTCATTTTTTATAAGTTTTTTTTTTCCTACTTTTTTTTTATTGAAAAACTCAGTATAATTGAATTGAATCTTGGTAACAGAGAGTCGTAGATTTTGAAAATAAAAATGTTTCAAAAAATTTAAAAAATAAAGTTATTAAAATGATATAAAATGGAAACATATGATTAGTAGTATATCTAGCAGGATATCAAAATGGGAGAGGAAGTAGACTAGCTAAGTTAATCTGAAATTCCAAATGTTCCTTGAGTCCTAACTCCTATTAATCAACCAATGTAGTCAAAAATCTTTTAAGTAATAAAGCAGGATTTCAACAATTAAAAGAAAAGTAAAATAAAAAAAATATTAAATCAAACTCCACGGATCATAATGTTTTGTTTTGGGTTGCTTAAAATAAAGTAAGAAATTGAAAAAATGCATCACAAAGCTTGAAATATATAAGAAAATATAAATGGAGACAGAAATGGTTACCAGAGAGAGAGAGAGAGAGGCAGGAAAGAGGAGGACAAGATAGGATGTAGTACATGGAGATCTCAATCTCGGAGGAGAAGAAGAACAAGAAATGAGCATCATTTTTCTTTTCTTTTTGAGATTCAATGCTATGTTTTAAAAAGGGAGAGTGAATATTATTGCAAAACAAAGCCACTAGTAAAAACACAGAAATGAGCATGAATGGCGTAATTAAAGTGGGAGTTGGATTTTTAAACTGTAATTAGAAGAAAAGGATTCAAATTATTTTTTTTTAAAATAATCTAGCAAATTTAACAATCCATTTAAATTATGGAAAAAAATATAGAGATTAAAATTAAGATATTTGAGATAATATAAAATAATTATATATTTTTACGGATAGTTGTTCTTTTATTTGATATTTATGTTCAAATTTTATTCAGTACAATTATTTGTCTATGTTATTTTCTTTGAAGTCGATAAGTTCATTCTCAAATTATTATGTCACGTGTTATTGATTGAATTGGAATGAAATCAGAATTGATTTATTTTAATTTTATGTTTAGTTAGATCAAAAAAGTGAGAATAAAATAAAATCGATTTCTAAAAGATATAAAATTAGAATCACTTCCTTCCTTAAAGAATAATGATTTCATTCCTCTCTTAATTTTTTTTCTTTCAATTTTACCTCAATCTCAAATATAACTTTAAGCTCCAAACTCTAAATCTCAAAACCCTAAATCCTAAATCTTTAATTCCAAAACCCTAAACTTTATTTAGAAAAATAATAATTTTAATCCTAAACCCTAACCCACAAATATAACCATAAATGCCAAATCTTAAAACCCTAAACACTATTTAGAAAAATAATAATTTTAATCCTAAATTTTAACATAAATATAACTCTATACCCCAAATCCTAAATCCCTAAATTCTAAATCTCAAACCTCAAAACCGTAAACTCTATTTAGAAAAATAATAATTTTAATATATTTTATTTTTAAGTAATAATTATTTAGAAAAATAATGATTTTAATAATATATTTTATCTGACGAAAAAATAATAATTAAATGATATTATTTAAATTTTATTAAATATAAAGATATTAAGATAATATACAATATTTTCCATTATATTCCAATTGTAAACCAAAAACTATAATACTGATTTATTTTTTAATTTTAGTTGTCAAACCAACTAAAACTGTTGACATTATTTTCTCATTTTCATTTTTGTTCGGATTATGAAACAAACATCACCTTAATGAAAAATAAGAAACAACCAAATAGAATTATTACCACAGAAACAATGCGTAAAATACCGGTACACTATAACTAGAATTATTACAAGGTCTTCTCTCCATATTATTGCAAAACTTCCAAATTAGGAAAGGGTTATGAATACAGATAAATCACAATAACACCAAAAAGATCTAATAAAATTACTCAGCTGCTATCTGTAAAAAAGAAAAGAAAAAAAAAATACAACTTAATGTGGAACAAATCATCTTTTAAAAGCCAAAACATGGATATTTAATCGGCATTCAAATCACATTAAAATATCATTTGATGACAAAAAATGAATCTAGACAGATTTCTTATACTGAATCATCCATATTATCATAATATCTGATGAATTTAATGAGAATTTATTGAGTTAAATTAACCATGTGTTTCTAATTTGATATCAGAGCTGGACTCTTGACTTCTTCACTTCCATCGGTGCCCAAAAACTTAGTGGTGTGCTCATTCTCAAGTTTCGTTCATCCGGTATCGATTAGGACTACCATCTGATGTAGAGAGAGACTATTAAGTCCTGTATCAGCATTGAAGAGTAAAGTTTATAAATCTATATAAACTTTAATTTAATAAGATTTTATTGAGCTGAATTAGTTATGAAATATTTTTCTAGAATACTTGGTAAGGTTTATATTTAGTTCCTTCTGTGAGCTTTCCTACTGGTGGGTTGGACCAATTATGTCAAGCTTGAGTTTAAGCTCTGCAAGAATCGAGTTCCAGTCTATAAGTGAAGAGTACATTAACTGACTGGATTTTGCCAAGTGCTTGTTGAATTTCATGGCCAACTAGATCAATCACCTCTAGAGTTTTAGAAGATGATTGTTTTTGCTTCTTTACAACATGTTCAAATGCATCTTTGATTGTGGTTAGCTCCATTTTTCTTCCTAATAACAAGCCCCTGCAAAAAGGTTAATGAATGCAGCAATTTCTTTGATTTCTGAAATAGTACTTAGTAAGCGGCACATATTATTATTCTCGAATAAAAATTAAGTACTGAACTTCGCATAACAGTCCATACGGATAAAGGTTACCATAAAACCAAAAATTAGACATTTGATTGGAAAATTTTAAGCCATGTGTATCATGTAAGTCACTTATATTTATAGGGTGTGTTCTGAATAAAATAATGAATAATGAATAATGAAGTTATAGTTTCATGTCTCGTGTAGAAAATTTAAATTTTTGAAAAAATTGGACAGTTTTTACACCAAATAATTGATTCAAATACATTTTAATAATATAAAAAAAATTAAAATATAAAAAAATTAAAATATAGTAAATTAAAAAGAATTTAATATAATATTAATAGTTAAATGAGTTAAAAATGTTTATCACACGAAGATTCAAAAACACAAATTTATATATTTCATATAAAATCTTAAGAATAGAGATATCTTTTAATACTAAAATACTTCCACTAAGGTACATAAAAAATAAAAAAATGAAGGCCATACCATTCAAGCGATTTCTCAATCAGAAAATAGAGTAATCATGATATATGGACCAAAAGAAAATCACACGTTTTCATGTTTTAAATTTCAGAAACGTAGGATATCGAACTGATCAAATGAATAAGAATTCAAGTGAAATAGCTGACAATATGAACAATGAATAAGCACAAAATATAAATCAAATAATTACAAAACAAAACAAGAAATAAACCGTGCGAGAAAAGTGGAAGAAAAACACGAGAATCCAATCCGATAGTTTGATCATTTCAACGGAATTTCACATTCATAAACCACGAGAATCCAATCCAATAGTTTATAATTCTCCGTCAAACTGTTTCTTCGGGACCAAACAGGTCATACGAACAAAATATTTCATGCCTGGCTGGCGACAATACCTTTTCAGAGAGGTAAGTGTAGAGACGAACGTAGGGCGGAGTACGGCTATATGGATAAAAGTTGTTTTATCCATTAATAAAAAAAAATGAAATAATTGTAAATAATAAAATTAATTATATTATAATATATACTTTAAATTTAAATAAAAAAAACATTTTTTTATTTAATTTAAGTAAGATACACTAAAGTCTAAATCTATGTTTATTATATTTTATTGGATTTTTGCCCTGCCAATTTACCAAGTTTTGCCATAAGATGATACATATCAGCTTTCACGTAAATTTGACAAATATTAAATACATATAAATTTCAAATTAATTATAATACAACACATGTTAAAATTTAATTAAAATTATTTTATCACGTATTATACCATAATTAATATAAATATAAATTTATATTTATATTTTTTTAGCATTCATGTATTAGAAAATAACTTTAAAAATATCAAATTATTCATTTTTTAAATAGATTCTACCACATGACACAATAATTAATAGAAAAAAATTATTTACATCAAGTTGTTGCTAATGTCAATCCAATAATTAGTTAAAAAAAAAAAATGGACCCAATTATATTCTCTAATCATTGCATGTCACATTTAAGAACAACTTGATGCGAAAAAAGAAAAAAAAAACACTAACAATCTTTATTTTTCCTACGTGGCACATCATTATTAAATACTAGATAAAGTCATGCACTTGCAAGTGAGTTTGTATACCTATTAATAGCATCATGCACTATACTAACAATGTAACATAAACGAGGTAGGTTCATTTTTCTCTAAAAGGGAATATAACAAATACTATGCATAGATTCATGCAGGACATAAGATAAGTTTGGTGCCAAGAAATGTCTAAATGCCTCGTAGAGTTGTGTTAAGTCACCTAGCACTTCTGTCTTCTCTGGCTTCAAGGGCATCAACTTCCTCTTTAGATAAAAGATCAACAATAGGTTCATAAACATCCCACTCCTTTCTCTTCCTGTAATATTTAAGAATGGAGGCAAACTACAACGATTGAGTATATGATGTTATAACTCATCATTCAAATAAAATGTTTAATGGAATTGGAGACAATGAGGGGAAAATTTCAATTTGGACAATTAAGTCCTCAACTTCAATAAAATTAGACCAATAATAATTCTGTATTTTAGAGTTATTTTATCCAATTTATTAATTATAATTGTTATGTTCTTAAGGTTTTTAGTTAATTTTAAGTTTCTAGATTATTATTTGGTATTAATTTTATAAGAAATTATATTTTGAGAAAAAATAAAACAATTTGAATTACAAAAAGACTTAAATGCAAATAACAAAAGTTGTAAATTTAAACCTCTTTTGCGTAGAAAATGAGTCTCACACTCGGATGAAACAACGCACGTCACCCACCGTCAGATCAAACAATGAACGGTTCATATCGCACATGTTCTCCATGCGAGAGAGTCCCGATATCGTTCCCACGAAGATTTGTTACTAATCTTTGTTAAGTACTAACAGCTGGATTCCACTCCATGACTCTCTCGCGTGGAGAGTGGAGAACACGCGCGATCTAGACCGTTCATCGTTTGCGGGTAGGGCAAGACGTGAGGGCATATGGAGCTTTGATGGATCATATCGCAGGGAGTTCCACGCCCTGGGCTGTGCAGAACAACTGGACTCCACTCTGTGACTCTCGCGTGGAGAACACGCACAATTTGGATCGTTCATCGTTTGATCTGACGGTGGGTGACGCGTGTTGTTCCATCCGAATGTGAGACTCATTTTCAGGTCAAAAGAGGTTTAAATTTTCAACTTTTGTTATTTGCATTTAAGTCCTTTTTTAATTCAAATTGTTTCTTTTTCTCTCAAAATATAATTTCTTACCAAACTAACACCAAATAATAATTTAAAATTAACTAAAAACCTTAAGAACATAGCAATTATAATTAATAAATTGGACAAAATAACTCTAAAACACAGAGTTATCACACCCTTAAACATAAGATTTTGCTAGTCCTCAAGCAAAAAAATAAAACAAGGATATATGCACTCAAAATAGTGATTTTTAATGGTCATATTAATAACATAGCTCAAAAAAATTCAAGAGTATGTCACATTTTCACATTGAATTTTCTTGTGTGTGAAGTCTTTTCATGATTCATCACATGCAATCCAGATGAGTTTATGCAAATATGGGAGTAATTAATCTTAATGAAATCATAAATCTCATAAGTTTGTTTTTCAATTCTCTCTCCATTAATGTAGACAGACACAAAGATCAATAGGACTCTATTAAGCTTAGGTAAAGGTAGGATGAAAGACAATATTTGGCTCAAATTTTCCCTAAACACATATATCATTGTAGGATCATAACAAGGCACCTTCTAATATCTCAATGAACACTTTCAAAGTTGTTATTTAACTTCTCATGCCACAATCTCTTTTTAACTAGGCTAATATGTGGGTGACAAATAAAAGTCAACATAAAGGCTAAAACAAGGTATATTATGGATAAAACATGTAAGGTTGGATAGAAAGGCTCAAACAATCTAAAGATGACCTAACTCATTTTGTTAGCTAAGTGTTGTCTAGAATTTTGCCTTGAAAGAAAATCAAACAAATTCTAAGACATGTGAAACCAAAGAAGATCAATAGAATTTCATATTCACATAAATCTTCTCTAAATTAACAACTCAAAGATCAAGACTAGTGCTCATAAATAAACATATTCTTATCGAAATGAAACTTACTCAAAAATTACACACAAACTTAGACACTATTCACATTTTTCAAAGAGTTATACATCAATCCAACCAAAGAAATAAAAATAAGTCACCACGAAAAGCACAATATATAGTTTTAAACAAATAGCAATACCAAGCAAATAAGTTCAATCTCTCCACCCCCAAACTTAATATGCACATTGTCCTCGGTGTGTGAAAATTAAAGAACAAAGGAGATGGGTTAAAAGAAACTTTCATGGTTGGTGTGTAAGATTGAAATCCAAAACAATAGCTTCACTTTCTCCAATTTGCACCTACCAAACAAAATGTAGAAATATTCAAACTAATACATGTGCAACTAAGTAAAATAAAATAAAAACTAAAACACCTGGGTTGCCTCCCAAGAAGCGCTTGGTTTAGAGTCATCAGCTTGACTTCCTGTTTCTCTGCTTTAAGTAGGGTCAGATAACAAAAAGGTGGACTTTTGACGATCAATGTCACCTCCCCAATAATGTTTGAGTCTTTGCTCGTTCACTTGGAGAGTCCTTTGTGATTCTTCGCCTTTAATCTCAACAACTCCATATGGGTGCACTTTGGTAATAGTGAAAGGACTTGATTACCTAGATTTGAGTTTTCCTAGGAAGAGTTTCAAACGAGAATTGAAGAGCAAAACTTTCTGTCTTGGTTCAAAATGTCGATACAAGATCTTGTTGTCATGCCATCTCTTCGTCTTCTCCTTATAAAGCTTTAGCATTTTCATATGCTTGTAGACGAAACTCATTCATCTCATTGAGTTGTAGAAGACGTTTTTTGCCTGTGACTCTCAAGTCAAAATTCAGATTCTTGATTGTTTAATACGCATTGTGCTCTAGTTCAACTGAGAGATGACAAGCTTTCCCAAAAATTAACTGATATGGAGACATCCCAATGGGTGTCTAATATGGTGTCCGGTATGCCCAAAGTGCATCATCTAACCTTAGACCAGTCCTTCCTAGAAGGATTTACTGTCTTCTCAAGGATCATCTTTACCTCTTTATTTGAAATCTCAACTTACCCACTTGTCTTATGAGTGACCCCATATTTGGCAAGAAGGGCTTCAAAATATTTGTTGCAACCACTTACCATCCTCAAACAAGTGGGCAAATTGAGATTTCAAATAGAGAGGTGAAGAGGATCCTTGAGAAGACAGTAAATCCTTTTAGGAAGGATTGGTCTAAGAGGTTAGATGATGCACTTTGGGTATACCGGACAACATATTAGATACTCATTAGGATGTCTCCATATTAGTTAGTTTTTGGGAAAGTTTGTCATCTCCCAATTGAACTAGAGCACAATGTGTATTAAGCAATCAAGAATCTGAATTTTGACTTGAGAGCCGCAGGCAAAAAACGTCTTCTACAACTCAATGAGATGGATGAGTTCCGTCTTACAAGCATATGAAAATGCTAAGCTTTATAAGGAGAAGACGAAGAGATGGCATGACAACAAGATCTTGCATCGACATTTTGAACCATGGCATAAAGTTTTGCTTTTCAATTCTCGTTTGAAACTCTTCCTAAGAAAACTCAAATCTAGGTAATCAAGTCCTTTCACTATTACCAAAGTGTACCCATATGGAGCTGTTGAGATTAAAGGCGAAGAATCACAAAGGACTCTCCAAGTGAAAGGGCAAAGATTCAAACATTATTGGGGAGGTGACATTGATCGTCAAAAATCTACCTTTTTGTTATCTGACCCTACCTAAAGCAAAGAAACATGAAGTCAAGTCGATGACTCTAAATCAAGCACTTCTTGGGAAGTAACCCAAGTGTTTTAGTTTTTATTTATTTTACTTAGTTACACACGTATTAGTTAGAATATTTCTATATTTTGTTTGATAGGTGCAAATTGGAGAAAGTGAAGCTATTTTTTTTGGATTTCAATCTTACAAGCCAACTCACCAACCAGAAAAGTTTCTTTTAACCCATCTCCTTTGTTCTTTAATTTTCACACACCGAGAACAATATGCATATTAAGTTTAGGGGTGGAGAGATTAAACTTATTTGAATTATTTTCTTGGTGTTGTTGTTTGTGTGGCTTTGTTTGTTTAGTTGTTTGAATCTTGAGGATATATTGTGTTTTTCGTAGTGACTTATTTTTATTTTTTGGTTAGATTGATGCATAACTCTTTGACAAATGTGAATAGTGTCTAAGTTTGTGTGTAATTTTTGAGTAAGCTTCATTTTGATAAGAATATGTTTATTTATGAGCACTAGTCTTGATCTTTGAGTTGTTATGCTAATTTAGAGAAGGTTTATGTGAATATGCAATTCTATTGATCTCCTTTGGTTTCACATGTCTTAGAATTTGTTTGATTTTCTCTTAAGGCAAAATCCTAGACAACACTTAGCTAAGGAAATGAGTTAGGTCATCTTTGGATCGTTTGAGTCTTTCTATCCAACCTTACATGTTTTATCCATAGTATACCCCGTTTGAGCCTTTATGTTGACTTTTATTTGTCACTCACATATTAGCCTAGTTAAAAAAAATCAAAAAAAGATTGTGACATGAGAAGTTAAATACCAACTTTAAAAGTGTTCATTGAGATGTTAGAAGGTGCCTTAATATGATCCTACAATGATATATGTGTTTAAGGAAAATTTGAGCCAAATATTGTCCTTCATCCTACCTTTACCTAAGCCATACTTTACAAGCTTAATAAAGTCCTATTGATCTTTGGTTTTGTATTTGTCTACATTAATGAAGAGAGAATTGAGAAACAAACTTATGAGATTTATGATTTCATTAAGATCAATTACTCCCATATTTGCATAAACTCATCCGGATTGCATGTGATGAATCATGAAAAGACTTCACACACACCCAAGAAAATTTAACGTGAAAATGTGACATACTCTTAAATTGCTTTCAATGCTTAGATAAAATTCTTGTATTTCTTTGAACTATGTTATTAATATGACCATTGAGAAATGTTTTAAAAATCACTATTTTGAGTGCATTTATCCTTGTTTTATTTCTTTTCTTTTGCTCGAGGACTAGCAACCAACGAAACCCTTTTTGTAACTTCTGGGTCCACGTCGGTGTCACACAATGAAAGCCCATTCAATTATATTTTTGGAAGAAAGTTAAAAAAAATGATGTGATTGTTCTGTAACAATCTGAGCTGAAAGTTAAGAGACTAAGACGATAGAAATCAAAAAGCTTAAGGAATATAAATGCTGGATTAAATACCATCATCAGTCCAACAAGATCATCCTCGATAAGTTTCTAGTTTAACTTGAGTAGATAAGAATTCCATAAGCAAGAAGACATACCGAACAACGCTAGATCTGTGACCAAATAACTTCACAAGGTCCAAAGCTCCACCTGCCCTACTGAGAAAGAGAAAGAGGGGGAAGACAAAAATTCAAACAGAGTTATTAACATATATCAGTTTTTTGGTTGTACCTTTCATATTGGCTTTTTAATCTTATTTAATTATGCATTAGATCACTTTAAATTTGGTTTATAATATCTTGTTAAAGTTTCGTGAATTAATCAATCATTAAATTGATCCCCCTTCCCATCGTCTTGTTTTTTTCTTCCAAAGTCCTAATTTCTTACTTTCGTACACAACACTTTATCAACCTAACTCAGTATTTTTAGTTCATTTATGCATGTCTTGTTTTTTTCTTCCAAAGTCCTAATTTCTCACTTTCGTACACAACACCTTATCAACCTAACTCAGTATTTTTAGTGATATGCATGTGTGTGCTTGCAAATTGAGTGACACAAAGGAATACAAAAGATGATACAAAAGGGAAACCTGGCTGGTACAAATTCAATTCCGCGGCGACCTTTCTTGCTTATTCTGCTTTCTCTTGCTGAAGCTACGCTTTGAACTGCAAACTACAAAACAGAAATATTGAAAGATTACAGGACAAGAGTAAAAAAACTGAAAATAAAGACAAAATATTTGAACTAAGATAATAAAGCAAAATCACGCAACAACTCAGAGGGAAGTAAAACTAACCTCATATAGTTGTTCTCTGATTGAACAAGCAATTGCAGGCTGGTAAAAGAAAAATAAAATTACTAAGGAAGTAGAATTTTTTTCAGAAAATACAAAGAACAATGGGGAATAGCCAGAGGAAAAAGAGGGGGAATGACTAGGGATGGGAAGATGAGGAGGGAGAGAAATGTGTGAATCACAAGATAAAGTGCAAAGTTAAATTTCAGTATGAAGTCTAAAGAAGCAAGAAAATATCCATAATTGACGCATGCTAAGACCTGTCTGCACTCACAGTTTAGGTCTTATGAGTATAAAAATTAAATTCCTTCATGTGTGGATGCCATGGTATAGTTGTACTTACTCCAACCTCAGGGTCTTCAATACCTAAGTCTTTGCACATGGTTCTAGCAAAATCCTCAGGGTCACTCTCAAAGTTGTTGAAATCCTGGTAACTCATCAAAATAATGTACTTATAAGAAGAATGCATATCATAAAAGCATGAATGTTGATCAAAAAACATCAAATATTAAGATTTCAGTCACAGGATGAAACACAAGATTTTACATCCTACCCATAAAAATTGATCCTTAATGAGGGTGTTGTTCACACGAAGATCAAGCTGTGATAAAGATAAGACATAAAATAGGTGATCTTGAAGAAACCCAGCATAAAAAGTTTAAGTGGGTAACGTAAGAGAATTAATAACTTTAATAATATTAAAGAGAAGCAAACCTTAATAGGAACTATCTTCTCACCAGCAAACATGTCCTGGCCTTCATGTGAGCGAAAATCAGCCAGCTGAGACTAATGTTGAGAATACTAGTAAGAAGTCATGATGATTTATATAATAAATTAAATAAAACCATTGAACTCAAAATCCCACACACAAAATAAAAAGGGAAAAAAAAAGTAGATTTGCCTGTATGGAGGCAGCAATAGGAGTAACGAATGCTGGAGGAAGCTTCAAATCTTTCACTGTCCTCTTTGCAAAAATTGTGACCTCAGAATCGGGATCTAAAAATAAAATCATCGGAAGAAAGCAAAAGAGCTTAAATTGAAATTATTGTAATCTTCTGCTTATGTGATTAGAAATTAGAATAACAACAATACCAAAAGGATTCCAAGTGAAAGCATCTTTGTATCTCTGGCCATCTACTTCAATGTCCAACCTTATTGGAACTAAATTCTCTGCTGTTGGGCTGCCATTATCAATTTATCAACATCAATTTTTTCCCCATGTACAAACAGGCATAACAATATGATTACAACAAATATCAAACGAAATTTTTATAGGAATTGACAACTAACATTCTGAATTTGACAGCAGTGCTCTTCGAGAAAGCCAATGGTTGCCCCTTCATCACCTCACCTTTTGCCCTTCACCTTCAGGATGCAGCCATTTTTTTCTCAAAACCCTCCTCTCTAAAATCTCTTATTTGATAAAGCAACAATAAAATATACTAAATGAGTTGTGATGATCCCTATGTATATGACATCCATCTCCACCCTTAATAACCAAAAACAAAACTAATATTTTTCTGATCGGTATGAATATTAGTTGTTTTTCATTCCGTAATTCCAAAAACAATATCCCAAAATTCCTTTTCTACGAAATCTTTAGTTCTTCATTACAACATTGCAAAGTCTTAATCATACAAAACTCATAAAAAATTAAAAACCAGTAATTCCAAACCAAGATTATGAAAAACCGGACAATTTACAACAAAAACCACCAAAATTTCCCAGCGTAAATTAACTAGGAAGAGCAAGCGCATAAGTTCAAGAATTTATAATGAAACTATGAGAGATTAAAATATCTGAAAGAAACCAAAACCAAAATGCAATTTCAAACACAATACTAGCACTTGCAAATCAGTAGATCATAATCAAATTAAACCAGCAAAAGCAGAGCAACATAAGATAGTTTATCTCAAACAAACCGAAACCCTAACCCCAGTAACCTAGTCAGATGATTATGTTGTCACTCTTCCAATAAAAAAATAAACGAAGAAGAAACAAAACAGACTTACCTCTGCAAGCTGAACACCAGAGAGAGAGAGAGAGAGAGAAAGGGCTGAACACCAGTAGCAGAAAGCCAGAAAGCAATAGAGTAGGTAGACCGAATGTGTACTAACAATACGGTGTCGTATTATAAAACCCTTTTTTGAACGGAAAAAACAAAATCAACAAAATTAATACATTTATAATTTTATTATTTATATCCAATATTTTTATTACTATAAAAATATTGCATATTATTTTATTTTAAAGGTATTTAGGTTGCATCAACTAAGAGGTACTGTATTTGAGTTTAGGTAAGATTTTTATTTTTATTTTTAAATTCCCCTATTATCTTTAGGCTATAACAAGAGTATATATATGATTAAAATAAAACTATGGAATTTATATATTATGAAAATGATGCCTTTTTTCTATTATCTTGCTTATTTTTAGAACCTTGACTATTTAATGAGAATAGTCAATTATTTTAAATTTATTGAATTTATAATTTTGACCTTTATTGTCTTTTTTTGAAGTATAAAACACTGTCATTGGGAATGACATGAATCTATAATTTCTATGTATTATCAGTCCACTGTTTATTAAAATTAGTTTTCATTTTTTTTCCTACCAAAATTGAAAGGATAGAGTTACTCTTTTTGAAGTACAATCATCCTTGTGAAAAAAATAAAAAGTCTCATCTTTCAAATATTGAAGGAAGATATGACACTTGCGGGCCTTTGCTTATACCAAGACTTATCAATATTTATACAGTTTTGTGCTTGTATATCATGTTTTTTAAGATTTTAATAATTAAAAACACCACGATAAATAACTATATTTTTAAATTAAATGATTAAATTAATTTTTAAATATTTTTTTAATTAAACTTATCATATGATTTTTATATTATTTTATTAATAAAAATTAGAGTTATTATTTTAATCATTATTCTTTACCTTTAACAACAATCTCAATATTTTAACGTGTCATTATATTTAAATTTTATTCATATTTTGGTTTTAATATAAATTTTATCTTTATTTAAATAATAATATTTTAATCACGTGATTTAAATAATAATATTTTTATTATAGTTTTTAATAAAATTTAATTTCTTGTTCTTTTATTTACAATAATTGCAAGAAAAAAATCATTTTTTATTATAAAAAATTATAATTGCTCAATACAATTAAATCCAAATTATTATCATTATAACGTTAATTATATCATTTTAAATCACTTTTATATATTATAATAATAATTAATGTAAAATTTATTTATTAAATATAATTATATGGTTTCAATTATACTTACTAATAATATTACCGATATTAAATTATAAAATAATATCTATATTAAAAAAACTCAAAATCTCAATTAAAATTGTCTTGTTACGATGTAGGTTGTGTTTGGTTCGTAGAATTAAAATATAATGAGAAGAAAATGGTAATAGAAATTGAATTCAATAAAAATAATATTAATATATTATTATGTTTGTTTGAGTACTCTAATTAAAATAACAATAAATATTAAATTAAAATTTTATAAAATTATAAATAAAGTAAAAATAATAATTTTTAAATAAGATAAAATAATAAAAATAAAGTATTTAATATATTTGTACTGTTGTTGAAATATTTTACATTTTATTTAAAATTAATTGTTAAACTAAATACATAAATATTCTTAACCATTTATATTATTTATCTACTAAACATTACAATATATTGTAACTTTAAATAAAACAAAAAAATTATTTCAACGTGAGTAGTGAATAGTCCAAATAATAATCTTTGTTTTTCCTTAAAAATATTTTATATTCCTCAACGTGCTAGATGAGTAGAAAAATAATTCAATGTTTATATATATATAAGTGTGTATTTTGTAATTTTAGATGAGTAGCAAATATAATTTAATGTTTAATTTTGTGGATATATATGTATGTATTTTGTATTTTTTGTTAAAAAAATTAACTATAAAATACATTATGATAAAATTGAATTAATATTTTTAGTTATTTAGAATGAAAAAAATAAATTTTATATTTTTAAGATTTTATTTTTTTATTTCTGCATTAAAATAAATATAATTTTAAATCTAAGTTTGTTTTTTTGTTTTTTGTATTTTAAAAATTATTTTAATATTTATTTTTCAAAATTTTGAATTTACTATAAAAAAAATATTTGCAATTAATTTTTTTAAAATATTCAGAGAATTATAAATATATATTGAACTAAAGTGTATATTTTGATAAATTATATCACATTATATATACTTTAAAAGATAAATAACTAAAATTACATTTTGAAGAATTACAAGATTTATAAAAAATTAATTTTTTGAAAAATAAATAATAAAAAGAATATTTTAAAAACTTTTAATCATAAAAATAGTATTATTTTATATCCCTTAATATAATTTGATATTAAATTAACATTAAATATAATTTAATTAAATTTTGTGATATTATTTTTATTATTATAAATTTTAAAGTGTTATTTTTTTTTATGAAAAACTTTCCCGAAATGTATTTATTTATTTATTTTTATTTATACTTTGCTTTCCTTTCCGGTTACTTTTCTACCGTTAGAGGTTCAAAACGCATAAAGCTGGTGATTTGTCTCTCGAAATTAGCCAACTGTCTCTCTCTCCACTCTCAACTACCCTTCCAAATTCAATCCCACAATGACTTTCTACTTGTTCAATATCTTAAATTTTCCAAAAAAAAATAAAAATTATGGATATGAAAAATTGAGACTTTGACTGGACATCGTGTTATTAGTTGTTATATATTTATTATTCCATATGGGCATAGAGGAAAAAGCAGAGCCATCTTCTACCGACCAGCCTAAGGTCACGCCGAAAGAAACAACCATGACTAGTATTTCCACTGAAGCTCCAGCTCCTTCATGGTTCACTCCTCTGAGGTACTTTCTTGCTTTGTTACTACTTTTCTTGCAGAGATTTAGGAAAAAAAGAAAAGAAGTTTTTGGGTCTTTGGGCGATTTTATTATATGGGTTTGCAGAATACAGGTTAGAATTTCAAATATACTGTATTATATTACTTTGCTTAGTTATGTTATGTTATGTCCAAATAGGTTGGAAATTGTGTTGTCACAGAAGGGTAGTTAAGCTTGCAAGTTAGTTTTTTCTTCATAGGGTGTAATTTTATGATAGGTTGTAATTTTATACTTGGTCAAAGTCAGCACTCTATGTTTGATTGGATGCTGAGAAATGAGCTGGAAAATGGGATGGACTGCGGTGTTAAGATTGGCATCTGAGTGGAAATTAAGTCGTAGAATTGGAAAAGAAATGGAAGTTTTATGTCTTCTTCTGGGTCTGGAGAAGTAGGTGATGATTGAGCTTACAAGTTCTTCTTTTTCCTCATCGGCTATAGTTTATGATTGGTCAAAGCCAGCACTGTTTGTTTGATTGAAGATTTGGTTAGATGCTGAGAAAATGAGCCGGAAAATGGGATGGCCTGTGATGCTAAGATATGCATCCTGATAAAGAAATTTAAGTTTCAGAATTGTTTTAATTTATTTTCAGTTGTTTTGTCATTTCCTTTTTTCATTGAACTCTGTGTTGAGAAATTACGCAAATTCTCGATAAACCAGATTTATGAGAAAGCAAGAATAAAAATAACACACAAATTTGATAACGGAGTTCGGCAATCTTGCTTACACAAGGTGTTTACAACACTCACAACTCACAATCCAATTGCACCTAAGAAAATTACTCTCAATTTTCTCTCACAAAAGTTTTTCTCTCAATTGGAATAAACACTTTGGATGATTAATTCATTACAATTACATATCTATTTATAGGAAAATTCACTCCTTAAATTAATGGTTCCTTGAATTGCTCCTTGAATTAAGCTCCATGTTTTGCTCCATGTTTTACTCCTTGTTTTGCTCCTTAATTTGCTCCTTAAATTAAGGAGCTTTATAACAATCTCCAACACTGAACTTGAATTTACATTATATCCAGGGCTTGGAAATTTATGACACGCTTTAGAGTAACAGGTTTTCAAAATTCATGAATTCAGCATCATGGTAGATCAATTTTTGCTATTCTTGCAGGCTACTCATAGTCTTTTGTATCATTAATTTAATAAATTATGTGGATCGAGGAACAATTGCGAGCAATGGTGTCAATGGGTCTCGTGGAACGTGTACCAAAGATGGTACATGCACATCTGGAAGTGGAATACAGTAAGACTTTCTTTAAGGCCTTTTCTATTTTCATTTTGTCCTACTTTGCTGGAATAAGGGTTTCTTTTTCCAGGTATATGTATATATTTATGTTTGTTGAGTAGGTTTTGCCGTGTGTCAAAAAATCAGTTAAGCATTCCCACATATTTTAGTATTTATGGAAGGAGGTAAGAGTCCATTGTTTCCTGAAAATATCTTGAGTTGGAAGTGGCACAGGTTGTTACGCAATTGATGGGTTTGGAGATGAAAGTTCATATAGTTGATAGAAACTTTGTGTATATTCTTTTTGCTTAAACTCAACTTCACACATCTAACAGATTGCATTTAAGCTTTAGAGCTGCTTGCATCATAGTGTATTATTCCCGTTTTGATCTCATTTACACTCTTTATTTGCCATGTATATCTAGGCATGGACCTCAATTAATTTTACAATTATAATAAATGTCTACTTTTGTAGCTGCTTCTATCGTTTTTGTTATGATTTGATATTTAGATCCTAATTCTCCCTTTTCAGGCACCTAATTTTTTCTTTCTTTTATGTTTCCTTGCATCACTTTTTTGCAGTTTTTAATTTATTTTGTGTTAAGGCACATAAAAGCAATAAATTTCCTGGCTTATATTACACTCTTTTTATCAAGGGGGGAGTTTAACCTGGACAATTTTGAAGATGGAGTTCTATCATCTGCTTTTATGATTGGACTTCTTGTGGCTTCTCCAATATTTGCTTCACTAGCAAAGGGGTAACTTTTATTATGTCTTGTATTATTTTCCAACCATGGCAAAAGTCCAGTTGCGTGGTTTAAGGTAACTTACATCGATATTTGAATTGAATTCTGCAGTTTAAATCCATTTAGGCTTATTGGAGTTGGATTGTCTGTTTGGACTCTTGCAGTAGTTGGTTGTGGCTTGTCATTTAACTTCTGGTCCATTACAATTTGCCGGATGTAAGTGTCTTTTCTTTTTGGTTTTACTTTTTCATTTTTTGAGTAATCCAGCAACAAATAATTGCTCGATATGAAAAAATGTTAAAAAGCTCTTTTCCTCCAAGTGACATATTTGAGTTGTAAAATATGTATGGTTGCCTAATCTCCAAAATACATTCCTTTCTCCCAAACCTAGTCATGTTGATTGGTCAAATGACCGCGATTGATCTACTGTTGACTGAATTTTGCTGGGGTTGACTGCCCGTTGGTTGGAGATGACGTGGACTTTATCCTTTGTATTTTTTCAGATGATTACATCTAGATGAAGTCTCACACTCTCACTTACGATCTAGATTAGGTGGGGCTCCATCTGGATGAAGCATAAGGCTTCATCTAAAACAACTAAATGAAGTGGGCTTCGTATTTTTGCTGTGTTATTTTGGCAAGAATGAATTTATTTTTTTTAGCAATTTTTGTGTTATTTGAGAAAAAATCTCATTTAGCAATGATAAAAAATGGAAAATAGTTCGACTATTTTTATTACTTTTGGTGGTATGGGCAGGCTAATTGGTGTTGGTGAGGCTTCGTTTATAAGTCTTGCGGCTCCTTTCATCGATGATAATGCCCCAGTTGCTCAGGTTTTGTTTTTCTCTCTGTCCGACCATTCATGGTAAATCTGTTAGATATTTCTTGATTACTATTACAAATATTTTGTTGATCCAACTATATTAGTTCATTCCCCGTTGGCCATAAAAACTCCTGTATTTCTTTTGCTTAGAGTCAGTTTTATTGAAATACGAATCTTTCTCAGTGAATTGGAAAAACCTTGGTATTGTTGTCTGATAGGAAACAGATATTACCCTTTTATCTTTGATATCTGTTCTGAATACTGTTATATAGCCTGATTTAGTTTTATTTCTTGTATTCTTTTTAACCAGAAAACAAGGTGGCTTGCAATATTCTACATGTGTATACCTTCAGGTTATGCACTTGGCTATGTTTATGGTGGATTAGTGAGTTTCTATACCTAATTGCTATAGGATTTTAGTCAATAGATAAGTTGGCGAGTCAAAAATCACCCTAAAAAAAGAACTGTCTTTTCTATTCTTGACCTACAAGGCTACATCTCTTGTTTGCAATACCTTTTCTGCTCCTTGAATATTCTCTCTCCATTAGGTTTCCTGTCCATATTTCAAGAGGAAACAAATTTTGAAAAATGTAGTGAAGGAAAAGAAAAAAAACAACAAAGAGACAATTATCAACTGTAGTAGCTATAGATTTTTTTTGGCTTGAATATTTTAAAAAATAATAGATGAGGGGTGGGTATAGATCCAATCTAGCAGCAGTGATGCTGCTAGTCTTGATATAGATGTTTGTCTTTCATTTCTTATACATAGAGTTTTTGCTGGGAAATGTTTGGTACATAGGTTGGAAGCCATTTCAACTGGCGATATGCCTTTTGGGGGGAGGCGATTTTGATGCTGCCATTTGCTGTTCTAGGTTTTATTGTGAAGCCTTTGCAGATGAAAGGTGCACCTTTATTTCTCATTAATGTTTTCTCTCTCTCTCTCTCTCTCTCTCTCTCTCTCTCTCTTTCAATATGAATTTTCCAATTTTCTGCAAGTTCTAGCTGTGCCACACTAATGTTGTTTTACAGGTTTTGCTCCCATTGACTCAAAAAAAGCACTAACAGCAGTGGAGACAGCTTCCTCTGATATCGATGGTGCTGAATTTATGTTTTTTTCTTTTGGTATTTTTGTTTAGTATCATGCAGGATGACTTTTCTTTATGATTTGTTTTTGTTACATTTCTGATTGGTTTTCATTACGCATTAATAAACTCATGAGTTTTGTGGCACGTGGCTTGGTAGTTTTATAACTGTGTCTTAGTGGATAAATGTTGACTTCACATCCTAGCTTATCTCCCAATCTTTGCAATGAAGCTTTGTACATCTGAGTTCATGCTCTACTTTCAATATTCTTGGTATTTTATTAGATCAACTTGCTCGGTGAAAATTCAGGTTTAAGTTTCAATCTGGTTTGTCCAATAGAAAAAATCTTTATAGTAAGATTATAACTATTTGTTCCTTAGATTCTGCTTCTTATGAAAACTCAACGAAAGGGAGTTATTGGAATTTTTTTGAAAGACAACGCTTCATTTTTGTTTTTCCTCCCAAGTCTTTCATTTGGAAATCTTTAACTCATTGAAAACTAAGCACTATGGATTTTCTTTCAATAAAGGAGGCTCTACGATGTTATCACCTCACTGGTGTATCTTATGCAAAACAATGAGAATTATCAAATCGTTTTTTCTTAATGGGATCATACACTCAATGGAACCAGCTAAATTGTTGGAATTTCTAATTGGTGTACAGATTCAGATGTTTCAAATGACAAAGGTGGTTCATCGATGATGAGGGATGATCTTGAAGAAAATAGATTGCATATGCATTCCAAGTGAGGCACAATATTTTCTGTTAATTAAATTAATTTGTTTTTATTTTTTATTTTTTTGGCTAATCAAATTTGTTGTTAGTTATTCAGCCCGTAAGTTTATGCCAACTTTTATATATATCAGAACTGCAATTTTTTCTTCAGTTATAAAACTGACTTTGAGACTTAATTTTATAGGAATTAGGAAGCTCTAATGTGTCTTTGTACTTTAAAATTAAGAGCTCTAGTTAATGGACTGGTTCTGGTTGTACTAAGAATAGTCAGGAATTACATTAACTCGGACTGGTTGTACAAAGAATAACCAGGAATAACATGTGAAGCAATTAGTTTCTCCTAATGTAACTAGTAATATTTTAAATTTTTGCCTGGCCTTACATATTTTTCTATTTATACAAAATAAACCAAATGTGAATTAAATGTTATGATAAACATCTTTTCAGCAGGTCAACTATAGGAACTAGAATGAAGAATCAAATTTTAAGATTTTTTAACGATATGAAGGTTCTTCTGGCTGATAAGGTCTATGTTGTTAATGTACTAGGTATACCTCTTCAGACAGCTTTATGGCTGCAAAATTTCAGAATTTTTTTTTTTCATTTTTCTTTTTATTAGTTGCTAATTCTTTGATTCTTCTAAAAGTTTAAAGTTTTCTTCTAGGCTACATAGCATACAATTTCGTTATTGGTGCTTACTCATATTGGGGACCTAAGGCAGGTTATAATATATATCATATGGTATGTCCTCTCTTTTGATTTGATTGTCATACGTTAGCATAATTAAAATATCACTAATTGGATATTTCAACTTTTAATTAACATTCATTAATAATCACAAGTCCATCATTTTCTGGGTTTATTTGGAACCGCTTCTCCTTTTAGTTGAAAATGCTTTCAAATGGATCAAAACATTTTCAAAGTTGTTTAACAATTTCTACTAGAAGTGCTTTCAAAAGTTTGAGAAGCATTATTTGTGCTTTTAAGAACAATAATGGGAGAGATAGTTTTGCATGCATGCTTCCATTTTAAAATAGTTATCAATGTGCTACTCAAAACCACTTCTCTTGAAGCCACTTCTAAGAGAAGCACGTCCAAACGGACCCTATGTTTATTTAACTTAAAAAAGGCAATATTTTTCAGACAAATGCAGATATGATGTTTGGAGGCATTACAATTGTGTGTGGGATATTTGGCACGCTTGGTGGGGGTTTCCTTCTGGATCACATGACAAACACCATCTCGAATGCTTTTAAGGTAGTTGCTTTTCTGTTTATTAAAAGCAGTTTCAATAATCTTTCCTTTTATTCCCCTCCATCCTTCCCCATCATTTGTTTTCCATTTTGAAAGTTGGTTATCTGTTTTAACTCTCGTGTTGCTTCTTGGGTTCTCAAAACGTATCCATTACCGTCTTTTCGTCGTAAAAGAGACAGTATGAGTGGATATTTCAATACAACAACCTCAATAAAAGTTAAAATTATGGCTTGTCATTAAAAGCTAGATGGAATCACCACACGGTCTTTTTAATTATTATCGCTACTTTATCTGATTATTATTTTTCTATAATTTCCAACCTTTTCCCTACTCTTTTTATTCCAGCTTCTTTCAGCAACAACATTACTTGGGGCAATATTTTGCTTTAGTGCGTTTTGTTTCAAGAGCATGTATACGTTTCTGGCTATTTTTGCAGTTGGTGAATTGCTCGTCTTTGCTACTCAGGTACGGTCCTTTTACTTGTGGGAGATTCTTATTATTAATTTTCTTGATAAAGATTTATTAAGTATTTTGCTATTCCTGCTTCATCTTTATGGACTTTTCATGCTTTCTTTTGTAGGCTCCTGTTAATTTTATCTCTCTCCATTGTGTTAAACCTGGCCTGAGGCCACTATCTATGGCCATTTCCACAGTTTCAATTCACCTTTTTGGTGATGTACCTTCTTCACCTCTTGTCGGTTTTCTGCAGGTTTGCCTTTATTACTTTCGATTATTACGATTTTTTTTTAACAAGTGAAATTAATAATGTTTATTGGTAGTTTCATATTTAAATGATTAAACTGATGCCTATCCAAGACCCTGCTCTACGTTTCAAAGCTTCTGAGTGGCCGATTATGGTATCTTAGTTAGGCTGAAGTACCAATGTGGTGCTTCATCTTTTCACTTCCGATCAATTTAGTCCTGAACCTAATAATTTGACTAATTTATCATAACCTTTGTACATCCCGACCAATCTAGTCCAAAATCTTTTAATTTGACCAATATAAACATTCAATTTTTGACCAATTTAGTTAGGACCAAATTGGTTGAAAGTGATTGAAATTTTGATTCTTTCCAGTATGAATGAGTTTCAGAAACACTGCTTTTGTCAAAATTATTGACACAAGCAGCATGTTTACCAAAAATTTCCATGTCATTGTTTCCCAACTAATTAGATCTATCTCCATAAGCAATATTTTGTTATATTCTTGTGTTTTACTATTTTTCTTTTGGTGCATTTGGTCCATTGTTTCACTCGAGCATCTTGCAGGATCATATAAACGACTGGAGAAAGACTGCTCTTATTCTGACTTCAATTTTTTTTCTAGCATCAATTATATGGTTTGTAGGTAAGAGTGTTAATTGCATACTCATCTTTGTGGAATCATAATCAAGGATTTCATGTGGACTTTTGCTGGAAAATAAATTTTTGCCCAAAGTCTTTACTCCCCCCCCCCCCCCCCCCCCTTCCCCTTCTCTCTCTCTCCCCCTCCCTCCCTCCCTCCCTCTTGATATGAGAGCTTTCTACAAACTGAGCAAGAATGGTCAACTTTGAAGAATTTGTATTTTTGATTTTTCTAAACTCAATCAATGGCAGGAATATTTTTCAAGAGTGTGGATAGATATAATGAAGATAGTGAACACCATATTATCACTACGACTGACAGGTCTAAGACAACAACACCATTGCTTGAAAGGGAAGCACCAAAATCAACAGCTTCTGCTGAACAATAATAAGCATTATTATTATTATTATTATTTTTAATGTTTTTACGTTGTTGTTTTTTCTTTAATGTTTTTACTTTTTTTTTTGGTGGCTACCTGAGGAAGCTTTGTCAATTACATAAGTTCCTAGTTTATTATTAATTATTTATTTGCTAAAGTTCAGTTTATTTCAAATTCAATGGTTCATTTTGGTGTTAAGGCATCAGGAGGTAAAACGAAATATATCTGAAATTTGTTGGCATTGACCTATGGAGAAGCCTATATACAACTTATTGTAATAGGTCTCCACTTTTTACAATTTTTTTTTTAATTAAGAAAGTTATCATAGTGGAAATGTTAAATTTACTTATCAAGTTATGAGGAATAATTATATTTAACAAAAGTGGATAGATATTTGTTTATTGATTATATTTCATTAAAATATAATTTTTTTATGATTATGACATGCAAGGAATGGATATTTTAATTTTGCATAATAGAAATTGTATTTATCCATAAAAATTTGACTTTTTTTAAAAGAAATAACTATAATTGAGGAATGAATTGCAATAATTATTGTAATATTAAAATTGTAACTAATTATATATTTTTTATTTTACTTAAAATCATATATTAAATAGTTAAAAATAAAAATTAACATGAATATTGTAAATAACGTAATATAATAAGAATTATGTTAAGTTTTAATTTTTTTAAATTAAATATATTTTTTAATAAATATAAAAAAATAAGAAACGTGATTAAACCGTAGAATTGATATCGGTTTATGATTGATAGTTATTAAAGAATATATGTTTATTTACGTTGTGATAAAAATAAATATATGTTGTTTTTCTGACGAAGGTTTAAAATAAAATTCAATATACAAATATATATATATATATATATTTATATGATATAATTAAACTTAAATTTTAATAACATTTATTCATTACCATTTGTTAGAAAAGTTATGAAAGAATTATTATTTTAAAGATATAAAATAAGTTATTGTATTTAATCATATATTATTTTAGGTTTATAATAAATTTATGTGTAAAATTATCCCATTTTCTTTAATTTTATTTTATTTTATTTTATTTTTTAAAATAAATTCATGACCATTATAATTATTATTATTATCATCTTAATTAAACTTATTAATTACAAGATATTATATTATATAATATTTTATTATCAACTTTATAAGAGAAAGATATACAAGATATTATATTATATAATATTTTATTATCAACGTTATAAGAGAAAGATATTAACAGTGGATTTCAATTCTTATTTATTATTTGAAAACTTTGCATTTACTTATTTATCAACTATTATTTTGTATATAAATTTATAAGGTTTATGAATATTAACAATATTTATAAATAAAAAATTTAAATATAATTTAGTTTTTAAATGAATTTTTTAACAATAATATTCAAACGGAAGAAATTATCAAACTTTAAACAAACACATCTCAAATATATCTATATTTTTATGTACGTTAGATTTCATATTCGACACATAAGAATATTTTGCATTTATATTACTCGATTGATCGAGTAATCTCTGAATTGATTGATTAAAAGTCCTCTCAAAAATTAATTTTTAAATGAGTTCGATCGATCAAAGTTTAGGGCTCGATCGACGAGGATTGGATATATCAAAAATCGTTCACATCAATCTATTTGATCTTAGGATTTATTTTTTGATATTTTACATTGATCAAGATTTGACTAGATCGATTGATCATCTTTTTAATCTTTGCTTGAATCAATTGAAAATAATTTCGATTGATCGATCGATCCTTTTGGTTCGATTGTTCAATCTTGATCTATATCGATTGAGCGGTTAGAGTTCAACTTTAACCTAATTTTTACTCAAGTTAAATTGTTTTATTATTATATTGTCCTTATTTTTAAAAAAAAATTTATTTTAAATGATTTTATTGACAAAATAGTAATATAGGCCTTTTACATAACACTTATACAAATTCTATTTAAATAAACCTAAAATATATAATTCTCTTAACTAAAATTAAATTAACTTTTACAACTTATGTTCTCTCTAAATCTGTTTTGTAAAAATTATTTTATTAGTTAATTTATTAAATATTTTATGATTGTATTTAATTAATTAACAAGTCTATAATATTTGAGTTATTATGCTTAATCATATGTTCTAGGACATGTTAGTGTTTTTGGTTTATATGTTATTTTTTTAAATTATTTTATTTAGATTTGTTCATTATTTAATCAGTATTAGGACACACATTACATTTACATTTTTGTGCTAAAATTTTAAGGACCAATTGAACGAGTTCAGTAACTAGTGTGGCTCGAGTTTATCATAATGTTGGTATGGATTTGAATACATTGCTTATGGAGACTATGAAAGAAAGTAGAAGCTTGTAAGTAGTTTGTCGGAGGGTATTTCCTTAGAGAGTAGGTTGAGTCCTAACCTTATAATCGAACATATTTTTATAATAGATATTTAGGTGATTTGGTGGACTTGTGACTTCATTCTTAGGTTATTATTATGGTCTAGGTTATTTACACTCAAAAAACTTGTGTGTAAATTTATCTTTTCGTTTTATTTTTTTTATATATGATTATATTTTTAACTGTTTATAAAATTTTAATTTGATATATATTAATTAATTATCTATTCATCGTACTCTAGTTAATTAAATAATAACATAAAAATTAAGAATATGTATATATGTGTTGTTTTGAGTTTAGACTAAAATATAAACCAATCTTATATAATCTGTTATTAAAAAATATAACCAAATTAAACTAATAAATTTAAAAAAATTAGTCTAACTTAGAGCCAATTTTATTAGTTTGGTTTGTGTTGGGTCATGAAACTTTTTTACCCTTTTTGTTAATGGATTTTGTTTACTGGTATTCTTTTAACTCTTATATTATAATTTTTAATTTTTTAAATATAATTTATCATGAAAAAAATGAAAACTAAACTCCACTCATATTATCGTTTTCACCAAATTCTTTTTTTACTTTTTACGTATGAATTTATCATTAATCTTAGTGTATAGAACATACAACATGTATGGATGGTAAATTTTTTATAACAAATATAAATTCTACTCTACCAATAAATTAATATTTTCACCAAATATAAAATATAGAATCATGTTATTGGTAACAAAAATCTCAGGGAAAAAAGAATATTGTGTTGAATGATAGCCATACATTTCAATTAAGATAATGAGAGATTAAAAAGAGTAGATTATTGGAATTTATAATTTTAAATAAACAATGATGTATATAAACTCAGAAACTCTAAACATATTTTTTTTCTTTTAGTATGAAAATTACTATAAAATATATAGTAGGTATATAAATCTTAAATAAGAATATAAGAATAATAAAATAAATAAATTATATTAATGATTTTTAATCTGTTTGAAAAAATGAAAACCAAATTATCTTAATATCAATCAATCAACCCTAATAAAAACTTTCAAAACTGATACAAACAATAGATTCCTTTATATATTATCATTTCTCAAATAATAGTCAGACAACAAAGTACACGGTCAGACAACAATACACGTCGAAAAAAACAAATTACACTTATGTCCGATACCGTCGGTGTAACGAACACAGTTCTCAAGCCTCAGTTCTGAAGCAACCATCAATCCTCTCTCTCTCTCTCGCTTTCATAGCCGAACTAGTTATCAAAGCACTAGAAATCTTCGAACCCACCATTACTGTACTTGTTGACGCTAATTGACTCTGTTCTCTATATCTTTAGCTTCTTTATTCATTTTTAGCTTTCGTTCTAAAGACTCATCTGAAACTCAAGAGAGGTTAGATCTTCTATCGTAAATACAAGAGAAATGAGGGAACCAATAGCTGACTCGTCTTCATTGTCTCACTCACCACCACAAGCTTTAGTTGAGAGGCTCAAGGATTATGGCCAGGAAGACGCTTTTACCCTTTGGGATGAGCTCTCTCCCGATGAGCGTCTTCATCTTGTTAAGGAACTCGAGGTCTTTCCCCCTTTTCATAGTAGATCTTTTTTTAATTTCTGTTTGGTTCGCTAGAAAATTTGGAAAAAAATGGTTAGTAATGTTTTAGTTCTTCTTGGTGACGGCTTTTGATTTTTTTTTTAATTGATTTTTTTTTCAATTCAACGAGTGAGTTAGAAGAAATTATACGAATTGGATGAATGATATTGATTTTGTAATTTGTTTTGTTTCAATGATGTATATGGTTTTGAATGGAGATTACGATCCGTGTTGTTATGTATTTTATTCCTGGCAGAGTTTAGATCTTCCAAGAATAGATCGGATCATTCAGTGTTCGCTTCAATCTCATGGTCAGTGGTTGTGTTTACTGATTGAATTGCAGAGAGTACCATTCTGCCGATTGATTTTAGTACGAATCTTCGTGATTTTGGTTTGTGAAATTTCAGGTCTTCCGGCAGCAGCAATCGAGCCTGTGCCGGAAAATTGGGTCTCGACGGTGGAGGGACGAAAGTTAGAAGACAGAGAGAGATGGTGGAAGATGGGTTTGAAAACAATATCTGAGGGGAAGTTGGGTGTGGTATTGTTATCTGGTGGTCAGGTGCCTTAATCTCTATGTTTTGTTATGTTTCAAGTTTTGTTTCTATTGCGTACTATTGCTTTTAATCTGGCTTTCGCTACAAAGCAATAAATAGTATTGTGATGGCAAAGTTTACATTTTTAGAAATATATATTTCTAAAAATAAATATTTTTAAATGCCATAATAGTCTTTATTGCTCTCTTGAACTTTGGGCTACAGCAAAAGCCAGCCATTAAATTAGTAATTTTTTTTTTGCCATATGCGGTGGGCTCTTCTTTCTCCATTAGTTATAGTATAATGTCAATTTTGTGTTAGGCCTACTTAATGAACTTTTTTTAATTTTAAACTTGTTTACCCATAATGCAAATTGCAAAAGCAAACTTTATTTTATTTTATGAGCGTTTGGCTTGATGTTGCTTTTTAAGTTTGGTGGGTTGAGACAGCTCTCTCTCTCTCTATCTCTCTCGCGTGTGCGTAGGAAAAGTGTGGAAGATTGCTTGTTTAATGAATGACCATTGATAAAGATAATATTGCTTTTTATGACACGAAAACCTTTATTCTTTCCCAAGTAGAATCTACTTTAAATAATGAGACATCACTTATGCTGAAATTGGTATCCTGTGGCTGTGATATCAACAAATGTACATTTGCTCTATTAGAGATACTTTACTATCTGAGCATCATTAGATGTGAAAAGCGAACATATTCATTCAACTCCTATTTGGTTGGAAAAGATATCTGTTTAGTAAACGTTTCTTATTCCCAAACAGTTCACGGATTTTTGAAAGTTGTAAAATGCTTCAGCAGGAATAATGTCATTGTTTGATTTATGCATGTTAAAATGTCATGCAGGGGACTCGACTTGGAAGTTCAGATCCAAAGGGATGCTTCAGTAAGTAATAATAAAGTTGACTTCATTTTGACACATTCTCTGCAGCTCTAGATTCTTTTGCATATATGCCATGTGATTCTCTGGATAGGGATTTCAAATTGGATTTTTCTGTGGAATTAAATAGCAATATTTTTTATTGCAATCGTTATTATTAATTTGGTGAATGTCTCAACTGCAGTTCAGTTGCTGAAGTTGTTTAATTATGCCGTGAAATCTATAGCTATAAATTGAGTCTTAACTAAAGTTATATTCTTGGTTGGATTAATCAACAGTGCTTTGATTCTTGAAAATATTACTTTCTTTCAGTATTTAAAAAATAATGAGAGAAATGGGCAGGAGAGGTTGAATTAAGAATCATACTTATTGTAAGATAAAGCAGCTCTTTAACGTAAATGAATGGTTACTAATAATGCATCACAGTGAAAAAAATATATTTTCATTTTATATGTGAACTAGTTTAAGGAAACAATGTAAAAAAAAATACCCAATTTTGATACTCTTCACTTGAAATAGCTTGGGATGGAAGGTCGGAATATTTTCTTGACTATTGCATCTTACTGAACTCCTAAGGTCTGAGGCCTGATCAAGTTATGCTCAAACATGCATAACATAGACACACAAAAACGCAGACACCCATGTATTCTCATGTGATAATTGATAAGTTACCTGTAATGGTTTTGTTGCCACGTATGTGGTCTAATGTTAGATATTGGGCTTCCATCCGGGAAATCTCTTTTTCAACTTCAAGCAGAACGGATTTTGTGTGTACAGAGACTAGCTGCTCAAGCAGCAAATGACGGTAGGTTATTATCTTAGTTTCTTACATATTATTTAAAATATATATATATATATATATATGTTAGTTTCTTACAGGTCCTTTTTATTTTTGTTCCTGATTATAATTGAGATATGTAATACATTGATAGTGCCTATACCTTCTATTTGTAGATTTTTTTTTAATTTATTGTCTATGTTTCAGATCATTGGAGGTTTTCACTAGCTTGAATTTGAAATCTGTACTTCAGGTTCGGTTAGCTTATTCACGATTTAATTGTACTTCCAGGTTCTGCTGGTTCAGTGCAAATACATTGGTATATCATGACCAGTCCATTTACTGATGAGGCAACACGCAAATACTTTGAAACTCACAAGTATTTTGGCCTTGAGGCCGACCAAGTAAGGGTTTTTAAGATTTTTAGTAAATTAACTTTTCTATTAGACTTTTAATGGTGTCTAGCTGTGCTTTTGCTTGCTTTCAACAAGATTCCTTTCTTCTTACTTTGAATGACCCACATTTTTGTTGCAGGTCACATTCTTTCAGCAAGGAACTGTACCTTGTATTTCAAAAGATGGTAGATTTATTATGGAAACTCCATATAGAGTATGTTTTTTTTTTCTTCTTGAACTATTAATTCGTTGCAAATTTGGAATTGACCATTAGGCTCCTCCTTTAGCATCTTGTAGAATTCCAATCCTAGCTTAGAGTTGCTGTTTTATGGAGTAATCTATTGAGAGACATTTGGGATATATTCTAAAGAAAAGCAAAACATGAGTGTTCTAGAAGTAAAGGAGTTGCTATGATATAATTGTTCGGTAGATTTTGACATATGCGTGGTCATGTTAGTCCAGTAACTATGTTATTTATACACTTTACAAGTATGACCAATTAAGTCAAAATTTTCAAAAATTGAGATTTTTTTAGGGATAAAATGGGAATTTATATTTCATTAATAAAAAAATTTAAAAAAAGGGGGGAAGCACAACCCCTTCCTCCCTCCTTCTCTATTTCTCTCTCATTCTTTCTCTCTCTCCCCCATCTCATCATTATTTTACTAATAAAAATAAAATTGAGAAAGAATAGGGGAGAGAACGAGAGAGGAAGAGAGAGAGAGAGAGATTAAGTAAAGAGGGAGGGAGAGGGGAGGATTGTGCATTTTTTTTTCTTTTTTTAATGTTTTTTAATTAATAAAGTATATAATTCTTATTTTCCCTCTGGAAAAAAATTCTTAATTTTTGAAAATTTTGACTTAATTGATCATATTTTTAAACTACAAAACCAAATGAACTCACCTAAAAAGTTACAGGACTAAAGTGTATGGATGTATTAGTTATAGGATTTGAAGGACCTTCATATGCTAGCTATCTATGTCCTTTTTTTGTTTTTTTGGCATGTGCCATGGTTACATGAATTTTTTTAAATAGGTGTCTAAGGCTCCTGATGGGAATGGAGGAGTATATTCAGGTGCGTGTCAATTGAATCTGGTTCAACCTGTTGAATGCTATTGCTGAACTAAATTTATCTGTTTTCCCATTTGTTTGTACATTACTCATTATGTTAATTGATCCTCCATTTGTTAATCAGCTCTAAAAACCTCAAAGCTATTAGAAGATATGTCATCAAGGGGAATTAAATATGTGGATTGCTATGGGGTCGACAATGCATTGGTATGTAGACTTCCTTCCATAATAATATTTTGGGTTTGCTTCAATATTTTAGAAAAAATGGAAGTTCATGCCTATTCTCCTAATCAGTTGGTTTGAGCAGTAGATAAGGGGTGAAAGTATACAATTTTTTCTCTTTCTCATTTCCCTCTTTGGTCATAGGACCGCTAGAACATTACTCTTCTTTACTAGATCATAATTGGGGTGTTACATGGAAGGAACCTGCTCAGCTGGGTAAAATAGGCTATATCTTGGCAAGGTTGTAATAACTCGTCTTCACTCTGTAGTGGGGTAAAGCAAAATGTTCTCATTTCACCCTTTTCTGAAAGCTACCTCATTGTTTTCACGTTAAAAAGGGTTTTAAATTGTGCCACGTTGAAGGTGGGTTACCAATACACTAGTCAAGACAAACACATACTTGCTTTCCCTTTTCTTTTCTCTAGGTGAGAAGCAACAGAGCCATCCTTTTTCTCTGATATAGAAATATAATTAAATTATCTTTTAACCGACATTTTGGTTATCTGGTATAAAACCATCTAAACAATATTGTCTTATTGTTCTTGTACTTCATGTTTTGGAATAAAATCAATGGATTTTTTTTTCTATTTTTTCCTCTATTTTTTCTATTAGAAAGTATGAAATGTCTAATTGAATCACTGCTGTTCCAAGACTCAGATTCCCGTGTTATTTAGATACTTAGTGATGGGTCTTAAAAGCAGGTCCATGTAGCTGATCCAACTTTTCTGGGTTATTTCATCGATAAAGGTGTTGCTGCTGCCGCAAAAGTAGTTCGCAAGGTACTTCTATTTTTATTTGCTGAGTTCTATTTCTACTATGAGTTTTTATATATAAGTTCAGGTTATATGAGAGAACTACTGAATTGGATCCTAATAATAATCATTTTGAGGACATGCATTTCATTACTGTGCTTTAATTTCAATTAATGAATAATGAAGTCAGATGCCTTGATTTAAATTCATGGATATGCTTGTTTTCATTCTAAGATTAGCTTGGAAAATAAGAGAGAGATTGGTAAAAAATTGTCAAATGTCTTAAGTAACAAAATAATTAATATTTGATGTAGTATTATTATGTATGTATCTACCAGATATGTAGAACATGAGTCCATTACATCTGATTAGATACTTTGTGCAAAGTAGATGGCTTGGACATCTATACCTGACTTATGTCAATTTTATGCCTTGCAAGTCCAGTCTCATATACATGCCATGGAATTTAATATTCTTTAAAGAATATTGAGAATTTTATAAAACTTATTTCTTTTGCTCTTTTATGTACAGGCATACCCCCAAGAAAAGGTTGGCATCTTTGTACGTCGAGGGAAAGGTGGACCGCTGACCGTGGTTGAATACAGTGAGATAGATCAATCTCTGGCTTCCTTGATCAATCAAGAAACGGGACGTCTTCGGTTTTGTTGGAGCAATGTAATGTCCACCATATCCTGCTTTGGTCTGCTACTATTTGCTTCTGGAATGCTATTGCAGTTTTTATACATGTATATTTATGCTATAGTGTCTCAAGGCCCATTGCTCTTTGGACACCGACACATGATTTTTTTTCCTATCTTTTTTTCTCCTTGAGAAACATAAATTCATTTCACTAGAAAATTGAAAAGGTACAAAGCTAGTACAGAGATCAAACCTAACAAGAGAAGGTATAGACAACAAAGCCCCAAATGGGTATTGAATACTTGGAAAATCATCAAAACTTGAAATCTCCATCACTCCCCAGAGCAAGAGGAAATTTACACTCTAAATTAATAAAATGATGTCTCCTCTCTTTTTGCGAAGAATACACCATTGAGAAGATTCCAGAATCCTGAATTTGAAATTAGATACTTTCAAGAGTGATAAAATTATTGTTGCCTATTTTTTTAAACGTACTTAATGATTAGTTTACTAAAATATCGGTTATAACTTTCATTGCATGGATGATACATTGTTCTGTGTTTCGTAGTGGATGATACATTATGGGGTCAATTTCCTTTTATGCAATTTTATGTTTCTAATTTAAATATTTTTTTAGGTAGATATCAGAAATGCTTATGTCCTGGTAGCATTTTGGATTGTCATATGACTGCTAAAATAAATTGAGTTGGCTTTTTCTTTCTTTTAAAATGAAACTCTTGTCACTTTATACCTTTTCAGGTGTGCTTGCACATGTTTACATTAGATTTCCTAAATCAAGTGGCAAATGGGCTTGAGAAAGACAGCATGTACGTGGTCATCTTCTTTTGTACCCTTTTTATCTCACTGTCCCTCCCTTGTAATTTTGCATTCTTCAAGTTTAGGGAGATTGTATATCATGGTTAGAAAAATAATGCAGAAATAATTTTCACTATTTGTTTCTTTTTTTGATTAATACTATCTGTTTCTTTTCAAATTCCAGGTTCTGAACCCTACGTAAAATGTTGGTTCTAGTTATTGATCGGAAACTTATGGAGATGAACCATCAATATTAAGCTTTTTCATATCATGTTAAAAAAGGGTTACACCCTCAATGATCTATTAAGCAAGAACCTGTGGCTTAGCTTGTCAATCGTACTTGACCTCATAACATGATGATATCAATAGTCTTGTAAATTGGATTTACAATGCAGATCCCAAAAGCAGAATGTATATGGTGCCATGTTAGCATAATTCTTTGTTCCCAAATTGGATGGTCTATTTTTGAGTTTGTTTTAGTTTTGTGCATCAAATAATCCTTCCATTTGGAGATTCTCATCAATTTTTTTCTGAACATTTTGATGATTTTATTGCTTTGCGTTTCAGATACCACCTTGCTGAGAAGAAAATTCCTTCTATCCATGGACATACAATGGGTTTAAAATTAGAACAGTTCATATTTGATGCCTTCCCATATGCACCTTCAACTGCACTTTTTGAGGTGACTATTTTCCGTTTTTCACTTATATTATAGTTTATGAAGGTGTTAATTTGTAATGTTTGTACTTATGCAGGTCTTGCGTGAAGAAGAGTTTGCTCCTGTTAAAAATGCAAATGGTTCGAATTATGATACTCCTGATAGTGCCAGACTCCTCCTCCTTCGACTTCACACTCGGTGGGTAGTTGCTGCTGGTGGATTTTTAACTCATTCGGTGCCGTTATATGCAACTGGTAATTCAATGTTTTCCTTCTCTTTTGCATGTGTGTGTATAGGCCTATGTGTGTTGATGATAGGTGGAGGCTTTGTGTTAATGGGGCGTTTCATTGAAACTAAATAAAGTATCTGTGTTGATGAAAAAGAAGCAGGGGGAAAGAAAAGAGGAGGGGGGTTCTTATTACAAATGAGTGCAATAGATGATATATGACTTGGAAGAAGTCTTGGTTCTTCCCTTATCCTGTGAAATTAAAACCATTTATGAGAGGAGCATAAGCAATTGACATGTGGCATTTCTTGGAAAATAAGTTAAGATAACCTCATTTCACTAAATCTTATTCTAATATCGAGTTACCTTAGAATAAGAATAGTAAAAAGGGATAATTGAGTTGGTCTATTTTCCGCATTTTCTTTCAATCAGAAAAGTGAAAGCGTAAAGCAAAGTATATCAAGAGTGTTCTTTCTTCAATCATACATTAAATCCTAGTGCCTGTAAAGGGCATTGATGCTTTGTAAACCAGCTTTCCTTTCCTCATTATGGATTTAACGCAACGGTACAGCAACAAACCAATCACTAATAAGTTGTGTGATTGAAAATACTAGAGTTTTGGTAGATTTATTAATTTTGAACCCTTTTTATGACTGGATTTTCAACTCAGGTGTGGAGGTATCACCGCTATGTTCATATGCTGGGGAGAACCTTGAGTCTATATGCCGTGGTAGAACTTTTCACGCACCTTGCGAGATCACATTTTAAGGGGATTATTGTATACATTTTTTTTATGCGGCATTTATTTCAACAGAAATTACTGGGAGGTTCTTGATTGTGTTTGGAGCTAAATAGTGATGGGTATAACTTTGGAGTTGTGTGCAATGTAAGAGGTAGGGTTAGTTACGTTGCTCAAGTTTGTATGTTTTGACATGCCATTTTATTATGAGTGCATCTATTGGTGTTTTTATCCACCAATTCTCTTACAATATAAAGCCTTTTGACTCTAGTATGTAAGCAAATATTCTTTTCTTAAAGTTAACAAAGATAAGACGGAGAAAAAAGTTAAAGAAAGTGCATGACTTCAGTAGCCTTGCTTACGTTTTGGACTTTTGTCTTAAATTGGTCTGACATGAACCATTGGATGTGATTTTTATAAAAAGTCAGTCTGTGATTGGAATAGCCGAATTCAAAATTTTGGCCGAACTTGGTCGAAGTGGCCAATTTTGAACAACATAGATCAAATCTTTAATTTAGATATGTATTCAAAAATTTAAGATGATAGCAATATGGCATCCGAAAGCATTGATAATCGATCTCAACCTACCGAATCTTTATGCTTTGTGGCCTTCATGATATATAATGTACAACTGATGACGATGTGTCGTACGTGAGAATCTAATGTTTTACTTTTTAGTAGCTGTCTTCCTACCCAATTTAGAACATTCAAAACCCAATCTATAGCAAAAAGAGAAGGAAAAAAAATATTAGTTCAAATATCTTGTCTATATAAATGAATGCATGTATTCTCATGGTTGGGCACGTTTCATATTATAATTAGTGTGATCTTAGCATTATTCCTTTATAAATTAGGTGAGGTACATTCTGATGAGTAGAAACTTATAAGATGATAATATATGAGAGGATAATAAACGAACGGGATACTAAAAGTGTTCTCCGCCGACTGTGTAAGCTAGAGATGATTTTGGAAAGAGGTGGACCTTTTGTATGGGAAAATGATATGTTTGGTTGGTAAGGGGAATATAAATGATAATATAAACAATACAATTATTATTTTGTTTGTTTAAACAGTAAAATTATAAATAAAATAAAATTATAAAATGATAAATTTTTTTTTAAATTAAATAAAATAAGAAAAATAATGAATGATTATAAAAATATGTGAAGAAAATATAACATTTTTAGAGTATTTTTGAGATGTATGAGATAAATGAGCATTATTGCTACTGATGTAATGTTTTACATTTTATTTTAAATTAACAGTTAAATCAAATATATAAATTCTTGAATTATTTTCATTACCACTCATGTTCACTCATGTTGTTATGAATCAAACATGACTTTAAAGTAGTGTTTTATGTCATTACTTTCTTATGATATTTGATTTGATTATTTAATTCTTTTTTGTCCTCTCCCATTGATTTTAATGATTTAGGTAAGTAGTGGTATAAAACTATGAATCTAAATCTTTGGAGGTAGTCCATTATTCTTTTGGAAATGAATGTTGTTACTAATCTTAATGCAAGTAGAATGCATCAAATTCTAAGAGGCTAATTAGTTGAAATTTTTATTTATTCGACTTTGACAACTTTTTGGATCATATTTGTTTTCTCGTATATAGCCATCACCTTGAAGAAAAAAAAACAAAAAACAAAAATGTAGTATATGCTGTTAAAAATCATGATCCTTGTTCATATACAAGCTTATATATCAATTTTAATATGTTCTATGGTAAATATGGTAGTATTGCATAGGAGTGTTCATCGGATCGAAACCGTTAAGTTTATGCTCATCCGATCCGATCCGAACATCCGATCGGATTGAAGCATCCTAATCCGCAACCGATCCGATCAAATTTTATATCCGATCAATCCGATCCGTAAAATATTCGGATAGCATCCGATCAATCCGATCAATCCGACCAATCCAAACAATCCGATCAATCCGACCAATCCGATCAATCCGATCAATAAACTTAATTAATAATATTTTTGAATTAAAAAATTAATTTTTTACATAAATCATAACATAAACTCATTTTAATTAAAAGAAACCTTAAAAAATCAAATAAAAAGATTAAAATAAGACTAAAATATTCAAACTTATATAAAACAAAAATAACACAATTAAGTAAATAATGATGTCGATTACAATAGTTATTTTAATAAATTTAACAATTCATTTAAACAATAAACAAAAAGATAGTTCACAATAATCTAAACCTAAATTAATTTGATCATTTCAATCTTTAACATTCATTGACCATCTTAAAAAAATCTTGTCTTGAATCTTGAGAACAATAGCAAAAAACTTCAATGTGTCATCGTCATCACCTATTAGCCATAATTTAAAAAATATTAGTAAATTGATAACTAAATATATATAAAATAATATATGAAATACATATGAAATAAAATAATAATATATCGTACTCAATCAAGGGTTATATCCTTAATGTCTCTCAACATATCTACAAAATAGAAGATACATAGAAAGTGATGAGAATATTAAATCATAAGAGAATGATATCAATTACTAATGAAAATTAAAATAATATTACCTGTTTCAATTGCTTCAATATCATCAAGGGAATCACGAATGTTAATTATTGGTGATGATCGAATCCAGTTCTGAGTACAAATTAGTGCTTGGACAGTTTTTGGGGACAATGAGCTTCTAAAAGAATCAATAACCCTCCCCCGTCGAAAATGCAGACTCAGAAGCTACAGTTGATATAGGCGTAGCTAAAACATCTTTGGCAATCTTGGAAAGAACCTTGTATCTAGATGAGTTCACCTTCCACCAACTTAAAAGATTAAAAGACTCATCATCCATATCCTCACATGTCTCACCCAAATATTTATCTACTTCAGTTTGGTTGTCTATCTTTTTTGCATCTTTGACACGTTTTTTATAACGATCCATCCACAGTGAAAATGAATCAATGTTACAACTATCCACTTCTTTTGTGTCTAAAAGTTGTGAGCATGTAGCTTGGACATTTGCAGAATACAAAACTAAATACTGATCAAACATATTATTCAAAGTTTGTCTAAATTTTTTCATCATATGACCAACCATAATATCATCTTCGTCACACAAAAGATCCAAGAAAATTTTCAAACCTTGTTCCTTACGTCTTGGATCAAGCAAAGTTGCAATAAATAAAAAATCATTCATCTTATCTACACCTCCCCAATATTTATTGAACTTTATTATCATTTCTTTTGCCATTTTGCTTAACAAAAAATCTGTATTTTCACACCAAAAACTCAATTGGTTATGTATGAAACAAATTTGATCCAAAAATAAATTTGAAGTAACATATACAGAACCAGAAAATCTCAATGTTGCATCATAAAATATTTTCAAAAACCTCACAAATATGTGAGCATTAGACCAATCAAACATATTAGGAGTTTTGCAACTATCATTTCCAATGTTGAACTCTTGTTTAAATATCACATCATCTTCTTCTAAACGCTCAAAAGCGTTCTGAAATCTTATTGCAACTTCTAACATTAAATAGGTGGAATTCCACCTTGTTACTACATCTAAACATAAAAGTTTATTAGTATCAATCTTCTCTTGCTCTGCACAATCCTTAAATTTTAACAACCTTGAAGGTGATCCTTTGACATATTTCACAACTTCTCTTATCTTACTTATGCTTGAATCATGTTCTTTCAAGCCCTCTCTGACAACCAAATTTAGAATATGAGCTGCACACCTCATATGCATATGTTGACCATCTAGTATTGCACCACCCCAATTGTTCACTTTTTTACGCAAGTAAGAAACTAATGTATTATTTGAGCTAGCATTATCCACAGTAATAGTAAATATCTTATCAATTCCCCAATCTAACAAGCATTGCTCAATTGCTTTCCCAAGGATATCACCTTTATGACTAGGAACTACACAAAAATTTAAGATTCTTTTTTGGAGTTTCCAATTATCATCGATGAAGTGAGCAGTGAGACACATATAATTCAAATTTTGAGCAAAAGTCCATATGTCAGTGGTTAAACAAACTCTTTGAAATGATTTAGAGAAAAATTCTTTTAATTTATCCTTTTCCTTTAAGAAAAGACTCAAGCAATCTCGTGCAATAGTGGTACGAGAAGGAACTTGGAACCTTGGTTCTAAAACTCTACTATACTTCTTAAATCCTTCATTCTCAACATGACTAAATGGCAATTCATCAACTATAATCATTTCTGTAAGTGCAAGCATACAAGCCTCAATACTGAATGTGTGTGCAACAAGTACACCTTCTTTATTGTTTGTGACATTTTCAAAAGCTAAAGTTTTTTGCTTCTTCTCATATCTACCAGGAAATAATTTACATTGCATAGCAATATGAGCATTTAAGTTTGATGTACCAGACTTGCTGGATACATACACATACTCCCTTGAACAATATTTACATCTCGCCTTACGATCTAAGCCTTCACCCACTATATCAAAATGTTTCCAGGCAGAAGAGGGAGGTTTAGAAAACTTTCGCTTACCTTTTCCATCATAGGTATCTATAGAAGGTTCAGGTTTGTCATTCAATGCTAGATCTTTAGTTTCTGGTGGAGCATTTTGTGGATTTTTATATTGATTTTCAACATCATGGGTAGCGCTTGCACTTCCGGTGGTTGCAAGTGGACTATCCATAGTAGAGGTATTTTTTTCCATCTAAGATAAAGTGAGACACAATCAACTTAATGCAATAAACACATTGTGTAGAAAAATAGTTGTTATAATGTAAAGAAGCAGATTTACAACCAAAGTAATACAATTTCTCATGTTCCTCCTATAGATAAACAAGAGTAGACTAATGTCAATCTCAATTTTAGCAGCAAACTTCATACTGATATAACATAGTAAACAAAACAAATTTTTTAGACCTCATCAAATTAAATTATCAAAATGTGAACCCTCTAATCAAAAATATATAGCTTAGATAGAAGCATATAGATTTACAGAGAAATTAACATACACTGTTATATATATAAGTAATATGAAACTTACATTATTCTTATACTAACATTTTAAAATTAAGTGTCTTATGTTACTTAAACATCATATAAAATTTACATGATATTAAAGCTTTAATCAACCAATAAGCCTAAAAAGAAAAAAAGAATTAATGGTTCTCCTGCAAAAAAATACATAGATCTTGTAAAAAGAAAGAAAAACAAATGATTAAAATACAATTAGAACATAATAAAATAAAATTAAAAATATTAAGTGTACATTCACTTTGATAATGATGTTAATGTATAAAAAAATAGTTTTAGATTAGTTAAAAAATATATATAAATAATGTTAGACTAGTTATAAATGGTATGAAATTTAACTTATTATAAAGTTAAAACTTTTAAAACCGAATAGGTTATGTTACTTATAAAATAGTGTTATATAACACCACTGAGATGATTCATCGTACATAGTTTCTAGTTTTTAGGAAAATATAGCTTTGAACATCCCAATTGTCATTATAAGAAATTTACATATAACATAGTGCCGAATTGGATAGAAATTGGACTAAATGTGCTAAAGTAAGTTTTTAGTGTTAAATACATTTGTCCTGATTTATTTATTTATTTATTATTAATACTACTACTATTGTTACTATTATTATTAAGGATATTATTATTATATTTACTGTTGGGAGAATAGTGAGTGTATGAAGAGTAGTTCTGCATTCTCTCTTTCATAGTTTCTATTGGCTTTTAGTTGTGCTAGTATATATAGTCTCCATCATTTTGATCTTTTCCAAGAGCTTAGAGTTACTTAATGCAGTCATCAATCCATTCATATCTTTAAGCAGCAGCGGCAGCAGAGAAGGAGCAGCAGCGGCAGCAGAGAAGGAGCAGCAGCAGTGGCAGCAGAGAAGGAGGATCAGCAGCGGCAGCAGCGAAGGAGGAGCAGTAGCAGCAGCAGAGAAGGAGGAGGAGCAACAACAGCAGTAGAGAAGGAGGAGGAGCAGCAGCAGCAGCAGCAGAGAAGGAGAGAAGGAGGAGCAGCAGCCAAGCAGAGTAGGGAAATAGAGAATCCTGAGATAGAGGCAGGGAGCAGCTGGGAAAATACTTAGGTTAAGAACTGAGAATTCTGAGATAGAGGCAGGGAGCAGCTGGGAAAATAATTAGGTTAAGAATAGTGAATAGTTATGCGGGTAAGGTTAGGTTAGGTTAGGTTATAATAATAATTAGGTTTATTAATTATTATATATATATTTTTAAATAATATATTAAATATATATATATATATTTAATTTAATAAATATATATTAATTAAATATATATATAATTAATTTCGGTCGGATCGGATCGGATCAGATGAATCGTAGTGAAATACGCCATTCGATCCGCACTTAACGGATGAAAAAAATTTACATCCGATCCGACCATCGGATTGGATCGGATCGGATGAAAAATCAACGGATCGGATCAGATGATCGGATTATTTGCACACCCCTAGTATTACATGCTAAATATGGTTAATATTCAATATATATGTTATATAGAAGAAGTACTATTAGGGAGAAAGAATACAATTTGAATGAAATTATTTTAGCATTGTGTCTTTAAAGATGATGAAATGTTGTAATCTTAAAATGTTCCGTTTTTTAAAGAAAAATGTTGCTAATGTTCCTAACCATAAAAAATACTATGTAAAGTAGGTTTATAAAATAATTTCAGATTTTAACATTAATATTAGTAGATATTATGACTTGTCATTAGTGTTAGTTACAATTTAATTACACTAATTATATCATGTAATGCTATTGGTTGCCTTATATCAATTGGTGCTATATATAGCCATTATGTAACAATCTTTTTGATCATTGAATGAGAAGTTCGTTTCACGTCTTTCCTTCTTGCTTTTTTGCATTATCATAGTTTGGTATAATATCAGAGCTCTAGGTTAGGGTTTTGCAATTCTTCAAAAAAAAACAAGTTTTTTTCTTATTCTCGACTGATGATTCTTACTGTTTTTGCAAAAAAAAAATTTGATTGTAACTATGGCGAATTCGAGTAATTTAGGAAATAGTATCACACATGAATAACTTGATGTACAATCTATATCAACTGTATCAGTTCCCTCTATCAATATGAGCATTCCTATCAAATTAGATCGATCTAATTACTTGTTATGGAAAGAGCAACTACTGTGTGTAATCATATCATATGGTGTTGAGGAATATATTGATAGAATTTTTGCGATTCCAGTAAATATCATCCTGGTAGTAGCAAAAGTACTCTTGAGTTTTCTACTTGAAAGTGCACTAATGGTACAATTCGCAGCTGGATATATGATTTTGTGTTATCTAACGTATTTGGCTAGCTAACTAGTACTACTACTGCATATGATCTATGGCACACATATGCGAAAGTGTTTACCTTTTCAGCTAAGTCAAGAGTTATGGAATTAAAGCTTCAATTACAAACTGTTTAAAAAGATAGTCTGCATGTTGATGAATATCTTATGAAGATCAAGATAATTTATGATAGCCTCAATTCAATTGGAGAACCTATTCCATCTAAGGATCTAATTTTTCATGGAATATCTGGATTGGATCAGTGCTATAATGCTTTTTTCTGTAACATTGTTGATCACACAAGTGAGATAACTCTTGAAGAGTTTCACAGTAAGTTGTTGGTATATTATCATAGACCTCAATAATAAGAAGAGGAAGAATAACAATTCTATCATACTAATATGGTCAAGATATAAGCATTGTTTGTCTCTAGAGGTTCTGAGCTCTGAGTCTCAACAGTCTACTCAAGACAAAGATTAGAATTCTACAAATAGAGGTAAAGGGCATAGTTAATGTAGAGGAAGATGGCATGGTGTTCAATGTTAATTTTATGAAGAAAAAAAAAGGTCACATCACCTCCACCTAATATAAGCTCAAGAGTCTACTATCAGGCATCTCTTCTTCTAACTCACAAGCAAAAACTGGTGCTTCAACATACGTAGCTAGTGGTGATGGTGATTCAGATTAGTCTTGGGTGCTTAATAATAAAGCAACTCATCATTTAACTAACGATGCTTCAAATTTGGGTAATCCAACTCATTTCTCAGGTGTGTTCTTGTAGGTTATGGTGTCTTCATCCCTATATCTTATTATGGTCATGCTTTCTTGAAAAATCATATTAATCACTTGTTTCTTTCCAAAGTCTTACACACCATATATCACTATGAATCTTGTTTATGTTTATCAAATTTGTGAAGACAATGATGTCTTTGTAGAGTTTCACTCATACTTTCTTTTTATTAAGGATAGGGTTTTGAAGAAGGTGCTTCTTAAAGATCTATCGATAGAGGGCTATATAAGCTTATCTATGGATCAAGTGCTGCTTATCAACCTTCTCTAGTTCCTTTTGCTACTTTGGTTGCCTCTTCTATTTGGCATGATCTCTGGCTCATGTCTTAGACTTCATTGTTCAATTTTTTTAGCTATGCATCATATAAATGTAATAAAGTCTTTTAATAATTCTGTTTGTGAGTTATGTTAGTTGGTTAAATCGCACAAGCAACATTTTGTTCATGGGAGTCATGACACTGTATGTTTACCTTTTAAACTTTTATATATAGATGTTTAGGGACCCTCTGCTTTGTCTTCTATTAATGTGGAGAAATATTTCTTGTTAATGGATATACTTTCTTTCTTCCAAAGCTCAAGTTTGTTCCATTTTTCTTCAATTTAAAAGAATGGTAGAATGTTAGTTTAATGCTCATATAAAGTCTATTTAGGGGGATGGTATAAGTGAATTCAAGCATTTGGCTTATGTTTTAGCACACAGTGGTATAATATTTTGAACCACTTGTCCCCATTCTTCTAAACAAAATTGCATGTTGAAAGTAGGCATAGTAGGGTTGTTGATATAGGTCTTGCTCTTTTATTGCATGCTCACATGCCTTAGACTTACTAGACATATGCTCTGTGCATTGCTCTCTTTATGTTGAATCATGTACCTTCCAAAATTCTTTAGTTTCAATGACCTTATTTGTTGCTATATAAAAGGGAGCCTAATAATTAATTTCTTAGAGTTTTTGGAAGTCTATGTTATCCTTGCCTTCGTCCTTATAGAAAAACAAACTTGATGCTAAATCAACCTCGTGTGTGTTCATTGGCTATGCACTTAATTAGTAAGGTTACTTGTGTCTTGAAAAATCAATTGGGAAAATTTTCACAAGTAGGCATGTTGTTTTTACTAAGAATATTTTCCTTATCATATGCCATTGTACTCACAATCCTCTACTACATCTCTACCAATTTCCCCTCCAATTTGTGGTTCTTCTATTCATGTTCCTAGGTTTATGTGTCATGTCTCTTCTCAGTTTTCTTCTAGTGATGTCCCTACATCTATGAGTGTTGGTTGTGTGCCTGCATTATTCTTACCCATTGAGCCTAATGCTTCATATGTCCCTACCTCACCTTCGATTTCTCGTGACAATTGTGTACAATCTCCACAATTTGGTCCATCTATTTTGCCAACCTTGTCTATATTATGTAATAATCTATTCTACCTACGGTGTCGACACAATTTACACAACTTGTGCACTCTGTTGTTCCTTTGGTCAATAAACCTCCCTCTTCTTTCATCTGCTCCTACCACAACTCATACGAAGGAATTGAAACATGTTCTCAAATACCTTTATGGGACTTCTTCCCTTAGGTTGCACATTTTAAGTCTAGTTCTCATTGGATATTCAAATACAAATTAGAGAGTATGTTATGATGATCATGAGAGTGTGGATGCTTATTATGTGTTTTTAAGTGAGTGCTTGGTGTCTCAGGTTTCCTATATATAGAGAGTTATCTCTTGTTCTTCAACCAAGAATGAGTATAGAGCTCTTGCTACTTTGGCTATTGAATTGAAATGGATTCGATCCCTACTTAGCGAGGTATGATTCCAACCTAAACAGATTTCTCTAATTTTATGCGATAATATTAGTGATGAATATTTGAGCAAGAACTTTATTATGCATCAATGCATCAAACACATTGATATTAATATTCATTTTATTCGTGAACAAGTGTTTAATAAGTAATTGGCGTAGATTATTGTCTTACATAAGATCAACTCATTGATTTACTTACCAAACATTTGCCTCATTATTTATTGAATTGAGACGTAAACTCATGGTGCTTATGTCACCTTAAGTTTGAGGGGACATAGTAGATATTATTACATGTCATTAGATATATGTTAAATATTGTACAAATTATCATATTATAGTATAATTTTAGAGTTAATTACAAGTTAGTTACACTAATTATTTTATGTAATGTTATTGGTTATCTTATATCAAATAGTGTTATATATAGCTATTATGTAACAATCTTTTAATTATTGAATGAGAAGTTTCGGTAAAATTTGAATTGTTTTAGATTCACTTAGTAATATTTTATTTTAAAATTATTTATGTAGGCTTATTGATTATTTTAGAAAAAATATTGTTTAGATTTGTGTGCATTTAATCTATTAAATTATAAAGAAATTTTTTATTCGGAAGAATCAATTAAAAATAAATAATATTATATTTTAAGTAAATTATTAAAACATGATTAAAATTTAATAATTCAATAATAATAAAATGATAATTAATATGATTTTTTTTAAAATATTGTTTATTTTCATGCTTTGTATTTTAATTTTTTTTTTCTGAAAAATAAAAATAATACATTTAAATATTTTTTATTAAAATATTATTATTAATAATTATTTTTTAAATAATTTTATATTAAATTTCTCTTTTATTTCATTAATATATTATATTTTAATTATTTAACAGATAATATATTTTAATAAAAAATATTAAAATAATATAATTTTTCATCGATTATGGACTAGTACACCTTCCTCAAATTTTTTTTTTTTTTTTTTTTGACGGATATTAAAACTGAAATCGAAATTTTTACTTAAATTTCTGTAAAATTTAGAGTACAAATGTATCCAACGAACGCTGAAATTTTTCATTCAACACCAATACTTTCTTGTTTGAGATTGCACTGTAATTTAACGGGAAAGAACCAAATATTTATTTAATTGAGGTTAGATTTGAATCTCCAAAAGAAGTTGGATAAATAAATCACAAAGCCACAAAGGCTATGATCAAATAGTTCTAGCGTATTCCAGATCATCCCGTATAAGTGTACACGGCGAAATCGGTGCGCTCCAAAATGGGCAAAACCGATGACAATGAAAACAAGGTAACATCTTTTCGTTAATTTTTTTAATATTTAGATTATTTACCTCTTTCTCATTAGCAAATCAAAAGCTGCCCGAATCTCCCAAATAGTTTTGAATCTCAACTTCGAAAGATTAGCCTTGTTGGGTTTGGTTTCAAATATTGTTTTGCAGTTTATGATTTTATCGTTCACTTTAGTATTTACTCATGTTCTCTCTCTTATGTCTTAACTGGGTTAATGTTCATGGTTTTTTATTTAATTTTTTATTGCAGAATTTGAATAAGAGCTAAAAGATGTTGAAATTAGCGTTCCAATAGTGTATGGTAATATTGCATTCTGGCTTGGTAAGAAGGCAAGCTATTAAGTACCCTCTTTTTGGGAAATTACATAAACTAACCCCTAACAGTATCTAAATAAACATAGTGACATCTAATTAGACCACGTCTAATATGAAAACTTTTTTTTAATAGTAAAAATGTATTAACTAGATATAAAAAGTTGTTATTTTTGTAGTTATAAGTTTTATTTGTATTAATCTTTTTGTTTTTCGTATCTTTTCTTTTTTTCTTTTTTGGAGATTATGTTGGTTTTATATGGAAAAGTTTATTCTTCACAAATATAGGGCTATGTATTATTAATAAGTATAGTTGGAATCTCAAAATTATATACAATGATAAGCTACCATAGTAGTTCTTTGTGTATTGATTGTTACATAAAAGTAAAGTAACCTCTTTTTTGTTGACATATGTTGTAATTAGGTACCAGTCTCATAAGTGGACTGTGTATGTTCGTGGGCAACCAATGAGGATCTTAGTTTGGTGAATTAAGCGTGCTGTTTTTCAGCTTCACACTTATTAATAAGTATAGTTGGAATCTCAAAATTATATAAGCTACCATAGTAGTTCTTTGTGTATTGATTGTTACATAAAAGTAAAGTAACCTCTATTTTGTTGACATATGTTGTAATTAGGTACCAGTCTCATAAGTGGACTGTGTATGTTCGTGGGCAACCAATGAGGATCTTAGTTTGTTGAATTAAGCGTGCTGTTTTTCAGCTTCACACTAGTTTTAGTAATCCTACTAGGGTTGTGGAGACACCACCATTTGAGTTGTCAGAATCTGGCTGGGGAGAATTTGAAATCGCCATTACACTTTTTTTCCGCAATGATGTTTGTGATAAGCGACCTCTTGCCGGCGGATCTCTCAGGTTCACACCACTTAACTTGTGAGTTGCTTTGTGTATTATTAGTTATTTGTTTATGGTACTTGCCAATTTTGGCACTTAATACTGCAGAATGGTGCACTTTTAGTCCCATTAAGACCTCATAGTTGAAATCGAAAGATTCTCATGATTTGAATATTGACACTGGGAATGTGCAGGTCTGCAGCCTGCCATGTATATGTTGCCACAGTCATACTAAATTGGCGTATTTTTATTCAAATTTAATTACTTTACAGATATCATCATTTAAAGTTGTATCCAGAGGATGAAACGGGTCCTATGTCGACAAAGAAGCCTGTTATTGTGGATCCTATTATGAGATTGTGTTCTCTGAGCCCTCAGAGTATTTTCTGGCACGTGTGCAGAACCATCCAGCAGTAACCTCTCCGTGATTACCTCCTGGTTTTATATTGCCATCTGGTATGTTCTTCTGCTACATTGTCAATAGCATTACTAGCTATTATGCTTGGAATGAAAAGTCATGCCTTTTTGATTAATTCAGTACCAGTTGAAGACACAAGTGTAAAGAGGAGACCTGATACTAAAGACATCTCCTAAGCCAGTGGTTCATGAATTTCTTAGAGGCAGATGAGCTATTACAGCTTGCAGCAGCTCGTCAACAGGTATCATTATAGTTACCAATTTCAATTTTCACCACCTGTCATTTTATTTTAAAAAAAATTTACTGACCATTATATTGTTGCACGCTGCAAGTGTATGTAATTGTATCCTCCTATTCTCTCGAAACATTACATGTTGTTTGAATTTTGGGTATATTCATGGTTTCTCTATCTAGAAATCCACTTCTTGCATTGCTATATTTTTCACCATGCAGTTGGTTATTTGCTTCATTGTTGAGAATGGAAGCACTTCCCTGTGGTTGTGACAGAATCTTGATCGAGTATAAATAACTCCGATAACAAGAAAACCATAATTTCTTTGTTTCTTAGCTCTTAGGAAGGAGATACATCAACCTAAGGGGGAATATATTTGGTACTATCTTAGTACATAATCCTTGGATAGAGAAAGAAAAATTGAATCTACCTATGTGGGGAAATTGAAATTCTCCTAACAATACAGGTAGATCATGCAGTGTTTGAGTACCTCTCTCTTTTAAAATGTACTCACATCTCGGTATAACAGTAGTATAGACATAAATTTCCAACCTACAGTGCGTTTTCAATAAAAGTATTATTTTGAGAGTTCAATTTGGTGGTTAAAATGAATCAGGTGCAAGTTCATATTGTCAAACTTCGACTACAGATAAATGTGATAGATGGGCAGAATCAACGATTTGAGTCTATCTTAGACCAGGGAAATGTACATTATTCCATCAACTTCAACCTTCATATGCAGCTGATACCATAGCATTATTTACAAAGAGCTTTATACATCTATTTTCATTATTTTTTTGGCTCCTATTTTACACTTCTTTTATCTACTTTTTGTATTTTGCTCAATAATTTTGGTCTCTATCGACAGCCTAACTTAGAAAGTGTCTAACTTTCAGTTAATAATTTCTTAATTGAAATGTTAAGTATATACAAAATTTTTGTTCACACCCACCACTTCTTGTGTGCCACATGTCATAAATAATTCTGTCAATGTGTCATTCTTAACATGTGCTAGAAAGTATTTTCCTGCTTATGATGTGTATTAAATTCTCATTCATATAGGTATTGTTTGGTTGTTGGGAAAAACAAAAAAAATTAAAAAATTTCCCATCTTGAATCTGTTCAATACCTTAAGTTATGGTCGAGTTGTTTGGGTGGGCCATTGGAATAATTCCTCTTTTGCTTGATAGCTTGCCAGCTTATTTAAAGGTTTATATAAGTTCGAATTCTAATCGTGTACTTGTCAATGCTTTATCCAATAAATCAATCATTATTTTCGAGTAATGTTATCAGTTTTGTTTCCTTGTGGTTATACTAAAAATTGTTTAAATGATATAGATAAATAATATTTATAAATTATAAATTTTTTTAAATAAAATTATTTAAAAGTATATATGATAATAAGTATAAAAAATTAAATTAATAAATAGTTTTTAAAATTAAAAAAATATTTAATTATCACTAGTAGTGCTTATATCATTAAATTATATCTATTTAAATTTTAAGTTGATTTATTAATAATATTTATTTAAATTTTACTGATAAAAAATATTATTCTAAAAATAATTAATATTTTTTTTAATCCGTACATGTATGAATTTGTGTACTTCATTCTTTGACAAAAGCTATAAACAAATTGTGTTTTTTTTTTCTTCCCTAAAGTACGTTTTCTTAAAGTGCCTTTTGATTCGATTTGAATCAATAGGATCTCGCTTTACCCAAAGTTTTAAAAGGGCCATGCACAAATCTTAAGAACCTCATGCACAATATCATAACAAAAAAAAAAAAAAAACTAATGAGACAAATTTGTACAGAAGAAACACAAAGTATCACTTGCTTAATTAATTTAACATTGGTATTAAATTTCTCTCACAAGGCACAACAACCACTTTTATGGGGAAAATCAAAGAGAGTACTTTATACAATTCCAATCCCATAAATAGCTTTTTTGTGGTTTTAAAGTTAGAGTAGTTAAAAACCCACCAAAAGGGCCTGCTTCAAAACAAACTACTTTCCAACACCCAAAAAAAAAAAAAAAAAAACCCCGAAAAAAGAAACAAAGCTCTAGATTACTCATGAGTCATGACAAATTATGGAGAAAGATGTTAAAAAAAGAAGAGAAGTTAATAACACTTCATCTTAGTGACCATCTTGATCTCCAAACCAAACACAACTATTGATCTTGAGCTTGTGATGACCCGTTTAATAAATAATTTCATCTCAACATTGAAGTAAGAGATTGAAAAACAACTTCTTCACAAGGAATTAAGAGACCCATATCATGATCAAACCCAAATTCTTCTTCAGCTTGACGAAGTAGGCATTGGAACTTAGGATGTGTTAGAAATGAGATTGGAACAATGTACCTTGTTCTATTCTCACCCACATAAACAACAAAATGACCTCTTGGTACATCTTGTGGAAGTCCATAATCTTCATCATTATACCCATTTTTGTTTTTCCCTAGACTTGAACATCTCTTGAGGATTTGTTTGAGAATAGCTGTTTGAGGAAGCTTGTTTGGTTTTCTAATGGCCATTTTTGTGATAATTTGTGTGTGTGTGTGTGTGTGTGTGTTTTTTTTTTTTTTTTTGAATATTTGAAAGAAAGTTTGAAGAAGAGTAAAAAGATGAGGAATGAGAGAGATACGCAGCAAAGTGCAAGTGGAAATTAAAGAGGTGGTGGTGGTGTTGTGTGGTGAGATGAGTTAAGGGGTGAGATGGGTATTTATGAAGAGAAGAAATTGAAAGATAAAAAAGGGTTTCATGTGATATGTGGGGAGCAAAACAAATTGACCAAAGGACAGACCACGGGTGTTTTGGGGTTTGTGTATTTTTGTGTTAGGACATGGTGGGATCCTAGCCATTGGGTTTTCTCACTTCTATTGGTACTCTAATTAACAATTTGAACTACATCCCTCTCTTTTGATTATAAATTGTTAATCACTCTTCTATCATTATTGATAATATGATATTTCAGGTTATTTATATTCATGATTATTACTATTAATTTTTTAAAAAGTATTATATATATACAATTAATCGAAAATATACATATTATTTATTTATGAAACAATAAATAATTAATCATCTTTGGCTCTCAAAATTTTCTTTGTAAACCAAACAATTCTTGAAATTGGGGAATTAAGACATGCAAATATTTATATGTTTTTAAAGATCCTTAACCACTTAAGTCATTCATTATTACAAAATGGGTTATTAAAGTTGATTAAAAATAGACTTTAAATGAAATGATTTAAAATTTAAAGTCGGTTTAACACGTAAATCGACTTTACGTTTATAGTCAGTTCATGCATTGAATCGATTTTAAATTTTAAATTTTTTACAAAATTTACTCATTTTTTATTATCCTCAAATTAAAACTTGTATTCGATCACTACATAATAATAGAAAAAAAAAACAAAATTTGTTTAACAAATAATTTAAATAATACAAATAATTGAAAAATAAAATATTAATTAATAATAGAAAAATTATCATGATATTATCCTATGTTATTCAAGATCATTATATTCTTTTCCTGACGTTATAATACAAAACCTATATATATATATATATATATAATACAAAAATTTATATACATAAATAATAACACATAATAGCAAAAAAAAATAAATAATAAGTGCGTAGGATTAATAGAAATACTTATAAGAGTAAATAAAGTGACAAAATAAAAGAAAATCAAGAAAAAATGGTGTTTTGTAAGTGAGAAATGGGTATAAAAAAATTGAGTAATATGCTAAAAAAATAAGGGATCTAAAAAATAAATTAGAGAGAAAGAAAACCCACTGACCGACGTTGAAATTGGTGGTGGTAGATGGCCGAAAAATGAGAAAGAGTGGAGAAAAAGTGGAAGAGATTTTGGGTTTTTGAGAGTTATGTAGTGTTTGGAATAATTTTTGTCTCGGAAAGGAAAAAGAGAAAAGAAAATATCCATGTATGTAGCGTCGGTTCTACGTGTCAACCCGATACTATACGTGTACGTAATGTCAATTTGATATGTCAACCGATATTATATATAACATCGATTTTACACCGAATCGACTTTAAATTTGTTATAAGTAAGTTTTTTTTAAAAATCGACTTTATATATTGAATTAAATATACACTACTACAAAACTGGGTATATAAGTCGATACGTAAAGTCGGTTTTTTCTAAAAACCGACTTTAAATTAGTTTAAAGTCGGTTCGATGTCGAACCGACGCTATCCACGTAGGACGTAGCGTCGGTTGATGTGTCAAACCGACGCTATGCGTGGGCGTAGCGTCGGTTGACGTGGTGAACCGACGCTATCCACGTAGCGTAGCGTCGGTTGACACCTAGAACCGACGCTATCCTACGTGGATAGCGTCGGTTGACACCTGGAACCGACGCTATCCACGTAACATAGCGTCGGTTCGACACGTCAACCGACGCTACACACGTGGATAAATATTTTCTCTTCTTTCTTCCCAGACAGAAACTATTTTCAGCGTTCCAGAACTCTAAAAAATCGAAAACCTTCTCCTCCACTCTTTCTCATTTTTCGGCCACCTACGACTACCATTTCCAACATCGTTTAGTGAGTTTTCTTCCTCTCTAACTAATCTTTTAGATCCCCTATTATTCATATTTTTTTCCTGTTATTATGTGTTATTATTTATATGTATAGATTGTTGTATTATATATGTAGGTTTCTATTATAACATAAGGAGAAGAATATGACGATCTTGAATAAAATAGAACAAAACCATGGTAATTTTTCTGTTATTAATTAATATTTTATTTTTCAAATATTTGTATTATTTGAAATATTTGTTAAACTGATATTGATTTTTTTTCTGCTCGAATACAGGTTGAATATGAATAAATTGAAAAAAAAAAAAAAAAGTTAAAGTCGGTTCACCGCGTGAACCGACTTTAAACGTAAAGTCGGTTCATCGCGTGAACCGACTTTAAACGTAAAGTCGGTTCATCCCGTGAACCGACTTTAAACGTAAAGTCGGTTCACACCTTGAACCGACTTTACACTTTAAGTGAACCGACTTTAAATTAGTTTAAAGTCGGTTAAAACCCGACTTATATACCCAGTTTTGTAGTAGTGATAACTTTTATAATAGTAATTATTTGATAAAAAAACTTAAGAAAGTATAAACTTTATCTAACGTTATTAGAACCAAGAACCTATGATGTTTAAAATTGGACACGTTACATACAACAATTGATGTCATGTTATAGAGTATGATTTTTGGTGCTCCGTGCCCGTTACACAAAATTTTAATGCCTTAAAAGTTTCAAGGTAGTTTAAATGATTTCTTACTTTCACATGTTAGTATAAACTTTAAAAAAAAGTATAAACTTAAAAAAAACACTTAAATGGAAATTATATTAACGAAATCTTAACTAAAATGCTACATATGATATCTAAAAACTTTGAGATTTACTTAAGAATTTAAAATATAATAAGTATATAAAAATAATTTTGATCTCCTTTTAATAACTTAAATTTTTAATATAATATAGTTGGAGGTTACGTGTTCAAATATCTTTCTATAATTTTAATTATTTATTTACAAATATTTGACATATTTATAAGAAAATAATAAATATATATAAATAATATTTATATTTTTTAATAAATTAAGTTTTTAAAAGATTAATTTTTAAACGAACGGTAGTAGAAAACGATTAATCCTTAAAGTAAAGTAGATATATCCATGTTCGAACAAAATAGGATTCACCCTAAAGAATTACTATTATCTGAATCATAACTACCTCAATCACGGACAAAGTACCCTTCAACTTCAATAGACATAGTACGTATATCCTAATGATGATTTGTCTTTTCTCGTGAAAATATATATATTTATAATAAGTTATTATTAATTAATATGATGGTTAATTATATATTAAAAAAATAAATATAATATTTTAATTAATAATCATATATTATATTAATTATTGTTTTACCGTAACTTTTAAAATAAAAAAAATACTATTTTCTTAAATTCAAGATACTTGGCTTGTGATTTACCATATATATATATTTAATAATAAAAAAACATTTCTAAAACAACCAAAATGCTTGCAGAAACCCATGTGATTGTTGTTAGCTAGCTGCTAAAATTGCAGGTTTTAACCTCATTACCTCACTTCAAACTCTCAAGCTTTGCAAGATGAGATAAAGAGTCAAGACAAATAAAATTCACTAATAAAATAAGCATAGATTAAAGTGAGGGATATTAAATTCTAGTTAGAAATTTAAAGTGTTTAAATTATTAGAAAATTACTTATTAACTCAAAATTAATTAAATTATAATATATTTATTATGTATGAAGTTAGATAGTTCATTTTTATATTCTTAAAATGTAAGTGCTTCTGTGTATCACAAACAATGTGATAATAATTTAGTAAATATTATGTTATGGTCCTTGTGGACTCAATTGTACACTTAAGTCACAAACTATCACATATATTACATTTATAATAGATATATTTTTGTTATACATAGTATAACCATACGATCATTAATTTATATTTTTGTTTTCTTTCATTTATAAAATATTTCATTATGATTTAAATAGAAAAGTATTTATATAAATTAGAAAAAAAATCTTATTTCTTTATGTACTACTTGGTTGATAATATGATGATAATGAAAATAATTTAAGATATTTTTGTATTTGATTTTACACTTTTATTATTAATCTTGAATGTAATGCGAAACATTCAACAATAATAGAAATACTCATTCATATTACATTTTTTAAAAATATGTTATAATGTTATATTTTTAACTCATTTATTTTTTTCTTATTTTTTTATTTAAATTTTATTTTAATATTTATCATTATTTTAATTATATTGATTAAACAAATATAGTAATAATAATGTTGTTTTAATTGAATTTTATTTATATTTTTATTACATTTTTATTCCACTAACTAAATATAATCTTAACTGATGCAGTGATGCTTGTGTAATTTTTGAAGGAAAAATGTTAAATTTCAAGAAAAAATATATAATAAAATAATAGTTCAATTTTTTTTTCTTAAATAAGAAGTTAATCTTTTATTTTACAAAAGTAGAGGTGAAAACAAATATCGTACTAGCTTATCAGTTAGGGTATCTCTAACTTTCTACATCATCAAATTTGTAATATGTTATACTAAAATTCATACCAAATTTTTATTCTCTCCTATCTACAATATCAAATATTATATTAAAAAATATTTTTTATAAAATAAAATATTTGCTTTATTTTTTTTACTAATTATTATATTCATTTAATTAAAAAATTATTTATTAATATTAGTTAATTAATAATTAATAATTTAAAAATTATATTATTAAAAAAATAAAAAACCCACTAAATAAAATATTATTTTATTATATTAACTAAAAATTACATTGAACTAAAAAATTATATTTTTTAAATCATGTTTGGTTGAAAATAATATGTTTTTAGGTGTTTCTTTTAAAAATATTTTTAAACTCAATAAATTTTTGAGAGCATCTAAGATTTATGTTCTTATATATATTAGATTTCATATTAGATACATAATAATATTCTACTTTTATTTTACTCCATCTATTGAGATTGAGACATGTAGATTGATTGAGAATCATCAATCTACATAGAATCAATCTATATTAATTAAAAGAAATATTGAATTGATTAGATTGATCGATAAACTTTTGATTATTTTTTAGATTTATCAAAAAAAGTTTTGATCGTTCGAAAATTGTGGCTTAATCAATTGGTTTGAATTTCAACTTTAACTTATTTTTTATTCAAGCCAAATTATTTTATTAATATATTGTTTTACTTTTTAAAGCTTTTTTAAATGATTTTATGTACACAATAATAATAGGCATTTGAGACTTTTGTCCTACGACTTCAACAAATGATATTTAAACCAACCTAAGCATACAATTTTCTTAATCACAATCAAATCAACTTTTACAACTTATGTTTTTTATTTAATTTTTTTTTTTTGCAAAATCTTTTTGTTAGGTTTCGTTCAGTAGTTAATCTATTAAACATTTTGTGACTGTATTTGATTAATTAACAAACTTATAATATTTGTGTTATTCTTCTTAAACATATATTCTAAAGTTATTAATTATTATTTTTATCTACTATTTTGTTAAATCATCTAGTTAGAGTTTTTCATTGTTTAATCATTTTTAAGATACACATTGTACTTGTGTTTTTGTGCTAACATTTCTAGTGCTAGTTGAATGAGTTCAATAACTCATGTGACTCAAATTTATTGAAACGTTAGTTCGAATCTAACATCTTTCTTGTAGAGATTGTGAAAAAGTATGAGGCTTGTAAGTAGATTACTTTGGGGTATTACTTTGATGACTTAATATTATTTTCACAATAGATAGTTAGATCATTTGGTAAATCAAGGGTTTTTCTCTTATATTATTTTTGTGAACTATGTTGTTTTCATATAAAAATCTTGTATATTATTTATCTTTTCGTTTTATTTTATTTTACACGTGATTGTATATTTGTTTGTTTTGTGAAGTTTTAATTTAACATATTTTTGTTAATTATCTATTCACCGATCAATAACATAAAAACTTTCACTTATTTTATAAAGAAGTATACTATTAATCTTTTTTTTGTTGATGTCATAATAAATGTTCAAAAAATGTGAAATAAAATACATGTGAGAATTAACAATGACAAAATAATAAGTTTACTATTAAAAAACTTATTCATTAATAGTTTATATTAGTTAAATTTGATCAAATTTGTTGAAACTAGTCATTATGATCATATTATACTAAATTTTACATATTTGAAAACAATAAAACTTCTGGTGTACATTTAAAAATATAATATTTTTGTATATCTTTTTTAAAGCAAATGGTACCATCATACCAACCCCAAAAATAAATAACTATGATGTAAGATGATTAGTTGTATTATCTATTTACTTAATTTGGAAATTAAAGAATCTCAAATTAATATGTATGACAATGTCATGAAATATCAATGTTAATGAAGATGTTGAAATATAATTTTTACATAAATATTGAAGATTTTATTGTTGTTGATAGAAATTTTAGAAAATAATCATGAAAATTACGAAAATTTTATCAAAAATATGAATTTTTTTTATAAAATTTTAAAATAATCAATTACTTATATTTTAAATTAATTTTTATTTAATACTGATATTTTTAAATACTTAAAATATTTGTATTAATCCATTCAATTAATTAAAATATTATATAGTAAAATATATTTTTCAAAATATTATAGAATAAGTGGTTAAAAAGTTTGAAATAATTAAGTATATTATTTGAAATTTTTTTTGAATCAAAATGATTATCCAAAAAAAGAAAAAAATGTGAAAAATAAATAAAGAATTAATATTTTTGATATTTTAGTGATATTTTAACGATATTTTAAAACAAAATATCTATGATATTCATGAAATTTTAGACAAAAAAATATATTTAAACTACATTTAAGTTACAACTATATTTCAGCCATATTTTTACTATATTTAACAATTTTATGACAATTTAATTAAAAAAATATAAATATTATATTTTGATATCAAGATATATAGAAAAAACAATTATCCAGATAATATCAAGGATACCATCCATGTTACTATTAAAAGACACTTTTTATCATCTCAACCAAGAGGCAAGAGGTTGAGGTCTTGAAATTTCTTATATTTATAATATTTGTTTGTGTTATTTTAAAAAAAACTGTTACAATGTGTTGTTTTACATGGCAGGTTAAAATTTCTAATATACTATATAATTTAGTTATTTATATTTTCAAAATAGTACACTTGAAGATTTATTTTTTCAATTTTGAATTAGAAATTCGAATTTTATTAATTAAATATTTTATTATAATGAAATTTCTAAAAGTTATAAATATTTCTTTCTATTAAATTAATTTTTTAATTAAAAATTCCATAATATTTACGAGAACTATCATAATAATTACTCAAGATTTTCTATCTTCATGTGATCCTGCTAAAACCAGAGCCACAAAATAGATATACAGAGTCAGACAAATCTCCTTACAAATATTGAAAGCCATTGAAATCCAAAAGCATGTGGGTCTCATTTGAAGTTTTGAACAAAATCATTGTCGATAAATGTTCTGATTTATCTACTTTTATTTTATGACAAGGCAACAACCCAAGTAATTAATTATGATTAGATGTTTTAAATAAATTTATTTAAAACATATCTTGTAATAATTTATGACGAAAATAATTGGTCTAAAGAGAAAACGGTCTCTGCAACATTTATTTTCTTTGTCACCATTTAATCTATAAGTTGTTTAAAAAAAAATGAAATTACATATTTAAATGGATTTTTATTTTTTATTTATTTTTATATATATTTTAAAAAAATTATTGTAAAATTTATTTCAATAATTATTCAAATTAAAATTTTATTCACTAAATGCAGTTGAAAATATATATAAAAAAAATCAAAAACTTAAAAATTGACCATTAAATAAAATTTAGAAATTAATTATTTATATATGTTACCTTTTAAAATCTGATTGATAAAACTCTCACACAGAGAGTACTAAATATTCTAATTGTAATACTTATTAGATTACGCATCATTTGTTCCTTTTGTAAAATTTAAGCATTAGGGAAAAATGTTGTTAAAGTTCTTTAGGTTAAATCTTAAATGAACACTAATTATTTACAATAAATTTTTTTATTCCGTTGTTATTGTAAAATAGAACATAAAATGACAAAAAAGTTAAATTTTAGTAAAATTTAACTTTTTATATATTATTATTTAACACATGTAATTAAAATATTATTATTTAGTTGATGATAAAATAAAAATAAAAATTAAAGAATGAATAAGACAAAGATAATAACACAATAAAGTATTGAGATTATTGTTAAATGATAAAAAATAATAATTAAAATGACAATTTTAATTTATATTAATAAAGTCGTATGCAAATAATGTAATAAATTAAATTAAAAAATATTTAATTAATTTTGTTATTCCTCTATTATTTTTTTAAAAGCAACATATTATTTCTAAACTATACAACCAAATAACTTAACTTAAGGGACGATGATAACCCTTCGTCTTATTTTTAAAAGGAATGGAATTTTGAACATCCTTTAAATTAGACAAATAGTATCATTTAACCCTTCTGTTTATAATATGTGTTTTTAATATATTTTTTCAAAAAATGTTAAATAATAACAAAATATTAATATTGTGATAATATTTTAATATTTAATTTTAAATATATATTTTAAAATATTTTTAATAGATTTATTTTTACCATTTTTTATCCCCTACGTAACAAATAAATAGCAACCCAAATACTTTATTTTTCCCTAAAATCTTTAATTAATACATTTTATAAAATTAAAGATATTAAAGTCATTAACTATAAATAAATAAATTAAATAATGCTATTAATATCTAAAAAAACTTCCTTAAAAGACAAATTAAACTTCTAAGAAATGCCAATTACACTTTTGAAGAACGAGGTTAACTTACATACTCAATTAATTAACTCTTAAAATTAATGCATTCCAAATATAGGCTAGTTAGATATCTAGTAATTTTAGTTAGGAATGAATAAATAATTTGAACAATCTTTTTAAATTAAAAAAATTAATCAAATTCATCCGATTTCGATTGAATTGAAATGAAAGTTTTTATAATTATATTAGATTCAGATTGAAAAACATATAATCTGTTACGATTCAAATTGACATATTTTATAATCTATTGTATATGATTCGAACCGAATTACTATTAAATTATAAATAAATATATATTTTATTTTATAATGTGTTATATTTAAATATTATACATAACATAATTACATTAAATTACTATTTTAGCTTAAAAATAAATATAAATATTTATAATAATTTAACATTTATATTGATATACTTCTTATGATTTTGATTTTCTTAGTTGTGATTATAAGTAACAAATTTTGCTACAAATACACCAATTTAAAACTTAAATATTGTGTATGTTGTGTTTTATATATGATAATAATTTATAAATTAATTTCAATATCAATATGATTTTATCCAATCTGAAAAAATTCAATTTTTTCAGATTCAAATTGATTTGGATTGATTAATCATCGGATTTAGATTTAGATTGAATTTTTTTAAATCTTCTTTAAATAGAATCAAATTCGAATAAGTAAAAAATAGGTAATTTTGATCCGTTACTTACCCTATAAAGGTTATGATTATTATTTTGTGGTTTTTGTTTAATTTTAATTTTGACATTATATAATAGAACTTTAGAGGGAATATATTTGGTTTTTTAAATGCATTACTTTTGGGCTAGGTTAGGGGTTATATGGTACTATTATTTTTAGAAAAAAAAAACTATTAGATGTGTTTTTAGAGTTAAAAAATACATTTTGTAATTTTTGAAAAAAATTATAAGTTAAATTTGATTTTCTTTCTAAATGTATTTTATTCTAAAAATGATTTTGATAATAAAAGCACAATTAATTTTTTTTTTTTGAACAATAACTATTCAAAGGGGAGTTGAGTTTTTTAATTTTTGATAACTTGACGAGAGAGTTATTTATTGAATTGAAAAAATAATAATTACATTATAGTGATCTCTTTAATAATATTTTTATAAATAAATATTTTCATGAGAGACCATTTAGTTATATCATTAACTATACTATTACAATGTGAGGAATTTAAATAGTAATACAATGATTGAAAACATGTATAATTGGTGTGATTTCTTTCAAAAATTGTCTTGCTTGCCAAGAAGCATCATTTGGGTTACCCTAAAGAAAATCCACTATGTTTTTGTAGTCATTTTTAATAATTATATCTTTAAAGCTCATAGCATTTGCTAAATCAAAAGCTAAGAAAACCGTTCTTGCTTCACTTTCTTAGACAAAATATCCTTGTAAATTTTTTGTCCAAATTCCTATGACATTACCGTACCAATCTTTTGCAATTGTTGCCATAGAAAAATGCCCATATGTAATTGAAGTACCACAATAATGTTGAATTTTCTAAATATTACGTTTATTAGGATTTGCATTCTCACTAGAAGTTGAAATACTGAATTCAATGGAGTTCTTAACCAAACATGATTTTCATGAAAATTAGGAGATTCATTTATGAAAATTAGATAATTTCTCCATCTCCAAATTGTAAACATTGTAAGGATGACTGCTAAAGCGAAATCATGAGAATTATCATTCTTGGATAATATATTAGGAGGGGGGGTTTAGGAATAGAAGGCAAAATGTATGTAGATCTAGATCTTTGAAAGGAAACAATTTCACCTCACCTCTTCAAGCATTCCACAAAGCATGAAAGTAATTACGTCTAATAAAGAGATGTTAAGTTGATCCATTTTTAATGGCACAAAAGGGGCAAGAAAGGTCTAATTAAGGAATGAATATGATTAAATTTTCAAAACATTTTTCATTAGTCTCCAAAGAAAAACCTTGTACCTTTCATGAAGCTTTGTTTTCCATAAGGCTTCACAGACATGATGAGGGCACCCGATAAATTAGGATTTATATAGGTAGAGGAAACAGTAAAAATACCCAACTTATTTGGAGTCTACATAAATTTATCAATTAAATTTACATTTGAATTCCTAATTCTACTAATAAAATGAAATGAAGTAATATTAAAAATTGATTTTAATGAAGTCCAGTTCCACTTTTTAAAAGGGGAAACCAAATCACTTACTATGAGATTCTCATTTAAGTCGTCAATGCCTTGTATTCTAATCGGTTTAATATTCCTAATACTAGCTACCCAAGGATCTTTCAGTGCCTTAATATGTTTACCATTCCCAATTTGAGAAAGAGACCCTCTTGTAGGATTTTTCTTGTACTACAAATACCTTTTCAAATATAAGAATCATCATTTTTAACCGTAACCTCCATGAAATGAGAATTTTAACAATATTTTGATTTTAATACTTTAACCCAAAGTTTGTATATCTCTGTAGCCATCATCCTTTCAAGTTTTGAAAGCAGAGCTTAGTTAATATTAGAAAAGGATTTAAATCACGAACCTCCATAAATTTTTGGCAGGCAAAAAGTATTTTATTTTTAAATTTTTAAATAGTGGAACTTTTTATTATTCATGTTGGAATTCCACCAAAAAAAATTTCACTAAATTATCAGTTTTCTTACAAATAGAAACCGAGATTTTAAAAGTTCTCATGATTTAAATCGGTAAAGATTGGATTATAGATTTGATTAGAGTTGCTTTCCCAATATGAGATAAAAATTTAGCTTTCTATCCTTTAATTTTTGAAGTGAGTTTATCAAGATTTTGTTGAATTCTTCTTAAAGAAAAAGTGTATTACCCAAGTAGGAGATATTACTTTCACAAACATTTATTCTTAGAAGAGAAGATGGTTGTCTTTTAAGGTTAGAAGAAGTATTATTTGAGAAGAATGGATCCGATGTATTGAAATTATGTTCTTGTTCTGACATACTAGCATAAAGTTGTAAAATTTTAAGTAATTCTACCTTCATGTGAATTTTCTTTTCCAAATAATAAGACATCATCAGCATACAACAAGTGACCTATAAGAATACTTTGTCAGGAAATTTTAATACTATGAAGTAACCATATACATTCTGCTTCTATAATCAGTCTTGAAAGAGTCTCTATTGTTAGAATGAATTATTTCGTTGAAATTGAGTATTTTTGTAGTAAATTTTTAATATAAACCCAAAAACTAACTTTTGAGTTAAAATTTTGTTCAAATTTATAAACGATATCGTTGTTTTACTCTTAATCAATGTAGAACTTGACAATCAATAATTCTAAATTGAGAACTATTTAAAAGTATAAGGTATGATTAAACATTTTATCAAGAAAATGTCTTAATCTTCCTACTAAATTTTTTGAAATGATTTTATACCAAACATTATAAAGACTAATATGGCTATAGTGAGAGATTGATCTTAGTTAATTTCTCTTTTAGAGAAGAATAATTATTATTTCATTAATGTCCTTACTTAAGATTTCAGTCATAAAAATTTCCGGGACAAAATGAATAACCTCACTTCTAACCATTTGCTAATGCATTTTATAAAATCTAGCTGTCATACCATCAGGGCAGGGCTTTTTAGATTATGAATGGACCAGATAGCAGCTTTGATTACTTGTTCTTTAGTAATTTACAAATTTGCAAATTTTCTTTCAAAGTGACAATATATATATAGATGGGAAAATGTGTTCAATAGAAGAGAAATCTTGAATGGAACGAGAGGTAAAAGTGGTTTGAAAATGTCTTACAATTTCATTAACAATGTAGTGTCTATCAAATAACTATCTTCTATTGTTATCTTGGAAAGGGTAGGCAAATAAAAGAACTTAATTAGTATTCTTATCCCTATCTTTTACTCATATTTTTCATAATTTTTATTTATATATAAGATCTTTTCCATGTAAAACATTCTTCCAATTAGGTTTATAGACTTTGAATTTTTATAACAAGAAAAAATCCAGGTCTAACTCTGAATTCAAAAGTTAATTTATGAGTTAGAGTTGTCCAGATTTATAAGCAATTATGATGCCTTACTCTTAACCAATGTGAGACTTAACATCCCCCTCTATATCGACTATAGTCTGGATTTACGGTATAAGGGTCGATGGGAGTACGAAGAAGCCAATAGCCTAACTCTAATACCATTTTAGAAACTCAGACCTAAATATGAACCCAAAAACTAACTTGTGAGTTAGAGGATTGCCTAGACTGATAAGCAACATAGGTGCTTTATTCTTAACTAATGTGAGACTTAACACAACATTTTTAATTTTTTGTAGTAATTTTTTTTAGCTTCTTTAATAACTTGGTAGCCCAATTTTCCCTCACTAATTTAGTCGAAGCATGCTTAAGAACTTTTTTGCATCCAGGGTCCCTATTTCATGTTTCAAAGAAACAAAATGGCTTAAGGAATGAGAGTTGTTGGATTCACTTATTTACTTTTTCAAGGAAATAACTATTGGTTTTTGTTTTATATAAATAAATAATAATATTTTTTGAAGATTTTGCTAATATTTTTGAAAAATATTATTGAACAAAGTTATATATTCTTTAATATAATCATTCTTTTTCCCCACTTTTTTTATTAATCGTTTTAACTTTTACTAAGAAATTCAATCATAATCATGTTTATTTTTTTTATCAATAAATAACATTATATATTCACATATTCACACACACAAAATATATATATTGTACTTCACGGCACCAATTAAACCATGTTAATTAATTGAAGTTAAATTAAGGCAAACACAGAATGTTAATTTGAATCCATTTTAATTAACTACTTTTGTTTGGAAAATGGACCATGGGCAAATTTGAAAGTCTGTTTTTATTTATTTAATTAAACCCCAAAAATATCTGTTTGTCAAATAGTTTCCAAAGTTTTGATAAATTAGAATAGCTATAAGAGGAAGCTACTGAACAAATTACTTATTGTTCACCGTTATAGTTTCGGTGACACTTCAACATGTCCACTTCATTTCAAGGAAGCTTCCCCATGTTACATGAATGAGAAATTGGGAAAATTGAGAGGCCCACAATTCTATGATCAGAAATAGAGTTGGCCTTTGGATTTTATTTATTTCATGAGAGATGAATGTGATGGTCATTTGGCATGTGAAGGCCATGTTACTCTTGGCTCCAAATTTAATGTAGTAGGTGTCAACGTTGTGTTGCATGCATTTATGTCGTATTTGGTCGCATAGAATAGTGTGTGTTTATATTTGCATTCTCCTATCATTTTCATATTTTTTTAATATTATAAATGTTATATATTAATAAATATGGATGTGAGAATAAATTTATCCAATCAATTTAGATCGTATAAATAAATAATAATATTTAAAAAAAAATAAAAAATAAAAAAAATACATATAAAGATTTAAATAGATATAAAAATTATACTCAGATGATGACAACCAGAAACATAGTAAGGATTAATGTACAAAGGGACCATCACACTTAAACTCAATAATAAAAATGAATAACTTTGATATCACTTTTATAGTAAAATTTATAAATTTTTAAATCGGTTTATTATAAAATAATATGAAAAAAGATATAGTTAATGTTTCATAAATTTATGAATTCTAATGTTTTTGAATATTATATGACAAATATTATATGTCAAATGTGTATTTTTATCTGATTAAAATAAAAACTCAAAGATACATAAATTAAATTGGAACAAGACTAAATAACATACCTTAACATTTATCCAAATAGTCAAAAAATGTAAGAAATTAAACAATATAAATTATATAAGTATGTAAAAAAGTTTAAGTATGTGAAAGAAAAATATATAAGATCAATATTACATTATATAAATAATAATGACTATTTATATAATTATATATGGTGCAATACGAAATGATTAAATTATATATAAGACAAAGTGTATTATTTTTTTAAAAAAATGCTAGGAAAACAAAACTAAAAAAATTTAAGAAAAAATTAAATTGTTAAAACTTGTAATCATAAAAATAACATCCCTTATGTCCCGATCATATATTTTTATTATTAAAAAAAGTTTGACTTATCATTTTATATTGAATGTCATCCAATTGGATGTCGTTTAAGTTGATTTGTAGTCATTTAAGCTCATTTAATATTGAATTTCATCCAATTTAATCCTTTCAATATTATTGAGGTGTTATTTTTGTTATTATATATAAATTTTAGGTCTTATTTGGTGTAATTTTCTTAAAATTTATGATAAGATATTAAATATTTATTACTTTATTAGATTCTAGTTAGTAAAAATTATATAATAATAAAATAAAAGTGAAAAATATACAAAAAAAATGTAAATGAATATGTAATATAACAAAAGGAAAGAAAAATAATATTTAAATAATAAACTTAAGAATGGATCCTACTATATATTTTTGTGAAATAAAGAAACATATTTATAAATATAACAAAGGAATAATCTCTATTGAAAAGTTAAGGAAAGCACATGCCTCATCTCCGTTAAGTGTGCCTCCATGTATGACGACGACATATAAGAAAAATATTGGATTCTTAATATGATATTAGATTTATATGTAAATAATTATGTGTTGTAGATTGTTATATAAGATTAAGTCTATTTAAAAGTAATATGCTAATTTGAGTTTTAATGTATCTAATAGAGTATGAGTCTTTAATGTGTAGAAACCTAAGATTAATATCCATTTTAATGATGGACTAATATATATATATATATATAATTATATATATAATAACTATATATATAGTGGTTATGATCTCTAAATCACATATACATTATTCTTCTTATGTAATAGCTCATCGTCAGAGAGAGCAGAGAAAAAATTAAAGAGTTCTCTAAGAAAAACGTGTAGATATAAAAGACTAACTACTCAACTACATATTCAAGTATGTTTCTCCATATTTTATCTTTGATTCTTGATGATACAACATGAACATTTCTAGATTATTTTTAAATGATGATTTTCACTAAAGTTTATTTTGTTCTAGTAAGTGGTATCATAGTCTCTTTATATTGAATCATTATGAACTGAATTTATTTTTTTATCTATGATATTTTTGGTGTTTTCAAATCTAATAATTTTGATTTTAGTATTATCATATTTGAAAATAATTGTGTTTGTTTTTCAAAATTGTGGTTTCAAATCTAAGAATAAATTATAATTATTATTATTTGATCTTAAATTTGATATGTAATTTTTTTGTCATTAAAGATATCTTAAGAAAAATATTTTCAATACTTTTTTATGTTTAAAATTACTTTTACATTTTTGAATTAAAAAAAAGTGAATAACATCCTTGACCAACGGCAACTGAATTAGATTCATAATTTTTTTATGAATTATTTAAAAAGAAAGGAAGAAGAAGAAGAAAAAATTTTCTCTGACAACAAAATTAGCCTATACATGCTTAAAAAAAGCATATCAGTTGGGTTGGCGGCAACAGCCATAGAATTATATAGGTAAGGCTTTCTTTTATATTTTATTAGGGTTCTTTTTGTTGTTACAATTTGGATTTTGTGATTTTATCTAATTTATGGAATTGAAGTTTAAAAGTAATTGTTTTTAAAGCCCACGAATACTTTATGTGATTAAATTTTTTTTATGGACTTCAAAATATGAATTTTGATTAATATGTTAAAATATAGATATGAGTTTTATAAACTAACAAGCTTTGATCTAATAAAAATTGATTGATGTTGATTAACATTTACCGGTGTTGATTTAGATTGATCAACATTGATCTTGATTTTGACAAAAACAAATTCTATACAATTTAAAATTAAAATATTGATATGTATTATTTATATTTTAAGATAAATTAATTGAAGTAACGTATCGTCAAAGTAATCACTCTCTTGAAAATTAATTTATTTTAAAATATAAATAGTTGTGTGCATGTAACTTATGTAAATATTGATCGACCCACATGAAGATTGATATTTAACATAATTGCATGTTCACATGTGGTAATAAACACACGATGATTATTTTTTTTTACATGTGAGCAATAATTAAGCCTAAAAGAAGATTTATTGTTCAATATGCTCTTATTATCATTGTTTGATTACTACACCAAGATATCACTCACAAGTTAATATATTTTATCCCAAGACAATATTTTTGGAGTGCTTAATATCATGAGATGAAATTTACTTTTGTTTGAATTTATTATTTTGGTTTTGAGACTTAAAGAGCTTGTTTTTTTATTTGTTGTTTTTTGAAATCAACTATGAATAGTCCTACTAATATTACTACCAACATTAATTCTATTCTTATGCTAAATAGCACCAACTTCAAGTCATGACAAGAGAATCTCTTGATAGTTCTTGAAGTCATAAATTTGGTCCTTACGATAAGGGTTAATTCTCATACATTTTTTACAAATAAGAGTAATTTTGTTGAAAATAAGGAAAAGGAAATGTGCGAGAGATCAAATTACATGTGTATAATGATTATAAATAAGGTCATTCTAGATGGATTCAGGGGCACAATGTCGGAAAAGATAACTACTATTAAAAATTTCCTTACAGACATTAAAAAGGGGCTTGTTAAGAACGAAAAAGTTGAAATAGGTAAGCTCTTGACAAGTCCAATTTCATTGAGGTATAAAGGCAAAGGTAATACCAGGAAGTACATTGTGGAGATGTCTCATTTTGCTTCTAAATTGAGAACACTTAAGTTAGAACTCTTTAAGGACTTGTTGGTATATTTGGTTTTATTATCTCTTCTGACACAATTTAGCTAGTTTAAGGTGAACTACAACTGTCAGAAAGAGACTTAATCTTTGAATGAGTTCATCTTATACTATGTTCAGGAAGAGAAAAGGTTGAAACAAGATCAAACAGAGAGTGTTCACTTGGCCTTAACCTCTAAGTACAAGAACAAGGGAAGGAAAGAAACAAGGATAATGAAGCTATATATACGACACCTCAAAATAAACAACAAAAGAAACTAGATTAGCCAATAGGTATTGGTTGTTTCTTCTGTAGAGCAGAAAGGCATAGGAAGAAGTATTGCATCAAATATCATGCATAACATGCTAAGAAAGGTATGCTTCTTAATTTGGTTTGTTCTGAGGTTAATTTAATTTTGGTACTTAGACACACATAGTGGATATTAGTGTGTCTATGTAGGGTTGCCTATGTTTCCGAGAACCAAGTGATGGTAAACGATACATCTATGCGTGCGATGGCAAGACGGTTCAAGTTGAGGTAATAAGAAAATTTAGATTATTGTTAAAGACTAAATTTTATTTGACCTTAATGAGAAGTTTATTGTATCATCTTTTAGACAAAATTTTATTTCTATTTCAACTTTGGAAAAATTTGGTTTATTTTGGTCATTCAAAAATGAAAAAAATTAGTTTATTTCACTATTCAAAATTAGTTAGTTTTGGTTCTTTGTCGGGTTATGATAACCTTTATTTAATTGATATGATTACTTCATTTAAGGAATCACTACAATTAAATATACGAGGTATAAAAAGAAAATTAACTATTAAAAATTCAGTTGTGTTATGGCACAAAAGATTAGGTTATATACTTAGATGGAGAATAGAACGACTTGTGTGTGACGAAATTTTAGACCCCTTATAGATTTCATAAATTTGATGTTTGTGTTAAATGTATAAAGGGGAAACAACCCAATAAAAGAAGATTTGAGCCAACAAGATTGTTGCTTGGAATAATCAACAATATTTTATAACGTTTATAGACGTTTTTTTTCTAGATATAGTCATTTATCTCTCATTCATGAAAAGTCATAATCATTGGATGTATTCAAAATTTATAAACTTGAAGTTAGGAACCAACTCAACAAAATGATCAAATGTAAGATTTGATCGTGGTGATGAGTACTTTGACAGATATAATGGTTCAAATGAACAACATCTAGGATCGTTTGTTAAGTTTTTAAAGGAATGTGATATTGTCCTACATTACACTATATCGGGTTCACCCATTATGAATGGTGTTGATGAAAGATGAAACATGAGACTTAAGGATATGATGATGAGCATGATTTCTCATTTTATCTTACTAGAATCACTCTAGGGAAAATTGCTTAAGACTGACATATATTTCTTTAATAGGGTTTCTACTAAAGCAACAACCAAAACCCGTTATGAAATTTAGACATGTAAATATCCTATTTCAAGGCACTTGCATATCTAGGTATATCCAATTGGGACAAAGCATTATAGGCCTAATGAAAATAAACTAGACTTAAGGATGGTGAGTTGTTATTTTATTGAATGTTTTAAAAAATCCAAGAGGTATAGGTTTTATGATATCACATCTAAGTCAATATTTGAGTAAAAAAATGTCCAATTCCTTAAGGATGCCAAGTTTACAAGGGGATATATAGTTAGGGATTTTGTCTTTGAAAGGAATATATTGATATTTCCACAAGTGCTATTGGCATTTATCAAAATCACATTCCTAACTTTGACAAGACACAACAAATCAAGAAAATTTCAAAAAACCTTCCATTCAAGAAATTTTTTCAGAAGAACAAATTGTACCATCTCAAGAACTCATGCCATTGAGGAGATCCAATAGGGAAAGGAGAAGTGAAGTGCTAGATGACTATTGTATTTTTCCAAGAACATGAGTTTGATAATGGAGTGATGGAAGAAGATCCAATCAACTTTCCTCAAGCTATAAAAAGTCCTAACTCTTAAAAGTGGATTAATGTCATGAATGAAGTATTTAATTCCATTAAGGATAATGACATATGAGATCTTATCCCATTTCCAAAATATTTGAAACTCATTGGTTGTAGATTGATATTTAAGACACAAAGGGATTCAAAAGGTGAAGTGGAGAGATATTGGGCTCATCTTGTCATACATGGTTTCACATAGAAAGAAGGTATAAACTATAAAGAGATTTTCTCTCCAGTTTCTTCAAAAAACTCTTTTAGGGTTATAATGACATTAGTATAGCATTTCAATCTTGGGTTATATCATATGGATGTAAAGACGACATTTCTCAATGATGACATTGATGAGATGACTTATATGATGCAACCAAAAAACTTTGTGTTGGGAGACCCAAAAAATATGGTTTGTAAACTTAAGAAATCCATATATGAGATATGGGCTCAAGTAAGCATCTTGATAATGATATTTTTAGTTTCATCATATGATCATCTCTTTCGGTTTTAAGATGAATTTGGTCGATGATTGCATATAACGTAAGTTCCGTGGGAGCAAGTATATTTTTCTAGTTTTATATATCAATGACATTTTTCTTGCCAACAACAATATAGACTTATTGCACGAAACCAAGAGATTTTTAGATAATAATTTTGAGATGAAAGATCTTGGTGATGCCTCTTCTATATTAGGCATACATATATTTTGGGATCACTCTAAGAGTATTTTAAGATTATATCAAAAAGGTTCTCAAGAAAAATGTCATGTAGAATTGTAAACTAGGTGATACTCTTATTTCTAAGAAAGACAAATTTAGTCTCAATCAGTTCCCAAGAATGATTTTGAGGAAAAGGAAATGCACAAGATTTCTCATACGTTAGTAGTAAGGAGTCTATTGTATGCTCATGTATATAGGTGTCCAAATATTCCATACATTGTTAGGATGTTGGGAAAATATTCAAGCAATCTAGGATTGGACCATTGGAAGGCAGTCAAATGAGTCTTGTGGTACTTATAGAGAGCAAAAGACCACATACTCACTTATCGGAGGTCAGATAAGCTTGAGATCATTGGGTATACTGACTTCGATTTTGCTGGATGCTAAGATAATATGAAATTTATGTTAGGCTATGTCTACCTGCTAGTTGGGGGTACTTCTCCCAAAAGAGTGCTAAAAGATCTCATACTATAGTCTATTCTACCATGGTGGAATAGTTTATAGCATGTTATGAGGCATCCAATAACGAAATATGGTTGCAAAATTTTGTCATAGGGCTGCGCATAGTAGAATGTATTGAAAGACCACTTAAGTTATTTTGGGATAATAAATTAACAGTGTCATATTATTCCACTAACAATAGGAGCTTGATGAAATCAAAGCATGTAGATATCAAGCTTCTAATTGTTAAGGAAAGAGGTCAAAGTAACAAACTACATGGTTACAGATCTTCTTACTAAGGGATTTCCACCAAATTTTTTAATGAGCATACTACTCATGTATATGTCATGTTATTTGAAGATATTCAATTTTAGTGAAAATTTGTAATTTTAAATGTTTCTTTGATATAGACATACTTTCAATTATTTCAGTTTTATAGATATTTTGAGGTTATTTTCTACAAAATAAAGTTTTTGGTTTATTTACCCTTTGATTTTGATATGGTTTGACCTCACTAAGGTTTAAGGTTGGACTAGTTAGATATAGGTATGTTAAGATCATATTGTATAAAAATTTTATGATACACATTCACATCATGATCCATGTTATTCAGTTGTATCGATATACGTGATCTTTGATTGATCGAGTTACGATAAATGTAACAAATGTCGCTTTGATCTTATGTTTATATAATCGATGGACTATATTGATTACAAATACATTTCGATAATGACAACAAAGTTGAACTCATATGATTATTTTTTCAATGCATAATAATAAGATTACACATATAACCCAAGTGGAAGATTGTTGAATACTTAATCCAATATTAGGCTTATATATGAATGATTATGTGTTGTAGACTGTTATATAAGGTAAACCTGTTTAAATGTAATATGATAAGGTTTAAGTAATTTAGATTTTAATGTATCTAATAGAGTGTGTGTCTTTAATGTGTAGAGACATAAAGTTAATGTCTATTTTGATGATAGACTTAAATAGATATACATTTATTAACTATATATAATGGTTATGACTTTCAAATCATACGTACTTTATTCTTCTTATATGATATTACATAATAAAAAATAGTAGAAAATTATAAGGCTCTTTAAGAAAAACGTGTAGATTTTGAAAATTAACTATTCAGCTATATAATTAATTAATAGCTATAGATTAAGTTACGCATTTGTATGTTTTATCTTTGATTCTTAGTGATACAATATGAATATTCATAGATTATTTTTACCATGGTTTTCACAGTAGTTTATTTTTGTTCTAATAAAATCCACTAATAATAAAAAAAAAATATAAACACAAGCATCCAAAACAAACTACTCGAACCAAACCCTAAATATATATGTTGATGCAAGTTTATAAAAATAGTGTAGGAATAATATTACCGATAACTTGAAAGTAACTGCTTGGGTTGAGTCGCGGACTAGGTCGTTCTCTTTAAGATGTTTCGCGGCTCTGCCCAATTTGTGCAAGCAAACACAACCTCGTCGTCCACAGGATAAAACAACCCAGAATCTTAATCTCTATCTTAGAACTTCACTCCACTGATGAAAACTGGAATGCTACACCTGGAAATTTGTTGCTCGGAAAACTAAAAAGAAAACTTAGAAATTGTAGAGAGAATTGTTTTTTCGTAGGGAGATGAGATTGCAGATTGTTGTGTAAAAACTGAGAGTTGAAGCCCTCTTTTTATAGGTTTTAGAAACCGTGTGACAATTATGGTAAAAACAATAATGTCTGGGAATTAAGAGCGTAACGGTCATTCTGAGTAATGAATAGTAACGACCATTTTCAGATTAAAGACGAGTAACGGAAATTTTTGTGAGTAAATACGACCAACGACTCTTTTTCTGAATAAAGAAGACAAACGGCCATATAATAACCATTTTTGTAAGTAGAAAAGTTTTCCTTAAAAAGAATATTTTACCAAAAAATAAAATACCACGCACTTCGCTCGGCACGGCCGATCGGACGGCGGCGCGCGCGCGTGGTATCACATTTGTCTAGGTTCTCTCCAATTCCATAAAAGTGGATACCCCTTGAATCTAATCCTAATAGACAACTCTTCACTATTTATACCTCTTTAAAATAATGTAAAAAAACAATGTGGGATAAGGCTTTATAATTTTTTATTAACTTCACATTTTTCAATAATCAATTTTTTTATAAATTTCATCTTTTTCAAACTATATATATTTTTAAAAAGTTTACACTTAACAGTAACTAAAAGCAAGAACGGTTAACAAAAACTAGGAGTATCAAATGTTATCACAAACAAAATGAAAACAATATTATAAATAAAAAAATCAAAACAAAATGAAATCAAGAAGATCTCCTTAAGCACGCAAGAGGAGAACTCGGACAAAGGTGTGACTGGAATGGGAAAAGAAGAGGCAATCGAATGGTAACACTATCTTCAAGTGATGACTTCAATATTCAATATGTGGCTTCAAATATGCTCTCTGATATTGGATTGCAGCATCGGCTTATGATTTGATCATATATTGATAGCAACACTGTAAATTATATTTTTATTTTTACCTGTACTGTTTTTCAAATAACATGAATAAATTTTAATTCCTTTATACCTTTTTCATATTTTTTTAAAAATATTAATGTCTAAAATAAAATAAAGTTTATATATATCATTTGAAAAATATGACACAAGTAAAAATGAGAACGTAATCGAGAGTATTATTAGCACTACTCATGCTGCCATACATGCATATATAATTATCGTTAATATCAATTTTTTAATCTTAATAATATTAAATATATTTAACTAATAAATTAAATAAATATTATCATAATTCAATTAAAAATAACACAGTTTATAACTATAATATTATTTTTATTAGGAATACAATTATAATTATACTAAAATATTTTGTAACCAACTAAATAATAAAAAGTTATTTTAACCATTTTATTTATAATTATAAAAATACTTCATATTTTACGGGTATAATTTATTAGTATTATTTGTTATATTTATTTATCTTCGAACCCACATGTTAATTTTGAAAGATTTTTTTAAAAAAAATTAGAGTAATTTTTTAATTAAATATTCATTTTTTATGTATATATCTATCAAAACGGCACTTCACTTTGAATTGCACAATGAAGTTGGTTTTGACTTAGGGTTAAATTCACATGAATCAAATGATATTGATGAAGTTGAGCAAAATCTATTATCAATATCTCTCGAAGTTCAGTGACCATATCTAGTGAATCTGTTGGAGTAGTTGCAGATTCTTCTCCATAAACGAGATTGACATATATTAGTATCGATCACCATGCATGCCGAAAACCACATTAGTGTACGTTGGATCTATGCAAAGTGCAAGACGAACCTATGTGAGTATAAATTTTCTAATGCTAATATCATTTTCTCAAATAATTTACTACTATGTGACCTATGAGTTTGTTAATTTGCAAAGTCCTAATCTATGCTTTATTTCTTTTTCCATTTTTTGGTGCTTGTATTTTTGTGGATATCGTAAAAACCAATGGTATCTAAAGTTATTGGGAGACCCATTTTGGTTACTTTGGAAGAGGTTGGATCTCTATCTTTTCTTGAGAAAACTCTTCGTTGTATGAAAGAGCGAGCATGGTGAGTTTTACTTTTCATTATTGGTTGTGATATTTGTAAATATTTAACACTGAATGCTAAAATCTAATGTTTTGCGTGTGCTCTTTTAACTTGGTTCTCTTTTTATTTTTGAATAATATTATACGTATCAAGTGAAGTTTTTTTTTCTACTTTGATTCCGTATAAAAAAATAATCTATTAGATATTGAATGATTGAACACTCAAATCCCATCGGTGGTCTTGATACATAGTCTCTTCAGTCTTTTCTACAACATAGTCTCTTTAGTGCAGACTCTTAATTTGCTTCCCTTATCCAATGTAATTCTCAACTCATGCTAGTAAGATAAGTTAGGTAATTAGGAATGATTTTGAATCCTTACTAATACCCTTTCTTAGATCTTAGGAGCAAAGATTTACAATCTTTTAGAACAATCTTTTATCCTCGTCTTTTCGACTCCTTATTTTCGTATTTTTGATACGTGATCTTGATGTCTTTCTATTGAAAGAATATAAATTAAATTTGAATTGTTATCATGTATAATCATAAAAATAATTTTTTTTACTAAAAGTCAACGAAATTAACAGTATAAAAATTTAAAATAATATAGAAAAAAACAAGTGAAAGAAAATGTAAAAAGAGTATGACAACTATAGTTTAATCCAAAGAAAGAAAGAAAGAAAGAAAGAGTATGACAGGTATGGAAGAACAGATCTAGAGCTCAAAAATAAGTGGTCCTTCTCTTTGTTATTAATATTTGTATTTTTAAATTCTTTTACTCACAGCCACAAAGTCTTCTGACAAACCATATAGTAGTAGTATACATATACCACAAGAAGGCTTCTTGAGGTCAAATCTCTAAGTAGTAGACCCAAACCAAAAGGTATATCTTCTGCTCATATTATCCATTTTATGAAGACGATCTTCATCTCCTCCTCATAAACTAAATAAATATCTCCCATATTATTCTTTTTTCATGGCCACATCTGTTTGTCTTATTTTTTATAATAAGTTAAGTTGGGTTGATTTTAAAATAAAATGAAATGAATTTTATATCACAAAATTTCGGATAAGTTAAGTCAAGCTATAAATTTATCGAAAGTTTATAAATTACAGAATTAATTAACTTTAGAGGAGATGAATAGATTATTTTCATTTTTTATTGATTTATAATTTAATAATTCAAATAAAACAGTTAGACATCCAATTACGTGTAAAAAGAAAGTACAAAAACAAAAAAATAATACACGATATTTTTAAGTGAAAACAAACTAAGTCACAACCGGATTATCTAATTTTCACTATAAAAAATAAATGTTTAAGTACAAACTCGATCTTATGTTATCTTCCTTAGAATACTATCATAATATATCTTACTTACGGGCCTCTATTTTGTTTTAAATGAATAACACTAACTATATGATTCAAAACATATATCACTTAAATCAAATCAAATAGTATATTTTTGAACAAAAATATCAAGTATAAGTCTAATAGAAATAATTTCTTTAAAATTTAATAATTAAATCAAATAATTAAGATTATACGTAAAATTATTTTATATAAATTATCTGATATAAACATAAAAATCTAAAAAAAAAACTATATAAAGATAAAAATAAAAAATAAATTTATTAATAAATATCTCCAATTAACTAATTATTTAATCTCTTATCCTCTAATTAATTTTTGATGACCTGCCACCATTATTAATTTCTTTTCTTTTATGCAATTGCCGTAGATTACTCAGTTTTTTTTTTAAATGATAAATTACCGCACTATTGATTAATATAAATATATAGATTAATTATCAATTCTTGCTGCCGCAATTGTTTTTTTTTTTTTTTTGTGTGTGTTTTGTTTTTGAGCAGCTTGCGGCTGTTTCTACATATTCATTCGACATTTTTTGCTTCTTTTCCGATATCGTCTTTTGAATTCTAATATATATATAATAATAATAATAATAACTTAATACTATTAGGGTTTAATATATTTTGTGTTTAATTTTTCAAAGTCTATTAAAAAAATTAATATTATAAAAAATCATTTTTTAAAACATATTTCAAAAATATTAAAACGTATCTAAGAAATATTTAATTAGTAATTTTTTAAATTAATTCAAGTTTAAATAAATATTTTAACAGTAAAAATAATTTCAATTTTATGAATATATGTTATTAAATACATAAGCAGAATCCTATATGTCTTAATTATAAAGAATATACTTAAATTATAACTATTTAAAATTATGATATTTCTTCTATTTTATTTGATATATAACGAACTTAAAAATAAGTTTATATAAAAATACTTTATTCATAAAAATAATCAATATTCATAATCTTTACATCATTTAAAATGAGTTAAACCTAATCTATGTTAGTAAACATACATCTCATTTCACACCTCTATTATTAACTTAATTAGCTAGGTAGTCTTCCCTAAGGAACAATATTATCCAAGAAAATATTATGTACAAAGTAGAGAAGTAGGAAAACATGTAGTAATTAAGGGATAACTCTACGTACCACCTTCCACAAAGGCCAAAAAGTGTATAATGTTACCCTCCTATTTGTCTCTATTTCACTAATAATATTATGCGTGTGTTGTTATTGCATGCACATATCTATATATATATATATATATCTGTTTCGTTGTTGCTATAATGTTTGTTCTTTTAATTCTTTAATATTCTTTTTGTAATGACACCAAATTGTGCCCTTGAATTGTATATGAAATTGATGAACAATAATAGTGATGTGGGAAATACATGTTGTGGGGCCCAAACCATGTGTTGCGAGTGAACATAGAGTACAGGAGTTGTGTGTCGTATTATTAATAATATTCCTTATAAATGTCTCAAGCCAACCTTATTCCAATCTTAATTAGGTATCAACATTCTATTCCTACTTTGTGTTATTCCAAATTAGGTATAACACTAGCGAAACTATGCAGGGTCAGAAATTGCAATTGCTTCTCAATTTTCAATACGATATATTTTAAGTGTAATATTTATAAAATTATAGATAAATAAAATGTACTAAGATTTTATTTTAAGATTTTTATCACTCAATAATTTAAATATATCTATACTTAAATTAAATACATATAATATTTTTTTTATGAAAATAAATAGTAATTAAAAAATAATAAATATTTTTTTATTGTTTTTTCGTGTATTTCATAAACTAAATTTTTGGATCTGTTACTGCATATAAGTATACGAAACTATCTAAAATATGTTAACTAAAATGTATGAAATTAAAATAGACATTTACTTAAGCTATATGATTGTTTAATTGAGCCCTTCAACTTTTTTTTCTTTTTTATTTACATCCTTGTTTTTATTTTATATGATCCAATTGCTTAAAGTAGAAAGTAGTACTTTGCAAATAATCTTTCACTTGTTTATGGATAATGTTGATCATTTCTTATGAATGATTGAGGATTTCTCCTCTCTGATATAACCATTTTATGATTAGGTTCAAACCGATCCAATTTACCTTACAATTATGGGCTTACTTTGGGCTTTGGGCTTTGGCCTATTAGTCACAAACTAATGAGTTGGAATTTCATAATCTAATTTACTTAAATTGTGGGCTTCTTTCCAGTTTCATTTCACATTCTTTCATTAAAATCAAATTATGATTCAAACTTTTTAAGTGGATTACAGTCAATACTACCAATTTTCTTGCCCTTTTTTTTAATGATTGTGTGAGGTTATGGTTTAGTCATTATAATTATATCACAGAAGTTATTCTTGTAATTTATTTCTATATACATAAATTTAGATTTAGTATGATAATTTTTCTCTTAAGTTTAATTTAGTACAATGTTAGACATGTTATTTATGTTTTGACAAATCTTATTCCTATATTTAAATCTAATTTGATATTATCGTTTGAAAATTAACTGATCTTCAAAAATTAATAAAATAAGGTTATTAAAGATGAAATTTTGTTAAAAATCAACTAAGTTTATGTGGAAATTATAAAGAGTTCGAACACAAATATTCTCAAATTTTTTAAAAAAAATTCATAAAATAATATACAAAGTTTATAACAATAAAAATAATATCTAATAATATTAAATTATAATGAGTTTAAATAAATATAATTCAACTTAAATAATTAAAAAATAGTTGACGTTAAAGGTAAAATAATTACATAAATTTTTTTATAATTACAAATTTTAAGATATAATATTTTTATAATTAGATGTTATTTTTTCAAATATATATTTTTGATTTTTTTTTTAATTTAAATATTACCCATTTAATTATCCATTTAGAGTGTATATATATTTTGTATATCATTAGTAAATAAACAGATATACGATAATCAATTAAGTGATCATATATGGAGTCATTAAAAATAATAAAATATGATACGACCAACTCAGTTGCCTAGTGGCTAGAATTATATATCCCCAACTTTGATTTGGCAGGCCGATTTATCAGCAAGACCATGAAGCAACGGTCGAGATTCACCTAAGAACTCAAAGTCGTTCTTCCTGACGTCCACGTGGCAACGCCTATGAAGATCCTCAACACTCGTGAACCGCCACGACCGGCTCGATTCAGAACGTGATACCGCTCGAAGAACATCCTCAAAGCAGGACTCGTCACAAGGGATAGCCAGTGGTCCATCGTTGGAAAAGCCGTACTCTTCCTCAGCTTGCAAAAGTAGGTTCTTAAACATGGGGTGGTTCAAATGTGTTGTGCGCACCACAAATCTCCTAGAGCTGATCCCCACATATACCGCCACGTGTCCAGCTGGTACATCGGACGGTGATGATGCAGACGATGACGTGTGAGTACTAGTAGTGCTGTGATCAGCTGTTATATGAGCTTTTATTCTCCATCGTTTTAGCATTTGACGGAGTCGTACAATGTGACGGATCTTGTTGCATTTGGTTAAGCCTAACATGTTTGTTTTGAAGGAAAGAGTGAGAAAGTGAAGGAGAAAATTTGAGAAAACGGGAAAAGAAAAGTTACAAATGGAATGGTTTAGGTGTAGCTTAAGTATTGAATGAGTGTGGAAAATTAGAGCGCTAGTTAACGACGGAAGGAAAAAGACCTAAAAGTTGGAGATATTTACGAGATTGTGTTTGTTGTTTAAGTTGGTATCAAAGCCATGTGATAGATTGACCCACAAATTGAGACAAAGAGATCATGGGATTAGGGTATCAATTATTCGTTAGTCCACTAATCCTGTTTTCTTAATAAACGATGTTTACAAAAGGGTAAAAAATGTAGAATATGTATAAGTGATTGTTAAATTTTTAAAATAAAAAAAGGTTTTTTTTTGTCTTGTCATTATTACGAAAGAAAAATGTTCATAAGTTTCGATGTAAAAAATTAATCTCTTAATAACAATAATCCATTTCAACTTTGTATCAAATATATTACTCATATATTTTTAAGTGTGACTTATTTATATACTTAATAATTTTCCCACGTTGTTAAAAAACTTGAATAAAAATTTTATCTTCTTTTAATTTTTTGTTATTTTTGATTTTGATTTATTTCCGTTTTTTAATTAAAAAATTTCTTCCATTTTTTTACTATTCATTTTTGAAATTTTTTATTATGCTTCAATTTCAATTTTCGTTTCTCTCATTAAGTTTTCAATTTTTCGCTTTTGTTTCTTTACTCAAGTTTTAAGTTTCTCTCTATCAATTATCAGTTTTTGTTTATGTATAATTCTTATATATATATAAAAGAAAGTCAGAAGAAAAAGAAATAAAAAATCAAAACTGAGAAATAGGGAATAAGAATAAGTTAAAAAAGAAAAAAAGAAAGAATATATGTGGTTTTTAATTTATTATTTAAACTTTTAAAAACAAAATTAAATCCTAAACATTATGTCACGATATTTGGGTTTTTGTGTTTCTAATCTAATAACATAAAAATAAACATAGATAAAAATTCAATAAATATTTATGCAAATTTTATCATTTATAATAGTAGAGTATTTATGGATATAATAACTAAGTTAATTATGCTTCCTTATATTATTTAGGTTATTAAAGATATTAATTGATATTTATTGATTATCTCTTTTTTATATGAATACCACCTTTGGTGGGGTTAGATATTATTTATTAACTAAACAAATCAATTAACACCTATGAGTGAGGTTGATAACTAATTTAGTTAATTAAATTAATTCATTTTTCTAAGAGATTGAAAATGAACCATTTAAATGACACCTTTGATGGGGTTAGATAGTTTAAACTTTATTCAAGGTGTCCAAATTAAACCTAAGAATTTAGTTATCCGAGTACTAACTTTCAAGTTTTAAAATCATTACTGAAAACATATTGTCAATACATTTTCAGATAATAATTCTTATAAAAACTTTTGAAATAGAGTTTCACTCTAACTACCGGGTGATTGTACCAACAAATAAAAGAGCACTACTCTAAATCAGACCGAATAACTAAACCTTAAAATCTAATTTTCAGATTTAAGTTTGTAATGAAAAATAATATATTTCTCTCTAACATTCTTAATATAAAATCTTGAATAAAAATAAAATCAATTCATTTTAGAGATTTTTTCCTATTTAATATTTCGCAAGCATAACAACGTTATTATTATATCATGTTTACAAACAGCCAGCAAAGTTAAATTTAATCACAGACAAATTAAATATAACATGTAAGAATAAAACATAAACAAATAACTACAAAAAAATATATAAAGTTTATTATGCTTTTGAAATTTTTTATTATGCTTCAATTTCAATTTTCGTTTCTCTCCTCAAGTTTTCAATTTTTCGCTTTTGTTTCTTTACTCAAGTTTTAAGTTTCTCTCTATCAATTATCAGTTTTTGTTTATGTATAATTCTTATATATATATATATATATATATATATATATATATAAGAAAGTTAAAAGAAAAAGAACGAGAAAATCAAAACTGAGAAATAGAGAATAAGAATAGGCTAAAAAAGAAAAGGAAAATAAGAAAGATAAAAGAAAAAAAAGAAAAGATAAAAAGGAAAGTGAAAAGAGAGACTATAGAAAGGTAAAGAATTTTTTTTATTTTTTATTTTCTATCTAGAGTTAGTTTATTTTAATAAGTTTGTATATTTTAAAGTTTGTGAAATAATAAACTATTTTATAAGTTTATTATTGTTTAATCGTTGTATTTTAAAAGATAAGTTTCCGTTATTCTCAAACACTCACGGTGAGTGAAAAAATTATCTTAAGGACATTGTGTGATACACAAACCTCGATTATTATTTATTTAAATTATATATATTATTTAAATTTTGTATTCATATATATTTCTAATTTTAATAAAATAATTTTATTTTTAAATTGTTTGTTCGTGTGTTATTTCTTACAATCTTAAAATATTTTTTTTCTTTTAATTTTGGACAAATAAATACAAATTTTTTTTAACAAATTTTTTAAGACAAATAGATTAATTATAATATGTTATATTTATATGTTATGTTATATATCTATTCTCCTATATATATTATTATAATTATCATTCAACTTTTACATACTTATTAATTTCTTCATAATTTATTTTTATTAATTTTTCTCTTATATTAAATTACTTCTACTTTATTTTACTTGATTCCATCACTTTTGTTATTATTAATTATTTTATGTAATTGTAATTTTTTTATATTGTTATTTTATATTAAATATGTTTATTTTATTTATTTATTTTTTGTTACTAATATTAATTTTCTTTACTTTGTATTTGTATTTTATTTTTATTATATATATATATATATATATTACTTTATATATATATATATTTATAATTTTATAAATAAATAAATAATTTTATTTTTAAAATTATTTAATTACTATAATTAATAAAATTACAAATATATATAAATGAACATATTTCTATCATTTATTTATAGAATATATATGTTTTTTAATTTAAAACTTTATTTGATGATTTTTAAAACTGGTATTGCTATTTGTGTATTTAATAGAAAAAGTAAAGAAAAGATTATAAAATCTGAAATGACCACTCCAGTGTCCCGAACTAAAAATTTAACTGTGAATATTGTTGACCTTACAGTGGGTGGTTCTATATGAACCAAATGATGAGGCCTTCTGTGTCTTATGGGGTAACCCCAATGTTACCAGTTTCTGTTCCAATGAATCATGTTGTGGTAAAGAAATAAGAGAAGTTTAATAACTTCAGCTTCAAGAGATGGAAGTAAGATTATGTTCTATCTCACCACCTTGAATTTATCAAGGTTCTTAACTGAAGAACTCTCGATCAACCTGAGGGTGAACAAGACTTTCAGTCTGCTAGTGCTATTGAAGCATGGAAGCATTCTGATTATCTATGTTGAAATTATGTTTTGAATAGTCTAACCAATTCCTTGTACAACGAATACAATAAAAAAAGCGACTAAATACTTATGGGAATCATTGGACCAGAAATATGAAACTAAAAATATCAATGCTAAGAAATTTTTGGTTGGTTGCTTTCTTGATTATAAGATAGAAGGGATGGTACTTAATGAAACCTTCCATGTTGCAGCTATTATTGAAAAGTTGCCCCTTCATGGATAGGGTTCAAGGCCTACCTTAAGCACAAGCGAATGGAAGTGTCTTTGAAAGACTTATTGATAAGATTCAAAGTGGAAGAAGACAACAAGGTTTCTTCTAAAAAAGGTTATATCCCATCAACACCCAAGGCTAATGTGATGGAACATGGTAAAAGTTCTAAACACAATAAGAATAAGGACAAGGAAAAGCTGGGTAAAGGGTCTAAATTGGGACCTAGAGAAGAAATATTTAAGAAGTCAAGCTTCAAAGGGATTTGTTTTAACTTTTAGAAGATAGGACATAAAGCCCAAAACTGTAGGTTAAAAAAAATAGAAACCGTGAGGCAAACATGATTGATGACATCACTCATGATATTTCTAACATTGATTTGTCTGTAGTCATTTCTGAGGTAAACTTGGTGGGATTAAACCCAAAAGAGTGGTGGATTGACGCTGGTGCAACAAGGCATGTATGCTCAAATAAAAGGGCTATTCACTACTTTTGAAGGAGTGAAAGAAAGAGAGAAGTTCTTCATGGGAAATTCTGCCACATTAGTCATGTAAGGGCAAGGCTAGGTCAAACTGAAGATGACTTCTACGAAGGAGCTTACATTAAACAATGTACTATATATGCCTGATATCCATAAGAATCTTGTTTCTAGCTCATTGCTAAACAAACATGGATTTCAGATTGTGGCATGGTAGACTAGGTCATGTTAATTACGATACATTACGTAAACTAATTAACATGGAACATTCATGATGAGTGCTTAAAAAAACACTAAAATTATCATTATTTAATGTAATTTAATTGATTAAATATATTTATATTTATATGATTTTATCATATTTTTATATAATTTTTTCCTTTCAGAATCACAGGTATTTTTATTATGTTTAATGTATTTTTATTCAAAAATAACTTAAAGACTCGAAGAAAAATATTACAGATAATACATTACAAATATGATGAGCAAAAAAAATGAGAAAAGTAAAAAAGATGGAAAAAATTGAACAAAATGGATCAAAAATGTCAAAAACGCAAAAATTCCGAGTACAACCACCTATTCATGCTGAAGTCACATGCGCACGCGCATTCCCAGTACACCTTTGGCACATGCCCAATATATGCCCAGTAAACACCCACACATAGTTGGCACACGCCCGTTCACACATCCATTACATGTCATATCGATTTCTAGCCTTGTAAGTGCACGCTCGTGTTGTGTCCCACACACGCCAACACATGTCTGCACTATATTTTGCTTGCACCAAACACTCATCTGCCACAATTATTGCACCTCATACACGTGCCAGCCTGTCCAAACACATCCAAAATAAATTTTTGAAATATTTTTTCACCTTTTTTTGTCATTTTGCTCACTTATAAAAAGACTCTTTCATTTATTATAAAAAACACACAATTTTCTCAACTCTTTCTCTCTCTAGAAAGTTTTTTTAGTTTTTAGTTTTAAAATTATTCTCTTTTTGAGAAGAACTAGCTATGCTTTTATAGATTTTTAGTTTTTTATTCAATAAACAAAAATGTAAATCCGTTTGGAGGTTTTCGAGGAAACAAATTAGAATCAAAGTTCTATAAGGATTCTTTTGAAATATAATTTTAAAATAAACTTTTTACAATTATTTTTTATGTTTTATTCTTATATGTTATGTTTAATTTTTCTATGATTAAATTTAGTATGGATGGTTGTTTGTAAATATGATATAATAATAATGTTGTTATGCTTACGAAATATTAAATAGGTAAAAAATTTCTATAAAATAAATTGATTTTGTTTTTATTCAAGATTTTATATTAAGAATGTTAGAGATAAATATATTATTTTGTATTACAAACTTAAATCTCAAAATTAGATTTTAAGGTTTAATTATCCGGTCTGATTTATAATTAAGCCCCCTCGGGTTGTGTCATTAACGATCCTGATTGAATCCAGTTTAGAAAAGGCAAAACAAATAGTCAGGAGCTTAGATGCTCCTACCAACCCATAGTCCTCTATGATATTTGACCTCTTGAAAAGAGTAGACCTATCCTAAGATCGTAAACTTGCAAAGGAAATCAAGGCTTATGCGGGACGATACCTAATTGAAGACAATAAATTACATAGAAGGACCACACTCAGATCTAGGCTCTTGTACATAGCTAGAGTGGGATTTGATAGAATAATTTTGAAGCCATGAAGGAGAGTGTGGCTCTCATTCAGGTGGAAGAAGGCTATCCCAATGAATTATAAGATAGGGGAACTATTGGACCAATATATTAGTAGTTTACACAAGGTACACCCAAGAGTGGGATAAGTTTCAAATATTTTCCCCATTGTCACACATACCTTCAACCACTATGACAGAGATAGTTAGCCCCTGACCCTTCTACGAGTGAGGGGTTGATATAGCAAACCTTTACCTCAAGCAAGGGGTCAAAATAAGTTTTTATTAGAAGCCACTGATTATTTTTCCTAGTGATTGAGATGGAACGTCTGGGAAGAATATGAGAGGAGGAATTGATTTTATTTATTTGAAAATATATAATTTATCGCTTTATCCTGCCAAAGGAACTCATTACCGATAATGACAGATAGTTTATGGGTCGTAACATCAAGGAGTTCACTATTAAATACAACATTAAGATATTCCATTCAACACCATATTATCCCAAGCCAATGGTTAGGTAGATTCTTCTCACAAGTTAATAATTAACCTACTAAAGAAAAGGTTGGAGGCTTGATGAGCAAAAACTGGCATCGTCGATTCTTGCTAATACTTTGGTTTTATATTTATAAAACTCTCGCAAGTGCACGAATCATTTCGTAGAAAATGATAAGTATACTTCCAAGGTCGATCTAAGGAAGGAATGTATGTGGTTTTTAATTTATTATTCAAACTTTTAAAAACGAAATTAAATCCTAAACATCCTGTCACGATATTTTGGGGTTTTGTGTTTTTAATCTACTAACATAAAAATAAACATAGATTCAATAAAAATTTATGCAAATTTTATCTTTTATAATAGTGGTGTATTTATGGATATAATAACTAAGTTAATTATGCTTGCTCATATTATTTAGGTTATTAAAGATATGAATTTATATTTATTGATTCTCCCTTTTTTATATAAATACCACCTTTGGTGGAGTTAGATATTCTTTGTTAACTAAACAAATCAATTAACACCTATGGGTGGGGTTGATAACTAATTTTCTTAATTAAATTAATTCCTTTTTCTAAGAGATTGAAAATGAACCATTTAAATGTCACATTTGGTGGGGTTAGACAGTTTAAACTTTATTCAAGGTGTCCAAATTAAACCTAAGAATTTAATTATCCGAGTACTAACTTTCAAGTTTTAAAACCACTACTGAAAACATGTTGTCAATACATTTTCAGATAATAATTCTTATAAAAACTTTTGAAATAGAGCTTCACTCTAACTACCAGGCGATTGTACCAACAAATAAAAGAGCACTACTCTAAATCAGACCGGATAACTAAACCTTAAAATCTAATTTTCAGGTTTAAGTTTGTAATGAAAAATAATATATTTCTCTCTAACATTCTTAATATAAAATCTTGAATAAAAATAAAATCAATTCATTTTAGAGATTTTTACCTATTTAATATTTCGTAAGCATAACAACGTTATTATTACATCATGATTATAAATAGCCAGCGCAGTTAAATTCAATCACAGACAAATTAAATATAACATGTAAGAATAAAGCATAAAAAATAACTGTAAAGAAAATACAATCCTTACAGAACTTCGACGCTATTCCCGTTGCTGGAAAACCTCCAAGCGGAATTTGCACTCCCATTTATTGAATCAAAAAGCTAAAAAATTACAAAAACATAACTAGTTCTTCCCAAAAAGGGAAGAACTCTAAAACTAAGAGAAATTAACTAAGAAAAGCTAAAAACTAAGAAAAACTAAAGAAAACTAAAAAAATCTAAGAAAAGAGAGAAAGAAAGAGATAAGAGAATGGTTTTTTGAGGTGTGTTTAGAAGTGAAGGGAAGGGGGTATTTATAGGTGAGGATTGAGAGAAAAAGTGAGTGAACAAATGTTAAAAATATGTGAAAACACGGAGTGCAATTGTTGAGGTCATTGATGACGTCAGTATGACGTCATGAGGCGGCTGCGTGCAAAAATGAGGCGAAATGGTTGTCGGCGTGCGCGGAAGGGCGGCGCGGCGGCGCGATTTTCTCCTTTTTGACCCATTTTGTCTAATTTTTCCATATTTATTGACCTTTTGTCATTTATTTATTAATATATTTGTGATGTATTGCTTCCAGTATTCCTCTTTGAGTCTTTAAGTTACGTTGTTAAGCTAAAATACCTGAAAAATAATAAAAATACCTGTGATTCCGAAAAAGACAAATTTATATAAATATTTGATAAAACATATAAATATATATATTTTTAATCAATTAATGTGCATAAAATCATGGTAATTTTAGTGCTTTTTGAGCACTCATCAAGGGTGTAAAAGGAAGATGAGTTGAGGAGCTACCTGAGGCATTGTGGTACATACTGAGATTATAGTGCCCACTGTGAGATCGTCTGTAATAAAGGAGAAAAATGTTGCAAGTAGAGTAGTTGAACTAACCCTCGTAGAGGAGAAAATGGATGAGGCCTTTAGGAGGATAACTGAGCAAAAAAGGAAAGTAATAGATTATTACAATAAGGACGTGCATTTCAAAACTTTTGCCATGGGTTATTGGGTTCTTAGAATGGTTTTTCATAACAAGAAGGAATGGATAGCCGATAAGTTTAGTGAAAATTGGGAAGGCCCATATCAAATAGTCGAGATGACACCATGAAAGGCCTACTTGTTAAAAAGCATTGATGGAGCTGAGGCTGGCACAAGATGGAATGCCCAACATATGAAAAATTACCAATTTTGATGTACCTTAATTTACTATTTTCATGTACCATCCTTATATATATATATATATATATATATATATGAAGTGATTTCTTTCAAGAAATGTCTTTTTCCCAATACTACATGTCACGAGTTGATCACCTCATTCACAGACCAAGTAGAGCACTCTGACAGCAAAGATAGAGTTGATCATCTTGGTCATAGACAAGGTAGAACGTTCTCCCTCAATACTACATGTCACGAGTTAATCAATTCGGTCACAAACCTAATAGAGTGCTTTGAAACCGAAGATAGAGTTGATCATCTAAGTCATAGACCAGGTAGAACACTTTGAAACTAAAATGAGAGTTGATCACCTTCGTCACAGACTAGGTAGAATACTCTCTCCCAATATTGCATGTCATAAATTGATCACCTCAATCATAGACCAGATAGAGCACTTTGACACTGAAATGAGAGTTGATTACCTCGGTCATAGACCATGTAGAATGCTCTCTCCCAATACTGCATGTCACTAGTTGATCACCTCGATCACAGACCAAGTAGAGGGCTTTGAAATTGAAGTGAGAGTTGATCACCTCGGTCATAGATCAGGTAGAACGATCTCCCCTAATACTACATGTCATGAGTTGATCACCTCCGATATAGACCAGGTAGAACGCTCTAACCGAAGAGAGAGTTGATTACCTTGGTCATAGACCAGGTAGAATGCTCTTTCCAAACATCTATGATCGAGCATGGACCAAATAAACTACATTCCATCAGTCATAGGTGCTTTAAAAATTTATTAATAATAGCCCAGCCTTTCAAAGAGTTAAATGTTCTTCATATGCTTAGACATATGACCGGTGTTCGAGTCCTCTATCTCCTCTATTAATAGCAACAACTCGGCCTGAATCTTGATAATTTTCTTGTGAATACTCACCACTGTTTCAGTAGGGGTCAAACTCGATGTGAGCAAAATATGTTCCAATTCCTCAACAACACCCATTACCTTGAGGATGACTTCTTTAGAATGTTTCATTTAGAAGTTTTCCCAAAGGGACTCCCTATCCACAAGGGCGGCCATTTTAGTCATGGTCATCCTTTCTCGATCTTGAGTTTGGGATAGTTGCTCCTTGCAAGAGGAGGGTTTACATTTGGTCTCTTCATAAAGGGAGAGCTTATCCTTGAGTCTAAATAGCTCGATTTTTAATTTCCCTACCTCAGTCTTGAGCCTACCGTTCTCCAGTTATAAAGCTCAAGCTAAATGTCTATTTTCTCGGTCAAAATCCATAAGGTTTGAACAAGAAATATGGAGAAAGAGTGGACAACTATCTCAAACAAAAAAGGATGTCTGAATTTTACGAGTGTCCCTAACCCCTTTTTATAGGGGATAATATTAAGGAAAGTTTATTGACACATGTCCCAAAAGCAATGAGGTAGGTCAACATCTTAAATAAATATTATAAATTATATAAATACATAATTATACACACAATACGGGTTGTTCTCAAAGCCAACTGATTCTTATTGAGAATAGAAGGTTACAAGGGTAAGCCTTTAACCATACAATTTGGAGTGGCATCGAGCTTAAAGAATGTGGAAGAGACATATAAGGCTTCAAGTCTACTTGATTAGGAGGCTCAAGCCAGTGTTAGTATCAAAGGTCCTCAATCCCACATTCTTCATTTGCTACCTTAGGCCCACCACTACTCGTACCAAAGTCTGAGCCCTCTTCTTCATCCCCATCTTGGGTTTAAATGGGCTAATACTAGGAAGTGATCGGGATATCCAAGATCCGATAGTGGTACTACCCTAGGTCTCTCTTCTTGGATTTTTTCTTGAAGGAGTCCATGGCTTGTCTATATCCTATCTCAACGCTCAAGGAGAGCTATTCGGTCATCATATCAAGCTCTCGCTTCACCTTTTCTTCTGTTTCATCTAGCCTACGGCTATAGGCTTCTACCTTAGCCTCTACCTTTCTTTAGGCCTCCCCAAGCTTAGCCTCATCCTTTCTCTAGTCCTTGTGGAAATCTATGAAATTCCTCGAGTTATCATTCAGCTCGTCTTTGGCCTTGGACAAATTCTCCTCCTTGTCGATGGCCTTGTTCTCCCACTTGTTAGCCTTAGCCAATAACACTGTGTATTTGGCCTGATTTGAAGCATGACTCTCTCTTTCTAGTGTAAGCTCGTACTTTAAACTCTTTACGTATCGAGCCCTACTAAGTCCATGAAGAAGATGCAGCTGAAAACAAGCCAAATGACACGAGGTTAAAAAAAAGAAAGGTTAGACTAACACACTTTGTACAAAAGGTGACTAATCATGACCTCAAAACCCACATCCTCGCATATGGCATCGAGTTTCCCCTTATGTTCCATGAAGGGAATGTGGTACACGTAGTGGTCCAACTTCTCTGGTGCCATACCTTGATACAGAGCTACTCCATCAACGTTTGTGGTAAGGTTATCAATGACACATTTTCCCTTCCTCGAATTCCTCATAGGCCGAGTAGGTGCTTATGGAAATGAACTAGGGATGGTGAAGTATATCAATTTAGGGACATTGGTGACGGCTCGATGACATTCAAAGGCATCAGCTTGAGTACGGGCTCATTAATAATCAACTTCTTTTTCCTTTTAGACGAGGTTGAGAGGCTCTCTTACCCAAAGGACTTATCCTCTTCTTCCCCTTTAAAGAGCAAGTCCCTTATGAGGAATGTGTAACTTTTTAGGAGCTCACCCTCTGAAGAGCGACCTTACTCTTAAGCCATGCCATCAGATCATCAAAATTGAACTCCATGTATCTTCAAAGACAAGGGGTAGTCTAGTGCTTAAAGGATCTTCGAGGTTTACGAATTATCCTCTAAAGGGGCTCTATTGAACCCTGCCTCATTAACGCATATGCAACAAAGTGCGGGGTGTTTAATAATTATCCCGACGACGTCATCTCAGACATATAATTTTGAGTATCAACCAATCATTATTTTACCTCATGGGTCAAGGTCATGATATATGAGCCCATGTTCCTTATCAAAACCTTGTTATCAAGTCAATTGCTCCTTATTAGCTTAGCATGTAGTCTCTACTGTAGAAAAAAGAAGAAATAACTCTACACAAAAGAGCTCTCTAGTTTGTATTATTTTCTTCATGTTTTCATTACAATTGTATAGCTATTTATAATGAAATTTTACTCCTTCAATTACCCTTTAAATTAAGCATTCCTTGAATTAAGGATTCTTTGTTTTACTCCTTGAATTAAGGATTCTTTGTTTTACTCCTTGAATTAAGGATTCCTTGTTTTACTCCTTGTTTTATTCCTTGAATTAAGGTCCTTGTTTTATTCCTTGAATTAAGGATTAATATCCAATACTCCTCCTCAAGCTGGATCCAGAAGGTTTATGGATCCAAGCTTGGACAAAAGTCGTTTAAACTGATGAGAAGCCAAGAGCTTGGTGAAGATGTCAGCCAGTTGGTCGAAACTTCTTGTATAATGTGTCTGAATCACCTATGATTGAACTTGTTCAGGAACATAATGACAATCAACTTCAATGTGTTTCATCCTCTCGTGAAACACTGGGTTTGATGCTATATGCATGGCTGTCTGATTGTCACAAAATAAGGACATAGGAAGAGTTGTAGGAACACCTAAATCACACAGAAGACCTTTAAGCCATATCAACTCACACGCAGTTGAAGCCATTGCACGATACTCAGCTTCGACACTTGATCTGGCGATGACAGTTTTCTTCTTACTCTTCCATGTGACCAAGTTTCCACTGACAAATGTACAGTAGCCAGTGGTGGACTTGCGATCGATTGCATTCCCTGCCCAATCAGCATCACAATACCACATGATTTGTGTGTTGTCATTCTTCTTCATGATGATACCACGACCCATTGATCCTTTTAAGTAGTGTAAGATCCTTTTAATAAGGGTCAAATTCTCAAGTGTCGGGGAGTGCATGAATTGGCTCACAATACTTACAAAATATGTGATGTCAGGTCTGGTGATTGTTAGGTAGATCAACTTACCAACCAGTCGCTGGTAATAACTTATATCCATGAGTGGCGTGCCCTTTAAGCTAGGTTTGAGCTTGCTGTCAAGAGGGGTAATGGCTGGTTTAGCATCGCTCATGTTAGCTTCCTTGAGCAAATCTAGGACATATTTTGTTTGGTTAAGAAATAGTCATTTGTGCAAGGTTCCCATTTCTATACCAAGAAAGTACTTCAATATCCCAAGGTCTTTAATTGCAAACCTTTGTCTGAGGGACTATTTGAGGTTGAAAATCTCGTCAGCATTATCACCTGTAATTATCAGATCATCTACATAAATCAGCACAACCAATTTTCCCATAGCTCCTGTGCGAACAAATAGTGAGGAATCGGCATTGCTGCTTTTGAAACCAACACTAGTGAGAACTGAGCTTAGCTTGGCATACTAAGCTCATGGGGACTGTTTCAAACCATAAATGGATTTGTGCAATTTGCACACTAAATCCAGTTCATTGCTTTGAGGATGCCCGAGTGGCAATTTCATATAGACTTCTTCTTTGAGACCACCATGCAAGAATGCATTCTTCACATCCATTTGGTACATGGACCACCCCTTATTTATAACCACAGACAGTAGCACTCTTACTGTGTTCATTTTTGCAACAGGTGCAAATGTTTCTTTGTAATCCACCTCGAATGTTTGAGTGAATCCCCGAGCCACCAATCTTGCTTTATACCTCTCAATTGATCCATCTGACTTGAATTTGAGCTTATAGATCCATTTGCAACCCACAACTTTCTTGCCTTTTAGAAGTTTGGTGATGCTCCATATGTTGTGTTGATCTAGGGCTTTAAGTTCTTCTTGCATGGCTTCCTTCCACACCTCTTGACTGTTGGCCTCATGAAAGTTTTGAGGCTCACTATAACTCAATATAGTGCTGAGGAATGCGAATGGGCTGGTGTCACTCTCTTATATGACACATAATTTGAGATGAGATGTGTGGGTTTGTAGGTGACAAAGTCTTGAAGTCTTGTGGGAGGTTTCCTAACACGCATTGGATTACGTCGTGGAGCAGGAGGAGCTATCTCATACTCGTTCACATCTTGTACCATATTGTGAGGATCATCTTGATTATCACCATCTTCATGTAGTGTACCATTAAGACGAGACCCTTCATTGTTACTTTCAGTGAGAGATGCATCAATGTTGATATGGCTGGGATCTTGTTGTTGTGGAGCCTCAAGCTCGATTCTTGGTAATGGAAACACATCCAAGATGTCATCCCTTAGACTTGTGATTTCATGTGACTTGTTGAAAAAATGGTTAGTTTCATAAAATCGAACATTTTTAGACACAATTAATCTCCTAAGTTGGGGATCATAACATTTATATCCCTTTTGTGTAGATTAATAACCAAGAAAAATACATTTAGCAGCTCTAGGATCCAATTTATCTCGATGATGAGATTGAATATGTACAAAATAGATGCAACCAAAGACTCTAAGGTGTGAGAGGTTAATTTTCCTTCCTTTCATGACCTCTAGGGGAGACTTGAAATCCAAAACTCGACTGGGTAATCTATTGATGATGTAAGCAGCTGCCATAACCCCTTGGGACCAAAATCTTTTTGGTACATCTAGCATTAATGCTCTAGTTTTTTCAAGTAAGTCCCGGTTTTTGCATTCAGCTACACCATTTTGTTGAGGTGTGCCAACACAACTTGTTTGATGCATAATGCCATGAATGCTCAAATATTGTTTCATGATATGGGATATGTATTCGGTGCCATTGTCAGACCTTAAGGTTTGAATTTTAGAGGAGAAGTGATTTTTAACAAGGTTATGAAAGTCCTTAAATACTTCCATAACTTCATTCTTAGACTTTAAAAGATATAACCATGTGACTTGAGAGAAATCATCAACAAAAATCACAAAATGCTTATAACCATCAAAAGATTCATTAGTTGGTCCCCATACATCCGAATGAACTAGTTCAAAACACTTACTAGCCCTAGACAAGGAAGAATTAAAAGGCAATCTAGTGGCCTTAGACAAGTGACAAGTTTCACATGAAATTGCATCATTTCCTAAGTTTGGAAATAAAGTTGACAAAATTGGTGGAAAAGGGTGAGCTAAACGTTGATGCCACAATTGATTATCTTGGATAAGGTTAAACTTGGCTTGAAACCCTCTGGGATTGCTCTTGGATATGTAATAGAGACCATCTAAGTAAAATCCTTCACCAATCGTCTTTTTGGTGGCACAATCCTGAAAAATGACATTGTGAGGAGAAAAAATGGCTAAGCAATTCAAGGTATTTGTGATTTTTCCTACAGACAGAAGTTGGAAGGGAAAGGAAGGTACATATAAAACCACCGACTCGATTTCATCTGACATTAATTTTATTTTTTCCTTTCCTAAAACCTTTACATTCTCACCATTTGTAATTGAAACTTGAGAAGGATTTGCTAATTTTTCAAACTTATGAGACTTTGACACATGGTTTGTCATATGATCTGTGGCACCTGAATCTACAACCCAAAAATCATGCAACATATTTATTTTAAGAGCAGTTTTAAAGGCTTTTATGATACCTTGCATGTCCTCTTGTGGTATGAGTTTTGTATCTGCCAAGAAACCCGCAAACTTGCCTAGCAATGTTGTCGAGTTTCCTTCTTCTATGCTATCCACACAGTCAATTCTAGCTCCTCCTGTCTTGCTTTGAAGATATAACATAAACTCATTCATGAATTCAACTGGATTCGCTGTGAAGTTCTTAAATGGATTAGACCCATTAGAGGTAGAGGAAAAAGCATGATTTTCACGGTGTGTAGTACGATTCATTTTCTGTAAACCCTTATCTTATCCTTTATAAAATCAGGTTTTAATTCTGGATGTAGAATCCAACATGTGTCCTTAACATGATTCGTATAGTTGCAGTGTTGACACTTCAAGTTTGGATGCTTCCTTTTGTACTTCATCTTGTTGGTTAGATAGGCTCTTGCCTCAGGTGCACTAGTCATTGTACCCTTGTTCATGACTTTCCTCCTTACTTCTTCACGTTGAATTGTCGCACATACATTGGTGAAGGAAGGAAGTTCAGTATTCATGAGTATGTGGCATCGTATATCTTCATATGTTGAATCGAGATTGGATAGAAGTTGAAATATCTTATCTTCTTCCGCTCTCTTTCGTAGTAGAGCTATATCGGTTGTATGAGGACGATATATTTCCAACTCATTCCACATGCTTTTCTTGCTTCCTAAGAGTTGTACAAAAGGCTTTCCATCTTGTTGCAGATCTGAGATGTCCTTTTTTAATTGAAAAACTCGTGCAACATTGTTTTGACTGCCATACATTTCCTTGACCGTCTCCCATAGTTGGTATGCAGATTCAGAATAACTGAATATTTTAGCTAATTTACGTTCCATGGAATTTAGGAGCCATGACATAACCAACTGATCCTTACTAAGCCAGGATTCATAGGTTAGTGAGGAAACATCAGGTACTTCGATGCTTCCATTTATGAACCCCAACTTGGACCTTCCACCTAGAGCCAGAGACACTGCTCTTGACCAAGGCAAGTAGTTAAACTCATTCAACAAGACTGAGCTTAATCTTTGATTTGGGTTGACATCCACCTCATGCATATTCATGAAGGAAAGCATCGATGAACTTTCAGCTTCTGATCCTAGCGACTTGTCTTCAGCCATTTCAAAGATTGAAGATGGTAAGATAATAATAAAGCAGAAGCAAGTTAATTTTCCTGCTCTGATACCATGTAGAAAAAAGAAGAAATAAATCTACACAAAAGAGCTCTCTAGTTTGTATTTATTTTCTTCATGTGTTTCATTACAATTGTATAGCTATTTATAATGAAATTTTACTCCTTCAATTACTCTTTAAATTAAGCATTCCTTGATTTACTCCTTAAATTAAGGATTTCTTGTTTTACTCTTTTAATTAAGGATTTCTTGTTTTACTCTTTTAATTAAGGATTTCTTGTTTTACTCTTTTAATTAAGGATTACTTGTTTTATTCCTTGAATTAAACTCATTATTTTATTTCTTGAATTAAGGTTCTTGTTTTATTTCTTGAATTAAAGATTAATATCCAATATTTACTCTCCATAAAGATATACAAAAAATACTACTTCCAAATTTTTTCATTCTTTTATATCTCTAAGTTACCTGGTTATTCTCAGTTTCATATTATCTTAATCCTAATCCAATGAATTTTCCCCTCTACAATAACAATTTTTGACTTAGTTTTTGAATTAAAATTATAATCTTATATATAATAATCCAAGCATTCAACAGCCGTCTCCCATGTCTCCACAATATAGAAAACACTAGATTTAAATTAAAAAAAATAGTCAGCTTAATGTAAACATTAGACCAACCTCGTGAATCATGTGCAAGATTTTTATGCATTTTATTATAAAGTTTAAGACTGACTGACTGACTATAATAATTAATATTTCATTCAATTCTACATCTCACGCGTAGCAAAAAACATTTGACCAGCTATGCAAGAAGACATGTAATATCTCCTATTACATATATATAAGAAAGACATGGATACACTTAATTTTGAGGTTTTAGCATCGATCTCACACAGCCTGATTGAACTGCCATGGCTATTCCTCTCTCCAACGTAGCTTTAGCCTTTGCAAAACCACAACATAATTCCACAGTCGGAACCCAAACTCACCATTCTGTTCAATTTGCATCTCAATCATTCACATCAAAAGTGTTACCCAAAAGGACTACATACTGTAAAGTTGCTTCCAAAAGTACCGACTCCTTAACCTCCATTATCGCAGTTGAAAATAAAAGAGCCTTAAAACAAGATCAAGAGGAAGATCTAAACGAGGTTGGTAGTACAAGGAGTTTAGCAAATGTTTGGCGTGAAATCCACGGTCAAGATGACTGGGTGGGTCTGTTAGATCCAATGGACTCACTTCTACGATCTGAGCTAATCAGATATGGCGAAATGGCTCAAGTTTGTTACGACGCTTTCGATTTCGACCCATTTTCAAAATACTGTGGGAGTTGTAGATTTATGCGCAGACACTTCTTCGAGTCTTTGGGTATGGCTAACCATGGCTATGAAGTCTCTCGCTATCTCTACGCCACCACCAACATTAATTTACCCAATTTCTTCAAGAAATCACGGTGGCCTAAAGTCTGGAGCAACAAAGCCAACTGGATGGGTTACGTCGCGGTTTCAAACGACGACGTTTCGAAACAATTAGGTCGCCGTGATATCACAATTGCTTGGAGAGGTACGGTGACGAGACTCGAATGGATCGCCGATTTGATGGACTATCTTAAACCAATTTCATCGAACAACATTCCATGCCCCGATCCGACCGTAAAAGTAGAATCCGGGTTTGTGGATCTTTACACAGATAAAGACGTTGCTTGTCGGTTCTGCAAATACTCGGCAAGAGAACAAATTTTGACGGAAGTGAAGAGACTACTAGAGATGTATTCAAAGGAGGAAGTGAGTATTACTATAACAGGACATAGTCTTGGGAGTGCTTTGGCAATTTTAAGCGCATATGATATAGCAGAAACCGGTTTGAATGTTATGGATGATCAGCGGGTCGTGCCCGTATCAGTGTTTTCATTTTCAGGTCCTCGGGTTGGGAATGTAAGATTTAAGGAAAGGTTAGAGACATTAGGAGTGAAGGTATTGAGAGTGGTGAATGTTCATGACGTGGTGCCAAAATCGCCGGGATTGTTTTTTAACGAGCAAGTGCCGATGATGTTGATGAAATTAGCCGAGGGATTGCCATGGAGTTATTCGCATGTGGGTGTGGAACTGGAATTGGATCATAAAAACTCACCGTTTTTGAAGCAAACTAATGACCCCACTTGTGCTCATAATTTGGAGGCTCATTTGCATCTGCTTGATGGGTAAGTTCGTTATTTTATGTTTTTCACTTTTCTTTCACATAATAATAATAATAGAAAAATCCATTGCAGTACTTTGCACATGCATGCTTATATACAAAAATATTTTAATTAGCAATTAAATAAGGTTTCAGTTATTAATTTGATATAATAAAGGATTAAGAATTTGTGTATCAACAAGATTTCAATTAAATTGTGATATATATAAAAAATATTCTAAAAAAAACATGTGTAAAATATGAAGTTAACTAATAATAAAATTTATGTTATTGATTAAACATAAAATAATATATATATTATTGCCAAGAAGGAGATACGAATCTGATAGTAAAAGGGGGAAGAAATTAATATTGGTAGCTTATTCGATTAGTATAAAAAGAAAGGATTAGCTGTTAATATATTAGAAAACTCTCTCTGAGACACACATACAAATATATATATTTATATATCCGAATACAGACAAAAGTTAAAAATAATAATAATTTAATATCTTACTTCAAGTGGGGTGTGTTACTGATTAGAAACAAAATGCAATTTTTATTATAATTAGAAAAGGGCGTAGATTGTGAATTAATAAATGAAAAAAAAAATGCAGATACCATGGGAAAGGGCGTAGATTTGTACTAGCAAGTGGAAGAGACCCAGCATTAGTGAACAAAGCATCAGATTTTCTGAAAGATCATTACTTGGTACCACCTTTCTGGTGGCAAGATGAAAACAAAGGTATGATCCAAAACTCTAATGATGGACGCTGGGTTCAGCCTGAACGTCACAACCTTGATGATCATCCTCCTGATCATGATATGCATCACCATCTCACCAAACTTGGCCTTACTATTTCTCATGATCATCATCATCATCTTTGATCATCTACTACTGCTTGTAATTATTAATTTCTTAGTTGTATATTATAGGTTTAGTCGATGAATTATTATGTATAGTTGTTATAATCAGTTAGTTTATGAGCTTTTATTTCAACATGACGTTTATTGAATTGAATCACCCACTTGTGATATCCCGAGTTGTACCAAAAGTGTTATCATATTGTAAAAATAATCTCAATTTTTCCACCCTATTTAATTGATATTTAATCTTTATTATTTGATATATTTAAAAGAGCACTTCTTGTTGCATCACAAAACTGTTGTGAAGTGCTTTTTCTTAATTTATAATAATTGTTAAACAACAAATTGATGCAAAAATACTTTCTTTTATTAAATATATATATATATATATATATATATCAACAGTAAATCTGAAATGAATTTTTACATTTGTTTGAAGTAATAAAATGGGGTTTGGCTTAGAGTGACAATCCAGAATCCTCATCTTCGTCAAGAGAGGAAGTGTAAATAAAGTAGAGAGTCCATATGAGACCAAACACACCAAATAGGATCCAACCAAGAAGGTTGTTGCTTAAACCAAAGGGAAGTCCTGTTCCTTCAGTGCTCATTCTTTCATCCACTAGACCTATGGCTGGACTAATTGACATTGTTGGTGCTATTGCTGCTGCCATTATTGATGAACCCATTTTCATCCTTGACTTGCTTTCTGCCTTTATAGACTTGCTCTCTTCCACTGAACATCTCACTTTTCCCTTCTTTGATAGTATTGGTAATACTGCTCATTTTTTTAGATGAATTAAAATAAATTATAAATAAAAAGCCTTTCTCTTTTCTCCAAACATATGTGATAACACTTCATAAAGCAAGTGAAAAGGTTCTTACCAGTGGTAGGTGTGGATGATGCTCCTACACATGGCATGTAGACAAGGCTTGCCCGGATAACTGAAGAGTTAGGAGTAATGGTTGCCATGTTTTTTTTCAATCCAATTTTTAATTCTTAGAGAAAATATGGAGAATTATATGAAATGATTAACTTATATGCATAGAAAGCCTGTCGAGGTGCACCACAGGTCATGGATATCCCCTATCTGCAGAAATCCAACCATATTTCTCCACGTGTCATATAATCTGTACATCTAGTAAATTCAAGGCCTCCTTTTAGTTTCTATTTTATTCCATTTTACCCAAGTAATGCTGGATCATTCAAATGCAAAGAACCAATTTGATACTTTATAATATGGATTACATGCTGAAAAGGTGCAACCCCTGAGGCCCACGTAAGGGTATTTGAATAGAATTAATTAATTCCACCAATTAAGCATTTGTTTAATAATAATATCATTTTAATTCTCGGTATTTCAGATGCCAACCTTTTTAGCAGAAGTGTACGGTATTTCTCTTTGCTTAAAAGAAAGCTAACTGATATTATCTTTTTAACATGATTCAGAAGGTTGGAATATTATGGATCAAAACTCTAAAAATTCAAAAACATTTAAGAATAATTTTTCAAAAACACTTACAAACTCTCAAATTTTTGTTTTTGAGAGGTATTTATACAAACAACTAATAAAGTTAAATCATACAATATAAAACTATCAAAACAATTTAAACGATACACTTATCTTCTTATCTAATCCATTGATTTTCTTCTTTTCACCAACTATTAGCTGTATCCTTATCAATCCAAATCATCACCATAGAAGCTTCCATGAGCTGGACTTCAAATGGACTAGAATATTTCAAAGTTTGTTTTGATTTCTTTGGGCTTGTAAACAAGTTTACAAACCAACACTCTTCCTTAAACTTGTTTTATGATGCCGAGCAAATTTCTTAATCTGAAAAAGTCTTCTTGCTTGAGCGGTTTAGTGAAGATGTCGGCAATTTGATCTTGTGATTTTACATACTCGAGTTGTACATCCTTTCTTGTGATGCACTCCCTGATGTAATGATATCGAGTATCTATGTGTTTGCTTCGATCATGAAAAACATGATTTTTGGCTAAGGCAATGGTTAACTTGTTATCGACACAAATTTTAGTTGGCTCTTCTTGTGTCATACTTAGCTCCTTTAACAATTTTCTCAACCAAATTACATGGCAAACACATGAGGTAGTTGCTACATATTCTGCTTCATAGCTAGACAAGGTGACAATCAGTTGCTTTTTCGACATCCATGTAAAAACAGTATCTCCCATGAAAAATACAAATCTGGAAGTACTTTTTCGATCGTCTATATCTCCACCAAAATCACTATCACTATATCAAACAAACTTGTAATCATTAGAAGCCGAATAGAACAAGCTAAAATTAATTGTACCTTTTAGATAGCGTAGGATTCTTTTGCAGCTTTGAAATGGATGATTGTCGGTTTCTCCATATAGCGGCTAATCAATTCAACAGCATACAGGATGCCAGGCCTTGTGCACGTGAGATAATGCAGACTTCCAACTAAACTTTTGAAAAATGTTGGATCCACACTTTCACCATCTTCATGCTTGGATAGTTTGATTCCATATTTCACTGATGTGTTAATTGGCTTGCAATTGTTCATCTTGAACTTCTTTAGTATCTTCATTGCATAGCTTTCTTGAGAGATGAAAATGACTTCTTCCTTTTGCTTAACTTCAATTCCAAGGTAGTATGCCATTAACCCGATATCTGTCATTTCGAACTCTCGGGTCATCACCTTCTTAAAATCTTCAAACAACTTTGGATTACTTCCAGTAAAGATGAGATCATCTACGTATAGACAAACGATTAGAATATCACCATCTTTAATCTTGACGTAGAGTAAATGTTTATAAGGACACTTGGTGAAGTTGTTCTCCAGAAAGTACTTGTCGATGCGGTTATTCCATGCTCTTGGTGCTTGCTTTAACCCATAAAGAGCTTTCTTCAACTTCAACACCTTGTCTTTGTGACCTTTTGCTTCATAGCCTGATGGTTGCTTAATGTAGACTTCTTCTTCAAGGACTCCATTTAGAAAAGAAGATTTTGCATCCATTTGATGTATCTTCCACTTATTTTGAGCTTCCAAAGAAATGATTAGTCTTATAGTTTCTAATCGAGCAACAGGAGCAAATACCTCATCATAGTCAATTCCAACCTTTTGACTATATCCTTTTGCTACTAGTCTTGCCTTGTGCCTTTCAATCTCTCCCTTAGCATTCCTCTTTGTCTTGTACACCCATTTGACACCTATTTCCTTATGCCCTTTGGGAAGTGAAACAGGTTCCCATGTGTCGTTCTTTTCAATTGCATTGATTTCTTCATTCATCGCATCTCTCCACTTCTTCTCTTGTACAACTTCTTGAAAGCTCACTGTTACCTCATAAAGATCTTGGAGATTTCGTGTCACGACTCTTTCACTTCCACTCGAAGATGATGACGGATCTTCATAAGTGGTTGGCATTGGTGAAGTAGGTGGATTCGTTGGCTCTTGTTGAATTTCTGCAGATTGCTCCCTCATTGTCTACTCATCTTCTTTAAATTGAGGAAAGAAATTAAAGTTATCTGCATGAGAGTTAAAATCCCATTCTCTTTCTTCGTCAAATACCACATCTCGACTAATCACAATCTTCTTATTGTATGGGTTGTACAACTTATAGCCCTTTGAATTAACTTCATAACCGATGAAGAGAAAACTCTCGATTTTATCATCAAGCTTCGTTCTTCTCTCATCTGGTACATGAACATGGGCTATACTTCCAAAGACTCTTAGGTGGGAAATACCAGGTTTTCTTCCATTCCATGCCTCTTGCGGTGTCTTTCCCCATACACTTCTTGTTGGAGATCGATTTGACAAGTAAACTGCGCATGCTACTACTTCTGCCCAAAACTCTCTGGGTAGTTTCTTGCTTTTGAGCATGCTTCGTGCCATATTGAGGATTGTTCGGTTCTTTCTTTCAGCTACACCATTCTGTTTGGGGGATCTTGGCATTGTTAAAGATCTATGAATTCCATTTGCTTCACAAAACTCTTGAAACTCCTTGGATGTAAATTCTCCATCTCGGTCTGATCTCATGGCTTTGATTTTTCTACCTCTATCTCTCTCCACTGTAGCTTTGAACCTCTTGAATATTTCAAAAACTTCTGATTTCTGTTACAAGAAATATACCCAAGTTTTTCTTGAAAAATCATCAATAAAAATAAGAAAATAGTTAATGTTATCGAGAGAACTAGGCTTGATCGGTCCGCACATATCAGTATGGATTAGTTCGAGTGGCTTCTTGGCTCTTGAGTTTGACTCCTTTGGAAAGCTTTTTCGGAATTGCTTTCTGAGTAGGCACCCTTCATAAAGTTGCTCAGGATGGTTAATGCAAGGTAGTCCCTTCACCATCTCCTTCTTAGACAACAGCTCCAATCCTCCAAAATTTAGATGTCTGAATCGAAGATGCTATAGCCACGATGCATCTTTATAGCAGGTTTTCAAACACTTTGCAATGTCATTTTGTATGTTGATCAAAAACATTCTATTCTTTGACATCAGCATGTTAGCAATGAGGTTATTCTTATCATCTTTTATAGAAAGATTACAATCCTTCATACGAATATCATAACCTTTCTCTAACAATTGTCCTAAACTTAAGATGTTACTTTTCATATTTGGGACATAGTAAACATTGGAAATAAATTGATGTTGCCCATCTTTCAAACGAATAAGAATGTTACTTGTTCCTTTCACTGCTACGTTTGAATCATCTCCAAATGAGACATTTCCACTTACTAATTCATCTAGTTCCACTAACATGTCTTTCCTTCCACACATATGGTTGCTTGCACCGCTGTCAAGATACCAAGCATTTGGTTGACTAATAACACCCTCCTTCCATGCTAGAAAAAGAGTTTCTTTCTCATCGGTCTTCTCCTCTATGTAGTTGATTTTCACATCTACTCTATTATTGGGAGCTCTACATTCTGAAGCATAATGTCCAATTTTTTTACAATTATAGCATTGAACTTGAGATTTGTCATACCTTGAGTTCATATTACCTCTTCCTCAACTTTGTGTTGAGCTTTCTGCTCTCTCAAAGTTGTTGGAATTGTTGTTGTAATTCCAACCTCGTCCACGACCGTGGCTTCCACCTCGTCTACTACCTCTACCTCTACCTCAGCCACATTGGTTTCTGTCATTTCCTTGGCTTTCATGCTTATCTTTGAATTGCATCTTGAAGAGTTGCTCAGTGATCCCTTGCTTCTTCTTATGCTTTTCTTCATATGCTTGTAATGACCCATTGAGTTCATCAATGGTCATTTCTTCCAAATCTTTTGTTTCCTCAATCGTCACGACGATGTGTTCAAATTTCAAATCTAATGAACGAAGTATCTTTTCCATTATTCTAACATCTCACCATTTTTTAATTGATTATAAACAACTACGACTCTTGAGAAATAGTCGGAAATATATTCAGAAGTTTTCATATGTAAAGATTCAAACTCACCTCTTAGTGTTTGGAGACGAACCTTCTTCACTTTCTCGGCTCATTTGAAAGAAATTTGAAGCTTATTCCACGCTGCTTTGGAAGATGTTGCATCTGAAATCTTCTCAAACTCATCATCATTTAAGGCTTGATAGATACGAAAGAGGGCTTTCTTGTCTCTCTTTCTCAAATCCTTCAAATATTCTTTTTGCACTTGCATTAGAGTAGCTTCATCGTCTGGCTCACTTAAGCCTTTCTCTACGACTTCCCACACATCATGTGCACCCAAAAGAGCATTCATCTTGATACTCAAATTATCATAATTGTTGTTGTTGAGTATCGGAACTTGAAACGATGACATACCTCCACTTGACATAACTCTCAATATAGTGAGAATTTGTAAATTCTGATTGTACAGATGGATTCAGAACGTCAAAAAACCTTAGGAGGAATTCCGGGAAAAATTTGAATTTTTTTAGGGTCAACACTCAAAGTCAACTATTGAGTCAACTTTTTGGTCAACTGTATCAACGGCTCGCTCAACAACTCGGTTAACTCGGATCGATGTCTTGGTCAACAGCTCGGTCAACAGGCTTCACGGCTCGTTTAACTCGGCTGACTCAGTTAGTTAACTCACTTTCTGGAAGAAATTTTCAGAGGATCGTGGCGGCGCGTCCAAACTCCGATCGAGATGATTCTTGCGGTGTCAGATTTGTCTCGTCGAGAGCTTCGATTTGATATACAATAATGTATATTTATATTTCCAACTACAGCTCTTATACCACTTTTTAGGAATATTATTGATCAAAACTCTCAAAACTCAAGAACAATTTTTCAGAAACACTCAGAAACTCTCAATTTTTTGTTTCTGATTTCTTTAACTTGATTATTACATTGCTACTGAGAGGTATTTATAGAAACAACTAATAAATCTAAGTCATACAATATAAACCTACCAAAACAATCTAAACCATACACTTATCTTCTTATATAATCCATTGATTTTCTTATTCCTACCAACAATGAGTTGTATCTTTATCAATCCAGATAATCACCATAGAAGCTTCCATGAGCTGGATTTCAAATGAGCTAGAATATTTCAAAGTTTGTTTTTGATTTATTTAGACTTGTAAACAAGTTTACAAACCAACACAGAATAAATAAAAGCTAGAAAGTAGTAGCACAAAACAGAATAAGCATGCATCACTGTACAAACCATTTCTATTTTCTTGTAAAATTCTAGTCGAGTTTCCCTTCGTTCCAAGTGTTTGAAAATCATGAATCCCCTTAGAAGAACCGTAGTAGCTAATTGCAGAGTTCAAATCTTTTTTCTTTAAACACAACTAATGTTAGTTCTTTCAAGCCTTCACCAAATTCCTAAATAACACAACATAAGCAATTCGAAACAGATAAATAGAATAACCTAAGAATCACAAATTAAATTCATAACTTTTGAGCGGATCACAAATGAAATTCATAAATATTAAATTACCTGCTAAAGAGCTTGAAGTTTTAAATTATCTGTCCTATATTTCTGCAAAAAGACAGAATACACGCTTTTAGTCCCTGTCACTAATCCAAACAAACCTCATTTGGACTCTATACAGCAGCCGAAAATAATAATGAAAGAAAGTAAGTAGTACTTGAATATTAAGAGAAAAGAAAATTTAGGATGAATATTAAATGTTGAAAATGTATATTGTTTTCTATGTTATGAATTATAAGTAAAGAGTATTTACATAGTAATGATTAAATTTGTGAAAAAAGTTTAGATTAACTAGATAACATAATAAAGCTATTAAGGATTACAACATTAAAGTATACAAGTTGTAACTAATTCAAATTAACATATTATAGTCTAATATCACTATAAATGGGTAAAAAACCGTAGGTTTGTTTTATGTGGTTATTCAAATCGATAGTTTGGTTTTTATCCAATAAATTTTAAAAATAGGTTCGATTTTGGGTATAAATCGAACATGAAGAAACAGGTACAATTCAGTTAAGGTTATATTGAAAACCGTATCCGTCCTTACCTAAAATTAATTATATTTTTTAATTAATATATATATATATATATATATATATATAATAAATTAAATTATATATATTTTTTGGTTCTTTTAATAACCGTCTCGAACCGTTAACCGCAAGTAAAAAACCGTCCCTAAACTATTACAATTTTCGGGCAATTTTGGGTACAAATTTTATAATTTCGTTCGGGAACGATAATTACAAAAACCATCCCCGTTCGTACCCGTACCGATATCTAAATATCACTCCTCAAATTAATCGTAGTAGAACATCCATCAATTTCACTTGTAAAGAATGAAATGAAGAAAACACTACATAATCCAACATACATTCATGCAAGAGCAGATAATGTTGAAACACAACAATAGTTAAGTGATACAAACACTACCCAAATAAAACCAAAATAGGTAGCTATAAACATATGTCAATAATACGAAAACTCATTAAGACTAAGTGATCCACAACACTAGTCAAAGAGAAAACTATAAAAGCTAACTTCAAGCAAATACCAATCCTAGTTTCAATAAATGAGAAGAAACACTAGGAGAAACAAAAACATGGCTCCAACTCTCAGAAAATGAGTTGAGCAAAACATAATTGCTCACAATAGGTTAAGAAATTTGGACGATAAAATCTAAGCCAAATGATAGGCAAAATATAATTGATCGTCGATACTTGAGGATGAAAAGAAGGTGAATGGAAATCCACATGAAGAAGACAAAAGAATAATACACAAACAGATTTGGTTCATTTTCTTCCATCTTTTTTAATAACTTTGAGCAAAGAAAAAAAAAAGAAACAGGCATAATATGATAAAGTAAGGCCCAATTTGAACACAATTGACCCATATACGTGACTCATTAGCGAGCCCATGTCAAGGTCCAACCAGGAGTCCAAAACAAAGACCAAAGGCTTTCTTCTACATGGCCATAATAATTCCAAGTCAAGTCCAAAGCCCAAATGAATAACTTCATTTTCTTCGTGGAGTCTTTGAGACACCAAGAAAACCCATGGGCTCATCTCCTCTTGGTCACGAAATATAGACCAAATGAAACCTTAACAAGCCACCAAAAAGCACTACAAATCAAGTAAAACAAACCAAGCAAGTAAACCTCTATCTACAAAATGTATTATGAGATTTGAAAAAAAAAGGCTACTTCATCGACTCAATTTGATGTTCGGCTACTTCCTCCTCCTCAATTTGAATCTCACATATCATCTCTCGTCTTCGCGATGTTATAACAAGTCTAAAAGCAAACCCAAAGCCTTGTGCAAAACCCTCATTTTTTCTTCTTTGAATCATGAAATAGAACACCAAACAAAACCCCAAATTGAACCCTAATAGGCTTGAAAACATCACCAAGCACCTGAGAAGCAATCGAGCATTACACTAGTGGTTACATAAATTTTGAGTGACAAATGATTATGACTATCAACGAAGACAAAAAAATTAGAAACTTTGCGTTATGAATACCAAAGAGAAGAAACCACCCCTAACATTCATCAATGTGAACAAGAACACAAGTTCATCTTGTATTTTATACCAAAGTACAAGATGCATAAAACAAACTTGATGATTTCCAATCTCCACACAAGAATTGAAGATTGAATATGTTGTTCTAGTATCACAACTTGAAGAACAATAGATCGAAGAACAACAAAGGTGAAGCATAAGCTTTAACAATCGTTGTAAAGCATCATCATCGTAAAGTATTAATAAATGAGAAGAAACACTATGAGAAACGGAAGCAAAGCTCCACCTCTCAAAAAATGAGATGAGCGAAACACAATTTCTTATAACAAAGTGAGAAATTTGGATGATAAATTCTAAGTCAAAAAATAGGCAAACTAGAATTGATCGTACTAAAAGGTTGATAATTGATACTTGATAATGAAAGAAATGTGAATGGAAATCCACATAAAGACAAAAGAACAATACACAAACAGATTTGGTTTGTTTTCTTCCCCCCTTTTTTTAATACCGCTGAGAAAAAAAACAAGCCTAATAGGATGAAGCAAGGCCTAATACGAACATAATTGGCCATGTACATGACTTATTAACAAGATCGTATCAAGGCCTAACCAAAATGAGTTCAAAATAAAGACCAATTTTCTTCTACAAGGTCCAAATAAGACCAAGTAAAGTCCAAGTCCCAAATGAATAACTTCATCTTCTTCATGGAGTTTCTCAGAGACCAAGAAAACCCACGGGTTCGTCTCCTCTTAGTCACGAAATAGAGACAAATGAAACCCTAACAACCCTAACAGGTCGTCTATCTATGAAGTGCAAACTAAAAATTGAAAAAAGAATGAACGCTTCACTAACTCAATCTGATGTTTAGCTACTTCTCCCTCCTCAATCCCAACTATCACCTCTAGTCTTCAAGATATTACAAGTCCAAAAGTAAACACAAAGCCTTGTCCAAAACCTCACTTTGTTTTCTCTAAATCACGAAAGAAAGCATTGGAAAAAACCCCAAATTGAACATTAACATGCTCGAAAACATCACCAACCACCTGCGAAGCAATCAAGCACCACACTCGTGGTTACATTGAGTAATAAGCACTTGTGGGTATAAACAAAGACAAAAACTAAGAAGCTTTGCGTGCTTAACATTAAAGAGAAGTAACCAACCCTAACCTCCATCAATGTGAACACAAACACGAGTTCCTCCTATATTTTATACCAAAGTACAAGATGCCTAAAACAAACTTGATGATGATTTCTAATCTACACACAAGAATTGAAGAATGATTCTATTGTGTGAGTATCACAACTGGAAGGACAACAGAGGCTCGAAGAGTAATAGAGGAAAATCATAAGCTTTAACAATCATTGTAAAGCATCATCATTGTAATACTAATCAATGGTAGTTTCAGTAAAAGAAAATACAAGACGTTGATTGTTACTGTATAAATCAAACGCTTCATCTCAACTGAACCTGAAGCCACAGGCTTTATCGACACCTCATTGAGCAAATACACAAAGTTTTCACACAATGTAACAATATGATCGCGATCAAGATTATCACAAGTCAAAATACAGCTTAAAATCTCACACAACATAATATGATCATCTCAAGCATGAACATAACCTAAATCCTCTGTAAGTGAAAATCAAAAATTATCACAACAATTACTAACCACCGCTAATATGATTTTGAGCAACAAATAATCAAAGAAATCGATACTGACCAATATCAAGTTAATACTCATTAATGTCAAGAAACAATAAACCCCGTTAAGATTGAAATGCAACGGAATATAATTCTCAGAATCCCTGAAGCTAAGAGCTTCTCAAGCTATGTGAACATACTTGAATATTGAGATAAAGAGAATTTAGGATGAATTATAAATGCTAAAAATGTATATTATTTTCTATGTTACGAATTACAAGTAAAAAAATCCTTATATATTAATGATTAAACTAAGTTTAGATTAGCTATTCAACCTAATAAGATAGTAAGGATTATAACATTATAGTATACCAATAGTAACTAACTCTAAGTAACATATCATAGTCTAATAAGTAGTCACTATCATACTTTTAAACACCATTGAGTAGTGTAACTAGTTTATTTCTTGAGAACCTTAAATCGGCCTAAAACTAAAACAACAAAAGTCTTATAGTCCAAAATTAATTTCTTCTCATCTCGATCGTTTTTCTCAGTAACCAAATAGAACATATGAAAACTGAGATTTGATAGGCAAGAAACATACTATATTCGACAAATCCTCTACGAATTCTTTTGATCCTACCAAAACAGTATGACAAATGCACAAATAAATACAAGCTTAGATCGAATAAATTAAACATGCCAAATATATGCCTACACACACATCTGTATACAAATTCATAGAAGCGTGTTTATATGTACGATATAAGCATGAGGGTAAAAAATCCAGTAGGAGTTAGATGTTTGAGCCAAGAAGAAACGAAAACGATGGGAGTGACAACTGAGAAGGAGAGTAGGGAGAGGATCAAGATCCTTTGGCATCGACGAAAAAGCTTCACCAATGGCCCCTGAACACGAGAATCAAACTTACTCTGGAGTTTCCAATCGTTCTTGAAAAGTTCATTTCAGTGATTTCTCGTATAAAAGAAAAAAGAAACGAATGCTTCAAATACATGGAAGAGGAAAAGCTTTAGGGTTTCAGATATCCTTCATCGTGCTTCGCGTTTCCACAGAGAGAGAACAAGCTTGTTCGGTATATATATATATCTTTTGTTTACAATTAACTTTTTTTACTGAATCTCTGGCATGCATTAATGCCCTTAAATGTCGAATGTTTTCCGAGGAGAAATTATTTGTTTTTAATTAATTTGAATCTCATTCGTTTTGAATTAAATTTTACATTTTTATTCAAAACTAATGCAATTATCTATCTAAATCCAATAGGATATATTGGATTTTTTTGGGTTGAATAAAGTTAGATTCATATTAAAATTTATTTATAAATTATTATCATATATAAAACATAATATACATAACATTTAAATTTTAAATTAATATATTTATAACAAAATTTATCATTTATAATTGCAACTATGAAAATTAAAAGAATAAAAAATATATGTATACAATTATCAAATTATTATAAATATTTATATTTATTTTTTAAGTTAAAATAATAATTTAATACATTGATATTTAAATAAAACATATTATAAAATAATATATATATATTTATTTATAATTTAATAATAATTCCATCCAAATTGAATATAACAAATTATAAAATCTTTTAATTTGAATTCGATAAAAATTTAAAAAATATTTTTTTTTAATCTAAATTCGATGTGATTATTAAATTTATTAATTCAAATTAATCTGAATATGTTAAATTAGAATGAATTTATTAATTAAAACAGGTTATCGAATTATTTATTCACTCTTATCTCATGTTATTAATTGATTATATTGTCAAATTATTTGAGAGGTTAATGATATTGGTATAATAATTTTTTTATTATTATAATAAAAATATATAAATATTTATTTTATTTTCCATATTAATTTCATCTTAAAATTAATTATACGAATAAAACTATTATTAATAAATTACAAATTACATTGTAACTATATCATAACTCATTTAATACTATTTATTGGTTTTTGGTGAATCCAGTATTATTTATTGGTTTTTGGTGAATCCAACACAGCCTACGTTCGGGTTTGGTCACCAAAGTTCCTAAGCTTTCAATTCTTCAATTCATTGTTAGTATATAAATTTGTGCACAATTTATATTTATATTTATTATAATATATCATATAATACAATATATTTTACAATTGAAAATTTATTTAAATTTTAAGAAAATTTTAACATGACATATAATATTTAAGATGAATACAAATTCTTAAAGGATTTATCTAGTTTAAAGAAAGAAAGTAGAGACATAATAAATGTGTAATAAATAAGGATGATACTTAGTATTGTATTTAACGTATATGTAGAGATATATACACATCAAATAAGCATTGATTAATAAATACATTCAGTCTTCATCCCAATAGTATATATGCTAATCTAGTATTGTCCTTGAAAAATACATATAAGGCATGTCCAAATATCGAGAACCACTCTTTCAATTCGGATGCAAAATTGGGATGGAAGAGTGTCCAACATGTCCAATCTGTAGTCTTTGATATTATGTGTGACTTTCATGCTACGGTGCGTGCATGTCTGTTTGATCTTTGAATTTGAAAAGTCAAACATAAAGTGAAAAAGTATAAATAAGGGTCAATAATCATGTAGATCCCATTTCCTTTAGCTTTATATTAGCTCGTTTATGCAAAAATTCCTCTATCATTTTTCCCAAATTTTCGATCGCTTTACTCCCATTATTTTTATCTTCTACACAGATCTTATTCTTTTCATCCTAACGTAAAGCATTTATTGTGTGCTTAACATGCCTTAAGATAGTTTGAGTTTCCTCTTTTTAGATTGGATATGACATATTCATTTTATTTCAGGTCAATTTTCATATTACCTAACATCATTACATATTATAATTAGGTACTTTCTTATCAAACTTGTTTCCTTATTGTTTCACGTGTTTTTTATATAGGTTAACCCCGAATTTTAGGATCCTTAAACAAGCATGGTGATCACCATATACTAAGTGTGTGTAATGAATATGCAAGTATACGTATTACAACAAGTAAAATGATAAGAAAAGATCATTCCTACGAAGATTATTTTATTAGAAACTAATTTTTAAAATTAAAAAAAAATAAAAATCAATTTTTTTGTGTTTTTATATTTTAAGAAAGCAAAATAAAAATGACTAAAAGTAAATAAAAATGATTAATTAAATCAGATTTGGTAACTAAAAAGATATATGAGAAAATATCTAGGAATACTTAATCCCCCAATTTTCTAAACATATAAATCGCTAAAATCTCTTCAATATAATTATCAATTAATTATATGATCAATTGAATCTAACCTAACATGTATTCCTCTCTCAAGTAAACTACATATCATATAGTAATTAATTTAATCATCTCATGCAAATTAAATTACATACTACTCATTAATTTCATCAATTATGGATCACATATATAAGAATCATACATCTCTGCTTAAAAACTATGCATGTTATTTAATCAAGACAAACAATTAAATAATTCTCTCAAATCTATTTAATTGACTCTATAGATATTTTATTGGCCAAACAATTAATAGCATACAAATTAGATTAAATAATATAATTAAATTATAATTATAATTGGGAAAAAATATTAAATCATTAAATAGTGAAAATTGGATTCATAAAATCCCTAGATTAATAAATTAAATACACATAATTGTGTTCATAAAGCTCATAATTTTCATAAATAAGGACATAAAATTGATAAAGAAAAGAGTAGAAAAATAAATACAATCAATCTCTTGAATTGTAGTATTAATCTCCTATTGATTTGTTTTTTGTATTTTTCTCTCTTTTTAGCTCCAACAATTGACCAAACTTATGCTAATGAATGCCACTTGGGGTTTATGGAGTGATTAGGGGCTTAAATAAATCTTAGATGTGATCTGGATCGTCAGATTAGCTTCATATCAAGGGCTACGATCAAAACAAAATTGTTAGTTCAAGCCAATCACAATGCGACATATAACATCATAAAATCACTGGGAAAATCATAGAGTGACGCATGGTAGGGGAGACCGATCAGAGTCAACGATCACTGAGTCAACGACATATAGAATGACATGATTCATGGAAATGGATGGCATGACACATAGGTAGAACGCATAGAGCAATGGCGTAACGACACGTGGCTTGGCACGTTGAACAATTTTTGAACTCGGATTGAACGTCGTGTTGACACGTGGCACACATTTTGTCCTCCCACACGCGGCATAACATGATTCGCTCTCCGTGATTGTGTGGCATTTGCGTGGCTTGCCGAGTCAGCTTCTCTGCCTACGTGATATGCCATATGGTAGCTCTTGATTGGTTCTAAGTTAAAAATCCAGAAGAATCCCAAAAAATTTCAAAAATTATATTTTCATCCATTTTTACTAAAAAGTTCATATTTTAATATTTTTAACCATAAATATACTATTTATTGAATAAAATAAGTTAATAATAAGTGAAAAGGTTCGCTAATAACTCTATTTTCATAGAGTCATCACATGGTCGATTAGCAACTTAGGAACATCCCTAAAGCAGATAGTGTCATAATTTGTGAAAGCGATGAGGACTTTATAGACTCCGAAAGATATATTTTTCTTTAAGCTTCAGACTCAAGCATCTCTCCAAATGTGATTGTAGCCATACCTTCAATAAATAAAGTCTGACCGTCAACCAAAACTTCAATTTACATGCCTACTTCGACCAATATTACAGACTTTAAGTTTGGATTAAGAAAATTTGAGCTGGTAAAGGTAAAGGAAAGCCAAACTATAGAACTAAGGGTTAGAGGTCATAGCCCCTACCTTGTGAATTAAAACCAGAAGATGTGGTTGAATTGAGGATCGTTTATGACATTCTACATAACATCTAAATCTAAATTCCCAATTCGATAGCTCTTGATAGCGATATTCCTCAAAAGGTTGTATTACATTTCATGAGAAGCCATTTTTCTTGGGTCTATATTTATTTCTTTCAGACTTTATTAAGGATTTCTCCAGGTAGAACCAAATAAGCCCCAGTCAGCTACTTCCTAAAAAGTTAAGGTATTTACTTTGTATCACCTTGCTTAGAAAAGAGACCAATATGACGATCGACAACCCAAGTTTAATAAGGCATACAATCTAAAGCAATATCCTTCTAATCCATGGTGTATATACATATAATCTAAATAGGATCGGGGTGAAAATTTCATGCTTTCATACACCGATAGAAATTGAAAGCAATTCTTTTTTATGCTTCCAGTAGCTGGGAGTCTAAGGTCGGAAGTAATCTGATATGTCTGGTCTAGGGCAACATAAATTCTATTTTAAAAAGCCCATATTTTCATGCATTTTCTCTAAGTAATGAGGTGAAGCACGGGCTATCAAAGCTGCAAAATTGTTTTCCTAAATAAGTCTCTTGAGTTTATGTTTTATTAGAAACTAGACTAGCTGCTATCAAGATGATACATTTAGGGTCGACCATGTTACAAACTATGGTGGTTCACAAGTTGCATTCAATGTCAAAGAAGAAAAAGTTTGAGTTGATACCTAAAGGTCGTGAACTTTTTAGGAATTCTATTTTCTTTTCAAGTTGTTGCTCGACTAATCATGATTAATTTATATTGGGCATGCAGACATGGAATTCACATCATGATTAATTTATATTTTAGGCTCAAGAGTAAGGGACAATCTCCCAAGATCCATTAAATTTTCCAATTTATACCAGGGTAATCCCCACATTTAGCTTTGTTCCGATTTCTTCCACTACTCCACCCTCAGCCTCTAGAACGAAGGGAAAGTCCATGAATTCATGAGCCTAAAATGGCTAACCTAGTTATCCAAGATGAGTTCATCAACTTTATTTTTGAATTTTTATTGTTAACCGGATGAACAAGACAATGCCTTTATTTTTTAAATTTTTTTTCAAATGTTTTTTAAATTACAGTTGATGACCCTCATTCGTTATTATAAGTTGCGCGAAGTAGAGTAGATGAAGAAGGAGCTAAAAAAAGGATAAGAAAGATCATTTGGCTGCTCTCTCCAAAGTTACAGCTTTGCATGCTTAAAATGTCAAGCTTGCATACCAACAAAAAGACACTCTAAGGCCAAGGCAAAGTTCGACAGATCATTTTGTGAACTTCGTGACGACTTCAACCGGCTAAAGGTGGTTGAGGAGAAATCTCGCCATGAGGTGGAGGTATTGAAGGTGCAATCAATTTAGGTATTCCAGACTGGTTTGAATAAGGCCATAGAGTCTTTTGATGTGGAGGTTGTAGCTAAGGGAAAGGTTGGTGACTACTACGAGATTCTCAAGCTTAATTCACCCTAACTTGAATCTCCTTGGATAGTGGTAGAGGGTGATGATCAAGAGCCTAAAGGTGGTGATCAAGAAGAGACCAACTTGTCATACTTCCAGCCCAAGATCAACCAATAGCCTTAGACATCGGCATTGTCTTTTGTTGTTGTTTTTTACTCATTTTGCTCATTTCTTCTTTTTGTTAAACAAAAAAATTTGTAAGGAACAATCAAAATAATTTTGGTGATATAATGAATATATTTAATATTATTCGATTCATGTTTGAAGTTGAAATATATGCTATAAGTAAATAACATAGTTTTCTTAATTTTCCCAATTTTGAAAAAGTGAGGCACGTGGGACCCATTAATAGCTATAAAAATGTGTGTATGATCCAATTAGCAAATGGGTTTGGAAACACTGCTTTTCTTTTGTTCATTGTTTGTCACACTTTTTTGCTCGTTTATTATGGCAATGGATCATTCATCTCATCTTCAAGATCGTTTGGTTAAAAAATATAGCTCAAATCTTGAGAGTGGGGCTAAAAGTTAAGGATTGAGGTTGATGAGTATAAGGCCTCCTTCGAACTTATTAAGGGTGAGGTTAGCATTCTATGAGCTTGACTTGAAGAAAAGGAGCTCATTCATGGTAAGACAATCAATACATTGAGCTGACGTGTCAAAGACGAGACCCACTAGGCCAACACTTAACTAAGACTTAGATAAGCCATGTTTTTGGAGGTGATGAGAATCACTTTGGGTCTTAAAAAGTAACTCAAAAATCCTGACTTCTGCCATTTTGAGATTCAATAACAATTGACCCCATTTGTTAATGACATTCAGGCTAAGATTTTTTCACTTGTTTGTTCCGAAATCTTCAATAAGAATAGTCATCGATAAGCCAAGCATTTGGGGGGTGTTCCTTGACTGTAATTTTTTACTCTTAGTAAATGTATCTATAGGCTCATATTTTACTAAAATGAAATTTGTATGTTTTCTCATATATGCTTTCCCATAACTTGTATGTTTACCTATCTCATCATTTCCTCTTATTTCTAGTCAATGTAATAAATAAGCCCATTTATGGTGCTTGGTCAATTTTTTTCATTTTTATCATTCTTAAGCCGGTATATATCTTGGTTTTAAACAATTTGTCTATTTTTAATAATGGGAACCCTTTTAACTTGGAATTGATACGATGCTAACTTCTCAAGGCTTTCATGATTTTAATCGAATGGTCTACCTAGTTCTTTACTTAAAAGATCAAAAACTTTAATTGTGGGCTCTTTTTCGGCCTGGAACAAGTACTATATTAACTTCCTAAGACTTTTAGAGTTTTTCCTAAGTGATTTTCCCAGTTCCTTACCTAGGTGATCAAAATTTCTAATTGTGGGCTTCTTTTAGGCTTGGAATTGATATGAAACTAGCTTCCTAAGGCTTCTAGGGTTTTTCAAGAGTGATATACCTTGTTTCTTACCTAGGCAATCAAACTATTTAATCGTGGGCTCCCTTTTGGCTTAGAACTGGTACGATGCCAGCTTCCCAAGGCTCGTGAGGTTTTGCCTGAGTAATTTGCATGGTTCCTCACCTAAGTGATCAAACTATTTAATCGTGCATTCCTCTTCAGCCTGGAGTTGCTACAATTCTAACTTTCCAAAGTTCTTAGAGTTTTGCTCGAGTGATCTATCTGGTTTCTTACTTAGCTGATCAAACTCTTTAATCATGAGCTCCTATGCAGCCTGTAGTTAGGATGATGCTAGCTTTCTAAGACTCTTGGGGTTTTATCCTAATGATCTGCCTAGCTCCTTATCTAGGTGATCAAACACTTTAATCGTGGGCTCTTTTTCAACTTGGAGTTGGTATAATATTATCTTCCCAAGGCTCCTTAGGTTTTTCCCAAGTGATCTGATTGGTTCCTTACTTAGGTGATCAACTCTTTAATTGTTTGTATTACATAATGTATTTTTTGTCTTGTTGACTACAATTTCGACCTCAAAAGTGATATTTTATCAAATGGTGAGCATTCCAACTTATTTCTTAGATGGGTTTGTCCATATTTATTAGATTTTAAGCTTCGTCTTATATAACTGGATGACTTGATATGGTCCTTCCCGGTTGGCTCCTAGCTTCCAGACTATCCTTTCTTTTTTATTCGAGAACATCCACTGTAAGACCTATTTTCCAATCAAAAAGGTTTTGAACCAAATAGATTTTTCGAAGTAAGCTCCCGCTTTTCATCTTTGGTCTTCCACTTGGATTCTTGATTTGACATGGAGCTCTTCCAATAGTACCAAATCTAGATATCTTTCAAAGTTATTATAGGACTCTTCAATTATAGTACCCTAAGTTGGTGTGATTATTTCTATCGAGATAACTACCTCAGTTTCGTAAACAAGAAAGAATGGGGTTTCGTTTATTATCCCCCTTGGACTGGTCCTAATGGCCCAAAGTACTATTGGTAATTCTTCAAATTATTTTCCTTTTATAGATTCGAGCTTATTTTTCAGTAAATTGAGAACTAACTTGTTCAATGATTTTACTTGTCCATTGATTTATGGGTAAAATGGCCAAGAGGTTTATCAGCATTTGTCTTGGCCAGAGGACTGATAAGCTAGGATCATTCTAAGGCCCCCATTTTGACCATGACTTTAGCTTTATTAATTGTGTCTTAAAATCTGAGTCCCATAATGGGTGCCATAATATTAGAAAACGTATCTAGCTTAGAGAGAGAAAATAAAGAGACATAATAAATGTACAATAAATGAAAATGATGATTAGTATTGTATTGAAAGTATATATATATATGGGTATACATACAATTGTTTAGAGGGTTTACATGGACTTATAAAGATTAGTCCAAAAATACGTATCAAATAAGTATAAATGAATAAATACATCCAATCTTCGCCTCGACAATACATATGCTAATCTAGTCTTCTCGTCGACAAATACACGTAGGACATGTCCAAACACAAATATATATAAGTTTATCATGTTTATGCATGTTTAATATATATATATATATATTGGTTTAAGTTGTTAAAAAAATAAATGTTGCCATGTGTGCCAATTGCCTAACAAAGGAAAATATTACTTGTTTCTTTTTTAAAGATCAAATATTCATTTATTTCTTAATGAAATACAATTACAAATTTATCCTTATTTTTTTAGGAAAAGAAAATTTATCCTTTTTTTTAGAAAATTATATAAATGATTACCTTTAAAATACAAAATAATAAAAATAATACATTTTTTTAATTAATGGAATATGAAATAATGTGAATACTTAAGGGTGTAACTTTTATAAAAAAATTCATAACAATTAATTTTATTATTTTTCCTTCTTTATAAATCACTTTTAAACTTAAATAAAGCTTTTTTTGGACTAAAAATAAACTCATAAAGTTTTTAATATATATCCATACATACATACATATATATATATATATATATATATCTGTGTGTGTGTGTGTGTGTATAAACGAGCGAGGAATTTAAGATCCCTCACCTCGGGATTTGGCGAATCCCCTAACAATTCACTTTGACTCATAGTTGGAGTGAGGATTACGAATTTCTCCAATTGCGCATAAAGTTCTTCAAGATGTTAACGTTTTTAATGTAGTTATTGGTAGTTTTTTTTTTTAGAATAAAGATTGGGTTAGTGTTGAGTGTATCACTCCATGGGTACAAGATCAAAAATAATGCATTGGATGGATGCCCGGGCATTCAATGGAGATTCCTTGGGGTCCAAAATTCATATAGACACAAAGTTGTTCTACAAGAAAGTCATTTCGATCCAATCCATTCATGGGGTCAAATAAAGACAAATGATATGTCATTGACCTAACACAACAAAGCACTCTATGAGGGTGTCGTAACTCTATAATGTGGATTAGGTTCACTACTACAAAAATGACTTTTAAAGTCAGACGCTATCCACCTGTGTAGCGTCGGTTGACGTGATGAACCGACGCTACGTCCACGTGTAATGTCAATTTGACACGTTAATCGATGCTATGTGTAGCATTGGTTTTACACCAAAACGACTTTAAATTCATTATAAGTCAATTTTTTTCCCAAAAATCGACTTAAAGTCACATTTTGTAATAGTGGTTTCTCGTTTGATGAACTGTATTGTTGATATTAAGGGAGCCATTGAAAGGTGACTTAAACTATATATATATATATATATATAAAGTGATAGAAGCATTTAGATATTTATCATAAAATTATTATATTAAATTTGAGTGATAATATAAAAAATATTTTAGAATAGTATCATGTCTTCATATATATATATATATAATATAGAAATTATTTTAGAATGCAATCATGTCTCAAAACATTTCTATCAAAAATAAATACTACTTGTTATACTTAAAAACATAAATATTATTTTTCCAAGTTTTAAAAAAGTACCACAAAAATAAAAACAAAATTAAATTGAATCCATTCTTATAAAGTTTATCAAGAGGTAGGGCCGTAAATATTTTTCTTGCGAGATTGAAGCTTATTATTTTATATTAAAAATACATAATTTTATTCCAAAATTAAAGAGAAAAATACATATGATGAATTCTCCTCAATTCTAGTCTAAAATTTTCATGTCATGTTACAACACAAAAGTAGAGTTAATGCATTTATAATCTATAACAAAAATTATATTACAAAATAAAAAAAAGTGAAATAAATTAATAATATTAAAATCATACATGTATAAACTAAATTAAATAATAAAAATTTCATCTAAGTAAATGAAAAAAATAAATCAAACACATCAACATTTATTAGTGTTAAAATTAAAACTAAAACAAAGATATTAAAATATAAGAAAAAATACATGATTTAGGATTTTAAGTTTGAGATTGAATTAAAGAAATATATATTAATAAACAATATAAGATTGAAAAAATAAATAAAAAATGAATTAAAATATAAGGGTCAAAGAAATATTAAAATTTTCATCAACCGAGAGTGAGATTTTGTTTTGATTCAAGTATGGGTATTTTTTGGATCAAAAAATGAGATTTTTATACACCTGAATAGGCCTTTTTGGACCTATCGTCGAACCCATTATTGGACCCACGACAAGATGGTCAGTAAGGCCTCGACAAGGTTGGCTACCTATTGGTAATTGTCTATAAATACCCCTATTAATTGTTATAATTAATTCAAAAAACCTATTGAAACTCTACAAAAAAAATTTATCATTTTGAATTCCGTTTTCACTAATTATCTTGAAAGTGTTTTGAAAATTATAATACATTTGTGTGAGAGTAAAATAGTATTATTGTTTATTTTACAAATTTTGTGAGAATGACACTATGAGAATGGGTTAAGTTGGATTGTTTAAGCTCTCATACCTTTGGTTGTGTGAGATAAATGCTTCTCACTTTGTTTGTGTGCAATATGTGGTTGAATTATGATTCATAGTTGAAAGTGGTTCCCATAATGGTTATTATTTATTCGTGATTGGGGGTGGTCCTCACAGTAGATTATTAATATTACACTTTATTGATCTACGGTTACTCGTCACACTAAATCGAGTGGTATTAGCTTTAAAGGAAAGCCAAGTTCGTGTATCAGAACAAGTTATTACAGAGACAGAAAGCAAGGGCAATAAGAGGTGGTTCAAATAGATATCTCGATTGATAGAGGTATTGGTGATTTTATTTCCATCCAGGTTGTAATTATTTTATTACTTAACAAATTGTTTGTTGTCGAGTAGTTTTCATAGGTAACTCGAGGATGTTACCACATATATAGGAGTTCTATATTGGTTTAACTCATTACTTGATTTTGTTTGAATGATTTGTTGTATTATAAGTATAATCTGAGCCTTGATATTATATGTTACCACGTATAAATTGAAAAAAATGATTAATTCTATTTTGCTTGCTTTACTTCATATTTTTGCAGCCTATGATTATATTTTATGTTTGAGTATATAAACAACTTGCCTGAGATTATACTTGTTGTTATTATTTTTGTTTTTCATTTCTTGTAGGCATGAGTCCTTTAAAATTTAGTATCGTATTTCTTTGATAATGTACCAGGTCTCGGACTCTTTAAAATGGTATCAAAATGGGTGCACTTTTTGTGTTTATTGCTCTGGTGTTTATCCTTTCCATTTTTTTCTATATTTAAGTCTGTTAATCTCTTATGAAGAATAATATAAGAGGTTTGGTTGGTGGACCACCTCAAATCAATGGCTTGTGACTTTTTAGAAAAGGGTTATGTTGTGTGTTTTTTTAACACATAAAAATGTGCAAGTATACACGGTCACAAGTAATAATAATTGATAAGTAAGTTATCGTTCCCACGGAGATTTGTTACTACAGTTTGTTGAGTACTAAAATTATCTCTCTCTGATTTTATTCAAAACGCTCGTTGATTGTAACAAATTTAAGAAAAGAGTTTAATAACAAAATAAAAGAAATCTAGGATTGCAATTTTTCACTAAATTAATCAACTCAAATCATTTTATTTTCTTTTGATTTATATTTTTTAGTACATTTAATTTGTCAACCGAAAACTTCTAATTTTATTCATACATCTCTTCTGAACTCTGTACAAACACATCTCATTAAATTAATTCACTATATTCCTATGAGAATTAAATTCACCAAGATTCATTACGTTCTAAGTTCTCAAATGGCCACACATACAATTAGGGTATATTCCTATCCTTCATCATACATGTCATTCTATCTATGAGCAATATACACAAAAATGTCTCTTCCAAGTTTATTTTTGTGTCACAGATCATTTGATAAAATTCGTAAATAATCAAAAGCATTAAGCACAAAATAGAATAAACAACTCAAACGTCTTATAAATCGTTCAAAAATAATTAAAATAAAAGCATCATAAATTTAGATCAAATACAACCCTAGAAAAATTAAATTACTTCAAAATTTTAAAATAAAAATTATAGCAGATACAGAAAAATTAGATGAAGAAGAAGGAAAATTAAAACATCAATTAGAACAAATATTTGGCACACGCAGAAAACAACAAAAGCCAAAAAATGGCTTCTGCGTGTTCTGCAGTCTAAAACCAAAAAAAAAATAACCACAAAAACTAAACACTCCAAAAACTCTCCAAAACTCCAAAACTTTTTTTACTCTCTCATACTATCACCTATTTATAACATCAAATTTATAAAAAAATACATTTCAAAATATATTTTTTAATACACGCGGGGGACAGATAGTTATGTAGAAATTAATTAATTAATACGCGTGGGGACAAATTATATCGAAAACGCAAACTGGGATAATGCGCGTCGCTGCTCATTTTTTTAGATTCACGCTGCCACGTGTCAGCTTCTGATTCGTTGCAAGAATTAGTGCGGACACGTGATAGAATTCAATTGGCTGTAGGAAACGGGCGCAGGAGACATCAGCGCACGGGAGACAACGGTTACAACACGGGCTTTCTAATTCGAGGTAAGGATTACGGCGGACACGTGGTAGCATTTCATTAGCTAAAAATCCTGTTGCACACAGAGATCACACACGGGATTAGAGGCGCGCGTAAGTGGGGGACAGCGGCTGGACACGTCAGACACGTGGGTCTCACCTGCACGCCGGCCTACGCGACAAGTGGGCCCCACTCGGGCGCCGAGCTACGTGAAAAATAGAGACTTGCACGCACGCGAGTTGGTCAGGTGTGATCGACACGCGTGCATCGTAGTCGTTTCTTCTTTGATCGGACGATCCACGTTTCGCACGTGGTGTATGGTGCGTGGATTCTTCTCACCTGCGTAGAAAAATAAACTTTAATTAATTGCATTTTGGCCCACAAATTTAATTCAAATTACATTTTCAACTTTCTTTAATTACAATTTAGCCCTTTTCTAATTTAAATTAAATTTTTAAACTTTCAATAATTAAAATTAAGCCCGATTTTAATTTAAATTATATTTTTGACTTCTATAAATTGTAATTAATAACTCTATTATTTGAAATTATATTTTTAGACATAAATTTGCAATTAATTACGTTTTTCGATACAAATTATTTAATTTTCTTAAAATATATAAAAAAAAGAAAATACTAATTTATTATACTAAAATTAACTAAAATCATTAAGAACATAGCAATTATAATTAATAAAATAGGTGAAAATAACTATATAAAATACAGTTATCAGGTTACATATTTTCATCAGTTCAATTACTATGGAAGATTAGGCTTTGATCTCTTAGTTCAACACTTCAAAGGAAGCTTGGGACTTCTTAGAAAAGAAATATAATGAGTGCTCTTCTTATTCTATTGTGTCTACTTTAGAAAGAACTAATTTTACTAGTCCTAGTTGTTCTACATTCATGACTTCTCACTCAGAGGTTGTCCTTCCTAATTTCTCATATTGGACAAATGCTAATGATAATGATAAGTTTTCTCTTCAAGAATCATATGATCAACTTGTGTATGAAAATCTCAAATTGAAAAAAGGTTATGACCAAAATCAACTACAATTTAAAGGAAAATGATAAGTGGAACTTGGACCTTTTTGGTCAATTTTTCAATCTCACTTTGGATTGTGAAAAGGAATAAGCAACCTAAAGATGAAGTTGGATAACCAAATTAAGTTACTTCAAATTCTTCTTCGCTATAATGAGAAGTGTCTCGCTCAAGTTAATGTGCTTGAAAAGACAATTCAGAATAGAGATTATGAAGCACTCAAAGTTCAATGCACTTTGAAGTCCCCATCTTGCAGTTCAAATGTTATTTCCAAACTTAAGAAAGATTTTTGCTTCTTGACATATAAGAAAGCTATTCTTAAGTCCTTATTGGAAGACTGTGACACTAAATAAAATAACCTTCAAGCACATGTTGATGATGTTACAACAAAAGTAAATAATTTTGTGAAGTTGGTCAAATGTGGTCTATTGAAAATGCTTATTTTGACAAGTTGTTAAAACTAAAGGATACTTATGATTTTTCCTCCTTTACTACAACTATTATTTAGGAACCTATGCTTGTTGTTAAGATTTTCAATTATGAGAGCACTATGATATGTTGAGTGCACAGAACTTATCCTTCTCCATATATCTAAAAAATTTGGCTTCTTCTCTTACTTCTACTCTCCAAAAGATTCTCCTATTGACTAATAAAGCTATGGCTTTGCAAAATAAAGCAATTGTAATTTTCAAAGAGTTTAAGTATTTCCTTGGTAATACTCTGGATGATAAAAATCCAATTATAATATGGTACATACTACCTTGAAGGCTCAAGCATCCAACTGTTGGTATTTTGATAGTGGATGCTTTTGACACATGACTAGAGACAAATCCTTATTCACCAAACTTACTCTCACAAATGATAGATCAGTTATGTTTGGTGATGGAAATAAGGGTTTAATTTGGGGTAGAGGATCTAACAATGATCCTACAATTTCTGAAGTAAAGAATGTTCTTCACATGGAAGGTCTTAAGGCTAATCTTATTAGCCTTAGTCAAATATATGATAATAAGTACATTGTCAAGTTCAGTCAAAAGGATTGCACTGTGTAGGATGATTTAGGAAACACTCTTGTCAAAAGAGTCAAATTTAAAGACAATTGTTATTGTATGGGTACTCCTCCTAAGGTGGTATGTAATAGGTTTAGTATGAGTATTGAAAAACTATGGCATCAATACATGGTTCGTGTCAACTACAAACTGTTGAAAAAAATTTCTAGTCTTAAAATTTTTAGAGGACTTCTAACTATCTCTTTTCCTTATCGGTTCAAAAAGCAATGTAAAACCCAGCATAAGAATAATCAACAATTGTCTAGTAAAATACCTCTTTAACTTCTTCATATGGATTTGATAGGTCCTACTAAAACTGCTAGCATTGGTGGAAGAAAGTACATCTTGGTTATTGTTGATGATTTCTCAAGATATACCTAGGTTTTTTTTCTAAGAGAAAAATATGAAGCTTTTGATAAGTTAAAAATCCTATGCATCAAGCTACAAAATGAGAAATTCTAATCCATTGGTACAATCATCAAAATCAGGAATGACCATGGTAAAAAAATTGAGAATTCAAAGTTCAGTGTCTTTTGTGATGAAATGGGTATTCGACTTGTGTTTTTGGCTCCTAAGACTCCTTAGCAAAATTGCATAGTTTAAAGGAAGAATAGAGTTATCCAAGAGATGGATAGGGTCATACTAACTAGCAAAACATTTTTGGGCTGAAGTTGTTAACACAGTTTGTTACATGTTGAATCATTATTTCTTGATACCTAGTATTTTGCCAGTCTTCTTATGAGCTTATGCAAGAAAAGAGACCTAAGGTTAAGTACATTCGTGTGTTTGGTACTACTTGTTATATTCTCAAAAATAGTGAGAATCTAGATAAGTTTGAAGGTAAGAGTGATTATACAATTTTCATAGAAGACCCCAACAACAATCATGCTTATCAAGTCTATAGTTTAAGAATTTGTATAGTCATTAAATCAATCAATGTTTTGATTGATGAATCTGGTGCGACTAAATTTATGGAGTTTGATAACAATGATATTTTTGGTGATTAGGGTTCTCCTAAAAATTCCATAGATAAACTTGAGACTCCATCTATAATAATCCTAATTGATCCTCCTAAAACTTCTAAGGATGAAAAAGAAGATGATCAAGAAGATATGTTTCTTCCAAAGTGTGCATAGAGGCTCATTCTATGGAAAAAAATCATTGATAATGTAGAAGGTGGTGTAAGGACAAGACTATAGGAGACATTGAACTACATGTGTTTTGCTTCTACTATTCTCCCCAAAAATGTTAAGGAAGTATTGTATGATGAACATTAAGTCACTCCACGTAGAAGGAACTTAATTAGTTTCAAAGGAATGGTGTCTGGTACCTTGTTCCCAAACCTACTAACAAACCTGTTACTATTACACACATGCTATACAAAAACAAGGAAGATGAAAATGGAATAATTGCTCAAAATAAGTCTCGTCTTGGTACTCGAGGATATACTTAGATTGAAGGAATGGACTTTAATGAAACTTTCACTCCTATTGTTTGCCTAGAGTCTATAAGACTTCTCCTTAGTCTTGCCTGCTATTTTGGGTTTGAGTTATATAAGATGGATGTAAAGAGTGCTTTTCTGATTGGAATTATCAAAGAAGAGGTCTATATGGAATAATCTAAAGGGTTTGAAGACCCTCACTTTTCCAATCATGTGATTAGACTAAAGAAAGCACTATACGATTTGAAGCAAGATTCACATGTTTGGTTTGGAAAATACCACCCTTACTCGGACGGCCATAAGTACCACCCTTAAAATTCATCAAGACCTTTATGGAAAGAAAGTAGAGTAGACTTTGTATCGGAGTACGATTAGGCTTGAAGAAATTTGTATTTTTTTTCTTGTCTTATTGTTCCCTTTTCTTGTATATTGTTCATTTGCTTTAATCTCATTTGTTGTCTTGCATGAATATTAGGATTATTGCATATTTATACCACTTATTCCCGATATAAGGGTGTTTTTTTGACTTCCTGTGTCAATAAGGGGAAGAAGTTTATATGCATAACTTGTGATTGATGCTATGTTGTGTGTTATATAGGTAGTGAGTGTAGGATTACACTTTATCTTGTTTCTTAAGTTGCATATATTTAAGATGAGTGTTGCATGAAGTCAGAGAGAGTTGCGTACTTCACATATGTTTTGGCATGTGTTGATGAATGTTTGTAAATATTTTTCCTATTGACGTGTACCTGTGTAGGGGTAACACGATAGTACCTAGATAGACTACACATTGTTTCTCCATGATACATTAACATGGTATATAGTTGTTTCATGTGTGCATGTTACAAGTGTAGATTGAAGTCACCAAGCTTTAGATGTGTTATGTAACGATGTGTTAAGACTCTCACATTTCAAATTTCTAGTGTGTAGAAGAAGTTATCTATGAAGATGGATGGAGCGCACAAGATAGATGCACTTAGAGTTGGTGTGTTTTTCGAGTTTTTATGTATGTCGTTGTTTTTTTCATGGAACAAATAACTTTAGGTCATCTTTATGACTATCTCATGACTAAAATGTGTCTATACTTAGTTGTGCAGTGTTTTGACACCCAAAGCTAAAGGTAGAGATTTTAAGTCATGTAGTACTTTGTGTCTGTATATTGGCTTCCTGTGTACAAAATACGAAGTTTATTTATTTTACTTAGTATTCAGTTTTCCTCTATGTAAGATTGGTTACTGTGGATCTATAATGCACACAAACATATTTAGGTGCACTATGAATGAAAGCATATTTTACATACACCACGAAATTGGTTGTTATGTTAATCCATGAGTGGCGAATTTTGTTTCGTTTTGAATGTGGGTGTTTACAAACAATTATTCAAAAATTTATGGATCAAAAAAATGGGATTTTTATACCTCTCGATAGGGCCTTTACCAAACCCATCGTGAGACCCAGATGATGACCTCAACTAAGCCTTGGTGAGATTGGCTGGCCGTTGCTAATTTTCTATAAATACCCCTATTAATTGTTGCAATTAATTCAAAAAATCAACTAAAACTATGCCAAAATTTTCTATCATTCCAAATTTCGTCTTCACTAATTATCTTGAAAATATTTTACAAAACTTGTGAGAATAGTACTGTCAGAATGGGTTGAGTTGAATTGTTTAAGTTTTCATATCTTTGGTTGTGTGAAATAAGTGGTTGAATGTGTTTCCCATTTTGGTTGTGTGCAATACGATGTTGATTGTGTGCCACATATAGATGAATTATGGTTCGTTGTTGAAAGTGGTTTCTAAGGTAGTTATTAGTTGTTCATGATTGAAGGCGATCCTCACGATAGATTATTTACATTACACTTTACTAATTTACAGTTACTGATCATACCGCATCGAGTGGTGTTGGCTTTGGAGGAAAATCCAATTCTTTTGTTAGACCAGGTTATTGTAGAGGCAAGAAACAAAGGCAACAATAGGTAGGTCGGACAAAAGTCTCACATGATAAAGGTAATAGTGGTTTTATATCTATTAGGATTGTAATTGTTTTATTGTTTAGTAAATTATTTGTTGTCGTGTGATTATCATAAGCAAACTGAGTATGTTACCACATAGATAGGAGTTATATATGGGTTTACCTTGTTACTTGATTTTGTTTGAATGATATGTTGTGTTATGAGTACAATCTAAGTTTTGATATTATATGTTATCACATATAGGATTATTACTTTGATTGGAACAATGCTTAATTCTATTTTGCTTGTTTTACTTTATATTTATGCAGTTTGTGATTATATTTTATGTTTGAATATATATACTACTTGCTTAAGATTATATCTGCTATTGTTATTTTATTTTTTTTGTTACTTGTAGGGACGAGTCCTTTAGAAGTCAATGTCTCTTTTCTCTAGTAGTGTTCCAAGTCTAAAACTCTTTCAATATAATATTGGATAAAATTAAATTTTTAAGTGAAACAATGTATGAAAAACTTTGATAAAAATGAAAAAAAAAACTTTAAAATCTTCACATCAAGATTTTTTTCCTTCTAATTTTAATTTTATAAGGTTTTATGGTCATTGCTTACTATTATGAATTGGAAAAAAATTAACTGTTAAAAGTATTTTTGGATTATACCATAAGAACTTAAGTATATATATATATGATACTAATTTCTCTTAAATGCATGAACAAAATTGCATATTTTAACCACTTTATTCACTCGTGTCATTTTTATTCACGTGTTTATCAAAGAATGGTCTCAATCGACAAAAAACCTTATAGGTTAGGCTCAATAAACGTCTAATCATCATATAAGTATGAAGACAATATAATTATCCTAAAAGGATAAAGACACAATGATTATACTTTAATTATCTTAAAGATATAAAGGTTCTCTCTTAATTATCTTAAAAGATAACTTAGTAGATTATTAAGGATAGATATCTACAAATAATAAATGTCTATAAAAGATAAATATATACAACAAATAAGTGTTTACAAAGATACAACAACTCAATCATAATAAAATAGAAATAGCAATTAGGTTTATTTCTTCTTCTATATATATTCACATATGCATAACATAAATCGAATAATCTTATATCTTGAAATGTTAGTTGATCTCATAACATAGAATCACAACTAAACGCTATATTTTGATATAATTATTAGAACGAGACAATAGATCTATTCTACTCTTCATCTTTCAGTTATTGACTTAATGATCATAAAGCCAAAAACCACCTCCCACTAAGGTGATCCAAAATCCTAACAATTTGTTCATCTAGCAGATTCTACAAAAAACATTCCTACTTTATATTGAGAAAAATCAGCATCAAGACATCTAATAAAATATCAAAATATGTACAAAATATTTATAAATAATATATGATTGTAAATAAAATATAATTATTTAATACTAAAAATGTACATAGAATTAATTTAGAAAAAAAATGGCCAAAGCTATAAACACCATGTAGCCCTTGGGATGCTCCTTATAGAGATTAAAAACATTCAAGAAAATACTTTTATCCATTTAAAAATACTTCAAAAAAATAAACATTTTTAAAACTTATAAGTATAAAAATATAATCAATTATATCTATTTTATATATTTTATATATTTTTATTTTAAATAAAATGTAATACATTATTTTATTTTGAATGCTATTTAAATTAAACTACGATCATTTAAGTCAGTACAATATTAAATGTTATCCTATTAAATACGGTTTAATGTCCTCAAAAATTTCAAAAATGATATTTTTATTTTATATTTTTGAATTTCCGAAAACAGTTTTCAACTATAAAAGAAAAAGTTTCCAAAGATAGCTATCAGGATGATATTAGGAATGCGCACGAGAACGGGCAAGGACAGTATTTTATATAATCATCGTCGAACTTAATTATAAAACCTATACCCAAAATCGTCCAAAAATCGTTACAGTTCGGGGATGATTTTTACCGGCAGGTAACGGTTCGGGACGGTTATGAAAAAAAACCGAAAAAACCCGAAAATATATATATAATTAATTTTTGATTTATAATTTAATTTATTAAATATAATTAATTTTGGGTACGGACAAGTACGATTTTTAGTATAACTGTACCCATTGTTTCATGTTCGATTTTTACCCAAAATCGTTCCCGTCTCCGAATTTTACCGATTAAAAATAGAACCACCGATTTGAATAACCGAACCCGCGGTTTTTTTACCCATCTAGATTATATGTAACTTAAACATGCTTTCGCTCCAAATTCGACCTCTAAAATCAAAATCAACTGTCTGAACTCTGAAGCACCCATTGAACCATGGCTTGGAACAATGATTTTTCTTTTTCAAGCAAGAAAAATGATAGCAAAACACGCACAACTTACATCACCAAAGTTCGAACCAAGGGCTACACTCGATTGAGGTTGGTCCCGAGCTCAACTTAGAACAATAATGATAAGAGTATACAAAACTCTCACATCTATGCAAAGTGTTGAAAGGATAGAGAGTTTAAGATGTTCAACGCGAATTCAATAAGCAAAAACTTAATCGCCATTTCACTATATCTAAATATTCTGAAGGCAAGACTCACTAATATATTGCTAGACTAGCAGAAAACTTAGCACAACTCTCATAACACAGCCATAGTAACAGTCTCAGATTAAAGTAACTCTAAATCACATCCAAATAGTAATTGCATCAACAAATACATAACTTGAAAATAGTATAAATCTTTTAATATTCAAAAAATATGTTTTTATATTATCACAATTTATACTATAGATTAAAAATAAATAAATCTTAATGCTTTAATCAATAATTATCTAACACACTAATTATAATTATACCAGAACTTACTGTATAAAAAAAACTTTCTTCAGAGGACTCAATTTGCTCAGAAAACAAAAGACAACTGTATAAGCTCCATTTGCATATCATTTACAATATGGAGGAAAGCTTTAGAACACGAAGGGAGTAACAACTAACAAGCAAGTTAAGCCCCTGCTATAAAATCAGACGTCATATATGGAAAATAGATCATCAACACTGACCCCAAATTTACAAGAATTATCATGTGTAACTTGATTTTCCGAATTCTTCTACAGTTATCAACAAGTAATAATCTAAACCCTTCGAGACCCAATACGTGTGGGACTCCCAACAAACGAAAGCAACCCACCATCGCCAGCTTCGTTCATCAACGTATAGATCCTCTGTTCCCCTAAACGTTGCGTGTAATTAAACAAACACAGCCCCAATTAAGAGCGAAACTAACATATTCAACCATACATGAATTATAAGTAAAGCCACAATGGTGATCACAGTAAGCAAACCCAATACAAAGCAGTCACCAATTATCCTGTTGAAGACCACAAGTGGACCGTCGCGAAAGAAGTAGAGAAAAAACCAACCCACGAATACAAACAAGAAGACGATCATGGAAATTGGGTGCCACAGGTGGCTGAGGAACAGAACGAAGTGAACAACCATGGCGTAATTGACTCGGAAGTAATTGAGATTCCGCTTGCTTCGGAATTTGGCTTCGCCGAAGGTGTAAGGTCGAGTGAATGAGGAAATTGGCTGAATGAGCTCTCTCCATGGACGGCGAGCAGCGAACGATGTCGTAGTTGAAATTGAGGCTGTAGGAATTGAAGTGTACTTTGTTGGAAAAGCGAAAGACATTGTAGTAGATGAAGTGCACCTATTTGAAATCGAATATGAGGCACTGAGTTAGAAGCTTAAAACCCTAAGAGAGAGAGAGAAAGAAATCGCCTTTCTCAGAGTTGATGTCTGGCTCGATTGCGATTAGCGAGGGAAAAAAGAAAAAGGCAAATGTGCAATTTGATGATCGAAAGTGGGCTACGAGAACGTTTGCAAAGCTTTAAAGGATTTTACGTCGTCATTTCAGCGTTAGTTCCACGTTCCACCTCTCACAAAGAACCCAGCGGAAGTGCAGAACCAACAAGCACTTCTCGACCTTCTCTAGGAATTGGAATTACATAATATGAATATAAAGAAGCAGAATTTACTTAGGTCACGTTACCAACAGATTTGTACGTTGTTCGGCACAATTTACCAAGACACTAACATTCAACATATTGATTTTCTTAGCATGTTATTCGCCATACCTAACAGTGATGTTTCTCATAGATACAAATATAACATACGCTTTCCAAATTTGTATGTTTTCCAATCCTTGTGTCGGACTTCCATTGGTGACTTGCGGCTTCCATCATGCCACAACGGTATAATTTTTTATGCAAAAATTAATCAATCCTAATCCCAAACTTTATATCAAAAATAACATGACAAGGGATACAATAATAAAAATATAAACTAATCTACATCGTGAGATCGAGTTAATAGTCAATCTTTAAACTTTTCAAATTCGTAAAAATATTTGTAAAATCTAACTTCTAGGCACGAACATAACTCAAGATTCGAGTACTTTGTCTCAAGCTCGAGCACCACAAAAATCGGACAATAGATCGTAACTTATGGTCAAACAAAAAGCACCCACAAAACCTCAAATTCATTACAATAGAGCCTACAAACACATTACTTTCTTGCTTAGCCATGATAACATATGAACCCATCAAAATGTTGATTTTGTATTTATTTTTAAACACTGATGACGTTATTATATCATATAGTATCCACAAACATTTATAAAGCATATATTTTATTATTGAATGAAGATGCAATGTGAATACAGTTTTACTATAGATATAGAGTTTTATAAAAAAAATGATTAAAGTGAGAGACATTTTTGGTATAAGCTATTTGCAGTAGAGTAGATAAATTCTCATTACCATCCAAGAACTCATTTGTAAAAATTTCTCAATTGGTCCAAAGAGTACAAAATGGGATGCAAAGAGATTGAAGCTACATTTGCCTGAAGTACATTTTTAGGTATATGTCATATATGCTAAACATTAAATATGGGGAAAGCGTATCTAAGTACACATTCTAAACTGAATCACTAATGACTGAGGTGGGGTTTGGTGGGACTCTTAATTCTTTACATATCATGAAAGAATTTGTAGGTCTTGATGTCTTCAACGATGAACCTGACAGAACCAATGCAGCCCAGCACTGCAACAACAGAGAACCATATAACTATTGCAAAGTTGAGAATCTGCATAGCAATATGAAGCTTCATGTTTTGGGACTTTCTTTTGGCTTTAAGATAAGCTAAAGCAGGGAATATAAAATCTAGTGGAGTAAACCCAATTGCCCCACAAATGGACACAAAATCTCCAAAGAAAGGCATGGCTGCAGCAACTAAGGTTATGACAATCATATAAATACAAGTATATAAAAGACAACCCAGATTGATTCCAAGGGGAAATTTGTTGTTACTTCTCTTGGAAGCTTGTAGTTTGTCCTCAAAATAGGCATAACCTGCAATAAATCTATTCAAAGGGAAGTTTTAGTATCAAAACAAAAGCTCAAAAAAGTTGAGGAAATTAAAATAAATTAGCACTCTAAAACCAAAAAAATAACACCTCAATAATATTGAACGGGGTCCAATTAGCTAGATTTCAACATTGAATGACCGGAGTTCAATTTGAATTACATCCGCATTCAATCTAAAAAATTTATAATGGGTTTTTGTCTTTGTAGTAAAAATATACCAGTCGGACATAATAACACAGCACAAACACTATTTATCATGCCTCGGTCAAGTGTATATACCTGGAAGCATCCTGATATTTGAAATACAGCAAAGAGATTAGCCATAACAATAGTCCATTTTGGAATGGATAGAGAAGATAAGATGTAAGGCTGGACTTGTGATCCAAAAGCCCAGTATCCACTGAAAGCTAATTGCCAATAACTCAATACTATGACAGTATATTGTTACGTCCCATCCAAATTGTCTCGCAAAATCCAAACAAATGGTGTTTGCCCAAAAGATCTAGACTTTTCTACATGGGAAGGTTCTGGAGTGGCCTAGAGATGTCTAGAAAGAGTTAGAGTTTGATGGACTCAACTCAAGCCTTGAAGGCTCTAGAATATTCCAGAGTATACTAGCATGTGCTTGAAGGTGCTAGAATGGAATGGAATATTCTAGAACGTGGTGGATGGTTCTTGAAGAATGTAGAAGTCACTAGAAGCTTACGGAATATCCTACAACTTGCATGAATGAGCTAGACAAACCTAGAAGACTCTAGAGTTGGCTAGAAGGTTCTAGAATCTTGTGGCATATTTTAGATAAAACTAAAACACTCTTGTATATTCTAGACTTAGAATGATCTAGAAAGTTATGGCATAACCTTAAGCTTGGAATCACACTATAAATAGATCCATTGGTCTTCATTTGTATTCATCCTTGAGAAATTGTAAGATAATCTCTCTCTAGAGCAATACAACGTATTCTTTACAAACTCTTTTTCTAGTCTCTTTGGAGTGTTTCATTCGTATTCAAAGACAGGTTTAGTGCAACGGACGATGCTAAGTACCGCACGGTCGCTACTTGAAATTAAAGGTCGTGACAATATGCTGATGAGACACCTTTATACATATTCTTTCTTGCAGGTTTTCTAACAGTGCTCTGAGATATAAGAGAGGTATAAGAAATGAATTAATTAATTATTACATTCTGTACTAATTACTTCATCTTAAATAATTAATCCAAAGCACATTAAAGAAAATAATAAATAAATAAAAACCTGTATCTCAGGAAGCATCGCATCTCCAAATGAAAAGGCTATTGCCCCAAGAGCATTAAAAGCTCTAAAAGTTTTCGAAGTACTTGAGCTTCCTTGCAAACTATAACTCACTGAATCTCTGTCAATCTTTTTTCCTACATTAAGCATTTAGAGAAATACAGATCATCATATTAACAAATGTGTTTGAGGAGGAAAACAGGTCAATTCTTAAAAGATCAAATTTATTATGCCAATTGTGTTGTAGTGTAATTACATATTCTTCAAGCGGGTACAAGAAGATCCTAGGTTCGAACCCTAAATTGGGTGTGAAGTGTGTAATGGTTTATTTTAAAATAAATAAAAAAGGGTAAAATTTATATTACAGTAAGACATCTCAGGCCTACCAATATAGATAGTGACACCAATGGTAGTTCCAGCAAAACCAACAGTGCAAAAAATGCAGAATGCATTTAACCACCTCAGTGAATGAATATCATGAAGCTGAGATAGAAAGAGCTCAAAAGCCCCAAAGAATATAATGAAATGTTGCAAGGTTAAGGAACCATTCGTGTAGTAATATTTGTAAATTGCCTACACAATAAATAATGTATAGCAACAAAGTTATAATTCAATTTACATTAATTATTTTAAACAACACAAATAAAAACCAATGAGATAAACATTAAGAATGTCAATTGTCAATTATTGATAGATTATATAAAAACATTATTAACACTCTTCTCAATAACTTAAGAAAAGTTAGTTTTCAAACAACTTTTAACATAATATTAAGACTACATGTATTCAATGTCCAATAACCTCAATTATTAAATTACAAATATTTGATATGTATAGTACATAGAGGTAACACTTGTAATAGAGTGATAGAATACATAAATACATAGTTGACCCAATTTTCAATAGCTTAAAGCTTTTAAGAAATTTAGTTTTTCAATAACTTCTAACGGTTATGTTGTTAAAAATAAATATTCAAATTTGATATGAATATCAAATAATATGATGTAATATCATTATTAAGTACATTTAAGATCCGTAACTCTATTTAATAAAAAAACTACCACAGTTGTAATTATGATATATATTAGTGTTTTAGGCAAGTTTAGTAAGATGTGTAACCTTGAGGCTGCTCCCAGCAGCAATATGAATGGCTATATTATTTCTAAGAGAAGCGACCTGCTGGAAAATTGCAATAGACCAGTAACCCCCTAATCCTTTAAGAATTTTTTTTAAAAGGGCATAAATAATATAATCAAAACAGTACTCTCAAATTAATCAACAAGAAGATAAAGATTTAACAGATAATACCAACCAAAAATGCTTTGTGCAAGGTTTCTGTAAGTCAAGTGTTTATTTCCATCCCAATTCCAAAGAGAGGCAATCAGAATACTAGAATACCATGTGGCCAGTGTTGCACCTACTAAACTGCTGACACCTGTTCTTAATGCCCAAAATTAATTCTATTACCAGGTGCTACTTTATCAAAAAGTATTTTTAGGGTTAAAAAAATTGTATTTTTTTTATTACTTTCCAACATAATTAAATACAAATTATATGTTTCTTCTTAATGTAATTTCTTCTAAAATCACTTTTAGTAAAAATTAGTTTTAACAGAAACACAAACTAATACATACTGAAAGGCCAACCAAGAGAAGCAAGAGCAAAGAGCAAGGGAGCATAAGCGGCGGGAGTAGCAATGGTAGTGGCCACATGAAAAGCCGCGTGCTTCCACGTGCCTCTGCCTCCACCTGAATTTGGTTCTCCTCCTTCGTCAATTGGAAATTGGATTCTGTCTACCTCTGCTACTTGCTCTCCATCAACATTGGGATTCTCTCCTAGTGTTTCTGATGAAGTTGCTTTGTCCAGAACCATTTCCGTTCTCTTTTTTTTTTGTCACTGTCTGGAAGTCTGGCGTGGCACAACTAATGTATCTCTTTTGACTTCTATGCTTTTGGTAAAATATTGACTTTTTTTCACTTTGAAGAGAGAGAACGCATGTTCATCATACTAGTTCCCCAAAAAGAGAAGAAAAAAAAAGTGGGCGTTGAAAGCTTGAGAAGGTTAGAGATTAAAGACAAATTATGTGAGCAATTGGAGTTCAATTCATAAGTATCATCCTACTATTGCTTATTTCTTTGATGCTAAAAAGAATATCCCTAACCCCAACGTGAATGCATAGGGAGATGTGTTTCTCATGTCATCAACAAATCCTACCCAATCATTGTTAGTGTATCCTATTAGTCTTGAACTTAGTAATGATTTGTACAATATTTTATAGTTTTTTGTTCCTTACCTATACTAGAGTATTCGACTAATTACTCCATAGTGAATTTGTGTAGGACATTACATGAATCTTGATAGCAGTAACGTGGCATACATTATGCCTAGCCTTGTTACCCATAGATATAGAAAACTTTCAATGAGACTTTAAAATTGAGAGCTATCTACATTTGGCAAGTTATATTCTTTTCTTAAGGCTTTGGTATTGTTAAATGGAGTTGCATTAATCTTGCATCCACTCATTTTAAACTTTTTTATGTGACTCTTTGTATTTTTCTATCATAAGATGAAAATCCCATCATCATTTTGTCTAATTTCAATTCTAAGTAGTGTATCAATCCTAAATTAGTCATCTCAAATGTCTTCATCATTTTTTCCTTGAACTCTTTGATCATCGTTTCATCATCAACTGTGTAAATAAGATCATCCACGCATAAAGAAACAATGAATGTATTTTTACCTTGATTCTTGATGTACAATTTTGGTTTACTTATGCTCTTCTTGAAGCCTTGTTGTATAAAATGACTATCTATTCTGCTATACAAGGCTTTAGGAGCTTGATTTAATCTATATAGTGCTTTCTTTAGCTTGAGGATTTTGTCACCTTGTCCTTGCACCATGAATCCTTGAGGTTGCTCCACATATATCTCTTCTTCAAGGAACCTATTTGAGAAATATAAATTTTATATCTAGTATATATATCTTTCACTTCTTTTGAACAACGATTATTGGAAGTGCTCTAATAGTATCCAAACATGCAATTGGAGCAAAGATCTCATTGTAATCGATTCCAATTTTTTGCAAGTATCCTTTAGCACTTCTCACGCCTTGTGTTTTTAAATTGATCCCTTAGAGTTAAGCTTAGTCTTGTATACTCACTTAACTCTAATGACCTCTTTTCCTTTTGATAGATCGACCCACTCTCATGTTTCATTTTTCTTAATCACCTTTATTTCTTCTTCCATAGTTTTTACCCATGCTTCTTGCTTGGAAGCTTCTTTAAAAAAAATTGGCTCTATGACAATCTTGTTGCGGGTATTATAAATCTCTAATAAAGGTTTCTTCCTTTTTGGCATAGACTTTAGAAATGATTCTTCTTGATCAGTAGGTTCTTGTCTCATTAGGACTTCTTCTCCTGCTTGAGCATCTTGTGGTTGTCGTGTAAGAAAATCAAAGTTTGTTTCTTTCATCTTCTTTATTTTCCCAATCGTACTTAGCATTTTCACCAAACTCGACATCATGACTGATGATCACCTTCTTCGATTCCAAGCTATAGATATGATATTCCTTGGATACAGTGCTATACCTTAAGAATATTCATTGCTCAGTCTTTTCATCTAGCTTACTCCTTTTTGCCTCTGGGACATGAGCATAGAATATGCATTTGAAGATTTTGAGATGTTTTACTAAAGGTTTTCATCGGCTCTAAACTTGAATAAGAGTCTTTGGAACTACTTTGGTTAGGCACCTATAAATAAGAAACATTATTATGTATATAGCATCTGCCTAAAAGGTCTTTGTCGATTAGCATTGTTAGAGCCATCTCCATCACTGTTCTATTTTTCCATTCACATAGTCTATTTTGTTGTGACATGTATCCAACAGTAAGTTGATGCTCAACTCCTTCATCTTTACAAAACTTGTTAAATGCATTGAAGGTGTATTCTTTTCCACAATCACTTATAATAGTCTTCAAGTGATAACCAATTTGTTTCTTCACAAATTTCTTAAACTTCTTAAATATATTGAAGACTTTTGATCTTTATCGTAGAAAATACACCAATATCATTCTAGTAAAATCATCAATAAAGGAAATGAAGTACCTATTTTTTTGTGAGATGGAATGCACATTGGGTCGTTAATGTTTATATGGACAAGTTCTAGTGGTTTCTTTGCTCTCCATGCTTTATCTAGGGGAAAAGGTTGTCGATGTTGCTTGCCTTATAGACTGCCTTCACAAATGCCTTTTTTGCCTTCTATCATTGGTAAGTCATGTATCATTCTTTTTTGGTGCAGTGTCTTCAAGGTATGGATATACTCAAATCTTTTGTGATGTAGCCATAAGTTATCCACATGTGTCTTCATGGCTTCCTCACTTATGTACCTCTATTGAATATGAAAGCATAATTTTCTCTTATTTTTACTCTTGCTATCAACAAACTATTATCTTTCTTGTCATAAATTATGCATTAGTCTTCTTTTAAGTGAATAGAACATCTTCTCTCGATTATTTCACCCACACTCAATAGGTTTTGATTTATGGAAGGTATTAATAGTACATCATTTATGTCCTTTCTTCCTTTCCATGTTTGGATAGAAATTGTGCCTCTCCCAATAGTTGTGATATATTCTTCATTCTCAATCTTGACTTTGTTGTAGTTTTATCAAGATTGCAGAAGATACTTCATCTTTCATCATGTGGTTACTAAAACCACTATCTAGATACAATGTGTCATTCTTTTCTTTATCAAAATCTTGGCTAGCATAGAACAAATGATTTTCACCATCATTTTCTTCTGTGAAGTTAGCTTGGTGACTTATTTTTAGTCTACAAGTTTTTTCTTCATGCTTATTTTTCTTGTAGTATCGACACTGTAATTTTTCTTTGAACCAACAATATTTTTTCAAGTGGCCTTTTTTTCCTTTGAAAATGCAAGGAGGATAGTTCCCTTTGTTTGGTCCTTGTTTTCTCTCATCATCTTTTGATGTTTGAGATCACATATTAACTTTAGATTGAAAGGTATTCTCTATTGAGTCCTCATAACGTCTACTTTGATGTTTTTCCTATTCTTCTCGAGAACCCATTAATTAAGTAACTATCAAGATTACTAGATCCTTTTTTCTCTCAATAACTTTAACTATTGGATTGTATTTTTTAGTACAACTTATGAGGATTTTTCCTACTACTTTCTCTTCATATATATTTTTACTATAGGCTCTCAATTGATTTACCATTTCTTTTATTCTTGAATAATAAACTTTTAAGAACTTATTTTCTTTCATTTTAATATTTTCAAAACCTCTTCTTAGAGATTGTAGATTGACACACTTAATTTTTTCATTTCCTTGAAACTCCTCTTATAATATATCTCAAGCTTCCTTAGATGTAATAGCTCCTATAATTTTTGGAATTATTTCATCGCCAATAACTTTAAAGCAAATAAGCCTTGAGAATCCTTTTGTTCTTTTTCTTACAACTTTATTTTGGGTCGTATTTAGCGTGTTAGTATCATTTGAGACAATATATTACCCGTTGATAGTAGTTCATATATCTTGAGAACAAAGAAAATCTTCTCATTTTTATAGCCCAAAAATCATAATTTTACCCAAGAAATATTGGCATGAGAACACTTAGGAGATAACGTTTTTTATCGTTATATTATGTGAAAATAGTAACTTGTTATCCAACAAAGAACGAACAAGGCTTTGATACAATTGCTAATTTTTAGAATATAAAAATAGAAAGCTATTTTAGTTGAATAATATTTTCTAGCAATGAATATTGATAAGTTTCTATAATTTTGAATATTTGGGTATTTTGTTTTATGATTTTATATTGGCTAGATAGTTGGTCAAATGAGGACAAATGAAAAGGGCTTTGATGTATGTAAAAATGAGATAAGATGATTTAAAAGAGTTTGTATTGAATTGGTTTCACAACTTCACTTATATGAGTATTTATAGTTTGGTAAGTAGGTTTTACATAATTCTACCTACTTGTTTTAATTATTGATTCTAGTGGAGACCAAAATTATCTAAAATTATTCACTCAATCCTAACCACATATTTTACTTTATCTCTAACTACTTGTAGATATCTCTAAAAATATTTTATTTTAAGACATTTTCTAAACTATTCTAAATAAATTATCATCAATTTTATAATTTTATAGTAAAATATTTATTTACTCTTCATTAAATAGAAGCTTAAACTTCATTGCCGAGGACTAGGCGAAACAAAATTACCTCATCTTCGATCTCGGATACATAATGTGGATATTCAAGCCCAAATTTAGGTAGCTTATAAGTAGCAACATTAACCTTTCTATCAATGGTAAAGTAAGGAATTTTTTTAAACAAGCTAAGTTGTATATATTTTAGAATACTATATATTAAATATAAGACTCATAAACTAAAAACAATGAGTTTTGATTCAACAATATAAAACTTATTTTAATATATTGAAAATCTAGAGATCAAGTTTCATTTATAGGTGTATTATTTGAGTTGAATAAAAAGTTCTAGATATCTCTAAATATATTTTATTCCAAGACATTTTCTAAACTATTCTAAATAAATTATCATCAATTTCTATCAATTTTATAATTTTATAGTAAAATATTTATTTACTCTTCATTAAATAGAAGTTGCAACTTCATTGTCAAGGACTAGGCCAAGCAAAATTACCTCATCTTTGATCTCGGTTACATGATGTGGATATTCAAGCCCAAATTTAGGTAGCTTATAAGTAGCAATATTAACTTTTCTATCAATGGTAGAGTAAGGAATTTTTTTAAACAGAGCTAAGTCGTATATATTTTAGAATACTATATATTAAATATAAGACTCATAAACTAAAAACAATGAGTTTTGATTCAACAATATAAAACTTATTTTAATATATTGAAAATCTAGAGATCAAGATTCATTTATAGGTGTATTATTTGAGTTGAATAAAAAGTTCTAGATATCTCTAAATATATTTTATTCTAAGACATTTTCTAAACTATTCTAAATAAATTATCATCAATTTTTATCAATTTTATAATTTTTTAGTAAAAAATTTATTTGCTCTTCATTAAATAGAAGCTGCAACTTAATTGTCGAGGACTAGGCGAAGCAAAATTACCTCATCTTTGATCTCAGTTACATAATGTGGAGATTTAAGCCCAAATTTAAGTAGCTTATAAGTAGCAACATTAACCTTTCTATCAATGGTAGAGTAAGAATGTTTTTTTAAATAGAACTAAATCGTATATATTTTAGAATATTATATATTAAATATAAGACTCATAAACTAAAAACAATGAGTTTTGATTCAACAATATAAAACTTATTTTAATATATTAAAAATCTAGAGATCAAGTTTCATTTATATGTGTATTATTTGAATTGAATAAAAATTACAACACTATTATAGACATAATTCATACTTATTTAAACTACAACTATAATTATATATAATTAATATTTTTAATATAGAATAAGTCATTATTATTGTTTTATTCATAATAGTATATCTTATAAAACCTTTCAATATATTATTCATTATAGTCATCATCTAATAATAACATGTGAAAAGTAGTATTTTATAGTCAATAAGTTTTATAAATTAAAAAATAATCATCTTTAATGTTAATTAATTTATAAAAAATTTAATATTACTTTGTGTCTATGGTTTAAAATTTAAAATTATGATATTTTTAATTTTTAGAATCAAAATAATTTAAGAATAAATAAACTATAATGTATATTAAAAACAATTTTTTATAGAAAATTAAAGTAATCACTTTTTAATATTCAAATATACAAAAATAAATTTTAATTGTTTTATAAAGTTTGTGAATTTACCTTTAAACTTTATTAAAAATAAATAAAAAATTATTTATATATAAACTAAAAATTATTAAGTTATTTTATACAAAATATTAACCTAAATTGAATCCTGTTTCAATCCCATAGCTATGTAAATGCTTCTAAGTATGGAAAAAAGAACCTGATAATGAAATAATTTGCATGACAAAGAGTTTAATTGCATAAACTATATACTTTACTTAAAAAAGAATGAAAATCTCCGTTCACCAATTGAACAGTATGTAGAAAAATGGCCCATTGTGTAACCCAATATCTATGAATTTCAAACCATAAAAATAGCAAAAGCTCGATTGCCCTTTAGAAATATACAACTACACGAGAGTAAGAGTATGACTCTCTTGGGGTGTATTTTTGATGTACAAGCAACTATGAAAATGTCGGCTATCTTATTGTAAAAATATCATTATTTCATATATCCTAACATTAAAATATAATGTTCATATTTTTTAACAAAATTATAAAAAATATCGATAAATTATCGTTTAAATATCGTTATCGTTAAATTACTTTTTAAATGTTTTTTTAACTAAAATATCATAGATATTATAGATTTTGTTGTTAAAATATTGATAAAAATCAACAAAATATCGAAAATATCAATTCTTAATTTATTTATGTTTTTTTGACTAATATATTTAATATTGTGGATATTTAGTAATTATGTGTACTTTTAAAAACAAATAATCAATTAAATTTAATATGTTTTTCTTGATTTATTAGTTAATATGAGTACTTTTAAAAACAAATAATCAATTAAATTTTGTTTCATAATATCAGATTTATTTATTTATAATAGTTAATACAATTAGATATTACACTTAATTATTTCAATTTTTTTAATTACTTATTATACAATATTTTGTAAAAAAATATATATTTTATTATATAATATTATAATCAATTAATCAACTTATTAATTAATATAAATATTACTACTATTTAAAAATATATATATTAAATAAAATAAATTTAAAATATAAGTAATTAATTATTTTGATATTTTATAAATTGTTTTTTATATTTTTGATAAAATTTTCATAACTTTCATGATTTTTTTCAAAATTTTCGTCAACAATAACAATATATTTAAAAAATTTGTAAAACTTATATATCAAGATGTTGACCTACATATACATTCAAATTCAAACCTTGTGTACAATTACACAAGATTAAAAGTACGAATGAAGAACAAACATTAATTAAATAATAGGGAGAGAAATCGTAAAAGTTCTCTTACGTTTGAAAAAACTAACTAATTAAAAATAAATAATATTATTTCAATAATTTCTCTATTTAAATATTATTATTTTTACTATCAAGTAATTAAAATAAGACAAAATACGAGTCATTAATACAATTAATTAGAATAATCTTCTTACCTCATTTACTAAGTTAGTGGTTAACACAAGTAAAATATTATTATTTTTTATATGAATAAACGTGATTAAAATAAGAACCTTAACAATGATAAATGATAAAGTAAAAATAATTTTTTTATAAAATATTAGTTTTAATATTTTTTTAATTATCACTATTTTATTTTTTTATTTTTAATTCAAAATTAAAATATATGGGTAAATAACATTATGTTTGAGGATTATTATTATTAAATTTTTTCTTTCATAATTTTATATTAAATTTCACTTTTATCATTATTAAAAACTTATATTTTAATATTATTTTAATTATTTGATAACAAAATGTAAAATCATTAACATAAAAAATAATATGTCCTTACTTAATTGGCTCCTGGCTCTTTTTTATAATGAATAGAAGAAATGATATAGTTTTTAATTTAATGTAATAAATAACACATATGAGTTCATCAAAATAACATGTATGATATTTCTTCCTATCTATTATTTGTAGGCACTTAATTAGTGGCATTGATAATTTTCGCGTTATAAATTATTTTTTAACATAAAAATATTTCATTAATAGTAATTTTATCTAATAATAATGATATTAATGTAATAAAATAGATATTTTATATATTTTTATTATAAAAATAATAAAATGTATTGTTATAATATTATTTAGTTGAATTTAAATCGTGCTAACATGTTTGTCCATAAAAAAAATGTTAGCTTCAGGTGGACAGATAAAAAGCAATCATGAATTATACGAAAAATAATAAAAGAACAATTCTGCACTGACTGAACGACATGCAAGTTTTTGTCGTTTTGTATTTTGAAAATATGACTCCTTTCCCAGGCAAGAAGTTATCCAAAAATCCTCTCATTTATTGTGCTATATATGTGTGATAAGAGAGGTGATTTTCTGCTGCAGAGACAAAATTCAAAAAGAGAGAAAGCAAAACAGTGTGACAGTGTTAAGATATTAAATTTTAGGGCTTATTCATCTCTTGTAACTTTATTTTGATGAGCTCTACTACCTCTTTGATTTTCATTTTTTTTTTTTTTGTAAAAATTGATTGTGTTTTAGAATTATATTTTATTCAAATTGATTTAATTATAATGTGATGAATTTTGGTATATTTATTTTATTAGAAGTTGAAAGTAGAAATATCTTATAATATTATTATTTATTTTATCATTTTAATTATTGAATGTTCAATTATGTTAAATTTTATATTAATTTAATATAACTTTACTTTAATTAGGTCTATTACTTTTTTCATTTTCAATTTTTTTTGTTTTTTTTTGTTTTGTAAAAATTGATTGTGTTTTTAAAACTTATATATTATTCAAATTGATTTAATTGTAATGTGATGAATTTTGGTGTATTTCTTTGAAAGTTGAAATCTAGTATAATAGTTTAGTTTATTTTATAGTTTTAATCATTGAATGATAAATTAAGTTAAATTTTATGTTTAATTAATTGTAATATTTTAATTATATTCTTAAAAAAGTTGGAAACTAAAGGACAATTAGTTGTTACTTTTTTAAAGTTTCCAGAGCAATCTGCTTTTGTTGTTGGATGAGAGATTATTTCCTTCTATTCTCTTATTGATTAGATTTTATTTTCATTGTTTTATATAAAAAATATATAAATTTATATTTTTTTACGGTAGATCTTATTCTACGTGATTTTTTTGTGTTTATATATTAATTTAAGATAATTTAATTATATTTATATTTTTTTACTTATATTTTGTCAAAAATTTACTCTTTTATTTAAAAATGTTATGTTTAAGATCTTATAAGTTACGAGATGATAATATAAAATTTTATTTGTTTCTTATATTAATTAAAATAATTAAATTGAGTTATTAATGTATCTTAATGGATTAATTTTGATATAGATTATATGTTTATATTTATTAATGAATTTTATTTTATTTATTAAAAACCCTATATTTTCTAGGGATTCTTTGTTTTTTTGTGCTTCAAATCGTACGCCTTAATTTCCTTGGGTCTTATCTAATGAGCGCCTGAGATTTCTACCCGTGTTCAGTTAAATTTGGGAGAAATTCCAAACCATAAAGTTAGAAGCATAAATAGTTGGCAATTTTTAATACGTAGATAGAAATTAAATTGAGTTTTATATTTTATAAATTTAAATATTTTAGTTTTATTTTTAAAATTACAAAAACAAAACTTACGTTAAATCGTGTTCAGTTAAATATATATATTTCTAATATATATATATATATATTTAATTTTATAATTTTATAAATTCATAGTGAACATAATATATATTTATATGTTTATATAATTATTTAATTTTAATTAAATTTTTATATCAATTGAAAAATAAAAATAACTTATTTATGTTATTTTTAAAAAAAATACTATAACTAATAAAAATCTAAAATTATTTTTTAGTTTCAAATTCTTAATAATAAATTGCAAACCTCTAACCTTTAATTGACGTAGTAAGATTCTTAAATATTATCTAACTCATGTTTTATATTTCGGTTATAATTTTTAATTTAACAATATAATATATATTTTTAATAAATAAAATATCATATTTATATTTAACAATAAAAATAATATATTTAATAATTAAATGATATAATTTAAAAAATTAAATATATATATTAACTGAACACTTACATTTTGCTATCAAATCTATTAATAAAAAAATTATTAACAATTCAATTTATTTATTTTTAAATACAAATTCTAATTAATAATCTATATATTTTTAGTATTTATTCATATTAGTGATGATCTCCAACTTCAATCTTAATATTTTAAAATAAATTCTGTCAAAACAAAATGGCGGCTACCTTATTTCCGACATGAAAAACAAACGTGGATATAGCCGTTGATGATGTGATTCTTGTTTCTTATGCTATTTTCCTTTTTCTTTAAGGGGGGATAGGTTAGATGTCTAGTTACGTACCATCTATGCCATATCCAACTTTTAATTTTTTTTTTAAATATTACTTTTTTTAAAAAAAATTGAAATTAAAAATTCAACTTTAAAGTTAAGTAATTAAAAATTAATAATTAAAAAAGTTGTAAAATATTGTAACATATTAGGTGGTGATAAAGTTAATATGTGAAATGAATGAACAATAAAGCAACTATGAGTGACAAATAATTAGATTGATAAAAAGCATTTTCTTTTTTAATAAATTGACTTATTTACTTTGTTAACCGACTTAGTTGTTTTACTTATACATCTATATATGCTTTTAAAATGCAAGAGTTAATTTTAATTTTAAAAAAAATTTGTATAGATAAACTCTAAATCTTTAGTTTTGATTGTTAAAAATTTACTAATATGTTTGAATTTAAAAAAATGATATACAAATTAGTGATTTAAAATTTAAAATTTTGGTACTTATAAAATTTTTAGGATATATCATTTAAAAGTTTAATAATTTATGTATTTTAAGAATTAAATCATATAATTTAAAAAATATAAGGACATGGTTCAATTTTTAATATCATTTAATATAGAAACGTGTAATTTAATATAATTCAATGGAAAAAAGTGTGAGAGGTATCATGGTTCCATTTTGATGTAAAATTGGTTAATTTAGTTTGTTATTCTTAAATCATGTACTATAACTTTTGTTTTTTTGTAAAAAATAAGTATATTTAGTCCCATAATTATTAAAAATGAGTACTTTAATTTCATAGTTACTTGAAATCATGCACCTTACTTCAAACACTAGAGTACAATGTTTACACTAAAATACTTTATTTTTATAAACTTGGGAACTAATTGAACTACTTATAAATTATAGGATTAAATTAATCAATTTAAGATAATAATAATAATACCCTAGAATCTTTATCTATAAAAAAAAAATAGTTGAGTAAAAGACTATCAACACACCCTCCTTACTATTGTTGTTTTGAGAGTCACTAATTATCTCTCAACTTTAGGGTTTCAAATCTATCGTGCCTCCATTGCATCATGCATTTACACTCCACATTAGCCAGCTATTTTCATCGTTTCCTCTCTCTTGGCTTTGGTTCTAATGTTCGTTTTCAGTTTAAATAAAACTCGTTTTATCTCAACCGCCTTGCTATACTCCTATGCCTGCTGAACCGCACCATGCGTTTTGCGATCCACCATGGTAGGCTTCCTTCGTGATAGTGGTGGCTTGCTCCTTGACACTGGTCTTCTCTACTCTACTTATTCTGTTTGTCTACTCATATTTACTCATCGATATCTCTAAGGTTATGTGCCTCAAAGCTGTTGAGGTTGGCTGTTTTTGGTTAATATGTTGCTATAGTCTATTTAAATAGTATATTTTTAGTGTTTTTATCTAACAATTTTAGCTTTTCAAAAACTTATATGTATTTTGATTTTTTTGTTAAAAATAGATTATTTGTTGTTTTACTTATCGTTCGCGGTTAAAATATTTTTTAAACGTCTCTAAAATAATTTTTAATCTATTTTATGAATCATTACAATCAATTTTTATTATTTATTATTATCAAAAAATTATTGTTTCGTTACTACAATCAAACATTAAGGTGAATTGTAATATAAAGTTTTTATTGAATGCTTATGTATATTCACTCATAAGTATTTTGGTATACAATAGATTATTAATTAATCTTAAATTTATATTTAAATATGTAATGTGTTTAGTAATTTGTATATTATTTTAGATTTAGATTTAGGTTTAAATTTTATCTCTTATTTACTTTTTATATTAAAAAAAGAGAGGATAAGAGACTACTCGTATTTATTTTGTTGATTTGATTCAGAGGCAGTCGGTCATTGTTTTGTATTACATTTAAAAAATTTAATTATTATTTTTTACTTGAAATTGTAACAATTAACTTAAACCCGTTATTTTAATATTATATTTATTTCGTAGAATAAAAATACAATAAAAATAAATATAAATAAAATTTAATGAAAATAATATTATTAATTATTATTATCTTTATTTAAACAACATAATCAAAATAATTATATATTAAATAAAATTTATAAAATTATAAATAAAATTAAATTAAAAAATAAGAGATTTTTTAATGTTAAATAAGATAAAATAAAATAAAAATAAATAATTATATAGATGTATGAAAATAAAACATTTCATTATATTTATAAATAAGGTGGGATGAATGGATATTTTTATTGTTGTTAGGATGTAAACATTACATTCCATGGTTTGAAAAATATATGAATATTTTATATCATTAATATTATTATTTATATTAATGTCAATTAAATATAATCTAAGAGATATCTCTAAAATTTATAACTTTTTAAACTTTAAAGTTAATATTTACAGGTGTCATATAATTATTAATTGAATGCAAATTTAAATGGGTATTTATCACTTTCAATCGTTAAATTGTTTTTTAATCATAGGTATTGTCACCATCTGATCCCAAAATAATTCTAGAGTTTAGATGCCATTAAAAGGGTAGAAAGTAGGATACATGTGCTTCAAAAGCATGTGAGTAATACTTTCATTCTTTCGCAAAGCAAAAAAAAGTATGAAATAGGAAAAGAATATTATTTTAAACTATCTAGTAATTAGGGTTCTAAAGCAGATGGAATCTCCTAATTTTAATTAATTTATAATCTAATAGGTTGTATAAATTTTATAATATGTAATTGATTCACCTGTTATAATCGTCTAATCTATTTTAATATATAATATTTTTATAAGTAATTAATTTTTATATAATATGATATATTATATTTGAATAAATCTGTATTTAAACAATAGAGTTGTTAATTAATTTAAAAAAACTAATAATTTTGAAAAAAATAGATATATAAATAGTAAAAACGATTAATCTAATAATTTCAAACAATATGTTAAAAATTAAAAATAATAGACATATTTTATTATTTTGTGTGTAATTAAATATAAATTTTAATTGAGTATATTAAAATTATTAAAAGACTTATAAAATCTATAAAAATATAAAAAATATTATATTTGAAAATAATAATCGTTATCTTATTCACATATGAACCACTTTTTTAAAAATATTCATTATTCTTAAAATACAAACTAATTTGACACATTTATTGGATAAATAGATATTTTAAAATATAACATTGATAATTAGTTATATAAACATATAATTATAATAAAATTAAATTAAATGATCTCATGGCTACTAAAGATAGTCATATAAAAGCGTATTGGCGTATACAATATCTATACTGTATTTCAATAAGACAAAATAACAGAAGTGCATGGGACAGAACAGAGTGTCGTTGGTGGGTATAAATTGAACTAAGACAAATTAAAGGGCGTTGTTTTCTATTAAAAAACAGAAACTTGTTCAGGAGTTCATTTCGTGTAGATCTTAAGTATAGTTTATTACAATTGTTTAAAAAATGTATTAAAATAAAGATAAAGTTAAAATTTTAATCAATTTTTTTTTGTTAAAATATAACAAAATATCAGATATAATATATACATGTTTATATTTTCCAATAAACGTATATTTAATAAAATAATTTTTAATTAAAAAATTACTCAAATTTTTAATAAATCTTTTGATAAAATTTAAAATAAATTTTCATAGTTTAATGAGTAATTTTTTAATTAAATATCAATTATTATTATTATTATATATATATATATAGAAAAATATAAATATATACCTATGTTATTTTATTATATTTAACAAAAAAAATTGACAAAAAAATTGACTTAAATTATAACTTTTTACGAATAAAAAGATTTAGAAATATTTTTTATAAACAAACAAATTCATTATTTTAACACTTCACCCTAAAAATAAAATTAAGGTTTGTTGCAAGGGGACGGGTTATACAGAGCACATTATCCTTTCGTTTAGAATAAAGCATCACTTTCTTATTAAAACAAAAGTCGGTATAACGACTTGATTCTTTACGGGTGCAATGAGATATTTCAATTTTTTTTAACTCTTAAATTTAATTCATATATTATTAATTTAAAAATTAAAAATTATTTTATATTAATAAATTCAATTCACTAATATAAAAATAGAACATAAAAATTTAAAAATGATCGAGCATGAAAGTAGATAATCTTGATGCTTAATTTCCTGATACTAACCCAAGTTACATGACATGTAAAATAGATAGAGCTAATTCTGTGGGTTACTTAGTTTTAGTCCTACAATAATTATTTTTTAAAAAAAAAAGGATTTTCTTTTTAAAGAAGGTTTAGGGGTTACTAATTACACAAATTATAATGTATATGAATTGCCAAAAACATAATTACTCTATTCTTAATTCAAGTTCGAATATTACGTGTCTAATTTTTACTTATTTAATAAAAGATGTAATTTTAGTGTACACTTTTAAAAAGAAAACTTACTTAAAATATAATTTTTTTAATGGAGAAAAATATAGTAGTAAAAAAATTGAAAATGTAAAAAATATGTCTTTTGTTAATAATAGAAAACACACCGATCACCCCTATTCACATATAGGTTGCAACATTAAAGCTTTAGGCTTAATAAATTATTATACGATTATTAACTAGATTTAAAAAAATATATTATTTTTATTAAATAAAAAAATATTAAACGAATAGGATTTTAAGTTGAATTTAAAATAATAGGATGATGAAAAACAATCTACTTAAAATATTAATTAGATTAGTAAGGAATTAAATATATAATATTTTATTTTTGGATATGAAAGACGGAACACGTTTAAAAAAAAGTTTATTTTTATTATTCAAAGAATGAATGGATTAAATGAGGAGAAGAAAGATGTACCTTGATACGAGAAGATTTATAAATTAAACCTTTTCATGTTTAGTAAGGTATGAAATGTTAATTTTAATTTTAGTATTAATTATATAATAATAATATTATTAATATTAAATAAATTTATTTATGGTAATAATAATTTACATATTATCCCATATAATCCTTTTGTTTCAAATAATCGAATTCATGCACCCAAATTAAAATAGTTGTTTTCAGCTTTGGACGTTATAACACATAATTGTGTTCTGATTCCTTTCCCTTTTATCTTCGGCTCTAGCTTTACATGTTCTTCTTCACGTTGTGTTATTTCTCTGATCCCATAATATGGACAATATATGTGCCGGAATGGAAAGAATGTTGCTTTATTATTCTCTCCGGTTTACCCCTTTTTTACACTAGAAATTATTAATTGTTTACGTATCATGTTATAATATTATATATCGATGAAATTTAATATTAATAAAAAAAATTCAATTAGAAGTGATAGAAAAACAAAATCTGATTAATGTAAAATATATTTTAAAAACAAAAAATAATACATCTTTTCACCCTAGTCATTTTTAGTTTTTTTTTTCTTCCTCTCTTCTTTTCTTTAGTTCTTCAACGGACTTCATTCGTTTTGTTCAGTTGTTGCATCTTGTATGTTATCGTAATGCAATGATTAGAGATGGAACTAGAAATTCTAATGTGAAGGTGCAAGTTAACAAATTTATTCCTATTTACATGTATATTTATTTGATAATTAGGGGTTATTCATACAACATATTTGTGTTGTTTTTAAATTCTAGTTATTATTAAATTTAAAAAAAATTAAAAATATTTTTTTATATTTATTTAATAACAATTAAAATTTATTAAGTATATTTTTGATAATTTTTAAAATTAATAATAAATATGTTGTTAAAATAACAAAATGGGATGTAGTAATAACTATTCCCTGACAATTATAATTATTAATATGGGTGGATATGATCTGATCTAGTTTTAATTTTATAAAATATAAATAAATCCGATCCAATTATTCATACTATCAAATTAGATCGGATTGGAACATTAAAATCAATTTGGTGTAGTTATAACCGTTTAGAATATGCATACTAAAATATATATTAAAAATATTTTATATTATCATAAAACAAACAATACCTTCTTAATTTTAACATATTATTAATCTTTTTTACTTTAGTTCAAAACATGTTAATCCAACAATAATAACATTTTTGTTATTCTTAAGTTAAAACAATAAAATAAATTGTTATTCTTAAATATTAAAATTGGGAACATTAAATTGAATAATAATATATTTAACCATTAAATTATATACACTATCATATTTATAAAATGTAAATTATATATATAATTATGTAAATGATTAGATGAGATGTAAATAATTTAAAAAATTTACAAATTAGATCATCTTAGCTAAAAAATATAAGTTGGCCAATACTCATCCTAGTTCTTAGTAGTTGTTTTTTTATTTGTTTAGAAATTCTGTTTTAAGTTAATTTGTTTGTAAAAAAGTGTTAGATAAGAATAAAATTAATTTTTTATTAAATATAACGAAATAACACATGTAACACATATGTTTTTATTTTTAAATAGACATATATCAAATGAAATAATTTTTAATTAAAAAATTAGTTAAATTGTTTAACAAATCTTTTGATTAAATTTAAATTTAAATTTTATTATCTAATATGTGAGTTTGGATATTAAATAATGAAAAATTTGTTTAATTTTTATTATTCTATTATATTTATGAAAAATTAGATGAATAATAATCGATACTTTTTTATAAATAAAGATATTTGTATGACATATTTTTTTACAAATAAAATAATTTAACAATATGTTTTTAAAATAAATGAAAGATAAATAAACTGGTTCCGGTGGGCTGTAATAACGCTAAGAAGGTATATAAGTGTTGAGAATTTTTATTTTACCTCAGTATTTAGTTTCCAGTGTTGCCATATTTTTTCTTCTTTTAGTTGTATATTTAATTTTGTCAAAAGTATCTTTTACGTTTTTTGCGAGATTATTACGTGTTAAAATATTTTATTTTGTTTATCTAAATGCATGAGGCTTATTATATTATTTTTTTATATTGTTATTTTCTTTAAGCTATTTTCAAAATATATTTAAGATAAACAATTTTAGATAAAAATATAAATAACTATAATTTATAAAATTATTAATATTTCTTTATTAGAATAGTAAACATTCATTAACAATCAAGAATGAATTACATCAATTTGAAACACCTTTTAAAACATACATGAAAAATTTGGTTCCCAATACATGTAAAAGTAAATTTGGCAGTCACATGAGCTGTTTTATTTGCTTCTCTTGATCCAAATTAGATTTTATTCTGATTTCCTGTTATATATTTTCTTATCTCGTCTATTAAACTTACTTCAGCTTCAAAACATTCTCTATCTCTATCAATTAATACCTCAGCTTGCTTTAAATTTGTCAAAAAAATAACATCAATCCAACCCCTATTTTTAAGCCAATTTCCCTGCAATTAGGATGGCATGAAGCTCTGCATGCAAGGAAGAAACAATCCCAAACTTTGGCATCGCAGCAGCCATAATCACCATTCCTTCGTGATTTCTCAAACAATTCCTAAACCAAATGTACCTTTATTTGGTCACAAAGAGCAGCATCAATATTAATTTTTATAATCCCCTCGCCTAATTTCTCTCACCTTTTTTTGCTCTGGTCTGTCATTGCTAATAACCAAATCTGGGAAAAGATTGCTCTCTTCTCGTAACAATTTTTAACTTAATGTTGTAACAATGGATTTGTTAATCAAAATAGAAGGTGATTAATTTAAAAAAAATTATAGAACGTGATTTCTCATGTTGTTAAAGATTGAGGTACCTAATCTTATTTGAACGAATAATTAGAAAATTAGGTAGTCTAATTTGAATGAATAAAAAAATATTTGATATATGAAATGAGAACTTGAATTCTATAAATATGGTTTCATTTCTTCGTTGTTAATCATCTCTAAAAAATAGAGAAAAAATTGTATGAAAAGTTTTTGACCAAGAGAATTTTTGTCTCTTGGACTTGTAATTATTATTTTTTTGTGTAAGAAAATTATTAAGAGTGTGGTTCTATCAATTTTTCACATAATGAATTTTTTTCTCTCATTGTTTTGTGACAATAAAAATGATTTTTCTCTAATTTAATATTTTTACTGTAATTCTTGTATTGTGTATTTTTTATTTATCTGTTATTTAATATTCTGATAAAGAGGATATTGTGAGTAAAAATTTGTAATTATAACATTTTATTCAAATTTCTTAACACATAGTTAACAACATCACTACTACAAAACTGGGTATATAAGTCGGGTTTTAACCGACTTTAAACTAATTTAAAGTCGGTTCGCTGAACCGACTTTAAATTAAATGACTTAAAGTGTAAAGTCGGTTCAAGGTGTGAACCGACTTTACGTTTAAAGTCGGTTCACGGGATGAACCGACTTTACGTTTAAAGTCGGTTCACGCGATGAACCGACTTTACGTTTAAAGTCGGTTCACGCGGTGAACCGACTTTAACTTTTTTTTTTTTTTTTTTAATTTATTCATATTCAACCTGTATTCGAGCAGAAAAAAAATCAATATCAGTTTAACAAATATTTCAAATAATACAAATATTTGAAAAATAAAATATTAATTAATAACAGAAAAATTACCATGGTTTTGTTCTATTTTATTCAAGATCGTCATATTCTTCTCCTTATGTTATAATAGAAACCTACATATATAATACAACAATCTATACATATAAATAATAACACATAATAACAGGAAAAAAATATGAATAATAGGGGATCTAAAAGATTAGTTAGAGAGGAAGAAAACTCACTAAACGATGTTGGAAATGGTAGTCGTAGGTGGCCGAAAAATGAGAAAGAGTGGAGGAGAAATGGAGGAGAAGGTTTTCGATTTTTTAGAGTTCTGGAACGCTGAAAATAGTTTCTGTCTGGGAAGAAAGAAGAGAAAATATTTATCCACGTGTATAGCGTCGGTTGACGTGTCGAACCGACGCTATGTTACGTGGATAGCGTCGGTTCCAGGTGTCAACCGACGCTATCCACGTAGGATAGCGTCGGTTCTAGGTGTCAACCGACGCTACGCCCACGCATAGCGTCGGTTTGACACATCAACCGACGCTACGTCCTACGTGGATAGCGTCGGTTCGACATCGAACCGACTTTAAACTAATTTAAAGTCGGTTTTTAGAAAAAACCGACTTTACGTATCGACTTATATACCCAGTTTTGTAGTAGTGCATATAGACCCATTCCATTGTGTTACTATTGTGTGTAACCCATCCTTGTCTTTCTTCTCATGCATTGTTTCATTCCTTTTATGGCATATCGTCCGAGCTAAATAATCAAAAAAGACATAACTCATTCTTTTTAGGAGTTTTTCAAACACTATTTAACAAATTCGTAAATAACATAAGTGAATTATTTAACAAACTACTAAATTCAGTAACCTTTCATACCTCTCGTGCAGCCTTACAATACCACAAAACACACATTACATCTTCTCCCATCCTGTTGCATCTCAAACATGAGGAAAATTGCAGTACTTTCTTTTGACAAAGTCTTTTTTGAGTAGGCAATATATTATTACAAGCTCGCCAAAAGAAGACCTTCACTTTGTTAGGAACGTTCAAAGGCCAAATTCTTATATATCATGGCCACCATTGTTACTTTAGTCGATTACTACATTCAGCACCAAAATTACCCTTAAGCTGCATTTTTATCAATTCCTCTGCTAACAAATAACAAGACTTGACAGAGAAAAAATCATTGTAATTATATGCCCAAATCAATTTGTCTTCATGCAAAAAACCACATAAAGGCAATGATAGAGTCACATCAGCTTAATGCTCTAAAAAATCCTCTCTAATTAAACTTTCTTTTCAAAAATCTGCATCATTAATTAAATTAGTAACAAACACATTTGCAGGCAGTTTTGGAGGGAAAACAACTATATATGAAACTATATGAAGTTGGCAATCAATTGTCTTCATAGACACACCAAAGACGTACTCAGGTTTATTCAACACTCTCCAGTGGATGAAGATTCTTAAAATCAAGTCCACCTAATGTCTCAGGTTTGCATAGTTTGTCCCATGCCATCCAGTGGATGGATTTTTTCTCAATATCCTCGCCCCGTCAAAACTTTGTCATTAAACTTTGTAATAAATCATTACAACGAAAATTTAAAATAACTCATCGTATATGTAAGGATGTATTGAATTACTGTTTTAATACTTTCTTACTAGACTTTGAAAGTGTCTTCTCCTTCCAAGACTTCAGTTTTCTCCACTCTTTCTTTAATTTAATTGACTAAACATTCTCTTTTTGTTTTTCCCTGAAGTTATAAGCAAACCTAAATATATTTCTTGTGACAATTAACAGTAGGAATACCGAAAACACTTACAAACTCAACTTTAATTGCAACCATAATATCAGGATTAAAACATATAGCTTACTTTTGTAGATTAGAATCTCCCTTAGTTTCTCGCATGCACTGGCTCTCAACTCCATAAAAATGAAGCTATCATATGCTAAGAAAATATTTTAGCTACTAAAATTTATTAACTAATTTATATTAATTAAATAATATAATTATTTATGTTAATTAAAATAAATAACTATATTTTACCTAGTAAATTATTATTTAATTGATAAAAAATTAATAATCTTAAATAAATTATATAATAATTAAGAAAAATAATAAGGAATTTTATTAAAAAAAATGTATAATATAAGATTTAAATGTATAGAAAAAAAATTAGACTTTAATAAAATCCTTTATTTTAGTAATATGGAAAAACAAAAAGATTGCATTCAAATAAAACCTAGATGCAGGGGTATATATAAAAAATAAAAAAGCAGTTTAATATACGTGGGTTTAAATGATTGGGTGATTTGTGTAATTAACATGTCCATAGATTCTTGCATTTAAATTTAATAGCCATAATTTTTATAATAAGTTTAGGAAAAAAAATGTAAAATGTGGATAAAATTAGTAATTGTTAGAATCTAAAGGTGGAAAATGATTGCGATGAAGTAAAAAATTTCGAACAGTTTCAAATCGATTAAGAAGAGTCATGAAAAAAATAACAAGACGCTGACGATTACGATAAGTTATAAATATTTTAACATCAATTTTGTTTGTTTAAGTTGAATCAACGAGATCGAGTTGATTCCAAATAGCATGTATCTCAAAGAGAAATTAGTTAATCGTTTGATTAGACTTCTAACGTTTGATACGAAGATTTATCAAAAGTTGATATTGATTAACCAGTTCTATAGTAGTGAATCGAGTCTCAAAAAATTTATAGACTTCCTTAGTAGTATCAAAACGCCCAAATTCACTATGGATTGAGAGTATAATGGTGTTATGAAACTATGTAATAATTTGATTATGTTTACTCTCTCAGTCTTTAAGACGGTTAGCAAATAGAGAGTCAATTTCAATAGTTTGTTTTATGAGTAAAGAGATATCATCAGTTATGAGACGTCATAACTTGCATCCTTTCAAGAAGCTCTTCATTGCTTGTGCCCAAGCTAGATAGTTAGTATCATTAAGGGTGGTAGAAATTAGTTTGGAGACATCATCTCGATTCATTTTAAAGGAATAGTGGAGAAAATATAAAGGAACAGTATAAATGAGTTTAGATAGGTCAAAAATAACCATAAAAATAGAAAAATGAGTTGAAAACAATCCTGAAAATGGTGAAAAGTCGACGAAGAAGACGTTGAACCAGGTTTGTGAACTGTGTCTAATGGATCGGGTCGGGGTGCGGTTGGAGCGCAGGTTGGGCGCTACTAGTTTACGGGTCAAGCATGGGTTACAAAGCGGATCACGTGGGTTCTGAGAACAGATCCTTTAGCCGGTATGTGTGACGTTATTTTGAAATGATTTTGGTTTTGATTGAATTAGTATAAATGATGTCCCTCATTATAGAGTTTTAACAAGTGTACTATTATATCTCTATAATAATATAAAAGTATAATAGTACAAGTGAAATACTATTATAAGATGTATCTTACAGTGGAGTATTACTATAAAATATATCTTTACAACGATTATTATTTTAAAAGAAATTATATTTTTATATAAGATTTTTTTCTCATAAATATTTCAATTTGCATTAAAAGTTATATGTTTTATGGATTTTTTTCATAGCTATGTTTTATTGATTAAGAGTTAAGAAAATTAAATTCATTCTTTCTTAATAATAATTGATGTAAACAAGTTTGTCTTTTCCCATAATTAAACAATATTTGAGCTTTTGGTCTCTATTATGTTTGTGAATTTCTTGTCATTAGGTAAAATCTTATGAAAGTTAAGTAGTTAAAGGTAAAAATGAGAATAATAATATAAAAAATATAAAATGAAAAATAAGATCCATATCTTATAAAATTAAGTCGGTAAAGGTGAAAATTATTTTCTTCATCTTATTTTTTAAAATTATATGCATATTTTAATAAATACACATATATATTATATTATTTATTATATGTTTAAGTTATATTTTTATTTTATTAAAGTATCAATAAATTTCATGTTAAAAAAAATTATGTAAGTTATTTATTTAAATTCTAAACAATATAAAATTTTGAATTTTTTTTATAATTTTTTTTATTATTTAAAACTAATTTGTAATAATATTATATTAATGTTGTTTAGTATAAAAAGATTATGTATTTATTGTTACATATACATTATTTTTCCTTTCACATAAAAATGCTTTATTTTATTATTATCATTTATTGGTCCAAAATTTTCTTTTATTCAATATAAAATATTTATTAATAATTTTTTTTTATGAAAATTAAAAAATAAAATAAAATATCATTTAATAATATTGATATATTTTATAATTAAATTAAATTTATATTGATATATTTTATAATATATTATAATATAATCTGAATCAAATTATTATTAAAATTATTTAAAAAGAATATATTTTATTTTATAATATATTATATTTAAATATTATATATACAACAATTACATTAAATTATTATTTTATTTTAAAAAATAATATAAATATTAAATCTCTATAATAATTTAATAATTATCTAAGCATATTTATTTTTTAATTTTTTAGTTGTAATTATAAATAATAAATTTTGATAAAGATATACCAATTTAAAATTTAAATAATGTGTATATCATTTTATATATGATAATAATATATAAATAAATTTTAAATTAAATTTAACCTTGATCAAAAAAATTTAATCTACTTGGATTTGAATTGTTTTAGATTAATTACATCATTGAATCATTGAAAATATTTAAATCTAATTCAGATAGAATCGATTTGAATTAGTAAAAAATATATAATTTTGATCCAATATTCACCCTAATTTAACTAAATTATATCCCAACCAACTATGTTTTATGTTTTTGGTACACTTTAAATATCTTATATAATCTAACAAACACATAAAAAAATATTCAAATATTTAATTTGTTATAAAAATATTTCTTATGTCTAGTTTCCCTCACGTTTATATTTTTTTAGTTATTTTTGTTAACATAATTTATTTTTAATATGTATAAATGGAATTAAATATCATGAATATTTTTACAATAAATTAATATTAAAGGAATTTTTAATACAAGTCTAAAATGTCAATAACATAAAACATATTTAAATATTTTATTAGTAATTTTATTTATACTTATTAAATTCTTTTTCTTTTTTGAAAAAAATCAAAATTCTATTCATCCATTAAAATTGAAAATACATCAATAATCAAAATACATAATCATATATAACATATAAACATAATACAAAATAAGCATCTTTTTAAATTGTTACCGTGTTAACGATCAAAATATTGACCTCTATTAATAATTTAATCTTTACTAAGATTGATTCGATCAGAGTAGTCATTATAATCAATTTTATCGATTTTATGTATTTCATCACCATAATACCAACTATTTTCTTGTATATATCAAATAATATATTTTTATGTAGTTTTTTTGGACCCTGCTTATACCAAATATTATAAATACATATTTTTAAACACATAATTAAATCCACTATAGAGAGCTCAAGTTAATTTAATTACTAAATATCAAAATATAAAATAGTCACATATGTATATTTTGAACATAACAATTAGCAAAATGTATGTATCTAATTATAAAAAATAAATACATTAAATGATGTTTCCAGCTAGCTACTGTAATATATTTAGGAATTTGATTAATTAAGTCAAGTTGTTAATATTCTCAACAAATATCAAGATATTATATTTTGTATGTTGTATACTTAATCTAAAGGAGCCAACGTATTAAAGCACAAATCCAATAGTGCATGCAAAAGGATTTTATGACTTATTATTATTTGGTGACACGTTTTTGATTAATATATATCTTTCATGTATTTTATCATAAAAAAACACTCGAGGTAATCTTTTGATTTGTAGCCTACACAAATATATTTAACAAAGCATATATATTTTAAAGAGTTAAAGTTCTAATATGCAATTAAGGGATGCAATTAAGGTAATAGATTTAGAGTCCATTCACAATTAAATCAACTCTAATTTTTGGTTGATATACAATAGGATTATAAAATTTGTTTTCTCCTATCATTATATCTATATCTTTTAAAATTTTATTAAATTTTATTGTAATTTTATTAACAATTTTTACAATTAAATCTTTTAGTATTTTTTTCATAGTTCCTCTAAAAATACATATTTACTAACTACACACATATCAACTATCGTATTTACATATGCATGTAAATTATAACTTATGTAATCTTTAAATTTCAATCTAACCTTAATATAACTATTATTTAGAATTGTAATATTATATTAATCTTTTCATCTTTGATGAAGAATATTTATATTATGAATCAATTATTTTTTTCCTCATTTTCTTCTAATATAAATACTACAATATCATCTGTATACAATTCTTTTATTGGTTCTAATTTCATATTAAAAACATCTTTTAATATTTATTTATGCAAAAATTCCTTTTTAAAATCTTTTTTATGTTAACGCATCTTAGAGCATTAATTAGCGTAACGTCCTTCCCATTGCAAATTCAATATCTAAATTTTTTTTAATGTACAATAATTTTTGTTTTATGGTTTATATTTTTTTCTTCTAAAATATTTCTCTATAATATTATATATTATATCTTTTCTTATGTTTTTGAATTTTTTTTTTAAATTTATATTTTTTGAATGTTTTATATTTTTTATATATACTTTTGTTTGTAAGATCTTATGTTATATTCATATTTTTATGGCATTCAAAAATATCTTGTATCACAACAGACTTTACCATTTTTTCTTATTTGTTTATATTTCTATACTTCTTAACATATAATAATTATTCAATTTTTAAGAGTTTTTATTCTTTCCCTAAGATATTTGTTATAATTTTTCTATTTCTTTTATTTCATCGTTATGTTATAATTTTATGTAACATTTTAAGTAATTTTTAAAAAAATATTTCTTTTATAATTTTCTTACATATAGGTGGTAACTTATAATAATACATTTCATATTCACAAATAAAATTATCTATATAACACATATCACATATTTTTATATTTGTTAAATGTCATTTGACTTCCAAAATTTTATTTTCATTGAATTCAATGATATACCTACATTTGTTTGATTTTTATGATATATTTATTTTTTCTGCTAAAAGAATTAAAACTTTCATTATTACTATTTAATTTTTTGATATGCTTGTTAAACTTTTATTAAAATCTAGTTTTATATCATGTAATTTATTCTTGAACATTATTAGAATAGTAAGTGTATCATTTTCTTTCTAACATTAAGTCATAAACTAATGTTTTTATTATTTTAACATCTTACTTTAAATCTATCACATCTCTTTGTTTGTTAGAGATTTCTCTTTCAAGATTTATAAACGTAAACATTTATATAATACTTTTGGCTTCTTAATATTAAAGGTTTTTTTAACATCCAAGTTTCATTTTTTTGTATTTTAAAGTCTGTAAATATTTTTGGTTTTATTAATTATCCAATTTTTTTGGAAAGTTTTATCTATTTTTATAAATTTATTTTATTCATATATTGAATTATTATGTCTATTCATTAATAAATATTATACTATGTAGTATACTGAAAATTAAGTCTTTTTTTTTCAAATTCATATAACTTAATACTTGATTTAATTTCTTATCATTGATATTAATGGTAAACACAGGATACGTTGTAAATTTTAATTTTTAGCATTATAGATTTCTATAGATCATACATAATAAATCACTTTTTTATTATTATATTATCTAAAGTTATTAATTTTATTGGTATATTAATTTATTTTCTAAAATATTTTTTTATTAATATTTGAATTCTTTTTAAATATATGTATCTTATTTTTTCTTTATTATTTTTAGAGATTTTTAATAATTTATCCATAATAGTTTTTTTGTCAATTATAATATATTATATATTATATTTCTTCTATAATATCAATATTCATTTCTTTATTATTTATTCTATATTATAATATGTATTTTCTTAAAAATAATTTTCTTATTCTTTAAAATATTGAATCTTTAAATCCATTTTCTTATTTAAGATTTAATCTTACTTTTTGTATTTATTTAAATTATTTTTTTACTAAGTATCATTTTTTGTGAGAAAATACTAAACTACCTTGTATTTTTATTTTTATTATTTATGCAATTTTTATATAAAAAATTACTATTACTTACATTAACTTTTATTTTCGTAAAATTTGAGAATATTTATGATATTTTTAAAATTTTAAATATATTTATGATATTATTTTTAAATTTGAATATTATTTATAGAATTAATTATGTTTTATATCTATGACAATTTAAAAAATATCTAAAAAGTTTAATTTATTATAATTACCTTACAAACATATAAAATAAAAAAATAACTAAATATTTAAATATGTTTAAAAATTATTACATAACATAAAACATAATTAATTCGTATTTATGTTATCAAACGACTAGTGCCAATAGTCTCCTCTGTTCTTGAAGAAAAGAAAAGGAAAAAAATAAATCGCCAAAGTGTCCAAGAGAAGCAGCTAAATAAAAAGGCAGAGTAGCTTGAAAATGGAAAATCGGTAGTTTCAGCCTTCCGGAAATATTCTCAGATTTTAAATGGGGATTTTTTTAAATAGACAAAGAAAAAGAGTAACATTGGTCTTCAGGTGGGACCCATCTGCAAATCTGCGACTGTGATATAGACGGCGGTTTCATACTCATTCATTTTTGTCTGAGTTTCATCTGCTTTGCTGCCAACGCTTATTTAAACTGCTCTCTTTTCTCTCGCCCATTTACCTTGTGCTTTTTTTTTAAATCCTCTTTCTCTCTCTATTGAATTTTTGCCCCGTTCTTTCTTCACTGAGAAATTATAATATTAAATAATAATGGTGGGTTTGTGTTCTCTTGGGTGTGCGAATTCTCAAGCGAAGCAAAGTCTTCTGTTTCACACCTTTCAATCTCAAAAGCATGGAATAATAATCTAGGGTTTCACAGAGCATCAAGTCCAACAAGGTCTGTACTTTGTTGCTTTTCTCCTTTTCTAGCTCCAAAATCAGTCTTTTTCTCTTTTGCAGACTTTGATCTCTATCTTTATTTTTCTTTGAATAGATCAATTGTCACAGACTCTGCCTGTTATGATTTTCTGAGCTCTTATTTCTGAAAATCATATTAACTGTGTTCTGCTGAAGTTGTCGTAAGTTTAGTTAGAAAAAAAAATCCATTTTTGGGTGCTTGTTTTTGTGTACTGTGTGTAGATTGTTGCAATCCCATTATTAATAACTTTGACATTTTCATCCTCCTCATCCGTTTTGCTGAGGTTATCAAGTTAGGGAAATTAAGACTTTCTGTGTTTCATTCTTAGAGGTTAGTATGGAGGAAGTTGAAGAAGCCAACAGAGCAGCCTTACAAATTTGCCATAGAGTTTTGAATCTCTTGTCTCAGCCCCAAGATCAAATTCAGTATAGGAATTTAGTTTCAGAAACAGAGGAGGCTGTATTTAAGTTTAAGAAAGTTGTGTCTCTTCTGAATTCTGGGTTGGGTCATGCAAGGGTGAGAAAGGTTAAGAACCTTCCAATCCCTTTACCCCAAGGAATCTTCTTAGATAATCCTAATTGTAGAACAAAACATACAATCAAAACCCCTAACCTTTTTCAATCTACCTTTCCTGAAAACCCAATTCAAGACTTGGGTTTGAATGTTAGAAGTACTTCAAGCTTGGAAAATGCATCTTTGGAGCTAAGTTGTAATGGAAAAGCCTCCCTCCAACCAACCCAACAAACAAACCCAGCTCACTTTCACTTACTTCAGCAACAGCAACAGCAAAGGTTACAGTTTCAACATCAGCAGATGAAACAACACCAGGCTGAAATGATGTTTCGAAAAGCCAATAGTGGTATAAGCCTGAATTTTGACAGCTCTAGCTGCACACCCACAATGTCCTCCACTAGGTCCTTCCTTTCCTCCCTGAGTATGGATGGAAGTATAGCCAATTTGGATGGCAATGCCTTCAATTTGATCGGAGCACCTTTACCTTCAGATCAGAATTCACAGCACAAGAGGAAGTGCTCTGTCCGGGGAGACAATGGGAAATGTGGTAGCAGCAGTAGATGTTATTGCTCAAAGAAGAGGTTTGATTTTAACTTGTGATTGATTGTTTATCTTGGTCATTTAAGAAGTTGAACTTTAACATGTGTTTTTCTTTTTTTCCAGGAAACATCGGGTGAAACGATCAATCAAGGTGCCTGCTATTAGCAACAAGCTCGCAGATATACCTCCTGATGATTATTCATGGAGGAAATACGGCCAGAAGCCAATCAAGGGTTCTCCTCATCCTAGGTATTGTTAATATCTGGATTCTAAATTGTATTATTTGCTCCTTGAAGTTTAATGACATTTATTTGCTGTCTTGACATATTATGTTTCTTTTAGTTGTTGTAGAGTTTGATGGTAATTGCATGAGTGTTAGAAAAGCATGATTCGTGTGCCTGATTATGTTTTTATAGTTTGTTCTTTTCTTCCCAGCCCATTTGTTTACATGCACCAATGCCATCTCGTTGAACACTACAGTTTGGTGATTTATTTTGAAGTTATTAAATATAAAAGTTGATTCCACCAGCCTGTTCTGTTAGATGGATCATGTACTAATCATTACTGGATCAGCGTTAGTTCTTCCTCTGATTGTAACTTTGATCAAATGGTAACTACGAAATAAGGTAACTAACAGAGGAATCATGTATTTATCTGTGAAGTTCCTAAGCATGGTCACTGTTTTTCTAAAGCATTTATATAGAATTGGCCTAACGTTTTTCCATTTTTTGAATTGGGATATGCATTCTTGTTGTGACTCACTTGCAATTTCCTAAAAATGTTCGGTTGTACTCGTGGTGTTTATCGGGGTACATTCGAGTAGTTTATTCAACCGAAAATTCTTTCAACTTGTGTAGGGGATATTACAAATGTAGCAGCATGAGAGGGTGTCCGGCTAGGAAACATGTTGAAAGGTGCTTGGAGGAGCCTTCCATGCTCATTGTTACCTATGAAGGAGAACACAACCACCCAAGGATACCATCTCAATCTGCAAATACATAGAAACTTTAGGGAGGGACAACTTCTTCACCAAGTAGTTGAAGCAATCCTCATTTGTGATTGGCTTGAAATGCTCCCCCTGTACATAAATATTTTGGATGGTTCAAGCATGGTATGGAATATATACAATTGGAATAGGGTTTCTTTTAGCAATCAATGTTCAAAACAATTTACCTTCTTCTTTTAATCAATGGTCTATGTGAGTTGGCTGTTAAATTTTCAAGGACACCTTTGGCTTCAAGCGAAAAGTCTAGTGCATAGTAGTAGTAATTGGCAGTTTGAGAATTGTGAATATAATTCTAAAATGTATGTGACGTTTTGGACATGGTACCAACTACCAAGAAAGAAAAGATGGCTAGTTGGTCCATTAGGCACCGGTCCCTTGTTCCTATCTTTGGTTTTGAATCATCCATTTCTTGTTGAATTTAGTCAAATCAAAACATACCACCAGAACGATGAAAGCAAGTTGTTGAATATTTCATACCGAAAGAAATATTTCAGCTTTAATTAATAAATTTTTGGTTGGGGTATTAACAAATCTACTAATTATTGCTAATTATTAAATAGTATATCATAAGCTTAAAACTTAAAAAATAATTAAAAGTAAATTAGTTATGTATTATTTAAATTAATTATTGGTAAAAAAAAATATAAACTTTGATAGTTTTGAATATATAATAATTGATTGAAGAATATATAATAAGTTTTAGATTTTTAGTTATATTTAACGTACCATTTTTACCCATCATCCTTAAATCATTTCGTTGCTTAGCATATTATATAATTTGAAAAGTTAATATATTTTGAATGATGTGAGTAATGTTGATATGTTGTCATGATTCTGATAAATAATAGTTTTCTATATAATTTGCTTATTACTTTCCTTTCACGTGCAAGCAATGGTTTGATTTTTTTTTCCCATTGATAAAGACATGGGTTTGGATTTTGCTATGCATAGCAGTTTAGTTGTGTCAGCGTACCGACTTGAGTTGAAAATGAATTTTTTAAGATATGTAATTCAGATTTAAGAGTTCATTTGTTTTTTTTTTTTGTTAATATATATAAAGATGAAATTATACTAATGATTATTAATCTTTTTTTAAGTTTTACGATTTATTTCTCTTATTTTTTTTATGATTTTATCATTTACTTTTAATTTTCATACTTTAGTTTCATAATTTTTTCTTCATAATATTATTTTTTTAGTTTTTACATTTTAATCCTTTTATTTTTTCATATTTTAAAGTTTAATTTTAAGTTGGTCTATAATTTTAAATAAATGTATAAAATTAAAAAATAAAGGCTAAAAGTATAATAATATAAAAATAAATAACTAAATTATAATAAAAATATATTAAATATAGAATATAAAAAAATATAAGGATTCACTTATATAATTCACCCATGAATAAATAAACTTGAGACAACAACTTTAATTAGCCCGGACGTTACTATGAACTGTTGCTACTTTTAGTTTTGTTTTATATTCTTAAAGTATTTTATTTTATATCTTTCAAGATAGTTAAATACACAATTTATTAAATACACGTGTCAAATGAGTTTAAAATTATTCAATAAAATAAAAAATAAATATATAAATTTTATTGATTTGAGTTCCAATATCAATTTTAGTATAATTACATACGCACACTCTTTTATCGTATTACTCAATAATATAAGCAATGTCAATTGAAATCTCTCTTTCAAAACAGATAGAGAATTTGAAGAACATAAAATACTCACTTGATTTAGAGTTCTCCATTATATATATATATATATATCCCAGTGTGCTTTTCTTCTTTACTTTATGTTTTTTAGTTCTTATAATTAGTTTGGTCATTAGCGTTATGTTTAATTACAACCAATTTAAATATAAAACAGGTTAATTTAATATCTTTTTATTATTATTATTTTATTGTAATTATATGTGTATAAAAAATATAAATAAATAATATTAAAGTAAGAAGAGGTGAGAGAAAATTACACTAGCTTATTTTTTTCATCTATATTTAGAGTACTTTTTATACTAGAGTCTATTAGTCCTTTACATACGTCAATGTAAAATTTACATACAAATGTTAATGTAAAATCAACGGAGAGAAATAAATATAATCGATTAAGAATGAAGGGTAAAAATCTACTAAATATGATATAAGTGTATAAAAATTAATTAACTAAGAAAGAGTAAATAAGATTAAATGAGACAAGTAAATATTAGTGACTTAAATGTTAAAACTATTCAAAAACAAACTAAATCCTTTCTCTATCTAATTAACATTTATGATGTCTGAAGAGATACTAAAGTATATTCTAGAACCTATCATAGACATATAAATTATTAAAGTAAAAAATCCACACAAACCTCTAAAAATAATTATACAAATTTACAAAGTTATGACAAGTATGAAAAAAAGTTCATTTCAAATATAATATAAAAATGTAGTCATATATACTTTTAAGGAATACACAAATCAAAACAATCATATTTCAATTTATGTCAAAAGCTTGTCAATCAAAAAACATTAATGATACCCCAAATAAGTTCATTTCATATGCAAAAAGTTAGTTGGGAAGAGAAACTTGAAGAAATGTCCTCGAAAGAGAGAGAAAGGAGAAAACGAGAGTGCCAAAAGGTCAAACTTGAGTAATTTTGAAATTTTCAATCAATAAAATTAAATGAAACACATAATAACAACAACCAAAATAACACAAAATTCACGTACAAAAGAACCATAAACAAAGGGAGAAGAGAAATAGATAAAATAACCCTAACAAATCACCCAAAAAAAGTTATCAAACAATATCTCTCTCCAAATTTCTATCTAAGTCCTAGCAATTCTCTCTTCCATATTCTTCATATTTTAGATTTTGCCTATCGGAGGGAGAGTTATTCTCTTTTGGGAGTTATCTCTCTTTCCGAATAAGTTTCTTTTGTTTTTCATTTTAGTTATTAAATAAAATCAACTATAATTTGTGGTACTTTTCTTCTAGATTTAGAGACATTTACTAGCATAGATTTTATCTAATTCTATTTTATGACATGTTTCGTTATTGTTTACATTTTTTAGTTTGGATATAATCTTATATGTATATCGAGTACTTTATTAGTTGGAGATAATGATAGTTTGGAGGCAAAGCTTATGAAATCAATAAAGTTAGTTGAAAATATTGATATATTTTTTTTAACAATTAAATAAGGTATATATTGCTAATCTTAACATCAACGTTATCCAAAAAGATGATCATGCTATTATATGTTTGTCCACTGTGTCATTAATTTATGTTTTTATCTTTAATTCAATGAATGCAACTTTTTTATTTTCTAAGAAGAAAAAAAATCTTAAGAATTGAAACCAAGGCTTCTTCTTTCTCTACTTTTTATCTCTTGAGTTTTGCTTTCAATATGTTAACCGAAAATAGATCTTCTCTAATAAGATTGCTATCAATTTGTGAATATTTATTTACTTTATTTGCTTTTCTATTAGGTTTAATAAATTAATCATAATTTAAGTTAGTTTATTTCTCGTACAAGCTTGTTTTAGTACAATTTATTTCATGTTTTTTATTAATTTTTGGTATATTTATATATATGTATTTCTCATTGGAGTTATTGTTATCATATATGTTAAAGATATAGATTCAATTAAATTAATTGAAAACATAAACTCACCATAAATAGCAATCTATGAAATAAATGGAATCTTGCTCTTGTATAATGCATTTTTCAATTTTTTTATTTATTTGTTTGATATGATTAGATTTTTTTAAGTAATATAATTTCAATTAATTAATGTAATTTTTCATTTTTTTTAACAAAAAAATTGTAAGAGTTTTATTAAAAAAATCAAGAAATTAAATGCGATAAAAATAATAATTTTAAGAGATTTAATAAAATAGTTGGTGACACATAAACAAGAGTTTTTATGAAATCAATTGGAGGGTTATTATATATTATAAATTTATTATAAGCACAGTTTATGTGAGAAAATATTATTGGATATAATTATGTTATTATAAATTTGTTTGTAATTTAAATTGGAGTTCTGGGATTGACTTTGAGGGTGTTAAGAAGATAAAAATTGATCGCAGATCTGATTTTACTAATATCATTGAGTCCGAACGTCAGAACGTGATATGTAATATTATGATTGATCAATTAAATATTTAATATTCATAAATAACAAAGAGAAGATATTATAAAATTTTAAATTATTATTTTCATAAAAATAATTTATTATTTAAAATTTAACTTAAAAATAATGCATAAAAATCTAATTAACAATAGAAATAAAGTAAAAAATTTATAAATTTTTAGTTTGGTGTTAAAAATAATAATTTTAATAATATAATTATCTTGTTAAAATTATTTTTATCTTATATTATATATACGATTGAATGAAATTTTAACACTACACTAAAATATAAAATTATTGTAATGTTGTAGTAACATATAGTATAACACTCTTATCATAACATTAGTGAAAAATGATATATAAATTTGATAACTAATTAAAGAGTAATTTTATTTATTTTTAATACCCTATAAATCATCTTTATATCTTAAAAAAAATTTATTGATTTATAGACATAAACATTAATATTAAAATATGTAAGATTTGTAAATATTTATGAATTATGTAATTTATTTTTAAGTTAAAATGTAGTACGAATATAATTGTAATAAGAATACATTAAAAAATTATATATAATGGTGAAATAAATAACATATTTAAAAAAATAATTGAATTAATTAGTATTATTTATACAATATTATATATATATATGTTTAACCGTGGATGTTATGTGAGAGTAGTCTTTCCCTTACAAAATACGGTAGGTAGAATAGATGGACCACCACAGTGGGACAATAAAAAGACACGTAAGCAAGAAAAAATAAAGAAGGGTCGGTCCAAGTCCAAGTCCAAATCCAAGTATGAAGAGGAATCAGTAAACAGATTCTAACTTGAGAAAGTGGGAAAAGGAAAACAACTGCGTTTCAGGTTTCAGCCCACCGCAGTGCACTGCACTTCAGAAATCAAAGAAGAGCAGCTAATACGCAATGCCTACGCCTGTTTCTGTTTGTATCAGCTACTATCAGTCCCATTACTGCTTCTGCATCTTCAATGTTTAAAAAAAAAAAAAAAAAAAAGTAGACACGGAGATGAAATCTATTTTTATTTTATTTTTAATAATATTTATCATGTGTCAAAATCTGTTGTTCCTTTTGAACACAAAAATTAAAAATTAAAAATTAAAAATTAAAAAAAAAAAAAAAAAAAATCTAATATTTTGTATTTGGTCAAAAATCTAGAGTTTGAATTTTTCCTCCCCCTCCTCCCCCTCCCATTACGTTAGATTTCTAATCAAATTAGAGGCTCTTCTTTCAGATGGAGACATTTGAAAACGTTTTTTTTTAAAAATTAATGTGTCAAAAGTCATAAGCAGTATAAAAATGATAAAATTATGTATTCTTATTACAATTATATTCTCTATTTAATATAATTAACAAATTAACAAATAAAATAATTTTTTTTTACCTTTATCCTTATATTATATATTCATTTTTTCGTAACAATAAGATTAAATTATTATAAAAAAATTAAGTATTATTTTTGTAATAAATAAAAAATCTTAAAATATATTTCTCTTAATAAAATAACCCCTAAATTATAATTTATCTTAAATAAAAATAAATAACATTGATGCTTAATAATAATATATTTTAATTTTTATATAATTTTATTTCAACTCATTTAAAATTATATAAATTATTTACACCATAACAAATAAACATATATGCATCATTTTTAAATATATAAAAATATATATGTATTTTTTTGTTATACGAAAAACATATATAAACAGGTGAGATTAAAATAAAATTTTATTTTTGAAAGTGAATTATAATATGCAAATAAATTACAATAATATTATGAAAAATAATAAAAATATTCCATAATAAAAATAATATTTATTATGTCTACTTAATATACTTTTATTATTATAAAAAATTAAAATTATAATTTATATAAAATATTATTTAAATTAAATTATGATCATTTATATCCAAATAAAACCTTTTTCAATTAAATACATATAATTAAGTTACTTTTATCATATTAAATCAAGATAAAATAAAATTCATACCATTGTTTTTAAATGTATTCAAAACTTTCCTAATAAATTAATGGAAAATAAAAGTAGATCTCAAAGTTCAATTTAATAAAATAAAAATGAAAGTAACACATATCAATCACATAAAATAAAGAAACAAATGCACACGTGTTTTTTAGTTATCATCCTTTTTTAAGAAAAAATAATAATTATTTTTTAAATAAACAAATTATCAATTTTATAATCATTAATTATTTATAATATTAATAGAAGTTAAAATTTGCTTTAAGTAAATAACTCTTCATGATCAAAGTGTAATTTTAAGAAACAGTATAAGTAATTCTTATCAAGTATCAATATTGCTACAATTGTAAACTAAAAAAGATGAAAACATTTATGAAAAATGAAAGTTTCAAGCAAATTAAAGAGTTTTATGCGGCAATATTTCAATATAATCCTTATTATTGTATGCGTTCATTGGCAAATAAAAGGAGTTTAATTATCATTGGTGCGTCCAATGTGCTTACAAATTCCGTAATAGATACTCTCAATCCCTATTTTTAATTTATCTATTAAACATTTTTTGTAATACAATGGTGGTATAAAGTTTTGCTAACTTGTAAACTTTTCTCAAACAAAAAAGATTTTATGGTTGATTAAATAATCGGAACAATTAATTTAAATCAAAATTTTTGATATGATTTGATTGATAAATTTTATATTCGTATCGGATTTAGATTAAAAATTATATAAACCGTTTAGATTCAAATTAACATATTTTATAATTAGTTGTATCCAATCTAAACTGAATTATTATTAAATTACGAATAAATAAATACATATTTTATTTTATAATATATTATATTTAAATATTATGTGTACCATAATTATATTATATTATTATTTTACCTTAAAAATAAATATAAATATTTATAATAATTTAATAATTGTATAAATATATTTCTTATTTTTTTTAGTTGTAACAATAAATAATAATATTTACTACAAAAGTATTAATTTAAAACTTTAATTTATATTATATCATGTTTTATATATATAATTAATTCATAAATAAATAAATTTCAATATCAATTTGACTTAATTTGATTCGAAAAATTCAATCCGTTCGAATTCAAATTGATTTAAATTAATTATATTATCGATTTGAATTCAGATTAAAAAAATTTAAATCTATTAAGATCAAATCAGATTCAAATTTATTAAAAACATACAATTTTAATTCACTTTTAATCCTTAATTGACCCATAAAAAAATGTATTTGTTTTTCAAAATACCAATGATTTTTATTCTTATAAGGCAATCTATTAACTTATATTAGTCACGTCACCTAAAAGAGACTAATTTTATTGTGATTTATTTTAGGGGTGATGTTAGTATAAATTTATTAGTTATATTAAATAAGTAGTTTATTATTTTATTATTATAATAATAATTTAGATTTTTTTAAATAAAAACAAAAAAATAAATAAATAATTTTTATTTTATTTTTTATATTTTTTATATTTTTTAGTTGTTATTAAGGTATTATTTTTATAGTTCATTTTAATAATAAGTAATAATTATTGTAAAATTGAAATAAAAAACTTATTGTTTCTTATCATACTTAAAATTTTTTATAATAATTTTTTTACAATAAAATGATAAATAAAATAATAAATAAAGTAAATTACTTTAATTGAATGTATTTAACTCTTATTTTACTTTGCATTCTTTGAAAATCTTCAACTTTTTGTTTCTTTTTACAATTATTTACCGTGTATCTCCAACTTTTATGTCGTTGTTTTTTATGGTGTTTTCTTATCTAATCTTTTTAAGAATTGCATTGAAAGAATTTTGAAAAAAGAAAAAAAATTATAATTTTAAAGTTTATAAAATACTTTTTGTTATTATAAATTTTAAAAAAGTTTATTTAAAAAATTTATAATTATAAACTTAAAATAATTTTTTTTGAAAAAGTTAAAAATAAACAAGCTAAAAAATAAAGTTTATAAAATACTTTTTGTTATTATAAATTTTAAAATACTTTTTTTTTAAATTAAACTACTAAAAAATTTAACAAGCTAAATTATTTTAATTAACATAATTACCGACTTAAAAAAAAACATAAGCACCCGATGTGTAATGTCAGCCCTATTAACACAAGTTTAAAAATAATTGCACCACAATTTAGTTATTTAATAAATTTTTTAAAACTTAATCGATTGGATAATGTTATTTCGTTGAAAAAACGTTAGATAATGAATGACGTGTCCTTGTTTTTTGTTTTTTTTCTTTCAAAATAGTGACACTTTCATTTTTGCTGTCGAATGTCGATGGAGACAATCTTTTATTCGTTACTAAATAATAATTATGACAGGAGAAGAGAAAACGTGAGAATTCTACAAGCGTGTGAGGATTCTTTCAAAGACTACTACTACTACTACAAACTCAAACAAAGATCAGGAAGCAACGTACGGCCCATATGAAATAATAAAAGCTATAATGCCGGCCCCTCATCGTAGTTGCAATTAGTTACAAAAATAACCTGTACATAAAGTGGACATATATAGGTAACCGGAAAGGGCAAAAATGGAACCAGACTTCACCATTACAAAATATCATTAGCATCCACTTCCCCGGCAACACCTCAAAAGATATTTCCCCTATAAATTTAGAATGGCGGTGCCGGAAGATTCAGATCGAACAATAACGGCTTCTTTTCATTTCTCAACTTATTTTCCTCTTCGTTAACAACCACGTCCACGTTTTCAAGCTTATATCCTTTGTACTCCGATCTCACCGGAACTCCATCCGGAAATCCATCGGCAAAGTAAAACAGAGGTTGCCTCCACATCTGTACGGACTCCATATAGGCTTCACCACCGCCAATAACCATCGTGTGAGGCGGAATCGGCGAACCAACAAAGCCTCCATGGCCGAAGTTGGTCTTAGCTTTAGGACCGCGAAGGTTCCGAGCGGCATCGTCGTAAGCACGCGCCGCCTCTTCGGCAGTGTCAAAGGTTCCAAGCCACTTGCGAGTCTTCTTCCAGGGATCGCGAATCTCGGCTGCGAATCGACCCCATGGTCGCTTGCGCACTCCTCTATAACGCGGTTCGTTGGTCTTATTGACTGGTGGTACAGGGAGCGGAGGTCGGGAACTGGTCGGAAGCCCGTTGAGGGTGAGAGAGGTTTTACGCAAGTGAAGCGTGTCAACGGCCATGAGAAGTACGGATAGTAAAGACACAGTATGGATTGGTGGTGTAACAGAAAGACAGAGAGAGCGTGTGATGGTGGGAGAGAGAGTTAGGGTTTGGGGATGATATATATAGGGGAGGAGACAGTCTGGGTTAATGCCGACAGCTTTGGGATTAAGAAATTATGTTATATTATTTAATTGGCTAATTATATTATTATTATTATTATTATTATTATTATTATTATTATTATGAAATGTTAAAATAATAATAATAATAATAATAATAATAATAATAATAATATATATATGGGAGTATTGAAATATTCGTTTTTGTTTGAGCTGGGAAGCAATAAAAGCATGGCGTGCAAGAGTGGGAATGAAAAGACAGGAGGGGGGAAGTAAGGTAATAAAATGATGATGGTGACTTTGAATAATCTAACAAATTTGGACTTCTTATGCTTCCAGTTTTTCTGACTGCTGTGGAGTGTGGACCTTTTGCTATCGTCTTTTTTCGCCGCCCCTCAATCTACCATGTTATTTATCTCTTTTCGCTTTTTTATTCTTTTTCTCAATTATTAAAAAGTTTGAGTCACACCCAAATTATAATTTGTTACTTTATTATTATTATTATTACCATTTTATTTTTAATATTATTTAATTAAAATATTTTTATATAAATTAATAATTAACCTCAAAATATTCTTTTAATATTATTTAATTCATTTATTATGTTCTACCAATACTGATTGCTATACATTCTACATGCCCATTTCTTCGCATTCATATATATATATATATGAGTTTATATTTTTAAATTTAAATTATTTATTTCTAAAATTAAGAAAAATTAAAAAAAAACAAAAGGTATATATTTATATTTACTGTTAAATAAATTTAAATTAATGGATTAAGCAATATTTAATACTTTATTTATGTATTTATATATTTATATTTTTTAATTTATTATATATCTAATTAGTATCATTTGGTTGTGAGGTGAATTTCAAATAAGATAAAATATGTCAAAATATATATATAATTATATAATACCAATAAGGAAATAAATTTAAATTCTATCCTCATTTATTGTATCTTAATTAATTTTTTCTTTAATATTTTAGATTAAATCTAATCAATATTAAGATCCCATGTGTATAAAAAAAAGATTATCATAAATAGGGTTTTAATATGTACTTAACAAGAAGTAAAAATAAAAGTTAGATAACACCGAGAAAAAGACAAATCATTATGTCCTTTTTTAATGATGGGTTGTATTATTCTACCATAATTAATTCTGATAACTAAATTGTTGGAAATTAATATGACCATAATACATGCTCACATTAAATTAACTCTTTCAATATGATAAAAAAAAAAAAACTTATCCATAATCCTTATTTAAGTACTTATAATCCACAATGGATGAACCATCCTAATTTAATTTTCATGATCACAGGAATTTCAAGCATCTCAACAACCCTATAGGCCATCTAATCAGAATTTTTCACAATCTAAGTCATGGGAGGGTTCTTTTCAAAAGTTGGCAAAGTCTACACAAATATCCATAGACCAACAAAATCAAGTTATGATTGAGTCGTGGGATGAGGTAAGAACTAATCAAAATTCTCAAGGTCATTCTATTTCTAATATGGAAAAAATGATAGGCCAACTTGCAACCTCATTTGAAAATGTAGTGGAAAACATTGAAAAAGGGAAATTTTCGACCCAATTAGTTCCTAATTCGAGAGGAGTACATGAAGTTGATAGTAAGTTAACTAAAGCAATCAAGACTTTAAAGGAAGGTAAAGTAGTGTGGATAACAAGGTGCAAAATATAGCATTGTAGGTAACTTTACTGGGTCAAGCTTCTTCAAAAGTTACACAGTTAGAAGATTCAAAAAAGAGCAATATTCTATCATACATTTTTAAAGCTCTATTTCCTCAACGATTACCCAAAGTTAAACAAGACACAACAACCAATAAGGTATTGAAAATCTTTAAGCAAGTAAGTACCAATATTGCTTAATTTGCTAGATGTGATTAAGTAAGTTCTTATATATGACAAATTTTTGAAAGATTTATGTACTAAAAAAATGGCAATTACATGTTAAAAAAAAAAGCTTTCCTAATTGAAAATGTTAATTCTATCATTCAATGTAAAACTCCACCAAAATTTAAAGATCCAAGTTATCCTACAATTTCTTGTATCATAGAAAACTATATAATTGATAAAGCTTTGTTAGATTTAGGAGCTAGTGTTTTGCAACTTGGGTTGAGAGAAATAAAACCAACTAATATTATAAATGATGTTGTACAATGATAGGAGAGCGATAAAAATAAAAAAAATACAAATTTTTAAGAATTTTTTTAAATAAAAATAATGAAGAATTACATTAATGATAAAAAAAATCATACAATAAAGATTAATTATTCTTTTTTAAAATACATTAAAGCATTAAATTAAAAACTAAAATTATCTATAAGAAAGATATATAACAAAATATGAGATAATATTAGTGAGCTTTCATTATTATCTTTATATTATTTTTTACTTTAATATTTAACTAGATGAATAGATACAATTAAAAAAAATATAAAGTCATTATGCCTAATTAATGTTGATTTTGTGAAAAAATTAAAATCCTTTACAAACATATTTCTTATGAACTATGACTATTTGAAGAGATATATTAATGAATTTTTATATCGAATAAAATATCTATATATTGATAAAATTTTATACATATAAGAGATAAAGTACACAAAATTCTTCATAATGTACAAATGATCTTCGTAGTATTAGAATATTTAGTAAAATAAAATTCAAAAATAATGAATAATAGACTATTTAAAAACAAGAATAATGAGAAAGGTAAGAGAGAGATAGAGATAGCTCGAAGAGAATGATACTTCTCTTACTAGAGTAAGCTCAAAGAAAATGAGGTATAAGAAAGTATGAAGAAAAATAAAGAAGAAAGGGAGAAAAAAATTATTTGTATTTTTATTTCAACCTCTCAGAGTGGGATCAAAATTAGTATATATTTTTTATTTGTATTTTTAACTTAAAAATCCATCAAATTATTAAAAAGTTAGTTTTTTTAATACATTTAAAATTTTAAATATTTCTATAAAATTGTATGCATCCACAAACTTTTATAGTGTGTTATAAAATTATAGTTGTATATATTAAATTTTGCAATTCTATTTAATTTATTAAAATTCTTAATAGAATATAAGTATTTAAGATCGAATATCTCGGAGCTACACAGGTTATAATTTGGAATGTGTATTTTAATTGTTGTTAATTGAAATTGTGATTATTTATAAAAATACAATACTTTTTTCTCGAAAATAACTATAGTAGATAAGATGTAGAGTCAAAATGGTTATTGCAATACCGAAAGTGTGGTTAATCAAAATCGAACATATATTAAATATATGCATATAATTACATAGAAAAAATATAATTTTAATAATAAAATAAATAATAATTTGTATAATTGGACTAAATTTTATTTATTTTACTTAATATTTTTTATTTTACTTAAAAATACATGTTAAAGAGTTCAAAAATGATAATTAATGATAATATTTTAAATAATATAATAAAGTAAGAGTTAATTTAACATTTATTTTTTAAAAAATTAAATATATTTTTGAATAAATGTTAAAAAATAAGAAACATGGTTAAATCGTAAGGAAACTGCTACCGATTAATAACCAATGGTACCCAAAATTGATAGGGTAGTTATGGTTATTAGTATAACCGTTCCGTCCGTTTACGAGCACATTTATAGTTGTAATTTTATGTTAAAATTTACCTTTATCTTTGTTAAATACTTATATTATAATCACATTTTAATTACTTGTCAACATAATAATATTTTAAATAAAAAATATAATTTATCTTTAGTTTATACTTTTTACAAAGATAATGAATTAAATGACATTGTTTTTAATATAAAGAACTAAACGGTACAAATGACTTAATTTAAAGGGACTTCTGTGGTACCTTACACTATATTATATAAAAATATTTCTTAAGTTAATACGATATAATCCAAAATTATTTCATATATTTAAATTTAATTCATGATAATAGAAGACTAATATAAAAAATAAAAACAAATACGATAAGAAACTTTAAACTAAAGTTTTTTAAGGTTTTTATATTTTATATTATGTTATATTTAAATATTATGCATATCATACTTATATTAGATTATTATTTTATATTAAAAATAAATATAAATATTTATAATAACTTAATAATTGTACATATATAATTCTTATTTTTATTTTTATTTTTTTAGTTGTGACTATAAATAATAATATTTATTTGTTATAAAAGTATGAATTTAAATATTTAGTTTATTTATATCGTGTTTTATATATTACAATAATTTATAAATTAATTTTAATATCAATCTAACCTTATTTGATCCCAAAATATTTGATCTAGTTTGAATTCAGATTGATTTAGATTTATTATATCATTGGATTTAATTTAGATTGAAAATCTTTAAATCCATTCGATTCGGATCCAAATCCGATTGATCAAAAATAGATAAAGTCGATTCGTTGCTCACCCATCCTCTTGACTATAGAGTTTTGAAGAAATAATTGTACATATTATTTTAAAAATCAATTACTAATTAAAATATGAACCTTAAATCATTTAACTATATCCATCCAACGTCTTTAGGTACTCGTTGTCCTATGATAGCCCTAACAATATCCCCCTTAACGACAAGCTAGGCACTTGAACCTTACCATCTTAACATTCGACTAATTGACACAGTGTCAACTCGCTTCTTAGTTGATAAAGTGACAAGCACTCGTTATCTAACATAGTTGTTGTAAATTAGTACTTACGGAAGCGAAGATCGGGTCTAATTTTGGTTGCATAAATTAATAATAATTGGTAACATTAATATTATAAGCATTAAGAAAATTAATGACACACAATGATTTAAGTGATTCAACTTTTCAATGTAAAAAGTCTACTCCACTGACGACGGCATACCGAGAAAAATCCACTAATAATCAAATGGAGATACAACCACCAATTTTCAGAGAGCTTTACAAATTATACCAAAATCCAAAATCAATCCACAAAATATTCCCTCTAATTTACTAGTAATATATAGCAAGATAAATTAACAAACTTGCTATTAAATCAAAATATTAACGTACAAATGAGATGAAATATAATTGGCAACATCGAAGACATGAAACTGTGGAAAAAAAATAGCTTCTTCTTCTTCCCAATTACTGTAGTTGTTATATCTCCCTTCTCTCTCTCTGCCATTTTTCTTTTCTTTTATTCTCTCTACCCCTCTGCTTAGTTTATTTTTCAGCTGTTGCGACACTCTCGCAGCAAGGGAAACAAAATGCACATATATATATATATATATATATATATATATATATATATATATAAAAGAGGGGAAGGGTTTAATTAGTTACGTTTAGGCTAATTTAAGTTTAACAATAGTTAACACTTGTAGAGTCTAGGGGCTTCCCAATGGGTTACTTATTATTGATTTTTTCTAAGCCAATCACGTTTTATTGTGTAGTTATGAAAAAATAATTATCCATATTTTTCTAAAATTTAATTGATAATTTAGAAGATGAACATTAAGTCATTTTGTTTTATTTATTTATAGTTTTAATTGCTTGCCGACTTATAATAGATACAACAATATTAATTATAGTGACACATGACATAAACTTCTTAAAAAATAAATATGTCATGAATTTTAAAATTATTTTTATCATGTGTTATATTGTAATTATTATAAATTGAAATATTTATATGTATTTATTCTTTAATTATAATTATATCCGTAATTATTTTTAATTAATAAAAATTTATTAATACTAAAATATAAATAATTATTAAATTAAAAAAATAAAATTTAATAATAATCATTCTGCTAATATTATGACTGTTTTCTTAACATTCTTCTTTTCTTTTTGGTCTGAGCTCTTTCTTAAGCTTCAAAGACAAAGTTTATTAAAAATAATCTAAAAAGAATACAACATTATTACAACAGGAACAACGATTACGTGGAATCCGATAGCCACAGATGAGCTTTAAAGTAAGAGAGGAATGGGCTTTTGTGGAGCCCATATATTTTCATCTCGTCTATTGTTTGACAATACACATAACTATGATGACATAAAATACTTTTATTTTTAATTATGAACGTATTATTATATATCATATAATATAATTTATTATTATTTAAATTTATAAATCAATGATTTTCTTAGATAAGAATATAAATCAATGGTATTGATTTCGCTTTATTTAAATAAATTTTAAATATATATATGTACCGATATTATAATAATAAAAATTTATATTAAAAAATAATACTGATTTATACAACTGTATAACTTGTTAGAAATGAGTAAAATTAGACATAAAATAAATATATATTTGAAAATATTATAATAATATGAGTCCCACTTCCCATTTAAAGTAGAGATAATAAATACGGTTTGACCCGTACTACTGATATTTTTATGATTTCAAGCTGTACATTCCGCTTTGTTTGAAGATTTAAACAAATTGGACCGCGATGTTTGTAGATGTTCAACAGGATTGAACAAGACTCTTCCACCGATTTGAATGAAAAGTGACTACCATTTAGTATTAATTAAAGCTTTACATAAATTGATTTTTCATTTTTAAATGAATGGTGTGACGGGTTCAAAGTTTGCAGATTTGTGTGTGTTTTTTTTTTTTGGAATTTATATTAAATTATATAAAAATACTGAAACGTAATCGGTATGAACTTTTCCGAATATTTGATTGCTTGAGTTACCTCATGAAACCTCTAAAATACACCGTATAAATTGGTTCGAGTCAAATAATTTATATTTTTAAAAATTAAATAATGTTTACATATAGATTTAACTATTGGTATTAGTAATAAATTATGTTTAAATAATATTTTATCTTAATTTATGATTGAGAGTGTATTAAAGGGTTATAATATACAAGATCTAAAAATCTCTAAATGATTCAAATCTTTACCTATTTTACAATTAATCAAATCCATGTCATAAATTTGATGGTTCTAAGAGCATGACCTAGAGTGCGTATTGAGCCTCTACGATCATTAGGTTGATTTAGTCCCTAGGGTTAGGCACACTCGGATAGGCTCGACTATATAGGTTACATGATGTATAAACTGAGAAATAACGCATCAGTTTAGAATTTGGGCTATCAATTGGGGTCGTCGGCCATGTCTTCGGGCTACCCATTGGGGGCATTGGCCTTGTCTTTAGGCTTGGTCGTGGGACACATTAATCTAATCTTTGTACTGTCCCTTAAGATTGTTGATCTGGCATTCAGGCTATCCATCGAGGTCATCGACCTTGTCTTCGGGCTTGGACGTGGGAACCAATTGGTTTGGTTTACGATTTGTCTCACTGGTTCAATTTTTTAGCCTGTTTGTATGCTCACTAGTTCAATTTTTAGGCAGGCTTGCAGGTTCACTGTTTCGATTTTTAGGCTTACTTGTGGGCTTACTGGTTTAATTTTTAGGCTAGCTCGTGAGCTCACTAGTTCAGATCTAGGATTGGTTTGCGAGCCCAAATGGTGTATGTCCAAACATCAAGTCCTCACTCATCTCATTTGTATCAAATTAGAGGAGTAGTTATAATTATTGATACTTTGATGATAAATTGAGATTTCCCAAGTACTAACTCTTTAGTACTTGTTATTTATTATCAATACCCTTTTATGATTATTGGTCTTTCCAATTTCAATTATATTTCATCAATGTTATTTATTACAAAAATCATCTTCCTCTTTTTCCTTATATATATGTGTAGGGTCCATTTGAGTTATTTTTGTTTCTAAAAAGCTCTATCTTTCAAAGAAAACTAGCCTATTTAAAAGAAATTTAGGCCATTTTTTTGGATATTAGCCACTTATAAGGAATTTCATTATGTTCCAAAGGATTTTAGCCTACTATCTGCATACTACTCTATAATCTTAGTCTTTTCAGTGAATTTCAATCCGCTGCCACAAGGTAAATTGATTTCTCTTCATTAGTCCGTAATGGTATTCGTTTTTCAGCCTTGGATTCCATAACATTTAAGCTCACATTATAGGCAAGTTAAGGGAATTAGAGGTCGGAATCAAGTTTTATTCCCAATGTTTAACCTAGAATCCTTGTTATTTAATGGTATGTTCCTTCCTTTATTATGTCTCTTATTTTTGTATAGATTGCTATTCAATTTATAAGTTTGTTCTCGTGGACGACCTTCACGATTGCCAACCTACATTTTCAAGTGATGTGTCTACTTCAACGGAAGGTTCTTCTAGCCAAGCTATAGGTAGATCAAACCGTGTGGGAGGTGATTGTGTAGAGGAGCACATTATTTCATGGATTCTTGCATCAATCGGTGTTCGTGAGGTTGCTTTGGCTCTTACGATCACACATTCTCATCAAAATATTATTAAACTGCCCAACATTCCTATTATTGAAAGTAAGAAAAGGTCAACGACTTCCAAAAATCCAAGACCTCCCACAGGCCATATGAAAGATTCCAATTTTCAATGTGCATGCACACTAAGTCTCCTGATGTTTGATGATGTAGAGAGAATTCAAGCTTAATATTTTTTCCCTCAAAATGTTGCCATCATTCCAACTCCTTTGACAAAACTTGACCACCACGATCCTTTAGCGAGGTATATTATCTTTCACATGGAAGCATTCGAAGTCGAGTTGAGGTTCCCATTATCCCATTTGATCAAAATGCTTTTTAACTCCACTAGCTTAGCTCCTAATTAAATAAAGACGAACTCTTGAAGGATTTTGTCAAGTCTATCAATGGTAAGTGCTAAGTTAGGCATTAGACTGAGACATGTACAATATAAAAAAATGGAATGGATGAGAGAAGGATGTATATGTCAGTCTATTCTGGTCACGGTCTAATACTCAAACTCACGGAGTCCATTTCGGACCAGAGAGATAAATCTTTCTATGTTTTAGAAAACCTGTGTTACAGGGAATGTTTGTGCACTTTACCTGTTCAATGGAAGTTATACACCATTGACTTGCGGGCTAATTCTAGTGCCAATGTTTTGACCACCTCTAAAAAAACAAAATTAGCTTGATTGATAAGTATAATGCCCATAAACAATCCTATAATCTATTTTTGGGCCATATTATGTGCTCACTGGTTCGGACCTAAGACTAGTTCGTAGGCTCAAGTGATGTATGTCTAAACAGTTTGCTTTATGACATTGTTGTAGATCAAGGTTTTTATTGTTTTATCATTGATTGTTTTATTTACCCAGAATTTAGATTAGCTCACTGGATGTTACATTTATATGTATTTTTGTATATAATATGTTACATCTATCGTAGTTTCAACGTCCTATCGAATGTAACCTATTATGTCTACATATATTTTGTATATTTATTACATCGAGTATAATTGAGGAAATTCATGTTACATCCTCATATATCTTTGTATGTAATCTGTTAAATTCATCATAGTATGTAATATTTTAACCTAGTAAATCTACCAATATGTTACATGAGATGCAACTTATTACATCTACCAATATCTTTATATGTAATATTTTATATCCACCGAAGCTTAGATAAGGTTACCGGTGATATTTAGTGGAGTACTAGTAGAATCGTCGGAGCTCCGGTAGGAGTTGCTACCGTAATTATTGAAAATATGGTGGGTGTAACATTGACCTCATTTTATGAAATGAGTGTCTTTTAACCTTTTTACTATAAAATGAGTTTTGTGATGATTTATTACTAGTTTAAAAAAATTAATTAATTAATAAAAAATGAAGTTATTTAGGCCAAATATTTAAACAATTTAATTATCGATAATAATAACAAGTATGTTTAAATGACATTTTGCCACATAATTTATGAGTCTTTCGAGAAAATAATAGTAGAAAAATAAGTACATAAAAACATTTAATAACATATAAGTTATCTAATAATATAAATATATAGTTTGTTAGTAGATTTAATAAGAAATCAGATAACTACAAGTCATTTTAAATTAAAAGGGTAAATTGAAAAAAAAAACATATAATGAAGTATGAAGACTAAGAAAATAGATATAGGATGAAGTAAAAAAAGACTTTATTTTTATATTCATGCACAAACTTGAAATATGCATCTTCATGTTAATAAACTCAAATCTCAATTCTTAATGGCAGTCATAAGACCACACAAACTATCTACTAGAAAGTTGAAGCAAAATAACGTAGAGAATAAGGTGTTATAGGAGTATTGAGAAACCAAAATCCATTAGTTTGCAACTCAATCCAACCAAAAGGAGTCATACTTCTTCTGTGTTAAAATTCGTACATGCTGTCTAGGATGACTTTAATAGATAGTGTTTAGGATCTCTCTTAGTAGGCAATGTACGTAAATGGACTTGTCGTCGACGTACGTTGCCTCCAAGGCCAGAAAGAGATTAAATGACGCCACAACCAATATTGCGAAAACCATAATCGTCAGAAGACGTAGTAGTAACTATGTCTTGCAGCACATAGCGACAAACATGACAAGTTTTATGAAGCTGAAGCCAAGGCACGATACAATCAGAACGATAGAAATGCTTGCAAGGCATCTCTTTGACTTCCCCACCAATCTCAAATTTATCTTTACAAATTGGGCATATTGAATCATTAATTCCTCAATTGTGTTTCCGTTACTTTCACAATTGGCAATGCTTCAATTGTCGAATCTCTTCCTGGTGTTGGGCCACCTGAACTATCATTTTGGGCTATAAATCCTATGACCGTTCAAAGCATTCTCAACAACGTCGTCGTCTTGATCTTGATTTTCAAGAATTTGTGAAGGACTGGATGGTGATCTTAATGTTTGTACGTTGTTAACAAATTATAGAGTAATTCAATCATTGTTTTCTGAAACCCAATGAGCTAGTTGATCTTCTTCCAGAATTTGTTACATTGTTTGAAGCAGTGGGGTCCAGGATTTGAGCTAAATTGTCCAATAAACGAGCAGCACCTGGAAGGTTTTAATTGGTTTCGAGAAGCTTGTGACGAAGGTGGTTGGACAAATAAGGACAAAGAAACACTGTTTTTTCTTTTGCAATACCCTTCTAAATCTTTGACAACCTTTTTATCAAAGAGTTTTTTAGGGTGAGTTAATTCATGAATTTCTACCTGTTATCATAGCGAGCAAATTTATTTCAAATAATATGTATTTTTAAAAAAAAAAATTGATGAATCATTTGATTGGATTTTAAAGTTTGATACAAAGATTAAACCTTTTAAGTTAGCATGCATTTTAGTAGTTAGATCATAAATTTTTATGGATTTAAAATAACAGCCAATTATAAATTGAAAATTCACACACCAAATGTAGTGGAAACTTCTCCCTCTTCTAGTTTCATTGACTATAATTTTGAGAAGATCAATCATAGACATTAATGGACGATAGAGGATAATTGTGAAACTCTAGCTACTTTTATTATTATGATTTTAGTTTTATAAGCAATGTTTCATGAACTGTCTCAAGAAATTGGAAAAGAATGGCTTATTTCATGGGTCATTTTCAGAAAAGCAATTCTTTTTCAATTACTTTTTGATGATTTATGAACTTAATTTGCTCTCTGTATTTACCTTTGATTCTTTCTTTTATTGGGACCTAAGAAATTAATATTTGAAGAAACAACCAGAAGACAAAATAAACATTTTTTTTTATATATTTTTCTTAATTTGTATCGGACATGTACATTGTTTATATATACAAATATTAATTACTATTTCAACAACCACTATGATTGAATTACATGGTTTACAGCTGTTTGGTAGACACCGTGTATATTGGTAGGCGTTTGGCGTCGGTGCAATATTTGTTAAATGAGTTACAGTATTTGTTGAATTCAACACTCCCCCTCAAGTTGGTGCATAGATAATGAAATTGTACCCTATGTCATGATATTATGGTAAACAAACTAGAAATAGTGTAATAATTTTAGAACTGGAAATAATAAAAAAATTCAAGAACTGAACTGATATATATTTAGACAAAATGGACCAAACCGGATAAAAAACACAAAATTGGGTATCAAATTGGTTAAAAAACCTTGAAAACTGGACCAAGTTGGTTTTAGAAAGTCAGAATCGGGAAAAAAACCAAGTTCAGACCTTTAAAATGGACCAAACTGGACAATTTTGGGAAAACTGTGATAAACCAAGAAAAAACTGGGTTCAGACCGAACCAAACCTGAGTCGAATCGAGATGCGAATCAACTACGTCCGCGAGCCGAGCCAGCCGAACGCCACGTCATCATCTTTAACCTCCAAATGGCACGTGGTGGAGTGTGGAGGCGTGTGAAAGTTTTCCTTTTCTTTGGGAGGCACATGAAAGTTTTTCTTTTCTTTGGGAGGCGCGTGCAAGTTTTTCTTTTCTTTGGGAGGCGCGTGCAAGTTTTTCTTTTCTTTGGGAGGCGCGTGTAATACCTTTCTTCTATCCTATTTTTACCAAAATGTTCATAATTGTGTTTAGAGTAATCTGGTAAAATTAGGTAGAATAAATACTGCTTCAAAAATTATGTTTGTAATTAATATTTGTACGGGTGTTTGAGTGAGAATTTTTTTTGGAGAAAAAATATTTTCTGAAGAAAGAAAACTTTGTTTTGGAGAACAAGGGTTTTAAATTTGTATAGAGCTTGACTCTGATAATATGAAGAAATCAATATTTGAAAAAACAGTCAGAAGATGAAATAAACGTTTTCTCTGATATATTTTTCTTAATTTGTATCAAGTATGCATATTATTTATATAGACAAATATTAATTATTATTTCAATAACTACTATGATTGAATTACATGGTTTACGGGTGTTTCATATCAGTACAATATTTGTTGAATGAGTTTCAATATTTGTAAGTTTCAGACGACATGCAATGTTATATTATATTCATATAATATTTAGAATACCACAATTAATTAACATCTTAAATTTTTAGGTTTTTTAGAATTTATTTTTAAATAATTATACACATCATACGCTAATAATTAAAATCCAAACGATATATTTTTAATATCTGCAAATGGTGTACAAGTCGTTGAGCGGTAGAAAACTATTAAATCAGTTTAAAACTGGGAAAAAAAAGTCTATTTAAAAACTTATAATATATTTTTTGATTAACAAAATAAAAAGAAAAAGAAAAAAAAAGTGAAACACTTTAAAAAGCCTTTTAAATTAAGCCCAGTATTGAGCAATAAGTACGCTGTTCAGCTGAATGTCATTTTTTTTTAACCCTGAACCAATTTTACTCATTTTTGATTTATATCTCAGATAAGTATTTAAGATCATTCTTCCTAGCATAATAGTCTCTCTCTTGTATCTGTGTTTGTCTCTACCATTCCTGTCGTCGTCGGTGACAAGTATATCCTTATAAATTTCGAGCAACTGTTCAAAACAAAACTTAAAATTTAATTTTTTATACAAATTAGTTTTCATAAAAATAAATATTAAAAACACACTTTAAAAGTTAAAAATATTATACACGTTGAATAGACTTATAATACATTTATGAATATGTGTTCAATATACATTTATTTATTATATATATAAAACTTTGAATACATATTTAACGAATATTAAATAATATATTATACATAATTAAATTGATCTATAAATATTTTATTAATTAGGTATATTCTATCCATACATTATATATATTCAAAACACATATACATGTTTATATAAATATATATATTAAAATTAAATGTACTTTAAATTCAATGCATGCACAATAAATAAGCATTAAAGTTAAAGAAATTCTTAATGTAGTTTGGATACATGGCATTTAAAATGTGTACTTGTCTTGATTTGGTTAAATATACCTTATTCATTAGTGTGTTGGAATTAATTCACATTAAAATATATAAATAAATTTTAAATATAAATACCTTAAAATAGAATATCAAAAATTATAAGATATACATCATACAAGATTATTAAAAATTTATAAATTTAAATGAGATACTTACATCTATTCAGAATAATTGTCTATTATTGTGAAAATATTACGACAACTGATCACAAAAGGATGAACACGAATAGAGAGAGTGATTTGTGATATTTTTCAACCAAATCGTTTTAGTTCTTCAATGATATCCTCATCTATCTTTTAGATATAAAAGATAAATTATTTTATAATTTGGTGTATCTTGAACCACAACTAAAATGATCTTTATATATTTCTCAATTAAGATTTCTATAATCTCTTAATTAAAGCAAAAAATAAATATCTATTTAATTATTATATATTAATTTAAAAGGTTTATCAAAATTTAACTATCTAATTTAAGCCTATTATATTAAATAGTTAATATAATTAAGAAATAAAAATACATATTGGCTACTTTAGCATAGAAAATGTGATGTTTTAATAATCTTTAAATTCATATTATTTTTTAATCAATTATATCTTAATAATTTCTAAGATGTAATACTATTTATGTTTGCACATCTTCTTAAAGAATTTGAGATGGAATAGATTTTCAAAGAAGAGACGATCGAAGGTATGAGCACCTATGACTAGAAGAGATATTAATATGATATTTTGATAAAAATATCCTTCATTTGGATATTGGATATTAGTGCAAAGTTAGTTTTAAAATCTTTAATTTAATTGAATTTATTGATATGTTGTAACTTTTGATGAATAAAGGTATTAAATTGAATTTTTTTAAAAATAATGTTAAAATTAAATACCAATTAAACTTGGATGTCATTACAGTAATCCACATTTTTAATTTTATTTTTTTGTACAAATAGGTGAATATCGATTTTTTAATTTCTTTTTATAAAATAAATCCAGGTTCTTTGACAACTTTGTTAACAACATTAGACAGTAGTGAATTGGGTTTCTGCAGCAGGGACATGGTGGCATTCTTGGCTTATTCTTTGGTTAAATTATTTATGTTTGCAGTAAAAGTTATATATTTGGAAAAGAATTGCTATATAAACTATAAATTAAGCCTTTTATTTTTTATTATTTATGTTAGTTGACAAAAAAAAGTGGTTAGTAAGTGTGTGTCATGTATTTAAAATGAATTGTATATATTGGAAAAAAATCTATATTTTTTGTTTTCGAAGTGGTTATTTTTTAGTCAAGTTCTTAGTGAGGTTATTTCAAAAAAAAAAAAATCTTAGAAAAAAAGAAAATATTTTCATTTTAAATATCTTGCATGAAGTGATAAAAAGGCTTAGCAGTAATAAACTCGCTTATTTATTATTGTACAAAAATAAAATTAAAAAAATTTAAATTTTATATATAAATAAAAATATTAATATAAATATTATCTTTTTGAGTTCTTGAATTTATTGTGATAGGCTTTTTAATAAGATAAAATGAGTAATATATTTAACACCATAATATCTACATTTATCTCACAATAAATAAATAAATAAATAAAAACCTCTTAAAATTTTGAGCATCATGATCATTTTCATCTTATAAATCTTTAATAAGAATATATTTTTTAATTTAATAATTTTAGATAGAAACAATCTATTTTTTTTAAGGAAAAAAAAAGAATTTTTTTTTCTATTTATTTATTTTAAATCTTATTTTATCGTTTATTTTAAATAAACTCAATTAATTTTACTTAAGAATTATTACATTAAATTTATTTAATTTAAAAAAGATAATTATATCGTTATTATTTTAAATAAATAAATAAATAAGGACTAGATTGCCTTATTAAACATCTGGTAAAGAAACAACAAGATATATATGATTCACAACAAAGTCACAGAAGCAGGGAAGAACATGGAATGGTAGTAATCATTATGCAGGTACAATCAGCACCATGGTTGCCTCAACCATTTGGTTTTGGGTTTGGTTTACCGGCGCCAGAAGCTGGCTCGAGTTCCGGCAATTTGAATCTTGTTGCCACCGTCGCCTCTCTGCGCCTGGGCCACCAATTTATCCAGTTTCGCCTTCAACCACTTTTGGGTTCTTTCTTTCGGGTAAGTATTTACTAGCTAGCTCTTATTGTTACATGTTTATATATGAATTTCTCCCTCTCTCTTTTTGGTGGTAGTTTGGGGTTTGATAAAAAAATGGAATTTTTTTGATGAATTTGTGTTGGGCAGCAGCTGGGTCGGTTCAGAAACAGTCATGGGCATTTTTATAGGTTAGAAAATAATTTATTGTCATCCAGAAAATATTGGGCTTGTTTTTGTTTGTTTGATGGATGGGAAGATACTGAAACTAGAAAGGGTTTGGGAAAGCAAAGCAAAGGGGTTTCTAACTCCAAAGCATCATCTGGTAATGGAACTGTAAGTGGAAGGCAATGGACCAATCTACTTCTTGCTATTAATGTCTTGTGAGTTCTAACTCTCTATCACTTCAATCCCTTTTTTGTTGAATATTCAACACAAGCTGATGAAACCTCTTATCTTTAATGTTAAAATCTAATAAAACATGTTATGTTTGAGCAGACTTTATGTGGCACAAATTGCAACCCAAGGAAAACTACTCTTTTGGGGTGCCAAGGTAAACTTGTGAAGTTGCTTACTGTAATCAAATTCACTGTACAGTTGCTCACAACTTTATGGATTATCTTTCAAAATCTACAGATAAATAGTCTAGTTGATAAAGGGCAGTTATGGAGGCTGGCCACATCTTCCTTCTTGCATGCAAATATTGGTCACCTAATGGTCTGGTCTGCTTTGATAAACCTTTTTTGCTTTCATATGACGTATTCATGAAACCACGACTGATGTATATGGATGATTTTCTATGTCTTCTCAGGTTAATTGTTATTCTCTGAATTCTATTGGTCCTACCATGGAGAAGATCAGTGGTCCTAGGAGATATCTTGCATTGTACTTTGTCTCTGCAGTTGCAAGTAACAGAACATCATCTTTATGCTTTAACTAGTGATATTGCTTACAATCTTGTATTCTTATTATTTAGTTTTGATACAATCAGGTTCAACTGTGAGTTATTGGTTCTCCAAGGCGCCTTCAATCGGTGCATCTGGTGCAATTTTTGGACTAGTAAGTGAACTCTGTTGTTAATGACAAACTTACGTGTCCCTCTGGATAGTTTTTGTTTTACCTGCATAAACTGCAAAGGAAACTTGTGTTGGATAAGAATCTTAAAGAGGAAGAGCAAGTCCTGTAAGCTATTAGTATCACTATCATGCCCGTGGTTTTAAGTTGGTATTCTGCAATGCTAGAAACTTAGAATTAGAACCGTAAGTTGCAGATGTTGATGTCTCTGTCCTTTGTTGTTTATTATTTTTCCTACGTTGTATGTTCGTTCAATGTTATGCTTTCAGATTATTATTTCAAATGTTGTGTAGTTCATCTCTTAAGTCTTATTAGATAGAATTTAAATTGATGATATTTGTTTATAATATTGTGATTTTCTTTCAAAATCTATTTGCTTTTAATAGTTAGTGAATATCTTATGATCTTTCGAGTCAGGTTGGGTCTATGGCTGTTTTTGTAATAAGACATAGAGGTCTGTTTGGAGGTGGCAGTGAAGAACTACAGGACATAGCACGTGTAATTGCATTAAATATGGTACGTTGCATACTTTGTGAAAGATTTACTACTGAATGAGAAGTATCAAAAAGCAGCAAATCTAAATTGTAATTTTAATTGAATGTGTTAAACATTTTTCATCAATGTTTATGGTTGAGCCAGAGACTTAAGCATGTATTGGTGGTAAATTGATTTGCTATAAGCATAATTCTCCATTGGTTACACTAATGAAATTAAACCCAATTCACAGGTAATTGGGCTATTATCCAAAGGCATTGATAACTGGGGACATGTAAGTACTAAATAAGCACTTATCATATTCATAGATAATTGTTAATTTTGGAACTCTACAGGGTTCCTTTTGTTTTCCACAAACCCTCTATAGAGCTAATAGTTTTTATTTCCCATCTCATGGAAAACCCTTCTCAATCTGCTTAACTCTATCCCTCTATAGGGGTATTTTAGTGATAGGTTCTATAGGAACTGGACGATCCTATTTGGTCAAATATCTAGCGAAAAACTCATGTTCCTTTCATTACGATATTTCTGAACAAGTTCCCGGATAAAAAAGGTTTCTTATTGATGATAGTAACGATATTGATGATAGTGATGATATCAATCGTGATCTTGATATGGAGCCTTTTCTTCTAACTATGATGAATGTGTCAATTATGGATATGATGCCAAAAATGGACCGATTTTATATCACCCTTCAATTCAAATTAGCAAAAGTAATGTCTTTTTCCATAATATGGATTCCAAACATTCATGATCTGAATGTGAATGAGTCGAATTACTTATCCCTCGATCTATTAGTGAACTCTCTCTCTTCAGAAATTGTGAAAGATGTTCCACTAGAAATATTCTTGTTATTGCTTCAACTTATATTTCCCAAAAATTGGATCCTGTTCTAATAGTTTCGAATAAATTAAATACATGAATTAAGATACGAAGTTTGCTTTTCTCATCACAAGGCTTGATGTTCCATTTATCATTTTGTTGATAAGACATAAAAAAACCGTTAACTTCACACAACTTCACATAGGGCAGTCTGAATTTTTCAATAAAGGCTTCTACTGATCCAATGTACTTGACACAATCTCTAGTGACATATCAAAGAAATCGAATCGATGTGTCTTGATATTGAGGATATTCTGCTACCATACTGTGATCTATTCCGTATCAGCAATATTGTTTTTGTATACAACTTTTATATTTCAGGGTTATCATTCTTATGACTTGTTAATATTCAGTTAGGAGGATTTCTTGGTGGAGTAGTAACATCATGGTTTATTGGACCTGCTTGGAAGTACGAGTCCCTGTCAAAAGATGGTAAAAGAATCTTTACTGACAGAGCTCCTATCTCTTACCTGATCAGCAGAAAAAATATATTATAGACATTTTCTTTCCTAGTGTTGGTTCAACCACTGAGTTCCCACCAACTTATTGGTTAGATATAGTTTACCTGAAGAAGAAGAAAGTAATTTCCTGGCAGGTATGCATGTCTTCGGATTTTGTAATATTAGTTGTTTTTTCAAAGATGTAAGTGTTGCTTCAGGAAATTGTTACTTGTATGGATGATCAATTTATTAATCTATTTTGTAAGGTTCATAATTGATGATTTCTTTTGCTAAGAAACCTTGGAACTTTTATGTACTCGTCTGTTGGATTACACGCCTAGTAGTATCATTTACAAGTGAAAAATCAAAAGATCCACTTAGAGTTTTCCTTGAGAATTCAGTGAGGGTAAACCATGCGCTGCTCCTGTGGTTTCTCAAACCCAAGTTGCAGAACAAAATTTCATTAGTTTTGTTTAACTTTTGTTATTGGGTTTGATTTGTCCTATGGCCAATTTCTGTTCCGTCCATTCCGGGGCAAGAACATTGACATGCGGAGAACGGAGATAAAGACTAAATTGACAGTTTGACAGTTTGACATTTTATATTTATATTATGCTGTAGACTTATGCAACACTAATCTGAATTATGTATCTACTTTTCACTTTCTTTGGCATTGCAGAGGGTTAAAAAGAACCTAGATGCTTTACAATTGATTTACATGTAGAGAATTCTATTTGATTTCTGCAAGCTGAGGTTTTGCTTTTATGGAGTGATCTGCTGGAGCTTTCCCTTAGGAAAGAGCATAGTATCACCAACATTGCAACTAGATGAGAGAGATCTGCCACCTTATGGCTTTGACCTGCTATACATTACGTTGAACTTCTCATAGGACAAAATAGAAATTGCCTTCATGCATTATTGTCGCCAAGAAAAAAGCTGAAAGGCAACCAGTCCTGTAAATACCAATAACACCATCCTCTTGAAGAAAGGATCTGCGGAAGCTGCAGCAAAGAACAGATGACAATATGATTAAAGGTTAACCTGAATTCATGTACAGACTAAACAAAACAGTAAATAACTTGCAACAATTAGCTCAAATGTATGACTAATCTAAAGCTCAAACACAACTAAAATAGAATTTGTCTTTTCACTCCATAAGAAAATCAATTGGCGAACTTTTCGGTGAGTAGGTTCAGAATCTGATGTTTCTAACCCCTGACTGAAATATAATAATTTATAATGAAATTCAAGAGTTCAAATTAGAAAATTATTGGTAAGATTAAATAATGATTAATGATCAAATCATAACAAGTAGATTCCAGCAAACAAAGAATCGTACAAATAATATTTATAACAAAAACACAAGACTAAATGAAGATAGCGGTATTTATTATATAAGCTTAACTAGCAAATCAGTCCTCAAATTTTGTCCAATGGGGGACTTTCATATCATATAATTCGGTTCCTAAAATTCATCAATTTTTTTTTTCAATTATAGTCCTAATCTATAATTACCCAAATGAGTATGTGGCATCTGCATTACACGCAGAATTTTTTTTATTTGAGTTGTCAATAGATTATGGCTATAATTGAAAAATAGGACCTAATTATATAAATTTAAAAGTTGAAGAACCAAATTATATTAAAATAAAAGTCGGAGATATTAGTATACTTTGAACAAATGGTGTAATATTGTACAGTTTGTAACGTTAGAACTTAGAAGGAAGTAAGAAGATGGTCAAAGGAAGAGAACATGTGGCAGTTAAGAGTTCCATTTTCCAAGGAGTTGAAAACTCCTTGGATGGCCTAGGACATAGAGCACTGTTACTATACAATACTTTAACAAGATAAAATTGAAGATAATGGCATTCTTATTCTAAAAATGATATTTAGATTTTTTTTTGTAACAATTTAACATTATTGTCACGAAAAAGTTACTTAATAAGAACAAATAACTATTTTTTATCCTTTTATTTAATTTTTTTCTATTTTAATTTTATTTTATTTTCAATTCTTTCGATTACATTTTATTTAAGTTATAATACTACCTATCTAATGTAATTTAAAAAAATTAAAAGATAAAATAAATAAAAATTACTTTTGTTCTTGTAAGATTATTTTTTTCATAACAATATGATTAATTGTTATGATTAAACTGTTATAAAAAAAATACAAAATTTAAGTATCATTTTTACAATAAATAAAGGACCCGATAAGATATTTTCTCTTTTAAGTAAAAAATGGTTAATACTAATAACAAATTGCTCAAAATTGAGCTGGATAACCACGCAAGCTGCTGAAGTTCATTTGATTGCATTCTTTGCACAAATGAACTTATTTGATATACGACAAATAACTTGCCTCTACTTTTGTTTTAAACATATAATATAATACAGTTCTACAAAATACACTACACAATCTATCTAAATCTTCTTTAGATCATGACATATGCAGAAAAGAATAATTTCAAATGCTTCAAAACATATATGCAGTCCCCCTTTCACTTCCATACCCTCTTTTTTGTAAAAAGTACCACCATACCTCTATTTGTGTGATTTAATTGTCAACTCTAAACGGAGATCCATAAATCCTTATAATGTCCCATTCGAAATTTCCAACAACTGCTAACAGTAACCACTTGGTCAGCACTATCATAACCCTAACTCCCCTGGGTTCATTTCCACACAAAAAATGCAAAGCATCCTATTTTTTAACACGCAAACATAATTCTATTTAGAGGGAAGGGAGGAGCCTAGAGAGTTTTCCTCATGCATTTTATCCCTGGAATAAAAAAATTTACTATAACTTCACCTATCTATGCTATGTCTCCTACGTCACCAAATAAACTTGAAATTGAATGAAGAAAAACACCTTGGAAAGGAAACTTGAAGTTGTGATAAGAAGTTTAAATCCATAAAGACTTATTTTTCTTGAAAACGAGCCAAAATAACGCGATAAAAGAATTTTGATAGCAATGATCATTAACATGAAGATTCTGAGACAAAAATGAAGGGTTAAGAGAACGAAATAAGGATTGCAATTTGTTTTTGGTAACTAAAAAAACATAGATTAATTTCCTCATATTACTAAAAAAATCCAGATTAAATCACTGAAATACAGGAAAGCAGCAGTTTCACTATATCACTATAGGTTATGGATACAAAAAGAAATACGAAACAATATAGCATATTACCAAGAAATTAACTCCACATATAAGGCTACATGCCTACATCAAGATTATATGACATAGACTTCCATCAATCCTAATCATATCAACAAACTTCAAGTGCTCTTAATTAAATAGGATCTAGTGGTCAGTGGATGAAGCCATACGGGCTCAAAGTAAATAAAGCTTAGATTAATATGTCCATGGTCCTTCATGCCCACAACTTATTCCTTTGATCACATTCAAAAACAGTAGTGTAAACTGCCAATAGAAGACTAACAATGGTTTCACATCTAGAGAAACAATTTATATTACTAAGAACCTAAACAATAGTAAATCTGAACTCTGTTTGAAAACAAAATTTGCATACATCCGTTTCAGGTCACAAACAATAAAACGTTGTACAATTTAGGGGGAAAGGAGTAACTTACATGATGAAGGTGGGGCAAGGGATGGTGGCAGAAAATCCTGTGTATTTACCTTGCTTTCATCCGGACAAGAAGCATAGGACACAAAAGACAGAGGTAAGGCATTTGGTGACAAAAAAGATTTCCACCTCCGAGGAGGTGAGTAAGGAATTATTGGGTAAGAGGTGGGAGGGATTTTGGAACCACTATATGAACAAGGCTTAGAGGGATTTGAAACTACCATAGATGGTGCTGGAGAAGAAGCATCAGTGTCAGGAGATAATGATGGGGAATAGGCAGAAGTAGCAGGAGATGGGGAACTTGATGGTTCTGCATAATCACTCAGCTCTGGACTAGGAGCTGGAGAAGGACTTGGGGGGGTTGCAGATAGTGAACCCTTAAGAAAAGAAGACAAACTGATACTTCTAACTTTACCAAAGACAGCATTATCAAGGCCTAGATTTTTTGCAGGATATAGTGTAATTGCTTGTGCCAACTGCTTCAATCTCTGCGGCAGAAGACCACCTAGATCAGACAGCACCGAAGCCTGAACTATAACCGGAGGGTCCTTTGTTGAACCAATTTTGTTTGTTATTTGCACATATACATTCTGTGTCAAAAGAATATATGGATTCATACATTAGATATCTGTGCTAAGTTTGTAAACATTTATGCAAGGATCAATTAGACTGATGACAAGATGCACGACTCAATTTTTAGTCACTGGCTAAAATAATGGGCTGTTGATCCACAGTCAATTGCATAACACAGACTATTTATTATTTTATGTTTTCAAACTCACTTCCAAGTTTTATTCAATAGACAATACCGTAATTTCTTAAATATAAAAAAACTGCACTTTTGCAGCATATCATTGAAACTGAACGGTGCCCTACTCTTTGACAAAGTGACAACTCATAGCATAACAGTTCAATATTTATTGAGAAGAAAGAACTTGAACATGGTAATGGCAGGTTCTGTCGCATGTCAAACACAGACTTTATATAAACTGAACATGCCACAGAGTAGGCATTATACCTCATAAGTGTTCAGGTGTAGTCCAAACTTCAGCTGATTCTTGAATTCAAAAAGATTAGCCAGTACATCAGATATGGAATTATTGATGGTGAAGTTGAACAGAATCAGGGGCATCTCCCAGAGAGTACCCAATTGCGGGGGAATAACAGTGATACCCCCTTGGAACTTAATAACCTGAAACATAGAGGGCTGTCTAAAAATTGATGTTGTCAGCGTAAGCTTGGGTTGCTGCAAAAATACCTCAATCAAAGATGACCTGAGAACACTCAAGGATACTGGATTTATGGGACTACTTATTGGATTCGAAAGAACACCAAAGATCACATCTGTCCAGTTAGATGCACTTGATTGATGCATGGATAAGATAGCAACCTGTTGCAAAAATGAAACACCATTTAGTTTGACATGCCACTTAACAAATTAACAAGACAAGGCACATAATACCTGTGCTCCAGGGACACCTATTTCTGCATTAATATCACATTGTAGTCTCTCAGTGTGTGGAATAAGATGCGAAACAGGCTTTTCCAAGCGGAAGTATGCCTGAATTGAGGCTGCAAATAGAAAAATTATGTATAAGCATCAAGTTGAGTTTGGGAAAATAACTTGAGGAAATTTATATCCGAGCATAACAGACAATAAAATGAACTCAAAAAGGTTGAATATTTAAAGGAATGAGCAAGCATACTCCAAAACCCAATGTAAATGAATTCGACCAGGATAAAAATCGGAAAAAGATTTCCCCAAAATCAAATTAGTACTATTCGTTTGTTCAAAATACCAAACCAGCAAACAAAAGAAGTACCATTTACCAAAGCTTTAAGCTATAAGAAACACAACAAAAATCCCGACAGCACACGGTTCGAAATTCAAATTCCAAAATCGAATAGCAGAAAACATCAGATCACATAGACGTAGGCAAGAAATATGCAAAATTTCAAATACCCATTTGCTAAAGACATCAGACAAGACAACCCTTAACCAACAAAATCATAAAATACCAAATGGAAAGAGATGGAAAAAAGTGGAAAGAAGAGATACCTCTGATCTTGATTTCTTCTTTTGCGTCATACCCGAAGCTCTTCGCACGATGTGGAAGGATCCAAAAGAGTCCAGAAAGTAAAATCGACAAACCCATAATTAAAATGAAAACGCATTTGAAATTTAACTCCTTAGCAAGCTTATCGAGAACCACCGAACATCTCGCACTAATGAGTCCTGAAGAATCTCGATCCTCAGCAGCATGACTCTGCTGTTGACGCAGATATTGCTCCTCGATTTTCCCCATTTACAAAGCATCTGGAATTCGACCTCTATCTAACTACCGAAGTAGAAACTAACAAGAAGGCGCAAGAAGACCAAGTAGAGTAACAGGTGTACGGTGGGCGACCCAACTCCTCCTTTACTTACTCTTTCACTAATCACTCTGTTCACTCAACTTCTCACTCTGACACACAAACAAACGACAAGTGCAAACAAACATATTCGGGTTCGGTACTTTTCCTTCAATCTTTTTTTTTATTAATTATTTATTATTTTATAGGCTACCGAACGTTGAGAAGAAGTAAAGGTGAAAAGAAAAAAAGGCGCATAAAAAAGAAATGAAATGATACAAGTGAGAAATCGTCCCTCACTTTTATACTCATATCATATTACTAAGTTTGTAACTCATGAGTATGTGGTTAGTTTAGGTTTTATTGTTTAAAATTATATATAAAAATAATATTTTATTTTTTATTATATTTTGTTTTTAAAATTACTATAAGTTATGGATATAAAACATTAATTTTTTCTCAAAGTTAAAGAAAAATATCAAATATTATGATAAATTAAGAATGATATTATTTAATTTTTATCACATACATTTCACTTAATTGAGTATGTTCTTTTAAAAACAGAGAAAAAAATTAATTTAATCTTCACACCCAAACAATGCTTATATATAGGAATATATATATATATATTTAATGCTTTTTAGTATAAAGTAGGTATTTTTTATTAGAAAAAAAACATTTTAATTATATTAAGTTATTTTATTAATAGTACTAAAAAACACAAAAGAAGAAATGTAAGAAACCAATAACATTCTCATTTGCTTTTGTGAAATATCTATTGAATTTTATAGTTGCGTATAGATGACGTTTAATTTGGCTTATTTTTTCATATTTAATGTTATTTTCATTTGGGTAATTTAGACCTAAATTTGTTTTTTTTTATTGTAGAAGATGTGTCAATGGAAAGCTAGAAGAGGAAGAAGTGGAGCACAGTGGAGTTCCTCCTTTACGTGGCATGATCCTCCACTTCATACTAAGAACGCTCAAGTAAAAAGATTCTTACTCGAAGTAAAGCACAAGATGATTGAAATTAAAGCAAATTGGATGAACTTACGAGAAGAGAAAATAGAAAAATTGAAGAAAATTATAAAAGCTATGATGTCATTTGGAGTTATTGTATTATTTGCTATCCATCTTAATTATGAAAGACTTGAATAGTTGTAATTGGGGCTGCTTTGGAATTGAGTTAGGTTGATTCCCAAATTTTGTTCTTTTCTGTGTGGTGATGTATTGTTAGAATTAGGTTACTCCATTTCGGTAAGAAATGGAATACATGGAAAAGATATGTTTGATCCAGAGTAAATATTCGAATAAATTTATTATTATAAAATGTGATATTTAAGTCGAGATTTAAAATCATTTTTTTTTAGAGAAAATTGATTTATAGTGAATTTAAAGTCAATTCATTGAAAAATCGACTTAAAATACGATTTTTAACGTCGGTTGGCATGTTAAACCGTCACTACATTTTATGTGTAGCGTCGATTCAACACGTCAATTGATGCTAAACACGTGGATATTTTCCTTTTCTCTTCTTTCTTACCCATTAGATATAATATTTTCAATGATGTAATAAACACCCAAAAATCGATCGACACTCCTCCTCCACTCTTTCTCATTTTTTGGTTACCTACAACTACCAATTCCAGTGTCGTTTAGTGGATTTTCTTCCTCTCCAAATTATCTTCTAGATCCTCTATTGTTTTTAGCAAAATACTCAAAAAAAAAAAATTATACTCATTTTCTCACTTACAAACACCATTTGTTTTCTTCATTTCCTTCATTTTGTCACTTCATTTACTATTGTAAGTATTTCTATTAATACTAAGTACTTATTATTCACTTTGCGTTATTTTTTATATATTATGTGTATGTATGTTATTATTTTTATTATGTAGGTTTTGGATAAGTATTTTGTAATAAAATAAATTTATATATTTATGACTGTGATTTAAGGTTAGTGTTTAATTTATTTATTTATGTTAATATGAAATGTGAAAGACATGATTCAATAATATGATGCTCATTAAAATATCTGTGATTTGAATTAGTGTAGTTATTTAAAAATATCTTAATCATCACAAAATTGTTATATAAATTTTGTTTTATGTATCTTAAATTCGAAATCAACTCAAATGATATGGAATATTATTATTAGTAATTACAAACAATCTCATATAATTATATTTTTGTGAATATACTTGTTATATTTGGTTTTTATGTATTTATTTTTATATGATGTTTTGATATATATTCTAATAATTAGGGAATTCAAATATAATAATACCTGAAATATATTGGTTGGATACATATTTAATATGTTTAATGTCATTAATAGAAAATGGACAAATCTTGGATGTCAAAGTGTAGAATTGAGCAGGACTACATTTCTAGAGTTAAAAGTTTCTTGGAATTTGCTTGTAGAAATAGTAATAATGAAATTAGTATGATTCGATGTTCATGTGTTAAATATAAAAATGAGCGATTTCACGATGTTGAAGAGGTTAAGTATCACCTTATCCGTAATGGTATTCTTTTGAGTTATAAATGTTGGTATTATCATGGAGAAAATATTGATAATACTTACGGGAAAGAAATAAATAAGAATGTGAGTGAATTATATACATCTTATCATAATATACAGACAGAAAATATGTTCCATGGTGTTGAACATGAATTACATGAGGGTGATCTCGAAACCTTTAAAAAACTTCTAAAAGATTCTGAAAAACCGTTGTATCCAGAATGCAAGAAATACACTAAAATGTTGGGATTGGTTCATTTGTACAATGTGAAGGAAAAACATGGTTTTTCTGACAAGGGATTCACATAATTACTAAATCTACTAATATATATATTTCCTGAGGGTATTGAATATCCATCTTCAATGTATGAAGTGAAGAAATATCTTAGTCAATTTGGCATGAAATATCATAAGATTCATGTTTGTCCAAATGATTGCATTCTTTATAGAAAAGAGTATGATACATTTGATGATTGTCTGATGTGTAAAGAATCGAAATGGAAGCATGCTACAAACGAGATAACACCTAAGAAAGGCATGCCCACAAAGGTTCTTTGGTACTTTCCTTTGATTCCTCACTTTCAAAGGTTGTTCAAAAGTAAAGAGACATCAAAGATGTTGACTTTGTATCCAGATAATCGATCTGATGATGGGATGCTACATTATCCTTGTAATTCTCCAAATTGAAAAGTAGTAGATAATTTATCCACTCAATTTGCATCTGATCCATACAATCTTCGTCTTTCCATTGTTGTTGATGGATTTAATCCACATAGTTCCCTTAGTAGTAGATATAGTTGTTGGCCAGTAATTATGGTAACATACAACCTTCCTCGCTGGTTATGTATGAAAAGAAAATTCATGATATTAACATTATTGATCTTAAGATCGAAACAACCCGGTGTTGATTTTGATGTATATTTGCAGCCTCTGATAGATGATTTAAAGACGTTGTGAAATGAGACGTTGTGAAATAATGGTGTAAATGTTTATCATGCACATAAAGAACAACACTTTAACTTGAAAGGACTCCTTTTATGGACAATTAGTGATTTTCCTACCTATGAGAACTTATCAAGACATGCAACAAAATGTTACAAAGGATGCCCTATATGTAGTGATGACACTTCTTCAACTTATCTTGTTCACGGACGAAAGATGTCTTATAGAAGACATAAAATATTTTTTCCATCTAGACACAAGTTTAGATAACAAAAGAAACTGTTCGATGGTGAAAAAGATCATGATCATGCACCCCGACCTTTGCGAAGTGTTGATATATTAAGGCAATTGAATGGTATGACATTCAAATGATATGGAAAGATGAAAAAAAATACTCACTAAGGTAGGGAAACGAAATAGGTCTATTAATAAAAAAGGTGAAAATGAAAATGTTACTGAATAAGTAGACCATGGTTGTTGGAATAAAAAATCAATATTTTGGGAATTACCTTATTGGAAAAACCTACACATTGAGAAAAATATATGTGAGAGTTTGATTGGTACATTGCTTAATGTACCTGGAAAAATGAAGGATGAAATTAAAGCAAGACTGAATTTAAAGAAACTAGGCATACGACCTAAATTGGCACCAACATCATATACAATGTCAACAAAAGATAATAATGTGTTTTGTAAATGTTTGGCATGTGTGAAAGTTCCTAATGGTTACCTATCCAACTTAAGAAATTTTGTGTTTATCACCGATAAGAAATTTTATGGATTGAAATCACATGATTGTCATATCATAATGCAACAGTTATTACTAGTTGCTATTAGATCAATTCTTCCAAAACATGTTTGATTATCAATAATTCATCTTTGTTCATTATTCAATACAATATGCAAGAAATCTATATCAATTGACGAGTTAAACTATTTATAGAAAGATGTTGTAGAGACTTTGTGTCTAATTGAAAAATATTTTCCTCCTTCTTTCTTCGCTATAATGATTCACTTGTGTGTTCATTTAGTTCGAGAGGTTCAATTATGTGGTCTTACTTACTTACGATAGATGTATCCTTTTGAGAGATACATGCAAGTCCTTAAAGGATATATAAATAATAGAAATCAACCTGAAGGATGCATGGTGGGACATTACATTACTAAAGAGGCCATTGAGTTTTGTTCTAAATACTTTAATGGTTGCATTGAAATTGAGAATCCTATACACAAGTTGTTTATGGTAGTCATGACTAGCCAGCCAAGTATAGGAAAACCACCAAGAATCATCATATCTTCAAAGTAATTGTTGTTTCACTTTAAGGAAATACAAAAGTATTAATTTATGGGCACCAAAACTCAACCAACCTAAGTAACAAATCAGAGTTACACTTGACTTCATATTTATAGCTCATTATAGCATTAAAAATACCAGCTTGATTCGAGACATCTTCATATTTATAGATAAAAGATTAATATAGTACTAATATGATTTCGAAGGGATGTGGTTATTATTATATCACTCTGATGTTGATGTTGTAATCTTTTTTACTAATCTTTTAACATATATAAGTTATTTTTTGTGATTCCTGATGTTATATTATTATTTTGAATTTAATTACATATAGTTATTTAATTGGAACAAGTCGGGCTATGGGGGTTATTATTATATCACTCTAGTTTCGATGTGGTAATCTCTTTTACTAATCTTTTAACATATATAAGTTATTTTTTGTGAATTCATGATATTACATTCTTATTTTGAATTTAATTACATATAGTTTTTTGGTTGGAACAAGGCAAGCTATGAGGGTTATTATTATATCACTTTGGTGTCGATGTGGTAATCTCTTTTACTAATCTTTTAACATATATAAGTTATTTTTGTGAATTCATGAGATTACATTATTATTTTGAATTTCATTACATATAGTTCTTTGGTAGGAACAAGTTTGGCTATGATATGAATTTTTTTGATGATTTACGAGAAAAATGGACAGAACACATGGTTGAAATTATAACATCACAAGAAGAATGAAGAGAAGAATATGATGATCTTGAATAACATAGAACAAAAACATGGTAATTTTTATAATGTTTTAATTTCTCTATTAATGTGTCTCTGAAGTTTAGGTTGCTTGTTTGATGAATGTTTATATGCACATGTATTTAGGGGAATGAATTATTATATAGACCAGTTGTTTTTTGCGCAAATTCCATCTCATCTCTCTTGCCTAGTTTCCTAGTCACTATGTTGGTGATTCTAAGCAAACTAAGCTTTCTCTCCTTGAAACAAAGTGGAAATATCACAAAATCCATGACAAAAGAGATATTATTTTATTTATAATTTAAGTTAAATATATATATATATGTATGTATTGCATATAAATTATTTTTTTTGTAATAAATTTAATTCTCAAGTAATTAATTAATATTTATTTTTTCAATTATTTGTATTATTTAAACTTTGTTAAACATATTTTTGGTTTTTTCTGCAACTATGTGATCGAATACAAGTTCTTAGTAGAGTAGAAAATGAGTAAAATATGAAAAAAAAATATAGAATTTTAAGTCTGACCATTTAAAGTCGGCTATTAGCCGACTTTAAATCTCGGTTTTAGCATAGTGAATGCTACAACATTTTGTTATGAATGAAAAGACAAAACCTATAAGTACTCTGCTTGTTTTCTATTTCAAGTTTAATGCTCAATTGTCTCCTAAGAATGATGCAATGCATACCAAGAATACATGGAAAAGGTTCTGTATGATAATGTGGTTGGTAGTTTGATGTATGCAATGGTGTATATAAGACCTAACATTTCACATGCGGTTGGAGTTATAAGTAGGTATATTTATGATTCTGGTAAAGGACATTGGTTGGTTATGAAATGGATTCTATAGTATATTCTATATACTATAGATGTTGGTTTAGTATTTGAGTTGGATAATATTGTTGGTTAATGTGCAGTTAGATATTGTGATTCTGACTATGTAAGAGATTTAGATAAGCATCAGTTAACTACTCGTTATGTGTTTACTCTTGCTATAGTTCCAGTCAGTTGAAAGTCTACCTTACAATCTACTACAGAGGTAGAATATATGGCAGTTACAAAGGTTGTGAAGGAAACTATTTGGTTATGAGGTTTGCCTAAAGACTTAGGATTTGGTCAAAAGCATATTAAAGTGTTTTGTGACAATCATAGTACTATTCATTTAGCAAAGAACCAAGTCTACCATGCACATACAAAAGCACATTGATGTTCGTTACCACTTTATGTGAGAGATTATTGAAGAAGGTGGAGTACTAGTTTAGAAGATTAATACGATAAAGAATCCTGCAGATATGATGACCAGGGTGGTGACAAAAATCAAGTTCAAATATTGTTTAGACTTAATTAACATCCTGTAAATTTGAGTTGACATTGGCATCCCTGATCTAGAGATTGAAGAAATCATTTGAGAATCACTTAGTCACCAAGATAGATCGATTATCTGAATTCCAAGTCAACATCTTTGATGTCTCTTTACTTTTGAACAACCTTTGAAAGCCAGGAATCAGAGGAAAGTACTAAAGAACCTTGTCGGGCACACCTTTCTTAGGTGTTGTCTCATTTGTTGCATGCTTCCATCTTAATTCTTTATACATCGAACAATCATATAATGCCTCATATTCTTTTCTATAAAGAATGCAATCATTTGGACAAGCATGAATCTTATGATATTCCATGCCAAATCCACTAAGAGATTTCTTTACTTCATATATTGAAAATGGAAATTCAATACCCTCAGGAAACATATCCATTAGTAGATTTAGTAATTTTGTGAATCCCCTGTCAGAAAAAACCATGTTTTGCCTTCAAATTTTACAAATGAACCAATCTTGACATTTTAGTGTATTTCTTGCATTTTGGATACAACATTTTTTCGACATCTTCTAAAAGTTCTTTAAAGGTTTCGGGAATCCTCATGTAGTTCATCTTCAACACCATGAAATATATTTTTTGTCTGTACATTATAATAAGATGTATGTAATCCACTCACATTCTTATTTATCTATTCCCCATGAGTATTATCAATATTTTCTCCATGATAATACCAACATTTATAACTCAGTAGAATATCACTACGGATAAGGTGATACTTAACCTCGTCAACTTCATGAAATCGCTCATTTTTACATTTAACACATGGTCATCGAATCATACTAATTTCGTTATTACTATTTCTACAAACAAATTCCAAGAAACTTTCAACTCCAGAAATGTAGTCCCGTTCAATTCCACACTTTAACATCCAAGAGATTTGTTCATTTTCTATTAATGACATTAAGTATATTAAATATGTATCCAATCAACATATTTCAGGTATTATTATATATAAATTCTCTAATTATTAGAATATATATCAAAACATACATAATACAAATTATCATTTTAATCATTTTAAAATTGTATTATTTTTGCTAAATAAAATATAATTATTTATATGTAAATAAATTTATCTACTGTAAATATTCTAATCCCTCAAACCCACGACATTCAGATATTATTTAATTTCCCCTGACCTAACTAGAAAATCATCCAAACAAATAATAACATGCATAATACAAAAATTTATACAAAAAATAACGCAAATTGAATAATAAGTGCCTAGGATTAATAGAAATACTTACAAGAATAAATGAAGTGACAAAATGAAGAAAATGAATAAAAAAAATGGTGTTATGTAAGTGAGAAAATGGGTATAAAAAATTTAAGTATGTTACTCAAAAAAATAGGAGATCTGGAAGATAATTTAGAGAGAAAGAAAACCCACTAAACGACGTTGAAAATTGTGGTCGTAGGTGGTCATAAAATACGAAAGAATGGATGAGGTAAAGGTTGGTTTTGAGTTTTTTTGGGTGTTGCAAATTAAAAATGATGTTTCTGATGGAGAGTAAAGAAGAGAAATGGAAAAATCTATGTGGATAGTGTCGATTGACATGTTGAACTGACGCTACACGAGGACGTAATGTCGGTTCTACGTGTCAACCGACGCTACGCAAAATTACTCGTTAATTTTTTTATTTTAACAGTTTTCAAAATTGAAATTAAACAAAACAATTTTTTTCTCTTTTTTTGTCAATTATTTTTTAAGATTTTAAATATTTGAAAACTTTTCTATATTTTGTTTTTCATGCAATCTAAATTCGATAATTATGTATGAAAAACATGTAAATAAAAGTATCCAAAAAAATACACAAAATTATATAAATTCTATAATTTTAAAAACCAATTGACTAAAAAAGAAGAAGAAATAAATATACTATATATCCAAATTCAATTTTAAAGATTTCAAATAAAATAATAATTGACAAAAAAATAAAAAAAAATTATACTGTGTAATTTCAATTTTAAAAACTATTTAAATAAAAAAAATTAACGAGTAATTTTACGTAGCGTCGATTTTTTAATCGAACCAACTTTAAATTAATTATAAGTCGATTTTCTTCAAAAATAGACTTTACATATTGATTTAAATGCTATATTTTATAGTAGCGATATATTAGGGTAAAAGAACATATTAGATAGTATTGTAGCTTTTCTCGTTGCTTTTGGGTTGATAAGTGATAACACACACCTTAATAGTTATTCTTAAATCTCTTGTCTATCAATTGATAAATTTAAATAATTAGTGTAAATTGATTATAATGAGAATTAGTATTCAATATAATTAAATTAAATTTGTGTGTTTAATCTTAATTCAATTTTTTTTTTAAATTAAATGTTTTTGATAGATTAAATTTAGAAAATTTATTTTAGATTGTCTATTAGAAAAATTTTGAATTAAAAACTTGTTTAATTTAACGAGTACATAATAAGAGATTTAGATTTTTATGCTTGAATTTCTCTTAGTTAGTATAATAAAAAAACATGAGATTCAAATATATTTTTATTAATTTGCAATACTTGTTAATGATAGAGAATGATAATACAATTATTCTTTTATTTATATTTTGTATTTATGTTTACTAATATTCAGATGATAGATTTAATTTTTTTGCTTAAAAAAATCAAAAATTCTTTTTTATTAATTGTAATTATTTTATTATCGGACTAGTAATTAGGAATACATATTGTTACTAATTTTTATGAGTACAATAACTTTTGTTTTTAAAATTATTTATCACTTATATATAATTATATATATTTATTTAGAACTATTTAACTCTTACATTAACAATTACGATAGCTTAAAGTTTTTAGAATCAATTTTTTTCAAAAAAACAAAAATTTATAGCTACATTCCATAAAGAAAAATAAAAAATTTAAAAAATCAATACAACCGTTCCAAACCAACCCAATTTTTTTTATTCAATCTAGATTAATTTTATAATTTTAATTTAAAATCGAACTTATGGTCATTGATGATACCAGTCCCTTACATAATTATATTTCGGTTCCTTATTAATGCGTTGCCGCAAAGATACTAAACGCAATATCCTCTGTTATACATACCACCTACAAATATTGCACCTCCATGCACACATACAGTTACACGTGTCTTGATAATTCTTAAGCAAAGAAATATACGTGCGAACGGTCGAAATTTCAAAAACAATTCAAAAAAATGCATAAGGCGGGCCATTTTTGGCTCCTCACGCGCTAGCTGCATCTTCTTTATTAAAAAAAAACAACAACAATTAAATTGGAAATACAAAAGTAAAAAAATGGAAAGAGATGACATTTTTGTCCAAAGTCAATCAATATGAAAAAAAGGTAATAACGAAAAGGATAAATATATATTATATACTAAGTAATGTTAAAAAAATATAAATATAAATTTATATTTATTTTATATATATATATTATTTAAAATTTTATCACATATTAATATTAATTAAAAAATTAAATTATTTTTTTAATAATTATAACACATAATTAAATATAAAAATAATTTATTTATATGAAATATGTTTTATTTTTAATTTCTTTTAAAAAAACATATATATTTTTATAATATAAATAAATATATATTTTTTAATATTATATGAAAATAAATATATATTTTTTACTTAATAACTAAAAATAAAATATATTAATAACTGAATAATTTAATCAAGTCGTTATAAAAATAATAATACAAAATTAAGTGATATTATTAATTCTAGTTATATATTTTCTCATTTTATTCATCTCCCACCCTAACTTATCTCTATTTTTCATTTTAATTTATTTATACGAACATGTGAATCTATCCGGAATAATGAATAATTTTAGGAGAGACAGAGAGAGTTTTGAGCTATTTTTGAAATTTGAAAATGTTCATTTGTATGGTTCCTTCCTCTTTCAATCATTAGATATAAAGGGAATGGCATCTCGGATTTAACAAAGCCACCTATAGTCTTCTCTAGTTCTTTCCCTCGAACTGTTCTCTACATTCAAATAATCTCTATTTCACTACAAATCATCTTTATTCTTCCTTCGAATCGCAGATTATTTCTTTGCCAGTGTGTGTGGTTGATTTACCTACTTTTCAGTTTCGGAGCTGTATCAACATTTGGGTAAGTCTCTCATTTCCCCCATTTACTAATTTTAATGTTGCATCTGTAGTGTTGTATCTAATTGCTTCCAAGTTGTAGATTTATATTCGTATAGAGTGTTATGTATAGTCCGTCAATGGGGTTCATTTCTTTGTTTCCTTTTTTTTTATGTTAACTGTAAATTTCTCTATCTGGGTTCACTCCAGACTTCTAAATTTTTTTGTAGTTGTCTTCGCATTTCGTTTAATGGTAGCTCTATGTTTTGATTGTACATGTTTACTATTGTTTTGTTTCTCATACATATCTCAATTTTTAAACTCCATGATTATTCCAACTTTCTTAGTTCTAATTAATTATAGATCTTTATTGGGCTCGCCGCTTGTGGGGAGTTGGTTTAGTGGAAATGAAAGAACTTTTTCGTTCTTTTCCTCTTATTTTCTCATTTCCTCCGATCAATCTGATAAAACTGTTCGATATGAACATTCCCAAGTCAACGCGAAGAAGAATGCGCCTTAACTTATTGAAAATTTTCCGATCCATTGAACTGACAATATGCAAATATTTATCTCCCAGCTAATTAAAATTATCATCGTTCCACATTGTGCATCAATAATCGTGTTCAATCCGTTCAAATTTTGAATATTTCCTTCCCAATACCGTATTTTATTTCTTCTTAGGATGTTTGTGGTAATGCTGCTGTGTGTATGTTTTTTTTCCTCACAGAATGGAGGCTCTCCCAGATGCTATTGTACAACATGTATTGTCACACATGCAAAGTGCCAGGGATGTGGCTGTTTGTAATTGTGTATCCAAGCGATGGCAGGACTCTATGCCTTACATTAAGAGCCTCTTCTTCCCTCGCAATTCCTTTGACAATCATATTGGCAAGGACAGCCCTGATGAGATTATATGGAGGATGGTTTCATCAGTTTCTCGGTTGGAAGAACTTGTTGTCTACAGCCCATTCTCTGGTGCTGGTCTCTTCTCGTGGCTATCGGTAATAGGTTCCTCTCTTAGGAATCTCGAGCTTCGAATGGACAATCTTGCTGAACAACATCAGGGTTATTCTGAAATCAACTCCAAGCTGGACTGTATCAGTGTGGCAAAGAATTTAGAATCACTGAAACTTTGGGGTGTCTTAATGACTCAATCCCCCAAATGGGATATTTTCCAAAAACTTCAAAACCTTGAAATTGTTGGTGCGAAAATGGAAGACCCTGCACTGACTGCTATGCTTTGGGCATGTCCTAATTTGACTAATTTATTGCTGCTGGGTTGTGAAGGACTTAAATATGTTTCAATTGAATTGCCATATTTGCAGCAATGCAAATTAGACTTTTATGGTTTGGGGAACTGCTTTTTATCTATGAATTGCCCAGAAATTGAAGTTCTTGAGGTTCAAGGTTGTAGTCGAATTCGCATACCAGAGACTAGGTGCTTGAGATGTCTTTCAATTGCCAATAACGCAGGTAAATTATTATTGTTATTTTTTTATTTTTTTTGAAATAGATGAACTGCATATCGTGAGTTCCTTTTATTATATCTATCAGTACTTGATTTGCTTCAAACCTACAACATGAAACTTGAAACAGGAAGAGAGATAGGTATATCAGTCAGACTATTAAATGAACTATCATATTGCTAGTTTGTTATGCATAAATCCATCATTATTTGTGTATCCCTTGTGATATCCTCACAGAGTATTCTTACTGTTGATTCTTTTTTCTTTTCTTTTTTTAAATGTCCAGGGAGAGTCAACGTGGTTGATTTTGGAAAACTTGCCGCTCTTGAGTTTTTATCTGTCAGGGGAGTCCAGTGGTGCTGGGATGCTATAAGCAACATGCTTCAAATGGCCAGTGAAGTGAAGCATCTTTACATGAAAGTGGAATTCACAGGAGATTTTGAAACGCTTTTACCCTTTCCAGAGATTGATTTTGTTAATTTTTTTAATAGCCATCCGAAGTTGCAAAAGTTTGACATCCATGGGGCCATGTTTGCAGCTCTTTGTCAAAAGAACAGCCTGAAGAACGTGAGTGAATACCATCATATCAAAAATTTTGTTACTTATTGTTGTTGAACAGTCCAGGTTTACTAACAAAGCTACCACTTCATCTACTACAGGTAGATACAACTTTTCTAATTCCTTGTTTGGAGGAGGTCATCATCACAGTGAGATCACCATTGAATGCTGAACAGAAATTGAGCACACTGGAGTCATTTTTGAAGTACGGGAAGAATTTAAAGCTAATGGTAATAAAGATTCTTCAGATGAAGAGTAATCATAGTAGTGCAGATGATTTCTTTGATGAGATTTGCAGGTTTAGATACATGAACCGCAAGATAGTTCGTTTAGAATAGATTGGATGGCGGGAATTTTCGTCATCCTTTATAAAAACATTTCATTGTGTTCTCTATTTATCGCTTGACTGCAAATTTTATTAGAAACTTTGTTGACATGGAACAATTAAAAACATTCTGATCATGCAACTTTCTGAAGTGATGTCATGATATCTATGTTTAATCTTCTGCAATGAAATAAAATGTACTGTTTAACTAAGTGAAGGCAAAAGTTGCACATACATAAAGTGAAGCTTAAAAGGTTGAGCTGGTAAAATCATACCAACCAACACCCCATTTGAAATATATCAGAAGCAAAACAATAAAGCAACTTAAAATTAGACCGATTGTGGGATAGTATTGATGGAAATCTAGCTACATAAGGCATTGTTATTTTGTTGAGGTATGTAATTTGAATCTCAACGGTCGTGTCAGTATGATCGGTAAAGGTAATCATTTATTAGCTTATGATTTATAATTCATAATTTTTTTGATTATTTAGAAAAGATATGTTATCGATGTTGAATGTGATAGTTGTTTTTTTTAACAAAAATAAAATAAAATTATAAACATAAAAAGAAAGTGTATGTTGTAGAAGCAAAAGAAAATGATTTTATTGTTGCCAAATAATTGTTTGTAATCTACTTAGGAGTGAAAATAACAAATTGATATAAAAATAAATTGAAATAGTAAGTTAAAATACAGACCGACTATATTCGTAGTAAATAGATTATTACTGAAGTTATTAGTTTTTTATAATTAGTTAAAAAAAATTCTCGTCCTGTTTCTTATCGAAAAAATTCTCTCTTGTCATGCCGTATGTTGTCCACTCAATTATGATTTATGATCTCATCAGAACTCTACGGTTTGTAAAAACATTCAGAATAACTTTAAAAAAAATAAAAATCATAATCATTATTATAAGGAAAATAAATAGATAAATAACAATCTGAATCACAACTCCACAAGGTACGCAAAACGGAAAAAGATTAAAAATACCTACAAGATTCAAGAAATTTTCATAAATATTTTCGAGGTTTTAAAATATTCAAAAAATAATCCTACAAATATAACAGAGATTAAATCTAACAGTTATCAAAAATACTTCTAATGTTAAAAAAACATTTCCGCAATAAAAGAAAAAAAATAAACTAAGAAATAAAAAACATAGAAACAAAAGACATCTTAAGATATTTTTCACAAGAAATAATAATAAATAAAAAGAAATTTGAAGAAACTTAAAAAACAAAATTAAATCTTAAAGAAAGAGATGGATTTAAAGACCTATAATTTTTATTAAGAAAATTATTTCTTAGAAAAAATATAATATATTATGGCATACATAATAAATGAATGAATATTAAGATTACAGATGCAAAATAGAGATATAATATACCATTAATTGATAAAGAAACTATGTTAAATAAACTATCAAAAATTTCTCATAAATGTTAAATAAGCTATCAAAAATTTCTCATAAAGATAAAGAAAAAAAATGGATACATCCATTTAAGATGAATTCAAATATTAATAAAATCTCATTTTAGAGAAAGAATAGATATACCAATAAAAATAACATTATTAGATAACAGAATAATAAATAGCCAAGATGTCTTATTAGGAATTATCCATGGTAATTTAAGATAAAAAAAATAAAATTTACAACATATCCTAAATTTGCTATAAATATACATGATAAAAATTTAAATCAAGTATTAAGTTTAGCTTATGAATTTGAAAGAGAAGATTTAATGAAAGAAGGAAACCATTTATTTTTAGTACACTATCTAGTAGCATATTCTTTAACAAATAGTCATAATAGTTCAATATATGGACAAAATAAATTTATAGAAATATACAACTTTTAAAGAACTTGGACAAAAAATAAAACCAGAAATAATAACAGACTTTGAAATACCAGAAGAATGAAAATTAGATATTGAAGAAAATCCTTAATAACAAGAAGAAATAGTAATATTGTTAAAACTAACAGTATACAAAGATTTACTTTTATAGACCATAAAAGAGAAACTTCTAACCAATAAGAAATTAAAAAACTAGAAAATAAAGTTAAAATAATGAAGGCGTTCCTGATTGCATATTGGGGAAAAATAATAATTAGAGAAAAAATAAAAAATATGCATTTAGAAGTAAATGGAAGCCTAGTAGGTGTAGCAAAAAATCAAGCAATATTATTTGAAACTGTACAATTATTAACAGAGAAAATTGATTTAGTCCAAGAATCAAACACAAAATATTTACAGGAAATAATAGATATACAAAAATAATTACTAAAAGAAATAAAATAATGTGGTTATAATAAATTACAACAAGATATGCACAAGGAATTTTTAGAACTAAGAAAAGGTGTATACAATATACATAGGAATAATGAAATAATAGGTTATAAATATGATTCCTTAGAAGGATTAAAAGAAAAACCACAAAGGAGATCAAATTATTTGATTCCTAAAAACGAGAAAAGAAAAAATGAGGAACAATCTAAGAATAAAGAGATAATTCTAATTTAATGTAATATAGAAAATAATTAGAAAGAAAATTCATAGACCCTGAAAATAGAGATATAGAAACATTGGTCAGTTTATTGGCATTAACCAATGAAGAAATAGAAGAACATTATAATGGAAAACTTTGTACTAACAAAGAATTGGATGATATGATAATAATCAGTGAAATTAATTTTGAACCAGAAAACATGACTTCAAAAGGTCATATGAAACCAATTTCATTACCAATCCCTTACCAAGAAGGAACATCTAACTCACATAAGGGAGAAAAAAATAGGCAAAGATCATAACAACCTGATACTACAAATAGAAGAAGACAACCACCTAAAATGGAGAAATGATTGCATTGGGGAACTAGAGGTAGTATTCCACCAGAGTTCAAACTCCATGATAATTATAAATTTGAACTTCTAGATTTAAATTGTATAAGAGATAGGAAAAAAGCCTTAGATGGATGGGCTAATGGAATGAGTGTGCTCATAAAAACTTCTCAAACTACCCAAACAAATCGTTTAACTTGTAGAGTGCTTATAACACATAAAATAACAGGAAATGTTAAAATTTGGTTTTCAAACTTAATAGATCAACAACATTTGTTAATGCAAAAAAATTCTTCCATAGGAAGAAAATACTTGGAAACAATAATAAATGAAATATACAAAGAATTTATTGGAGAAGATAAAGGAAGGACTATCACTGAATCCAGTGAAAATGAAATCAATGAAGCTAAATGACATCTAACAAATATGAAAATTTGTAACATGTGTTACATAGATTATTTTATTTGTGAATATGAAATGTATTACCATAAATTACCACCCTTTATGCAAACAACTTATAAAGAAATGTTTTTTTTTCAAAAATTACTTGGAACACTATATAAAACCTTAACATAAAATTGGGAACAAAGGAATAGAGAAATTATATTAGATACTCTTAGGAGGAAGAATAAAAAATCTTAAAAATTGGATCATTATTAAATGCCAAGAAAGAAAAGAATATAAATAAATAATAGAAAATGATAAAATCTGTTGAGATACAAGGTATTTTAGAATACCAGGGACATATGGATGTAATATAAAATCTTATAAACAAAAATATAAATATAAAAAATATAAATTCAAAAAACAAAATTTCCAAAAATATAAAAAGAGATTTAATAGAGAAAACTACAAGAAAAGATATTTTAGAAGAAAGATTTATAAACCTTCTGAAAAAGGAATTATTGTATTTCAGGAAAGAAAAAAATGTAGTGTTGGATCTGTAATGAGAAAGGACATTATGCTAACGAATTTTCAAGCAAACTTCAACATAAAAAAGAATTTAAAAAGGAATTTCCACAAAAAGCAAAAATGTTAGAAGAAGCTTTCAAAATGGAATTAGAACTAATCGAGGAATCTGATATAGATGATTACTTATAGTATCTATTTATTGGAAGAAAATGAGAAAGAAATAACTGACTCAGAATATAAACACTCAAATTATGAATATTCTTCATCAAAAGATGAATGATTTATATAATATTAAAAATCCAAATAGTACTTATATTAAAGTGGGACTAAAATTTAAAGGCTATAACACTTATCATTTACATGCATATATAAATACAAAAGCTAGTATGTGTGTAGCTAGTAGATATGTATTTCCAGAATACAACTGGAAACAAGCACCAAAAGATTTAATTGTAAGAATTGCTAATAATAATATAATAAAGCTCAATTAGGTATTAAAAGATATTCATATAATGATAGAAGGAGAAAACTTTCACATTCCTACCATATATCAACAAGAAACATGAGTAGATTTGTTAATAGGAAATAATTTCCTAAACTTATATCAACCTTTCACACAACATTCTAACAACCTTAGAAGGAGATACAATCTATGTTTCTAAATTAAGAAAAGCTTTAACTGTCTTAAACCTAAATTTTATGTAACAACATAAAAAGTGAAAATGTGGTGAGATAGAAGACCAACAAAAACCTTATTTGGAAAATATTTTATTAGATATAGAAAAAAAACAAAACTTTTTTCTCAATGAAATACAAGAAGACAAAGCCCTAATAGGCATTAAAAAACTATTAAAAATAGTCAGTTTAGAAAAAAATTTGAATCCAAAAATAAATAAATCTAAAACAATAATCAACATAAAATTAAGAAATCCTAACAAGATAATAAGAGTAAAACCAATGATTTATACTCCAGAAGACAAGATTGAATTTGGAAAACAAATTCATAATACCAAGTAATTCATCTCACCCTAGTCGAGTATTCTTAGTTGAAAAAGAAGCTGAGAAAAGAAGAGAAAAAAAGAGTAATAATAAACTTTAAAGCACTGAATAAAGAAACTATTAACAATGGATACTTCATTCCAAAAAAGGAAGAATTACTATCATTAATAAAAGGAAAGAAATACTTCTCGAGTTTTGATTGAAAAAGTTGATTTTGGAAAATAAGATTGGATGAAGAATCCCAAAAATTAACAACATTTAGTTGCCCCTAAGGACAATTCCAATGAACGGTTATACCATTTGGATTAAAGCAAGCTCTAAGTAGTTTTCAAAGATATATGGATAACATTTTTAAGAAATTACAAGATATTTGTTGTGTTTAAATAGATGATATTTTGGTTTTCAGTAATAAATTAAATAAACATTATTTAGATATTATCAATATTCTACAAGAATGTAGAAAAGAAGGCATTATACTCTCTAAAAAGAAAACAATATTTGCTCAACAAAAAATTAAATACTTAGGATTGGAAATTGAATATGGAAAACATAATCTACAACCCCATATATTAAATAATATTTTAAGATTTTCCTAGTGAATTAAAAGATAAAAACCAATTACAAATATTTTTAGGATATTTAACATATGTAGAAGCATATATCAAGAAACTTGTATAAATAAGAAAACCATTACGAGCAAAATTGAAAAAAAATCATATATGGAAATGGACAGAAAAAGATACTTTATATATGGATAGAGTAAAAGCAAAGGTAAAAAATTTACCAACTTTATACCATCCAAGACCATATGATAAGATGATAATTGAAACAGATGATTCACAAGAATATTAAGGAGTAACTCTTAAAGCAAGAGTAGGTGACAAAGATGAATATCTTTATAGATATACATCAGGATCTTTCCAATGTTCATAATTAAATTATCATAGTAATGAAAAATAATATTTAGATGTTAAAAAAGCTATTAAAAATTTGCATTATATGTTATAAGCTCGAGACTCGTTGTTAGAAAAAATAATAAGAATTTTGATTATTTCTTAAGAACTAACATTACAGGTGATTACAAACAAGGAAGACTAGTTAGATGGCAACAATGATTCAACCATTACAATTTTGATGTCAAACATCTTTCAGGACATAAAAATAGCTTAGTTGATGCTCTTACCAGAATATTAGCATCTCTAATTATTTTTATGCTTTCAGGAATGAAACATCTTGATATCAAAATCAAGATAAAAGAAAAGGAGATAAAAATCCTACAAGAACAACTTGAGTTGCTATATCTCGAGAAATCTCTTATGGAGATAGAAAAGAAACATGAAGAACTTGATTGTTCAAAACAACCTTTAGAGATCAGAAGCTCAAACAAAGAATCTTCATTAAAAAAAGGAAGAACCTAACAGTTCACAAAAAAACTTCTGAAACCACAAAGCTTAATTGAGTAGATGAGGCAAAAAAGAACGTAAAAAGTTTATGTGATCTATAATGGCCCAAAACCAGGAATTTATAACAACTGGACAGAAGCTAGCAAATCTATTCTAGGAATTAGTGGAGTAACTCATAAATCCTTCACCAACAGAATAGGAGCTGAAGGTAGTTATGCCAACTACAAAACACCAAAACTCATAACTCCAGAGGAGATAGTAAGAAATTATTCTTTAGCACTACAACAAAAACCAACAACTCCAAGTAGATTAACAAATATTGGAAAGATAGAAAAGCCTCAAGTTCTTTTTAGAGAAACATCTCCTCCAGAGACATCAAAACTAGTAAAAAATTTAGTACTATTCAGGGATATCTCCTAGAATTACTCCAATCATTGAAGATGAAAAAGACCAATATAGAAATCTCAACAAATCACAATGGTTAAGTGTTGTCTGTTTTGCAGAACATAAAACGTGCAAGCATACACGATCACAAGTAATAATATTTGATAAGTAAGTTATCGTTCCCACAGAGATTTGTTACTATAGTTTGTTGAGTACTAAAATTATCTCTCTCTGATTTTATTCAAAACAATCTTTGATTCGAACAAATCTAAGAAAAGAGTTTAAAAACAAAATAAAAGAAATATAGGATTGCAATTTTTCACTAAATTAATCAACTCAAATCATATTATTTTCTTTTGATTTATATTTTTTAGTACATTTAATTTGTCAACTGAAAACTTCTAATTTTATTTGTACATATCTTCCGAGCTCCGTACAAACACACCTCGTTAAATTAATTCACTATATTCCTATGAGAATTAAATTCACCGAGATTCATTACGTTCTAAGTTCTCAAATGGTCACACATACAATTAGGGTATATTCATATCCTTCATCATACATGTCATTCTATCTATGAGCAATATACACAAAAATGTCTCTTCCAAGTTTATTTATGTGCCACAGATCATTTGATAAAATTCGTAAATAATCAAAAGCATTAAACACAAAATAGAATAAACAACTCAAACGTATTATAAATCGTTAAAAAATAACTAAAATAAAAGCATCATAAATTTAGATCAAATGCAACCCTAGAAAAATTAAATTACTTCATAAATTTAAAATAAAAATTACAACAGATACAGAAATATTAGATGAAGAAGAAGGAAAATTAAAACATCACTTAGAACAAATATTTGGCACACACAGAACACAACAAAAGCCAAAAAATGGCTTTTGCGTGTTCTGCAATCCAAAACCGAACAACACAAACTAACCACAAAAACTAAACACTCCAAAAACTCTCCAAAACTTTTTTACTCTATCATCTTATCTCCTATTTATAGCTAAAAAAATACATCTAAAATATAACATTTTTTTTAAATAAACGCGTAAAAAATTTGTATCAAAAAATAAAAATCACGCGTATCGATTTTCGATATTTAAAATATTAATTAAAATCACGCGTAGACACAGAGACACGTTCGGATTTTTTAATTCAAAGTGCATGCCACGTGTCAACGTCTGATTTGCTGCAAGGATTTAATGCGTACACGTGGTAGTATTTCATTGGCTGCCGGAAACGGGTCACGATAGATTGTCGCACGGGAGACAACGGCTTCAACGCGGGCGTGATCCTCCGCTTTTGCGCTCATCGTAACATGCCACGTGTCAGCATAGGATTGGCTGAAAATTAGAGTGGGACATGTGGCATCTTCTTATTTACTGAAAGGATTAGTGCGGACACATGGCAACATTTCATTCGTTAAAGATTCGGTTGCACACACAGATCAACGCACGGGATCAGAGGCGCGCGTAACGTGGGGGACAGCGGCTGGATGCATCAAACACGTGGGTCCCACCCGCACGCCAGCCTACGCGACAGGTGGGCTCCACTCGGGCGACGAGCCGCGTGAAACACAGAATCTGCACCAATGCGAGTTGGTCGTGTGTGATCGGGACGCGCGAATCTCAACCGTTTCTTCTTTGATCGGACGGTCCACGTTTCGCGCGTGTGCTGAATGTAGCGTGGATTCTTCTCACCTGCGCAGAAAATTAAACTTTAATTAATTTCATTTTGGCCTACAAATTACAATTTCAACTTTCTTTAATTACAGTTTTGCCCTTTTCTAATTTAAATTAAATTTTTAAACTTTTAATAATTAAAATTAATCCCGATTTTCATTTAAATTATATTTTTGACTTTTATAAATTGCAATTAAACACACTTTTATTTGAAATTATATTTTTGGACACAAATTTTCAATTAAGTACGTTTTCGATACAAATTATTTAATTTTCTTAAAATATATAAAAAACAGTAAATACTAATTTATTAAACTAAAATTAACTAAAAATATTAAAAACATAGCAATTATAATTAATAAAATAGATGAAAATAACTATATAAAACACAGTTATCATTAAGCCTCTATAATTTATCTAGAAAATCTATCCAAGAACATATTGAAGATATGAAATTCTATACTATAGACAAGGAATTTCCTACAGGAAGGAAATTCAATATATTGGAAGGAGTTGATCCAATATTTGTGTATAAAATGCAGGACTAATAGAAAATATATATATCCAGAAATTAATTTAAGTAAGTTAAATTATTTCCCAAAAAATTTAAAAAGAGTAATTAGGAATTTCAGAAGAAAAATTTAAGCAGGTGATAAACCTATTTATCTTAGATTTTTCAGTTCATTAATAGACTAGAATGAGGAAGGAAGTATTAGCCCCTACCACTTCATCAAGATAGGGATTTTCAACACGAACAAAGAAGTTCCTAAACCAAGGGCACTTCCAGAAAAGGAATTCAACACATGAGAACTATGTGTATTAAGAGATCAAATGTTAAGCCAAATTTACTATCACTACTACAAAAATGGGTATTTAAGTCGATACATAAAAAAATCGACTTTAAATTGGTTTAAAGTCGGTTCGGTATTGAACTGACGCTATCCACGTAGGACGTAGCGGCGGTTGATGTGTCAAACCGACGCTATGCGTGGACGTAGCGTCAGTTGACGTGGTGAACCGATGCTATCCACGTAGCGTAGCGTCGGTTGACACCTAGAACCGACGCTATCCACGTAGCATAGCGTCGGTTGACACCTGGAACCGACGCTATCCACGTAACATAGTGCCGGTTCGACACGTCAACCGACGCTACACACGTGGATAAATCTTTTCTCTTCTTTCTTCCCAGATAGAAATTATTTTCAGTGTTGCAGAACTCTAAAAAACCGAAAACCTCCTCCTCCACTCTTTCTCATTTTCCGGCCACCTACGACTACCATTTCCAACATCGGTTAGTGAGTTTTCTTCCTCTCTAACTAATCTTTTAGATCCCCTATTATTCATATTTTTTTCCTGTTATTATGTGTTATTATTTATGTGTATAGATTTTTGTATTATATATGTAGGTTTGTATTATAACATAAGGAGAAGAATATGACGATCTTGAATAAAATAGAACAAAACCATGGTAATTTTTCTGTTATTAATTAATATTTTATTTTTCAAATATTTGTATTATTTGAACTATTTGCTAAACTGATTTTGGTTTTTTTTTCTGCTCGAATACAGGTTGAAAATGAATAAATTTAAAAAAAAAATTAAAGTCGATTTTTAACCGACTTTAATGCCCATTTTTGTAGTAGTGTATGAACTCAGGAAGATTGAAAATTCTATTGAGATTAAAGTAAATTATTCAACTAGTAAAGTCATCATTATTTCCCATAGTAGCATGACTCTGTCAGAAGAAGATGGTGAAAAAATAACTAAATATGAAACCAATTTTAATTGTAACAACCTATAAATTGGTCAATAAACAAATGCATTCTCTGTATCAAAGATGGAGAAGAGGAAGATGCGTCATTATCAACTTCATAAAAAGAACCGTCGGTAGAAAATGACAAAGAAAAATAAGAAAAGAAACTGTTGGCAGAAGACTACAAAACAAATAAAGATGTAGATCTCATATCTTAGTTGACAACATATGCCAAGGAAAAAAGTAAGGGCTATCCTTTAAAGTGGAAAAGTAGATGAATTGTTAAAACAAGGGTAAAATAATAATTTTAGTATAGTAAATAAGGATTCCTTATTCTATAAAAGGAACCCTTATTATCATTTCAGAGGACACATACACACAAATACACAGAAATCTAGAGCTCTTTACTCTGAAACAATCTAGCATAGAAAACATCTCTATCTAGAAATCTTAAAACCAATAATGTTATACCTAGTAATTATGAGCGGCTAAGCACCCTTTTCAAGGTTCTTAGTTGGCCTTAAGTTGTAATAATTATTATTCTATGAATAAAATGGAGTTTAGTTATTCTTCTTTAGTAAGTCAACTATTGGACATCATTTATGTACGGATGCAGAAGGCTCACCATTGCCAGGAGGGTGTTGAGGTTTAAGAAAAGTTGAGGCATAACATGTGTAACAAAAGAAGACGAATATAAGAGAAGATCGTTATGGACCTATCAAATTCAGGTATAATAATTATAAATTTAAGCTAGTTAAGAATCTTGAATGTTTAAATATTTGCTTACAACAAGACATAATATTGCTAAAACAAGAAAATGAAAATTATTTTTAGAAATAAGCAACTAATAATTCCAATGGAAATCAAAGATAAAAATCTAATTCTATTAGAAACATTTGATAAATGGTATCTCTATCATTTAAATGAATATTTTAAAAATGAAGATTATGAAACTTGTCTTGAAAATTTTAAAAGATTTAACACCTTATTAGATATTTATACAGATTATATTAAAGTTATTGCAAGCATCATAGACCATCATGTTTCAAGGACATTAAAAGACTATTTTAGTCAAAAATATGTGAGAATAGAGGAAGAAGAACTCAACAACTTAAAGTTTGAATATTACTTCTTTGAAGATTATAACTACATTATATGTACACAAGAAAAATCTGTTTGTATACTACGAATATGACAAAATAATATACATTTAACACATGATTTATCAAAATAATACTATATGAACATCGAATTATTAGTACATACATTAGAACTATTAGATTTAACAAATGAAAGAGTATTTTTTTTATTTCAAAAGACAATTAATAGATTCAGGATTAGAATTAAGCAATCAACATAATGAAGAACATAATATATTATACAACTGTAAAGAATATAGAAAAAAAATTAGACTTGTACAAAAAAATAATATGTTTTTTAGAAAAAAATATTATCTTCAATAAATAGACAAAGACTATCAATTAGGTCAATATTAACTTCTGATTAAAAATTATAACGATCTACAAAAATTGGTATCAGAGCCTAGGAATAATAATATAAATAGTAATAAATGAAAAATTAACACCATTAAAATATAAGAACATTTTTGATATTTTATAAACCTCAGGGGCATTTAAGATAGTGTTCCCCACAAAACAAACCTCCCAATTTAAGTATAAAATTTTATATTCTACATATTATATATTTTTAATAGAGAAAATTTTAGTTTTTTGTATTTTTTATTCATATTTTAAAATAATATTTTAGTAGTATCCTATTTAAAAATATATCAATTTGATATAATTTATCAATTGATAAGATTTTTCACATATATAGTAATACATGTATGATATTCATGTGACATTTTCATAAATCAATCAATGAAACTATATTTATAGAATATTTTCTCTAAATATCATACGTTTATTACTACACATAAATTTTTTTAATTAAATGAAAAATGATACTAAATTGATACATTTTTTAAAATAGGGTACTATTAAAGTACCACTTCAAAAATATGAATAGAAAAAAATATCATAAATAAAATTATAGTACTACTAAGATGACAAATCTTCTTTTATTAGTATTAGTTTCTAATATGTTTACATTTTTTCACATTCTTTTAATACTTTGCAACATTGTTGGTTGCCTAAAAAGTGATGCAAAGACATTGCTCTATTAATCTTTTAGTTGGAGTGAATATCACAATTCTAACCCCCGATCCTCTTAAGTGGCTCGTCCCATCTACATATACCTTCCATAGACTTGGAATAGGTATTGTTGTCATTGAAAATAGCACGAGAGCTTCTAGCTCAAATGTGGACTCTTAAGTCCACTCAACAATAAAATTAATAAGAGTATGTCCCTTGATTGACGATAAGAGTTTATAATGTATCTCGAACTCACTTAATTCAATAGCTATTTGAGAGAGACGATCAGATTGATTCGACTTTCACAAGATATTCTTCATTGTATATGAAGTGGGGATAACTATCTTATGTGCTTCAAAGTAATGCATGAGCTTTCTTGTAGCCATTCTTATTGTAAAAGCAGCCTTATCCAACAAAGGATATTATTGTTGTGCTTTTGTCAAGGAATGACTCACATAGTATACGAGATGTTATCTCCCCACCCTATCGACCACCAATACAACACTAGTGGCTTTATCAGTGAATGCCATGTACATATGTAACACCTCGTTTGTAGTACGATTGGTTAAAAGAGGCACCTTCCCCCAAGTATTCCTTAATAGATTGGAAAGCTTGTTCACAATTTGTATTCCACACATATTCTGTGTTTTTCTTTAACAACTGGAAAAATGGTAGACACTTCTCCATACACTTGGAAATGAAACGACTCAATGCGGTTATGTGCCCATTTAGTTGTTGGACCTCTTTAATACAACTTGGAGACCTCATGTTTATCAGAGTTAAAAAAAATTGAGATTGGCTTATATCCCTCTTGAGACATCAAATAGCTTAAAAAATTCCCCGAGGTTACTCCAAAGACACACTTTTAGCGTTGATTTGCATATGGAAACCTCTTATTATGGAAAAAAACTTCAACCAAGTCAAAATTATGGTCTTTAGCCCATTTTGTTTTATTTAGCATGTCATCTACATAGACTTCCAAATTGCATCCTATTTGATCCTCAAACATTTTGTTGACCAACCTTCAGTAAGTAGCGCCCGTATTTTTTAAACCAAAAGGCATTCTCGTATAATAATATGTCCTTTCTTCCATGATAAAATATATTTTTTCCTCATCTTTAGGGTGCATTCAGATCCAATGGTAGCCTAAGTAAGGGTCTATAAAGCTCACACATTCTATGCTCTCCTCCCGCCTTAGTAGCTAATACAATGTTTGATAGCCACGTTGGATAATCCATTTCGCAAACCCATCCTACATTCTTTAAGGAATTAACCTTCTTCTTTATGATATCACTTTTATCTTGAGTGAATCTCCGATTCTATTGTTAAACTTTTTTCTTGGTGTGGTCGACATTTAACTTATAAGACATGCCGGATATCTTGTGGGTGAGTTAGAATTGATTTTTATAGATTTATCATCTCCTTATTCCCCTATGTATACCATTTCACAATCCTTTGGTGTAATTTTTATGGTCTGACTTCCTACTAGCTTCATTGTTCCCTTATTCGAGTGTCTTCCATTCTTTTGTTGCTATTTTGACATAGGGGTAAGGCATTTTTCATGACAAAATTGTAACAACTCCTTGCCTTGCCTTGTTCTCCCCTTATTTATCTAATCCCTTCAATCGTGGGATACTTGACAAGATGATGATACATGGAAGGGATTGCTTTCATTTTATGAATCTGTGGTTTATCCAAAATCGCATTGTAAGAAGTAAGGGTGTTCAACACTACAAAATTTGTAACGATGATTGCTTCTTGCTCCTTCCATAAAGATTGATAGACGTATGGTCCCTATCAACATGTCACATTTCTATTGAAGCCCACAAGTGGCATCTGCTTCTACTTGATTTCCTTGGGCTCTATCCCATGTCCAATAAGGCAGATAAATACAACAAATCAAAAGAGCTACCATTGTCCACAAAAATTCTATACACCTCACAATGTGCGATCTTGACTGTGATGACCAAAGGATCATCATAATGTGGTTGAATTTCTTATCCTTTGAAGACGATAAAATGGACAGGTCCTTTATACTTTAGACTATATACAAGTCAATTTGTGTCTCTTACTTCATGCACATACCTCTTCCTTGAATTACTTGAATAACTCGACATAGTCAGTCCATTGTGTATGGTGTGAATTATGTGTATGTCGCCTTGGGAAGGTGATGAGCGAAAACCGGCATCGCCGATTCTTGTCAATACTTTGGTTTTAATATTTATAAAACTCTTGCAAGTGCACGAATCATTTCGTAGAAAATGATTAGTATACTCCCAAGGTCGATCTAAGGAAGGAATGTATGTGGTTTTTAATTTATTATTCAAACTTTTAAAAACGAAATTAAATCCTAAACATCCTGTCACGATAGTTTGGTTTTTGTGTTCCTAATCTAATAACATAAAAATAAACATATATACAGATTAATTAAATATAATCTAATAACATAAAAATAAACATAGATACAAATTCAATAAATATTTATCTAAAAATAAATATAAATACAGATTCAATAAATATTTATGCAAATTTTATCATTTATATTAGTGGAGTATTTATGGATATAATAACTAAATTAATTATGCTTGCTCATATTATCTAGGTTATTAAAGATATAAATTGATATTTTATTGATTCTCTCTTTTTTATATAAATACCACCTTTGGTGGGGTTAGATATTCTTTGTTAACTAAACAAATCAATTAACACCTATGGGTGGGGTTGATAACTAATTTGGTTAATTAAATTAATTCCTTTTTCTAAGAGATTTGAAAATGAACCATTTAAATGCCACCTTTGGTGGAGTTAGACAATTTAAACTTTATTCAAGGTGTCCAAATTAAATATAAGAATTTAATTATCCGAGTACTAACTTTCAAGTTTTAAAACCACTATTGAAAACATGTTGTCAATACATTTTCACATAATAATTCTTATAAAAACTTTTGAAATAGAGTTTCACTCTAACTACCGGGCGATTGTACCAACAAATAAAAGAGCACTACTCTAAATTAGACCAGATAACTAAACCTTAAAATGTAATTTTCAGATTTACGTTTGTAATGAAAAATAATATATTTCTCTCTAACATTCTTAATATAAAATCTTGAATAAAAATAAAATCAATTCATTTTAGAAATTTTTACCTATTTAATATTTCGCAAGCATAACAACGTGATTATTACATCATGTTTATAAACAGCCAGCACAGTTAAATTTAATCACACACAAATTAAATATAACATGTAAGAATAAAGCATAAAAATAACTGTAAAGAAAATAAAATCCTTACAGAACTTCGACGCTATTCCCGTTGCTGGAAAACCTCCAAGCGGAATTTGCACTCTCATTTATTGAATCAAAAAGCTAAATTATTACAAAAACATTACAAGTTCCTCTCAAAAAGAGAAGAACTCTAAAACTAAGAGAATTGAACTAAAAACTAAGAAAGAAACTAAGAAAAGCTTAGAAACTAAGAAAGAAACTAAGAAAAACTTAAAAACTAAGAAATGAGAGAAAGAAAGAAGAGAGAAGTGTGTTTTGAAGGTGTGTTTTGAAGTGAAGGGAAGGGGGGGTATTTATAGGTGAGGATGGAGAGAAAAAATGAGTAAAAAAATGTTAAAAAAAATGTAAAAACACGTAATGGAAATGCTGAGGTCATTAATGACGTCAGCATGACGTCATGGGGGCGGCTGCACGTGAAAAATGGGGTGAAAAGGCGTCGGCGCGTGCGGGGGGTGTCGCTGCGCGCAGCTCGGCGCGCGTGAACAGTAGCCGCGCTGGGGCGCGCACGGATTGGTAGGCTAGCGCGCGCGGGATGGGGCGCTTGGTTAGGCAACTGGGCACAATTTTCTCCTTTTTGACATTTTTGACCCATTTTGTCCAATTTTTCCATGTTTGTTGACCTTTCCCCACTTATTTATTAATATATTTGTGATGTATTGCTTCAAGTATTACTCTTTGAGTCTTTAAGTTGCGTTTTTAAGCCAAAATACCTGAAAAACAATAAAAATACCTGTGATTCCGAAAAAGACAAATTTATATAAATATATGATAAAACATATAAATATATATATTTTTAATCAATTAATGTGCATAAAATAATGGTTATTTTAGTGCTTTTTGAGCACTCATCAGAAGGTTGATTTGGTTTGTTATTGTCCTAGAGAATAGGATTTGGAGGATTAAACTCTCTCTGGTTAGTGAGGTTGTTCACCTCTCTATTTCCTTTTCGTGGACCCCTGTTCTTGTCAACCAAATCACTTAAATGTCCTTCCGACAATAGGTGTTCAATTTCCCACTTGAGGTATTGAAAATCTCTAGCTCAATGACCTATGTCTTTGTGAAATGAGCAATACTTATTGGGGTCCCTAAGTGGAGCTTTCATAAGTTGCGGCCAATTTAAGTGATTGATACGTTCCATACGTTGTACAATCTCAACCAATGAGACACACATAAGAGACATCTAAAAGGGAATAAGGATCTTTCCTAATTCCTTGGCCCCCCTGGGCATAATCACAGGTTTCAAACGAGGAGGATTAGGACGCATGTCCCTATAAGGCTTCCTATCTTCTTCCATTTTGGTTGGGATGGGCTTATTCGTAGTTTTACTTAGTAATCCCTTGGCGGACTTCATCTCTCTCTCTACATTGAAAAACTTTTGGGTCTCCTTATAGACCATTTTCAGGGATCATGGAGTGGTCTTAGTCAATTTGATAAATACATTAGTGTCACGTTTAATGCCCTTGTGGAAAGCCTCAATGGCAATGGAGTCTAGACATTGTGAAATTTTCATTTTCTCCATTTTAAACCTCCTCAGATGACTTTTGATGGTCTCATTATATTCCTAGACAATTGAAAATAAATGATGCGACTCTTTTCAAATTGGCTTGATGTATACGTAGTTGGTGAAAAATACATTTACCAATGTGTCAAAATTTTCATACTCTTGGGAGGTAACTCAATAAACCACTATCGTGCCATCTCTTGGAAGGTGATAGCGAATAACTTACAATACATGGCTTCCTTTTTGTTCTCCAGGAGGCTCACAACTGTCATGGCCATCTTAAAGTGAATAACATGGGCCACAAGGTCTTTTGTCCCCATATAGGCAGGACATTTGGGAGCAAAGAACTTAAGGGGTGGTGTCGTTAACTCGATGTCATCCAAAAAAGGTAATGCCAATAATTGTTCGCACATTGTTTCGATATCTCTCTAAGGCCATAGTTTCCTTGGCCTTTAAGTCGATCATTCATCATCACTTCTATTTTCTCTTCTATATCTCTGAATTTTTCATCAAGGGTACCACTCGGATGACCTAGTAGTACTAGACACCCCTCAGTTGTAGCGTTCCATAAGCTTGCACGTCTTAGGAATTACAGGGGTGTATTTTGTGCCAGATGTTGGTGGGTAGGCAGAATCATATATATGGATCCTAAAGCGAGGTTGGGCATTAGAGTTGCGGGTACACGTTGTTCGTCAGTTATACCGAGTTGACATTGGTGGAGATCTTGTGATGTATGCTTCGATCTTGGTATGGAATCAATTTTCAGGTTCTTAATAATCATCATATACCAACCTTGATCTAAGTTTCTTATTATCATCTTGAGACTTAATGAACGCTTGGTGCAGTTCTGCTACTTGTTTTTGTAAACTCTTTAACATAGATCTTTTTGCGAGATGTGCTTTCAGAGTTGTAGCTAGCAAAACTAGTGGTTTGTGGAGTCGTCCTAATTAACCTGGTCATGTCATCGTTGGCTACAAGTCACATGTTATCACTGTCCAAAGGTCATGCGTGATCATATTCTAGATCACGATGCGACGAATCGATGGACGACAGGTGATGTATTTGATCATTAAGGTTGAACTCTTGGATTGGATGAGTATGACTATTAGTCTATTTAGAATGAGGTTGTGGGCTTCCCAAAACGAGTGGAGTGAATTTTCTTATGACACTGGTTGATTCTCTATGAATGTAAGATGTAAAGTCTCAATTTCCACCTATGAACTACAAAGATTTAAAGTTTCACGATAGGCACCAATTTTTTGGAGAAATACTAGTGTGTCGGGATTTTAGATCCTTTATTCATCTCGTGAATGAACTATATATAAATATATAAGAGGTAAGTGTCAACGTTATATTAATAGGTATTTTATCAAAGCATAATTATGATATTTTACAAAATAACCCATTTAGCAAAATATGGTCATTTTCTTGACAATCAGGTCGTTGTCCCGTTAATCAAATCATTGGAGTTATGCATCCTTTTCAGGGTAAAAACGTGAAAAATCACTAAGTCGCTTGAGCCTAGTAACCACGTGATTAGGTCAATAGATGAAGGTAATGCTCCAAAAGAATCAATCGATATACTACTCATCAGTGCTGGTTGCCACAATAAATGTACTCGATACAATGTTCTCTATCCAAGCGAAATGATTCGGGTCAGTAGGCATACCTAACAAATATCATCTTCGTATTCCAGAAAGTTAAAGTTATAGAGAGAAAAACAGATAGATAAGAAATCCAGAACCAATCGATTACAATCAACATAAGAGCTCCAGAACTAGATGGTAAAGATTTGTTTGGAAACGTATCATTGGTGAAATTGATTAATATGCCCTTGACATATTTATAATTAACATTCATTTTTCTTGAGATAAATTATCAATCAATAGTACCCCACTTTTACAAATTGAAATAAAAGACGATAATACTCTCAAATTTTAGACCAAATTAAGAAGGATGAACCTTCCCAGCAGAAAGTCCCTTCCAAGCAGATTTCATAGAAGCAGTAGCAGAATTAAGAGCAGCTTCCATATATTTCTTGGAAGCAATTGTAGCTGATTTTTCCATCAAACTTCCCATCTTTCTAGCACTTTCTGCCTTTTCTTCTAAGCTTTTCATTTCAGCTTTTGCCATATTTTCCATTTCCACCTCAAATCTTCGAAATTCTTCCATTGCACTTTCCATTACTGAATCAAGGTGGTCCTCTGCTTCTTGCAATTCAAGCTCTGTGTCTTCCAGTTCTTTCTGTTGCTCAAGTTCCATGGCTGCCCATGATTTGTAGGCCTCGATCTCAAATAGTTTCACGAGATCTTCAATGGTGGATGGGTCGAAGTTCTTGTCTTGTAAAGCTTGGTCTGCGAAGAAGCTGAACTGAGAAAGTAGATCCTCCATTGTCTGTTTGGTGTGAACCTGTGAGGGGTGTGAAATTGAGATTTGTAGATCTACTACTATCAAAAAGTGGGTTTGGAGGATAATCGTATAATCAATAATGGATGGGCTATTTTGGCATTATAAAGTAAATAAGAACGTTGAAACTTTATATCATAGGTATAGAAATTTTCACCAATAAGGTCACGTGAGAACGAGACCTTTCACTAACGGGAACAAGTCGATTATGTATCTACTTATAAGTAGTTTAATTAACATTTTTGTTAATTTTTAAATAGTTTATTTACATGAACAACTTTTTTATACATGAAATTTTATTTTTAATCATCTTAGTATAAAAATATAGGTTTATTTTTTATAATTTAACGTTTTACAAAAATAAAAATATATTTTTTTAATAAAAAAATTAAAAGTAAAATTATATTAAATAATTATATTATTTTATGCACAAAAGATTTTTAAATTTACTTTGAACGGCAAACAGTGATAAACAAAAACACTATTTGATCATGTTATTACAATTTTGATATAATATATTGGATAAATCTACAAAAATATATTAATTCGTCCATGTTGTTGAATTATTTTTATCTTGTATATACCGTTTAACTTTTAAAAAATTATATTTATACAATTTAATTATCTCAATTATTCTATTGTTATATTAAGATTAAATAATAATATATATGAATTTTTTTATAAATTAGATGATATAAACTATATAAAAATAAAGTTATAGAATGAACAAAACAATAAAAAATTTAGCACAAATTTATATTTTGTCAACAACACGACCAACAAATTTTGCAAAATAAAATAGAAATCAACCAAAAAAACAATAAATAAATAATAATAATTAAAGAGCATAAAATACTAAAATAATTAAGACACTAATTTTTATTATGATTTAACCTAAAAATTACATGAGGTTATTAATTAATCTCCTATAATAATTACCCACAAGTGAATGGTGAATTTTAGATCATTTTTGTTGGGAGGAAATTTTATATGTTAGGAAATCTAGTAATTTTTAGTGAGTAAAAAATATTGATAAAATAAATAGATCTTGTATTCTACTCGTTGAAGAGATATATATATATCACCTAGATAAGTATACGAGTTACATATTAGAAGTTATCATACAAGTAATCAGAATATGTATTAAAATATATAAAATATATTTTTTGCTAATTAGGTCACTATATGGGGCAGAGTTCCAAACTTATCAAGTCTTCATCTTCATCACCTCGCTATACATCGAGGTTGCTCTACGACGTAGATTTTCAGACTTAACAAGTCTTCATCTTTATCACCTCGTTATACATCGAGATGGCTTTACAACGTAGAGCTCCAGATTTATCAGGCCTTTATCTTTATCATCTCACTATATAATAGCGAGGTACCAATGTTTGTTAGGTTGTATACTTGTATCGTGCACAATACCAAACATTAACTCCTCTATTCTCTTAATTTTGAAAAATCAAGGAAATATTATTTCTTTGTATAATCTTCAATTTGTCATAAAGTGAAAAATTTGACATGACGAGCTTATATAATTATTGAGATAACGATATGGTGCGAGCTCTCCTATTATAAGGTCAATAAACCATTATGAATTATATTACTCTATTAATTTTATTTATTGAATAAACGTTTCAACGTCATCTCCCCTTTATAAATAGTAAAGAAATTTACTTTTATCCTACCTGTTTTAACTTAGTTAAATTTGTTTTCAGAGAATTTTAGTCTGTCAATTTTCTTTTCATTATCCTATTCTTTTTTAGTCCATTAAAAAACACTTGGTTGGAAATTCAGCTCATTTGGTTAACGACATCAGTTGGGAATCAGTCTGTTATTTTATCTTTAGGTCATGACTTGAACGACCGACATCATATTATTTAGGTAATTTATTCATCTTAATCTTATTTTCTATGTCTCATAAAGGAAAAGAGGTGGTTCATCCTCTTCCCAAGGAAATCCATGCTAAGAATATGCCTTTGAGAGGGGATCTTTCCAAAGAAATATCACATGATTCAGGGCATTTAGTGAGTAGGTCGTTATAAACTAGGCAACCTTCTGAAATTGTTGGGAGTAGCGATAAAAGGGCCTACTTTAGGGGCACCAATCAAGGAGAGTATTATTGCTCTCTTTGCCTCATCGGGATCCCGAGCGATCTCTTCCTCATCTTCCTAGGGTCATGTACTAGTTATTAGGATTCCAATATCAACGACCGCTAAAGTTCCTCACCTTAAGAAAAAGCATAGGAGTTAGGGCAAACCCACTCATAGGACTAAAGACAAACGTCAGATTGAAAAAAATTCCTAGCGTTCTCGTAGCAAATGATCTTATTGAGATTAGGCAAAAATTCGACATCCTTCCCCGCGTAGGTTTAATGCTTGTACCTCCTCATCTATGGGATGTTGACGATCCCTTTACAGGGTGATGGGTAATACATTTAACAACCTTTGAAATTTGACTTTGATGTCCCTTCCCTAGGTTGGTAGCTTGTGTCCTTAATACTTTCGATATCAATTTCACCAAAGTAAATCCTAGTGGGTGGAAAACTCTTATGTGTCTCTCTAAGGTCGCTAATGAACACAATATAAACTTTACAAGTGACGAACTTAGGAGCTTGTATTGTTTGAAGAATATTGACCTAGATAAAAAAGAGCTTATATATTCTATGTTGTTGGACACAAGCTTCATCTCAAACTCTCCGATAGTAATTCAAGCTAGAAGGACAAATATTTTTATATTATCGAGGATATTCGAGGTAGAGGGGTAGACCTTCTTGTTTGTTACACTTGAAATCATCATTTTAGTACCTCCCAACCTTGTGCAAGCGAATTGATTAACAAATTAGATCCAAGTAGAAAGGAAAAGATTAGGAGAATCAAGCTACAAAATACCTTGTATGAAGGCTATCAAAAAATTCTAACTGTAGCTCGTTTGAAAAAGTTTGGTATATTGAGGGAATACAAAGACGAGTATTTAGGTCGTCTTTTTTTACGAGGTAACTAATTTAGTTCGTGATTTGTACCATTTTATTGATTTTTTACTTTCCTCGTATAGGTATGGATTACTCGTATATCAACCTGGAAGGCTTAATAGACACTTATGGCATCCAAGACTTGATTCCCACTTATCTGAAATCCATATCGTCGCATATGGAGTCCACATCGCCACATCTAGAACATATGTCGCCTTCTCCCACCAAGGATCAGGTTCCCTTTTATGGAATCAATAAAGGTCGTACCGACAATAGAGGTTGTACCCCTCCTGTATTACCTAGTCAACCAAGTTCTCTCCTTTTTCCCAGTCAAGAGGCCATTAAAAAGAGGAAGGTTGGGGAAGAGTACACTCCAGGCATGAAGGCCATGAATATAGATGACTTCGAGTTTGACGAACGTCATTGTGTTAGACACCTGGGTAACCTACTTCAACGAAGGTATATTTAGGCCAACTGACTTAAAGAGGGACTTGTTTCACCATTTTGGCACTAATGCTAAGAGGTCCCAGGTTAGGGCTGCTTGTTGAACAGAGGGCGGGAAAAATTCTGAGATGATAGCAGATCGCATGATCGAAATGAGTTTCTACATTGTCTTCTCATTGTTGTACTTATCATCTCTATTATGTCTCACCCATTTGTTAATGTATGCAGGTCATGTGTTTAGCAAAAGAGAACGAGCTACCCCTTAAAGGTTACAAGCATAAGGTGCAAGCTAGTCTTCTACAGATTGCAAAATATGACAAGGTTGTGAAGGACAAAGACGTCCTTATGGATGAGTACAAGGCTAAACTTTTAAAGTTGAAGGATGATTTGTTGGATAAAATTGAAAAAAATGAAAAATTGAAAAAAAAACGGATAGCTACTATTTTGAACAAGGACAACGTGCTACCCACTTTGAAAAAATGGATAAGAAGTCTGCACAGGTCGCACAATGTAATGTTAGGTATGCGCTCTATCAGATCAAGTGAGCTCGCTTTCAACCTTGGTAGACACTTTGAAAACAGAATGTACCAAAACCTATAAAAATGATGTGAGTTTCAAGGTAGTAGCTTACGAACTCAAGCTAAAAATTTGGAGTTAATATTGCCTTACTTTGCTTTGATGTGGGTTTTTCAAAATAATAGATCAAAGATGCCACCATTTGATACTCCGCAACATGCACCTCGTGGTGATGAGGTTACACCTACCCACCGACCTAAAGGGATGATTGAAAAGTTTACTCCATAGAGAATATCTTATCGTATTTATTTATTTAAAATTTAATTTTGAATGTACATTTAATGTAAGAAATATTTTGGAAATCTTGCATCATATTGTGAGATTAGTTAGTTGTATCTTTGAATGATTTAGAAGTGTTAAACTTTTCAATACGTTTCAATTTTTATTTTTAGATTTGTTGAATGCTTGACACATTTATTTTTAAAATTTTCAAAACATGAAGTTTCTCACCTTAATTTCCCACTTAGTTTCCTTTTTTTCTTTTTAAAAGTTGACTGTCAAAAACATGAAATGCAAATATCAAAAATAGTATTAATAAATAACAATAAAAACTCACGAAAATTACAATAATATAATTATAATTAGAAAAGTAATAGTTATGATTAATTACTAATGACATGTTGTTATTTATTCCAAAGTATTGTTATTGTAGTATTTTCTTCATCATCATTGTGAGAATGGTACTTCTATAGCGTGCACCAATTTGGTTGTTCACCTTTTTAGTCATGGCCAATTTAATCATTAACCTTTTAATTTGATCATTTTAATTCATAACCTTTATAAATTATGATCAATATAGTCCAAAACTTTGTAGTTTGACCAATTTAGTCCTTGTTATATTGGTCCAAGTAGTTCAAATTTTAAAAAGGTCATGGAGTAAATTGATCGAATTAAAATGTTCAAGATTAAATTGGTCAAAAGTCGAAAGGTGAAGTGCTTAATAAGTCGAGTTAAAAGATTTGGTCAAAAATAAAAAGTTGAAGGACTAAATTGGTACTTTGGCCTGTAGTGTTTAGTGTTTATTTATTGTTTTGATTTATTCAGATTTAAATTTTAATAACTTTTATGCTTGTTTTTGATAAATCTAATGCTAATTATTTTCCTTTAATATTTATACTAATTAATCCAGGGCCTTATTTTTAATTGTGGCCTAGTGCTTCACACACTCTTGAACTGCCCCTGAGGTCCACCTGGCTTAGACTAAGAGTTAATAAAATGCCTAGAGACCTGTCACGGTCAAGGTCACCCTTAAACAGGCGAAGGCGTTTGCCATCTTCTATAGGGCATAGGTATAACAGGAGAAGCAGAAGATAAAGAACCTGGTCTCCATATTCATCCTATTTACTCAGCAGGTGATCCTGTTTTATATTGTTATATTCTTGTGCTAATTTAGCTTATTGAAGCAATTCATAGATAGAGGATGGACTCATATATTGCTGATGCAGTTGGATTACATACATTCGAGTTGTTTTGTATGCATCTTTTCCTGCCTTTTGAATGTTTCATAGGATGTCTTTTTGATACGAAAAATGTATATCATGTTTAACTATAGCGAGGCATGTTGTGAAGGGAAGCTGCAGTTGCTAGTTGGAATTCGGGATTGGTTATGTTGTCAAATTATTGCATCCCAAAAGTTTTTGCTCTGAATAGTTCAAAGTTTTGCAGTTTTGAACTTGCCATTACCACCTGATGTGATGTTAACACCTGATAGGAAATGTCATGGAGCATTAACTTGAATTGATACTTGCATTGTAAGGGCTAATGTTTGACCCCCTTGTTTTGCATGTCTACTGGACAGGAATGACTGGTTTGAGTGGGTATCTTTGACAATATGCTTATGGCGTTTTCTGATCAATATTTCAATATAGGACTATAGGGCTTTAGCGTCTGCTTCATTGAACATTGAGCTTGACTGATGACATTTTTAGTTTGAAGTATCAATAAATTTATCTATGTGATAATTGATGGTCTTGTTTAGTGGTAAAATCACTTACTTGGTTTAATGTTATATTTTATTAATGAATGAAGTAAGAAACATGGAAGACATTTAATCAAGGATGCTATTGGAGCACTAATTTCTTGTGCATTCAATGTGGAGCATTAATTTCTTGTACATTCAATGTGGAGCACTAATTTCTTGTTCATTCAATATGGAGCACTAATTTCTTGTTCATTCAATGTGGAGCACTAATTTTTTGTTCATTCAATGTGGAGCACTAATTTCTTGTTCATTCAATGTGGAGATGAACATGCATTCTTTGCTACCACAAGTTCTTCAAGGATGTTGCCTATAAATAACTTGTTTCATTTGTGTAAAACATAAGAACAAATGAATTAGAGAGCATTCATAAAAAAGATAGTAAAAATCTTTGTGAGAGTTATCTTGTGAGTTACTACTTAGAAATGAAAATTTGTTCCTTATTTGTAAGTAATATCTTCCCTATTTTGTGAGATAGTTATTTCTCTTATTACAATAGAGATTAAAATTATTATCGCATTGTAATTAGAGAAAAGGTGTTGTAATCCTTATTTTACAATAGTAAAATCTTTCTACACTTGTCCGTGATTTTTTACCCCAATTTATTCGGGAGTTTTTCCACGTAAAATATTTGTGTCTATTTTATTTTCATTATTCTCAATTTCACTTTAATTGTGTGTTAGCTTTGATCCGGTAATTTTTCCTAACAATCTTCTAAATCATTAAATGTTTTGCACTCCATTTGGGAGGACAAATTTATGTAAATTTGAAGAAGCTTAAAATGAAAAGAAAATATAAATTTCTTAGGCATATTATATACAGTGGCTTGAGTACGGGACATATGCTTGCTCTTCATTAGGAATAAAAAAAATCAGTTTCTTCCCAATATATGGGAAGTGAGCTGGTGATGACTGACATTGGGTGTTTATTTGATGCTCGATTGTGACATTTGCTTCCTCGTGTGATAAAAGATGGAGAACACAAAGGTAATTATTAACAATGTATGAGGTAGCTGTATATGTTTCCATATTTCTTGTAGTACATGCCTCATGGTGACTTCTGTACACGATTAATGGATGGATCTGTATTAGGATAGGGTTGCAGCCTTGCTTTTGGATTGGTTATAATTTGAGAATGAGATTTACATGATTTGTCAACTTTAACTATGTATTTCTTAATTTAGATTAGAATGTAATCTGCAGCGGTTTGTAACCGGTGCTTTTGTATTAATATAAGAACTAACAGGTTTTTTCATGTAATTCGAACAAGTTTTTGAACGATTAGATTTAAAATTGCAGCCAGGTTACTTGACCTTTTTCTCTACAGGCCTCCTCTCAAGGAAGATACTGCTATAGTTCCTACATGTTATATTTGATCATCAAAATGAGGTTGCAGCTCAACTTGAGAAAGAAAAGGAAGCTTCTCTTATTGAGGCTAGAAGAAAGGAGGTAGAATCCTTTGTACCTCTTGTTCTTATTGGCATAGGAGGCACGAAAATGTTATGCATTATCATGCAGTTACAACCTTTTTAGTGCTTAGATTTTGTAACTGCCATCCACCCCCCTTTTTTTCTGCTAACAAAAAATTCCTTCGGGTTCATCATTTTCATGCATTTTGGACATATCTTCAAACATAATTTTATTTTGTCAAAATATGTTATCCTAAATATAATGATTAAAAAATATTCATTTTATAAAATAAATTTTGAAAATATTTAATAAATATATTCAAAATGTTACATAAAATTAACATATATTTAATGCATTTATGAAGATGTTTTGAATGTATTTTTATAATAAAAAAATGAATATATATTTAGTGTTTAGGGGAGGTTTAAAATGAAAGAAAAGGCTATATTATGCAATTATACCCCAAAATCTGTCCATCATTTAAGTGTAGTGAACCCAATGTATTTATTGAAAGGTTTTTGCGCAAGTAATTTGATAATACGGAAATTAAGATCTAACAGAGTAAGAATTTGAGAAAAGAAAATATTTTTGTGAAGTTACATCATCCATGTGGGGTTTAATATTTTCTCATGTGAAGTTACATCATCCATGTGGGGTTTAATATTTTCTCACGTGGAGTTACATCATCCATGTGAATTTGAGAACAAGCACAGAAGGAAAAAGAAGAGATGGAAAGGATACTTGAAGAGAAGAAACCCAAAGATTGGAGGCTTTGGAGCAGCAGCGGAGGGAAGAAGCATGATTCCAGTAACTAGAAGGAGCTGCAGAGACAAAAGGAAGAAACTAGAGGAGGAACAAGAAAGGCTAAACCAGATGAAATTGTTAGGTAGGAATAAATCTAGGCCAAAATTGTTATTTGCACTTGGGTCCAAATAAAATCACCTTGTTACCATGTTTGTATATGTACTTTTGAAATGTTAAGTCTCACATCAGTTAAGAGTTACACAACAGTACTACTTATAAGTTTGGGCAACCCTCTAACTCACAAGTTGATTTTTGGATTTAGAATTAGGTCTGAGTTTTTAAGATGATATCGGAGCTAAGCTCTTGGCTTCTTCACCTCCCATCGACGCTCAAGTGTCTGGCGAAACACTCAGAGCTAAGGCTTGTTCATCCCGTGCCGACCAAGACTCACCCCAGCCGATGTGGAGGGGGGATGTTAAGTCCCACATCGGCCAAGAGTTAGATAGCAGTATTGCTTATAAGCCTGGGCAGTCCTCATCCTTGCAAGCTAGTTTTCGAGGTTGAGTTAGGTTTGGGTTCTCTAAGTTGGTATGAAAGCTAGTCTTTTGGCTTCTTCACCCCTCATCGACACTCAAGTGCTTGGCAGCGCACTCAAGGCTAAGGCCCGCTCATTCTGTGCTGACCAGGACTTACCCTAGTAGATGTGGAGGGGGGATGCTGCTTATAAGTCTAGATAACCTTCTAACTCACAAGCTGATTTTTTGGGTTCAGAATTAGACCTAAGTGTCTAAGATGAAACAATTGGAATTTGTAGTTTTTTGGTGTTCTATCATATTTTGAATCAACTGTTGTTGATGCTTGCTTGTTTCTTTCTATTATTTGGACTGTTAATAAGGATTTTTGTTTTAAGATTAAAGGGTTCATCCTGTGTGATTTAAAATAAAAGATAAATAAGTCCTAATGATAAATGATGAATAATGTTAATTGGCACCTAATTTTACTTCCCACCATTTTTATTCCATAAAGTCGCCAGAGGTTTCAATAATATCAGAATCTGGAGTTGTCCTCATATTCCAATTTCTTTCCCTCCTCCTCCTAGAGACTTCCCTATACTAGTTAGAGACTGGTTCAAACTAATCATCATGTAATTTACCAAAAAATTTATTCTTGTATTTTTGTTGTGATTACTTTAAACTTGTATTGAATCCAATAACATCCCAGTTGGTACCTTCTTTTGCATTTCTTCTATGACAAACTTTAATTTCTCCATCAATGGTTCCCTTTTAATAGATATCATTTTTGTAATAGTAAGTTTATTTTTCATAATCATTATAAATATTAGAATTATTTAATAAGGTTTTATTATGTTTTAGTATATAAATTCTTAATTTTAATATAATATGACTTTTAATATTATGATTAATAAATTTATTATAGTTTATATTGAATTTTAATATTATAATTAGTAATTGCACTTCTATTTAAATTTAAATTATATTCATGGATAACGGTCTATGATCTCACTTAGGTCTCAATTCTTACAATTGTGATCATAGATTTACGATCACGGTTAAAAACCAAGATTATATATATATATCAATATTGTAATAGTATTTGATGTATTTTCCAGTTACAAGATCAAACATAATGTATGTTATTAGTCTTATTAGTAGGTACACATAACACCTAAAAGAAATATATCTTCTAACTATTAAGAGAATTTTTAGATACTTGTAAGGTATTGATGATTTATGGATTGTTTTACAAAAGAGGGAAAAAATCTGATTTGTTTGGCTATAAAGATAATGATTGTGTTAATAAATCATTAATGGTATATTAGTTGTATGCAACTAATATACTTTATCAGTTGTATATTAGTTGTATGTAACTAATATACTTTTCTTAAAAAACACTTTTTCAAAAAGCATATTTTTATTTCCTATATTTAAACATGTATTAGTATTCATTGTATTCTAAGATTGTAAAATTTTTCCAATATATTCAATTTGGTATCAGAGCAGGAAAGAAAAAAAAAATTTCTTACCGGTTTCTGAGCAAGCAGCGCCACCGCCAGTTTTTTATGCAGTGTCGTTAACTTTCTCGCACTATTCAGTTCGCGTCGCAGTTGTAGATCCGTCGTCCAGTCTGCGTTGTCCAGTTCGCGACGTCCAGCCCACGTCGTTCAGCCTGTGTCGACCAGCCCTGTGTCGTCTACTCCTGCACACCAGCTCGCACACCCCTGCGCACCGTCCAGCTCGCACACCCATGCGCGTCGTCCAGCTTCTCCCTGCATTTTCTGTGAGTCCGCACATTGCGTTGTTCAGTTTTGAAATTTTTTTTTCCCTTTTTTCAGTTTTAAGTTCTACCCTAATCAGTCCTAAACAGCCCATCAGTTTTAAGTTCTGCCCTAATCAACCCATCAGCCCAAACACTTATTAGCCCACTTTTCAGCCCATCTCGGTAAAAAAAAACATCCAAAATTTTTATTCCGCTGCACAATATATTTTTTATTATTATTTCAATGGAAGATTCAAGACAACATCAAGTTTCCAGAATTCATGAAGTTCCAAATTTTGAAGTTTCTGTTAAGAGTTCAGAAATTGGTTCTTTCGGGGGTACTAAACTTAATGGTACAAATTTTCGAACATGGAAAAAAGTTATGTCTGTTTATCTTCGTGGGATGCATAAGACGGGACATATATCTGGATCAATTCGGGCTCTTAGTCAAGATGATATAGAAGCCTATACTAGGTGGGAAGATGATGATGGCTTTGTCATGTCAATTCTATTTAGATCCATCACTGATGATATATTACAAATGGTGGAGGAATGTGAAACTGTTGAGGTCATATGGAATACCTTAAGCGATCTTTATACAAATGAGTCTGAATTTATTCAAGTTCATGAACTCATGTGCAAAGCTGCTGGCATGCAGCAACATGAGCAACCAGTATCTCTTTTTTTTACCAAGCTGAAAAATGTATGGGCTGAAATTGACCAGAAACGCCCGTGTAAAATTAAAAATCTAGAAGACCTTCTATGGAAGGAGCTTGAACGAGTACATGCCTTTTTAAGAGGTGTTGATACAAAACATAATAGTACTAAAGGCGAATTGCTTCGAATGTCAGACCCTCCGAGCTTGACTACTGCCTTTACATACATCCGTAAAGACGAATCTCAGCAAGAGAGTCTTCATTAGGCATATGTTGAGGCATCAAGCCTAGCGATTCAAGCCAAATCAAAGGCACCTTTCCTCCAACAGCAAAATTCAATTCCACTTCATCAGTAGGGACCTCCACCAGGTTTTACCAATCGCCTCTGTTTTCTTTGCTCTTATTGCAATGAACAGGGGCATCTTCGTGAGACTTGTTGGAAACTGTATCCACACTTGAAACCAAAAGCAGACTACCATGGAGCAAAACGACAACAGAGACATCGTTCTAAAGCAAAAACAGCTACCGTGTAAATTGTCCAAGAACCAGACTATTATGAACAGAATCATCCTATGGAATGTGGAGATATCCCTACAACTTCAATAGCTGGTCATGGTAAGATTGGTATGACCTTAAATTTTTCTCACTATGTTGGGTCTAATACTTGGATTATTGATTCTGGTGCATCTGATCATATGACTTATGATCAATCTTATTTTAATGAGTTATCTCCCTCACCAGTATCTTATGTTACGAATGCTAATGGTGAGGCCTTTTATGTCTTAGGAAAGGGGCTAGTTCATATCACTCCATCTTTACAGCTCCATAATGTTTTATATGTACCTGACTTATCTCATCACTTAATATTTGTCCCATAATTGAATATTGAGTCTAAATGCTTTGTAACCTTTTATCCTATGTATGTGATTTTTCAGGATCTTCTTACTAGGGAAATAATTGGTCGAGGGTATCTAAGGGGCAGATTGTTCTGTTTGGATCAGAACTAGGGAGGGGAGAAACCAGGAGGACGGGCAAGCACTGCATTGACTTCTAGTTCTGATAAGCTAAGTGAAATTTGGTTGTGGCATCGCCGCTTAGGGCATCCGTCTTTTAGTCTTATGAAAAAAACCATGCCCACTTTATTTATTGGTGTTAGTGAAACTGTTTTACATTATGAGACTTGTGTTTTGGCCAAGAGTCATCGTGTTACTTATTCTCCTAGTATTTCTAATAAAAGTACTATTCCTTTTGAATTAATTCATTTTGATGTTTGGGGACCATCTAAAGAGCCCACTATATCGGGTATGAGATATTTTGTTTCGTTTATCGATGATTGTACAAGGTTATCGTGGATTTCTCTTCTTAGAACAAAAGATGAAGTTTTTTTCAGTTTTTCAAAATTTTCATACCTTCGTTCAAACACAATATAATGGCATCATTCGGATCCTCCGTTATTACAATGGGGGGAATATGTTAATCATGTTTTTCAAAAAAAAATCAAAACACATGGATTATTCACCAAACTACTTGTCCGCAAACACCGGAACAAAATGGAGTGTCTGAAAGAAAAATCGTCATTTACTTGATATGGCTCGTGCACTCTTATTTAGTGCTTATATGCCAAAATACCTTTGGGGTGATGCTGCACAAGCTTCCGCCCATCTCATCAATCGTCTCCCGTCTAGTGTCCTTAACGGAAAAATCTCATTCCAAATTCTCGCATCTTACGTCTCCTTATCATCCTTCCATAATCTTCCTACCTGTGTATTTGGTTGTGTTGTTTTTGTGCATGTTCCTAAAAATCAAAGGTCTAAATTAGATGCCCGGACAATTAAATATATGTTTGTTGGTTATGAAAGTTATCAGAAAGGGTACAAGTGCTTCCATCCACCAACCAGAAAGTATTATGTTACTATGGATGTTACCTTCTTTGAGGATATGAGTTATTTTTCCTCACCTGATACTGCTCGTCAAGGGGAGAATACATATTTCGAATAACTGTATCATGGTGAGGGGAAGGCATTAGGAGAATCACCAACTGATGTTTCAATGAGACTAGATGAGACTTCTAATTCATTGAATCCAGTCATTGCAGAAGCAGACATTGAAGACACAACTATACCCTCAGGCTTTACTCCTACCCTTGATCAACAACTCCCTGGTACTGAAGTTCACTCATCTGAGGTATGTACACCTACTAATACTAATAGCATCGAGTCTAATGTTGGACAGTATGTGTTACCAAATAGGTCTACTCGAGGTCAACCAGCCAAAAGGTATGAACCAAATATTCATGCAAAATCAAAATACCCAGTAGCCAATTACATGTCCACTAAAAGATTATCTAAGTCATATAAATCATTTGTGAATCAAATATCTGGTGTATCAGTACCTAACAAAGTGCAGGATGCGTTGGGAGATCCAATATGGAGGAAGGCAATGGCTGAAGAGATGAATGTGTTAAAGAAGAACGATACTTGGCAACTTGTGCCACCACCACAAGGAAAAAAGGCAGTTGGTTGTCGATGGGTGTTTACTGTAAAACATAATGGTGATGGATCCGTAAATCAGTATAAAGCTTGTCTTGTAGCAAAAGGGTTTACTCAAACGTATGGTGTAGACTACGATGAGACTTTTGCTCTTGTTGCCAAAATGAACACGATTTGGGTTCTGCTCTTACTTGCTGCTAACCTAAACTGGCCACTTCGATAGTTTGATGTCAAGAATGCGTTTCTTCATGGAGAATTAGCCGATGAGGTGTACATGAGTCTTCCACCTAGGTATGTAGTTGATTCTCCTAGTAATTTTGTATGCAAATTGAGGAAGTCTTTGTATGGCCTCAAGCAATCCCCTGGAGCCTGGTTTGGAAGGTTTTCATAATTCATACAAAAGGTTGGTTACAGACAGAGTAATTCAGATCACACTCTATTTTTCAAACATCAACGAGGGAAGGTAACAGCCCTAATCATTTATGTTGATGATATGGTAATCACTGGTGATGATACTATTGAGATGGATAAATTACAAAGACAGCTAGCCTCTGAATTCGAGATGAAGGACTTAGGTGAACTAAAGTACTTCTTAGGAATTGAGGTTGCCAGGGGAAGAGAAGGAATATATATGTGTCAGAGGAAGTACATTATTGATTTGCTAACAGAGACAGGTATGTTGGATTGCAAACCTATTGACACTCCTATTGAGTAAAACTATTGTTTAGCAGAGTATCCAGATTAGATACCAACTGATCGAGCTCGCTATCAGAGATTGGTTGGACGTTTAATTTACTTAGCTCATACTAGACCAGATGTTGCATATGCAGTAAGTGTGATGAGTCAGTTCATGCATAATCCAAGTGAGAACCATATGAATGTTGTTTTGAGAATTTTAAGGTATTTGAAATCGGCTCCAGGAAGGGGAGTAATGTTCTCTAAACACAACAATCCTCTTGAAGTCTGTGGATTCACAGATGCAGATTGGGCAGGAAGTATTACAGATAGAAAGTCAACATCGGGTTATTTCACCTTTGTGGGAGGAAATTTGGTTACATGGAAAAGTAAGAAGCAGAAAGTGGTGGCACGATCTAATGCTGAAGCCGAGTATAGAGGTATGGCTCATGGGGTTTGCGAATTGCTGTGGATAAGAACTTTGTTATTGGATTTAGGTTTCGAACTCAAAAATACTATGCAGATGTATTGTGACAATCGGGCAACCATTGATATATCACAAAATCCAATACAACATGATTGCACTAAGCATGTAGAGATTGATCGTCATTTTATAAAAGAGAAGTTAGATGCCAAACTTATTAGTTTTCCTTTTGTTCCCACGTAAGAACAGCTTGCAGATATGTTTACCAAGGGAGTTTCCAAAAAAGCATTATACGGTTCTATATTTAAATATGTATTAATATTCATTGTATTGTAATATTGTAAATACATTTCAAATATATCAATTGATTGTGCAGAAGATTTGAAAGAGAAAAATAGCACATCTACATATGTTTTTAAGTTGAGTTATGTAGCTATTTTGTCGTCCTTAAATAAGCAACCAATTATTAAGTTATCAACATTGAAGCTAACTTTGTTTTCGTAGCTTCATGGTTAAAGAAAATTCTTGAAGAACTTTAGTTTGATTTTCTAGAATCTAAGACTCTCTTTTTTATGATAACAACTCAACAATTAAATACTCCAAACCACCTATTCTACATAGAAGAAATAAGTACATTGGTGCAAAATTTCATTTTTTAAGAGATCTCACAAAAGGAGGGAACAATTGAGCTCATCTAATGAAAAAGTGGAGATTAAGTTGCAGACATATTAATAAAACCTCTCAAATTGTCATCGTTTCAAACTAAGAGAAAAAAAAAAGGTACTTTCATTTTTATATATTAAACTACATGTTTGAAAATATCAGTTTAAGGGACGGTTTATTAGAAATTTTGTAAATCTTTTTAAAAGTTTGTTGTGCTTGACTTATTCTTTAGGCTTTAGTTTTGCATTATTTATTTTATTAGATCATGATTTAGTGGTCAAGTTAGTTGCTATCATTTAATAATACAACAGAATAAACCTTCACATTTATTAAACTATTTTTGTCTTTGTGATTATCTACATTGCATAAAGGTTGTAAAAAGAATTTTTCTTTTCTTTTTTGAAACAAAGAATAAGTAAATAAAAATACATTCTAATTATCTCTATTAGTAAGCTTATATCTCTAAATTTAAACCTAATTAATAGCTTAGATGTTAATTAATGTATATATCACTATAAAATATTGATGGGTAAAATAAAATAGAAACCCATCACAATTCACAAGTGATCACTGCCCCCACAAAATAAAGTAAGCTAACACGTGGAATGCAGTAAGACGAGGGTATAAATAGCTGCTAAGTTGTCTCTTGTGTTCTCTTTACCTCTCATCTCTCTATAAATTAAGCCTGTGTGTTATATTACGAAGATATTGGAGTCCTTGTGAAAATGGATTTCGTGGTTGAGTCTTGAGAGGTTCTTTATGTGGGCATGTTAAGTTCTTCAGAGAAGAAATGAATTTAAAGAGTTGAAAGGTTTGATGGGAATGATGTTTGGCTCGATGTCATTTAGATGAAGCTAGCTTATATGATCTTGAAATTCACATATACAGTAGAGATATTAGAGAGAGAGAGCCTTAAATGATATCGGACCAGGCTTCATTCCCACCAACATATCCAACTCTTCTTCTTATGGTTTTGCTACCCACAAGAGTGATTGATTTAGGTTAAAGCAGTTTTAGAAAAGCACTTTCACATCCGAGCCGTGCAAGCATTTCTGATTTTGTTGATGCTGATTTTTGAAATAACCCCAACATCTTTTATCCCATTTTTTTTTTTTTTAATATTGACCTTTAGTACTTTTCTATTATACGCTCACATAGCTTTTTATCTCATGTAGTCATGTCGTTCCAAGATATACATTATAAATTTAATATCATTTTAATTAACCTAATAATTTTTTTAAGTATATGATTTGTAGTCACAATACAAAGTCCACAAGCAAATAAAGACTCACTAGTTGGGAAGGCAAGTATACAATTTACCTCTATCTATCTCTGTCTGTTATTTTCTACTTTCTTCTTCCATCTTTTTTAATAATATCTTACTCTTTTTGCTTTTTGACTTTTTGACTTTTTCAAAGTCTAATCTTCCATGATTGGTTTCTTTATCGTTTTTTACTGGAAATGGGCTCTTGGGGTCTTTGAACAACGTATAAGTCTTCGCTGTCTTTTGTTCGTTTCAACCCTTTCTTTTGCAGAGTCTGTTAACAAAGTACAGAAAAAACTTCCTAATTTCTTGCAATTTTTGAGCACTTAGACATTGTAACGTAGCTAATTTGAATTTAATGTGGCTCGTGAAACAGCATGGAAGCATTTATGACTCTGATACTAGTTATCCATTTTGTATTTACATATTCATTTATATATATTTATATTTTTCAGATAATTAAATATTTTTTTATTATCACATTTTATTTTAATATCAATTTTAAAAATATTTAATTAACATAAAATAAATATATTAAAGATAAAATATTATTTTTATAACCAATAAAAATTGATATTAAATATGACGGTAATAATAAAAAATAAAATTGTGGCAAATTAATAACCTAACTTTTTTCAGTAAACTATAAAAATATCAATTAATCAATACATTTCAAAAATAAAAATCACAATCAGATTTTTAATTTCTTTCTTTCTTTTATTTATATCAGTCCTCAAAATGTGTTAACTAATGTCAAAGATTTGTAATTAATTTGTTTGACTTCAGAACCTGAAAATCAATGTCAATTGTCTTATAGGAACTTAAGCAATATGAATTTAACCCTCACCAATTACCGAGGATTAAAATATTGAAGTTTTGGGATATATATAATTTTATTTTATGAAAATATCCAAATATCATCCATATCAACAAAAATTTATATAAAATATAAAATATTAAAAAATTAGATAATAACTAAATACGAAGAAACTTTAAAAATATTACATCTAATATAATAGCCTTTTCAATAAATTAATAATTACATGTAAAATAAAAGAGTAAAATATTAAAAAATTAAAAATTATGTTATAATTAAATCTAAAAATATTTTCTATGAAATTCAAATTACAAGCAATTTTGATTTAAATAATATAATTGCTTTAAATAATATTGGTGTCATGATATATGTTAATGAATGTTTAAATATAATGATTAAGATGTTATGAATATCTTGCTTGATTTCTTAGTGATAATTTTTTTTGGATTAACTTAATAATTTGTATATTATGGTGGAATGTTTTCAAATAATTATGTACATTTATAGTACTTAAAATATCACTTTTATTTATATTATTTTTTATTTAATAGAAACCTAAAGCCATAATTTTATCATCCGATTTAAAGATATCATCTATCTTTCATAATGACTATGTATTAAATTTCAATAACACCTATATTTATAGTCTTTATCTTGTGTGACACATGTATAATTAACTTTACAATAAAATGATGTAAAATACGATTATGTCTGGAGCAAAATATTATGTTCTCTCCATTTCCATCATCATCATCACTCATTGTAATATCATGCTCATCAATATATTTTTCTTGCTCTTCATCCCTGATGACCTAACAAGATTACTTCCGTGAGAAAAAAACCTTACAAATTATAATGTAGTTGTGCTTCAACTAATGATCTTACAATAAACTCATCTTATCTTGTTTTAAATCATAAGTTTAAACCCCACAAAAACATCCTTTAATATAAAAAAATACTTAAAATAATTTTATTCACTAACAACCTTTCATTATAAAGTAGAAAAAAAAAACTCTAAAACTTACACTGCATAATATTTTTACAAATTTCTATAATACCGATAATAATATTCAATTTTTTTTTCAAAAATTACACTATATTTGTATCATAAACTATATCAATGATATTCAATAATATGCCATATCCATATTGAACTATATCAAAATTGAATATTATTGATACTATGATTTTTTAATCCATGCCTGTTTGAAATTTTATTTTCTTTCCTTTCAGAAAACAAAACCATCCACCAATTGCCAAACTACGCACAAATATTGAGTTTGGTTCATATAATGAAATTATAATAAAAATGTTAATAATAAGAAGAATTAAATTCGATAAAAATAATAGTACAATTATTTTGTCTGTTTAAACAATAAAATAAAATAAAAAATAATTTTATTGATTTCTAAATGAAGAAAAATGCAAAATACTAATAATGAATGATACAAATATGTGAAAAAAATAGAACAATTCAATATATTTATAAAAGTACAGTCAAACACCTAACCGTAAAAATAGAGGGATGAAAATGAACAATGTCCTATGCACTCAGTTCGAAAAAGGAAAAAAAAATGTGTTGTATGCACTTGACACTTCTATACAGTAGAACGGAGTAACTTTGGTTATAAATTATAATCAAAATAATGAAAGAATTGAAAGTTTTTTCCCTACTTGAATCTCCCTCAACAAAAAAGAGACCGAACAACAAAGTGATAGAGAACAGAAACTAGGATTCTTCATTGTACAGGGGGGAAAACTTTCTCCAAGAAATTAATGAAACGTTTAGCATAAAACTTGGGCTCAGCAATAGAAATTGATACTGGGTTAACTTGCTTGGATTTGTATGCATGCTCAAGTTTCTTTCTCAAATTATATTCCTGCAAAATATCAATTATGCCCATATACAGAACAACATCATAGACCTCAAATAGCTCAACTTTTGTTGAATCACTGTTATCCTGCCCAACCTTACGATGTGCCTGTGCTGGCAGGTTTACTCCTAATTGTACTCGTAACCTGAATAAAACAAACGAATTTGACCATTATCTCTGCATCAGCATCAGATCATTTCTAGGATTCGAATGATGCGTAGTAACATCATTACACGGAGAGAGATATAGGTATAAACCATGTTCAGCATAATATTGTTCGTCCAAGTTGGAGAATAAAATTACCAGTACATGCAAATAAACAACAAACTGAGTTTCAACTGGTTTGGAAGCTATATTATTGCTATCAGCTATCTCGACAGCTCAAATGTGACAGGCACAATCACACACATTGGATTGAAGATTTACAGTTTTAATAGAAAGCTCAGAAATGATTAAGCATAAATAAGACTCAGCAGATAAGGAGAACCTGTCAAGGATACAGAAACAAGAGACTAGTAGAGAGTGTGAAAAGATAGAAATTACCTTCCAGTACCAGGAAGTAAAAGATCAACCTCCTTGTCACCTAGAGAGTCCGCTTTCAGTGTTCTCCCTCTGATGTGAGGAGCTAGTTCTCTCCCGACAAAGCTAGGTTCATGCGTTACTAATATCAGGCTTTTTGGAGGAATTAAGAGCTCCCCTCTTGCATTTTTACCTATTTGGATTAGATTATTAGCAGAAAATATCCAGAGTCAAACATGAACAAGATGAAGCAAGAGAGAACAAAGTTCACAAGGCTCCAAAATTTCTACACAGGCACCTGTTGGTGTGCACATATTAACACCTGACGGGTTTTAGGTCCATTTAGTCACGTAACTTTACTCCAATTAACACTTAGTCCTATAATTTCATTTTTTTGTTCAAGTTAGTCCATTTTTTTTCAAAATGATATTTTTTCAAGAGTAAAATTAAAATTTTCTTTTTTTAATTTAAACAAAAAATTATAACATTCTTCTTTATGTAAATTGGACAACATGAGTATCTAATTTTAAATTATCATTAATGGGATAAAATCAAAACGTCATTTTAGACCAATGAGAGTAGCTGACACAATTGAGTAATTGATCTAGAATACTATATGGAGTGTGAGAGAGAGAGATAAGGGAGAGGGGAGAGAGGGGGGTAATATATACATATATTTGTTTTAATTAAAAAAACAAAAAATCTATTTTATTATTGAAAAAATATCATTTTAAAAGAAAAGTTGGACTAACTTGACCTAAAAATGAAATCAATAGACTAAAATATATGTATCTTAATAGTTACAAGATGAAATGGTCCCAAAACCTGGCTTTACAGTATCTAATTTCCTGACTAGGGCTATTTTTCAAGTCACTTATCAGACTTTCTATTGCCTTGCAGCAGTTCTTTAGTTCCGTTAAAAATAGACAAAAATACACTTAATTGTTTGCTTATAATTGAAATTAACTAGTTGGTAAACATATTATAAATGTAGGACTAGGGACCCATTATAATATTTCCTAAACTGCTTTGCACAATAAAATATCATTTTCAAAATGCAATTGAAATCACTTGGCTTTGTTTTGATTTGTCAATTAGATAGAGTTCTTTCTTCTGCTGGTCTTTAAAGTTAATTCAAGACCGATGGAATCTTAAAAAGATGGGGTAGTTGAAAGGGAAATGGCACTCATATTATATTGATTATGATAGATGTATAAAAGTAAGTTAACATTTTTTTCAATAGCTTAAGCTTTTAGAATAGTTGATTTCCTTACGACTATTAACATGATATTAAAATTAGAGGTCCTATGTTCAAGGTCCAATAACCTCAATTATTAAATTGGAAGTGTTTTGACCTATATGTGGTGCATAGAAACAATACTTCTGAGAAAGTGATATAAATATAAAAACAATGTTGACTCTTCTTCTAATAACTTAAGCTTTTAGGATACTAATTTTAGGATACTAATACGGTAGAATTTCTGAGATTTATTTTCAAAAATTAGTATATATTTTCCTAGTGATTTGGTGAGTTGTATAGGCTCTAAATAAGGGAATCGAATAGTTGATTAACTAATTTCCTAGGATTTAGTTTTCTTCTTTATATTGACTAATTGTAGGACGTGTATCAATTATATCCCTAGATTAGTGGTCTATTTTTTTAATTCCTAGTCCTATTTATACTGTTGTACATACATTTGTTGTACATACATTTGAAAAGATATGAGAAAAAGTCTTCAATTTCTCTCTCAATTCTTCCTCATCTTCCGCCTCTAAAATCTTTATGGTATTAGAGCACTTCTGAGATCCACCTCCTCACATGACAAAATACAACATAGCCACAGAAAAACATAGCTCCTCGTCTGAACCTGTGATGACAGGCTCCAATGGAAGAACTGAGAATAACACTCTACCCATCCCCAGTCACAAATTAAATGGGCACAATTACCTTCAATAAACAGACTATTAAAAAGGGTTTTTAAATTTTTGATAGGGCTCAACAAAGATCTTAATGATGTGCGAGGCAGATTTCTAGGAACAAAGCCCTTACCAAGCATTCGTGAAGCCTTCTTCAAAGTTTTCCAAGAGGAAAGTCAAAAAAAGGTGATGAGTCCTTAATCTGCCATTTCAATAACTAGAAAAGGGTTTGCACTTGTTGTTCGAAGACACTAGCAATCTCAAAATGCTGACAACCGTCCTCGAAGAGGAAGACCTTGGTATGACCATTGTCGTAGACCTAGTCACACTAAGGAAACCTGTTGGAAAATTTATAACAAGCCAGCTAATTGGAAGCCATCCTCTGCACAGCACACCAACAAAGAAAGTCATGAAAATCCTACCTTCACAACCGATGGACCTGCTTCAACTAAATCTGCCCTATTTAGCAAAGAGTAGATTGATCTTCTTTAGAAAATATTTGGACAATCCTTGCAAACTCCAACATCATCTGCAACTTTGGCTCAATCAGGTAACACCCACAACGCTCGTAGTGTGAAATAGGTTAAGATACCGTGGATTGTTGATTCAAGTGCTTTAGACCACATGACGGGTGATGTTTCTCTTCTCATTAATCTTAAAACTTGCCAAGAAGGAAACACTTTTAGAATTGTCGATGGATCCGTATCTAAAGTAATAGGGATTAGTTCAACCAAAATTTCAAATTTCCTTATTCTCAATTTTGTCCTTCTTTTTCCAACCCTTGATTATAATCTCTTATCAATTACTAAACTCACTCGTGATAAAAATTGTGGCTGAATTTGTTCATAACCTATGTGAATTTCAGAACTTGGATTCGAGAAAGATGATTAGCAGTGCTAAAGAGTGTTCGGGACTTCAAAGGTGAAGACACTCCAGAAAGACAAGTCCTTGAAGCTGTATAAGAGGTTCAGTATCAGAATAGAGCTTTGTTAAATCTTAATTCCAATAACGATGATGAAATTATATTGAATCACTATCGCCTAGATCATCCCAATTTCTTGTATTTGGAAAAAAAATTCCTTCATTATTCAGAAATAAAAATTCAAAGTATTTTCAACATGAAATGTGTCAATTTTCAAAGCATGTTAGAAATCCATATCTCAATCTTCCATATAAAAAATCACATCATTTCTTACTAATTCACACTAATATTTGAGGACTTTCTCGAATTAGAAATATCTTACTAATTCACACTAATATTTGAGGACTTTCTCGAATTAGAAATATAACATGGACATGTTGGTTCATTTCATTTATAAATGATCATACTTGGTTATTTCTCATGAAAGAAAAATCTTAAGCAAGTCATATCTTTAAAAATTACAATGCCATGATTCAAACCCAATTTCAAACAAAGATCCAACTTCGCTTTAGTTCTTAGTGATTATTTGTTAAGTCATGGGATTGTCCATCTAAGCACTTGTGTTGACACACCTCAACAAAACAGGGTGGCTAAAAGGAAAAATAAGCATCTTCTCGAGGTAGCTAGATCTCTCATGTTCACAACTCATGTCCCTAAACAATTCTAGAGAAGTTATCCTTACGGCAACCTACCTTATCAATAGGATGCCTTCTCGTGTCATAACTTTCAAAACACCTATTAGTACTCTTCTTAAGTCATACTTACACTCGAGAATCGTGTCCAACATTTCCTTTAAAATATTTGGATGTTCGGCTTATGTCAATATGCATCATAGAGGTAAACTTGATCCCAGAGCCATCAAATGCATATTCCTATGGTATTCATCAAACCATAAAGGATACAAATATTCCTCTCCTATCACAAGACGGTTCTATAATACAATGGATGTCACCTTTTTTGAACAATATCCATACTATTCCAAACTTGTCATTCAGGGGGAGAACATAGACAATGAATACCAACTTTAGAATAGCATTACCACTCAGTCATCACCTTCATCTTAACAAATAGTGATTCTCACAAATTTTGTCTCAAATCATATCCCTCAAATTCTCAAGAGTGAATCAGTGTCTCAAACAAATACTCCTAATAATCCCAATGAACCCTCAACTCCTCTGCCAACAGATCCTCAAAATTCTCCTGTCCCAAACAGTGATCTTCTTGTCTACTTTAGGAGAAGAAAAACTCAAGAGAGAATGAAAAATCGAGCATATCTTGAGCCAATCCAAGAGTCCAACCCGAGTATAGGCCATTTTGACAGTTCACAAGGTAACATCACTGAACCTCCTATTATTGAGCAGCTTTGCCAATTGTTGTAAGGAAAGGTGTAAGGTCTTGTACAAACCACATTATCTACAACTTTGTTTCCTATAAAAGTCTCTCACTAGGTTATAAGGCATTTATCAACACAGGTTCTCAATTCCGTCCATAAAGATATTTAGGTACTTGAATGGAAGATAACTATTCTTGAAGAACTCAGTGTCTTTAGAGAAAAACAAGACTTGAGAGCTCACAGAACTACCACCAGAAAAACGATTTGTTAGATATAAATGGATCTTTATTAGGGGTGTGCAAAAAATCCGATCATCCGATCAATTCGATAAATCCGATCCGATCCGTTGATTTTTCATCCGATTCGATCCAATCCGATGGTCAAATCGGATGAGAATTTTTTCCATCCGTTAAGTGCGGATCGGATGGCGGATTTCACTACGATTCATCCAATCCGATCCGATCTGACCGAAATTAAATATATATATTTAATTAATATATATTTATTTAATTAATATATATTTATTTGATTTTTTAATATTTTTTTTAAGTTAAATAATTTTATGTTATGATTTATGTAAAATTTTAAAAAAATTATTTAAAAATATAAAAAATAGAGTTAATTAAGTTTATTTGGTCGGATTGATCGGATTGATCGGATTGATCCGAATAGTTTACGGATCGGATTGAACGGATGTGAAAAGTGATCGGATCGGTTTCGGATTAGGATGTTTCAATCCGAGCAGATGGTCGGATCGGATCAAATGGGCATAAAATCAGCGATTTCGATCCGATGAACAGCCCTAATCTTTATAGTCAAACACAAAGCAGATAGAAGTGTAGAAAGATTCAAGGCTCGTCTTATGGCTAAGGGATTCACTCAAGCATATGGGATTGACTATCAGGAAACGTTTGCACCTGTAGCAAAGCTCAACATTGTTCGTGTCCTCTCCCTGGCATCTAACTTGGATTGGCCTCTTTATCAATTAGATGTCAAGAATGCATTCCTCAACACTAATCTCGATGAAGAAGTCTACATGGACATCTATTGTGGAATTGAATCTCCTACTACAACCAATAGAGTCTGCAAACTTAAGAAATCCTTAAATGGATTGAAGTAGTCTCCACATGCCTGGTTCGATAGGTTTTCTAAAGTTCTGAAGAGATATGGGTACAATCAATGCCAAGAAGATCACACACTCTTCGTCAAGCATTTCTCCAATGACATAATAGTTATCCTAATTATGTACGTAGATGATATTATTCTGACAGGTAATTTTACAGTTGAGATGAATAAACTCAAGAAGTTTCTAGCCAAGAAATTTGAGATCAAAGATCTAGGAAATCTCAAATATTTCCTAGGAATGAAAGTAGTTCGAACAAAGAAAGACATCTTTGTATCTCAAAGGAAATATATACTTAATCTTCTCAAGGAAATTGGAATGATAGGGTGTAAACTAGCAGAAACTCCGATGGATTCTGCAATGAAAGTCGGACTCAAAGAAAATAGTGCATCGATGGACAAAGGCCGTTATCAAAGATTAATGGGAAAACTCATTTACCTATCCCATACTAGACCAAATATTGGTTTTTAAGTTAGTGTTGCAAGTCAATTTATGAACAGTCCCACTGAAAAACACATGGAGGCAGTCTATCGTATACTCAGGTATGTCAAGATGACACCGGAAAAAATATTGTACTTCAGTAAGAATCCCACTAGGAAAATTAAAGTCTTTACAGATGCTAACTAGATAGGCTCTATAGTAGCTCGCAGATCTACCACTGGGTATTGTACATTCATGTGAAGGAATCTCATAACTTGACAAAGTAAGAAACAATCAATGATCGCTCGAAGCAGTGCAAAAGCTAAATTAAGAGTTATGGCCCATGGGATTTGTGAAGGAATGTGGTTAAAAAAACTACTCAATGAACTAGACTTCACAACTACTAAATCCATCAGCATACATTGTGACAATCAAGCTCTAATAAGAATTGCAAGAAACCCAATTCATCATGACCGAACCAAACATGTAGAAATTGATCGTCATTTCATTAAAGAGAAGTTAGATGGCAAAATTGTGGAGCTCCTATATACATCTACTCGTCATCAAATTACAGATGTCCTTACCAAAACATTACCTCGAACTATCTTTGAACTGAATTGGAAGTTGAAAATGATTAATATCTATCACCCAACTTGAAAGAGAGTAGAATTTCTAAGATTTATTCTCAAAAATTAGAATATATTTTCCTTGTGATTTGCTAAGTTGTATAGGCTATAAATAAGGGAATCGGATAGTTGACTAACTGATTTCCTAGGATTTAGTTTCCTTTTCTATATTGACTAATTATAGGAGGTATATCAGTTGTATCCCTACATTAGTGATCTATTTTTCTAATTCTTAGTCAAATTTATACTACTGTATATACATTTGAAAAAAATATGAGAAAAAAGTATAGTTTCTCTCTCAATTCTTCCTCATCTTCTGCCTCTAAAATCTTCAAATACCAAATAGATCTAGGAATAAAAGAGAAACTAGTTTATTTTATTTAGAGTTTTACTAGAGTAATAGTTTTTTAGAGTTATATTTCTTATGTACTATTAGAATCCCACATAAAAACCTTTATTTAGAGTTCCTTTTTTGTGTGTATTGTTAGAGCTCCCACATAGAAACTTTATAAACTATTCTAGGGACTTCTCAACTATGAATAGCTAGGCCTTATTCTTGTATAAAAATCCTAGAAAATAATCAATTTAGTAATATTTAAGAAGCTCTCTTCTTTCTATTTTTTCTTATTCTTAATATTTTAAGAATAGTTCTTTCTTCTACTTGGAAGTTGAATTCTTTTTATCCGTAAGATAGAGAAATATCTTTACGCTAGCCCTACTCTAAAGTTACTAGAGTTCTCGTCTAAAGATAGATAACATAGTTAGGCTTATCCTATTCTAGATTTACTAAAATACTTGCTTAGATGATAGTTTTCTTGTGTTTATTTCATAACACAAATACAAAGACATCTTACCAAAAAGTGAGTCTGACTAATCTAAATTTTGCTCATCTCTTTCTTACTTTCTAAGTGCTTCCATATTATTAGTACATTTGTGTTTCCGTCCTCCAATAATTGTTTTCTAACAACTTCCAACACATTAGAATCAAAAAGAGAGTGAAAAAGCATCATTGTTGCTAACATGGTAGCTGACATCCACAAGAACTAGGCTATTCATAATATCTTAGTTATACAAATTTTCTCCGAACAAGTCCTAATACCTTTTTCACTGTGAAGTTCACTAATATGTATGTAACTTCATACGTGTCTCTTAAGCATTCATCATATAAGCAGATTTGAAAAACATAGCCTGTATTTCTTACTCATAAAAATAATTTATTCATCTGCAACTTTTTTCTACTGCCAAATGGTAAAGATGACTTACATCCTCAGCCAATAACTCATCTAAAACAGTTCCTAGCACATTTAATAATAGTCTGTACGGGGAAAGATGGCTACCATCAAAAGAAGGTAAACTCTCATGATTACGTAGTGCAGCAGGAGGTTCCAAGGACTTCAGATGTTCGGGAGCTCTAAAATGCAATCCTAATAGAAGGCTGTAGTCAATTATCTCCTGAGATTCTAAGAACATGCAGTCCAATGATATTTGCCTGCATAAATAGGGAGGAGACTAAAAGTCTATCAATGACTAGAATGTGGAAATAGGTTTCTTAAACAGAAGAGAAGGGACTTACTCAAAAAGGGATTCTCGCAATAATTTGTCCATATGAAATTCATATGTTAGATCAAGATCTTTGAGGGTGGTATTCTGATAACTTTTATCTTTATATGTCTGTCTCCCATGAGTTGACCCTTTCAAATCATAACGGTCATGAATACGTAATTCGGTAAAAAACACATTGCCCATGACCACAAAACGTACCTGAAGGCGTAAGAATGAAGAATAAGGCACAACAATCACAAACGATAGGCATGGCTTGACTCTTTCTTTCTCCTTTTATTTAGTTATTTATTGTGTTTTTTTTTTTTTTGTTTTGGGGAGGGGGTTATAACAGATGCTAGTACCTTTCTTCCACCTTTTAATTTTATTTGATGAAGCCCAAAAAATTTTGTTATTAGAGTATTTTCATGATCTTGTACGTGTTTATGGTACTGGGGCAGCATCCTGAGCAGAACCTATACAAAATAATTATAACAGCTTAAATTGTAAAGTTATCCATGACCAGCATCCTTCCATAACTAGAGATACAAAGAGCTGGTCAACCACCTCAAGCAAATAATACAATAAATATAATAAAAGAAAGTTTCACAATCTCAATTTATATAATAATGGAAGTCTTATGTATTCTTTCTTGGGAGGAAGGAACCAATAGAAATCACAGTTGCATAATAATTTCAAAAAAGAAGGATGCAAAATTGCCACCTGCATTTCTTTCAAGAGCAAAAAACATAAACCCTTTTCATTTTTAAACCCTTCTCAAATACCCGAAAACCAATGCCCTCCCTCCATTACTTTTGGACCAATCACTGGAAGATTGGACCCAATCACCAAACCATCACTGTCCAGACAGAACTAAAGGTAGGTCAGGTCTTGGGTTTTGTTCTCAAGCCAGGTCGGTTCTAGTGTCGGAAAAAAATGGACTTGTGCAAGGCATTTTTTGGAGTTTTACAAAGTGGCATTCATTTAATCTTCTCTCATATATTTTCAAGATGACTTTTCATTTTCCTACTTATTCCCTCTTTCAGTAACTCTAAGCATATTCCAGCTCCCCCGATTACACAAGCACACATGAACTATTTTGTTTAAGCAAGAAAAGTATCAGCAAATAAACATGGATTATATTAACATCTTAAACTTATAATTTCAGGTGAGGAAGCAGCTAATAATAATATATCCTTCTTCCCTGTTCAGGTAAGAGAGAGAAACAGAGTTTCTGCGACTTCAAACCTTAAGTTCTGATTTACTTAGAGTCTTAATGACAAATCTATCATCGTGTGAGAGATAGAAGATACTGCCACTCTTCCCAGAAAACGAAAACTCTCTTAGACCATCGTTTCCGGAAATGGACATCATATATGCTGCAGCATCTATCTTGAACAACTCCCTCAAATTCCTGAAAACAGACTACTGAAGTTAGGTGTTTAAAGAAAAAAAATATTACAAGTTTTCTAACACATGAGAAATATACAACGGATATCTGATAACTATATGGATGGCAACATATGCAGAGAACATATACATTAAAACTCAATATTATTCAAGAAACATGATACATTGTACCACTAGCCGGCAACAAATAAGACAGGTCATCCAAAAAAGATCTAGACTCTTCTTCCCACAAGCATTATTTACCTGAAGACCATGGGGCAGTAATCTTTCCAGTAAAAATCAATGGAGTAGTGTGGAGGTGTGAACTGGGAACCCTTTCTTGGGAAGTACACTCTTATCCTAGCTTGATCTCCAAAATCAGATGATCGAACTTCACGCCCAAGAATAGGTGTGATCTTGCCAACTGTGTACCTGCAGACCACAAAGTGGATTAAGCATGGTCTCCCAACAAACAAAGCAAAAGGCAAATATTAAGTAAACATAAAACATCACTAAGGGGGGGTTGTTGGGGGGCATGGATCAAGCTGAAAATATATCAGCCAAGTCAAGAAGTAGTAAATTTTATTGGTTGAATTTAGGCTTGGAAAAATATGCAGCTTACAGAAGAACACATATTAGGTCATTAGAAATAGTTGCATCTTAGAAATAAATTAAACAGAACAAAAGGAGAGAGAACAGAGTATGATTGCACTATTCATAATGATTTTATGCTGCTTATTAACAACTAGAATGGCACAAAAAATAGGCTAGATAAGCAAAAAATGGCTCCCCATCTAACCAAGCAAAATATTAAAACTAGCAAGAAGTAACTATAAACCAACAGGGAAAAAAAATCCATGTTGCATTGTCTAAATGACTGATTCAACTGTTGTAAAGTTGTGCCACAGATAAGTTTCCAACAAATCAGTTTGGGTGTTTGTGCACCCCAACCCCAAAAAATAATCTACATGTTTGTGCATGAGAGAGTGAAGAAGGATAAAAAGTTAAATTAATTTTAAATTCCCAGCCATCAATAAGAGAAAACAAGGTCTGAGCTTGTATGAACAGACACACATGCCATAGGAATGATTATACAGACAAAGGTCTAAAGTAATAGGCCGATGCATTTAACTCAAACAGGTAGCACCAATAGCAAAAGGCCAAAAAGAAGGGGAACTGAGCAACTAACCTGATACCAAGCTGCAAATTGAGCCTCAAATAATAGCTGTGACGGTCTTTTAAAATGTCCATAAATGATTTCTGATCAGTGTCTTTCACACTAATCTTAGTTAGCTCTTTATATTCTTTTGATATCTCCGTATGATTTATGATTCTCTCTTTAATTAGAACCCCTTGCATGTAGTCCCGCTCATACACCAAAGTATTGATTTCTTCAGATGTATGCAACAACGTGCTAGTAGAGTCACAACATACAAAATCGGTAGCAAGATCGCAAGATCTCTGTTGTTCATTTGATGGTCTTTCTTTCTGTACTATCCGACTTGAACTTTTTAAAAGTCCACTAATAGAATTCTTTTCTGAAAGACTACTCTTAACCTTTTGTCTTTCAGCTTTTTCTTCACTTGAATTATGTGAGGAACAAGATGACATAATCATTCCATCATCATCATATTTATGTGAGCTACACCACTTCTTTAGGGATGGATACTTACTTCCAGCAGGATAGAAGATTCCCTTTCCATCTTTAAGGCCTTGACTCAATGTTCCAAAATAATATCCACCATCCGCAAATCTATATATGCCATACCCATGTCTTAACCCATTTAACCAAAGACCATCAAAAAGATCACCATTTGTCCATTTCATAACTCCTCTATCACACATCTTCCCACTTTTCCAACTTCCAATATATCTATTTCCACCGCTCCAGGAATACCTGCCACTACCTTCATGCACTCCTTCCTTCCATGAACCTTCATAAATGTCTAAATTACAATGCTGCTTTGTCCCAAATCCATGTAAAACATTCACCTTCCAAGAACCTCTGTAAATAGAACCATCAAGTCCCGAAAAGGTGCCAAAACCATGAAGGTGACCTCCAGAGAAATCACCTTCGTATTTCGCTCCTGATGACCATGTTATCAGTCCTCTCCCTGTCATTTTCCCTTCTTCCCAATCTCCTTCGTAGACAGTTCCATCTGACCATGTATACTTACCCTTGCCATGCGGTAGTGATCCCTTAAAGTTCCCTACATATAAATCTCCATTTGAAAAATCTTTCTCACTAATCCTGGAAATCATTTAAAAGAATGATGACGTGTAAATAAGTATATTTTTCATATGTTAGAATCTTAAATTGTGATGAAAAGGAAATTCAGCTCAGAGATTATTACCTTTCACGGCCCTCCATAATCACCTTAAAACAGTTGATTTAGCAGCTCCAGTGACTTATCATGTAAAATAGCTGTCAGTTCTAGAAAGATCTTAAAGGGACTGAAAAAGTAGGCTTTTGATTCATCTTCACTGCCAATAGATTACCATCATCACCATTAGAGGATGTTTGTTTTAATTTTACTAATTGCTAAGCCAAAAAAAAAACTAGTGATGGGTACTAGACCTGGTTCTTGTGCAACAGCATAGCATTCTGTGGGTTTGTTTTAATGTTTTGTTTTTGTTTTCCTTGCGGATCAGAAATTTATAGGAATAACTAATCAAAGCAGGAAAAATGTTGAAAGCCAAATACTCTATGACTAACCTCGTCTATAACTAACCTAAATCTTTGATAAATCTATGAAGGAAAAGCTATTTGCGAAGGTGTTGGTGTTTCTTGTGGAAGGTTGACAGCTGCAACAAATAAAATAAACTATTTGGTCTAATGCAGGATCATAAAACTTTCTTAACTATGGTGATGGTCCTTGACTCCTTGTTCTTTTCTTTCTTTCTTCCTTTTTTTATTATATATTCTTTGTTTGATGGATTAATTTCAAGATGTACATCTCTTTCCAAGAGTATTTACAGGGAATCACTGGTCTCAAGCAAAAAAATTAAGCTGTATCTTTCTCCTATTGTTTTAGTGGTTCTATGTTGCTTCAGTAGCAAACATCTATTCATAAAAAGATTAACAACCTTATACAAGCATTTTTCTATCATATCTTTGCATGAATTATGTGGTAAGCTTTAAAACCAAACAACATTTCCTTCAATTAAGCTGTACAATTCAAAAGAAAAAAGAGTCTGGCTTTCATAAAGTTACACAAATACCTTTTTCCCTCATTAGAAAAGACACTGCAAAGGAATTATGAAGTTCGACAGGTGCAAGTAAAAACTATTATTCATATGCAAGTCCTTTAAAATGATATTTGTTTCCGTGGATACACATTAAGTGACTATGATGGTTATCTTTCTCAAAGCTTTGATAATAGATTTGAGAATACACAGTAACTCCGCTACTTAACACTAAATTCGAAATTATACAAGTACTACATATACTTGATATTCTGAGGATACAGGTTATACAACAAAATGAATTGTATAAGTTAAAATTCCAAAAAAGTTCAGACCAATATGTGCTCCAAATAATATGTTTACGGTTGCACTAGTCTGCGATAATTTGTAGAAGTGACATGAGCTTCATCTAAACTAGATGATAGCTCTGAGACTGTAAGGCTTCTTGAAAGCTAGTTATCCTAAACAACTAATTAAAATCTCTAGCTTCCAAGCCAATGCTATGGTATATCAAATCAGAACAAGTTGGAAACCCAATTTCAGAAGACAACCGAAGCCCACTCCAAAAATTTGAACTTGGTGCTCGAAAAAGCAATCATGTTAAAAAAAATAGAACCGTAAAAACATATAAAATTGAGCATTAAAATCTTAACTTCATCGCAACTTCCCACTTTCTTTTCAGATTACTGTAAAAGTAGGCAAAAACAATCAATTGTCTTATAAAACATAAATATAACAATAACCTTTTAGAAAGTGATCGGTAATCACTCTACAATTTATAGTGATGTTTTGACGAAGATCAACTAAACATAAAAAAATGAGATAAAGAAGAAACTCACCTGAGAGAATGGAAAAGAATCCCCAAGCACACAAGTACAAGAAACCTTCCAGAGGAACTAAATTCCAAGGAAAGAACCACAAATAGAAGAAAAATCCCTAAAAGGATCACACATCAACATAAGTAAACCCTTTTTCAATCACTTATGAAATTATTCGGCCAGCTCTGTCCCCACTTGAAAACATAAATAAAAATAATTTAAGAGCAAAATCAGAAAGCCCACTACGACCAATAGATGAGATACCCTCTTTCTTAAATTGAAACTTCACATCTACTTTTTAATATTGTCAGTTTGTCACTGTTTCAACTCACTGGGTCTCTATCTCAATAAGTGCTTTGTTCTTTGTTTTCTATTTTTTATTTGTTGATCGAAATTTTCAGCTAAACCCTGTGCTTTTATTGTTGTTGCTTGGACAGTTGGTTCAAAAATCAAATCAAAGAAAGTATTTCATTTTGTATCTTTTTCTTTCCCTATTTTCCTCGAGCTTTCTCCACCTTTGGAATATGGATGTTTTTTTTTTTTGTACCAATTGGGCCCATCGGTGCTTTTCTTCCTTCTTAGCTTGCCTCCTGAAGATGTTTCGAATCTCGCCACATTTCGAACAAGACTCCACGTTATGTTGGAAGCTGGGACCCAAACATATTTAATATTTCGTCATTTTTCTTTAAATAATAATCTTACACTCTTATTCTATTACTGTGAATGTGTGAATATATCGTTTTTATTGAAAATTATTATATTTTTTAAATTTTAAATTTTTATTAATAAATATATTTTTATAATTTTTTATTAATTTTTTTCACCAAAAAAATTAAAATATATATATAATAAATAATTTTTTTATATAATGTAATATTTTTATTATATTAAAAATGATAAAAGCATGTGATGATGTCATCTTTTATCTAAGATAATAACATTTTTTTTAATTTATTATATCAATAAATATCAAAATATTTATAATAAATACATTTTTATATTTTTTATACCAATAAATAATAAATATAACTTTTATGAATGGTTATTTTACATAATGTAATTATTTTTATTATATTAAATATGAAAATTTATACAATTAATGATTATTCATTTAATAAGTATTCGATCAATTTACAATTGAATATATCATAATTTTGTTGAATGTCTATATAATAAGTATATATTTTTTATGAATAATTATTTGCATTACATTAAGGAAGATAATTTATATATTAATGATTACTTATTTCATGAGTATTCGATTAATTCACTTGTTAGTATATCATTTTTTTGTTAAATGTCCATATAATAAATACATTTTTATAAATATTTATTTTATATAATGTAATTATTTTTATTATATTAAGAATAACAATTCATACACTTAGTAATTATTCATTTAATGAGTGTTCGATCAATTCACGTGTAAGTGTATCATATTTTTGTTGAATGCTCTTATGATAAATATATTTTTTATTCGAGATTATATTAAATCACGTATTGATTAAAAAAACAATTAGTTAATATAGACTATTTTTAAGCAAAAATACTTATTAAATTTATGAAATCACGTCTATCATTCATATAGTTAAAATTAACTTTTTAGATAGTAAAAATATTAATTTAATAAGTTAATATATTATTCTGTTATATTTGATATATTTATTAAAGTTATACAATTATTGTAAATATCGTGATAAATCACTAATGTTCATATTGTATTTAGATTATATTGTTTATAAAATAATTTTTATTATATTTTTATTTATCACTAAAGTAACAAATTAATTAACTCTCTGTTTTAAGATTATTTATGCAAATCACTTTATAAACAAATTTAACATAAGTTTTTCAATTATAATAAAAGAATTTGGAACAATAACAATTGTTGTTCAACAATTAATACTATTATATATTTAGTAAAAAATAATTAACTTTTTTGTTAATAAAATAATTATTGTTGTATATTTATTCTTCATGAAAATAATAATTAATACTATTATATATTTAGTAAAAAATAATTAAATTTTTTGTTAATAAAATAATTATTGTTGTATATTTATTCTTCATGAAAATAACAAATTAATCTACTATTTTTAATGTATTTGTAAGTTTTTGTACTTTGTGCATGTATGTAGGTTTCCCGTGAATACAGTGTCTCATTATTTTACTCAGTGTTTTGTCTTCTTCTATATAAGATTAGTTATTGTGGATTAGTAATGCGCACACATATATAGTTAGAAACATTGTGATTGAAAGTTTATTTTCCACACATAATGGGGTTGGCTGTTTAGTATCCATGTTAAGTCGTGAGTGCTGGATTTTGATTCATTTCGTGCGTAGGTATTTATGAAAATAACTCGATAATTTTTTAAACAAAAAATTGTGATTTTTAGCATCTCTACATACCCCCCCAACAAGGGGCCTCATCACACCCTTAGCGAGGATCATGGCGAGGTGATTGGCAAGGGTCATGGCGAGGTGATTGGTGAGGTCCACTGCAAAGGCTTAGCAAGGTTCGTTGGTTGTTAGGAATATTCTATAAATGCCACATATTAATTGCTTCAATTAATTCAAAAAAATCCTACAAAAACTCAACCTAAATTTCTATCATTTTGAATTTTGTGTTCACTAATTATCTTGAAAGTGTTTTAGTAATTGTGATAAGTCTGTGTAAGCATAAAATAATATTGACCATTATTTTTTCAAAGTTTATGAGGACATCTCTGTGAGAGTGGTTTGAGTTGATTAGTTTAGGTTCTTATATTATTAACTGTGTACAATAAGTTGATGTGTTAAGAGATCAAATCATTAGTTGTGCGCAATAAGTTGTTGTGATGAGAGATCAAATCATTAATTGTGTGTATACGTGGAATATCTATGTGTTTTCATGTACACAATTTGCGATTTGTAATGGACGGAGTGTCCTTTGGTGTTTGTTGGTGGCTCGTGAGTGAGGGTGGTGCTCAAGGGTTATGGTTAGAGGTGTTCATCGAATCAAAATCGTTGATTTTATACTCATCTGATCGGATTGAAACATCTTAATCCACAACCGATCTGATCACTTTTCAAATTCAATGCAATCTGATCCGTAAACTATTCAAATGGCATCCGATCAATCCGTTCAATCCAACCAATAAACTTAATTAACTCTATTTTTGGTATTTTTGAATAAAAATTTTAAATTTTCACATAAATCATAACATAAAATTATTTGAGTTAAAAGAAACCTTAAAAAATAAATAAAAATGTTAAATAAGACTAAAATGGTCAAACCTATATAAAACAAAAACAATATAATAGTCAATAACTATTACAATAGTCATTTTAATAAATTTAACAATTCATTCAAATAATAAACAAAAAGATAGTTCATAATAATCTAAACCTAAATTAAGTTGATCATTTGATCATTTCACTATTTAACATCTATCAATTATCTTGAAAATAATCTTGAGAGCAATAGCCGAAAACTTCAGTGCATTTACAATAGTCATTTTAATAAATTTAACAATTCATTCAAATAATAAACAAAAAGATAATTCACAATAATCTAAACCTAAATTAAGTTGATCATTTAATCATTTCACTCTTTAACATCCATCGACCATCTTGAAAATAATCGTGTCTTGAATCTTGAGAGCAATAGCAAAAAAATTCAATGTATCGTTACCTATTAGCCATAATTTAAAAAAGATTAGTAAATTGATAACTAAATATATAAAAAATAATATATGAAATAAAATAATAATATATCATACTCAATCGATGGTTATATCCTTAATGCCTCCCAACATATCTACAAAATAGAAAGTGATGAAAATATTAAAACATAAATCATAAGAGAATTATATCAATTAATAATGAAAATTAAAATAATATTACCTGTTTCAATTGCTTCAATACCATCAAGGGACTCACGAATGTTAATTATTGGTGATGATCGAATCCAGTTCTGGGTACAAATAAGTGCTTAGACAATTTTTAGGGACAATGAGCTTCTAAAAGAATCAATAACCCTTTCCCCCGTAGAAAATGCAAACTCATAAGCTACAGTTGATATAGGCATAGCTAAAATATCTTTGGCAGTCTTGAAAAGAACCTTGTATCTATATGTGTTCACCTTTCACCAACCTAAAAGATTAAAAGACTCAACCTCACATGTCTCACCCAAATATTTATCAACTTCACTTTGGTTGTTTGTCTTTTTTGCATATTTGACACGTTCTTTCTTATATGTCTAAAGGTTGTGAGCATGTAGCTTGCACATTTGAAGAATACAAAACTAAATACTGATTAAATATATTATTCAAAGTTTGTCTAAATTTTTTCATCATATGACCAACCATAATATCATCTTCATCACACAAAATATCCAAACAAATTTTCAAACCTTGTTCCTTGTATCTTCGATCAAGCAAAGTTGCAATAAATAAAAAAATCATTCATATTATCTACACCTCCCCAATATTTATTGAACTTTGTTTTCATTTCTTTTGTCATTTTTCTTAACAAAAAATCTATATTTTCACACCAGAAACTCAATTGGTTATGTATGAAGTAAATTTGATCCAAAAATAAATTTGAAGTAACATATACAGAACCAAAAAATCTCAATGTTGCATCATAGAATATTTTCAAAAACCTCACAAATACGTGAGCATTAGACCAATCAAACATATCAGGAGTTTTGCAACTATCATTTCCAATGTTGAACTCTTATTTAAATATCACATCATCTTCTTTTAAACCCTCAAAAGCCTTCTAAAATCTGATTACAACTTCTAACATTAAATAGGTGAAATTCCACTTTGTTATTACATCTAAACATAAAAGTTTATTAATATCAATCTTCTCTTGCTCCGCACAATTCTTAAATTTTAACAACCTTGAAGGTGATCCTTTGACATATTTCACAACATCTCTTATCTTACTTATGCTTGAATCATGTTCTTTCAAGCCCTCTCTCACAACCAAATTTATAATATGAGATGCACACCTCATATGCATATGTTAACCATCTAGTATTGCACCTTCCCAATTGTTCATTTTTTACGCAAGTAAGAAACTAATGTATTGTTTGAGCTAACATTATCCACATTAATAGTAAATACCTTATCAATTCCCAAATTTAAAAAGCATTGCTTAATTGTTTTCCCAAGGATATAACCTTTATGGCTAGGAACTACACAAAAAATTAAGATTCTTTTTTGGAGTTTCCAATTATCATCGATGAAGTGAGCAGTGAGACACATGTAATTCAAATTTTGAGCATAAGTCCATATGTCAGTGGTTAAACAAACTCTTTGAAATGACTTAGAGAAAAATTCTTTCAAATTATCCTTTTTCTTTAAGAAAATACTCAAGCAATCTCATGCAACAGTGGTATGAGAAGGAACTTGGAACCTTGGTTCCAAAACTCTACTATACTTCTTAAATCCTTCATTCTCAACATGACTAAATGACAATTCATCAACTATAATCATTTCTGTAAATGCAAGTCTACAAGCCTCAATGCTAAATGTGTGTGCAACAAGTACACATTCTTTATTGTTTGTGACATTTTCAAAAGCTAAAGTCTTTTGCTTCTTCACATATCTACCATGAAATAATTTACATTGCATAGCAATATGAGCATTTAAGTTTGATGTACCAGACTTGCTGGATACATACACATACTCCCTTGAACAATATTTACATCTCGCCTTATGATCTAAGTCTTCACCCACTATATCAAAATGCAATAAACACACTGTGTAGAAAAACAGATGTTATAAAAATGTTATCAAATAAATGAAATAACAAAAACTGCAAATAAAAGACATTCTTTATGAGAGAAATAAATAGAATTTTTATTTTACTTCTGAATTGTAGGACATAACTATTATGTGTAAGTTATGAAGATAAATCTGGCATTAAAAAACATAAATGAGGATAAAAATTGTTAATCAAACAACAATTCAATTATTGTTCTTGAATGAACTAATCTAATACTATGCACTTATATATACCCAAAATGGAAAATTACAAGTTTTACGTACCAACCTATCAATACTCAATATAGTAAAATGTGTAAAACCAAAGAAATTAGAAAAAATAATATTCACATAATAAAATAGTATATACTTGAGTTGATTTGATTCTTCAGAAAAAAAAACGAGATAGAGATCAGTTCAAAAGTATTAAGCAGTAGATGAAGACAACGTATCATATGAACTTAATAAAAAAAACACCACAAAAATGACAAAACAATTTAGCAAAAATTGATGTTCAGGTTCTTAGAATGTAGATCCAACATTTGAAAATTCAAAATATGAAACAATATCAAAACTTATTAATATTAATAAAAATAATAAAGCCAAAGAATACAAAGCTAAAAACATTATAATAAAGTTCCTTAAATCGCAGAAAAACAAGCGACAGAGATGAGAATAATTCTAGTAGAAATTCAATCAACAAATACAAAATACAAGCACATAAATTCAAAAATTAAGGTATTAAAATAGAGATGAACAAAACAGAACAAATCGAAGAACGAATTACTGAGGAGGGAGACAAACTAATGTAGAACAAAGAATGGAGAGAGAGTTGGCGATGACGACACATGTAGTGGCAAAGAGCAAAGGGCAAAGCAACAAAGGGGAGACTCGAGAGCAACAAGCCAGAAAGAATTCAGGAAACCTAGTAGTTGCGCGAGAAAACCTAATTAAAACATATATATATATATTTAATTTAATAAATAAATATTAATTATATTTATATATTAATTAAATAAATATATTTAATTTTGGTCAGATCAGATGATACGTGGTGAAATCTACCATCCGATCCGATTTGATGGTGTTAATTTTGCACACCGTCAAAAAATTAACGAATCAAATCGAATTGATCGGATGATTAGATTTTTTGCACACCACTAGTTATGGTACATTACTTTACACATTAGTAATCTACATTTTCTAGTCACACCATATTAAATGGTGTTAATTTTGAAATAGAGTCGGGTTAGTGTGTCGAACTAGATTATTACATAGGCAATAAGCAAGGATATCAATAGGTAGTTTAGATAGATGTCCCCGCTGATAAAGATATTTGTAGTTTTATTTCTGTTAGGATTGTAATTGTTTTATTGCTTAGTGGATTGTTTGTTGTCGGGTGGTTTTCATAAGCATGTTATAGACTCTTTCAATTGGTATCAGTTGGGCTTAACCAATCCGATGTTGATCCTTTTCCTTTTCTCTGTGTGTTTAATTCTATCAAATCTCTTATAATTGATGATATAATAGGTTTGGTTAATGGATCACCTCAATTCAATAGATTGTGTTATTTTTATTAGAGATCTTAAATGTGTTTCTACTTGGGATCTATAAATAATGATGTTTGGTCCTTAATCAGGGATGGTTGAACATGTCCTACGCACATTTCTAAAACTAGTATTATTGAACCTAAATTAGTTGATGTCTAAAGCAAAGAGAATCTCCATCTCAGGAATCTAAACTGTCAATGTTTACACCTTTTCATCAACTTAGTTACTACAGATGACTCTTAACTAATTTCTAAGTTAACGACTGTCAAGGAAGCATATGACTTTTTGGAAAAGAAATATGATGGATGCTTTCATCATACAAGTGTTTTGACTCTATAAAAGACAACAGCTACCACCCATGATTGTTTTTTCTCTAATGGCTTCCCACTCTGAGATTGTCCTTTCTAGTTCCTCTTATAAGACTAACGCTAATGATAATGAAATTTTTTTCCTTCAAGAATATTATGAACAACTTGTGTGTATGATAACCTCAAGTTAAAGAAAGTTATGTCTAAGATACACAATAATCTTGTAGAAAAGGATAAGAAGATTTTGACCTCTCTGATCAACTGCTCAATCTCACCTTGGTTGGTGAAAAGGATGTGAACAACATAAAGTTAAATTTGGGTAACCACATTAAGTCATTCAGATTCTCCTCCATGATAATCAGAAATGTCTTACTTATATACGCAAGCTTAAAAAGTCAATTCAGGATAGAGAATCTGATACCCTTAAAGATCAACGTACCTTTGATCAATTTCATGTAATTCAGATGTTATTTACAAACATATAAAAGACATTTGCAACTTAGAAGATGAAAAGGCCATTCTTGAGTCCTTTGTCGATGTGTTTAGTTTGTAGAGCTTGCCCATTTCTCTTATTTTTGACAAGTTTTTCTACTTTTCTTCCTCTAACTCTCACAAAGATTCTCAAAGCTATAATAAGAATATGTTGAATCATATTAAAGAACTGTTGAATCTTTTAGTCATTTTGTTCACTAAAGTTGTGGCCCTATAGAATGAAGCTATTGAGATTTACAAAGATTTTAAGTCTTGTCTTGGTATCTCACTTGATGATAAGAATCTAAATTGCAATATAATTCATATAGCCTTCAAGGGACAAGCATCAAGTTATTGGTACTTTGATAGTGGATGTTCTAGATATATGATTGAAGATAATTTTTTCATTACCAATCTAACCCTCTCGAATGATGGTACAGTTACTATTGGTGATGATTATAAAACTTTAATTTGTAAAAGAGGGTCAATTAATGCTCCAGGAATTCCTAAACTCAAGGATGTTCTCTTCCTGGAAGATCTCAAGGCTAATCTTATCAGTATTAGTCAAATTTGTGACAACGAGTACATACTCAAGTTCACTAAAAAGGATTACAAGGTGTATGATATTTGGGTAACACTCTAGTGAGAGGCATCAGGTCATATGATGACTATTACTATGTGGGTTCCCCTCTTGAGGTTGTATGTGATAGGTTAAGCCGTGAGTATTGAAGAATTTTGGCATCAGCATCAGCGACATGTCAATTACAAAATTGTTGAAGAAAATTTCAATTCTTAAAGTGGCATGGGGTCTTTCATCTATCTTCTTCATACCTGAGCATGTGTGTGGTCCATGTCAGATAGGAAAACAAAACAAAAGTCAACACAAAAAGAATCAACATATGTCTACCATAAGACCCTTTCAATTTCTTTATATAGATCTAATAGGCCCTATTTAAACTATGAGCATTGGTAGGAGGAAGTATATTTTGGTTATTGTTGATCATTTCTCAAGTTATACGTAGGTTCTATTTTTGATAGAAAAATATGAAGCTTCTGATAAGTTCAAATCCTTGTGTATCAAATTTCAAAATGAGAAATTTGAATCCATTGGTACAATCATCAAAATCTAGGATGACCATGGAAGAGAATTTGAGAATTCTAAGTTCAGTGCCTTTTGTGACAAAATGGGAATTCAACATGAGTTTTCTACGTTGGGGACCCTTCAATAAAACGACATAGTTGAAAGGAAAAATAAAGTTATTCAAGAGATGGTAAGAGTCACGTTTCCTAGTAAAAAATTAGCAAAACATTTTTGGCCTAAAATTGTTAACACTACTTGTTATACGTTGAATCATTACTTCTTGAGGCTCGATACTTATCAGTCATCATATGAGCTTATGCATAGAAAAGACCAAATGTTAAGCTCCTATGTGTGTTTGGTAGTACTTTTATATTCTCAAATACAGGGGAGACTTTGGATAAGTTTGAGGCCAAAAGTGATTTTGGTATTTTTTAGGATACTTTAGTAACGACCTTTCTTATAGAGTCTATAAGCTAATAACGTCTAGTATAATGGAATCTATCAATGTTGGGTTTGGGGCACTCCCAAAAATATTGTTGAAATTTTGAGACCCCATATATTATAACTCATATTGACCCTCCTAAAATATCTAAAGATGAAAAAGAAGATTCTTCCCTTCCTAAATAAGCAAAGAATGATGGATGACATTATTGATAATATGGAAAGTGGAGTTAGGATGAGACATCAGTTATAAGAGACCTTGAACTATATGTGTTTTACTTCCATTATCCTTCTTAAAAATGTTAAGAAAGCCCTACAAGGCGGACACTAGATCAACTCCATACAAGAAGAAATTAATCAATTTTAGAGAAATTATGTCTGGTACACGCTGGCTGTACAAAAACAAGGAAGATGAAAATGGGGTTATTGTTGGAAACAAGTCTTGCCTTGTTGCTTAGGTGGCGTTTGGTTCGTGGAATGGAATCGGAATCGGAATCGGAATTGGAATGGAATGGAATGGAAAGGAAACAATTTTGTTTGGTTTGACCACTGGAATCAAGCTCAGAATCAGGATTATAGTGTTTGGTTTGCCACTGGATTGGAATGAAAAAAGCTGTAAATGACCTTAATACCCCTACATGCTGTAAAGTTCAAATAATGTCATTTAATTACTATTTTTTCATCAGACAAAATACATTATTGAAATCATTATTTTTCTAAATAAGTATTACTTAATTAAAAAGAAATATATTATTAAAATTATTATTTTTCTAAATAGGGTTTAGGGTTTTGAGGTTTGGGATGTGTGATTTAGGGTTTAGGGATTTAAGATTTGGGTTATATTTGTAGGTTAAGGTTTAGGGTTAAAATTATTATTTTTATAAAAATAGTTTAGGGTTTTAAAATTTTGGATTTAGGGTTTAGGGTTTTAGGGTTTTAAGGTTTAAGGTTTAGGGTTTATGGTTTTAGGATTTGGAATTTGGGGTTTAGGGTTTTGGGTTTTGGGATTTATGTTTTAAGGTTTAGGGTTTAGGGTTTAGAGATTTGGAGATTTGGGGTTTAGGGTTTTAGAGTTTAAGGTTTAGGGTTTAGGGATTTGGGGTTTAGGGTTTTAGGATTTGGAATTTGGGGTTTAGGGTTTAGGGTTTTGGGATTTATGTTTTAAGGTTTGGGGTTTTAAGGTTTTAGGGTTTAGGGTTTAGGGATTTGGGATTTGGGGTTTAGGATTTAGGATTTTAGGATTTGGAATTTGGGATTTAGGGTTTAAGGTTTAGGGATTTGGGATTTATGTTTTAGGGTTTTGGGATTTATGTTTTAAGGTTTAGGGTTTTAGGGTTTTAGGGTTTAGGGTTTAGGGATTTGAGGTTTAGGGTTTAAGGTTTTAGGATTTTAAGATTTGGATTTAAGGTTTTGAAATTTTGGGTTTAGGGTTTAGGGTTTTGGAATTTTGGGTTTGAGAATTTTGGATTTAGGGTTTAGGGTTTTGGAATTTTTGGGTTTGAGAATTTGGGATTTAAATTTAAGGTTATATTTTAGGTGAGGGTAAAATTGGAAAAAAAAAGTTTAGATGGGAATGGAATAATGATTACCAAAGGTGGGAGAAGGAATTGTGATTCCTTCTCTTTTAGTAATCAGATTCCATTTCGCCCTCCATTCCGTCCAACCAAACACACAAAATGGATGGAATCAATTCTGATTCCATTCCATTCCCTCCAACCAAACGTGGGGTTAAGGTTATACTCAGGTTGAAGGAATAGACTTTGATGAAACCTTTGCTCTTGTTGCCCACCTTAAGTCTGTTGGAATACTCCTTATGCTTTCATGTTACTTCAAGTTTAAGCTATACCATATGCATATTAATAGTGCTTTTCTGAATGGAGTTATCAAAGAAGAGGTCTATGTGTAATAAACTAAAAGGTTTGAAGACCCTCACTTTCCCTACCCTGTGATGAGACTGAACTTGGTATAAGCGTTTTACCACGTTTCTCTTTAATTATGAAACACTCTTATTGATACTGCTTTTGTGAGCATATCAGCCAACTATTTTTCTAATTAGACAAATGAAAACTTTATAGTTTTCTATTCAAGTTTCTCCTTGATGAAATAACAATCTACTTCAACATATTTTGTATGATCATGTTATACACGATTATGGGCAATCTTTATGGTAGCTTTATTATCACAATTTAGATTCATGGATTTTGCATAATCAATCTCCAAATCTTTAAGCATGTTCCTGATCCATAACATCTTGCACACACCTTGGACCATTCCTCAAAATTCAACTTCAACGCTTGATCTTTCCATAATCTTCTGATTCTTACTTACTTCTCCAAGTGACCAGATTGCCTTAAACAAATGTAAAATAACCCGATGTCAATCTTTTAATTGTATGGTCACCTGCCCAATCGAAGTTCATCTATCCTTCGATATTTGAGACATTTTTTGAGAACAATAAACCTTTCCCTGGAGCACACTTCAAATATCTCATAATTTGATAGACCGCATCCATATGTTCTTCACTTGGCGTATGCATGAATTGGCTTACAACATTAACGACATATGTTATGTCTCGCCTTGTGTATGATAAATAGATTAACCTCCCAACTATTCATTGGTAACGACCCTTATCAATTGGATTTTGATATGGTAGAATCCCAAGCTTGTGATTCATTTCTATAGGTGTTTTTGCTATTTTACAATTAAGCATTCCAGTTTTAGTGAGAAGGTCTAACATGTATTTTCGTTGTGAAAGAAAAATTTCATGTTTTGATCTTGCCACTTCAATCCCTGATAAATATTTAAGTTACCCAAGATCTTTCATTTCAAACTCAGCAATCAAATGTTCTTGTAGTGCCTTCATTTCAGAAAAAATCATCTCTTATTAATATCATATCATCAACATACACTATCAATACTATTACCTTTCCTTCTTTGTGTTTTATAAACAAAGTATGGTCTAAATTAATTTGTTTATAACTAGTTGCCTTCATTGTCATTGAAAACCTCCCAAACCATGCCATGAGTGACTATTTTAGTTCGTATAATGACTTTTTCAGCCTACATACTTCATTTCCACATATAGAACTACATTTAACACTAGGGGTAGCTTCATGTAAACTTCTTCTTCCAAGTCTTCATTGAGAAAAACATTTTTAACATCGAATTGTTTCAACGGTCAATCTCAATTTGTTGCTATAGAAATAATAATTCGAATGGTATTTATCTTGGATACTAGTGCAAAAGTGTCTTGGTATTCTATTCCATAACTTTGTGTATACCCCTTTGCCACTAGTCTCACTTTATACCTGTCAATACTTCCATCTGCTTTCAATTTCACCCTGAACACCCATCTAAATCTAATTGTCTTCTTTTCTTTAGGTAGTGAAACAAGTTCCCAAATGGCATTCTTTTGTAGAGCTTCCATATCTTCATTCATCGCCTTAGTCTATTTAGGATCTTTCAAAGCACCATGTACACTTTTAGGAATATATGTAGTGGATAATTGATTAACAGTAAGTGCATATGATTCAGACAACCTATGAGATGACATATAGTTACTAATTGGGTATTTAGTTTTGGTTTTAGGACTAGGTTCATATTGTTTCTTTGGAATTCCTCTATTTTACCTTTGTGGATATCTAGGATCTATATTTTCTACAGAAATAGGTATTTCATTAGGCTTATTAGACATTGGATTTGAAATTACCCTAGGAGGAACACTTTCAATTAATTCTTTAGTTAATGGTATAAACATGGGTAATTCTAGTGTCCTTGATAGTGCTTTACACATATCTAGAGAAATTAAGGGATCACACTTTTGTTAAGCCTCATTTCCATCACGATTTTGAAGCTTTTCGACTATGTCTTTTAGTTCTAAAAATTCACCCCATCCTTCTCCATTTGGTTGTTGAACATTCTCTTCACTAAAACTCTCCTCCTGAAGGGACTCCCTTTAAGTAATAAGGCTCTAATTCATGAAAAGATACGTATAAAGTCACATATAATTTTTGGGTTTGTGGATCATAGCACCTATAACCTTTTTGAAATTCATAATAGTTAATGAAAACACAGTGTTTGGCACATGGATCAAGTTTAATTCGTAAACTTTTTGGAATGTGAGCATAAACAATACAACCAAAGACTTGAGGTTCAAGATTAGAAGGATGGGGAATTGAAAGTAAGGATTGCATTTTTTGTTAGGGAGTTTGGAAATCTATCACTCGTGAAGGGTTCGATTAATGAGATAAGTTGCAGATTTGACAACTTCTCCCCAATAAAAATAAGGCATGTTCATGCCAAAAAGAGAAGCACGAACTACCTCAAAAATCTATCTATTTTTTCTCTCAGTTAGTCTCTCAGTTAGTTTGTTTTTTTGTGGGGTGTAAGTGCATGAGGTTTGATGATGAATTCCATTAATGTCTAGATAATTTCCAAGAGAGACATCCATATACTCAATACCATTGTCAGATTAGAGTAAACGAATATACTTTTGATATTGAGTACCTACCATTTTGTGAAATTTTTGAAAGGATAGACGCACATAACTTTTTTTAATAAATAAAGACACCCAAATCATTCTAGTACATTCATCAATAAATGTTACAAAATAACGAGCTTTAGAAAGGGAATAAATTTTTATAGGACCTCAAACATCATAATAAATCACCACAAAAGGTTCTAAACTTTTATTCAAACTTGGTAAATAAGAGGTGCGATGGCTCTTAGCCATTTCACAAATGTCACAATGAAAAACTAAATCATTTAGAGTTGAAAAAAGATATGGTTGTAATTTTTTAAGATAACTAAAAGAAATGTGTCCTAATCTTTGGTGCCATGATCAAAAATTTGCACGATTTTCTGTCTTCATTGGTAGCTTGATTTGCCTAACTGATATTTTGTCCCTTATTTTCTATCATTTGTAGTGGAAATAATAGATTGAGAATATGGAAGAATATATTATAATTGGCCATAATCTCTAGTCATATGATCAGATGCACCTGTATCAATAATCCAAGTTCTATCCTTACAAGTTACAAAAAGTATAGATGCCTTACCGATAATACCTGGGTAGGCAACATTTGTTGTAGACGGTGGCTATTCTTTGTCCTTTTTTGTTGTTACCATAGCCTTCCCAATCATTCTCTTACATGGCTTCTTTAAGAAATCCCACCACTCGGGACATTCAATGTTTTCATAGCAGCGTTGTTTGTGAGTGAACTTTTTCTCCACAATGAGTGCACACTAGATTGTTAACCTTGTTAGATGATTGATTGCCCATGTTTTTCAAAGATCCATATCGATTTTAACTGGATAGCATGACAAAATTCTTATAAATTGAACGAGAGGATTATTTATATCAAAGAAGTTTGTATCAACCTCTCTCAAGGAAGAAGCTAGAAGCTATGAAGAAAGAACATCAGAATCTTCTAGACAGATAAACCCTCAGAGTTATTCAATTGACACTGTCTTGCAATGTTTCTTTCAACATAGTAAAGGAAAAGATCATGGTAGGTTTTATGGAAACTATCTCCAATTTGTATGAGAAGCCATCGGTCTAAAAAAAGTGCACCTCATAAGATGTTTGTTCAATTTATGAATAACAAAAGGCACATCAGTAGCTCAACATCCCAATAAACTCAACACAGTCACAACCCAGTTTAGTTCAGTTGAAATTGAATTCGATGAAGAAGTATGAGCATTGATACTTTTGTCTTCACTACCAAAAAGCTGAAATACTACTGTTACAACTATGAGTAACTCATCACGACGATGTTCGTGATCTGGTTCTCAATGAAGAGATCCGACATAGAGAGTTAGGTGAATCATCAACCGCTTCAGTTTTGCATACAAAGTCAAGAGGAAGAACTTCAACTATAGGGAATAGACATGGCAAAACAAACTAACGAGGTAGATCAAAAGACAAGAGGTCCAAATCTAAGAATCCCAATAATTCGTATAGCTCAATGATTGTCAAGTGTTGGAATTGTGGGAGAACTGAGCACCACAAAAATTAATGCAAGAATGCACCAAAGGTCTAGGAAGCGAAGGAAGAGGAAAATGTTACTTCCACCTTAGAAGGAGATGATGCATTGATATGCTTTTTGGAGAGCAAGGAAGAATCTTGGGTGTTAGACTCTTGAGCATCGTTTCATGCTACTTCACAAAAACAATTCTTCAAGAAATATCCCCAGAAACCTTGGAAAGGTATATTTTGGTGATGATTAATTATGTGTTATTATTGGCAAATGTGTAGTGAAGATTAAGTTAAACATGTCTGTTTGGGAGCTGAAGGATGTCAGGTATATTCCTGACCTAAGAAAGAACTTAATCTAAGTAAGTTAGTTGGCTAGTGAAGGCTACACTACAATCTTCCATGGTTATGATTGGAATATTTCAAAAGGTGCAATGATGATTGCTCAAGGCAAGAAGAATGACACTCTTTACATGACAGTAGGGTCATGTTGTTCAATCGTAGTTGCAATAGGCAATGAAACACCAAATATGTGGCACTAGAGACTAGGCCACATGAGTGAGAAGAGGATGAATATTATGCACTCAAAGGAAAAATTTCCAGGTCTATAGTAAGTAGAGATAGACATGTGTAAAGATTGCATACTTGGAAAGCAAAATATAGTCAACTTTCATACAAGTGGAAGAACCCCAAAGAAGGAAAGCTCATTCACTCTGATGTTTGGGGACCAATGACTGTCTTATCCATTGGTAGGAAATACTACTTTGTGACTTTCATAGATGATCACTCTTGAAAGGTATGAGTTTATTTTCTAGAGTATAAGTCTGAAGTGTTTGAGGTTTTCAAGAGATGGAAAACTACAGTTGAAAATGAGACAGGTTTAAAGATCAAAAATCTCAAAACTTATAATGGTGGTGAATATGAAGACACCAAATTCAAAAAAATCTGCTATGAGCACTAGATCAAAATGGAGAGAACTGTTCCAGGCATGCCTCAACACAGTGGTGTAGCTGAGCGTATAAACCAAACGTTGACAAAAAAAGCCATAAATATTTGTACACAATTAGGTCTATTGAAGCAATTATGGGCAAAAGTAGTTAACATGGTAACTTACTTAATTAATCGAGGCACATCTGTTCCATTAGAGCATAGAATACTAAAAGAGATATGGAGCGAAAAAGAGGTAAAACTATCACATTTGAAAGTTTTTGGTTATGTAGCATTTTTGCATGTCAATGATCAAGATAGAAATACGTTTGATTGATCCCAAGTCCAAGAAATGCATCTTCATTAGCTATAATGAAAGTGATAACAAAAATAAGAAAGTGATACGTAATAGATATGTGATTTTTAACGAAAGAGTGATGTAGAAGGACAGATATAAAACAGATGCTAACGACTCAAAGCAGAACGAGTCAATATTTGTATATGTAGATGATTTCTCAAATAGTTCCGTGGCAAGTCATCAGCCAGTAGAACTCGTTGGACAGAGTAGTACGCAGTAGTCTTACACATCATAGCCTCCTACTCTAGCCCTTGTATTGAAAAGGTCTTATTGACCTCATATTCCTAAAAGGAGATACATGAACTATATATTACTAACTAATGAAGGGGAGCCTGAATGCTATGATAGAGCTTGTCAGACTCGAGATGCGAGAAAATGAGAGCTTGCTATGAAAGAAGAAATGAAATCTCTCATCTCCAACCAGACATGAGAACTAGTTGAGTTACCCATGGGGAAGAAGGTACTTCATAATAAATGGGTGTACCTGGGTGAAAGATGAGTATGATGGTTATAAGAGATACAAAGCCTGACGAGTTGTCAAAGGATTTCAATAGAAGGAAGAAGTTGACTATACCAACATTTTTGTTCCCGTTGTGAAGCTTAATACTATCATATCAGTGTTGAGTATTATAACCATTGAATTTTTTTTATCTTGAACAGTTGGATGTGAAGATTGCATTCCTTTAGAGACTTAGATGAGGAGATATACATATACTATCCATAAGGTTTCTCGGAAAGAGGGAAGAAGAACATGATGTGTAGACTTAAGAAGAGTTTGTATGACCTGAAATAAGCCTCGAGATAGTGGTACAGAAAGTTTGACAACTTCATGCACAAGGGAGGTTTCCAAAAGTGCAACACCGACCATTGTTGTTACTTCAAGAGATATAGGTCTAGTTACATCATTTTACTACTTTATGTTGATGATATAGTAATAGGTTCAGATATGGATGATATTAGAAGGTTGAAGCAATAATTATCAAATGAGTTTGACATGAAAGACTTGGGTCTAGCAAAGAAGATTCTTGGAATGCAAATCACAAGAGATAAGAAGAGAGGATCCTTGTAGTTATTATAGGTAGAGTACATCAATCGTGTTTTGCAGATATTTAACGTGGGTGACGCCAAGCCAGTTAGCACACCCTTGGCCAGTCACTTTCGCCTATCCAAGGATCAGTCTTCTTAGAAGGAGGAAGAGAGAGAATTTATGGCTAAGGTTCCTTATGCATAAGTCATTAGAAGTTTGTGTACACGAGACTAGACATTGGCTATGTAGTAGGAGTTAATAGTAAGTTTATGCCAAATCCAGGGAAAGCTCATCGGGAAGTAGTCAAGTGGATTTTGAGGTATCTACGAGGTACCACAAAGAAGTGTTTGTACTTTAGTAAATGAGAGTTAAAATTACAAGGCTACGTAGACATAAACTTTGAAGGTGAATTTAATCACTGAAGAAGTACCACTAGTTATATATTTATTGTTGGAACTACAACTGTTAGTTGGATGCCACAAATATAAAAGATTGTCACTATATCCACTACAAAGACTGAGTATGTAACAGTGACTGAAGCTAGTAAAGAGATGATATGGCTTCAATGATTGTTAATTGAGTTGGGATTCAAATAAAGAAAAGAATATTCTGCACAGTGATAGTCAAATTGTGATACACTTATCGAAGAATTCAACATTTCATTATAGAACCAAGCATATTAGGTTTCGTTATCACTTCATCAGATCTCTATTGGAAGATGACATAGAGAATTCATGCTTATCGAGAATTTGCGTAATTTTCCAACAAGATTTTCTTTAGACCAAAAGCTCAGCCAAGTACAAAGATGACGATGGGGACATTGAAGCTCCACTGGGTAAGAAGAGAAGCATTCAATCTTTGGGGTTGAAATAAGATAGGACTAGGTTTGGGGGCTGTGGGAGAGGTGGCCCGTGTGGTGGTAGTGACCCAAGTGAGGCTACTGATGAATTTCTTTCACATATACATGAAGCTTCACAATTTCTAATCTTAAGCTTGGCAATTCACCATTGTGACAAGAGGTCATGCTTGCATTTACGAGGGTAAGACTTGGGCTATAGTCGAGATGTAATGCAAATTTCCTTAGGTTTTTCTTATTTATTGTATATTATGGATCCCTTGTTGGGAATTATAGTTGTAGAAGAACACGTGAAATCATTTGGAGACAAAGTCTGATGGTTATGGTACTGCTTATGAGTGGATATTTTAACTATAAGTTCAGGTATCTGCGGTTATTCGCACCATCAGTTTAGTTTTTATCCGACTAATTTCGAAGATGAGAATGATTTATATATTATATTTATTTAATTAATTTATATATTTATTAAATTAATAAAAAATTTAATTTTAAGAGATTCTAGAATCTTTTACTCATATATTAATGTTCAATATTACTCATCCACCTCTCTCTTTTGTTCATTAATTTTATATTAAATTTTTTTTAATGAGTTTAAAAAAGATCGATTTAATTTTGAGTATTATTTATTACTTGTCTTGTTATCCGTGGATAAAAACCGTTTTCGAATTATAATAATTTTTAAATATATATTTATTATTTTAATTTTGAAAATAGTTATATCAAAAATTGTTTTCACCCTACACTTCCTTAGCCAGTAAAATTCACCTCGAACAGAGAAGACAAACAAGAGGGACGGGAACTCTTGTCTCATTGCCTATTTTGATTTCTCAGATGAAAATTGAAAATTGTGGTTCTGTTCTAAAAACAGAAAAAAGAAAATATTAAAAGGGCTTAAATGGCCTAATTGGTTGGTACAAATATGGCACGGCAACACATGATCCCAGTCCAACAAATTTACTTAGCGGACTGACAACGTACGGGTACTACCCTATCCGGTTCATTTTACATGTCTAATCCTGCTTACTATAACAGGAATTTATATTAAATCTAATTTATCTTTATGGCCTCCTGATCCTGTTCGTTTAATTCCAAAATTACGATTTTTTTTGCTAGCTTTTTCCCAATTGAACCCCTTTCCTAGAAAATGAAACCTGTCTCAAGTGAAAAAATAAAAATAAATAAATTTGATTAACGGACCCAAACCCCCCAAAAATACTAATAGAGCTCGCGAGCGAAAAGAAAAGAAAAATAATGACAAAAAAAGGGAAAAATAACTTGAGATAAATTTAACAATTATATCTACTTATTTTTAAATAGTATATTAAAATTTTATTAAATTTGAAAGTTAGGATACTTAAAATCTGAAGGGATTGGTAAAATAAATATCTATTAAATTTATAAAATAGAATATTATAGATATTAGTATACTAAAAATCTTAATGTGTCATGATACGATAAATATTTATTAAATTTATAAAATATGAATTCAAAATTTTTCACATTCATACTTTACAAATTTAATATCATTTTACCATCAATAAATTAATGGATTAAAATTCGATACAGCACCTACAAGAAAAAGCTATGCTATAAAACTCGTGTAAAAGAAAAAAGAAAAGCAAAAAAATGAGTAAAGAGAAAGAAGCTCGATTGGCTTCTGAAGACTTGACGAATCCTTTGTCCCACTGAAGACTTGAGACAAATCATGCTGTCCAGTTTCTCATAAGCGCTTCTCATTACCCAATACGAAGTTCCTTTTGGTAAATTTTTTTAATAAAATTTGCATCTACTGTTCTTATTTATAATCTGAATTGAAATAGATGTATCCAGTCTCACGTGTAATGGATTGGCATCGGATCGGATGGCATTTTATCCATTAAACTCTCTTTGCTTGCTGAGAAAGTAGAGTTGAAACGGATAGTTACGTGATGTGAGAAATTGCGTTACTTGTTTATGGGGCTTTTTTATATATATCTAATTTGTTATTTTAGGATCAATTGCGTTTTTACCAGTTTCTCATTGTAGAGAAAATCCTTATATGATTGTAAAATTTCGTTCTTTCTTCTTATACACTGTATTCGAAGCTTATTTATATATTCTTGATGTTACCTATTCCCTTATGGATATTGCCTTTTTAATCTAAAAATCTATAAATTAGATGTGGGATCGATTTAAGATTTGAATGTAACTGTACTTTGGTAGGGCAATAAGATGCTGAGGTTCCATGTGGGCGGAAAAGTGGTTGACAAAGTTGATTTATTGAGGAAGAAGCACTGGGCATGGCGGTTGTATGTGTGGCCTTTTGCTATTTTCTATGCTGTTTGGCTAACTGTTATTGTTCCCAGTATAGACTTTTTCGATGCAACCGTAGTTCTGGGTGGTTTTGTAGCTCTTCAAATCTTGGTTTGGCTTTTCACAGTTTGGTCAGTTGATTTTCGATGTTTTGTCCAATATTCTAAGGTATTTCACTCACGTCAATTTATCAAGCTTGTTAACGCTATACATGTATGCTATTAACAGACATTTTGTTTTGGTACATTCATTTAAGGTTCTGCTTCATTTATAGATGCAATGTTTTTCTTATGTATGTGACTATGTGTTTGTTCTATATAAAGGAAACAAATTGAGGTGAATGAAGTTTCATGTTCATGGTAAAAATTCAACATGGTTCTCATGTCAAACTTGTATTATTGATGAATATGAAAGTTCCCAGTTTTTTCTTGCTGTTCTTTTACTTTATATGAGGGCTCCAAGGAATTGGAAGTTTGGAACCATGGTCTTTTCTCTTTCTTGATCTACAATAAGTCAGCATTTCGATACCATCTATTGGCTACAAGATGACTTATGCTATTTTTCATCTAATTGAATCTTTTTACTGTTCTTATGGGTGTTGTTGGGTTGTTGATGTAGGTTAAAGATATTCACCAGGCAGATGTGTGCAAAGTGACTCCAGCAAAATTTTCGGGTTCTAAAGAAGTTGTTCCACTTCATTTCCGTAAGCTTGTATGTTCTGCTGAAGGTTTTTTGTTTGTTATCTTCTTTCAGATTGTGGTTTGCCTCTCTGCGGATGTTGTTTATTATTACCTTCTTTCTAGTCTAGCCCTTCTTAAATTATTATTGTTTCTTTATCTCCATGTTTCCCGCTTTCTAACCATTATTCTTATGTTCTATCCTTCAATGTCTTATGTATTTTTAGCTCTCTCACTCCCTTCCTACCCTTTTCTATCTTCCATCTTCCTTTATTTGCTTTCTCTAAATTCTCAGCCTCATGGTGGATCCCATGCATTGTGGCCATGAGGACTAATTATTCTTTTGTAACTTAGGCATAAAAAGTGGTTCCATGCCATCTATTTTTTAAAATAATTTTTATTTGTGTTTTAATTCTTATGTGGATCTTCTTCAAAATAAAAGTTATTAATTTTGCCTGTAAGGCGAATTTCTTCATGATGCAAATGTACATATGTATCCATTTCATTGCAATAGAAATTTGTATCACTTGTAAGACTGATTATTTCCCTTTTTAATATCTAAGCAATTTTGAAGATATTTATCTGTTGGTGTAGCAAGCTTGCATTTTGTAAATATTTCTTCTATAAAGATCCGAGTATGTCACCTTAATTTATTCATGGTGAGTATGTTATATGCTGTTTTCATAAACAAATTTTAGTTATACAACTAGAGAGGAAAAGGTTAACTTTTACATTTTTGGAGCCAAGGAGTACATGTTTTGGCCTTTTTGGGACCAATGCCTGATTTATACTAGCTAGATTGAAGGGACAATATTTAAGTGATTGTTTTTCTAAAGCTCTATGAGGCACAATAATTTTTTTGGTGTTCAATAAAGGCTCAAGATTTGCAGTCTTATAGAGTTTTCCCTATATATTTTGCTAACATTCGAGTGCCACTTTTTAATGTCGTATATGAAATAAATGTCAAGACTAATACTGGAATTTACATCCGAGAGAAGCATATAATATTTTCTGCATTGCTCTTTCGTACTTGATAATGGCCATGTGTTTACATTGCTGCAATGTATATAAGTTACTGATCTTTCTTGATTGGTTTTTCTTTTACCATTTTTCCTCCTTAAAAAGTTGCATTCTCCATTCAGTTTGGTTGTGTATTCTCCTTTTTAGTTATGTTTTGATACTATATTGAGGTTCCTAACTCCTCTTAACCCTTTTTCCTTCCTTTACAGTTAGTCAGCTCCTCATCCTCCAGTGATGGTGACGAGATTTACTTTGATTTTAGAAAACAATGGTTCATCTATTCAAAGGAGAAGGAAAACTTTTCCAAGCTTCCTTATCCTACAAAGGAAACATTTGGTTACTACCTGAAAAATACTGGTCATGGTTCTGATGCAAAGGTCTTTGCTGCCACAGATAAATGGGGACGAAATGTGTGAGTTTCTTTTTGTGCTCATATTTATCTTTTTGCTACTTCTATCCTTTGCTTTTGCTATGTTATCCTTCTAAATGTTGATGTGACATCACTTTCCCCCCAAAGTAATGGTCCATCTTTCCGTATAGCTTTCCTTTTTCCTGAAGGATTGTTTATCATTCTTTCTACCTTTTTTGGGTTTCTTGTTGGCATTTGTCTTTGTTTGAGCTTTCCTTCTTTGATTTGTTCGTTTGATGTTATTGTAGGTACTAAAAAAAATGTATGGGTTTTTAGCCTGTCTAATGCTTTAGTATACATCTATGCTTGATGTGAATGTGAATATGGGATAGTCCTTTTGGTTTCAACATTTTTCAGGCCATTTTAGTGTTAAAAACTCATTGTGAGTTGTGACCCATGCTATTTCAAATCAGTCAAAAGAAGTGAAATTTGAGCTTATTGATCAATTTAATTGTGCTTGGTAAAACTCAAGATTCCATGAACTGTTTACAACTTCTAGAACGTTTCCACAGAATAAGTCAAGTGATTGGGTGGTAAACTTACTCTGAATTTTTCCAGGGATAAGTCAATGAATATGATTTTCTAAGCATGTTGACATCTTCAGGACATAGAGTAGATTAGATGCTTTATCATTTGTATACTTTTCGGCTCTTTGATGAGGATGTTTTATGCTCATTCTAGGTTTGAATATCCACAGCCCACATTCCAGAAACTAATGAAAGAAAACTGCATGGAACCATTCTTTGTATTTCAGGTTATCTCTCTCTCTCTCTCTCTCTCTATATATATATATATATATATAATGTGACAAGCACCCACATGTATGCACATTCTATTATACACTGAGGCATTGACATGCCTTCATCCTACTCTTGCATAATACATTTTATGTTTTTCTTGGTCATGCATATCTCATATCTCCGTTTTAATCTTCAGTTCCTTGCTCTTATGCTACTTATATTCTTCTCATCATCGTAGGTGTTCTGTGTGGGCCTCTGGTGTTTGGATGAATACTGGTATTACAGTTTCTTCACCTTATTCATGCTGTTTGTGTTTGAGTCAACAATGGCAAAAAGTAGGTTAAAAACTCTAACTGAGCTGAGACGTGTTAGAGTAGATAACCAGACCATAATGGTGCATCGCTGTGGGAAGTATGTTTTCTGAATGCAATAAACCTCTTATTAATAACGGTTGTGTGGCATGTTGCTGTTTTGCATGCTTATATGTTCAATGCTGCATATTTAAGGTGGGTCAAATTTGTTGGGACGGAACTTTTACCTGGAGATGTTGTTTCCATCGGGCGAACTTCTAGTCAGACTGGCGAAGATAGGTCTGTCCCAGCAGACATGCTTTTATTGGCTGGAAGTGCTATTTTGAATGAAGCTATCCTTACTGGCGAGTCTACTCCTCAGTGGAAGGTGGATCTTTTTATCTGATTTATAGATTGATACTGCTCTGAAAATAATTTGTGAACCATCTATAATGACTCATATTATGCCCAAATTCATCTGTTCTATTCGCTGATATTGTTTTCACCTCGAGTTTTATCATCATATTACAATTAAATGAGTACCTTGAAAACTTTACATTTGTGCTTGTGCATTATATAATCATTCAAGTTGAAGGTGACATCCTTTTGTATCTGGTTTATGTGCGAATTACCTTTTCCTACGGATCTGAGATGTCATTATGTATTCAGATTTCAGTCACTAATAGAGGAAATGAGGAGAGGTTATCAGCTAAGAGAGACAAAAGCCACATTTTATTTGGTGGCACAAAAATACTACAACATACTCCGGATAAGGTAGTTCATATTACAGTCTATTTTATACTTGTTTCTAGAAGTACTGAAACATTATTCATGAATTGATATTGAAATGTTTATTTTGAATTTTCTCAATGAAAATTGTGGTAAGAGCTTTTCTCTTAAGACTCCTGATGGTGGATGTATCGCCGTCGTTCTGAGGACTGGGTTTCAAACTAGTCAGGGGAAGCTGATGCGAACAATTTTATTTTCTACAGAGAGGGTAATTAGTTTTTTATTCTTTGTTTGCCAATAATCTTGAAATTCTTTCTGGTAGATTCTTCTTGTTCTAGGAATCATTTTTTTAATGTTGCTTGTGCTATAGGTCACTGCTAATAGCTGGGAAAGCGGGCTGTTCATTTTATTCCTACTTGTATTTGCATTAATAGCTGCTGGTTATGTACTCAAGAAGGTGCATTAACGGTTTTTAAGGTACTTAATATTTTGTGATATACGTTGGCTTCACGGTGAATTGAGTTTGACATCTTTGATTAGGGCTTGGAGGACCCCACTAGAAGCAAGTACAAGCTTTTTCTTAGTTGTTCTTTCATTATTACTTCTGTGATCCCCCCTGAGCTGCCGATGGAATTATCCATAGCTGTTAATACATCTTTGATTGCATTGGCACGATGTGGAGTATATTGCACAGAGCCATTCCGCATTCCATTCGCTGGCAAGGTATGCCAATCCAACTTCAATATTTATTTCTTTTTTCTCCTCCCTTTTAAATGTTTTCTTTTTGCTTGGGAAAAACACAGTAGGCTCTCAAGAATATCTTTAGCATTGGTTTTTTCCCCTAGCAAAATGCCATATGCTGTCTCCTTTCTCTTTTCATAGTTGTGATAAACTACTTGCTTTATATAATTATACCTGAAATAAATTTTATATCCTTTACTTTTCTCAATAGCTATTGTATCCGATGTATTTGACCTGGTTAATAAATAAGTTTATGGTGATTAGCAAGGACAAGGTATTACTGTGGTAAAACCGTGTTTCTATATTAATTTTTTAATATGGTTTGGTCCCCTGCAGGTTGATATATGTTGCTTTGACAAAACTGGAACATTGACATCAGATGATATGGTATGTTTCTTATTAAGCTGAACAGATAATAGGTTGCTCATGTTCTAATATCAATTTATAATCCTTCTTGTCCTGCCAGGAATTCTGTGGAGTTGTTGGGTTCAATGGCATTATGGATTTAGAATCTGATACATCAAAGTTGCCTGTGCATGCAGTGGAGATCCTTGCTTCTTGTCATGCTTTGGTTTTTGTGGACAACAAGCTGGTATGCTAATGGATGAGCATCATTAATAAGATCTCTTTTTTATTGTTTATAATTTTTAAGATGAAATACTTCTTAGACTGAGAGTCCTAGGTTCAAAGAAAATATGTTCACAAGCTTGTGTACTTAAGGAATTTCTCACTGATTAAAGTTCTCCACTAAACCTTGTTTTTTAAAGAGCACAGCAACCCAATTCCTCTGACATCTGAAAGTACTCTGTGATTGTAAGTTTATATTAGCATTGGATTTTTTTTTCTTGTAATGTTTTAGAGCGCATCGGCAGTGGGAACCTCTTAAGAGTTTCTATTAACTTTTTCTTGATAGATTTAGCCTTGTTCCTACTAATGCTAAGCTGTCAATGAAAAGAAAAATGTAAAGTGAAACAAGGATCTACCTTTCCTTTTTGTGATAGTGCTGTATACCACAGATCTTTCAAGATTTAAAGCTATTGGCTTTCATGACCCTAGCATTTCTCATCTATAAAACCTTGTTCTGTTGATTTTTTTTCTTCATTTGATTGGTATTTACTCAATAATGCTTAAGTGCTGTTTGCAATACTTTAAAAACACCTTTTTAATAACGCTGAGGACTTTGGTAAAAGTTAAGATAGGAAAGACTGTGCAGTACCTTCTAATATGTGCTAGAAAATTGTCATTGCATGAAATGGAGCCTATATACTTCAGTTAGCAGTATGTCCTTCCCCAGCTATCTTTGAATTATTATAATGACTGCTATATTTTTTCCATATTTATAGTTGAGAAAAAAACATGTTTTGTTTGTTCATTGGTAGCAAGCTTACACTTTTAATTGTCATTGTGAGTTCTGTAATTCTCTGAGCATATGTTTTGTATACTCTACAATATTGTGGCTAAAGATCCATTGTTTCTATGATTTGTTGAGGATTGTCAATAGGTTGGTGATCCTCTCGAGAAAGCTGCACTGAAGGGTATAGATTGGTCCTATAAATCTGATGAAAAGGCCATGCCAAAGAGGTATGGTGTAACATTTCTTTTCCAAAATAGTGAAATACTCTAAATCCTTTAGTGTATTTTGCCCGTTTTGATTGCCTTTCTATTTCATGTTTCAATGAAATTAAAGTCGTTTTTTCACATCTGTGTCTATATTTCATAGTTTTCAATGAGGGGGGTTGAAAACCATTGGAAAAATAGCTTAGGTATAGTAATAATTTGTGGTCTGTGGGGAAAAAGAACAAAAAGAGACTTGTACCTTGTCACAAATTTACCTATAGCTACAGTTACATTAAAAATCATTAACGGGTTGCAAAGAAAGGAAAATTTAAATATCGTAGTTCACCACTTCATATTTGTTATAGCCAGGAGTTCATACATATTTCATATTCATTCACAAAATAATAGAGAAGGGGTGATTTTGTATTTGACCACCAATGCATTTTTTAGTGCCCCATTAGATTTTCCTTTTAGTTAACTTTTGATTACTGTGGTTTAAGAACTTTGTTCTCTTATCATTCACGTTAGAGAGAGAGAGGGAGGAAGAATTAACTGACCACCAATTCATTCTTTAGCACTCCCATTAGATTTTCCTTTTAGTTAACATGTGATTACTATGGTTTGAGAAATTCGTTATCTGATTATCTCCCAACCTCTTTCCTATGTTTTCTTACCCCTCTTTCTGTCCTACTTCTTTGGTTAGTATTTCTGCACTTTGATCTTGGTATTTTAACTTTAGGGCAACTGGAAATGCTGTGCAAATAGTTCAGAGGCACCATTTTGCTTCCCACTTGAAAAGAATGGCAGTTGTTGTTCGCATTCAGGAGGCATTTTTTGCTTTTGTGAAGGTCTGTTGGTTTAATATGCAGTTTCTGGCACTCTAAATTTCAATTTTACTGAATCATGTGTTCGGCCATTTTAGTGGTCCATTTTTTTTACCTCATTTGGTGAGGTCTTGTCTTACTTCCAGGGTGCCCCAGAAACTATTCAGGATAGGCTGTCTGAATTGCCGCCATCATATGTGGAAACCTACAAGAAATATACACGACAAGGCTCCCGTGTTCTGGCCCTCGCTTACAAGTCCCTTCCAGATATGACAGTAAGAATTAACTTTATAAAAAAAATAAACAAACTTATTTTCCAAAGACAGATCTGCTGTGGAAAAAGAAAAAGGAATTATTTTAAAACTGGAAGCAATTGCATTGAAATAATATATACCCTTGGCAAATGCGGTCTCTATTGTCTGTTTACAATGCATAATAGGTGGCCCTAGGGCTTATTAAATCATTTAATGACCTGAAAGAACGTACCAAACATGTATTGAAGTAATTTAACACTGTACCAGTGCCTGAAATGGTCTATCAAACATGGCATTAATTGTGTGTGAGATAAGCCTACATGAGTTTAGGCTTATGGATTGAACATATTATGGCATGTCTATATCATAGAAATCTACGAGAGATCAAACACATCAGAATGGATTTGAATTTGGGATAGCTTTCTCTGTTCCTGTATCAGAGATTAAGGGTTACTACTGAGGGCCAAATTTATTTTATAGTTTGTTATATCCAACTGTTTCATTTATTTTTCCAATTGATGAAGTTAAATCAATCTACTTGCATAAGGTTGGGTTCTTACTTGCTCTCTGTTGATGCTGAAGGTTAGTGAAGCTAGAAGCTTGGATAGGGATGCAGTGGAGAGTGATCTTTCATTCGCTGGTTTTGCGGTAAGCTGCAGCCTTCTGCTTATGTAAATTATTTATTTTTCTGATGTTGCATCAAGTATTTGTAGTTGATGTCTAGTTGGTATTTTCGTTAGTATCTAACTAAATGATGGATATGTTTTCTTGGTATTAATCATCACTAACTGTTTGAAATATAAAATTTAAATAACAGGTATTTAACTGTCCTATCAGAACAGATTCAGCTACTGTCCTGTCTGAACTGAAAGGATCATCGCATGACTTGGTAAGCATCATTCTCCTCACTCATTAACTTGTTTTGACAAGAAAGACAAAGGAAAAAGGATGGACTTAGATTTTAAGTGTTTTTTTTAGATATGATATCTTATTAGTACCCATATTAATCCTTTGGTACTTATTATTGCCGAAGTTCTTGAATGGTACCTTAAAAATACCTAAATTATCTAAAAGGGCTCATTTGATTAATATGTACACAAAAAAGAAGGATATTTTAGTCTTTTAAAATTTTATTATTATTTTCTCTTTTTTCCTTCCTTTTTGTAAGTTATAATATGGACCTAATAAGTTGAGGGAGGATTGAATAGGTTATTTTAAAAACTTTAAAAAATCCAAATCAATAAACTAATCACAACGGTCCGATATGCAATCGTGACCTAAGAGGAAAACTATCGGTCCACCTAGGTCACCTAACATATCCACTATGAAAAAATTAATGTTCAAGTACAAGAGATCTTAGACTACTCTTACAGTGATAAGCCTCTATGTACTTTACTTATGAGCCGTCACTCTTTTCTTAATAGTCTCTCCAAGGTAGGTGAACCAATTTGGATTGACGTTCTAGAGCATACTAAAAATCTAGAGCAATAATAATTGTAGACATAATTCCGAAATCAAGTAATCATAATCAATAAGTAGGCTCAGGTCTAAACTAATATCTTCATGTAAATATGTTTGATGAGATAATAAAGCTAAGCCTAAATGAAAAGGAGCAAAAGGGTAGAGAGAACAACTTTGAAAATTTCATGCTCTTAAAAACTGCTCCGTCGTTGTGAGTAAATTATAAGAGATGGGTAATGTATTTAACAGGTAGTTACAATGACAGAATAGTTATCTTAATTGCATACGTAGATGACATTGTTTTAACAGGTAATTCTACAATTGAGATGAATAAACTCAAGGAGTTCCTAGCCAAGGAATTTGCGATCAAAGATCTAGGCAATCTCAAATATTTTCTAGGAATGGAAGTAGTCCGAACAAAGAAAGGCATATCGATATCTCAAAGGAAATATGTACTTGATCTTCTTAAAGAAACTAGAATGATGGGATGTAAACTGGCAGAAACTCCTATGGACCCTATAGTAAAATTCGGAATCAAAGAAAACAATGCACCTGTGGACAAAGGTCGTTATCAAAGATTAGTGGGAAAACTCATTTATCTATTCCACACTAGACCAGATATTGGTTTTTCAGTCAGTATTCTAAGTCAATTTATGAACAGTTCCACTGAAGAACACATGGAGGCAGTCTATAGTATACTTAGGTATCTCAAGATAACATCAGGAAAAAAGATTCTACTTTAGTAAGAATCCCACCAGAAAAATTGAAGTCTTTGTAAATGCTAACTTGCCATCAAATTGCAAATATCTTCACCAAAGCATTACTTTGAAGCATCTTTGAAGAATTGAGTTACAAGTTGGGAATGATTAATATATATCACTCAACTTGAGGGGAGTGTAGAATTGTAGAATTTCAAATTATAGTAGTTGTATATAGGCTTTAATAGTGGTTGTACTAGTAGTTCTGGCTGTAAATACATTTGAAATGATAGAGAGAAAGAAATAAAATAATACTTCAGATTTTCTCTGCCATCTCTCTTAATATTTTTCTTCACTTGGTAACTATTTAGATGTTATTCTCTTCTTGATGTGGGCATTGGAGTTGCCGTAGGATAGTAGTAGTTTGTTGTTTTATCTTAAAATTGGTAGTCTTATAAAAAATAGACTTTGAACTTGGTTTTAACTTCAACGTTATTTTTATGCCGTTATGTTGGTGGGAGCTTTTCCAGAACAAATTTGAATATATAGACCACTTATTTTTACACTGTCCAATTGCACATTTTCTTTGTTCTATGTTACAAAGAAATATGGGAATACATTAGGCTTTTTCAGGATCATGTTAGTTTTATTTCTTGAAATATTCTACATGTATGGGAAGAGTAATAAGGCCTTGAAGGCAAGGGTGATGTAGAACTGTGGGTATGAGTAGTTCGTTGGGTCTTGTGGTGGAAAGGAGTGGGAGAATTTTTTATGTTAATAATAATGATAACAATTTATTATGGGAGAGTTTTTTTGGCATCTTTTTGGACTCCAGTTTTTAAAGAATTAAAAGATTATTCTCTGTTTTTCTTAAGTTTTTAGGAAGTTTATATTAGTTAGGAGGTGAGCTTTGTAAGAGTTATGACTTATAGGTAGTTTTCACTTTTCAATATAGCTTGGTATCTTTTGTAAGTAGGTTATTGATCCACTTTGTATTTTTGAATTTATAATTTTTGAATTAAAAAATTAAGAAAAAAAGGACAGTAGGTGGAAGTTATTCCGGTTCTGTATGCTCTGCTAATTTTCTGGGAATAGCTTTGATTTTGTAGCAACTCTGAGTTATTCATCTGTTACATGTTAAGAAATTATGAGTTTATGCAGAGTATGATTTGAAATTTTAGGATCATGTCTTGAAGAGTTACTGGTGTTCTTAATATATTTCCCAGTTGATTAGACCACCGAATCTAATATTTACATGCGTTCATAGGATTACCTTTTATATTTATATCTGAATTTAAGCTCATCTGAGCTAGGTGATGATTACTGGTGACCAAGCCTTGACAGCATGCCACGTTGCTAGTCAAGTTCATATTGTATCAAAACCAGCATTGATTCTCTGTCCAAAAAAGAATGAAGAAGGATATGAATGGATATCCCCGGATGAGATAGACAGATTCAACTTCAGGTAAAAGTTTTTCTCGCTGTTCTTACTGACTATTTCTGAACGATCTTTCCTGGCTAATAAAATGATGATTTTTTTATCCAGATTAAAGATCGTGCTTTCGCTTTGTGTTTTTTGTTTTCTTTCTCTTGTAAGAAGTTAGTTTGATAAGTTTTCTATTAAATAAAATAATAGGATGAATTTTTATTTATAATCATGTTATTTCTTGTATTTCTTTTGCCAATTTTTTCTCCCCAAGGTAATGTCTGTTTCTTCATTACTCTGATTTTTTTTTTTGGATGATGATAATGAAATAAAAATTCAGTGCAAAGGAGGTTGGAACTTTATCTGAGACTCATGATCTCTGCATTGGAGGTGACTGTATTGAAATGCTACAACAAACGGATGCTGTTCTGCAAGTCATTCCATACGTGAAGGTCTTTAATTTGTTTTATTTGCTCGTGAAACTGATTTGACAATGTCTTGATTTTGTCGTGTAAGACCATTCATTCATTTTAGGTCTTTGCAAGAGTTGCGCCTGAGCAGAAAGAACTCATCTTGACCACGTTTAAGACTGTTGGGAGGATAACTTTGATGTGTGGTGATGGAACTAACGATGTTGGAGCGCTGAAGCAGGTAATAGTCTTTTGGCAATGCCTGATTACAGACATGTCTATCCTTTTTAAGTTTTGTTATCCTGGTCAAATATTAGAATTCTTCTTTCTGAATACATGTTCAAGTTTTATAGCGCTGTTCTTGTACAGCATTGTATTCTCCTTGCATTATCTAGGGTAAACATGTATTTTCTTCAGAAGTCATCATATGGTTTTACAAAAGCTGACGCTAAAAGAAATGCGATTGTTTAATCCATTTTTGCAGGCTCATGTAGGAGTTGCTCTATTGAATGCCGTACCTCCAAGTCAAGCTGGAAAGTCTTCCTCAGAAAAATCCAATGATGAAAGTACAAAGTCTGTCAAGTCAAAGAAGTCAAAGCCTGCATCAGAAGGAGGAAACAAATTCATCAGTCTAAATGGAGAAAGCTCTTCCAGAGGGAAAGTGGCTAAACTGGATTCTAACCAATCAGCTGGTAACCGCCACATGACACCTGTGGAGATGCAACAGCAGAAATTGAAAAAACTCATGGAAGAGCTGAATGAGGATGGCGACGGTCGTTCAGCTCCTGTTGTCAAGCTAGGTGATGCCTCTATGGCATCCCCTTTCACAGCAAAGCATGCATCAGTTGCCCCAACTATTGACATAATTCGTCAAGGTCGTAGTACTTTAGTAACTACCCTCCAGATGTTCAAAATACTGGGACTAAACTGCCTGGCTACAGCATATGTATTGAGTGTAATGTATTTGGACGGTGTCAAACTTGGTGATATCCAGGCAACAATCAGTGGTGTATTTACAGCAGCTTTTTTCCTGTTTATCTCACATGCCCGTCCACTTCCCACCCTTTCAGCTGCTCGGCCTCATCCCAATATTTTTTGCTCCTATGTTTTCCTATCTCTGTTGGGGCAATTTGCAGTTCATATTGTTTTCTTGATTGCTTCAGTGAAGGAGGCCGAGAAGTACATGCCTGAAGAATGTATTGAGCCAGATTCTGATTTCCATCCCAACCTGGTCAATACAGTTTCGTACATGGTTGGGATGATGCTTCAGGTGGCTACCTTTGCTGTGAACTATATGGGACATCCTTTCAATCAGAGCATCACAGAAAACAAAGCATTTTTTTATGCCCTCTGGAGTGCAGTTGTGTTCTTTACGGCTATCACTTCTGATTTATTTAGAGACTTAAATAACTGGCTGAAGTTGGTTCCATTGCCAGTTGGATTGAGAAATAAGTTGATAGTTTGGGCTTTTGGCATGTTTGTAATCTGTTACTCGTGGGAAACATTCTTACGGTGGGCATTACCGGGTAGAATGCCAACATGGAAGAAGCGACAACATCCAGCAGCAGCTAAACTAGAAAAGAAGAAACAAATCTAATTGAGATTTAGAAGAATGAAGATTAGTGGTGTCACTGAACAAATGAAGGCAATGGAGCAGTGAAAGCGCAAGAGCCATGAAATTGTAAAAGCCACTAATTCATAGTTAACAGAATAACAGGGAAGCAGATCAACAGACTTTGGTAATGTTATGAGTGTCTACCCTTGGTTTTCTGGGAAATTGTCTCGGCAATCAATCAATTTAGATGGAGAAGTATTCAGATTAGTGCTGTTTAATCAACTTTTGCTGGAGGGAGAGAGATTTTCTTATTGGCTTACGTTAATCGTTTTAGTGATTAAACTTCTAGTTGTTTTATATTCTTAATATTTTGCTATTCGTAGTTCAAGACCATGTTACTTTCTCATTCATCTTTCTAATACATGATTGCTGCATAACAAAAGCACTATGCATTTCATGCCTCAACTTTCCCTCAGCCAAAAAGAAAAAAAAATGATGCGGTAGCCCGATAAATATAGTTACACATCTATGATTTTTATTTTATTTTATTTTCAAGCATTGACTTTTAACTGGTTTACTCCTTGAAACCCATATAACTAGCTAAGGAGGGGACTATAGCCGAGCTATACTGTTTCTATGAACAAAAAGAATGCAATTCTGCTGTTGACAATGAGGGTGCTGTTATGTGGCTCAAGCCAGTACCCTAGAACCTTGGTTGAGTTTTTAAGAGCTTTTGGCCAATAAATCAGCGATCCTTTTGAAATTAGTTTCATCACAAGGTAGTACAATGTTCCTCCTGTGACTAACGCCGTACTCTTCTGCGGCCTTCTCTAGCAGTTGCTGGAAGTTGGAATTCTTCAAATAAGACAGTGGAATGACAAATCTTTTCAATTCTTTTCCCACATAAACAACAAAGTGTCCTTTTGGAGCTCTTATATCCTTGCTATCTTGAATCCTTGGCATTTTGAAAGCTATGATCTGTGTACCCCCAAGATAACACTACAGAGAGGAAATGAGCGTGAACTGAAAGTGCTCAGAAAACTACTCATCTAATCTACTTATAGAAGTGAGATGTGACACATTTTTAGTGTGTTGAAGTCATAAATAGCAAAAGGAAACTTGAATTCGATTACTTTGTTTGAAATAATTGGGTATATTTGTAGGTGGAATGTTGTTTAAATAGGGTAATGAAGGTAGTTAGCGTAAGGAGTGATGGGAACAACAAAGGTTTCATTTCCTCATGTGGGTTATGGATTTATGCACGTTTTGCTTATAAGACTTGAATGCACATGGATTTTATTCAAAGAAAGTACAAGATAGTGAACTACTGATGGGTCAGAAGTCATAACAAAGCATGTTCTTCCATTTATTTGCTCCTGCCTTTTTAAAACATGCAGACTTGCTAGACTTTTGTCATCACATAACACATAAGAAGCTCACATTAAGTAGGGCTGTGCCAATCTTGATATGACATAACATGACATCAATGACTCTTTCGAGGAGTGTTTTTCCTTTTTTTAAAAGGCCATCCAGTGGCAGAGCTAGAATTAAAAAAATTATGGGTGCCCATATTTTAAATATTTAAAAGTTGAAGGGGTAAGTGAATTAATTTAAAAAAAAAGTTATCTAAATCAACTATCTTTAACGAAAAGTGAAATTTAATCTTATATATATTAAATAGGGCATTATAAATTTATCATCTTTATAAAAAAGGTTGTTTGTAAACTAATAAATTTATATTTTTTTTAAATAAACAAATAAGACAATATAAGTTTATTATTTTATAAAATAGATTTCTACAATCTTTTTAATAATATAAAATAGTCTATTATTTTATAAAAGTTATTATCTGAATGTATTTTTATTAAAAATAGTGTAATTAAATAACCCTAATAGAACTGACGTACATCTAAATTTGTCAAGTCTAGGACCCCTGATCAAGTTGCCGGTACGATATTTTGCTCGTTTCAAACGACTACTATGGGATGTGTGATACATTATTACATACTATAATATATTTATGTTGCGTTTACATTTATGGTGCTTCCTGAAAAGAGATTTTAAAAAGAAGAAGCTATAATTTATGCCTAGAGACACGCATGCAAATCCAAGATATAAGGTTTTAGATGGAATCTATTCTTCGACTGTTTCTGGAATTTGGATCGAGCCTCACCATGTTATCCAGTTTTGCCTCTAATTGGGCCAAAGGTTATATAATGAGAAGAAAAATATCAATGCCAATTTATATTACATCTCGTAAAGCCTATGTATTTGGAGCTTTTTCTGAACGTTTCCAAAATTGTCAAAATGCCAAAACCTCCAAGTATTTTAGGCCTTGTGCACTTGGATCAATTGGTGTCTCTGGTAAAATCCTTGCACATTGGGTTGAAGCCTGAAGCCCATTCAAAATAATGAATTTCTGAAAATTTATGTTCAAGCAAATCTCTAAAATCTGATTAAAAATGATAAATATCTAAAACACTAACAATTATTGCATGCTTCTCTCCTTTCGGTTAAATAATAGGGTAAATAATAGTGCTGAAAGAGTTGGAAGTGACATAAAAAAGTTGTATATGAGATGAATTTATTAAAAAGGTACTAAGCAAAAAGATTTAGGTATGATATGTTCTAATAATGATATTTATTGGGAATATAATATAATTTTTATTTCTTTGTTGTATAATTATTAATTTACTCAAAAAATAATTAATTTTATTTATTTTTTTCAAAATATTAAATATATGAATATTATTAAAATAAATATATTTTTCTATGACCTAACTTTAAAAGTTGTTGTAAAATACTGTCGAACTTTTTATTCACTTATATACTATTAAATTTTACAAATATTATAAAAATAATAACGTTAATTAGTTAATAGAAATTAATGATAAGTTATATGTACGTTAATTATATTTTATAGTATTTATAAAATTTAATGATATAAAAATAATATAAAAATTTGATAATATTTTTGTTATATTTATAAAATTTAATGTTACGAAAATAATAAAAAATTTAATGATATTTTTATAATGATTTTTAAGTTACATATACTATTTGTATTGTTATTAATAATTTAGATGTTTTTTTAAAGTATATTAGAATCATATTTTTACTAAATATATTACAATCGTATTTGTTTGAAAGAATAAATAACAAAAAAATTCAAACAAACAAACAAATAAAAATACATATTATATTAGTAAGCATATTCTCTCCAACTTAATCTTCACATAAAATTATCAGTAACTGATATCCAAGTACTGTCTAGATCTTTCAAATAGACATCACTTTAAAAAGTGGTGTTATCCATTTGCTTGCAGATTGACGGTGAGTTGGGACTTGGGACATGTTGGGCTCCACGGTAAGGTGGGTATGCATCCCACTGCCAGATTCTCTTTTATTCTTTTGCACGTGTATGGTCACGTTGATTTAATCTATTTACTATGAAAAATACTAAGTATTTATATTACAATTTGGATTGAAAATATCTCGATACAAATATTTATATAAGTTTTTTCAGTGTCATGGCGAGGTTGGTCCCTTGTAGAAGTTTCAAATCTTCTCTTCCTATACATCTCAAATGATTTTTGAACAAAAATAATTTTTTAATTTTTAATTATAGTAAAAATGATAATTAAGTTATATAGTTATTTTTTATAATAATTTAATCATATTGTTATTTAAAAATATATACTAGAATAAAGATAATTTTAATTTATTTAATTATATTAAATAAAGATTTTATAATTTAAATAAAATATAACTGAAATAATTGTAATAAATAAATAAATAAAAATGATAAAATAATAATTATTTGTCAATAAGATTAAATTATAATAAAAAATAAGTATAATTTTTAAATGTTATTTTTAAAATAAAAGTAGGATCTCTAAATTTAGGTTCACATAATTTTTTTTATCTTTGAGACAAAAAAAAAAATTTGTAAGGTGCATGCACTTAGAGCTAGAGATTTTGAAATAGTATTAAATATTAGTAAATTTGTATAAATATTTTGAAAATTATAAACAGTTTTAAAAATTGTAACTTTGAAAAAGTCTTATTATTATTATTTTTGAAATAAATATTATTAGAAACACAAAACTAATAACTCAATTCAATAAGATATCATTAAGTTAAAAGTTGTTCAAACTTATAAGCAACGTTATTGCTAAACTCTTAGTCTATATGAGATTGAAGAAAACTTAACAGCTCCATCCACACGGATAGATGTGGTCTCACAAAACTATAATGACACTATTAAGGACAAAACTCAAGTCACCGATCAAGTCAAACACAACTCTCATATCAAATTAGAAATTCATGTTTAACTCAACTAAATAAAATCTTATTCAATTCAAGATTATCTAAACTTGTAAACAATATTATTGTTGAACTCTTAACTGATGTGAGATTGAAGAAACTTAATAAGTATAATATATGTACTCAATTGAATATATGAATTTTATTTTTATATATATTTAAATAAGTTATATATCATTAAACTATAAATGATTGATAGAATTTATGACTTTCATGTATTTTCTATTTCCTATAAAAATCATTCATTTTATCGATTTTTATAATTTTTTTATATAAAATGGAAATAGATATGGTGTTTAAAAATATGAGCTGAAGTAAAAATTAGCTTAATTCATCTCACCATAAGTAATATATAATTAATAATTTTTTAATGAAATATTGTTGAATCTAATATAAATTTATTTTTGATACATTTAAAGGGCCTTGCCGATTGGCACCTTTAAGAGAAGAAGAAAAAAAAAGCTTATTGAGAAGCTCTACAGTCATTAAAATTTTCAGTTTGTATGGCGGCTTAAGTTAGCTTCGATTATTAAAAAATATATATATATGTTCTCTAAATTTCTTATCGGTTCTTATATACCAACGAAAAAAGTCATCTTTCAATAGTAGGTTTGCACTTTGTTATTAAAACAGTAAAAGAATATGAGAAAATAATGATAACGATCTTGAAGACGATAACTATATAAAATAAATATTTATAGGAGAAGTATGTAAAGCTTCACAGAAGAATATTATTATAAATTTGAAATTTGTTTTGTTGTGAGTGGTTTATTTGATTTATGATTTTTTATTTTTATGTTAAATATAACGGAATATATGTATTATATATATATATATTTATATTTTTTGATAAATATGTATTAAAATATTGATATTTAATTAAAAATATTACTAAATTTTTTTTAAGAAATTTTGTTCTTAAAAATTTTAACAAAATTTTCAATAAAATTTAAATAACATTTTCTTTGTATAATACATAAAATAATAAGTTTTATTTAAATTTAATCAAAATAATTTTTAATTAAAATTAATTTATCATATCTTATATATTAATATTTTATATTTAATAAAAAATTAAATACATATTTTTTACTAATAAAATAACTTAAAAATACTTATTTTAAATAAAAAGACAAAACAACGTCTTAATCTTAAACCAAACGGTAGTACAATATTTTTGTATAATATAATATGAGTTTATTAAAAGAGAAAAAATAAAAACCGGCACTATCAATGCTACGTGACTACGTCCCTGATTACCGGTTTGTGTTTAATTGTTGCTCTATTATTTCTTTTTCTTTTTCTATCTTTCCTTTTCTTTTATTTCCTGTTATGAGTAGTCTTTTACATATTTAGTCAAATTGCACCTATTAAATAAAAAAATACTTCATCATTTTTTCTTACTAAAAAGAATAATATTTAAATTATATATTTATTTTTATAACAATTTACTTATATTATTATAAAAAATGATTATATTAAAATGTATATAATTTTTATTTATTTAATTTTTTAATTTTTTAAATATTATTATAACTAAAATAAATTATAACTAAAATAATTAAAAAAATAAAATAAAAATAATTATTTATTTATATATAATCACTATTTTATAATAATAAATTAAATTAATTAAAAAAATTAAATATAAAAATGACACTCCCCTTTATTATTTAGATAAAATGGAATCGAAAACACAATCAAAACAAAATCTCTGATATATTTTTCTTAATAATAACAAAATCCTGAAATTTATATATACAAAAGACAGCACTTTTTTTTAGACTTAAATATCCAAAGTTTTATATAAAAATAATCTACTATAAAAATTAACTTTTATTTTTTCAAATATATCAAATTATTAAATTGAAAACTAAAATTAGTTATTGATAATACATTTAATAAGTAATTATATTTTTTAACTTCATTATTCATTTTATATTAGACTTCAGTGTAATGTTTACTTAAATTAATTAATATAATGAAATATCTTCATAAAAAATAAAGTCATAATATCTATCTATTATTGTTTATATGAAAAACTTAAAATCCTTAAAGTATTTTTTATAATCTATGATTACTTAAAAAGATAAATCAATAAATTTTATGTATAATAAAATATCTACATAACAATAAAATTTTGTAGATTAAGTTAAAGATGTATATAAAGTCAAATTTGACAATTTAATACTTTAAAATCATAAATTTATGAATAAGATATTGAGAAAGATATGGAAGATATTGCTCCTACATAAAAATATTCTCAGTGAAAGCTCAGAATAAATAAAATACAAAAAAAAAAGAGAAGAAAAAAAAGGAGAAAAATCTAGAGAGAAGAAATAATCTAAGTGTCTAACTTATCTCTTTTGAACAATCAAAAATATTAATTTTTATATTTTTATTATTAAAAAATATACATCATTATTTCACATTAAATACCGTTTAAATTAAACTTAATCATTTAAATCTTTGTAATAATTAACTTCATCAAATTTAACTTGTTCAATATTATTAAAATATTATTTTTATTGTTATAAATTTTATAGATGTTATCTTATGTAGTTAATTTTTTTTTTGCTAATACCAAAAAATGAAATATTTGTGCAAGTTGGATCAATTTAAACCGTCCCAAATTAACACAATTTAAATTGATCAAATCCTAGTACGAATTTAATTTAATTTGAGGTATTACAAAGTGAGTTTGAACACAAATCAAACATAAACGGATTGATTCAAACTAATTCAAATTGTTAATTGTATGTTTTTTTAGTTAATAGAACTTTTTTTATAAATCAAATTTTTTTATTGATATTAAATCTCATTAGTACAAATATTATTATATAAAACAACAAAAAATAATAATGTTACAATAACTAATCAATTATAAAAAATCATATATTAACAACATATTATTATATCATTATTCAAATATTAAGATTCAAAATAATCTATATCACATTTAAAAATTTAACAATTTTAAGCCATAATATCATCTCAATATTTTAAATATATATCATAAAATTAAAAGTTTTTTAATTTGATTTTGGACTAATGTGCTAGTTCGAAGCCAATTTATTTTTTTGAACTATTTGAGATGTCTCAAATTTAGTCTAAATTTAATTCTATTTGTATTATATTTGGGTTTTTCAATTTAAATTCAATTCGATTAATTGAACTATAATACAAATAATCACCCCTAATTGAAACTCAAATCTAAAGGGATAATATTATAAAATGTTATTTTAAGTATCAAAAAGTTTTTTCTTTAATGAGGCGAGAAGTTGGCTAGAGGCGTAAGTCTCAAATATAATTTTTTAAATAAATTTTTAAAATATAAATAATAAATACTAAGTATAACTCAAATAATAAAGTGGTAGAAAGAAATGTAATTCTAGACATAAATATACATTGATTAATATAATATATATTTGTTTCAATATTAATAAAACTTGATAACACAAAAATTTAATCAAGTTAAATTTTTTATCCTTTTTGTTGTTTTTAAAATAGAGACCATTTCTTCCTTGAAAAAAAATAACATTATAAGTTTTTACTTCTATATACAAGGAAAGAGATAAGTAGATAATCAAAATCTAATTAATATTACATGATTTTTAATTATGTTATAAGTATTTTTAACTTTAAATAGATTAATACATAAGAAATTGAGCAAATAAGAAAATTATCAGGAAGAATTAAAAATAATTTTTTCTAATTTATTTTGTATGATGAGTTTTTGATTTTTTAAATCTTCTATAAATTTTTTAATTTTTATTTATTTAATAAGTTCTAGGGAGATTGAAACGAGTTATTTGCCATTCAACTTAATTTTTTTTTTGTAATTTTATGAACCTTTAGTCTCAGCCGCATTAAGATTAAAATGCCTCAAAATTTGTGCCTCATAATAAAAATAAGCCTTAAATTTCAATATAGGTTATTACGGGTGTCCATGGTCCGATTCGGTTCGGTTTTTCTTATAAAAAATTTAACCAAATCGAACCGTTTATATTATTCGGACCGGATCGTTTGAAACGGTTTTAAGAAATAAAAACCGGATCGGACCGTTTGATTTATAAAACGGTTTGGTTCAGTTTGGTTCCCGATTTGATCCGATTTATTTATAATTTAATGAAGAATAATGTGAATTTTTAAATATATTATTAAACCGGTCTAGTCCGGTTCGAACGATTTAAAATTAATATAAACTGGACCGGACCGTTTGATTAATAAAACCGTTCAGTTTAGTCCGATTCGATCCGATTTTACAGTTTGGTTCAATCCGACCCAGTTTATGTACACCCGTATAGGGTATAACCTCACTATTTGTTTTACGTGGCTTTGCATTGAATCTCTCCTAAAAATGCCTTTTTCTAAAGCCTGTAGTTATGTAACGTTATTTTTAAAAAAATAAATAAAATAAGAATTTTTATTTATCTTAATACATTATAACGTGTAAATTATTCTATGTTCTATAAGAAATTAATATTATTTTTTAAAAAATAATAATATTTATAATATAATTAAAATTTATAAACATAAAAATAATATCTTTTATATCAAATTTATATCTTTTCATAAAAAAGTATGAAAGTCAAAAATTTAACTTGTACAAATATAATTTGTTTAAGTTGAATTTTATAATTATGTAATATCAAAATCTATTGATTAAATCTTATTTAATATTAGAAAATCCTATCAATTTTTGTTACTCTTTTTTTCGTTTAAGTTTGCTATCAGTGAGTGATGTTATTCTACATAAATTCCTCTTTATTAGGTTTCTTTTGGTTATATTTTTAGTTATTTTGAATAAAAATATATATATTTATGTTACTTTTTTTATCTATATCTAATTATATGGTATTATATATATATATTTATGATGATTTATATCATGTTTATGCAAGTAAAAATTATATTTTACTATCAATCTAAATCTTTATTTAAATACGTAATGTCAAATATCATGACGATTATAATATAATATCAAGATTAAAAAAAACGATATATATATATATATATATATCAATTAAATTAGTTAAATAATTGAATGAAAAACATTAGGATAGAGTGAAATATAAAAATTTAGTGTTTTTTTTGGTGTGTATTTAAGAAGGTTTTAATGTTAATTTAATAATTTTATTTGTTGATATATTTAGATTGATAATTTCGTATATAAATTATACATTTTCAATCTTATTTAATATTATTAGTTAATATTTTATTGTTATTATTGAGTTTTAATAATTATCACAAAATATATGAAAGGTATATTTTTACATAATATTAATTAAATATTAGTATCATTATTTTTAGATATAGTTGTCATTAACAAAATATTAAAAATAAACATACAAAAATATCATCAAATTATTTTATTTGTTTTTTTTAACATTAAATTATATTTCATTTCATTTATATCATTAAATTATTAAATTTATTAAATTTATATTATTTTGTTAATCTTTGTCTAATAACATCACACCTTGTATAATTAAATGATAAAATTTAAACAAATTAGATAATAAAATGTTATATTTAAAATAAATTATTATATAATAATTTAATACATAAACAAAATAACCATGTTAATTTTTTTAGTAATTTTAAATATATATGGTGGAGTTAATTTTTATTTATCTGTTTATTTGTTTATTAATTATTATAAATAAAATTTATTATGAAATATGTAATAATTAATAAAATTAGAATTTATTTTTAAATAAAATTAAAGTGAGAATAAAATAAAAATTAAATAATAAGAATAAAACAAATACAATTAATATCTATAATAATTAGTGAAAAAAAAGTAGGCATCAACAATTTATTGTGCCCATATGCTCTTAAAAAACTCGATGTACGAAAACAACCGTGTACGAAAGGCAACTATTGATTCGACAGGGAAAAAAAGGCGACTATTGATTGGACAGTAAAAAAAAAAAAAGATGATCATTGAAAATTTGATACAACGTGAGAGAATCTACTTACTTATTTTGGATTGGACTGTGTTTCATTAGACAATGAAATTCCGCTGTTGAGACTTCGACGAAAAAGAGAGAGCCCCTCCCCAGCTAAGACTGTTATTTTCTCTTCATTAGGGAAAAGCAAAAGGGTAATCTTCCATTTTTCTTTCCTAGAGTAAGATCTTGATCTCCTTCAATGAAGAAATCAAGCTCAAGCACGCCATCGAAACCCATCTGGGTTCTTCCCTACCGAACCCAAAACATCACTGACTTCTACACTTTGGGCAAGATGCTTGGTCAGGGTCAGTTTGGCACAACCTTCCTCTGTTCTGAAAAGTCCTCTGACTACAAATATGCTTGCAAGTCAATTCCAAAGCGCAAACTCGTCTGTAAAGAGGACTATGATGATGTTTGGAGAGAGATTCAGATTATGCATCACTTATCTGGGCACCCAAATGTGGTCAGAATTCGAGCCACTTATGAGGGTTCTTTCTCGGTTCATTTGGTAATGGAGCTTTGTGAAGGTGGAGAGCTTTTTGATAGGATTGTGAAGAAGGGACATTATAGTGAGAGAGAGGCTGCTAAGTTAACAAAGACTATTGTTGGTGTTGTTCAAGCTTGTCATTCACTTGGTGTTATGCACAGGGACCTCAAGCCTGAGAATTTCTTGTTTGATACTGATGCGGAAGATGCTGCTCTTAAAGCCACTGATTTTGGTCTCTCTGTTTTCTATAAGCCAGGTTTACTTCTTTATTGGCTTTCAGTTTTGTACATTTGTTTGATGAATTTATGATATTTCTTGAAAATTGGAGCTAGTTCTGAATTATTTGAACGCTTTCTGGGTTGTGAGTCTTGTGACGATGTTAAAAATAAATCTCTTATGTATCACTGTGTGATTTCTTATTTAGGTTGTATTTATTTGTTCTCTTTAAATTTCTAGGTCTATGCAATTTTCTTTTGGTGATTCTGGCCCTGCTGATGTAGCTAAAATAGTTGTTTTAATTTGCAAAGTGTATTTCAATTGTCTTCATAATCAAACTTGAATTTTTGCTCCATCCCTCCCCATAGTGTTAAAATTAGTGTTATCCAAAAAAATAAAAAATAAATAAAAATCTCCATTATTTAACCATTAAGCTATTTGAACAGTTCATCCATTTTTTGAAAACCATTTTTGGCCTTACACACGGAAGATTGGATTGCCTGAATCACGAGTCTTATATACTGTGTTACTATCACCGCATATTGATAAAAAGTCCAGAGAACAATTTGAAATGGAAATCAAGAAAGAATTTCTGGTCATAAAAACAGAAAGGCATGAATTGCGCAAGAGGCGTCCTGATTGGAGATCCTTCACAAGGACTTCACTACACTACTAGTTATGGAGTGGATTCGGGCCAGACAGAACAAGCCTTTTAGTTTACTACTGCAGCTGGATTGAAAAGCAGCCCCGGCTCCGAGGGGAAGGCGAGAAAGAGCAGAAGCAGCAGCACTGCCACCGCTGCAACAACAACAAAGCCACGGATTCTTGCGCAGTCCATCACTGCAAAACAGATTGAGCTACATTTCTACTTGTTATTTTTACCATGAGTTTAGCTGTGCTGGCATGACTTTTTGGGTAAATTTTTTTTTAAAAAAAATTAATAACAATCTAATAGTGAATAAGTTTTTTTCTATTATTGTCTTTTATACTAGAAATTTAAAATCTTTTTCTTTATCAATCACCCTGCGTCCAATGCAAAGAAATTTTGCTCTTGGAGGTCTGGATTATCCAGCATACCGAAAAGTCTTTAACTGGTTTGAAAAAGACAATGGTCTTGTAGCTATTACTTGAAGGCAGGGTATGAATTAGTACATTAGTTAAATGTTCTATTCTTGAAAATATTTTATCTACTTCTTGCCAATTTTCTGAAAGGATTGCATGTCTTCCAAGTTACTTATTCAGCTGCTAGGTAATCATCTGATGGTGACTGCTTTGTTTTTGAATGCACATACTTTAATAATTTAATTAGGATGAAAGGTCCTTAGGAATGGAAATAGTTTTGTGGGTATATATCTATGCTTTTTAGGTTTGTGCGCTTCACTCACTTTTTACACCATTGTTACATCAATGATAAACCCTGTTAATGATTATTTCTATTTGATATACTCTGCTGGATTCAATGTTTTTCCCAGATGAAACATTTTCGGATGTAGTTGGTAGCCCATATTATGTTGCACCTGAGGTGCTACGTAAGCATTATGGTCATGAAGCAGATGTGTGGAGTGCAGGAGTCATCCTGTACATCTTGTTAAGTGGAGTACCACCATTTTGGGCAGGTAACAATCTCTGGTAGCATTTTTTAATGCATAGCTCAAATGAGGATAATATTGGGAGGTTTTACTTTTTACACTTTGGGTTCATATCTCTGAATCTCTGAAGCTGTTTTTTTATTCTTTATTATCTCCAGAAACTGAAATGGGGATCTTCCGACAGATTTTACAAGGAAAGCTTGATTTCGAATCTGAACCATGGCCTGGCATTTCAGAAAGTGCCAAGGATCTAATACGAAAAATGCTAGAGCGGAATCCAAAGAAAAGGTTGACAGCACATGAAGTTCTCTGTAAGTCTGATGTGCTAGGGCATATTAATTTATTTTGAAGAAGTCCTTTGTAACTCATAACATAGAAGCTGAATAGATTTGGGTAATATTTCATGTCAGGTCATCCTTGGATTCTAGATGACTCGATTGCACCAGATAAACCTCTTGATTCTGCAGTTCTATCACGTTTAAAGCAATTCTCAGCAATGAACAAGCTGAAGAAAATGGCTTTACGTGTATGTTACTTTAAACAGATATGCATTTTACTTTTTTGTTAGATAATTCTTTGACCTTGAAATACGAGATTATTTACCTTGATTAGAATTGACAAAAATGGCATATATGCAACACAAAACAGTTAGGACATATTTGTTACACACTAAGTTATTGTTAGTATAATTGTATAGTTGCTTATAGTTTCTCTAACTTTGTTCAATCATCAAGTTATCACTTGTAACTGCCTTGCTCATGCTCGTTGTTTTCTGAGCATTCTAGTTATCACTTGGAAAATCAGGTCATAGCTGAGAGGCTTTCTGAAGAAGAAATCGGAGGTTTGAAAGAGTTGTTTGACATGATAGACACTGATAACAGTGGAACAATTACGTTTGATGAACTCAAAGAGGGTTTAAGGAAAGTGGGCTCTGAACTCATGGAGTCGGAAATCAAGGATCTCATGGAAGCAGTAAGCTAGTTTTATTTCTATCATTATCTGCTTCATTTGTTCTTTTTAGTCCTGTGCATTCAACACCAATTGCTCACTTCTGCGAGTTTGACTCCTTGACAGGCAGATATTGACAACAATGGAACAATAGACTATGGTGAATTTCTTGCAGCTACTGTGCATTTAAATAAGTTGGAGAGGGAGGAGAATCTATTATCAGCTTTCTCATTCTTTGACAAAGATGGTAGTGGTTATATAACTATTGATGAACTTCAACAAGCTTGCAAGGAGTTTGGTTTGGATGAGGTTCACCTAGACGAAATGATTAAAGAAATTGATCAAGATAATGTAAGTAAATCCTACTTTGACTGTTAGAAGTTAGAACAACATGATTTCTTTACTTGTGTTTATCGTACTTTAAATTTTACTCGTAGAAAGCACACCAAGTTTTCTCAGTGCAAATGAGAGCTCAAGAGCAGGGTTGGAATGAATGACTCCATGCATTGTGTGACAGAAGACATTTCTTTCTTCCCATATTAATATTGAACTCAACAGCTTTTCTTTTCTGTGACTAACCTTTTGAGCCATTACTATGACCCAAGACTCAGTAATCTGATACTTTGGGATGTGATTAGCATTAGGTAAGAAGAGCTATATAACTCAATTCACTTTTAAATGAGTTGAGTTAAGCGGTTCATAAGTTGATTTATTTACTGTTCTAAAAAAATAAAACAAACCAAAAAAAATTAAAATATTTATAATTTTATTTACAAACAAAAATGTTAGTATAAATATTACATTTTTATTAAACAATAAAAAACAAAATTAGTATGAGCTATTTCAGCACATAAGTTGAAATAAAAATAACATTGCGATATTCTATAATAATATTATTGTAATTATAAAAATGTTATATTATCAAAGACATTTTGTTAAATGAGTTCGCGAGTTGTTAATCAGTTAGGTGAGTTAGGTTATTTCTGCTTATGAGATCATTAGATTTACCTTAAATGAGTCGAGTTAGGCTATTTCAGCTTATGAGATCATTAGATCTACCTTAAATGAGTCGAGTCAGACTGAGCTGTTAATTTGACATGATTACCATTAATTGAGATTTTTTTTGTGTGGGTGCAGGATGGACAGATAGATTATGGGGAATTTGCTGCTATGATGAGGAAGGGCAATGGAGGCATTGGGAGGCGAACAATGAGAAAAACAATAAATTTGGGAGAAGCCCTTGGGGTGGCGAACAATGGAGTTAAACTTACTGATATGCCTTCACTTGAATGACTGATGTAATCTCTCACGACATATTTTCATGGAAACCATTGGCTAAATATATTGATCTAGTCAAATTTTGTATTGGTTTTTAGATAACTATGATAATTAGGGCATGACGTTAATGTCAAGCAAGAAAGAATTATAAGACAGCTTAATAGGTACTATTGACTGCAATGTTGTACATACCAGTTGCAATTTGAAAAATAATTATTCACATTGTTGGTGCATTCAGTATACACATGAACGAGGACCCTCAATTGGGGCCTTGGCTGTCACGACTCACGAGGACCTCGACCCCAAACATCAGACCTCCAACCTTCTTTCTAGACTTTGGTCTTAAAGACATCGGAATAAGGTCATTAAATCTTGATCTCAAGCAACCATCATATTAAATAAGGAATCTAAAACTTTGAGAACTTTATTGTGTTTATCACCAAAGGAACTTAGGTTACATTTGTTTCGTAGAATGGAAACGAAATTGGAATGAGAATGAAATGTAATAGAAAGGAAACAATGTTATTTGGTTTGACCACTGGAATAAGCTCGGAATCAGGATTATAGTGTTTGATTTGGTTTGATCATTGGAATCAAACTTTGAGGTTTGAGATTTGGGATTTAAAGTTTAGGAATTTAAGATTTAGAGTTTAGGGTTTAATGTTATATTTGTGGGTTAAAGTATAGGGTTAAAATTATTATTTTTCTAAAAAGGGTTTAGGATTTTAGAATTTGGGATTTTGGATTTAGGGTTTTAGGATTTAGAATTTGGGGTTTAGGGTTTAAGGTTTAGGGATTTTGGATTTTGGGGTTTAGAGTTTAGTGTTTTGGAGTTTAAGGTTTTAGGATTTAGGGTTTAAGGATTTGGGATTTAGGGTTTAGGGTTTTGGGATTTAGCATTTGAGGTTTAGGGTTTTAGGATTTGAATTTAGGGTTTAAAGTTTAAGGTTTTGAGATTTGAGTTTAGGGTTATATTTGGAATGAGAGTAAAATTGAAGAAAAATTTTGAGATGAGAATAAAATCATGATTCCTAAAGGAGGAGAAAAAATTGTGATTTCTTCTCTTTTAGTAATCGATTCAATTCCGTACAGTACATTTAGTACAAACAAACACACAAATAGAAAGAATTAATTCTGATTCTTTTACATTTCTTTCAACCAAACATCAACTTAACGTAAGAAAAAAAAACTCTAATCATTAGGGTTAGATCTTTGTACACCTCAAATCTAAGGGGCCCCTACCCATGAAGGTCTCTAGCTCCCTTGACCGTTGTGTTTTCAAGACACACTATGGCCAGAAAAACACTGAACAATGTTTCACAGTTTACTAGTAACAGCAAGGTACTTAGTATGACGCCACGCCCATTGGCAATAAACTTTCCCGATCCTTTTCTTCCTCAGCTCAACACTAACTACAACTGCCTTCCCAATGTGTTAAACTTTGGATTCAACCTCAATTCCTCCTGAATAAACAAGAACATTTAGATATGATATGGAACAGCAGGAACAGTGGAAGGCAAATTGGTAAATAAATCAATGTCAATTTTTTTTTAATAAAGTTTACAAGGGGCATTAGATGGTTACTGAAATTAACAAATTTATCACAATTAGCATGATAAAATCTCATCGAATATCATAATCAAAATTGACACGATAATCGAATACAATTAGGTATGCTTACAATTTACATGAAATCTCATTGGATACATTTTTGTATGAATAACTATATTATTCAATCACATTATACTATTAATGTGTATCTTGCTCGTTACCCAACACCAATTAGGCTATTGCCTAATCGATTTTTTGATATGTCTTACTCAAAAGCCGCTGTACACCAATCATCATCGATTCATCGTCTTCTCAACAATTTTTATTTTTATTGTAAAAATAGATAAACTCAAGATACAATAGGAACAATTTAACATGTACTAAACAGAAAATCTGGTGTTTACTAATACTAAACTGTTTGGAGATGTCATTTAAGTAATTATTGTAATAAATTCTAAATTTGCAAATAGATCTTGGAACCAAATACAAGAAGAAGGTAGTACTTATCATATAAGAGCTAACTAATTCTTCACTTTCTCTTGTTCCGAGCAATGTTCTGTAAAAACAACAACTTCTTTAAAGCTCTCTGCATCAATCTTATACCACTAGCTCTCTTGGTCTTGGGTTTACTTGTCTCAGTACTTGTAATATTTTTATAAGCTGTCTTTGTATCCACGACACTACTATACACCTCTTCTATTCCTCTATGATCTGCTAATTTTGAACCAAATTCATGACATGAATAAACCTCATCATCATCATCATCATCAAAATAGCCATTATAATTGCAACCTGAAAGTCTCACTCTCATCAACTTCTCTGCCGTCTCTTCAGTCTTGGCGTCCAAGACTTCTAAATCCTCCCACAACATGTCCATTTTACAAGAGTCTGGCCCTTTTGATGATGATCTTCCGCTATCCTCTCCGCCGCCGTCGAAATCCGGATATATCAAAGAAGAAATGCGCCACAATGAGGTAGAAATTGAAAGTTGAGAAACAGGGTTATTGAAGTGTGTGCTTATAGATGGGAAGCTGAAATCATCATTAATGTCCATATTGTATTGGAACCAAAATGGCTTTTAGTTCAAAGGTTGGGAATTGAGAAGTATTAATGTATAATTTATATAGTTTCAATTGCGTTTAACCAATAGCACATTCGTCTAGTGTAAATATGTGTGAACGTGTAATCAGTTATGTAGAGAAATGAGAGCAAAAGGTCCAACGGTGATAAAATAGTACTTAAAAGTATTCATTTTAGATAATTATAGGATTAGATATACTTAATTTTTATAATAATAAGACCATTAGTGTTAATTCAAAAATTTAAAAATTAAAGTGCATTCTTTAAGAAATATTTAACCATTGTATCACTTGTCTAAATATTAACGTTTATTAGTACACGAATTAAATTCATCCGATCTATTAACTTTTTGGCATAAGATTTGAAAACTAACGGGAATTATTAGGCTTATCAATTTCATTAAAAAATATATAATATAAAAGGATACATTCAATAGGACTCTGTACTTGCACACGAAAAAATATAGATGTTAGATGTTACAAATGTCAAAAAGGCTGAGGGCAGAAGAACAAGTTAGATAGCAATTAATGTATGAGAAACTAATTGGGTCGTATTCATACCAGCTAGCGCCAGATTGCTCGGTTGAATAAATGCATGGAAACAAAGAAAATATGGTTAGTGTACTTATGAATTATGATGGATAAAAAGTTATTACACATAAGACGTGGAATGTATAGCAATTAGGGGTGTTTATGGTCCGATTCGGTCCGGTTTTTTCTAAAAAAAATTTAACTGGATCGGACTGGACCGTTTGACTTATAAAACCGTTCGGTCCGGTTTTATTCCCGGTTTGGTTCGATTTTTTTATAATTTAATGAAAAATAATGTAAAATTTTTAATATATTATTAAACTGGTCCGGTTCGATTTAAACGGTTTAAAATTAATACAAATCGGACCGGACCGTTTGATTAATAAAACCATTCGATTTGGTCCGATTCGATCCGATTTTACGATTTAGTCCAATCCGATCCGGTTTATGGACACCCCTAATAACAATACAATAAGTAGCAAGGTTATGTTACTATTTTGCATGAATTGGCAAAATAGTGCAGGTTTTGGTGTTACATGACCTGTTGTAGACACTTAACACAACAAAATTACCAAATATTAATATTTAAAATTTGTATCCTTATAAATATAATCATTTAAATATATTTAATATTAAAATCTATTCAAAAATTTACAATCATATATATGATAGATTAAACATTAACTATAAGAAAAGATCAAAACCATAAAATTATAAATATAAACACGAATCAAAAGTAAAAGTAAAGATTATTATATTCAACTAGTAACAAATATATACTACTATAAGTTGCTAACTGTCAAGATTAAAATTTAACAAAACTTAATAATATATATGTTTTTTTTTTCCTTTCCTTGCCATTCTGCCGATCCTATGCTCTTTCAGTTCCAGCGTTTAATAGAATTAATGGTATTCAAACATTAATTCAAATGCCATAAAAATGTTTCCATTAATTTGCATTTCAATCGTAAAATTTAAATAGTCAAAACGGTTTTATGAGTTATTTGTAACTCAATTTCTCATTTAATTTAATATTATTTTTAATACGTAAATATATTTAAAATACTCATAAGAAAACCTAAATCTACCGTGACTGCTCACTAATAATAAATGGGTTCCGCTTAAATTAACACTTCAAAATAACATATCATCATAGTTAATTATGTTGTGAAATTACGCAAATTCTCGATAAGTCAGATTTATGAGAAAATAAGAATAAAAATAACACACAAATTTGATAACGGAGTTCGGCCAATCTTGCTTACGTCTTCGGACCTCCTGCAGATCTTTTTACTGAAATAGGAGAAATTACACAAGGTGTTTACAACACTCACAACTCATAACCTAATTACACATAAGAAAATTACTCTCAATTTTCTCTCACAAAAGCTTTTCTCTCTACGTTTTTCTCTCAATTGTAATGAACACTTTGGATGATTAATTCATTACAATTACACATCTATTTATAGGAAAATTCACTCCTTGAATTACTCCTTAAATTAATGGTTTCTTGAATTGCTCCTTGAATTAAGCTCCATGTTTTACTCCTTATTTTGCTCCATGTTTTACTCCTTGTTTTGCTCCATATTTTGCTCAATGTTTTGCTCTTTAATTTGCTCCTTAAATTTATAACAATCTCCAACAATCTCCAACAATCTCCCACTTGAAGACTGATTTTAATGTGTCTTCACATCTCGATCAATGCAGTAACTTTTCTAGTCTTTTTTACTCTAGCAGACCAACTGAAGTTGAGCACAACTTCAGTTTGTCAATAGTCACCTCCTTTGTTAACATATTTACTGGAATTTTGCTTCCTTGAATCTTCTCTAGTATTAACACATTATCTTCCAATAAAGATCTGATGAAGTGATAACGAAGTCCAATATGCTTGGTTCTAGAATGAAATGCTGAATTCTTCGCCAAATGTATTGCACTTTGACTATCACTATGCAGAACATTCTTCTCCTGTTTGAATCCCAGCTCAGTTAACAAACCTTGAAGCCATATCATCTCTTTACTAGCTTCAGTTACTACTACATACTCAGCCTCTGTAGTGGATAGAGTGACAATTTTCTGTATTTGTGACATCCAACTAACAGCTGTAGTTCCAACAGTAAATATATAACCGGCGGTGCTTCTTCAGTGATCAACTTCACCTCCAAAGTCTGCGTCTACGTACCCTTGTACTTTTAACTCTCATTTACTAAAGTACAAGCACATTTCTGTGGTGCCTCGCAGATACCTCAAAATCCACTTGACTGCTTCCCAATGATTTTTCCCTGGATTTGACATAAATCTGCTAACAACTCCCACTGCATGGCCAATTTCTGGTCTCATACAGACCATTACGTACATCAAACTTCCAATGGCTGAGGCATAAGGAACCTTAGCCATGAATTCTCTCTATTCCTCTATCTGAGGGGACTGATCCTTAGATAGACGAAAATGACTGGCCAAGGGTGTGCTAACTGGCTTGGCATCACCCATGTTGAATCTTTGCAAAACACGATTGATGTACTCTGCCTGAGATAACTGCAAGGATTCTTTCTTCTTATTTCTTGTGATTTGCATTTCAAGAATCTTCTTTGCTGGACCCAAGTCTTTCATGTCAAACTTCTTTGACAATTGTTGCTTCAACCTTTTAATATCATCCATATCTGAATCTGCTACTAACATATCATTAACAAAAGTAGTAAAATGATATAACTGAACCTATATCTCTTGAAGTAGCAACAATAGTCAGCATTGCACTTCTGGAAACCTTCCTTGTGCATGAAGCTGTCAAAATTTCTGTACCATTGTCTCGGGGCATGTTTTAGGCCATACAAACTCTTCTTAAGTCTGCACACCATGTTCTTCTTCCCTCTTTCTGAGAAACCTTCTGGCTGGTACATGTATATCTCTTCATCTAAATCTTCATGAAGGAATGTAGTCTTCACATCCAACTATTCAAGATGAAGATCTTCAATGGCTACAATACTCAATACTGATCTGATAGTATTGAGCTTCACAACGGGAGAAAAAATGTCAGTGTAGTCAACTCATTCCTTCTGTTGAAACCCTTTGACAACTAGGCGAGCTTTGTATATCTTGGAACCATCATGCTCATCTTTCACCCGATACACCCATTTGTTGTGAAGTGCCTTCTTTCCCATAGGTAACTCAGCTAGTTCCCATGTCTGGTTGGAGATGAGAGATTTCATTTCTTCTTTCATGGCAAGCTCCCACTTGCTAGAATCTTGAGTTTGGAAAGCTTCATCATAGCATTCAGGCTCCCCTCCATCAGTCAGTAACATATAGTTCATGTATCTCCTATTAGGCACATGAGGTCGAGAAGACCTTCTCAATACAGAAGCTAGAGTAGGAGGCTGTGGTGTGTCGGACTACTGCGTACTGCTCTGTCCAACAAGTTCCTTTGGCTAAGGACTTGTTACAATTTGGTCCGTTGCGGAACTATCTTGGACATCATCTGCATCTGCAAATACTGACTCATTCTGCTCTAAGTCATTGGCGTCTATTTTTTGCATGTCCTTATACATCACCCTTTCGTTGAAAATCACATCTCTACTACGGATAACTTTCTTATTTTCGTCATCCCAAATGTGGTAGCCAAACTCATCCTCACCATAGCCGATAAATATGCATTTCTTGGATTTGGGATCAAGCTTATTCCTACCTTGATCACTGATATGCACAAATGCTCCACAACCGAAAACTTTTAGATGTGATAGTTTCACCTATTTTCCGCTCCATACCTCCTCTGGTATTCTATGCTCCAATGGAATAGATGGGCCTCGGTTGATCAAGTAAGCTATCGTGTTGATTGCTTCTACCCAGAACTGCTTCGGTAGACCTAACTGTATACGAATACTTCTGGCTCTTTCTGTCAACGTTCGATTCATACGCTCAACTACACCATTGTGTTGAGGCGTGCCTGGCATAGTTCTTTCCATTCTGATCCCGTGCTCATAGCAAATTTTTTTGAATCTGGTGTCTTCATATTCACCACCATTATCGGTTCTGAGCTTTTTGATCTTTAAACCCGTCTCATTTTCCACTATAGCTTTCCATCTTCTGAAAGCCTCAAATACTTCAGACTTATGCTTTAGAAAGTAAACCCATACCTTATGAGAGTGATCATCGATGAAAGTCACAAAGTAGTGTTTCCCACCAATAGATGAGACGGTCGTTGGTCCCCAAACATCAGAGTGAATAAGCTCTAGCCTTTCCTTCTTTGGGGTTATGCAACTTGTCTGAAAGCTGACTCTCTTTTGCTTTCCAAGTATACAATCTTCGCACATGTCTATCTCCGCAAACTGTAGACCTGGAAGTTTTCCCTTTGAGTGCATAATCTTTATCCTCTTCTCACTCATGTGGCCTAGTCTCTGGTGCCACAGATTTGGTGTTTCATTGCTTGCTGCAACTGAGATTGAACAACGTGTTCCTACTGTCATGTAAAGAGTGTCACTTTTCTTGCCTCGAGCAACTGTCATTGTGCCTTTTGAAATATTCCAATCATCACTATGAAAGATCGTAGTGTATCCTTCATTGGCCAATTGCCCTACTGAGATTAAGTTCCTTCTTAGTTCGGGAATATGTTTGACATCCTCCAGCTCCCAAACAAACTCGTTCAACTTAATCTTCACTACACCTTTGCCAATAATAGCACATGGTTGATCATTACCAAGATATAACTTTCAAGGTTTCCGGGGACATATTTCTCGAAGAATTCTTTCTGTGAAGTAGCATGGAACGATGCTCCAGAGTCTAACACCCAAGATTCTTCATTGCTCTTCAAAGAGCTATCAATGCATCATCCCTTCCTGAGATGAAAGTAACATTTGCCTCTACCTTCACTTGTTTGTCCTTCGGTGCACTCGTGCACTGATTTTTGTAGTGCCCGGTTCTTCCACAATTCCAACACTCGATAGTCTTCGAGCTATGGGAATTATTAGGATTCTTGGATTTGGACCTCCTGTCCTTTGATCTACCTTGGTAGTCTGTTTTGCCACGTCCATTCCCTTTGGTTGAATTTCTTCCTCTTGACTCTGTATGCAAAACTGAAGAAGTTGACGATTCACCTGACTCTCTACGTCGGATCTCTTCACTGAGAACCAAATCACGAACATAATCAAATTTCAACTTATTGCTTCTTGATGAGCTACTCACAGCCGTGACAGTAGCATTCCAGCTTTTTGGTAGAGAAGACAAAAGTATCAATGCTCGTACTTCTTCGAATTCAATTTCCACTGAACTCAACTGGGTTGTGATTGTGTTGAGTTCATTGAGATGTTGAGCTACCGATGCACCTTCATTCATCCGCAAATTGAACAAACGTCTCATCAAGTGCACTTTTTTTAAGGCTGATGGCTTCTCATACATATTGGAGAGAGCTGCCATAAGACCCGCCGTGGTCTTTTCCTTTGCTATGTTGAAAGCAACATTACAGGATAACGTCAATCTTGTCTGTCTAGAAGATTCCAATCTTCTTCCTTCATAGCCTCTGGCTTCTTCCCTGAGAGAGGTTGATATAGATTTCTTTGATACATATAATCCTCTATCTACATTTTCCAAAACTCGAAATCTGTGCCATCAAATTTCTCGAGTTTCACCATTCCTTCATCTATGGCCATTGCTCCCACTCAAATCTGACTTCCTCCGGATCGTTTCTAACTATTTCTGTAAACCACCGTGTATTAGAACACCTCCGTCAACGAACAAATATCGTCGACAAAATTTCCCTATTCACTATTCACGTAAATAGTAACCTTGTAGAAAATTGACAAAAATCACCGCCAATAGCTCTGATACCAGTTGTTGGGAAATTACGCAAATTCCCAATAAACCAGATTTATGAGAAAGCAAAAATAAAAATAACACACAAATTTGATAACGGAGTTCGGCCAATCTTGCTTACGTCTTCGGACATGCTGCAGATCTTTTTACTAAAATAGGAGAAATTACACAAGGTATTTACAACACTCACAACCCAATTACACCTAAGAAAATTACTCTCAATTTTCTCTCACAAAAGCTTCTCTCTCTAAGTTTTTCTCTCAATTGGAATGAACATTTTGGATAATTAATTTATTACAATTATATATCTATTTATAAGAAAATTCACTTCTTGAATGACTTTTTAAGTTAATGATTCATTGAATTACTCAATGTTTTGCTCCTTTTTTGTTTCATATTTTACTATTTTTTTTGTTCCTTAAATTAATGAGTTTTATAACAATTTCCAATAGCGTATATCCATTTAATCGAGAAGTTTAAATTAAAAATGATAATGGTACGTTAATCTGCCTTCGGTCGATCTTATCAAATTCACTTATTCTTGATTCAAAAATATATATGTATAAAGTTTGAATTTTTTTTTACATTTGCGTGATATATTATAATGAGGTTGTTATAATGATTTTTTTCTTTATTATTTTAAATTTCCTTCCTTATGCAGATATAATATTGTTTGTACCATTTTGAGAGATTAATAAGATTTCAACATTATTTTGTTGATGGTATTAGAACAGCTGAAGGTTTTCCGTTTTTTTTTTCTCAGAGAAATCTGAAACTGATTAAGTTCTTGTTGGGATATATTCTTCGTTCTTAGCTTTGATTCTCTCACTGAGAATCCGGAAAATCCTTGACGACGCGAGAAGCGACTTCTCGGATCTTTGCCGGTAAACAGCTTGAAGATAGCCTTACTCTCGCTGATTACAACATTCAGAATGAATCAACCCTCAACTTGGTTTTGAGGCTCCGTGGTGGTAATCTTGAGCCATCTCTTATGGCTTTGGCCAGGAAATACAACCAGGATAAGACGATCTACCGCAAGTGCTATGCTCGTCTCCATCCTCGTGTTGTGAACTGCAGAAAGAAGAAGTGTGGACACAGCAACCAGCTGAGGCTAAAGAAGAAGATCAAGTAGACTGCTGAGTATGTAGAAGGGATCGATGTTGTTTCTTACTAGAATCTTGATTTTACCATCTAATATAATTATAGTAATTCTAATTTGTTGATCATTAGTTTATTGAGAACATTTTTTTTATGCTGGTGTGTCTCAGACGCATTTGATTTTTTTTTTAACAATTATATTTATTTAAAAAAAAACAATTAGAAGCTGATTTATTTCTTAATCTTTGTTTTGTAAATTGATATATATTAATTTTCATTTGAAAATTAACTATGAAAACTTAGAGTTGTTTATTATTACTAAAAACGAGGATATTATAACTAAGATATTATAACTCAAACTAAAGAAATAAATAGAATTATAAGATCAAATAAATAATTTTATAATCCTGATACAAATTCTTATTTTTTGCAAAATTTGTATCATTTTAGAATAATGCTTGTAACAACACCTCTAATGGGAGGTAATTACCTCACTTGAAATAGATCTATAAAAATTGCTTTTGAAGCCATGTTGAAGTTGAGTTTCATTGATGATAGGATTTTTATGTCTAATGAAGAAAATACAGAGTATGAACTCTGGAGTAGAGCTAACTACAGAGTGAGAATTGTGGGATAAGATAACCGAAAGATATGGTGAGAGCAATGTGCCCTTATTTTATCATATTCAAAGAGATATTGCTTTAATATCTCAAAGTAGTGACTCTATTGCAAAATATTATGGCAAATTGAAGCATTTGTGGGATGAATTTACTTGCCTTATGTAGGGATGGGCACGGGGAAGGGCGGGGATGGATTTTAATATAACCGCCCCCAAATCGAATTATAAAACCTGTCTCGAAAACCGCTCGAAAACCGTTGTAGTTCGGGGACGATTTTGTACCCACGAATAACAATTCGGGAAAGTTATTAAAAAAACCGTTTTTCAAAATTTTAAAAAAATCATATTCAATTTAACTCATTTTGGCTATGCAATCAACCTAAAGAAAATGAACAAGTCTTTTGAAATTGTTATCTCAATTTGTTATTTTAAGTTTATGATAAAAAATTTAACATTTAATAATATATATTTTTATGAATCTAGATAAAATTAAATACATATAAATGAAAAATACAAGATATAAATAAAATATTCTAAATTAATACAAATATTGAAAACTAATTAAATAAATTTAAGAAAACTTCAATTACATATTACCTTCCATATATAATTAGTTTTCTTCCTATCAAAATGAACTCATTCCATATCCCATTAATTTTCTTCCTATCCAAATCAACACATGCTTCATACTTTAATTTAGTCTTCCCATCTTCTTCCTCACTACATTCATTTGATGGTTAACTTTTTGTATTTTCAGATGAAGAGGAACATTTGTATGTTGATTAGCACTTGAAGTTCTACCACTTGTTACCTCCACATTAAGTTCAATGTCAATTTACTCCTTGAGAGGATTGTGGTGAAAAATTCTGAAAAAATAACTTTCAAAGTTTAAATTCATATATAAAAACATAGTAGTCATTTTATTCCATATACATTATGAATCGATAATACATTGTCCAGATGACTTGAGGAATTTAAATATGTTATGTCGAAGCTATTCTGCTCAAGAAACAGAATAAAGTCTCTTACTAAATCTATTTAAGCACAAATCAAATAAGATTTAATCATGATCACTTAAAATGGCTAGAACTTTTGTGACAAAAATAGAGTAGCCAATAGCCATGTCTCGTAACATGAACTTTCATACACAAAACAGAGTAGTCAATTTATTCCATATACACTATGAATAGATAATACATTGTCCAGACTCCAGATGACTTCAGACATTTAAATATATGTTAGATTTAACCCATTCTGCTAAAGAAACAGAGTAGCAAAAATCTCATAGTAGTAAGGTCATACACAAAACAGAGTAACCATGTATCAGCTAGACAACCACCAAGAGATATGCTTCATACGAGAAAAGGAAACACTTACCTGATGAGATCACGAAGAAGAAGTGATAGCAAGCCGAGCTGACGAAAAGCGTACAACCGAGAGCGACGATTGAGCGGTAGAGATGACTGGACTCAACAACGCGACTCCGTGACTGGCGATGAATCAATGACTGGCAATTGAGGATGGCGACTGACGACTGCAACTGGCGACTATAGTTTGCGATTGGCGTACAACCGAGAGTGGTGATTGAGCGGAAGAGATGACTGGACTCAATGACACGAGTCCGTGACTGGCAATGACTCAGCGACTGGCGACTGGAGACGACTCAATGAATGTGGTTGGCGATTGGCGACTACGACTAACGGCTGGTGACTGGTGTGAGAACTAAGAAGCTTGTGAGTCTTGACTCTTAAGACTTGAGAGAAATTCGAGAGAGGTGAGAAAATGATGAGAGGTGATGCAGAGAGTGAGATAAAAAAAGTTTAGGTTGGTTTATATACCGTCTGAAAAAAAATCCTAATTAATATATAATTTATTTAAATAAATATAATTAATTTCAGGTACGGGTGGGTACAGTTTTGAGTATAACCATAATCGAACTGTACCCACTCCTTTATGTTCGATTTTTACCCAAAACTGAAACTGAAACCGTCCCTGAAATTAAACTGATAAAAACCAAATCGTTAGTGCAGTTATCCACGAATAACTAAACCCGTAGTTTTTTTGCCCATCCCTAGCCTTATGTCTTTACCTCCCTGCATATGTGGAGTTGCAAAGGTAATTTCAAATTTTTACTCTATGAATAGACTGATGCAATTCCTTATGGGATTAAATTAATGCTACAACCCTACTAGAAATCAAATTTTGGTCATGGATCCATTACCAACTGTGAATCGTACTTATTCAATGCTTCTTAGTGTTGAAAAACATAAAGAAGTTCATGTTAATTTTAATGAAAGCATTGAAGCTACTGGATTATTAGCCAGAACTCAAGTGAGAATGAATCAATTTAAGAAAGAAACTTCTATGAAAGTAGCTACTGCTAAGAAGAAAGAAAAGAAGAATAAAGTCTATGAATATTGCAGAATGAAAGGGTATGAAAATGATACTTGTTTTAAAATTCATAGAGTTCCAAACTGGTATAATGAATTAAAGGGTCAACAGAAGAAAGATATGAATGAAACTAGAGGAAAGAAACAAGGTGATTTAGCTAATCTGGTTCATCAAGAGTTAATGAAGTTAATCAACGACAAGATGATTGTGGATGGTAACTATGCAAACTTTGCTAGTTTCAACAATTCTGCATGTAACACTTTATCTCTTCAATGTACTTTAAGTTCTGCTACTAGTACTATTGAGTTGTTGAAAAATGGTACTTGGATAGTGGACTGAGAGCCACTAATCACATGTCAAGGAGTAGAATTTTTTTTAGTAATATAAGAAAGCCTAAAAGACCTTTACCAATTTATTTACCAGATGAATATGTGAAATGGATATATGAAATATGTTCATAGCATAGGAGACATTAATCTTCCTAATAAAATTTACCTAAAAAATGTCTTATACATAGCAAATTTTAAATTTAATCTTATATCTGTTCAAAAACTTGCTCACTTTGCCCAAATAGAATTTCATTTTACACCAACTATTTGTATTCTGCAGAACCTGCAGACTAAAAAGATTCTGGCTGTAGTAAAAGCTCTTGGAAGCCTCTATGTTTTAGATACCACTAGTTTTCAAGATTTCAATTGTAATATCTTTATTACAAATGTTGAGTTTCTAAAGTTAAATCCTCATGGATTGAATTGTAGTGATGAAGTTTCTATCAATGAAAAGAAAAGATTTCTTAAAACTCAATTGTGGCATAACAGATTGAGACACTGTCCTATAGATGTTTTGAAACACAAAGTTTTTTTTAAGGAATAAGATTTAATTTTTTTTTATCAATGTGAATTTTGTCACAAGTCCAAACAGTAAAGATTACATTTTCCCATTAGTCATACTAAAGCCTCACAACCTTTTGAACTGATTCACTTAGACTTATAGGGTCCTTATGGCTAAGTCTCTGTTGAAGAAGCCAAATATGTTCTAACTATTATTAATGACCACACAAGGGTCACCTGGACTTACCTCATGATCCACAAAAGCCAGACCAGTTCCTTTTTTTTCCAACTTCATCAACATGATTCATACACAGTATGGGAAACATATTAAATTCATAAAGAGTGACAATGGTATAGAATTCACAAATTTAGAATTCCAATCATTTATTTTTAGTAAAGGAATAATTCATCAAAAATTATATCCTTATACTCCTAAAAAATGAGGTAGTAGAAAGGAAACACAAACATCTCTTTCAAATAGCAAAAACTCTCATATTTTAGGCAGGTTTACCAAATAAATTTTGGGGTTTTCAATTCTTATGATCACTTACATCATAAATAGACTTCCACCATCAATTTTAAATTGAAAAACCCTCATAGAAATACTTTTCTCAAAACCATTAGATTATTCAAACCTTAGAGTCTTTGGATGCTTGTGCTATGTGACAAATGTTTTACTAAATAAAGACAAATTTACTGAAAGAGCTTTCAAATGTATATTTCTTGGATATGTTTAAGCTCAAAAGGTCTTTAGAGTTTATGATTTGGAAAAAACATAGATTATTTGTTTCAAGAGATGTAAAATTTTACAAACAAATTTTTCCTTATAAAATTGAAAATGGCAATATCAAAAACATAGAACAAGATGTCTTACTTCTTCCTATAGGTGAAAATGACATCGAACCAATCATCTTAAACACAGACCAATCGCCTTCTATACCTATAACTGATCAAAATATTTCAGATGATTCATCTGCTCCTAATGATGATCATGATTTTCCTAATTCTATAAAAGAATAATCAAATAAAACCCAAATAATCAATGAAGTTCAAAACCATAATACCAAAATTAGAAGTAAGCCAACATGGATGGAAGATTATGTTCTTAATTTAGTTATCAAGTCTCCAGTTAGAATCTCTTGTCAATCATAGGATATTAGAACATATATTTCACAAACCTTTTCTTTTACAAAAATCTCCTATATTTTTTATGCTTACATGTCCTTTTTTGTAATATGTCCAATGTTCAAGAACCAAGTTCTTACAAACAAGCTAGTACTAGTGCAAAATGGATAGAAGCCATGAATCAAGAGCTGAATACTCTTGAAAATAATAATACATGGGAGTTGGCATACTTGCCAGAAGGTAAGAAAGCAATAGGATCAAAATGGGTTTATAAAATGAAGCTAAAACCTGATGGAAGTGTTGATAGACACAAGACAAGATTGGTTGCAAACATGTTTAATTAAATTGAAGGAATAAATTATTTTGAAAGTTTTTCTCCTGTAGCCAAAATTGTTACGGTTCGAATTCTACTTACTATTGCAACTTCTAAAGGGTAGCGAATTCATAAATTAGATATAAACAATACTTTCCTACATGGCTTCTTGAATGAAGATGTTTATATGTTTCCACCTGAAGGATACAAAAGGCTTAAATTAATCAAGTTTGCAAATTGAAAAGATCACTGTATGGACTCAAGCAAACCTCAAGATAATAGAATGTCAAATTTTGTGAGAAAATAATTTGTTTTGGATTCACACAATCACCTCATGACAATTGTTTGTTTATCAAAGAAACTAAATCTTCTTTTACAACTTTTCTCATTTATGTAGATGATATTCTTCTAACAGGAACTTGAGAGAAGGAGATCGAATTGGTTAAGAAACATTTGGATCATTAATTCACTATTAAAGATTTTGGTTATGCAAAATATTTTCTTGGCTTAAAAATTGCAAGAGGGTCTTCTAGAACTGTTATAAACCAACGAAAAATATTTATTAGATATTCTTTTTGATTCAGATCTTCTTAGAGCTAAACCAGTAAAGACACATTTTCCCAAAGGTTAGAAATTGGTTGTTGAAAAATACTCTCTTCTTAAGCCAAATAAATAGAAGGATTTAATTGGAAGGATTTTGTATTTAAACATCAGTCGACCAGATATAAGTTATCATGTACAACAACTGAGTCATTTTTTCAATACCCTTGCAAGCCTCATTAGGATGCAGCTATGCATTTACTAATATACCTAAAAGGGTGCCCATCCAAAAGGGTTATTTTATCCTAGTCACAATTGTCTTCATTTTCAATCTTACAATGATGTTGATTGGGCATCCTGTCTTGACACTAAAAAGTCTTTAACAAGTTTTTACATCTTCTTAGGTCCATCTCTCATCTCCTGGAAAACTAAGAAGCAAGCTATTATTTCTTGATCTTTTACTAAAGTAGAATATCATAGATTAGCTGCAACAGTCTGTGAGGTACAATAGATTTCATATATTTTGAAAGAATTCAAGATTGATTTCAGTACTCCTATCCCACTCTAGTGCGACAACAAAGCTTCCATTCACATCACAGAAAATCCAATGTTCTATGAAAGAACGAAGCACCTAGATATTAACTGTCACTTGGTTAGAAATCATTTCAAAGAAGGTTTCATTAAACCGCAACATGTGTTCTCACAAGAACAAGTAGTAGACATGTTCACCAAACCCTTATCTGCTCCTCAATTTAGCAAGTTAATGTTCAAGTTGAGTTTGTATGATATCCATCAAACTCCAATTTTACGTAATATTTATGTGGCATAATGATGTTGATATAATAATTTATTTTCTTTATTATTTTAAATTTCCTTCCTTATGTAGATATAATATTACTTGTACCATTTTGAGAGATTAATAAGATTTCAATACTATTTTGTTCAAATTTTAATCAATATATTTGATAAAAATGTTACAAACAAAATTCTTTTAAATTGTGGTTGGAAAAAAATTATTATAAACAAAAAATAATTTTAATTAAAAACAAATTATTATCATGTTGTATGATTGGTTATAACGTTTGGTGCAAATATTGCAAATATAGCTTATTCTTTCTTTCATCAATATTTATAAGACTAAAGTGGTCTAAGAGTTCAAATTTTTTTCAATGAATAATTTAGTTCACTAACTTATAGTAGAATCTCATTAGGTTTATAAAATAGGACATTATCAATTTCATCGTCTATTTACTCATTAATGATTAGTTAAGGTATTTAATAAAAAATAAAAAATCAAATTTAAAAGGGATTTTATAACCTAAAGCAAACTTATATTCCTCATTTTTTTCCACGAGTACCCCTCCTTCATCCATTCTCTTAAAGCAATCATTTCAATGCACGAAAATCCTTCAAACTAAAATGCATGGTTAAAAACATGAGTCAATGGGTGTGATGGAATTTGTTTTGAGAGTGGAATGAAATCCACGAACATATGGTATAATTCTACACTTTAATATCCTTTTTCTATTAGATTATTTTAATGTTTTGATTTGAGAATTTTTTTTAATGAAAATGTGAAAAGGAGCGTAGTGGTCCTATTACAGCCACGAACAATGCATTATTTATTCTTCTTTCTTATAGTAATGAATTATTTATTCAATTGAAAGGATTTATTGAATATTTAATGTCATCTCATATATATAGTTTGTTTGAAAAGAATTTAAGAAACCTTTGACATGCATTTTAGATTACATTTTAGGCTACATATGGACTCTATTTTGGTTACACTTGAGTAAATTTTGACCTTAATTAGGATGCATTTAATTACTTTTACACTACACTAATTAAAATATGCAATTTAATTTAAATGATTTTAACTATTTATATGAATTTTAGTAGCACATGACATTCATTATTTCTTCACAAAGTTACACATAAGTGAGAATTGCATATATCAAAAAGGTAACTTCATATTCAAAGGAGAAAATGAATTATCTTGACAACCATAATGTGAAGATATCCATGGGTTACATAGAATTGAAAATGATGAAGATACTAATGGTATAAGAAAGTGTATACCTAATAATAGTGAAATAAAATGATAGATACATATATTAACATATTACCCTAGAATAATGAAGCTAAAGAAGAATTATGAGATTCAGGGTAGAAATGATAAAAATAGGGAGGAAGAAGATAATTCAAGTAAGTCAATGATGTTAAATTTGTGAGATCCGATGATGAGAATAAATATTATGGATTTAATAATCCTAAAATTATGAAGATTGAAGATATTACAATGGAGAAAGTTGAGTTGAGAATTAGAATGATATTTACCAATGTCCAAGTATTAAGAAAAGCTTTAAAGTATTATGAGATTAAGCATCTGAAACAATTGTGCGGGAAGAAAAAAAAAAAAGAATTAAGGTTACATGTAACAATGTATATAAAAATGTAGATGGGTTATATATGAGAATAATGGAAAGGGTAATTGGAAATTGGTTGCAAATAAACAACCTAGATTCAGAGTTATTCCTTGTTACATCATGCAATATTTAAGACGAATACACATGTTTGAGAAATCATTATTTGAAGAAAGTGAACAGTACATGTGTGGCAAGTGTGATTAATGACTTCGATTGAATTGGAAAAAAACTAAAATGGAGAAATGTGAAAGATAAAGTAAGAGAAATAACTAATTTTGAAACCATTCAAAATCAAGTTAAGAGAGCTAGAGCCAAATCAAAGGAATTTGTACATGAAAAATCTAAAGATCAATACTCAAGGCTTAGGTTGTATATGAGTACAAATGTTGGTACAACTATCATTCTCTCTAGCCAAAAGGATGAAGATGATTCTGAAGGGTAAAAATATTTTATTTGATTATAAAATTTATTATTTATGATTACATTTTTAGCTTATAATGTTGTAATATTTATGTTTTGTTGTGTGATGTAGATTTCTTAGAATATTAAATGCAATTAAGAAGGGATTTAAGATGTGATGTAAAAAACTTAGGTTAGATGGGTGTTATACTAGATGCCAATATAGGGGAATGCTTTTATGTGTGGTTGGGGTAGATGCAAACAATGACATATACCCTTTATATATCATATGCTCTTGTAGAATGTGAGATTAAAAAAATTAAATGATTTATTAGGTTGTTGATGAAGGACTTCGATATACATAAATATGACCCTTACACTATAATGTCTAATAAGATGAATGGATTGGTCATTATGGTGAAGAAATTGTTATAAAATTCTAATAATAGATTTTATATAAAGCGCATGTTGAAGCATCTTTAAGTAATACTACAAGAGTGATATAATTGTTACATGTTTTAGTGATGTTGCAAAGAAACAAATGGCTAGGTACAATATATGGATGAACGAAATAAAAATGGAAAATACACTAACATTTAAATGGTTGGAGAATAAACCTAAGCATTCATGGAGCAAGGCTTTTAATAGGTAGTACTAATAGTGTTCTACCATTATCTGATATAATTGAATCTCTATGTGAAAGTCCTATATCTTACATTTTGTTAATAAGAATTTATATATCATTGTGTGATAATTAACTAAACAACTTTAATGAGTGTTTTAATAGCAAATTATTGCCTACAAGAGGAAAATCAGTACTCGAAATGTTAGAAACAATTAAGATTTATATCATAGGTAGGTTTATATAAAAAAAAAGAAATGAAGTATTGAGTAGAAACACTCAATTGCACAAAATATACATGATACTATTAAGTGTTATAAATCCTTATCAAGTAAATATAAAGCAAGGAAATAATGGTGTGTATTGCTATGAAGTGACATGTAATCAAAATTAAAGATTAAGTGTAGACCTCTTGAATAGAACATGCACATGTAGAAAATGGGACATCATTGGGATAACTTGTGTGCATGCTATGAGATGCATTTTAAGTGCCAAAGAAGATCTATTAAATTGTGTAGATGCAATTTATAAGAAGCAATCATTTTACTTGCCATATGTATGAACGTTTTGTTGTTTCTATTGTATATATTTTTTTCTTTTTAAAATTCAAAATCAAACTTTTATCTAATGTATGTTAATTTGTTTAATCATTGTATATATAATTATGTTATATACCATGTCCCAAGCTGTGAGTTTAGGATAGGTACCAGTGAATACACTACCACCTTGAACCCGCCCATTATGAGATCCTAACGTGATAGGCCTAAGAATGAAAAGTATAAGACTAAATTAGAGAAGATATTAAAAAAGAGAATATATAACATCATCAAACATTATTGAAGGAACAAGTGAAAAACCTACTGGAGTGAGAAAGATTGGAATGAGTATATCTTGTTGTTAATGCATTCAATCAAGCCACAATAAAAAAGATGTAAAAAAAAGAAACTGAAAAAGCAACCACATAACAAATGGAGGTACCATATGGAAATGACATTGAAAATGTAAGTGAAGCATTTTGTAATAGGTTGCTTTTGTAAGTTTATTTTGATATATCTAGGTATGTTTTGTAGGTATAAGATTAAATCTAGTTTATCATATTGTAAGTTGAATAACATAATGTTAGATTATATGATCATATTGTAAGTATATTAGTAACATAAATATTGAATTGTTATTATTAAAGTCTCACATCGATTAAGGATCCAGCTCACGTTGTGCATATAAATAAGAATATTTCTCTATCTCACAACTTGAGTTTTTAGATAAAATTAGGTCCAAATTTAACGATTATATTAAATTAATCATATTTTTGTTGATAAGATCATATTATACTTGTGAATTAATCTCATTTTTAAATACATTATATTTTTCATTATCAATGAGTTTGTGATATGTATTCGTTGCTACTTATTTTAACTAAATGAAATAGCTCTTATAGCAACAAAAAAAAAAGTATGACTTTTATTGAGAAGCATAGACCAAGAGTGTGAAAAATCTCATTATATCCAACATATCTCTCCCTATCTGAAAAAAACAAATAAACTTAATTACTAAAATTGTGGGTTAGAGGTAATATAGAAATAAGGTAATTAGCAATAAAAATGTATTCTGTGATTGACATGAAGAAAAAAGAACTAGAAAAATGATTTCAATTTCCCTTTAATATACAATCTCATATGATCATTAACATGAAAAAAGAGTGAAAACTAAAGGTAACAACAGTTATAGACTTTTAATGTTTTATTTTTATAACTTATAGGACTTGTAAAACACTTTCTAAACACTTCCTCATTTAAATGTCCAATTCATCCAACTTGTTTATAATTGCTTAGTTGTTTCTAATTATTTAAAAAGTGTGGACGATCATTATTGGTCCAAAGCAACTCTTTTTATGCCCATATCCTTTCATGGTCGTAACAAATATTTAAACACATTTTAAAAGTTGTAAACTTATACTCAACATTATTGCACATGATGACTTTTTGTGACAGAATTCTCTACAAATACTTGTTTCACGTAAACAACATTTAAGTTTACATTTGTAACTTTTAAAACATTAAAAACATATTTGTTACAATATTAAATGTATTAAACTTCTAATTAAACCTTTTTATTATATATATATATATATATATATATTCTCTCTATTTGAGAATTTTAGCTTACTTGTTATCAATTGATTTTTTTAATTGTTTCCGTTATTTCTCTTTTAAAAGAAAAATTCATTCAAAAAATCAATTGTCATAAAGATGAAGTTTTGATACTGATGTAAAAAAAAATTATACTGTATAGTCAATAATTTAAGATAATAAGATAATATAATGCTAAGTTATTTACTTCGATAATTTTTTTAACCAAAAAAAAATTGTTTCCCTTCTCACTTCAAACTAAGTTTTGAAAATTATATCAATTTTTATTATTAAAAAATAAAATTTTATATCAAAGTTATGTGTAATCTAAAATATGGGAGGAAATTTTTAAAGCCACGATTAATAAAGCAACTTGCAAATGATGGTTGCTCATCTTCACCACAAGCTAGACTAATTAATTGATTTAAATTATTAGGGAAAAAAAACACACATAAAAGTTGCATGTTTTCATATCTCATGACTCTTCTTTCTATAAATGCAAAATTGTTTATCTTAAAATAAAAAATAACAAGAATCATAAATACGATTAAAAATAAAGTCATAAATACATAATGATATGATTATGTATTCACTTATTTTTAAATCATATATTAAAATTAAAATTATTATTTTATCTTTTTTTAACAATTATCAATGCAAACCAAGGAAAAAGAAATTCATGATTGTTTGGCATTCATTGATTTTCTAGTCCTTATTATAGATTCTTTTTCACAAATTTACAAGATATACTAATAAAACTATAACTTATTTTAATATTTTATATTAATAATGTTAAGAAAGTTTCGTATTAATTAGGTGTTCGATCGTAATACTGCTTATAAATCTGGACAATCCATAATCTAATGAGATCTTATTGGATTAAGTTAAGCTTGAATTTCTAACATGATATGTCCTAACGATGCCAACCATTACCATGAAACTTATCCCCTGACAACTTAAGCTCACCTTTGTCCATCGATGAATTGTCAATGTGAGTGGGAGTATTAAAGAAGTCACATATCAACTAAGTGTTCGGTAGTAGTGCTGTTTATAAACCTGAACAATCCTTAACTTAATGAAATCTTATTTGATTGAGTTAAGTCTAAGTTTCTAACAAATAATATTTTAAAAAATATATTAAAGAAAATCAATATTTTTTTACATTTTATAGGTTTTTAGAAAATTTAAAGAAAATGAATTACTTTAACGTTATATTTTCTCTCTAATTCAATTGATTATTATTATGAATTAACAAACACAATAAATTGAATATCATAATTCTATCAAATGAAAAACATTATTTAATTATAATTTATATTTTTTCAAATAAAATTGACAAAATAACAAAATTAATCGCCTTAAAATTTGTAAGAACGAAAAATATTATTTTTCAAACACACTCATATTTCTCCAAATTAAAATTAAAATATTATATATATATATATATATTATTTTCATTCTTTTAAATTTCAAGAATGTTTGTAATTTTTAAATAAAATTGTCAATCTATTTGTGAATGTAAGAAAATTGTAATCAATAGTAGGGGGTGTTCATAAACAGGTTTGAATCGAATTGGACCGAACAGTTTTACAAATTAAATGGTCTGGTTATATTTGTATTAATTTTTAGACCAATCGAATCGGACCGGATTAATAATATATTAAAATTTTAATATTATTTTCTCATTAAATGTGTCAAAAAACCGAATCAGATCGAAAACCGAATCAGATCGAACTGGATCGAACGGTTTTATAAATTAAACGATCTGATCTGATTTGTATTAATTAAAACTGTTTCAAATGGTCCAATTTGATCCGAATAATATAAATGATCTGATCCAATCCGATTAAAGTTTTTTATCCAAAATCGAACCGGACCAATGAACACCCCTAATCAATAATTATAATGCATGCATTGTTACATTGAAGGCAATCCAAATAAGCTTTGTTATTAACTACAAATCTATAAGCGCATCGAATCCTTATTTTATTTAATAAAAAAAACCCGGGGGCTGCTAAGAGATATGGTCAAATAAAATAAAATAAGCCTATGCATTAACCTCTCTGACTCATAAGACGTTGGATCTAAAACAAAGAAAGAAATGTCCTGCAATCTCCTTTTTTTTCTAAAATAGACGTTTTATTAAATGTATACAGATTGGACGGTTGTTAATGGATTGCTTGCTTGGCTACGTGTTAATATTTAATATGTAAGAGAGATTCAAGACAGCTGGACAATAAATGTTAGGCGCAATATTTTCCCACCAAATTTTATTATTATTATATATATAATTCAATAATAATAACGACCTATAAAAAAATTATCCACTGTATTTAAATCATTTAATTATAAAGATTTAATAAATTATTTATACTTAATTATTCTAACAATAAAACATTTTTTTAAAAAAATATCACCCTATTTAAGCTTAACAAGTATGTTGTTAAAGCCATTCTATTAATACTCTCTACATAATGATATTGATCAAAGTAGTAACACATACCTCTCTTATATATTAAATTATAACTAGTTAAAATATATATTTTATATGTATTTAAATAAATTTTATATTATTGAATTATAATTTATTAATCTCGTATATTTTTTCTTATTATTTTAAAATATTATTCATATATATTGTTCGTATGTATGCTTGAGTGTATAACTTTTATATATTTAAAATACGTTGCAAATCACTTTTCTATTAATTTTTTCACTTTATGAAAACGGAAAGGAAAAAGAAATTAAAAAAAAAGTAAAAGAGAGAGATAGCCCAAGATATTGGATAAGGACGAAAAGTTAAGTCCACGAGTAGAACTGTCTTGACCCAGCCCAATATGCTAACGCGGCTTGTTCGGCTGGACACAGAACTAATCAGGTCAGAGGTCCAAAACCACCTTTCTCAAATAACAATTTAACCGCAAATTTGGGAATTTTTTTGTATAGTCTAGTATATATGTATGCGATATGTTGAGACAGTCAAAATAATTTTCCATTTTTTCTATTTTTAATTTTTTTGAAGAAATTTCTATTTTTTATAATTTTTAACAATTATTTATATATTTTAAAAGGTTTGAATAATTTTCTTTATTTTATAAATTTTGAAATTTTGTATTTTAAAATTTTATTATTATAACTATTTTCCATTTTTATATATTTATGATAATTTTCTATTTTAAAAAATTCTACTTTCTGTTTTCAGGAAGTATAAAATTTTGTTTTTAGAAATTTATACTAATTTTATATTTTTAAAAATTTATAAAAAAATTTATACTTTATCAAAAGTTGAACAACTCTTAAATAAGTACATTTTATAAAAAATTACAAAATTACAAAATTACAAGAAGAAACTCACATTTTTAGTAAGTTTGAACAACTTTATATTTATTGAAAAATTGTGCAATTGTTTATTTCGTAGAACGTTATAACAATTATTTATTTTTAAATATTTGAATAATTTTTTATAGTAAGTTATAATAATAAATTATTTAATTTTTTTGAATAACCTTTATTTTAGAAAGTTACAATATTACCTTTTTTCTAATTCTTATAACAATTGAATTCTTTTATTTTTATAAAATTATAGCTTTTTTATTTTTAACTTTTTGAATAATTTTTCATTTTTTAGAAAGCTTAAATAATTTTATATATATTTAGAAATTTTTATAATTTTTTAATGTTTGAAATTTTTGGTAATTTTAAATTTTTTGAAAGTTTTCCTATTTTTACAAATATGTCAAACTTTTTTTTTTTTTTTTTAGAATTTTATACCAATTTTCAATTAGAAAATTTGAAAAAAAAATATTTTCAGAAAATATTATTTAACTGAAAATTGGGGTGTAATGTTATATTGTATTTGACCCAATTAATAAAAGATCATTACATAAAATCTATTTACAATAAAAAACCATAAGAGAGCAGCATTTGGGATTTTAATGTAACTTTGTGCTTAATACGCTTAGGTATTGCATTTATTTAGGTAGATTCTATTAATACAATAATTTTAAAAATAGTCTTAAGTAGTAAACTTTTGAACAAAAATTACAAACATGACCATATGCCTAGCACGTGGTTTTTTTGGGAAGGTAATTTTGTAATTTTTGTAAATTATGCTAAAAAAAAAGAAAAAAAATAAAAATATCTAATGTTTCCGCCTAACCACCCGAACCGCCTGAAATGTTCGGGGTTTTATTAAATGACAGTTTGAAATGTTTTTCTTTAACAAATAGTATTAGATACAAAATTTGTTATTTTTTAGCATTATTATTTATACAGCAATTAGCTCAAAACATCTTGAAATATTCACGTGTGATTCAATAAATTTCGACATTGATATTCAAATTAATCAAAACATGATCGTTCTAAAATAACTTGTGTCTTATAATGAAATTGATACTTTTAAAACAAAAGGTTAATTTTATTATTATAATTATTTTTATTTTCATTTTTACAATAACCTATTATACTTTAAATGTAAGGCATATTTATTTAAGATGTTAGATTTAAGTATATCTTAAGTTTAAGACTAATTTATTGTACATGTTGAAGTCTCATATCGATTGAGCATTGAGTTTCTGTTGTACTTATAAGTCTATGACAACCCTTCTTTTTTTTAGAGCTCTTTTGTAGGGAGTTAGGTTATGGATTTCTTCGTAGTATTAGAGTCAGGTGACTCGGTCGGTACATGACCGATTGTAGGGGATGTACCATACGCCGGTGTGAAAGGAAGTCGCTTCATATCCCCGGTCGGAAATCGATGTGAAGGGGAGTATTGAAGTCCCACATCGATTGATCATTGGGTTTCTGTTGCACTTATAAGTATATGACAACTCTTCCTCCTTGAGAACTCTTTTGGAGGGAGTTAGGTCATGAATTTCTTCAATACATGTTAATAAAATTTTAAATTATCATATGTTACGAGACTTTTTTACACAAATAACATTGATTTTATTGTGATTAAAAAATGACTTGAACTTTCAATTATTAAATGCCCGATTTTATAGTAGGGATGCTGTCGGAAGAAGGTGGCTTAATTAAAATTAAAAATAAATTTTTAACATGAAACGTTGAAATTCAAATATTTTTATTAAAAAAAACTAAAATGAAAGACATTCATGTAATATTAGGTACTAGTATCTCACAAATGCGTTATTTTAATTCCTTTCATAAAAAAAAGTGAAAGATGAAATTTGTTCATATATGAATCATAATTTTACAAAATACAGGGAAGGTAGTAATGTAAGTGTAATCCGCATGCATATTTAATGCTAAAAGAATTTAGCATAAATGAAATAAAAAAAATTTAATTTATAATGTTTTCATGTTGGAAATAACTTTAGGATTAAAGCACTTATTTCTCTGAATAAGTGAACTTGTATTTAGGAGGTGTTTCGTCGGTAAGAAAGAAATAGAATTTTTATTGAGCGCGTTATGCTAAAATATTAATTGATTTGAGATACATATATATGATTTGTTACCACGATGAAAATCAATATAAAAAAAATAGATGTTTCAGATATAATTACGGAAAACTTTATTTTAAAGTCCATAAGTTCATGCTATTATTTTTTAGTTTAATATAATAATTAAGATCATATTCTTTAATTTTCATATTAACTAAATCAATCGAGCGCGTTATGCTAAAATATGATATTGCTATATTTTATTTAATCTATCATTCTCTGAAAACTTTGGCAATGGAGAACAGGAGAAAATATGAAAAATAAATGGTACCACTTCCTCGTAGCACTTTGTGTGTAAGAGATCGAATCATCTATTTCCATCCAAAAACATGTAGAATGTCGTCATCCTTGGGTGTGTAAATATATTAGTTGGTTTGATTTAGAAAAAAATTGAAACCATATCACTAAATTTAAAAAATTAATTCAACTTTATAAAAAAAAATATCCTTTAATTTGCTCTTGAGTTTGTGTTTATTAATTTTTTAACTCTTATATTATAGTTTATAATATTTTTAATGTTAATTTGATTATAATCTTTAAATTTAAAGATATTATATTTAAATTAGAGGTTTTGTCTATAAAAACCAATTCTTAGAAAATAGTTTAAAAATTAGTATAAGTACGATTTTTTTTAAAATAGGTAAAATATTACCTTAAACTTGAAAGCAAAATTTTTGATCAATTTTATTTAAAAATTCTATTTTATAAAACATAATTATTATAAACATAAAAATATATTAACATCTTATAAATTTATAATTAATTTTAAATACATAAATCATTTTTATCATATTATATATTAAAAAAATATTTTAAAAAATAAAAATAAACATAATTATTATTACAATAAAATAAATATAAATTTATACATATATTGAAAATGATATACTAAATATTTTGATAATTCATAAATAATATAATACATTATTATTATTATTAAATATAATTATAATTGTATTTAATAAATAATTATAATATTAATTATAATTCTGATATAAAAAAATAATATTCATAAAAATAATTAAATTATTAAAAAAAATTGTAAAGCCTCTATATCCAATTTTTTACTATATATAATACAAATATAGAACATTATATCACAAATTTTGTAAAAAAATATTATATAATATAATATGATTATAATTATTTTTATTATTAATATAATAAAATATATAAATTATATTTTAATACTTAAATATAATTATTGTTAATATATATTTGTTATCTTAATAATAATTATAATTATAATAATACTAGAGATATTTGTTACAATGTAATCTATTTTTTAATTTTTTTTAATCTTAAATAATTTATTTTTTAAAAATTTCAATAATTTTTCATAAAAATTATTGTAACTATTTAGTAAAGTTTTTAATAACTTAAAATTTTATAATAAAATTTTGATAAATTATTTATTATAAAAATATTTTTTTATTATATAAATATAAATTATTTTTTTATTATTTATTTAAAATTGATAAATGAGTATATTTTAAAAAAATAAGATTATCGAAATTAGTGAAAGAGAAAGAAAAAAAAGACAAAAATATTTATTTAAAAAAACGTGGTTTATGTACTACTAATTAAAAAAAGGAGAGAGAAAATGTTACGAGAGTTAGAAAAAACAAATTAAAAAAGAAACCGAGAAAATGTGTTGGGGGAGTTAAAAAAAACAAATTGTTTAGTAGTTTAATTTTGATTTTTTTAAACTAAATTCTAATTAAGTATATTTCTAAACTATTATATATTAGTAGCCTTTTATAGACAAAAACCCGGTTATAAATCACATACCTAATATTTTAGGTTCAAATAATTAAAATTTAAAATTTCAAAATTAGAATATAATTCTAATAACTAAGAAGATCGACAAATATTATTAATTATTTATCATCCATACCAATATAAAGTATAAAAAATATTTAAAAGTAATGTAACATAAATTGATTTTATAAAAATAAAAATTAATTCAAATGAGTAAAATCCAAAAATCAAAACCTTTGGGTTAATTTACTTTGGAGTACAAATTGGGTTGAATATAGTAAATTTTAGAAATCTAATGTTTTTAATAGTAAATAATTAAAATTGTGATAAGTTCGATAGTGTATGAGACGAGATGATTATTGTAATATCGAAACTGTAATTAATTGAAATCGAATATTTATTAAAATTATTTTTATATACATATAATTACATAAAAAAATATTTTTAATAAAAAAACACATAGTATTTGAAAAAATTAAATTAAATTTTATTTATTCTTAGTTTTTATATCTTTTATTTTACTCGAAAACATGGTTAAATTAGTTTTAAAAAAACTAATACTAATTTATAATTCCAATTATTATCAAAATATACCCAAAATTAATATAAAATAGTTATAATTATTAACAAAATCGTTACCTACCCTCTCACGTCCATCGATGCTTTAATGCACTACAATACCTAATCAACCGTGTGAATAGCACTAGCTAGACTAAAAAAAAGATCATGTTTGAGTTTCTCACGTGTAGAAGTGCTTTCTGACAAATGAGTGAGACAAATGAGTTTGCTCACTCATTTGAGAGTTGGTGAATAATTGCTTTATGAATAATATTGGAATCCAGCTACGTACATGCTCTCCAACAATCCACTTCCATTTTGACTTCATCACATAGGACACAGCTAGCTAGCTCCACTATACCCTGCCTACCTGCAACTAAACATTTATTAATTATTATTCAACGTGTTAATTAACTGACGAGCAATTTCATTGTGTTAATTAACAAGAGTCTACATACTATTGGAGAACAATATACGTTTCCAAACCAGAACAAAATTACTAGATTAGTTGTAGTGATTTTTATCTCTTTGGATTAATATTGGGACGAAGCTTATCGATTCACCCCATATAAGAGTGGCTGCATACTAATGGCAGACTCAACGACTTATTTATTACAAAAAAAAAAAAATTTATTTATTTATATCATTAGAAAATTAACTTAATATTATAGTTAATTTCAACCAAAAAAAAATTATATAAAATAATATTTTTAAAATTTATAATAATAAAAATAATATCCTAATAATATTAAATCGTATTTAAATTATAAAAATTTAACTTAAATATCTTTTAAATAAATAACAAAGTTAACACGGTTAATTTCTACATTTCATTATACTTTTTAATTAAACTTGTTTTGAACATCTAAGTTTAGTTAAAAGTTAAAAATGTCTACATATTATTAGTATCATGGTACTGTTATGTCTAACTAGCTATCTATAGTTGATCATTTTATTTTTAATTATTGTCCAAATCTTTTATCTTTTATTTCAAGTGCAAGAGTAAGCGGCTAATTATCAACAAGTTATAAGTCAAGCTACGTGCAATAACTATAAATAAGATTATGGACTTGATCCCGAATTAGTTAATTAATTAATTAGGTGGGATATCTATAAAACCACTATCTTCAACTTTTAACCCATCATCTCCACATGTAAACCATTTTCATGGAGGGTCCAACTTGTTTTGTTTGTTTCTTGAATCATATATCATTTGTATTTTACATAATGAACCTGTCCTTTAGCTTCCCTATATATACTGAAGAGCAGCAGTTGCTCCAACTTACTAATAATTTAATCCTAGCTGAGCTTGAATATTATACAGTGATCGATCAGGCCAGTATATATAGGACAATCTATATATATGACAAAAACAAACATGGTAGTTGCAAACATTATTAGTATGATTTTGATGACGAAAGTGATGATAATGAGTGGCTATAGATTTGGAGTAGTAGATGGTTTGAGTATGCAATACTACTTGATGACTTGTCCATTTGCTGAACAAATTGTGAAGAACACAGTCAACAAAGCTTTACAAGATGATCCAACTTTAGCAGCTGGTCTCGTTAGAATGCACTTCCATGACTGTTTTATTGAGGTAATTTTATCATCGTATTGTATTAGCTTTTTTTTTATTTTTTATTATCAACTAATTAATACTCACGAATTACTCTAGAAAACTCACTAATGCATATATAGAGATTAAATTTGAGATGATATGCATATTCATCATAGTTATTGTTCGTTTATGTAATAATAATATAAGAACAATGTTATCGATATATTGAAATATATTGTTTGGATTGAGTCGTGGATTAAGTTGTTCTCTTTAAAATGTTTTATGACTCTACTTAAATTTATGCAAGTAAATACAGTCTCGTCATTTCCAAGATAAAACAACTCATAATCTTTTTTCTGTCTCGAATCTTCAATACATTGATGAAGTCCAGAATATTATAACTCTAAAATATTTATGTTGCTTAGAAAACTAAATAAAAAAATTCTAAATTTTCTTTTCTTTGGTTTTGTTGTGTAAAGTTAATACAATTATGAAAATTACAATCATATTTTTGGATGAAAACATAACAGTCATGTCTGTTAGAAATAATAGTTTTAATAATGAATTATTTTTTTTTAAAATTCATTTTCAACAATCCATTACTTGAATTTTATATAAAAATATTTTTTATCAAGTAATCGATTAATTAAAAGTATAATATTATGTATAAGCAAAAAGTTTCTATCAACTTGAAACTTTGCATAATGTTAATGCTTTAAAATATATTAGAGTAATTCGTAGTTTTTAACTTATCTAACAACATTACACACGTAACATTTCCAAGGTATAGTTCGAAAAACTCTTGTTTTACGATCATATACATGTATCCCACTATAGTGAATGCTCTAGTAAATTTTACCCAGAATTTTCATAAGAAGCGACCACACTTTCACATTCACATAGGTGAGTCTTTCAAGAATACTCCTATAGCCATGTACTTCACTCCACATAAGAGTATAGTACTCATTAAGAGTTTAATAATTAACTCATCATTTCTATTACTTCAGGACTTCATGCTTCTGACAATGTAGAATGAGACTTCATAATAGCATGATTCATCTCATATCATTTCATAACTTGTTATTATTCATTAAACTTATTTCTTGGGATTTCTAGTTATAAGTTGGGTTACCATCATAAGTGAATCTTCATTCTAAATGCATCAGTCTCATTCCTTTTGAGGTTTTGAAAAACCTTCTCTATTGTTAATCCTTTCGTCAAATGATTAACACGTATATGATTCACTCTTATAGCTTCTGTTAAGATAAATTCTCTAACAATATTGTGTATCTATCGTCTTTTGTCATTGTAATAACGATTTTTAATCTTTGCAATAGTCGTAGTATTATCACAGTGGATCATCACAGTTAGTATTGGTCTTTCCCATAAGAGGATCTTAGCTAACATACTTCTTAACCAGCTTGCTTCTTCACTAGCAATATCGAGTGCTATCATTTTAGATTTTATCATAGATTGAGCCAAAATTATTTTTTCTTGGACTTCCAATAAACAGCTCCATCATCAATGATAAATATATAACCGCTTGTTGCTTTGGAATCTTCTAATAGAATGGCATCGATGTATCCTTCTAGAATGGCGGAAACTTCTTATAATGTAATTTCATAATTCGCTTAAGGTATCTCATAACCCTTTCAATAGAATTCCATTTTCAGACCTAGTAATCAAGTATGTAATAATAAGATAAGAACAATGTTATTGATATACTGAAATATACTGTTTGGATTGAGTTGTGTACTAGGTCGTTCTATTTAAGACGTTTTCGTGGTTTTGCCTAAATTTGTGTAAGCAAACATAGTCTCATTGTTCCGAGGATAAAACAGTCTAGAATCTTTTTATGTCTCGAAGCTTCACTGCACTAATGAAGTTTGTAATGTTACATCTCTAAAATATTTATGTTGCTTGGGAAACTTAAAAAACAATTCTAAAATTTATTTTATGAAGAACCGTAGAACCATTTTTTTGAAGTTGATAAATTGTATCTTTGAAAAATGAAAGTTATTGTCCTTTATTTATAATTAAAAAAAGATGTGTAAAGTTCATACAATTATAAAAATAACGGTCATATTTTTGGATTAAAATCTAATGATCATATCTATTAAAAAGAATAATTTTAATAATGAATTTTTTTATTTAAATTCATTTCAAACACTTACATTAAAAGTTATTTAAGTAAATAAAAAGCATTCTAAAATATACGTACATCAAAGAGTGTTTTTAGTCAAAATGACTTCATAATTATAATTACTTTGAGTCAATAATTTGTGTTCTATTGTGAATCATATGAATTTTGTTCTATCTATATCCCAAAAGTGTTTCCATCATATGTTAATATAACACCATAAGATTATCCAAATGAATAGTTAAGACTAATATTTATTTATTTTTGTGCAAAGATGAGTGGTTAGGACTCTACTCGCATCTATTTGGAGGTGAATAGGGCATCTAATTTACTTTAATTTTTGATAAATAAATTTTTAATTTTAATATTTATAAAATTATAGATACTTACATAAAATAAGTATGTATTTATATGAATTTTAAATTTTTAAGTTTTTAATATTCAATAGTTTAACAAAACTTAATAATTTTAACATATTTTTGTTAAAATATATAATTTATTTTTTTAATTAAAAATAAATAATAATTATAAAGTATCTAATATTATTTTTTATATGTATATAATATTCTGTATTTCCGTATGGGTAAAAATCATAAAACCGCTACTGAGTATAGTACATATATAAATTTACTATATAGCAGTATAAAATCAACGTGAGATTATTCCTTTTAAAAGGCAAAAGCAAATACAGTACTTAACTTTGATGATTGAAGTTCTGGGAATTGATGGTTTTAATTATTCAGGGGTGTGATGGGTCGGTTCTGATAGATTCAACAAAGGACAACACAGCAGAGAAGGACTCGCCAGCAAACTTGAGCTTGAGGGGATATGAAGTAATTGATGAAGCCAAAGATGAACTTGAAAAACAATGTCCAGGTGTTGTCTCTTGTGCTGATATACTTGCCCTGGCTGCTAGAGATGCTGTTTTCTTTGTAAGTTGTTATTTTTTTTAATCTTGTCTTTATTTATCTTTTGTTAGCTATAGTAATTAATATTTAATTTGTGTAATATTGTATAATATAATGTTTGAAATTAAGTTCACTTTTTAATTAATTAATTAATCACTTTGATTATGAAAAATTTACTGCAGGCTGGAGGACCAGTAATGTATGATATACCCACAGGAAGAAAAGATGGGAAGAGATCTAGAATTGAAGATACTAGAAATTTGCCATCTCCAACCTTTAATGCTTCTGAGCTCATTAGAATGTTTGGTCAGCATGGTTTTACTGCCCAAGAGATGGTGGCTTTATCTGGTATTACTAATTTACTCTTTCTTGTTCAAATCTTAAGAGCCTAATATTGGCCTGTTTATTCAATTTCTAAAGGAGTACTAACGACAGTTTTAATTTAACCTGCAATAACTAAACAATACAGTTAAACCCACTTTTTATTCTTAATCTATAGTTACTACATCAATTTTATCAAGATGAAAAGACTTCTTTCTTCCTAAGACTTGGTTCTTGTTTTATACTCAGGTTAAAGTAGATATTTGCGTTGGAATTTTTAACCCTGAAAATCATGTTTTGCATCGGGTTGAAAAAAAAATGACGCAAATGATAGCTTAATAATTTTTACATTGGTTTTTTGGACAACCAACACAAACCCACTTTTTTTTTAATTTACATAGTTTTGTGTCAATTTTTATTTAATCCGACACCAATTTTTTTTAATTTACATTGTTTGTGACGGTTTTTATAAAAAAAATGGACGCAAAATATTTTTTAACTATATTTGTGTCAAAAACCGGCAAAAAAAAAACGCAAATAGTTTGGCAGAGTCTTTGCATTCAATCTACTTTCTATATGGCTAAAAAAATACTTTTGTTGGCAATAACAAGAAGTAAATAAATACTTTCTTTGAAAAAGATGTGCTGTTAAAATTTATTCAAAACTATACAAACTTAACAACTTCTAGTTGAAAACAGTATATTAGGAGGATGAATTGAATGTGTTTATGATACTGTGTAACATTAATTATTTGTGATAGGAGCACATACACTTGGGATTGCAAGGTGTTCATCGTTCAAACATCGATTAACGAGCAACATGGATCCAACGTTGGACTCTGTATTTGCAAAGACATTGTCGAAAACTTGCGGTGGAGGAGACAATTCAGAGCAACCCTTTGATGCAACACGAAATACTTTTGACAATGTTTACTTTAACGCACTTCTAAGGAGCTCTGGATTGCTATTCTCAGACCAAGCACTATATACAAGTCCAAACACTAGGAACATTGTTAATGCTTATGCTTTCAACCAAGCCATGTTCTTCTTCGATTTCCAAAGAGCTATGCTCAAAATGAGCACTCTTGATGTTAAAGATGATTCTATAGGAGAAGTTCGTGATAATTGCCGTAGAATCAATTGATGAGATAGTATTTGATTATGTATTTTGTTGGACTGCTTTGTTTTAATTAATTTCTATCAATTAATTACGTACCCATCAATCCTTCATGATAGTTTTTCTTTCTTTTCCCTTCTTTTTTAAGTGTAAATTAATAAGATGATAACTTGAATTACATGCGAGTCTATTATAAGATAATTTTCTTCTTTTTTATGTACGTGTAAATTATTATTTCAAAAAAAAATGTATTAGTAGTTAATGCTCTTTAATTATATATTATAAGTGCACCTAAATAGAAATAATAATAATAATAATAATAATACTCGTAAAACTTATAACCATAAAAATAATATTATTTATATGCTTTTTGTTCCAAGAATATTCATAGCTTCTTTGGACTCGTTTCTTGGATTATCTTCCCCATCTCTTGGTTAGGGTTTATTCGTTCTATCTTGTGCGATTAGGAAAATTTGTTGCTCATTCTCAAATCATGGATAAGATTTTGAATCATGTTGGCAATTTGATCTGGAGATTAATGATCTAATCAAGAAAGAATTGGATCATAAGAAAAAAATTTGCTCATTCTCAAATCATGGATAAGATTTTGAATCATGTTGGCAATTTGATCTGGAGATCAATGATCTAATCAAGAAAGAATTGGATCTGTGGATTTGGCTCTTGTTGCTCATCTAGTGTCATCGAAATTAATGAATCAAGAAGAATGGAGGATCAGAGCTTAAGGTTATTAAGGTTATTGATACATGTACATATGTATTTTAATTTGAAGAATATAATGAATTGAAGTCATTCCTCAAGCATGCTTAGTGGAGCTTTGATAAATGTTTGTTGGTGATTCAATGCCTATATCTAGGTGCCTCTCCTTCTAATTGAATTTTAATTTTGTGCTAATTTGGACTCAAATTCAAGATTTGTCTTTGCATGCATTGACATAATAAGGCCATTGTTATTTGTATCTTTGCATGCATTGACATAATAAGGCCATTGTTATTTGTATCAATGAGAATATAGGAGTTGTGATAATGGTAGATAAATTTTCATTTTTCAATAACACTATGTGACCTATGCTTATGCGAGTCATGCTTAATCTTAACTATCCTTTAGTCCTCAGAGTTTGGATTCCATTTAGGTGTACTAATATATGGGTGAGTATAAGTATGAGCATCTACCTAACTTATATTTTCATTTGGGAAGCTATCTCATGAAGTTAGGTTATGTAATGATGCTAAAGAGATGTTTGTGAGCTTAAGGGAAAATATGCTAACTTTGGCTATTACATGTGTTGGTATAAATATGAGGGTCTATGTTCATGGGTGTCTCTGTTAATAAAAGTGTGAAATCTGTTAGTGGTGGTTCTTTGAAACCTCTTGATGATGGATTTCATTTTAGTTCCAAAGAAACTGTGAGGAATGATGGTAATAAGGAAAGTGGTAAAAAAAAGTCTAGCACTAAGGTATATGCAAAAAACAAAGAGAAATTGAAGTTTGGTGGAAAGGGTGAGGGAGTGTTAGGTGTTAAAATTTGCAAACAACCAAATGGCCTTGATGAGCTTGAATCATTTAGCAATCTGATGGCAAGTTCAATGGACTATGGTTTGGGTGGTGGTAATGTGATGATGGATTCTACTAGTATGGGTAAGGTTCCTTATCCAAATAAGTGAGCCATGGGTTTTCTTTTGGCGAAGCTTTGTGTTTCCTAGTACTCTTGTTTTGGTGATAATAAATAAGAGTTTTATTGCTAAAGTTTTTAGATTGTAGTCTATGTGTGTAATGTTTTTCTTATTTTAGTTTTTACAATTTGTTTGATTTTACTTATACCTAGTTACTTATTTTTGGATGTTAGTGTGTTATTTTGGTCTTGTCTTTTGTTTTGATTTATTGAGTAAAAGATAAGCTATTATTCCATCACATTTGAGTACAAGATCTACATATATTATTAATGAGTAGACTATAAAACTTAAAAATACTAAAATAACCTTATATTTTAGATAAATAATTATTCTAACACTCCACTTCAAGCTGAAATATAAATGTTTACCATGTCTAGTTTGGAACAAAGATAAGAAAAAATTCCCTTAGAAGTAGCTTTGCTAAAAAGGTCTCTAAGTTTTTCTACAGACTTAATGTATGGAGTAAAAACTTTACCAATTTTTCTAACAAAGTGACAATCAACTTCGATGTGCTTGGTTCTCTTGTGATAAACTAAATTTTTAGCAATATGAATAACAACTTGATTGTTACAGAATATTATTAGTGGTTCTTCAAATTTGAGATATAATTCTCTTAACACATTTATAATCCATATGAGTTTACACGTTGTATGAGCCATTGCTATGTACTCTGTCTCTGCACTAAATCTAGTAATTACACTCGGTTTCTTATTTCTCCAACAAAGATACAATACCTACTAGTAGACTTTTTTTTCCATTTTTGGATCTTGCTCAATTGGCATTAAAGTGCCCAACAACATCAATTCAAGTTCCTTTTTTGTAAAGAACTCCTAAACCAATCGTTTGCTTCAAGTATCTCAAAACAATGTAACATACATCCTAGTGACATTGGAGTGAGCTTTGCATGTATTGACTCAATGTACAAATAGCAAATATGATATCTAGTTTAGTAATCATAAGATAACTAATTTTACCAATCAAATTTATGTACTCCTAGCCATCTCGAAGCCTAAAAAATATCTCAATTATTTCAAATCCTTTATTTGAAATTTCTCCTTCAAGTGTACCTTCACACCTTCAATACATGTTAGACCACTTTCAAAGATAATAATGTCATATATATATATACCACAAGGACTATGGCACCTTTAAAAATATGTTTTATAAACACAGTGATCAAAGTGACATTATTTAATTTCTACAACAAGAAATACACCATTTAATTTGTCAAACCATATCTTAGGAGATTGTTTTAGTTCATAGATAACTTTTTTAAATCTACACACCATATATGACTGCTTCTGAGCAACAAACCATGGTGGTTTCTCTATGTAAACTTTTTCACGTAGATCATTATATAAGATGATATTTTTGACATCTAGTTGAAATAAAGGTCAATCTAAGTTAACCACTACGGTGATAATGATCATCACAGAATTTAAACAAGACAACGGGCACTATTACAGAAATAGGCATTAACGTCGGTTAAAAACTGACTTTAAATTTAGTGACTTAAAATGTAAAGTCGGTTCATCCCGTGAACCGACTTTACCCGTACATTTTATGATTTGTTTTTATTTTTATTTTCATTTTTCGTATTATTCAATATATATATATAGCATAAAAAAAACTAAAATATAAATAATAATACAAATAATTAAAAAATTTAATATATTTAATTACATGATAATTAAATTTATTACAAAAACAAATAATGTATATATAATACATATAGTTAACTTAAATTACAAATAAAATAATGTCGTCAAAAGTGTAATTATGTGATCGAGTAAGCTTGGTTGGCTTAGAATCTTGATTGGCCTTCACAAGCATTATGACAAAAACAGCTGATTTATATAACAATTTATATTCCCTTACATACATGAGCACGTAAAAAATCCATCAAAAAAGTAGTCTAAATTCATGAAATCGCTCATTTTTACATTTAACGCATGAGCATCGAATTATACTACTTCCAGTATTACTATTTCTACAAGCAAATTCCATGAAACTTTCAACTTCAGAAATATAGTCTTGCTCAATTCTACACTTTGACATCCAAGATTTGTCTATTTTCTATTAATGACATTAATTAAACATATTACTTAATTATGTATACAATAAATATATTTCAAGTATTATTATATATTAATTTCCTAATTATTAGAATATATATCAAAACATATATAATGTAAAACAGTTATCATTTTAATCATTTTACAAAACCATTTCTATACAAATTAAAAAATAAGCAACATGTTAGCATGAATATATAAAAATCAATCACGCACTTTAGTTGATTCTAATTTCTAAGCATGTTACTATATCATAATTAAAAAGTAATATTAATTATACTTATATAAATAAATTTGTTCACGCATAGTAAACCCACAACATTTAAGATATTATTTCCACATAAAATAAGTCAAACATAATAACAAGCAAAATAAAAAACATACCTAAATCAAAAATTTATACAAAATATAAAACAAATTGAATAATAAGCCGCAAAATTCTACTTAATAAAATATAATTATAAAATATAAATAAATTTATCCACGCATAGTAAATATATATAATCCATTAAACCCACAACATTTCAGATATTATTTCCACATAAAATAAGTCAAACATAATAACAAACAAAATAAAAAAAACATACCTAAATCAAAAATTTATACAAAATATAAAACAAACTGAATAATAAGGTACAAAATTCTACTTAATAAAATATAATTATTTATAATATATAAATAAATTTATCCACGCACAGTAAATATATATAATTCATCAAACTCACAACATTTTAGATATTATTTTCACGTAAAATAAATCAAACATAATAACAAACAAAATAAAAAACATACATAAATCAAGAATTTATACAGAAAATAGGTATAATTTTTTTTAATATTTCGCTCAAAAAAATAGTAAATCTGAAAGATAATGAGAAGAGGAATATAACTTACAAAACGACGTTACAAATGGTGGTCGGAGGTGACCAAAAATTTAGAAAGAAGATGTCGCACGGTGTAGATTTTGGGAGAAAATGAAGAAGAGTAAGGAAGAAAATGAAGGAGAGAGAGGAAGAAAATTGGGTTCTGCGTAAAAAATGACCTGAATTTGGATATATTAGGTGGATAGCGTCGGTTGACGTGAAGAACCGACGCTATCCACGTGACGTAGCGTCGGTTGAAGTGGCAAATTGACGCTATCTACGTGGATAGCGTCGTTCTACACGTCAACCGACGCTACGTTCAACGTGGATAGCATCGATTCTACACCGAAACGACTTTAAATTCATTATAAGTTGGTTTTTCCCAAAAACCGACTTTACACAGCGATTTAAATACCCTTTTTTTGTAGTAGTGGGGTGAGAAAGTCTAAAAAAATCAACAACATAAGTATGAGTAAATCCTTTAGCAACCAATCTTGCTTTCAGTCACTATATCATACCATTAGGCATAAACTTTATAACAAATACCCATCTACATCCAACCACAACTTTACCTGGAGGTAATTCAGTCAGCTCCCAAGTATCTCTAAATGTAAGAGCTCTCACCTTCTCCTTAATAATAGCCCACCAACGCGGATGAGCCTAAGCTTCATCAACTAACTTGGTAAGTTGATACTAGATAAGGTAGTAGAAAAAAAATAAAAAGGTTAGAGAGAGTCTATCAAAGGTAACAAGTTGAGAAAGAGGATACCTATAACAATATCGAACAACCCTGGTGACTTTTCGAAGAGAAATGGAAACTTTAAGATCAGATAATGGAGGATAAAATGTTAGAGTAGACAATTGGAAGGACTATGGAGTAATTAACGTTGTTGTATCACTTTGTGAGTCATTATTTCCAACTTAGGTAGTTATGTCCCCTACAAGCTCAACCTCAAACATTCCTTGAATTTGAGAAGACTCAAAAGGTTGTTGAATAGGAAATGACACTAGATGACACCTAAAATCTTCACCCAGAGACATACCATCCTTTGAAAGATACAGAGTAAACTCAAAAATGTAACATCTGCACTAACAAAAATTTATTTGTAAGAGGATGAAACCATTTGTAACATTTTTAAGTCCTAGAATAACCAAAAAATACACATTTGATTGTTTGAGGAGATAATTTATTTTATAGATGATGTGCATGAACAAAACACACACAACTAAATACTTGAGAGATATGAGAAAAAGAATTTTTTTGAGAGTGTAATACTGAGTATGGAGTTCTAAACTTAAGAACAAATGATATGAGCATCTTTATAAGATAAAATGCATTGAGAACAACATCTCTCAAAAACTTGGGAAGAACATTCATATGGAATATGAGAATAATGTCTCACATTGATTAAGTATAAAATTATGGTAGAGTTTATAAAAATTATAAATATCTTCATCCATTGGGTTAACCTTTTGGGATTAAAGAACCCATCATTTTTGTGGACTTTGACATAGAATTATCATGCCACAATTCTCTCAAAAGCTAAAGCTTATGAGAGGTAAACTTAACAACTCATTTATATTTCTTAACATTCCCTCCTTAAATGTGAGCTATTTTATCTTTATAAACGCTATCACTTGAACTTTCATCAAGAGTGGGTTTTTTTGTCTTTTTGCAAGGCTTATCAAACTCAAGCTTGTAGGAGATAAACCAAACAACTTATTTATATTTTTTAACATTCTCTCAATATAGGTTACTATGTTTTTGTAAAGGCGTCACTTGAACTTTTCTCAAAGAGTAAGTTTTCTTATCTTTTTTGAAGTTCAATCAAACTTCAAAATTTAATTGACATTGGGATTTCTTCTCTAATGACATTGAGATTTGATCCCAAAACTTTATTATTTTGATGCCATGTTTAGCAAAAAAAAAAAAAACTATTATTTCACACACATTTGAGTACAAGGTCTTTATATATATATATTACTAATAAGTAGATTCTAAAACTTAAAAAAATGTTAAGTTGTTTATTAAATTATTAATAACAAAATGAAAAGCAGCATCTGGTACAACAGTTTATGATCATGTACATACGGATGCAATTAGCATTTCACTTCTTAAAGGAGAAAAAAATTGAAAAATTAAAAAAATCTATTTAAAATTTTATAATATGGAATACCAAAAACAATAATTATAGGTTTGGTTAAACGTAATATATATATATATATTAAGTGTAATTATGTAATACTGAATTTTATAATATTATAATTAATATATATAATATAATCAGATGATATTGATGATAAATGTTTTAATAAAATAATATATATATATATATATATTTATTTATTTATTTAAATTAATATTGAAATTATTTATTTTATTTCTCTTAAATTTAAAAATTAAAAATATTATTTTTAATGTATGATGAAAGAAAAACCAAAAATGTTTGGTTTTACACCTATAAAAATGTTTATCATGATACCCTTTTTTAGCTTCTAGAATCTATTTCTTAGTTCAAGATCCCTCTTACTAACAGAAATCAAAGAATTAGTAGATCTGTTCTGCCCAAAATTGGAATGGGTTAGAGTTATGAACTTAGAATCTATAATCTGATGATCGAGTCGATTCCATGATTATAAGTTCATTCCCTACCGGACCAGACCGGAATAAGGTTATATACATTCGAATTATGAGAAGAGGTCATTCGAGCGTATCTAAATAGATACTATGTTTACATATGGATCCTTGCGTCGTTACATTCCATTTAGGATTAGGAATAGTAATCGGACCTACTTTTTACATATCTCTCGTTATTTGGGGCCCTATTCACCTCTTTGGGCTTCTATTGAATCGTGAAATAGGTTTGATTGTCTATCCTTTTGATATAATAGATAGATAAATAATCTACCTAAATAAGGCATCCTCCGGATAATTCAAATCGAAGCAATTGGATGTCCGACTCGGGCCTATATGACCGGTCAATAGAAATACTCTAACAATCCACCCATGTGTGATGTATGAAACTCCCCAGCGAATGAGGTAAAGATGGAATGAACAGTTGGTCGGGCAACGATTCCGGTTGAAGCGGATCCATCCTATGCCTCATCAGTCTCTGGTGCGCATTGAGCTTTTTTCTGCCTTTTCGTCTTTAAACCCACCTCCAAAAACAAAAAAAAACTTTATAATATAATGATTTATCAAACTAATAGATGATTTTAGTTAGATTTTATTTTCATGAAAATAGTTCTAGAGATAAGACTTATAGTTGTTCTAGTAGGACATTATCTTATTGGATGGTATAACTTCTTAATGTCTTCTTAGCTGGACTAATGCATTCACATAAAGTTAATGTATTATAAAAAAACTTTTTTTTATTAAAATCGATCCGAGTTAAAACTTACAACTATTATAATAAGATATATCTTGTTGTGATAAGTGTTACTACGACATATGCTAGTGATAAGTTTTTGATCATCATATAAATTATGTGTGTAATAAATATACAAGTATATGTATCGTAACAAGTAATATAATGATAAATAAAGATCGTTTTCACGGAGATTATTTTTTTAGAAACTAATTTTTAAAACTAAAAATAATAAAAATCAATTTTTCTTATCTTTTTATATCTTAAGAAAAAAAAATTAAAATAACTAAAAGTAAATAGCAATAATTAATTAAATCATATTTTGTGACTAAAAAGATATATGAGAAAATATCTAAGAATGCTTAATCCCCTAATTTTTTAAACATACGAATCACTAAAATCCCTCCAATATAATATCAATTAATTACATGATCAATTGAATCTAACCTACCATGTATTTCTCTCTCAATTAAACTACACATCATATAGTGATCAATTTAATCACACTCTAATGCTAATTAAATTGCATACTACTCATTAAGTTCATCAATTATGGATCACACACATAAGAATCATACATCTCTGCCTAGAAACTATGCATGTTATTTAATCAAGACAAACAATTAAATAATTTTCTCAAATCTATTTAATTGTCTCTATAGATAAATTGTTGGTTAAACAATTAATAGCATAAAAATCAAATTAAATAATATAATTAACTTAATATTATAATTGGGAAAAAATATTAGATCATCACATGATGAAAATTGGGTTCATAAGATCTCTAGATTAATAAATTAATTACACATAATTGTGTTCATAAAACTCATATTTTTCATAAAGAAAGACATGAAATTAACAAAGAAAAGAGTAGAAAAAGAAATACAATCAATCTCTTTAATTATAGAATTAATTTTCTCTTGAATCTCCACCAAAATTGTGTTGTTATTTGAATTTTTTGTACTTTCTCTCCTTTTAGCTCTAAAAACTTATCAATATTATGTTAATTGAGGCCAATTAGGATTTATGGAGTGATCAGGGGCTTAAATAAAGCTCAGGTGCGATTTGGACCGTCCGATCAGCTTCAAATCAAGAGCTACGATCAAAACAAGCAAAACTGACAGTTTCACCCTATCACAGCGTGACACGTCGCATTAGAAGTTCATTGGGTGAATCAGAGAGCAACACATGACAGGGGAGACCAGTCAGAGTAAACGTTCGTCGAGTCAGCACCACGTGGCATGTGATTCGTTTTTCGCGCTTGCGTGGCGTCCGCGTGGCTTGCTTAGTCAGCTCCTATATTTGCGTGGCATGTCACGTGGTAAGATTGGTCTTGGGTTAAAAATCCCAAAAAATTCCAAAAATTATATTTTCACTCATTTTCAATAGAAAGTTTCTATTTTAATTTTTTTAGCAATAAAAATACTATTTATTAAATAAAACAAGTAAATATTAAGTAAAAAAGTATAATAATGACTCTATTTTCATAAAGTCATCAGTTTTCTAATATTATACTAATGATTTCTCATACTAAGTAATGTCTTATCACGAATTTCATTTTTATCAAAATTGTAAGTTAGTGCTAAGCCTTATTTCTAAATAATTTTGATAAAGATAACGAATTATCCAAAATCAAACATAAAAATTTATAATAAATACTTTCAAAGCTTAAAACCTAGGATTCATAATTTTTTTTCTTTCTAAAACCTATTCCTAGTGACGAAATTAGTGGTTTGGCCGGTGTCCTTACCACCCCCGAAAAAAATTGTATTTACTATCGATGATAAATATATGTTAGGTATATGTAAAATACAAATTAAATGAAAAATATAAATCTATGTAAGTATGTTATTTTATTATATTTAAAAGAAAATTAGATAAAAATTTAATTTTATTAATATCAAACCTTTTTTCACAACTAATAAACTTAAATGACACATTTTTATAAAAAATAATAATTAAAGATATATATTTAAAAATATATATATATATTAAACAACACATTTGATTTAAATAAGAAAACTATACGATCACTTCATATTTTTATTATGCAAAATACAATACTTTTTAATTAAACAATAAAGTATGTTTTGTGCATCAAATTGGATAAATTAAATATAATTATATTGAATTAAATAATATTATAATTAATTTATACAATATTTTACAAAAATATGTATACTATAATTAGATATAATTGATTATAAATATTTTAATAAATTAATTTTTATTATAAAATTTATTTAAAACAATATTTTCAATTTATTTTTATATTCTATTATATTTTAAAAATAAAAAAAATTATTAATTTAATATAAAATAAACAATAAAAATATATAATTTTATAATTTAAATATCTTATCGTTTAGATTCACATCTACTTACGTATTAATGTATATATGTATATATAATTTTATTATTTTTAATTGTATAATACAATATAATTTTACAATCAAATACATAAATACATAAAAATTATACACTTAATATCTAATATTGGGTAATAAATATGTTATATTTGTCACATCATATTAGATATATCAAGTGTCATTCAATTAGAACGAAATATATTAAATTATATTGTAATTAGTTTATGTGATAACATGTATAATATAGTTTTATAAAATTAATTATAAATATTTTATTTATTTTTATGTATTATTATATATTAGAATAAAAAATATTATTTATAATTTTAAAAAAATCAATAAATATAATTAAATAAATTAAGTTATCTATCTATTACACTTATATACACTTTTATTTATTTTTAAACCCGCATTGCGGGTGGGTCTTCGGCATACTGGAGATGTGGGGAATTTCAGACGTCTTCACCACCCATCTTCCCTTGAAAGTTCGTTATCTTCTTCTATGGCTCTGATAAGCATTTCAGCAATATGATGACTTGCTGAACTGGAAATTTTTATTCCTTTTATTTTTAATTTTTTTCTCATTTGTCAAAATTATCGTATCTCAAATTTGAGGTTTTTATTTCTTGATCTGTTTAGTTGTGTTTGATCAGATCTGCCAATTTTAATTATTTATTTTATGGGTTTTCAACATCTTTGATTCTTTTCTTGAAGTTTTTGGTTTATGCAGACTTTTGCATTAGGGGGTATAAGGAATTTTCAATGCCCTCGTAAATAACTTGGAAATTTATTTGCAAGGTTATAGCCGGAAGGATATAATAAAAAAACCTGGGAAGGTTTATTGTGATTCAAGTATCATTATAAATATTATCTAGTTTTTATTAATTTTTCTTTTTTCATTAATGAATTATCATAATAATGCTATTTTGATCTTGGTTTAATAGTTGAATATTATATAAAAATATATATTTAATGTAACAACAAAGTGGTGTGAGGGAAACGGTGGACAATGGTAACGATTCGGTTTCGTTGAAATCGAACGTCGATTACGAAACCATACGAAGTTTTTGATAGAAAAATATTTATAAAGGCATCAGGTCTTTTCGTTACTCACTGATTGATTCATATACATTATCAAAACACAGAGAATGAGAGCATCAAATCAAAAATTTATTGAAATTCTCGCGTAAGTGTTGAAATTTGATTAATGGTAGGAGGTATGTTTTCAATCTAATTTTGTTTCTACGGTATATAAATTTTACGTTCATATTATTTCTTTAACGTTTCTGGATTGAATTATGATCTTATATTTGGTATCAGAGCTATTTTTGTTTTGCTTGTTTTTGATGAATATGAAAATTACAAATTGTTTCAATATTGATTTTAGAGTGATTTTGTAAATTTAAATTTGAAAAATAATTAAGAAAATAAATCCAAACTATCCTAGGTATTAATTTAAATCATTAATTAACTTTTTATTTAAAATAATGTTTTTTATTCAAATTGAGATCATGAATCACTCGAAAATTAAATTCTGAAAATTTTGATAAAAAAAATACTGGATTTCGTTACCGTAATAGTATAATACGGTTGGGTATCTATTTGGATCAAAAGTGGATTGGGTTGACACAACTGAAGGTTGAAGATGATTCTTCGAGGGAATTTAAAAAAAATCAGAAATGATGTTGCTTAGGGGGCTTGAACCCAAGTCTTGTGTAAGGCAATAAGTGCCTCGTCCAATGGGTTGCAACAATTATTACATTTAATTTAGTATATGATTTATTTTTATATAACCATTCAGAATTTTATTTTATTAAAAAAAAGTTTTGAATATAATTTCAATTAATTATTTAACTTATCTTTGTCATACGTATAATATTTATTATACATGTGATATTTATTTAAATAATTTTTGGGCACATTAAAAATTATTTAAATACATTATGTTTAAATTATTTGTTTTGGTATTTGTATGTATAAATTTTGTAATTGATTATACATAAAAAATTTGGTTAAATAAATTATGCATAATAAAATTAATTATTAATGGCTCTTTATAGATTTAATTAATGTTTATATTATTTATTTTATTTGTATAATTCATTCTCATACATGCAATCTTAAGATAGATAATATTTACATATTTGAAATTAAATTAATATTGCTTAGTTTTATGCAATAATTGAGTCTAAGGATTTAACTAATATTTAAGTGATTTATGTAGTTTAATTAATTAGGGAGTAACCACAGTATCTTAAATTAATTAAAACTATAATAAGGTTTATTTAGGATCACATTTATAAAATAAATGTTAATTGTAATTAATCATATGTGATATAATAAATCTTATCTCATAAGAATTTTTATTATATTTTTGTGTGATTAATTATGATAAAATATCAAATTATATTTTCTGATTTACCCACATGGATTAAGAAAATGAACATAATTTGATAGTTTTATCGTAAAGTTAAAATGAATCTAATTGAATTAAAATTTTAGTCCACAGACAAGTTTTATGTCACTAGATTCATATTTTTCATAATTTACATTGGAAAAGAACGACTATAATTTAGGTCTCAAATTTTAATAAGCATATAATCTTTAATTGTAACTTCTTAACTTATAAATTTCTCTGATATCTGGTGTAACATTCTCGATCTGAAAGGGGATAATTATGAAATATGAAAGGAAATAATTCTTATTCATCTAGGGTGGATGGATATTGACTATGCTATTAGGAAAAACGAACCACCTAAAATTACTCAAATCAGCACTCTAGAAAATATCATGCTTTATGAACAATGGGAGCGATCTAACCGACTTAGCATGATATTCATTAAAACTAAAATCTTTGCTAGTATTCATGGTTCTATTGACCAACATAACAATGTTTAAGATTTACTAAAGGCCATTGATGATCAGTTCGTCATTCATATAAGGCTTTAAGCAAGCACGAAGTTCTCTTCCTTAAGACTCACCAGTGTGAAAGGTGTCTGTGAGCACATTATGATGAGGAACATTACAGCTCAACTTAAGTATCTTGAGGTTGAGATGTCAGAATCCTTCCTAGTGCACTTTATCCTTAACGCTCTCCCACATCAATACAGTCCAAATTTTTGAGGTGATACTCAGTAATACTTCTATTTAAAAAGGTATTAATTTATTGCAATTTTTCATTTAATTTGATATTTTTAACATATGTATTAATATACGTACGATATTCAAATGATATTTTTGGATAATTAATTAAAAAATGTCTTTAAAATATCATTTAATTAAAATCTTCAATTAAATTATAAATTGTATTAAATTAATATCTTTTTTTAAATGGGGTATCACTAAGTTATCATCCCAAAAATCTTTGTAAAAATGTGTATCAAAAGTAAAATCGTGATACTATTAAAGCACACAAAAAAATGGTACCAAAAATAGAACACGTGTATTAAATAAGCGTGCATGTTAAAATGATGTAAAAGCTATTTTATTAGTTGCATTTTAGCCTTAGGATTTGTGTATTTGTTTGGTTAGGTAGGTCTTTGAGAAATTGTTTGACAATTCGCGATGCATTGTTGTACATGATGAAGAATAAAGACAACTCCTGGTCGTAGCTAACATGCCACCTTCTTTTTTTAATGTGGCAACCATTATATTATTGAGATGTTGGAATGTTTCAATAAAAATCATATTGATATTAACTTTAGAACCTGTTTTTAAAATAATCACCATGGGTCGTTGACATGTCTAGCAAAAGAAATTTGAGTAAAAAGTATAATTAATGATAAAGTAAAATTTCTAACATTTTGAAGTGATTTTCAAGTTGCAATGCTAATAATTAGACATAAAGTTTTGTTTATCTTATATTATTTCTTATTTAATATTTCAATGAATTTATGATATTATTTAAATAAAGAGTATCTGTTCTAATTTTAAATATATGTTATATTATTATTTTTTATATTATAAATTATCATTTATTATTTTTGTATTTTTATTTATCTCATTTAGTCTTATTAAAAATAAATAAAATATCTCAATTAATATTGTTTTATTATTATCTTGTGTCATTAAAAATTGACAAAAGAAATAAATTATAAAAATTAATGTATTATCTCATAAATTTTATTAACATTTTATCGTAATTTACTCTCGTCGGATGGAACAATCTATTACTATTAATAGTTTACTAGAAACAACTGACAGCAAACTCTCAATATATACAATTATATAGATGTAATTATTCTGGCTACAAAATTCAAACATGATAGAAAGATACAAGGCAGATCTATACAAGTATGATTAGGTGGCCAGAATATAGTTTGTTAATGAAAGATATCGTGCTTTAGATGATCCTTGTTCAAAATATTTGCTTTTAAATCTATTTGTGTGAAAAAAAGGGTCATATACTCATATATAGAAAAAGCTAGCTTTCTATCGGATTATTCATGAAATATAATAAAATGATACATATAATATATACATATTTATATTTTTAATAAATATATATCTAATAACATAATTTTTAATTAAAAAATTATTCAAATATTTTAACAAATTCTTTCTATTAAATTTAAATAAACTTTTAATCTAATTTAACTTTAAATATTAGATAATGAGAAAAAAATTGATTTTTTTGTTAAAATTTAGAATAGTTTTTTAAGTAAATATTAATTTTTCATGCATAAACTACAGAAAAATATAAACTTAAATGTATATTTATATCATAAGAAAAATTTACGGTCTTGACACCTTTATAACAAACAAATAGATTTAAATGACACATTTTTAAGGGACAATAAAAACATCTAAATAATGGCACTAAACAAGACCATTCCGGCTCTTCACCTATGAAGATAGAAAATAACCTCACTGGACGAAATCCTGATCAAGTTTTGGTTCCACGCTATTTTATTTAGCCTCTGAGAAGGGTGACATGTACCTCAATCCCAATATATTAACAAATAGGCCTTCTCCTGTTCATCAACTCGAACCTCATGCTAAAATGAGACATGTTATCTAATTAAAATCTTTTAAATCTAACAGTTTACATGTCTCATTTTAAAATATCCCAATTGATTCTGAAATATCCAAAAAATTAAAATTAAAATATTGACAAAATCTTTTAAATCTAACAGTTTACTCTGATTCCTGTATACAGGCAAAAATATCCCAATTGATTCTGAAAATATCCTAAAAATTTGTTTGGGGAAAAATTGCTAGATCATCTAATACGATGAAACCTATAACGCTATTGAAAGGTGAAATACAGCTATCTTTTAGGAATATATATGACCGGCTATTCATTTTACAGGGGACAAGTTTTGTCAATATTTACATAATAGATAATACGTCCTCCCTACAAAATATTGGATTAAAAAGTCTAAATCCTTGATTAAGGATTAGGTTCCTATCCCATAAAATGATGACAAAAAACACAAATTTTCATTAATACAAATGTAAGGATAAAACTCCCCTAACTGACAAATATTATCTACAAATAAAGGTCATTACTTTGCGCAAGATAAATAAACGTAAGATTATCATAATAGAACTAAAAAAAGGACGAGAAAAGAGGCCAATTGAAGTTCTTTCTTTATTTTTTTTTCTTTCAGAAATTATAGTTCATTCACTCCAAAGATTTTAAAAGCCTAAATAATGCTGCTGCTTCCCTAATCCGTGAGAATTCAATGCAGAAAGCCTGGACCTCGATGAAAAGATCCTTAACTGCAAAGATTATCATTGAACAAAGTAAGTATGAAGCAGATGCAAACATATTACATTACATCCAACAAATGTAAGATCCAACAACCAGAGCAGGCAATAGGTAATGAAACGAGATAGACTCACCATTTATAATGTTATTCCGGATAAGGCTTTGCAAGAAAACACACACAAGACGCACAAGTCTATTCTGCATGTATTTGTCCTGGAAATGAATTGCGATTAATAAGTCAAAATGACAACACACTCCAAAATTCCCACTGAAGTTTCAGAATGCAGACACGAAACAAAGCGAAGAAGATATGTGTGTGTGTGCATATAAAGGGGGGAGGGGAGGAGGCAAAGTGCTCTATAACTTCCTTTTTTCCACAGAAGTTAGACTAAAATTTTGGCACCCACTAAGTGCATATGACACCATATAATAAATAGGAGTGGTTACCTTGATGTTCTCACAAGATGATATACAATTTGTTATATACATTCTTATGAACTCAGGGGGAAGCTCAACAGCTGTTGTAAGCCTGTTCACTACTTCCATTGAATGAAGACTCATGTCCATATTAACAAGCACAGTAAAGTATCTGCTTATAAGAAATTGTAAAAGAGGTGGGAAAATAACTGACATATCACTATTTAGAACAAAGGGGGGGGGGAAGATAAGTCACAACATCAAATACATACTCTGCAATTTCAGGTGCGTTTATCAACTTAGTCAGAACTTCAACTGCAATAAGGGGGTTATTTTCCACTAATTCCTGAAAAAGGATATAAGAAACATATTAGGTAAAATCATTCAATCTATGGTTGCAAGTGAAGAAGAGGGTCAAAGAAACACATACTGGTAGCTTTCTTGGGGTCAGTCCACAATGATATACAAGTTTTGGGTCATTTGCCAATTCAAACAAGACTTGCTGGAAAATGCAAAGGCAAGGATTGGATTATGTATTGCTTCAAGATGAGTGATTAAATCATATAAAGAAGCACAATGAGATACACATCAATACCTCTTGTTGTGCAGGCAAAAGTGTTCCCTTTAAAGCCTTTGTAATTAAATCCCGCACTGCCGTCCCTCTGCTGGTATCAACACACATCCCATAGTCCCACAGAAGTTCATGATTGTCACAAGGATTGAGCCATAACAGCTGAAAAAGGCTTTACCACCATAAATAAGATACTTGAAGAGGCTCTATAATTTTGGAAAAGAAGAAAGAAATCCTATAAAACTGAATAAACTTAATTATTACAATTACTTACTTCACAATCCTGAACTGGGAGTCTTGGTGGACGAGGCCTGACCCATTGAGGACCTAAACCTTCAAGTGATAAGTTTGACAGCAATCCAAGCACTGTCTCATCTCTATCTCCAGTTCCGATAATAGGTTTGGCACCAGGTTGCAGATCAAACCTAAGCAGTGACCTCCTTGATGTTAAAAATATAAAATAGAAGACAACGGTAAAAAGCATTCACACAGATGATTCCCTGATCAAACTTTTCATCTAAGAACGGAAGAAAAGAAGGGGAAAATAAGGGAGAGTAAAGCTAAAAGGAGGCAAATCTTTGCTGAGGACTATACTCTGATGAGTTTGGATCACAACCACGAGGAACATCAGGGTCTGGAAGCACATTTTTGACCCATCCATCTTTGAATGAGAAATTACATTGTTCTGGATGAATGTCAGCTTTATACTGCTGCTCCAGCTGTTCTTGTTGAGGAAAAACCTGATAGCAATTTATATTCAAAGAATTGCAAATCAAATTAAGACAAAATCTTGTCAAGTTACTTGAAACAAAAAATATATATTTTAATGCATGCTTTTAAATAAGAAATATAATCAAACATAGTAATGGGATGTCCAAATGCTAGTGAGTGCACATTCTGAAACATGTTTACATACAATAAACGGTAAACATCTATATACATACCTGCACTGAGGGATCACAACTTTTGATATAATCTGCAGCAGACTGTCTAAGAAACTGCAGTAAAGAAAGCTCCTTCAGATAATCTCAATTTTGAAAGGAAATATTCAAAAAAATCACAATTCCTAAAAAATTTATAATATAAAATATAACAGATAAGACATTTCTTATAAACGCTGATATAACATTTCCTGTATCATAAGGCCTCCCTCAAAATAATTTCTAGCTCAACCACTCCTAACAAGCAAGTATTCTAAATATAAAATTAATAAATAAGAACTTTGAAAGCAAGGTATTTCACATAAAACCTTGTGCAGATTAGAAGTATTCGGATCTTGAATGATTCAGCAAAATCTTTCTTGTTGTAAATTTACTGAACAATGAACCAGGCTAAGTAACATAGCATGCAAGATAATCTACAGCAACTAAAATTACCCTATCACTCCCACATATCAAATAAGGGCCAATCTCATGGTAACAAAATCTGAGCCAAAAAAAAAATTCTCATGGTAACTAAAATAGCTGAACAAAGCCGACACATGCATCTATGGTCCCTTTAGCTGACATTGTTGATATGATTGTTAACCTTTTAGCCATGAAGCATGAGAAAATTATGCATAAAGTCAAACTAATATGCAATTAAACTTCCTAAAGAAAAAGAACTAAGCAAAGAGTGTAGAACCTCTTTGCCATTGCTAGTACCATCAGTGCCCAATAGCTGGACAAGAAATGCCCTCTCATACTTTTCAGCTTCTTCATTGCATGCTGCCTGAAACTCAAATGTAATCAAAGAAAATGACAGTTGTAAAGTATCATCTTATCAAAGTAAGAGCAAAAGAGATTGCAAAGCTCACAAAAGCAGATATGTAAAAGAAAAATTAAACTGACACTCAATATCAATGAAGTTCAGAGAAAACTTCCATAAGTTATTTCTAGCCATTGCATTGACAAGCTTGTCTCTAAAGAATGCAAACATTAACTGTAAGAGTCCTGAATGAAGATTTCAATGAATGATGATAAGATGTTATAATGTTGTGAAAGGGACTCTACTCTTTTAGTGCAGTGCTTCAAGTCTCAAATGAAACAATACCAAACTACCAGTGACAATTCCTATATTGGATATATGGTCATAATTTCTAATAATTTGGAAATCATACAACGAGCATATATATTTAAAGCATAGAGTAGATATGTAGGAGAGGATAGATAGTCTGATATTAGTATATTAGAAAAACAACAAACTTAGGGTTCAGGCTTTATTTTCATAATGTGAAAATAACTTGTGGAGATATTCAGAGGACATCAGGATCCAAAATGCAAACATTTCTGGGCTTCCTTTGTCAAAATGAATTTTCTGTAGGCATATTGTTACCTTGTGTCACTTCAGGTTAGATGAGGTATGCTTGTATCTTAAATTACTACTAAATATTAAATAAAGGTCTGAAAGATTATTGTGCTTGTTCACTCAAATAAGTGCAGATAAGAAAACATGACTCTTGAAATATTATCATCAAGAGCCCATGTTCCCCATCAATAAGCAATTCCAATTCAGAAACTGATTCATTTAACTAAGACTGATCAGAATACCACATAACAAGACCAGTAAAGTACAAAGTACAAACTTTTAGCATAGTAATGACAGAATGCTCACAGTTATAATAGCAGTTATGAATGGATTCTCAGCAGATTTCTTGGAAGAATAAGTCTGGTGAAGAACAGTGAAAGCAATCAAACGTTGAGTGGAATTAAGCATCTTCTTATCCTGAAGAATAACAAACAACCCTCCATACTCAATTTTTCCGTATAAAAGAAGAATAATCAATAATAATGTCAGATATATACAATTAATACAAGAAATTGGCATAATAAAAGAGACACCAAATCACAATAAGAATAAAAAGCATCGAATCAATATTAAAAAACAATCAAACCTTGAAATAAAAGTCATTGAGTCAAAAAGGAAAAAAGAGTGAAAGACCTATCTGTCTCAGACTCTCAAAGTTAAAAGACATTGAACGAGGATCTCAAACCAGTGTCTCCACTGTCCTGTGGCTTGAGAATTCTTAAGAAATGTTTTAAAAGGAAAAAACTAGCTTTGAGGCAATTTATTTTTACCAAGGTGAGGCATAAGCCTCGAGGCAGTTTGAGGCTTATTCCTCGGGGCAGAATTATCAAAAAACATATAAAATGAAATAAATAATGCGACATTAATTATCACAAAATAACACCCTAGTAAATCCATGACAACTTAAAAATCAGCAACTAACACTCTTAAAACAATCAGCCACATCTAAAAAATGTTTATCATTGTTTGGATTACATGAACTAAATAACAAAAGAAAGGCAAAAAAATAAAATAAAAGACATAAAAGAACACCTTAGTAAACTTTGAACCTTATTGAAAGAGAGAAGAACAAAAAAAGCAAAAAAAAAAAATTACCTATGGGATGCGAACCATATTAACACAATCATAATATGCAAAATTGGGAAAAAGAAAAGGGAGACTCGTAGAAGAAGAAGAAGACTCGTAGAAGAAGAAGAAGACTCATAGAAGGAGGAGGAGGAGGAGGAGGAAAAACAAAAGAAAAAAGAAAAGATTTCTTGATAACGAAGGAATGCCTCAAGAACAATTAAGTGCATAAATGTTGGAACAGGGCTGATAGATTTGGAAAGAACCCTAACCTAGTCGTGATTTTTTATCTTTCTCTAGTTTTTCTCTTGTTGATCAGCTTGAGAAAGCCGAATTTGATATGGACTTTCTTTAAGAACAAAAATTGTGTTCCAAGCTCATTAATTTAACTCATTTTAGTAAAACTTAGAGCCTTAGCCTTTCAACGCCTTGTAACTTGAGCCCTGAGGCATAAGTCTCGGCCTGTTGAGGCACAAGGTAAAGCATAAGCCTTGGAAAACAATGAAAACGCTAGCTTGGTGTGATTTTGCTGGAGGGGGGGGGGGGGGGGGGAATTATGGCGATCCTTGCCTATCCAACCATGTTCTTAAGTTGTAATAAATTGAATTTCTTGTCAGAAAATATTTTTCAACTGTTGCTTCTTGTCAATTGTCATAGACCTCTTTGGTAAGGCATTGACTGTGAAATCTGGGATGCGGTAGAGAACCCAAGTATGAAATTTTTTGTCCAAAAGACTATGGCGCCCAAAAGTTGGGGGTGAAACCCTACTTGACGCTTCAGAAGACATTTTCTTCCCAGTCACAACACACAAATTCCTAAGCGCATGAGGCAAATAAATGGTAAATTAAAACCCTAAGCCAAAAAAAAACACTAAGCACTGGTTATCCCAAATCGAAGAGCGCACATAATAGAAAACGAACATGACCCCTAGATCCCAACTTAGAATGCCTTTCAGACCATAAAACTCGAAACCCAACAATCAAAATTTTCCAAAGCAATAATTATAATCATTTAGTGAGAAACATATTAAGTTAGCTGAAGGGTGAAATGGCTTGCCTGTAAAAGCGTAGAAAGGGAGAAGCACGCTATGAATTGGCGGAGACTGTGAGGGAAGCTGGAGTTGAAATCGGAGATGATTTCGTCGAGTGGACGTTGCTCTGCTCTGAGAAGTGTGAATAGGGTCTTTGATTCGCCGGCACTGAGCACCATCTTGTTTTTCCGATTTGTGTTCATTTCGTTTGCTCAGAGACTGTTAATGTCTGCGTTTGTATCGTGACGCACCTTTGTCTGCTCGAAACCTACTTAACACTCGGCTCTTCCAAGTTCCAAACTAATCTTGGCCGCTTGCGTTGTTTTTGTGATCTTTATCTTTTTCTTTTCGTTTTGTTATTTTTTCGATTTGGCTTTGGCTTCTTTTATTTACTTTTTGAAATTTTTATTTGATTATTTTTACAATATAAAAAGCATAATTAATAAAATATAATATGGATACTATCCGACAAATGAATAATATGTTTCTTTTTAAATAAAAGTGTCAAAAAATTGTCATAAAACATGAATACAATAATATGCGAAAATGTATATTCATTTAATTTTAAAAAATATATTATAAAAATAAGTATATATTTTAATAAAAATATTAAGATATTATTTAATTTTTATATAATTAATGTAAAAAATTAATAATAAATTTATTATAAATAACTCTTAATTTAATATATATTCTAATGATATAGAAAAAATTAGTCATGATATATTTTAAATCACAAATTAGAATTACATCAAATATTATTATTTAATTTTAAAAAATTTATTTATTATATTTATTTGTTTTAAAAATAATAAATTTTATAATTATATATTTAATCTATATATATTTATATTTTATTTTTGTAAAATATTTCTTTATTTATTTGTAAGAATTGAGAAACAAAAAAATCTTAATAGTTCACCAAATTATAAAAAATAGGGTTATTTATTTCTCTCTTCCGTAACCTATTTAAGATATCGCAATTTGTCTATAATTTTTCAATTCATACAACTTAATCTCTAATATTTTTAAATTTTATAAATTTGATTTAAAATTTTTATTTTTGTTAAATAAATTTAAAGGTATTATAATTAAATGTTACATAAAGATTGATGACTAAAATATAAATTTTATCATAAAATTAAATCATATCCTTTGAAATAAGATAATAAATGATTGAAAAAATCAAATTCTATCATACTTAATTATAATATCATTAAATAAATTTAACAAAAATTAAAATTTAAAGTCGTTAAATTTATAAATGTTATAATCTTACTTGTATAATATAAATGGTAGAGACATTATCTTATTAAGAAACAAATATAGTTAGTATCTTTTGTTTATTATAAAAATGACATTTATGTTTTATATTTATTTTTACGATAATTTAGTATTAATATTATTAAAAAAAGTAGATAAAGTTATTTTTTTTTATACTATTAAATAGATATTTTTTTTAACTTAAATAAACTATAACTCGAGTCATTGAAGAAAAAATGAATTAAGCAAAAAAATAAATACATAAATACATAAAAAAATCATTTATTTTCATTAGATCACTTGTTAATATTAATATAGTTAAACTATCACAAAAATAAGTGCATAATCTAAGTATCATTTTTAAAATAAGTATGAGATGTGTCTTGTCATTTTTTGTATCTTAAATAGTTTCAAAATTAAATGGAAATAAGCCAAAAAAATTAATTTAAATATAATTGATTATTATTTATTGAAGAAAATATAGAGAGAAATCTAAGATATTATAATTATTTCTCTTCTGTATTTTTCAAATGTATATACAACATTATAAATAGGATTAAAAGTTAGACAAATAGGTCACTAATTTAAGAATAATAAAGCTAGTATAAACAACTAAAATTCAGCTTGTTATACAACTAATTCAAAACCTAATTACATATATTCTCATAAATTATACAATCTTTCTCAAGTTGGGTAATAGATATTAATCATTCTCAACTTGCAACTCAATTCTTCGAAGATTGTTCGAGATAATGTTTTAGCAAAGATATCTAAAATTTGATTATGAGTAAATATATATAAGAGGTCCACAATTTTTCTATCTAATTTTTCTTTAATGAAATGACGATCAATTTCTACATGTTTAGTTCGGTCGTGATAAACTAGGTTTTTTGCAATTCTTATTGTAACTTAATTGTCACAATGCATGCTGATAGGTTCAAGAGTTGTGAATTCTAGTTCATTGAGTAGTCTTCTTAACCACATTCCTTCACAAATCTCATAGGTCCTAGCTCTGAATTCAGCTTCTGCACTACTTCGGGTGACTATTGATTGTTTCTTACTTTACCAAGTTACAAGATTTCCTTATATGAATATATAATACCTAGTGGTATATCTACGATTTACTGTAGAGCCTGCACCGTCAGCATCTACAAAGACTTCAATTTTCCTGGTGGGATTCTTACTGACGTATAATCCTTTTTCCTAGTGTCATCTTGAGATACCTGAGTATACGATAAACCGTCTTCATGTGTTCTTCGGTGGGGCTGTTCATAAATTGATTTACAACACTCACTGAAAAACCAATATATGGTCTAATGTGAGAGAGGTAAATGAGTTTTCCTACTAATCTTTAATAACGACATTTGTCCACAAGTATACTATTTTCTTTGATTCCAAGTTTTACTGTAGAGTTCATCAGAGTTTTTACCAGTTTACACCTCATCATTCCAATTTCCTTGAAAAGATCAAGTACATATTTCCTTTGAGATATAGATATGCCTCTTTTTGTTCGGGCTACTTTGATTCCTAGGAAATTTTGAGATTGCCTATATCTTTGATCTCAAATTCCTTGGCTAGGAACTCTTTGAGTTTATTCATCTCAATTGTATAATTATCTGTTAGAATAATATCATCTACGTACACAATTAGGATAACTATTCTGTCATTGGAAAAGTGTTTGACGAATAGTGTGTGATCTGATTTGCATTGATTGTATCCATATCTCTTCAAAATTAGAGAACCTATCTAATGAGGCACATGGAGACTACTTTAATCCATATAAGGATTTCTTAAGTTTGTAAACTTTATTGGTTGGAACAGAAGATTCAATTCCAATAGAAATGTCCATGTAGACTTCTTCTTCGAGATCACTATTGAGGAATGCATTTTTGATATCTAATTGGTATAGAGGCCCATCCAAGTTAGATGCTAAGGAAAGAAGAACACGAACAGTGTGGAGCTTTACTACAGATGCAAAATTTTCCTGATAGTTAATCCCATATGTCTGAGTGAATCCCTTAGCCATAAGGCGAGCCTTGAATCTTTCTATATTGTCATCTACTTTGTGTTTGATTGTAAAGATCCATTTACACCCAACACTTGTTTTCATGATGGTATTTATATGATCTCTCAAGTCTCGTTTTCTCTAAGGCACTGAGTTCTTCAAGAATAGTTGTCTTCCATTCAGGTACCTGAAAGGCTTCATGAACAGAATTTGGAACCTGTATATGATCAAGAGTGCTAATAAATGTCTTATAACATAGTAAGAGACTTTTATAGGAAACAAAGTTATAGATGAGGTGGTTTGTACAAGATCTTACACCTTTCCTTATAGCAATTGGAAAATTCAAATCATTAGGAGGTTCGGTGATGTTACCTTGTGAATTGTCAAAGTGGCTTGTACTCGGGTTGGATTCCTAGACTGGCTCAAGATATGTTCGGCTCTCTACTTTCTCTTGAGATGTTTTCCTTCTAGAGTATACAAGAAGATCATTATTTGGGACAAGGAAGTTTGGATCTGTTGGTAGAGAAATTGAGGGTTCATTGGAATTATTAGGAGCATTTTTTTAAGACATCGATTCACTCTTATGCTCATGTGACATCCATTGTATTATAGAACCGTTTGTGATAGGAGAGAATCACTTGTATCCTTTCTAGTATGATGAATGTCCTAGGAATATGTATTTAAAGGCTCAGGGATCAAGTTTACCTCTATAATGTACATGGGCATAAGTGAAACATCCTAATATTTTAAAGGAAATATGGGACACGATTTTGGTGTGTAGGTATGACCCAAGCACAATGTTGATAGGTGTTTTAAACATGAGGACATGAAAGGGTATCATATTGATAAGATAGGTAGCTGTAAGGATAACTTCCTCCCGTAAATGTTGAGGGACATGAGTTGTGAACATTAGGGATTTAGCTACCTCGAGAAGATGCATATTCTTCCTTTCACCCACCCCATTTTTGTTGAGGTGTGTCAACACACGGGCTTAGATGGAAAATCTCTTGACTCAACAGATAATCACTAAGAGTGGAAGCGAAGTGTTCTTTAGCATTGTCAGATTTCAATACTTGGATTTTTGTTTGAAATTGGGCTTGAATCATGGTATTAAAATTTTAAAAAAATTAACCTGCTTTAGATTTTTCTTTCATTAGAAATAACTAAGTGATTTGAGTATGATCATTCACAAATGAAATGAACCAATGTGTCCTTGTTATGTTTTTTATTCGAGAAGGTTCCCAAATATTAGTGTGAAATAATGAGAAATGATGTGATTTTTTATGTGTAAGATTAGGATATGAATTTCTAACATGTTTTGAAAATTGACATACTTCACATTGAAAATCCTTTCAATTTCTATTTCTAAATAATGAAGGGAAAAGTTTTTTTAAATACAAAAGATTAGGATGACCTAAGCGATAGTGATTCAACATGACTTCACCATCGTTATTGGACTTAAGATTTAACAAAACTTTATTTTAAAAAGAAACCTCGACTACAGCTTGGAGGACTAGTCTTTCTAGATGGTCTTAACTTTTGAGGAGATAAAGTCCTGAGCACTATTTAGCACTGCCAATCATCTTCCACGAATCCAAGTCCTGAAATTCACATAGATTATGAACAAATTTAGACACATAATTTTTATCACGAGTAAGTTTAGTAATTGATACAAGATTACAATCAAGTGTGGGAACAAGAAGAACAGAATCTAGAATAAAGGATTTTGAAATTTTGGCTGAACCAATCCATGTTACTTTGGATACTGAACCATCGAAAATTCTGACAGTGTGTCCTTCTTGGTATGTTTTAAGATTTATAAGAAGAGAAGCATCATCCGTCATGTAGTTTGAAACACCTGAACCAATCCTTGTTTCACACTAAGAGCGTTGAGGGTGTTACCTGATTGAGCTATAGTGGAAGATGATGTTGGTAAGGACTGTCCAAATATTTTCTGGAGGAGACCAATCTATTTCTTGCTAAACAGAACAGATTCAGGTGATGGAGTTCCATGAGATGTGGAGATAGTTTTTCCATGACTTTCTTTATTGATGTGTTGTGCGGATGGTGGCTTCCAATCAGCTAATTTTCCATGAATTTTCCAGCAGGTTTCCTTAGTTCAGGTCTACGACAATGGTCACACCAAGGTCTTTCTCTTCAGAGACGATTGTCTGCATTATGAGATTGCTGGTGTCCTCGAATAGTAAGCGCAAACCCTTATCTAGTCACTGAAATGGCAGATTGAGGACTCATCATCACTTTTTTTCAAATCTTATCTTGAGGAACTTTAGAGAAGGCTTCATGAATGAGAGAGTTAGAGTATTGAGCCCATAAAATATTTGAAAACCTACTTCCTTTCAACAATACAAGATTTCGTCTATTGGACAATTACATTCATGAACCTCAAAAAGGTCTAACTGTTGTCAACATCGAGTGAGAGAGTTAGAGTATTGGGTAACTAATGACTCTCTTTGACGAAGATCATGGAAGATGCTTTCAATCACAAATAGTTCGGACATATTATCATAACTAGAATAAGTATCTCTAACGACATCTCATATTCCTTTGGCAGTATCATAGAGAAGAAAGTTCTCTATAATCTCGTTTTTCATGAAATTTATCAACCAAGACATCACTATATTGTTCTCGGATTTCCATGTTCTATATTTCAGATCGTCTTTGGTGGGGGCTGTTGCATCTCCAGTGAGGTAATCGTCTTTCATTTTTCTTCATATAAACATCATGACAAATTGGGACCACCTAAGGTAATTGTGCATATTTAATTTATGACTAGTGATAGGCAAAATATTGTTCTCGGTGGAACCTCCATTGTAACCGATCATGATTGGTTTTTCGGTGGTCATTAATGCTCAAACTATCGTAAAACACTGATGTTATTTTAATTTGGGCTAATTGGGCCTATTAGTTTATGGATAGATTGGATCGATTAGTTTTTGGACAGATTGGGCCTATTGGGCTAAACTAGGCTATTGGTGCCCTATTTGGTTGAATTGAGCTATTGGGCTAAAATTAGGCAGATTGGGCCTATATGAGATTAAGAGATTATTTCACTTCACTACAATTTCTCAAATTAAGTCTGAATCTGAAGCATCGACTGGAGGGTAACAACGATTGGAGGGCAATGGCGAAGCGTTGAAATGGAAGATGCCGACGAATAGATGCATGGGTTTTGAGAGATTGATGAATGAAATCTCGTGATATTGAGGATGATGTCACGCGAGACTGAGTGTTGAAAGTTGTTCGAGTCTGGTGGCTGGTCTGAGTGAGACGAACAACGACTTTAGAAGGTCTAAGTAGATAAGCTATGTGAACGAATGAACGACTACTTCAACGCTTGAAATAGGTTCAATTTCAGAGAAACTCTTCCTCGTGTGAATTGTGTGAATGAACAAACGATGACTTCAACACCTGAAATGGGTTCAGTTTCAGAGAAACTCTTCCTCGAACAAAGTTTTTGAAAAAAATTGAATTTCACTGAAGCTATGATACCATGAAGAAAATATGGAGAGAAATCTGAGGTATTATAATTATTTATCTTCTGTATTTTTCAAATGTATATACAACACTATAAATAGGACTAAAAGTTAGACAAATAAGCTACTAATTTATGAATAATATAGCTGGTATCAACAACTAAAATTCAGTTTGTTCTACAACTAATTCATAGCGTGAACAACACTAATACAACCTAATTATAGATATTTTTCAAAAATTCTACATTTATATATCTCTTTACATTATCATATAAATAATAATAATAAACATATTTTGATAATAAAATTTTATTATTAGACAAAATATTTTTCATTTATTATTACATAAAACATATTATTAATATACAATACATTTTAACTTAAAAGTATCGGTATTTTTTATTGGTTGAAAATCATTCAAGAAATGAAAATATTTTCATTAATTCATATATACATGTATACAAATTAATGAAAATAATATAAACATAATGCTAATTAGGATAAAAATAATACACAATTAATTTTATATTTAGTAAATTATATACTTAATTGTATAGAAGAAAATAAAATAATGAAATATTGAATGAGATGAACTCCAGGACTTCGTTACTTTAAATATATATTTAGAAATTAATTTTTTATACATGTATTTAAAATTATAAAGATTGTTGGAGCTCTAGTAATTTTAACAATGGTGATCAAATTTATGTTTTTAAGAAAAGTTTTTGAACATGGATAATATTCTTAAATATATGTTTAAATAAAATTTATTTTTTAATATATGTTTAATTTTGTGTATAAATTAACTTGGAGTTGAAAGGGGAAAAAATAGTGTACAAAGGTTGATAAAAGAAAACTGACTTTTAAAATAAACATTTTAATAAAAAAGAATGTTAAATACATCAAGTAATTATATGCATTATGTTTTAGTGTTGTTTAGTGTTGAGTTACATATTAAATTATGAACATAAGATATTAAAATAATTGTAAAATCATACTTACAAGTAATAGTGAGCAATATTTTTATTTTTATTTTTAAAATTACCTGACCAAATCTAAGAGCAAACGAAACATACACTTTACTTTTAGTGATCTAATATAAGTTATAAAATTTTATAAAACAGAACTAATCATATATTTTGGGTTTCTATTTTATAAAACTAACAAAAATATCAAATGGACTTATTTTTATTATAAATAATTTATTTTTATTTTTTTTATACATATTAATTAATATATTTTATATTTTTACTATTTCACTTTTTTATAAACTTTAATTTATTATCTATGGAAGTAAATTTCAATGAATGTTTTTTTTTCAAAAACATGTCGAGGTAAAGTAAATATTTTTCTTTTTTTTTCATTCTGAGAGAAGAAGATGAACATGTTTTTAAATTTTTTCTCAATTTACGTGAAGTTTGCTTCCAAATTTCAATAACTCTAACAATTTAAATTATCTTACTCACTCCATTAATTTAAAATATAGTGTACATTTTGAAGAAATATTTAATAAATTTAAAATTTTAACAAAATAAAACACTTTTAAATAGTAACATATGGATAATACATAAATTTCTTTTAAGTTTAGGTTATATTATGTGATTAAAATTTTGATTAAAATTTATAGATTTAAAAATGTTAAGTCGAATTCCTACTTACAACCTGAATTTTTTGGTCAGATCTAAAGGATGAATACAAAGTCTCTTCCTACTCTTCCTATCTTAAAGATAATACTTATATCTTATACATATTTTTTATGATAATTTAATCTTATTATTATGAAAAAATAAATGCATAAGAATAAATAATTTTTTTACGTTATTTATTTAATTAATTAATTTAATTTAATTTTTTTACTTATAATTTATTTAAGTTAAAATAATCTCTATTTAATACAATTAAAAAAATAATAAAAATAATTGTAATAACTAAGTATCAATTTTATAATAAATATAAAATATTGATAATATTTATATATAGATGAAGTTTCTTACCATTAAAAAAAATCACCAAAGTAAATTACGATTGTAAAATAGATTAATAATTGAAAAAATCAACCGTAACTATTCCTAATACCAATAACCATTTATATTGTTTCACACAAGTATCAAGTCAAAATCATTTTACTAAAAAGTGATATACATTTAATTATTTTAAAATAATACTTATGTTACACATGTTACTGCACAGTCGGACAAATTAAATTTTTGAAAGAAAATAAGATTTGAGTGTTTTTTCCTATTTTTTCCTTGAATTTTTTTGTTGCTAATTTTGTGAATCCTTTTTTCATATTATTTTATGAAATTATAATTACTTGATTTGCCACCAAGGATAAAACATAAAGAATATTGTTGATATTGTCGCAATAATATTTGTTTTTACACATCTTGATATTGAAATAAGATATTCATAATTTTTAATAAAATTATTTAAAATATCATTAAAATATTACTTAAATATCATATAAATATATATTTTAACTAAAATGCTTATATATTATAATATTATCGCTAACATGTCGAACAAAATATCAAAAATATCAATTCTTGATTTATTTTTTATTTTTTTATTCTTCATTCTAAGTAATCATTTCAATTCAAATTTTTTTTCACTTTTACATAAGAGAATATATATATATATTTCTTATTTGTATCATGTTTGTTATATATATGAAACAGATTAGTAAAAATATTAGTTATTGTGATCGTTTGTAACTTAGATTTAAGATTCATACGAACTATTTGATATAAAGAAAATCATGTCACCGATCATGAATAGTACAAAATGGTTTAGAGCATCAACATGATTATTGTATCTTTGTAGATTACAATGCTTCATATCCAATCATTGAATCTCAACATAGGGTTTTTTATGGTAATGAGTTTGATATTTAGTTATTATTTTTGGTTTTAATAGGTTTTATGTTTAGTAATTATTGTATTCGTTACATGCATATTTTTTCCTACTATTTTATGTTAAAGTTATAACATTTAGATTGCATTATAGGGTAAAATTCATTATAATACTTTTAAAAATAAATAATAAATCAAATTTATTTTCATACTATTGATTTATCTAGTTATAATAGTTAATACAATTACATATTCTACTTAATTATTTCAAATATTTCAACTAATTATTCTACAATATTTAACAAAAAATAATATACATTTTATTATACAATATTTTAATTAATTCATCAATTTATTAATGAATATAAATATTTTAATTGTTTAACAATACACGTATTAGATAAAAAAATTAGTTTAAAATATAAATAATTGATCGATATGATGTTTTATATAAAATTATTATATTTTTGATAAAGTTTTCATAATTTTAGTTATTTTTTTCAAAGTTTTTTGTCCACAATAACAATATCTTCGATATTTTTTTAAATAAATTATATCTTGATGTTTTCACCTTCATCAAAATTTCAAACCTTGACGGCCACTTGATTTTTTTAATTCTAATTTTATCAGTCTTCTTGGTGTTGGTGTTCTATTTTTGTTTATCTAAAAATATTTTTTTATTGTGATATGTTTATTTTAAAAAAATTACACAAAATAAATTTTTTAACAATAAATAATATTAAACGAGGTTAAATTAGATAATATAATATATTAAACGTGTAAAAATAATCATATTTTAACTCAAATAACATTAAGTTTAACAACTTTTAATGTCAAATGATAAATTAAACATATTATAATAGTAAAAATATTTAATTTGGATAAGATGTGATATTTTATGGTTATAAATTTTAAATGTACTATTTGTGTTTCTAAATATTAATTTTGAAGAGTTAATGATTTTATAATTCATTAAAATGTATATTTTAGTTCTCTATTTATTATCTTCAAAGTTTCAGTTAACTTCAAATAATATTTTTTAAAGAATAAATTTAAAATATTGAAAAATAAAAATTACAAAAGTAATAATTTACTAAAAAATAAATATTAGAAATTCAATTTATAAAATACATAAAAAAAATTGAAATAAAAAAAATTGATAATTTTTTAAGGAAATGCATGAGATTAAAAAATTAAATTTGAACAAAAAAAATATTAAAAAAATACAAAGAAGGTTAGATATATTTTTCCCCAATTTTTTCATTCAAAATATATATTTATTATGTTTTTATTTTGTAATTTAATTTTTAGTATTTTTTTTCAAAAATTAATTCTTTAATAATTTTAATTTTTTTCTCTCTTGTTTTATTTTTTAAAATTTTAAATTTATCCTTAAAAAATACTATTTAAACTTGATTGAAACTTTTAAAGAATTTCAAAACTATAGATGTATATTGTAAAGATAAATAACTAAAATATGTTTTTTGATGAATGATACGATCCCAGGCATATGCCATAGAAATAGATAATTAAAATACATATTTTGAAGATGTAAATCCCGATGTATTTGTGTCTTTGTGTTGGCTTGTAAAATATGATATTTCTTTTATTTTTAACTAGTATATTTATCCTTCTCTGTCTAAGATTGATTACTACGGATTAATAATACACATACATATATAGTTAGAAACATTTCATATGCGAACATATTTATACACACCGTGTGATTGATTTTTGTAGTATATATGCTAGTTGGAGTATTGGTTTTTGACAAGTGGGGGTCCGAGCGAGCAAATGTTTTTCCTAATGTTTTTGGTATGTTTAAAGTATAGATATTTATAAAAATTACTTGATAATTTTTGAAAATAAAAAATGTGATTTTTAACACCTTGCCACTAAGCTTGCCACCACCTTTGGAGACGTGGTTGGCGAGTTGGCTTGCTAGATGACCGTCTAAAACTCTATAAATGCTACAATTTCTTCTTATTTGGTATTTCAAAAAAATGTAAAAGAGCTCTGTCAAATTAACATCTTATCTTTCTGCTTTCGAATCACTAGTATCTTGTGTGTTGTTCAATATTAATGATTCATGACTATATGAATAAAATCGTGCTTATGAGTGATGAGTACTTAATACGATGTTTGTGAGTGAGTTGTATTTGAGCCATGTGTTGGCTGGTATTTGACTTAGTGTAACATTTTCTTATGTGAGAAGCATGTGTGCTGTGAGCCGTGCGTCGGCTAATGGTTGCATTCGTGCAACATTTTCTTATTCACTTTATACTTTATACTTTACTAGTCTATAGTTACTGATCACAACACTTTGGATGGTGTGGGCTTTGAAGGAGAACTGAGTTCGTGTGTTGAACAAAGTTGTTACGAATGTAACAAGTGAGAGCAATAATAGACAGTTAGGACAGGTGACTCAACTAATAGAGGTATTTAGGTTTATATTTTCCTATCGAGTTGTATATATTTATTGCTTTTGGTGGATTGTTTGTTGTTGGGTAGTTCATTTACGCAACCCAATGATGTTACCACATAGACAGGGTTTCTATAAAGGTTTAACTTGTTATATATGTTCTTATGCATGATCTAATATTGTGAAAGTATAATCTTAGTTTTTATAGTGTATGTTCCAACATGCTAAATTTATACTCTAATAAGAAAACTTATTTTATTTTGTGTACTTGCATGTTTTCATTCCTTTTCTTGTAGCATTCCTATAACTTTCTAATTAATACTTCTATTTTATTATCATGCATTTTCGGTGTGAGTCTTTATGAAGTTTGTATGTCCTACCCTGGTAATTATTATGGTTTGTTATGTAATGTATGATTGTATGCTCTGAAAGTACAATAATCATTTTTCGAATATGTTCCCACATATAAGGTCTTGAAGAAATTGAAAATCCCTTATAGCTTTTCAATATGTATGATTGTTGCACATGCAATGTAGTGTTCGTTATGTTTATACATCTGTTAGTCTTGACAAGAGCATGTGAAGTACATCGTTACTAGTGTGTTTACTGTAGTTTCTTCTTTCTTACTGCAAGTTGTTTTAGTTTTGTGTTAATTTGATAATGTTGTTTTGTACTTTTGGTGTGTTAATTACTCAATTCACGTTATGAGATCTGTTTGGCTTAATTGATATAAAGTTCAAGAAAAAATTTCATGGGTTAACATTTTCACCCTTCATCTAGATCCTGGTTAATTATTTGAATCATAAGAATAATCAACCTCTATGTAATTGTTATCATGTGTATAAGTTTTTAGTATCTTAACCCATTTTGAAAGATAAGCTACATTATATATAGAGTCAAGTGGTGGGATTAAGTAAGTGCTAGTAAAGTTGAATTGGTATAGAAAATGTCCCATATATAATTATGTGTGTTGTAATAAAGCATTTACATTTGTTTTTTATGTTACAGATTTAAATGTTTTGCAAATTGGTTCATCATGTACTTTTATTTTAAAAAAATATTTGTTTTTTAAAAAAATAAAAATAAATAGAATAATAATATATTTATGAATATATACCAAAACCTTTATTTTCTTAATTAATATTTAAAAGATCATTTATTGTATTTTTGGGGAGAAAATGTGCTATAAGTTTTATTGAAATGCATATTAGCTTCATGTGTCATGGTATTAAGTTATATAATTTTAAAAAAATAATTAATTTAGTTTAATTTTTATTAAAATATTCAAATTAAATATTAGAATTAATAAAATTAATACGTGATTATTATATGATTTATAGCAGATAATTGATATGAGAGCATTTTGCTACATATAGCATAAAGAAAGCGATATATATGTGAATGAATTTGTTAAATTCATTAAATTATAAGGTTTAATTTACCTAGCTTAAATTTTTTTAAATTAAATTATTAATTTTTGAAAATAATGAAATTATAGTAACCTTTCATACTAAGTTAAATACTGTCGTTTTTTTTTTTGTTTTTTTTTCAAAGCTCACATGGTTTTTGTACTCATTTAGACAATTCGACGAGTGATGACAGATGATTCCTTGCCAAACAGCCAAAGTCATGTTATGGGCCAATGTCCAACGACAATTCATTTAATTTCATTATAGACCGATCCTTTGCATTGGCCCAATTATTGTTTTTTAATTACATAAAATAATTATTTTAAATTTATAAAATAATTAATTAAAGTTTATCATATAAAAGATCTAATTAACTTAAATTTAATTTTAACAATACTTAATTAAATATTTAAATAATTATAATTTTGAAAGAATGTTATAATTATAATTTTTGTTATTTTCTACTTAACTTTATTTGACAATTTTTTCCCAATCTCGAAAATCTAATTATTTAAGCTAGCAGTCAAATTTTCCATTTTTATTTAGATGTGTCAATAATTTGCATCATGGTTGATGGGAAAAGAAGATTTGCAGTCCCTACTTTACCGCTCGATCATGACGCCTAAACATTACAAAATATATTTAAAAAATTCCTTACTTTTCTTTATTCTACTAATATTCTATTTTGATCTTATTTTTCTAATCTCATGTTTAAAAGTTGTTCTTTTATTAATACTTTAAAATATATGTTTTATTATTATTATTGTTTGAATATAACTTTTACATTTTGAGATATCTGGATCTCAATTTTTGATTACTTTTTTTTTGGTCACTAGTTTAGTTTTTGAATCTGATACTTAATCTTTAAGTATTTTATTAAAAAACAAATTGTATTATTTATACTATATTAATTTATAAGAACTTAAAAGTTACGTCTTCAAGGTCGAGAAAATATAAAAAGAATAAATTATACGATAAATATATATATCTGTGAGTCCACCAGATATTCTTTAATTTACGAATAAGGTAAATTTTAATTATGATCAAACAACTATCATAAGGTAATTTAGGAAAAAAATTCTTACATTCCCACGTATATACATGTGGATAAAAATGCATAAATTAAACACTAAAAGTGATTTAAATTAAATATACTTAAAATTTAATAAATAATATATTATAGAAAGTGTAAAAGGTGAAAAGTCATAAACTAAATAAATATATCTATATTTTTATTAATAATACAAAAATTAGATACTGTTAATTAATATATATTAGATTTAAGTATGATTCATATATAATTTAATCAAAAATATAAAATGTATAAGTTTGTATAAGTTTGTTTGTAAAGACGTTTTCATCTTAAACATATAAAGAAACAAATTACATACTATATCATGCAACAATAATGTAATTAGATTTTTATTTTATGGTGTAACTTAAACACATTTTAACTGTAAAAGTGTTAATAATAAAAATAACGCATAAAATTTTAATACAAAATGTGTGTTAAGTTATTACTTTACATGGATTAATAGTACTTATAGTCACTTATATATAGGAATGGTCAAGGGGACAAGCGGTGATGGTTTTTGATATAATCGTCTCCGAATCGAATTATAAAATCTATATTTGAAACTTTTTTAAAAATCGTTATGGTTTGGGACAGTTTTTTACCCGTAGATAACAGTTCGGAATGATTATGAAAAAACCCAAAAATAATATAATTTAATTAATTTTTGATTTATAATTTAATATATAATTTATTTTTTAAAATATATAAATATATAAATTAATTAATTAAATATAATTAATTTTGGGTACGGATGTGTACGGTTTTTAGTATAATCGTAACTAAATCGTACATGTTCTTTCATGTTCAATTTTTACCCTAAATCATCTCCGTCCCCAAAATTTACCGATTAAAAACCAAACCGTCGGTTCAGATAACCGTAGATAATCAAAACCGTGGTTTTTTTTTGTCCATCTATACCTATATATGAGTTTTTGTGATTGGACAAGAATCTATTTTTGTGCTTGACGTGGTGGTGCCAATATGTTTTCAATAAGGCTCACTTTTTCAATTTTTTTCTTTCCTTTATCCGATTGTTTATATTAGTCCAGTAAGTATTTACTAGACTTTTTTTCCCCTGTAATGTTATTACCCAATTAAATAAATTGAGGTTTTTTTAAATAATTTTGATCCATATTAATGATTATTGCAAGTAAAATGTTTAGAAGGAAAAAGAAAAAAAAAGGATAAATGAAATAAACAAACAATAACTTATTAGTATTAACAAATCAAAATTATACTAATGGACATAAAAATATGTTTGATAATTATTTAAAATATAATATTGATCAATATTTGTTTTCTTTTTACTAATAAATATCAGTAAGAATATATGTCATTTCCATAAGGATGGGAGGGAGATTTCAAAAATCAAATAATTGCATTGTTCTTTAACTTTACCGCTATTATTTGTAGTGCGTGGTATGCTATATATGGCGGGCTCTTTAGTTCAAAAATCTGGTACACTACCTTCGAAAATAAAGCCCCCGTTTGTCTCCGAAACTCCAATTAATATACCATAGAATTTAAAATGATATATTTTTTAAGGTAACTCATACTATCAATTATTATTAAACAAAATATTATTTATTATTTTAAATAACATTACATGATATATTAATAATTATAATTAGATTCATAAAATTTATTAGTGATATATAACGGGAAAGGGACTGTATAAGTTTTTCAGATTATGAATTTGATCTCGTTAAATCATCTTAAGTTTTAAAAGGTATTTTGTAGTTCATAAAAAAAATATTATCTTAATGATAATAAAATGATTAAACACAACGAGTTAATAAAAATAAAATTTAGTATGAATTTTTTTTAATAATAGTATTATTTTTATATAAAATTATTTAATTATATATATATATATTTATTTAAAAAATAAAATGAATAAAATATTAAAATGATAATAAGTAAATATTTATTAATTTTTTTATATCAATTATTATTAAATAATAGAGTTTTAATGAAATAATAATATTTTATTAGAAAAATTATTAAAATAAAATTATTTTTTTAATTGATTTATTTTTTTAAAAGTGAATGATTCGAAAATACTTTTTCAATTTAAAAAATTAAATAACATTAATAGTTAATAGTTAATACGAGGAATTAAAGGCAAACTAATACTTAATTTAAAAGATTTGACCAATATTTTTTTCCATATAATAATGTCATTTATAAAAAGAGGGTAAAAAACTAAAGTTAATGCAGCCCATAGCAGCTACATAGAGAAAATTTACTCTTCCTCTGTATCTCACAAAGACAAATCAATCAGAAATTCAAGGATGAGTAAGACTAGCACTAATTCTAGTAATATCAATAATGCTGAGAGTTCATTGTGGCAGTTTAGTACAGTACTGGACGAATACGATCAGTATTATAAAAACCAACACCCGACATGGAAAGCAGTTACATCAAAGCTTGCATTAATGTCCTCAGAAAGTCACTCTTCAAGCACAGATTTTGAAGATCATCATCATCATCATAGAAAGTTTCATAATTTTAGCAAATTTAATATTTTGGGAATGCCCTTTAATAGGCATAGGACTACTTTGCCAGCTGCTGAGATGCTGCCTAGAAATGAGGTTTTGGGAGGTTTTATTTTTGTGTGCAACAATGACACTATGCTTGAAGATCTTCGTCGTCTACTCTTTGGTTTGCATTTTACTTCTGACATATCTTTAAATTAATAATTTATTTCATTTAACATTAAGATTACGAACTCTCTCTCTCTCTCTGTCTCACACACACACACACATATATATATAGGGTTACCACAGAAGTATAAGGACTCTGTAAGGGCAATAACCCCAGGCTTACCTCTTTTTCTATACAATTACACAACTCACCAGTTGCATGGAGTATACCAGGTTTAATTCTTATCTTATTCCTTCAGTTATAATATTTTTTTCAGAACTTAATTCTCAAGGGCTATTATTGTCATTTTGACTAACTTCGATCTCTTCTCTTTTTTGTTTGATGAATGAAATTAAAAAAAAGGCAGTGAGTTTTGGTGGGTCAAACATTGATCCAACTGCCTGGAAAGATAAGAAATGCAAAGGAGAATCAAGATTTCCAGCTCAGGTATCATATAATTAAATTTTGATTTTATGATTTGGAATTTAGATATTAATCCATGGGGATTGGGCTGTTTCAGGTTAGAATTAGAATAAAGAAGAAATGTAAACCACTAGAAGAAGATGCTTTTAGGCCTATCTTATTTCACTATGACGGCCCTAAATTTCGCCTCCAGCTCTCTGTTCCTGAGGTATTCCATTGCCTTTACCTCATCCTCCTTTTTTATTTGCATATACGAAGTAGATACACATTTTATTAATTTACCTAGTGTTTTGATAATAAGAAAATAAAATAAAATTATAATTCATTCAATACCAGTTGATAAATATTTAATCTAAAACAACAGTGTTAAGTGCTTTTTAAAAATTAAAATGTGTAATTTTGTAGAGAGAGTGTTAAAGTCCCACATCGACTGGGGATCGCACCCACGCTGCGTATATAAACAAGGGCAGTCCTTAATCTTATAACCTGGGTTTTGAGATGGAGTTAGGTCCAAATTTAACTTGGTATCAAAGTAAGGTTAATCGATCGGTGCAGTTGTTTCGCCACTGGTGAGTGATGCATTCCGCCACTTGGGTTCCATAAGCTCAACATCCCCGTCGGTCTCAAGTGGACAGTGAGATGGAGTTAGGCCCAAATTTAACAGAGAGAAAAATATATTATAATTTTTTTGTTTATACGATGTATTATTCTATAAATTTTAAATCCATAAAAAAATAGAAGTATTCTTTTTTTAATAAGTAATTATGGTTAATTTATAATGTTTGGATTTGGATTCATAATTACAGGCACTTGCGCTGCTAGACTTATTCAAAGAAGAGGACCAGTACTAAAGGGAATGACCATGAGATTATAATAGTAATATAATTAATTATAATTATAAATATAGAATAGTGTAGTAGATATCGCTCCTCAGTGCCCTCAAAGAATGGTCGGACAAATTGGTAAATTAAATGAATGCAGCACTAACAGGAATTGTTGTTCTTTGAAGCAAACAGCTTCATATTAGTAGTGCTTATGCTTATATATATAATTTACAGCAAATACACATGTACGTAACTTGGGGCAAGTTTGAAAATATGATGGTGGAGAAAGACGGGACCGAATTAATTTTAATTTGGATTTCACATTAACATTATGACTAGCAATTATCTATTTCGTATAATCATGTATCAATTGATGAATGACTTCTACGAGAGTTTCCATCTTTTATTTTATTTAAAAGAAAATAAATTTGATATATCAACTATTCAAAGCCAAATGATATATGGTTTCTAAATTTTATGAATGAGCTCCTTAATTGGTTAAGTTGCATCATGCATATTTTTCTATTTAATCACTATATAAACAAGCTATATAGCACATTATTTTCTAGTTTAAATTCGTAATTAAGAAAATTATTTTCTTTATTGATATTTAAAAATGTTAAACGTATTGTCTCATCTTAATATATGTATTATTTAATGTCTCTAATGAGTTCAAGGGTTAAAGTTGTCTCATCATGTTTCATTCCATTCTATTTAAAGATATTCATAAAAGTTTATAATTATTATAAATAATAAATAATTATGGTTATTGTAGATAAATATATTTCATTTTTTCATTGTTTTTATAATTTTATTCGTTATTTGATCCATTGGGAACAAATGTGATATTTCATCTCATTACCATCATGACTTATCAAAAAATAATGATTTTATCATGATTAATGTGATATCTCATATCAATTTACATGACATTAAACACAATAGTAAATTATCTTGTTAAAAAGTCTCTTAATTTATCTTGTTCTTATTAACAGTAAATTAGATTGAGTTATTTTTTTGGTGTATTTAAGTTTTGGTATATTTTGTAAAGCTTTCTGAATATTTATGTTTGTATTTTTATTTGATTATTAGTGAATTTTTTTTGGTGTATCATCTTCAATAGAGTAAACTTTTCACATTGAAAAATTGAATCACTTAAATCATTGTGTCATTTATTTTGCTCACTTATTATTTTGCTGTTACCCATAATAATATATTTGTGCAACTAAATTAGACTCGAATTTTGTTTCTACTAGTACTAATTTATAACAAAATGGTATCAGAACATTGAGTTATTATATTATTTATTGGAATTGATCAAATTTTCTCTTTTGGATTTATTTTGAGCTTTTGATTATCTTATCGGTTTCATATTTTCTAGGTTGTGCTTTTGTTTATTTAATATTAGATTTTTTGTAATGATGACAAAATATAAAATTGAGAAATTCAATGGTAGGAATGAAGATGTATGTTATATTAGTTAAGCAAGAGCTCGTTAAGACACTTGAAGATAATGATAAGTTAGAAAAGTTGACTAATGAAGTAAAAGATGCAGTGATGAAAAATGTTATCAGTTCAATTTAGTTATCCTTGTGTGATGAGAACTCTTCCGTTGGGTTATGACTTAAATTATAGAATGTGTATATGACCAAGTCTTTGACAAGTTGATTATATTTGAAGTAACGTTTGTATACATTTATAATGTCAGAAGATACATATTTACACGATCACCTTGATGAATTTACTAAAATTATTCATGATCTAAAAAATGGTAGTGTTAAAATTGATGATGAAGATAAGGCTTTACTTCTATTATGTTCTTTACCCCATTCATTTAAACATATTGTTGATACCATGCTATATGGGTGAGACATTATTTCTTTGAAAGATGTTAAAGTAGCTTTGAATTGCAGAGAGTTGAAGAAAAATGTGTCTACTAGTAACAGTGATAATAAGAGTTGTTTATTTGTTAGAGTTGGAAATCAAGAAAAAAGTTCAAGTAAGAACAAAGGAAAATATAGAAAACAAAAAGATAAATGCAACTATTGCCATCAAGAAGGGCATTGGAAAATAAATTGTTTGAAACTCAAAGGTAAAGGAAAATCTACCACAACGTCTTTTGGTACTAATGATGTTGTTGGTGTTGTAGATAGTTCAGGTTCTGATGGTGAAAATGTTCTATCAGTATCTGTTGGTTCTCTTGGAGATGTTTGGATTCTTGATTCAGATTCTACTTACCATATGTATATGTGCCCTAGTAGCGAATTGTTTGCTTCTTATGAGTTTATTGTTGTGGGTTTTGTCTTGATGGAAAACAATATGTTCTGTAAGGTTATTGGTATTGGTATTGTCTGAATTAAAATGCACGATGATATTGTTAGGATTTTAAAAGATGTTTTTCATGTTCCAGATTTGAAAAAGAACTTGATATCTTTGGGTACTCTTGATTCATAAGGATACAAGTATATAGCTGAAGGTGAAGTTTTAAGAGTTAATAAGGGTACTCTCATTGTAATTAAAGGGCAATTATTGCGTGACCTCTATGTGCTTAATGATAGCACTGTTATTGGCAGTGCTTTAGCTTTGTCCTCATTATATCAAGATTCAGATACTACTCGATTATGGCATATGCGATTAGGGCATATGAGTGAGGCAAGGATGTCTATTTTGAGGTAGCAGGATTTTCTTGGTGGTCAGAAAATTGGGAAGCTTGATTTTTGTGAGCACGGTGTCTATAGAAAGCATCGAAAGGTCAAGTTCAATATAACCATCCATAAAACGAAAGGTATTGTTGATTATATTCATTCAAATCAATGGGGGTTTTCTCGTGTTGTGTCTAAAGGTGGTGCTCGGTATATGTTGACTTTTATTGATGACTTCTCTCATCATGTTTGGGTGTATTTTTTGAAGCACAAGAATGATGTGTTCACAAAATTTGTAAAAATCAAGGCTTGTATATAAAATCAAATAGGCAAGAAAATCAAGCATTTGAGGACTGACAATGGTTTGGAATTTTGTGAAAGTCAGTTTAATGAGTTTTGTGAAAGAAATGGCATAGTGAGACATCACATTGTGCATTATACACCATATTAATTGAGTTGAAGACTTCATTTGAGATATCCTTTGACACTCTTGCTAATTATTTTGATTTGAAAGTTTTTGGTTGTTCTGCTTATATTCATGTTAATGATGATAAACTTGAACCTAGGACATTAAAATGCATATTTTTAGGATATCTTTGTGGGATGTAGGGTTATAGATTATGGTGTGTTGAACCTAAGTCACCTAAATTTTTGATTAGTAGAGATGTTAAGTTTGATAAGTTTTCCATGTTGAAAAAGAAAAAAAAGAGTGCATTGTTGTAGGTAAAAACCATGTTGTTAGTGAGTAGGTGGAGCTCCTAATCAAGTGCAAGAGAGCACTTCTGATCATCCATCTATGGATGAGATAAATGATTCTACTCGTGATGTAGTAGAAGAACAACATGAGCAACCATATAGTATCACTAATGGTAAAAGAATAAAAGAGATTCGGCGCCCTTATAGATATTCATATGCAGACTTAGTTTCTTTTGCATTGTCTATGGACGAGTCTATTGAGGTGCATAAACCTTCTAGTTATCATGAAGTTTTCACTTATGATGAGTTGGTTTAGTGGCTGGTTTCTATGAATAAAGAGATTGAATCACTTCATAAGAATCATACTTGGTAATTGGTGAAACCACCTTAGGGCCAGAAAATTGTTGGAAACAAATAGGTCTTCAAGAAAAAGGAAGGTATACCTGAGGTTGAAGCAGCTAGGTTCAAGGCATGTGTTATTGCAAAGGGTTATTGTCAGAAGAAGGGTATTGACTTCAATGAAGTATTTTCACTTGTTATGAAATATAGCTCTATTCGTGTGTTGCTTGCTATAGTTGCATTATTTGACATGGAATTAGAACAACTTGATGTCAAAACAACCTTTTTACATGGTGAGCTTGAGGAACAAATATATATATGCATCAACTAGAGGGGTTTGTTGTTCCAGATAAGGAAGATCGTGTTTGTTTATTAAAAAAATCTTTATATGGGTTGAGACAATCCCCTAGGTAATGGTATAAGATGTTTGATTCTTTTATGATTGATCATTGTTACTCTAGAAGTGATTATGATGATTGTGTTTATCATAAAATATTCCATGATGGTTCATTTATCTATTTGCTACTTTATGTTGATGACATGTTTATTGCTTCTAAGAATAAGTTTGAAATTCAAGAATTAAAGTCTCAACTTAGTAGTGAGTTTGAGATGAAAGATTTGGGTGTAGTAAATAATTTTTTTGGCATGGAATAGAGATAGACAAGCGGTCAAGCTTTATTTGACTGAGAAAAGTTATATTAAAAATGTTTTTGAATGTTTTGCTATGAAAGAGTATAAACCGATGAGTACGCTGTTAGTTGTGCGTTTTATCCTTTTTTTTGAATTTTTCATCAAAATCAAAAGAAAAAGAGTAGTACATGAAATTGAGAGTTTGAGATTACCTTCTGGGGCTTTGGACGACGATTATTTAGTAATATGAGAAATTTTATATTTGAAGAATTTGCTTATATTTTGAGCCAAAGTGGTGATTAATAAATGTCATACAATTATTTAAGTGATTCAATTTTTCAACGTGAAAAAGTTTACTCAATTAACGACGACACACTGGGAAAAATCTATTAATAATTAAATGAAAATACAAACACCAATATTCACAAAATATACCAAACCCTAAGTACACCACATCTCTATCTAATTTACTTGTAATATACAATAAGAAAAATTAACAAATTTACTATTTAATCAAATATTACCATACAAATAAGCTTACTCCATATTTTGATGCTCCTACTTCTTACTACATTTGTCAATCAATAGAGCATTTGCACGGTGAATTGATGACTCTATGAAAGTAGAGTCATTAATACATTTGTTTACTTAATATTTGCTTGTTTTATTAAATAAATATTATTTTTGAGGTTAAAAATATTAAAATATAAAATTATTAAAAAAAATGAATATAAATATAAATATAAATTTTTTATTAATTTTTAGTGCAATATCAATCATGATTTGTCATGTCTCACAACGTAAGCAGAGTAGTTGATTGAAAAGGTCACGTAGATGCCACGCCAACAAAAAAAAAGAGTGATGCATCACGTGTCATGTATAAACACAACGTTCAATTCGAGTTTAAATGGGTTAAGCCTCTTTGTCACGTGTCATCAATTTGTTCATCATCACTTTCCACCAGCGCATTATGCCACATATTTTTGGGAATCACATTGCCCCAATTAGGGTTGACCTGGACGGATCTCCCCTAACACGTGTTATACTTAAGTATTAATCTCACGTAATTCGTGATCAAGAAACTGGTGTCAGAATAGAAAGAAAAAATGAACAGTAGCAAGCAGCTGGAGTGGAAGAGAGCTACTGGTGCGAGATAGCTCCTGGTGCACGGAGAAGCTGGGTGGTTCGATGAGGATGCCGTAGCGAGAAGAGGGAGCCACGAGGATGCTGATTCGCACTGGTTGAAGAGTCTTCTTCTCTGTCCGGCAGCTGCTCTTCATCTCTGTCCACACTTAATCTCAAAATGAAATTGAGAGTCTGAGGAATAGCCTTTCACATGCATGATATATGTTTAATTAGCAGCTCGGCAATCAGCATCTTCTACAAATAACTATCCTTCATCTCCGATTTCCTACCTTATATTCCAAGATTTGCATCAAGCACTACTCTGCCATAAGTGTCCAATACCAACATACCAACTCTCTCAAATCCCAGGTTGCCAAATTCTCAATCAATACCTTTGCCTCAGCTCACAATCCCTAGATTCAGGGTTGTATCTGTACATTAATTAGCAGTAACGCGTGCATCTCCTATTTTTTGACAAAAATAAATGTTAAGTTATATTTATTTCACTTGTACTACACTTGTACTATTTTACTTGTAATACACTTACTATTTCATTTGTACTACACTTGTTACAACTCTATAAATAGAGTTCTCTATGTACATTCTTAAACACACCAATACAACATTAAATCATTCTTTCTTCTTATCTCTTTATACTCTTCACATGATATCAGAGCCTCTTATATACCTCTAAAATTTCTATCAAAATTTTGCCTCTATTCATCACAGCCAACCTGGCTCACCCTAACTCGGCTCACTTCAACTCGGCTCACTCCAACCCGACTCACCTCAACTCGGCTCACTCCAACCCGGCTCACCTCAACCCGGTTCCAGGCTTGTTTTCAGCTCCTCTTTTCATTTTTAAGGATATCTCCTTTATACTGTTTCTATATATTTGCTTTATATTTCCTCCATTATTTCGTTAAAATGGACCAAAATGATGTCCCAAAACCAATCACTTCCACCCTTGATGATACTAACTACCTAGCCTGGGCACAAGCAATGAAAAGTTTCTTGAAAGGACGCAAGCTATGACGTTTCATAACTGGTGATATCTCTATACCCATCCAAGAAACCACTGAAAACAACTCCTTATTTGCTGATCGCCTTGAAGATTGGGAGAGTAAACACCATCAAATTATTACCTGGTTCCGTAACACCACCTTACCCTCAATCCATGGTGAATTTGGGCGTTTTGACACTGCCAAAGAAGTTTGGGAATTTCTTGAGGCTCGCTTCACTACAACAAATTTGGCCAACCAATATCAACTTCTATCAACTCTTCATACCAAACGCTAGGGGTGTCCATGGTTCGGTTCGGTCCGGTTTTTTCTAAAAAAAATATAACCGGACCAGACCATTCATATTACTCAGACCGGACCAGACCGGACCATTTGAAACGGTTTTAAAAAATAAAAACCGGACCGGACCGTTTGACTTATAAAACCGTTCGGTCCGGTTTTATTCCCGGTTTGGTTCGATTTTTTTATAATTTAATGAAGAATAATGTAAAATTTTTAATATATTATTAAACCGGTCCGGTCCGGTTTGAACGGTTTAAAATTAATAAAAACCGGACCGGACCGTTTGATTAGTAAAACCGTTCAGTTTGGTCCGGTCCGGTCCGATTTTACGGTTTAGTCCGGTCCGGTCCGGTCCGATTTTACGGTTTAGTCCGGTCCGGTCCGGTTTATGGACACCCCTACCAAACGCCAAAGGGCTGATCAAACCATTAACCAATTTCTCTCTGAAATGCATACTATTTGGGATCAACTCGCTCTTTCTGAACCAACTTGGACGAACAAGATTGATGGTGAGATGTTTGCAACTTATCGTAATCACTAGCATCTTGTTATTTTTCTCATGGCTCTCCATGATCGATTTGAACCTGTTCGGGCTTCCTTACTCCATCGGAGTCCTTTTCCATCCTTAGATACTGTTGTGACCGTGCTTCACTCTAAAGAAACTCGGATAGGGCTTTTCAAAGTTCATCATACAGATTCTGTTCTTGCCACCTTCTTTTATCGCCCTAAAGAAGGTTCAAAAGAGGACTTCAAACATCAAGGCTACACCTACTGTCACAATCCCAATCATGAGCTTCTTACATGCCCCATTCGGATATGTATATATTGTCACAAGAAGGGTCCAAGACACTTTAACAGAGATTGCTTTCGGAATCCCTCTCAGCATTCCTCACAGAATCTCTTTCGGAATCCCTCTCAACATGTTTCAGGTAAAAATAGTAACTCATCTATCACTGCTGCTGTTTCTGAGGATAATCATGACAAATTTACCTTTTCTACTCAAGAACTTGAAGGTCTTCTTAAATATGTTCTCTCACAATCTAGTAATCTTTCTCCTACTGCCTTGTCTCTCACATCTGGTAAATATTTATGGTATTTTGATTCTACTTGTTGTAACCATATGACTCATGATACTCACATCTTCTCTCCCACACAATCTTCCATCTCCAAACCTTTAATTCAAACTGTCAATGGTTCACGTATGCATGTTAATGATGTAGGACAAGTTTCCACATCTTCTATACCACTTTCTGACACCTTTCATATTCCCAACCTTACTCTAAATCTTATCTCTGTTGGTCAATTATGTGAACTTGGTCTTACTGTTACTTTTTTCTCTTCTGGTTGTCATGTGCAGGATCCACAGACAGGACAGATCCTTGGGATAGGCCGTAAGGTTGGACGATTATTTGAACTTATCGACCTTTATCTACCTAATTCTCCTCATACGTCCGTTGCTGCTTCTACTACTCCTATCAACCTATGGCATGCTCGTCTAGGCCATAGATCTATAAGACGTCTTCGTCCCTTAGCATCTTCTGGTAAATTAGGATCTGTTTCTATTTCTGATAATGTAAATTGTTTGCCTTGTCAATTGGGAAAACAACCTGTTTTATGTTTTAATAAAAGTGAGTTTACTTCTGTCTCCCCTTTTGACTTAATTCATTCTGATGTTTGGGGTCCATCCTCACATCCTACTATAGGAGGATGTGTTTACTTTTTCATTTTTATTGATGATTATTCAAGATTCACGTGGATTTTTCTCATGAAACATAGATCTGAACTACTCAAAATTTATTATGATTTTACCCAAATGGTTAAAACCTAATTTTCTCAAAATATCAAAGTACGTAGAGCTGATAATGCTATGTAATATAAAGAAACAAAGTTTTTAAATTTCTTAGACAAAATGGGACTCTTTCTCAATATTCTAATCCTAGCACATCTCAACAAAATGGAAGAGTTGAGCGAAAACACAGACATATTCTTAATACTGTTCGCACTCTCCTCATTTCTAGTTCTTGTCCTGAACGCTTTTGGGGTGAAGCAGCTCTTACAGCTGTTTATACCATCAATCATGTTCCCATGCCTATTATTCACAATCAATCCCCTTATGAGCGTCTCTATAGTACTTCTACATCTTATGAATTGCTGAAAGTGTTTGGTTGTGCCTGTTTTGTTCTTCTTCACCCTTATGAACGCAATAAATTAGAACCTCGTGCTCGCCTTTGTTGTTTCTTAGGGTATGGAATAGAACACAAAGGCTATCGTTGTTGGGACCCTATCTCTAAACGATTACGCATCTCTCGTCATGTCATCTTTTGGGAACATAAAATGTTTTCTTCTATTTCCTCATTTCATGTCTCATTTCATACCTCACTCTCATTTTTTAATGACCCAACTATTGATTTATTTCCTCCTGACATTGCTCAATTACCCTCACCATTGTCTACTACGGCTTCTCCTGATGTGTCTGCTCCTTCTACTGATCCTACCATAACAACATCTTCTGAAGACCAACTACCTGATTGTCCAGAGTCATCACTTCGTCGTTCTACTCGTGTAAGTAGTCTTCCTTTTCATCTTCGTGATTACCAATGTTTCTCTACTATTTTGTCTCATCATGAACCCCAAAACTATAGAGAAACTAGTTCTAACCCTCATTGGCAGCAAGCTATGATAGATGAATTACAGGCATTAACAAAAGCACATACATGGGATCTTGTTGATCTTCCATCTAATAAATTTTTGATCGGTTGTAAGTGGATTTTCAAAATCAAAACTCATTTAGATGGGTATATGGAACGATATAAAGCTCGTCTGGTTGCAAAGGGTTTTACACAAGAATATGGAATCGACTATGAAGAAACTTTTGCACCTGTAGCTCGCCTCACCTCTATTCGAAGTATTATTGTTGTTGCTGCTGCCCGAAATTGGAACATGTTTCAGATGGATGTCAAAAATGCTTTTCTCAATGGAGACATAACTGAGGAAGTTTATATGAAACCTCCTACTGGATACACTCATTCACCTCATCAAGTATGAAGACTTCGTCGTGCTCTCTATGGCCTCAAACAAGCTCCTCGGGCTTGGTTTGCCAAATTCAGCTCTACACTTACTGACTTTGGTTTCACTTCCAGTTCTTATGACTCCGGTCTCTTTATTCGAAAGACTACCACTGGTGTAACACTTCTACTCCTTTATGTAGATGATATGATCATAATAGGAAATGAATCCAATGGAATTATTGATCGCAAACAGTTTCTGAGTCATCAATTTGAAATGAAAGACATTGGTCGTCTCCACTACTTCTTGGGCCTAGAAATCTCATCTGATTCTTAAGGATATTATCTCTCTCAAGCAAAGTACTCTTATGATATTCTTAATTGGGCTGGCCTTACTGATTGCAAAACTGCATCAACACCTCTAGAAACCAATGTCAAACTTACTCCATTAGATGGTACTATTCTCTCAGATGCCATATTATACAGACAACTAATAGGCAGTCTTGTTTATCTCACAGTCACTCGTCATGACATTGCCTATGATGTTCATCTGGTTAGTCAATTCATGTCTGCTCCACAGTCTACCCATTATACTACGGTTCTTCGCATTCTCCGCTACATCAAAGGCACCATGTTTCACGGTCTCCACTTCTCCAACAAGTCTAATCTTCTTCTTTCTGCCTACTCTGATGTTGATTGGGCAGGTGACCCAATTGATCGTCGCTCTATTACTGGATATTGTTTCTTTCTTGGAAACTCTCTCATATCTTGGCGAAGCAAGAAACAATCCCTCACTTCTCGATCTAGTACTGAAGCTGAATATCGTGCTCTTGCTGATACCACTTAAGAACTTCTTTGGCTCCATTGGTTACTTGCTGATATGGGTGTTCTCCAATCAACTGCAACTATCTTATATTGTGACAATCAGAGTGCTATTCAGATTGCTCACAATAATGTATTTCATGAACGAACAAAATATATCGAGATTGATTGTCATTTTGCTCGTTAACATGTTCTTCAAGATACTGTTTGTCTCAAATCAATATCCTCCACAGATCAAACAGCTGACATCTTCACCAAATCTCATATACCAGTCAGATTTCAAGAATTAGTTTCCAAACTCAAGTTGATTGTTTCTCTTCCTCCTTGAGTTTGATGGGGGATGTTAAGTTATATTTATTTCACTTGTACTACACTCGTACTATTTCACTTATAATACACTTACTATTTCACTTGTACTACACTTACTATTTCACTTGTACTACACTTGTATTACACTTGTACTACACTTGTTACAACTCTATAAATAGAGTTCTCTATGTACATTCTTAAACACACCAATACAACATTAAATCATTCTTTTTTCTTATCTCTTTATACTCTTCACCATAAAAATAAAAAAATATATTTATAAAATTACTTATAAATTTATATATAAAATAAAACTGTTTTAATGTATTTTAAATTTTAAAATTTTAATATTTAAAAAATTATTATAAATTTAATAATTTAAATAAGATACGTATAAATTCGTTATTAAAAAAAACAATAAATAGTTGTAAAACATATTTTAGCAGATTTATAATACCTTTCTTATTTCTAATCTTATATCGATAGACACCACTACCAAGACTGCTTTCCATTCTTATTTCCCAAATATGAGTGGACAAAAAATCACATTTATTAGAAAAAAGAAAGTTATCCCAACAATAATATATAATATGAAACTGACATCTATATATTATCGAGATAAAATTAATATAAACATAGATGTCGAAGAGTTTGACTTTTATTATTTGTTTTTTTAAATAAAGAGCTAAACGGTACATAAATTATATTAATCGTTAATCACGATACAATACAATCAAACTCATGAGCTAAGAATAAAGATAACATTTTTGTTAACTAACAGATTACAGACTAACACGACATACTAATTAACGGGATAGGTCATATTATGTTGACCAATCCGATCGATTTAACACCTTTATCGTCTACGTACCAAACATTCACCACAACTACAAAAATGTGACAATTTGTATTCGTAATGTATGTAATTTTTTTGGTCTGTGTTATTGCTATTTGTAAAAGTTAATAAAAATCTTATTATATTTACCCGACCCTTTCCTTCTTAGCCAAAATTATGAAGTTTGTGTCACCTTCACTATCAGAGTACAAACCTTAGTTTTCCTACCTAAACCTCTCTCGTTTTAGATGAATTCGTTTCTCAAGTTTCGTCTAAATTTATAGTAAAAAACTAATAAAGCATTATTATTTTTTAATTGTTTTCTCAAAGTCAATACAATCAAGTTTCAACATATATTTTTAATTTTATATTTATTCAATAATTAATACAATATTTATACATTAAACTCTTTGTAAAGAATTTCAATTATAAGATTTTAATGATTTGTAGTGAAAAATAACAAATTTAACAATTAAATTAGATTATATATTCTTCTCATTTAAGGGATATATATATATATATATATATAACATTCTACATACATGTTAGGATACGCATAAGCGACCTGGATATATCATTTATATATAATAAAATAATATGTGAACTAATGTAAAAAGAAAAAAATATCGTTGTAATACGTTATGAAATCGTTACATGCATATAAAAAAGATCACTACATGTAAGTCATTCTAGGTTCTTAGGCAACTTTCTTCAGGTCGCTCATAAAGAGGAAATACTATGACCATGTCGACATAAGAGTGTTTGTAATTCCATTAGATCTTGATGTATAGGATCTCGCATTTGAACAACGAGATATTTTGTAGACTAAGTTATGCGTTTTATCACTCTTTAGACCCATGTCGTCGTTGAGCTAGTCCTATTATCTTGCTATATCATAGTGGGGTGTCTACACATCTTAGGTTGCGTGTCCGTTATATATTTAATACCAAACATTAATTTTCCTATTCTTTTGATTTTAAGAAGTCAAAAGAATAATATCTAATCGTATATTCCATCTTCTATCTTTAGTGATTTGTAGTAAGAAGTAACAAATTGAATTAGATTCTTTATTCTCCTTATTTAAAAGGTATATATATGTATAGCATCCCACGTATATGACAAGATACACATAAGTGACCTAAATATATTATTTTATTTGTAATAAAATGATATACGAACTAATGTAAAAATAAAGAATAACGCTATAATACGTTATGAGGTCGTTACATACATATAAGGAAGATCGTTACATGTAGGTCATTCTAGGTTCCTATACAACTTTCTTCTGATGGCTAATAGAGAGGAAAGATTATGACCATGTCGACATAAGAGGGTTTGTAATTTCATCAAATTTTAATGTCTAGGATCTCGCATTTGGACAACGAAGTATTATGTAGATTATTTTATGCGTTTTATTATTTCTTGGGCCTAGGTTATCGTTGAGCTAGTTTTATTAACTCGTTACATCATAACAGAATAACTACACATTTTAGATCATATGTTCGTTACATATTTAATAATTAAATTATAATTTTATTATCTTTATTTTTATTTTATTGAACAACAAGAACTAATATATATTTTAACATTCACCTAACATTCTTCTTCTTTGATCTAAATAACAATCGGGTTAATAATCCAACCACCAGTCCACCATCATTATTAACTATACGTATATATACCCTGTTTCTTCGTTCTTCTTCTCTTCCAGTACATTCAGCCAACGATTTCTTTCAAACCCTCCAAACAAGCAAGTGATTGCAGCTTAATTAGGCCGCTAGGGATTTGTAGCGACGTTAAAGAGGCACTAAATTGGAGATTTTTTTGCTCGATGGAGACATCGACATCATCTTCCTCCTCCTCAGCAACTCCTTCGATTGCGTTTTACGATTTTCTCGAGCGCATGCGAAACCCTACTTCTCTCGACCTTGTTCGATCAATCAAGAGGTTATCTTTCAATACCTATATATTTTTATGTTTTTTGCACATATTACCTACATATATATATATAATTATCATGTTTGTTATAATATTTCCTGAATTGGAGCGCTTGCTTCACTTCGTTATTTTCTTGTTGCTCCAGTTTGTATACCCCCCCCCCCCCCCTACCCCTTCTTTCCTCTCTTGTGGCACTTGCTAGTAATTAAATATATTAGGGATCCTTTGTAACTGTTTTGAACTAAAAGTACTTCCAAATGGGTAAAAATACTTTTAGGGGTATTTGATATCTTTGAGAGAAGTGCTTTTAAAATTTCAAGTTGCATTTATGCTTTTAAGAGAAGAGAAGTAAGTAATTTGATATGAACAGTTTTGGTTGCACAACCTAAAATAGTTACTATAGTTTTACTCAAAGCTAGTTGCAATAACTTTGTGTTCAAGACCTAGTGTTTATCTTGAAACACTTTTGAAAGAAGCACGACCAGAGTAGCCTTACATTTTGTTCAGCTCCTGTAAAATTTATAGCTCTATCTTTTCAGATGGGAATAAGATTAAGTAACAAGAGGTTTGATCCTATTGGCTAACATGTTGGATGGAGTAGTCTAATTCCTTCTTAACGCAAGAATCACCTCAAATCTAGTCAACGTGAGACTTTGTTTCCATGTACCCAACAATAACATTTCAGGATTTTTTTTCCTGCTTATTTAATTCTATTTTTCCTTTTATGTTTAAGAGGATTGAGAAACATGAATAAGATATATTTTTTTTGGTTTTCTCTATATAGCTTTATTGTATCATTCTCATTCTACTCACCCAACCCTGAAAACGATGGCAAAAAAGTGCAAGAATTTTTCACCACCATGGAAGCAGCTATAAGGGATCATCCAGTATGGACAGGTGCCACCGATGAAGAAGTTGACTGTGCAATGGAGGTAATTATTTCACTTACCTCAAGGGATACAATTTGTTTGTACCTTGTGGTTTGCTAATTCGCCAATTATAAGATTCAAATTCTATTGGAAGGGTTTAAGTTGTCTATCTATATTCACTGCAGGGCTTGGAGAAATATGTTATGACAAAATTGTTTTCCAGGACATTTTCTTCTTCTCAGGAGGATGCAAAGATTGACCTTGAAATCTCAGAGAAAATAAGCATGTTACAGACTTTTTTAAAGCCTGAGCATTTAGATATTCCATCAGTTCTTCGCAATGAAGCTTCATGGCTGGTATGCATATTCACCTCACACTATAAGCTTTATTTTGGAAAGTATCAAATTGGTATGGAGTCTTTGATAATTAATTGCTTTTTTCATGCTTGCATATACGTCTAGAAAGTCATATACATGTAATTTATTGCTAGATAAACATTTTTCCCAAATTTGAACAGCAAGAATTTGAACATCAAATTTGAATAGATTGCCAGGTTAATAATTAAGCAATACTGGTTTAAGATCTGGGCTAAGATTCCCCCATTTGGCTATTCCTACCACCCCTTTCTTTGAAATTTGCTGATCCATTGCTTTCACGAAGTTCCACTTTGATCAGGATTCTGAGAACACAATTCCGGTTTCTTTTACAAGCTTCCATCCAATTTTACGATTTATCATCGATTTAGTGTGGCCATTTCTTTTAGCAAGCAGGGGATGGTTCATGGATTAGTTACAGTATTGATAATTTTGTTTTTCCTTTGAAGAAGTTAATACAACTTTTCCTTTCTTCCCAGCTTGCAGAGAAAGAATTGCAGAAATTAAATGCTTTTAGAACCCCTCGTGAAAAGCTTTTGTGTATTATTAACTGTTGCAAAGTCATCAATAATTTGTTGCTCAATGCATCAATATCAGAGGATCATATGCTAGGAGGGGCAGACGACTTTCTTCCTGTTCTTATATACGTTACAATCAAGGCAAGCTTCCCTTGGTAATAAGCCATTCTTGTTATCAATTATGGCCAATGTTTTATTGTAGCCACTTCATTTTGTCTGTCATTTACTTAACATTGCATTGAATGCTAAATTAAGATATCTAACTTTTTAATGTTTGGCTCAATGAGTATGATCTCAGTATTATAGTTATAATGTTACATGTTAAACCTAACTATCAATTTTCTTGATATTTGTTGTCTCAATGCAAAGTTGTAATGCCTTGAGAATTCTTTTAACAGATTTACTGTCTTTGCCCCGCAGGCCAATCCTCCACAGCTGCATTCTAACCTCAGATTTATCCAGTTATACCGAAGGCAAGCAAAACTTGTTTCAGAAGCAGCATATTATTTCACAAACCTGGTCTCAGCCAAAACATTTATTGTTGACTTGAATGCCAAATCTCTTTCTATGAATGAAATCGAATTTGAGGAAAGCATGCAAGCAGCGAGATTAACAATCAACTTGACAACAAAGGAACCTATGGGTGCATTTGGCCCTGTGATAACCTCACAAGCTTACATTGATCATGGCAATTCAGCAAGAATGCATGACAAGGGAACGGGTGGTAAGCTTCCAACTGTAAAGTTCTCTTTAGCATAAAATTTTGTGTTTAATGGTAGTATTGTATCATCTGTTTGCTTCATATATACTGGCATGCATATGAATGAATATCTTAACAATGCATTGAAATTTGATATCATAATGCATTGGGTAATTATGCACGATCTATAAATGAAACTATGGATTTTGGTTCTTTCCTTTCCTTTCTTCTCTCTATCTCCACGGTTGGAATTAAAATTAGGTTCACTCAAACAACCACTGAATTTGTAACTGTTAAGATACCAGTTGATCTTCATTTAATTTCTAAAGTGCTAGTTGTTAGTTAAATACTCGGGAGAAATTTGAAATGCATGCATCCATAATACAGTATAACTAGTTGGTGTAAAAATGCACCAAACACAGATAATCTGCAGAGTCTGAAAATGAAAGTGACTACAGGTGGGTCGAACTACCCTTACATGGAAGCTGAGGCTGGTGAACTTACGGTGAGGGATGTTGAGAAACTGCTAAGTTTGTACAAAGATGTTGTTTCGAAATATACAAATTTAAGTAGAGTTGTTAGACATCATTCAGTTTTGAAGACAGTGACCCTTCCACCCCATTTAAAAGGCACTGAAATCTCAACAGTAGCATCGGAGGGCACCAGTGCAAATTCTGATAAAAAAAGAGAATGAAGGGGTAAATGCATATTTTTTGTATCTATTATATCATTTTTCAGCAGATCCATAATTCAATTGTTTTCCTGAGTGGAACTTTTCGTTTAATATATGCTAACTCCAATAGTTTTGACTAGACAAGTTGTTACTTGTTTGTACCAACTTGTATTGTAACAAAGAAGCTAATAAGATGAGAGTTTCAGGATACTGCAAACTACTGTTTTTGAGTATTTTATTTATTCCTTTCATTTTTTCTATATATATACACACACATGAGTATATAATACTTGGTTCTATTGCACTGTTATTATGTCAAACCAAACAAAGGTTAAACAAAAAATTGGCAAAATGGATTTTGGATGCAGGAGGAACAGTTTCCGTTTTCTCATGTCCTTCATGTTACGCCCAAACATGGTAAATAGGAGTCTTGTCTTCATATTATGAATGACTTCAGAAATTCAGTCACATTTTATACCATGCGTCTCCATTAAAAAAGGTTATTTTTTTATGAAATTACTTCATCTCTAACATTTGATTTATTATTATATTTTTTAGTCAGATATATCTTGTTTGACTTGAGTTCTTTAGTGAGTGATTGAGATCTTGCACTCGTATCAGCACTCAAATACAAATACCCATACAATCTCTGACCCAAAAAAAAAATCATACATGCTCTTGAAAAACACACGTTAGGGTGTCTCCATGAAAGAACTGAATCAAAATTGGACTTGGGTAAAATAAAGAAGGAAAAAGCTTCTCAATTGTCAACCATTGTACCAATTCTGCATTATGATTAAGAAATATTTAGCACTTGCAAGCAAGTGGGATGGGAGGTCTTAAAGTTAATACAACAAACAATAATAAGTTGGAGCATATGGGCCTAGGAAAGAAGAAACGCTTGTTTCGTGATTAGTTATTTAGTTAAAGAACTCTGAAAGTGACAATAATATAATGTGATGTAATGCAAAAGAGTAATTTTATCTGTAGTAATGGCATGAAATACACTAACATGTTAATTTTATATTGGTTATCAAATACAAGTTTTGATGAGAACTATAAATATTTATAAATCATAAAGTTTATTTATAAATGGGAATGAGTGAGTATACAATTTTAGTGAAAATATATAGTTTTTTTTAATGAAAATGCTAAATGTCTATAATCCCAATCCATGTGATAAATTTTTATTGGCCTCCTGAGTTGTGATGGTCCACACTTTTCAACTTAACCCACGTTTCATATTATTACACATTAATTATTTTTGAGGATCTCAATTTGAGAGATATATCATTACTCATAGATAATATAAGAAGTTGTAATTAATCGAGATCAAGTTGCTATAATGTTTTTAAATATTTTAAAGATCTTTTGTAAGAATTTAGTGGTCCAATAACTAAGACACATAAAATGAGGATAAATAAAATTTTACAAAACTTGATAATGGAATTGTAATACAAAGAGGTTGTGTTAGAAGAATCAAAAACTAAATTCGAAGATTTTAAAGTTTCACCAATTATATTCTATTAGCTTTTTTTTACAAAAGATATATTTTGAAGATTAAGTATGGGGCAAAGATTGATTTAGAAAGCGATTTTTTTGTTTTATTAAATTATGGATCTTTTATGTTTAACAATTTTTATTTTATGTCTTTTATTTTTTAGGTTGTATTAGGTATAATCTATAACTAAATAAGTTCATTAAGTCTATTTCATCTAATTTTTTTTTAAGATTTTTTGCTTATAAAGAAAAAATTATGTAATTTGGAGATAAGAACGAATATCATTAATGAAAAATATATTTCAGAAAACTCTTACTTTGACTTTTTATGTTTTTGATTGAATGATTGGATTCAACTTATCAAAGAAGTAATTATACTTTGTGGTGTCTTAATATCGAGGTTTTAAAAATTTTGTTTCTTTAATATTATAATCTGATTATTTTTAACACGTTTTTAATAAATTAATCGTTATTGTTTCTTTAAATTCGTGGATTGTTAAGATTGTTTGCTTAAATGATTCACTTAGTAACCAAATAACTTATCAATAGTAACTCTTCAAAACTTAGGGGTCTTAGTTATCACTAACAACTTTATATTCCATGATAAAAATAAAAACAAAAAACATTTATACCTTTTGGGTGCTAGCAAAACTGCACCAAATACGACATTTCTTTTTCACTCCGCAAATCAAGAAAATTAAGAAAGACGCCCTATAAAGTAGCTAGGCTTAGAAACGCACTAGTCAAAGGGGCTTTAGAAGAAAATACTAGAAATTGACTTTTTGTGGTTGATTTATGGACAGTAGAATTATGTAATGGAAACTATTCAAATACAGTATTGGTGCTAGGTTCCCATATTTTCCCCTTGTTTTGCTTAAGTTTTTAAGCAAAAAATTATCATGCTAGGAGTGTTAATTATCTGTTAACTAAACCTTCGTTCTATATCCTGTGCAGAATGTAAGCTTTTTATTTTATTTTTTTAAAGCTTATTAGCAGGGGCTCTGTGGAACTTGTAGAAGATTCAAGTGGGGCACTATCTTCTCTCATTTATTAATAAATAAAATTTTAATTATAATATTATAAATTGTATTTAAATTCATGCATAAAATAAAACTGTATTCATTTAAGTTTTTATTATAAATTTAATAATTTGAATATATTAAATTCAAATGAGATATATATAATATATTTATTCAACTAGAAGTAACAAATTACTAGAATAATATTTTTTAGTAGATTTTCTAGTGTTATTAGAGTGCTCCTAGATAAGTCACTGCTTATGAGTCTAGTAATATTTTTTAGTAGATTTTATAATTTGTATTAGGAAAATGAGACATTTATTCATTTTATATATAGAATCTCTTTAAAATTGTAAAAAATATCTTTTAAGTTTGAAAAATAGGCAAATATACCCATTTTATTATTGTTTTATTATAATATTTTATCTTAAATTTCATAATTTTTATTGATTTTATTATAAATAACTCATTGAAAAATTAAGAAATAATGAAAAAAAGGATATAGTTGTTATTTTCAAACTTATGAAGTTTTTTTGCTGCTTCAAAAAACTTGAAGGCATCTATTTATAATTAATTCAAAAATAAATTATTTACTCATAGATGGATCATACTAGAAAACAAGAAAAGTGAATATGTACATTAGGAACACTGATTAAAGAGCTTGGTAAATAAAAGTATCATAATACAATATATATACAAACATTTTTTTGCTAAACAATTATTATATGATCGAAACACACTAAGTATTATTTGATTTAAAAAAAAAAGATGGTTAAGAAAAGAATGAAAAGAGGGAGAGCAGGAAAGATATTCAAGGAATAGTATTGTCTCCACCAAGAAACTTCAAAGGGTTATCCAAGTTGACCTTATCGTGGTTTTCTAGTTCTCTTACATATGATGATGAGAAAGAGCACTCTTTTGGTGGAGAGTACCATTTAGACCAAAAAAGATAATTGAAGAAGTTGACTAGACTTAGAGCAGCTAGTAACCAATAGAAAAGGTCAAGCTTATCATTGTTTAGATCATTATCACTAAGCCAACCACCTGATCTAGAAGAAGAAGTGAGTTTATTAACCAAAGAAACAAGTAGAGAACTGAAATAGAAACCAAAAGAGTAAGAGCAATATGTCAAGGCAGTGAGGAAAGATTGCATGCCTTGTAAGGATTGAGTATAGAAAAACTCAATAAGTCCCACTGCTGTGAACATTTCTGAGATACCAAAGATAAGAAATTGTGGGGCAATCCAAAATATTGAAAGAGTAGTCTCATAATTTCTTCTCTTTTTCTCAACAAGTGCAGCTGAAACCATAGAGAAAGTAGCAATAAATAGTCCAATTCCAACCCTTTGAAGAGGTGTAATTCCAGAGACATTTCCTGTGATTTTTCTAGCAATTGGAACAAAACCAATTTCATAAAGAGGAACAACAAAGATTAACATTATGTAAGGGATGGCTTGTAATGAAGCTGGAGGTATATGAAAGGTTTTGGTGATTTTGGTGTTCATGACACTTCCTTGTTGAACAGAGAATGTTTGTAGTTGAGCTAAGATTGTATTGAAGATTATGGTACAAGCAAATATTGGTATCACTGAGATTATCATCTTTACTTGCTCCACTTGGGCTATACTACATAATCTCCACGGGCTTTCACTTCTTTGGCTTCCTTCTTCAATTCTTATACAGGCCTTATCCAGAAATCTGCACTTTCATATGTTTAGATATTACTACCAACACTTTGTTAAGTTTTGTAGAGTCTATCAACACCAAAATCTTAACTGAGTTGGTCGTGTATACATAACACTTGTAAATTCTACTATAAAATTAATCACAAACAAATTAGTGTATAACTCTTATCATTTTTACCTTTTTATATTCTTAAAATGTCAACACTAAAACCATTCAAATAAAAAATTAAGAAGAAAAAAATAAAATAAAATGAAAGTTTAGCATAGATAACATATGTTTCTTTTTAGGTGATACCCATATTTCATTAGATATGTAATCAGAGCACTTAGATCCACTAATTATTTTTATGAACAGTTGAATACACTTGTTTGAATAAGTGATACTACAAGAATAAATTATCATTTTTTTATATATTTTTAATTTAAATAAAAAAATTCATTAATTATCCATGCTAAAAATTGCTTTGTATATGTAGTTAAATTTTTTTAAAAACACAAATATCTAAGTGCACTCTTTTGTTCATGTATCGACCCATTTTTGAAAATAATTGGATTAAATTATTCACAAAAATAACTAACGAAATTATAAAAATAATACTTCTAAAATTTGTACAACAATAAAAATAGTAGCTCAATAACATTAAAAATATTTTAATTAGATTGTTTTTAACATTGAACGGATTTAAATAATTTAAATTAAATTTAAAGTGTATCTAATTGAATGAAGTTTAAAATAAAATTATGTGTTAGATTTTAATAATAGTAAAATGTATTAAGTTTTTTTAACACAAAAATATGTTATTTTTATAATTATAAGTTTTAAAGGTATTATTTTTATTATTATTTTAAATAATTATTAGTCTTTTAAGTCTTTTAAGTAATATTTTTTTCTTTTAAAGATTCATGTGATCATACAAGAGAATGGCGGAAAAAAACACGTTTTTCGTTTTGTATTCTATAAATATTGATTAATAAACTAAAAGCAACTACCTTTTTTCTTCTTTCGGAACAACATGGAAGAATACCATCATACCAATCTACACGGATTGGCAGTTTGGTTGCTTTAATAGCTTTAGACATTGCAAAAGATTTTAATATTTTTTTATTTTATTTTTATATCCTTATTTTCCATTGGCTAATTAAAGAAATATATTCATCAATTTTTCTACTACCCACCTGAACTTATCAGTGTGGAGGAGAGTACTGACGCCATTTGACATAGCAGATGGACGATTTTGCACATAATTGTTTTGGTTTCCTTGCATTTCTGTATTTGAAGGGCATATTTGTCTTCTCTTTGAAAATGCAGCAACAAATACCTACTCAGGTTTAATTTAGAAAAACAACAACAATAATAATAAAATGAGTCAAAATAGAATAAATAAAATATTAGCTAAACAACGCCTATTACAATCCTCAAACTTTTATCAATTTTATATTTTGATCTCCATGCATTTTTTTCCTTTAAATTTGATCCCTAATATTTTAATTTTCATAAACTTGTTGTAAAAGGGAATAAATGTATTAAATTTAAAAAGTTAAGAATAAATAATAATAATAAAAAAACATAATTTTAGCGTGTTAAATTTGAAGAAAAAATAATTAAAGAATAAAGTGTAGAATTAATAAAAGTTAGAAAAAAGTCTATTTTTCTAAGAGTAGTGGGTTAAATTACTTGTGCAATTGGAGTGAAAATGCTTCCACAAGGTGGTTTATTCCTATAAAAAGCAGCACCAGAAATCAAACAGACTAAACCCAAAACCATAGCAGCAGCCGAGACACCAAAGCCAACATCCATACCAGAGTGAGTTTGTACCCAAACCAGAACAGTTAATGCAATAAGCTCTCCCATACAAAATGCAAAATAGGCACAATTAAAGTATGTGGAGAGCTTTTTGCTAGATTGCTTATTAGACTGATCTTGCTTTGTAAACTGGTCAGCCCCATGTGAAATTATATTAGGTTTTAGGCATCCACTTCCTAAAGCAACCAAGTAGAGTGCTATAAAGAATATCAAAGCCTTATAACCCTTTGCTTGAGAACAGTGTTGTTCTGTTATCATATTACAATTTGGTGGTCTTAATTGTGGTAGATGAGCTTGTATTGATAGTAATATGAAACCCTGCAGTTTTAGTTCAATTCAAATGTTAAATCATGAATGCTCCATCATTGTTTATCAATTAAAAGAAAGAAAGATAAAAACAAAGAAAGACATACACAGAGCTCAACAAAGCCAAATATGAACATGGTCCAAAAGCTACCAAGATAAGAATCAGAGAGAAAGCCACCAAATAAAGAAAGAAGGAAAACTGTTCCAATGAAATTGGTGACTATGTTGGCAGATTTGGACAAAGGAAAGTGCATATCATTTAAAACATATGTAATCAGATTGTTCCCCACAGCAGCTATTGCCATCATTTCAAATCCTTGGAGACCTGTAACACCCACCAACATCACTATCAAACATTTATTTCTTCTTTTAAACAAACACTTGGTACTCTTTCACTATTGAAATACGGATAATATCATGCATCATAATTAAGAATTACTTCTAGATTACATATTATATTAAACCAAATTTAAAAGAGTCTGAGCTAGTTAGAGTTAAAAAAATAAAAAGTAATAAGCTAAGTTAATATTATACTATTTTATAATTGAAGTAGTGAGAATTTCGCAATAAATATTCGATAAAGTTGTGAGAAGGAAGTGTCTCACAAGAAAATGAAAAAAAATGAATTTACATAGATGTGTATTCATATTTTACCTGAAAATATAACCAAAATTTTATCATTATATAGCAATATATCAAAACATATTGTGAATTTTCATATGTATAATTCAAATTAGATAGTGAATATTGGTATAATTGAAACATATAACATGATATATAATGAAGAAGTTGGGAAATTAACGGGTACCAAGAACAAAAACAGCAGCAGTCATTCCACCACTTTTGTTCTTATTACAGGGTTTACATCTCCAATCAACAGACATCTCTTCTATTAAATCCTCTCTTATCAAGTTGTGTTTATCCTTCTCCTCTTCCTTCCTATTTTCCATCTGATCTATAATATCTGATGTATTGTTTCTGTTTTGTTATGTCCTGATCAGTTTCTTTTGGGGAAACAAGAGTTTCTTTTGTAAGTTTGAGAAACTAGTTAGATATGACAATGAGCTGGTTAGTCCTTGTATATATAGACAATGAGGGTTCATATGTATTGAGTAGTGTTTGGACTCTTCGAAAAGTTGACTATGTAGTAGTGGCATACATGGCCCATTAATTATGGCTCATTATCTATCAGAAATAAACTAAGTTAAGTCAGTCAGCTCTCTCTCAAAATCAGTTGGGATAATTGGCTACAATAATTCCTTATGCTATTCCAGTCCATTCCATTCCATTCCAGTCCAGTCCAGTCCACTTCGACCAAATCCGCCAAGAGCCAATTTATCTTCCTTGACTCCATGTCGGTTATCAGATATATATGCATCCGGAGTCCAACTTGTAAATTTAAAAAAATTAAAATATGGGACGGATAAATAATTATATAACTTTTTTTTATTATGTAATACATTTGTATAATTCTTTTTTTGAAGTATTAGATAAAGTTTAAATTATTATTAGATATAATTGTTAGAATATTATTTGTACTTTTGATTATGTGTTTGTTTCAAATGAATTTTTCTTAATAATATATATGTAAAAATGTCATTATTTATAGTTATTAAGATGAAAAGAGTGCAAGTATACTCTTATATATTTTCTTACTCTTTTCTCTATTCTGAAAAACTTTAGCCGGTCTCTTCCTTTAATTATTTTGTTATTTCTTATTTTCTATTTTCACTTAAAGAAAATTTCTCTATTTATTTTTTTATTTTAAATAAATATCATAATAATTATTCTATAATTTTTTAATTTTAAGTAGATTCAGATATAATTTCATAATTTGTTCACTTAAATTTGATTTTTGGTGATGTTAAACATGTTTTATAAAGTTTTTCCAAGATCTAATATTATTATTTAAAGTTTCATTACATTTTTAAAATTAAAGAACTCAAAATATAAAAATTCAATTTTTTTTTAAAAATTTATCATATTATCAATTAAAAGAACCAAACTTAAACCTGGAGAAAGAACTAAAGAATAATACTTGAAAATATTTACTATTTAAACTACATATATATTGTTATGATTTTTATGATAATTTTGATAATTTAATATATATTTTTTAATTTTTTGATTTAAATGTGTATTTTTATTTTGAATCAATCACTCTTATTTTTCTAAAAAAGAATAGAAAAAGAGGACTCTCAACGTTAAAATTCAAATTAATATATTATGCTGAGTCCATATGGAAACCAATTAAGATTTGATAAGTCCTGTAATAACATACCAAATCCCAAATTGATTTTTGTTTTAAGTCAGAGCCAAAATTGCACATTGAATCACAGGTTAGTCTTGTGAATTTTTAAAACGAATTAATGATGCAACACCACCTTCCTTTTCCACCTCTACTTTTTTTTTTTTAATACTCGCATTACAGTAGTCTTACTCGCGAGTACGATACATATTCTACATTCGTATCAATGTCGCGGAGAAGTTGTGCTGAAAACCTTGTTTAGAGATAAAATTTAATGTAATATGTATGAAATTATATGTATAAAATAATTTAGTGTTTCCTAAATTTTAATACCGTATGATCTACTTATTTTATATTGTTTTATTTTTACTCTAAAAAATATATATATCGTTTTTCTTACGACCTATAATAACGTATCTTTCTGTAAAAAAATATATTCTTCTTAAAAATATATATTATTTTATGTTGTATGAAGAAATATATATTATTAAGAAAAATTAAAAATGAAATTTTATATATAAAGGAAATTTATTTCATACAATTATATCTTTTTATATTTTTATACTTAAAAATTAATATAAATTCAATAACTTAAACATATTTATACTAAAAGGAGTTACATATAATATTTTTTTGGTTTTATTATTTGTGTAAGCTTTAGAAGGTTTTGTCTATTTTCACAAATTTATTTTATCCATGTATTAAATTATTATAAATATTTGTTAATGAATACTCTATTATGTAGTGTACTATTATGTAGTGTACTAAAAATTGATGTTTTCTTTCTTTTATTAAATATCATCTTTCGAATTCATAATATAAATTTAACATTTGGTTTAAGTTTTTATTATGAATATTAAGAGCAAATATATGCTATGAATTTTAGTTTATGGTATCCCAAATTATCATGTATTATTCCTAGTTAAGCATATTTCTTGTTTATTATTCTATTATCTAGCAATGTTATTTTTATTAGTGTATCTATTTATTCTCTAAAATGAATTTGTATTAATATCCGGATTCTTTCTAAATGAGTGTATCCAATTTTTTTCTTTATTTTTTTGTGGGATTTTTGATAGTTTATTCATTATAGTTTCTTTATCAATTAATGATACATTGTACATTCTTTTTACATCTATAATATTAATGTTCATTTCTTTATTATTTATTTCATAACAAATTATGTCTTTTTTTGGGAATAATTTCCTTAACGATGAAAATGATAGATCTTTAAATCTATTTCTTTTTTTAAGATTTAATTTTATTGTTTGATTTTTTTTAAATTTTTTTACTAATTACTATTTTCTGTGAAAAATATCTTGAGATTCTACTATTTTTTATTTCTTAAAACTTTTTTATTTTCTATTATTTCTTCTTTCATTTTTATTTATAAAATGTTATTATTTATTTTCGTTAAATTTAATTTTTGTTATGTTTGAGAAGTATTTTTGAATTTTTTTAAAACGTTAAGAGTATTTTTGAACATACCTCAAAGTTTGTAGATATTTTTAATGTTATTTCAATAAAAACACATAAAATATTTATTTTTTAACGTTAACTATATTTTAATATTATTAATTTTAAATGAAATTATCATTAATTTTTTTTAATATTCGCGCTCACTATTCTTATTAATATTTTGACGTAGGGGATAAAGGATAACATGTGTTGTAGAAAGTGGAAAGCATACATAAAAAAGCCATTTGATTTTGCGGGGAAGTGGGGGTAATGTAATGAATTGACGTGGTCTATGGTTTTGAATTTGTCAAAGAGTCTCTTGGAACTGTTTCTTCGGTTGGATACAACTGTACCCAAATCTCTTCCACGGCACTACTCTGTTGGAGGTCCCTGTAAAATAGTCAATAGACTTTTTTTAATATATAAACAAACCAACTAAAAATTATAGATTCCTAATAAATAAAATTAATATAAATAAATAACGCTATTATCATAATATTTTTTATTATTGTAATAAAAATATATAAAATATTTAATTTATTTTTAATATTAATTATAACTTAATACCATAACTATTATATAAAATAATTATTAATAAAATAATATTATGATAATAATAATTGTGTTATTCTTTTACATTGATATATAATTTGGTGGGTCTAAGATACTTACCATTAACAATCTGTCAAATTATTTGTACATTATTATAAAAAATATATTTATTTAATAGTATTAAAAACTTAAGTGTAACTCAATACAATAAGATTTTTTATTGAGTTAATGATTGTCTAAGCTTATAAGTAATATTGTTACCGAATTTTTGAGTGATGTAAGATTGAAGGAAACTTAACAGTCCCTCTCCACACAGACAGAGGTGGTCTCACAAAGCCATAGTGAGACCGTTAAAGACAAAACCCAAGTCGCCTTGTTTCTAGCTGATGTGGGACAAGAATACTTAACAAACCCCTCTACACGACGGACAAAGGTGGACATAAGTATATAAGAGTTACAAGTAAACTAGATATGCTTAAAGTAAATTAAATATATATTAACAGATATACATTAATATGTTAATAGATATACATTAACAACCCCCTCAAACTCAAGGTGGATGTGAGATCAGCTTGAGGTTGTCAACCAAATTATGAGTACGTCTCTTAGGAAGTGCCTTAGTGAAGATATCTACAAGTTGATCGTTGGAGGAGACAAGGAAAAACTTGAGAGCACTATGGGCAAGATGAGAACGAATAAAGTGACAATCAATCTCGATGTGTTTAGTCCGTTCATGAAAGACATCATTATGAACAATATGAATGACACTCTGATTATCACAATAAAAGAGAGTAGTAGAGGATGTGGACACACCTAAATCATTAAGAAGCCATCGTAGCCAACTCTTAGCATTGGGAAAAGAATTCCTTGGCTTTTCCAAAATAGCTGAATATACTTTTACGTATGCTTATAAGCTTAGACAACCCTTAACTCAATAAGAGATCTTATTGGGTTAAGTTAGGCTTGAGTTTCTAACATGGTATCAGAGCTATACTCTTGGTCTTTATATGCTTGGATCCTAGGCTCTACCACAGTCTCACCATGGCGCTTATGTCCACCTCTGTTCGCCGTGTGGAGGGGAGCTGTTAAGTATCTTTGTCTCACATCGGCTAGAAACAAGGTAGAAAAACTACTTATAAATCTAGACAATCCTTAACTCAATGAGATCTTATTGAGTTGAGCTAGATATTTTGTTTGAGGTTGTCTATCTTTTTTCTTTCTCAAAATAAAGCACTCAAATTCTATATTAACAATTTCTATTGCTCGTCCAAAAAAAAAAAAAAAAGTATTATCCGTGACTCTATTAGACAAACCACGTTCCTAAAAATTAAGTTACGTGACTCAAAGAGTCAAGCACAACTATTTTTTTCTCTACTTTTTGTCAATAGTTAATATATGATTTATATGCTTCACTATAAAGAAAGAAAATAAAATGTTTAATTACTTGAGAAATAAGAGGTTATTTTATAACATCATTTACCTTATATAATAAGTATTTTCTTGGGTTAGAATCTGAATGGAAGAAATTGATACACACAAATTTATATTCTATAGTTATGGTTTTTTTTAACACACAGTTGTGAATTCTTATCAACTTCAAAGGAATATAAAATTGTTGGCATTGGAATATAAATTCAAACAAGTGGTACATTAATAAACTATCAGTAATATGAATTTATAATTGCATTGGTAAATTCAACTCAATATTTTAAAATGAGAATAGACTATGTTATGGTTAAAAAAAATTATGTGGTTATTAACTAACGATGAGACTCAAAATTATTAAATAATATATTTAGGATCTTATTAAAAAAAATTGTGATCAAATTATTTATTACGTTAAAGATATTTTAGTTAATGTATTATGATTTTTATATCTCATGTTATTAAAAAAAATGTTTTACTATATCATAACTCTTAACTATTTTACTCATTTTTAATCAAAGTTGAAACTTATATGTCCCCACCTGTCAAATTAAACATGAAACTTTATGAGAATTTTAGAAAAAGAAAAATCAATAGCAAATAAAGTAATTTAAAGAATAAAATGTGATACCAATAATTAAATTGATGTACTAAAATAAACCAATTTAATAATGTGGGGAACAAACAATACAAATATATTAACTAAGCTAGTTGGTCCCATACAACAATAATTATTTTAGTTCAAATTTATTATTTATTTTTATGTGATAATATATTGTTATTATCACTTATTATTTGTGGTTAATTTTTTTAACAAAATATAAAATATAGAATAAAAATAAAAATTATATATTTATTATTATTTTAAAGTGATAATATTACCATAATTAAAAATATTATCGCCTCAATTATTTTATTAGTTGTTCACATAGTTTATTTATTAGAACTCATATATAACAAAATAACTAATAATACTATTAATTTTTTCTTCTTTATAAATTTCTACAAATACTTTTATTCAACACATATGGTCAATTTTAATTAAAAAATTAATATTTAAATTAAGATATTCATTTAATAAAATATTACAAAAAAACATCATTTCATTAACTAAGTTATATGTTACCAATTCCAACATTTCCATTAGATTAATTGTCTTTTATCCTCTCTTATTCCTCAATTTCATTACAAAATAAAAATAAAAATAAAAAAACATTCTTGCAAATAATTTTCCACTTACATTGAAGAATATGGTTCTTATTCACAACACACACACTCTCATTTCTATAGAAAAACTTTGATGTCATCTTATAGGTGTCAACTTTGAAAATTATTATTTCAATAAAAAGTTGATATGCTAATAATTAACTGTATAAATTGTAACCATTAATTTAATAAAAATAATTGTATTATACAAAATAAATATTCATAAAAAATATATTTATATATGAATATTGAACAAAAATATGATATATTTATAAGTGAATTGATCGAATACTCGTTAAATGAGTAATCATTAAGTTTATGAAACATCACTCTTATTATAATAAAAAAATTACATTATATAAAATAATTATTCATAAAAATGTATTTATTATATATACATTCGACAAAAAATATGATATTTAAATGATTAGATACTCATTAAATATGTAATTATTAACTATATAAATTATCATTATTAGTGTAATAAGAACAATTGTATTACATAAAATAACTATTTATAAAATTGTATTTATTATATGAACATTTTGGTATTTATTAATGTAAAAAAAAACATAAAATCTATCATTTTGGTATTTATGTATTCAATAAATGATTAATTATTAACTGTATGAATTATTACTCTTAATATAATAAAAATAATTACATCATACAAAATAAGTTTTCATAAAAAAATATTTATTATATGGACATTTTAGTATTTATTCGTGTAAAAAACTAACAAAAAATAAAAACTTTATTTATTATATAGATATTTTAATATTTATTGATGAAAAAAATAACAAAAAGTAAAAAAAGAAGGTATTTTGGTTGTCAACCTACTATTGCCCTTTTTTATATACTAGTTTTTGGATTCGTGTATAAACAGAGTAGATGATTCAAATTTGATAAGTATATAGTAATTTTAGTTTTATTCTTATAAAATTCTTTATTTTATAAAATAAAGAAAACACAAGTCTTTTAAGTATAAAATTTTAAGTTATTTTTATTATAATAAGATGATACAAGTAAATTTTTTTATAAAGTAATTTCATGGAAGGTTGGTTCAAATTTAATAAGTGTATAATAATGTTAACAATCAAATAATAATTGTTATTGTTTTGGAATTTTTTATTTTATAAAAGAAAATAAAAAATATTTAAATTTAAAGTTGATTTTATTATAATAAGGTGAGAAATATATGCATAATGGTTAGCATGAATGATATTAATTAAATAATTTGTTAATTATATTATGTGTGATGATATAATAGGAAGATTAATGAAATAGTATAAATGTAATAAATATAATAATTAAATAATATAAACGAAAAATAATAATTCAAAATCAATTTGAAAAAAAATTACTTCCAACAGGTATAAACTTTTATATATAGAAGATGAAGACATACGAGAATCGATCAAAATGCATTGAGGGTATGAATCAAAATGAATATTGCAAGGGCCAAAAGGAAAATAAACAATAATGGGGTTGGTCCTGTTGTTGCCGGACATAGGAAGCTTTTAATTAAATTAATGTATTTGATATGCTACTTAAAAGTGGTGAACATTGACTTTTGCATTTACCACTAAGATTGGCTCTCTTTTTTGTCACCTTGTTCAACAAAGTCATAATTTCCATTGACAAGTATGCTCACTAGCTAATGTCGTAAGTGCATGATTAAACAATCAACAAACTTACTGTAAGTTGAGAATTAAGTCCTTATATTGAGGATAGAAATCAGGAGTATCAATAGTTTGTGTTAGTGTTATTATATTTTTTCTCAATTAAAATAACATTATTCAAAACTTAATTTCATCCCATATATGGACATTCTGTGGCACCAAACAACTGACGTGATACTAGTGTCTTTTTTATTTTATTTTTTAACATGACACAATAGTAGAGTTTTGTAACACAGTTTCCTTCCATTATTATTATTATTATTATTATTATTATTATTATTATTTAATTAAAATATAAAAAATCACATTTATTTCTAACTAGTGTTACTTTTTTTTATGGGAGATATATATCTATAATAAATCAGTATCGCTTGCAAGCTTAAAGTTTCAGCGCACAGGTCTAAACTTTGAATCATTTACTTCATTATATAGCGAGATAACACTTCTTCCTTACATTTAGACTGCTATCAATTAAAATGATCCATGATGGTTTTATTTCTATATTTATTAGGACAGTAATAATAACGAAGAATGATATATTTCAATTAAATTAAGATCCATTAAAATGCAAAAAGTTGTGAAATTCGTCACACTTAAAATTTGATTTTGCAATAGTAGCAAAATATGGTATGTGTTATTCAATCAACATACATGTGAATAAAATACATTTATTATTTTATAAAATATGTCAAAAAAAAAATGACATAAATACATGTAAGTTGTTGAGTAAGATAAAAGTAAATGCTAACTATTTTCTTTTATATTATATTTAATTCTTAATAAATCATAAACTTTTAACTATATAAGTAGTTCATAATTTAAAATAAAATTGCAATTAGTTTTAATCTTATTTTATTAAGATAAATAATAAAATTCATTTCTGATGCTCTATTTTTATGAACCGACAAAGTTGTTTTTATATCCTTTTTTTTAAATGTGTATATCCCGTTAATAAAGGGATTGGATTTACTAATTCCCTTCAATTAAGGAATAAAAACAGGGTATTCATATGTGTTTGAATATTTTTATCTTAGTTTTTATTTTTCTTTTAAAAAGAAAGAAAAATATAAAATGTAATAATTAAATAAACAATTAATTAATATTTACATGTATATACGATAAATGATATATAATATTTTTTTATGTGCAAACAATATGAAATAATTAAATCTGTTAAAGTTTCATGAACGTGTATACAACTCTTCAATTTTTATTAGTTGAAGTAGTTTCTTTCTTAATTTGCTGAGATTTATTTTTATCTCTACATATTTAAATCATATTTAAATTATTATTTATTTTTTTTTAAAATAATTTCTTTGAAATAATAATAATTAAGGAAAAGCCACCAAGTACTTATCAACGAGAACATACTCTATTTCAAAAATACCATAAATCTAACACTATAAGCATTGGCTTAGAAATAAAAAAACATAGGCATTGTAATGTAAAAAAATAAATTATTTTGACTTCAAAATTAAACTTAAAAAGATATGACATACCAATAATTCTATTATAATTGAAAATGATACTAGTGTAAAGTTTATATTTATCACGATCCTATTCACGATTTAAGGTTAATTTTTTTGAGCATTTTTATTTATAATAAGTTGTTGTAGAACAACTAATGTAATAACCATATATTAATTAAGCCAATCAGACCCACTTTCTTTTAAGAAAAAAAAAGAGTATTAATAAACTATTAATTATGATTAAACTAGTTTACTAGTTTTTGGATGAGACACTATAAATCCAATAACTATTGAAAATAATATAAAAGTTTACTTTTGATTTTTCTCTATGTAAAGTTGTTTACTGAAGATTAATAATGTACGTACATATATAGTTAGGTATATTTTGTATGCGAGTATGTTTATACACATCATAGAGTTGGTTTTTGTAATACGAATGCTATGTTTTGTTCTTGACATTATCCCTAATGTTTTTGTTTCATTTTGGGTGCATGTATTTATGAAAATTAAATGGCAATTTTGGAAACAAAAGTTTGAATTTTTCAGCACCTCGTCGGACCTTGATGAAGTGGTCGACGAGGACCTTTTATGAGACCTTGGTGAGGTTGGTCATGAGCTTAGATGAATTCTAAATACTCCCTCTTCTTGTTTCTGATCCAAAAAAATGTAGTAGGCTTTATCAAATTAACATCTTATTTTTCTTTTTTTGAATCAGTATTACCTTGAGTGTAGTTTGACATTCGTGATTCATGACCGAGTGAACAAAACCATACTTTTGAATGGTGAGTACTTGTGGTGATGTTTGTGAGTTAGTTTTTAGTGAGGAGCCTATATGGCGATGAACCATGTATCCACTGGTAGTTACTCGGATACAACCTTTTCTTATGTAAGGAGTTTGTGTAAAGATGAGCCATGTGTCGGTTGGTAATTACTAGGATGCAATAATTTTCCATAGGTGAAAAGCCTATTTGGTAGTTAGCCATATGTTCAGGTGAGGGTTGCGGGTATACATGTTGGATGTGTTTCCCACGTTAATTGTTGGTGGTTCATGATTGAGTGTAGTTCCCCCGATTGGTGGTTTATTTTCTATTCACTGTACTAATTTTCTATTACTAATCACACTACATTGAGTAGTGTTGGCTTTGGAGGAAAGTTAAGTTCTTGTGTCAGATTAAGTTGCTATGGAGATAGTAGGTGACAATAATAATTAATAGTTTGGAAAGAGGTTCTAACTAATAGAGATATTTATGGTTTTATTTCTATTAGAGTTGAATCTATTTTGTTGCTTAGCAGATTTATTTTCTATCGAGTGATTTTCATAAGCAACTCAATGATATTACCACATAGGCAAAGGTTCTATGTGAGTTTACCTAGTTACATCTGTTGTTTTGCATGATCTGATTGTGTTCGTATAATATGAGTTTCTATCGCGTATGTACCAATATATTAGATTTAGACTTTGATTAGAAAGCTTATTTTGTTATATGTTATGCATATGATTTTTTTCCTTTCTATATATCATGCTTATAGTTTTTTGTTTATTATCTTTGTTGTATTAAATTAATCAGTCTATTTTCTGATTAATCTATATTGCTAATGTTTTTTATGTGTATGTGAGTTTGGTGTGAGTCTCTAATGAGTCAGTATCTCTTTACCTTGTTGCATACCAAGTGTCTGGCTCTTTCTATTGGTTTGTTGTATTATGTATGATTTGCATGCTGTGAGAGTATAATAATCTTTTTATCGAATATGTTCTCATATATGAGGTTTGAAAGCGATTGAAAATCTCTTTTAGCTTTTCAGTATGTATGACTATTTCACATGTTGTTTGCTATGTTTATGCACACTACTATCCTAAATAATAGCTTATATAGTACACCATCACTAGTATGTTTACTATAGTTTGTACTTCCTTACTCTTAGTTGTTTTTGTTGTACGTTGAATTTAGCATGTTGTTTTGTACTTTCACTATTTTATTTGCTTAATTCACGTTGGGTTACTTAGTCGAGTTAAAATAGAGCTCGCAAAAAGGTTTCATGGTTTGACGCTTTCACCCTTTATCTAAGGCATGGTTGACTATTTGAATCTAAAAAATAATTGAACTCTATGCAATTATTCTTAGTGTGAAAACTTCTAGAGCATTTAATCCATACAAACAAATAAACCCATAAAAGATGACGATTATTTCTAGCACTATTATCGAACAAATGAAAAATGATACTTGTATCAACTAATTAATTAATTAACTGCATCGTATTATATAATTTTATGAATAAAGTTTTATTTTTAACACATGTTATTATATAAAGTAAAAGAATATATATATGAGATTTTTTATCTTCTTTATATCTATATATCTATGATAAATATATGAGATTATAAAATATTAAATAATATTTTGGATACATTAATCTTATCTAAAAAATTATTTTTTTTAGAATTAAAAATAAAATTAATTAAATAATTAAATCATATAAAATTTGAAAAAATAAACTATTCATACAATTTAATACGTATCACTCTACCACTTATTAAAAACATTTAAAAATAAAGTAATAATTTTCAATTTCCATGTCTAGATTTGCTTAGGCAGAGAGAAAAACAAGATGATGATGATGGTGATTGTAGGGTTCACCTTCATTGCATACAATTGATCACTGAAACGGGCATACAAGTTTGCTATATTTATTTTAAGTTTTCTTTTACCAAAAGAAAAAAAGTTACTTTTAAATTTTAAATTACCGACCAACAAAGAAAAGAAGTATTTCCCGATAACTTTTAGTTTTTTAATTGGTATATTAATATTGTTTTCAGAATTGAATTTCTTCAATCTTGGAAACGAGTCAAAAAAGAGTAGGATTAGTTGGAAAAGTCAAAAAAGAGTAGGATATAGTACTATAGGCTAATTTAGTACTCTACACCCTAGGGGTTGCACACAAACAAAGGCAATATCCTACTTTCATTTAATTCAGTCTAAATCAAATCTACTTTAACCTTCCACAGCCTTCCAATTAAGCATTATATAAACAAATGACTGTACATCAATTTGATAGTGATGATTTACATTCACGATAAAGTGTACTGTTAATGCTTAAATTTATATGTAATTTTTAAATTTTTTTAAATATATAATTTAATTTTTAAAATTTTAAAATTACTAAAATTTTGATTAACAAATATATATTTTAATAGTTAAATTAGAACATTGTTTAAAATTTTAAAATTTTTAAAAATAAATTATTAGATTTAAAAACTTAAAAACCTATGTATGAAGTTGAAATTTTTTTAAGAATTACACGTTAAACTCTTAAAATTTAAGAATTAATTGTGTATTTTAACCAAATATTTATAATTATGAGATTATTAGCTTAAGTTTTAATATAAATATTTATTTTTAATTTATCTCATTAATTGTAATATTTTTATTTTATCATCATCATTATCCTCGTTATCGTCTAAAGTTAACAATATTTTATAAAAACTTATATTCAAAAATTCAATAAATTTTATTTGTCCAAATGAACATCATTAATGTATATTTAAAAATTAGATTAAAATAAATCACCCATCGAAAAAAGATGATTCTATTGAGAGTATCATCAAATTATCACAATCAGAAAGCAGCATATTATATAAATTACGATCTAAAAACACAGTTCTATATTGTCATATTAATAAGGTAAATCATTATAAACTCAATAACATATTATTTAGGGATAAATTAAAGACAAAGAGGGATACAAACAGGAAAATAGATTAGAGAAAATAAGCAGAGAAAAATAATATATAAAAAGGGTTTCATTAGACTAACCATAAAGAACCATCCCTAAAAGAGAGGTCCCTTTCCGGCAACCAAGAGATGATGCTGATGCAGATGCACACAAAAAAAAAAAAAAAAAACCGAAAGAAAACGAGAGGAAGAGAGGTAGTGAAAAAGAAAACTTGTTGACGTTTACTATTTTATTTGACCTAAGTTATATCATTGTGGTCGTGAAAAAGAAAAAAAATAATAATTAATATATTACTGTAAAAATTATGAGAGTTATTTTATTTTCGTGGATAAAATATTTATTTATAAATTTGTTTTTAGATATACTATCAAGTTTATCAAAAAAAACCAAACAAATACTCAAGTATCAAATATACGTATTTCAGGTATGTTTTTTATAACTACGACACATAGGATTACATTTATATATTTAATAGTACACGTTCATAAATCTAAAATTATTTTTGGTGTTTAAATATTTTTTACGTGTCTTAATATTTTTAAGATTTGATTTAAAAAAAATATTATTTTTCAAGCTTTGAATAGGCTTTAAAAAATTAAGTCCAAAATATATTTAATCCTAGTACTATTAGGTTATTATTATTATCTATATATATAGACACATTAAGGTTGAATTAGTGTGTGCTCAAAAAAATAAATTCTACCGATTGCAAGAAAAAGCTATCGAAAAACATTCAAGAAAATACTGCTATTATCGGCATCATTAGACTGGCGTCAACTAAAGAATATATATGAATAGTCGAAAAGTTGACTCATCAAATATGATATTCAGAAAGTAGATCATTCGGCAAGTGCAAAACAAGCTATTAATATACATATTTAAAGAATTTGATTCTTACCAATAAGACATACTTACGAAATCAATTCATATTAATTAGTAAGTTAATTATTGAAAGAGACGAGTGCGAAAGGTTAATTAATATATATACACAGTAAAAAAGATAATTAATATATATATATATATATATTGATTTGTATTAATTGGTTTAATTCTTTTTTATTAGATTTTAGATATTTAGATTAAATAATTTTATGAGCGATCATAGTTATTTAATTTGATTATTAATATTTAAATAAACTATTCTTATTAAACTTGTGCTTAATATTTTTAATCTAGAATTTACTAGTTGATTTAATTTAAGTGGTATATGTTTTGAATCATCTAGTTAGGATTATTCATTATTAAATCTGTTCTAGAGCACACACGGACACTTGTGTTTTTGTGCTAACTATTTTGCAGTTGATTTGTAAACGATCTGATTTGCGGGAAGCTTATTGGAACGTTGGTATGAAAACCGCTCACGTTAATATTGAAATCTGTGAAAACAGAGCAGGGACTCGTAAGTAAAGTACATTGAGGCAGTATCTTAGGGAGGGTAGCATAAGACCGAGTTTGTACTTGAACATTTGATTTTCATAGTGGAAAGTTAGGTGGTCCGGTGGACCAATGGTTTTCCTCTTAGGTCATTGTTGTGGCCTAGGTTGTTTCCACCTAAAAATATCGTGTGTTATAATTTTTGCACTTTACTCTTACACACGATTACATGTTTGACCAATTTTTTAGGTTATTAAATTATAAACTTAATAAAAATTAAAAATAACCTATTCACCCCCTCTAGGTTAATCAGGTTCATAATTTATAAACTTTCAATTACAAATTCGCAAAATTACATTCACAATATTAGCGACGTGGTTCAGGTCGCTAGAGTCATGCATTTATTATCAAGACTTAAGTTATATCATTTGACATAATCTCTCTTGATTTTCTAAGCCTATATAAAATAGAACATACCATATATTTATTTATAGTGTTCAAAATCCACCACTTATATAACGAGTCATAAAAGAAGATAATACTGACATTTAATTGACATCGATCTATTATACATTCCATAATCACTAAAGAGTTATAAAACAACCTTTAACATAAATAAGTCATCAATGAAATGGAATAATATCCTAATAACTCCAAAAGAATGACAATCATATAAGGTAATGTTAGTTAACCTATTTAAGTCACCTTTATACTACTTAATCCTTTAATAAAAAACTAATGATTCTTGGGGGAAAAAATTAAAAGAAAATTGGGTGAGTTAAAATACTTAGTGAGTCAACAAATTTTGAAAAATAATAATTATTAATATATCTATTGAACCTTTAATAATTTAACTTTAAAATTAATATAAGTTATAATATGAAAATATTTATAAACTATGTTAATAATTTGGAGAAATATAAATAACTTCAAATACATTTATATAAGTAAAATAGATGAATAACTTACATGAACTAAATTATAAGAATTAAAAAAAACTTCACCAAACTCGTACATGTGGAAAGCTAGTCATACGTATACAAATATATTTGTACACACAGATGAAAAAGTTTTAATTACATATGTGCTAGTTATACGTGCACAAACAATGACGCATTAATTAATTAATTAATTAATTCTTATGCAATAGTTACGGGAGAGAAAAGCTAGTCATACATGTATAGAATTCTTTGTACAAGAAGACAAAAAAGTTTTAATTATATGTGTGCTGATAATACGTGCATAAATAAGGGCCCATTATTTATTTCTTTATTCTGTTAATATTTAATTTAGGGGATGATGCTTGTTTAATGGTTTAAAAATAATAATACTTACTAATATACATAATATTTTAAAAAAATTAATATTTACATTAGGGTATAAAGCTAAATAAAATTTTTTGAGCTAACATAATAATACTATTTTGAAATGTTGTTGTTAAAAGTTAAATATAAATCTCTGTCATAAATCTGAATAAAACTTATGAATTCACGTAAAAGTCAAATATCTAATTTCTAAACACAAAATAATTATTTTTTAATAAGAGGAAACTAAACTTGTAAAAACTTAATAAATTTAAATATTATGAACACAAAAGAGAAGTAATTATAAAATTTGAATAAAAATCTTCACTTACATGACCAAATGAGTTTCAGGGCTCAAGAAAGATCAATAGGATTATAAGAAGTATCACCTTCTATTAATTTCACAATTATAAAATTAGGTAATTTAAAATTTTCAAATCACAAAATATTCCAAACAAGATAACTCACACTAAAAATTAAGTTCTAAAATTAAGTTTTATAATCTCCTTCTATATCCCAATAATTCATAAACTAATATCATATTTATTAATTATCCAAAATTCTCAAAATTAACTAAAGAGTAATAAACATTAAAAGAAATTAGTTTACATGGTTAAAAAATGAATTATTTAATTATTACTCATATTTGTTAAGAAATTAAAAAAATATAGAGTTTTTAAATTTAAATTTTTTCTCTAAAATAATTAATAAATCCAAATAAATTATGGGTAATGATAATATACGGATAAGAATATCAAATTCATACTCATTAATAAATTAAAATTATCAAAAAGTAATATCTTGATATGAGTTTTTAAAGAACTGTCTAAGTCAAATGCTCTTAAAATAATGAAAATAACTTTAATTTGATAATGAATACCTTAAATGTTACAAATGGTGAAGATTTGTAAAAAATGATGCAAAGAGATTAAGAATACCGAACTTGTCTTCTCTATTTCGTATTTCCTCTTTGGCCAAATGGCCTAACTCCTTTCTTCTCATTTCTCCGGCCGAAAGGACTTATCTATTTCTTTAAATATATAATGGGCACACATGGCCAATTTATTCTTCCTTTTTTGCTGTTTCTTTTCTCTTTTATTTTAAACTAAAAAATTTAATTATATTAAAATTTAACAAATTATCAATTTAACCTTAGACTAAAAGACTAATATTAGCATTATTAATTTTAGATGAATTGTTTTTAACCTTCAAGCATTAATTTTAAAAAAATATCAATATTTAATTATAATTACAAAGAAAAATCTATTTATATAATTAATTTCTATAAAAGAAAAGTATGATTTTACATCTCCTACCTAACAAATACCAAATATTAACTCATATATTCCCTAAACTTTGAAAAGTTAGTGGAATATTCAAGAAGTAACCATAAGAACTTTTAACTTCCTTATAACTCGTACAATTATTATGTTCATCATAGTTATCTAGGTCCTTATAAATAATGAACTTTTTTACCATTTATCACTTCTGTTTCATAATTTAATAAAATTTCATTTCAGAGAATCTCAATCTGTTATTCAACTTATCATGTCAAAACTCTATGAATCTAGTCCGTTGGAGCAAGACTTTGTTCGAAAATAAGTCTGATTTCATTGTCACTTGTTTGTTAGATTAGCTCATTGGAAATTTAATTCACGAGAAATGATTGAAAGATCAATACCTGACATGTTTTCTAGTTTTCAAGCAAAGATGTCAATATTACTCTTTAAAAAGTCAATCAACGAAGCTCTTATCATTGCCACTTGTATTCTCCTAAACCTTCTACTAATATTATTTCATAGTCTTTTGGAGCTATCATCATAACCTTTTTTTTACTAGTTGTATAGGGTTCAAATGTCGCATGCTCTTTGGTTGCTATTTTGATTTGGAAGGTAATGTTCTTTTCATTGTAAAATTGTAAAATCTCCTTACCTTGTTATGTTAATTATCCTTTTATTTCTTTTATTCCATCAACTGTAGGGTACTTAATGAGTTGATGGTAAGTGGAAGGGACAAATATAATCTTATGGATCCAAGGTATGCCCATTATCACATTATAATAAGCAAGGGTGTTCAATACTTCAAAATTTATGATTATGATTGCTTATTCCACAGAAATCAAGAGATGTATAGTCCCTTTAGACATGGTCCCGCTACCATTGAACCTTACCAATGGCATTTGTGGTGTAATTTCCTTGGGATCTACTCCCATGTCCAATAATGAGAATAAGTACACCAAATTAGAAGAACTACCATCGTCCACCAAAATTCTATGCATTTTACAATGTGCAATCTTGACCCTAATGACCAAAGGATCATCATGAGGTGATAAGACTTCACTTTTCTTCTAAAATGATGGGAAATATAGGTCCTTATTTTAAAGAGTAAATAAGTTTATGTGAATCCATTAATTCATGGGTATATCTCTTTCTTGAATTTTTGGAGTGACCTGACATATTGGTCCACCATGAATAGTGTGAATTACACGCACATCTCCTTATAGAGGATGATTAGGCCTATTGTTTTCTCATGGAATAGGATTACGAGGGACAAATTCCTTTTAATTATAAGGATTATTCAATTCGTTGTTCTTTCCCCGTAGACCTTTATTCACCTCAACTAAATCTTTCAAATGTTCTTCGGATAGAAGATGTTTGATTTTTCACTTAAGATATCTACAATCTTTGCTCTAATGACCAGCGTCTTTGTGAAAAGTACAATACTTATTGGGGTTTTTGAATGAGGTCTGATAAGTGCTCAAAAAACACTAAAATTATCATGATTTTATACCCATTAATTGATTTAAAATACATATTTATATGATTTTATCATATATTTATATATATTTATCTTTTCGGAATCACGAGTATTTTTATTATTTTTTAGGTATTTTCGCTTAAAAACATAACTTAAAAACTCAAAGAGGAATACTTGAGACAATACATCACAAATATATTCAAAAATAAATGAGGAAAAGTCAACAAATATGGAAAAATTGGATAAAATGGGTCAAAAATGTTAAAAAGGAGGAAATCGCGCCATCCAACTGCCCAGCCGCGCCGGCCAACACGCGTGCCAGCTCTCCCTTGCGCACCTACCCTTGCTCCCGTCTGCGCGTGCCTGCACCCAGTTTTTTCCCATCTACAGGCGCCTGTGCCCATCTGCTGCCCAATCTGCGCACGCCACTGCCCATCTGCACGCGTTGCCGTGCCTACACCAGCATGACGTCATCAGTATGACATCATCAATCACTACTCTGCATTTTCTCCATTTTTTATCATTTTTTTACCCACTTTTTCTTTCTATCCTCACATATAAATACCTCCATTCTCTTTATAACTAAACACACCTAAAAATACATCTTCTCTTCTCTTTCTTTCTCTTATTTCTTAGTTTTTAAGTTTTTCTTAGTTTTTAGTTTTTCTTAGTTAGTTTTTCTTAGTTTTAGAGTTCTTCTCTTTTTGAGAAGAACTAGTTATGTTTTTGTAATTTATTTGCTTTTCGATTCAATACATGGGAGTGCAAATTCGGTTTGTATTTCGATTCAATAAATGGGAGTACAAATTCGGTTTTTAGGTTTTCCAGTAACGGGAATAACAACAAAGTATTGTAAGGATTTTATTTTCTTTACAGTTATTTTTTATGCTTTATTCTTACATGTTATATTTAATTTGTTTGGGATTAAATTTAACTTTGTTGAATGTTTGTAAACATGATATAATAATAACGTTGTTATGCTTGCGAAATATTAAATAGGTAAAAATCTCTAAAATAAATTGATTTTACTTTTATTCAAGATTTTATATTAAGAATGTTAGAGAGAAATATATTATTTTTCATTACAAACTTAAATCTGAAAATTAGATTTTAAGGTTTAGTTATCCGGTTTGATTTAGAGTAGTGCTTTTTTATTTGTTGGTATAATCGCCCGGTAGTTAAAGTGAAGCTCTATTTCAAAAGTTTTTATAAGAATTATTATCTTAAAATGTATTGACAACATGTTTTCAGTAGTAGTTTTAAAACGTAAAAGTTAGTACTCGGATAATTAAATTCTTAGGTTTAATTTGAACACTTTGAATAAAATTTAAACTGTCTAACCCCACCAAAGGTGGCATTTAAATGTTTCATTTTCAATCTTTTAGAAAAAAGAATTAATTTAATTAACCAAATTAGTTATCAACCCCACCCATAGTTGTTAATTAATTTGTTTAGTTAATAAAGAATATATAACCTCCAGCAAATGTGGTATTCATATAAAAAAGAGAGAATCAATATATATGAATTTATATCTTTAATAAACCTAAATAATATGAGGAAGCATAATTAACTTAGTTATTATATCCATAAATACTCCACTATTATAAATGATAAAATTTGCATAAACTTTTATTGAATCTTTATCTATGTTTATTTTTATGTTATTAGATTAGAAATACAAAAACCCAAATATCGTGACAGAATGTTTATGATTTAATTTCGTTTTTAAAAGTTTAAATAATAAATTAAAAACCACATATATTCCTTCCTTAGATCGACCTTAGGAGTATACTTATCATTTTTTACGAAATGATTTGTGGATTTGCGAGAGTTTTATAAATATAAAACCAAAGTATTGGTAGAATCGGTGACGTCGGTTTTCGCTCATCAACTTTTTGGCGCCATTCCCGGGGAAGGAATAACGTTTTTAAATTATTTATCAAAATTTTAAAAACATTTTGTGTTGTAAATAATTATGATTTTTTTATTAAAATAATCAAATTTCAAATTTCATAAGAAATAAAAAAAATAAAAATAAAAATTTCAAATATCAAATTTCATAAAAAAAATTTAAAAAATTGAAATAAAAGAAAAAAAGAGAAAATAATAATAATAATAAATTTACCGTTCATAAATAAAAAAATGAATAATTTTAAATTTAATAATAATAATTATAGCGTTAATAGTAAAATAATTTTACAATTTGAAATTTGAAGTAAAAAAATAAAAAAAAATAAAAAAAAATTAAATAATTTTAAATAAAAATAATAATAATAAATAAAATTTCAATTTCAATTTGTATTTTATTTTATTTTATTTTATTTTACTTTATTTTATTTTATTTTTAATTTAATTTGTTTTATTTTATTTTGTTTAATTTTTAATTTATTATTTTTTCTCCTTTAACTATGTTTTATCTTCATTTTTGTTTAACTTAATTAACTTAGGTTTTTACTAATTTAGTTTTCGGTTTACTTAATTAACTTAGTTTTTTTTAACTTAATTAACTTAAATTTTTACTTAACTTAAATTAATTAACTATAAGCATGAAAAATAAAGATCTAAGTGAGTTCTATTTAGAAGATTAGTTCTTAGAAGTATTTGTGACACTAGTATTTCTTGAGAACGTTATTCTGTTTAGAATGATGGTTTGAAAGAGCCTTTGCACCACTATTCTTTTGTGAGAGCACTCTTGGTTAATATTTATTATGTTATTTTATCTTTAAAAAAAATATGAAATAAAAAAATTTAAAAACAAATAAATAAAATTTAAACTTTGTTTTATATAAATAAATAAATAAAATAATAAAAAAATAAAAAAATTGATTTTTTTTTTATTTTTTTTAAGTATTTTCTTTTAAAAAAAATAAATAAAAAAACTTTAGTTTATTATTTTCTTTAAAAAAATAATAATTATAAAATAAAATAACTTAGGGTTTAACTAGTTTTGTTTAATATTTTGTATTAAATAACATGTAAATTTTCTCTAAATTTTTGTCTATTTATTCTATTATTTTTTTTACAGGAGTTTTAAATTTACGTTTCTAATAGTGTATGCGTGGTAGGAGATCCTTAGGAAACCCCTTTACACCATATGTAAATAATATTGATAAATTTAAATAAGTGTCAACAAAACTGAATTCCAACCATCAACCTGTTTTTGAGCCAAACATAGAACCAAACCTTAATCCTTTACTGGAACCGAAAGAAATGGAAGAAAACCAACATGTTAGGGAAACCACCATGAAGGAGTTTGCAAGATCGGTGATTGGCACGACAACTGCCGCTATCCAATTGGGTGAGGCTGCTCGGAATTATGAACTAAAAAATATTCATTTTTCTATGCTTCTTTCCTTTTATGGGTTGCCTAATGAAGATTCTCTTTCCTTCATTAGAGACTTCTATGCTACAATCCAAACCTTCTCCCTCAGTATTCTAAACGAGGATCAACTTAGAATGAGATGTTTCCCTTACACCTTAAAGGATAAGGCCAAAGCTTGGTTGATGTCACTTCCCTCAGGTTCTCTGATGACATGGGAGAAAATTTATAATAAATTCATGGGAAAATTCTATTCCCACCAAAAAACATCAGAGTTGAGAAGAAAGATTGCTACTTTCTCTCAGATGGAAGGAGAACCATTCCATGAAGCTTGGGATAGGTTCAAAATGTTTCTCACTCAATGTCCCCATCACAACTTTCCCCTGCAGTTGCAGAACCAATTCTTTTACGATGGACTTACACAACAATGTCAGTTCATTGTTGACAACGCTGTAGGAGGAGCAATGGGAGAAAAGACTGCCTCAGAGATGTACAACCTCTTTGAGATGTACAACCTCAATGAGAAAATTTGAAGTTCATGAAATCGATTCCAGTAATGAAGTTCAACAACAACTTGTTCGATTGACCAAGCAAGTTGCCCTTCTCACTACGCAAACCAACACCAATAATGAACAATATGGTTTGTATAGTAACATGGGACATGGTACTAAAGCCTATCCATATCAAGAAGAAACAACAACTGGACCTGAACATATTAATGTATTGGGATCATATCAACCGAGACCAAGGTTCGACCCCAATTCAAATACCTATAATCCTGGGTGGAGAAATCATCTGAACTTCTCCTGGAGGCAAAACAACCCTCCTTTTGCTCAAAGTTCAAATCAGCCAGGCTAGCAATTTCACCCACCTATTCCAAGAAGAATTCCCAATAAATCAAATCTGTAGGACAACTTGAATTCTTTTATTCAAGTTTGTAGAGATAGCCAATCTAAAACCAATCAACGGTTAGACTATGTGGAAGCTTCTATCAAAAAGGTGGAAGTTCAAGTAGAATAGTTAGTTGAACATTTGCAAAAAAAAAAGCAAAGACTAATTTGATGGTCAAATGGGGTAAAATAAATTCAATGAAGATGAGACATTGAGTTTTTCATTATGCAATCTCCAAGCAACATCTTACTAGAAGACGATAAATTTAAGTCCTACGTAGGAGGTAAACCATTATTGTATTTTCCTTTGTTTTAGTTTTATTTTGTGTGTAATAAAATTCAAATGAAATAAAATCGTTTGTTTCAAAAATTGTGTCCATTCTTTAAATTTAGCATTAAAAAAATTTAGGTTCCCTGCACCTTTTTGCTTTAAGCCTATACATTTTGTCAAGTGAGAAATCTTTCTTAGAGATATCTACTATTTTTTAAGAACTAAATGTTGATACACAATAGGAGGAGGATCAATTTCAACTACAAATAACCATGAGAGATGCTGAAGATAGGAGGAAAATGATGAAAGACTATACAATGCCAATCATTGGCAATGTAACTTCCGGCATACAATTACAAGAGGCTGCAAGGAATTATGAATTGAAAAATATTCATTATTCTTTGTTGCCTTCCTTTTATGGTGTCCCTAATGAAGACCCTTTGCATTTCATTCGAGAATTCTATGCTATTGTCCAAACCTTTCCACTACATGCAATCAATGAAGATCAACGTAGGATGGGTGTTTCCCTTACACCCTCAAGGATAAAGCTTGGTCATGGTTCATTACTCTACAATCGGGTTCTCTAAAAACTTGGGAGTTAGTATATGAAATGTTTATGGGTAGGTTCTATTCCCATAAAAAGACTGTTGATCTAAGGACAAAGATAGCAACATTTTCTCAAAAGTATGAAAAACCCTTTCATGAAGCTTGGGAACAATTCAAACTTCTTTTCATTCAATCTCATAATCATAGCTTTCCATTACAACTACAGAACCAATTCTTTTATGATGGATTGACATTGTAGAGTTAATACATGGTTGATAATGTTGCTGGAGGTGCTGTGGGAGAAAAAACTGCAGAGGAAACCTATAATCTTTATGAGCTGTTGAGTTCTAATTCCCAACAAAGAGGTGCTAGAAGTAGAGCAAGAGTCAATGAAGTTGGCTCCGATAATGAGATAACCTTGCAACTTGATGAATTGACTAAACAAGTGCATCTTCTCACTACTCACCAAATTCCAAATCAAGAGGTGTGTGAAATGTGTTTTTCAATTGGGTATGGTACTCATAATTGTTCAAATACTTGTGATTCTAGTGTCGATGCCATGGAGAAAGTCAAATCATTTCAAAGGTATAATCCAAACACCTATAATCACCCTAACCATCATTGGAAGCAAAACAATTACCCAGCCTAATCTTTTAAGCCAACCTTAGATGATAGCTTGAATGCTTTTATTCAAGTTAGTCGTGACAACCAATTGATGAATAATCAAAGGTTGAACACCATGGAGGCTTCGGTTAAAAGGATTGAATCTAAAGTTGGGCAACTGGCTGAACAAATGCAAAAGAACGAACCAGAAAAGTTGCCCAGTCAAGAAGAAGCAAAGGATGTAAGAACCCTTCGAAGTGGTAAGGTAGTCAATACCAGTTTACCTAAAATCTCTAACGATCTACCTTGTAGTTCAGGTAACAAAGAAGGTGATATTCTAGTCTCGCAAAAAGGAGAAACAAGTGTTAAACTTAACAAGCCTTCTAAAAAACTCATTGGAGGGTCATCTGACATCCCCAAAATTCAAAATACAACAGAATCACACCAGCTACAAGTACATTTTCTACACCGGTTAAAAGAATCCAAACAAGATAAGAAATTCTATGACCTTTTTAATATGCTCTCTAAAGTAAATATCAATTTACCATTATTAGAAGTGATCATGAATGTGCCCTTATATGCTAAGTTTTTCAAAGAGTTGAATACTAAGAAAAGGAAGTATGAACTGAATGAACGAGTAGTAGTATCAGAAATTTCTAGCGCTGTACTTCAGCACAAACTACCCCTAAGTTGAAAGACCTTGGAAGTTTTATTATAAACATAAATATGGGGGATAGGAAGGTTGATAAAGCAATGCTTGATTTAGGTGCTAGTATAAATTTGATGCGCTACTCTATATTCTTACAACTCAATCTAGGAGATTTAAAACCCTCAACTATGTCCCTTCAACTTGGAGATAGATCTCTTAAGTATCCAAAGGGAATAGTTGAGGATATGTTGGTACAAGTAGACAAACTGATAATACCTGTTGACTTTGTGGTTCTAGATATGTAAGAAAATCCAGTATTGGATAGAGAGCACGCAATATTTCTTGGTAGACCGTTTATGGCAACTACTAAAACTATTATTGATGTCGAAGATGGAAATTTGACAATAATAGTCTTAGGAGAGACTGTTCATTTTAAAGTTTTTGATTCTTCACATTTTCCTTCTATTTTTGCCATCGATGAAATATTCAATGTTGACCGTTTGGATAATCTTTTCCAAAGCACATTTTTCCAAACCCGAATAGAAGACAAGCTTGAAACTGTTCTTACACTTGAAGAGATCGAAGAAGATTTAGATGAGGAAATTAAGGGGTACCTTGAACAAATAGACAATGATGAAGTAATGATAAAATCTAGTACACTTTTAAATCTACCCAGTTCTTCATCTAGTAAAGAGGCCAATCCACCTGAACTTGAACTCAAAGACTTACCTGAGCACTTAAAATATGTGTTTTTGGGAGAAGGAGAAACTTATCGAGTGATAATTTCTTCAACCTTGACCAAAACCCAAGAAAAGGAACTTATCAAAGTGCTTAAACAGTTTAAGAAAACTATAGGTTGGAGTATCGGGGATATAAGAGGCATTAGTCCTACAATGTGTATGCACAAGATCAACTTGGAGGATGGTACTAAACCTATACGGGGGCCCCAAAGAAGACTAAACCCAAATATGTAAGAGTTATTTAAGAAAGAAATTCTTAAATGGTTAGAAGAAGGAATTATCTATTCTATTGTGGATAGTAAGTGGGTTAGTCCAATGCATGTGGTACCAAAGAAATCTGGGATAACAGTTGTTAAAAATAACAAAAGTGAATTAGTTCCCACTAGAATAATCACTGGATGGAGAATGTGTATAGATTTTAGGAAACTAAATTTATATACTAAAAAGGATCACTTTCCTCTTCTATTCATTGATCAAATGTTGGAAAGATTAGCTGGGCACGAATTTTATTGTTTTCTAGATGGATTGTCTGGATATTATCAAGTACCCATAGCACCAGAAGATCAGGAAAAGACCACATTTACATGTCCTTTTGGGACATTTTCTTTTCAAATAATTCCATTTGTGTTATGCAATGCCCCTGCCACTTTTTAGAGATGCATGATATCTATTTTCTCAGACATGGTCGAAAAATTCATTGAGATTTTCATGGACGATTTCTCTGTCTTTGGAAACTCATTTGATGATTGCTTACATAAATTGACTTTGGTTTTATAATGATGCATTGAATGCAATCTCACCCTTAGTTGGGAGAAAATTCATTTTATGGTTCAACAAGGGATAGTTTTAGGACATATAATTTCAAACAAAGGTATTGAAGTTGATAAGGCAAAAGTTGAATTGATTTCCAAACTACCTCCCCTACATTTGTGAAGGGGATAAGAAGCTTCTTAGGACATGTAGGATTTTACAGACGATTTATTAAAGATTTCTCTAAAATAAGTCATCCCTTATGTAACTTGCTATCAAAAGATGTTTATTTTAATTTCAACAAGGACTGCCTTATTGCCTTTAATACCTTGAAAGAGAAACTAACATTTACCCTTATTATTATGGCACCAAACTGGTCTTTACCTTTTGAAATAATGTGTGACGCTTCTGATTATGCTATCGGAGCAGTCTTGGGACAAAGAGTTGATAAGTGTTTGCATGTCATCTACTATGCTAGCAAAACACTCAATGATGCCCAAATGAATTATACCACCACTGAAAAGGAATTCTTCTCTATAGTGTTTTCTTTAGACAAATTTAGGTCTTATTTAGTAGGATCTAAAGTGATTGTGCATTCTGATCATGGTGTTTTAAGATACCTATTAAGTAAACCAAATGCCAAGCCAAGATTAATTAGATGGGTCTTACTCTTAGAAGAATTTGACCTAGAAATCAAGGATAAAAAAGGCAGTGAAAACTTAGTAGCTGGCCATTTGTCTAGGTTGATTTCTGACTTCAATTCTCTTAAAAATGAGAGTAATGAAGATATAGTTGAAACCTTTCCTGATGAACAATTATTTTCAATAGGTCCGAACCCATGGTATGCTGATATTGTAAATTATCTTGCCACTGGTGTTTTGCGACCTAACACTTCATATCAGGACAAGAAAAGGTTTTTTGAAACTATCAAGGACTATTTCTAGGATGACCCTTATTTATACAAGATTGGTCAAGATCAAGTCATCCAGAGATGTGTACCTGAAGAAGAACATAAGAGCATTCTAACGTTTTGTCATGAACTTTATTGTGAGGGCCATTTTGGTGGTGAAAAGATAGCCCGTAAGGTATTACAGTCTGGATTCTTTTGGCCCACTCTTTTTAAAGATGCTCATATGTTTTGTGCACAATGTGATAGATGTCAAAGAACATGAAACATAAGCAAAATAGATGAAATTCCTTTGACATATAATTTAGTTGTTGAACTCTTTGATGTATTGGGGATTGACTTTATGGGTCCTTTTCCCCCATCCAATGGTTTTCAATATATTTTGGTTGCTGTGGATTATGTATCCAAGTGGGTAGAAGCTATCCCCACTAAAACCAATGATGCTAATGTTGTTGTTAAATTCTTGAAGGATTTAATATTCAGCAGGTTCGGAACGCCTAGAGCTATAATAAGTGATGGAGGTAGCCATTTTTGTAAAAAGATCTTTGATGGAGTACTAAACAAGTACAACATCACACATAAAGTAGCTACTTCATATCATCCTCAAACTTCTGGTTTAGTGGAAGTAAGTAATAGGCAAATTAAGGGAATATTGGAATGCACTGTGTGTCCTTCAAGGAAGGATTGGGCATTTAAATTAAATGATGTCTTATGGGCATACCACATCGCTTACAAAACACCTATTGGGATGAGCCCTTATCGGTTAATCTTTGAACACAAGGCTTACTGGGCAATTAAAGAGTTAAACATGGATTTAGATAAAGAAGGAGAAAAATAGTTACTCCATTTTAATGAGTTGGAAGAAATTAGGAATGAAGCCTATGAGAATGCCAAATTATACAAAGAGTGTACTAAGCGCTATCATGACAAGAGGCTAGTTCCTAAGACTATTCACCCTGGAATGAAAGTTCTTTTATTTAACTCTCGTTTGAGATTATTTTCAGGAAAGCTGAGATCAAGATGGGATGGACCATTCAAAATAGTTCAGGTATTTGCACATGGAGTAGTAGAACTATTGGATTTCAAGACACAAAAAACATTCAAAGTCAATGGTCGTGTGAAGCCTTATTTAGAAGAACCAAACAACATTGCTGAATTGGATTGAATTTGAATGAGTAACCCTTAGCACCATAAAGTTATGTCTTGCTAAGACGTTAAACTAAGCGATGGATAGGAGGCAACCCATCATTTTAGGTAATTTTCTTTTATTTATTTAATTTTTATTGTTTATTTTAGTTTAATTACATGTGAATAATTTTAAAATTGTTAAAACTAAAAATATTTGTTAAGATATTAGAAGTTCACAATGATCTGTCTGTATGAACTTTATTGATGAATATGATGGATGCACCTGCATTTCTCCATTACTATTTGTACATTCTCAGAAAATAGGTAATATTTCTTCTCTTTTATCTTTATCTTTAATTTACAGTTGTTACATTGAGGACAATGTAAGTTCTAGGTTGGGGGTGGTGAAAAGTTACCATGCTTAAAAAATAAAAAAAATTAACAATTTTAAAAATTAAAAAAAATTATTTATTTTTTATTTATGTTCACATTTTCATTTTTATGGTGTTTGGTTTTATTTTGTGTACTTTAGTAATTTTTGTAATTTTAGAATTAATTAAAAAAAAATTCTCACAAAAATTTATCATTTCTTTAAAGCAAATTTAATTAATTAGTTAAGTCTTTTGTACTGTTAGATTAATTTTTGAAAACATATCATGAAATATTTTGTAATTGTTTTTGGTAATTTGTTAGTTTTTTTGTCATAACTAGTATTTCTTGATAAGATGTAGAAATTATATTAAACCCAAAATCGGTGTTTATGAATTTTTTTAGTGGAGACTACCTTTGTGAGATATAATTTGAGCCTAATTTCCTTTATTCAGAGTGAAATATATATTTTTTACTCTAAACACATTTCTTATTTTTTCATTTTTTTAGATGATCTCTATAGGTATTAGCATTGAATGTATGAATTTCTTCTTATCTTAATAGAGTATCGTATATATATATTTTTTGTTGCTTAGATTAAATGATTTGAGTAGAAATTGATAGTATATGCTTATATCTCATTCATGCATGACTGCTACAAAAAAAGAGACATATATGGGGTTACCTAAACTAAGATCAAATAGAAAAGCCACAAAATTAACCACTCACCAAAATCCTAAAAAATGTACAATATATACATGGGTTGACTTTCTAAAATATATATATTGAGAAATATCTTCAGAAAAAAAATAGAGAGATAAATAATATATAGTATAATCTACATACTAAGATCCACATTGCCTACAAAGTTGTGAGTAAAGGCTAATTACAAAAGAAAGATATAAGAAGTAATTCCCTAAAAATTCATTGCACTTTCTTCATTTGTAAAAGACATATATCTTGAAATTGTTTCTTAATGATTTTGATTTATGCATGAAAATAATTTTTATATATGATATCTTTATAATTTATACATTTGATTCCTTTCATGAGATCAATGTCAAAATAATACTTTGAGCCTTTATTCTTTATACATATGCGAACATATTAGTTTATTTCTATACATCAACTCTTTCGCATGTAAATTAGTATGAGTGTTTGAACCCATAGGATTTAGTGTTTTGAGAGTATTGACTAGTGAGGAATAGAGTCGAAAAGAATTCAGATTCTAGACACTGAAATTGGGTGAAATTAAATTGATACATTTTTTATATGAAATATGAAAATGATTTTCGACTAATTATTATAATAAATCATGATTGTTTAAGAAGATTAAAATAAATTATGCTTGCGATTTTAATTATGATCTTAAAGGAGATTAAAAAGTATGAGACATTTTTGTGTTATGTTGTTTTCTTTTATTCTTAAAAGTTATTTTTGATTTTGTTTTAATTTTAGTTTTTGATTTGATTGTTTTTATTATTTCTTTTAATTTTTACATTTAGTTCAATGTTTGTGGGTATCATTACTCAAAACCTTCACGAGACTCAAACTCGTCCACTAGGACAACCTAGGGGTTTATATACTTGTTGCATAGGCTAAATGTAACCGTGTCAATCCACATAAGTGATTTATGATATTTTAATGTTTAGTTTTTATCGCTTCTCTTGCTAAGGGACTAGCAAGAAGTTGGTTGGAGGTTGTGATGAGTGCTTAAAAAGCACTAAAATTACCATGATTTTATGCACATTAATTGATTAAAAATATATATATTTATATGATTTTATCATATATTTATATATATTTGTCTTTTCGGAATCACGAGTATTTTTATTATTTTTCAGGTATTTTATCTTAAAAACATAACTTAAAGACTCAAAGAGGAATACTGGAGGCAATACATCACAAATATATTCAAAAATAAATGAGAAAAAGTCAACAAATATAGAAAAATTGGACAAAATGGGTGAAAAAGGTCAAAAAGGAGGAAATCGTGCCGCCCAGCCGCCTAGCCGCGCCACCCAACTGCCCAGCTATGCCGACCAACACGTGCAGCACGCCTAACCGCGCCCAGCAACGCGCGTGCTAGCTCTCCCTTCCGCGCGCACCCTTGCTCCCGTCCGCCTGCGCCCAACTTGCTCTAATCTGTTCGCGCTGCCGCGCCCACACCAACATGACATCATTTTTTCTTCCCATCCTCACCTATAAATACCCTCATTCTCTTCATAACTAAACATACCTAAAAATACATATTCTCTTCTCTTTCTTTCTCTCATTTCTTAGTTTTTAAGTTTTTCTTAGTTTTTAGCTTTTCTTAGTTAGTTTCTCTTAGTTTTAGAGTTCTTCTCTATTTGAGAAGAACTAGTTATGTTTTTATAATTCATTTTCTTTTCGATTCAATAAATGGGAGTTCAAATTCCGTTTGGAGGTTTTCCAGCAACGGGAATAGCAACAAAGTACTGTAAGGATTTTATTTTCTTTATAGTTATTTTTTATGCTTTATTCTTATATGTTATATTTAATTTGTTTGTGATTAAATTTAACTTTGCTGGCTATTTGTAAACATGATATAATAATAACGTTGTTATGCTTGCGAAATATTAAATAGGTAAAAATCTCTAAAATGAATTGATTTTATTTTTATTCAAGATTTTATATTAAGAATGTTAGAGAGAAATATATTATTTTTCATTACAAACTTAAATCTGAAAATTAGATTTTAAGGTTTAGTTATCCAATCTGATTTAGAGTAGTGCTCTTTTATTTGTTGGTACAATCGCCCCGTAGTTAGAGTGAAACTCTATTTCAAAAGTTTTTATAAGAATTATTATCTGAAAAATGTATTGACAACATGTTTTCAGTAGTGGTTTTAAAACTTAAAAGTTAGTTGGCGTGATTAACCAAATTAGTTATCAACCCCACCCATAGGTGTTAATTGATTTGTTTAGTTAATAAAGAATATCTAACTCATACCAAAGGTGATATTAATATAAAAAAGAGAGAGAATCAATAAATATCAATTTATATCTTTAATAACCTAAATAATATGAGCAAGCATAATTAACTTAGTTATTATATCCATAAATACTTCACTATTATAAATGATAAAATTTGCATAAATGTTTATTGAATCTTTATCTATGTTTATTTTTATGTTATTAGATTATAAACACAAAAACCCAAATATCGTGACAGAATGTTTAGGATTTAATTTCGTTTTTAAAAGTTTGAATAATAAATTAAAAACCACATATATTCCTTCCTTAGATCGACCTTGGGAGTATACTTATCATTTTCTACGAAATGATTCGTACACTTGCGAGATTTTTATAAATATAAAATCAAAGTATTGGCAGAATCGACGATGTCGGTTTTCGCTCATCAAGGCCCTCATAGGTTGCAGCCAATTTACTTGATTCACGCATTCCATCAATTGTATAGATTCAATCAGTGATACACACAATGGAGGACCTCTGAAAGGAGATAACACTCTTTCCCACATTCCTAGTCTTCCTTTGGCCATTACCACTGGTTTGAATCAGGGAGAATTAGTGCGTCTATTTAAATCAAGTTTTCTTTCTTTATCCTTTTTAACAAGGGTAGGTTTATCTGAAGTTCGATTTACTAAAAACAAAATTGACTTTCATTCCAATGTTAACAAACTTTTAATCCTCTTCATAGACTATGTTTAGGGGTTATGGAGTAGTTTTAGTCAACTTAATGAATAGGCATGTATTCCTTTTAATTCCCTTGTGGAAAGTCTTTTTAACAATAGAGTCTGGGCATTATGGATTTCCATTTTTTCATTTTAAACTTCTTCATGTAGGTTTTAATGGTCTTATTATTCTCTTGGATGATTGAAAATAGATGGCGTGACTCCTTTCTAATCATCTTGTTACATGCATAGTTAGTGATGAACATTTTTACTAAACCATCAAAACTCTTTATACTCTTGGGCAGTAACTCAATGAACCATTGTTGTTTCGTTTCTTGAAAGGTGGTGGTGAATAATTTTTAATACATGTCATTCTTTTTGTTTTTTGATAAATTTACAGTAATCATGGCCATTTTGAAGTAAATAACGTGCACCATTGGATCTTTGTCCCCTTGTAGGTATGAAATTTCAATGTAGAGAACTTTGGGGGTAGCATTATATCATTAGAGAAAGGTGATGCCAATAACTAATCACAAACAATTTCAATATCATTCCAAGGATGTAACTTTCCATGCCTTTTTAGTCAATCATTCATCTATGCTTTTATTTTCTCTTCCATCTCCTTGATTTTTTCATTAAAGTTACTACTAGGTTGTTCAAGTTGAGCTTGGTGTCCCCTTGGAGAGGTGATTTCTAAACCAGAAGGTCTCGGTAATTGTTGGGATGTATTTCATTAAGAATTTTGTAGATTATGTATATAGGTTCTAGAGCTAGAGTTGTGGGTGTATGTTATTCATAAATTGTATTAGGTTGGTACTGATTGGGATGCCTCAATGGATCCTGGGATGTATGCTTCGATCTCGTCAAACAACTTGATCTTATTGGAAAGGTAGTTGTCTGGAATAAGCTCTCGACCTCCTGTGAGTAATCTTCTTGTATCGATTGTGATTTAAGTTTCTTGTTATCATTTTGTGATTTGATGAAACCTTGTTGTAACTTCGTCACTTATTGTTCGAGTCTCTACAGTTTAGCATATTTTTCATGAGATGTGCTTTCAAATATGTAAATGATAGAACTTTTCGTACGAAGAATTACTTTGGTAATTCTTCGGTGTGTTGTCACTGGCTACAAGTCACATGAAGTCATACCTTAGACCACAATGTGGTGTGATATGAGATAAATGATCAATGAGGTCAAACTCTAGGATTGGTTGAACATGTCTATTTCTTGATTCGGGATAGGAATGAGGACTAGTAGATGACATAAGTTAATTTTCCTACCACATAGGGTGATTCTCCTCGGATGTAAAATTCAAGGTCTTAAATACTAACTATAGACTAGAAAGATTCAAGGAACAATTGTGGGAGTTATGAGGAAGTTAAAAGGTCTTATGGTTACTTCTTGAAGATTCCCTTAACTTTTTAAAACTTAGAAAATAAGGGAGTTAATGTTTGGTATTAACCAGATAACAGGTACTCGACCTTAGCGATATGAAATACCTCATTCATATTGTTAATGTTACATACATGGAGACCTATTACTAGAAATTGATGGATCAAATTTTGATTAGACCTTAGATATCTTGTAGCAAGTGACCTGAATGACAAGATCCTATAACTTAATGAGAATACCTAATTGGATGACATCAGGACCAATCAATCTGCTAATAGTGACATCGTAATTACCTGCTCATTCATTTAGGGGTATCCCATACAACCTAAGTGTTGCAACCTAGTGATTATTATAATATTATTATGTTAGGTCAGCTCTAACATCTCAAACAAATAACTTACCAATGTATCAAATACACCTACCTTTTATGTATCTATATATACCTCATTAATTATATGAATAAAATATCTAAAAAATTATGGACTATCTAATATCTCTCTAGATTCCTTAACAAACAAGCAATTCTCCAAATAATTGATAAATAAATAATAAATATAAATCAATTTTTGCTATGTTATTTTATCATAAAAATTATTAAATTATTGAGTTAATAATTTAATTTTTATCACATTATTAAAATATTGAATGAATAGTAAAATTTGTTCTTTATTTGATATCTTTTGCAAAATGTAAGGGATTAAATGTCACATTTTTATAATATAAGAGATCAATTAATATACATTTTTTAATAAAAGAGACCTTTATGGCACCTCACCCTATAATATAATTGACTTATGTTTGTATGTATTATCAAAATTTCTTAAACATGTCATCTTTTCAATCACAATTATTTCAATATGTTATTTTTTCAATTTAATATTCAATCTAAACCAACACATCACTTGATATATAAAACAAATTGTTACTTATAGGCTTTAACATTACTATATAGATAGTTTTTTGATATTGACTAATAACATGCTTACATTTAAATGTTTTAATTGAGTTACTCATCTCAACTCAACTCATTTAAAGTTGGTCCATTAAGTTCATGAGATGAAAAAATCCAACTCACTTTGCTCATGATCTTAGATGAATAAGTCATTTACTTAAAATATTTTTTAGTTGAATATTTTTTATTGATTAAACTTTTATTTTGGACACTTTCAAATGAATATTTTCTTTTAATTAAATACATTTTTTTTATTAAAGAAACCATCAAAATTTTATGATATTCTCTTTATTAGTAATCCTAATCAACTTAAGAAAAATCAAAGACATTAGCATCCGAATAAATAAATAAATATAAGAAATTAAAATAAAAGATCCTTATAGAACATGTTTTGATAAAATAACTCATCTTTAAGACGTTATTTTTTTAAATTAAACAATATATTAATATAATTCAAACCTGTAATTTAAAATGAAAGAGAGGTGAGCCTTATTGTCAGACTAATAAGTTAATCACTCTTTAAAAATTTACTCACTTTTAGAATTAACAATGCCAAACATGTTTTTCTTATATTATAAAAACATGAACACAACTAACATTGCAGGGGATGGAAGTGAAATTGATATATTTAAAAAGCACAAGAACTAAAAATGATTAAATTATTGCTATTATAAGTGAAAATAAGGTTATATGGAGCACAAGCAATGAAAAATATGTGACAAGAAAATTTTAATTTATGTGAAAGTATTTCAAGTTGATATCATATAATTGATACGTGTATTAATTAGAATACTAAAATTCTAATTTTATGTTTTTATTAATTAATTAAATATTTTATAAAAAATATATAAATAAGTTATTCATAAACTTTCCAGTTTAACTATTTTAAAAATTAGATGAGTTGGATATAAATGAGGTAGGTTATCCTATTTCGTTTTAACACCTCTACTTGCATCATATAAAATTACTACAATTTGAGATATTTGAAATTATCTCTTCCAATTATCAAATGAGAAATACTACCTTCAGTATATGTTTCTTATTTTTTAAAGAAAAATAATAATACAAAAATTTATAATTTTTCTTTTTTTGATAAAAATAATATTTCAGTAATAAAATATAATAATCACAACTTTTAGTCTTTTCAAGGATATTTTTATAAATAAACATAGGAATTTGGTCTAAAGATAAAGAGCCTTCATATTAGTCATGAAGTTGCTAAATTATTGGCTACACTATTCCAAAGTAAAATTGCTCAAACATCGTAGAATTGGAAAATTTTCATCCAAATACTATTTTGTAATTCACGAAACATCATTAGGCTTTCCGTTAATATAGTTAACTATATTTTGATAGACACTTTCAATAATTACATTCTTAAAGCCTAAAGTATTGGCAAGACTAATTTCCAAGTAAAGCGCACGAGCTTCCCCTTCTTCAACTAAGATACCTTGTATGATTTTCAACCAGTAGTATTACCATGACCATCGTTGCAATAGAAACATGAACAATAAAAAAAGTAGTATCACAATTAAGTTTAATGGAATCGGGAAGTAGTAGAGATCAATACTTTGAGTTCGACATATTATGACAAATAGAAGGATTATAATGATCATGTTGTGTAATTACCTTGAAATTGGATTGAAATTCAAAGAAGGATGCCCTAAATCAATTCAAACTCTCATAAAAATTAGGGGATTTATTTATGAAAATAACATTGTTTCTCCATCTCCAAAGTATACAAAGAGTAAACATAACAACTAGAATGAAATTTGAATAATCTTTTTTGTTAGGTTAAAGGCTTAAAGTATGATTTAAGGATATAAAATAGAAATTTTTAAATCTAAATCCTTAAAAGGAAAAAGTTTCACTTCTCCTCTCCAAGTATTCTATAGAGCATGAAAAAAGTACATATTTAAAAGAGATGTTGGTTAGTTTTGTTGGAGATTATCATAAAGCTCCTTAAATTAAGGAGCAAAACATGGAGTAAAACATGGAGTAAAACATGGAGCAAAACAAGGAGCAATTCATGGAGCAAAACAAGGAGCTTAATTCAAGGAGCAATTTAAGGAACCATTAATTTAATGAGTAATTCAAGGAGTGAATTTTTCTATAAATAGATGTGTAATTGTAATGAATTAATCATCCAAAGTGTTCATTCCAATTGAGAGAAAAGCTTAGAGAGAAAAGCTTTTGTGAGAGAAAATTGAGAGTAATTTTCTTGGGTGTAATTGGGTTGTGAGTTGTGAGTGTTGTAAACACCTTGTGTAATTTCTCTCATTTCAGTAAAAAGATCTGCAGCAGGTCCGGAGACGTAAGCAAGATTGGCCGAACTCCGTTATCAAATTTGTGTGTTATTTTTCTATTCTTGCTTTCTCATAAATCTGGCTTATCGGAAATTTGCGTAATTTCCCAACAACTGGTATCAGAGCTATTGGTGGTGATTTCTGTCAATTTTCTACAAGGTTACTATTTACGTGAATAGTGAATTACGTGAATAGTGACATTTTGTCGACGATATTTGTTCGTTGACGTAGGTGTTCTAATACACGGTGGTTTACAGAAATAGTCAGAAACGATCCAGAGGAAGTCAGATTTTAGTGGGAGCAATGGCCGCAGATGAAGGAAGGGTGAAACTCGAGAAATTCGATGGCACAGATTTTGGGTTTTGGAAAATGCAGATAGAGGATTATCTGTATCAAAGAAATCTATATCAACCTCTCTCAGGGAAGAAACCAGAAGCTATGAAGGAAGAAGATTGGAATCTTCTAGACAGACAAGCCCTCGGAGTTATTCGATTGACGCTATCCCGTAATGTTGCCTTCAACATAGCAAAGGAAAAGACCACGGCGGGTCTTATGGTAGCTCTCTCCAATATGTATGAGAAGCCATCAGCCTCAAACAAAGTGCACTTGATGAGGCGTTTGTTCAATTTGCGGATGAATGAAGGCGCATCGGTAGCTCAACATCTCAATGAACTCAACACAGTCACAACCCAGTTGAGTTCAGTGGATCAAAGGACTACCGAGGTAGATCAAAGGACAGGAGGTCCAAATCCAGGAATCCTAATAATTCCCATAGCTCGAAGACCATCGAGTGTTGGAATTGTGGAAGAACCGGGCACTACAAAAATCAGTGCAAAAGTGCACCGAAGGACAAACAAGTGAAGGCAGAGGCAAATGTTACTTCCACCTCAGGAGGAGACGATGCATTGATATGCTCTTTGGAGAGCAAGGAAGAATCTTGGGTGTTAGACTCTGGAGCATCGTTCCATGCTACTTCACAAAAAGAATTCTTCGAGAAATATGTCCTCAGAAACCTTGGAAAGGTATATCTTGGTGATGATCAACCATGTGCTATTATTGGCAAAGGTGTAGTGAAGATTAAGTTGAAAGGATCTGTTTGGGAGCTGAAGGATATCAGGCATATTCCCGATCTCAGAAGGAACTTAATCTCAGTCGGGCAGTTGGCCAGTGAAGGCTACACTACGATCTTCCATGGTGATGATTGGAAGATTTCAAAGGGTGCAATGACAGTTGCTCGAGGCAAGAAAAGTGGCACTCTTTACATGACAACAGAGGCACGTTGTTCAATTACAGTTGCAGCAGGCAATGAAACACCAAACCTGTGGCACCAGAGACTAGGCCATATGAGTGAAAAAGGGATGAAGATTATGCATTCAAAGGGAAAACTTCCAGGTCTACAGTCTACGGAGATAGACATGTGCGAAGATTGCATACTTGGAAAGCAAAAGAGAGTCAGCTTTCAGACAAGTTGCAGAATCCCAAAGAAGGAAAGGCTAGAGCTTATTCACTCTGATGTTTGGGGACCAACGACCGTCTCATCTATTGGTGGGAAATGCTACTTCGTGACTTTCATCGATGATCACTCTCGGAAGGTATGGGTTTACTTTCTAAAGCATAAGTCTGAAGTATTTGAGGCTTTCAGAAGATGGAAAGCTATGGTGGAAAATGAGACGGGTTTAAAGATCAAAAAGCTCAGAACCGATAATGGTGGTGAATATGAAGACACCATATTCAAAAACTTCTGCTATGAGCACGGGATCAGAATGGAAAGAACTATTCCAGGCACGCCTCAACACAATGGTGTAGCTGAGCGTATGAACCGAACATTGACAGAAAGAGCTAGAAGCATTCGTATACAGTCAGGTCTACCGAAACAGTTTTGGGCAGAAGCAGTCCACACAGCAGCTTACTTGATCAACCGAGGCCCATCTGTTCCATTGGAGCCTAGAATACCAGAGGAGGTATGGAGCGGAAAAGAGGTGAAACTATCACATCTAAAAGTTTTCGGTTGTGTAGCATTTGTGCATATCAGTGATCCAGGCAGGAATAAGCTTGATCCCAAATCCAAGAAATGCACATTCATTGGCTATGGTGAGGATGAGTTTGGCTACCGCATTTGGGATGACGAAAAGAAGAAAGTTATCCGTAGCAGAGATGTGATTTTCAACGAAATGGTGATGTATAAGGACATGCATAAAATAGACACCAATGACTCAGAGCAAAATGAGTCAGTATTTGCAGATGCAGATGATGTCCCAAATACTTCCGCAACAGAACCAATTATAACAAGTCCTCAGCCAGAGGAACTTGTTGGACAAAACAGTACACAGCATTCCGACACACCACAACTTCTTACTCCAGCTCCTGTATTGAGAAGGTCTTCTCGACCTCATGTGCCTAACAGGAGATACATGAACTATATGTTGCTGACTGATGGAGGGGAGCCTGAATGCTATGATGAAGCTTGTCAGACTCGAGATTCCAACAAGTGGGAGCTTGCTATGAAAGAAGAAATGAAATCTCTCATCTCCAACCAGACATGGGAACTAGCTGAGTTACCTATGGGAAAGAAGGCACTTCACAACAAATGGGTGTACCGGGTGAAAGAGGAGCATGATGGTTCCAAAAGATACAAAGCCCACCTAGTTGTCAAAGGGTTTCAACAGAAGGAAGGAGTTGACTACACTGACATTTTCGCTCCTGTTGTGAAGCTTAATACTATCAGATCAGTATTGAGTATTGTAGCCATTGAAGATCTTCATCTTGAACAGTTGGATGTGAAGACTGCATTCCTTCATGGAGATTTAGATGAAGAGATATACATGTACCAGCCAGAAGGTTTCTCAGAAAAGGGGAAGAAGAACATGGTGTGCAGACTTAAGAAGGGTTTGTATGGCCTGAAACAAGCCCCGAGACAATGGTACAGAAAGTTTGACAGCTTCATGCACAAGAAAGGTTTCCAGAAGTGCAATGCTGATCATTGTTGCTACTTCAAGAGATATAGGTCCAGTTATATCATTTTACTACTTTATGTTGATGATATGTTAGTAGCAGGTTCAGATATGGATGATATTAAAAGGTTGAAGCAGCAATTGTCAAAGGAATTTGACATGAAAGACTTGGGTCCAGCAAAGAAGATTCTTGGAATGCAAATCACAAGAAATAAGAAGAAAGGATCCTTGCAGTTATCTCAGGCAGAGTACATCAATCGTGTTTTGCAAAGATTCAACATGGGCGATGCCAAGCCAGTTAGCACACCCTTGGCCAGTCATTTTCGCCTATCCAAGGATCAGTCCCCTCAGACAGAGGAAGAGAGAGAATTCATGGTTAAGGTTCCTTATGCCTCAGCCATTGGAAGTTTGATGTACGCAATGGTCTTTACGAGACCAGACATTGGCCATGCAGTGGGAGTTGTTAGCAGATTTATGTCAAATCCAGGGAAAACTCATTGGGAAGCAGTAAAGTGGATTTTGAGGTATCTGCAAGGCACCACAGAAAAGTGCTTGTACTTTAGTAAAGGAGAGTTAAAAGTACAAGGGTACGTAGACGCAGACTTTGGAGGTGAAGTTGATCACCGAAGAAGCACCACCGGTTATATATTTACTGTTGGAGCTACAGCTGTTAGTTGGATGTCACAAATACAAAAAATTGTCACTCTATCCACTACAGAGGCTGAGTATGTAGTAGTAACTGAAGCTAGTAAAGAGATGATATGGCTTCAAGGTTTGTTAATTGAGCTGGGATTCAAACAAGAGAAGAATGTTCTGCATAGTGATAGTCAAAGTGCAATACACTTGGCGAAGAATTCAGCATTTCATTCTAGAACAAAGCATATTAGACTTCGTTATCACTTCATCAGATCTCTATTAGAAGATGATGTGTTAATACTGGAGAAGATTCAAGGAAGCAAAAATCCAGCAGATATGTTAACAAAGGTGGTGACTATTGACAAACTGAAGTTGTGCTCAACTTCAGTTGGTCTGTTAGAGAAATAAAGACTAGAAAAGCTGCTGCATTGATCGAGGTGTGAAGACAGATTGAAATCAGTCTTCAAGTGGGAGATTGTTGGAGATTATCATAAAGCTCCTTAAATTAAGGAGCAAAACATGGAGTAAAACATGGAGCAAAACAAGGAGCAATTCATGGAGCAAAACAAGGAGCTTAATTCAAGGAGCAATTTAAGGAACCATTAATTTAATGAGTAATTCAAGGAGTGAATTTTTCTATAAATAGATGTGTAATTGTAATGAATTAATCATCCAAAGTGTTCATTCCAATTGAGAGAAAAGCTTAGAGAGAAAAGCTTTTGTGAGAGAAAATTGAGAGTAATTTTCTTGGGTGTAATTGGGTTGTGAGTTGTGAGTGTTGTAAACACCTTGTGTAATTTCTCTCATTTCAGTAAAAAGATCTGCAGCAGGTCCGGAGACGTAAGCAAGATTGGCCGAACTCCGTTATCAAATTTGTGTGTTATTTTTCTATTCTTGTTTTCTCATAAATCTGACTTATCGGAAATTTGCGTAATTTCCCAACAAGTTTCATTCTCAGTTCCACAAAGGACATAATGTTCGTCTAAATTGGAGTAAGAAAATTTAAAATTACATTACCTGAAGGGATATTATTTAATTGCATTGGTTAAAAAAATATACGTGAAAATTAAATAAGAAATCTACTTGATCTAAGTAAATCTATTTAGGGAGAATAATTTCAACATTACATACTACTTGGAAAGAGAGAAAAACACACACGGGGAATCTAGATTGGAGTGAGAAAATAGGATAAAACACAACAATACTAGTAAAATGTTTTCTATAAATTTGAAAAATAACTCCCAATACTTAGTTTTCACTATTTCATAATTAATAGAGAGATATGTCACTTCAATAAAAATAGCAAAATTAGACTATGAGTGGCGATCCTATAAATCTTATAGTATGGCTACTGAATATCATATAATTGTTCGTCCTAAAAGAATTAAACATATAAGATGTGATTGATCATCTTATCCTATGTTCTATCTTATAGAATGACTACTAAATATCATATAATTGTTCATCCTAAAAGAATTAAACATATAAGATGGTCACTGATCATCCTATGTTCTATCTTATAGAATGACTAATGACCGTTTTATTTACATCAAATGACCATCTTATATATTTAAATAAGACAGTTTGGGATTGTCCTATATTCTATCTTATATATATTGTTTTCTAAATTTTGAGATTTATTATTTCCTACCTTTATACTTGTATAAATAAAATCTCATACCGTAAATTTCAGAATATATATAATATCATATTTAATTCTCAATTCATCACATTATATATTCATCATTTTTACTCAATTCAAGAAGTCCATCATTTATTCTTAATTTATTACAACAAATTCATCTTTAAAACAAATACACGTACACACATATGTTTGGAAAACATATACGTACATATATATCAAAATCAAGTTGATTAAAGATCAATGTATAACTTATAATAATTATACTATAAGTTCTAAAGCTTGCATCTATAAGTGCATATACAAATATATAACTTGTCTTGTTAAAGTACATCTCATCAATTGTTTGAAAGATAATCAAACACTTATATGCACCACTCTTTTCCAATTGCTCCAACTCTATTGATGTGTATAGATCTTTACTTGAGAACTATTCAAGATAATTAATATTTTAAATCTAGATAATCGAGAAATATTACACATATATATAAACACACGCGTATATAATTTGCATATCACTTGTGACCATATTTTCAATGCATTTACTAATATATGTATCTATGAATTTAATAACATAGTATCCACATTCATAAGATTTAGATTGTTTTAGATAATATAATTAAATAAAATTAATTAATAATCATGAAATTATCCGATTATAAACAAGACAAATAATTCTAAAAATTATAAAATTAACTAATACAATTACCTTAACATAAATCTAACTAGGATTAATATATGAAATTTCATATTTATCATGCCATGTTTGTAATTTTCTTTTAATTACGACAATTATTTAATTTCATTTAATATAGATAAAACAAATACAATGGTATATAATAAAAATAATGATTATTATTATATCATAAAAATTCTCACATATTCTTCGTAGGGCAATGATCTTTTAGAAGAATTGTAAGTCTTAATAGAATTGAAAATTTGAAGTTTACACTTGAATAACTTAACAACAGTTAATGTCCAATGACTCCTATACAATAATGAATCATATTATAATAATGGTACTAGTTTATAACTTTATAACAATCATATATTCTTTTTCAATCAATATCCATGATAATACTTCAATTACTTATATCTAAACTAATTTTTTTTATTAAATTTATATAACACATCCTTTTTATTTTCTTATTAAACAAAACTAATAATGAGTTATAAAAAAATTAAACAAACAAGTAAAAAATGAGCAAAAATAAAATAATATACACTAAGAAATAAAAAAAAAGGAAAGAACAATAGGAAAAACAATAATATAGATTTTTTAAAACATTTTATTAAAAATATACAATATAAACTGCCAAAGAAAAAAAAAACTTTGTGAATGCTGATGGGAGACGACACAGGCTAGACGGACATAGATGGCAATGACTGTTATTGAAGATGGAACAATGACAGGAACAAGGAACGATGTATGGGAAGAGAAGCTGGAATAATGAACGACACACCACTGCTAAGGGAGGGAGGAAGGATAGACGGTCAACAAAACAACGATGAGAAGACGTTGAGAACGGCAAGCGGGGATGGTGAGCGACGAGCACTTTGAGATACTGAGGAGATCATCTTATAAAACTTATAGGACGATCACAAACTTTTGATCGTTCTATTTGTTTCTCAATCTATAATTTTAGCCATTCTATATTGTACAAATTCTTATAGTGTATTTGAAAAATATAAGAAAAAATATACTATAATAAATAATAATTAAGGGATATGATTGTTTATCTTTTGAATTTAAAGAGTTTTTTTTCCTGCAATTTTGAAAATTTCAAAAAACATTGTAGTAAATTTCCCTTTACAATAACTATGGTTATGGTAAACAAAATTTCAAAGAAGAAAAATTCTAAGAAAAAAAATGGAAATCGAGTGGTTATGGACTTATTGTAGAACCAATATAAAATAGTAGAAAAAAATGTATATCAATAGATTATATTTATTTAAAAATTAAGATTATTTGATATTTTTTTTATCTCGAAAAAGATTATCTATACCTTGTACATATATAGTGAGAGAAAGAGAGTAAATCCCATGTACCTTGTTTGTAAATTATTATATTTGTTTAATTTTATAAAATATTTAAAATTTATATAATATAATGATAAATAAATAAGTAGTAAAAAATTAATCAAAATTATAACATGTATATCCAACATTTAATTAAACTTTTTGAACATTTAAAACATCTAATAAGTTTCTTAATATAAAGAAGTATTTTTCTTTAAAATGTTTTGATTAATTGTTTTTATGAAATTTAAAATAGAATATGAAGGTCAAACATATCATTATTATAAAATATAAAGATATTTTTCTCTAAAATTATTTTAAGTATCATTTAGATTTTTATATAAGATAGGTATAGATATAGAACCAATATACATATAGTGCAGGATCTCAACAAAAAAAAAAGATTTTAAGAAGATAAACAAAAAGGTAACTACTTGCTCTGTAATGGGTCGAAGTTGACATTGGTGATTGGTCAATTAAGTAAGAGAAACAATCATAGGTCATTTTGAACTTGAAGAAGGAAGAGCAGATCTATGAAAGGCAATAAACATATATAGGTTAAAAACTTTAAGTCAAGCTTTAAGGATACGGATTTTTTATTTGGTTATAATTGTGTTAATTGTCATGATTAATCTCACTAATTAAATAAAATATTAATACATCAAGATTCACAATTAATTTTTAAAATCTATCAGCTCTTGGACTGGGACTGGGACTTTTTATTTAATTATTATTATTAAGGATATGATTATTTATTACATAATTTTTTACATCATATGTTAATGATTTAGATTTAAAAGAATAATTTTTTCTCTTCTATCATTTATAAAACTCAAGAGTTGTGATAAGAGGTTGTAAATATATATATATATATATAATAAATTTTACTACTGAGATCATAGCATTTAGCAAACGTGTTTGTAATTAATTATAATAATTAATGCTTTTGGCATTAAATTAATAAAAATTAAGATTTTTAAGATACTTACAAATTACAATAACACAATATGCAGATTAATTTGGCAAGCATTTGACGTTAATTAATTATGAAGCAACATTACTCGTCAAGAAGAACGTACAAAGGCCAGTCCTCTTCACCTGTGAATTGGTTTTAAACCTTTGACATCAAGTCACATGTTTCCAACTCTGATATAAACTGTAGTTTTCAGTGAAAAATAGTACAAATATTTGTAGTGTATTACTTATGTAAGGAATATAAATAATGGAAAAGTTATTCTAAAAATCATTTAAATAAGTTCTTTAGATATTTTAGTGATTAATTTTTATATGATACACATATTTCACTAAAAAATTTAAATTAAAATACTTTAATCATATAATTTTTTTAATTATTGACTAAAGTAATTATTTTTTACTTAAGAAAACGGATATTTTAATCACATAATTATAACGTTACGTGATTAAAGTGTCTTAATTTAAATTTTTTAATAACTTATACATTTCATATAAAAACTACTTGATTTAAATATTCTAATAATAAGTGAACTCAAGAGCTAGTTAATCATAAATAATTGTTATATCCATCTTTACGTTTTGAAGCTTTAAATTGTGATACACTTGGAAAGAAAAAAATTAAAAAATTAAAAAAATAATATTCTTAAATTTTATAATAATAAAAATAACAATACAATAATATAGAAATAATTTCAATTGAACACCGTTCAATACTGAGTAAATCTAAATATTCGTAATTCAATTTAGACAACGTTTAAAATAAAATGAAGTATCAAATTTTTTTAATAATAAAAGTATAAGAAATAAACATAAATGATGTTATTTTTGTGATTATGAGTTTTAAAAAATAATTTTTATTATTTTTTCAAAAAATTTATGTAATTTTTATAAAGAAAAAGTAACCATTCTTAAAGGATAGAAATATATATATTTTTTATGCTAGAGCTTAATAGAGGGAATTGAAAATATGTAAATGGAGTATTAGCCTCTCCTTCTCCAAGTTCAAATTTTTGGAAGTATTGGCGTTTTTACTTCAAACATGTGAGCGCTATGTTTTTTTTTTAAAGGAATTTGTGTGATTCAGTACATCATGCTTCATTTATTTTGAAAGAGAGTTCAACCCACTGAGCTATATATTTAGCCAAAAAAAACTGAGCTATATATCAGGTATTACCTTGTACAGTGATTTAATTACTTAGTAAAGTAAAAATTATTCTCAATAATATGCTAAAGTTCATATAAAAATCAAATGGAATAATATATCATATATTTCTTTTTTTATATTTATAATTTACACTTTTATAATTTATAAATTTTGTATAATGTATAAACAACATAAACCATTAAATTTTAAAAATTTAACATCAAATTAAATCAAACCATATAATACTTATAAACATTATATTAATATCTTTGTATTAATATTTTTATAAGTTAACATAAGCCAATACGCCATACTTATCATTTTGCGTTCACTTGGAATGCAAAAAACTTACAAATTGCAGCTGATGGTGGAAGTTGTGTAAGGAAATTGCTTTTCATGATTTCCTAAGCATATATAGGACAATAAGTCAATACACATGTGTGTTGTTAATTTGTAAACAACATCATATAACCTCTCCAAATTTGTCTTCATTAGATTTAAGATGACAAGATTTCTTCCCTACAATGAAATGACCTTAAACATTATGTGGTGGTTTTGGATTTTGCAAGATAAAAAAAGATATTCCTTTTAGTGTAAAATTAAGTAGGCTTGCTCGGAAGACGTGTATGATAATTCAAGTTTGAATCTTTAATTTCATGTCTTTATTCAAAGTTTTAAATATGCTTCGGTAATCCATGATTTCATTACTAATATAGAAAGATATAATAAGGACATGTTTACTAAATCAGAATGTCAACTAAGGAATGAGAGTTTTTCTCATTCAAGGTGTTTAATTCATGACCTTTTGGACTAGGAAAGTGAATAGGAGTATTTCTCCATTTACGGTTCCATTTTCTCAAATGAAACCATTTTCTTTCCGGCAAAAAAGGGCCTGCATGTTATTGATTCTAATTCATGGTTTTTTTATTTTACATTTCATTTTATGACAAAATTCACCTTTATAATATTTAAAAAAAATCACAAATTACCAAGTTTAAAATCTAAATAATAATAAGTCCAAAAGTTGCTCTAAATCTTGTTGGGTCATAACGGATAAAAATAAAATAAATTCAACAGAATAAAATAATAACACCGATAATTTAACGTAGTTCATCCTTTAGGAACTACATTCACGGGAAAAATTTTGAAAAATATTTATTCCACTAATAAAATTAATGGGTACACAATGAGAGACAATACAACAAATTGAGATAAATCTAAAATAGTGACACACAATTGTTTTCCAAACTCACTATTTTGTCACTCCATTTTTAGAAAAATATCCCAAATATTTTTTTAAAATATTCTCTCACACATACATAACACTAATTTTCATCAAAAGAAATTGTTTCTTACTTTGCTTTGCTTCTCTTCTTTGGTGTGTCTCTATAAGGAAAAAACATTGCCTATTCCTCATGTGGCCAAAAATTGGCTACATAACTCACCAAATTTTAGCCACAAAAATATATATGTTTTTATTTTTTATTTGTTGAATTTTCAAATGTGATTGTACCTAAAAAAATTATTTTTTTACCTTTCCATGTGGGCGAGACCTACAAATCTCTCCCTCCTCACTACATGGAGGACTCCACCAATCTAGCAACTAAACAACAATATTCAAAATTCTGGCTTGGAAGAATTTTTGTCAGCATGTCTGATCCATTTTTCTCTGTATGAATCTTTTGAAGTTGTAATAGCTTTTTTCTCCATTACATCCTTAATCCAGTGATATTTTACATCAATATGTTTTGATCTCGAATGAAAGGAAGCATTCTTTCCATGGTGGATAACACTTTGACTATCGAAAAATAATTGGTAACTGTCTTGCTACAACCCAAGTTCTTTCAAGAACTTTTTCATCCATAGCAACTCTTTACATGCTTCCATTGTTAGTATAAACTCCGCTTCTGTGGAGGACAGTGGAACACGTTTTTGTAACTTTGACTGTCATGATACAGCTCCCCCTACAAATGTAATCAAGTATGATTTTTTGGAATTCATATCGTTAGCCATATCTATATCTATGTATCTAACTAACACAAGTTTTTCATTTCCAAAACATAGGCATATTTTGGAAGAACCTCAAAGATACCTAAAAATCCATTTCACTACATCCTAATATTCCTTTTCAGAATTTGAAAGGAGTCTATTCATAACTCTAACTGCATTGGCGATATCTGGCCGTGTACAAACCATGGCATATATCAAACTTCCAACTGCTGAAGCATATGAAATCTTTTCCATCTCTTCCTTTTCTTTTTCTGTAGAAGGGTTCCGCTTAAAACTTAGCTTAAAGTGATTAGCAAGAGGATAAATAATCAATTTAGCCTTTTCCATATGAAATCTCTAAAGTAATTTCTCAATGTACTTGTTCTATGATAACCATAATGTTTTAGCGCCTCTGTCTCTAATAATACTTATACTAAGAATCTACTTTGATGGCCCCAATTCTTTCATGGTAAAATACTTAATCAACTGCTTTTACAAGTTGTTGATTCTAGAAATATTCTATCCAGCAATCAACATATCATCCACACAGAGAAAAAAAATAATGAAATCATTATCTGAGAATTTCTACACAAAAACACAATGGTCTGAAGTAGTCTTTTTGTAACCTTGCTCCCCTATACCGGACCCAAACTTCTTATACCACTATCTCGGTGTCTATTTTATGCCTTAAAAGCTTTTCTTCAATTTGCAAACATAATTCTTTTTTTCCTTTTTTGCTTGAAACCTTTTGGATGCTCCATGTATATCTCTTCTTCCAAGTCACTATGTAGGAAGGAAGTTTTAACATCCATTTACTCAACCTCCAGGTCAAGACTTGCTGCTAACCCCAGGATAGTATGGATGAATGTCATTTTCATAACTGGTGAGAAAATCTTGTCAAATTCAACTCATTTTCTTTGGTTAAATCCCTTGACAACCAGTCTAGATTTGTATCACGGGTTGGAATTGTGTTCTTCATGCTTCACCCTGAACACTCATTTATTTTTCAAAGTCCTTTTTTCCTTTGGGCAGCTTCATCAGCTCAAAAATTTTGTTATCATGCAAGGACTTTATCTCATCTTGCATGTCTTCGATCCATTTTTGTTTGGATTCATCATCCATGGATTCTTCATAACTCTCAAGTTTTCTCCCATTAGTGAAAGTTACACACTCATCTAAAAGGATATGAGGTAGAAGGTCGTCTTAGTCTATCACTTCTTCTCAGTGGAATAAGAGAAGTTGTAGATGTTGGTATTGGATAATGAACACCATCATCTCCCTCATCTTCAAAACCAACTTCTATGAGAGCATCATCTTCATCAAATGGATAAACTTGGTCTTCATCTCCAACTTGTCTTGGCATTGATGTTGGAGGAATTAATTCCAAATCTGATGAGTCACCCTTGGAATTAGGAACATCCTTCTTCATTTTGGAAATATCTTCAATGATCTCATATTTAACACATACAACATCATAAGCCCTTATAAATCTCTTTACCACTGGATCATAAAATCTATCGCCAATTTAATCTTGACTATAGCCAATAAAAATACACTATCTTGTCGTGGCATCAAGTTTGGATTTCTCATCCTTAGGGATATGAATAAATGCTTTGTAGCCAAACACCCGCAGATGATCATGGGAAACATGCTTTCTTGACTACACTTTATTTGGAACATCCATCTTGAAAGGAGAAAAAGGTGAAATATTCAACACATGTGCAACTATGAGTATGACTTCACCCCATGAATTTTAGGCAACTTTTAATATGGAAGTAGACATCTGACTCTCTCCACCAAAGTTTTGTTCATCCTCTCAGCTAAGCCATTCAACTACGGTGTCTTTGGAGGTGTCATCTGATGTTGAGTACCATGATTTTTACAGTAAGCATGAAAAGGTCTTGTGTATTCTCCACCATTGTTAGTCCAAATGCACTTTAGCTTCTTTCGAGTCTGTCTCTCAACTGAGGCATGAAATTTATTGAAGACATATAGCACCTGATACTTTTTCTTTAGAAGATATACCCATCTCTTCTTTGAATGATCATTAATGAAAGTCATAAAGTATTGAACACTACTAAGTGGCTTTGGCATTGGTCCATACAAATCTGAATGAATCAGATCTAAAATATTATTCATTCTAAAAGGAAAGGAACTCTTGAAAGCAACTATTTTTTGTTTTCCTACTAGACAATCGACACATTTATCCAAATGTACTTCATCCATTCAGGGTAGTATCTTCTTCAAGACTAGACTAGTCATACCTTTTTCACCCATGTCATTGAGCCTCCTATGCCATAATTCAGTTGCATTCTCTTTCTCTACGATATTTATTGTTTTGGTGGAGAACTTCGTTTACATAATATACAAAGTTTTATGCTTCTCACTTCTAGCCATGACTAAGGAGCCTTTTGTAAGTTTCCATTTTGCATAAATGAAGGAGCTTTGATATCCTTCATTTGTAAGTTTGCGTACAGAGATCAAATTCAGGCGCATATATGGAATATGCCTGACATTCTTCAGAAATAGTTTAGTTTCATTATCTATTTCCAAGCAAACATCTCATCTTCTAACAACCTTTGACAGAGTTTCATTTCCCATTCTAACAACACCAAAACTTTCAGGTGTGTATGATGAGAAAAATTATCTATGCGATGTAGTGTGAATTGTAGCACCACTATCAATCACCCAGTTGGTTTCGTGTGATGCAAGATTGACAAAATCTTCATCATAGATGATATTGAACTTGTTTATGGTATTCATTTGCTCATATAACAATAGGACTTCTATAACAACTTCAAACTCCATCTTGTCTTTTGCATAAATCAGGGTTGTTGTGAGATGATTATATGATAAAGGTAGTGATCTAATAACATCATAGCTTTCTTTTCATCATCGAAACTCACAATGAATCTTGCTAAGTGAGAAAAGTTGTTGTTGAAATTGCTAACGTGTTGCATCATGCTCACATTATCTTCCTTCCTCATCTGATATAGCTCCTTCCACAAATAAAATTTATTGGTAAGATTCTTTGACATTTACACATTTTCTAGAGTCTTCCATGTTTATTTTGTAGTCTTGCAATTTTTTTATTCAATATTTTGCAAGATAGTGTCTGAGATATTTAGACGGATTGTACTGACTGTAATCTCATCTATCTCTTCCCATTATTCCTTAGTGATGATTGTTGCCTTCTTTTATTTCCCTAGCAACGCCTTATGGACCTTCTGTTGAATAAGAATATCCTTTATCCTATTTTGCCATAAATAGAAATTATCATTGCCATTAAATTTCTCAATATCTACCTTCTGGCTTGACATTTTTTTCGTTGTGTTTCTTTTTTTGCAAATAAATACGCCCTAGATTTAATAAAATATTTTTTTATGTTTCAGATCATTCTATGCTGCAACCATGGAGCATACTAAAAATTTCACTAGATCAACTCTGATACCAGTTGTTAAGGCACAGTTAGTAAAAATAAAATAAATTCAAAATAGTAAAATAATGACACCGGTAATTTAACTTGGTTCACCCTTTAATTTGGGTTACGTCCACAAGACAAACTTTGAAAAATATTTCTTCCACTAATAAAATTAATGGGTACATAGTAATAGATAATATAACAAATTGAGATAAATCTAAAATAATGACACACAAGTGTTTCCCAAACTCACTATTTTGTAACTCCCATTTTAGAAAAATATCCCAAATATTCTTTCACACTTTCTCACACACACAACACTATTTTTCATCAAAGGAAATTATTCCTTTAGCTTTGCTTTGCTTTGCTTTGCTTCTCCTCTTTGGTATGTCTCTCTAAGGCAAAAACATTGCCTCCCTTATGTAGCGAGAAATTGACCACGTAGTTGGCCAAATTTTAATCACAAAATATATTTATTTAATTTTTTTATTTAATTAATTTATCAAATGTGATTACACCTAAAAAATTTATTTTCTTATCATTCCATGTTGACGGGACCTGCAAATCTCTAATACTAGTTTTAACTATCCACTTAAGTATTTTCTTTCTTTTTATTTTTGGCAATTATAAAGCCCCATTTTTATTGATGTCTTTCTTTGTAAAAATAATATTTATAATGTTATCAACAAATTTCATCCTATACTGTATGTTTTGTTTTTCTTCAATTGATTAAGCATCTACACTTGGAAATATTTTTTTGTATACTACCGTGTACATCTCATGAGAAAAATAGATTCAAATGTTTCACAGTCCACATGTATTATCGTGTGGTTCTCACTTTTCTCACTCTTTTCTTAAATTTAATTTGAGTATAGAAACAAATCTCATATCCTTGCTTCTTCTTCTTTTTTCTCTCAATGTTCTTACTTTTTTTTTGGGAATATATTCTTGCTCTACTTATTATAAGAGTCAACTCAATGAATTAATTAAATTTTCTAAGCCAAGCATAAATATATAATCATATAAAATAATTTTTCTTGTCGATACCATCTATTAGGGTTGTCCAAAAATCGGACCGGATCACTTTAAATCGAAAAACCAGTCTAGTCCGGACCGAACTGAGCAGTTTTGTAAATGAAACGGTCTGATCTTGTCCGTATTAAGTGAAACCGATTTTAAAACGGTCCACTCCGGTTAAAAAATATTATAAACCAGTCAGACCGAACTAGATTGGTTTTATTAAATAAATAATTTTTTTATAAAATATTATAAACCGGGGTGTATATATATATATTTTGTTTTCGAGTTAAGGCATTAAGTCGTTAACCCTAACCCTAGAAATCACATTTCTTCATTTTCTCTGCTTTCTGCGTTCGTCGTCTAGGCTCTCGGTCTGGCCATCTACACTTCCACCAGTAGCTAGCCACCATTTCTCGCGTGACTTTCACCAGCAACTAGTCACATCTCCTCACGTCGCTTCCACCAGCAGCTAGCCACTGTTCCTCGCGTTGCTTCCACCAGCAACTAACCACCTCTCCTCGCGTCGCGTCGTGTCATGAAAACCATGGACAATAGGTATGTGGTCTACTACTACTGATAGTAGTTTTTTCTAAATAAATTGAATGGTAAGTCTGAACTCTCAAATCTGAATGGTATGTCGTTTTTTTTGTTAGTCTGAACTCTAAAGTCTGAACAATTTTTTCTCACAGAGTATAGTTTTTTTTTAAATGGTGGAAACTAATTAATACTGTTAGAACTTAGAACTTCAGTTAAATTGTTCGTACGTTGCTCTCTTTTAAAGCTTAATTATTTTGATTAAATTGGCTTTATAGATTAAATATATATAGTTCATTTTATTAATGTTTGATCATTATGAATTTCAACTAACTTGTACGTCGGTTACTAATTTGATGTAAACATGATAATATGAGATAGTAAAACAAATATATGAGACAAGTATTGACTTCAAATAAAGATCATCAATGAAGAACATTATTTCAGACTGTTACAGAGAATTAAAGTCATTCACATAATTATAAATTCATAACAAAGTCTATGTATATAATTTTGATATATCTTTAATTCAATACCCTATCGGTATCTCTTTCATCAAGTGCTCTTTTAACCTGTATAATGTATGATATGCATAGAGATGTATGCTCTTTTAACCTGTCAAAATCTGCTACATATATTTTTAGATGAACAAACATCTTGTTATATATACTAGTCCAATAAACATCATATTGTTTAATAATTATTTGCAATAAACAATGTTTAAATTAATATTGTTATAGATTGCATAAAGTTTCTGAATACCAAACTGTATTATTAAATCATTGTTATAAATTGCACAAAATTACCAGCTTTGTAATGTAGTGGCACCAAACATTTTGTGAAGCCCTCAAATTTAAGGTAATGTCCTGAATTGTTTCAGTGTGTGAGTCGTGTAAATGATATTAAAAAAAATTCACAAAATGTCCTTCACTTTAGGTTTCCTTTATAATTAAGTTTAGTTGAAAATAAAAATAAATTCTTTAAACTTTCTATAATCTATTAATTACTTAAACTTCAAATGTTCTCGCATATATGTGAAATATCAGTCTTAAAATATTATTTGTTACACTTTGGTAACTGATATTATTTTAGTTTTGAAATGATTTTTGATTAAGTACAAAAAGTAATATTTTAATATATTAAGAATATGTACTAATATATATTCTATATATAGATGATGATTTACATGAGTTTATTGGACCAAGTCAATTTACAGATTTTACTATGTCTATGAGTGAAGACATTGAACTTGGAATTCATTCGAATGAAATGGAAAATCCATCACAGAATTTAAATGACTCATCTTCAAAAAGAGGAATAGAAGTAAGTAATGCTCACCCCGATAACAAATATGATATGAAAAAACCAAAAAAATTTAGGCCAGAAATATGGAATCATTTTTCATATATTTTACCCTATGATGTGGAAAATCCTAGAGCTACATGTCATTATTGTAAAACAAGTTATGATGCTCATCCCACAAGGAATGGAACTATTAAAATGATATATCACTTCAAAAATTTATGTAAGAAAATTCCTAAAGAAGTAGATAAAGGATAAAAGATGTTAAGTTTTCAAACACAAAAAGGAGAGGATGATACGACAACTCATAAATTAGTTGTTGTATCATTTGATGCAAAACGTGCTAGAGTTGCTTTGGCAAAAATGATTATTATTGATGAATTGTCTTTAAGGTTCGTTGAGGGTGAGGGATTTAAAGATTTTATAGCTAAAATTTGTCCTAAGTTTCATGTGCCATCTCATCAAACAATTTCTAGAGATGTGTTTCAACTTTATTTAGATTAGGAAAAAAGTTTGAGGAACTTTTTCATAAGTGAAAAACAAAGAGTTTGTCTTACTAGTGATTGTTGGACTTCAATTCAAAATATTAATTATATTTGTCTAACCACTATATTGACAAAGATTAGAAATTACAAAAGAGAATTATAAAATTTTGTCAAGTTGAGAATCATAAAGATGATACAATTGGGAGAGTGATAGAACAGAGTTTGTGTGATTGGGGTATATGTAAGGTATTCACCATAACACTTGATAATGCTTCCTCAAATGATATTGTTGTGTCATACTTGAAAAGGAAGCTAAAAAATTGGAATGATGGACTTCTTATGAGTGTAGAGTTCTTTCATGTGCGATGTTGTGCTCACATTTTGAATTTGATTATAAGAGGACTTAAAGATCTTCATAGTACTATTATGAGTATACGTTGCGCTGTGAGATATGTTAGATCCTCTCCTTTGAGATTATAAAAGTTTAAAATGTGTTCTATTAAGGAAAATATTGAGTCCAAAGGAAGTGTCGTACTAGACGTGCCTACAAGATGGAACTCCACATATCTAATGTTAAAATCTTTTTTAGATTTTCAAAAAGAATTTGCTCGTCTTGAAGAAGAGGAAGGAACAAACTTTATTTCTTATTTTCATGAGGAGTAATCGAATGTTGGGCCACCAACATTAGATGATTGGAAGAATGCTAGTGTTTTTGTCAAGTTTTTGAAGACTTTTTATGACTCTACTTTAGCATTCAGTGCATCTTTATGTACCATATCAAATTTATATTTTATAGAACTGCATAACATTAAATCTCAAATACTTACATGGTGTGGTTCCGATGACTTGATGTTGAAAAATATGGCTACTAGCATGAAAACAAAATTTGAGAAGTATTGGGGAAATGTAGATAAGACTAATAAGATGTTGTATGTTGCATTTGTACTTTATCCAAGGTACAAATTAGAGTATTTGGAATTCTTATTTGAAGAGATTTATGATTTAGAAATTGTTCAAAAATTGAGAGATAATATCAAAAATACTTTTATGGATCTATTCAAAGCTTACTATATGTTATTACATGGAAAGGATTTTCAATCTAATGTGTCTCGATCACAATATGTAATAGGAAGGATTCCTTCATGTGAGGAAGCAAGAAAGTTGAAATTTCTTAAACGCTTAGAGGAGAAAAATAGTTTGGAGTTGAAAACGAGGTTGAGAAATATTTGAACACCCCATGTGAAAATTTCATGTTGGATAAATTTGATATATTAAAATGGTGGAGGGAAAATTCTTTTTTGTTTCCTATCATCTATCTCATTGCACGTTATGTGTTAGCAATTCAAGTTTCAACTGTTGCATCAAAATCAACTTTTAGCACAGAATGGCGTATTCTTGATCCATTTAGGAGTTCTTTAAATCCTAAAATGGTAGAGACATTAGTATGTAGTCAAAATTGGTTATGTTCTTCCATTAATAATGATTATGTCCTATTACCAGAATACAATGATGACCTAGAGATTTATGAAGATGTTGATTTTGTTTGATTATAGAGTTCATTAAAGACACTACAATGATAATTGATGATTAATAATAGGTAAGTTTTAAATATTATTATCTAATGATATATTGTTGTTGATTGTGAGTTTGAATGTTTGTATATGTTTAAGAATTTTGTGTAAATGAAATATTTGGAATTCATTTATTCATGTCTAATCTTTTTTTGATTTTAGATTTTGATAACATCTTATGTATTTAATAATAATATCTATCTATATATGATAATAAATGAGCATCACATTTGATTGTATCCTATTAAATTATATCATATTACACTGAATCATATTTATGTATTATTAATTGTTGAAAACCGTTAACCAAACCGGACCAAACCATTCGGTTATAACATTTTAGATAGTCAAATGGTCTGGTCTAATTTCAATTATATGAACGGTCCGATTTGGTTAAAATTTTTTAGGCAAAACCAAACCGGACCGTACCATGGACACCCCTACAATCTATGTTCTTTTTTTGTTGGTAGCCTTATATGACTACTTACAATCATCATTTATGAATTTTCACATCTAAATCATAAAATACTATGAATATATATTGATATATCACTTCGATTTTTAACCATTATCGTAGATCTACAATTATAGTTGTAAAAACTGAGACCTAAATAGGAGAGACTATAGACTCTTACATATAGTTTTGATTTTTAACTGAAACCATAAACATATTATTTAATGATAGTCTTATAAGAAAAAGTGACCATAAACATACCATTTGATCACAATCTTTGATGTCTATAGTCTCACTTACATAAAAACTATAAGAGTGTGACCATAGACATATCATATGGTCACAGTTTTTGGTGTCTATGATCTCGGTTACACAAAAAATGTGACCTTTTATATTCATATTTGATATTGATTTACATTAAAATCGTGACCATATACATTTCAATTAATTTCATTATACTAATTTTTTTTGTATTCAATAAATTTAAATACCTATTTTTCAATATTAATTATAATATTATATTAAAATTAAGAATGTAATTAAATTTGAAAGCTTATACTCTAAAGTATAATAAACCTTAATGGATAATTGAAGTGTTTCAAAATATTAAATACATGCTTAAAGTTTTCTAACAATAATAGTAATTGTATATATCTAAATCAATCTAACAAAAAAGTAATTAAGTGGGCATAATGGTCTATCTAACTAACTATCTATGTAAGAATTGATTTGTAAACTCTATCCATTCCTCCACATTTTATCAATTTCACCGTTGATGTAAGTTACTTCATGATTAAACTACAAATGTACACACATTTTAAATTATTGTTATCCACCTATTTTGATAAATAAAAAATTAAAATTAAAATTCAAACTAAGAAATAAAATACAAAAAATAATTTCAATTATTATTGAATCAATCATGAAAGCAAGTAGATTGATAATAATTATCCTTATAAACACAAGAATATAATACCCATAAGTTACCAAGTCATTTTTCTTTAGACACTATATATTAGAACAAAAAATTAATTGTATGCTTAAATTTCGATACTAATTAAGTTTAAAATATATATATGTATATAATCTAATTAAAAAAATATTACATAGAGATGATAAATAATTAACATATATATTTTTAATCAATATACGTATCAGAAATTTAAAAAAGTTAAAATTTTAGGGATTAATAAACCATACATATATAACTTGTATTCCTTCTAAATCACACTGATGAACCTTTAACCCTTTGATTTTAATGTAAATTTAAGATAATATCTACGCTATATATTTGATAAATAACAAGTGGCTATCCACTAAGATGACAATACCTTAATCAATAATAGGACATCAAGAAAAATAACAAAGGAAAAGAAAATACATCAAATATCAATTGGTTACTAAATAAAAGAAACAAGGTCACTCACAACAAATATCATAGACCTACAGCAACAACGAAACTGACACCATGGTCAATTACTGAATGGATGAAAATCAAAAAAACGATATTTTTTTCTTTCCACCTCTAATAGCTCCATATAGTAAGAAACTGGATCAATAACTTCAACAACGAAATTTTCAAACTTTGTTAGTCCAACAAGAGATAGGTCAACATTAGCAATACCTACAATCTTTATTTCAGATATCACCATTACACTTATACACGACAAACATAAGCAGAAAGAAAAGTAAACTACATAAGGATCCAGAATTCTAGTATAATGCTTAAGATATGCTTGAAAGAAATAAGATGTTAAAAAGTTTCCAGTTGCACAAGAAAGGGAATACATTAGTACTCCTACAAAGCAAAAGGCAAAAATGAATACCAGATACTTACAAAGAGAGTATTTCCATAAATTTTGTAAGTTATGGACTATGGTGTAGGTTAATAATTGTTGTAATTAAACTTGAAAGTGAAAATTCTTTTAGTCATATTGTAACAAGAAACTTGCAAGTATAACAATTTTACAAGATGAATAAATAAATATTCTATTGGATAACTCAAAACCTATATATTGAGTTGTATTTACAATGAATGCACAAATATAAATTTTTCGAACAATTATCAGTGAGCTAAGCTTCAATACCACATATAATAACATTTTAAAAATATTGATTAACAGGAACATATGAATAAAGAGAGGCCAAAAAATGGGAAGGGAACAACAAATTGGTGAACCAATTAACCTAAGAATGGACAAACTCTGAGGTCCATGGTCATCAAGACTACAAAAAAAAAAAAAAAAATGAAAGTGTGTTAAAATCTACCTTATACCCCAATCATAATCAAGTCCACCAAGATTATGGCTTGCATTCATTATAAAACCATTATTGGCCTATCAAAGCATAATATTAATTAATAAATGAATGAATATGACAAGACTTTGACGTATAAGAGGATGACAAAAGCATGCCTTTATCTTTTAGATCCCTGCATTGCAACCATGTAATATGATTATTAGATGTCACAAAATGCATTTAGCATGGGATGTATAAAGCAAAGTTTTTAGTAGGAGCAACCGAACAAGAAAATTATATCCAAGTCCAACAACTAGAAACCTTAGATTTGATTGGTTAAATCTATCAACAACGTTTCTTTTTCACCTAGAAAAAAATTAAATGAATAATTTTTTTTTATATGGTGAAACTACTCTGGCAACAATTAGCTCTTATATATATACAACAAGGATGATATATGAAACAAGTACAGGGAAGCAAGAGTACAAAGAACAGAAGAAGATGATGAAAATTGTGACTACGTTAAGAAATAGGGGTACTTTAGTCTTCTTAGTAAGCAGTGGAACTTGCACAACTAAAATTAAAAATAAATAACTTGATGTTCATGTTGTGCATAGAAGTAATAAATAATAGTATATGAATATATTAAATCGGTAAAAAAAAACACACAGAATTTGTACGATTTGACAATTTGTCTAGGTCCACGGGATGTAGCAGATATTATTGAACTGAATAAAAAATATATCGAATACAGATACAAATTTTTTGACTAATAAGATATCTTAGATGTTTTCCTAAACTCACAGAAAACTCTTACACTCACTTGAGTATTTTCTCTTTTTAAGTTTGTCTATGCTCTCTCTGATTTTTTTTCTGATTTTTTATTATTCTTTTAATGCACGAACTCTTTCATATTTATAGATGAAGCAAAACTCCCTCTCCCTAAATTATGTCAAAAATTAAGCCACAAATTTTCCTAAATTAAGCTAAAAGTTAGGCCATAAATTGAGTGAAATTAGGTGCCTAATATAATTGACTTTAGAGCCAATTATTCAACAATCTCCACCTTGGTGAAAAAGTTCATTGTGCTGCCTCCAAATGCGCCCTAGGTGCTCTAAGTTCGAGAGATGTTGATCAAGTTTAAACAGTGTTGAAACTTGATCCCTATAACCACATTTGTAAGCATATCTGTAGGTTTATCTGCAGTCCCAACTTTATGGAGTATAACATTCCCTTCATCGATGATTTCCCGAACAAAGTGAAATCAAACATCGATGTGCTTGGTGCGACCATGATAAACTTGGTTCTTTTCTAAACAAATGGCATTCTGGCTATCGTAGAAAACCTATATGTTCTTATGAACAATACTCAAATCCTTGGTCAACCTGAGAAGCTAGATAGCTTATTTGAATGCTTTGTTACAGATATATACTCTGCCTCTGTTGTAGACAAAGCTACAGTTGATCTCCAACAAACTGGTTTTCCTGACATTGTGAACACATAACCAGTTATAGATTGACACTTATCCTGATTTCCAGCACTGTCAAAATCTACATATTTGACTAGGTGCTTACCTTCAATCTTGCCTCTCTCAAACTTCAAACCAATATTCATAGTACCATAGATGTATCGTAGAATTCACTTAACTGCTTGTCAATGTCCTTTACCGGGATTGTGCATGTAGTGACTCATCATACTAACATCATAAGAAATATCAGGTCTGGTGTATACCATTGCATACATCAAGGTACCAAGAACATTTGCATATGGAACACGCTCCACTTACTTCTTCTCATCGACGGTGCTAGGTGACATCAATGCACTTAACTGAAAATGAGGAGAAAATGGTATACTTACTAGTTTGGTTTTCTCATCAATGTCAAACCATTGAAATAATTTATTTAGGCTGAGTCTATGTCAGACAGACTATGCTTGCAACTCCATCTCTTGTGATCTCCATCCCAATAATTTTCTTAGCTTTTCCAAGATCTTTCATTTCAAATTCTTAACTCAATAGAGCCTTCAATCTATCGATTTCCACCTTACTCTTAGATACAATCAACATATCATCAATATATAAGAGCATATAAATGAAAGTACCACCTTGGAGTTTTCAAAAGTATACATAGTGATCCAATTAGTTACATGTGTAATTCTACTCTCCGATGAAGCTATTAAAGCGCGTGTACCACTGTCGTGGTGATTGATTCAAACCATAAAGTGAATTGCTTAACTTGTTAGCCCAATTCTTACTTCTTGGAACTTTGAAGCCATCCGATTAAGACATGTAGATCTCTTTGTTCAAAGTATCATATAAAAAAGCTGCTTTGACATCGAGTTGAGCTAACTCGAGATCATATTGTGCTACCAAAGACAATAGTATTCAAATAGATGAATGCTTAATAATAGGTGAGAATACCTCATTGTAGTCTATTCCTTCTTTCTGAGCATAGAATTTTGCTACCAATCTCGCTTTGTATATGATGTTATCTTTACCAGGAACAACTTCCTTCTTGGCATAGGCCCATTTGTAGCTAATAGTTTTTTTCCTTTGGGAAGTTGAACTAACTCCCAGGTCTGATTATGGTGTAGAGACTTCATTTCTTCGTCCATTGTCATCTTCTACTTCATACTATCAATTCTCTGTAAGTTTATGGGACATCATCATCAATTACTGGAAGTGTGAATGCTACCATGTCTGTGTATCTGGTAGGCTTCATAATCTCCCTTCTAAGTTGAGTAGTGACAATAGATTATGTTACTGATTGATCGGTGGTTATGGTGAAAGAACCTCCATCTCAACTGAGATATGTTCCAAACTGTATCTTAGAGCAAAGAAATCTATTTTCTTGGGCTTTAATGAAGGAATTAAAAGATTTCAACTTTGGTGTGGTGAATCGAAGCATATAAGATGGTGCAAGACATCCAAATATTCGCAATGAATCATAATCAGAAGTAAGTTGTCCAGACCATACCGCTTTAGAAGTTTTCTCATCTAATGTAGTCACAAGAAATTTGTTGACTATATGACTTGCTTATGACAAAGCCTTAGTCCAAAATGCCTTACTCAATTTGGATTGGGATATCATATATTAAACTTTCTCAACCAAAATACGATTCATTTATTCTACAACTCCATTCTGTTGTGGTGTATGAGGAACTAAAATATGCCTGATTATCCCTTCATCTTGACAAACTTTGAAGAATGGATCTTATTTGTAATCAACACTATTATCATATTTGAGCTTCTTAACTTTCTTGCATGTTTGAGTCTCAATCATTTTCTTCCATTTAAGAAAGATATCCAAAACTTCATCTTTGTGACTCATGATATATATTTAGACATATTTAGAGAAATCATCAATAAAGTCAACAACCAGGGTTTACCTCCAAGTGAAGCATTCTTGGAAGGTCCTCATACATATGTGTGAATATAATCTATAGTCCCCTTAATACGATGAATGGTAATGTTGAACTTGACTCTTATTTGTTTTCCCATTACACAGTGCTTGTAGAAATCAAACTTTTCAGTTTTGGAACCTTTTAGAAGACCTTGGTTCATTAAGCCTTGCAAAGCCTTTTCACCGACATACTCTAAGCATATGTACCATAGATAGGAAGAATCATACAGATTCGCCTTTTGAGTACCCTTCATCACTAAAAATGCACCTCATATAACTTTCAAAACTCTATTTTCCAATGTTACCTTATAACCATTAGAATCTAGAACATCTAAAGAAATAAGGTTTTTCTTTAGATCAGGAATATACCTCACATTCGTAAGTCATCTGATTGTACCATCGTGCATCTTTAGTCATATTGTTCTGATCCATTTTGTTTGATATTCATTGTCATTGCCCATGAACAACACTCCTCTATCAAGTTTCTCAAAACTTGAAAACCAATGTCTGTTTAGACACATATGATAAGAACATCCGAAATCAAAAATCCATTTGTCTGAGTAGGTATCTAATGATGAAATTGAAAAGGCTGATTCTTCATCTCCACCGACCTTCTATGCAACGTTTGTATTTGCCTTGTGCTTGTTTGAACAATCTTTCTTCCAGTGCCCTTTCTAGTGACAATAGGAACACTCATCCTTCGTAGGACGTCTACTGGATGACTCTTCTCTGGACTTTGATCTAGATCGCCCCCTATTATTTGATCTGCCTGATTTTTTTTGTTCATCCTACCTCTAGTTGCAGTCAATGCTTCTGAAGTTGAGTCTCTATGATCCTATTGATCCTTCTTTCAGTACTCATTATTTACCAAAACATTTGAAACATCTATGAATTTAACCTCACCTTTTCATATACCATAGTTGTGATTAAATGCTCATAACTCTCAGGTAATGAATTTAGCAACAAAAAAGTTTTACCCTCATCAATAATTTCAATATTTAATTTTTGCAGATTGGCCAAAGTTTTGTTAAAATTATCTGAGTGCTCAACCATAGGAGTACCTTTCTTGTATTGGAAAGGGAAAAACTTCTTTAGGTATAGTCGATTCTCTATACTTTTCGTCATGTACTTGTCCTCTAGCTTGTTCTAGAAAACTTGACTACATTCTCTTTCATGACAAAGTGCTTCATATATTTTCCCAAGCACAGTCGAATTGTGCCACAAGCTTGTCAATTGACATAATTCCAATCTTCATTGGAATAATCTTCTGGCCTGATTTCCAAGGCTATATTAGATCCTTCTCAGTATAATAGATCTAATACTTCACATTGTCACATGCCAAAGTTATTGGTGCCGTCGAATTTCTCTATCTCAAGCTTTGCGTTGGATAACATGGTTCTTCGACTAGAATAACTTGGTTTGCCAGAACTTCTTTGGTCAGCTTGTGCACCTTCCTCGATCTCTCTTATATTAGCTATAAGTATAAACAAATAACATAAATTTTGCACTTATAACTTAAAATAATGATTTTCCAAATTTTATAATTATTTGAAAAATGGAGTCTACGGTTGAATTCGGAATGATCTAATTAGCTAGGAATAGGTTTGACTCAGTTGGAAACAGACCAACCTGGTCCAAAATTCACTATTGACTCAACTGACTCGCTAGTCAATAATAAACAAAAAGTCAATGGCTCTGTCAAACTGGTTTAGCAACTTGATCAACGAATTTGATAGCTCGATCAAAGTGGCTAAACGGCTCGAGTTGACGGCTTGGTCAACGATTTAGACGGCTCAACTTGGTGAGTTGACTCGATCCAACTTAATGAGTTGATTCAATTGTTAGCAGCAAGACTCTGATGGCTCTTGGTGGTGCATCCAACCTCCAATTTGAGCAATTCTTTTTCCATTGAATTCGTCTCATCAAGATCTTCGATTTGGTATATAATACTACTATATTTAGCTCTAATACCAATTTGTTGTGCATAGAATTTACGTAGTTTGATAATTTTTCTAGGTGTACGGGAGGTAATAGATATTATTAAACTGAGTAAGAAATATATAAAATATAGATACTAATTTTCTTACTAATAATATATTTCAAATGTTTCTTCAAATTCATAGAAAACTCTTATATTTACTTGATTATTTTTTCTTTTTAAGTTTGCGTATACTTTTTTTGATTTTTTTCTTTCAATACATGAACTCTACATATATATATATAAAACAAGACTCTTTATCCCGAAATTATGTCAAAAATTATGTTACAAATTAAACTATAAATTAGAACACTAATTTACCTACATTAAGCAACAAATAGAGAGAAAAGTGCCTAATATAATTTACTTTATAACCAATAATTCTACAGTTACTACATCAAAGAACATCCTCTTCAACGGCACATCTATCTTCTCTTCTTCTTCTTTAGAAAAGGTGAAAAGATACAGAACATCCGAAGTTCAAATGAACAATAACAATAAATCATATAGAACATAATAAATTATAAATTATATAGAATAACCTGAAATTAAATACAAATTGAATTTTCAAGATGAGGAAAAACAATTTCTTTAATTCCTAGTTATTTTGGGTGTTTGTGAAAAGAAGGTAGTAGGTAAATTTCTTAAGAACAAATTTATGCATCTTTGAGTCTTGGACTTGACACTTGGTTCTCCCACTAATACTAATTGTTCATCACTATAAATAAACAAGTCATATAAGCCAAAGAGAAAATAAGAAAAAGATTGTCAAATACAGATTATATATAACTAATAAAACTGGGAAATATATTGTAAATTACATACCTCAGATTCATTGTTCAATATCATCTTATTCACCAAATACTTCATTAGTAATCGAAATATCATCCCTCCACACAAACTCGTGATGCTTCTACGGTGGCTGGCCTCCATTTCTAGCCGCCGTTTCGGTTTATGTTAGCTGCTTATTTACATGGGTCGAAGCAAAGGCTGAAAACGGGGTGAAATAGAAATCGATTATTGAAAGAAAAAAAAAATTATAAAGTAATTTTTTATTTTTTAAAAAGATTTAAACTATATCACTTTAATTAGATTATGGTTATCGATAATAATAGTTATAAATTTGTTTATTTTGAAATATTTTTATAATTTAACTTGTAAATATTATAGTTACGAATTTTATTGGATCATGATCTTAATCTTAAAATCTAGATTATTTTAAAAATTAATCTAAATTAAAAGATCAAATATATGTTGGAAAATTACACAAATTTTCGATAAGTTAAATTTATGAGAAAATAAAAATAGAAAATAACACATAAATTTGATAACGGAGTTCGCTTAATTTTGTTTACGTCTTCGGATCTGCTGCAGATCTTTTTACTGAAAGAAAAGAAATTACACAAAGTGTTTACAACACTCACAACCCACAACCCAATTACACCCAAGAAAATTACTCTCAATTTTCTCTCACAAAAGATTTTCTCTTAATTAGAATGAACACTTTAGATGGTTAATTCATTACAATTACACATATATTTATAGTAAAATTCACTCTTTGAATTATTCCTTAAATTAATGATTTCTTGAATTAAGTTTCATGTTTTGCTCTTTAATTTAGTCCTTAAATTAACTAGCTTTATAACAATCCCCCACGATATCATTGTTGTAATAGTGATATCTTGTAGCTTAGTTTGTTGTCTCTTACTCGGTTTTAATTAAATTGATAAATAAAAAATGTATTTAGAAATTATTAAATCATAAAGTTTTGTATTATAAATACATGTGAAATGAACAAAATAAAGGTTAGAAGAGATCGTATGACTCTGTATCATACAATGTTCATATAACAGATTGTCCTCTCCTTAAATATGTTTGAAAATATGTGTACGTCTATCTTTGAGATTACTACTATAAATGAACAGCGAAACTACACTAACAACACACCTCCGGCGAATTTGAAAATATGTCATAATTGACTATATTACACATAGCTCATCTCTAAACCAATCTCTTGTAATTTACTTTTTCTTTTCCTTTCTTGTTTTGTATAGATTCGATATTTTAATAGTATTTTCATTTAATCAAAAATAAAACTCATATTTTTATAATAATATAATAGTAATTCATACGTAGTTAAATTATGATTCAAAATTATGATTAATTAAAAACTTCAATATATATACGTGTAAACAAAATAAAGACAAACTTCATTTTATAATAATTAAATAAAAAAATTATTTAATTATTATTATATTAAAAAATCAATTTAATTTAAAAATAAAATAAAATCAACAAATTATATTGAAGATGATAATCTGAGATAAATTTTATATTTTTGTATTAAATCAATACCTAATAAAACGTATAAGAGTTTTAATACTCTTAAAAATGACGAATTAAAGACATATAGGTTGTTTATTGGTGAAAAAAATTAAAAGACAAATTCACTCTTCATTTTTTTATCAATATGTGTGATACCTTCATAAATCTTCGACTATTTTTTAATTTTTAATTATTAATATACTTAAAATTAAATATAATTATTATTAATTTACTCTAATAAAAATATAGATTTATATATGTATATTTTATTAAACAAGAATACTATTAAAGTATCTAGGCAGTTCACATGAAATTTACACATGTTAATGCGTGTTGGCTGTTAAGCAGTTTCATTAAAGGCATGCAAGAGAGAGATTAATATTAATACCGTCAGCCAAAGAAACGTAAAAGGGACTAAAAGCAACAAGAATATCATGTGAAAAAAGTAGCATTTTATGTGCTTTGCTTATTACATTTGTACAATTAACCGTTTCAAAATAGATAAGATGAAAGAAAAATATATTCATATTATTAATACTTAGATTTTATCAGTATCAATATTGTTTAAAAAATTAAATCATTTTTTTAATTTTTAAAATAATTATACTACTTGTAAAGATATAAAAATTATGGGTGTAAAAATATGTGAAATAAATTTAATTGATATTAATATTTTTCTATAATTAAATTATCATCTTCTTTATCCTCTCTCCCACCACCCTATATATACATGTTTTTTTTTTTACTCTACATTATCAACAACACTTTTTTCTTCCTGAAATTTCAAAAAACAAATTATAAGATGATGAAGGCAGTGAGTAAACAGAGGAGGATAATAATGAAGAATAGGGATGTAGTAATAATAATAATATTAATGTTGCAATTAATCAAATATGTAAATGCAGGTCAGATTTCAGCAATGTTTGTGTTTGGAGACTCATTGGTTGATAATGGTAACAACAATAACCTAAACTCCTTGGCAAAATCAAATTACTATCCATATGGTATTGACTTCAATGGAGGTCCTACTGGAAGGTTCAATAATGGTAGAACTGTTGTTGACATGATTGGTATGATCTGTGATCTGCTCTACTCTGATCATCAACTAAATTATAAAATTAATCAATTATAATTATTTAATGTGTTAAATGGTAGTTAATTATAAGTAAAAAATAAATTTTATTATGTTAATTAATAATTATTTATATCATGTGACATAAAAAAATATTTTAAATTTAACTGCTGATTTTATGGGTTAATTAATTTTTCAATGTATAGGAGAATTTTTGGGTCTTCCATATATTCCAGCATATGCAGATCCTAGTACAAAAGGAGTCAAAATTTTAGGAGGGGTCAATTATGCTTCAGCAGCTGGTGGTATATTGGATGAAACAGGACAACACTTTGTATGTTATTTTCACCTTTTATTTTAAGGATGGGTTAAGATAAAGTTTATTAATTATTAGTTATTACGTCAAAAAAAATATTTTAATATTTTGGATAATTTTTATAATAATTTAATCATTTTATTTTTCTCGTATTTTTATTATTATCAATATATAATTATATTTAAGAATACAACAATGACTATAAATTGATTAAAAAATTAAAATTTAATTATTTATCTTTATACGATTATTTTTTCGTAACAAAAGAATTAAATTGTTAAAAAAAAAAAACAACAAAGTGATTAACTTACCTTAACTAATATAACTAAAGAACTCTGATTGTATTTGTTTCTTATTTTAAAGATCAATGTACTCATTTTTTTCACCTTCTCATTTGGACTAGTTTAGTTCCTAATTTTATAATTATATCCATCTTAACCCCAAAGCCTTTTTGATTAAGTTGATCTAGTCTCAAAACTTTTCAATTGAATTAAATTGGTAGCTATTGAAGCTGTTTTAGTCTCTAACCTTTTAACTAGATTACAACATATGTTTTTTTTTCTTGTCTATTGAGAAACAACTTGACACAATCTGAACAGGGACAGAGATACAATCTGAACCAACAAGTGTTAAATTTTGAGAATAGCTTAAACCAATTAAGAAACATGATGAGCGGTAACAACTTGACACAATACCTATCAAAATCCATAGCAATTATGGTACTTGGAAGCAATGACTACCTCAACAACTATCTAATGCCATCCTTGTACTTCTCCAGCTACAACTACAGTCCTTCTGTTTACGCTAACCTTCTTCTAAATCGCTACGCAAGACAAATCTTGGCCTTAAACAGCTTAGGACTGCGAAAGTTTTTTCTAGCCGGAATTGGGCCATTGGGTTGCATTCCAAACCAAAGAGCCCTTGGACAAGCCCAACTAACAGGAAGGTGTATGGATTATGTGAATCAAATAATAGAGCCTTTCAATGATGGGCTTAGATCTTTGGTGGCCCAATTGAATAGTAATCACTCTGGTGCTATCTTTGCTTATGGGAATACTTACGGTGCTATTGTTGATATTTTGAACAATCCAAGTAAGTATGGATTCGGTGTGATTGAGAAGGCTTGTTGTGGACTTGGCCAAAATAGAGGACAAATAACTTGTCTTCCTTTTGCAATTCCATGTTCTAATAGAAATCAGTATGTGTTTTGGGATGCATTTCATCCTACTGAAGTAACTAATGCCCTTCTGGCTTCCCGGGCTTTTAATGGTTCACAGTCCGATTGTTATCCAATTAATATTCAACAAATGGTGCTCATATAATTCTTGTCTAAGATGTATTATTATTTTTAATTTGATTAAGTTATATTGAAGATTCATCATTACCATTAATTTGTTTCTTCTTCATTTAAATGTCATTTATGCTCATTATTTTTTTTCTTCTTGCTACATGTCATTTATGGTGAACTAAATACCAAGATTTTTAGTCTAATTAGTCCTAGAAATATTTTCAAATTGAATGGTATCTAATTAGATGTTTTTAATATCATTAAATTATTATTTTTTTGTTATAAATTTTTTAAAAAAAAAATTAATTTTTCAAACACATTCTTTCAAGAGGGACTAAGAGAGCATTCAATATCTATAATAGGGAGAAAATGTAACTTTTTGTTTGTTTGTTTGAAACTCCGTGAATATAGCTATTTACAACCCAAACTTTAGGCTTTCGATGAGTATAGGTTGTTTTATTGATTTTTGGACTATTTTTATGCTAATCTTATCTCGACGATTTTGAAAAATCAAAAACTTTAACCGGTTTATTATTTTCAAAAAATTAACATTTAAGTCAACTTATAAAATTGTTTTGAAAGAGATTAACTTGACGATTTTAGATCTATAATTATAACATGAGACCTAATTGAACATGACTCTAATATAATACTTAATGGTGAAATCAAATTTATACCTTACTAAAGCTAATATCTTGTTGTATATATTCAACAAGTGAAGAAAAAACATGATATGAAAGAAAGTATTTCAATTTTATATATGGTGATTAGAATAAAATTATTAAATTATTATCTTTAGAGTATTAGAATAACTATATTCATTGCATGTAAAACTAGTCTATTATGATTAAATGTTAAAATTTTAGTTGCACATAAAACTAGAATACATACTTATATTACTTTTTGATTTTTTCTTTTATTAAAAATACATATTAATAATGAGTGAAAGGTGAGTAAGATATTGAGAGAAGTTAGAGAGATGAGAGTGACATTTTATATATAAGAATAATTAAAAAATATATTCAAAAAGTTAATATGTATTAAAAGTAGAGACTTGATTCAATTTTGTAAGGTTTTTAATTTTTGGATATCTAGTTGATATGATGATATTGGTTTTGATATTTTTTGAATCTATTTGTATCAACCAACCTCGAATATATATATATATATATATATATATATATATATATATATATATATATATATATAATTTAAAAAAATAACTGCTACTTTAGGCACAAAAATATGTAGTTTTGTAACTTAAGTAAAATATTATCAAAATTACTCATAAATATATAAATTGGGATGAAATCTTCAATTAATTCATAATATAAACTATTATTTTAATAACTAATTACATCTTCTCTTAATTAATTTTTTATGGGATGAGATAATAATAAAATAATATTAATTGAAATATTTTTTATCATAAATAAATCTAAATGAGACAAATAAAAATACAAAAATAAAAAGAAATATAAAACTTGATTATTTATTATGTGAAAGTTTAATAAAAAAATGATTAAATATTATGTTTAAAGTGAAACACATTAGAACTACAACCTAAATGAGAGATGATAATTTTGAATTATTAGCTTATTAAAGATATTTAATGTAATAAGAATTACATAATTATACTTGCTATATGTACAAGACTAAAGATTGATATCATATATTAAGTATTTAATTATGTATTTATTGTTAAAATTTGTAGATTCTAATGCATGTATCCAAAATTAATCTAAAATGTTATATTGAGTAACAAACTCAATTATTAAATATATTATTATTATTATTATTATTATTATTATTATTATTATTATTATTATATTTAAATAAACTTATATTAAATCTTTTGTTTACTTTACAACCCAAAAAAAATCCCATTTTTATGGGTTGTATGGTACATTGATTAACACACATTAAATTTTCTCTTTTTAGTATTCTACTTAAATTCAACATATACCACAATATATGTATCCTTAAATATTTTAAATAATTAAAAATAAAATAAAAACAAATACATCACACATTTCTCATCTTCCACCTAAAAACACAACTTGTAATTAATCATTTTATCTACTTCTATCAGTATCATAACTATTAGAACCTTTAATCCTAAACACAAAGTATATAATTATTTAATCATTATATATTTTACTTATTTTTTTAAATAAAAAAACGTACATCCAAGTGATGCAAATTAAAGAAGAATTGAAAGAGATATATCTGGATTTTTTTTGCTTTTTTTTCATGAATTAATACATATTTGAAGAATCAAAATTAATTTGACATTTCTTATATATTTGAGACATACAATTAAACATTTTTCTTATATCATGTATAGGTTTTGTTAGTTGAACATGTATTAATTCTAGAAAAAAATTGAATTTTTTTATTAATACATATATTTTGATTCTTCTTCGATCTTTAATAATCGAGTGTGTAAGTTTTTATTTTAAATTAAGTAAAATGTATAATAATTAAATGATTATATGTGTTTAGGATTGAAAGTTATAACTATGGTGGTGGTGGTGGTATGGTTAGTAGTTGTTTTTTTTAGCATTAATAGGATTGTAAAACATGCAAATGATGAGTTTTTTTTTGGTCTTTAATAGACATTTTAAAAAATGAATTATATATTTATTTTTTTAAAAAGAAGGTATTATAGACGTAGGAACATTACACTGCAAATAAATGATCACAAATCACGTTTGTTAAAGCGTCTAGGGTATATTTGTTGAAATGTGTATAATTATGTTAGAATAAATTTATTATATTATAATATAATTATTTTATATTGTATGATAACATATATTATAAAATTGAATTAAATTAATGATAAATATATTAATAAAATAATTTATATTTAAAATTATATATTTTTTTTATATTTTAAAAACAAATAAAAAATTATTTATACTTTGAGATGAAAGAAAAAATCATGATATATAATTTTCGATAGATTAAATAAAATATCAAATACAATTTAAACATATACTTTCAGTTGATATTAAATTTTTAATGTATAATTTTTATTTTACATAATACAACCTTATTATACAACTAAATATATAATTTTATAAAAATTATACGATTAACAAATTTTATACTATATAAGAAATATGTTAATGTCTAACGATTTTTTATATTTGATATTATTGGTGTTTTGTAAATTAAAAAAAAAGTCAACAATGATGTAATATTTTGGGATAATTTTTTTTAAAAATTTATTAATGTCTTGTTATTTTCAAGTTAAATTAACTATAGCCTGTCGTTATGTATCATGTTAAACATAAATATTAAATAAAATATTTATATCATATTAAAAATTAATTTGTGTTTTTTTTATTAGATTCATGTGTGATATCAATTGTCACCCTATGCTAATGGGTTCTCTGCCAATGTCACGTTATTTCATTATTCCTCGTAGCTTTGTAGGAAAGAAGTTTAATTAGATAAATTTTATATTTACTTTAAAAATATTATTTAAATTTAAATTTATATCATATTTAATTTATTATTAAAATTTAACCACAAAATAATAAATAATTATTATTTATGTTTTTTATTTAATTTTTTTCATTTCTTTCAACTTATTTAAGTTAAAATAATTTTTATTAATATAGTTTAAAAAACAAAAACAAAAACAAAAAAAATATTTTTATCTTTATAAAATTATTTTTTAATAATAATAATATTAAATTATAAAATAAATAAATATAAAATTTAATTGTCTTAAATAAATAAAAAACCTTAAGGATAATTTTCTGCTGTAAGAAAAACAAAATTGTAAGAAATGAAAGTTGCGGGAGGCAGAAGGGGTGAACGTGGACCCAGTAACGTGGTGTTGGAGAAAGCTATAGAGTCAGGGGACAGAGAGGCATGTCCGCATGTGTATGAGTTTGGTGTTGTACTGTCTCTGTGTCAGTCACACACCTGATACACTTTCACTTTTACCTTCACGTTCTGTTGTTCTTTTATCTTATTTTTCTCTAATTATTCCTTTCATTTTAAAAAAATTATAACATTATTAAAATTTATAATTATAATAATAATAATAAATATAATTTAAAATTAAATAAATTTAACTATAACAATATTAAATGAAAAATATTTCATTAAATATTTTCAAAATAATATATATATACATATATATAAATAAAAAATATAATATTATTTTGATAGATTTACCACGTTGTTATTTCCGGATGTATAATTCATTTTTATATGTTGTTGCATTATTGTGCTTGTATAGTTATGTTTATTATATAATAGTAAATATTTTAATTATATAAATTTTGTATAATTATATTTTAATTATAAAATAAGATTATATTATACAAAATAAAATAATATGATTAAGTAAGAATTTAGAATTTATTATCATGTATAAATGGGTTTAAATCATTGATTTTAAATTTAAAAATTAAGTATATTTATTTTTTATATTAAATTAAAAATCAATTTTTATATTTAAAAATAAATAAAATATTATTTAAAATATAAATTATTTTATTAAAATAAATTATTTTATATTAATATAACTTATTTAATTTGAAATTTTATTTATATATTAAATTATATAAGATTATAAATATTTATAAATTATGTATTTTTTTTAATATTAAATATAATAGAAATGGAATTGCAGTGTGGATAGTTTGAATTTTCCGTTGTGAACTAGTGGTTTTGTGAGGGATTGTCACTTTCTGTGGTCAAAGTGATTACTGGATGCCAGCTGCTACATCTTTCTTTCGTCCCAATCTCTTTCGTCCTTTAATATAATTTATTTTCATGATAAGCCTTGCTGACGTAATCTGTTTTGATCATCCTAGAGTCCGACTGCTCACATCTAATATCTTGTTCCACCTCGTGTGTGGAGCTTTTTTTTTTTTTTTGATAAATAAATAGGTGTGGAAAATAGTATCGTCTTACTCGTCGTAATATTAATTATATTAAGTTTATTTACTAATTAATATAGGGGGAAAATTAATTTATTTGTGTTTTTTTTTATCATCGTGAAAAATAATAAAAAATTTAAAATATGGAAAATTATTGATTAATTTTAATTAAATTTGGAAGAGTAATATTTTTTTTATAAATAGAGTTACACTATAAAATATGTACTATTTAATATAACGTGATGTAATAAAATTGGACACTATTAATTTAGTAGGACAATGCATCATTATTTATTTTATTTCTGTGATTATCACAGAACATTTTTCAAATTTTTAACATATGGCCTCACATTATAAAAGATTAGTCATAACATATTTTTTCACATATTATATTAGAATAATCTCTTATTTAGCTCTGTTATTCTTTTATAGGGTTCCACTTTCCATTACATTTTGAAAACTCAGTCGCGAGACTAATAAAGTTTTATTCTTTGCAGAATTTACTAATTACATAAATCTTCTAATTAATAAATTTAACCATAATTTGGAGAAAAATTCTAAATTAAATGTTATATTGTACATGTTAGGTTTAAGGTATTAACTAAGAGTTCTTAGAGTTATATGAATAAAAATATGTGCACATTTTATATATATTATTGTGTTATACGAAAAGTTGTGCTCAACATTTTTTATTTTAACATAAAAAAATCTTTTTTAAAGTTATATATAAAAAAGATGTGCATAGTTAAAAATAAAATTTTATTTATAAATGGAATTATTTTAATTAAAAATGATGAATACATGCCAACCAAGTTTAAAAATAAAGAAAATAATACATTATTTTGCTTATTCACTTGGGAATAAAATAGTTGAATTTTTAAAATTAAATTAAGTCTCAAATATAAGTAATATAGTTATTTAAAAAAAAGTAATACATATGACATGAAAGTGTTGTATCTTCATTATTTTTAAGAATTAGTCTTTTTTATCAAATAATTTTTTTGTGTGATTTAAACATATGACTGAAATAGAAGATGAGTGAATTTTAGTATCAAACCATTAAATGAATAATTTTTTTTAAGAATGAGTCAAATTTGAACAATAAAGGAGACTAAGTGGATTCAACTTGAAAATATTTCACACGAAAGTAATCCAAATTAAATTTGAGGACTAAGTATTATATAGAGAGAGCATATGCTTAATTTCATTATTGCGGTCTTGAAAGCTTTGTTAGTGGAAGTGTATTAAAACCTTCATGATTACTCATTAATGGTGGCTTCAATCTAAGTTTTTTTTTAACTAAACTAGGTTGAATTCAATGTTGAAAGGCTGGTTTTATAGTTTAGTTTCCAAAGAATTGTTAGGTCATATTGCTAGAAAAGAAACTGCATACGAGCAGTGGATTGCTCTTGAAGAATCTTTCTCATTTTCCTCTTAAGCTATGATCATGGATTTGCGATCTCAACCCCATAATTTTCACAAAGGAGACCTCTCTTCTTATGAGTATTTCCTTAAAGAAAAAAGGATCTCTGATTACCTTATTGCATTATGTGGTCTAGTTTTCTGATCATGATTTGATGATTTTCATCATTGGTGGCTTAGGTTATAATTCTTGAAAGTTTATTTAGTTATAGATCTAATTAGATAGATGAGTGAATAGATAATTAATGAAAATATGACAAATTAAATTTTGGTAAATAGCCAAACATACAATCACATATAAATAAAGTAATGTGAAAAATTAGAATAAGACATGAGATTTTTAGATAGAAATAACTTGGGTCATAACAATGACCTTAAAAGAAAACCATCCACACTACCTAACTATCTATTATGAAAATAAAGTCCAAATATAAGGCCAAGACTTAAATTACTCTTCAAGATAATGCCACCAAATAATCTACTTACAAGTTGTTGCTTTTCTTCACAGTGTTCACAAGAAAGGTGTTTGGATCCACGTAAAAGTTTTGATGATTTAAGTCACATAAGCAATCGAACCCATTTAATTCATACATAAAACATTAGCATAATAACACAAGTGCAAAATATGTTTTAGAGTAGATTCAACAATGAATAACCCTAACTAGAAGATTCAAGAATATATTAGTTAATATTAAATCATCGAATACCTATAGAACAATCAGATTAAGTACAATTCAGTAAAGATAGCTTCTTTAAAGATAAATAATCAAATCAAATAATTATAATATTACACACATAATTATTTGATCTAATAATTCAAGAACAAAATAAAGAAGAAGATATATGAACTTTTAATCAAAATATCATATATTAAATATGCTTATTAATTAATCAAACACAACCATCAGTATTTGAGAGATTAATTAGAGAAAGAAGACTAACAAAATATGATCTATTTTTTTTGTAAAATAATTTGAGAAAGAGAGCTTAAGATGAAAAGATTAATGCTCTTATGATTAATAAAAATATGAAGAATTAGGAAATATTAAAGTCCTAATGTTAAGTTAAAGTCCAATTATAATCTTGTCCATTAAACAATTCATAAAGCACTAAATAATTGGAATGTATGGCTCGAGTAAACAATTAGGTTAAATTTGAAACCCTGATCGCTTCATTAATCGAGCCAAAAAGGTCAATTGGTCTAACCAATTCTCGATCAATCAAAGGTATTAAAAAATAAATCCCAAGACATGTAGATCGATATATCCATTTCTCGATCGATTTAACATTAAACCTCGATTGATCTATCTCAAATGAAAATTAAATCAGAGACTTTTTAATCAAAGTGGATCAATTCTCAATCGATCTACTCACCTTGATCGATCTAGACATGTCTCGATAGATTGAGTAACTTAAATGCAAAATATTCTTATGTGTCTAATATGAAATCTAATGTGCATAAGAATAGAAATATACATGAGATATGTTCATTTGGGGCTTGATAGTTTCTTCGGCTTGAAAAGTGTTCTTAAAAGACTTACCTAGAAATAAAATTATATTTAAATATTTTGTTCATGAGTATTACCAATACTCATAAACCTTACAATCTCTTTCTTTGGCATATTCGTGTAACAAAACTTCTCTCTTACTACATAACACTTATAGAAAAAAATAAATTTACATATTAGAACTATTCTAAGATCCGATAAAGCCATATTCATTTTGAATCTTGACAACTAATATATACACTATAAAACAAAAATACAAAAAGGCATACAACTTGTCTCAAAATACACATTGTTTATTAATTTAGTGTAAATAATATCAAAAAAGGAAAGAAATAGACATAAATGATGAGTGAAGTAATGACAAACAAGTTGAGCAAACAAGTAGTATACTTAATGATTGAAAATAGGAGTACATATTTTGAGGAGTTCAATAATAATCAAAATAGAGAGCTAAAAATAATATGTTTTTCAAAAATGAATAAACTCCTTCTAAGTTCTACAATTTTTCTAAATAAATTAGAATAAAAATTGATATATATTGAATTGAGTGAAGTAGGCTTAGTTAAATATGACTATAACATTACTCATAAAAGATGAAATTATTTTTGTTCAAGATGTGACTATTTATTGAAAAAATAAATATATGTAAACAAGACACGTAAACATACTACCACATGTAGTGTATATCGATAATCATAAAAAGTAAAATACGTATTTGAACTATAAAAGGATGTCAATTTGTTCATTTATGATCAGTTATGAAAGATTCAAAGAAAAAAGTATCATTTATCTTTAAAAAATTACAGTTGAATTTATACTTACACATAATAAAATTTCTTACCAAGAAATAACTTAATTAATTTTTTTTGTATTCTCTACTTGTATTTTGTTGTTGTGTTGGATTGGTTATTATTTTCTTTTTGTATAACTATTTGTGACTCTTTATTTTTATGCATGCAAAAAATTTTGTATTTTGTCCTTTTCCTTTAATATTATTGTTATTATTATTATTATCTTTCTATAGAAATATACACAAGTCAAAAACCTAGTATGATGACTTTCACACTAGGTTTGAGGCAACCTTCTCCACTTATTGTGATAATTTTACACATTACAGTAGGTAATCATCTCAAAATTAGGTGTATCTCTATAGCATCATTTAAAAAAAATGAAAGATAGAGTTCAACCATAATTTAGTAGTCAATGTTATCTCAAGTTCTAAAATCTCATAATATCAATCATAAACTTTAAGCATGACATACTTATTTGTCTAGTGAGTGTGTGAATAGGTTCATGTTGACATCGATCACAAGATATGGAAAATATGTAAATTCACAAGTCACAATATCCATTTACATAATGCATAGCCAATAAATATGAAAGTAGTATGTAATGTTTATGTCAATGTTAAAGCAATCTACTTCCCTTCTTTTTTTTATTTGTATTTTTCTTCAAACTAAAGAAACATCAATAAAAACAAATTAAAACAAAATAAATAAACAAACTAAAAAGCTCACCTAGGGTTAATTAATCACTCAAACAAAAGTACCTAGGTGAACATTAAGGGGCAATCAAGTGATCAAAAAAAGACAATATTTCCTAATCTAAACTTTCTTGAATTATGGTTTCTCTATTTCTTTGGGATAGAAATCAAATGTCTTATTACAAGGCCATGACATAAATTATCATCCAAGATAATACCTCCAAGTAATTTACTTACAAAATGCTATTTTTCTCCACAATATTCACAATAAATGTGTTTGGATCCAGACCAATGTTTCGATGACTCGAGTCACACAAGCAATTGAATTCATTCTACTAATACATAAAATGTTAGCATAATAACACAACTAATACATCCACGTGTGTAGCATCAGTTCAACATGTCAATCGATGTTATCCACGTGTATTTTTCATTTCTTTTCTCTCTTCTCCATTAGAACATCATTTTTGTGTGCAGTGACCACCCAAAAAAATTCAAAAACTAAGCTCACCTCTTCCACTCTTTCTCATTTTTCGGCCACCTATGACCACCATTTCTAACCCCGTTTAGTGGGTTATCTTCCTCTTCATATTATCTTTCAGATCCCCTATTGTTTTTTTGAAAGAAATATGCAAATTTTTTATATCCATTTTCTCACTTATAAAACATCCATTTTTTCTTCATTTTCTTCATTTAGTCACTTCATTTACTCTTGTAAATATTTCTATTAATCATTCACACTTATTATTCAGTTTGCTTTATTTTTTGTATAATTTTTTTTATTTATGTATGTTTTGTATTATGCTTGTTATTATATGTTTGACTGATTTTCTATGAAAATAATATCTACATGTTGTGGGTTTGAGGGAATAAAATATTTACCGCATGTTGATAAATTTATTTACATATAAATAATTATATTTTATCAAGTAAAAGTAATACCATTTTAAAATGATTAAAATGATAAATTTTTGTATTATGTATGTTTTGGTATATATTTTAATAATTAGGAAATTCATATATAAGAATACTTGAAATATATTGACTGGATACATAATTAATATGCTTAATAATGTCATTAATAGAAAATTGACAAATTTTGAATGTTAAAGTGTAGAATTGAGTAGGACTATATTTCTGGAGTTGAAAGTTTCATGAATTTTGCTTGTAAAAATAGTAATAATGAAATTAGTATGATTTTTAAATTTTAAGTCAGTCAATTTTAAGTTGGTTAAAAAACCGACTTTAATGGTCAATTTTATAGTTGTGTTTGTTCTTGATTTACTATCTTCTTTTCAAAACCTTTTTGCATCATGATTTTGTTCATTTGGTTTTCCTTTTTCTCTTTTTTGGCTTTCATTCTCAAGCTTCTCTTCAATCTTTCCTTGCATGCATCCTAAAAACTGTCTATACTTTATTTGGTGACAGGTTCTTATGGATAAAATGATAGAAATCGCTTATGTTAATATTGAAAATTGTGAAAATAGAGCAGTGACTCGTAAGTAAGGTACATTGGGGTAGTATCCTAGGGAGGGTAACATAAATTCGAGTTTATACTTGAACATTTGTTTTTCATAGTGAAAAGTTAAGTGGTCCGGTGGTTTTTCTCTTAGGTCATGGTTGTGGCCTAGGTTGTTTCCACCTAAAAATATTGTATTATGTTATTCTCTTATTTTGACACTTTATTTTTACACACGATTGCATACATGATCGCTTTATTTAGGTTATTAAATTATAGATTGGTAAAAATTAAAAATAATATATTCATCCCTCTAGGTTTATTAAGTCTATATCTTATAAACTTTCAACCAATTCCTTAACTAAATAGTTAAATCGAGAGTTAGTTGATAAGTCATTGAGAGGAATGAGACTAAAACCCATGAATAAATAAGGATTTATAAAGGAAACCCAACCTATTTGATTGGAGATCCCAAAATCTAGGTTCAAAGGGACATCCTAATCGTAAAGACTTAATGGGATCACTGTGGGGGTTTAAAGGGTAACATCTACCTATCCTATGTGGGTTTCGATACGTTAAACTATATTTTCGTGTCAAAAATTTGATTTAAAATTTATGTCAATTTTTATTTATGTGGATGATTGTTAGAAAACTTGAATAAAAATTTCAATTTTTGTTTCTTTTCTTTCAATTTTTCGTTTCTTTGTCCTTTTCTCTGCGTTTTCTTTGCACATTTTCTATTTCTATATTTATTTGGATTATCTCCTATTTTATTATAACTCTTTTATAAAAGGAGAAGAAAACTTGGGAAAAAACGAAATAAAGGAAAAAAACACAGAGGAAAACAGAGAAAAGAAGGAAGAAAGGAAGTTGAGAAAAAGGAAGAAAAAAAGAACATGTACGGAGGTGTATTTATATATTATTTTTATTTATTATTATTCTGTTTGTATAATTTTTATTTAGAGTTAGGTTCTTTCGATAGAGTTTAGACATTTTAAAGTTTATAGAATAATAAATTATAGTGTAAGTTTATTATTATTTAATCATTGTATTCTGAGAGATAAATTTTCGTTATTCTCAAACACTTACGATGAACGAAAAAATTATCTTAAGAATATTGTGTGATATAGAGACATCGATTATTTTATTTATTTATTCAATTTATATATTATTAAATTTTGTATTTATATATTTATAATTTTTAATAAAATAATTTCATTTTAAATTGTTGTTTGGTGTATTATTTCTGACACTAACAACAAGGAAAAAAAAGGCTTAGGGTTATCTTGGTGTCCCCCGTTCTACATTTATTATCGATAAAAATGTCATCAAAAGTTCGGGAGGCTACTATCATAAACAATCTACAATTTCTCATGAATAATGGAGTCACTAAAAGAAATAAGGAACTGTTGAAAATTGCTCCAGAATCTCCCAAACCAGTTAAGAAGAATTGGAGCAGTTTTGTCAAAAATAATGTCCCTGTTACACAACCTATTCCAGCTACAAATTCAGCAAACATCACTGGCACTAATCAGGAAATCATAACAATATCTGAGGGTTGGGAGGCAACCCAAACATGCCCCAAAAAGGGCCATGAGATGCTTATCTTGGAATACTTGAGGCTTAATAAGAAAGAGTGCTGATCAAAAGGAAATGAAAAGATTTATCCACGGTTCAAATCCTAACTGTGTATGGTTAACTAAGCGTAAAGCTTCAAGTGTTTTCCAACATAACCTAGCAGTTAGACTAGGTTATAGATATACTTTTATATTTCCCTTCTTTTGTTTAGCTGGTGGTTATGCTTTATTTATTAAAAATGGTTTTCAGTTTGAAGTAGTAGAGGAAGACCTTAATGTAGTAGGTCTAGAATTCAAACACTCTTTTGATAATGTGCCAAAATGGAAGTTAACTTTTGTGTATGCACCACCCTATTATAATGAAAAAGAAATTTTTTGGGCATATCTTGTCGGTATAACTGAAGCATATAAGTGACTGGGTTGTAATCGGTACTTCCTTCTCTATACCAGCATGAGATAATTTTATGATCCACTTGCTTTGACCTTAATGAAATCTTATATGCTGAAGAAAAAGAAGGGGGTAAACCTGCATGTAAATGGTGGTGTGGATTTAAGGGCTATGGGTTCTATTTTGACTTGGAGAAATTGCAAAAAAGTAGATATAGAATACTAAAAAGATTGGATAGAGTTGTTGCCAGTTCAGGTTACGTTTTGAACCACCAAAAGCTATTGTCATCAATAAACCTTTCACTGTCTTAGATCATAGTGTTATTGTCTTTGACACTTTTGTTGAAAATGAATTCCTACCGAGACCTTTTCGTTTCCTAGAAGCTGGGTGTAGAGATCCCACAAGTAGAAATGTTATTGAATAAGCTTGGTGTTCGAATTTACAAGGAAATGATGCTTTGATGTTATGTAAAAATCTTTCCATCTTTGCAGGAAGACTAAAATTTTGAAATAAGCGTTACTTTGGGATTTGCCATTTAAAGATAAAATAAATTGAGTAACTTGCAACAAATTTTATATTATGATATTCAATATAAAATTAATCAACTTCAAGATGAATAATTAATCCGACAAGATCTCATTTCAAGACAAAAATTAAGATAAATTTCGATAAAAAAATGAGACATGAATACAAAAGTTTTTCATCTATCTACACTTTTAAGAAGGAAACACAATCTAATCATCTTCTTATAAAATTCAAATGGTACTTTGTTACAAGATAGAATGAGTATTGGGTCTCATCTTGTGGAACATATTTCTAATATTTTTAGATCACAAGTAACTTATTCTTTTGATATCCTAGGTTATCTTTTTAATCAATGCATTACTCAAGAAGCTAATGCAAGACTTTATAGAATCACATATATAGTGAAAATTAAGAACCACTTTGGGAAATACAAAATCTTAAAGTTCTTAGATTAGATGGAATGTGTGTTTTATTCTAAAAAAACATTGGCAAATTATGGATACACATGGAATTACGAATAAAGAAATTAATTCAACTCTGGTCACTTTGTTACAAAAGAATTCATTTTCTACTATAATTCATCAGGATAGACTTGTTAGTTTTTGTAACATGGTCTATAAAATTATTTCAAAAATCTTAGTGAAAAAATTTAGATTGTATATGAAAAAATTCCCTTCTCCTTTTCAAACAAATTTTGTGCTAAATCATGGATTGGAGAAAATACAATAGTAGCACATGACATTTTGCATACTATGAATAAAAAAAGAGGAAAAGGAACCCTTTTGGGAATAGAAATTGATATAAATAAAACTTATGACAATATTAAATGAAATTTTATTCTTCAAGTTATGAATAAATTGGGATTTTCAACATAATGTTGTTCCTTAATCAAGTAATGTTTGTCTGCTGTCTCGTATTCTATTTTACCGAGTGGTTATAAGAGAGTTAAGATAAGAAGATCCTTTATAACCTTATATTTTCATTATAGCAGCTAAAGCCCTATCAAGAATAATTGCAAGAGCTGAAGAGCATAATTTCATCCATGGAATTAAAGTTGCAAAAATTCAATCTCAATTAGTCATCTGTTTTATGCTAATTATATTATCCTATTTTGTAAAGCAAATAGAGGGGAAATGAACCATCTCATGAGGATAATTCAACAATATGAGTTCATATTTGGACAATCAACAAATTTAAATAAATCTAATATTTTCCTCTCTAAAAATGCTTATAGAGATTTGCAAAGAGATATTAGAATCAAAGTAATTGAGGAAAATATTTCTTTTCTTGGAAATCCTATATTTATTCATAAAAACAAGGTAACAGACTTCCAACCTGTAATTGATAAGATTGCTCATCTAATTAAAGGAATGAGAGCCAAATTTTAATCTAGTGCTAAAAAAGTTACCCTTATCAAATGAGTGATTCAAGCTATTCCTTTTTATACAATGAGTTCATTCATGTTACCATTGTCCATTTGTAAAAAAGGTGACTCACTTGTGAAGAAATTTTGGTGGATCGCAAATACACAGTAGGACAAGTATTTAGCTCTTAAAAATGACTAGAAGTATGCAAGCCTAAAATTTGGAGGTTTAGGACTGAGGTCCTTTAAAGATTTAAATGTTGCACTTTTAAGTAAATTAAGTTGGAAATTGGCTAATGATTCAAACAAGTTTTGGGTTCAAATTCTTAAAAGCAAATACTATAATCAAAGTAATTATCTACAAGTTATTTCTAAACAAAAGGATTCTGTTAAACTATTTCTTTAATAAAGAAAGGTTTATGTTTTCCAATTAGAAATGTAAATCACATCAATATTTGAGAAGATTCTTGATTAAATTATGCCTTAAAGTTTACTCCTATTAGACCTCCATCTACCCTAAACTAAAATCTACCAACTAGAGTTTGTGATCTTACTCTACCTCAAGGTGGATGGGATTGGGCTTTAATTCAAATGATATTTTTTGCAAATGAAGTTGCCGCTATTAGTAGACTTCAATGTCCAAATTCAGATTTAGTTGATAATAAATTGGGTTTTTTTTTCTCAATTAAATTAGCATGCATATATTTCACATATTACTAATAGAGTTGGAGATGATATTGACCCTTTGTGGACTGCAATTTGAAAAGCTAAATTACATAAGAGGCATGAGATATTTCTTTAAAAGATTGCAGCAAATGTTCTACCTATCAAAAATAAAATAAAATAAAACATTCACTATCTTGGATGACAAATGCAATTTTTGTAACTAGAGCAATGAGACACTAGATCACTTAATGCAACAATGTACCTTCTTTCACAAACTATGGTTTACATGTAGCAATGAGATTATTTTAACAAGGTTAATTTGTACAGTATACTTTTTATGTTTATCTTAAATTTATACTGGAACCAATAAATGCTTTGTTCAAAGATAAACAACATAAAAAAGAATTTACACAATCAATAGTGTTAACAATAGTGGTAAGAATGATTTATTATTTCAATAGATAACTCTAGACTTTCAAAAAATCTCAAATTAGATGAAGAAATATCCATTGGATACAATCCCCTGTATCAAGAAGGTAAAGCTGTTATTGAAGTTATAGCTAGAAATTACAAAGGGGAATTGATTGGTGCATATGAGGTAAAATTTTACAAGCAAACTCAGCTGAAGAAGCAGAAGTAAGAGCTCTATCTCTAACAATTGGCCTTCCAAAAGCTATGGGCATTAAAAAAGTTAACTACTGATCATATTTCTTGATAAGTATAACAATTCACATATGAAATCACTCCTATCTTAAAGAATTTCATGTGTATTTCAATTATTTGGAATTTAAGAATCCTTTAATTTTAATCAACTTTTTTTTTTAATCTTTTTGTGATGTAATTAGAAATGAAGTAATGTATATATCATCGTTTCTTTATTATAAATAATATTAATCTTATTTAGCAAAAAAAGATCTAGCAACTTGTTAATTTTAACTATAACAATATTTTTGAACAAACATTTAAATTATTTTATCACATATTAAAAAAAATGTAAAAATTTGGGTGATCATCAGCTAACATTGTTGATCATCTAAACAAAAATCATAAATATATGCTCAAAAACAACACAAATATTTTAAGAACTTTGCATACTTTATAGATTGATGGTCCTCAAACATCGATAAACCATATTGATAATCAAAGAAAAAGTGTTAGCCAATATATAACACCATTTTTAAACATTTATACAGATGATTTTTTTTTAAAGACATGTTCGTTGATTATAAATTAATTAGGGCTTATAAAAAATGAAAAGCAATTATAAGGGGAGTCAAAAATTCCCAAATAATTTAGTTTATAGACGTTTATGTGGGTTTTTTTTCTTCCCTTTTATATAAATAATGAAAATTTGGAGCATGTAAAACTGGAGGCATGGTGGTATGAATGCTACCATTTGGAATGTAATTCTAATGTCTATTCATTGAAAAGACGCATCACATGTACTACTGTAATTATAATATTTTTATTTGTGAAGTACAAATATGTAACCATTTGTTCTTCATGGTGTTGGATTAGCCTAGTGTACCGAGTGAACAAGTTTAATAGCAAATAAACTTACAAAAATATTATTAAATTAATTAGTTTTTTTATTTATAATATTAAATTATTTTATATAATTTATGTAAATAAATAATTAAACTTATTTATTTATATAATTCTTTTAATATTCGTGTAATGACATCCATGTTAGATAGTTAAGTATTATATTTGAAATAAATTAATGTTTTAAATATAATATTTAACTATCATAATTATTTTAAATCTATAATTTAATTATTTAAACTTTTTTAAATATGTATAATGATATTAAACAAATATTAATATAATGATATAAATAAAATAAATATAATAATTGATTGATATAAATAGAATAAATATAATGTTGGATGGTATACATAAAACAAAAAATATATTAGATAATATAAACAAAAAAATCCAATAATTTGATTGTCTTGGTATAAGTTTATTTTTTTTAATTACAAGTATACTAATAAATTCAATAATTTTTTAAAAAATAATAAGTATAAAAATAGTTACAAAAGAACTATAATTGTTTTTAGGAAAATTATAAGCGTGTTGCTTGTTTGAGTGGTTGTTAAATTTTACTTTATAAAAATAGATTTTTAAAAATAAAAAAAGATATTATTCTTTAAATTTATAATCTTAAAAATAATATTTATTATATTCAATTCATGCATATTTACTGTTAAAAAATTTAGGACATTATTTTACATTAAACAATGTACAATTAAATATCGTTTTAATTAAATTATGATTATTTTATCCTATTTAATTTGGAATGATATATAATTAAAATCTATTCAATATTAATATAATATTATTTTTATTATTATAAGTTTTAAAAATGTTATTCTTTTAATTTATTACATAAATTTTTATAATTGAGATTAAATTTGGAAAAAATCATTAATATCCCAAAGTTAAGTTATATATATGTTACATTTTTTTATCGATAGATTACAATATACTTTAATATATACAACATATTATTAATTAATTATTTTAATTTATAGGGGAGATTCAAACCCATATAGAAAATGACATAAAGCAAATTTCTTTACTACAAATTACTGGATTGATTGACATGTTACATATTTTTATTTTTTTGGCGGGAGTAAAAGAGAATGAATAGCGTGATTAGCATCTGAGATTACAAACAATATGAAAAAAAACAAAACACAATTAATATTACTTGGAATGGAGGCTTAAGAGCCGTCCGTGTTTGCCTTTTGACTTCCCGCGTGATTTCCTCCGTTCTGCCTGTTCCGTTTCTGCCATTACCACCTACTCGCCTCCTACTCAAGCAACTCCGTTATTCTTCGTGGCAACGTCTGTAATTTTTCTCAAAACAGGGGAGTTCACCGTCATTGTAATTTTCCGCTCAAAGTAATCAAAAGAATAACCACGACGGACATAATAATACAAGCATAAACCATCACCACGCTCATCATTACGCGTGAAAAATAATATTTTATTAATATCAGAATCCACATGCTTACAAACCTCGGGGATTATTCTGTTAAGTGCGTATTGCCTAATCGAATAACGGTGCCCTATTGATACACACGCGCTAAAAAATGGGCGTGAATGTGATACACACAATAATGTTTGATAGTGAGGGCTGCTTAATTCTGTATATAATTCATGTCCATATTACAAGAGTGCCTTTCTCAGTCTCTTTAATTTCTTCTTCTTCTTTTCTATTTCTCCCTCTAGCTTTTGCTTTCTCCATTCTCTTCCCTCCAGTTTTTCTCTCTCTTCTCTGACCTAATTGTCTGTGTATCCGATCAAGCCAAACACACCATAACCACATCCACAAGAAAACTTAAGTTCCTCTAATTTTTTTTGGGTATTCTCATCTTGAATAAATAGATCTAGTGATTCAGCTCAACTAGAATTCATTATAAACAATTTTGCTTGCTCCTTTTTTTTAAAGTAGATTCAAGAAGAAGAAGATCGATGACTCCAGCAAATTTGGTAGGGCAGTTCGGTGACACAACATACACAAAAGTGTTTGTTGGAGGTTTGGCTTGGGAAACCCAGAAGGAGACTATGAAAAAGTATTTTGAACAGTTTGGTGAGATCTTGGAGGCTGTTGTCATCACTGATAAGGCTACTGGAAGATCAAAAGGCTATGGATTCGTACGTTTCTTAATCCTTCGTTTTTTTCATTACTATTTGTTTTGATCTATTTCTTTCGATCTTCAATGATCTGGTGAAATTAAAGATTCATAACTAGTATGTTTTTCTACTTAAAATTGTAGATCCTCGATATATATATTTAAGTAAATCCTAAATTGATTAATATGTTATTTTGTTTGTATTAGGTGACATTTCGCGAACCAGAATCCGCCATGAGAGCTTGTGTGGATGCTTCGCCTGTGATAGATGGAAGGAGGGCTAATTGTAATCTCGCTTCTCTGGGTGTTCAGAGATCCAAACCTTCCACTCCAAAGCACGGTATATTTTATATATATCGCTACTTTTCTAACTTTATATGTTAAACAATAAGCACTTGTGAAATGAGGGCACCACAGACGTACTGGCTTTAATCTATATGCTTTGCTTATAATGGCATACACATTTTTAAGATATGAAATGAAATTAGGGTTAGAGTTAAATAATTATAGCACAAGAAGAAAATTATAATTAGTGTACTTGTACGTCCCGGAGTGAGATATGCTTTTCAATATTTCATTCCATTTCTACCGCGGACAATTATCTGCAGAATGTGGAGATTCTTAGGTAATTATTAGTACATAAAATGCTTGCTTGTTTCACATAGGTTCCAAAATATTCTTGAGTTTTCTTTTAGCTAGGCCAACGGAGACAATATTCTAGTTAATCACGGACCCATATATAAAATACAGTGAAATGTGCTATGAATATTCCCACATGAACATTATTGAAACTCAATTCTACTTGTGTTTGGCTTAATGACTTATTAGTCAATTCGACTTCATTTTCTCATGTCTTGAAATCTAATTCCTGCTTATATATATGATTTGCTACTATTATAATTTATCTTTTGAAATCCATTTTATTTTGAAAGGAACAATAAGATCATTTGTTCTTGTTATTGTTCTTGTACATAGAACAATTAATTTTTCCATTTATGAGTGAAGATCACATGACTTAAAATAAAATGAGAGATTTAATGGGAAATTAGTTAATTAGGACTAATAAAAATGTTTAGCAATTAATGATAATAAATGGTGCAGGAGGAGGAGGAGGAGGCAGAAGCTTTAGGGTAATGGGGTCGTATCAGACAGGTTTTGGAGGGGTGGGCAATACAGCTTTTCCTTCACCACCAACCTATCCTCATTATGCCATCCAGCAAGGCATTCCTTATAATCTTTATGGGTATCTCATCTATCATCATTTTTTTTATTTACTTTAATTAATTAATTCATACACACATAATAATCCTTAAGTGTTATTCATCATCATTCGAGTATACTTCTAATTAATTTAATTGTTTTATCTTTTCACGGTATTTGTTCTTTAAAAAAAAAATTAAATAATCTTAAATTTTATTAATTTAAAGTATTATATCGTATATTTCAAAATTAATGAATAATTTATATTAATTCTTATACTCTATTGTTAATCAAAAGCGGCACGTGCATTACCAGTTTAACAACTCATTCATTCACCAACTCCCTCTCTCATTTAATCAGTTGGTTAGCCCTATTAATCTATCTTAATTATGTATCAACCCTACCAAAAAAATTATGTATCAACCCTGCTCTATATCATTAGATCTACTCTATTCAATACTCACACAGATATATATATGTATTCTTTCCTCAAGCATACTCTCTTTTCCTGATCTTTTATTAAATCGTGTACACAATGATTACTATTCACTTGGAAATTAGAGTCCCTTCTTAAAATATTAACATTCTTTTTATTTATATGTCGGATCATATATATTTAAATCACGATTTCATGTATAACATAAATTTGCATAATTACATGTGTCAGATAAAAAGAGTTGTTTAAAGCTTATACATGTAATTTGTAACTTTAACCTTTTATATTTTAATATTTTAAATATTTCAGGTACTCTTCATACTCGCCTGATTACGCTTACCCTCCTACGGTTTGTTCATGCTTCTCTCTCTCTCTCTCTTTCCAATCTTTGGCTGTGCATCATTTTACCATCTTCGGATGCTGTTGAAAGAGTACTTTTAACGCGATAATGACTTTTCATCAACTTCAAAAATGTTTTACTACTTTTCATTATTTTTCCCTCTTAAATTTTTTATTCTTTTTCTTTACGGACCATGTATCAAAGAGAATGGACGACTCACCCACTTGTAAATCCACTTTAATTAGAAGAATCTGATGTTAATAGAAACAACCACCTGCGAGTTAAAAAGGTAGATATCACCAACTCGGCTACTCTTCTTGGGTTTATCATAAATGTCTACTTAAATAAAAACAAATATTTGAAAACATTTTCTTATTTTGGAACCAATTTCACATGTATTGACAATGGCCTCGCAGTTGGTAAAAATAGTAGATGCATCAAGCAACGGTAATTTTAACCGTAGATTTGAGTATTTACGATTATATGTACTGTTTATTTTGTTTTTATCAGTTTAATCTTGAAAATGAAATGGTTTCGGGTATTATTCAATCATGATGTATTCGATATATATTATATTTATTTAATTATTAAATTAATAAAAAATTTAGTTTTCAATAACATTAATCAACCTCCATCTTTTATTCGTTAACTTTTTTAATGAGTTTGTAAAAAATATATTTAATTTTAAATATTATTTATTATCCCTGATCTTCGGATAAATATTGTCTTTGAATTATAACGATTTTTATACAGTTTTAAATACTTATTTACCGATTTAATTTTGAGAATAATTATACGAAAAGTAATTCTTGACCTTACCGTGTCTGTTCTTAGATGCATCATCAATGCATAACTTATTCAGTTGAACTTTTAATTGTACTTCTTTTATTAATTTTTTTTATTCTTTTATGTTTAGAATGGTGAATGCTAAAATAAGTGTTACCAATTGAAAATAGTATAATATACTTATATTTGCATAAAATATTAATTGCACTCGCACTGCAAATATATAATTTGTTTTACTTTACAAATATTGGGTTAAGTATATATATGCAATTTGTAATGAAAATTCACCCAAGCCGAAATTTGTTTCCAATAAATTATTAGTTTTAGCTACTATTTGTGATATTATTGTTATAAAAATAATACAATTTTATCTAATAATTCATTATTAATATATGGGATAAAATTAACATTAATTCATTTATTTTTATTTAATAATAATAAAAAATATTATAATCATTAGTATTATTTGAAATATTATTCCTTCGATGACAGCTAAATGGAGGAGGGTAAGTTGTTGCTTGCCACTCACTTTTAAGACTTTGAGAAAAGTCTTTAACTGTTTATAGGTTTCGTTACTGAAAAGCGAAAAGAGAAAATCAGTGTGCCTGGTGGGGGCAACTGTGTGTCGGAATGTTCATATTTGATAATGAATCATGTGAAGCGGTCAGAAATGGCGACTTAGCCATGAAAATGGGTTTGACCGATCAAAGTCGTTATCTTTTTATTAAATTAATAAAAGAACTAAAAAATAAGGTCCATCGATCATAGAAAATTATAATACTACTTGTTATGTAATGGACTTGTGGTCCACTCGTTTTAATTACGCTTTCGCGTTCTTCCATAAGTTCCTCGCTGCTGAAACGACTTTGGATAATGTATCAGGTCATGAAAAAATGAAAAGAAAAATACCATCTTAATACTATTATCTTCTCCGGTTTAAGCTTAATGCCATGCATTCTCTCTTTTATATAAAAATATTAAAGGTTGAATTGTTATAACCATTTTTTTTGTTTGGTCAATAATCTTAGTATTACAATGTTCAACTAAATATTGTGAATAATGTGGGATGTTGTTCAGAGCTACTATGGAATGTATGGAGGGGCAACAACACAGTATCCAATGTATGGCACTGGGCTGGGTGGATTAGCTGCAGCTGCGACTGCTTACTATCCGTATCTCCAAATGGGAGAGGCTGGGAGTGGTGCTGCTGCTGCTTCAGGTTACACTTCAAGCCAAGGCTATGGTGTTCAATATCCTCACCACCTTTTCCCCTATTCTGCCATTAACTCTACAAGTACTGGTGGCTTCCCACAAAATTATGGTCCTCCCATTTCTCTTGCTTCTTCACCTGCCTTGCAATCAGGTTTGATTTATCAAAGTTTCAGTTTCTTCTTTATTATCGTATATTTTTATTTACTTATAATTATGAGAAGAAGGAAGTTGGAAAGAGGTACTAATATCTTTGACAGTGTGTTTTGCTGTGCCACAGGCGTGACCATGACTCTCCGTGCATCAATTCCTCATCGCTAGATGCATCAAAATGTGGCCTGCTAGCTAGTTCCTTCACTTCCTTCAGCTTTCTGAAACTTTCAGCAACCTTTGGCCTAACCATGGTTCAGTTTCAATCTCTCGCTCTCTCTCTTCTAACACATAAAAGCCCAGAATTTCGGATTTCTGGGTTATTGCATGCACGGAAAAGCTCCTCATAGGAGTTAAGAAGATCACCTCCTGTATAGGAGGTTCATGCATTTTTCCAATTTGTGTCATTTCTATACAATGGTTCTATGAAGAGAACCAAAGCATGCATGTCCCCAACTCAGGCTACTGGATGTGGCTAATTAAGTTGGAAATCAATATTTTTTCACTCTCCTTTCCTAAGCCCTGGACGGGCTTTGGTAAAAAGAAAAAATTAAAGTACTGTAAGTACTTATATCTCATGAAGGGCTAAGAAAAATACATATTCAATTAACAAATATTGTAAATTCAAGATAATTAAGCACATAAGAAGCCCTTCACTTTAAAATGGCTAATATTTTCTCAATGATCATATAGTCATAACCTCTAGATAAAGTGACTACCAAGGGCATGGACTGCCCAAATGTTTTGGCCGTTGACACATCTAGTACTCTTAGGTTTTAGAAGTTAGGAGATCTCATGTTTCTATATTAATATATTTCAAACAGTTAAATCACTTTTTCAACTTTGCCATAATATGTCTAATTAACCGAGATTGCATCTTTCCTTTGGATGAGGGAAGGCAATCAATATCGTTTCTTTCTTGTAAATTCATTAATTAATATGTGGTGGCTAAGCTATGGGAGTTTTAGCCCCATTTTACTAACTTTAGTTGAGACTGTTAATTAAACTAGCATTTAGGGTTTAGTTCATCTCATCATCATTTGAGAATTCCACTGATGGATGTGGAGCTCAAAGCATCTGCATGTAACCCAGCTGGGAGGTATTTTGGTTCCCTTGGGTTTCACTTCTAGTACTGACCCCACCAACCATGGTTAGGTCTTAGGTCAACCTCATCTCTCTCTCTCTCTCGACCCTCCCCTCCTACCATACTTCCATTTCTGTCTCTAGCATGCAACTTTATTTGGAGACAAAACTTTGATACTCTTTAATTATGTATGTAAAAGCTTTATATGCTTTGGATTGTAACTGAAGATCCTGCTAAGGACAACTAAGATTTCATTCTCCATCTGTGGTGATTGAGAATGACGTCTTTGCTACTTACCTCTCTATCTTTTAATTTGAAACCACTACTCTCATCCTTACTTCTGCTTTTGACTTTAAGAACGGCTCTCAAGTTTTAATTTTGTTTTGAACGCTTCGCTAATTGCTTCGAACATGAGTAAATCACTTTCTGTGGAAATAGGTTTTGTTATATTCTCACGAAATTCCTTCGACTTATTTTTAAATTTTTTTGACAAATATTCAAGTTAATCAAATACCTTGACTGTTTGTTAATCATACCGTTTTAGTTGAAAATAATAAACCAATATATCTCTATATGGATCCTCTAAAAACATAACAACTGGTCTCATTTCAAAGCTACGCCAGGAGTTCTATTTTCCTTAAGAAAGAGTAGGTTTTAATTATTCAAAGTTTAAGAACTTTGGTCTAATTATTGAAATAGCACGTAATTAATGTTTTTTTCTCAAATTAAAATCAATATTTTTTTTCTTAATTTTTATCAAAATTATTACTCCTAATCTAACCTAAGAAATTGTAAGAGCTAGGCAAATTTTAAAGTTGAATTATAAATGAGTACGTCTCTTACTCACAACCTTCCTTAAATTTTTTAACACTATTTTTAAAGCAATAGCTCGTTGTCATATAAAAGGACCTAAAAGAAAAATACGGTATTATTAATTCCCATTCAGATTCGGCATCTCAACAAATTACTTGGACCCAATTATTTATTGTAGTTGTCTTCACATCCAGTACTTGTTATTGGAGCTAATTTTCAAAGGACGCCACAGTCATAGCGAGTATGACGAAGTGGATCGCGAAACAGGACAGCCATTAAAGAGAAACTTAAAAGTTTCACAACCGAAGAAGAATTATCAAGCAGCAAACCCAGAAGACAAGTTTGAGCACACAATTTCACCAATCTCATCCTCCTTTCTCTCACATATTCATCAATTACCTCTTCCATCTTCTTCCTAATTCCTTTTGATTCCGATGCGAAAATCTTGGACTCATAAATCTTTTGCGCCAAGCAACGAGCCAATACCACAGCATCTTCCATGGCAGCAGAGCTACCCTGTCCAAGAAATGGACTCATAACATGCATTGCATCACCAGCCACTGTGACTTTTCCCTTTCGAAAGCTCTCCAACATTAAGTCCAATGGTGTTCGATAACTCAAGCGTGTGAGTATCAGTGAGGAAATATCGCTTTCTTTAATCATTTCTACAATTGCTTCCGGAAATCCAATTACACTATCCTCGTTCAATTTCTTAATCGATGCAGGTTCTTTTGCTATATTTGAATCTGTTCTCACACATTAATGATCAGGATATAGAAAAAGAAATTTCATGAAATTGATTCAATTTTACACAACTTTTTTATGGTTATTGTTTGAGAAATAGATGAGCACCTTTAGGATACTTGGGAAGCTCCACAAACCAGAATACCATATTTTGGTTTACTGGAAGGCGATCACATTCAATTTTGTCTCCGTGGATTCTAAGGAATCTTCTTCGGCTTAAGATTTGTTATATAACTCTTTAATAAGCAAATTAGAAAAGTGTCGTTAAGAATGAAGATAAATGTTATATTTTAAGTTATAAATCTTTATCTCTTTTTAAGGGTAATTGATTAGTTCAACTTTGTCCAATTAATTGTAATTTGAAGATAGTAAAAGTGGTCAACGACGCCCGAAAACTTAGGTAATATTTATACCGAATCTCGTTAAATTTTTTAATGTAATTATTTTTTTGATTTAATATTTATGTTTTAGTTTATTTTAGTATTATATTTCCAATAGCATTATTTTATCTGATTAGTTTGAGTTTTATTCATTTAAATCATAAGTAAATAGTAACTACTTAGAATAAAAAAAAATATCTGATTTTCCCAACAAACTTCAATAATTTAGCCACTAATAAATTGACTCCATCACATCCAATCAGAACTTGATGTGATCCATACATAACCCATTTCACTAAACTAGTAGACATCAAACAAAAAAACAATACATGTAATAATTTTTTTTTTGGATTGAAATGACTAATATAAAACAAACATTTAAAAATAGAATTACAAAATAAATAATAAATAACCTTGGCCTTTTATGGTGCATCCATCATGCAATTGTAGAATCGGGTACGAGGTAATGTGATCCAATTTGAGGGACACAACATGGCATCCTAAGCGTATGGTGGAAGGAGGCAGATCTTCAGCCACCAAGTTTATTAAATGAAGAAATTCATAGTCTAACTCTCTCCAAAAGAGCTCTTAAAGAGGAAGAGTTTTCATAGACTTATAAATGCAACAGAAACCCATCGTTCAGTCGATATAGGACTTCAACACTCCCCTTTACATCGATTTCCGACCGGGGATATGGAGTGTCTCCCCCTCACACCGGCGTAGGGTCTATCCCCTACAACCGGCCGAGTACCGACTGAGTCACCTGACTCTAATATCATGAAGAAATCCATAGCCTAACTCCCTCCAAAAGAGTTTTTAAAGAGGAAGGGTTGTCATCGACTTATAAATGCAGCAGAAACCCAACGCTCAGTCGATATGGGACTTCAACATGAAGAAATACATGGCCTAACTCCCTTCAAAAGAGCTCTCAAAGAGGAAGGTTGTCATAGATTTATAAGTGCAACGGAAATCCAGTGCTCAATCGATGTGGGACTTCAACACTCCCCCTCACATCGATTTCCGACTGAGGATATGAAACGCCTCCCCCTCACACCAGCGTAGGGTCCATCACCTACAACCGGCTGGGTACCGACCGAATCACCTGGCTTTGATACCATGAAGAAATAAACGTTTCTTTCAATATATTTTTTCTTAATTTGTATCAGATATGTACATTGTTTATATAGACAAATATTAATTATTATTTAAACAACCACCATGATTGAATTACATGGTTTACAGCTGCTTGGTAGGCTCTGTGAATAATGGTAGGCGTTTGACATCGATGCAGTATTTGTTGAATGAGTTACAATATTTGTTGAATTCAACATTAAATCACTACGTTTCATAGTTCAAGCTTCACCTTCACCTTCACCGCTTCTTCATGCACATAACGTTCAAAAGACATTTCATTAATAATGAAAGTCGTGTTAGTTTTAAGAAAAATGCTTTTATATAACGAATTTATAGTAATTTCAAATGAAAATTGGTTTTTTAATTATTTAATATTTTTAAATACAAAAATTATATGTGTCCGATTACGTAAAAACCAATCATATTTAAACACTATCATCAATGATTATCACAAATTAATGTGTAATGCATAATACTACTCTAATAATAATGGCTTATGAATGACAACTTACGAAGCTGGCGACTCTTGTTGCTTTTTGCTGTGAAGCCATATGTCTCGTACTCTGTTTCCAAAATGCAAATTAATATGATTATCTATTTGAAAATTCTAAATCTCATAGAATTTAACTACATAGTATAATTCAATTCATAAAGTTATATTAAATAAGATTACATAAATGTATTTACTGGCTTTAAAAGTAAAAGAAGTTAAATAATTAGATTATTTATGCACAGAATAATATTTTTATTTAATGAAAGGGTGTTATATATATTTCTTTTAAATATAAATATATTTAAATTATTAAGCTTTTAATGAATTTTGAGTGATAAAAACCTAAAAATAAAATTCAAAGGACACTTAAATTTTGTACACGTAAATTAGCTATTATTTTTCAAATATTACACCTAAATATTTTTGTTTATCCATAAGTGAGAGTTGAACAATGCCCTCTTAGTCGAGAATATCTTATATATAACTTGTTGTAACACATATTAATATTAGTTGTTGATACAGTCCATACATTTTATATATTTTTTATTTTTAAAAAAAATAAAGGATTAAAATAATAGTATTCTATCCTGTTTGAATACTCCCTTACTTAAAATCCCAAATAGATTCCCATGCAAAGTACCTTAATTAAAAATACTTAAGTTTCACCGTTTGAAAACATTTTCAAAGAGAAAGAGAAAGGGATTCAAACGGGTTAAAATTCTCCTAATTAACTTTAAAATATATTAATATATATCTATTAACATATTAATATATATATATATATATATATATATATATATATGTTAATATATATCATATTTACTAATGTATATATAGTTTACTTTAAACATATCTAGTTTACTTATAACTTATATATAAAAACATCATGTATATTCTTTAACTCACAGAATATAATACAATCAATAAGTATTTCTAACATGTTATTAGAGTCACTGCTCTTACCTTTCTCTTAATAGTCTTGTCTATTTTGGTGTTACTCCACCCTTATAGCTTTTGTTATCACAACAGTCGTTGCAGTCACTCACCGTTGAACCTCCGATGTCTTTCAACTGTTGTCCTTAGGTTTCAAGCCTACAGTGATTGTTTTTAAGGAGTCTCGCACCACACAGACCACTGCAATCGCTATCTCCGTCGTGCATCTTGATCCGATAACATTTCTACATGTACTATAGTGATCGTCTCGCCCCAATCTACACAACCGTGGAAGTCCCGTAACCATCGGAGTACGCATGCTTCCTCATATGCCACTAACTAAAAAACAAATGTTGTCATGCATCTTGCTCTAACCACCTTTCTGCAGATACCACTATGATCGTCTCGACCAAATCTACACACTCGTGGAACTCTCGCAAGCATCAAAGCCTGCACGCACCGCTAACAGAAACCACGTGTGAGATTCACATGCCTCACATGCCGCACTCTGGTCCACTGACATCACCATTGATCGTGCATTGTTGATGTTAACCATTGACCAGTGACTATGACCGTTGACCATTGAATTTTTACAGTTCAGGTCCTTCCTACCTAGTTTTTCGTGTAAATCTCGTTTTTGCATATTGTGTTTCCAAATGGATAAAAAAGATGGTTTTCTTCCTTGTCCTATCAATACTGTATTGGAGGGGACCAAGAATTACTTATCATGGTCTCAAGCTATGTGCAATTTTTTTAAGAGTTGCATGCTATGGCATTATTGTATTGGTGCAATTATCATTCCTATTAAAGGAGCAAGTGAAGAAGATGCTACCTTCCTTGGTCGTATGATTGAATGGGATAGTCACAACCATATGATCCTCATATGGGATATATTGGGTAGCTTTGATGATGCCAAATCAGCATGGGATATATTGGCCAAAACTTACTCCACTACTCACAGATCCATAAAATATCAGTTAGAAGTTGAATTGCATCAACTGCGATAGGAACCAGGGAAATCCATCAATGACTACTATGATCAGCTTCGCTTCCTTTGGTACCAAATTGACCTTTGTGATCCAATTTAGGCATGCTCAACGGATGCTCAGCAATATGCTACAGTTAGGGATGAATTTCGTCTCTATGAGTTCATGATGTCACTTCACAAGGACTTTGATCACATCCGAGGTCACCTTCTTAATCACAGTCCTCATCCTTCTCTTGATACTACTGTAAACATGTTGATTAGAGAAGAAGCTAGGCTTGCAACCCTTCAAGCCTAGAATAAGTTCAATGTTTTGGCTATTACTCCTTCTACTTCTGCCATTAAGCAACCTCAGCAATCAGGTGATTCTGTTGGCTCTAAAAATCATCATAGGTAGAACAACAAAAGGTTCTGCAATTATTGCAAGCGTCATGACCACACCATTGAGACTTGTTACCGTCGCAACAAGTCTACTACTGATGTTGCTAATACTGAGCCTACTCTACTAATGCTATCCAGTTCTGCAGAGTCCTAGTCTTCTAGATCCATTGTCAACCTCTCCCCCACTGAACTACAGAAGATCATAACTCAGGTTGTTCAAATGGCTGGTAATGTATCTCTTTCCACTACTCTCTCAATTCTGCCCGATAAGTCTCAAACTTGGATTTTTTATTCAGCATGTTGTAATCATATGACACCTCACTCATATTTATACTTCAAACTTGACCCTACACCACATCTTCTTAATATTTATATAGTTGATAGTTCTACTATGCATGGAAAAGTCTAGGTTTTGTTTCGATCTCTAACCTCTATGTTCCTGGGGTTTTCCATATACTTGACTTATCCTATAATTTATGTTATTTGGGATAATTAGTTGAACTAGGATATCGCCTTATTTTTTATTATTCGGGTGTATTGTGCAGGATCCAAGGATAGGGCAAGAGCTTGGGATCGGTCCTAGGGTCGGGTATATGTTTCCTGTGAACAATCTTCATCTTCCACCTGTTGCTCCTGCCTCTGTTGCTGCTACAGTTTCTTCCTTACCTTTTCTCTCGCACTTTGGCATTCTCATCTTTGTCATGCCCCATCCACTCGGGTACAACAACTAGCTTTTAAAGATCTATTAGGTTCTATGTCCAAAGATAATTTTTTTGTATTTCATGCGAGTTAGGAAAACAACGAGCTTTACCTTTCAATAATAGTGAATCTATCTCTAATAGTATTTTTGAATTAACCTATTCTGATGTTTGGGGACCTTCTCCTGTTACTAGTATTGGTGGATCTCGATATTTTGTTGTTTTTATTGATGATTATTCTCGTTATAGTTGGATCTTTCCTATGAAATCTCGTTCTGAAATCTTACCAATATACAGTAACTTTGCAAAAATGGTTGAAACACAATTCTCCAAACATATCAAAAAAATTTGATCTAATAATGCTCTTGCATATACTCAAAATTCTTTTCAAGCTCTGTTACATTCTTATGGAATTGTACATCATCTAACTTGTCCAGGCACCTTTCAATAAAATGGTCGAGCCGAAAGAAAACTTCATCATATTCTTGACATTGTCTGTGCTCTTCTTCTTTCTACCAAAGTTTCTGTCCCATTTTAGAGTGAAGCCTCTCTTTATGCTATTCATGCCATTAATCACATTCCAAGCGCTATCATTCATAATCAGACTCCGTATGAGCGCTTTTTTGGGTCATCCCCTAACTATCATTACCTTCGCTCATTTAGATCTGTCTATTTTGTTCTTTTTCAGCCTCATGAACACAACAAACTTGAGTCTCGATCTAGACTTTTTTGTTTTCTTGGTTATGTTGAAACTCAAAAAAGGTATCGATGCTATGATCTTGTCTTGCATCGTCTTCGTGTTTCCCGTAATGTTGTCTTTTGGGAACACTGTTTATTTATTGAACTCAAATATTTTAGAAATCTTTCCATATAAGTCTCTTGTTCTTTCTATAGATACTCTTGATCCTCCTTTGCTTCTTTATTAAATCTTCAGATATTTTTGATGATTCTTCTAAACAGGTTATGGAAGAACATGTTGATGACAAGCTACCCCACCTTGATCATAGGTCCCCTACTCTTGTTCTGCTTGAAGATCCTCCGCAAGACATTCCACCTTATCACTCAACCCAGGTAAGATCCATCCAATACATTTACTTTACTATCATTTTTACACTGCTCTTGTTACACTCCATGAGCCTCACACTTATCGTGAGACATCCACTAACCTTTTATGGCAGATTGTAATGAAAGAAGAAATTGATGCATTAACCAAAAATTATACTTGGGATCTGGTTACTCTCCTTCCTAATTAGTCTATGATTGGTTGTAAGTGGATCTATAAGATCAAGACTCGCTCTGATGAGTCCATCGAGCGCTACAAGGCTCGTCTTGTTGCAAAAGGTTTTACACAAGAGTATGAAATTGATTATGAAGAGACTTTTGCTCCAATTTTCCGTATCTCCTCCGTTCGTACCCTCTTAGTTGTTGTCGCTGCTAGTAAATGAGACCTTTTTTCAGATAGATGTTAAAAATGTATTTCTTAATGGAGATTTTCATGAAGAAGTCACTCTCTTTAAAGACGATTGGTTGGTAGCCTATAGAAATGTATCAAAAAGATATATATTAACGATCTGCTTATTTCTTCTTCGCCTGGTAGAGTGAAAAAACGCTTCTAATTAAATAGGAACAAATTTATCGTAAACACTTTCACGATTCCGAAAATATATTTTGTGCTTGTTTACAAAAACATTTCTTAAAATAAAAACTTTTTTTCTTTTCTAAACCCAATTTTAACATAAGCACAAGTAAATATATAGAACTTAAACTATCCTGTGTAGTCCGAGGGCAGTGGCAAGGCCACAAATCCCAGCACCTACAATCACTATATTTATCTCTTCAGCAATATCCATTTGGTCAGACAATTTTTTTCCCTCTTCTCTTCTTAAATTTGTAAACACAAGAGGTGATATATATATTGTTGGCGTGAGGTGTAAAACATGTTACACAAGTGCAGAGTACAGCAGCAGGGAGGTATGGGCATGCTGTAGAATTGCAGCAGATAATAGCTTTCTTAGTATATATATATTCCTTGTATATTAGCGTGAGAGAAAGAAAAAATATGAAATATAAATACAAGAGTGTTGATTTATACTGATGAAGAACTAATGTCTTCAAGCATAAAAATACGTGAGAGAAAGAAAAAATATGAAATACAAATACAAAGAGAGTTGATTTATAATGATAAAGAAATAATGTCTTCGAGCATAAAAATAACATATTTTATCATATATATATATATATCAAAAAAGTTGAGTATAAATGAAATAACTCACCATTGTATTACAATTATTCTATTATTTTTTATATATATTTTCAATTAAAACACATCAAATATTTTTATTTAAATTTTTAAAAATTATTATTGAATTTAATTAAAATAAATATTAATAATCTAAATAAGAGTATTTAATATATTCATTAGAAATAGAAGTACAGATATTATAATAGAGACATTTCTTTATCTGGTGGGACAGTGGAATCTTTATGCTCAAAATCCTGATTTAAGGAGTCATTTATTTGGGACCTCTCCCATTATTATTAAAAAACGAAAAAAAACCTCAAAAACGGAAGAAAGGGGGCTTTTTTTGGAAGGCGAGGTACTCATGTGTGATCGCGGTTCGCCACTACCGTAGCCGGCGGAAATAGCTTAATAGTAGAGCGATCTGGCTAATTATATAGACTTCTATCTAATTATAGACTCGAACGATCTACTCTACACAGGTGTGGGCTTACGCGCACTGGGAAAACACTCTAACGACAGGAAACCGGCCACTAGACTTTTTCCCGATTTTAAGAATTGAGATCGATTCTCCCCTGCTATGCTCTTAAAGTGAAAAGTAAGCGGTAAAAATCGACTATTGAATCGGCGATGAAGCGGGTGTGATAACATTCAGACCTCCTAGAAAAATAACAAAATAAAAATAAGATACACCAAACTTACCAATACTATTTTTTTGTGGATCAAATTGTTTGGGATTGTTATTTTAATTTGCTTAGGTTACCTGCAATGATTTGATTTAATATATTTAAGCAGGATCTGAAACAGATATTCAGTGGCTCCATCATGTACTTGTCGATCATTCCCCCTAATATTATAACCAAAAATATTTCATTATAAAAGCAATCCACATTGGTTTGGGTCGGGAGCTGCCTTTAAATAATCAGTGATATATGAAAATTTATGCATTTATAAATTAAATAAATAATTATTTTATTTATAAAAATATATTGCATTCTAATATTATAAATAAATTTTGAAAATAATTATTTATTTTATAAATACATAATATACATTTTATCTATATAAAAATAAATTCTTTTTTTTTTCGTTGATCACATTCCATGAGGGTGGTTCCTAGTTTTTTCAGATGGTTGTGGTCAAACCAGTATTATAGTACATATTTTCCATTAGGTGATTAGATTTTTTCAAAAAAATTATTTTTTACCATGACGGTTAATGACCGTCCTTAAAACCCTTTTTACGTGATGAAAAATCATAACATTACAGGTGTCCTAGTCATATAGTTCACAATTGTGACCAAATATGTGCAATTAACATTTTACCCCAAATAATTAATTTCTAACAAAGAAAACACATGGAAATCAACAATGTGAAATAAGAAATTGCATTTGCTTGAGTTGGAGCCTAAAAAGATGATTACTATATATTAGGTGATGTCAACAAATGATACAAATGTTAAAAATAGAGTCAAAAATACTGTATTATCGATGGTTTTAAAATTAAATAATCTTCTATTTTATATTTACTTATAATATTATTCTTCTGTATAATAAACTTACATTTTACATCCACTTATAATATTATTCTTCTATAAAATAAATTTTATTTTGTATCTATTAACAATATTATTTTTTTGTAATTATTAAATTGTTATTACGTATGACTTATGTTTTTATAAAAAATTAATATAAATTCATGATCATAATTATAAATTTAAGTTATTAGGTTAATAGTCATGAATTTTATTATATTATATGTTATTTTTTATATATATAAAAAGAAAAAGTAAAAAACAATATGAGTTGAGATTATAGGTACGAGAGAAAGAAGATGAGTAAAATATGGAAAAATAAAATTAAAGAACAAACCAATTTGGACAATAGACTCGTCTCATAGGAATGATTTTTTTTTTGTTGTTGGTAAAACAGAGGAATGAAATTATTTGCAATTTAGGTGACTTTACTTTCAAAATTTATCACTTTAATTGAGGTGGACTTAGAAATATTTTTCGAGATGTGCTACCTAGTCCTTAATTAGTATATATTTAGCGTAAAATTATAAACTTAACGTATTGTTTTAGGACACTAATTATTTTAAACCACCTTATTTATAGTATTTATGATGTAATTTAATAATAAAATTACCCTTTTATAATTAATAATATTTTATTAAAATAAGTAACCAAATTGATATTATTTAACCTTCCTCTTAACTATTATAACTATAAGTTACATTCACCGACCTTATTTCTACTTGAACTTAAAATATGATAGATTTTGAGAAATCTTATTAATGATTTATCTTAAAAACATAACCCTGAACATAAAAACTAATATGTGAGTTAGAGAGTTGTCCAAACTTATAAAGAACAATGTTATCTTATTCTTAAATAATATGTGATTTAATAATTTAAATCACATTAATTAAACAATTTAAATTATATATTTATATGTATAATTAGGAGAAAAAATGGCACATTTAAAATAATAAAAAATCACTTTTCAATCAAATAACGAAAACTCATAAAATGCAAAGCATTTCACTTAAAAAAAATTAAAGCCTAATTAGTATATCAAATGTCCAATTTGGTACCAAATTTTAGTAAACTATATTTTTACAACAATTAATTTCACTAATCAGTACCATAACTTTTCTACCTTGACTAACTAATTTGATATTCAACTTCTCTAACTTAACTAATTTAAGATCATAACTTGTGAAATTTGACTAAAATTAGTATACTAAATTCATCATTCACCCAAATTAATAAGTATTATTCTATTAATTAATATTTCAATTGTGATTACCACTACTCAATTTTTGTCATTCGTTTTGACGGAGCTATAACCCCTCGCTGCCCCTTATATGACTCTATTATTGCTTTATTCTATTTAATTTTTAACAACTCAACTCAAATTTAATAACTTTTAAATTAAAATATTTTAGTCACTTATTTTTTTAACTCACTCTAAATTACTTCCTTTTTTAAATGAGTAAATTTACATCCATTGTAATGTTAAGCTTTAATTAAACAAAAATATATGTGACATGCATGATTAGTAAACGAGAGATAATAGTAGAAAATTTATTGAATATAAATTAATTTTGATGTAAATTTTATTTTATTATTACATTTGCACCATTTTTTTCATTTTTATAAGTCTAATATTCTTATCTCATACAACACTTATCTTTCTTCTTTTTCGTGATTAATATAAACACAAAAATAAAAATAAAAATTGATTGCAAAGAAAATATTTTCTACTTGATGGAATAGTTCGATAGGAAATAAGAGGCTTGAGGGCTTAAAATTTTTGCTTGATATTTCGTTCAAATTGAGTTCATGTGTACCGGTCACCAATTTTTTAATTTTTTTATAGCCAAATTGACTAATTCACCCTGTGTAAGTATGATACGTGACATATAATGGAGACTTTTTTCAAATTTTAAACTAAACAATTTTCTTTTCTTTTCTTAATTTTAAACTAATCAATATAAATTGAAAAAAAATTATTTATTTTTGAAAAAAAAATGATATGAGGTGAGTTATTAGAAAGTAAAATGACGAAAATGTTTTATCTTAAAAATAAATAGATTTAAAGTGAGCCATTAAAAAATAAAGTGATTCAGTTAATCCATTTTGAAAGCAAAATAACTTACAAGACCTTCGTTAGAAGGAAATTAAACAAACAAAAAATGATAATGCAAGCATAATTTAATGTTCACTTATAAATAATATATATATATATATATATATATATATATATATGTGTTAAACACAATTATCATAAAAATAAGTTTATGTGTGTCTAACAATTTATTTATATTTGTTTAATATTCTCTCTAAAGATGGACTATTACCTGAAACTTTTCCCAAAAATAAATTTGATTGTCTTATTACAACATCCATCAACTTAGAACTTTTAATTATTTTGGGCATTATAACAAGAATTTGATCACATGATATTCTTACTGTATTATCATAACACAAAATTTTCAATCAACATAATTTTTTTAATTATTTTGAACATTCTAACAAAGATTTGATCACATGATATTTTTACTCTGATATCATGTAAAAGTATCGTACATAAATTTTCTGAATGATAGACCTAAGAATTTATTTATACTCTTTAATATAATAAACTATGAAAATAAAATTTCATAAAAAAATTCATGATTTTCACATTGTTTGAATATTCTCACAGATTAGTGTCCGACTCACACAAGTCACTCAAGTCAAGTCACCAATCCAATATGGAAGGCAAAACACCCCAGATCTTCTACTTAAAAGTCAATTCGAGCTTAATGATTAGTCCGAACTCAACGACCAACCCAAGCTCAACGATCATTACGAACTAATGATAAACCAAGCTCAATGGTCAACCTGAGTTAGGATTTAACTCAACCCCTGATATATTATACTTTATGTCAATTATATCCTTTTGACATGTATATATGTATAATTATCATGTAATTAATACATGTATAATTAATGTTTTATAAATAGATAAATCTCTTATGAGATCTACACATTTAACGAATTGTCTCAATCTCTCTCTAAGTTCTTGCTCTAAAATAAGTTTGAATATCATATAACACATAACAATTCATAACAATTAAAGTCATGTTGGGATTAAAAGGTTTTTATTCTGCACATTGACTGAAATGATAAGAATGACTAAAACTTAATCTCTCGTAATCTCTTTGTACTTCAAAGGTGATGTCATTCAATTGCACTCCCGTTGAGGAGCGGAGCTAGAGGGAGACTGTAACATGAACCAATTTTAGAAATTTTATAAGTACTAGTTCTTGACCCTAACAGAAAAATCAGATTGATAATTCAAATTTTAAATATATAATAATATTAATATCGAGTGATAATTATTATTATTTAAAAAAAATCAATTTTAAAAAATAATATAATTTTATAAAATCTTTAAATATAAACTTAAGTGAACATTCGATGTTAACATTTTGCAAAAAATACTTTCAAGATTTAAAATAAATAGTTATTTAATTTATTACTCTAACGAATAAATATATAATAATAATTATTTTATGACTAATATATTTGATAATTTTTGATAATGATATATAATCTAATATAAATATAAATGATTTAATTTTATATTGATAATATTTACATCATTTTATTTAATAAATAAATAAAATATAATATGATAATGAAATTATTTAATTAATATTAATATGATTTGATGATAATAGACACGAAATCAATCAACCTAATAAGCGTTTCTCCTTCTTAAAAATAATGTGTATTAATCAATTATTATTTAATTAATATTAGATATTATATGATTTTGTTAGAAAAATTATTAATTTAATCCAAATATGATTCACTTGAATGAACAGAACCTATCTGCTTATTAAATGAGTAAAAAGAATTACATGAATTTTTACCATTAATAAAAAGGATTAAAAGTTTTAACAACTTTTTCTCACGTGATTGTTTGTTATAAATGATTTGATTAAATCAAATCAGTTAATTAATGAGTAAATATAAATCGTATAAATTACTACCATTAATATTAAAGATTAAAATTTTAAAAAAAATTTCTTATTTGATTAAAATAATCATAATAAAATAAAGATAATACAAAATAAAACTATTAAATATAAAATCTTTATAAGAATATGATATATTTATTATAAAAATATTTTGATATTTATCTATTTACATAAAAAAAAAATAGAAGAAAGAAGCTAAACTTGAGAGAGAGGAACAATAAATGAAAAAAATAACTTTTTATATATAATGAAAACAAAAATATAAAAAAATCTATTAAATAAATAATTTTCGGCAACTTGTCTATATTTTTATGTAAGAGTATAGATATAGATTTTATATATAATGATATATCAAATAAAAAATATATTAGATAAATAATTTTGGGCAACTCCACCTTTTATATAAAAGTATAGATATACTAATAGATTATATATATATATATGAATCTATCAACACCCTTTTTTACTGATGTGCTACTCAATTCTTTTTAATTGTTAAAAGTATAGTGACCAAGAAAAGAATATATTTTAAACTAATAAAAATTTACATTCAATTAATAAATAAACTTCTAATAAAGAAAAATACAATCATAGAAATAAAATTTTAGAAATTATTTTTTCTCAATGTAAAAAAATCAGATAATTTGAGTATTATAACCCACTTTTTTAGAAAAAAATATATATATAAAAACACAACATACACCCAAAGAAAAAAGTTATATTTAAAAATTATAACACACTTAAAAAATTAAAAATGATTAAATTTACAAAATAAGTTATATAAAGAGAGCATTTTTTTTTATCTATAATTGAAGGCAAGGCCCTTTATCTGAATACGTGAGAATTTAAAAAATACAACAAATTTACAAGAGATAACACACTTAAAAAAATTAAAACTGAATAATAGTTCATTCATTCAATTTCAATTTAAAAAATACACCAAATTCACAAGAGGAGTTAGCTTTATTACGGAGGTCTCCAACATAGTTCAAAGTAAACAAATCATATATAAAACTAATATCTCGAAGGTAAAATTATTTGGAATATTATATAGAAATAAAGGGTAAAAAAATTATATTGTTGTTATACTTAATTAGATTTGAAGATTTAAAATAAAAAGTATGCAAATATTTAATTCTCAAAGAAAATATTAAAGTTGACACTCTCTTAATAATTTAATCGCCATCTCTCATCTTCCTCATCTATCTCTCTTTGAGTAGGTTTATCTTAGTTTTTTTTTTTTGTTAGGTTTAATAAAATCAACATATGAAATATTTATACCTAAATCTTAATTTAAGTGAACTTTTTTTTATTGCAAAAACTTATTCTAGTGTAACTTTCTAATCTAAATTTATTGGTTTTCTTATTGTAGGTGGTGTTGTTACCCTGAAGTCTAAAAACATAACTCAAATCGATTAATCTAAAGCATAAAAATACAATTAGAGGCACTTTAATTTGTAAAACATATAGAAACCAATACAAAGGGCAATTATTGTGTGGCTATCATTGTAAGATGGAAAATGGCAGGTAAATTCTCTTATGCACAATTTCAATACAAATGCAATCCCCTTTTAAAATAAAATTTCAAATTTTTATTTATTGATCAAAATAAAATAAAATTTCAATTAAAATATTTAGGAAATAAAAATGTCATGAAAAATTTAAATAAAGAATATATAAATCCCTTTGGTGAAGTTTGGTGCTAAAAAACTCTCAATTTTTTTTTAAATTGAGCCATTAAAGAAAAACAACATTTTTCAAAAGAAAAAATAAAGTAACTATTTTTTTTTTTGTAGCAAGAGCATATTAGATTTTTAGGAAGAAGAAAAGTAAGCAACATTTTTTTAAAAGAAAATTGTAGCAACTATATATTTTTGTACAAGAGTAACAAGTATAAATTTTTAGCTAAAAAAAGTAGGAAAATAGAAGACTGAGTAGAGATTCTAAAAATATCACATTTTTATCAGATTTATAAAATTATCAAATAAATCTAAACCCAACTCTCCTATATATATAATACTATAAAGTATAGATTTTTCTTTTGACCTTTTATTGTAATAAAATAACTATTTTTATATATAAATAAGTAAAAATATATAAAAACAATTTGGCAAAATATACGTGACTTAAAAGAAGAATATGAATGGTCAAAAAAATCGCGAGTTTGATTATTTGCGATTATCCGAACTGATAATTCGGTTTTTAATCGGTAAATTTCGAAAACGAAGATGATTTTGGATAAAAATTTAACATAAAACAACCGGTACGATTCAATTACAGTTATATTAAAAACTGTATCCGTCCGTACCCAAAATTAATTATATTTAATTAATTAATTCATATATTTAATAAATTAAATTATATAATCAAAATTAATTATATATATTTAATAAATTAAATTTTTATTATTATTTTTATTTTATTTTTCATAACCACCTCGAGCCGTTTCCGCGGGCAAAACCCCGTACCCGAACCGTAACGATTTTTGGATAGTTTCAGGTATAGGTTTTATAATTCGATTCAGAGATAATTTTTGATATAACTGTCCCCGCCCATCCACGTGCCCATTCTTATAAGAGATGAGCTACTTCAATATAATTGACCCATGTTTTCCACATGCAATATTAAGCCCACGATTCAATTATGGGAATTGAATTATTCAGAAAGTATCTTTTGCTTTTGCTTTTAAGTAGATTAAAATTTATCACAAAATTTATAATTTTATATTTATAAATATTAAAAACTTTTACCATACAATTTAATAAAATAAAAATAAGATTAAATTTCATAATATCTCTAAAAATCAATACCATCAAAATTTTAGCGATCATTACTGACGACCAATCATATATAACACGTTACATTTACATGTATTTTTATGTATAACATGTAACATTTATCATAATTTTAGCAACTCATTGGATATAACATAATATATCTACATGTATTTTTATATTTAACATGTTACATCAACCTATATCTTTGTATTTAACATATTACATCCAAGGAGCTCCAATGAAATCGCAACGGTGGTTGTCACAACATCAATATCCAGGGAGCTCCAATGAGATTGCAACGATGGTTGTCACAACATCAATAGGGTCACCAGTAGTGGCTATTAGAGATATGATAAGTTATAACATTGATATAATTTTATTAAAATTATGTAATAAAGGTCTTTTAGTCTTTTTATTATGTAATTTTATATACAACTATGAGTTTTGTGATGAGTTGTTACTAGTCAGAAAAAAATTGATCAATTTATTAAAAATGAAATCATTTAGGTAAAAAACTAAGACAAATTCACTTACATTGAACCAACCAAGCATTTTTCTAAACTCTTTTTATACATTAAGCATTGAACCTACAAAAATACTACAAATTATTGCATTTAATTTGTTTATACTATCGAATTATTTTTTGTCTTGTTTATACCACACAACCATTGATGAAACTATGTAGAGGCCGGAAGGGAACTAGTTCTTCTTAACTTTTGATAACATTCATTTTAGGTATAACATCACTCAAAAACACACTAAAAATTCGAACATATTTATACTCAAATGAACTATAACATTATTTTCTATTGTTTATATGGTACCCCTTCCTAACTAAATATCTGGATCCACCACTACACCTAACTATTTTATTTGTTCCATTTGTATTTTTTTTTAATTTTCATCAAACAACATCACATATCATTGATATATTTGAAATAATTTAGATAATTAAAAGATAAATTTAGAACAACTACGATAATTAAGTGATACATTTGGAATAATTTGAATTGTTAAATGATATATTTTGAACAATATAAATGGAACAAATGTAATAGATAAGTATTATAAACGAGACAATAATTTAATTATAATAAATGTAATAATTCAATAATATTTTTGTAAGTTTATGTTATATAAATATTTTATTTATTTGTTTCAGATGCATCTATAAAAAAATATACTTTATTATAAATGAATATAATAATACACTAAATAAAAATACTAATTAATTTTGATAAAAAAAAGGAAATCTCAAGTTAACTCAATTGAGTAAAACTATATATTATTATAATATGATTAAAGATATTTCTTTTATAAACACCATAATAGTTATATTAACAAATAATAATTAAGAATAATATTTGTAAGGCGTACAAGTGTGTAATATTTGTGAACAAAATATTTAAATGTAATTTTAGTTTTTAGGTAAGTCTTTCAAGAAAAGTTTTCAAGCTAAAGAAACTATCGAGCTCCAACAAACACATCTCAAATATACATACGTTCTTATGTATGTTAGATTTCATATTAGATACATAGGAACATTTTGCATATAAATCATTCGATCGATCAAGAATCAATCTACCTTGATTAAAAAGTCCCTCAATTAATTTTCAATTGAGGTAGATAGATCGATGTATCAATGCTCAATTGATCAAATACTAAATCAACTAAAAATTGAGTAGATTGATCTGCTTGTTTTAAAAAATAATTTATTACCCTAAATCAATCGAGGATTGGTTAGATCAATCAACCTTTTTGGCTTGATCAATCGAGCTTAATTTAAATCGATCGAGAGATCAGGTTTTCAACTTTAACCTAATTTTTACTCAAGTCAAAAATTTCAATTATTATTTTATCCTTATTATTTACTGCTCTATGAATTGTTTAATGGAAAGAATTATAATTGAATTTTAACCTAGTATTAGGACTTTAATCTTTCCTATATAAAAAACCTAATACTTCATATTTTAATTAGGTACAATTGAATCAACTTTTACATTCTAAGCTTTCTCTCTAAATTTATTTTGTAAAAACTATTCTGGTAGGCTCTTTTCATTAGTTAATTTACCAAATATCTTGTGGTTATATTTGATTGATTAAAAAGCTTATAATATTTGAGTTATTGTGATTAAACATTTGTTTTGGTGTTGCTAGTGATTTTGATTCATATGTTGTTCTATTAATTCATCTAGTTAGAATGTTTTATTATTTAATCCACTATATGATAACTTTGTAGTTGTATGATTGTGCTAACTTTTCAAGTGCAATTTGAACGGGTTTGATAACTCATGTGACTCGAGTTTATTAAAACGTTGGTCCAAACCCAAGCATATTGCTTGTGGAGACTGTGAAAGAAAGTAGAGGCTTATAAGTAGGTTACTTGGGGGCATTACCTTGGTGGACAGGTTGAGTCTTAGCCTTGTAATTGGACATTATTTTCATAATAGATAGTTAGGTGGTCTAGTGGACATATGGTTTTTCTCTGAGATCATTATTGTGGTCTAGGTTGTTTCCACCTAAGACCTTGTGTGTTATTTTATTTTTTTTGCATTATTTTATTTACACGTGATTTCATATCTGGATATTTGCAAAAAAATAATTTGTAATATTTTTACTAATTATATGTTCACCCAATTTAGCTAATTAGATACAAAACTAAATAATCTTTCCATTGTTATCAGAGTTGATCACTAGATACACTTAATGTTTGCCTAGGACTTGTTATGGATAATTTGAGAAAGAGTTATTTTACAACTTGTGCACCTTACTTTGATGGGTATAATTACCCATATTAGAATGTTTGTATAAAAGCCTTTATACGGTACATAGATAAGAGTGTTTTGAACTATGTTCTTGATGGTTAGGAACCACTTACGGTTACCAAAGATAATGTGGTCACTCCTAAGCCTAGGAAAGATTGGACCAGTGAAGATAAAACTAGTAGTGATTAAAATCAGATAGATATTAATGCTATTTTTAGTGTTGTGTGTGTTGATCAGTTCTATCATTTTTCTCATGTTAATAATGCTAAGCATGCTTAGGATAATTTAGAGGTTACCCATAAGGGCATCACACAAGTTAAACGAACTAAACTTCATATGCTTGGTACTTAATTTGAAAATCTCAAGATTAAAAAAGTTGAAATATTTTTTTGAATTGTATGCTAAATTAAGTTATATTTTCAATTTTTCTACTAATCTTGGTGAAAAAAATCAAGGAATTTAGGTTGGTTAGAAAAATACTGTGCTATTTACCATATTACTTCCATGCAAAAGTCATTGCAATATATAAAAGCAAAGGTGTAGACATCATTAAAATTGAGGGGCTAGTTGACTTGCTTCTCACTTTTGAGATGAGCTTTCGAACTCCTAAAAAGAAAAAAAGTGTGCTTTCAAAACAACAATGATTAAGGATGGTGACAATGATGATAAAGAATTGGTACTCAAAGCTAGAAAACTGAAGAAAATCTTTAACAAAAATAATCCTTAAAGCAAAGGACAATCAAGTCATCAAAATAATCAAAATCTAAAAGAACATGAATCTATGAGTTCCTATGGTAAGAAATCTAAACCTACTAGACCTCAATGTTTTGAATTTATAGGTTACAGTTACAATCACTTTGCAACTGACTGTGAAAACAAGAAAAACAAAACTAGAAAAGATTTCAATGCTACAATTATTGACTCTGATAGTGACATCGAAACTCCAATTAAATCAAATATAGTGACACTAACTTTCTGGAATTTACTGCAACAATTGGTAGAAATTCCAATGAGTTTGATATTAATTCAGATAATGAGAAAAATGACTTTGAATTCTTACTTAATAAATTTAATGTCACAAACATCAATGAATTATTCATAGTTTTAGTAGGAAGTAAAAAGGAAAATGATAGGTTACTTGTAGAAGTAACTAGACTAAGTGAGAAACTAAAATCCTATGAAATAAATTCATTAGCACATGAAAAAGAAAAACTTGTTTTGTCTAAGCATTTTAACAATCTGAATTCAAGTCTTACAGGTTTAGAATATGAAAAACAAAATCTAGTGCAAAAACTTGAATAATCCAAATAAGCTATGAAAAGGCTAATTATTATAGCTGAGAGGTTGAACAAAATTCAGGATTATAGGAAGCTAGCTAGAGACCAAATAGGATTAGGATATGTAAATGAACATACTACGCTATATTTTTCACAAACAACATAGTTTATCAAACCTTCAAACATGTTCCCCTTGTATGCTACACCTTTAGCATCAAAAACTGAATTGGTAAGATCTTCTAACTCTACTATCCTAATATACATAAAGAATAATTGTACATGTGATTGAAAAACATGTTAAATTTTTGCATGTTTATCACAATTATGGTAGGAAATGTCATATTATACCTAATTATAGATTTCTTGTGACATATCCATATTTTAATAATTCCTATCGTGCTTAATATTCTAAAACTAATTTTCATCATCTATACATGAATGCTCCACTTCCACCAATGATGAAAAAGAAAAGCAAAGGCAAAAATAAGGATAAATCCAATAATATGTCAAAAATAAATATGTCAATTAAATCAAAACCCAAATATATTGTGAAATCAAAATTCAAGAAAATTTGAGTAAGAAAATATTATTTTTTTACCAACTCATCATCTCTCTCTTTCACCTAGGGATTTTTATTTTGTGGTTGATTAACCCTAGATGAGCATATTAGTTTAACTAGTTCAATTGTTTATTTTTAAGTTTGAATTTAGTTATTTGATTCTAAATTTTGTTTTAGTTTATTTAAAATTTTATTTAAAAAAAACTTTCTAGTGAGTAGAATTATTCTAATATTGAAATAAACTTTAAATATTATTTTGGATAAATAAAATAAATATTTTACATAACTTGATTTATTTTGATTAATTATTTATTGTGTAATTGAGTATCTTGTTCTATGCATTTATATTTTTCTTTCATCTAATGATCGATGTTAACAAAGAACTCACGCATACACTCACTGGGCACATATGTATGTCATGTTTGAAGTTTATAATTAATTATATGAGATTTTAGGGCCTAGTATAACCTTGAATGTAAAAATTATGTTTGAACTCTTTCATTTTATAAAATGCTGCTATAAAGAAACACTTAGTAGTTTTGAGAGAACTATCTACTATAATGTGTGAAGCTACCACGGTGAGCGAATATAACTATCTCATAACTAGTGTGAAAGTCATCATATTAATTATTTTGACTCATGCATAATTTCTTTAAAAACACAAAAAAACATACAAAATTAATTAGATGCAAAAAAAGAGAGCCGCAAATGGTGATGTAAGAATAAAAATAAATAAACAATCTCTCATATATAAAATGATCATAAATATTGAGAGAAAATAAAAAAAAATTAATTAAGTTCTCTCATAGTAAGTAAAATTTTATTTTATATAAGTTTGAATTCAACTATAATTCTTTCATGATAAGCGATACTCTCTTTCTTTAAATCTCTCATAACTAATCATGAATTGACTAATTGACATATTGTTGGAGTTTCAATATTTTTAACACTTTGAAAAATTGTTAATATGTCACCATATGTGTTAAAAAAATGTATGTGTGTATTATAAGAATATTTATGCATACTGTAAATAATTCAATTTTATTAAAGAGTTATTTTTACTTCAAAATTGATTGTTAAAGTAAATTTTATGCTTGAATAAATCTACTAACTTGATTTTAAAAAATAAAAAAATGAAATTTTTATTAAATCTTTATCTGAATTATTTATTTATTTATTTTGAGTATTTATGTAAAATATTTGAATAGATATAGGACTTAGAGGGAGTTTTATAATTTTTCAAAATTAGGATTATCTATTGATCGACAATATTATCAATCAATAGAATGGGTTCAATTTATACTCTCTTTTTTTTCTCAACCCCACGAACCTTAACCCTTCTTTCTCATGTTTTCCCTCAGTTTTTCCTCAAAATTTCATCAAATCTATTTTTTTCAGTTCCTATTTTACTTAGCATTTATTGATATTCAATCATTTTTATTCATTTTTCACCATTTTCCTTCATTTTCTCTCCAAGAAAACACATTTTTTGATTGAATATTATCATATATTCCCCTCTTATACCCCAAAAATAGCTCATTGCCTTTGGTTATGTGATTTTTGGGAAATTTTCATCAATTTGGTTATTTTTTAGTTGAAGGGATATTTTTGTCTTTTCAAGTTTATGCTCGGTTTTTTTATGAATGCTAAGCGAAAAAAACTTCCTCATAGTGCTCCTGCTCCACATTCATCTTAATGGTGGGATAATGAATCTAAATTAAGGTATCAAACTACTTTGTCAAAACGTCTAATTTTGTATTATGCATGCTTCTAAACCTTTTTGTCAGGAATTGTTTGAAATTGAAGTACGTAGGAGAAAGGAAGCACTGTCAACCATAATGGATGGTATGGAACAAAATATGATTGCCACGGATGAACGACAAGAGGTAATATATTCCATGATCGAGGATATATACTCACAATACAAGTTTCAACCTCCAGGACAATGATTTATCTTTATCTTATTTTTTTTGTTTTGTACTATGCTATTGGTTGTTTTGAAGTCATTTTGTTTTTGAATTTTCATGTTTTGAAGTGTATTTGATATTTGTTTACTGCTATATACAGATCATATCAATCAATACACTATATTTACTTCACCTGTTAGTTTGTACTTCATTTGTATGTTATTTATTTTCTTGAATTTACTTTTAGATTTCACATTCATCTTAAATGAAAATGTAACATTCATGCCAATATTTTTTTGAGTTGTTTATTTGTATGACAAAAAGGGGTGAGAAAAATTGAAACTTTAATTAAAAAGTCTACAAAAAATTGAGAACTATTTTAGAGGAGAATTACTTTGAAAATCATTTTTACAAATATTATACATAGGGAGGGTTGTGTTTTCAATCTCTATTTATTGATTACTCACTCTTATGAACATTCTTTACTTTTGTATTGATATATACACTGAACTAATAAACAATGAGTCTTTCAAGACAAGTTGTTTGATTATTTATGTTTTTTCTTTCAATGTAAACATCAGCTATCGAGATTTAAGTGAATCTGGATTCAACGGATCATAGGATAGTTTTATTATGTAAAATTTATTTTCCTATGATTGTTATGTAGTGAGAGAGATATTTTGTCATGAGAATATGCCAAAGGGAATGATCGTAAGGTTTATGAGTGGTGGCGATATTAATGAACAAAACATCCAAATGTAATTTTAATTTTTAGGTGAGTCTTTCAAGAATATTTTTCAAGCCAAAGAAACTATCAAGATCTAACAAACACACTTCAGGTATATATATGTTCTTATGTATATTAAATTTCATATTAGACACATAAGAGCATTTTGCATATGAGTTACTTGATCGATCTAAACATGTCTATAACGATCGAGGTGAGTAGATCAATCGAGAATCAATCTACCTTGATTAAAGAGTCTATGAATTAATTTTCAATTCAGGTAGATCGATCAAGGTATTAATGTTTGATTGATCAAGCACTAAATTGATTGAAAATTGGGTAGATCAATCTACCTATTTTAGAATTTATTTTATATTATCTTATATCAATTGAGGATTGGTTAGATCAATCCACCTTTTTGGCTTGATCGATCGAGCTCGACTTAGATCGATTAAGTAGTCAAGTTTTTCAAATTTAATCTAATTTTTACTTGAGCCAAACATTTCAATTACTATTTTGTCTCTATTATTTACTGCTTTATAAATCATTTAATGGACAGAATCGTAATTGGACTTTGATCTAACACTAGGGCTTTAATATTTTCTATATAAAGAACCTAATGTTTCATATTTTAATTAACCACACTTGAATCAACTTTTACATTCTAAGCTATCTCCCTAAATCTATTTTGCAAAAATTATTATGGTAAGATTTTTTCATTAGTTATTTTTTCAAACATTTTATGGTTGTATTTCATTGATTAACAAGCCTACAATATTTGAATTATTATGACTAAACATTTGTTCTAATGTTGCTAGTAATTTTAAATTATCTATTATTTTATTAAATTATCTAGCAAGGTTTTTCATTATTTAATCCACTATAGAACACACCTTACACTAATGTTATTGTGCTAAATTTTCAAGTATTAACTGAATGGGTTCGATAACTAATGTGAGTTAAGTTTATCAAAACATTGGTCTCGATCTAAACACCTCACTTGTGGAAACTATAAAAGAAAACTGATGATTCTATAAAAGTAGAGTTATTAGTGCACTTTTTTACTTAATATTTACTTATTTTATTGAATAAATATTATTTTGGGGTTAAAAATATTAAAATATATTTTTTTAGTAAAAAGATGTGAAAATATAATTTATGAAATGTTTTAGGGATTTTTTATGAATTTTTAACGCATGACCAATCAGTAGCTGTCATGTGGCACCATACAAGCAGAAGAGCTAATTGGGCAAGCCACGTGGATGTCACGCCAACAAATATGACGAATCGTAGATTGTTGTGTGTGAGGAATAACGCACTGCTAAAACTTGTCGACATGACATTTAATTAAGGTTTAAGCGTAGTTAAACCTCCTTACCATGTGTCGTCACACCATTTGTCACTACTTTCCACCAGTGTGGCACGCCACCTATTTTCGCGAATCACATTGTACCAACTGGCGATAACTCGATAATCCTTGACTCTGACCGTTCTCCCATGTCACGCATCGCTCTCTGATTTTCCCACTAAATCCCACATGTCACGTGTTTGATTCTGATTGGATGGCACTATTAATTATGCTTGTTTTGATCTCAACCTTTGATCTGAAGTTGATTTGACAGTCTAGATTATCTCTGAGCTATATTTAACCCCTTAATCACCCCATAAACCCAAACGAACCATTATTAGCATAATTTTGATCAATTTTTGGAGCTAAGAAGAGAGAAATATACAGAAAAATTCAAAAGAAGATGCAATTTTGGTAGAGATTGAAGAGGAGATTAGTATTACAATTCAAGAGATTGATTGTATTTCTTCTTCTACTCCTTTCTTTATCAATTTTTATGTCTTTCTTTATGAAACATATAAATTTTATGAACACAATTATGTGTAGTTAATTTATTAATCTAGGGATCTTAAGAACCCAATTTTCACCATAGGATAATCTAATATTTTACCCTAATTCTAATTTTAATTTAATTATATTATTTAATCTAACTTTTATGTTATTAATTATTTAGCCAACAATTTATCTATAAAGATAATTAAATAGATTTGAGAGAATTATTTAATTGTTTGTCTTGAATAAATAACATGCATAGTTTCTAAGCAGAAATATATGGTTCTTATGTATGTGATCTATAATTGATGAATGTGATTCTTATGTATATGATATATAATTGATGAACTTAACGAGTAGTGTGCAATTTAATTGATATAAGAGTGTGATTAAATTAATTACTATATGATGTGTAGTTTACTTGATAAAGGAATACATGCTAAGATAGATTCAATTGATCATGTAATTAATTGATAATTATATTGGAAAGATTTTAGTAATTCACATGTTTAGAAAATTGGGGGATTAAGTATTCCTAGATATTTTCTCATACATTTCTTAGTTACCAAATCTAATTTAATTAACTATTTCTATTTACTTTTAGTTATTTTAATTTTGCTTCCTTAAAATATAAAAACACAAAAAATTGACTTTTATTTTTTTAGTTTTAAAAATTAGTTTCTAATAAAATAATCTGTGAGAACGATTTGTTTATCATTATATTACTTGTTATAATATATATAATTGTGTATTTATTGCACACACTTCGTGTGTGGCTATCAAAAATAAAGACTTATAAGTAGGTTACTTAGATGCATTATCTTAGTAGATAGTTTGAGTCCTAGCTTTGTAATTAAACATTATTTTTATAGTGAATAGTTAGATGATCTGATAGATCAGTGATTTTTCCCTTAAGTCATTGTTGTGACTTAAGTTGTTTCCACCTATAAATCTCATATGTTATTTTATTTTTCTATATTATTTTATTTATATGTAATTGTATGTGATTGTCTACAAAAAAATTAATTGATCATAATTTTACTAATTATTTATTCATTTCATCTAGCTAATTAGATCATTAACTAAATAAACTTTTATATTTTCTAAAATAAAGTTAAGGATTTAAACTTTGTTTACTTTGAAAAATGAATCAATTCTTAACTAAGTATAATAAATTTAGACGTTTTATTATAGATAATAATATTGTTATAATTATTTTTGTTATTGTCACAATAAAATTGTATAAACTATTTATTATATCATATAATTAATAACATTTGAATCTCATTGTAATTAGATAAAGTTTTCATTAATGAATTTTTATTATACTAATAACAAAATTAGTTGTAATAATATTATTGTCATTTTTTTGTACAAATTTAAAATTTAATTTTTTCCCAATAATAGTAGGTACCATCACATTTTTAATGTTAGCATAATTAGATTTATTAAAAATATGAGAAAAACTTGAGTATTTGTTAATTGTTATGAGTTAGTATCTTAAATAATGAAAGTGCTAAATCTCAATTTTTAGTAAGAACTCAAATTTTATCGCATGTGCTTAGTTATCAGCTTATACAATATACAACATATCCACTCGTGTATTTCTACAACTGACTCTAAAACTATTATAATTAGATCATAAAAGTAAAGATGCGTGGAAAACACGCATATGCTAAATGGTTATGTAATGGAAATATAATGGGAATAACCCATGCAAATCACATGTTATTTACCTTAAGCCTCCAGCAGTTAATTGACATTAATAACATTCTTGTCACATTAAAAAAAATTAACAGTAACTTGCAAGGAATGTGATAGCTTATGACATGTATCAAAATTTCGATAGTATAAAATTTATTTATTTATAATTGAATAATAGAATGAAAATGAGTGTAAAACTTAGTTTTATTGTGTCTAAATAGTAATACATATATAAGTGAAAATAACATATTATGTTTTAAATGAATAAATAAAGTTAAAAGAAAATAAAAATAAATAAATAAGCAAAAATGTAGTATTTTAATGTATTCTATTAATTGGTGATATTACACTAAATATAGATTGATTTCTTTGGTTCCTCCTCGTACAACTCAAATCAACGTATAAAATTTCAAATAGGGTTAGGTTTTTGAACCAGTTATGATTTAATCATTTTACTTATACTTATATCACTATTTTAATAAAAAAGAAAAAATTAGTCACATTTTGAACATTATAATATTATCTCGAGAGAACACTATAAAAATTGCTCAGATTATAAAGAGTTAATATTGTTTAATCTCTTGTATTTTAAAAAATATTTTCTAGTCAATTAATTTTGAAAAATGGATAAATTAAGAATAAATAATTTTATCTAAAAATTGTCACATTATAGTACTATTGAAGTTGTTGAAATATTATGAATTAAATTGTTAAATGTTTTTATTTTAAATCAAAAACGAAAAATTCATTTCTGATTTAAATTATTAATTTCTTTCATTTTGCTCTGCATTCGTTTCGAAATTATTTTTTCTCCATTACTCTTCCTTTTCTTCGGTCGTTTCTTTACATCAATTATTTTTTCCGTTTTTGTATGATTTTTTTATAAATAGAGAAGGAAAACATAAAAAAGAAAAAAAAAGATATGAGAAAGAACAAGAAGATAGAGAGAAAAAAAAGAAAAAGAAGGAAGAAAAAAAAAGTACGGGAAAAGTTATATATTATTATTATTATTATTATTATTTTGGTTGTATATTTTTTTATTTAGAGTTATGTTCTTTCGATAAAGTTCAGACACTTTAAAGTTCGTATGATAATAAATTATGGTGTAAGTTTATTATTATTTAATCATTGTATCTTGGGAGATAAATGTCTATTATTCTCAAACACACACAGTGAGTGGAAAATATTATCTTAAGGACACTGTGTGATACACAAGCCTCGATTATTTATTTATTTAATTTATGTATTATTTAAATTTTGTATTTATATATTTACATATATTTCTAATTTTTTTAATAAAATAATTTAATTCTTAAATTGTTTGTCCGTGCAATATTTCTAACAATCTTAAGATAATTTTTCTCCTTATTTTTTGGACAACCAATACAAAAAGTTTTTTTTAATAAATATTTTGAGACAAACAAATTATTTATAATATGTTATATATATATATATATATGTTATGTTATATATTCTAATTATTGTTCAATTTTTACATCTTTATTAATTCCTTTCATCATATATTTAATATTAATTTTGCTCTTATATTAAATTACTTGCACTTTATTTACTTGATTTCGTCGTTTTTTGTTGTTATTATTAATTATTTTATATTATTATAATATTATTTTTATTGATATTTTATATTAAGTATTTTATTTTATTTTATTTATTTTGTGTTACTAATCTTAATATTCTTTACTTTATATTTGTATTTTATTTTTACTATATATATAAAGAAATAAAATTAATAAAATTACAAATATATATATATATTGGTAATTTTTAAAACTTAAATTGTTATTTATGTATTGTACAAAAAATATAAAGAAAAGATTATACAATCTGAAATGAAAACTTCAATGTCCCAAATTAAAAATCCAACTGTGAATATTGTTGAGTCTAGTGTGGGTGGTTCTACTGTGAACCAAATGATGAAGCCTTTTGTGACTCATGGGGTAACCCTAATGTTACCGGTTTCTATTCCAATGAATCGTGTTGTTGCAAAGAGATCGAAATAGTTTAATGGTTTGAAATTCATGAAATGGAAGAGTAAGATGATATTCTATCTCACCACCTTGAATATAGCAAGGTTTTTGACTGAAGAAGCTCTCGATCAACCTGGAGGGTGAATAAGATTTTCTGTCTGCTAGTGCTATTGAAGCATGGAAGCATTCTGCTTATCTATGTCAAAACTATGTTCTAAATAGTCTAACTAATTCCTTGTACAATGAATGCAATAAGGAAAAGAAGACCAAAAACTTGTGGGAATCATTAGATCGGAAGTATGAAACTAAAAATGCTAGTGCTAAGAAATTTTTGGTTGGTCGCTTTATTGATTATAAGATGGTGAACTCTAAACTGGTATGCAGTCAAGCACATGAAATCCAAGATATCATAATAGAGATGTATGATGAAGGGATGATACTTAGTGAAACCTTCCAAGTTGCAGCTATTATAAAAAAGTTACCCCCTTCATAGATAGAGTTCAAGGCCTACCTTAAGAACAAGTGAAGGGAAGTGTCTTTGAAAGACTTGCTGATAAGATTCAAAGCGGAAGAAGACAACAAGGTTTCTTCTAAAAGATGTTATATCCCATCAGCATCCAAGGCTAATGTGATGGACCATGGTCAAAGTTTCAAACACAATAAGAATAAGGGAAAGGGCAAGCTAGGTAAAGGGTCTAAATTGGAACCTAGAGAAGAAAATTTTAAGAAGTCAAACTTTAGAAGGATTTGCTTTGACTGTCAGATGACGTGGCATAAAGCCCTAGACTACAAGTTTCCAAAAAGAAACAGAAACAGAAACCGTGAGGCAAACATGGTTGATGACATCACTCATGATATCTTTGACATTAACTTGTGTATAGTCATTTCTGAGGTAAACTTGGTGGGATCAAACCCAAAGGAATGGTGGATTGACACTGGTGTAATAAGACATATATGATCAGATAAGTGGCGATTCACTACTTTTAAAGCAGTGAAAGATGGAGAAAATATTTTCATGGGAAATTCTTCCACATTAGCCATTCAAGGGCATGGGCAAGGTCAGGTCAAATTGAAGATGACCTCTGGGAAGAAGCTTACATTAAACAATGTACTCTATATGCCTGATATTTGTAAGAATCTTTTTTATGGCTCATTGGTAAACAAGCATGTCTTTCAGATGGTATTTGAATCTGACAAGGTCTTTGTGACCAAAATGTGATGTTTGTGTGGAAGGGATATGTATCTTATGGTTTATTTAAACTCAATGTAATGACTGTAAAACCTAAGAATATTAACAAGATTAATTCTTCTACTTATATGCTTAAGTTTTCCCACTTATGGCATGGTAGACTAGGTCATGTTAATTACGATACATTGTGTAAACTAATTAACATGGAACACATACACACATTCGAAAGAGATTCAAAGCATAAGTATGAGACTTGTGTTGAGGCAAAAATGACTAGGTCATCTTTTCATTCGATTGAAAGGAACACTAAACTATTAGACTTAATCCATAGTGATCTATGTTATTTGAAATTTCTTCAAACAAGAGATGACAATAAGTATTTTATTAATTTTGTTGATGATAGTACAAAATATTGCTATGTGTATTTGCTTAAAAGCAAAGATGAAGCTATAGAGAAATTTATTCTTTATAAAATAGAAGTTGAAAATCAACTCAACAAGAAAATCAAGGTACTATGTAGTGATCATGGTGGTGAATATGAGGCATCATTTGGTGAATTCAGTGTACAATATGGAGTTATTCATGAAACCACAGTGCCTTATTCACCTCAGAAAAATGGAGTTATTGAACGTAAGAATCATACTTTTTAAGAAATGATGAATGCAATGTTATTAAATTACAGGTTGCCACAGAAGAGGGGAAGCTATTTTGTCACCTAACTACCTTTTAAATAAGGTACCCTGGAAAAAGACACATAAGACACCATATGAATTATTTAAAGGAATGATACCTTCCTATAAATATTTACGAGTGTGGGGGTGTCTTGCAAAAGAATTTGTACCTATACCTAAGAAGGTGAAGATAGGTCCAAAAACAATAGATTGCATCTTCATTAGATATGCACATTAATACTGAAATTGAGTCCATTATGTAAAATCACACTTAGGAACTAGTTAGTTTACCTCCAAGTAGTAAAACACTAGGGTCTAAGTGGATTTTCACAAGAAAACACAATTCAGATGGATCAATTGATAAATACAAAGCTAGAATTATAATTAAGGAATACAAACAACGAGATGGTCTTGAATACTTTGATACTTATTCTCCTGTGATGAGAATAACATTTCTAAGGATGATAATTGCTATCACAACTCTACGAAATCTTGAAATACATCAAATGGATGTAAAGATGACCTTTCTAAATAGAGAGTTAGATGAAGAAATCTACATGTACCAACTCAAGGGTTTTTTATACCTAGAGAAAGAAGGAAAGGTCTGTAAATTGGTGAAGTATTTATATGACTTGAAACAATCACCAAAATAATAGCATAAAAAGTTTGATAATGTCATGAGAACAAATGGCTTTAAAATCAACGAATGTGAAAAATGTGTATATATCAAGAACAAAGAATATGGTTATATTATCTTGTGTCTTTACATTGATGACATGCTAATTGTGGGTAGTAATGATCAAATGATCAAATCTACTAAGTCTATATTGAATTCAAGGTTTGATATGAAAGACATAGGACATGCTTATGTAATTCTAGGAATTAAGATATCAAGGATATCAAGTGGTCTTATTCTAAGTCAATGTCATTATGTTGACAAAATACTTGAGAAATTCAACAAGGGTGATTATGGAATTATGACAACACCATTAGATGTAAATCTACATCTATCTAAGAATAAAAGTGAGAGTGTGTCCCAACTAGAATATTCTAGAGTGATAGGAAGTCTTATGTATTTCACTACTACAAAAAAGAGCATTAAAGTCGGGTTTTAACTGACTTTAAATTAAATGACTTAAAGTGTAAAGTCGGTTCAAGGTGTGAACCGACTTTAACTTTTTTTGTTTTTTTTTAAATTTATTCATATTCAACCTGTATTCGAGCAGGAAAAAAAACCAATATCAGTTTAGCAAATAGTTCAAATAATACAAATATTTGAAAAATAAAATATTAATTAATAATAGAAAAATTACCATGGTTTTGTTCTATTTTATTCAAGATCGTCATATTCTTCTCCTTATGTTATAATAGAAACCTACATATATAATACAACAATCTATACATATAAATAATAACACATAATAACAGAAAAAATATGAATAATAGGGGATCTAAAAGATTAGTTAGAGAGGAAGAAAACTCACTAACCGATGTTGGAAATGGTAGTCGTAGGTGGCCGAAAAATGAGAAAGAGTGGAGGAGAAATGGAGGAGGAGGTTTTTGATTTTTTAGAGTTCTGGAACGCTGAAAATAGTTTCTGTCTGGGAAGAAAGAAGAGAAAATATTTATCCACGTGTGTAGCGTCGGTTGACGTGTCGAACCGACGCTATGTTACGTGGATAGCGTCGGTTCCAGGTGTCAACCGATGCTATCCACGTAGGATAGCGTCGGTTCTAGGTGTCAACCGACGCTACGCTACGTGGATAGCGTCGGTTCACCACGTCAACCGACGCTACGTCCAGGTGTAGCGTCAGTTCGCCACGTCAACCGACTCTATGTAGCGTAGGTTTGACACATCAACCGACGCTACGTCCTACGTGGATAGCGTCGGTTCTTTATCAAACCAACTTTAAACTAATTTAAAGTCGGTTTTTGGAAAAAACCGACTTTACGTATCGACTTAAATACCCATTTTTGTAGTAATGTTTGATGAGGTGTACGAGACTAGACATAGCTTATGCGGTAAGCAAACTAAGTAGATATACTAGTAATCCAGGATCTGATAACTGGAAAGGCATTACAAGACTACTTGGATACTTAAGATATACATGTAGTTATAGACTATACTATACAAGATATCCAGTTGTATTAGAAGGATACGTCCATACCAATTGGATATCTGATATGAAAGACTCAAATTCTACCAGTGGATATGTATTCATATTGGATGGTGCAGTTGTTTCATGGAAGTCCTCTAAATAGACATACATTGCTAGATCCACGATGGAATCTAAGTTCATCGCTTTGGATAAATGTGACGAAGATGCTGAATGGCAATGCAATTTTGTAGAGGATATTCCTAAGTGGGTGAAGCATGTACCTGTAATATTCTTTCATTATGATATTCAATCTACTATTGGCAGGGCACAGAGTATTATATATAATGGTAAGTCTCGACATATACGTCGTAGACATAATATTATTAGATAACTACTCTTAATTGGGATTATTTCTATTGACTATGTGAAATCAAAGGATAACATAGTTGATCCCTTAACTAAAAGGTTAAATCGAAAGTTAGTTGATAAGTCATCGAGAGGAATGAGACTAAAGCCCATGAATGAATAAGGATTTACAAAGGAAACTCAACCTATTTGATTGGAGATCCCAAGATCGTTCAAAGGGATAACCTGATTGTAAAAACTAGATCACTGTAGGGGTTTACCCTCAAGTTCATTCCTATGATGAAAACAATGATACCTGTAAGATACAAGATAAGCTAAGGCTTTTAATTATTTTTATGAAGAGAATATTGAATGGAGTATGCAGGGTACTCTTTATAGATTACTTTTAAAGATAAGATATCACTTCTGTGAGGAAGGGGTAGGATCACTTCAAAAGAGAATTATATATATTATTTTGGTTGAATATTTTTTATCTAGAGTGAGGTTCTTTCAATAGAGTTCAAACACTTTAAAGTTTGTAGGATAATAAAATATAGTGTAAGTTTATTATTATTTAATCGTTGTATCTTGAGAGATAAATTTTTGTTTTCTCAAACACCCACTTTGAGCGGAAAAAATTATCTTAAGGATATTGTGTGATACAGAGGCCTCGATTATTATTTTTTATTTATGTATTTAATTTATATATTATTTAAATTAAATATATATTTCCAACTTTTTTTAATAAAATAATTTCATTCTTAAATTGTTTGTTCTTGTAATATTTCTAACAAAATCATCTTATAATATTAATTTAACATGATTGTTTTGGTTTTTTTATTCCATTTATAGTAAATAAAAAATAACTCGCATGATTATATATATATAGTATTTTATTAAATTGATAAAATATTACAAATTAATATAATCTAAATTTAAAAAAACCTAATATTATAGTTTGAAGAGCAACAAAAGTTCGTGCAATAATACATAAGAGAACCATACAAAATACAACATGAAATTTTAGCAAAATAATACAATCAAAAATAATATAAACTATAAAAGAATTGCATTAAAACCATGTCAAATCTCCAAGCAAACCAAAAGGATGCCAAATGCAAATCTTCTTCGTGAAGACATTTTAAGCATCTTTAAGATCTAGAGCTAAAAAGTGCATAAAAGAACCATAATGCGAGATAGTAACTAAAATGAGCAAAGTAACTCACAAAGAAACTTAACACTCAAATAATGCACAAAACCCAAACTAAAGGGTAAAAGAAGAAATGAAATCATAGGGTACATTAAAGAAGAGAAGATGAAAAAAAAATGGATAAAATAAAAATAAAATTTCCACCACCGGAGGTAGAAGTCCATCCAAAAAGGAGCCTCTTCTCCTCCGGTGGAACGAAAATAAAATGATGAAATGAAATTTTCTTGCAAGAAAGAGGAGAAAAAAATTGGAAGAAAAATGAGCAAAAAGGGGGTGGCGGCTGAAGGAAGCTTGGCTTGCTTTATGTTCAAGTAAATATGATATGGTGGAAATTAGTACTTATCTTAGAATTTTATCACATAAGGACCTTGATTTTAATTCAAACTACTACTAATGAATTTTAAAGATTCTTCCCATTAGAAACTTATCTTTAATTAATCACATTGATGAGTTGGTAATACAAAGAGAAACTTAAGGAGCCATAATTAGAGCAACGTACAAAGAGAAAATGTAAACTAAAATATCAGATATTTCACAGAGTTGGAGCTCTTTCAGCAGAACCAGCAATGACAGTGAGCAAGTTGTTACCAAAAGGATCACTTAGATGTTTTGATAGATTCTCCACTGGACCCTCCCCTGTGACGTAAGCTTGTAGGAAGAATCCTAGCATTGCAAACATTGCTAGTCTTCCATTCTTTATCTCCTTCACCTTTAGTAATGCTGCTTGATCTGGATCCTTTGCTAACCCCAATGGGTCAAATGGACCCCCTGGGTGAAGCTTGTCCTCCAATTCCTATCAAATAAGCCCATCCTACTTCATTCTTCAATTATTTTTCATTTATTTAACAAAATTGGCTCAAGACATATGTACGAACGTGCTTCTGTCAGCAAGTACAATATGTGTTTTATGAACCCTTATGATAAAAAAGAAAAAAAATTGAAATCTTTCTTTTACTGTCAGAAATGTTTTTTTGAGAACCCAGAAGTAGAAACAAAGGACCATTGATGTTATGTTTGTGCATCTCTTAATAGTATATTTAGGATAAAATAGCTTTCTTTCAACAAACACAAAATGTATTTTACGTAACACAAAAAGCAAAAGCAGTTACGGGTATATTTTTTCTTGTAATTTGCTTTAAAAGCATTTTTTTTCAAACAGATTCTCAAAAGCAAAAGCAAATTGAGGTATTAGTAGTTGATTACATACCAAACCATTGGTAATTCTGTAATATTCAGCTCCACCAAGGAGAACAACCTCAGCCACGACAGCAACAACAAGATTGATGGGAATGTTCTTCCCAAAGTAATTCAATGTGTTTCCATCAAGAAGTAGAGCTCCAGTCTACAATAATATTCATGAATGTGAAATAATGGTCATTATAAGTAGAAAGAAAGAAAGGTAATAAACTATATAAGCAGATCTAGTACCTTGAACCAAACAGCCTCAGGACCACAGTTGGCACCATATTTATTGAAGGCTTCAGGAATAATGAACCCAGCAGCACCAAGCATAGCCCAACGAGCATGGATCAACTCGTATGCTTGGTATCTACAATCAAATTCAAAGTCCAAATCTTTATTAATTCAAAACTTGATCATTTAGTAGTTGAGAGATTATACATTTAATTAATCTTTCAAGGCATAAGAGACATACTTGGCAAAATCTTCAGGCTTTTTACCCAGCCCAAAAGGATCATAACCGTAACTGTCCAAACATTATTAGACCATCAAATTTTAAACAAATTAAGCTTAAAATCCTATAAAATTATCAACGAATGCACAACTTACTCTCCAGGAACTTCACCAGTCAAGTACTCTGGAATCTCTGATCTGTCCAGGAGTCCATCGGGCAAGAAAATTCTTCTATCAGGACCTGTTGTTCAAATTTTAACTTTTTACCAACGTTCTCTCCATACTATTTAATTAGTATCGATATACTTATAAAAATAATTTTAACTATTTTCCCAAAAACCTAATTTATTATGTTGTATATAGTGAATGCTAGTTTACTAGTGATAGATATATAAAAATAATATTAATCATTCTCTTAATCGCTTAAATTTTGAAGAGATTTAGATTTACACAATTTCGTAATTTTATTTTGCTTTTAAAATATAGTAAATAGTTATTTTATTGTTTGTCCTAAAATCGTTTTGGCAGTAAAAAAGAAAAATCATTTCTTTCATCGAGTACTTTCTAACATACATATAAATTAGGTGCTTCTAGCTGAGAGTATTTTTTTTTTTAAAACACATTTTTAACTGAAATCACCTTAAACAAAAATATAAACAAACAAGGCCTTACTATTCCAACCAGTCAGAAGGTGAAGAATGATGCAGCTTACCATACCATTTGGCGAGCTCTTCATCGGCTGGAGAAACGGCAGCAGGCTTAGATTTGGGAGGTGGAGCAGCCTTCTTCTTGGAGAAGAGAGCCACAGTCTTGAAGGTGGCTGCGCTAGAGGCTGTGGGAGCCGGTGAAGTTCTGCTCACCCCACTGAAATGGAGTGGGTTTCCAAGTATTTCCTTCGCCCCTAGAGAGGCAGCCCTTGTAGATGCTGCCAGAGAAGCCATTTTTCTTTGCTTGGAAAACTTAGCTAGTGATGGTAGTGCTTTGGAAAAGAAAAGCAATGGCCGAGAGATAACAAGTGAACTCAGAAACTATATGCTTGAGCTGGTGGATGTAGACTAGCCACATTGGATTTTGTTTCATAGGCAGTTATTGGTCCTCATGGCACGTGCGCAATCCAATGTGTAGATTTGATTGGGCAAGAAAATTGACGTGGCAGATGACATTGTTGACATGGTATCCTCCTGAACTTGATGATTGATTGTTTTGGATAACATGTTTTATCCAAAACTACGTTTCAACGAATATACTCATCATTTGTAGTCCATCCATTTCACTGCACTGGCTATGGCTCTAGGATGAGTATGCACTTTGTTTTTAAAATTGAAATGAAATATAAAATAATCATTATTTATTTCTCCCACAATTACCATAAATACATTAAAATACTCTATATATTATATTTTTCTTACGTATTTGTAAATCATTTATTATTATTTTCTCATTCTATCTTATTTAAAAATAAAAATAAAATCTCTTAATTTTTAATTTAATTTTATTTATAATTTTATAAATTTTACTTTAATATTTATCACTCTATTTTGTAATAACTTTATTTTTATTAAATTCTATTTCTTATTAATATTATATTCTTATTGAATTTCTATTCTAATAACATATAATCAAATTTAAGATTTAAGATTTATAAATATATATTGTGACTAATATATCATATTTACCTCTCAAACAAACCTAAATGTGATAAAAAGTATTTAAATATAACATTAGCTGATGTGTTGATTTAATTTTATAATTTTATTCAATTAACATATTATTTTTATAATTATTAAAGTAATTGTAATCATATATTTTCATGTTCGAGTCAAATTTCTTCAGTTTTTAAAAACTATCAATCTGGCTCTCTCCCTCCTTGCTCTTCTTTCCTCCTCTATCTCTTGGTTTTCTAAGCCTATTTATTACTATCTTTATCTTGCAGATCAAATGAATCAAACTCAAATGTTAAGAAAACGAATTTGTAACTTTGAAAGATAAATTCTATTAATCCATAATATAAATACTCATTCTTAATAATATTATATTACTAATTTCACATAATTCAGCGGCAATATAGTAAAAAAAATAATAGGATAATAAGTTTTCAATTTTTGCGGAGATGTTTGAACATATATTTCGATTTGGAGTCTAACCCACCTGATAGCTCAAACCTAGAGAACAGTCCCAACTAATAGACAAATCATCACAAAAAAAACTTCTTAAAACCGTGCTCATAACATACTCATAAAAGAGACCTGTTTGAGCCAAGTTTTGTACCTATAATGTCGACCACCAATCCAAACTATTAGGTGACCAACTCCAGAAGAATATACTTGTTTTTATCTTTTTCTCATTCTTGACACACAAGTATAAAACAAACAGAGAAAAAAAAAGAGGAAGATAGATTTTTTTTTCAAAAAAAAAAAACTTAATTTTATCTATTTAAAAATATCATTTAAAAAAAAATTGTAATAATTTAAACCAAACATAAAATTAGATGAATAAATTAACGTACCCTAATAATTACATAGGTAATGTTAATTGAGTAAACTTATATGAATAAATATTACCAAAACTCTATAACACTTCCACACCTTTGTGTGGAGTCAAAATCTGGGAACTTAAAAGCTGTTTAGTTGTTTTTAATTTTTTTGGGGGTAATCTTTCATAGTTTCTTATTATGGCATTTTTTTCTAGAATATGATATTACTCAACAGATACTTTCCCTTCTGAATTGGAAAAGTCTATTTTTTTAGTTCTATTTACATGAACGGGGCTAAAAACATGCCAAGTGCTCACTCCGTTTTTTTTAGTTACAAGGCAATTAGTGCTGAGCTTCACAGCTATTTAACATCCATAGAAGGCATTTTAAGACATAATGAAAAGCCAACCATTAAAAAATTAACGGGCATATGCAACTATATCAACTACAAACTAAACCCTTTTTCAATTCATTATTTTGATCAAGTTTTGTACACTTTTCTGCTTCTCTACCCAATTGTACATCTTGTTCTTTGATTCTTTCCTGCTTTCTACAAAGGAGAGTTTAATTATACCAAATCATGAATGTGATTTTTGCAAATAAAAATGACATATATATGAAAACATCTCGGACAGCATTAGTATTACATGCTCATCGATCTCGATGAAAGTTGCGATTCACCTTTCGCAAATTCCCCCTCAGCATTTTCCTGCATATATTTGGAACCATGGACAGCAAATTAAGAAACTCAAAATATATAATGCCAGCACAAACACCAGAGCTGTATAAACAAATGGATGCCACAAACTGACTAGGCCATAATTTTTGTCAAAGATTCATTTGTCATCATAAACTACACATGCAACCCACAAAGGGTGGAACTCAAAACTGTGTATCTGTTTGGGATGTGTCAATTACTAGATCACCTGTTTGTTAACTACCAAGGACTTCATTTCCTTGAGGTTGACACATGCAAAATTAGTTTAATTTAAACCACCACTAGTGGTTATCGGGAAAAAAAATTAAACTCCTTAGGAAAACAATGGACAGAAAATTTTATACATGGGTTGTACCGTAGTAGCCTCGCAACAATTATAAACCAAATCATCACCATACCATTGTATCCTTCAACTTGGTTTGAGCAAGGTAATGTTCTAATGCCCCATTTCCACGAAGAATCTTCCCTCCACATCCAAGAGAACTTTCTGAACCCACTGACTCCTCATCAACAACTAGAGCATCTATTCTATCATTTCCCATCTTAACATCTGGAATCTGAGACAACCGCATTAAAAGTACATTCAGTAAATACTAATAAATCAAATCGAAATTACTCATCACTAGAATCAGATGCATGATCATGGAAGTTTATTTTAAGTGACCAAGAAACAGGTAATACCTCAAACATGGCTTCAGTTAGAATGCTTTCTAGTAGAGATCTCAAACCCCTTGCACCTGTATTTTTAGCCATTGCCTTCTTTGCAACAAGTCTTAGTGCTTTGTCGGTGAAATGTAGTTTTACCTGACACGTATTATAGAATTGAGTTTCAGATTAGTGTAGAACTTTGAGTGGGGGGAAGAAGGGAGATGCCGAAGTGCTTACATTGTTCATGCTAAATAATTTCTTGTACTGCTTGCCAAGAGCGTTTTTTGGTTCTGTGAGGACCTATAAAACAACTCCAACTTTATTCCCTCTTTCTCCCAGTAAAATAAAGATTACAGAGAGAATTTTTGGAAAAAGTTCCTGGGATCCTAAAGTGACCAAGGAAATGATGTTTTCATGAGTAGACCATGATTGTTTTCAAAGCTGTGGCACTTCTTATGTGAAAAAAAAAATCTCAGAGGAGTCTAAGGAAAGTTTCCATTAAGCTTTCTTTCCAATAACCATAAGAGACACCATTTGAAGTGAATTAGGAACAGAACAAGTATCGAGAGTAGAATATAATAAATTATTCTCAAGGTATTAACTGGAACACCGAATTTCAGATAAACCCAAGATGTGGAGCTCAATTCTTTAAAAAAAAAATTAAAAACAAACAACAATATACATTTTTTTCAAATAATAAACATACTTTTTCTTTTCTTTCTGCTTTGATATCTTTCCTCTTTGTCTTACATGATTAAGTAAAAGAAAAATGACGGCAAAATCAGTCCACACAGCACAGCTACATAATATAAGGGAGATGAAAACATATGAACACAATCATAGAATATAATGACAAAGCATTACCCTAACAAGTTGGTCTTCAGTTAAAGCTGATAAACTAACTAAAATGGGAAAGCGTCCAATAAACTCTGGAATGAGACCATATGCAATGAGATCCGCACTTTCAACCTGCAAATCACATACAATAAGTGTCCAGAAAGCTATACGAATTAACCGGAAGCAGATATCTCAAGATCCCATCTTAATAGCTATTAAGTTCTTACGGATTCAAGCAACGATGAAGTAATTGCTGCATTAGTCACACTTCCAGATCTCATGTTTGCACGAACAGGTGCACCAAATCCAATGGAAGAATCTTGTCGTCTGGTTAGCATCACATTATACTGTTACCCTTGTGTAAATAAAAATAAAACAAAACATATTTTCAAGCAAAAATAATGGATTATTCACTAAAAGGTATTACCTTTCTGAAATGGTTTTGTCAAGATCAACAAAAGCTCCACCACATATAAAAAGAATATCCTTCGTATCTATCTGCAGATAATTCATTGTGAAGAATATTATACCATAGTTACACCTAGAGGAAAGAAACTATTGCTGCATAGATCCCAGACTTGGCAGCACTTATATACAAGTAAAACTTTTTGTTTTACTTGGCTGGAACCAACCAATTAAGTAAAGTTAACATGAGATGAGCTTAAGGAGTTTTTTTTTACTACTTCAATGACAAACAGATGACCTATGAACCAAAAAACATGTATATTTTGCTCTCCTTGGTGAAATGAAAAGAATTCTACTTTTAAGCAACCATTGTTGACTCATCAAGACCTTCTTGAGTAAAGAAAATGTCATCCTAATGGCTGAAAGTACTAGTGACAGTCAGCTATTGAAGATGCGATTGAGGATGTCATTAAAAAATTTAAAGTGAAAAGCTCAATATACAATTAAACATCTTTTCCTCGTAAAGGTAACATATTCATTACGTATATAAACATCTATCAGTACAATGGTTGGGTTGGGTTGAGTTTCTAAAATTTTTAGGCCAACCCAAAAAAATCGGGTTGATTAACTGATGGGCCAAAACCACCCAAATACAAGAATGAAAACATGCCAACCCAACCCATACCAATACGAGTTGATAACTCGGCCCAAACATTCTGAAATAAAATATTAAATATGTTATTATTAATATTATTAAAATACAAAATAATTATATTTAAATTTAGATTTAAATTTATTAAAAAATAAATAAATAATAGGTGCAAGAACTCTTTGTCACCCAAGAGAAGCATATATATTATATATTATTTAGGAAGTGGGGATGTGGTACTAGATGTGTCTTACAATCAGGAATGTAATGAATAATAATATTCATATGTCAAAAATCATTACAAAGTGCTGTGTGGCACAATGGTAACGTTGTTAGAATGTATACGGCATATCAGTGCTTCAAGCTCCACTGTAAACATATTTTTTAAATTAAACAGCGTTTACATGTTTGGGTTGGCCGGGTTCCAAAAGTATTCTGGTCCAACCTGTTACCAGCCATGACTTTCCAGGTGGTTTGGGTTATAACTCGATTTCACTAAAATAATATTTGAACCCAACCAACCCATCCATATGAGTCAGTCAGGTTTATATGGGTTGGCTGGGTTAGAACGGATTTTGGCCACCCCTAAGCTGAAGCAACCATGGGATATCGAAATTTGTGGAAACCTTAACAAAAATACCATATCAGTAGATTACATTACTATGATGTTATAGGTTACAATATACAGGAATGATGGACTTCAGCTAATGGTAGATACAAAGGTCGAGGGAGATTTAATTTCAAAACACACAAGGGAAGTATGCTCCAAATTCATATGACCAAAGGGACATAGGATGAAGTCCTCTACAATTCTTCTAGGAGGTGTTCATACTGATACTACTAAATATAGTCAGAAGAGCTAGGTCTTTATGCATACAAGACAATACATACTTTTGGAGGATTTCTAACCAAGATATACACTGAACAGATAACTGGATAAGGATATACCTGTATGTGATCACCACGAGGATGCTTCCTTGCCCCCTTCTCAGGAACATTCACTATCTAGGCATGAATAAAATATCAAATCACCGAGCTTTTCAGCAAAGATTTTGCTCATAATTTTACAAGCAGACCAATATTGATGAAGACATTAATTGAAAACTAAAAAGAGAATGGAAAAATTCCCTACAGGAGAAGAACATTAATGCTACCAGAGAAAGATGCCAGACAGTGCAATGGAACAGATTTTTCCCGTTTTCACTAAAAACAAAAGGTAATATTATCATGAAATAAATATGTTTCCTCCTATATTTTGAAAATTAAATGAAGTAAACTAATTATAGTAAGACAAGATTTTTAAGTGAATTTGCACAATCATGGTGACCAATGATTTTACATGAACCAAAAATACTGATAATTTGAATTTCTCTTTACATTACAGTAATGAAAGTAATGGTTGAATGCAAAGAAAAACACTCACCGTTCCTTCCAGCATTTTCAATAACGCTTGCTGAACGCCCTCACCTGAAACATCTCTGCTTATATTTAAGCTCTCTGCCTAAATATCATCCAAAATTCAAAGATACTTCAGCTTAACAATACTCAGGTGAATTATGAATGACAAAACTAATGAAGGGCGTAAAACCTTCTTAGTTATCTTGTCAACTTCATCCATATAAACCATCCCTTGTTGTGCAGCTTGTACATTAAATTCAGCTGCCTATTGACAGAAACAACTATGTCAACCCATTGATGAAAAGAAATGCACTCAATACGTTCAGAAACCAAAAGTTGACCTCTTATTGATTTGTTAGTTTGAAGATGCGATACATGACATACCGCAAGTAGCTTATACAAAATTGATTCAACATCTTCTCCAACGTAACCAGCCTGCAAAATAGCAATCCCTCCATCAGCTAACTAGTGCCTAAAGATGGGTGCAATATATAGAGGGTAATAATATTACCATAATAAATTTTGTTATTTTCATAATAACAATACATGAAATGTTAGTTTTATCATTGATATTAATTACATCCTAAGAAAACTACTTATAATAAAGTTATGATTGACTAAATATTCTTGTGTCATTAATGATTTATATTATGGGTACATCACTACCCTATATATATATATATATAAAAGATAGGTTCAATGGCCAAAACTTTTTACATAATATATTACACTATTATATCTTAACCGTTGAGATTTACGAGAGACGCGAGAAAGAAAATCATTATTTTAATCTTAACGGTTGAGAAATGATGACGTTAATAAATTATATAAAAAAATGTGGCAACTAATCCTATCCCATATATATAGATATCCGCTGAAATCATTAATCAACAATACATACTAAACAAAGAAGCATTTATAAACATCAACTTGGAAACTAAAGAAAGTCCAAATTACCCAGGTATTTCTTATCATTTATTTTTCAGAAAAGAATCAAATATAAACTAAACCTGTGTCAAGGTCGTTGCATCAGCAATGACAAATGGCACATTGACAAAGCGAGCCAGAGTTTTTGCAAGCAATGTCTTCCCTGTTTACAATGAGTAATTTAGATGAGAAAGGTAGTTTAACATCTAAAAGCTTTCCTTCTTGTGAAACTCAGAATTCACTCTTATCATTTTCATTCAAAGACACTGCATATTTATATACAAAGTTAGGGACATTCTTAGATGACATACACTTAATACACAACTAATATATTCAACTAGTAATAGACATCTAATACACAACTAACATCTCTAACACTCCCCCTCAAGTTGGAGCATAGATATTAATCATGTCCAACTTGTTACAAAAATAATCAACCCGAATCCCACTTAAAACTTTCATGAAGATATCGACACTGTATATTTATATACAAAGTTAGGGACATTCTTAGGTGACATATACCTAATACACAACTAATATATTCAACTAGTGATAGACACCTAATACACAACTAACATCTTTAACACTCCCCCTCAAGTTGGAGCATAGATATTAATCATGTCCAACTTGTTACAAAGATAATCAACCCGAACCCCACTTAAAACTTTCATGAAGATATCTCCAGTCTTCATATATCCTGTAGAAATCAAACCTTGTTGAATTTTCTCGCGAACAAAATGACAATCAATTTCAATGTGTTTATTTCGCTCATGAAACACAGGATTAGAAGCAATATGAAGAGTAGATTGGTTATCACACCATAATTTCGCTGGTACTGAAGTTTTAAGACCTACTCCATCCAAGAGCTGATATATCCATATTATCTCAGACGCAGATTGTGTCATAGCCTTATATTCTGACTCTGCACTCGATCGTGACAACATTCTGCTTCTTGTTTTTCCATGAGACCAAATTTCCTCCAATGAAAATACAATAGCCTGATGTGAATCTTCTATCCACTTTGGAACCTGCCCAATCTGCATCTGAAAAAAATATGAGTGTGTCCATGATTTGCATACAAGATACCACGTCCAAGTGCTCCTTTCAAGTAACACAAAATTTGCTCTAACGCTGCCCAATGATAAACTGTTAAGGATGACATAAATTGGCTAACAACATTGACCGAATATGCAATATCTGGACGAGTCACGGTAAGATAATTCAGCTTTCCAACCACCCTTCGATATCTCTCAGAATCTTTAAAGAGTTTCCCATCTCCTGTAAGGTGGATGTTCGGAGTCATTGGAACACTACAAGGTTTTGCTCCTAATTTTCCTGTCTCAATTAATAAGTCCAATACATATTTTCTCTAAGATAGAAAGATACATTTTTTACTCCTTATGACTTCAACACCCAAGAAATACTTTAGCATCCCCAAATCCTTCGTGTGAAACTGAGTATGTAGGAAAAACTCAAGAGATGAAATTCTCGTAGTATCACTTCCAATAATAACAATGTCATCTACATACACAATTAAAAAAATGATACCAGCTTCTGATTGTTTGTAGAACACAGAATAGTCAGACTTGCTTTTCATCATACCAAACGTTTCTATAGCTTGACTAAATTTTCCGAACCAAGCACGAGGACTCTGTTTCAAACCATACAAAGATTTGCGGATACGACAAACTTGCCTAGACTTTCCCCTGAGCAACAAAACTAGGAGGTTGCTCCATAAACACCTCCTTTTGAAAATCACCATGAAGAAAAACATTCTTGATATCTAGTTGATGCAAAGGCCAATGGTGAGTAACTTCCATAGAAATAAACAACCGAACAGAAGTCAATTCTGACACCTCCTCTTGAAAGTGTCAGAATAGTTCACTCCATAGGTTTGAGCATATCCCTTAGTAACAAGACGGGCCTTTAATCGAACAACTGACCCATCCGGTTTGAGCATATCCCTTAGTAACAAGAAAGGCTTTTAATCGAGCAACTGACCCATCCGGATTAACCTTAACTATGAACACTCATTTGCATCTGATAGCTCGTTTCCCCGAAGGTAAATCAACCAAGTCCCAAGTACCATTGTCATCCAACGCATTCATTTCCTCGATCATTGCATGATGCCAACCAGGATGAGATATGGCTTCATGAACAGTTTTAGAATAGAAATAGAATCAAGAGAGGCAATAAAAGAGCAAGAGGAAGACGACAAGCAGTTATACGAAACAAAAGAAGAAATAGGATAAGTACATTGACATTTACCTTTGCGTAATGCAATAGGAAGATCATCGTTCAGGACTGGATCTAATGACGAAGGAGCATGTGCAAGACATGAATCAAAAGGTCTATGTCTGGAGTAGACTTGAGTTATAGGAGGCCTAACAGGAACTGGATCAGAGACAGGTTCAAATGATGTGATAGAATAGACTAACAAATCATCATCCTTCCCCTGAACAAATGATGTGATAACATAGACTAACAAATCATCATCCTCCCCCTGACGTGCAGGAAGAGAAGAAGACGAAAAATAGGGTGTGTCTTCCATGAAGGTAACATCAATTGAGACAAGATATTTGTTAAGACTAGGACAATAACATCTATAACCTTTCTGGAGACGAGAATAACCAAGGAATATACACTTCAAAGACTTGGGATCTAATTTAGTAACATACGGACAAACATCTCGAACAAAACAAGTGCTACCAAATATCCTAGGGTCAACCGGAAATAGTGACTTATTAGGAAACAAAATTTTGTAAGGAATCTCACCATGAAGAACAAATGAGGGCATGCGATTAATAAGAAAACATGTTATTGTAACTGCATCGGCCCAAAAAAGTTTAGAAACATTCATTTGAAATAATAAGGCACGTGCAGTTTTGAGAAGATGTATGTTCTTACGTTCGGCCACTCCATTTTGAGATGGAGTATCAACACACGAAGTTTCATGAAGCATGCCATTTTGAACCATATAAGATTGAAACAAAGCTGATGTATATTCTTTGGCATTATCACTTCGCAAAATACGAATTGAAACATTAAATTGAGTTTTAATCTCAACACAAAATGCGCAAAAAATAGAAAACAATTCAAAACGACTCTTCATTAAATATAATCAAGTTACACGAGAATAATCATCCACAAAAGTAACAAAATACTTAAATCCAGGTTCAGACAAAATAGGACAAGGACCCCAAACATCAGAATGAACTAATTCAAAAGGAACACTAGCACGTTTATTAACTCTTGGATTTGAACTAAGACGATGATGTTTTGCAAATTGACAAGACTCATAATCTAATGAAGACACCTTACTAAACTGAGGACAAAGTTTTTGAAGTAAAGGAAGAGATGGATGACCTAGTCTACAATGTGCCTCGAAGGGAGAGGTTACACCAGAGCAAGCAACAGATTTCGGTATTAGTGTGTCAAGAATATAGAGGCCTCCAGACTCATGTCCTTTACCAATAGTCTTCTTCGTCATAAGATCTTGAAATAAGCAACGATCAAGAAAAAATGAGATGCAACAGTTAAGATTGCGAGCAAGCTGACTTACAGAGATCAAATTAAAGGATAAGTTAGATAAATGTAAGACAGACGACAAAAGAAGCAAAAAAGTGAAAGTAATTGTACCAGACCCAAGAACACGAGATGGTGACCCATCGACTAAGGTAACAATAGAGGTAGAAGTGCCTGTCATATGATCTGTGACACCAGAATCAATAACCCATTTGGAAGATGAGGAAAGGAGACACGCATTTGATTTACCTGAATTAGCAATAGCAGTGACAGAAGGTGATGAAGACCTTAGTAATTCTTGATACTGTGGGAACTTGGTAAATTCATCTACAGAGATAAGAACCGATTTTTCAGAAGTATCAGAAGTGGATGCAATATGAACCGAGTGACCTTTCTGATGTTTGTACTGAAGCTTTCTACAGTCATGTTTCGTATGTCCTAGTTTGTGACAATAGTGACATACAATACCTCCTAGGTCCTGTGGTCGAGTTTCAAACCCGTGTGAGCCGCCTCCTTTGTTTTTGTTCATATAAGTTGATCGTCCATGCTCATAATTATTACTTCGGCTGACCAAAACACCATTTAATTGAACAGGTGGAGGTGGAGTGCCTTCTATACGAAGTACTCGACTAAACACCTCTTGTAAAAAGGAGATCTCAGAACCAGAAAAAACCTAGGACTTAGTAGTCTCAAAAGCAGAGGGAAGACCGACAAGAAAACTCATGACCGCCATTTGTTCCCGTTGGCTTTGCTGAACCTTTACATCAGGACTAAAAGGCATCAAACTATTCAGCTCCTCATAAGTCATTTTAAATTCCATAAAATAATTCGTGAGTGATTGATCTCGTTTGTCTGCACGGTAAAATGTTTTGCATACCTCGTACATGTGAGAAAGATTTCCTTTACCAGAATATAAGAAATCCAAATAATCCATCAATTCCTTAACGAATTCACAATGATTGATCAAGTCAATTACATTGCTCTCAATAGAATTCCGAATCTGCAGAAATAAGCGGGCATCTTCTCTAAGTCATGTCTGCTTTGAATCATCTTTAGGAGGATCATTAGTCAAATAAGTATCTTTGTCGATACTTTTCAAATAAATTCGAATGGTCTTACTTCAAGCCAAATAATTCGAGTCATTGAGCTTATGGTCCGTGATTTTAGACATCACAAGCACTATATCCGTCATAACATTAGATTTCTTGCCAACCATAACTCCTACAAACGACAAGGCAACAAACAAACAAAATCCAACAATAGCAACGACCAAACACGCAGCGAACAAGAACACAAAATTGGAAGAACCCAAACCTAAACAATCACGAGCGATGAGTGCCAAACTACCACAGATGACGCAAGGGGATGCAGGGGAACGCTAGAGAGCAACACGAGGTCGACCGGAGAAGACTGGTGCAGGGACGCGTTGTCACGCACCGACGCATGGAAAGTTGGCAGAAAGTCGCGATGGCGCTTGTGGCTCACTCGTGGCTCATCTGGTGACCATACTTTGGGGTTTGGCCAGTCGACAACTGGGCTTCCTCCCTATGCCGACGGTGAGAAAAAATGTGCACTCCAAAAGGGTGTTCTAAGTTGGAACCCAAAAATGTACTAAATCCTAATTTGTATTTACCCAAAATCAGCCCCTAATTTGAACGGGAAAAAAATTCCGAATTTTGTAACCCAAATGCTCTGATACTATGTGAAATTCAGAATTCACTTATCATTTTCATTCAAAGACACTACATATTTATATACAAAGTTAGGGACACTCTTAAGTAATATACACCTAATACACAACTAAGATACCTAATACACAACTAATATATTCAACTAATGATAGACACCTAATACACAACTAATATCTCTAACACTTCTCTTTCATACTGCTAAGCGCGACATTGAGTTCAGGGTGATGATACATTATTATAGCATACCGAAGAAGATATATGTAATTGTAATGCAGAGATCATACCCGAGCCAGTTGGGCCCATCAAGAGCACATTACTCTTTTCTAGTTCTACATTATCATCATCATCTGCAATTTTAGGAATCCCAGTTTCTGCTGTTGACCTAGTACAAAAATCCATTGGTTCAATTCTAAGCTTCGAATTTGCTTTAGAAAGGGCAGGAATACATATTCCAATTTCTTAAAACTATCAAAAATCAGAAAGTAGAATGAAAAATCGAAACATTAGAACACGAATTTATGGGATCTAGTACTTGGCAAGTCTCTTAGCTTTATAGAAGAAACATTTAAGTCGCTATAGTTTTAAGTAATACATGATAGGACCCTTAGCTTTATAAAAGTTTCACTCAAGTTTAATTTCTTGCTATCAATCAAAAAATGGACTTTTTTTCACATATGCAGCTCATGTGACTTTAATGAGACAAATCAGTATTTATTGTCTCATAAAACAAACAAGAAAATAAGATTAGTGGCCACAGTATAACTACTTCATACACGCATGTGCAGCTCCATGAAAGACAAGCATGGAGCGGAGAGGTAACATACTTACAATCTTACTGTAGTACTGTGTTATTTATTTTAGGTAATAATATTGTCACAATTATTTTTGTTATTACTATAATAAAAATGTATGAAATATCTGTTTTATTTAATTACATCTTAATGTTATTATTATTAAAAAAAGTAGTCATTAATGATTATTGTTGTGGCAGTATCACCACTCTTAATTTTTTATGCATGCATTTTTTTCATTTTAATATGGCTCAAATCAATTGATCTCCATTTATTATTATTTTTTTAAATATTGCATACATTTGGTAGACTCTATGTTTGTTTGATGTATATTTTACAAGCTTCAAAAATTACAGTAACACGGCCACTAATTTTTTTGTTTGTTTTATTTACTGTAAAATGATTAATTTGCCCTCCATTAAAGTCATCTGAGCTGCGCATAAGAAAACATTGTTCATCTTTTGTTTGGTCACAAGAAATTGAACCTAAGCCTACATTTTATAAAGTAAACGGGCCTATCATGTACCAATTACAAGCAAAGGGAGTCAAGTACCAGACCCGAATTTATGTTGGTGCATTAATATAAAGACCTGACAGAAGAACAAGATGCGGTTGCCAACTAACCTTTTCTGCATAGAGGCCTGGAATATTCTTTTGTAGTGGTTATAAACAGCCACAGAAAGCACCTGCAAGGTAAGCATTAACCCTAAATAGAATAAGTTTCAAAAGATAAAATAAAAACTAAAAGGTAAAAATTCTTGAATTTGTTGTTAATTGTTGATATCCATGATCTTCAAATCAAGTCTCTTAAGTATTCAATTGTGATACAGCAAAATCATATTAAATAATATAATTTTTTGTTTTGGCTTTAAGGCATGACTTTAAATCGCTATCCTTCAGACGCTATTTACCTACACTAATTTAGTGATGTATTAAGGTTTAACAAATACGTCTCCAAGATAAAATGATGCCTCTTATTGTCTGTAGTCTACATTCACGAAGACAACCCAAAAACACCTTTGATTTTGAAGAGCACTCAAGATAATTAATGTTCTAATAATTTTGTTTGTATATAAATCATGATAGGAGAAAAAAGAATAAGAGAACAATTATTGTTCTCTACAACTTCACTTTGTTCTTCTCTACAAATAGCTTAAGTAAATGGCCTATTTATAAAATATTATATAACCATTCATAAAAGGTTACAACTATTTGATAAATGGTGACTTTCCCATAGTCATGTATCTTTAGAACCAATGTAATTGTTCATAAACTATTACAATGCATCCAAAAGCCATGTCCCTTTACAAAAGGTCAAAACCTTTCAATATAAATCGTAGCATTCAATTTCTAAAAGTTGCAATTCTTTAACATGTCTTTTGCCAAAAGACACATTGGCAATGGTTTAATATGTGTCTTTTGGTAAAAGATATATTAAAGATTGCAATTTTTGGAAGTTGAATGCTATGATTTATATTGAAAGGTTGTGACCTTTTGAAAAGGGACATGTCTTTTGCATGAATTGTAATTGTTTGTGAACAATTGCATTTGTTCCATATAGAAGTGACTTTTGGAAAAGCCACAACTTATCAAAATGTTATAAACTTTCGTGAATGGTTGTAAAACAATCTATAAATAGGTCTTTCATTTAAGTCATTTATAGGTGAACTTAAAGAAAATAACAATGTGAAGTTGAAGAAAGTATAATTAATGTTTTCTAACATTTTCGACCACCATTTATATACATATAAAATTAGTATTCTAAATACTACAGATTTAGAACATTAATTATCTCGAATGTTTTTCAAAATCAAAGATGTTTTTAAGTTGTCTTCGTGAATACAAAACTCAGATAACAGGAGACTTTATTGTATTTTGGAGTCGTATTTGTTGGTGGAAACAAATAGCTTCTTAAGAGCAACGACTTAGAGTCGCGTTTTGAAGACACAACCAAAAACTATATTATTTAATACGATATTACAATATCACAATTGATGATTTTAGATACTTGATTTGAAGATTATGAAAATCAATAATCAACAAAAAAAAAATTAAAAAAAATCCCCAACATTGAAAAAAGTTAATGGCAGCATATGAACTGACATATTTTTTCTGTGCTTGATTCTAGAAATGGGCCCAAAGATGTAAAATTTTATTTTTCTTTCTATGCAAGCATAAGTAGAAATGAAGAGAAAATGCAAATGAACAATGAGCCACAGATCTACAATCTTGGTTACCATAACTAATCTCCCTAAATAAAATATACATGTCATCTACCTCCTCTGTGGAAAATACAAGTAGTGGTCTAAATTTTAAGGACTATAAACTCGGACGTCCCGCCTGACACAAAGACTGGACATTAAATAAGGGTATGACATAATGGCATAATAACATGCTATATAACCCAAAGGATCGAAATTATTGTCATAATCGCATTTAAGAAGAAGGAAAGGGAAAAAAAATTGAGACCTTTTTAGCTCTCTCTTGGCCAATGACGAACTTATCAAGGCCCTTACAAATCTCCTTCGGGGTAGGCAAATCCTTTCCTAGATTAGAGCCACCCCAGCTGTTCTTTTCTCCATTACCACCACCTCCAGCACCAGACCCATGGCCACCAGTCCTCTCAGAAGCTCGAATCACATTAAGACCAGGGGCAAAAGGTGGCCCCGGAGGAGTATGTACGGCCAACCCATTCGAAGTAGGCGGAGGAGGAGGCCAATTCTCCGGTGTATCAGTGCCAACCGATTTCATACTCTCCCAAAATGGCATACTTAGTTTATCACCAAGCGAATCCATCTCTGTATCTTCACCATTAGTTCCATTACTCGCGGACTCCTCCTTGTCCGAATTGTGATATTTGGCGGTAGTTCTAGTATTGGTAAGCTTTCCAATCTCAACGAAGGTACCCTGCAGAGGCGAAATCCGATGTGGCCGAAAGTAATAAGCGGTCTTGCACTTGGGGCAAAAATTTACAGCCTGATAATTATTAGAAGATGGGGATTTAAGAGCAGAAGAATCAGACAAAGGCAGAGGAGATAAATTGGGCAATCGGCGACTAGAGAAAAGTAGGTCCATGCGAGTGAATGAACAGCGAGGGCAATTGGACTCGACTTTGATGACCCTCCCATCGTCGGAACCGGGGTGGTCCCATTTGTATCGTTCCTGAACACCTACCAGAGACTCCCGTCGGCGATGAGGGGCGATGTTGAGATGGTTAAGGTGGGTAGAGATTGGGCATGTTTGGATAAAACGATAACTATTAATGGTTGTAGAAGAGGAACATAAATTTACAAGCACCGTGATTTGATTGAGCTTCTTCTTACATCTCAAGAATTGCATTCCAGACATATAAAGTTAATAATTTTGAGACAAAACAACAATTTTTTTTACAGTTTATAACAAAGAAACAGAGTGAATATCAAAATGAGAGAAATTAAGAAAGACGAACAGAATTGGGATCTGTAACAGTAGGTAGATGGAGTATGTATTGCTATTTGCTAGAAGCGTCGTAGATTAAAAAAAATGTTATCTTTAAACAAAAAAAAAAAGGATATTGTTTGTTAATGTATTGTTCCGAAGAAGGAAAAGAGAAAAAATAGAGAAAGTAAAGAAAATTAATAAGGTAAAGAGTTACAAGTGAAGAAGAAGAAATGCGGAAAAGGAAGAGGAAACTGAAAGATAGGAGTAGGAGGAGTTGGAAAGCGTTTCAGGGATTCGTAATCCGCGATACTACGCAAAAAAGCTTTAAATTTTTTTTTATAATTTATAATAATAAAAATAAGATAGTTTTAAAAATCTAAATATATTATTTTATATTAAATAATATTTAATTTAATTTAATATTATTTTTATTATTATAAATTTTAGATATTATTTTTTTATATTTTTAAAATTAAATTACGTGAAATATTAGCATGTAACTTACTTTATAATTTTAAAAAATATATTATTAATATTTATATAAAATAATGTATTTTATATAACAATAAAATTTATGTAATATAATGAACCGAACATATTATGTACCTTATTGTACTTTCAGTACTCATATTTGATCAAAAAATTTATTTATTGTTCATGTTTTTAAAGAATTCCCTTTAATATCCATGATATAAAAAAAATGTTTCTATTTAATACACATTTTTTAAAAAAGTTTCACTTTAATTGTTTTTGAACAATAACACACAAAAAAATCCTATTTTTAAGATAAGGTTAAATGGAGATTTCAATTAAATATTTTAATATTTATTTAATTTAATTTTTTTTATTGTTATAAAGAAAAACTGTGGACTTAGGGTAACCCATGAGAAACCTACAAATTATAAACAATTATAGAGTTAAGAATTCCCAACTAATTATAATATTACACAAATGAATGAAATACAGTTTGTAGAGTTAAAAAATCCCTCTATTTTTTATTATCTCTCAATAAAAATAATTTTGTGTTCTTTCATTTTCGTAACAAAAAGAACAAAGAGTGGGAGGAACTAATCCATTTTCGCATCACATAAAGCATCTCATAAAATCTGGGTATTAAGTAAGATGAGGAAGAGAAAAATGAAATATAGTTCTAATAGGAGTTAGAATGCTACTAAAATGACATATAATCTTTAAAAAATTAAATTTTTTAACTTAAATATTAAAATTATCTTTTATTATTTGAATAAAATTTTAAATTATTATAACTTATTAATAAAAAAAATTAATAAATAAACTTAAATATTAAATTAATACTATTTAATAATATAGATAAAAATAAATACTAAAGTAAATATAGCACTAAAAGTACCAAATGGCAACGTGACTTAAAGTTTCCGTTACGCAAGTAGGCACAAAATGTCAAAACTCAGCCAAGACTTTTACTTTTGGAAGCAACATTATTACATTTTATTATGAATTAAATTTAAATATATATATATATATATATATATATATATATATATATAATTTTTAAATATTTCATATGTAATTGATATTAAATAATTAAATAATATTCAAAAATATTTTTATAATTCAAATGAACACAGTTCCCTCACATTTTAATAGTAATTCCCTCTTTTTTTAATATCTATTTGAATATACGTAGCATGCATAGATGTACCGTTCAAAAAATACATTTACTAAATTCAAATTAATATTAAATTATATGTAATTGATTTTAATTTTGATTTTAAATTTGTTCATAAAGTACCATATATATGTTGTATTTTTATTTTGATTTTGAATTTGTTCAAAAAACTCAAATTTTTAAATAATAAAACTACAAATTTATTAAAAATATAATTTATTTAAAATAAAATGAAAGATATATAACCACATAAACATATATAATTTTTTTATAAATCTCTATTATTTCAAAAGAAATTCATGAAAAAAATTATGTTAATTTTTCTATTAATAATCTAATATTTACTATTTATTCTATAAGTTAAATTTAAAATATTATAATAATTCATACAAATTATATCTATTAATTTAACAACATATCATATTCATATAATAGATATAAAAAAAATAGGCATGATATCGGATGAAGTGCTTTAAAATTACTATATTTTTCTATCAAAGTAATTATTTTTTAATCATTATCCCAATTCACCTTACTTTTAAAAATCAATAAAATTAGGTTAATTTATACTATTTACCTTTAAATTATATAAAAGTTTTCGTTCTTCAACGCTGCAATCTCATGTGGGTAAATATATCATATTATATGCAAATAGAAATAAACAATCTCTAACTTTTTTTCATATTTTTCATATTTTACATTTTGATCATTTTATTATTTTTTAATAAGTTTTTCATTTATTTTTTAATTTCACATTTTAATCTCCTTTATTTTTCCTTACCTTTATATTTTATTTTAGATTTTTGATCCCTTCATTTTTATATTTTTAATGTTTAATACCAAATTAATCTCAAATTTTGAAGAACATTTATAAGAATTAAAAATAAAAAAATCAAAGTAAAAAAAATAAAAAAATAAAAAACCAAATTATAAAAATAAATAGATACTAAAATATAGACGTGATAAAAATTGAGATTTTTTTTCATTTTCAATTTGTTTCTTTTAAAAATTTAAATGATTTGAGTACGAAAAAATAAAATAATTAAAGTGATTTACTTGAAAAGTAAAATAACTTTAAAAGCTCTTCTTTCCATGTAATTTAACGGTGTCAAAGTGACTGGCTATGTATAATTAAACACAACCTAACATGTTAATTAACATGATATGTAAATTTATAATCTATTAGTTTGCATATCATTATAATCCTTTAGTTTGCATATCATGCCCACATAAGGCTTATACACAAACTATAACATGCATCTATTCTTGACCCGTGGAATTTGATGTATCGTGTTATACTGAGCATGTTGGAAGATGATATAATTCGTGATCTATTATTTGAAAAAACAATTTCACAAAGGAGTCAAACTACATCCACCTTATCAGATGCACATCTAAATGTTTGTTATATAACTACATATTCATAAAATTATTATATATTTTAGTGACCTATACTGACATGACTTGATTTGTTATGGACCATGACCACACAGATCATGCTATGTCATTCTTTTATGTTTATGGACCTTACTATGTCAAAACATTTATAAGATGTGGCACGTCAGCTCGATAGACCAACAAGTTGAATAGTTAACGATTATATCGTGTGCTAACTCAATCCATTTAACACCCCTAAAATGTATCATATGATATAATATTTATGTGCATTATTATGAAAAATATTATAATTGGTGATGAATATACTAATTCGAAGGAATAATGTCTATTGTTGTTTCATTTTAATTGTAGGTATTTTTTTTAATTAAATATAATGTTTATTTATCAGTAATGTAATGTTTAGTTTACATAAACAAAAAGACGTAACGATCTGAACACTATCTCGAAGATAGGCTCGATGAAATAGATATGTTTGTGAAGATGCAAACAATTTGATATTACTTTTATATAATTTTTTTTATAACAATAAAAAATACATTCCTTCTTCCTTCCTTTTTTTTTAGTTAATCATTCGAACCTTTTAATTCATAACTGTAAATCTTGGACCTATGAATAAGGATATTTCTTAAACTCACAAAAGAATAAGAAGAAGTGAGTTACATAAAAAGAGAATAAAGTTTTGAGATATTATGTGTTTAAGATACCATACAATCAACCGATTGTATCCAAACAAAAAAAGATTTCTTTTAGACAATAAATTAAGGAAAATGGGATTCAAAATAGAATCTAAGTATAATAAAAAAGGGTAAGGGAAAGTTTTTTCATATGTTTTGTATCGTTTTAGTGGCATGGTACTACAAATTCGTCCCCGCCTTAAGATCAATTGACATTTTCACAAATTTTATGAACAAAAGCTCTTATTTTTATATTTGTCATTTCTTTACTTAATTATGAATGAAAGAAATTAAGTTTCTTGGATTATATTCTTACTAATATAATTTCCATTTCATATGGATAAATATTCTTATCCATTGATCTATTCAATGTTGGAATTAGACTTGTTATTAATGTGAGAATTTAGATAAGGTAAGATGAACAATTGGTCGAGTCTAATATGGATCATACGTGGATGGACTTGATGGCTCTCCTAAGGTTCCCTTATCTAGGATCCTTAGGGAAGAGGATCAAGTTAGCCCATGCAAACAACTTCAAATGAATCTTTTTATTTATTTATTTTATTAATTCATTTTAATATTCTTAGTAATTAGAATTGTTGAAATTCTCCAATATCATATTTTCATTTGTTGACTCTATACGATACTAATATTTTTATCAGCATTGATTCTATTCCATTACAATTATCAAGCCCATAAATCTATTTATTATTTGTGAAAGTTTATAAATCACGGACCTAATTAACCTAGAGAGGGTGACTAAATTATTTTTAATTTTTATCAATTTATAATTTAATAACCTAAATAAAGCGGTCATACATACAATTATGTGTAAAAATAAAGTGCGAAAATAAGAGAATAACACATGATATTTTAGGTGGAAACAACCTAGATCACAACCATGACCTAAGAAAAAAACCATTGGTCCACCAGATCACCTAATTTTTCACTATGAAAATCAAATGTTCAAGTACAAACTCGGTCTTATGCTACATTTCCTAAGATACTATCCCAATGTACTTTACTTACGAGCTTTTGTTCTATTTTCATAGTTTCTAATGTTAGCATAAACGGTTTACCAATGTTCTAATAAGCTCCCCGCCAATCAAATCCTTCACAAACCACCTGCAAAAAGGATTAGCAAAAAAACAAAAAATATCTGTGTGTTCTAGAATGAATTTAATAATTAATAATCCTTATTAGATTATTCAAAACATATGTCACTTAAATCAAATCAACTAGTAAATTATATAGCAAAAATATTAAGCTCAAATTCACTAAAAATAACTTCTTTAATATTTAATAATTAAATCAAATAATCATGATTGTTCGTACAATTATTAAATTTAAATATGTAAGATTTTAATCACAAAATAAATTATATGAATATGAAAAATATGAAATAAATAGATTAATACATATAAAAATTTAACTACTAAAATATTGTAAAGAAAAATATCATCAATTTATGATTATATTAATTAATATATCTTATTATAATAACTTTATATACCTTGTGTTATAATTACCGATTATATATATATTAATTACTTACTTACACTGTATTGATGGAGTCTTTTTGAATCTAGGTGCTCGGCGCCGATATCCTTTGAAGTACTGATGATTTATAGAGGTAATGATCTATATATTTTTTTAAATCTTTTCGGCTTTGTTGTTCGATCGTTTCAGGTTTTTTTTCTTTCTTCAAATTAGCACAACACAACTTTTTAATCCTAACTATATGCTTATATATATATAATAACAATAATATACTAATATTAGGGTTAAATATATTTGAGACTTAATTTTTTAAAATCTATAAGAAAATTTAATATTATAAAAAATTATTTTTAGAACACATCTTAAACTATTAAGACAAATCTAAAAAATATTTAAACACATATATCTAAGAGATAACTAATTGATTTAAGTTTAAATAAATATTTTAGCATCCAAAAAATTTCAAATTTATGAACATGTGTTATTAAATACATGAATGCAATATTATCTGTCGTAATTATAAAAGATATACTCGAAGTACGATTATCTAAAATCTGAGTATTTGTTCACCTTTTCTTGATAGATTTGATAGCATGCATAAAAATAAATTTATAGGTAAATATTTTATCCACGAAAATAACCAATACTCATAGTCTTTATAATTTAAATTTGTAATTCGCTCAATTTTTCGTGCTCTTGTTACAGTTAAGCGATCTTCTTCAGATAATTTATCTAATTCAAGGATAGCTATAATTTCTTGAAGTTCTTTGTAACGTTGTAAAGTTTGTTTAACTTTTTGTGCAATTTCAACAAAAAATAGACACTATAATTTTATTGTACTGAAAAATATACTAGGTACTCCATTTTCAATTGAAAACATAAATATTTTTTAGAAAGAAATTCAAATAAATGGTTATCGTAATTAATTAGAAACATAACACCATATAAGTACATTTAACATGCATTTCTCTATTCCAATCCTTAAAATCCTTGGACCATTCGAGAAATGTCATTTTCTTATCCGTTTTTAAAGCAAACCTTTTAATAACAAAAAAGAACTAAAAAATGGATCATTTAATTATATTGTTTGTTATATTAGCCATTATTTATTTCGAAGAAGAGAAATCACTCATTCTTAAGACCAAAGAGTTGGTGAAAAAGGGAGAAAAACTCTATATTCCTAGTTCTCTTGTAGCTAGATCCTTTGGAATCATAAGAATCTTTAGTTAGAATGGGATTCCCGTTAGATACACATGTGGTGATACTTTTTTTTTTACAATAGAATCCATTTAAAATAAAAATTAAAAAAGACCTAAAGTTAGGGATTTATCAATAAACAATGTTTCCCCAATACCAAACCAAAGGGTTATTATAGTACCAATCAAAAAAAGTTCATTTATATATAATAATTGAATTGTAGCATGTATAATGTACTGGTAAAAATATGGTTCATTCTATTAATCCCTTAATAGTTAAGGCATCCTCGGTTTGATTAGCTCGTGATGTTCATATCGATATATTAAGTACAATTGTATCTAGTATTGAATAGACCTCATATAATAACTGTCCTAGTTCTATCGTATCTTTACTCGAAGTAGAGCATAAACCTAAAAAATGGAAGAAGACCCTTTAGGAACAAGAAAATTACGGGGTGTGTTTTGAAGGAAGTGATTTGTTATTGAGCTGTATTACTTGGAATAACGAAACCATCGTTAAATACTCAAAGTTTCATAGTGAAAATTATTGACCTCTCTCAATTCGAAAATCCGTAAAAGGCCTTGGACACGTAATAGGCCTTGAAGTACTATTTTTGCATCCCTCTAACCAAATCTGCCCACATTAGGATTACTAGTTAATGGTTGATCAAGTTTGAGTTTTCTGATATGGGATATCCATCTTAGTCACTATAGACACATGTCCCCTATTGGCACGTCTGAATGAAGTCCTATTGAAACCAAGAAATATAGGCCTACCTGTCATTTACAAAAGAATAAATGAAGTTTTTTTTAGAAGAGAGGAGTCGTGATGGTCCCTCTCGACCGAGATATTCTAAGGTCATTTTTCAAACTGTTAGTGTGTGTTGTGTTACATGCTACAACAGTGGCAGACACCAATGTTTAGTGGAGTAAAGAATGACATACAATAATATTAGTTGAGCCGTAAAACATAGAGTGCAGCAGTTAGGGTTAGGTTTTAGTTTCGTTTTCCTTAGTATACATAGACTAAGACTCTTGTACAGAAGAAGAACAAAATATACATGAATATATTGATAATTACCATATTTCACAATGTTTGTCATGGTATCAAAGCAAGTTATTGCTAACTAATGGAATTACCTGCTACGCTGTTTTCTGTTCTGGTAGCATCTTATTTTTTATTTTTGGTGTGGCCATTCTGGTTTACATTTTCCTCGACACTGGTTCGATCTGGGTGGTCGTTATGATTTACTCGTTGAAACCGTACCGGTCTAACTGGTTGGGTCCAACAATGGTTACTTGCTAGTATGGTCAGTTCCACCATCAGTTTCTTTTCCAAAAAAGAAACAGAACACAGCATGCTTAATCTGGGATTCCATTCTGACGTTAAGTAAGATACAGAGAGAACAGCTGAAGACAAGGAACACTAAACAATAGTGTTCTGTGTATCTGCATTTGGGTCACAGATTGCTCATTGGTCGTGGAATTGTGGTAGTCTCTCTATGTAGCTATGGATAGCCGCACCGTTTTCCTACCTCAGTGAAACTTGAAACGCAGCGACATATAGCGTTGTCTCCTCAGTAACATATGTTTTTTGTGTTTGGTCTCTGTATGTATGGCTGGTTGGAGTTATAGGTCTATCTGTTCCTTGGGTAGTCGTAGTCTCTCTCCGCACCAGTCCAGTCGCCGTTGTGGGTAACCATACTGTTCTTCTTATCTTGGACAAGCTTGGAACGAGAAGGAACTACAGGGCTACACGAAGAAAGCGTTGCAGAGGGTTGCACGAAGAAAACACTACAGAGGGTTGTGCAAAGAAAGCGATGCAAAGGGGCTACGCGAATAGGAAAAAAATGAATTAGGGTTACAAAATATTCTATATATACGTGGCTGGTGTACCAAGTGTAAAAAAAAAAGAAAAAAAAATTTAGATTTCATGGCAGAATCTAGAGATTTAACCACTGATTCCATATTGGACGATTTGACTACAAAAATGACAGAAGTTCTAACTAGAGCTCAGATCACCTCACAACCTCCGCTAACTGAAGCGTCGACTACTCCCATTAGTATCAAGTTGGGAGGATCCAACTATGCCTTGTGGTCCCAGGTGGTGGAGATGTATATCTCTGGCAAAGATAAACTGGGATATATTAATGGGGATTTTTCTCAACCTGATGAAACCGACCCCTCATCTAGGAGATGGCGCACTAAAAATGTCATTGTCAAAGAATGGTTGATCAATTCGATGGACCCCTCATTGATTGCAAATTTTATTTGATTCCCAACTCCGAAACAGGTTTGGGATTCTGCTGCTACCACCTACTATGATGGGACAGACACGTCTCAAGTGTATGATCTTCCCCGTCGAGTTACTCGTATGAAGTAGGCGGGTGGATCCATTGAAAAATACTACAATGACCTTCAAGGATTAGGGAGAGAAATTGATTTCCGTTGTCTTAATCCAATGGATTGTGCGATTGACATACAAAAATACAACTCCATTGTACAGGAAGATCGAGTGTATACCTTCCTCGATGGACTTGATGACAGACTTGATAAAACTCAAAGTGATGTGCTTCAAATCAAACCATTTCCTATGGTGGAACAAGCCTATGGATTCATCCGTAGGGAAGAGGTTTGGCAGACTGTGATGATCACAGGTGCAGATACGACACCCGGAGCAGTTATAACTTTCAAATGGATCAAGGGACACCATAATCCGATGCCACCAAAACCAGAACTTTTTTGGGTAGCAAGAAATAAATAGGAAATCCACCGTCTATTAACATGAAATGTGGCCATTGTGGAAACTCCAAACACACATGTGAAAACTTCTTCAAACTACATGGATATCCAGAATGGTGGAATGATCTTCAAGCACGGAATAAATGGGAAATCGCTAGGCAAGCCATTGTGGCTACCAATAATGCATCACTATCCCTTATTCCTCAGGCCGAATCTTCCCAGGATCCAGGTATTTCAAGTAAAGCATTTCACATCTCTACTCGTAGTGATAATGCGGATTGGATTCTAAACTCTAGAGCTACAGATCATACGACATTTGACCCAAAAGATCTCTCCAATACAACCCAGCCGAGATGGAGCCTTGTTGCCAATGCCAATAGGGTCACTTATCCAGTTACAGGGGCTGAAATAGTGACTTTATCTTCTTTATTATCATTATCTAATACATTACTTGTACCTGCTCTTTCAAACAGACTAATGTTTGTAAGTCATGTCACGTCAGATCTTAACTGTGTAGTATTGATGTATTCTACCTATTGTCTTCTACAGGATATTCTCACCAAGGAGATCATTGGGCGTGGTACTAAGAGAGGGGGGTTATATAATGTGAAAGACCTCAATTCAGGAAGAGCCAATCACATGCAACACACTGTTGGTAACAAGGAATGCCAGATTTGGTTATGTCATCGTCCAATTGGGTATTTAAAGTACCTACTCCCTAGTTTATTTTCAAATATCACACACTCAGATTTCAAATGTGATACTTGTATCTTAGAAAAAAGTCATAGGGCGTCTTATCCTATGAGCATAAATAAAAGTATGACTCTTTTTGCTTTAGGACATTCTGATGTTTAGGGACCTTCCCTGGTCACTACGTCATCGGGTCATCGTTGGTTTGTAATTTTTGTTGATAATTGTACACGAATTACATGGTTTTACCTTCTCAAACATAAAGATGAGGTATTTTCTACGTTTCACTTGTTTCACACCATGGTTCACACACAATTTTCTAAAAAAATTAAGATTCTTAGGTCTGATAATGGAGGGGAGTATGTTAATCAATAATTTCGGACATACTTGGACAACCATGGTATTCTCCATGAAACCTCATGTTCACAAACCCCACAACAGAATGAGACTGCGGAGAGGAAGAATAGGCATATTTTAGAAACTGCTCAAGTCTTACTAATCGATGCACATATGCCTAGTAGATACTGGAGTGATGTTGTTACTACAGCTGTGTATCTACTGAATCGTATGCCCACAAAAACCTTACAATTTTAGACTCCATTAAAGGTGTTATTTGATCATGTTCCCTTGCCTACTATTTTGATGCTTCCGCCCCAAATTTTTGGATGTGTTTCTTTTGTCCACCTCCACAAAAATCAATGAACTAAGTTGGATCCATGTGTTGTCTGATGTGTATTCTTGGGGTATAGTGTACAAAAAAGGGCTACCGATGCTACGATCCAATTACTAAAAGAACCTATATTACTATAGATGTCACTTTCCTAGAATCTAAATGTTTTTTCCCATCACCAGTATCCAATTACCCTCTTCAGGGGGAGAGTTATGGTGAAGAACGAAATTGGCTTGATGTTGAAATATCAGACACTAGTAACAATCCAGCACACTCAGATCATGCCAACAATATGGAGGAGCCAGTACCTAGACTCGAACTTGAACCTCCAAGATTTGAAACTGAAGTAGTAATTGAATCTTCAAAAGATGTAGTGGTTGATGCACCCCTCCACTCTCTAGTAACCAATGATCCTTTTACTGAGAATACTCCTGAGGTAAGCTATCCTATCACACCTTTACAAACTTATGTTATAGATACATCAGTTGGTTATGTTCTACCTTTCAGACACAATCGAGGAAAACCTCCAAATCGATACTCCCCAGAAAGAGAAGAACGAAAATCGAAGTATCCAATAGCCAATTATGTATCTACTCAAGGGTTATCAGATCTATCAGGGTATTTGCACAAACACTCTCCTCATGTCAAATTCCAAGTAGCATTGAAGAAGCCTTATCTAATCCAAAATGGGCTCAAGCTATAAAAGAAGAATTTGAGACATTGCAGAAGAATAACACATGGGTGTTAAGTGAGCTACCTCAAGGGAGAAGATGGTAGGATACAAGTGGATCTTCTCCATTAAGTATAGAGTAGATGGGTGATGAGTGCTCAAAAAGCACTAAAATAACCATGATTTTATGTACCTAAATTGATTAAAAATACATATATTTATATGTTTTATCATATATTTATATAAATTCGTCTTTTTCGGAATCACGGGTATTTTTATTGTTTTTCAGGTATTTTGGCTTAAAAACACAATGTAAAGACTCAAAGAGGAATATTTGAAGCAATACATCACAAATATATCAATAAATAAGTGAGAAAAGGTCAACAAACATGGAAAAATCGGACGAAATGGGTCGAAAAGGTCAAAAATGTCAAAAAGACGGAAATCGCGCGTCGCAGCCCGGCCGTGCGCGCAGCCCAGCGCCCCAGCGCCCAGCCGCGCGCGCCCCAGCGCGCCCCAGCGCCCCATCCCGCGCGCGCCCGCGCGCGCTGGCATGCCCAGCTGCGCGCAACGCAGCGCGCTGGCACTGTTCACGCGCGCCGAGCTGCGCGCAGCGACAGCCCCAGCGCGCGCGCGCAGCGCCCAGCAGCCGCCCATCCGCACGCCCAACGCGTTTTCGCCCCATTTTTCACGTGCAGCCGCCCCTGTGACGTCATGCTGACGTCATTGATGACATCAGCAAGTCCAATACGCGTTTTTACATTTTTTAATATTTTTTTAACATTTTTTTTACTCATTTTTTCTCTCCATCCTCACCTATAAATACCCCCCTTCCATTCACTTCAAATCACACCTTCAAAACTCACTTCTCTCTTCTTTCTTTCTCTCATTTCTTAGTTTTTAGTTTATCTTAGTTTCTTTCTAAGTTTCTAAGCTTTTCTTAGTTTTTCTCTTAGTTTTTAGTTCAATTCTCTTAGGTTTAGTGTTCTTCTCTTTTTGAGAGGAACTTGTAATGTTTTTGTAATAATTTAGATTTTTGATTCAATATATGGAAGTGCAAATTCCGCTCGGAGGTTTTCTAGCAACGGGAATAGCGTCGAAGTTCTGTAAGGATTTTATTTTCTTTACAGTTATTTTTATGCTTTATTCTTACATGTTATATTCAACTTGTCTGTGGTTAAATTTAACTATGCTAGCTGTTTAGTAAAAATGATGTAATAACGACGTTGTTATGCTTGCGAAATATTAAATAGGTAAAAATCTTTAAAATGAATTGATTTTGTTTTTATTCAAGATTTTATATTAAGAATGTTAGAGAGAAATATATTATTTTTCATTACAAACTTAAACCCGAAAATTAGATTTTAAGGTTTAGTTATCCGGTCTAATTTAGAGTAGTGCTCTTTTATTTGTTGGTACAATCGCCCGGTAGTTAGAGTGAAACTCTATTTCAAAAGTTTTTATAAGAATTATTATGTGAAAATGTATTGACAACATGTTTTCAATAGTGGTTTTAAAACTTGAAAGTTAGTACTCGGATAATTAAATTCTTAAGTTTAATTTGGACACCTTGAATAATGTTTAAATTGTCTAACCCCACCAAAGGTGGCATTTAAATGGTTCATTTTCAATCTCTTAGAAAAAGGAATTAATTTAATTAAGCATATTAGTTATCAACCCCACCCATAGGTGTTAATTGATTTGTTTAGTTAACAAAGAATATCTAACCCCACCAAAGGTGGTATTTATATAAAAAAGAGAGAATCAATAAAATATCAATTTATATCTTTAATAACCTAGTTAATATGAGCAAGCATAATTAATTTAGTTATTATATCCATAAATACTCCGCTAATATAAATGATAAAAATTTGCATGAATATTTATTGAATCCGTATATATGTTTATTTTTAGATAATTATTTATTGAATTTGTATCTATGTTTATTTTTATGTTATTAGACTATATTTAATTAATCTGTATATATGTTTATTTTATGTTATTAGATTAGGAACACAAAAACCAAACTATCGTGACAGGATGTTTAGGATTTAATTTCGTTTTTTAAAAGTTTGAATAATAAATTAAAAACCACATACATTCCTTCCTTAGATCGACCTTGGGAGTATACTTATCATTTTCTTCGAAATGATTCGTGCACTTGCGAGAGTTTTATAAATATTAAAACCAAAGTATTTGCGGGAATCGGCGATGCCGGTTTTCGTTCATCAATGGGTCAGTTGATCGATACAAGGTGAGGCTAGTAGCAAAAGGGTATACACAGAAACATGGTATAGACTATCAGGAAACCTTCTCACATGTGGCTAAACTAAAAACGGTTAGAGTTTTGTTATCTTTTGCATCAAATTTAGATTGGCTATTGCACCAACTTGACGTGAAGAATTCCTTCCTTCATGGTGACCTTGAAGAAGAGATTTACATGGATATCCCACTAGGATATATTGTTACATCAAGAAAAGAAACTACATGTAGATTACAACGAGCATTGTATGGACTAAAACAATCACCTCGAGCATGGTTTGGCAGATTGAGTTTAGCAATGAGGAAATATGGGTTTCAACAAAGCAACTATGACCACACTCTTTTTCTAAAACATCGATTGGGAAAAATAACAGCCCTTATAGTCTATGTAGACGACATGACTATTATAAGGGATGGTAAAGAAGAAATCTCTAGGCTTCAAGAACAATTGTCAAATGAGTTTGAAATGAAGGAATTGGGAGGGCTCAAATACTTCTTAGGCATTGAAGTAACAAGATCAAAACAAGGTATATGTCTTTCCCAAAGGAAATATATTCTAGACCTACTGGCCGAGGCAAGATTACTAGATTGTACACCTATCGATATTCCGATGGTCCAAAATCACAAACTTGGAGAATATGTGGACCAAGTACCAGCAGATAAACGGAGATATCAACGGTTAGTAGGTAAACTCATATATTTATCTCATACTCGACCTAATATTGCTTATGCTGTGAGTGTCGTGAGTCAATTTATGTATTGCCCAAGTGAAGACCATATGGATGTCGTCATGCGAATACTTTGTTATTTAAAATCCTTCCCTGGGAAAGGACTTATGTTTTCAAAGAATGGTCAATTGAAAGTCGTTGGATATACAGATTCAGACTGGATAGGGAATATCAAGGATAGGGAATCTAATGTTGGGTACTTTACTTTTGTGGGGGCCATCTTGTTACATGGAGGAGCAAGAAGCAAAAGGTAGTTGCCTTATCTAGTACGGAAGCTGAATTTCGAGGAATAGTTAAGGAAATATGTGAGCTATTTTGGTTGAAAAAACTTCTAACTGAGATTGGTGTTGCTCCTAACTCTGAAATGAACTTATTTTGTGATAACAAAGCATCCATTGTCATCTCCCACAATCAAGTTCAACATGATCGCACGAAGCACGTTGAAGTGGATCAAAACTTTATCAAACATAATCTTGAAGAAAAGATTATTCAGCTTCCATTTGTTAAATCAAAAGATCAATTGACTGATATACTCACAAAATCTATGTCTGCAAAGAACTTATACAACTCACTTGACAAGTTGAGCATAAGAGACATATATGTACCAACTTGAGGGGGAGTGTTGGTGTGTGTTGTGGTGCATGCTGCAAGAGTAGCAGACACCAATATTTAGTGGAGCAAAAAATGACATAATATTAATGGAACCGTAAAACATGAAATGTAGGAACTAGGGTTAGGTTTTAGTTTCATTTTCCTTAGTATACATAGACTAAGACTCTTGTATAGAAACAGAACAGAATATACATGAATATATTGATAATTACTAGATTTCACAATATTTATCAGAAACTTTCTTCTATTTCAAGTCAAGAGAAAAATAAATACACATCTCATTGTAACGATCATCGGCATACGTATTGACCAAGAAGTAGATGGAAGACCTAAAGTTAATTATTTATTAACCAAAATATTCTTCTTACTCTAAATCTAATCTCTTAATCCCTACAGAGTACCAAAAGCAAGCATGACATTAATATGAATATAAATTTTATGTTAGCCATAAACAAATAATTGAAAAAAAAAACTTTAATATAAAGATCCCAATTCTAATCTTACTAGTTTCATCCATTTTATTTGAATTCTTCTTTTTTATCGAAAAAGGGAAAAAAGAAGCATTCTTTTGGATGGATCTTTCTTGTTTGTTTATTTCTTACTAAAAATATACTTTTTAAATTTAGTAGAATTAATTAAATAATAATATATAATTAATTATTAGAAACTAATTAATAAAAAATAAAAATATGTACTCTAAATAATATTTTTTTTAATATAATATTTAATACAGTAGATTAGAGATTAAAAAAAATAGTGCAAGGTTTTTTAATTGTACTAAGAAATCAGAACCATGAATAAGTTAACCTACCTCAGGCCAAGTTATTAAAAAAGAAGAAAAGAAAGTACTTTTGGTCTAAGGACTACAAGAAGAACGAAACTGCTAAAAATAGAAACCTTCAAATTGCATGGGGATAGAAATTTATTTTAAATAGTGTGTTTGTCTTGTAATCATTATAAAACATAATTAGTATTGTTAATTAATAAAAAAATATAATTTTTTTATAAAAAAGAATATAATTTAATTAAAGATATACAATTTTAGAATAAAATAAATATTAAAATAATATTTTTATATTTACTGTTTTAATATTTTAGAAGAAAAATAATGCGTGAATATTATCTTATAAATATAATATTTATTGAGCTATTTTATTGCAAAAATTTATAATACCTTTACACCAAAAATAATAGAATAAAAACTCTTTAAAGATAGTCTAACGTGATATTAATGTATAATAACTCCTATTTAATTAAAAAAATTAATAATTTTATGTGTATATTAAAAAAATGTGAGTTTTAAAATACATTATTTAACTAAGCATTTAATTATAATTTTATAAATTATGATCTAATTTTTAATAACTATTACATACTAACGTGCAATACACATTTACATATATAATAATAAGTTAAAAATCAAACCTCATTAATATCATAAAAATATACATTATAATGCAATTTGATAAATTATGATGAAGTTAAAAATACATGTAGAGTTTCTTTTACTAATTATTGTCTCACCACTTAAAATTTCTAATGACTTCTAACTACTTATTTTCTTACCTTCAAGATTTTTTTCTAATTATCTAACTATTTATAGTGAATTTACTTTTCAACTCATCAAATTTAATTTCTCCACGTCCAAACAAATATTATGTGATGGATTATCTCTTATCATGTTCCTCTTAAAAATCAAAATTTACATAACCCATCAAACCAACGATCAATCAATTACACCCTATAAGTACTTTATTACCCATTTCAATGTTTTCTAATAATTTTTACCCAAATTAATCATATGTTAACTAAACTTACACCAAATATAATATTCAATTTTATACAAATAATTAAATACATTAAATAATCCATTATATTTATATAAAATACATTTTTCTTTTAGTTCTTTTCCTCCTACCAAAAACTTAAAATAGACACTATCAAAATTATAATATATTAAAATCTTAATTAAATATAAATACTATTAATTAGAGGTATTTATGATCTAATCCATTCATTTTAAATAAAAAAATTAATTAAATTGAACCGTTTATATTGTTTAAACTAAACCGAATCATTTAATTATTAAAAATATTATAATCGAATGATTTGATCTAATTTAACGAACAATTTACAACGATTTGATATGTTTTATTATATATATAATACGAGTGAGAGTAACGATTGGGTATTATGTTTTGTTATATATATAATACATAATGTTAAATAAATTTTTTAATGTATTATTAAAATTAGTTTGGTTTTACGAGTTTAAAACTTAGTATATTATTATTTGAAAAATCAAACCAAATATCGAATCAAACTATTTAAAAATCGGATTATATCATTTGATTATGGACTCAGGCTACTAATTATAAGATAATTGAAAAAATTTATTGTCTTTAAAGACTCAAAAGTATGCGATTGAAAGTCTAACAGCATATCTCAAACTGACTGCAACCCACCGCTTATTTATAATTGATACTTTAATCTAAGTCAGATCACTTATCTTTAATCATCTAACAAAATGTCATTGATATATAATGCGATAATAATTCTCATTTTTGAAGAAATTTTTTCCTTGCCTCCCAAAAAAAAACACTAAATTTGAGTACTGTTAAACAGAATCAATGGATATGCAGATATACTTTGGGATACGTTCACAAATATACTTTGAGTACTATAAAATTTTAACGTTAATATAATAGAAATAAAATACATTTTTCATTATATATATTCAACCAAATTGATCTCTCTCTTTTTTGTTTAAGTAAATAATATAGTGATTGGAAGATATAATTAAAACAAAAAACTTTTTAAAAACACTGAATGTGCACCTACACACATACTTAGATATTTATAATAAAAAAAAACTGAGACAGAAATAGTTATTTGCATTTTTTAAAAAGATCAAATTACTAATTTTGTTTTTCTCACACATAAAACATGTGAAGTAAAACCGTAGAAGTGCTTAATTAACAGCCATAACTGTACGTACTAAAGTTGTCTTCCGTCAAATACATGATTGAAAAATCACAAATTCAAAGCGCCTGCTTAGCTTCACTCCCCTTAAGCTTTAACTAACACGTTCGTCCTGAGAATCTTCAACGGCGACACTGACCACTCTTGGACCTTTAGTTTTATCAGGAAACAGCTTATTCAGCTTCAAAGTAAGAACCCCATTTTCCAATTTGGCATTTACAGAATCCAAATCCACAATTTCAGGCAATTTCAATTGCCTCCAGAATTTCCCAAAAGAACTCTCCACACGGTGCTTATGATCTCCTTTCTCTCCACTAACTCTCACAGCATTCGTTCTCTTCCACTTACAATCTTCAGCTCTTCTTTCTTCAACCCAGGCACATCCATCATTATCATATGTTCCCTCCGGCGTTTTTTTCCAATCCACTCTTGGCGGAGACAACGGTTAGCTTTCCTCTTTGTCGATCCCAAATGGGATTTGTTCTACGTACTACTCGAACAAATTATCTAAATTAGCTAAATATATGAATGAGACTCTGGTTTTTAGATGATCACTTTAATTCCAAGAACATCGATGAACAAGATTGCTCTGGGCATTTATATTTATAGATATGATGCACTTAAAAAAGATGGTAAGTAGATAGAGAAAAAGACTAGCTGCTTCCAGAGGTTTCATGAAAAGAAAATTAAAATTAATGCACCAGCCGGGAATCGAACCCGGGTCTGTACCGTGGCAGGGTACTATTCTAGTACTAGACCACTGGTGCTGTACTGGTTACTTGGTCTCCGTTTACTATATAACTATAATAAAGTTAACGAAGCAACTGTAATAAAAAAATAATTACTGACTAAATTACTTTATTTTCATGAAAAATTGAGATGATTCCGGCTCCCGACCAAAACGAAAATGGAAATAGTAGGTTGAGTGCATGCTTGAAGGTTTGGCTCTTAGGCAGCACAGAAATGACAAGGCCAAAACAATTCCCAGCAATTATGATATTGGTACGTTATCGAGCCTATATTAGTAGTTAATCGGCTATCAATCCAGCTTGATGACTGAGGAGGCCAGATGGCGATATTTCGGTTAAACCTATAGCTATTGATGTAATATTGATAATAATGACATAAAAACTTCGTTCAGATGAGTTCGATAAGATTTACGTGAATTTGTTAAAAGAATTTGATATCCAAGTGATAATACACCAACTGAAAATAACCACCAAACAATGATAGACTTTTTAAGAACATGTCTCTCCATAATTATGTTTATTTTTAATTATTATAATTTTGTTTTTTTTTTGTATAAATAAGTTGTAAACATTCGTTTATTCATCATCAATAAAACCATTTCTTACATGGTATCGGAGCTTAGAAAATAATTCCCAAAAAATTCAGCTCACATAATTTTTTTTTCTTTTTTTCCTCAATCTGTTTTTTTTTCAAAATCAATTTTGATTCACAAAATAATTTCAATTTCATGTCATCATATTATTCAGAAGAATCCGAGCAATCTGCAATTAAAATCAAGCCAAAATACTTCTCCATGTGCTCACACGCTCCATGTCTAAACTCATCGGCGTTCCATGCGTCTCAACAGAGTCACACGCGCCATGTCTAAACTCATTGGCATTCCACGCGCCTCACCGGAGTTACACGCGCCATGTCTAAACTCATCGGCGTTCCACGCGCCTCACCGGAGTCACACGCGCAACACGTGCCAGTTCCTGAGGAAGACGACTCCAACGACACGTCGTTTGCGCACCTTTGAAGCAAATGACGCGTTGTTCACCCGGTTCGGTCCTCCATCCGATCCGGTCTTCATCCGGTTCAGCACTCCACCGTTGCAGCCGCCGTTCCAACCAATCCAGACGTCGGTTCACCCACTTTTCGACCGGTTCTGCAGCTGAAATTTCCAGTTCTGTAATCCTTGACTCATTTTCTATAAGATAAAACATATTTCAATTCATTATTTGTTTCATAAATAGTCATTATTGTCTAAAACACACTTAAACATATATAGTTCTTTCGATTTATTTTACTCAATAATAATGTCTATAACTACCAATACCAACCCTACTTTACCAAAGTGGTATGATGACCCTAGCCATTCATTATATCTACACCACTTAGACCAACCAGGCATAGTCCTAGTAGCTCAATCCTTAAATCAAAAAAATTATCACATTTGGAGTCATGCGATGCTCATGGCACCTCAAATGTGATTTTTGTGGTCTCAATGGACACAATTTTGAAAACTACCGAAAGCGTCTCAAATGTAATTTCTGTGGTTTAAATGGATATGACATCAACATGTGTCAGAAGAAAGGAGCAATTCAAGATAAGAGGAAAACAAGTTATGGTTTCCCCTCCAAAGCTCATCATACTGACTTTCAGGAAAGCTGCTCCGACACAAAGACACCATCCCATAACCTTACATCTGCCCAATATCAAGAACTCTTCACACTTCTCAATCAATCCAAATCAGGTAGCATGGCAAGTCAAGTGACTACTTCTTCAGGTAACACATTATGTGCAACTGTTTTCCATTCAGAAACTCGTTGGATTTTTGATACATGGGAAACTGATCACATGGTATGTTCCCAAAATCTTATGAGCTCCAACATTCCAATCACTAATCGACATGTGAATTTACCTTAGCATTCTCTTGCCCGTGTCACACATATTAGCACTGTATATTTCTCAAATAATTTCATACTCCATAATGTCTTGTGTTTTCCCTCCTTCAAATTAAACTTAGTTTCAGTAGCCAAACTAACTCAAACTACATTTTGCTATGTCACCTTCACTAATAGTATGTGCTTTGTTCAGGACAAATGCTCAGGGAAGACGATTAGGATGGGAACTGAGAAAGCAAGACTCTACTACCTGACTATTTCTAAAAAGGCTGGATGTTTCTCCGTTTCAAATACTGCTTCCACCAACTCTCATCTATGGCATCAACAACTTGGTCATTTATCTAATAACAGTTTGTGTGTAATTTCTCTTTCCATCAACACACATTTTTGTTCCATTAGTGATTGTTCCATTTGTCCAATAGCTAAGCAAACATGTAACCCATTTCCTTTAAGTTCCATCAATACAAAAACACCTTTTGAAATGATTCATGTTGATATTTGGGGTGGCTATCACATTCTAGCACTTAATGGAGCACGTTATTTCCTCACTATTGTTGATGACTACTCAAGATGCATATGGGTCTATCTCTTACATGCTAAATCTGATACACGTACATTTCTTACCACCTTCATTAATCTTATTGAAACAAATTTTTTATCCAGAGTTAAAATTATTCGTAGCGACAATGAACCAGAATTTTCTATGACCCAGTTGTTTTCTACCAAAGGAATCCTTCATCAAACCAGTTGTGTCTCTACCCCTCAACAAAATGGTGTTGCTGAACGCAAACAACATCATCTTCTCAATGTTGCTTGTTCTTTTCTCTTCCAAGCCAATCTCCCTAAACAATTTTGGGGAGATGCCATTCTTACAGCCACATACCTCATAAATCGTACTCCAACACCTGTTCTGAAGGATAAAACACCATTTGAAGTCCTTTTTCACAAAATTCTTAGGTATGAACATCTTCGTGTTTTTGGTTCTCTTTGTTTTGTGTCTGCACATCATGATCGACTCACCAAGTTTGATCCTAGATCACATAGATGCATATTCATTGGGTATCCATATGGGATAAAAGGTTATCGTGTCTACAATCTGGAAACAAGCAAGACTTTAGTGTCTCGTGATGTTATCTTTCATGAACATGTATTTCCTTATTTCACTTCCGCTGTCAACACTCCAACTCTATTCACTCCATCAGAAAATACTATTTATGATGACATACCTAACATTCATCAATCAACCAATCCAAATACATCACTTCATCAACACCATTTATCCTTCCAACAATCGACTCAAACATTCTTCATCCTCAAAATTCATCTCCAGAAACATCATCATCAACTTATCCACCACACATAACTTCTCTAACACCAGTCACACATAGGCTTCGTCGATCCACCAATGTTCCTAGCTACCTTCAAAAATATCATGTAGAAGCTTTCTTGCCTTCTCGGTCCTTCCCTTCGTCTCACTCAGCATCGTCCAAAGACAAAGGTACTTCTCATTCTTTATCTCATGTACTTACCTATGACTAATTATCACCTGCACATCGTGCCTTTGCCACTTCTATTTCCATTCTCAAGGAACCAACCACATTTACCGAAGCTTTCAATGATCCAAAATGGCGGTTTTCCATGAAACAAGAACTGGATGCTCTTGAAACTAATGGCACTTGGAAACTTCAATAGCTTCTTCCAAACAAGAAACCAGTTGGTTGTAAATAGGTCTACAAAATCAAGTATAACCATGATGGCTCTGTGGAACGATACAAGGCTCGGTTGGTGGCCAAAGGATACAGTCAAATTAAAGGTTTTGACTACCAAGAACTTTTGCACCAGTAGCCAAACTTGTCACTGTTCGTCTTCTTCTTGTCGTTGCTGCTATTCAAAAATGGAATCTTCGATAACTCGATGTCAACAATGTTTTTCTCTATGGTGACCTTTATGAAGATGTCTATAGTCCCTTCCACCTGGATTCGGACGAAAGGGGGAAACATGAGTATGTAAGCTACACAAATCTTTGTATGGACTCAAACAAGCCTCATGACAATGGTTCATCAAGCTATCAACAACACTTAAGCTAGCTGGTTTCAATCAATCCAAGTATGATCACTCACTATTCATCTGAACATGTGGTAATTCCTTCTCTACTCTTCTTGTCTATGTAGATGATATAATCATAACAGGAAACAATGTACAAGACATTGAAGAAACTAAGAATCATCTCATGAGACAATTCAAACTTAAAGATCTCGGTGAATTAAAATATTTTTTGGGCATAGAAGTTTCACGTTCCAAGAAGAGAATTGTTCTGTCACAACGCAAGTACGCACTTGAAATATTGGAGGACATGGGTTATCTTGGTAGAAAATCTGTCAATTCACCTATGGAACAAAATTTATCCCTTAGCAAGGTCGAAGGGGAATTCATCAGTAATCCCACATCCTATCGAAGACTTGTTGGGAGATTAATATACTTAACCATCACAAGGCCCAACTTAGTGTATGTCGTGCACATTCTTAGTCAATATATGGATAAACCACGGCAACCACATTTGGAAGCAGCTCAACGAGTGCTACGATATGTCAAGAACACACCAGGGCAAGGCCTCTTTTTCTCAGCAACTAGTTCATTACAACTAAATGCTTTTTGTGACGCAGATTGGGCAAAATGCACAGATACACGACGATCAACAACATGATATTGTATGTTTCTTGGAAACTTGCTAATTTCTTGGAAGATTAAGAAACAAAATACGGTCTCACGATCAAGTGTAGAAGCAGAATACTGCTCTATGACAGCAGCATATTGTGAAGTAACCTGGTTACGATACATTTTGGATGATTTGGGTATCAAACACTCCTAACCAACTAAGTTATATTGTGACAATCAAACAGCCCTTCACATTGCATCAAATTCAGTGTTTCATGAGCGAACCAAACACATAGAGATTGATTGTCATCTAGTAAGAGAAAAGATTCAAGCTGAAATGATCAAAACTTATCATATCTCTACATTAGAGCAACCAGTAGATATATTTATCAAATCCTTGAGTTTTCCACAGTTCTCAAGCTTACTTAATAAGTTAGGAATAATTAACATATATTTCAACTTGAGGGAGAATGTTAAAGAACTTGAGATCCAGTTGGTGACAACCAACACACCAGCTAGAAGCAACCACCAACAACTTGGTGGGAAATGATAAATTGTCCAAGAACATTTTTCTCCATAATTGTGTTTATTTTTAATTATTATAATTTTGCTTTTCTTTTGTATAAATAGGTTGTAAACATTCGTTTATTCATCATCAATAAAATCATTTCTTACAGAATTCAATCAGATGAAATTAATTTTGTAAAGATTTTTTTTTCTATTAAAAGATTCAATAAAATAAAATAAAGTATGTAAATTTGTTATTTGAAGTGTCACAAAATAAATTCTTAGTGTAATTTTATCTTTAAATTAAAAGCCCTAATGTATCTATAAATATATATGTTTTGCTCTCCAATCGCTACAGTGTGTGAGGGAGTAGCTGTTGAATTGAAGACTCGTCTTCTTCATTTTGTCCAGCCGAAGAGGACCTTTTTTGTTGCCGTTGGTGTGGAGGAAAAACAGCATTACCTCCATAAACGATTTTGCAAGAGGAAGCTGAAAGCTTCTTAATTAATATCAATCCCTCTTATTTATTAATTCATCAAAAAGCTTCAGAAGAAGTCTTTCACTTCTTTTTGTTCGATAACAGAGAAATATTTATTGTTCTTGCTTTTCATTTACTATTTGTTATGTATTTAGTGTTTAGTAAGGAGCGATTATTATTAACATTAATGTTTGTATTCTATATTTAAGTTTTGATAATGTTAAAAGAACTTAAGATATAGTGATAACCAACACATCAATTTAAAATAGTTACTAATAAAATAATAGAAAACAACTATTTAAGAACATGTTTCTCCATAATTATATTTATTTATAATTATTATAATTTTTTTTTATAAATTAAGTTGTAAACATTCATTTATTCATAACAATAAAATCATTTCTTACACCGGCATTCCACGCGCCTCGTCGGAGTTACACGCACTCGCGTTGAGGAAGACGACTCAAACGACACGTCGTTCAACGCACCTCTAAAGCAAACGACACGTCGTTCATTTCGGTTCGGTCTTCCATCCAATACAGTCTTTAGCCGGTTTAGTGCTCCAGCCGATCTAGTGTTACAGCCGTCATTTTAGCCACTCCAGACACCAGTTCACCAACTTTCTGACCGATTCTTCAGCTAAAATTTCTGGTTTTCTATCTCATGTACTTACTTATGATCGATTATCACCTGCACATCGTGCTTTTGCTACTTATATTTCCATTCTCAGGGAACCAACCACTTTTGCTGAAGCTTTCAATGATCCAAAATTGTGTCTTGCCATGAAATAAGAACTGGATGCTCTGGAAACTAATGACACTTAGACGCTTCAACAACTCCCCCCAAACAAGAAATCAGTTGGTTGTAAATGGGTCTACAAAATCAAGTATAATCTTGATGGCTCTTTGGAACGATACAAGGCTCGGTTAGTGGTCAAATGATACAATCAGATTGAAGGTTTTGACTACCAAGAAACTTTTGCACCAGTAGCCAAACTTGTCACTATTCGTCTCTTTCTTGTCGTTACTGCTATTCAAAATTGGCATATTCGCCAACTCGATGTCAACAATGCTTTTCTCTATGGCGATCTTCATAAAGATGTCTACATGTCTCTCCCACTTGGATTCAGACGAAAGGGGGAAACACGAGTATGTAAGCTACACAAATCTTTATATGGACTCAAACAAGCCTCACGACAATGGTTCATCAAGCTATCAACAACACTTAAGGTAGCTGGTTTTACCCGATCCAAGTATGATCACTCACTATTCGTCTGAACTTGTGATAATTCATTCTTTGCTTTTCTTGTCTATGTAGATGATATAATCATAACAGGAAACAATGTACAAGACATTGAAGAAACTAAGAATCATTTCATGCGATAATTCAAACTTAAAAGATCTCGATGAATTAAAATATTTTTTGGGCATAGAAGTTTCATGTTCCAAGAAGCAAATTATTCTGTCACAACGCAAGTACACACTTGAAATATTGGAGGACATGGGTTATCTTGGTGCCAAATATGCCAATTCACCTATGGAACAGAATTTATCCCTCAACAAGGTTGAAAGTGAATTCATTAGTGACCCCACATCCTATCGAAGACTTGTTGGGAGATTAATATACTTGACCATCACGCTACCAAACTTAGTGTATGTTGTGTACATTCTCAGTTAATATATGGATAAACCACGTCAACCACATTTGGAAGCAACTTAACGAGTACTACGATATGTTAAGAACACACCATGACAATGTCTCTTTTTCTCAGCAACTAGTTCATTACAACTAAATGTATGTGATGCAGATTGGGCTAAAGGCACAGACACACGACGATCAACCACATGATATTGTATGTTTCTTGAAAACTCGCTAATTTCTTAGAAGACTAAGAAACAAAATACGGTCTCACGACCAAGTATAGAAGCAAAATACCGATCTATGGCAGCAGCATGTTGCGAAGTAACTTGGTTATGATACATTTTGGATGATTTGGGTATCAAACACTCCCAACCGACCAAGTTATATTGTGACAATCATGAACGAACCAAACACATAAAGATCAATTGTCATCTCGTGAAAGAAAATATTCAAGTTGAAATGATAAAAACTTATCATATCTCTACATTAGAGCAACCAACATATATATTTACTAAATCCTTGAGTTTTTTAAAGTTCTCGAACTTACTTAATAAGTTGAAAATAATTAACATATATTCTAACTTGAGAAAGAATATTAAAAAACTCGAAATCTAATTGATAACAACCAACACACCAGTTGAAAACAGTCACAAACAGATTGATGAGAAGTAACAAGTTGTACAAAATCATATCTTTTCATAATTATGTTTATTTTTAATTATTACAATTTTGTTTTTTTTTTGTATAAATTAAATTGTAAACATTTGTAACAATAAAATAATTTCTTTTGAAATTTGTTTGATATGTTGTCATATTAGAATTTTCGAAGTTAAAAAGATAAACAACTTAAATTATTGTAATTTATTTATTTTTTCCATCTCTTATTATTTTATTGATACTCAAAATTATTAATTTGTGCATCCGATATCCATCACCACGTCCACAAGGTTCTTCGATCATCTCATCTGTGACAAATCCAAGGCTTGAAGATCAACTGCCACCACCACAACTTCGCTGAGATAGAGACTGAAATTTGATAGGGTTCAGTAAATGTAATATCCTTCTACTTTTAGATTTCAATAATTAGATTACTTATAGTCAAGATCTTTTGTGTTCATCATCAATCTTCAATACCTCTCTACCAAATAACTCATCTCCGTCAGATTCATTTTTCGATTCTGGCTTTCATCTCTAAGATCTTGCTTTCAATTTGAAAAAAATACCACAAATACCAAAATCAAAAATTGTATTTCATATTTCAGTTTTTCTCCGAGAGATATGAGTGCTCTCTGGTATCCCGTTCCAATCTAGCGCTGGCTTGATTTCCTCTCAATCACCCTTCTCATCTTCATCTCTGTCTCACCCTTATCATCTCCATTTTTTCAATTTTCTATTCTTTTTTTTTTTTTTTTTTTGCATAAAATTGAAACCTAATTCAAAAAAATATTCTTACCTGCTATTGATTTACTATGGAGGATTTGATGGATTGTGTGATTATCTTTGATCTCCCCACTGCACTCTGGCGACCTGATTGAGAGCGGGAAATTGTCCTTTGATCTAACTCATGCTTCTCGATTTATGCACAAAATCAGCTCGATTTGTGGCATAAGAATCGGTTGGAGACCGGGGGCTTGTTCGTTAAGAAACCAATGAACTTAGATTTGGTTATGGAGTGATTATTTCAACAATAGCTAGACTCTTTTGAATTAATATTTGCTATGAGTCCTCTATGGACTGAGTTTGTGCTTGGCTTGGAATTTGAATTTGTGACATCGACTGCAAGCATAGATGGAAATTATTCTATTGAGATTGGGATTTTGTATATAAGAGGCATATCCCATAAAATATTTAAAAAAAAATCTTAAGTGTGATTTAGATTTAGCTTTAAAATAGATAAAATCTAATTTTAAACTAAAGTAAAGTTTTTAATCAATTCTATTTTAAAAGAAAAATAAAAATAATATATCAGTTGTAAAACATAATTATTATAAATATAAAAAATATTAATATCTTATAAATTTATAATTAATTTTAAATATATAAATCTTTTTTATTATTAAAATTTTTATTTTAAAAAATAAAATATAATTTATTTTATAATAAAATAAATATAAATTTATACTATATTTAAAATGATATGCTAAATATTTTGATAATTTATAAATAATATAATACATTATTATTATTATTATTGATAATAAATATAATTATAATTATAATTATAATTATGATATAAAAATTAATATTCATAAAAATAATTAAATTATAAAAAAAATTGTAAAATCTCTCTATCCAACTTTCTACAAGATACAATACAAATATAAAATATTATATCGCAAATTTTACATGAAAATATTATCTAATATAATATTATTATAATCATTTTTATTATTAATATAATAAAATATATAAATTATATCTAATTAATTATATTTTAATACTTAAATAAAATTATTATTAATAAATATTTGAAGTCTTAGTAATAATTAAAATTATAATAATATTAGAAATATATGTTATAATGTAATCTATTTTTTAATTTTTACAAATACTCTATGATATTAATTGAATATCATAATACATTATGATTTTTAGTTTTTTATAACTTCAAAAATTATTATAATTTTTTTTATTAGAAACAATAATCGAAACAATAAAAAGAATAAATAATGAAAAATAATTTCTGTATTTTATAATATAAATGAAAATAATAATAAAAATTAAATTTTTAGCTCATATTAATAAATATATAATTTATTTATATTTAAAAATTATAAACGGTAATTATTTAGTAAAGTTTTTAATAATTTAAAATTTTATAATTATTATTTTAAATTATTTTATAATAAAATTTTGATAATTTATTTGTTATAAAAAATTATATTTATTATTTTTTTAAAATTGGTGGATGAGTATATATTTTTTGTTTTTTTTTAGAAAATAAAGAAAGAGAGGAAGAAAATGAGGCTGAGAATTAGAAAAAGAAAATAGGATGGAGAGAAAAATAGATAGAATTTTAAAGGTAAATTGTTTAATAAGTTAAATTTTGTCTATTTTTAAACTAAATCTTAATTAAATTTTTTTTAAACTATTGTATGGGATATGATTTTTATAGATAAAATCTCCGTGAGATTATTCTAAGTTTTGACTATCCAAATAAGTTGCTCATATTTGGTCATAATTTGTTTACTTATGCTCATATTAGTTGTATAATATTGTATATTCTACATCTAAAAAGAAGTTGAATTTTATTGCTATTAGCCATGGTACAATAGTGTGAGATCGAGGAAATTTCATGGACATATGTTTGTAAGATTAGATTGTTCTTGTATACTGTCATCCTCCTAATTAGATGGCTAACATAGAGTATAACATATCCCTTCTATAATCCTACTTGTGTCAAAAACCACGTCTTTTTAATTCAAACTCAATAATGTATATATGGTGGATAGTGGAGGCTAGTGTGTCTTGAAGAGTGAAGAGTGAATAGCGAAACAAATCGTTAAGAATGCTAATTTCTCTTTTGCTTTACTTGTCATTCAGAGCATGAAAAGAGAACTATTAGATATTTTGTTTAGTGTTTTAGATTATAAACTTATTTTTTCTTATATTGTTTATGTGATTGTTAAGTAAATTATGTATTTTATTTTTAAACAATGTAATATCTTGTTTGATAAAAAAAACATTGTTTAACAAATAATCAACGCGTTAATGTTGAAGTGAACTTAAAAATGAACTACACCTTTCAATTTTTGGTATTAAAGAGGTAAAAAAACTTTTAACTATAATAATATATTATTAAAATACATAAATTTATTAGATTAAATTATTTGTGTTATTTAATCACTTGGATTATAAATTATATCATTTAATAAAAAATAGATTAATTAAAGGTCAAGTATATTATTTAAATAATTTTATATTAAAATATTATTATTTTATATAAAATGATTAAATTCAATTAGAACACAAGTCTTTAATAAATAATAAAGTGATAATTAATATGAAAAAATTCATAAAATATATGCTTTAATATTTACTAAATTGTCAATAATTTTTAAATATTTTATTAAAATTAAATAATATATTTAAATATTATTATTAATGATTTTTATACCAAACAAATTTCATTTATACTTTTATTACATATTTATATTTTAATCACTTGATATAAAATATTATAATAAATGCTACAAATGATTTAATCTAAAAGATATTTAAAAAAATAATCTAATTATGCTATTTTTAAATTATATTAGGTTGATTTTTGCATTTTTACAAGTTAAACAACAAAAAGAGAGACGAAAAAAAAGGGGACATTCTTGTAAAGTATTCAGCAAAAAGCTCTATAGATGTAAATCTACAGAAAACAAACAAAGCTCAAATGCCGTTGAATCTATCTTCCCCGATTGTCGCCGCGGGCTCCTCGGGGGGCTCCAGGAGCCGGCTTTTGTATTCACAATATTATATAGCCCAACTTTTAGAAAAAAATAAATCATATATCCCAATTTAGAACTCATCGCATTTCAATTTGGAAACACTTTCATTGGTTCATGAATTAAAGTTGGGTACACATATTGCAGTAGGCAATTATTTGAAGAATAATGTTAGAATTCTATAAATTAGTTTGCTAACCACACCAGAAGTACGATGGATAGTTTGGAGTTACACATTTCAGTAATGTCAGAAAAATGTCACAAATCTTATGAACAGAAGTATTCATTTTAAAATCAATTAGATTAGTATAAACGTCGATAATTATACTGCAATAATAGCACAAAATTGATATAATATTGGAAAATTCAACAACTCTTAACAATATCAATTTGCTAACTCATCCCAATATAAAAAATCTAAAAACCAAAAAAGAAAAAGAATAGGGTCCATGAGTTCATCTAAACTGAAAATTGAATTACTTCATTGCACATATAAGCTCTTAGTCGAAGAGACCGAAGCCCATATCCTGCACAGAGATGATTTCAAAAATGTTTAGCCAATACAAACATAGTGAAACATGGGTACATAAACAAAGAATTGCTAGTAAAGAGGAGAAGATAGAGTAAACTTACATCATCTGATTCCTCTTTTTCTTCCAGCTTCTCCTCTTTCTTAGATTCTGCTGCGGCAGCAGGAGCACCAGTTCCACCTGCAGGTGCAGCCATAGCTACAGCACCACCACCACCACCAGACGGCACTGAAGCCAACTTTTCCCTTCCAGCAGCAATGAGCTCTGTTATATCTTTGCCCTTTATTTCAGACATTAGCAACTCAATCCTATCATCATCTGCCTCAGCTCCAACTGTTAACCATATATAAACAACATTCATTTATTCTCATTCTTTTTATTAGGAAATTAATTTTTTGTAAGAAACAAACAAGAATTGACTCTAAACAATCAACCCAAGGACTCAAGGATCTCAAAGAACAAGGAAAAAAAAGAAGGGAAAGCAACATTTAAACTTGGAATCATAAAAATAGCACCCCTTATGTATATCTCATGTTTTTAGTTAAAAGAAAAAAAACAGCCAAACGTTACGAACTTAACCAATTGGATGCTACTCAAGTTGTTATGAACTTAACTAGTTGGATGCTACTCAAGTTGTTACGAACTTAACCAGTTAGATGCTACTCAAGTTGTTACGAACTGGAAGATTAAATTGGTTCAATGTTATCAATGAATTATTTTTGTTGTTTTAAGTTATTGGTGTTATTTGAGGTATTTTCCCATAGTGAAAAACGTTTTCACTAATAAGGTACTCATTAGTCCCCTTAATTTATGATAGTATCCTATTAGTTCTCATTTTCTTTAAAAGATACACATTATTTCAATTTTATTCCATCAGAAGAAACTAAGTAGATAAAATAGTCATTTTCCTTACCTATTAAAAACAATCCCTATACCTGCTATATGTTTGCACTCACATCAATTATATGGTTCCATGTCCCAGAATTAGCATAAAAAAAGCAATTCATCATATTCCAAAACAAAGGACTAAATTATACATTTTCATGAAGAAAGTGGCCGAGGCATCACCCAGCCCTTTTCACATAAACCTCCATATTCCAAACAGATTTGAAGAATGTGGAGCGAATGCAAATGAGGTAACTAGCATTCTCACATGGAACCCAAAAAAGCATCAATGTTAGTTATATGCTTCAATCATCTAAAATCTACTTGTCCCAAATAAGATGTAAACTTTAAGTTTTACAAGTGCCAATCTAAAATTTTTTATTTAAAAAATGGAAGCGAAATTGTAACTTTTACAGAAAACAAGTCAAATACAATAACAGAACATCAAAATCAAGTATTCAATCACAATGATGAAAAACATTTGTTCATAAACATTTAGTCAGATCCACATGGAAAATAAATCAAACCCAAGGACAAGAATAAGATTACATCCCGAATAAGTAACAAAGAAGTAAGCTTTAAGAACCTGAAGATAGAATATCCTTCAAATTATCTGCAGAAGGGTTGGTATTCCCTCCCAATACAGCCAACAAGTAGGCAGCAATAACCTTCATCTCTGCCCAGCCAAAACAATCACATTTTTAAGATAATAATTAAATAAATAAATAAGCAAAGATAATAAAACATGTAGAACTCAGATACAATAAAGAGATAGTACTAGGAGGCAACGGAGGCAAAGTTTCAATCAGAAGGGGAATGGAGCACCCAAAGTTTGTCTCTAGGGTTTTATAGTATAAAAAGGCCAATATTGGTGATGAAGGCTAGTTATAGAAGAACGGAGGGTTTGAAAGGACAAGAGTACCCTCAATTACAGTGACACGTTTCACTCCCAACACTTTACGGAGCTTAGCACGTGCCAAACAATTTTTTTTCGTTCTTTTTGTTTGGGTTCTTTAACTTCTTATAGAATTTGGAGGGAAATGGAATTTTGGTATGTTTATAGAATGGCTCTGAAATCCCTAAAATCCCAATTCCCAACCGTCAAGGTGAAGCCTCGAAGTAGAAAGTCTTGTTCAAAGAATTTGATCAGATTTCCACAAAACATGTGAGTCGTTCATCGGCGAAAAAACCAATGTTTTGAACTGAAAGGTACTTCACCTTCAACTCTTGCTCAAAATTGTCATTCGATTTTGGCATACAGAGGTTTTGGGTAGTGAATTAATTTGAATGTCAGTAAATTGAGAAACAAAAATGAAATAAACCAAAACTTAATGGAAAGGTACGATTTTTTCTTTAATGGTGTGGGCTAAAGGTAGGATAGTTATGCTTGGTTATCCGATGCAACGCCAAGCAAGTTCGAGATGTAAAGTTAGTCTTTGTAGTAAACACAAGTTTAAAATAATATTTTTTTTTGTTACAATAACAAATTGTGTAAATCAATATTATATAGCATGTTTATTATACATTATTAAATATATATTTATTATATAATATTAATTTCTTGTATAATTTTTATATATTTATGTGTTTTGTTGTTAAATTAGACTATATCGTATAATATAAAAATAGTACAATTATATAAAAAAAATGTACTATTAATAAATATAGATCTAAATTATACTAGACATGTAACTTAGAATGTTTAAATTTTTAATTATAAAATTATGTCTTAATTTTTTCGATATCTTAAGTCAAAATAATATATAAACAAAAAAATAAAAATAAATTAAAAATTGATTTAAATAAATTTTATAATAAAATTATTTTATTAAAATATTTGTAATCAGTTTTATCTGACTATATCATATAATTTGTCACTAAACAATATATAACCTAAATATAGTTTAGTCTAATTCAATTATATTTAATTTATCTAATATAGTATACCAAATATACTTTGATTGTATAATTTTTGTAAGTCATGTGTTGGTTATAAAATCATACAATATCAAATAATATAAAAATAATACAGTTATGTAAAAATTTAATACGATTAATGGTGTGGTTCTAAACTGGAATGGATACTTAACTTAATCTATCTAAATTTTAAATTATAAAATTATGTGTTTGATTTTTTCATCTCAAATTAAAAATACTTTTTTTATTTTAAAATGTTATAAAAATATAAAAATAAATTAAATATTGATTTAAATAAATTTTATAATAACAAAATAATTTAAAATATTTATAATTAATTTTATCTAATTATATTATATAGTTTATCATTAAACATTATATAGAATAAATATAATATAATTTAATAACCTTAGTAGAGAATAAATATAATATAATTTAATAACGTTAGTAGAGTAAGGAGATTCAACCTTCAAACACTTTCAACCTTATGGCATGGAATTTGTGCTTTATGGCATGGAATTTGTGCTTTATGGCATGGAATTTGTGTTCAATATTTTGTAAAAATTTAGGGACATGAACGCTCCTAACTTAGCATTTTTGCAATAAATTAATTACCTTAATCACTCTCATGCAATCAATTTCTGATCTATAGAAGCAGTTATTTACTTGTTTTTGTTTTAGTATTATTGTGAGTGTTTGTATTTCAATTCAGTTAAAGGAGAACTATGACTAAAAGTTCAAGATTATGTAACGTTTAGAAGAAAATATATCTGGCAAACATGCAGTACGTGGAAAATGGTCCGTCAAATTTGCCAATATGTCCTAGAACTCAACGTATCATACAACGGTCATATTTAGACTAGTAATAACTTGTAGAACAAAAAATTTTGTATAAATTTTTCTCTAGTCAAATCTCATTGGATATTATGCTTGTATCCACACAAGTTATAAGTGGGTTTAAAAAGTGTGTGCCTTGTTGTGCTTGGTTTCCCTAGTAATCATAGTTTGGGTACCTACTATCTCTTGTGTAGAAACTTCACTTATACTGCTATTGAAGAATGTTTGAGTATGGTGTGGGGATTTTATTGGATCTTCATCTTCAAAAACCACCCACACCTTATTTATTTTAGTCTCCAGTGACCATGAAAAAACAGTTGTTGACAAACTAAAACCGTTGTTCTTTTCGTTATCATCTTTTATGCTTGACAAAATAGGATGATCTTGTAAACTGCTTAAACACTGCTCCAATGCCATAACATGTTCTGTAGTGATTATTTGAACTGATGGATATTCTAAATTCCTGTTTTCAATGATCTGTTTACAATCCTGGTACAGATGGTGAAGTTGTTGGCTCTGCTGAGAAGCCCTCTTGAGTATTTCAGAAGCCAAAGCTCTGGCTGGCCTAGTTAAATCAAAAAACATATTTACAAGAGTCGCAATGCCTTCACAAAGCGTCATGTAAACTTGGAAGCTTTCCTTCAAGATGTTGCTCATGGCTGCTTGAGCCAGGTTGTCAGAGGGTAAAATATTAAAGGGTGAGCAAGCCAATACTCTATCCATAAAAACTTGACATTTTGGTAATACACGAAAAACCATATGAATGGACTTCTCTTGATAGCATCCTTGGGCTATAACAGAAGTAGGTTCAAGCTTGCCAGCTTGGTTGATCATCCATCCCATCCTTTCTTTAAGATAATTTGAATAATTTGGTAAGAAATTAATCAAATGATCAGAAGTACTATTTCTTTCTGACAACCAATTGGTGCTCATTTGTAAATGACCAGATTTGTGAGCACCACGTAGCTGTTTCTCGAAGCTTCGGTTGCCACCACGAAGTAGACGGTGAATCAAAACGAGAGTCTTGAGAGCAACAAGGAGGTCTCTGGTTTTTCCAAGGCGACGTGAAATACGCTCGGCAAGAAAAGGAATGGATGCTGCAGGGGAGTTAGAGACAAGGAAGAGGATCTCATGGATGTGTTTGTCATGAATGGGAGTATTATCATGACCAGTAGCACGCAGGACGGCTATCTCTATCTCAGAAAAGCCACCATGGTGAAGATTATGCATCATGGCCTTGCCGATTGATGCATGATCTTTTACTGAACCCAGAGCTTGCCGGAGTTTACCCTGTAAGTCCACTCCCATTTTCTTTCTTCTTGTATATCTCTTTCTGTGATTGAGTAATAAGTCTAGAGCTAAGCTGCATTATCATAAGTACACGTATATAAAAGCATCCACAGAGAGAGAGAGGATTTGAAGTTTAAAATAAACGAAGAATCAAATCCAGTTTATTTTAAACATGTTTGTCATAGTGGTCTTGGCTGCTGAGAATAAGAAATGAAACAAAATGGGGAAGAATGTTCTGCTGATATTCGTTAAATTATTCAGAAGTTGTAAGACCCTGTTTCGTATAAGTGATTCCTATATGCTATATGCAAGTCAACTTAGATAAACTAAAACCAACTTTTAAATTGAAGTGATATCAAACTTACTCTTATAATTTTATTCTGTGTACTTGTAGCCAATGTTTGAACTCTCGAAGAACCATGTAATTTATGCATGCCCTTTTATTATTGTTTTGCTGAGAATTATGGGAGATTTAATTTAGAGCCTGTAAAGTGTGAAGTATAAAATTATCAATTGTTGAGGTCTTGACAGGAAAGTGCAACTGGTACATTGTCTACGTACAAATATAAAACTAATAAAACAAACATTGATTCAGCTAATTAGTTTAAGGCGAACATGACATTATGCTAGATTGCTAGTTACAAGTACATGTATATATTCATAAAGTATTCATCATGGTATATTTATGACTCAAATATTCACATAATTTCATTTTTAACCACAGTCATGAAAAAAAATATATATGTTGCTTTTCTTACTAAAAATATCATATGTTGTTTTTCTTACAAAATATATGTTTTTTTATTTTCTTTAAAGTAGAATTAGTTGAATAATTAGATCATATAAATACAGAGAAAATTTAATTTAATTTAATTTACTCAAAAATATAAAAATAAAAAAAAAGTTCAACAATTCCATCTCTCAAAGCAGCCAATTGCAAGGATTTTCAACTTTTCGAGATATTGGATATCAATGAATAAAATGATTTAACAAGAGTCAACGAGGAAAAAAGCTAAAAATATATGGTGGGGTAGTAAAAAGAAGCTTATTCTCTAGGAATCCCATTCTCAAGCATCAAACTCTCTTCCCATTCGCCAAATCACAACATGGTACACGTATTTGACTCTGGAATTTTTGTTTTTTGTTTTTGTAATATTGATAATTCTAGTTAATTATTTCTTCCATTGGAGATGAAGCCCCCCTCCACTGGCGGGACAAGAAGGGCAAAAGGTTCTTTTTTCATATTCTTTGCTGGAAATAACGTAAGATATGAAAAATGGTTATTTGGATCAGTAAAATTGAAAATAGTTGAAGATATAATAATATTTTGTAACGGAATGAAAGGTAATTGAGAACAGAAATAATCCATATAACACAAGAATTGTAATTTTTTTTTCTTCAAAATAATACATTTTAATAATTAAAAATTTATTTTTTCAAAAATATCACAAAATAGTATATAATGTTCATGGTGTTAATTTCAAGTCATATATTTAAATCATATTAAATATTATTTTTAAAAAAAATTTAATATGTTTAATGATACTTCATCGACTAATGATGATTAATTATGACCGTTAGGTAAATTAGTGCTTATTATTAATATTATTATTGTTAAGCTATTCTCATTTGTTAATTTTTAAGACCTAATTTAAATTTTTTATGTACATTAAGTCCACTAATACTATCAAAATATACAAGTATAATAGTTTGTATTGTTATCATGATATTCTTCGTGCTATTTTGTAGAATATTTGTATTTTGATAGTTGAGAAAAATTAATATTGATATTCAAAAATAACATAAAAAGATATTTAAATATGGTTAATTTTAACCAATTGGATCCATATGGATTAGTAAATTTTTTTGGTTATAATTCTAATGTTAAAATGTATTATTAGTCTCTAAACTTTAAATAAATTCACGCGTAGTTCTTTAACTTAATAATTAAGATACATATTTGTGAATTAAAAATCTAAAATTTATGTGTAAAATTTTAAAAGATTGGAGACTAAATTATATAATTTAGGAAAATATGTATTAAATTTTGAAAATTTGATAAACAAATCATACTTATTAAAAGTTTGAAAAATTATGTATAAATTTAATTAAAGTTTGTAATATAATGTTACAAATTAACTTATTTTTAATGTTATTTTAAAGATGGTCTGATCACTTTTTTGAATAAGTTACTCACAACTAGCCATAGCTTTCTGAACGGTCCAATAATTCTTTCATCACAAGCTGTGTCTTTTTTTGTTCAAGTTATGCTTCAGATGCATTAGCTTTATCATAAATGTCTCAAATTATCAAGCTATCAAAACTGGATTTTTTGGGCCATCATATGAGTCTTAAAGGTAACCAAAATATTCGTTCTCAAAAAGTATATTTTTATGGTACATGGACAGGCAAATTATTAATATCTATATTATTATTTTGATATTTATTATTATTTAAATTCTTAAATATTATCTTAAAAGTATCCCTATTTTTAAAATATACTATTCATTTGGTCAAAAATGATTTTTATGTATAAAATAATGAGGATAATTTATTCATTTTGATTTATTAATTTCTTTCCTCTCTTTTTTCTCTCGTTTCTTTCTCACATCTCTATATATTGTATAAAATTCTCTCACGTTTATTTTTTCATTAAACCGTAATTCTAAAATCTCAAATATTAAATACTAAATCATAAACTTTAAACTTTAAATAGTGATGAATTTTTTTGTTTTATCACTTCTCAATAACTTGGTTGTTGATATATGTTCCTTGTTCTACTACGAAGAACGCGAGGAGTTGGATAATGTGTTGAACATAGCTACATGGAATTTTGATAACTACATACTAGTTGTGATGTGTGTTCTAGTACTATGCATTCTTCCCTTGTTTTTGATTCCTTACCTTTTCTGGATTCAGTTGCGTGACCTATCTATAGATTGGAGAAATGAGAGTGTGGTATAGAGGATTCAGGGAAGGTTAACCAAGTTCTTGAGATTGATTTGTATTCCTCATTTAAGTGGCATTATGCACTCAACTAGCTAAGATTGTCTTTAAATTGGAAAGTAAGTTAGTACATGGTGTTTGGATTCTTTTTAAAGGGAATTAGGTGTGAGTGGAAATCAAGTACGAGAGGTTACCTATTGGGAAAATTGGGTATATTTTTCTTATTCTACGTAGTTACTATTCACTTATGATCTGAATGAATAGAACTTAAACTAACCCGACAAAATAATATTATTAGAAATATAATGTTAAAATAAACTAAAACAGATATTGAAATAGAAATATTAAAGCAGAAAAATAATAACACTAGAAATTTAACGAGATTCAGTATAAATGTTACCTAGGTCCTCGGACGTCGTTGACCACTTCCACTATCTCCAAATGGATGAACTCCAAATTACAACTAATTGGGAAAAATTGAGCTAATCAATTACCCTTACAAAAGAGAAGAAGATTTACAAATTTTAGGATGTTTTACAAATGGTGAAGGCGGGCTTTATTTATAACCTCAAATTCAACACTCATCTTCATTCTTAACCAATGTGAGACTTTTCTAATTTGCTCACTAAGGAGCTATATAAAAAATCTCCACCTTAGCGACTTAGTGATTTTTTAAATGATTTCTTTAATCACTAGATCAGCGACGCCAATGCCAATTCAGATTTATAGGATGTTGATCAAGTTCAGACAATGTTTGAACTTGATTGTTGTTACCACCTTGGTCATCATATCTGCGGGATTCTCTGTCATACTGGTCTTCTGAACTAGTACTCCACCTTCTTCAATAATCTCTCGCACGAAATGACAACGCATGTCAATGTGCTTTGTACGTCATGATATACTTGGTTCTTTGCTAAATGAATAACACTATGACTATCACAAAACACCTTAATATGTTTTGACCAACTCCTAAGTCTTCAAGTAAACCTCGTAACCAAATAGCTTCCTTTACAGCCTCTGTAATTGCCATATACTTTGCCTCTGTAGTAGACAAAGCAACTGTGGACTGCAAGGTGGACTTTCAACTGAATGGTGCTCTAGCAAGAGTAAATACATAACCAGTAGTTAACCGACGCTTATTTAAATCTCTTGCATAGTCGGAATCACAATATACGACTGCACATTGACCAACGGTATTATCTTGTTGAAATACTAAGCCAACATCTACAATATTTATAATATACTGTAGAATCCATTTCACAGCCAACCAATGTCTTTTACCAGGATCATGCATGTACCTGCTTATAGCACCAACTGCATGTGAAATGTCAGGTCTTGTACACACCATTACATACATCAAGCTACCAACCGTATTTGCATATGGTACCTTTGTCATATATTCTCGCTCTGCATCATTCTTAGGAGATAATTGAGCACTAAGCTTGAATTAAGGAACTAGTAGAGTACTTATAGGTTTTGTCTGTTCATTCATACCAGAACGTTGTAGTATCCTCTTCAAATATTGACTCTGGGTCAAACTAAGCTTCCCCTTCTTCCTGTCTCTACTTATCTCCATATCGAGAATCTTCTTGGCTTATCCCAAATCTTTCATCTCGAACTCCTGACTTAGTTGAGCCTTCAACTTCTCAATTTTTGCTTGGCTCTTTGATGCAATCAACATATCATCGACGTACAATAGGAGATAGATGAAAGACTCATTTTGTAGCTTGCGAACATACACACAATGATCATGTGTGCTTCTGGTGTATTTCTGCTGCAACATAAACTGATCAAATCGTTTGTACCACTACCTTGGACATTGCTTCAATCCATACAATGATTTGTTCAGCTTACAAACCCAATTCTCTTTACCATCAACATTAAACCATTTTGGCTGAGACATATAGATTTCCTCTTCCAAGTTACCATGTAGAAACACAGTTTTTACATCAATTTGAACTAGTTCCAAATCGAACTATGCTACCAAGGCCAACAAAATTCTAATGGAGGAAGGTTTTACAACCGGAGAAAATACCTCATTATAATTGATTCCCTTCTTTTGAGCATAGCCCATAGCCACCAATCTTGCCTTGTAACGAATACCATCTTTGTTAGGAAATCCATCTTTCTTTGCATACACCCATTTGTAGCCAATAGCCTTCTTACCCTTAGGTAGTTGTGTCAACTTCCATGTTTTATTCTTCTGAAGGGATATTAAGTTCTTCATCCATGGCTTCCTTCCATCTTTCAACTTCAGGACTTCTGATTGCTTCTTTATATATGGAAGGAACATCATCATGCACAACTGAAAGTGCACAGGCCACCGTATTCTTAAACTGAGCAAATAGGTCTTCAAAATCCTTGTATCGAGCAGGTACCTTGACATTTTGTCATCGTGGCCTATCAACTGTAGTTTCTTCTTGTTGTTGTGGAGGTTCTTGGGTTAAAACCTCTTCGTCTGATTCATCTTCTGTCAATGGAGGATCAGCTTTTGTCTTATCTTCACTAACTGGATTAACAATTTTGCTTTCAAACTCCACTTGTTCCGGAGTTTGCTCCACTTGCTCTAAAGTGTCATCCATCTTCTTAGTTACCTTCTTCAACAATATAGATTCATCAAAGGTAACATCTCTACTAAAGACTATCCTTTTTCATTTCAAGGCACCATAGTCGATATCCCTTAGAACCAAAAGGGATCCCCAAAAAAATGACTTTCTTGGCTCTTGGGTCCAACTTTGATTCCATTACATGGTAGTATGCAATTAAACCAAACACATGTAAGAAATCGTAATCTCTAGCAGGTTTTTCAGACCATACCTCCATAGGAATTTTGCCTTCAAGAGTAGACGATGGTAGACGGTTGACGAGATAACATGCATATGTCATAGTCTCAGCCCAATACAGCTTGCCTAAACCAGCATTTTACAACATACACTAAACCTTCTCCAGCAAATTCTGGTTCATATGTTCTGCAACTCCATTTTGTTGTGGTGTTTTTTGAATAGTGAAGTATCGCACTATCACTTCTTCTTACAAACTTTCATAAATGGATCGTTTGTGTACTCAGTGCCATTATCAGACCTCAAACGCTTGATATTTTTACCAGTCTGAGTCTCGATCGTCTTCTTCCACTTGAGAAAAATCCCCAACACTTTATCCTTCTTCTTCATGAGATACACCCAAAATCTTCTGGAGAAGTCATCAACGAAAGTGACATAATAATGTTTTCCACTCATGCATGGAGTTCTTGTTGGCCCTCATACATCAGTATGGATGTAATCCAAAATGCCCTTTGTATTATGGAGGTAGTGCCAAAGCTTACTCTTTTCTTCTTCCTTAATACACAATGCTCATAGGATTCCAACTTGTCGGTTCTCGCACCTTTTAACAGACCTTGCTTTACTAGAATATGCAAAGTTTTTTCACCAGCATGTCCCAAACGTATATGCCACAGATTGGTAGTTTCTAAATCTCTTTCTTCCTCTGAAACTGTTGTTGATGTTGTCCCAATAACCGTACTACCAAGGTAGTAGTACAAGTTATTCTTTCGAACACCTTTCATTGCCACAAGTGCTCCAAAAGTAACTTTCAATGCCCCATTTTGTATGGTCACAGTGAAACCTTTTGATTCTAAGACTCCCACAGTAATGAGATTCTTCTTCATATCTGGAACATAATGAACATCTGTCAAAACCCTAGTTGAACCATCTTGATTCTTCAAACGAATTGTATCGATTCTCAAAACTTTGCATGGATAATCATTACCCATGAAAACAACTCCATCGTCTAGTTCTTCAAAGTTAAAGAACCATTCCTTGTTAGGAGACATATGGAAAGTACATGCTGAATCAAAAATCCAATCACCAGGATGAGACGTTGTTGACAAACCAACCAATGCAAAATCTGAATTTGAATTGCTTTCAGCTACACATGCATCAGATTGCATAGCTTTTCCTTTCTTTTGTAGCTTCAAACAATTTTTCTGCCAATGGCCTTTCTCATGACAAAAAGCACATTTATCTTTACTAAGTCTTCCTTTTGATAGAGATCTACCTCTCCTTCCTTTCTGTTGTGTTTGCGGATGTCCTCTTACAGACAATGCCTCTGCTGCTTCATTCCTACTTTCTCTTTTATCTTTCTTTCTAATTTCATAACTATATAAAGCATTACAAACTTCCTCAAAAGACACTTTATCCTTCCCAATGAGTAAGCTCGTAATAAGACGATCAAACTCATCAGGAAAGGAGGCTAACAACATCAAGGCTAAATCTTCATCTTTAAAAGTTTCATCCATATTTAATAAATCTGCTACTAATTGATTAGAAGCAGTAATATGGTCGTTAAGGTATTCAAACCGGAACAACTTTTTCTTCAAATAGAGCCAATTTTGTCCACTCTTTTTCATGAACTTGTTCTCCAATTCCTTCCATGACTTACTTGCGGATGTATCCTTCATGAATGTGTACTTTTGTTCTCTTGAGAGACACGAACGGATTGTACCATATGCCAATCGGTTAATATTTTTCCACCCTACTTCATCTGCTCAATTTGGTTTCTCTTCTTTAATGGCGATGTCTAGACCTTGTTGAAATAGAGCATCTAGAACTACGCCTTCCACATGCCGAAATGACCGGTTCCATCAAACTTTTTCACTTTGAACCTTGAATTCATCACCATAGCTCTACCTGACGTGGATGATTGGCTTTTGTTAGAAAGAAATTTTTCTTCTACCATTTCTTCAAATTACAACAACTAGCAACTATATTCTCATAGCAAACAAATGGAATACAAACAAATACCTAGGTAGAAAACCTTCGAATCTGATACGAATTGTTGGGAAAATCGGGTATATTTTCCCTATTCTAAGTAGTTACTATTCATTTATGATTTAAATGAATAGAACTCAAACTAAATAATGCTATTGGAAATATAATGCTAAAATAAACTGATAAGAGTCAAATTATTGCATTTTTGTTATGATTTAAATGTTGATATTTGTGTGAAAATTGCGTTATTTGATTATTTAATCCACAAATGTCATTTCACGGATATTTCGTGTTTAAAGTGCAATTTCAAGTAAATTCATGATTTTGGAGAAGTTTGGGACAAATTTCAATGATCGGAATTGAGTGCAAATAAAAAAAACAAAGTTTCAAAATTTGGAATTTCGCCAATATTCTCGCCGCCAGCTAAAATCTTACAGAGAATACGGCGAAAATCATGTAGGGAGCACGAGTTTTGGAAAATTAATCTCACCGCCGGCCAACATAATCTCACCGCCGGCCAAGTGCATCTCGTTGCCGGCCACATTAATCTCATCGCAACGAGAATAATGACGACACCGGTGAGTTTTGTCCAAAAACACATTTTTTATGTTGTTTTGTTCCAAAATTGCCCCCAAAACCCTAGATCTATATATACAATATGATGGAGAAAGAGGAGGACGACAGAGAGAAGAGGTCTAAGACATTTTTGGAGGAGAAAAAACAATTTTGGAGAGAAAGTTTGGAGAAGCTTGAAGGATCATCACCATTGTTGCTACCAAGTCTTCATCTTCAAGAGTTTTTCATCTCTTCTCCTTAGCTTTTATTTTCTGCATTTTATTCAGATTTGTTATTCATGGATTCAATTGAGATTATTTTTTTTCTTATTTCTATTATGAATTAATTCGTTTTTTGCTAAGGCTATGATGTAGTTGAATCAAGAAAATCTGATTTCTTTTGTTATTGTTATATGAGTTCATTGTTTTCAAGTTGAGTATTTATTTCCATGCTTAATGCTTTTAAATTTCTGGCCAAGATTTAGACGATTTGTTGCATTATATTGAGACCGAGAGGAGATGTGTAATGAATGCTTCTTGTGATAAATATTGTATGTTGAATGCGAGTATGAGAACTAATGCATGATGTATGTGGTTATTCTAGAAATTCCATAAATCGTAATGTGCTTGTTTGTGATTAAATCTTCATAGAAATATAGTTGGTTTTCATAGATAAGTAACTCTAATATAACTCGAGATAGAGTATTAGGTAAATTTGGGTTTTCCAACCATCACTTTTAGCTTTGATTCTCATATAACATGACTTGAAATCGGATTGAATTGATTTAGCGAAATCAAATGCCTTAGCATTTTTAATCATTTGTGAACAACATTCAATTGTGTTATTTGCGTTTAGTTTTAAGTTAATTTGCTTCTTAAAAAAAATTTCAACAATTCGGTTTTCAAATAAAATTAGGATTAGTCAATTTCGATACTTAGTAACGCCATTCCTTGTGGGTTCGATATCCGTACTTTTGTACACTTTATTACTTGAACGATTTGTACACTTGCGAAAATACGCATCAAGTTTTTGGCGCCGTTGCCGGGGAATGGTTTGATTTTATTAATATCGATACTACCTAATCTTAGTTTTAATTTGAAGTTAATTTGCTTTATCATTGTTTCATTTTTAATTTTGTTTATTTTTCTATTTTATTTTATTTATCATAAAAAAGGTAACTTTGTATTGTTTTTATGCTAGTTGATTTTTGGTTGTAGGATTTTTGAATGAGACGTTCAAGAAGCCTTAACCTTCTTCCATTTGATGAGGAGATTGATAGAACATATAGGCATCTAAACCGAGAGAGAAGATGTTCAACTCAGCTCCTAATAGATAATCAACCATGGATCCACCATTTGTTAAGGGAGGTGGAAATCGTAGAGCTTTGAAGGATTATGCTGCGCCAAATGTTGCTGGAACTACTTCGGGTATAAGGAGGCCAACTGTTCAAGCCAATAACTTTGAGATAAAACCATCCTTTATCCAAATGGTTCAATCAAATCAGTTTGGGGGAATATCAAAGGATGATCCAAATGCACATATTGCTTACTTTCTAGAGGTGTGTGATCTTTACAAGATAAATGGTGTGTCTGAAGATGCTATAAGATTGAGGGTTTTTCCTTTTTCACTTCGGGATAAAGCCAAGGAGTGGCTAAACTCATTACCACCGGGATCAATTACAACATGGAATGAATTGGTTCAGAAATTCTTGTCCAAGTTCTTTCCTCCTGCTTAGACGGCAAAATTGAGGAATGAAATCACATCTTTTACACAGTATGACCAAGAATCATTGTATGAAGCTTGGGAAACATTCAAAGAAATGTTGAGGAAGTGCCCATATCATGGTATACCAATTTGGCTGCAAGTCTCTACATTTTATAATGGGTTGGTTTCAAACTATCGTGCAATGATTGATGCTGCAGCTAGAGGGTCTTTAATGGGAAAAACACCGGAGGATGCTTATGAGTTGTTAGAGATTATGGCAGAAAACAAAAATCAGTGGCATTCATAGCGGGTAATTGCAAAAAGACCAACAGTAGTGCATGAAATTGATTCAGTGAATGCTTCGTCGGCTCAAGTTGTTGTTCTTTCAAGAAAGATGGATTTTTTGTCATCCAAATTCGAATCCAAACCAACTGCACAATGTGATTTATGTGGTGGAAATCATGCTAGTATCGAGTGCCAAGTTGGAAATCCATTTGCTTCACCAAATGCTGAGCAAGCAAATTATGTTTCAAATTTCCAAAAACCTCAACATAACCCATATTTGAACACCTACAATCCAAGTTGGAGAAATCATCCAAATTTGTCATGGGAAAATAACCAAGGGGGATTCAAACTATCATCATCTTCCTACCAACCCCAAGAGAAGAAACAAGCAGATTTGGAAGGAATTTTGGGAAAGTTCATTGAGGAGTTAAGAACAAATTTTAGAAATCAAGAGGCAATCAACTTGGACATCCAAAACCAACTAGGGCAGCTTTCAAAGCAAATTGTAGAAAGGTCTCAAGGATCGTTGCCTAGTGACACAATAAATCCCAAAGAGCATGCAAAGGGTGTCACATTGAGAAGCGGTAGAGAAATTGAGAATCAGAGGAAATCGGAGAAAAAGATGGAAGAATCTAAAGAAAAACCATCAACATCCCAAGATGTTCAATCTTCCCCAAATGCGAAATATAAGCCTCCTATCCCATATCCTCAAAGATTGAATAAGAAAATGCTTGATAATAAATTTGATAAATTTCTGGATATTTTTAAGAAATTGCATATTAACATTCCTTTTGCAGAGATGTTGGAACAAATGCCCAAGTATGCAAAATTCATGAAGGAAATTCTATCAAAGAAGAGGAAGCTAGGAGATTATGAAACTATCATGCTAAATGAAGAGTGTAGTGTAGTTCTTCAAAGAAAACTGCCACAGAAATTGAAAGACCCAGGCAGTTTTACTATACCTTGTACTATAGGAAGTTGTAATTTTGATAAAGTCTTATGTGATTTAGGAGCAAGCATTAATTTGATGCCACTTTCTGTTTTCAAGAAACTAGGCCTGGGAGAAGTGAAGCCCACTTTAATCTCTCTACAATTAGCATATCGATCGGTGAAATATCCTCGAGGGATAATTGAGGATGTTTTAATTAAAGTCGACAAATTTATTTTCCCTGTAGATTTCGTGGTGCTTGACATGGAGGAAGATAGAAAGATACCGTTGATATTGGGGAACGTTCCTTGAAACTGGAAGAACATTGATTGATGTTCAACAAGGAAAGCTCATTCTATGGGTGCAAGATGAACAAGTGATTTTTGATGTTTTTGAAGCAATGAAATTTCCAAGTGACGTACATTCTTGTTTCGAAATTAACACTCTTGACAAGTTAATCTCGGAAAATTTTGAGGAGAGAACTCCATTGCTACCACTAGAAGCTTGCCTTGTGAAATCTACAATAATTGAGGAGAAATATGAGGGGATGAGACAATGTTCCGAATTACTGGCAGCACCTGATGAATATTTATGTAGTGATGAAACATTTAAGGAGTTGGGAACAAATGAAAACTTAAACCTCAGTGGTAAAGAAGGAAGCCAACAAGATTGAGCTAAAGCCAATGCCATCCCATCTAAAATATATATATATATATCTTACGTTCGTCGCCGACAAGGGCAGTTTCACCGCCGGCGGAAAAGAGATCTCGTTTTTCTTTCTTACATTGAGGACAATGTAAGGTTTTGGTTGAGGGTGTGGTAAACAGTAATTCTTTTCTTCGCTTCATTTTTAGTAGTTTTGTTCGTGTGTTTATTTGTGTTTAATTTTGCTTTTCCATTTATTTTTCTGTATTTTGATTTAATTTCTTTTATTTGTTTATTGTCTTATTTTTATTTTTATTTTTTCTCATTTGAATTTTACTTATTTTAATTTGCACGTTGATGATAATAGTGTGATTGTAATAACAAGTAGCTTTTAGAAGACATTAAACTTTTCTTCGATTTAAAGATAATTTCAAATGTTGATTTCACCTAGTTGGCGACTCTTTTGGTATGTGGTACGATTTGATTGATTAGTCTAAATGCTTAGAGAAGTCTTATGTGTGAATTTTTCATGGACATTTTTGTGATCTCAACAAACTCTAGAACTCATTTGAAAACCTCTTGAGGCGAAATAATTTGGAATTGCATTGTTTAGGATATGATGTAGGCCATTTTTGGATCGATTGTGCCATTTTAAGCCTACCATGTTATCCTTATATCACTAGTTACCTCTTTGAGCCTATTTAAATATATTGTTAGCCTTACTTTTCTTTCTTTTTTCCTTCTATAACCTACCTTTTATTTAGCCAATATATATATATATATATATATATATATATAATTCCTACCTTATTTGAGCATTTAATTTTGAACACAAACTTTTCAAGAACAATTGGAGTAAGGATGGAATAAAAAAAAATTTCTTCCACATATATTAGAAGAAATTGGTTGAGGATTATGTCTTTTCAAGAGCAATTGGAGTAAGGATGGAATAGAAAAAAATTCTTACACATATTGGAAGAAATTGGTTTGGGCTTATGTTAAAAAAAAGCCTTCACATTCTAGTAAATAAAATAGTGTTAGTGATGGATGTACTGAGGTGAAAAATTGAGGAAGAATTTTGTTTATCTTTGGAAAATGGGTTATGATCGGAAGAAACAATTTGGTTTAAATGGTGTTACTATTTTACTTAATTGGTTGTGTTTAATCTAATAAGTGCTCTTATTTATATTTTGACACTTCCCGTTCTTTCTTAACCAAATACCTAAGCCTAACATTACAAGCCTCATAAAGTCATATTGATCCGAAGTGGTGTATTTTCCTTCATTAGTGGAGAGAGGTTTGAAAAGTGAGCCTATGGAGTTTGAGATTTCACTTTTTTGTTTGTGGATGTTATGCATAATATTATCCAGGCATTATGGCTATTGGTTTGTGGTTTGATGGATGTTTAAGAGTCAATAACAAAAGTGAAATTGGCATTTGAGATTTCTTAAAGCTTAGGTGATATTTAATTATTCTATGTGTTGTGTGTTATTTACAATTTTTGAGACATTTGTGCAAATTAATTGTTGTGTGATTTTATTGTTTTGAGTTAGGATAGTTATAGGTAAGATGTTTGTGGGTATCATCACTAGAAGCCCTCACGAGACTACAACTCGTCCTACTAGGGCCACCTAGGGGTTTAAAGGGTTATTGCATACGCTTAATGTAATGTTGTAAATAGAATAATTTTTTTTTGAATTTTGCTTTTAATGTCTCCTTTTAATTTATACATAGATCGCTTTTCTTGTTAGAGACTAGCAAAAAGCTGGTTGGGGGTTATTGATAAGAGTCAAATTATTGCATTTTTGTTATGATTTAAATGTTGATATTTGTGTGAAAATTGCGTTTATTTGATTATTTAATCTACAAATGTCATTTCACAGGTATTTCGTGTTTAAAGTGAAATTTCAGTTAAATTCATGATTTTTGAGAAGTTTGGGACAAATTTCAATGATCAGAATTGAGTGCAAATAAAAAGAAAACAAAGTTTCAAAATTTGGAATTCCGCCACCGGCGAGAATCTGCTAAAATCTTACAGAGAATACGGCGAAAATCATGTAGGGAGCACGAGTGTTGGTAAACTAATCTCGTCGCTGGCCAAAGTAATCTCGCCACCGGCCAACATAATCTCACCCGCCGGCCAAGTTCATCTCGTTTCCGGCCACATTAATCTCACCGCTGGTGAGAATCAACGGAAGCAAAATCGTAACTTTTCCAGAAATCTCGCCGCGGCGAGAATAATGACGATGCCGACGAGTTTCATCCGAAAACACATTTTTTATGTTATTTTGTTCCAAAATTGCCCCCAAAACCCTAGATTTATATATACAATATGATGGAGAAAGAGGAGGAGGGCAGAGAAAGGAGGTCTAAGACATTTTTGGAGGAGAAAAGACAATTTTGGAGAGAAAGTTTGGAGAAGCTTGAAGGATCATCACCATTGTTGCTACCAAGTCTTCATCTTCAAGAGTTTTTCATCTCTTCTCCTTAGCTTTTATTTTCTGCATTTTATTTAGATTTGTTATTCATGGATTCAATTGAGGTAATGTTTGTTCTTATTTCTATTATGAACTAATTCGTTTTTGCTAAGGCTATGATGTAGGTTAATCAAGAAAATCTGATTTCTTTTGTTATTGTTATATGAGTTCATTGTTTTCAAGTTGAGTATTTATTTCCATGCTTAATGCTTTTAAATTTCTAGCCAAGATTTAGATGATTTGTTGCATTATATTGAGACCGAGAGGAGATGTGTAATGAATGCTTCTTGTGATAAATAACGTATGTTGAATGCGATTGTGAGAACTAATGCATGATGTATGTGGTTATTCTAGAAATTCCATAAATCGTAATGTGCTTGTTTGTGATTAAATCTTCATATAAATATAGTTGGTTTTCATAGATAAGTAATTCTAATATAACTCGAGAGAGAGTATTAGGTAAATTTGGGGTTTTCAACCATCACTTTTAGCTTTGATTCTCATATAACATGACTTGAAATTAGATTGAATTGATTTAGCGAAATCAAATGCCTTAACGTTTTTAATCATTTGTGAACAACATTTAATTGTGTTATTTGCGTTTAGTTTTAAGTTAATTTGCTTCTTAAAAAAAAATCAACAATTCGGTTTTCAAATAAAATTAGGATTAGTCAATTTCGGCACTTAGTAACGCCATTCCTGGTGGGTTCGATATCCATACTTTTGTACACTTTATTACTTGAACGATTCGTACACTTGCGAAAATACACATCATAAACTAAAACAGATATTGAAACAGAAATATTAAAGTAGAAAAATAATAACACCAGAAATTTAACGAAGTTCAATGTAAATGTTACCTTAGTTCTCGGGCGTCGTTGACCACTTCCACTAACTCCAAATGGATGAACTCCAAATTACAACTAATTGGGTAAAATTGAGCTAATCAATTACCCTTACAAAAGAGAGAAAGATTTACAAATTTTAGGATGTTTTACAAATGGTGAAGGAGAGCTTTATTTATAGCCTCAAATCCAACAATCATCTTCATTCCTAAACAATGTGGTACTTTTCTAATTTGCTCACTAAGGAGCTATATAACATTGCCTAACTTTTGCTAGTGTTGTGGTGTGATTACCCGTGAGTTTGCTAAAGAACTTTGCATTGGTTTTGGGATGAAGAATGCTTTCTTTGGTGAATGGATGAGGTCATAAATGAACATGATTGTTCCCTTGTATGTGAATAAGGGTGGGAAGAGGCCAGTTGGTGATGATGTAAGTCAAATAAAGTAGGGTGTTGATGGTGGTGTGTCTGGATTGCAATTTCTATTTAAGGTTGATCAATTTTCTTGCAAGCAGCTACAATTAAGTTGTAGGTAAGGCAAAGAACTCTGTGAGGGCTATGATTAAGGGCACTATGGGGGACTCCAAGGGTAGTCAAGGCAAAGGGATTAGGAAAGAACTTGAGGACATATCATTTATGAGTAATGTGCATGGGTTCTTTTTCAATTCTAGTGGCCCTTGTTGTGTCTTTATTAGGGGTTGATGGTGATACTGCTTAAGTTGGTAATGATATAGTGAATATGGGCTTGGAAAGAATCTAACTTCCGATCAAGAGGTTACAATATTTCAAGGACACGAGAGAGGCGTGGTGGCTATCCCTTCCCCATTTAAATAGTATGGGAGCATGGATGCTATCCCATTCCCATTTAATATTGTGGGAATGGGAAGACGATTTTTCATGTTTTATAAGGATAAGAAATTCTCAGTTAATAAATAAATTAAAATCAATTAAATCTTCAAAATGTGAAGTATATTTGTTTGTTATGTAATTAAATCTAATAATTTATATTTAAAGTAAAAATTATATTAGTAATTAAATTTTTTTATTTTTATAGTTTAACAATTGGATAAATACAACAATCTCTATAAGGTTTGGTTAATTATCAATCCCCTACACATTTAAAAATAATATCACTAAAGGAAATATTATTATTTTTATTATAAATTGATACTTAAAATATAATATTATCAATGATGATGGGATCCCTTTGATAATTTTTAAAATCTTAGGTATGCAGTTGCTATAAAACATTATTTTTTGGAGCAAGTTAACAATTAACAAAACTTTGGGGAGGTGATTTATAAATACCCTCTACTATCATTGTAATAATAGTTGTTTGATATATTATAGTATTAAATTTTCATAATTATAGTTGATTTATTGATAAAAATATTATTTTAATAAATATTTATTTTTATTTAATTCTAAAATTTTATAAATAATATAATATATTTTAAAAGATATTAGAATAAGATAAATAGGTGGTGCGGAAGCGTAATCATAAATCACAATTCGTCCCCAAGGTTATTCTCTATTAGTATTAAAATCAATTTTTTTTATGAATTTCAGTTAGTAACAAGAAAATTAACTTTCTAGTGGGTTACTTTCATTTCAAGTCATGTTCTAGTTAAAAATTTACCCAGACAACAATTTTGGATTTTGTAGAGAAAAATCTACCCGTTTTCTTTCAGAGTTATGACTTGGGATATTGGGCTGACTTTATTGGGTTGTAGAAAAGGTGGTTTGAAAGCAGGACATATATGTTGTGAAAATGGTTTATTATAGCCCAATATCAGACTTACCATCATTTTTCACTTTTATCGTGAGACGACAACATTTAAGAGGGGGACAAAAGATGGTTTCACACATGATATTTTATCTCACTTCTCAGAATCTCTCTCTTAATTCTCTATTTTGTTTGTTATTTTTGTCTCCATTTTTGTTGATTGTTGTTGCATTTTGATGAGTTCTTCATCTAGTGTCTGTTATATTTTATTTTCATATATTTTTTGTGGTTTATCAAACTATTGATTTAGTGGGTAGCTCATCCACTCCTTGTTATTAAGGAAATATCTCGCTTTAAAATCTGTGAAAGATATGTGATTTTGTCTAAGTACAAAGATGTTTAAGTTTTCTTGCGTTTAATTTTGGATTTACATTGTTTTAAAATGTTGAATGAAGATGATATTGTTGAAGTTGAGAAGGAACTTCATTTATTACAAAGTATTTTAGTTAGTTTTTTACTACTAAATATTTAGAGTTTTTGGTTGATTGCATTAAGAGGCTTAATCTTTGGACAGTGACTACTCGTAAAAAGACTAGTGGTACGAAGCCAAAGGATGTTAGGTCGAGTAGTAAGTCTACTAAGGAAAAAAATTGTTGAATATGAATTTGATTTTGTTGAGGTTGTTGAGGATAATGCTTACTGATTTGTTTGATAAACTTTTTAGAATGCGACTTACTTGGTAAACTAAAGAATTTATGTGTTTGTAGAAAAGTCCTACTATTGGCTTCCGATTAGGATAAATTTAATTTATATCCATGGGGTGACATGATCTTCAACTTATTGTTTGATAGTTTGAACAATGACTATGTTCATATGCAAAATGTGGCATTGGGATTGAATTTGAAAAACAAAATAAAAATAAACATAAGCAAAAAAATGATGATAGAGTTTGTTTTCAAATTTATGAAATTAGTTTAACTTTTCAAGTATGAAATTCTAGATATTAGAAATAAACTTGGTATATGTTTAAATGTTCAATTTTTGACTTTGTTGAGGTGGTTGGCAATGATTAAATCAGAACTGACACAAGTGAAGACGATTCTTGATAAACTTTATACAATAATGATTTTTTTCAAGATTGTTGCATTTTTATTGGTGTGTTATAAGTAATAAACAACTTCATTACATTATTTCTCATATCATGTAACGTGTTACCTAGTATGTAAACATAAGATATAACATGCTACATCATTAGTTATATGCTTTGTAATATGATACATTATAAGATTACTTTTATGTAAGATGTTACATTTTATGTCATATATGATGTAACACGTTGAATAGTATGTAAAATAATATGTTATATAGTTTTAAATATTTTATTTGATAATGTTGTTTATTGTGTCTGTGTTTTTTTGATAGGTTCATATGAACATAGTATTATCACATGAGACTACCTCCTATTTTAAATCTCTATTGTTCAATGTTGAAGTAATGTATTATGACGAGGTGTAATTGTCTTAAAATCAAGTTGGATATTCACAATATGAACTAGTTGATGAAGTGTTGTTAAGGGAGAAGTTGTTTGAAAATGAAAAGAAGTGTCAAGACGAGAGATTGGATGAAGGGATGAAGTCATCGAATGTTGATTTTGATGATTTTTATTAGAAGTTTACTTCTTATATTGATTCCAAGTTTAGTCAATAAAAAGTTTATTTTAATAAGGAGTTTAAGGAGAATAGAGCTACCATTGATTGATTTCATGTTGATCTTATCATGATATCATTGAAGTTTTCTTGATTTATAGTTATAAATTTATTGTTCGATGATATCAAGGTTTATCCTACTACAAAGAGTCACATTGTTATTAGGACATGTAATGTTGATGATAGACACATGCCTTATTTTGATCTTGGCTTGCATTTAGAAGCTTCACAAATAGTTTTGAAGACTTCACGTTCTCCTTCTTGCGATTCAAATTTTGATATTGATACATTTGATCGTTTGGATCAATATGTACAGATGTATCATTCTTGATTTATGATAAGGCTTGATCATTTTATTCTACCTTTCAAATCTATATCTACTTTTTTTGTTGGAGAGGGATATGAGATCAATTAAACCATCAAAAGCTATTTCTAGTCCCTATATTTGTCCTCTTAAGAAGGGTGTGTCTGTTACTTATGGAAGAATACAAGATGAAATTGACCCTTCCATTAAACATGTGGAATCGACATTACGTGTTAACGATGTACATAGGTTTACTGACATTTGTGAGGATGGTGAGGTTTTTCAATGATTAGTTTAGGTAGAAATCTCCATATGCATTTTTATCTTGTTCTTTTTCATTGTATTTATAAGTTTTTTTACATACTTTTTGACATTATTTTTTTCTTTGATTAGTGATCTTATTAAAATTTAATACCGAGATCTTACTATTGATCAAGAGAATTTTATTGTACCTTTCAAGACAATCAAGGGATTGCTTCATGGTATTGTAAGTATTACACTTTATTATTATTTGAACTTATTTAATCATAAACTGTTTTGTTTTCCTTTTTATCATGTATTTTAATTATTTACATGTAATTGGTGTTTGTTGTTTTATAGTATTTGGATAGTATGTTATATGAGAAATGTGCTTAGAGGTCTTATTATCCTGACACTTTAGGGATGAAGAGTTATTCAACTTCAGAGACTTTTTTCAATGTAAGTTCAAACATTGTGCATTGGATTTGTTTGCATTTTATGTTTTTGTGTAACATGTTACATAATATTTCACTTACGATATAATATGTTATGTTTCATATTAGAAACAATGTAACATGTTACATAGCATATCAAAAATAATGTAACATGTTACACATCATATAAAAAATGATGTGACATGTTACAGGTTATGATATAAGATGTTACCAATTTATATAATATTAAATATTCATTATATTTGATGATCCTTTATTTTTTTTTATTGGTTCTTTTGTGTAGGTGAAGTGTATGAAATTAGTCACTAGTAGTTACGGTAATCTAAAGAATATCCATTAATGTCAATAATTATTTAGTTTAATTTTCTACCATGTTACCTAATTTAATTGAACATTGGTCAATTCATTGAAAAAAATTGGACTTTTTTTTATATACCTATTCATGTGGACGGTAATCATTAGGTGTGAAATGTAATTTATTTGGACAAATAATTCATCAAGCTGTATAATTCATTAAACACATCTAATTTGAAGGAAAAATGTAATCATATAGCGATTGTGATACTTATTTTTTTATTTTTTGGGACACCATGGATATGGGGAGAATTGTTAATCTTATTCATGCATTCAATGGCCCATTTTTATAGTGGAAGGTGTTTCGAAGTAGAGCAATGTGTAATGCTTATGGTTATTCCTATTTTATTAATCTTTTTTTATTTATAATTTCATTTTCATCCAACATATTGTATTCTTTTCCTTTGTTTTTATTTTGCATCCATAATTGTAAAGTTTGATTAATAAAATTTGGAGAGTTTCTCATGAGAGAATGAACATTGGATATGATTAATTCAATTAATTTTTTAAACATTAGGAATAGATATTGTATACAATTTGTATGTAATGATGGATTATTCGATCCTGCCTATTAGAAGAATGGTCAAAAAGTGAAAGTTCATTAATAGTTGGAATATTTTAGTCATGATATTTGAATATTTAGAAATACATAAAGAATAAGATGTAAGTTTGTGTTTTTGTCGATAATAATAGTTTGATGGTTATATTTTGAATTTTGAATGTTGTTTTAATATAATGGTATAATATGTTATATTTTCTACCTATGTATTAAAAATGTTCAAGTTAGTAAATATTGATCATATTATGTAACATGTTGCATAGTAATGTAAGATCAATATAATATGTCACATTTTGTATAGAAAATAACATATTTTTTATAACATATAGTTTATATGTTAAATAATGAATTATTTAAGACAATAAAGTGAGTATATTATTACAATATCCTCGGCTCCAACCATATCATAGATCTACCAAACTTATACCCACTTTTTATCAAAAGATTCTTGTCTTTCAATGTAAAATCATATTAACGTATAGAATTTTTAAGTTTTTTTCCTTTTAATTGTAAAGAATACATATGTAAATGTAATAATAAAATAGAAATTAAAAGTTGTGGTAAATCTTTAAATTTGTAAAATTTAAAATGGTATGAATTTATTCTTGTATTGTGATTTCCTTCCTTTTCCTCTTCTTGCTTTCCTTCTTAAGTTATTTAAAACAACAAGTGATGGTATCCTTATTTTTCTTGTTCTTCTCTTCGATGGTGTCATCTTTAAAAAAAACAATTGGTGACAACACCATGACATCTCTTATAATGGTTGGTAGATTCCATTTACTTTCTTGATCTTTATTGGGTAGATTGAAACTTTGTGTGCTAACTTCAAGTAAGTTGTGTGGTAGTAGATTTTTGAAAGTTTCTTATCATTGCATGCTACAATTGCATATGTATAAGATATTTTTAGTGTTTGGAATTTATCACAGGTACAAGTCTTCTGCTGTAGGTCTACAATGTAACTTTTAAACTCTTTCTTCACTTGTACTATTTGACTATTTACGTCAATTTCTTGTATCTGTTCTGTTTTGATCTTTCTTTTTTCAATTTTATCTTGCATATATTTTGCTAGTGTTCCCATATCTGAAGTAGCTATCCTTTTTTTTACAAACCAACTTTGGATTATATCTCATATCTCTCTCAATAAATGTGTTATAGGGATATTTCGAGTATTCCTTAGCATTGAATTCATATGTTCATAATTATTTGAAGTCATGAAATCAAACTTTGTAATTGGAGTTGGATATTTGAATCTTGTCTAAGATGAGTACTATGTCTTGGATAGGTATTTCGTCATTGCTTTGGAAGCATCATTGAATATGTATATATTCTAGTTGAAGTTATCTTCATTGTAAGCGTAAGAAGCTATTTTGAAGACGACGCTTACAATTTTGTTGTGGTAGTAGATTATAAGGTTTTGTTTCATGTGATAGTAACAATAACAATGATGTACCTTATTATCGTATATCGTGGTGATTGTTGATTATTTTGCTAGATTTTGATATGATACCACAACCAAATTTTCTTTTTCTTCAATAAACATTTTTAATCTTCTAAAAAATTATTTCTATGCTTTAATAGTTTCCCCGTCTACACCTCAAATATAATAGGATAAATCTCCATTATATTATTTAATTAATTAGTAACATGTTATATAATCTGCTAAATTAAGAGTTATGTACAAATGTAACAAGTTATATTGAGAAATTATTTACTAAATATGATTATGTATTAATTAAGTAAAAAATATATCTACCAATAAATTATTATTATCTTATTGTTTTCATCATTGTCTTTTCTAACATTTAGAAGAATAAGTAGTTTAATGTATAAATCTTTTGAATTTTCTCATACTTTTTTTATTGCTTCCTTCTTCCCATGATTGCCCTTTTGTAAGTGACGGTGACTCTTGTTTTCTTTTTGATGTCAGATATGATTTTTTTAGTCTCAATTGTCCACTTGGATATTGACAAAAAATTTTGATGTTGTCAACTAACATTGTTAAAATAATAATCTTTGGTTTCAAAAATTTAGCAACGATCGTTTTAGAAATCGAGATCTTAGAGTTTTAGTCACAGTCTAATAAAATCCATAATCATAATGTATATATATAGTCTCGATTTTTATCAATAATTGTTACTGTAAGTTAAATTATAAAAATTATTTAAATATATATAAATAGATTTATATTATCATGATTATTAAATGATCGTAATCAATCTTTCTAAAATTGAATCATATAATATATTGTGTGATATTCATTTAAAAAAATAAAAAATTACTTTATGATTTTTTATTTTTCTCTAAATTAATTTCATATATTTTTATCTTTTATACCACACCAAATTTTGTTTTACTCCCAATTTTTTCCTTTTTTTCTCTCGTTTTCTTTTTTCTTTTTTCCCTCACGTAGCCTCCTTTCTTTTTTTCCCTCAACCTTGCCTTTTCTTTCTTCTCTTTCCCTAGCTTATCTTTTTTTTTTTTTCCTTCTATTTCCCTAGCCTTGCAGCTTCTCTTTCCTTCTCTCTCATGTTTTCCATTGCGATCCATCTCAGTTCCATCCACCTCTGTCCATACCCCTCTCTATCTCTTCCCAGCCTTGGTTTCATGTAACATTTTTAACGTTTCTCGATCAGCTAGCTCCATTGCTTCTCATTCCAACCCAGCACCTCCATTTATGTTTCTGGCTCCTCCATTCCCAGCCCAGTGCCTTATCTTGTTCCCGACTGTCCCCTAACCTCAATTTGACCACCAGTTTCTAATAACCAGCCTCTACTTCCAACAAATTTTCCAGTGTTTTTTCTCCACGTACTTCCAGTAAAATCCTTTATTTGTTTTTCCTTTGAAAATTGATCTTGTTTTCTTTCTTCAATTTGGTAGAAATTAATCTAATTAGGTCCTCGAATTGCATTATATTTGGGACTTTATTCCAACCCACCGTATACATTTTGTGCATGAATTTGGGGCTTTATTCCTCACATATGCATTGTGTGGGAATTGATGTTTTAAAGCCTCCCATTACATTCCAAAGGATTGGAGCAAATGTTCAAGCTTCTTAGGGCTTTCTAGGATTCCCTGAAATCCTAGACAATAAATTAGGTTTCTAAATTGATGTCCCTAGATGAAGGGCATTGTTGGAAAAACAATGAATAACAAGTAGCGAAGATCTATATATGCTTAGTTTCTTTATTTGACTTTTTATTGTTATTAAGTTTATGATGATGGGGATTATGAATAGGAACTTCTGGATGTGAACCTGAAACATTTGATTTTTTAATTGATAGGGAACTTGTTTGGATGTCATTGGAACAGAACTTTCTCGCCAAGGGCATATCTGTGTTACTTTTCTCTTCAAATCTCTATTTTGTTATTACACCTCTTGTTTCCATTTTTGTTTCATTAGATACCCTTTGGGCCTTTAAATTAAAGGCTTGCAATGAATTCTTAGAATTTTCTTATTCATATACTGATAAGAGAAAATTGTTTTTTTTTATGCTGTTGAATGCCACAAGTTTTTGCAAGCCAGATTTTATCATCATTTCTTTACATTAGTTTCAATTTTGATGGCTTACTAAAGGAAGGGAGGGTAAGAGAATTGCATTATATAAGCTAAGATCAGTTTGTTGCATTCCATTATTGTGTCATCTACTGTTGGAGCTTACCTGAATCTTCTATGGAACATTGGTGGTCTGCTTACAACATTTGCCACTTTACGATCTATGTTCTGGTTGTTGTCTACCTCTCTTTATGGGGAGGTATGGTTTATGTTCTGAAATTGCTTCTAGTTTTTGGGTTTATTTCCTTAATTTTTATGATGAATCTTTACTTATCTTTTGAGCAGCAAAAAAGGGTTGCACTATTGATGTCTACTACTGCCTTTCAAGGGGCAAAAATTGGTCCTCTGATTGACCTGGCTATTCAGATTGGTCCTAGGTATTTTTCCATTGATCATCCCTTTTTGATGTGAATTATGGTCTTCACTTTATCCAAAGATGATAATCAAATATTGGAAGTTGACTAAGAATTCAGTTTGATGTGGTGCCTGGTATGTCATTCTAGTTTTGTGGTGTTAGGCTATGAAATTGTTGTAAAGACGATATGGTTTTACACTTTTACTCCCTACTGATTTTTTCTTCTGTGGTTATATTTTGCTTTTGCCATCTTTGGGGGTTCCACAACCATTTTTAATTTTGAGGTGAGGGAATTTGAATTTGGAAGTTACTTGTGACCTTGATATTTTAAAAGCTAAAAGCGATAATACATATCTTGATATTTGCAGTTGTATTTTGAACTTTTGGTGTTTGTAGGCTACGTGGTAGTGGGCACTTAGGATATTATTGAGAAGGCACTGTACGGGGACCTGGACTATGTGAAGCATGCCCTGACTCTTTTCTCCGATTTTGTCATCGCCCTTGTTTGAATTATTGCTATCATGGTTAGCTGCGGTTAATTTCTTGTAACAGTCTTTAAGTTTATTCAAGTGTGATATTATTAATGTTTTGGACTACTTTGTTCAAGAATTGTGTAGCATTTGATTTGTGATAGCCACCTATATTTCTTATATTGACTAGAATTCAGCTGAGAAGAATGAGAAAAATAAAAAGAGGAGGAATTGAATGTCTTAGTACAGCAAGTGGGATCGAAACCATAAAAAAAAAAAAGAGGTGAAAACAATGATCCTAACATTCTCAAGGGAATCAAATTTAATGTTATTCTCCAAGATACCAATTTGCAGTGGATTTCTCTGAAAGATTGAGGGTAAATTAATTTGAAACTCAGTACTAGTACTAGTTATAAAATATATATACACATTTTTTCCTTGCTTATTGACTTGCAATTTTTACTTGAATTGCCTCTTATTCTAAACATTGTTATCGATTGTGGAGGGAATTGGAAAGCTTTTGTTTTCAACTTGGAGGTCAACATGGCAGTCACTTTTCTATCGAACCCAAAATTTCTTGAGGAAGGAAGGGCCAGATTTTGCTTGACCTATGTTATTATCTTCATTCTTCTTTCTCTCTAGTCTTAGATTGAGTTTTATATTGATGACAATCTATCTTTATGATATTATTAATAAGCAGACAAAGATTAAATCATAGACCAATGGTTATTATATTAAGTTATCTCTTTCTCTTTATTATTCAAGTGGAATAAAGTTGATTTCTTGCCTATATAGCTTTGGAGCTGATTGTAAACGATGTCCTAAGTGTAATGATTAAGTTAACTCTTTCTCTTGTTTATGTAAATGTTCTTTCAGGGTGATGTACTAAGTTTATACTTCATATGATGCTGTATGAGAAATAACACATGCAAAAAATCAACCTGATATTGACAGTAACTGCCGTAGCAAATGGACTACAAGTGATGAGAATCATGGAGCCAAACAAATCCTAAGTGGACCAATCACAAAGTCTAAGAGTGAACAACTTGAGGAAGCTTTAAATGGGTTCATTTAAGAGGTCATGCGTAACCAAAGTACCTAAAATTAGAGTATAAGGATCGAGACAAGCTTAGAATGAAAGTTAGCACAAAATTGGTAAAAGAAAACTAGACACATTCCTATGTCATTTGGATTAATTTTGGTCAGTTTTCTTTTCAATTCTTAGATGAAAATAAGGGTTAAGATGTAATATTTTATTCAGATTCTTTTGTTCTCAACTGTTCCAATTTTGCTTCACATTTTGCTCTATATTTTCCTCCATGTTTTACTATGCTATTTGGACTTATTTTAGTTAACTTTTTTTTCAACTATCGGATGAAATCAAGTGTTAAGATATAAGATTTTTTTGGGATTCTTTTGTACTCAGTTGCCTTATATTTTCTCCATGTTTTAATGTACCATTTGAAATGATTTTGGACAACTTTTTTTTTCAGTCCTTGGATGAAATAAAGGGTTAAGATGTAATATTTTCATAGGATTTTTTTGTATTTAGTTGTCTCATTTTTTTTCATATTTTGGTTCATGTTTTTTTATCACTTTTTGTGCTTTTTTGGCTATTTTTATTTTCAATCATTAGATGAGATCAAAGGTTATGATGTATTATAGTTTAGGATTTATTTGTATCCTATAAATACTTAAGAGCAACTCAATTACTAGGATTTTCACATTTTGAATGAAATTTGATTTTTCAGATCATTTGACAGCTCATTTATGCTCTTTATTCTTCTTTAAGAAACTTATCAAGGGATTGACAAACTTTGTGGCGTTGTTTAGCATCCAAGCATTTGTGATAAGTAATATCCATACTTGTTAAGGTGTTATTTATGTTATACTTATCAAGAAAATAACATATCCTTGTGGCACCTTTCTTCTTAGATAAATGGTGAGTAATATCCATTAATTTATGTAGAAATCATTTGCTATATACCTTGAAAATTAGTTAAGTCTTAGCCCTCAAATCAACAAACTTGTAAAATTTTAGAAGATCTTATTACTCATGTTGATCTTGTTTTGACTAAGGTAGTCATGCCTTATACTTGCGTGTGGTATTAGCCTTTTGCCCAAGGAAATAAGCCAAATTTTTTTTAAGAATATCCTTATTAACAATAAGTATGTTTTTAGTACCTTTAGATTTTATGAAAAATTGATGCTTGTTTAAGTTATAGTATATTGACTATAAGTATTTATACTATTTGTAATCATCTCTATATAATATCTTTTTAATTAGATTATATTAAACTTAAAGTTGATTTTTTGCTCACTAGATCCTAAGCAAAATGACTTGACTGATGAGTATTTTATCTTTATGTTTGTAAGGATAATTATTACAATCCACTTGATTCCATGATTGACTTGGTATTAATTAATTTTTTTAATCAAAATAGTTGGTTAATTAACAATAATTTAAATGTGTACATTGTAATTTAATCACGAAAAAACTTACATTGATAGTGAAACTGATGAGATGCAAAACATTCTAATTAGCTAGATACATTACTAAAATAGTAATCTTTTGTTTCAAAAATTTAGTCATTATCTTTTTAAAAATCGAGACCATAAGATTTTGGTTATGGTCTAATAAAATTCGTGATTGTATACATATAGACTCGGTTTTTATTAGTAAATGTAGATATAAGTTAAACTATTAAAATTACTTAAATATAAACAAACTTATATAGTCATAATTATTAAATGTCTGTGATCTAATTAAAATAATAGTTTTAGTCTTTTTAAAACCGAAAAACAAATAATATATTGTGTGTGTTATTTATTTAAAAAATAAAAAATTACTTTATAATTTTTTTATTTCTCTCTTTTATACAACACAAATTTATCCATCAATTTGTTTATTGTTTTCATTTTTACCTTCCAATTTTTTTCTTTTCTTTTTTCCCACTCGCGCGATCTAATCTCTTATTTTTCTTTTTCCCCTCTTGCACAACCTCTTCTTTCCTTGTGCAACAAGCCATTTCTTTTCCTTCTCACTAGCGGCTTGTCTTCTTTCATCGATACCCATCACCAACTATACTCATCTCCACCATTGATCGGTGCAAAACTACAAGTACATAATATCGTAATTTTATAATAAAGTGATAAATAGAGTATTGTCCTCAAGGATTGATAACTTACTTTTGATAAATACCAAAATTATGTTAATCTCAATTTTATCTAGAAAATTCACTCAGGTTGTTGTAATTGAAATTTAAAAAAAATTAATTTAAAGAAAGATGTGCAAAAGAAAAAAAAATTATTCAAAGATCAAATTAATTGGAAAAAAACTTTTAGGAAATCGATTTCACATATCTCTCCTTATGTTTTACTCATCTAGTTAATTTAATTTAATGTTCTCCGTTTGTTAGCAATCTCTAAAAATATCCAAAAGTCTCTTTGAATGGTAAATTGAAAATAATCTTGCTCGTTAATTTACACAAAAATATGCAATTTAATAAAAAAAAATCATTAAGATTAATGATTTTTAAAATTATACAAATTTATACAAGTCTTTCGATCTTTATATTTACCTATGCCAAAATATTTCAGATCTATCCTATAATTCTCTCTTTCGATAATAAATTATAAAATTAAAATCATTTAATTAATGAACAATTAATTAAAAATATTAAATTTATAATAAATCAGACAAACATAAAAAGAAATAATTTAAATTAATATAGAAAATCAAACATAATTTAGAATTAAATTACATATTTTTTCTAGAATAAAAATAAATTAACTTATGTTAAAAATTAAATTAAATATAAACAAATTTAACATAATTTTATGAGAAAAATTGAAAGAAAAATGACTCGCAAAAAAAAATCTATTTTCGTGTCATCTCCCACGTTTTCCTTCTTCTTCTCACAGTTCCAGCGTTTCTGATTCCAGCTTCTTCTTCTTTTTTTTATCTCTGTGGCCGTCTGTTCTGCTTCCCTCCTAATGCGTTTGTGCTTTTTTTTTGGCAGTTGGCGGCTGCTGTTCTCTTTCAGCCTTTTCTTTCCATCCCCCCTTTTGATTTCTATATATATATATCTCCCTTATTTCTTCGTATATATATATATAATAAAGCCCTATCTCAATATATATCTCTTTCTGTTTTTTTTTCATATATATATATATATCGTCAGCATGTTTTGTTTCTTATATATATTGGGAGAAATCTTAATTTAAATTAAATTTAAATAAATCTTCGTTTAAATTTACGAGTCCTTAGATATGTTCCTAAAAATTTTGGATCTTCGTTATCTTCAAATATGTAATAAAATTTAAATAATAATAAAATCTAAATTCAATAAAAAATAAATAAAATTAGACTAAATTTAAAATTGAGAAATAATAAATTATGTTAAATTATACAAGTCATTAAACACCTTCAAACTTAAAACTTTGTTTGTTCTCAAACAAAAAGAAAATAAAAGAAAAGACAACTATATATAGTGTTAAGAAGACCCTATGAATTTAGATTTCATCACTAGTAATTTACTCTTTTTACATCGAAAATAGCAAGAAAATTAATCAAATTCCACAATTTGTCAAGCAAGAGTTAAACATTTACTTCAACCTAAAACTAAGTCCTTGAGTGTGTATGTGAAGTAGTCAATTCAACTCTAAACTAACAACAAATTCAAATAAAATTAAAATAATTGAAATCAGAAGAATTCTCTCAAAACTTAACTCTATAAGTCCAATTTTAAGAAGTCCTCTCCACTAATGTAATCAAATATCAAAATCAAAGATCAAAAGATCTTTAATTAAGGTTGTAATGATAGGTCATCCGGTGACGGCTAAGAAAAAAATGAATATAGAAAATCAAAACAAATTGGAAAAATACTTGGTAAAAAGAAACAATAAAAACAATATAGATAGAATTCACACTAAAACTCTTCATAAACAATATGTTTATACTTAAGACAATATTGTTGTCATGCTCAATAAGTGGAGTACTCTTTTTTTCTTTTATCTTTTTATTTATTTACTTTCTTTTTTAAAACTTGATACTTAATAAGTGGGATGTTTTTTTTACTTTTTTTCTTCTTCTTCTTTTTTGTGTGGTTGTCTTACAGACATAGTCTTTACTACTTTCAACCACTTTTATCCTTTTTCGATTCTTATCTTCCATTTTCTTTCTTTCTTTATTTTTATCTTTTTTTTAAATAAAGCAAACATAATGTGAATTATTTAATTTGAACTAAATTTCTCTTTAAATGCAAATTTTCACTAAAGTATTTTCTCAAAATTTAAGATAAGTTCATAGTTTTTCAAGTTTAGAGTGAGAATGATTTATGTAGTTAAAAGAACAAATAAGGCTTACATAAAATAAGGCTCAAGGAGGTTGACTATGTGAATACACCATGCAATGATGGTGTGATAATTAGGACGATTGGGAAAGCTTTTTGGTTGTGAAAAAAATTGCCTAGATCATTTCTCTAATATTTGGTATTAATTAGGATTTTGCCTCAAGGATCCATCAACGGATTCTAGAGCAAAGCAAGAGTGAAATTTTCTAACCATTAATTCAACTCTTTATCTTCATAAGAAAAATGAAGCAGGGAAAAATTTACTATATGCTTAATTATTTTCAAGGACAAAGATTTAAACCAAAGTACCCATAAAACTTTGACTAACAAAATAACATATTTTGAAAAACAATTCTCAAAACCATCCTCAATAAAAAATTTCAGAGTCATAGTGAATTCAATCATACTCAAATACATACTTGATAAGAGAATTCAACAACTCAAGACTATATGAGTTGACAGCTCCAAATTTAAACTAAACAATATCCTCATTATAAATTTAAAAGTAAGACAGTTTGAAAAAATGAAAGGAACTTCCCTGGTTTTATGGTGGATCCGCATTAGTTTGTAATTTTCAACTTTTTATTCCTGCAAAATAAATTAGCATCAAAATCCAAATTATTAAAATAGTAATAAAAAATAAAATAAAATAACAAATGAAAGTTTTATGGACTACCTCCCATAAATGCTTGTTTTATAGTCTACAGCCAGACTTTTCAATCTTCATCAATCAGGATTTCGAAGAGGAATAAATGCACAATTCCTCTCCACATGTTCTCCATAATAGTGCTTCAATCTCTAACTGTTAACATTGAATATATTCATTGCCTTGTCCTTCAAGTCTATTGCTCCAAAAGTGGAAACTTTGTCAATTGTATAAGGACTTGTTCATTTTTATCTTAATTTGCACGGGAAGAGTTTTAGTCGTGAATTGAAAAGAAAAACCTATTGTTTTGGAGCAAAGTCACGCCTAAGAATCTGTTTGTCATGCCATTTCTTTGTCCGTTCTTTGTAGATCTTTGCATTTATAAGCATCGTTCTAAAACTCATCCATCTTATTCAATTGAAGAAGTTGTTTTTCCCTTGTTGCCTTCAAATCAAAATTAAACTTCTTTATAACCCAATAAAATTTATGCTCCAATTCAACAGGGAGATGACATGTTTTTCCAAACACTAATCGATAAGGAGACCTCCTGATAGGTGTTTTAAAAGTTGTATGGTATGCCCACAAAGCATCATCAAGCTTCTTTGCCCAATCTTTTCTATTGGTGTTGACCGTCTTCTCAAGGATATTCTTGATTTCTCGATTTGAAATCTCAGCTTGACCATTAGTTTGAGGATGATAGGAAAGTTTTGTCTTGTGTTTCACACCATATTTAGAGATAAGGTTGTTGAACAACTTGTTGCAAAAAAATTTCCCTTCATCACTAATAATAGCTCGTGAAGTGCCGAATCTTGTGAATATGTTCTTATGTAGAAATTTGAGCACTACATTTGCATCATTTGTTGTTGTAGCAATTGCCTCCACCCGTTTTGACACATAATCAACTACTAACAAGATATAAAAAAATCCAAAAGATGGAGTAAAGGACCCATAAAATCAATTCCCTAAACATCAAATAACTCAACCTCGAAGATATTTTTCAATGGTAGCTCCTGATGCCTTGAAATATTTCCCATATGTTGGCACAGATCACAAGTCTTCACCAAAGTATAACAATCATGAAAATAGAGGGCCAAAAGAAACCACTTTAAAGTACCTTAGCTGATGTTCATGTTACTCCAAAATTTCCTCCATATGATAAGGAATGACAATGATGGAGAATGGATTTCATCTCCTTTTCAGACACATATTTTCGGATGATTTGATCTGGGCATCTTTTGAAAAGAAAATGTTCATTCCAAAAATAATATTTCACATCATGCATAAACTTCTTATGTTGTTGGTAAGTAAGATCTAGTGGCAATACCCTATAAGCTAAGTAGTTTACAATATTAGCATACCAAGGAGCTTGATCTCACATGCAAACAACTGCTCATTAGGGAATGCTTCTTGAATCTCAAAATCTGGTTTCACTTCCTCTTGCTCCAACCGAGAGAGATGGTCTATAACTAAATTTTCACTTTCTTTCTTATCTCAAACTTCCAAATCAAATTCTTGAAGAAGAAGAATCCAACGAATCAATCTAGGCTTAGCATCCTTCTTGCTAAACAAATAATAAAGTGTTGCATGATCAGTGAACACTATCACCTTTGTACCAATGAGGTAAGACCAAAATTTGTCTCAAGCAAACACCACAGCGAGCATCTCCTTCTCAATTGTTGTATAATTCAATTGGGCTTCATTCATTGTTTGACTTGCATAGTATATGGCCCTAAACAATTTGTCTCGTTTTTGTCCTAACACTGCTCCAATTGCAAAGTCACTTGCATCACACATGATTTCAAAAGGTTAACTCCAATTAGGTACAATCATTATTGGTGCTGAAATCACTTTCTCCTTGATTGCATTAAAGGCTTGCAAACAAACATCATCAAAGTCAAATGTAGATGGTTTGTAAGGTTCCTCCATTAGAACTTCCTTCATTTTTGGATTTAATCTTCTTTGGGACTCAATTGATGGTTTATAAGGTTCCTCCATTAGAATCTTGTACATGCAAATGGATAGACTTATACATTTTATGTCACAGATAGTCCATCTCAAGGCTGTTCTATGCTCCCTTAACACATATAGTAACTTTTCCTCTTCTTCGGGTGTAAGTGATTCCGCAACAATCACTAAAAATGTGTAATTATCACCCAAGAATGTATAGTGAAGATGCTCATGCAATTTTTTCAACTAAGGAGTTGTAATTTGGTGTACTTTTTCCGTAGAGATTACAAAATTTGTCTTTATTACCATTAGCTCTAACCTCTCCACTTTTATGCTAAGTGATGTAACTCACTGCAATACTTCCAAAATAAATACATATAGTCATGTATAAATTAAAGTAAAAATATTTTATTATTATAAATTTTAATTATCGTTAAAGATTGTTATTACCTAATAAAGTCGAGCAATGATAAACTACCAATTTAAGATTGTTAGCAATAGGTTAAAACAAAAGTATTATCCATCAAAGTCTCTCTCCTGTTTTTATTTGATAGCCGCGTGGCACTTGATTAATATATTAATATGTCCACTTTTAGTGAATTTTAAAATATCAATTAGAAGGGTAAAACATCCACATGGTGGCGGGTTCATTAGTTGTTAGTTTACGTGAATATAGGTTTTACATGTCCTAACTAATAAAAAATGCACATTAATTCTTAGTGTTATGTAGTGCACTGCATTTCCCTCCATTCGCTGGTCTAGCCTTCACGCTTTGTCCGTCCATTAGCACCCAGAAAGGTAGGTTTCGGCGCAAGTCGGAGCCTTTTCGAATTTCTTTTACTTTTTCACCTTATTTTTTGAATTTTCAATTTTATCTCTAAAAAACAAAAACTAAATTTTAAAAAAAGTACACGTATCATCACAATAAAAATTCATTAATGATAATTTTATTTAATAGTAATAATACTAAGATATAATTAATACTATAAATAATATAGACATTTAGTATATTTTTATTATCACAATAACGAAAACTATTATAACAATATCATTATCCAGGCAAAAATATAATAAATTAAAAGTTTGAAAGAATCATTAGACTAAAGCGTACCTTTCCTATTGTTATAGTTACTATACTTCCCTCAACCCAACTCATAATTGTTGAACAATTCAAGTGGGACGTTGAGGATAATTACAAATGGGATCCTCCAAGATAAATCAATGTGTATGGTGTAAATGCATTATTGATGCCTTTCAATTAAAGAGGGTGTGACGTTTCATCATCCAAGGAGAATTATTGCTCGGCATAAATGCTCAACCCAGAAATAATACCGAATTACTTTATAACTGTTTACTGCACAACAAACTAACGACATTGTGAGGGAAAGGAAAGAAGGAAAAAAAAAATTGACAACCCCACCATTAAGGCGTAATGTAGAACATGTTCTTGATCGAATAACATCATAACAAAGCAAGTAAATAATGACTAACAATAATAGAACCAAAGAACTATCACGAAAAAGCTTCACCTAAAATTCGTTAGCTCTCACGTACAATGAATTTTGAGTACCAAATAAATAGTAAGGAAGAGTTAATGAGTACCAAAAGAATAGAGAGATGGCCTTAACGAAAGAATAACGGCATAAACAAATTAAATGATAAAACATAGATTACACGTGTACAAAAAAATAATAATTAGACAACTATAATGAGAAATTAAAGTATCAAGTATGTCTTGTCCTATTACTGTAATCAACCATTGCTTTCTGCTTGTGTAAACACATGCAATCCGGCATGGGAAATGTATACAGTGACGCACCAGGCTTTCTCATTTCAATACCTTTTAGATCACTGTGACGAAGCATGTCTTGCATTTGTCTTTTGAAGCGATCCCATCTGCGAAAAATGAATAGGTAAATGAAATATGGCACATTGCTTTCAGCCGATCAAAGAGCTTAGAGTGGTATTAAAAAATATCAACAAATATAGACTTTGCAACCCGATTCACTAAGACTGCACTTGTATCAATTTAATTTTAACAAATAAAGATAGCTCATGTTTTAGAAGGCTAGAGAAAAAAATGCAAACCTTGACTTTTAGCTATATGAATCTTATTAAGTCATAGAGAAGGTTAATACTCCAAAGTGAATGAATTTAACATAATTCTACCTGATATTGGGGTTATCGAACAATAGAGCTAATTTCCTTTTATCAGGCTTGATTGTCTTTGAATGCCCCCCAAATAAATAGCGCCTGTGACCCATCAAGAAGTGCGGAAAGTTTCCACCCTGAGTGGTGACAAATACTTCACTATGGAGGCAAACCGTGTAATCAAGAGCAGCCAACCTAGACAAGTGGCCCTGCAACAAAATTTGGCCATTGAAAATATCCTAGTACATAGCTACTGTTTAGTCTATTTTTTTTAGGACTAAATTATATACAATTTTCTAAAATAGAGGTACATGTACAGAACTGAAATGATACCTTGAAAGGGGCAAGTTCTTCAGGAGTTGCCAGAGTATCTTTTGTTTCTAAACGTGGAAACATTTGTTTCAACCGGGCCATATACTTTTCAGCTTTATAAATCTTACCAGCAGCAACATACACTGAAGTTGTATTATCAAAACCCATGCCTCTGAGCATCATACCAACCTACAGGAGGAAAGCAATAATTCATTATCAATCACCAGATGTTACACGGCAACTACTTCCAAAAGACAACTCAAGCACTTGCTATATGTTGATACCTTATGCATCTGAACTAAGCAAACACAACAACTATACCAACATTAACAGCAAAAACAGCAACAATATCAAAATGATGATTATGGGAAAGAGTGCAAAACAGACTTCTTTAGTAAAAAGGTACCACTTGATAAGTTTTGCTTTTATGTTATGAACTAAACAAACTTTTTTAAACATTCTATTACACTTTTCCAAGAAAAAATAAAGTAAAATCTATCATGATTTGGACGTTCTCTTCAAAATTAAAATTCAAAGTTGACAAACATGCTACCTCCAATGGTGTTAAAGGGCATTTTCCATCCACGCGATTTGCACCTGGTCTTATAACTCGACCCCTTCTCCTGAATTTTCCCCTCCAACTTCTTTCTCGAGCAATGTCCATTTCATGTTTCTCCTCCTCCCCACCATCATATTCACAACATGAAAAGGCAACCATATCCTATTAAGGAAAAAAATAGGTCTCAGAAATAATCCAAGTATTGGGGGGGGCGAACATTTTCACTGAAAAAGAATAATTATACCTCTTCAAAACGAAGATGTACAGAAACATATTTTCCACCACTTTGGGAGCTATTCTTGACCATTCGATCTACCATTTTTTCTGCAAGCATTTTTATAGGTCCTGAAAACCTTAGTGCTTCAAAATTTGCTAAGCATCTAAGCCCTTGTACATTTGAAGGAACTGCATGAGCCAATCTGTTGGAAAAGGGTGCAATTCGCACTGCCCTGTACCATGAAATGAGAAAAACTAAATTGCCTCTCACATACTACACGCTTCAAGTCCATCATGGCAAAGGGTAGGTAAACAAATAGAAAAATGGTATCATCGAATTGCACATGTTATGTCTAGAAATTTGCACAGCCCTGTAACATGAATTGAGAAAAACTAAATTGCCTCTTACATCCTACATTCTTCAAATACATCGTGGCAAAGAGTAGGTAAACAAATAGAAAAACGGTACCATCGAGTTGCACATGTTATGTCTAGAAATTCTAGTTTGTGCACTGCACTGGATGTTATTCACTTTTAAATAATCATATTCTAATATATTCTATGTGGCTGCTGTAAATGTGAATACATATCTACACATGTAACACAAAGAAGGGCAGGACAGGTATGACAGTTTTGAATATAACATAAAATGCTTGCCACCTCATGAACATAAGGCAGTGGACAAAATTCATAATCTAAGCCTAAATATAAAATCTCAGAAGTCATATCCCCATAAACAAACAAAAAGAGAATGGTGAGACTTGGGAGAGGAAGGTGGAGGATACATACCCCAATTCCACCAACTTTGGAAGGACCTTGTGAAGATAGTGTGTGGGGCTAGACCAACCTTTTACTCTCAGATTGACAATGTTGCTTAAATTATTGTCAAACCGCTGAAGTACATCTTCCGGGAGCTCTCTAACAACTTTGACATGATGTTTTAGAGCATCTATGAAGAACTCTTCATCAAATATGTCCTCAAACTTGCTAAAAACAATAACATAGTCGGAAGAACTAAGCAAATGATGCATATCTTATCCAATATGTAAGTGATAAAAGAAATATAGATTTCTAAAGGATAAAAAATATCAAAATAATGATGTCCCTACCATTGTTGAAAAGGGCTATTTTGAGGCTCGCCTCAAGTTGAGGCTTAAAAAAAAAGTTTTGAAACTATAGCCTCAGGTGGTCAAATTAAGACTTGCGCGTTTTTCATTTGAAGCTTACGCCTTAAGTTCATTTTTTCATGTTTTAAGTTCAACTTATGGTTCCAAAAGTGCAATCTACACAAGGTGTAAGTTTGTTCTTATCTACTAACTACAAAGTAAAGCTGATCAGAAAACTGACAAATAAAAGAGTGGTGGCCATTGTAGGTGGGCATGTTTATAACTTATAGCAAACGAACAAAGGTTCACCTTGAATCTTGCCAAACACTGTTTAAATGAAAAATTGGGATGACAAGAGTTGCATTCAGCAATCCAGCCACAGCAACCGCATCACAAATCTGCATTGAAATTTGAAATTGCAAAATTAACAATAAAAGGATGAAAATGGATTCTGCATAGTACTTGGTTGGTTGACTCAGCCATTAAGTTCATGATGCATGACTTCATGCTTGATTACCGTCCAAATAACCTTTGAAGACACTGAACATAACTTATATGACTACCATCCCATAATCCCCAAAATATTAATCATATTTTATCAAGAACATGAAACAAATAGACAGCAATATAAGATCTCAAAGAAAATACTGAAGTAACAAGCACATAGAACTCTACAGTCCTGTTATTTGCGGTCCTCCTTTAGAATGTCAACTTAACTCAGTAACTCACCAAGGCTTAGTGCCAATTCAGTAGAGATTTTAGCTTCCCTTTTTTCTTCCCCTATTTCATTTCATAGTTTGGTTGTCTTCTTTATTCTGAGGTGTGAAAGAGTAAAACTGAGAATTTTTGATGAATTTCAATTAGAATCCTGGGGGAATATTTTTCTGAATTCAACTTACTGATAAGCGTTGCTGGTTTAGTCCACCATTTGCTTCAATTATGAAGAAACCATTTGACTTTGGCAATTCTGGAAAAATTCCAAGTATAAAAAGTAAGCTATTTATGCAGTTTCAATAGCTATACCACAATAACAAAATTAAAAAAAATGAAAATTATTCCAAATTGATTGTTAAAACAATGGGGGCGTGAAACTATATGTGCTTCTAATAGTACTCAGCAAATAATACCATAGGTTCCCAAGATATTGGTACTTTAAAAAAAAACACTGTGCTAAAAATTATGGGTTTACAATGGGTCAATGGCTAAGAAATTAATACACAACATATGGCATAAAAAATGCAGTCATGCATAATGTGCGAGAGTGTTGATCATTAAGTTTCTTCGGGCATGTGAGATTTGGATACACTTTTTGGTCTCACATCTGGGGCTAAGATTACAAGATGGATCCCAAAGAACATATCTAGCCAATTGGATAAGAATTATCTGACACAACATTAAAGGGTGCAAACCTAAATATTTGTTTTAGAAAATTTCTACAGAACAATTTGAGACTTTCAGCTGCCAACTAAAAGAAATGCAGGTCATATACAAAAAGTAAAACCTGCTTTTGGATTGTCCTTGTAAACACAAGGCTCCCAACCCTGACGCCCTTGAGAATTCCACACCGACATCAACTACATGAGTTAAAAAGAATGATTCAGCTTATACATTGGCTCTCAAAGCCAAGAAGAAAATCTAAGAGAGATTATGCTGCAGTATAGTTTGACATACCACATTGAAATCATGAAGTATATGAAATTGATCTGCAAAAACACAGATATAAAATGCCTCCTACAGAACTTCCATAATTTTAGAATCACACAGTTCATCCTTATGTCAAGGTATTACTTGGTAATATTTTGTTCATGTTGCTCTGTTTTCCAGTATGGCAGAGAATGATTGACAAAACACTGTGAACATATATATAAACTGGCAGCATAGTAGTGCCAGCTGCATCGAACTACCTCCATTATAGATTATTTTGAAAAATATACGGGATCTTCGTTAAACAACCAATGATGGTATAAGTATTATCAAGATACCTCAATAGCTCCATTTTAAACATTCCCATCATCTGAACTAGCAAATCTACCTTCGCTCTGCAAAGTTCTCAATAGGTTTGCGGACTCCTTAATGGCTGAATAATTTAAAGTAGTCACTACTCTTCTTATCCCTTCCTTTTTATTTTCCCACCCTAAGGATGCTGATCTTGTAACTCTCAAAAGTAAAGCAAAATAGTAGCACCATACCTAATTCCCACAAACACTTAATGTCTTGCACAAGATGAACACAGATGTAGTCATTTTAGTACATGAGAGGCAATACATGGAAGGCATCAAACCTATTCTAGAGATGCCATTGCATTAGACTTACAAGCTACTCATTTGCCATAATGCTAATTCTAAACAGGATTTCATAATGAACAAGTATGTATGTTCAATTTTGACCAACAGGCTCATATAAAATGCAAGCACAAAACATCATACATACACAAATGGTAAAATAAAAATGCAGCTTGAAAATAAGAGAAGCAGCAGAAGCATAAAAGAAAGCAGTACCACATTGCTAGTTCCATTATTGCTCTCGGCTTGCATAGAAGGCCAAAGCTTCTCAAAAACTTGAGGACTCCGATAAACAGAACCCGGAAGAGGACGTTTGTGAACCATAACAATCGCATTCTTTAAACTAACAACATCAAAGCTCAACGACCCCATAAACAACAACATTACCGTAATGTACAAAAGCGGCGCTAATAATAACACGCCTCTCCTCCTATACACCACTGATATTAGTACAAACACGAACTTCTCTACAACGCTTTGCCTCGATCCCCTTACACCAGCACTCTTATTCCGGCCATGGCGAAACCTAGGCGAGGATGGCGGCGAACCGCTGGGCCGACCTGTGCCAAGTCGGCTATATCCGTGCATTTGGAACGAATTAGGGTTCAGAAAAATCCTCGACCAAAAAAGCTCGGATCTAAGATTGAGCTTGCAGAGAATTGCTATTTACAAGGGAAATTTACATCCGAAGTTACATTCGTGAAGTTAAACTGAGGACAATCTTAACGAAGAGTGCGTGATTGATTGAAACTGTAGATTACAGGCAATGACTGTAAAGATTGTAACGATACAGGTTCTTCAGAGTATTTTCACCGATTTTCCCGACAACAAGTAGAGATTTTCCCGAGAAACAAACGTGAGATAATGGAATAGAAATGGAGAAAATGAACTGCCAAAGGAGTGAACAGTGAAGTGACAAAGGGAGGTAGTTTGGACAGAGAAAGAGGGAGTAGTCAGCGGTGGCCTGCGATGGTAGTGGTACTTGGTAATAAATAGCGAAACTGTATTAAAGAAGATCACGTGTCCAGAGAGAGAGCAAAGGTCCTTCTGAATGAGGTTTGACAAAAACTATCATATCTTCTGAAGGAGATTTGGTAAAGTTTATGGAGGCTTTTATTAAACATCTACTATGATAAGCCTACCTAGTCTGTTAACTATCTTCGTACAAAATTACAAGACATATATATTTTAACTAATTATTTGCTCAATTTTTTTTAATTTTTTTTATATTTTAAATATATATATATATATATATATATATATTTAATATTATAAGTTTTTAAAGATAAAAATATTAAGATATGTGTCTATAAGAAATAAAGTAATAGAAAAGATGTTGAATTTCAGATAATAAAAAAAACAAAATGTATTAAATTATAAAAAAAATATGTGAGGGAAAAATATTTTAGAAATAAATAATAAGATTTCTTGATATTATTAAAATATATATAGGAGTAAAATTTATTATAATTTAAATATATCTAAATTTCTCTTAAAAACGTTTATCTTTTGTGTTATAATAAATTTCTAATTGGCATCAATTTTTCTTTTACTGATCATGAATTGGATGTGACATCGGTAGCTCGGTATTTATTGTCCAAATATCCTCTAAAAGAAATTTATCAATTTATTTTCTTTTAAAATAACTATAATTTATGAAATCACTCCTTTAAAATTATCTTAATCTTATAATCATAATTTATATAAAAGAAATTTTAAATTTCTTCTTTATTATTTCTATTTTAATAGATTTCAATAAATTGATTTATCTTGACATTTTAAAAAAAATCCGTAACATAATAAGAACTAATCTTAAGTAATTTGTTTAATATAGTTCAATTCTTCCTCTCTCTTTTTATTATAGTAATAATTAAATTTTAGCTGTGCTATGTTATTTATGTACTTACGTACAAAAATATTCGGTTAATTTCTTTTAATTGTTATACATTTTTAATATATCTTTAATATATATTTAATTTAATTTAATAAAAACATATTTTTATAAATATAAAGATAGAAAAAGTTTCATATTATGAAATATAAGTGTACAGAACATGTACACCAAATATTAGACCGTATAACTCAAATGTTATCTTTATCCCGTGTACTTTTGATAAATTGGGGTTTGCTTTTATTTAGGGTTTGCAACTTGTAAGGCAAAAAATTTATTTTTACGACACATTTATTATTAATTTTATAAATTATTAAAAAAAAGTAGTAAAATTTTTAAAATTAATAATAAATATAAATTAACGATATTGATAATTATTATTGTTATAATTATATTTTTAATTATTTAATAATAATAATATTAATATATAAAAATAATAAAAATCATTATAGTTATATAACTACAATAAATAACTATGAAAATAATGATTTTATTGGGAGAACAATTTTGACGGAAGAGAAACTAGAACGGAGCATCTTTTCAAAAATTGCTTTTTTATTCTCTACTTTTTATCCTTTATGCTTATTGTTGGGAAGATTAGCTTTCTTACTTTCTTACTTTCTTACTTTCTTTATGCATTACTTTCTACTTTTTAATAAATGGCTTTTAATTGACTTCAAAAGTTAAACGTGCTACGTTGCTTTTTGAGTTTTTGGCTCTTGCTACGTGGATAGGGTAATAAGTGCGCCTGAAAATCAATATTTTTATATATTATAGTTATATTAATATAATAACAATAATAATATTACATCAAGTTAATCAAAATTTATCACAAAATAGTTTTTTCTTAAATAAATAATTATAAAAATGTAAATAATATTTTGAATAAAAAAAATATTAATATTATAATAATTAACTTTTTTACAAATTTTTAAAATTAAAATATGTATATGACATTAACAAAAATCTACAAGCAATTTGCAAATAATTTTACCCAATTTTACATTTAAATTAATAAATATATGCCATATTTCACGAATTACCTAAGAAAAATAGAACATTTTTCCTTTCATAGATTATATCTAAGGCAGATTCCTCCTGATTAATTGTTTCAAAAAGAAAAGATTTTTCGTGATCAAGCTAAGTAATGCTTATTGTAAAAAAAAAAAATCTGTCGTCTCTCTCCCATAAAAATAGAATTTTAAAATTCTTACATACCTTTAGGCCTCTTGTTGTTTGAAGCTTGCATGCATGCCTATTAATCCTTCACCATTAACTCCTACCTCCATGTGCATTACCTTCCAGCTTCTCCATTAATACATTGAACACTTCTCCATTAATAATAACTAAACTTTCCGATCTTCGAGATAGTATCTGGCATCATTACCATCGCCTTCATTAAGTTAAATTTGAAGATTATGTTATTAAAAAAAACTATTTTTGTTATTTTTATATTTTAATAAATTAAAAATTAAAAATAATAATTAATTAAATCATATTTTACATTTAAAAAGATAATTAAGGTAAATAATTATTTTTATATATTATTATAGCAATATTGTAGATCTAGTATACTCTTTCTATTAAAGTTACTATCTTAAGCATCGTAACGCCGAAAACTACTTCTAAAAAATGATACAAGTTCCTAACATTTTGTTTTCTTACATATACTACAAAGAATAATTATGTCTTGTATTGATAAAAATAGACATCATATACATATATATATATATATATATGTAGATGTAGATGTTGTTCAATTACCAACACCTCCTTTTTTACTTTTTGTTATTTTTTATACCAATAAATATCAAATTATTTATATATGATCAGACACAAAAAAATTTCAATAACAAAATATCGTTCTCATTGAAATTATGTTATTAAAAACTAATTTTTTAAAATAAAAAATAAAAATCATTTTTTTGTGTTTCTATGTTTTAAGAAAGCAAAATTAAAAAAACTAAAAATAAATAACAATAATTAATTAAATCAAATTTCACAGCTAAGAAAACATATGAGAAATATATCTAAGAATACTTAATCTCTCATATTTTCTAAACATGTTAATTATTAAAATCTCTTCAACATAATTATCAATCAATTACACGATCAATTGGATCTAATCTAGTATGTAATCATATCTCAAGTAAATTACACACGATATAATAATTAGCCTAATCACATTATCATGTCAATTAAATTGTATATTACTCATTAAATTCATCCATTATATATTACATATATAAGAATCTTACATCTCTGCCAAGAAATTACGGATGTTATTTAATCAAGACCAACAATTAAATAATTCTCTTAAATTTATTTAATAGAGAATTATTTAATTGTTTTTGTAGATCAATTATTGGCCAAACAATTAATAATATAAAAATTAGATTGAATAATATAATTAAATTGAAATCATAATTGAGGTAAAATATTATATCATCACATAGTGAAAATTGGTTTCATAAGACCCCCTAGATTAATAAATTAACTATACATAATTTTATTTATAAAGCTCGTATTTTTAATAAAGAAAGACATAAAAATTAATAAAAAAAAGGAGAAGACGAAATACAATTAATCTCTTGAATTGCAGCATCGTCTACTCTTGAATCTCCACCAAAACTATATCTCCTTTTGAATTTTTCTATCTTCTTAGCTCTAAAAATTAATAAAAATATATATGTTAATTTTGAATTATTAGGGTTTAAGACACAATTAGGGGGTTAAATTTGGCTTAGATGGAATCTAGATCATTAGATCAATTTTAGATCGAGATGTAAAAAAGAAAAAATTAATAGTGCCAGCCATATCAAGGATGAGATGAAAAAAAAATTAACAGTTCCAACCAATAAGAGCACGCCACGTGGTATTAGAAAACGTGAAACCAATCAGTGAGCGACACATGGTAAAGGAAATGGTCTCTATCAACGTATATTGACTCAACACCATATGTGCATCTGTGATTCACCGTTACTATTTACATAGCTAATGGGTGGGAATAATGAACAAATTAGGTGATGACGAGTGACAAGCACGTTAACCAAACAACAAACTCAAAACGAACATCATGTTAACATATACCATAGTCTTGCTTGTGTGGTGTCCACGTGACTTGCCTAATCAACTCATTTACTTGCGTGGTGTCTATGTGGTAACTTTTGATTTGTTCTACATTAAAAAATTCAAAATAAATTCTCAAAAATTCTAGAAAATTTTTAAAAATTATATTTTCACTCATTTTGACTATAAATTTATATTTTAATAATTTTAACTCTAAAATGCTATTTATTAAATAAAATAAGTAAATATTAAGTAGTAAAGTGCACTGATGACTATACTTTCATATAGTCATCAATATAATAAATACATTTTATACTTTTTTATTATTTTTTACACTAATAAATATCAAAATATATTTATAATAAATTCATTTTTTATGAATAGTTATTTTATATAATGCAATTATTTTTATTATATTAAGTATAATAATTTATACAATTAACAATTATCTATTTAATGATTATTCAATCAATTCACTTATGGGCAGGTTATATTATTTTTCACTTTTTGTATTTTTAACACTAATAAATATTAAAATATTCATATAATTAATAATTATCTATGTAATGACTATTCAATCAATTCACTTATGTGTAGGTTATATTTTTTTTTTACTTTTTGACACTAATAAATATCAAAATATTCATATAATAAATATATTTTTGTGTTATTTTTGTTATTATTTTATACAATAAGTATCAAAATGTCTATATAATAAATATTTATTTTGTATAATGCAATTATTCTTATTACATATATAGTGATAATTCATACAATTAATAATTACCTATTTGATGAGTGTTCAATCAATTCACTTATGGTCATATTATTATTATTTTGAATGCCTATATAATAAATGTTTTTTATGAATAATTATTTTATATAATATAATAATTTTTATTATATTAATAATGATAATTTATACAATTAATGATTAACTATTTAATTAGTGTTCGATCAATTCACTTATGATTCGATCATATTTTTTTTGAACTAATAAGTTTTATATTAAGATCATATCATATCTCATATCAATTAAAAAAGAACAATATGTTCATACAAATTATTTTTAAGTAAAAATTCTTATAAATTCAAGCAAATAATGTCTATCATTTATGTAGTATTAACTTTTTATATAATAAAAATACTAATTAAATAAATTTATAAATTTTTGTTGTATATTTGATTTATTTATTAATTGAAGTTATGTAATTATTGTCAATATAGGGATAAATTATTAATGTTTATATTTTATTTGGATTTTATGGTTCATAAAATATTTACTATTATAAAATATTTTAATATCAATTTTTTAATTATAATAAAAAAAATTAAAAAAATTATGGTTAAATAATTATTTTTATTTTATAACATGAATAATTTAAAATAATAATAATAATTAATATTATTATATATTTATTAAATTTAAATCATTAATTTTTGCTAATGTATGTCTAAAAAACTAGTATAAATAAAAAAGCAAAAGTCACATGAATAAATATGTCTCTTAATACTCAACTTATCAAGTTTTTTAGTTTTTTTCCTTGGATCTACCAGTCCCAACGGTACCGATGTTGCTATGCAATTGTCGATGTCATGTATTGAGAGAGTAATAGCGCTCAACTAGCTATGTTCAGAGACTGGCGTACGTGGTGTACGTGAGACGTGATATGCTGAAGGTATGGACGCAAGATCACGAGAAAGGTGTGGGTGGGATGGAGAAGTTATTTATTATTTAATGATAATATAAATTAATAGAATTTTAGATTAATATAATAATTTAAAAAAATGTAAATATTTATTATCTACATTTCTGTAAGATTATTTCATAATATATAAGTATATTAATTTGCTACTTTTAAAGTAAGTATTCAATAATTTAAAGATTAGATTATTATTATTTAATTAGATTTATATTTACTTTTTAAATTATAAATTTATTTTTATTTATAAATATATATGGTGATTTTTTATGATTTTTAAATTATATATGTATTAAGATCTTACTTTATTATCAATAATTTTTTTTTATAAAAATTTATAAAAATAAATAATTTAATTGATGAAATTATCCATAAATAATAATAATAATAATAATAATAATAATAATAATAATAATAATAATAATAATAATAATAATAATGAATAGCTATTTAGATGATTAATATATACTTTAAAATTAATTACATTTTTTTCACAGATTTAAATCTATTTTGATCCAACCAACAAAAATCTAGAAAATCGAGTTTGTCGGACGCGAGTCCCAATGAGGTTCGAGTTAGCTTAATCATCAGTAGGATATATTTTTGGTATTTATATTATTATCTTTTAAGTTGTTTAATGATAATTTATAAGTAACTATATTTTTTGAAAAATACATATTTAATTAAAAATAATTTTTATACATAAAATAATAAAGGATAATTTAGTTATTTTTTTTAATCTTTTTCTCTCCCTCATTATCCTCTTGATTTCTCTTTTTTTTATTTTGTCTCTTTCTTGTATCTCTATATTTAGATAGGATTTTTTTATTAAACTTTAAATCATAAATTTAAAATATTAAATTTTAAAAAAGATAACGAGAAATAAAAGAAGCGAGAAAAAGAGTAAAAATAATAATAAAATTTTTAAATAATTAAAATATCTTTTTAACTTTTTGTGAGTATTTGTTTTTTGAACAATTAAATAAACAATTTGAATACTTTTAAAATATTCTTCCAATAACAAAAGATTGGTAATGATATGAATAAGTTACCATACCCTTAGTAATCAATTATTAAATATTGTTATGACTAACAAAGATTAATAATGTTTGTAAAGTAATTTTTGTTATTATTATAATAAAAATATATAAATATTTATTTTATATTTAGTATTAATTACAATTTAATATAATTATTATTAAATAAAATTATAATTAATGAAGTATTTTTATATTGATAATAATTTTATATTTCCTAAATATTATTAGGCATACAAATATAATATTTTAATTTTAAAATAATTAAAAGAAAATTTTGTAAGATACATCCTCAACCTCAATTATGTCAGAAATTATGAATTGAAAATTGTAAACGGTTTTGTATTCAATTTTCCTTCGGTTTTCATTTCATTTTCTTCGGTTTCAAATTTTGAAATTTTTCGTTTCAGTTCTTGTTTGAATAGCATTTTTAGCTCTCTTTTTTCCCTCATCCGTTTCTTTTAATTTTGTTTCGACCGTTGAGCTTTTTTGTGTTTAATTCTTCTCTACTGAGCTCCTTATAAAAGGAGAAGGAAAACAGAGCACATGAGAGAGAGAAGAAGAAGAAGAGAGAGAAAGAAAAAAAAGACTGAGACGGAAAGAGGAAAAAAAAAATTTATTTATTTTATTTATTTATTTATTTATTTTTGTTTTATATTTTCTATTTAGATTTAAATTCATTTAATAAATATAAGATATTTTAAAATTTATTGAATAAAACTTGATTATTATTTATTATTTTAGTTTTTTCTTTCTTTTAATTAATAGCATTTTGCACGCTTATACTGATTTTTTTTTTTAAATATTGTTAATTGTTTGTTATTATCACTTTTTTGTACATTGTTTATCAATTTTTTTTTTTTGTTATATTTTCTCTTTATAGTTTTATCATTTTACCAGTAAAGCTTCGGCCTTGTTATCTACATTCAACTTTGTTTATTTTCTGTTCATTATTTCTATATTGATATTTTTTTTTGTTATCTCCTAACCTTTTTTTTATGTTTTGTTTTATAGTGTTATAATTTATTTTTCTAATTGTGCCATTTTTTGGTGTAATTTATTGATTAATATTCATTTTAATTCATATCTTCCGTTGCTATTTTAATTTATGTCACTATTTTAATTTGTGTCATGATTAATTAAGACTATATATATATATATATATATATATATTACTATTTCTTTTTAGTAATGTTCTGCAGTGTCAGGTACCCGTATTTATTTTTTGAGAGCAATTCTCTACTAATTATGCATATTTAGCTTTTAATTTTTATAAACATATTAATTGATATTATGAAACTTGTTTGCTTTTTTACTTGATTTAATAATTTGATGATTGATATTTAAGGATCACTTTCTATCTAAAAGTTTTAATATAGTAAACTAAATAAATATATATGTACTTGCATGAATAACATAATTAATGTGCAATTAATTAACTTATTGTAATATATAAATATTTATTAAGATTAAGTATCTTATTGATTAACTTTAATTACTATTGATATCTAAACAATAATAAGATATTTGATTTTGTTAATAGGTAATTTTTAATAACAATTTAATATTGTATAAATTAATTGATTGATAAGTAATATAAAATATAATTACAATTACTTAAGTCAATGAATAAGTCAACAATTTTGGATTTGATCTCAATTTAATTTTGATATAACATGGTATAATTTAATGTGTGATTAATTATTTATTCTAATAATTTATACTTTTGATGGAATTTCAAGTTTGATTATTTATGAACTAATTTTTGTAGATTAAAAATTGTGGTAGCTTGTTAAGTGTAATTTGATAGGGAGATATTAAAAGTTAATAAAATTTATTTTCTAAAAAGAATCTAAATATGAATTGTAGTTTTTACAATTGATGAAATATTATAATTTCGTAATTGGATGAAATAATTTGAATTTGTATGTGTGAAATAAAGAAATTTTACATTTGATAAAATTGTTTGATTTTAAATTTTTAAATAAATAAATTTTGCATTAATGAAATGATGTTTTTACTTTAGTTGAATTTTGTACTTAAAAAATAGTAATTTTTGTATTTGTTAGTTTCTTAGTTTTACAAAATAAATAAATTTTATATTTACGAAATAATTTGTTGAATTTTGTATTCACAAAAGAAGTAAATGTTGTATTTTCAAAATAATGAATTTTGTATCATTGATTTTGAAATATTTAATTTTATAAATTTACGAATTTTTGGGTTTTTTATTTATTTAATTATGAATTGAAATTGGGTTCTAAAGAAAATTAAATTAATTAATTTTGGATTAATTGTATTAAATTAAAATCTCAAAATTATTTTCCGTATTTTGATATTTAATTTTGATTCTTTTTAGATATCAATACATTTAAAAGCATGAATTTGTTTTTAAGATGACAACAAATGTGATGGATGACATTGCCATGTTGTCATTTGTTTTCAGATGTGAATTCTTCGGGTCTGACTCAAAAGAGTAATGAATCGACAGTGGTGTTATTAGGTACATATGTTCAAATAATGAGTTATTCACTTTCTACAAACCATTTGAGAATGGGGAGAAATTGTGAACGAGGAATTTTCTAACCTCTATGAATGATGGTGAGACAAAGTGATCCTAAAGATAACATCTGGAAAAAAGATGATTCTAAACAATGTACTGTATATGCTAGAGATTCGAAAGAACCTTGAGAGGTTCATTGCTTTAGAATTAAAATTTGTAAACGGTTTTATATTCATTTTCAATTCCCTTCAGTTTCCATTTCATTTTCTTCAGTTTCAAATTTTGAAATTTTTCGTTTCAATTCTTGTTTGAATAGCATGTTTAGCTCTCTTTTTTCCCTTATCCGTTTCTTTTAATTTTGTTTGGCCCGTTGAGCTTTTTTGTGTTTAATTCTTCTCTATTGAGCTCCTTATAAAAGGAGGAGGAAAACAGAGCACATCAGAGAAAGAAGAAAAAAAAAGGAAAGGTTGAACGAAAAGAGGAAAAAGAAAGAAAAAAATTATTTATTTATTCATTTATTTTCGTTAAATATTTTCTATTTAAAGTTAGGTTCTTTTAATAGAATTCAGGCATTTTAAAGTTCGTTGAATAATAAATTTTGGTGTAAGTTTATTACTGTGTAATCGTTGTATTTTGGGAGATAAGTTTCCGTCGTTCTCATACACACATAGTGAGTGAAAAAATTATCTTAAGAACAATATATGATACACAAGACTCGATTATTTATATTTATAATATATATATATATATATATATATATTTATATTTGTGCATTTTTTAATTTTTAATAAAATAAATCTTTTTCTTAAAATTATTTATGAATGTATTATTCCTACAATTTATGCTAGGTGATTCCTAAAATAAAAAAAAGTTTCTTTCAAATAAATTTTTTGAAAGGGATGAATTTGATATAATCTACATCTAAGGATGTAATCTGCCGTCTAGTAAGATACAATAACTCATGGTCACAAACTTAGAATACTTAAGAACAGTGCAATTTCATAATTGAATCCTCGGCTATATCTAAAATAGAGAAAAATATGGGTGAATAACAGTTTAATAAGTCTTTTAGTTTCAACAAAAAAAAAAACATAAAAATTTCCATTGTTATCAAGTAGAGTATAAAAATCTTATTAGTTAAAAAACATAATAGTTGGACAATTATCAAAAATATAATATTTCAAATATATTTAAAATTTCAAAAATATTACAAATATCTTCAATTTAATAAAAATTAAAGTTAAAAGAATTAAATATCAATCTTTTATACATAAAAATGACAGATATAATAGAAAATAAAAAAATAATAAAAAATTAAGAAATAATATAAATATAAACACAATATATTTTATAATATTTCTCACAATAAATGATAATTAGTAAAAAAAAATTTAACAAATACAAAAAAGAAGACTAAATCTTAAAAAAATTGAGATAGATTTAGAGATTAATCGTTTTCAAGAATAAAGAAAATATTTTCAAGAAAATATATAGTTTATTATAAAATAAGTAATAAAAAATTATCATTAATATTACTGATGCAAAATGAAAGTATATCATACCATTAATTGATAAATAAAATATTATAGATAAACTATCAAAAATCGTCCAAAAGAATAAAAGAAAATTTTGATACATCTATTTAAGAAGAATCTAAATATCAATAAAAATACATTTTAAATAAGGAATAGATACACCAATAAAATTAATCATAGATAATAGAATAATGAATAGAAAATATGCTTTATTATGAATGATTAGTGAAAATCTAAGATACTAGAAATTAAAGTTCACAACATACCCTAGGTTTTCTATTAATATTAATGATAAAAACTTAAATCAAGTGTTAAATTTAACTTATAAATTTGAAATAAAAGATTTAATGAAAGAATGAAATCATTATTTTTCAATACTCTTTAAATAATAGAATAATAAATAGGAAAGATGATTTATTAGAAATGATACATGAGAATATAGGATACCAGAAATTAAAATTCACACCATACCCTAGGTTTGCTATTAATATTAATAATAAGAACTTAAACCAAGTGTTTAGTTTAACCTATGAATTCAAAAGATGAGATTTATAGTAAGATATTCATTAACAAACAACCATAATAATTCAATATATGGACAAAATGAATTCATAAAAATAAATAAAAATTTCAAGAAATTGGATAAATAATAAAACTAGAAATATCAACAAACTTTGATGTTAAATGTTAAAGAAAAATCTCTAATACCAAGAAAAAAAGGTAATATAACAAAAAAATAACAATATATTAAGGTTTACGTTTATAGATATTGAAGGAGAAATCTCTAACAAAAAAATAAGAAATGTTACGGATATAAAAGAAAAGTCAAAATAATGAAATCATTAGTCTATGATGTAATATTAGGAAGAAATTGATACCATTGTTATTCCAATAATATTCAAAAACAAATTACATAATATATATAATTAGATTTTGATGGATGCCATATAAACATATAAAAAAACCAAATAACAATAATGAAATTTTTAATTATTTTAACAAAAAAATGGATATAATACAAGAATCAAACAACAAGTCCTTATAAGACATAAATAAAATACAAAAAGAACTACTAAAAAATAAAAGAATATGATTTTAGTAAGAAATTAAAACAATACATACATAAAGAATTTATGAATTAAGAAGATATGTAAATAACATACCTCGGTACAATGAAGTGATGACTTTATGAAAATAGAGTTATCAATGCATTAATGAAGTGATAACTTTATGAAAATAGAGTTATCAATGCATTTTTTTGCTTAATATTTACTCGTTTTAGTTAATAAATAGTACTTTTTAGTTAAAAATATTAAAATATGAACTTTATAATGAAAAATGATGAAACTATATTTTTAGATTTTTTATGAAATTTTTAATGTAGGACCAATCAAAAGACACAACATAGACACCATCCATACTCTAACACCTAATACTTATGATGGAGACAACATCCAAACTTCTCTTGGAGTAATAACAACAATAAAGATGGTTATCAATTCAACCGATTTTCATCATCTAGTTTTCTAAAGTCACAATAATCATAAGCCCAATAGGAAAAGTCATCTACTGAGGATAATGTAGATGCTTTAATGAGATGATGATAGACTTCAATCAGTCAGTAAATACGAAAGTGTCCATTCAAGAGGTTTCAATTCAAAAATTATAGACCCAAATAAGATAACTTGTCCAAGTTATAAGTTAAAGGCCTCAGAGTAATCTTCTAAGTGACATAATTATAAACCCAAGAAAAGAAATCAAGAAGTATCACAACACTATAGTTTTGAGGAGTGTTAAAACTTTAGGGTAGGAACATGAGACTTAAAAGGATGAGAAAGAACATAAGACTTAAAAGGATGAGGAAGAACATAAGACTAAAAAGAATAAGGAGAAACGAGAAATTATCAAGAATTGGAAAGAACTAGTGGATAAGGAGAGCAACAAAAAAAAATAATTCAACCAAAGAAAAAAATATCCATAAGTATTAATTTATAACATAATAATATATCATCTTTTTTTTTTGGTATAACTCACCATTACGTTATAACTTATCGTTACATTAGGTTTATCAATAACTCAACTTGAAAAAATGAGAGAAGAAAATATGCTAACATTACTCTCCCTCGCTAATCTTATTTTAACATAAATACTTATATTTTTTTAATACATATAAATGTCACCTCACCTTAGAATAAAAATATTAAAAGTAAATCATGTTAGTTTATTTTTCAAAAAAGAAAAAGAAAAACATAACATGACACACTGACACAAACATATATACACGTATATATTCGAACCCATGTCCTGACATTGCTAATAAGAAGCATGTACCATTGAACTGCAATTGGTTATGCCTTCAGTGTATTACCCGTTTTGATCGCTACTTATTAGTGTCCCACCCGATAAAATTCATCGATTTTGTGATAGGGACCATAACCATAACAAATATAATGATGGTATCAAATTAGCAATTACAATACAATCTTAATCATTTCTCCTGTCAGCTCATAAATAGAAATTGGTGTGCCTCTTAAAATTAACAAAGGGAAAAGAAAAGAAAAGAAAAAAATGCCAAATCTGGAGAGAGAGCATGTTTTAACAGTAAATATCAATGTCCTGCTAGCTCTGAACTCATTGAAAAGGAAGACAAAAACAACAAGGAAAACATGCAATCCCATAATAAAAGGTTTAAGTAGTCCATCTAAGTATCTTAATGTTCCTCAGTTGTTCTTATCATTTTTAAAGAAGCTGCTAACTGCTTTACAAGGAATCCATTCCATTCTGTTTTATTGACATGCGATGGAATTGGAAATCAAAGTCTCTATATTCCGATGCTTGAGGAGTTGATTGCTTCAGCTTCTGCTGCTGTAACTGTTGGTGCTGATACAAATTGTGCAGCCTTGCAATCTCTCTTTCTAGCATATCCTACTCCACTGAAATCAACCAACTATTTTAGTCCTTCTAACATAATTCTTTAATTTCACAAGTTTTCTACTTGTTTGTTCAACACGCTTGACCTTAGTTGTCCAAGATATCTAAGTTACAAGGAAAGTGCCACAGAAGAAGAAAAACATCAGAACGCTATTGGTTTATCACAATGATTCTAGTTCCATGAATACAGGGGAGTGATTTTGCTTAGGAAGATGAATATGGGGATTTTTTAAGTAAAAAGTATGATGGTATTATCTTGAGCATATAAAATGGTTGTAGCATGAATAAAAATAACACAAAAATTGATGAAGATAATTTTTTTTCTTTTAAATAACACAATCCTCCTGTATAAATTTAATACATTAAAAGGTTTAGTTCTCAAAATTTGAGCAAATTCACACATATGTCTCTTATTATAAATTTAAAAATTTAATCCCTAAACTTTTAAATCTTACAGTTTAGTTCCTAAAAATTTAAAAACTCTCACATAAGGCCTAACTTAGTTACCAAAATACATATTTGTGAAACAAAATTTTAAGACTTGTTTGAAATTTTAAAAGCTTTTAAACTAAATCGTATGAATTAAAAGTTTAGGGAACTTAGTGTGAAATTTTAAAAATTAAAAGGTTAAATGGTATGTTTTAAAAATTTGGGTACCTATGTGTAAACCTAATTTGTAGACTAATAATATAGTTAAACTTATATTAAATGATGATTACTTCATCTAAAATTTAGATGAAGCAGAATACGCTTCAGCTAAAATCCAAATAATCATTTAGATGAAGACCACTTCATTTAATAGTCAAAAGCATGTCATATTTTACCATTTTGTGATATTTGCATGTTTATCATTTTAGGCTATAAATTATTTATAAAGGTGTAATAGGTGATCACAAGTTTGGAACTTACAACATTTTATCCTAAGATATACCATCCAACTGGTGCTTGAGTGTCCTATTCTCCATACCCAATATGAGATTGTGTTGGTCTAAGAATTCAAGCTCCGTTGTAACTTGCAATCCTTCTATTTGTTATTAGATCAAACAATTATTAACTAACCCTATAAGTTGTTATGTGTTATATAGCTCCTTAGTGAAAAAATTAGAAAAGTCTCACATTAGTTAAGAATGAAGATGAGTGTTGGATTTAGGGCTATAAATAAAGCCCTCATTCACCATTCGTAAAACATCCCAAAATTTGTAAATCTTCCTCTCTTTTGTAAGGGTAATTGATTAGCTCAATTTTGCCCAATTATTTGTAATTTAGAGTTCATCCATTTGGAGATAGTGGAAGTGGTCAACGACGCCTGAGGACCTAGGTAACATTTATATCGAACCTCATTGAATTTCTGGTGTTATTATTTTTCTGCTTTAATATTTCTGTTTCAATATCTGTTTTAGTTTATTTTAGCATTATATTTCCAATATCATTATTTTGTCGGGTTAGTTTGAGTTCTATTCATTTAAATCATAAGTGAATAGTAAGTATTTAAAATAGGGAAAATATACCCAATTTTCTCAACAATTGGTATCAGAGCCGAAGGTTTTTTACCAAGGCATTTGTTTGTATTTCGTTTGTTTGCTATTGGAATATAGTTGCTAGTTGTTGTAATTTGAAGAAATGTCGGAAGAAAAATTTCTTTCAAACAAAGGCCAATCATCCACGTTAAGCAGAACTATGGTGATGAATGCAAGGTTCGAGGTGGATAAGTTTGATGGAACTGGTCATTTCGGCATGTGGCAAGGTGAAGTTCTAGATGCTCTATTTCAATAAGGTCTAGACATCGCCATTGAAGAAGAGAAATCAGATGGATCAGATGAAGTAGAGTGGAAAAATATAAACTGATTGGCATATGGTACAATCCGTTTGTGTCTCTCAAGAGAACAAAAGTACATGTTCATAAAGGAGACATCTGCAAGTAAGTTATGGAAGGCGTTGGAGAACAAGTTCATGAAGAAGAGTGGACAAAATCGACTCTATTTGAAGAAGAAGTTATTCTGGTTTGAATACCTTCTAGGTACTATAATAAATGACCACATTACTGTTTTTAATCAATTAGTAATAGATTTGTTATATATGGATGAAACTTTTAAAGATGAAGATTTAGCCTTGATATTGTTACCCTCCCTTCCTGATGAGTTTGATCATCTTATTACGAGCTTACTCATTGGGAAGGATAAAGTGTCTTTTGAGGAAGTTTGTATTGCTTTGTATAGTTATGAAATTAGAAAGAAAGATAAAAGAGAAAGCAGGAATGAAGCAGTAGAGGCATTGTCTGTAAGAGGACGTTCGCAAACACAACAGAAAGGAAGGAGAGGTAGATCTCTATCAAAAGGAAGACTTAGTAAAGATGAATGTGCTTTTTTTCATGAGAAAGGCCATTGGAAGAAAAATTATCCAAAGCTGCAAAAGAAAGGAAAAGCTGTGCAATCTGATTCATGTGTAACTGAAAGCAATTCAAATTTAGATTTTGCATTGGTTGGTTCGTCAACAGCATCCCATCCTGGTGATTGAATTTTAATTCAGCATGTACATTCCATATGTCTCCTAACAAGGAGTGGTTCTTTAACTTTGAAGAACTAGACGGTGAAATTGTTTTCATGGGTAATGATTATCCATGCAAAGTTTTGGGAATTGGTACAATCTGTTTGAAGAATCAAGATGGTTCAATCAGGGTCTTGACAGATGTTCATTATGTTTCAGATATGAAGAAGAATCTCATTGTTGTGAGAGTCTTAGAATCAAAAGGCTTCACTGTGAGCATACAAAATGGGGCATTAAAGGTTACTTTTGGAGCACTTGTGGCGATGAAAGGTGTTCGGAAGAATAACTTGTACTACTACATTGGCAGTACGGTTATTGGGACAACATCAACAGCAGTTTCAGAGGAAGAAAGAGATTTAGAAACTACCAAGCTATGGCATATGCATTTGGGACATGCTAGTGAAAAAGCTTTGCAGATTCTAGTAAAGCAAGGCCTGTTAAAAGGTGCGAGAACCAACAAGTTGGAATTTATGAGCAATGTGTATTGGGGAAGCAGAAAAGAGTAAGTTTTGGCACTGCTTTCCATAATACAAAGGGCATTTTGGATTACATCCATACTGATGTATGAGGGCCAACAAGAACTCCATCCATGAGTGTCAAACATTATTATGTCACTTTCGTTGATGCCTTCTCCAGAAGAGTTTGGGTGTATCTCGTGAAGAAGAAGGATGAAGTGCTGGGGATTTTTCTCAAGTGGAAAAAGATGACTGAGACTCATACTGGTAAAAAGATCAAGCGTTTGAGGTCTGATAATGTCTCTGAGTACACAAACGATCCATTTATGAAAGTTTGTGAAGAAGAAAGGATAGTGTGACACTTCACTATTCGAAAAACACCACAACAAAACAAAGTTGCAGAACGTATGAACCAGACTTTGCTGGAGAAGGTTCGGTGTATGTTGTCAAATGCTGGTTTAGGCAAGTAGTATTGGGCCGAGGCTGTGACATATGCATGTCATCTCATCAACTGTCTACCATCGTATGCTCTTGAAGGCCAAACAACTATGGAGGTATGGTCTGACGTCACTGATCTAGTGATTGAAAAAAGCATTAAAAAAAATCACTAAGTCGCTAAGGTGTAGATTTGTTATATAGCTCCTTAGTGAGCAAATTAGAAAAGTTCCACATTGGTTAAGAATGAAGATGGGTGTTGGATTTGGGGCTATAAATAAAGTCCTCTTTCACCATTTGTAAAACATCCCAAAATTTGTAAATCTTCCTCTCTTTTGTAAGGGTAATTGATTAGCTCAATTTTGCCCAATTAGTTGTAATTTAGAGTTCATCTATTTAGAGATAGTGGAAGTGGTCAACAACGCCCGAGGACCTAGGTAACATTTATACTGAAACTCGTAAAATTTCTGGTGTTATTATTTTTCTGCTTTAATATTTCTATTTCAATATCTGTTTTAGTTTATTTTAACATTATATTTCGAATAGTATTATTTTGTGAGATTAGTTTTGAGTTCTATTTATTTAAATCATAAATAAATAGTACCTACTTAAAATAAGGAAAATATACCCGATTTTCCCAACATTATGCTTATGCTTATGAAGATAATAGATTTGTAAAGATTAGCATAGTGGTTTAGTTTACTTTGCCCCTAACCTGTAGAAACTGGACGTGTCTCTCTAAGTCAACTGTGTACTGAAGTTTCCTGACCCTCGGTCTATTATTAGCTCGCGTGTGTTCATTTTTAAGCATCTCATGCTTATCAAAATAGTAAGTCATATGACAAATTTTTATATTTTTTAAATAAAAAAGCAAAAGAGATGATAAATAAAGAGAGCTTCTTTAACTTATAATATTGAATGCATATTCATCAATTTATCTTGTGAAAGTATAAGCATATTTAAGTGCACAACTTTAACTAAGTTGAGATACAAAGTAGACATATGTGCATTTCTAAGACTAAGAAACATGACAGAATTTATAGTATGTTTGATTTTGTGCTTTTGGAATCATGCAAAGGGGCTTCTACAATTAAAAAAAATTACTTCTAAATCAAACAAAAATAATAAGAATATAAATTAATGCTTTTAGTTCTCATCGTGTTTTTAGTGATAGAAGCAAAAATTATGTTATTTTCCTAAAAGTCGAATATGCTTTTGATTGTAATCACTTCCGGCATAAGGACATAAAACACAAAGACGACCTGATGATGAAAATAAATCAATGAGCAGAAAATAATTAACATACTGCTTAGCACGTTTAATGTCTGGATTTGGTGGAGGATTAGGCTTTGATGGTATATCATCAGGCTTAGTAGTATGATCAGCTTTCTGTATAGTACCTGAAGACCCTCCTGAGGAATGAAGCCCTGTGCCATCCTTATGGGAAGGGATTTCACTTAAGAAGGAATCAGAAAACTTGGGATTCTTAGAAATCAAACGACCTGTCAATTGCTCATGACTTTGGTCATAGTCTAAAGATGCCCAAGAAGAAACAAAATTTTTGTGTGCTTCCTTATAAGCTTTTCCATCTAAGTTTGCATGAGTATAACTCAATGAACGTCTGTGTCCTTTTCTAATAGGTAACTCCTATGTATCATCAAGCAAGTCTTCAAGCCAAGAGGGATTTTCTTCCAAGTGAAAGCTAGTATCAGAATAAGTGCGTCTATGGCATATTTGTTGCCCCTCTGTAGGCTTTAAAAACTCTTCTTTCCCCATTACAGGAATTTAATCAGAGATTGCTTATTATTTCCACAAGCAGTTATAAGGTGATGATGTGACAAAATAGCTTTCTATGGTCCCATGTGTGATAGATTCTGTAGCAAAAGAAAAAACTACTACATTCAAATCACTAGTCATCACAAACAAGAAGATCAATCTCAAGTTTCTGTACATATTGATGTAGCTGTTATAAAGATTTACCAATTTTCTCTGGTACATATGTCCAACCCATGTGACAAGGAAAATATATGAGGTATAATAGACGATAATGCTCAAAATAAGTGAAAATTTATAGAAAATTACAAAATCAAGCCATGTCAAACACCAAAGAAAATAAGATCAATTAGAATGCAAAAGATATAATAGATAGTACATATACATGTTTATTAAATCAAATAAGATCAGTATTACCGATATGACTACCCAACAATGACAATGAGTTTTACAGGAGGTATCAAGAAGGCTGTCTATGGTGAGCCCCGCTATGATATGTCGAGGAGATTTTGTTGAATGATTGGTTTTTATCCTTGAGGTTGCAAAACAAAGAATATCAGAATTAGATTGTGAATAGTATAGAGAAATAAGAAGAAAAAATTATTTAATGTTGTAATTGTTGTGAGAATGTATATAGAGAACTCTATTTATAGAGTTATAACAAATATAGTACAAGTAATATACATGTAATATAAGTGAAGTACAATATCAAATATAACTTAACATCCCCTTTCAAACTCAAAGAGTAAGAGAAACAATCAAATTGAGCTTAGAAACTGTCATGTAATCTGCCTAGTGGATGAGATTTGGTGAAGATGTCAGTTGTTTGATTTGTGGAGGATATTGATTTGAGTCAAACAGTGTCTTGAAGAACATGTTGACGTACAAAATGACAATCAATCTCGATATGTTTTGTTTGTTCATGAAATATATTATTGTGAGCAATCTGAATAGCATTTTGATTGTCATAATATAAGATAGTTGCGATTGACTGGAGAACACCCACATCAGCAAGTAGCCAATGGAGCCAAAGAAGTTCTCGAGTGGTGTCAAGAAGAGCGCGATATTCAACTTCAATGCTGGATCGGGAAGTGAGAGATTATTTCTTGGTTCGCCAAGATATAAGAGAGTTTCCAAGAAAGAAACAGTATCCAATGGTAGAGCGACAATTAGTAGGGTCACTTTCCCAGTCAGCATCAGAGTAGGTGGAAAGAAGAAGATTAAACTTGTTGGAGAAGTGAAGACCGTGAAATATGGTGCCTTTGATGTAGCGAAGAATGCAAAGAATCGTAGTATAATGGGTAGACCGTGGAGCAGACATGAATTGACTAACCAGATGAATAACATAGGCGATGTCAGGACGAATGATTGTGAGATAAACAAGGCTGCCAACTAGTTATCTGTATAATGTGGCATCTGAGAGAATAGTACCATCTAATGGAGTAAGTTTGACATTGGTTTCTAGAGGTGTTGATGTAGTCTTGCAATCAGTAAGCCTAGCCCGATTAAGAATATCGAAAGAATACTTTGCTTGAGAGAGATAGTATCATTGAGAATCAGATGAGATTTCCAGGCCCAAGAAGTAATGGAGATGATCAAAGTCTTTCATTTTAAATTGATGGCTCAGAAATTGCTTGAGATCAATAATGCCAGTAAAGTTATTTCTTATTATGATCATATCATCTACACAAAGGAATAGAAGTGTAACATTAGTGGGGGTCTTCCGAATAAAGAGGCCAGAGTCATATAAATTAGAAGTGAAGCTAAAGTTAGTAAGTGTAGAGTTGAACTTGGTAAACCAAGTCCGAGGAGCATGTTTGGGGCCATAGAGAGCACGACAAAGTCTGCATACTTGATGAGGTGAATGAGTGTATCCAGGAGGAGGTTTCATATAAAATTCCTCGATTATGTCTCCATTGAGAAAAACATTTTTGACATCCATTTGAAATTTGTTCTAGTTTTGGGAAGCAACAATAACAATGATACTACGAATAGAGATGAGGTCATCTACAGATGCAAAAGTTTCTTCATAGTCGATGCCATATTCTTATATAAAAACCTTTGCAACCAGAAGTGGTTTATATCATTCCACAGACCCATCTTAATGAGTTTTGATTTTGAAAATCTACTTATAACCAATCAGAGATTTATTAGATGGAGGATCAATAAGATCCCATATATGTGCTTTTCTTAATGCTTGCAATTCATCTGTCATAACTTGCTGCCAATGAGGGTTAGAACTAGCTTCTCGATAGTTTTGGGGTTCATGATGAGAAAAAATAGCAAAAAACATTAGTAATCATGAAGATGAGAGGAAACACTACTTACACGAGTAGAACGATGAAGTGATGAGTCTGCACAAACAAATGGTTGGTCTTTAAAGGATGTTGTAATGGTAGGATCAACAGAAGGAGAAGACACATCAGGCGAAGCCATAGTAGGAAGCGATGAAGGTAATGGAGCAATGTTAGGAGGAAATAGATCAATAATTGGGCCATTAAAAAACAAGAGTGACGTAGGAGATGAAACATGAAATAAGGAAATAGAGAAAAACATTTTATGTTCCCAAAAGATGACATGACGAGAGATGCGCAATCGTTGAGAGAGAGGGTCCAAACAATGATAGCCTTTATGTTCTATTCCATACCTTAAGAAACAATAATGACGAGCACATGGTTCCAATTTATTACGTTCATAAGGGTAAAGAAGAACAAAACAGGTACAACCAAACACTTTGAGTGGTTTATAAGATGGAGAAGTATTATAGAGGCGGTCATAAGGGGATTGATTGTGAATTACAAGCATAGGAACACGATTGATGGTATAAACAGCCGTAAGAGCTACTTCATCCCAAAAGCATTCGGGACAAGAACTAAAAATGAGGAGAGTGTGAATAGTATTGAGAATATACCTGTGTTTTCGCTCAGCTATTCCATTTTGTTGAGATGTGCCAAGCCAAGAATATTGATAAAGAGTGCCATTTTGTTGAAGAAAATTTAAAAAAAATTGTTTCTTTATATTCCATAGCATTATCAACTCTAAGAACTTTGGTAGTTTGAGAAAATTGGGTTTTAACCATTTAGGCAAAATCATTATAAAAATTGGGTAATTCATATCTATGTTTCACGAGAAAAATCCATATGAATCTTGAATAATTATCAATAAAAATGACAAAGTAAACACATCCCTCTATAGTAGATGTGTGGATGTACCCCAAGCATCATAATGAATTAAGTCAAAAAGGGAGACAAATGTAGAATCATTTTTATTAAAACATAAAGCAGGTTGTGTTTCCCAATTGACAAAGCAAACAATTTACATTATTAGAAGTATAAACAAATCCTAATTTACCAAAAGATGCTAAGAGACAAAGACGTTCTATAGACGTATGGCTTAGATGAGCATGTCATAGGTTGATAGGAGTAGTAGAAAGCAGCAACAAAAGGATAAGGAGAATTGGGTAGATGAAAGTTGATAAGTTTAAATAATCGTCCAACCTTACGACCTATCCCAATGATCTGTCTTGTCTGTGGATACTGCACGTGACAACTAGAAGATGAAAAAGTAATAGTAAGACCAAGTTCACATATAATTGACCAATAAAGATAAGATTTAGAGTAAGGTTGGGAATATAAAAGGTGTCAAAAAGTGATATAGAAGATGTGGAAACTTGACCTATAGCATTAACATGCATATGTGAACGATTAACACTTTGAATTAAAGGTTTGGAAATGGAAGATTGTGTGGGAGAGAAGATGTGAGTATCATGAGTCATATGGTTACAACAAGTTGAATCAAAATACTATAAAGATTTACATGGTGTGAGAGACAAGGTAGTAGAAGAAGGATTACTAGATTTTGAGATTACATGTGTAAGAAGACCTTCAAGTTCTTGAGTGGAGAAGGTAAATTTTTCATAATTATCCTTAGAAACAGCAACAGTGATAGATGAGTTACTAGTTTTACATGAAGAATTTTGAGAAGGATTCTGAGAGCAATTTGTTTGAAAGTGTCCTGGACCTTCTTATGACAATATATACATACTCGAATAGGACATGTGAGAAGGTCATGATTGAGGTTGTGGAAATAGACGTAGCCTTTCTGTTTGAAGCCTTCTTTTGAACCTTCTTAGGGCGATAAGAGAGAATGACAAGAATAGAATTTGTAATATAAACTTTGAAAACCCCCATCTGAGTTTCTTCAGAGAAAAACTCAGTCACAATAGTATCTAAGGATGGAAAATGACTGGGACAAAGTAAGGAAACCCAAATAGGTTCAAATCGATCATGAAGAGCCATGAGAAAAATAACAAGACGCTGGTGGTTACAGTAAGTTACAAACATCTCATCATCATTTTTGTTTGTCCAAGTTGGTTCAGAGAGAGCTAGTTGATCCCAAATAGTATACATCTTAGAGAGAAATTGGTTAATTATTTGATTAGACCTCTGACGTTTGGTATGAAGATCTATGAGAAATTGATATTGATTGGCCAATTATATGGTAGTGAAACTAGTCTCAAGAAATTTCTAGACTTCCTTGGCAGTGCCAAAATGCCCAAATTCACCATGGATAGAGGGTAGAGTAGTGTTGCGGAACCAAGTAATAATTTGATGATGTTTACTTTCTCAGTCTTCAAGACGGTCAGAAAATAAGGAGTCAGTTTTAATGGTTTCTTTTATGGGTATAGAGATATCACCAGTTATGAAATGTCATAGCTTGCATCCTTTCAAGAAACTCTTCATTGCTTATGCCTAAGCTAGATAGTTAGTATCATCAAGGGTGGTAGAGATTGGTTTGAGGATATCATTTCGTTCCATTTTAAAGGAATAATAAAGAAAATATAAAGTAACAGTATAAAAGAGTTTATATAAGTAAAAAATAACCTTAAAATGGAAAAAAGAAGTCGAAAATAAGCATAGAACTGGTTGGGATGGTGATGAACCAGAGTTGTGAAGAGGAAAAAAATCTGGTGAACTGGGTTTGGTGAACCAGGTCAGTATTCGATTGGACAGTGGGTCAGACACGGTTGGAGCACGAATCAGGTATGGGTTACAGTGCAGAGCGAATTCAAAATAGGTTGGACGTGAGTATGGGTTAACACATGGGTTCTGGGAATAGATTCTTTGAGTGGAACCTGACGAGTTATTTTGGTGGCTATGAAATTTTTTAGATGAGACGAGTTTGATGATGATATTTTGGCTTTGATTGGATTAGTATAGGTGATAGTGGTTTACTGTGATGAAGAAAAGTAATATTTTGATAGAAATTCTAGAAGTATATGAGAGACTCCGATACTACGTGAAAAATATACAGAGATAAAAAGAAAAAATTATTTAATGTTATAATTAGTGTGTATTAGAATGTATATAGAAAACTCTATTTATCAGATTGTAATAAATATAATACAAATATAATATACGTGAATTACAATAACAAATATTACTTAACATATATAATATACTTAAATTACAATAACAAATATTACTTAACATATATAATATAATAGAATTATAATAACAAATATTACTTAACATATATAATATACAAAGAAAAAAATTAAATAACAAAAGTGAGCAAAGTTCCAACGTGATATGTGTATCTGACATCATGTAATTACTTTTGTTGGGTTACAAATTTGGGGACCGTATATGGCCTGGGGAACCCTGGTTATTAAGGAATAACATTTTATTATTTTATGGTGGATAACTGAATCTATTTTTGACAAAAATAGATTATCTTTTTTAATAATCGAAATTAATATTAAGGTTGGTCACAATGGTAATTATAAACTAATATTGGACGTATATGATTTCGTTTAAACTTATGAATTATGGTTAGCATACGAAGTTATCTCTAACCTTTGATGTCATACAAAATTACTTTAGTTATATGAAATAATTTATTTATGTATAGAATTTTATTATTAACCTTCTTTAAAAAACTATAATTTTTTTTTCAGAATATAAATGATTTTTTTAATATTTTATAAAAATAATTTTTTTTACTAAGATGATTAAAAAGGAATCTAGTTGAATATCAGGATAATTTATGCACTAAAGATTACAAAATTTATCACAAAAGTAATTATATCAACGTTCAGATAACAGGATTTATACTTTCTTAAACACCAATTAAGATAACATAATATAACTCGATTTTTATAGTTTAAATACGATATTATAAGATAATATAAATACTCTTTAATTATATATATTTTTAATTAAAAAAATCATTTACTTTAATTATAAATTTTTATAAATATATAATTTATTTAAAAAGTTATAAAAAAATAGAAATCAGATAATTGGGAGGATAATTATCTTCTCTATCCCATTTTTCACGAGATAAATGCTTCATTCCATTCAAAATCAAATTTTCTACAAATATTGAAATCCCAAAACGGTAACGTTTCGGTGTATGTAAAAACCTACACAAATAATCAAAGAAACACCCTTCACCGTTAGGGTTTTATCGCTTTGTCACAGTCGCTGCTATTCTCCCTCTGATTGATTGAGAGAGAGCAATTCTCAGTAGCCATGGTTCTCTCTTCATCTCTTTTCTGCAGTTTTGTGGACAATTTTCATTTGTTTTTTCTTATGCTAAGATTGAATTTGTTTAGAATCTAAATCTGAAGCTGATTCTCATATTTGCTGTACTTTGGTTGCATTGTTACGTGATAACAGCCTCAGGGAGATTACATCGATCTTCACAGAAAGCGATATGGATATCGCCCTGACCACTTTGAGCGCAAGCGTAAGAAGGAGGCTCGTCAAGTGCACAAGCGCTCTGAAATTGCCCAGAAGGTTTTTGTTTTCTCCCAGTTATTCTTATTTAAAAAAAAATTAACAATTTTTTATTTTAAGGAATAACAGGTCTTGATTTATCTGTAATTGGTTTGGAACAGGCTCTGGGTATTAAGGGTAAGATGTTTGCAAAGAAACGCTATGCTGAAAAGGCTTTAATGAAGAAAACGTGAGTCTTTTACGTGAATTCTAATTGTTCTTATTTTTATTATTTACGTTACGTTTCATTGTGAGCATATGTTATCTCTCGGAATTATCATTTTCCTTATAAACCGGGGATTATGAAAGCAAAGTGCTGATTTTGTTGGCATTCATTTGACGTTCTTACTTTCTCTTTTTGGTATTAGTGGACTTGTTTCATACTATTGAGCACAACTTGGAAGTTTAGGTTATATGTTCATTCAGATAAAGGTTTAGCTGTGAACAATGGATGAACTTACTCAGATACCAAACCTAAAACAGTAGTACAGTTTCTGCTGAAAACTAATTCATTCTAGTAGACTAATATCTCATGTTATTTACTGGTGAGAAAATCATGGGATCGAATTCTTCATGCTTTCTATTTTTATTTTGTTCTAAATCTATGTATTTGGAGATTTAACTCCCCATTGCAAAGGCCTTTGATGCTTAAAAATCTAAACCATCCTTTTTCATTATATAAGGAAATTAAATAGGTTGAGCTATCGATGTACTTCTTGTCACATAATGAAAATTTATCAATGTTTGCAATCATGACTCATGAGGAGCTGTGTAGTTGAGAAGAGGGAAAAAGAGGAGGGGGGGGGGGGGTATTATTTTGGTTTCAAAGCAGTGTAATATATGTCAAGCACCACATGACAATCTTGTTGAATATTAACAATAACAACTTCCTCTTTTGTTTCTACAGGTTGGCTATGCATGAGGAATCATCAACTCGTCGCAAGGTGGATGATGATGTCCATGAGGGAGCTGTCCCTGCTTATCTGCTGGATCGTGACAGCACTACACGAGCAAAAGTATGTTTTACTTGCTATTGGAATGTAAAGTAACATTTTTTTGTTGTTCCTGTCATTTATAGATCTGACATTTGCTAATGTAAAGTAACATTTTTTTGTTGTTCCTGTCATTTATAGATCTGACATTTGCTAATGTATAGGTTCTCAGCAACACGATTAAGCAAAAGAGGAAAGAGAAAGCTGGAAAATGGGAAGTACCTCTTCCTAAGGTAAGAAAGATAAAAAAAAATTGTGTTTTGTTTCTTTTGAAATTTAGATTATTTCATATAACTCTTGTACTACTACCAATGCATGCATGGTTTCAACGGGTACTCTTTATCGTCCATTTATTAGGTAAGGCCAGTTGCCGAAGATGAGATGTTTAAAGTGCTTAGAACAGGCAAACGCAAGAGTAAGTAATCTCTCTTCCCCCAACCTCAGCTTTGAAGTTTTATTACAAGGCTGAGGCTTATTACTTCATTTCCCGCAATTGATGAAAATCACCATTTCTCTGCAGCTAAGCAGTGGAAGAGGATGGTAACCAAAGCCACATTTGTTGGGCCTAGTTTTACTCGGAAACCTCCGAAGTATGAGCGCTTTATTCGTCCTTCTGGACTGAGATTCACCAAAGCTCATGTTACTCACCCTGAGCTTAAATGCACATTCAATCTTGAAATAATTGGAGTGAAGAAGAATCCTAATGGCCACATGTATACCTCTCTCGGCGTCTTAACAAAGGGAACCATCATTGAGGTATAGCCTTCTATTATCACAAGGGATTTGGAATCTTTTTCATCAACAGTATATGGAATTGTATTCAAGCATCGTGATCTTTAATAGTAATTTGATATGTTTTCTGTAAATTTCAGGTGAATGTCAGTGAACTAGGTCTAGTTACACCTGCAGGGAAGGTTGTATGGGGTAAGTTGAACTGTGCATAAGTGCATTATTGTTGCAATCCAATTAGAATTCTTGTCACTGCTTTAGCTCCTTTGTTTCCTAAATTTGTCATTAAGATAGTGATGCATTCTGATTTTATGGTGGATGTAGGGAAATATGCTCAAGTAACAAATAATCCCGAGAATGATGGTTGTGTAAATGCAGTTTTGCTCGTGTAGGGGGACGTCTTCAAAGTTTCTTCAGAGTTCTTAATCACATTTGGCTCTAACTATATGTCATCTTTTGTATTTCTTGCGTAAAAAATCAATTTTGTCAGTGGACATGAGATATTTAGCAGGCTTCAGATTCTCTTCTATTATGTTATTTGCAAATATTTCATTGACAGGTAAGACTATAAGATATGAAAAAACAGTTAATGATGAGTTTTATCTTGATGAACATAGTCCCAATAGCGCCAGACTTTTAAGTCTGGCTTATATTTCATATTTGAATTATTCTTGTTCATTCAGGCATTCTTGATTTATTTTTTATTCGTCAATTTTTGCGTACTACCATTACTCATCAGATTGCGGTTAAAAGATAGCTGAGTTATTTGAGAGGAACTATAGACTTTGATACCATGCTATTATATGGTGTGTCTAATTCCTTCTTTAACGGCATACGTTGATGCATATTGAGCTGCTTGTCTTATTGATAGGCGTAGCACTTATGGATACTGCATTTAGAGAATTCATTAGTATGTTGGAGTTCAAGGAAGCAAAAGGTTGTTTCACAATCCTACCTTGGAGTTAGGAAAGCAAAAGGTTGTTTGATCATCATCCATTGAAGTTGAGTTTAGATCTTTGGCTCTTATTGTTTTTGAAGTTGTTTGGATTCAAAGATTGTTAGTTGAGTTGTAGTTTCATATGCCTCATTTTCCACTTATGCTGTGATAATGTTTGTGTTGGATATCTAGCAAGGAATCCACTTTTACACGCAAGAATTAAACATGTAGATATTGATTTACACTTTATGTGTGAAAAGATTACTAATAATGATTTACGATTTGATCATACTCATACTCAGGAGCAAATTGTATACATAATGGCTAAGCCATTGTTTGCACAATGTTTTCAGACTTAAGAATGAAGCTGGCTATTCTTAATAAAGTATTAGGCTTCTATGCATCATGTAACCTTTAATTTAATACTTTAATCTTATAATTTTTAAAATAAATTTTATTAATTTTATAATTAAAAAAATTAATCCAAAAGAGTAATTTTTTATTTTTAAATCACATAAATAGAGGACATTTTCGATATTTTAAATAAATTGGAATTTTTTTTTAAAAGTTACAACCACCTTATTATGATCATCTGATCCGATCCAAAGGCCAGGAGAACCTTCGATATCGAGGTAAAAGTCCATAAGAGCATCTATGTCTTTCACGTCGTCTGATTTTGTCAGCAAGGGGAGAGTACTTTCCTCATCAAAATCGAACATATTGTAAACGTGGTGATTCGTTTCAGAAAAAAACTTTTCTAGAAAGAAACTGAGAAAGTGGAGCGAATGGTAGTAAGGAGATGACGGTAAAATGACAAGAAAAAAGGAGATGACGATGAGCCTCCTATAACGTTTCTGCGATGAAGATAACCAGAATAAGGTTGCTGCAACTTTTAATTTTTTTTATCAATTTATTTAAAATACTAAATGTGCTCTCCATTTATTGTTCATATGAAAATAAAAATAATTATGTGTTAGATAATTTTTTTTAATTGTAGGATGAGTTACACTCACCTTAAAACTTATAAAAATAAAATATATTAATTAAAAGTTACAGAAATTATAAAACCCTTATTCTTTAACAGATATTAAGATTGATTTGTAAAAGCAATAATTGTAATTAAGTTTAACAGATATCATATTTTACTAAATATGAGATTTTTATTTTCTCTAAATTACGGTATAAGTAACTATTTGTATGATTTTTGTTCTTATTTTTTTTCTTGCAACTTTTTAACTGTGTTTGCAGTTGTGGATATTCAGGGCGAACCCTTGCAATGAGTTTGGTATGAAGTTTTACTGTATTTAGAATTCTAAAAATTTTAGAAATTGAATATCCATTGGATAATGAAGTGCAATTTATTAGAAATTAGTGAATTTTTTTTAAATATAATTACATTATGCACATATTTATAATTAAGACTTAAATTATAATTTTTTTAAATACTTAATTAGATTACATGTTTAGCATCAATTTCGTTAATACTTAGACGAAGTTTGATTCACATAATAGAATCAAAATCAAAATAAAATGAAATGAAAAAAGAAACAATATTTTTTAGTTTGATCACTGAAATTAAAGAAGAAATTAATATTATAGTTTGATTTGTCACTAGAATAAAATGAAAAAAATTATAAATTACTTTAATATTCCTATATTCAATAAATTTAAATAATATCATTTAATTATTATTTTTTCATCAAATAAAATACATTATTAAAATAATTATTACTTAAAAAAAATTATTAAAATTAATATTTTTTTAAATAGGATTTAGGGTTTTGAGGTTTAGGATTTAGGAATTTAAGATTTGGGGTTTAGGATTTAGGGTTTTAAGATTTAGAATTTAGGGTTTTATGATTTGAGATTTGGAGTTTGGGGTTTAGGGTTTAGGGATTTAGGATTTGAGAATTAATAAATAATTTTTCCAAAAAATAAGCTAGATATTCATTATAACATTAGTTACACTCTTTTTTAAAACTCCTATATTATACTTAAATATCATTATTATTAGATAACATTATATTTAATAAATTGTTATAATAATATCCTATATTATACTTAAATATCATTATTATTAGATAACATTATATTTAATAAATTATTATTATAATAATAATAAAATAAATTGTGATTATATGTTCATCTTAATTTTAAATGCAATAGTTAATGATTAATCATTGTGAAAATACTTAAAAAAGATCCGTTCAGCTTCTAAATAACAGTTCAGTATGTTTGGGCAATTTTCTTTAAAATAAATAAATTAACTTAGGTGTATTTTATAAGGATTTTGATTTAAGATTTATGATTTATTATTTTTTACTTAACTTTATGATTTATTTATGATTTCTAGTTTTGATTTTTCATATTTTTAAAGAATTATTACTAAAATATGAGATGATTTATGAATCTTAAAAAAATATATAATGTTTTAATCAAATTTTATTATGGATTTTTTTTCATTTTTATCAAATATTTTTTTAAAAAGTAAATGAAGTCTTTATAACTTTTGTAAATATAAATAATGCAATAAAATGATTGAAAACTTAGAATTTATAAATAATAATTTTTTTTTTAATTTTTTTAGTTTTTGAAAAAAAAAACAGGAAGTGTTACTAAATATTTTTTAGGTTATTTTTGTTTTTTTTCTTAAAAAAATTATTTAGTAAAAATTATTATCAAGTGTATTGATAAATAATTTTATTAAAAAATTAAAAATTATTAAATTAATTATTAAATTTAAAATTAAAATAACTTAGATTTTATAGAAGTTTCGCTAGCTTTTTGCATTTTATTTTTGACCATAAAGGTAACATATTTGTCACTTGTAAATTGTCATATATACTAAAGAATTGTGACGAGAAAATTTTAAACACTTGAATATAATATATATATTTTCCCAAAATAGTGAGAAGGCCAATGACATTTTCACTAAAGTGTCCTTTTCTTTTTCTTCCGGTTGTTATTGTAATATTATCAATAAATATTAAAAAATATCAATAAAGTATCATTTTTATAATTTTTTATTTTTAAACGATTTACAGTTAAATATTTTTATTTATAGTTCCTGCATTTTCAATCAAAAGATGTTTTAATAAAATTTTAGAACAATATTACAAGCACATAAATTATTATTTATTTATACTTCATTTTCATATCTATTTTGCTATTCTTACCTACACTTTTTGTTTTTTAAAATTTAAATTATACAATAATGTTTATTCATTTATAATACTATTACAATGATTAATTATTAGTGTAAAAAAAACTAAAAAATAGTGGTTGTAGACCAAACATTATAATTTTTGTATATAAAGATATTACAAGTGAATTAATTGAATATTCATTAAATATGTAATTATTAATCATATGAGTTATCACTCTTAATGTAACAAAAATGATTGCATTATACAACATAATTATTCATAAAAAATTATTTATTATATAAATTTTTGATATTTATTGGTTTAAAAAACTAACAAACAGTATAAAATATATATTTAATAAAAATAAGTTATTATTCATAAAAATGTATTTATTATATAAATATTTTGATATTTATTAGTATAAAAACTATTCAAAAATATAAAATATGTATTTATTATATATATTGGTATAAAAACAAAAAAAAGTAATTGTAAATCAAACATTATAGTTTTTTATATATAAAAATATCACAAGCAAATTTATTAAATGATCATTAGATATGTAATCATTAAAAAATATGAATTATCACCCTTAATTTAATAAAAAACGATTGTATTATATAAAATATCTATTTATAAAAAAATGTATTTATTATATAGATATTTTGGTATTTATTGGTGTCAAAAACTAACATAAAAGTATAAAAATAATTACATTATGCAAAATAAATATTCACAAAAAATGGATTTATTATATGAACATGTTGATATTTATTGATATAAAAAAATGACAAAAATACAAAATATGTATTTATTATATAAATATTTTGGATGATGTAAAAAAACTAAAAAAAGTAGTTGTCAACCAAACATTATAACTTTCAATATATAAAGATATCAGAAGTGAATAGATCGAATACTCATTAAATGTATAAATTATCACTCTTAATGTAATAAAAATGATTACATTATATAAAATAAATATTCATACAGAATATATTTATTATATCTAAAAAATACTTTTAAAATAAATAGCTAATTAATTCGTTAATTTAATAAAGAATAAATATACGGTAATAATTATTTTATTAGAAAAAATAATTAATTTATTACTTTAGTAAAAAATATATACATAATAATAATTATTATATGAGCAATAAGTATGACATTTTGACACATAATCTAAATATAAGTCATAATTTATTTAACAAATAAATTAAATATAATAAGATGACACATATATGAACTTAACATATAATTACCTACGAGAGATCTCACATATATGATTATATGATTATCCATTTAATGATTACTCATTATATGAATAATTATTAACTCTACGAATTATCACCTTTAATATAATAAAAATAATTGTATTATATTAAATAATTATTCATAAAATATTTGTTATATGAATATTTTAGTATTTATTAATGTAAAAAACTAAAAAAATAATGATTATCAACCAAACATTATGACTTTTATATATAAAGATATCATAAGTAAATTGTTTGAACATTCATTAAATGTGTAATCATTAACCGAATGAATTATCATCATTAATATAATAAAAAAAATTGCATTGTGCAAAATAAATATTCATATAAATGTATTTATTATACATATATTTTTGATATTTATTGGTATAAAAACTAATTTTTTTTATAAAATATATATTTAATAAAAATAATTGTATTATACAAAATAATTATTCATAAAAATGTATTTATCATACAGAATGTAAGTCTCATTATACTTGTATCTATATGTTGGCTTCCCGTGTGCAAAACATGTTGTTTATCTTATTTTATTAAATGTTCTATCATCCTCTATGTAAGGTTGATTATCATGGATAAATAATACACACACACATAATTAGGTACACTTTGTATTTAAACATGTTTACACACACTATATGGTTGATTTTGGTAGTGTATGTTAGATAGAGTGTTAGTTTTCGACGAGCGAGCATGCTTGCTCGTCGACATTGTCACTTGTGCTTTTAGTTTGTTTTAGATATGGGTATTTATGAAAAATACTTGGTTATTTTTGGAAATAAAAAATGTGACTTTTTAGAACCTTGTCACCAAGCTTACCACCACCTTTGGTGATATAGTTGGAAAGGTGGTGAACAATGTGAAAAATTTGAATTATATAAATACTACCTATTCTTATTTGGTATCTAGAAAAATGTAACAGAGCTAGTCAAATTTACATCTTGTTTTTATGTTTTTGTATCACTAATACCTTGAGTGTTGTCCAATATTAGTGATTCATAATTGTGTGAGCAAAATCGTGCTTGTGAGTGGTGAGTACTTGAGAAGTTGCTTATAAGTGGATTATATATGAGCCGTATGTCAACCGAGAGTTGCTTCAATGTAAACGGTCATTTATGAGAACCTAATTATGAGAGTGAGCTAAGTTAAATGCATTGAGTTCTCATATCTCTTATTGTGAAGAGTAGGGGTGTCCATGGTCCGGTCCGGTCCGGTTTTGCCTAATTTTTTTTAACCAAATCGGACCGTTCATATTACTCGAACTGGATGAGACCGGACCGTTTGAAACGATTTTAAGAAATAAAAAATGGACCGGACCGTTTGATTTATAAAACGGTTTGGTCCGGTTTTTTTATATTTTAATGAAGAATAATGTGAAATTTTTAATATATTATTAAACCGGTCCGGTCCGGTCCGGTTTATGAACACCCCTAGTGAAGAGATAGGTTGTTTGAGTTTAAGGGTGGTCCTCAAGATTGAGAGTTGTCATACTTCTAGTTACCGATATGTAGTTACTGATCATATCACTTTGGGTGGTATGGGCTTTGGAGAAGAGTTGGGTTCATTTTGAACTAGGTTATTGTGAAGGCAACAAGCTGCAAGAGTAGTAATAGACAATTATGATATAGATCCCAAGTGATAACTATAATATTGATTTTATTTCCTTCAAAGTTGTAATAGTTATATTGATTAGTAAATTGTTTACTACTGAGAAGTTGCCTTAAGCAACCCAAGGATGATATGGTCTTTATGTGGGTGTTCCTCATTATATGTAGTGTTATGTATGCTTGAATGTATGACTAATATAACCAGAGCGCTTAAATGGTGCATGTTCTTACATATTGAAGTTTAAACTCTGATTAGAAAGCTTTGATATTTATCACCTGCTTTCTATTTATTAAATTCTATATCTATTGTCTTATTAAATGGTTTATCTTTGATTATATGTAATGTAGTTATGTTTATTCATATTGTGCTTTCCTCCCTGTGATTTTTATGTTTGAGTTGAATCCTTAAGAAGTTAGTATCTCTTTAGCTTAATTGTGTATTAAGTCTTGAACTCCTTCAGTTTTGTTATGCATGTTCAATATGTATGTTAGTATAATATAAGTTTCTTTCATATAAGTTTTAACATACTAGATGTATAATCTGATTAAAAAGCTTACTTTGTATATTATCACATGTTTTTTTCCTATATAGCATGTCTATAGCTTATATTGTACTAAATTAATCTGTCTGCTCCTTGATTAATTTATCTTACTTATGTCTATTATGTGCATGTGAGTTTGATGTAAGTTTCTAAGGAGTCTGTAACTCCTTACCTTAGTTGTGTCCTAGGTATTAGACTCTTTATTTAGTTTTCTTTGTTTAGATTAATTGCATGTTGTGAAAGTACAATTAACATATACATAATATGTTCCCTCATATGAAGTTTTTAAGTGATTGAAAATCCTCAGTTGTTTAGTATGCATTCTTATCTCACATGTTATTAATTGTTTTCCATGTATATGTATGTTGCTAGTTTGGACACTAGTTTGGACAGGATCCTGTGAAGCACACCTTTATTAGTGTATTTAATACATATTGTTGTTTTCGTATCTATTAAGTGTTTTAGTTGTATGTTGAATTAATCATGTTATTTTATACTTTCGTTGTGTAATTTACTAAGTTCACGTTTGAGAGACATGTTTGACTGAATTTATATAGAGCTTGTGAAAATATTTCATGGGTGGTGTTATAGGTCCTGGTGAAAAACAATTGATCTTTATGTAATTGTTACTATATATGTGATTATTTATGAATATTTAATATTTATTAATATAAAAACTAATAAAAAAGTATAAAATATGTATTTATTATATAAATATTTTAGATTTATTGATATAAAAAATAAAAAAGAGATTGTCGATCAAACATTATAACTTTTTATATATAAATATATTATAAATAAATTGATCGAATATTCATTAAATATGTAATTATGAACAGTATAAATTATTATATTTAATATAATAAAAATGATTGTATATATAGATATTTTGGTATTTATTTATGTAAAAAATTAACAAAAAAATATATCATATATATTGATATTGGATGATATAAAATACTTCAAAAAAAGAAAAAAATAGAAAGAAAAAAATATTAGAAAACAATCAAAGTGATCGAGGCTACTCATATATAAGATTAAATGTAACTTTTGTAACAGTTATGGTTGGATTATATATAAAGTAATTTTAACAAAATTTTCAATTTTGAAGTTTTACATAAAATTCAGTGGATGCTGATATTTCTTCGATTTATTTATAAAATTAGTGTTGGGAAGATCCTCTTCATTATTTTTAAAGTGATTGATTAGATAGACATTAAAGGGATAAATAATTGTTTGTTACATGTAGTAACTAGTAAGAACAACACAAAAATCTTTTGTCTATCAGCCTTTAATTTTCTGCCCAAATAATATCTCTTTTCCCTTGATCAAGTACTGAGCCAAACAGGCCCTCTGTATCAAAGCTTTCATTTTTCAGAATCACAACATTTACTCAAATCAAGATAAAAAGTTTATTTATATTCCTTCTCTCAGTAAAGAAAGTAGCTGATCGAGTCTTTTAAAGCTAAACTTAAAATTTACAATACTCAACTGGAAGCATATCATCCTCGGATTCAGCTGACCTTCAAACTCTGCTTTCAGGCATGCAGTTCCCTTCTTTTTGGGGAATACATGATCCTTTCTTCTTTCGTCCTTCACAAAGTTATTATTTATTAAATGGTGGAGAGGCGGTCTATTTAAAAAATAACAATGATTTATTTCTTTAGTTTATAAAATACGTTTTAAATTCTTTTTATTTGTGAAAAATATATTTTAAAATCTATTTATTTGTTGAAAGTATATTAAATAAGAATAAATAAAAAATTAACTTTTTCATTAGTTGATATCTTTTTCTCAAATAAATTAAATTTAAAATACATTTTAATAAGCAAAATAACTTAAAAATATGTTTTAAATTAAAAAATTAAATATTACATTTCACAGAAACAAAAAGATGTTACAATTTTTTTTAATTTATTGAATTTTCTCGTCATCTATCAATTTTTTTGGATATTTAAAATAAAGTAAATTACCACCCTCGGTTTACATAATTAGATTATAGTTATGGTGAAGTGTGTTAACTTTTTATTAAAAAAGAAATTTTACACCCATTTGTTCATGGAAAAGATGTCATTGAAATTTTTTTATTTATAAAAAATATGTAAAACATTAATTTTTCATCTTATTTTTGTTTTGTTAAATATAACATAATAGAACCTATGTCACACACACATATATATATTTTCGATAGTTATATAAGTAAAGAATTAATATTTAATTAATTTTTTTTTTAAGAATTTCTTTTTGAAATTAAATTAAATTTTCAATAAATCTTAAATAAAATTTTTATTATCTAATATTTAAAGTCAAATATTAGAGAATGAAAATTTAATCGAAATATTTATTAAAAAATTTGACCAATTTTTTAAATAAAAATTAATTCATTAGATATATATCTATGATAAATAGAAATATGTATGTATTAGATATGATATTTTGTTATATTTAATAAAAAAATTAAATATACAATAATTTTGTTCTGATACATTGTTCACAAACAAATAATTAAAATGAGAACAAAACAAATGGATCTCCGTAACCCTTTTTCCTAGTATAAATATATATATATATATATATATATATATTTTATCTTAAATGTTAAGATTTATATGGGTGTGGAGGTAGAAAATTGATCTTATAAACCTAAACTAAGCTATGTAAAAAAAATAGGTAAGAAGTTAGAGTCATTGATATACTAAGTATTCAATATCAACCCCTATTTTTCACGGAATTTATTACACTTTATTATGTAAGCGGTTGATATATAGATACCTGTTGATGCCTTTGGTTTAGGAAGAAAATTGGTGTTGGTGAGGTTATCGAAAGATTCTTTCAAAAACTCTTCAACAGGCTGTGGTGGAAGAACCTCTTCAGTAGACTGTTGTTGATTTGGTTCATTCTCATTTTGGATATAAACAACTGAATGCCCAATAAAACTCTCAAATCTCTCCCACTTTCTCTTCTTTGCGAAGCTCTTATGTGTTGATGCTGATTTAACAACATCAGGCTGCTTGTAATTTTTGTACATCAAATATCTTAATTAACTACCATCTCATAAATTAGTAATTAATTAAGCACGTAATTCTGAAATTTTCATATAATATAATAATAAGATTAACCATGCTTAATATAATTAATTACCGTGGATTCAGCAGCAGCAGCAGATTTTACTTTCTTTGACTTCTTGAGTGATGGGCTTCTCGGATGAATCCCAGTCGTTTCAAAATTGTGAACCTCAACGAGTGATCGACACATCACATTGTGTACCTTGTGATAGTAGTACTGCACGTGTAGCCAAACATTTTTAATTTCACTAACTAGTTATAATCACTTACTAGAATAATGGTTGTTGATTACTTTTGGGTATGAGTTTGATAAGTAGTACGTGTCCTTGAGTTTTATAAGTTAAAATTTTATGTGATAAAGATTTTAAATTATTACGTGTTGGTGTAAAGATAAAAGATAATGATAAAATAATGATTTTGTTATCTCTTACATGATGTATTTGTGTCTTCACCTGTTAAGGGATGGTTATATTGACAGTAAATAAGGTAATATTAGTTCTAACGAAAACTAGTAATAAGAAATAATGGACTAGTTTTACATACATTGAGATTGTATTGCTATTAAGAGTGATTCAAGAGGAAGCTTGAATATTGGAAGAAGAAAAAATCTAAGAAGAGATAAAGTAGAGATGAAAATTGATTCAAGTTTCGTAAAAAATGTGATATTAAATACTTCTATTGTCACAAAAATTAACACATTAAAAGATATTGTAAAGAAAGATTGAAGATCATAAAAGACTTTGAATAGAAGAAAAGACAAAGTGCTTAAAGGGGACATAGGAGATTGCAACTTGTGATATCAAAATAATGTTATTCATATGACAACTAGTTATAGTTTTCGGAATGATTGGGTTTTGGATTCAATTCGTTACATTGAGATGGAAAATGGTTCAATGAGCAAAGTCATTGGTCGAGTACCGTGAAGATGAAAATGTTTGATAGAGTTGTTTGAACATTAAGTGATAAAATAAACTTAAAATATTGTTTTAGTGATGATAAGGTAAGGCAAGTAAAACATGTTAAGTTCAATGAACACTTTTCGGTGGTACGAGTATAGTAATCATAGGTTGTTCTAAAGGTAGAACAAGTTCGAATAAGATTATTTTTAATTAAAGATCAAGTAGGTGGTGCACTTTACCTACAAATGGGGTGCAATGATGATGTATATGAACATATTACTATGTGTTACTTGATACAAGTAATTTTTATTTTTTTGTCAAAGTTGAAATTGTTGGTATTAATAGTTAAAAGAAAAAGAAGAGAGAGAGACAAGGACGAAGCCAAAAGTGATCGTATTAATTAGAATAGTGGTTTTTGATTAATTTTTGGTATGAGTTTGATTAGTGGATGTGGATGTTGAGGTCCTTGAGCAACATGACTTTTTGGTTTCTAAATATTTGTTTGCATTGATGTGATGCATTAATAAAATGAGTGTAATGAGAGGTGTGAATAGTATGTGCATCAAAAGTACAAAGAATAATAAGAGTATTTTTTGGTTCTTTGTTTTGAGTTTATGTTTGTGAAATATTTGGGTATAATAAGATTTTAGATTTGAGTGTTACTTTTGAGATCTTAATATTATTTTTGAGATATATGATATATTGAGTATTGAATTAAGATTTTTGTATTAAAAAATGATATTAGTGGATTTAATTTATGATTTTGGATGTGAACTATGTTGATTTGTCAAATTAGGTTAATTTTTCGTGTGCTTATTTTTTTTTTTTGCTTCTAAATTCATTTTGTTACCTTTGTTGGTTTGTGCTTCTATTGGACCCAACAAAAATTAATGAATTTATTTGAATTAATATATGTTGTGTAGAATGCATAAAACATTAGGGTATAACAACAATCACTAATAAAAATTACCTTATCCCAAGCTCCACTCGCTCGTTGTCTACGCTTAATAGTCCAATTTTGTAAAAAATGAGCTTCCTCTTCAGTAACAATGATTCTTCTTATTTTAGTAATCATTACAGTCTGCTTAATCGATCGTGTTTCGATTTGTTGAGATGAAAGCCACACATGTAAAAGATAAAATGTTTTAACAAATTAATATTACACTACTATTAAGTCACACTAGTTGACATTATAAAGCCTCACATATTATCTCACTTGTGCTCTTAACTCACACATAACACAATATATATACGTACGTATGTAGAATAGACCAACCTATTAGATTTTAGGATGTTCTATAATCTGTTAGTTCCTATAATGTTCTACAAATAAAATATTAAAGATATTAATAAGGATTATTCTAGAATAAAGTATTATTCCTTCGTTATTCTAAAATAGAGTATTCTAGAGAATTGATGATGTTTCTTTCAACACTCCCCCTTGATAATAGTTCTATTTTGCTCTTTCAAATTGGTTTCTAATTGGTTAAAGTTTCATTGTATGTCAAGTCTTTACTTTGCTCCATCTTTACCTATTTGATGTGGTTTACTTTTTATGATAACAACAATTACTTTTTCTTCAATCATCTTTGGTAACACACATACCTTGTTTTCATTATTCCTTTTCTTATTTTCTTGAATTATTATTTTCTCATATCTTTCCTTGTAGTGTTGTTGTCAAACTCACTAGGTCAAATTTTGTCTTCCTTTATTTTTGGTGAATCAGTCTTAGTTGAGTTTGTGATCTTTATATCTTTTTCATCCTTTATTTGTGCTAGATCAACTTGACTTGCTTTTTTACCCTTTTCATCCTCGTGAGTGGTCTTTTTCTCTTTAACATGAATTTGCTCATTTTCGTCTCAATTTTTTTGAATTTTTTTCATCCTCATAAAAAGCGTTGGGCAAAAGAAATGTGTCAAGTGTCTTCTTTTTCAACTAGATTTGAAATGATATTCTAGGTTTCTTTTGGTTTCTCAGCTTTTTCTATTTCTAGAAGCAAACTCTTTGACACAAGGGCTTTTATCAAGTTCAAAGTTTTCTTACCTCTGAACTTTCCATTACGACATACTTTTATATTATCTTTTGGAGGTGATATTTTCACATCATCATAAACTATTTCTCTTAATTCTTTCCATTAAAAATATGCTTTCATGGAAACACGTCATCCATGATATTCATTTCCACCAACTTCAATCTTCCTCGACTATGATCGAGTATCTATTAACTTAAGCCAATCCTTGACTGTGTTCATATATGCAACTTCCTATTGTTTTTATAATACTTCACACATGATCCTTCACAAACCCTTTTCTTAGTTTGAGATTATCCTGCTCTTGAGACATGCTCTTCACGACCAGCTATTTGCTCCAAATAGTATTCTCCTAACATCATCCTTCTCGACCACTTGTTTTGTCAATCTTACTCTTTCTTGCTTTGATATTAAATTATTAAGTTGAAAACCATACATGTAGAAGTTAAATACTTTAACAAATTAATATTATACTACTATTAAATACCACTAATACTCATCACACAACATTATAACGCCTCCTATATTACCTGTGCTCTTAACTCACACACTACACACATAATACAACCACATCAGATATACTTATATATATATATATGGGTAGATAGACTAATTTGTTAAATTTTAGGATGTTTTATAATTTATTAGTTTCTAGGATGTATTATTCTTTGTTATTTTAGAATAGAGTATTTTAAGAAATTGGTGATATTTCTTTAAATACAATTATCAACAAAATATTTTTGTATACATGTACACAACCAATTATATATACATAGTTTACTATGGTGAGTACATGTCATTTCTTTTATTGATTTTATAAATAAGATATTTTGGTCAATTAAGAAATACAAATAGAAATAAGTGGTTATAAAATATTACATAATTTTTTAAACTGAGCACTTATAGATTTTAATGATCAAATTTATTCTTCGCTGTTTATAATTAAGATATGAGAGTCTAAAAAATTTAAATTTATTCTTCACTCGTTTATAATTAAGATATAAGAGTGTAAAAAGTTATGGTTATTGATAAATCTCGTACTCCGATTTTCATTTAGTTTAATTAATAGTTTGATTGTATGAACAAAGAGTTTAATAGTAAGTCAAGTCAAAAATTGGAGATGAAAATTAATGAAATCAGCAGATCGATTACAGAAGAAATATAAAGTGGACGACGTGCCTTGTTATTGTTAATAAATTCAAGGGCGTTGATTAGTGAAGGATCTGACGAACTGTATGAAACTTCAGGCTTGGTAGTAGTAGTACTTGGCAAGGAGTGTATTATGGATATTTTCATCTCATTTAGTCCAACAATTATCGCAAGCTGTTGGTCTGACTGGACTTACATTATCATATAATTTATCATTAATTACTAACAATAAATTTCTAATAAAATCTTAAATATAAATATCAAGGCAGTATCTACAACTGAAGATATATGTGCTAGTGTGTGCGCAGCACTGCAGATGATCTCAGCAACGTTAATTAGAAGAATACTAGTGTGATTGGTGAGCAAGATATCTGGCAATATATATATAATATAAAAGATGAGAGAAGTATGACATGGCTATGTGAATGTGTAGAACGAAATCCAAGATTCATTGGTTAGAAGAATACTAAAGTGTGTGCCTTTTGAGTTGGCATTATACTGTTACAACATAATATATATAAGAATTGTGTAGTATGAAAGTGTAAAATAGTCTTGTTTAGTTAGTGAATTGCTAATTCTGGTTTGAATCATTTTGAGTTTATTGAAATAAAGTTTTCTCTTAAAGGTTTTTTCATAGTTTTTAAATTCATCTTTCTTCTACTATAGTTGTAAGTCTTGAAGGCTGTTTACTGCTTGAAGTTTCATGGTTTTACAATAGTTACTTTTTATTATCAATATTAATTAACAAAATATGATTTTATATATGTATATACATGGTAGTGTGTGAAATATTTAAGGAATGAAAGTAGTAACTAGGAGTATCCATAAGTCCAATTTTTGGGAATTTTTTTTAATCAGATTGTACCGTTTGAAATGATTTTAATTAATACAAATCAAACCAGATCGTTTGATTTATAAAATCGTTCGATTTGATTCAATTTTTAAACATTTTAAATAAAAAATAATATAAATTTTTAATATATTATTAAACCGATCCGGTCTTACCGGTTTAACAATTAATACAAATCAGATCGAATTATTTGAAAAACGGTTTTAATAAATACAAATAAGACCGTTTGATTTGTAAAACTGTTCAGTTCGATTCGATTCGATCTGATACTAATAGGTTTATAGATACCTGTAATAGTAACAGTAAACATAGAAAGATAAAAAAAATGTAACAATAAGCCCAAGAGATGTGAGATTTATATGTATCATTTGTGTAAAAAGAAAAATTACCATATTAAGATTCTTATCATCGTCTCTAGAGCCAAGATTTGACTTTGAGGAACCAGCTACTGCATGATCAACGGTTGATGACAATATTTTCTTGAGATTCAGATAATTAAATTTTGCACACTGCACAAGCTTGTAGATTGGCTCAGGCACCTGATCAAAACAAACTTATTTTTTTATTAAAATTTGTTTATGCTAAACCCCATATGGTTTATAAGATGCATCTTTATAAATATATAAATTGTATTATTTAGAGATAAACTTGATATCACCGATTCTACAATGTGTTTTTCTGTGTTGAAACAAAAAAATTCTTATACCTTAAAAGCATATATATATAAGAAAATTACCTGATAGAGATGTTATTTTTATTAGAGATATTAGATTTGTTATTTTTCTAACAACAATGCAAAAATATGTAACTCTAATTGCGAATCGGACAACAATAATAAAGACAAAAAAATTGTTTTGAGACATGGATAAGGTGTAAAGATTTTCTATTGAGAAGTATCTAATCAACAAGATACCAAGATAGATAAAACAATGTTAAAACTCTAGCCACCTCTCTACTTAGTCCTTCTTCCATATAGACATGGTTCAATATTCAATCCCAATTACTCCCTGTCAGGCTACTTAGAGTTTTTCATATGAATAACTTGGATAGATTTTCTATTCAGAATCATCTAACCATTAATTCGATCTACACCTACAAAATACCAACAAAAATTTAACCAATAACATGGAATTTAAAGATCTATACTAAAATAATATTTGGTAGATATATACTTTTGGTTTAATTAATAAATAACGTAAACAAATTCAACCATTATTATAATATTTATAAGAAATTAGGATAATAAGATTATAGATAAAACAATGTAAAAACCTAGACGCCCCTTTACTTAATTCTTCTTCAATAGTCTCATTTTCTTTTTCTTTACCAACAATATTGCATTTATTGAGAATCTGATTTATTTTAAAATATAGATGACGTTCATAAATTTTCTATTCATAATTGAAAAGTTTTATAATCATAAATTTATAATAAATATTAACAAATGACCTGATACGATATTATAGTTAATCCTAGATGAGCTTCTCTTCTTAGCCCTTCCAAAGCCAACGCACCTTCTCTTGTCTTTTTTTTCCCATGCTATATATATATATATATATATATTCCCTTGCCTTAGCTTAGTTGGAGACTTGCAGCTTCCTCCGTCAGAAGCTCACTGCTTCCAGGAACTACCTTGTGTGTTAAAGTTTTTAAAATAATCTTCACAATCATATTTAGATATTAATAGTTGTGTGTTCCTGACTTCCTTCTAGATTAGGTCAATTAAGCATGGGAATTTCATATCTATGACTTTATAATGCATAAGTGTATTAATTAATTGTTAATTTAATCATGATGTATATGTGTTAATTATAAATACTCAACTTATAATGTTTTATGGACATAGAAGTGAGGGGTTCAGCTATATATATCTTTTAATCTATCTTATAGTAGAATTTTTTTATATGCAATATGTTATATATTTTTATTAATATCAATGGTTAATATTAATCCTAATTTTTACATCTTATTATTTTTTATAAAAATAAAGAATCAACTTAATATCATTCAATTATATACCTATGTTCAAGAATAAGATGATTTGGGATAGATATTGAGGAAAGCTTGCAAGTTTTTTCTTTTGAAATATATATATATATATATTGTTGGTGTGTGCTGTGGTGCATGCTACAAACAGTGGCAGACACAAATGCTCAGTGGAGTAAAACATAGAGCAGACAATAAAATTAGTGGAGCCATAAAACATGGATGTGCTATAATTATGATTATTGTTTTAATTCTCGTTTTTCTTGTATACATATATCTGAACTCTTGTAAAGAAAGATCAGAACAGAGAAATACAGAAATACAGAAACTATTAACATTAACACCAATAGATTGACATGGTATCAAAGCAGAGTTATTGGTTGTCCTAATGAAAGAATAAGTTACCTGCTAAGTTGATTCTGTTCTCCTTTAACTGATTTGGTGTCATATGCTCAACAGATTGTGTTAATCTGTGCATATTTGGCTGATTATTTGGCCAGGATTTGGGGTAGCCGTTCAAGCTGCTCGTTGGAGTCATCACAGTTCCTACATTCCATTCGAGCTGCTACTGTGGGGCATTCATATTGTTCTTCAGCCCTACAATTCTGTAAAACAAAAAAAAGACAAAATTTTTGCAGTGATCAGATTGATGATAAAGATGGTTCCAAGTATTGATGAAAAACTGAAAGTGATAGAAGGAAAAATCTGCACGCATTAGTTCCAGTAAAAAAAAAAAAAAAAAACAGCTTCAATTCCTTTTCTTTCTGTGAACTTTTTTGGTTCAGATTGAGAAATCACAAGCTGTTCGTTGATCCTCCATCAAAAGAAGGAAGGCGCTGCTCTTCCAAGAGGAAGCTGTTGAGAAACGCAGTCGAAGAAACTGATGAGAAACGCAGTCGAAGAAACTGCTGAGAAACGCAGTCGAAGAAACTGCTGAGAAACACAGTCGAAGAAACTGCTGAGAAACGCAGTCGAAGAAGCTGCTGAGGAACGCAGTCGAAGTTGCTGAGGAACGCAGAGGAAGCTGCTGAGGAAATCAGAGGAAGCTGCTGAGGAAATCAGAGGAAGTTGCTGAGGAAATCAGAGGAAATTGCGTGAAGTGGGAAGAGGAAAAAATTAGGGTTACGCAGGAAGCTGCACGATCTGAAAAAAAAAATGTTAGGGTTACGGAATGTTGTATATATAGTGGTGTGTGAAGTGTAAAAAAAAAAAAAAAAGGAAAAACGGAAGGAAAAAAAATTTAGATTTCATGACGGAATCAAGAGATTTAACCACCAATTTCATTTTGGAAGATTTAACGGCAAAAATGACGGAAGTTCTAACCAGAGCTCAGATCAGCTCACAACCTCCGCTAACTGAATCGTCAACTGTTCCTATTAGTATCAAGTTGGGAGGATCCAACTATGCCTTATGGTCCCAGGTGGTGGAGATGTATATCTCTGGCAAAGACAAACTGAGATATATTAATGGAGATTTTCCTCAACCTGCTGAAACCGACCCCTCATTTAGGAGATGGCGCACTGAAAATGCCATTGTCAAAGGATGGTTGATCAATTCAATGGACCCCTCCTTGATTGCAAATTTTATCCGATTCCCAACTGCGAAACAGGTTTGGGATTCTGCTGCTACCACTTACTATGATGGGACAGACACGTCTCAAGTATATGATCTTCGCCGCCAAGTTACTCGTACGAAGCAAGCGGGTGGATCAATTGAAAAATACTATAATGACCTTCAAGGGTTATGGCGTGAAATTGATTTCCGCCGCCCTAATCTAATGGAGTGTGCGAATGATATACAAAAATACAACTCCATCCTACAGGAAGATCGAGTGTATACCTTCCTTGATGGACTTGATGATAGATTGGATAAAACTCGAAGTGATGTGCTTCAGATCAAACCATTCCCTACGGTGGAACAAGCCTATGGATTCATCCGTAGGGAAGAAGTCAGGCAGACCGTAATGATCACAGGTACAGATACTACACCCGGAGCAGTTATGGCTTACAAAGGGATCAAAGGACACCATAATCCGATGCTACCAAAACCAGGAACCTTTTTGGGTAGCAAGAAATCCACGAGAAATCCATCGTCTGCTGACATGAAATGTGGTCATTGTGGAAACTCTAAACACACCCGTGAAAACTGCTTCAAACTACATGGGTATCCAGAATGGTGGAATGATCTTCAAACAAAGAAAAAGAGGGAAGCCACTGGGAAAGCTGTTGTGGCTACCAATACTACATCATTATCCCTTATTCCTCAGACCGAATCTTCCCAAGATCCAGGTATTTCAAGTAAAGCATTTCATACTCGTAGTGATAATGAGGATTGGATTTTAGACTCTGGAGCTACGGATCATATGACATTTGACCCAAAAGATCTCTCCAATACAACTCAACCGAGACGGAGCCGTGTTGCCAATGCCAATGGGGTCACGTATCCAGTTACAGGGGCTGGAACAGTGACTTTATCTCCTTCATTATCATTATCTAATACATTACTTGTACCTTCTCTTTCAAACAAATTAATGTCTGTAAGTCAAGTCACTTCAGATCTTAACTGTCTAGTATTGATGTATTCTACGTTTTGTCTCCTGCAGGATATTCTCACCAAGGAGATCATTGGGCGTGGTACTAAGAGAGGAGGGTTATATTATGTGGATGATCTCAGTTCAGGAAGAGTCAATCACATGCAACACACAGTTAGTAACCAGGAACGACAAATTTGGTTATGTCATCATTGATTTGGGCATCCATCATTTGGGTATTTAAAGCATTTACTACCGAGTCTATTTTCAAATATTCCACACTTAGATTTCAAATGTGATACTTGTATTTTAGCAAAGAGTCATAGGGCATCTTATCCTATGAGTAAGCATAAAAGTATGATTCCTTTTGCTTTAGTACATTCAGATGTTTGGGGACCTTCCCCGGTAACTACATCGTCGGGTCATCGTTGGTTTGTAATCTTTATTGATGATTGTACACGAATGACATGGCTTTACCTTCTTAAACATAAAGATGAAGTATTTTCTACATTTCACTTGTTTCATACCATGATTCAGACACAATTTTCTACAAAACTTAAGATCATTCGATCTGATAATGGGGGAGAGTATATTAATCAACAATTTCGAACATACTTGGACAACCATGGTATTCTCCATGAAACCTCATGCTCACAAACCCCACAACAAAATGGGACTGCAGAGAGGAAGAATAGACATATTTTAGAAACTGCTCGAGCCTTACTAATCAGTGCACATATGCCTAGTCGATACTGGAGTGATGCTATTACTACTGCTGTGTATCTACTGAATCGCATGCCCACAAAGACCTTACAATTTCAGACTCCATTAAAGGTATTATCCGATCACGTTCCCCTACCTACTCTTTTGATGCTTCAACCGCGCATATTTGGATGTGTTGTTTTTGTCCATCTCCACAAAAATCAACGAACTAAGTTGGATCCATGTGCTGTTCGATGTGTATTCTTGGGGTATGGCATACAAAAAAAGGGTTACCGATGCTATGATCCAATTACTAAAAGAACCTATATTACCATGGATGTCACTTTCCTCGAATCAGAATGGTTTTTTCCATCACCGGCATCCAATTGCAATCTTCAGGAGGAGAGTTATGGTGAAGAACGAAATTGGCTTGATGTTGAAATATTAAACACTAGTAATGATCCAACATACTCGGATCGTGCCAATAATATGGAAGAGCCAGTATCTAGACCTGAGCTTGAACTTCAAAGAACTGAAGTTGAAGTAGTAATTGAATCTCCAGAAGATGAAGTGGTTGATGTACCCCTCCACTCTCTAGTACCCAATGATCCTCCTGCTGAGAATACTCCTGAGGTAAGCTATCCTATCACACCTTTACAAACTAATACTATAGGTACATCTGTTGGTTATGTTTTACCTTTCAGACACAATCGAGGCAAACCTCCAAATCGATACTCACCAGAAAGAGAAGAACGACAATCCAAGTATCCAATAGCAAATTATGTATCTACTCAAAGGTTATCAGAACCTATCAGGGCATTTGCACAAACACTATCCTCGTGTCAAATTCCAAGTAGCATTGAAGAAGTCTTATCTGATCCAAAATGGGCTCAAGCTATAAAAGAGGAATTTCAAGCATTACAGAAGAATAACACATGGGTATTAAGTGAGTTGCCTCAAGGGAGGAAGATGGTAGGATGCAAGTGGATTTTCTCCATTAAGTATAAAGCAGATGGGTTAGTTGATCGATACAAGGCGAGGTTTGTAGCAAAAGGATATACACAGAAACACGGGATAGATTATCAAGAAACCTTCTCACCTGTGGCTAAACTAAAAACCGTTAGAGTCTTGTTATCTCTTGCGGCAAATTTAGATTGGCCATTGCACCAACTTGACGTAAAAAATGCCTTCCTTCATGGTGATCTAGAAGAAGAGATTTACATGGATATCCCACCAGGATATACTGTTACATCAGGAAGAGAAACTGCTTGTAGATTACAACGAGCATTGTATGGACTAAAACAATCACCTCGAGCATGGTTTGGTAGGTTGAGTTCAGCAATGAAGAAATATGGGTTCCAACAAAGCAACTCTGATCATACTCTTTTCCTAAAACATCGATTAGGGAAGATAACAACTCTTATAGTCTATGTAGACGACATGATCATTACAGGGGATGATAAAGAAGAAATCTCTAAACTTCAAGAACAACTGTCAAATGAGTTTGAAATGAAGAATTTGGGAGGGCTCAAATACTTCTTAGGCATTGAGGTAACAAGATCAAAACAAGGAATATGTCTTTCCCAAAGGAAATATACTCTGGACCTACTGGCAGAGGCAGGACTACTAGACTGTAAACCTATCGATATTCCAATTGTTCAAAATCATAAACTTGGAGAATATGTGGACCAAGTACCAGCAGATAAACAGAGATATCAACGGTCAGTAGGTAAACTCATATATTTATCTCATACTCGACCTGATATTGCTTATGCTATGAGTGTCGTGAGTCAGTTCATGCACTGCCCAAGTGAAGACCATATGGATGCGGTCATGCGAATACTTTGTTATTTAAAATCCTCCCCTGGGAAAGGACTTATGTTTTCAAGGAATGGTCAATTGGAAGTCGTTGGATACACTGATTCAGACTGGGCAGGGAATATCAAGGATAGGAAATCAACTGCTGGGTATTTTACTTTTGTGGGGGGTAATCTTGTTACATGGAGGAGCAAGAAGCAAAAGGTAGTTGCCTTATCTAGTGCTGAAGCTGAATTTCGAGGGATGGTCAAGGGAATATGTGAGCTCTTGTGGTTGAAAAAACTTCTAACTGAGATTGGTGTTGCCCCTAACTCTAAAATGAGCTTGTTTTGCGACAACAAAGCAGCCATTGCCATCTCTCACAATCCAGTTCAACATGATCGCACGAAGCACGTTGAAGTGGATAGAAACTTCATCAAACAGAATCTTGAAGAAAAGATTATTCAACTTCCATTCGTTAGATCAAAAGATCAATTGGCTGATATACTCACAAAATTTGTGTCTGCAAAGAACTTCTACAACTCACTTGACAAGTTGGGCATAAGAGACATATATGCACCAACTTGAGGGGGAGTGTTGGTGTGTGCGGTGGTGCATGCTACAAACAGTGGCAGACACAAATGCTCAGTGGAGTAAAACATGGAGCAGACAATAAAATTAGTGGAGCCATAAAACATGGATGTGCTATAATTATGATTATTGTTTTAATTCTCGTTTTTCTTGTATACATATATCTGAACTCTTGTAAAGAAAGATCAGAACAGAGAAATACAGAAATACAGAAACTATTAACATTAACACCAATAAATTGACATATATATATATATATATATATATATATATATATATATATATATATATATATATATATATATATATATATAATACTACTTACTACAATGTGTTCATATGCATGTGTTCACCAATCTTTTATTTTGATGGAATCTTAATGCGGCTTTTAATCTTTTGATGTTTCTTTTATACCAACTGTTTTTTAAGTCATAATTGGATATTTTAAATAAACATTACATACACATTTTTTTTAGATTAGATAATACTTTTATGTAATTTAAACTTAATGATTTGAAATAAAAGAAATAACGTAACTTACCGCCAAATCAATAAATGAATCACAAAAATCTTATGTTTAGAAACTACAATACCACTTAGCATTCAATATAATTGCATAGACACTTACACACATTACATGTGATCGGTGGAGTTTGAATCCGTTCATTTTTAATATTACAAAAAATTTATGATTATATTATAAAATAATTGAAAACTATTTAATTATAAATTAAATATCATTATCTTTTTAATAATTCTCACTATCATTTTTCCTTTTGTTTTTTGCACTTTCCTTTGAATCAACTACATTGTCTTTTCAACTGTCCAAATACAAATTTTTGATGTAGAGTTTAGACATTTCTTAAACTACTGCAACATATAAACTAGCCCGTTATTTTATCGGCACACAAATTTTTTAGAAAGTAAGCAATAAATTATGTCTGTGTAATTTATTTTTTAAAAAATTATGGCCTTTTTCTTTTTCTTAAAGGAAAAAAATCTATATACCATCTTTGAATAGGTCACTCATCTATTATAAATTTGTCATTTTATTTAGGGTCTCTTTCAGGTACTTGTATATTTATTACACAATAAAAAATATAAGAAATAAATAATATATACACATAATTTTATGGAAAAAAAAGAAAGAGATAAAATAGACAAATAATAGTCACATAATTATTGAAAAAAACAATGGTAAAAGAGATAAATGTTGGATGGAAGGTGATAACAGAAAAAAAATCAATATTAAATATTACACCCTAAATTTTAATAATAAAATTTTATGTTATTGTTCAAAAAATGATTAAATTATCTATTTTTAATATGTAAGTGACCTATATTCATTATAAAAATAATGTGATTAAAATAACATCTTAATATATGCATTTAACTTAAAATGAGAGATGAGATTACACGAGATCAAGCACGAGATATGGCAATAGCTTGCCTAATGGTATGACACCAACGTAAATAAAAAGCGAAATATTTGTATCTCATATATATTGAATTTTGAATATTACATTAAAAAAATTATGAAGAATATCATATATATGATTACAACAATAAAGAAAAAAGCATGCCTCCAATTTCACTTATAAACCAACACATATATGTACGCATATAGCTAGCCTACTCTTCATATCATTTATTTTTCCCGTTGTTGTAGCTAGCTTTATTTTAAATTGATGACATTTTGATTCATCTCATTATGTTAGATTGCAAATCCAAATATGAAAAGAAATCGCAATTAATTTCTTAAAACTTCCTAACTTACTGATGATAATTAATTAGATCATAAAAAAGTTGTTAACTTTCATTTGATTTTACTTGTGTTCATCTATGTATTAGCTATCATCATTAATCCACAGCCCACATCAAGATAACCACAGCAAAAAAAGATGAATCTATCTTAACCATCTATTCTCAGTAGTAAGATTCATTATTTTCAATTATTTTAAGTCACATAATCGAACTACTCCGATTAGTAGTAAGATTCATTATTTTCAATTATTTTAAGTCACATAATCGAACTACTCCAATTATTATTTAAACTAAAAATATTAAAAAAAATAATAAAAATAATATTTTTAAAATTTTTAACCATAAAAATAATATACTAATTGAACCGTGAGTGAACCATCAGTTGAACCCAGAGACCTGCTCTGATACCATGTAGAAAGTCATGAACTAACTTACTTCAAAATAGATCTCAAATAGGAAGGATTGACATAACCTTATAACCAACACTTAACTAGTTTCCCTAATCGATGTAAAACACTCAACATTCACCTCATGCATTCTCATTATTTAAAAAAATTTCACGTATCATTTTATATTGAATGCAGTTTAAATTGAACTATGATCATCTAGATTTGTTTAGTATTGAACTCATATATTTGAACGAAATTTATTATTTTTAAGTTGTTATAAGTTTTACAAATATATATTAGTTTTTGTAATTTCCTACAAATCTTTTTGAAACACATACCAACCCTCTCATGCTAGTGTCAACTGTTTTCTAAATGCATGATATTTCTCAAAGATCATATTCCTAGCCAGACAAGATCCTCTGTGTTTTTTTTTTCTACCCACCATTTTTCTTTAATCTTGTTTTAGATCACTTTACTTTATGACATCGATGATAGAGAAATGATCGATATATATATATATATATGGTTCTTTATGGTGACACCAGATCATTATTCATCAACGATGATATCTATATCTATAATTATAAAAAAAAAAAAATTCTAAGAAATTCTAAGAAAAACAGATCTAGACTCTAGACTCTAGTTCAGTGTCATCAGGTAAATTCTAAAACGTTAATTAAGCTTAAAAATATGTAAAAGCAGGTAAAAAAAAAAACAGATCTAGACTCTAGTTCAGTGTCATCAGAGAGAGAAACAAAAGCAATTTCAAAAGAATAGGTAGGAAGTAGGTACCATATATAAGAAATTGAGTTGGGGAAGAAAAAGACCCCATCCTTATCTTTGACAAAAATAACAGATAGAAGCTGCTTATGATTTATAAATAAGCCATCTCGCTGATTCTGAGGGTCAGGTACGAAAATCTCTACATCCAAACTGCAACTAGTTTTCATCTTTAATTAGTTGAGATTGAGTACAAAGAAAAGATGATATATTAGCTATTTAGGGTTTGATGGTTTTGCAGAGGCCAAGAGAGTGATTGTGAGATTCACAGAAATTAAATTATAAAAACAGGGTATCAGATTGCTTGCAAGAGATTCGCTCTCTCCAATTGTCCTCCTTCTTCGTACATGCATATGGATAGACTAAATTTGGCACGTTCATTAATGACATGAGTCTCATTTAATTTATGTTATTTAAATTTTTAATTTTATTAATTTCGCATTCATACGTTACAAAACACATGAGATAAGTTTTTATTTATTTTGTACTTTTTTAATAACATATTACAACTCACACCTCTATTTAGGTTGAATGAGATTTGAACTCCAACCCAAGTCCGGTTAGCACTTATTAGAGATATAAATTAGATTAATCTTGTTAATGTATATCTAATAACATAATAATAATAATATATATATATATATGTTAATATATATCTAGTTACTTTAGACATATCTAATTTACTTATAATTCTTATATAAATGCAACATGTATATTCATTTAGAAAAAAAATAGAATATAATCATTAAGTATTTCTAACATAGTATCAGAGTCACTTCTCTTATCTTTTTAGTAGTCTTGTCTTTTCTGGTGTTACACGACCCTTATAGCTTCTGCTGTCACAATAGCCGCTGTAACCACTCACCGTTGAAATTTCGACGTCTTTCAGCCGTTGTCCTTAGGTTCCGGGACTACAGTCGTCGTTCTTAAGGAGTCCTGCAGCACACAGACTACTACAATCACCGTCGTCGTCGTGCATCTAGCTCCGATAATTTTTCTGCAAATATCATTGTGATCGGATCGACCTGATCTACACAATTGTGGAAGTATCACAACCATCGAACACTGCACGCTCTCTCACACGCCTTTTAAAACATTTGCACGTCCTTTCACGTGCCGCTACTTCAACTAACCGCCGCCATGAATCTTAACCCGATGACATATCTGCACATACCACTGTGATCGCCGTGACCAGATCTACACAACCATAGGCATATCGCAATCATACTTCTCCGCACGCGCCCGCACACGCCGACAATAGAAACAACGCGTGAATCTGATGCGCCAAGCACACCGCGCTCTGGTCTCGTGACATCATTAGTAACTTGCTAGGGATGACATCATCATCGCATTCAGTTGACGTCATAGAGACTCCACTGATCGTTGACCGCTGTCCGTGCTGATCGTTGACCGTTGACTTTTGCAATACAAGCCATCCCTACCTAGTTTTTTGCGTAGATATCGTTTTTGCAATTCATTTTTGCATATTGTGTTTCCAAATGGATAAAAGGATGTTTTTGTTTATTGCCCTATTAATACTATATTGGAGGGAACTAGGAATTACTTGTCATGGTCTCAAGCTATGCACAGTTTTGTTAAGGGTCGTATGCTCTGGCATTATTATACTGGTGCAATTATCATTCCTGTTAAAAGACCAAGTGAAGAAGATGCTATTTTCCTTCGTCACATGATTGAATGGGATAGTCATAACCACATGATCCTCACATGGATTCGGAATACTTCCATTCCCTCCATCTCCAATCTGTTGGGCAGCTTTGATGATGCCAAATCAGCATGGAATATGTTGGCCAAAAGGTACTCCATTACTCACAGATCCATGAAATATCAACTAATAGTTGAATTGCATCAACTTAAACAAGAACCAGGGCAATCCATCAATGACTACTTTGATCAACTTCGCTTCCTTTGGGACCAAATTGACCTTTGTGATCCAATTTGGGCATTCTCAATAAATGCTCAACAATATGCTACAATTAGGGATGAATTTCGTCTCTATGAGTTCTTGATGTCACTCCATAAGGACTTTGAGCCAATCCGAGGTCAGCTTCTTAATCGCAGTCCTCCTCCCTCTCTTGATACTACTGTAAATGAGTTGGTTAGAGAAGAAGCTCAGCTTACAACCCTTTAATCCCATAATAAGTTCAATGTTTTGGCTATTACTACTCCTGCTCCTACCATTAAGCAACCTCAGCAATCAGGTGATCCCTCTGGCTTTTACAATCGTCGCATGCAGAACAATAAAAGGTTATGAAATTATTTCAAGCGTCATGGCCACACCATTGAGACTTGTTACCGTCGCAACAAATATATTGTTGTTGTTGCTAATACTGAGCCTACTTCGCTGATGTCTTCTAGTTCAGTAGAGTCCCAGTCTTCTGGATCCACTATCAACCTCTCCTCCACTGAACTACAGAAGATCATAACTCAGGTTGTTCAAATGGCTGGTAATGCATCTCTTTCCACTACTCTCTTAGTTCTGCCCGGTAAGTCTCAAACTTGGCTTTTTGACTCTGTATGTTGCAATCACATGACACCTCACTCATCTTTATTCTCCAAACTTGACCCTGCACCACATCCTCTTAATATTCATATAGCTGATGGTTCCACCATTCATGGGAATAGTCTAGGTTTTGTTTCGACCTCTACCCTATCTATTCCTGGGGTTTTCCATATACCTTACCTATCCTATAATTTATGCTCTGTGGGACAATTAGTTGAACTAGGATATCGCCTTATTTTTAACTATTCTGGGTGTATTGTGTAGGATCCAAGGGACCGGTCCTAGGGTCGGGCGTATGTTTCCCATAAACAATCTTCATCTTCCACTTATTGCTCCTGTCTCTATTGTTGTTGCAACTGCTGCAGTTTCTTCATTACCTTCTCTCGCACTTTGGCATTCTCATCTTGGTCATGCCCCATCCACTCGGTTATAACAGTTAGCTTCTAAAGGTCTATTGGGTTTTGTGTCCAAAGATAATTTTGATTGTACTTCATGTTAGTTAGGAAAACAACCAGCTTTATCTTTCAATAATAGTAAATCTATCTCTAATAGTATTTTTGAGTTAATTCATTCTGATGTTTGGGGACCTTCTCCTGTTACTAGTATTGATGGATCTCGATATTTTGTTGTTTTTATTGATGATTATTATTGTTATACTTGGATCTTTCCAATGAAATATCGTTCTGAAATCTTACCAATATACAATAACTTTGCAAAAATGGTTGAAACACAATTCTCCAAATGTATCAAAACTTTTCGATTTGATAATGCTCTTGAATATACTCAAAATGATTTTCAAGCTCTGTTACACTCTTATGGCACTGCACATCATCTAACCTGTCGAGGAACCTCTCAACAAAATGGTCGAGCTAAAAGAAAACTTCGTCATATTCTTGACATTGTTCGTGCTCTTCTTCTTTCTGCCAAAGTTCCTGCCCCATTTTGGGGTGAAGTTTCTCTTCATGTTGTTCATGCCATTAATCACATTCCAAGCGTTGTCATTCATAATCAGACTCCATATGAATGCCTTTTTGGGTCATCTCCTGACTATCATTACCTTCGTTCATTCGGATCTGCCTGTTTTGTTCTTCTTCAACCTTATGAACACAACAAACTTGAGCCTCGATCTAGACTTTGTTGTTTTCTTGGTTATGGTGAAACTCAAAAAGGGTATCGATGCTATGATCCTATCTCACATCGTCTTCGTGTTTCCCAAAATGTTGTCTTTTGGGAGCACTGCTTATTTGTTGAACTTTCTCACTTTCGTTCTTCCCTAACTAATTCAAATGTTTTAGAAATCTTTCCAAATGAGTCTCCTCGTCCTTCTACAGATACTCCTGATCCACCTATGGACTTCACTATTCAATCTTCAGATATTTTTGATGATTATCCTAGACAGGTTGTAGAAGAACAGGTTGATAACGAGCTACCCTACCTTGAACATAAGTCCCCTATTTTTACTCCGCCTGAAGGTCCTCCACAAGACATTCTACCTTACCACTCAACTCGGGTAAGATCCATTCCTACACATTTACTTGACTATCATTGTTACACTGCCTTTGCTACACTCCATGAGCCTCATACCTATCGTGAGGCATCTACTAACCCTTTTTGGCAGAATGCAATGAAAGAAGAAATTGATGCATTAACCAAAAACCATACTTGGGATCTGGTTACTCTCCCTCCTAGTCAGTCTGTGGTTGGTAGTAAGTGGATCTATAAGATCAAGACTCGCTCTGATGGGTCCATCGATTGCTACAAGGCTCGTCTTGTAGCTAAAGGTTTTACACAAGAGTATGGGATTTATTATGAAGAGACTTTTGCTCCAGTTGCCCGTATTTCCTCTGTTCGTACCCTCTTAGCTGTTGCCACTGCTAGTAAATGGGACCTTTTTTAGATGGATGTCAAAAATTCATTCCTTAATGGGGATCTACATGAATAATTTTATACGTAACCTCCTCCTGGTCTTTCTATTGAAACAAATAAGGTTTGTCGCTTTCGACGAGCACTTTATGGCCTTAAACAAGCTCCACAAGCATGTTTTGCCAAGTTCAGGTCCACCATCATTCGCTTGGGTTACACTGCCAATCCTTATGATTCTACCTTATTTCTTCATCGCAATGATAAAGGCACCATTTTTCTTTTCCTATATGTGGATGATATGATCATAACTGGTGATGACCTCAGTGGCATTCAAGAACTCAAGGATTTTCTTAGTCAACAGTTTGAGATTAAAGACCTTGGACATCTCAGCTACTTCTTAGGTCTTGAGATCACTCGTTCCATAGATGGTCTTTATATTACTCAAGCTAAGTATGCATCTGACCTCTTATCTCAAGCTGGACTCACTGGCAGCAAGACTATTGACACCCTAGTTGAACTTAATGCGCATCTCACACCATCAGAGAGGCAACCATTGTCTAATCTCTCTCTTTACAGACGATTGGTTGGCAGCCTGGTTTATCTTACAATTACTCGTCCAGACATTTCTTATGTTGTTCATCAGGTGAGCCAGTATCTGTCTGCTCCACGATCAAATCACTATGCTGTTGTTCTGTGTATTCTACGATACTTGAAAGACACTATCTTCTATGGCCTTTTCTACTCAGCTCAGTCTCCTTTAGTACTTCGTGCATTCTCTGATGTTGATTGGGCAGGAGATCCCACTGGTCACAGGTCCACTACAGGTTGTTGTTTTCTCCTTGGTTCTTCTTTGATTTCTTGGCGAAATAAGAAACAAACCTTCGTGACCCGCTCTAGTACTGAAGTAGAATATCGTGCTCTTGCTGATTCCACATCTGAGCTTCTTTGGATACGATGGCTTCTTAAGGATTTGGGTGTGTCCACATCCTCTACTACTCCCATTTATTGTGATAATCAGAGTCTCGTTCATATTGCTCACAACGATGTCTTCCATGAACGGACTAAACACATCGAGATTGATTGTCACTTTATTTGCTCTCATCTTGTCCATGGTGCTCTCAAGCTTTTCCCCGTATCTTCCAACAATTAACTTGCAGATATCTTCACTAAGGCACTTCCCAAATGACACACTCGTAATTTGGTTGACAGCCTCAAACTGGTCTCATATCCACCTTGAGTTTGAGGGGGGTTGTTAATGTATATCTAGTAAAATATTAATATATATATATATATATATATGCTAATGTATATCTAGTAATTTCTATATAAAGGCATCATGTATATTCATTTAGAAAAAAAGAATAGAATACAATTATTAAGTATTTCTAACAAGTCTTATCTCATTTCATGTTTTATTTAGTGTACTCATGATACAATATTTCTCATTTTATTTAAATTTCATGTTATCTCATTTGGATTTTAATTCTAGTAAGTCTAATTTTAAATATATATTTTATTATTTTTTTATCAAATTTAAATTATAAATAATCATGTATTATATTTTCTATTTTTTTATTCTTATTTGTCTCATTTAGGTTTATTAAGAACAAATGAGATATCTTAATTAATATCGTTTCATTATTATTTTATCTTATTAAAAATTATGTAAGATAAGATGATATGAGTTTTAAAAATTAATAGATCATATCATGAATCTCATTCAGATATTATCTTCATATATAAAAATAGTGTTATAAGTTGATAGTACACATATATTAATAATAATAAAAAATAAAAAGGCTATTTTTAAGTATTTTTATTCTCTCTACCTTTTATCATGAGATGTTATTAGTCTGGATGATTAATCCAGAATAATAAAAAAAAATCTTTCATTAATTATTTATTTTAAGTGTTTTTGTTGTATCACTCATAGGAATTTTAGCATTAGCCTTGAAAAAATTATTAATTTTCCGGGGATATCATAATTTTTTTTAACATAACTAATCTATTCAGTACGACGTAGATGATCTAAATTTCTAATCAATGAGCTGGCCAATATAAATAAATCATTGTAGAATTTATTAATTACTTCTGGCGTATCTTATTTGTATTAGCAACCTCTGACATAATATTTAACATATCGTTAGAGTTTAGTATATTTTCATTTATATATATATAAGGTTTATAAAAAATATTAGAATGTTTTTGGATTTTATGGTTAATGTCGTTAGTATTTTAAAAATAAATAGTATTAACTTTTTCATCTATTTTTATTCTTATGATTCTGATATCAAGTTAGTTGTTCGATTAACAAAGATTGTTATGACGAAATTTCAATCAATCTGATCTTATTGTGCTCGTTAAACTATTCGTAATATATAAATAAGTTTTTCTTGTGTATATTGTAGTGTACTTATAATATTTAAAGAAGTTTTATCCAAACATTAAGTTTTTAAATTTCTCTTCTTCTATTTTTACATATTTTTGACTAAAATAGACTTTTAATGTACTTAAAAAAAGATGATCTATTATGTTTACGATAACTTTAATATAATCTATATAGATATCTAATAAGGAGTTGAACCTTTTAAAATTTTCAAAACAAATCTTATCATCCTCATCCTTAAAATAATCATTTAAGGTTAAAAGATAATCTTTATCAAAAATTTCTAATAGAATTAAATTTTTATTTTTCATTTTAATTTCTTTTAAATTTGGAACTAGTTGTTATTCCTGTAATTATTAAAAATAATATTTTATTTTCCTTTCTATTTTCATCTTTCTGTTTATCAATATTATAATTTAATATAATCAAATATCTAAGCATTTAAGATTCTTATGTGACTTAAATTTATAATTATTATACTTGAATTTAATGGCTCCACCACGATATTTTCTTATGTTAGTCTCATTTTGTTACATCAGTTATGACTCGGCTTTGCTCAAATCTCAACACCCTTTTGGTAATTGTGAGCCTTTTGTATCCATACATAGATGGTGTCCAATTTTTGACTTACTAGGAAAGAGTAGATAAACTCCATTTTATTTATAAAATAATTATTATTATAAACTTAAGACGAATTGAGAATCTTAAAGTAATTTTTAACCACTCATAATTAATGGGTATATCATTACCGGTTTGAGATTTCTAGAAAGAGAGAATTTTTATACTAAAGTTGATGTTTTAAGAGTACTCTGCACTCATTTTTTTCTTGTGTCTTTTCTAACGAAAATAAGTGTTACTTTTATAATACAAGGAATCCCTATTTACAAAATTAAAACTATGATTTTCTCCTTACTTTAATAATTCATCTATTTTTCTACTTTAAATGGTAGCCACTGTTTTTTTTTCTTGGAACATGTTGTCGACTGAGATGTAGGTCTATGATGAGCACAACATCGGTATAACAATATCGATTTTGCGGATACTTTGGTTTTATTATTTGTAAAACTCTCACATGGGCACGAATCATTTTATAACAAATGATAAGTATACTCCTAAGGTCGATCTAAGTAAAAAACATATGTGGTTTTTAATTTATTATTCAAAATCTTCAAAACAAAATTAAATCCTAAACATTCTCTCACGATATTTTGGTTTGTTTGTTTCCTAATCTAAAAACATAAAAAAATAAACATAGATATGATTCAATAAACGATAATGCAAATTTTTATCATTCATGACAATGAAGTATTTATGGATATAATAATTAAGTTAATTATGTTTGCTCATATTATTTAGGTTATTAAAGATATAAAGTGATATTTATTGATTCTCATTTTTTATATGAATATCACATTTGTTGGTGTTAGATATTCTTTGTTAATTAAATAAATCAATTAATACCTATAGGTAGGGTTGATAATTAATTTGATTAATTAAATTAATTTCTTTTTTCTAAGAGATTGAAAATGAACCATTTAAATGCCACATTTGGTGAGGTTAAACATTTTAAACATTATTCAAGGTATCTAAATTAAACCTAAGAATTTAATTATATGAGTACTAACTTTCAAGTTTTAAAATCATAACTGAAAATATATTGTGAGTACATTTTCAAATAATAGTTCTTATAAAAAACTTTTGAAATAAAGCTTCACTCTAACTACAGAGAAACTGTACCAACAAATAAAAGAACACTACTCTAAATCAGACAAGATAATTAAACCTTAAAATCTAATTTTCAGATTTAAGTTTGTAATGAAAAATAATATATTTCTCTCTAACATTCTTAATATAAAATCTTGAATAAAAACTAAATCAAATTATTTTATAGAGATTTTTACCTATTTAATATTTCGCAAAAACATTATTATATCATATTTACAAACAGCCAAACATATTAAATTTAATCACAAAAAATTAAATATAACATATAAAAATAAAACATATAAATATAACTGTAAATAATCTATTAAAATTATATCTTAAAATAATCATTACAACAATTTGATACTAATTCTATTGCTGAAAAAAGTTCTAAATGGATTTACATTTATGCTTATTGAATCAAAAATTAAAAATCTATTAAAACATAGCTAGTTCTTAAAAAGAGAAGAACTTTAAAACTAAAAACTAAAAAAAAAACTTTCTAGAGAAAGAATCGAGAAAATTGTGTGTTTTACAATGGGGGAAGATGGTCCTTTATAGCTGAGGAAAAGGCCAAAAAAGGTTGGAAAATATTTCAAAATTTGAATTTGGATGCGTTTGCACAGGCTGGCACGCACGTAGGGCATGCGATGTAAACAACGCAAATAGGCAGTTGTCGCGCGTGGGACACGATGTAGCGTGTGATGGATACGTGCGGTGGTAGCACTAGTTTGAGCGTGTGCCTGCTGTGTGGGTCGTGTGCTAGACATGCACGCAAAACTTAGCGCGGATGTGCGACTATGCATAGGATTTTGACCTTTTTTTTTATCGTTTTAACCCTTTTTTTTTCCAATTTTTCCATTCTTTTGGATTTTTCTCATTTATTTTCTCAATATATTTGTGATTTATTGTCTCCAATATTTTTCTTCAAGTCTTTAAGTTTTTTTTTAACAAAAATACTTGAAAAATAATAAAAATATCGGTGATGATGAATAGATAAATTTATATAAAAATATGATAAAATCATACAAATATAAATATATTTAATAGATTAAAGTACATTAAATTATGGTAATTTTAGTATTTTTAAGCACTCATCAGCATACATCTTTATTTTTCTTTTGTTGTCTTTTGTCGATAGTTCCTTTATTTTATCTTTATCATTTTCTACCAATAATTCTTTTGATGACGTTGATGATAATGCATCTTTATCTTCTGGATCTTTGATGCAATAGATGCATCTGTGATCTTTGGTGAATTTTCTAAGATAAAAACAAAATACCTTCCTTATTTCTTGATCAATTTCTAGGTTATAGTTGTTAAAATTAGTTTCATATTTGGTAAAATTTTCACCATTTTTCTCTAAAAAAGACATGTTATTATGAGAAATAATGATAACTTTACTAGTTGAATAATTTAATTTGATATCAATAAAGTTATAGTCTTTTTGAGTTCCTACTAAATTTGGCCTAACATTTGACTCCTTAGTACACAAAGTTCTTTTTTATTGAATTCTATTTTCTAAAAGTGTCGTTGGTTTGAAAACTTTTGTGTTTGTATTAGAAATCCCTATCTTTGATAAAATGGTAGAGACTAATACATCCTTTCTCATTCCAGTCCATTAGTGGACTGAAAATATGAGATAAACAATCTTGTCATCTACTTTAATATTTTTTCTAAAGTTCTTAATGATTTTTTTAAGTCTTCTAGAAAATAACTTAAATCACTTCAATTAACTCCTTGATATATGTTTTCTATTAGTCATGCATGGAAATCTTTGTAAACAAATTTGGATCAACTCCTTTCAAGATATTGAATTTAGTTCATGAGTACACTTTCTAGCCAAGTTGTATATACTCAACCATTATGTTTTGTTGAGGTTTTTGTATGGGTCTATCTCATCTTCATTTTTTGGTGAATTGTTAAGGGACGTCTTCTTCAATAGCAATGAATGCTTTATTGTCTTTGATGTCACTGGGAGAGATGCTTCTCTATATAGTACTTGAGGCCTTATTATGTTTTCTAGATTTGTCAATCTGCTTAGTGCTATTGATTGTTGTTGCAATGTTGCATAATAATTTTTTATTATCTCCTTTGAAGTTATTAGTTTTGGTGTTTTCTAATTTATATAACTACCTTTAGCTTCTATTCTCTTGGTGAAGGCTATATTAGTTACTCCACTAATTCTTAGAATATACTTACGGGCTTCTACCAAGTTGTTATAGATTTATGGTTTTTGGTCATTATAGACCACATAAGTTTTTTTTTGTTCTTCTTCTTTTACTTCATCTATCCAATTGAGCTTTTTTGTTTCAAATATTTCTCTCTTTTGAATTGTTGAGCTCATCTTTTTCATTTTGAATTATTTCTTTAGATGTTTCACCTTTTTTAGATTGAATTTTTAATGAAGATTCCTCTTTTGAGTTTTTGGACTCTAAGAGTTGTTTTGAACAATTAAGTTTTTCCTATTTATTTCCTATCTTCATAAGAAACTTTTCAAGGTATAACAACTCGATTTGTTCCTACAAGATTTTTATCTTTTTTTTTCTTTATCTTGATCTTGATATCAAGATGGTCCATTCCTAAAAACATAAAAATAGTTAGAGGTGTTAATTCTCTAGTAGGAACATCTATTAAACTATTCTTATTTCTTGGAAGATGTTCAACATCAAAATTATAATGGTTGAACCAATGTTGTCATCTATCTAATCTTTTTTATTTGTAATCACCTGCAATATTAGTTCGTATGAAATAACCAAAATTCTTGTTATTTATTCTAACAATGAATCTGAAACTTATAACATATATTGCAAATTTCTTAATAGTTCTTTTAACTGCTAAATATTCTTTTTCATTACTATGATAATTTAACTCTGATTCTTGAAAAGATCCTGATGTATATCTACAAAGATATTCATCTAGTCTACTTTTGCTTTCAAAATTGCTTCTCAATATTCTTGTAAAACATTTGTTTTAATTATCATTATATCATTTGACCCTAGATGGTATAAAGTTGTCATTTTTTTTTACTTTTGCTTTTATTTTATCCATATATAGAGTATCTTGTTCAGTCCATTTCTAGATATGATCTTTTTTCATTTTTGCTTGTAATTTTTTTCTCATTTCTTCAATTTTCTTGATATATGTTTCTTCATATGCCAAACATCTTAAAAATCTTTGTAATTGATTTTTGTCTTTTAATTTAGTAAGAAAACCTTGAATATTGTTTAGTATATATGGTTATAGATGATGTTTTCCATCTTCAATTTTCAACCCTAAATACTTAATTTTTTGGTGAGCAAGTACTACTTTCTTTTTAGAGAGTACAATTCATTATTTCCTACATTATTGTATAATATTAATAATATTCAAATAGTATTTAGTTAATTTATTACTGAAAACCAAAATATCATCTATATAGACACAACATTTTTTTGTAATTTTTTAAAGATGTTATCCATATATCTTTGAAAGATATTGGGGCTTGTTTTAGTCCAAATGGTATAATAGTCCATTGAAATTGTCCATAGTGACAACTAAATGACATTAATTTTTGAGATTCTTCATTCAGTCTTAATTTCCAAAATCTACTTTTGCAATCAAAACTTGAAAAATATTTCTTTCTTTTTATTAATGATAATAAGTCTTCATTCTTTGTAATAAAGAACTATCATCAATGATTTTTTTATTCAATACTTGAAGTTTATTACCATTCTCTTTTTACTCTTATTTTTCAACTAGAAATGCTGGACTAGAGGAAGATGAATTACTTAGTATTATAACTTTCAATTCCAAAAGTTTTTGGATTTGTTTTTCAAATTCAATCTTGTCTTCTAGAGTATAAATCATTGGTTTTATTCTTATAACCTTGTTAGGGTCTCTTAATTTTATGCTGACAATCGTCTTAGATTTATTTATTTTTGGATTCAAAGGATTTTTTGAGCTTATTATTTTTAATAATTTTATGATGCATGTTAGGGCTTTATCGTTCTGTATTTCATTGAGAAAAAAGTTTTGTTTATCTTTTATAACTAATGAAATATTTTCTAAATAAAATTTTTATTACTCTATCTCACCACATTTTTTCTTTTTATGTTGTTGCATAAAGGCTGAGTTTGATACAGTTAAAGTTTTTCTTATTTTTGATATATAAATGGTATCACCGGCTAATGTTGTTAGACTTTTTTTGTCTAAATATTGTGTAAAATATTGGTATAAGTTTAGAAAATTATTTCTTATTAATAAATCAACACATATTTCCTGTTGATATATGGTAAGAATATGAAACTTTTCTCCTTCTATCATTATATCTGCAACTTTTAGAACCTTATTAAGATTTATTATAATATTATTAACAATTCTTATAATTAAATATTTTGGTGTTTGTTTTTAGTGTTCTTCTGAAAACACATATTTACTTGCTATACACATACTAGCTCCTCTATCAATATATGCATACATATGATAGCTGACAGATGTATGTATTATTTAGATTTGTAATACTATACAAATCATTTATCTTCTGTTGAAGAGTATTCATATTTTGAGTTGATTATTTTCTTAGTTTTCTCTAATAGATAAATATTGTAAGTATCATCTATATTTGATTTCTCGATTGGTTCCAATTCCATATTAAAGGTTTATTTCAATATTTTTGTTTTATATGATCTTTTTTTAAATTCTTTCTTATATTAAAATCTACTTGGACATTTGTTGGTATGATGTCCTCTTCCATTACAAATCCAATGTTTGTATTATTATTTTTCCTAAAGGAAAATAGTTCCTTTTTTGAAGAGGTTTATAACTCTTTCTTTTAAAATATCTCTTATAACTTTTCCTATTAAATCTTTTTTTATATTTTTGAAAATCTTGTTTTTTGAATTAATATTTGTTAAATCTCTAGTATTTTTTATATTTTTGTTTTTATCGTTTTATGTTATATCTATATTTTCCTAATATTTTAAAATCTCTTATATCAAAACAGATTTTATCATTTATCTTTATTTGTTTATATTTCTTTCTTTCTTGTCAAATAATTATTCAACTTTTAAAGTTTTTTTATCTAGAATAGTTTTCCTATTTCTCTGTTTCCAACTTTATGTTAAGGTCTTATGTAATGTTACATGTAATTAAAAAAAATATTTCTTTATAAGTTATTTGCATAGAAGATGATAATTTATGATAATACATTTCATATTTATAAATAAAAGAATCTATGTAATACATGTTACAAATTTAATGATAATTTTTTCTTTATCTTCTCTAATAAATTATTTGTATATTCCATTTAATATTATATCTAATGAATTAATCAAATACTTATTAAATGTATAATCATTAACGGTATAAACTATCACCCTTAGTTTAATAAAAATAATTACATTATATAAAATAATTATTCATAAAAAAATATTTATTATATGTACATTTTAGTATTTATTGGTATAAAAGACTTGTAAAAAAATAAAATATGTATCTATTATATAGATATATTAATAAGTGAATTAATTGGTAATCATTAATCGTATAAATTATTACTTTTAAAGTAATAAAAATAGTTTTATTATATAAAATAATTATTTATTATATGTTGAAAATATTTTAAAATAATTCTACTTTTTTATATATATTTAAATTATTATTGACTTGAACATTAACATGATCACTGTATAATTTTTCAAGGCTTGAGTAACAGCGCGAAACGTATCTGTTTAGAGGCCGTCGAGTTTGAAACGGATATTAAGAAGTGTCTGTTTTTGCTGTCTCGCTCCTATGTGATTTTATGTCAGAAAAGTATGAGTTAATTATGAAAAACTATCCCCAAAAAAAAGAATAACTTCGTTTAAATTTATTACAATAAAAATAAAATATTAAAATATTAAATAAATTTTAACCATAATAAAACTAATAATAAGATTTATATTTTTATATATTTTAAAAATATTATTTTTATTTTTTTCATAAAAAAATATTTTTATTAAAATACATCTCATTCATATAACTCATATATTTTTATAATTAATTTTTTATATATATCATTTAATATTAAATAACATTAAATTAAATTATAATTATTAACCTATTTGTTAAATATTATTCATTTAAATTTAATTCGATATTATTAAAATATTATTTTTATTATTATAAATTTTAAATTATTTATAATAATTTTAAAAAATAAATCAAATAATAACGGATAATATATAATAATAAATATTCACACAATAAAAGTTATTGCTACCATAATTATTTTTTTATTAATTATAACTTTATTCACTTATATTCAATTATAATGTAATCAAATTTTAAAAATATAATATATATTTTATTGTAAAATGACAAATGATTATTACAATATCATTATCTCTCAATTTTTTTATTAACACAAAAAAATAGTTACTTACCTATTTTATTTTTATAATCAATTAATTTTAATATCATTATAATTAAATAAAGTATTATTAATGAAAAATTGTTATAAAAGATTCTCTTCGATCATTTTTAACATCCACTATAAAAAATATATTTTTAATGTTATGTAATAATAAAAATAAAACACGTCCATTATGTTTTTGAAGAACTTGCGTAAAGAAAACGACAACTAATAAACAAAACGCCACCAAAGAAACTGACAAACAATGAATATACACAAGAAAGAAGTTACGTAATATGCTAAATTTACACAAATATTAGAGGAAAGAAAAGTACGTATCAAGAAATGGTAAACATAAATTGTTTCTGTCCACAATCCACACACAATTCCAGTCCCAATCACCCACCACTAAATTGCTTTATAATCCAAACCAATAATTAGCAAAAAACCCAAATTCCCATTTTATTAAAACGAATATAAACAAAATACCCCCCCCACCGTACTTAAAATTAAATAATCAACCAAACAACATTAAAAATTAACCTTGTTTTCTTCTTCATCAATTGAATGTCAATGTCTTGTATCATATTGGAAATGTAAAATCCCATACAAGGCAAAATTATTCAGTTGAAGACTTGGCCTTGGATCTGTAGAGGAGCTTCTTCTTCTTGGAAGTTTGATTATCAATGGTTAGCACAATCTTGCCTAATTCACCAACCTTGAAGCTGTTTGAAATAATTGGCTCCTCAGTTGGGCTGATCTTCCTTGCCTTTTGTACAATTACAGTATATCCACCCTCGACGCTTGGCAGAAATTCAGCCCCGTAAGTAACATCCCAACCTACTACTCTGGCTTCCCATACAATAATGGAGTTCTACATAACAAAACAATCACAATTTAATGCCACCCAATTCATCAAATCGAATATTGGATCAAAAACTATAACTTTAAGATTCAGGAACTCATATTTCAAATTTGAATTGCTAAAATTGGCTATGGGTCTCCTCCAATGACCAATTGACAAGGTCTTACCTCAGAAACAGGGATTTCAACAGTGTGTTTAGTGGACGGCTTAATGACAAGCTCTGTGACAGGGTCAGCAATGGAGAACTCTTGGTCCCCTTCCCTACTCAACCCACCATATTGAACTGGTACTTGTTCAGGAGCAATATATCTGTAACAAATTCCAAAAGCATAATTAATATTCCTGGTAGTAAAAGTTGGACAAAACCAATAATTGTAAACCTTGACTTCTTCTTTAATCACCAATTAAGAGATTGTTAAAGAATAGGATAATGAATGAATTGAGAAACTACTTGAAGAGGGTGTCTGCAGATTTGGATGGGCCAGCGAAAACAAACTTGCTCTTAGTCCTTTGTGTCAGGAATGGACTGATCATCCTATTGAAAGCCAGATACCACCATGGGACATTGATAAAAACCTTCAAAGGGCAAAAACCCAGTTATAAATTTTATATAAATAATGAGAAATTCAAATTTTCATTTTAAAGATAAATTAATTGTATAGCAAGTACCTGTTTGGCAACGAATTCTGGATAATTATCTTGAAGAAATTGAAGGGCCTGGTTGGTGACCTGATTGTGATCCCTTCTAAGAAGTCCAGGAGAATTTTTGATATCATTAACTTGAACAATTGTAGAAATACCAGTAGGACTGAAATCAAACTTTCTGATACTTTTCTCCAAAAACTGAATTCTCCATTTGAGAAATTTTGATCGTTTCTCTTCATCACCAAAAGAATTCTGGTACAACTCTTTGTTCTGAAACTCACCAAAAACATTATAGCAAACTGGATGACCTTCTTTGTCAACTCCATGAGTAAACACAACCTTATCCCAATCACTTGCGAGATCTTCATTAAGAAGAGCATCGATCCCAAACTCCTTACGCCAACGAACAGTGTTCTTAAGCATAGCAAAAGCATCTTTCACCTTGTAATCTCTAGCTCTCAAGAACTTCAACAGGATCACATCACTCCTTTCGTCCACAAGAAGTGGAATTCCCCATATGAAAACCTCCTCCGGCGGTGGGGCTTCTACTTCTTCTTTCTTTGTCTCCTCCGAAGCACCTACCGCGGATTCTGTCGCCACCTCTCTTTCATTAGAGGCAGAGACAGAAACTACGGACTCTTCAATTGCCTCGACAGTCTTAGATACATCTTCATCAACCGTCGTGACTTTCTCAACCACTTTAGTCACTACCACAGCCTCCACCTCCGGAGTTTTATCTTCTTTAATTTCCGTCGGAGCCGGTGCCTCTGATTCGGCCTTGGGAGCCTCAACGGGCTTCTCTTCGGCTTTGGGCTCTTCAACAGGAGCTAGAACTGATGTTTCCTTCTCTTTCTCTGTTTTGATCTCTTCATCTTTCTTCTCTGTTTTATCTTCCTCCTTTTCCCCAGTCTTCTCTTCCTCCTTAGGAAGAGCCGGTGGGGCAGTGAACTCGTGCTTTTGTAGAGCATCTTGTACTAGCTGTTTGAGCTCTCCAAGCGCCTTCTTTTGTGATTCAGGAAGCTCAGAGACTACATAGCTCTCTTCTTTAAATGAAACCGACTGAGAAATGTTTTTCTGTTCTTCAGCTGACTTGGGTTTCTCAGTCTCGACCTCTGCTGCCTCCTCTGTAGCCTTTGGTTTCTCAGCTTCCACAACCTCATCCGGCGAAGCAAATTTCTGGCTTGCCTCAGTCTCTGGTTCGGGAGCCGCCGCCAACGCATCAGAGACCGTAATAGTAACTTCAGCCTTTGGCTTTTGGGTCTCCTCGGCCATGTTTGATGAGTAGTACTACTGTAATTCTGTTTCAAGAAAATGAAAAACAGATCACTTAAATTGTTAGAAAGAAAGAGAAAGTAGTGGGTGTGTTTGAAAGTTGAACATAGAAGACAGAGGAAGATGAAAGAAAGAAAGGGGATTAAAACGATGAAGTAGAGAGAAGAGAAGGTTGAAATTTTGAAGAAAAATAGAGGACAATGGTTGTTGATGTCAATGGAGAAAACCAGACTGTCAGAGCGGTTTGCCAGCTAATACACCACATTGTATGTGGGGTCCATACTAGCTATATTCTTCCTCTTGCTATTATTATTATTATTATTATTACGATGGCGATGATCCGATGTACTTTACCTGTTTCCTTGCCCGTTATGGCTGATGATTCTACACATTCTTCTAGAATCTAGATAGATAAATATCATTTCACTCCCTTTAACTTACGTTGCGCCTCCACTACCCTTTTCTTTCTCGATCTTTGAAACTTTCAATTTTACCTTTTTTAGGCTTTTTATTCCGTTGGCGTCTTAAACGGAAAATATTTTCTGGTTTTGTCTGTTACTTTGTTTTACTTTTCTAACGTTTATCCAAAATCACTCCTATTTATTTTTGCATGCATTAATTGGATCTTGAATTGATGTTATTATTATTTTTTAAATAGGCTGATATTATTTTTATTTTATGGGGAGAATAAAGTAAAATACAAGATATTTTTTTATAAATGAATTATTTTAATATTTTTTTTAATATCTTATCTTAAATTTTTTTAATTCATATTATTATATTTAAATTAAAAAATATCAATATCATTATTAAAAATTAATTAATTTTTTTCATTTTATAAAAAAAAATTAATATTTTTTAAACAGATCAATGTAGTTTTATGAAGTTTATATTTTTGTTAAAAGACTTGCATATAATATGAGATCTTTGTATTAAAAAAATTGTTTTAAAAAAATTGATAAAAAATAAAATTAATTAATTAATTTTCAATAATATCCTTTTTTATATATATGTTTTTAAAATTTAAATATAATAATATAAATTAAAATAAATTTGTTTATTTTTCAAAACAAAGTAAAAATAAATTGAAAAAAGTAATGCATTTATAAAAAAAAAAATTGTTATGTTGCACTTCATCCTAGATTGTACCCTTAACTTATAATTTATTTTGATTTTTATTATACTTTAATATATCTCAAACTAAAAATCATGAACATAAGAGATATATTTTTAATTTTTCAAAATAGAGTTAAATTATTATTTATCCAAATTTATGAACAAATGTAAAAAAGAGAGTGTAATATGTTATTAAAATACATATTAACTTACTATTAGGATCATATATCAATTATAATTTGATTAATTATTTATGTATCTTATTTAATTTTAATGAATATGATCATGGTCAATCACAATCCAACTAGTTGAATAAATATTTAATTTAATTTGACAGGTATCTAACCATACTCTAACGAGTATGTTTAACGACAGGTTGAATTACATCCTATTGGGTAATTGTCAATGGGTAGGAATTAGTAAGACAATTGCTCAATTGAAATGAATATGTGTCTAATTTTGGTTCGATAAGTACATTCATTGATTGATCAAACTCATCGTAATTGATCAATGAAAACGAATGTCATTTTATCATTTTGTGTAAAAATTCAAAATAAGAGAAAAAAATCTAAATTTTAATTAGTGTGAAGGTATTAAATCATATAATTGTATTTTATTATATCTCGAGAACATAGTTTTTTTAAAATATGTATTAAATTGTAATAAAATATATTTTTACTTTAAATAACATTCTAAATTTTGTAAAGAGTAACTCGTTTGGTGTTAAGACTCACTCTCTTCAAATTTAAATTAATAATTTGAATCATATAAAAATATCATTTATTTTAAAAAATATTAACAACAATCACCTTATTCCCTTCAATTGAATCACCTTATTCCCTGCAATTGAAAAAGCCCCTTCAATTAAAAAGCATATGAGTTAATATTAGGAGAAAAATTATTTATTATTTATGAAGTGTATTATAATGTAATATTTTAAGTTAATAAAATATAAAATTAGTATAAAAAATTAAAAAAACTAAATATGAGTTAAATAACGGGGAAAAAGGTAAAGTTACTCCGATTCAAAATATTTTCTGGGTTTTGTCTGTTACTTTGATTTTACTTTTGTTGTACTTTTCTAACGTTTATCCAAAATCATTCCGATTTGTTTTTGCATGCATTAATTGGATCTTGGATTGATGTTATTATTATTTTTTGAATAGGTTGATATTATTTTTATTTTAGATCGTAGAATGAAATATAACAGAAGTTATATTTTTTTTTATAAATGAATTATTTTAATTATTTTTCTCTTTAATATCTCGTCTTAAATTTATTTTTTTATAAATAAATAAATTTATTTTAATTTATATGATAAGGAATATTATTGAAAATCAATTAATTTTTTTCATTTAATGTAAAAAAATTTAAACATTTTTTATAAGATCAATGTAGCTTTATCAAGTTTATTTTTTGTTAAAAAACTTCCATATAATGTGATATATTTGTGAGTATGAGATTGTTGTGTTATAAATATTGTTTCTTAAAAATTGACAAAAAATAAAATAAAATAATTAATTTCCAATAATGTACATTCTTATTTGTATATTTTTTTGTAATTTAAATATAATAATATAAATTAAAATAAATTTATTCATTTTTAAAAATAAAGTAACTTAAGATGAAATATTAAAAAAAGTAAATTTTTCTGTAAATAAAGTAATATATTTATAAAAGAAAGTTATTTATGTTGCACTTCATCTTTTATTGGATCCATAACTTATAATTTTATTATTTTTCTTATTATTGAGTAATTATTAATTATTATTCTCATTATACATTAATGATTGGAGCTATGCTATCAAAACTACTGTATACATGTTCAACAGGTTACTTACAAAGATCCTTAATGGATTATCACCCTTTGATATGCTCTACAAAAGAAAACCAGTGTAAAATGGTCTCAAAGCCTTTGAAAGCTTATGTTTTTTTATGTCTCAATGTATATAACTCAAATAAAGTTGACTTTAAATCCACTCCTAGTGTGTTCCTAGGATATGCTTCTAAACAAAGAGGGTACTTGTGCTTAGACAAGAGTTCCAAAAATATGTATGTCAATTGACATGTAAAATTTGTTGAACATATGTTTCTTTGTCATCAATCATAGAACCCTACCAGTCCTCGGTCATCTTTTGAACCAAACCAACTATCTATCCTATTCTATCAATCCATAATTCATCACCCTCATCACCAAATTCTAATAACTATATACCTCTTCTATCTTTTAGTGATAGTCTACCTATTTCCAATCCAATTCCTCATGAGTCACAAACTTTAGAATCCTCTAATCCATCACCTATTTTTTTACTAACCTAAAAAATCATTTCCACTTATGAGACTATCAATTATATCACTAGCTTTTCTTCCATTTTGTTGACTACAAACCAATTGGTTGTTCATATGCCTACGTCACCTGGTAAAAATATACCTTTTTTCATCAAATTATCCATTCCTTTCACATCTCATCTTATACTTCCTACTAAACCTCTACCCAAAAATACTCATTATATGTTAACAAGAGGAAAAAGTGTGCATTTAAAACCCAAGGTCTTTCATGCCATTCCCATTGACCAAACCAAACCAGACATAGTCTCAGAACCTCTTGACTTGAAAAATGCTCTCATAGTACTTAAATGGAAGAAATCAATGGGAAAAGAATATAATGCCTTAGTTCAAAACAAAACCTGGGAACTGGTTCCCTTACCATCTACACATGAAGCCATACCTTGTAAGTGAATTTTTCATGTTAAACTTCAAGTAGATGACTCAATTGATGAATACAAGTCACGAGTTATGGCAAAAGGGTTTCTCCAAAAAGTTGGCATTGATTACATGAAAACTTTTAGTCCAATTGTGAAGTTCACTATTATTCATGTTATTCTCACCACAACTATTTTCAAATGTTAGATCCTTAGGAAAATTGACATCAATAATACCTTTCTTAATGGAGTTTTAAAGGAGGAGGTTTACATACAACAACCATCTAGTTTTAAGGTTGGAAACAATCTTGTTTGAAACTGCATAAAACATTTTATGGCCTTAAATAGGCTCTTCGAGCCTAGTATCAAAAATTGAGTCAATGTCTTCTTTAATGTGGTTTTGTTAATTCAAAATCAAACTCTTCTATCTCTATTTCCTGTACTGCAACAAGTTTCCTTTATGTTCTAATTTATGTTGGTGATATATTCATCATTGGTAGTTGTCTAACACTGATACAATCACTCATCAACAATTTATAAGAACATTTTGGACACAAAGATTTGGGAAACTTACACTTTTTCCTTGGTCTAGAATTTTAGTATGTTTTCTCTGGTAGACAATTGCAACAACAATATATTCAAAATATTCTTACCAAAATTGGTCTTTTGGACTCCAAGCCATTACCTACCCTTATGAGTGTAGTTCATATTCTCAGTAGATATGAAGGCATAATTTTTTATGACGCGATTATGTATAGAAATACAATTGATACTCTCCAATATTATACTATCATATACCTTGGAATTGCATATGTTATCAATAAATTATGCCAATTTTTGAGTTATCCAACTAATATACATCGAGCAGCTACTAAAAGACTACTTCGTTACCTCAAGGTACAATATCTTATAAGTTATTTTTGGCTAAAATTCCTCACTTGAATCTCACATCATTTAGTGATGTTGATTGGACAAGTAATATTTATGATCGTAAAAGCATAAGAGCATATTATGTTTACTTGGGAGATTGTCTTACCTCCTAGAAATCGGGAAAATAAAAAATTGTTTATTGTTCCTCTATTGAATTCGATTGGAGAAGCCAAGCTGACACCACTGTAGAATTACTTTGGCTGGAGTCTTTACTACATGAACTTCATATTCCTCTTGTATAAACTCTATTAGTTTTTTATGATATTATTAGTACTAAATTTCTTATTCGAAACCCAATTTTTCGTGATCGAATCAAGCATATTGAGATTGATCATCACTTTGTCCCATAGCAGAAAAAAATTGAAGTTCAACATATTTCCTTTGCACACAATGTTGTTCATTGTCTAACCAAACCACTTGTAACAACATGGTTTCTTGTTTTGAGACCCAAACTAATGGTTATTTTAGCACCTTTAGTTTCTTTTCTCTTTTGGGAGAGGGGGATTTGTTTATAGTTACACTCTTATGGTAGTTTAGTTTAGTATGTAGGCAATAGTTTTTTAATTTTGTTAATAATGCTCACGGCACATGTGCTAATTGTTTTTATTCCTTTTATGTGTTGTGCATATATGCATGTAGTGTGTGTAGTGTGATGATCATCTAATGATAATATTCTCACCATTGTCAATCAAGCAATATGTTAACATAAAGTTGGTACATTATTTTAAATATATTGATATTCAAACGATATAATATTTTTTATATATAAATAACATAAAATAATACTATTAAAATTTATAAAAATAAAAATAATACTATTAATATTAAATGAGATTCAATTAAACGGAATTCAACATTGAATGACTAACCATAGTTAAACTTGAATAATGTTTAATTAGATTATTTTCAATACGAAATGATTGACTAAATTTTTTAATAGTAAAAATATATGAGCTTAATATAATAAGTACTAATATTGTGTTTACAAATTTTAATGTGCTAAATTTGTTATTTTCTATATTTATTTATCTATTTATTTAGACGAGATATCATATTATTACAAATCTAATTTTTAGAAGAAATATGTTTTAATAAAAAGAAAGTCATATATCTACATCCAAAGCATATAACATAATATTTTGGAAAAATTATATAAAATAAGATTATTAAAATTTATAATAATAAAATTATCATTTTAATAATATTAAACATGATCTAATCAAATGAAATTCAATATTAAATGAGCATAAATAATTATAATTTAACTTAAAAATCATTAAATTAGATGACATTCAATATAAAATAATGAGTTAATTTTTTTAATAATACAAATATAAACTTATATAATAAATATATAAATTTTAAAATATGTTATTTTTATTTCTTTTAATTAACGAAGATATTATATTATTGCGATACTAATATTTAGAGGGAAAACAAGTTCATTCTTTTTAACTTTACTTTATAAGAATCTTTACCTTTCATTGATTTCACCGCATTACCGATTAAGGATCGTAGGTTAGTTGCCATCTTATCTAATTGTATTGCCGTGAATTAGATTAAATTATAATGATTTTATATGTATTTAGTAATAATTTTTATAATATAATTGAATAATTAGTGATAAATATTTTAATAAAATAATTTATATTTGAAATAAAATTTAATTTATTTTATATAGTTTTTTATTTATTAAAATAATTTCATATAAAAATTTATTTAAATTAATGTTTAATTTATTTTATATTTTAAAAATAAAAATATTTATAGAAAAAATTAATATATAATTTTAAAATTTAAATTTTAAATAAATCAAATAAAATTTATAATACAATTTAAACTCACACATACTAATGCTAAAATTTATATAATTATAAAAAATTTAATTTATATAATACGATTTTATTTTATAATTAAATAAATAATTATATAAAAATTATACATTTAATTTTTTTGATATTATGTAGGGTCTTAAAAGCATTTATTACTAAGACACATGCATAAACAATACAAAAACATTTATTACTATAATTACTATATAAAATTATTTATTATTTTTAGATTATATGATAATGTATTTTTTTAAATTAATATAATTTTTTTAAAATATATACATAGCATTGAATAAAAATATAATTGATAAAGGATATATTAAAAAAAAGCGATATAGCATAAACAATATAGTTAAACGTGTTCATGACCCAAAAATATCATATTTGTACTTTCAATTTGAAATACACCGTGACAACTTCAAATGCATTATAATAACTATTTGGTTATTCTTAAAAAAAAAAAACTTGCTAGTTTAAAAAATAAATGCTGATGGGCTGCTGTCGAAATCAAACATCTATTTAGAATTTGAACATTACTAGTCTTCGTCGGAGATTTGTTTTTCCTTTTATTGTACAGGGAAGCTTTTATTATAGAGGTTATTTGAATATATATATATATTTGTTGAATATGAATTTTATATTTATTGTATTTATCATTCAAATTATTGATCTAAATTTTAAAATAAATAAACAAATAATAAAAAAGATTCTTAAATAAATGACCAAATAATAAAAAGAAACTATATCTGAGTAACCTATAGAATCCAATACTACTTGAACTAATTTTTAACTAATTTAATTGAAGAAAATAAGAGAGGAAATAAGTTTTGAGAGCATAATAAAAATGCTATCTCTTAAATATGAATAGGGTTTATTTATATGTTTTTAGGAAGGATAATATTTTAATAATGTTTTGATTTATAGATCCAATATTCATTTTTTTTTTGGATTGGTCTCTTTCGTTAATCTATAAAAATATTGGTTAGTTTTTCATTTTTTTCTTGACAAAAAAAGAAAAAGATGATACTATGTGAATTGGAATCCAAGAACATTACCAAAGTTTTTCAAAAAAGGATTATCTTAACTTAAGTTTGTTTCTGGCCTAGATCAACTTAAATTAAATAGAGTCTTCATCATTCTCATTGAATCAAATATGAAACTTCATATATCTTAAAGCTTATAAGATAGAACGAAAATATAATTTTGTTGAGGTCCTTATACTTATTATGCTTATTGGTATTGAATAAACAGAGTATTCACTTTATCAATATCTCATATTAATGGTGGGTTATATATTCATGCTTAAATGGGCATCTGAATCGAACCAAACCGCTTGTCAAGTTATTTTTCTCTTGGTTTGTTCCAAGTCATAGAATAAGACATCAATTTCTCAATAAGATCAACAATGGTTGGATTCAATTTCACCCTCGTATGTCTCTCGTCTCGAAAAAAATTAACGCGATAACCCTCAAGTACATAATAAGGTGGTTAAATGGAGCCCCTGCTTGGGATGCAGGATAAGAGTTGTGACATCCATCTTAAGAAAAGGTCTTGAGTTTACAAATGTAAACCCCCTCTTTGGGAATCACATACAAGGGTTGGATTTAATTTCACCTACATATGTCTCATATCTCACAAAAAATTAACACAATAACCCCTAAGTACTGAGTAAGCTAGCCAAATGAATCCCATACTTATGATGTGGGATAAGAGGCATGCTGCCCATCCTAAGAAATGGTCTTGAGTTTACAAATGTGAACCCCCTCTTTGAGAATTGCATACAAGGATTAGATTCCATTTCATCCTCATATGTCTCTTATCACTTTAAAAATTAACGTAATAACCCCTAAGAATGGAGTGAGGTGGCCAAATGGATCCACCCACTTGGGATGCAGGATAAAAAACATGGCGTATGTTTGAAGAAAGGGCCTTGAATTCACAAATGTCAATCCTCCTCTTTAGAAATTGCATTCAAGAGTTAGATTCAATTTCATCCTCATATATCTCCCATCTCATAGAAAATTAATGTGATAACCCCTAACTATAGAGTGAGGTGTCCAAATGGATCCCCTACTTGGTATGAGAGATAAGAGGCATGAAGCCAGTCCTAAGAAAGTGTCTTGAGTTCACAAATGTGAACCCTTTCTTTGGGAATTGTGTACAAGGGTTGGAGTCAATTTCACACTCATATGTCTATTGTCTCACAAAATATTAACACAATAACCCTAAGTATGAAGTTAGGTATCCAAATGAACCCTCAACTTAAGATGCAAGATAAGAAGCGTGATGTTTATCCTAAGAAAGGATCACGAGTTCACAAAAGTTGACCTTCTCTTGAATAAAAAAAAATCTATATAAAGAAAAAACAAATTTGAATCGTAGAAAGAAGTCCTACATTACATCTTATATTTATGTGTGAATGCGAGCCAATACTCTCAGAAATAGATCATTTCCCATATCTTCCAAATCTTGTCCAATAGCTTCATAATAGGCCATAAAGCTGTGAAGTTCTTGATTCACAAATTTTGAATTCTCATGACAAGTCTCTATTTCCCTTTCATAATCAATAGCAAGTGTCATATACTGCTATTCTCTCTTTTACGAGCTTCATAAATAGGTAAGCTACTAGTAGAAAATCCAAAGTGGTGGTATAGATCGTCCTCAATAGATACATTACCAAACATTGTGTTTATAAATAACATGTCAAGTCTATTGACCTAAACTCGTTCATTGGATAAGGTTGCATCTACTCATGGATAATAATTTCCTCTGATAAATGGCCCTTATTTCGTTCAAAATGGACCTTAGTTCATCCTACTACTTCATTGTTAGAAGATATATGGGTGTAAGAGCCCACGATTTCTCTACTTCATAGGATGGATAATACAGATCCTTGGTTCACGTTGACATTTATGAAAGGCGAATCCTTGCATGCTTGATGAGTGCTCAAAAAGTACTAAAATTACCATGATTTTATGCACATTAATTGATTAAAAATATATATATTTATATGTTTTATCATATATTTATATAAATTTGTCTTTTTCAGAATCACGGGTATTTTTATTATTTTTCAGGTATTTTCGCTTAAAAACGTAACTTAAAGACTCAAAGAGGAATACTGGAAGCAATACATCACAAATATATTAATAAATAAATAGGGAAATGTCAACAAATATGGAAAAATTGGACAAAATGGGTCAAAAAAGTCAAAAATGTCAAAAAAGAGAAAATACCTTTTTGACATTTTTAACCTTTTTGACCCATTTTGTCCAATTTTTCCATATTTGTTGACATTTCCCTATTTATTTATTAATATATTTATGATGTATTGCTTCCAGTATAAATATATATATTTTTAATCAATTAATGTGCATAAAATCATGGTAATTTTAGTACTTTTTGAGCACTCATCACAACCCCCAACCAGCTTCTTGCTATTCCCTTAGCAAGAGAAGCGATAAAAACTAAAAATTAAACTATCCTAAATCACTTCCGTGGATTGACACGGTTGCATTTAGCCTATGCAACAAGCCTTTAAACCCCTAGGTTGCCCTAGTGGACGAGTTTGAGTCTCGTGAGGGTTTTCAGTAATGATACCCACAAACATTGAACTAAATGTAAAAATCAAATGAAATAATAAAAACAAACAACTCAAAAACTAAAATTATAACAAAATCAAAAATTAAATTTTAAGAATAAAAGAAAACAACATATCACAAAAATGTCTCATACTTTTTAATCTCTTTTAAGATCATAATTAAAATCTCAAGTATAAGTTATTTTAATCTCTTTAAACAATCATGATTTATTATAATAATTAGTCGAAAATCATTTTCATATTTCATATAAAAATGTATCAATTTAATTTTACCAAATTTCAGTGTCATGAATCCGAATTCGCTTCGACTCTATTCCTCACAAGTCAATACTAATTTATAGGCGAAAGAGTTGATGTATAGAAATGAACTAATATATGCATTTCTGAAGATATTTTTCAATATATGTATTTTTTAGAGAGTCAACCCATGTACAGATTGTACATTTTTTAGGATTTTGGTGAGTGGTTAATTTTGTGGCTTTTCTGTTTGATCTTGGTTTAGGTAACCCCATATATGTTTTTTTTTGTAGTAGTCATGCATGAATGAGATATAAGCATATACTATCAATTTCTACTCAAATCATTTAATCTAAGCAAAAAAATAATAATAAAAATATATGATACTCTATTAAGATGAGAAAAAATTCATACATTCAATGCTAATACCTATAGAGATCATCTAAAAATTTTAATAAATAAGAAATGTGTTTGGAGTAGAAAAAATATATATTTCACTTTGAATAAAAAAAATTAGGCTCAAATTATATCTCATAAGGGTAGTCTCCACTAAAAAAAATTCATAAACACCGATTTTGGGTTTAATATAATTTCCACATTTTATCAAGAAATACTAGTTATGACAAAGCTAACTAATTATCAAAAATAATTACAAAATATTTCATGATATGTTTTTCAAAAATTAATCTAACAGTACAAAAGACTTAAATTTGATTTGAAGAAATGATAAATTTTTGTGAGAAAATATTTTTTATTTTTTGTTTTTTTTTAATTTCAAGAAATTTTTAAATCACACAAAACAAAAATAAAACCAAACACAAAAAAAATGAAAATGTGAAAAAAAATAGAAAATATTATTTTTTATTTTTTTAAATTGTTAAATCTTTTTTTTAATTAAGCATAGTAACTTTTCACCACCTCCAACCTAGAACTTATATTGTCCTCAATGTAACAACTGTAAATTAAATATAAAGAGAAAAGAGAAGAAATATTACCTATTTCCTGAGAATGTGTAAGTAGTAATGGAGAAATGCAGGTGCATGTATCATATTCATCATTAAAGTGTATACAGACAGATCGTTGTGAACTTCTAACATCTCAACAAATATTTTTAGTTTTAAAATTTAAAAATTATTCACATATAATTAAACTAAAATAAACAATAAAATTAAATAAATAAAACAAATAATAGAAAATTACCTAAAATGATGGGTTGGCTCCCATCCAGCGCTTAGTTTAATTTCTTAGCAAGACGTAACTTGGGGATTGCATTTTAAGTAAACTCAATGTCCCCTTATCATTGAGTCAATCAAACCTACAAGTAAGACAAGGTTGTCTACCTATACTGTTTCAAACATGCCTTATTCATTTTCAAAAAAATTCTGTACCAAAAACTAGGGGTATGCTTGAGGGTTTTAGATAACTCACATATAGGTGCAAATCAAATAATTAAGGCATCAAAACACAATTGTACCTAAATCAAACAAAGAAACTAACTCTTAGGATTGTAATTAAAACTTTAAAATTTTGGAGATAGTTTCAGAATTATATATATATTTTTTTAATTAAATTTATTTTTTAGTTAAAATAACATAATCAGTATTAACCAAGAGTGCTCACAGGAAATAATAGTGGGACAAAAGCTTCTTAAAAACCATCCTCCTAGACAGAGCAACGTTCCTAGGAAAAACTAGTGGCACAAATGCTTCCAAGAACTAGTCTCCTAGACAGAACTCCCTTACATCTTTACTTTTTATGCTATTAAAATTAAGTTAATTAAGTTAAGTTAAGTAAAAATCCAAGTTAATTAAGTTAATAAAAAATATAGGTTAATTAAAAAGTTAAGTTAATTAAGTTAATTTAAGTAAAAATCTAAGTTAATTAAGTTAAGTTAATTAAAAATCTAAGTTAATTAAGTTAGTAAAAATCTAAGTTAATTAAGTTAAATGAAAATTAAGAGAAAAAAAATAGTTAAAGAAAAGAAAAAAAAATAAAAAACGATTAATAAAAAATAAAATAAAATAAAATAAATAAAATAAAATAAAATTGAAAAAGGTAAAAGAAATTAAAAATTGTTTTTTTATATATATTTTTTTATTTAAAAAGAATATTAAGATTTAAAAAAAATTAAGTTTTTTTTTATTTTTAATTTTTTTACTATTAATGAATGGTAAGTTTATTTTACTAGTTCACACTATTCATGAAATGTAATTTTATTTTACTATTCACACTATATTATTTATTTATTTTTATTTTTTTATCTTAAAATTTTTAAATTTTTAAATTTTTATTTTTTTATTTTTTTACTATTCATGAACGGTAATTTTATTTTACTATTCACCTTATATTTTTTATTTATTTATTTACTTTTATCTTAATTTTTTTTGTTTTTTTGTTTTTTTACTATTCATGAACGGTAAATTTTTTTACTTCAAATTTCAAATTTCTAAATTATTTTACTATTAATGCTATAATTATTATTATTATTTTTAATTTAAAATTTAAATTTTTTTTATTTTTTTATTTATTTTTATTATTTCTTATGAAATTTGAAATTTGATTATTATTTTTTTTACTAAACCAAAAAAAATCACAATTATTTACAGCACAATTTTTTTTAAAAATTTTGATAAATAATTTAAAAACGCTATTCTTTCCCCGACTACGGCACCAAAAACTTGATGAGCGAAAATCGGGATCGCCGATTCTTGCCAATACTTTGGTTTTATATTTATAAAACTCTCGCAAGTGCACGAATCATTTCGAAGAAAATAATAAGTATACTCCCAAGGTCGATCTAAGGAAGGAATGTATGTGGTTTTTAATTTATTGTTGAAACTTTTAAAAACGAAATTAAATCCTAAATATCATGTCACGATATTTTGGTTTTTGTGTTTTTCAATCTAAGAACATAAAAATAAACATAGATTCAATAAACATTTATGCAAATTTTATCATTTATAATAGTGGAATATTTATGAATATAATAACTAAGTTAATTATGCTTGCTCATATTATTTTGGTTATTAAAGATATGAATTGATATTTATTGATTCTCCCTTTTTTATATGAATACCACCTTTGGTGGGGTTAGATATTCTTTGTTAACTAAACAGATCAATTAACACCTATGGGTGGGGTTGATAACTAATTTGGTTAATTAAATTAATTCCTTTTTCTAAGAGATTGAAAATGAACCATTTAAATGCCACATTTGTTGGGGTTAGACAGTTTAAACTTTATTCAAGGTGTCCAAATTAAACCTAAGAATTTAGTTATCCGAGTACAACTTTCGAGTTTTAAAACCACTACTGAAAACATGTTGTCAATACATTTTTAGATAATAATTCTTATAAAAACTTTTGAAATAGAGCTTCACTCTAACTACCGGGCGATTATACCAACAAATAACAGAGCACTACTCTAAATCAGACCGGATAATTAAACCTTAAAATCTAATTTTCATATTTAAGTTTGTAATTAAAAATAATATATTTCTCTCTAACATTCTTAATACAAAATCTTGAATAAAAATAAAATCAATTCATTTTAGAGATTTTTACCTATTTAATATTTCGCAAGCATAACAACGTTATTATTACATCATGTTTATAAATAGTCAGCAGAGTTAAATTTAATCACAGACAAATTAAATATAACATGTAAGAATAAAGCATAAAAAATAACTATAAAGAAAATAAAATCCTTACATAACTTCGATGCTATTCTCGTTGTTGGAAAACCTCCAAGCGGAATTTGCACTCCCATTTATTGAATCGAAAAGCTAATAAATTATAAAAACATAACTAGTTCTTCCCAAAAAGGGAAGAACTCTAAAACTAAGAGAAATTAACTAAGAAAAGCTAAAAACTAAGAAAAACTAAAAAAATCTAAGAAAATAGAGAAAGAAAGAGAGAAGAGAATGTGTTTTGAGGTGTGTTTAGAAGTGAAGAGAAAATGGGTATTTATAGGTGAGGATGGAGAGAAAAAGTGTGTGAAAAAATGTTAAAAAATGGTGGAAACATGGAGTGGTAATTGCTGACGCCATTGATGACGTCAGCATGACGTCATGGGCGGCTGGGCGGCGCGATTTTCTCATTTTTGACCCATTTTGTCCAATTTTTTCCATATTTGTTGACCTTTCCCCATTTATTTATTAATATATTTGTGATGTATTGCTTCCAGTATTCCTCTTTGAGTCTTTAAGTTATGTTTTTAAGCGAAAATACCTAAAAAACAATAAAAATACCCATGATTTCGAAAAAGACAAATTTATATAAATATATGATAAAACATATAAATATATAATTTTTAATCAATTAATGTGTATAAAATCATGGTAATTTTAGTGCTTTTTAAGCACTTATCAATGCTCCTTCTCTTTTTGAAAGGATGTATGGGGTACATGAGAACAAGACCTTGTTTCTGTTACAACAAGTATAATGGCACCCTATTTCAAAACACAAATAAATTCCACTTGTACACTTCAAAACAAATGAGGTACATAATACATTTATAGTTAAGCCACTAGTTAACTAAGTCTTAAATTGAATTACTAAGATATATATTATGGGGTGGAATCCTCGAACTATCTTTCAATACAAGCTCCTGGGTCATGTCTACTGAATGAGGTAGGAAAATTGGGGTATTTATTGGAGATGTTTTAATTCTACTATTATGAAAAGGCCCACATTAAGATGCAGCAAGGCACAATCAAATCTAGCTTCTCAACATGTATTTTTAGACTGCTAATCAAGAAACTTACCCCACTTCGATAGACTTTGGTACATCACTTTGAAGAGTCTTAACCAAGTTTGATAGAGAGCTCATTTTCTCCTTTAGCAAACTCATATGGTCTTTTAGATGTTTGCTATGGCCTTGGTCTCCTCATTGAAAATGGATACTTTTACTCCTTATTCATAACCAAAGCTGTTCATTTTCTTCAATTTTTTAGATTTATGAAGAACATCACCCTCAAGACTTGGCATTGTTTTCAACCGGGAGAGCATATTTTTCCTCGAAGATCTTCTCATACCTCGTTATTTGTAAGTGACTCTCTTGCACCTCGCATTTATACATTCTAAGCGAGAGCTTACCTTCCCTAACAAGTGCCAAAACCTGATAAAACACAAGTGTTGGAAATATATGTGAAATAATGGAGTATCAAGGCAGGGAAAAATAACAAAGTGAAGAAAGCAAGAATTTACTTCCAATAGGAAATCAACCAACATCTATCATTTATAGGCCCTTTTCCACCTTACGGGCTTGCCTAACCCTAGCTCGTTCATCATCATTGCAAAATGTATGTAGAAGTCCCTCATCAACTCATAACTTCAATAGAGGAAGAGGGTTTAACAAGTTTCTTAGTGGTCACAACAAGGGCTGGCAAGGTAACGATTTAATTATGCTCGATAGTTTGATTGGGGTAAAAGGAATTTTAGTAGGTTCATCGTCTAGATGAATTGAATCATCAGTTCGCTAAGGCGAGGTATTTTGGCTAATCCTTAGCATTATGGACCCCAAGTCATGAGCATTAGACATTCATTAGGTCCTAAACTATTGAAGAGCTCATAGGCATAAAATTGGGTTGTTGAAGTTATGATTCCAAATATAATTAGGATATCTATCTCGTTATCCCATAGGTGTGATGTACAAATATACACTGAGTCGCACAACAATTGGGCTGATGTTCAAGCTAAGTCGTGTGAAAGTGGCTTGTAGATGATAAATGCGGCCTGGAGTATGGGATAATAGGCTCAGATTTTCTGATTTAAGATTAGATTAAGTTATGAAAGTGTGGTAAATGGTAAAAAAGTTTGGACTTAGGGGAGTTAATGGAAGTTTAAAGGTTTATTTAGTTCATGAATATTCCCTTAATTTCTCGAAATCAAGAAAATAGAGGGGTTAATGTTTGGTGTTATCCAGGTAGTAGGTACATGATCCTAGCAACCTGAGACACCTTGCTCGTATGGTGAATATAATGTTATCGTTTAACAGTTCGTATGTGGAAACTTGATCCTTGGAAACAATCAATCTAGTTTTGTTAGAAGGCCTTAGGTAGGCTCTATAGCATAAGACTTGGTGACCAAGACTTGATGAACAAGACCCGATGAACAATATTTGATAAACAAGACTTGGCCTAAGTAGAAATGGCCTAGTAGTAACGACTTGTCAATTGTTTATAGTCTAATCATATCAGGTCTACTCTGACACATCTCGAATAGAGTGCCTACCATTATAACGATGACACTTATCATTTATACATTTGTATATACCTCATCAATGAGATGAATAAATGATCTGAATTTTATCTTCTCTCTAACATCTCTCTAGAAACCCTAACACTAACAATTCTCCATACAGACATGAACATTATCAAAAATAACTTTCTTAAAGTATTTTTAGTGGCCAAAAAATTTACATATGAAATCCAAAATCAAATAATAACAATTATAAATTATTCTCGGAGTTGAAACCATGACTTTGAAAGATAATCAAAATTATTCTCAAATATGATAATATTAAAACCAAAATCATCACATTTAAAATATCAAAATTATCATAAATCAAAAATAAATTTGATTCTTAATGATTCAACATGAAAAGGTCCTGATACCACTCATTAGAATACAATAACCTTTGTTGAAAACCATCACCTAAAAATAACTTAGGAAAATTCTTGTTGTATCACCAAGAATCAAAGACAAATATATTGAAGTATAATTGAATCCATAACCATTAATTAATTATGTAGTCGAGTAGTTAATCTTTTAAATCTGCACGTTTTCTTTAGTCCTTTTAGTTTTTTTTGTTCTCTTTGACAATGAGATATTAAATAAGACTCGAATAATACGTGTAATTTGGGGACCATGACCACTATATGTATAATTAGTAATTTTATATCTATTTTAATACATAATCAAAATAAATATTAACCTTAAGTCTCTATACATTAAAGAATCACACTCTATTATATATATTAAAGTCTAAATTACTTAAATCTTAATCCATTAAAGTCCTCAGGGTTTATCGTATGGACTACAAAGTCTAGTATTTTCTTCAATACTATAATACATGCATATGGTCACAGTTTTTAACCGTGATCGTAAGTCTATGACCATGATTATAAGAATCGAGGCCTAAGTGATAGAGACCATAGACATACCTTATGACCTCGATTATTTAAAAATCGAGGCCATAGACATATCATATGACCTCACTCTTTCAATAATCGAGGTCATAGGGTGTCATAGACATACCATTTAACCTTATTTTTTAATATAAATTAAAATAAATTGATAAATTGAAAAAATTAAAAGTTGTTATATTAAAATTAAGAGTGAAACTACATTTAAGAGTTTTTATATGCACTAAAACATAATAAAGCCTTAAAATAGCTAGCTAATTAAAATATTTCAAAATATGAAATACATGTAAACTTTTTACTAATATTAATACAATAGCTAGCTGGTGTGCTGGTACTGGCGTTGGTGTGTTGCTGTTGGTGTGCTATTGGTGAGGGCGCTCATGTGCTGTTGGTGTTGGTGTTGGCGTTGATGTAAAGAAAACTAGATTGAACTATAATGCTCGAGATATGAGTGCTTATATTCATTCAGTGTTAAACCCAGTTGAAAATCTTACTCAATGGAGAGCTGTTAAGGAAAAAAGAGCAACATTAGTGAAGCCTCAGAAAGAGAATTTGACATTGGATCAAGAACTAAGGATTTCATTCAGCTCAAATCCAACTTTTAAAGTTGATAAACCCAAGGAACCAAAGCAAGAAATAGCAATTGATGCTAACCTATCAAATTTACTAGTATCCTCATAAGCCATATCACCATTTAATAAAAGAATAAGCACATTTGGTTTAGATGCTACACCAGTTACATTTGAAGGATCAAACTCCATGAAAAGTAAAGAAGATAGGCCAATTTTAGATGCTTTAACTGTTGAAAAGTTGGTGTGTTGGTGCTCATGTTATGATAGAAACCTACCTAGTGAAGGCAAACCACCAGCAACAGATGATGAAGAAGGTCTACAAGTGTTTCGAGGACAACCATGGCCATTTCTATTGAGATCATATCCATTCTTACTACTGAACTCTTTCAACTCGACTTTCCAGGAATCTTTTTACTACAACTTAATAAAACTCAAAAATCATTATTCATAAAATATATTAATACTTAAACTTGATAGGAAATTTTTTTTAACCAAATAAACTTTTCTTTGTATTTAATGAGATTACATGATTACCATATTACACTCGTATATAAACTTTTAAGGTGTGGTTTAGCTGTGTCTAGTCTAAGTACTCACAAATTATTGAAATAAGCAGTTTTCCTACAACTTGGAAATCAAGGAGCAATTCATTATAATGAAACTCATGTTCTAAAACAAAATTCCATAATGCCATAATATTCTAAAGTTTGATTTATGCCATTTGCAATGTTGACATGGACAGGGAGGAGAAGAAGAGACATGACAATAATTTTTCATCCTTAATCATTATATATGGAGTTGTTCTGAAATTGTTGTCCACAATAACAATGTTGCACTAGATAAAATTCCAATTTTTGCACAAAGAGTTCTTATAACAACTTAAGTAATTTTGACAGTAGCTGATTTTCACTCAATACTAATTGAATCATTGGACTTGTGGTATCTCAGCAATATGGTAGCAACAAGTTGCAATGTAACATGAGATGTATTAGCTTCACAAAGCAATATCATAACTGTTAAGATCAATACACAAGATACTTGAAATATTAAAGGACTGAGAGAGGAAGAAATGATCACATGCTCAAAGGGATCATTAGTCTCTTCAGAAGAATGGGGCACCAAACACAAACATCTCATCCTGTAGAGAAGATTCTGAGTGTAAAATTTGACTATATTCAAATATAGAAGACATTTGAGCAATAAAATATCTTAATAAACATCAATAAATGCATTCATGCAAAGCAATAACATGGATAGTTTGCTTAAACCATTGACCATATAAGTGATGAATATATTCACTTACATTCTCAGGTTGTTCTTAAGTTTACCCAACATATGATATAAAACAGATAAAATATATTTGGACCAAAGAACTAAGAAGCTATAACTTAGAAAGTGGCCATAACCAAAATGAAATGAGCTATTAACCTGTAAGGATTGCTTTGAAAATATGGCATTTGGAATGTGATTTTGAACCTCTTCAACTAAATATTTTGGCAAGGCGCATTTATGTAGAGCTGTTGAAGGTCTTAAAATTTCAAAACACAACATTCCCTTGAGTAAGTGAATCAATATATGAAAATTGTAAAAGAAGGTTGTTATGTGGAAATTACCTACATCATCAGGGTCGGGAATAAATAGAAACCGACTATGCTCTTTTATCCGTGCATGGGTTCCAATCATTTTCCCTAATTTTCCAAATTGTGATCTGCAGATCAAAGATCCTTATTATTGTTTCAACTAATTGTAAAAATTGCCTCAGTATAATGTGAACAAAAGTGATCTTTTTAATTTTTTACTCACTTGAGACTTAAAAAGGAGTGAAAAGATAAATTGCATGGATGAGAATTAAAATTTCCCATGAATACAAATAGGGAAGGAATTACCTCCTGATTCTCAAAAACATCGAGGACAATTGTTAGTTTTTTCTCTAACCACCAGTGATTCGCTCCATATGAATGACCCGCTTGCGACGATAAATTTGAACAACCATTTTGTCACGACCCTTGTATGTGCCTCGAACCACCTGAACCTCATCGTCCTTGTGAATTGGCATAGACATGACATTGTACTTCTAGCGTAGATCGATGGAGAAAGGTGTGCTCATCAACACTCGCCAGACGCTTGATAGAGTTAAGAAGTACGCCTTTTGGTTTTTGCGACCGGAGCTTGTAGCCCTTGGATTATACTTCATTTTTGTTGAGTTAGGGTTTCTTTGGGACGACTCTGAAGAGTACGGAGAATAGGGTTTGATGAGTAGAGAAAAAAAGTAGGGGAAAATTGGTGATAATATTAAAGAGAAGAGTTATGATATTATGAGTTGAAAAAAAAGTGAGAGGAAAAAAAGAAAAAAATGAGGAGAAAAAAGAAAAAAATGAGGATAAAAGAAAAAAATTGATAAAAAGTTTAATATTTAGTATAAAAGAGAAAAAATTAATAATGTATATCTATAATCTCAAATTTTTAAAAATCGAAGTTAAATTTTTGAGATCGTATGTATGTATTGTAGTAATATTTCTTAAACATTTTACAATATTCGAGGAGTTGATTTTAAGAATTTTACTATTAAGATGGAAAAAACCCTTAAACCCTGTTATCTTTATCCAATAAAAATATGTAATGGATTTTTATTTAAAACAAAAACACGAGATAAACTAATCATACAAAAAATTAAAATTACTACTTAAGAATTGGATTTAAACATTTTATTATTTATAATCAATGTAAATTATTAGTAACAATACCAACTTATTTAAATCGTTAACACAGACATGAGAGTAAGGTTTGACACCCATATGTAACAACTTCGTTTCCAAAATTTTGACCAAATAACTAGATTGGTGAAATCAAAAACAAGTTGCGTATCATATTTACTTGACTTGGTTTGTTGGGAAAAGATAGACGTGAAAATAAACATTAAAAAGATAAATTATAAAAAATAAAATATGATCCAATATTATTAAAAAAAATTAATTTAATTAAAAATTAATAATTGTCACATAATTATAATATATAGAAATAATTAATTAAAAAAAAAGTTAAAAAAGGTACCAAGCTCTATAATTTAAAAATTCAGCTACTGCAGTATAGAACAAAGTTTAAAATTTAGTTTCCAGCACCAGTGATTTTCTACAGATTGTATCCACTTAACTGGCTGAAAACTTCAACTGACGTCGACAAAGGGAGGAGGGAACAAATATTAAAGCCAAAAAACAAAGAAAGTGATAATTATTCCCATCTCAATTCTCAAGCATTTTCAAATTGAGCGAAAGCCAAACAGCCTAAAAATATCAGAATTCTAGCAGTACAAATTCTTGTCAATAATTTACCCAAATTAGTTAAATAAATAACATTCAAATTAAATAACAACACAAATTTACCCTAAAAGATTGGTCCTTATATCATCATTAGCAACAAAATTAACTCCTAAATCACCTTCCAAATCTTCGCCATCACTACAATTGTAGACAGACCCAACAAGCAACAACTGATCTTCCAAATACCTTTGCAAAAGTCCCACCTCATCTCTCGAACCATAGCGACCTTCCTCGCATCGGCGTAGTCGCTCTTCTTCTCCTTGGGAACCGCCGGCTATCTTCCTACGGCGGAAGGCAAATCGGTGGCAGAGATCGGCGACGTAGAGAAGTGGGAAAGCGATGCAGAATAAAGGGACAAGTATCGGCGAGCAAAGGAAGAGAAAGATGTATCGGCTCCGGCGAGTGCGGAACCAAGAATAAGCGGAGGTGGTGGCTAGCATGATAGGCGTCGATGAGAAGAGCGAGAGAGAGATTGTGGCGGTTGAACGAAATCGATGATGACCAACGAATTCATCGTGATAGAGCTCGATCAATGCGTGTTTCGAGAAACGAAGACCCGTTTCTTTGTTGTTGCCGACTACCGAGTTTATTAAAAATAGATTAATTCTATCTCGCTAGGTCACCAAAATTGTTTAATTTGATATATTCATTTTCATTAATTAAATTTTATTAAATACAAAAATGATTATATTTTTAATATCCAATGACATTAAGTAATATAAACGTAATATATAATATTTTTGAAGAGTAAAAAATATCCCCGACCAACGTGCACTAATTTAGTAGCATTTTTATTAAAAAAATATACATTTAAGTATATATTATCAAATTAGTATATTTTTAATCTTTATATTTAATAAAATATATAATAATGATCTTATTAAAAAAAAAATTATAAAATGGTAACTTTTTATTTATAAAAATATTTATTTTTTTATACCTGTTCTTGTTTTTTCCTCATTTCATTGCGAAAAATATCATATTAACTCTACTATCCTCCTTGTTCTACTAATGATATTTTTTTTTTACCTATCAACCATCATTTAATTTTTGCTATAGAATAATTCAAACATGTAATTTTTATCCAAACTAAAATTAGGTAACCATATTAATACTTATATATGAATGTCATTTTTTGTCAACATCAATTATTGATGCACTCTCGCTTCCTTTGTATTTGAAAATAGAGAACACACTATTAGTATCTTAGATCACCATAAGGTGTGATAAACTTTGACCCTTTAATGCTTAAATAAGTTTTGATAACAAGGATAAGGAGGAGACTATTATCCCTCCTTATCATACATAGATATATTTAAGAAACTATTTTAAAGAGAGTATACATCTTAGTGTTTGTAGTTGAGAGAGAAGAATGAATTATTATGTCAAGCTCTTAAGTTTTGAGAATATGATAACATATGTTGAATAGTGGTGACTATTTATAGGAAATAATATACTAGTTAATAATTTTTATCCATAATGATAGACTTATGTTTGAATGTTAGAGTGTTATCCGCTTAGTTATCTCATTATCAAATAATTAAGGGTTTGAATGTTGTTTGTTTATCACGTTAGATATTTAACTGATATTGACGTTTATTTATTGATTTAGCATTGATTGTGCTAACCGACGAATTATTTGTTGATAAGAACCTCTCATATTATGTCACATTGCATGTACTATTTTACACCCAACATTAACCCCCTATTGCTAGGCCTAGGTACATAGGTTAAGAGGTCTATTTTATCATTCTATCATCATCTGGGTTTACTATTTTCTAAACCTCACTAGTAATGTCAAATCTACTCATATGTGATCTTTAGTTGCCTATATGATGAATTTCTTATTTTTATTGGGTACTTAAAATATACACGATGATTTCTTTTTGTTGATGGTTTTTACGAATTTTCAATCGGATTCCTAGCTAGGAAGTTATGTCAATGTCAAAAACACTACTCAATGGGTTCAACTCTCTCATTGTTGAAGAAAAGGACATGGATCTAAGTGAGTGGACTTGTGAGCCCAGAAGCTACCTAAGAGCTTGATGAAGGATGGATTGATTGTTGAACAAGATCGGAACAAACACTATTCTAGACAGGTGCAACTTGCTTATTGTAGTTTGACATAACTTTAATTTATATGCACTAGATTTATAGCTATGAATGCAACCCTTGCCAGTAGAGATGTGGATTGTTGCTTGATTCCAGAATCACTCTTTTATCTTGAAAGACCAGGTGTTAGATGGACTCTTTGAATTTATTGAGAAAACACTGAAATAGAGTGGACATATGGTTATAGTTATAGCTGAAGGTGTAGGCCAAGATCATCTTTCTGAAATTAAGCGTAACATGGGCGAGCAAGACGCTTTTGGCAACAAGCTACTCCAAGATGTTGGCCTTTGGGTTTCTTAGAAGATTAAGGTTGGGACTTAGAACATGATCTTATGTGGTTTTTAATTTCTATGAAGAAAAGCACCGAGTGATTCAATTTTTTTCTTTTACTATTGTAGGACCGCTTCAAGCAGTAAAAGGTGACAATAAATCTCAAATAAATTGGTCAGTTTTAAGTTTACATAATTTTTCTTCATAAGGTTATGATATAGTACTTATTTGTCCTACATAATTAAATCAAGCATGTGTTACTTTACAGATCCAACTTACATGATTCGTGTTGTACCGAGCAACACATCTGATAATGTGTACTGCACCCTGTTAATGGAAGGCATGATTACGTACTTTTCTATGTAAGTTTTCAAGTCACTTCTTTTTTGCTGTTCTCTCTCTCTCTTTCTCTTTTGCAGTAACTTGAACAAATAAGTTGAGTCCTCAGAGAGAGAGAGAGAGATGGTGCGTGTGTTCTCTTGTGTTATTTGATTGGTTAATGTTGAACATATTTGGCTATGCAGAGGGTAATTGAGAAACAGAACAAGGTTGTAATAACTGATAGAATGTGGGCAAGGATATACTATCTTCAACCAATCAGCCTAGCTTTCTGAACCGTAAAGATAATGCAGAAGAGAAAGTGGAAGTAACACAAACCCAGATAAAGGATGGAGTAAATCACTCTGGAAGCCACAACGTCGAAGCGAAGAGACTTATGATGCAGTCTATTTGAGAAGGTTGTTGTTCTGCATGCAATTTGCCTTTAACTTTTTCGGTCGTTTCATTCTAAAGGAATCGTCAACTTAGTTGTTGTAACAGCACCCTTATAACACGAAGATGTTTCATAGAATTTTCATTGTGATATGCCATAAATCAAGGCGTTATGAGTGTTTACATCATATTTGAATAAATAAAAACATGTATGATTTTTTATGCAAGTTTAAGAAGGGATTTAACTGGTGCATGTTGATTGAAGAATAACCATTCATTATGTGAGCTTTTTTTCTTCTCTCTTGACACTTAGGAATACTTTTTTGTACATATTCCATATTTAAGTTATCAATCTATGTTTACAAATATTCATAACGATGTTAAATTCAATTACAACTGGATTAAATAATATTTGATAGGAAAACTCATTGTTTTTATAATTAGGCTAAAAATTTTGAATCTAAAAAAAATTAAATCGACATTGCAAAATAACAAAAGTCAAATTGAAAACAATATTTATAGTACCAAAATTTCAAATTTAACACTATTTAAGTTAAATTTCAACAAATTAGATATATTCAATATTAACATTTGGCTAAATAAATCTAGTGGAGTGTTATTTTTGTTTTTTAAAGAATCATGATTTCTCAAAAAAAAAAAAATTCAATTTTATTCCAACCCTGAATATAACCTTAAATCTCAAATCTCAAAACCTTATTTAGAAAAATAATAATTTTAACCATAAAACTTAATCCACAAATATAACTCTAAATCCTAAACCCCAAAATCCAAATTCTTAAATCTTAACCCACAAATATAACCTAAATCTCAAATCTAAAATACTAAAACTCAAAACCTAATTTAAAAAAAATAATCTTAACCCATAAATATAACTCTTAATCCTCAACCCTCAACTCTAAACCCTTAACTCTCAACTCTAAACCATAAATCCTATTTAAAAAAATCATGATTTCAATAATGTATTTTGTTTGACGAAAGAATAATAATTAAATAATATTATTTAAAATTTACTAAATATAAGAATATTAAGGTAATATACAATGTTTTATATTTCAATACAATATTTTCTATTTCATTCTAATTGTAAACTAAATATTATAATATTGATTATTTCTTGATTCCAGTTGTTAAACAAAAAAAAACTGTTTTTTTTTTCATTCTCATTCACATCATCGTTCCGACTAAGTTACGTGAACCAAACGAAACCTAAATCCTGAGTACTTTACAATTCTTAGAAATCGCTACCTTTTCATTTTCCTAGTTTGAGTGCAATAGTTTCTGCAAAATGGATGCAATTAGCATCTCTCTTAAAAGCATGTGAGGAATGATAATAATCATATGCTCAACAGCTATAAGCTTTTCAAAAATTACAACAGATTAAAATGAAACAACACTATAACATATTAACAGGTGAATGTTTCTTTAAGTTAAAATGCGTATCAAGGACCTTCGGATTTAAGCCTACCTGATATTCCACTTCTAGGTGGAGTTACATCTTAGTTTTATGGATTTAAACCAATCTAGCTCATTGATACTCCCTTTCACATCAGTCAAACACAATGGACGCACTTCATCAACCTGCTGTGGCCACAAAGATCGCAATATATCCTCTGAAACTTTTTGCCTCTTAACCTTACTACTCACACCATGATCTGTTTTTGTAAACTGCTTCCTTTGTACCAATAACATGACACTATCGGCTTCTTCCCCACCCAAATAACATTCGGAATGCCCACAACTCCGGAAAACCGAATAAGTATTTACCTTCCTGGCTCCCCCCTGTTCTTACTCTCAATCATGTCCCTAAAACTCAACGACCCATCTTCCAAATTCGCCTTCTTTCCACTCTTATAAGTCCTTTCTTCTGAGGAATCCTCAACTTTACAAGTTTCGCCTTCCAATTTTTGCCTAACATCACAGCAGGACGGTAAATACTCCAAGCATCAGGACCCCTTCCATTGGAGCTCAAATCGCTATGGATTTTCGGGATATCAGTAGTACTGGAGCTCAATTCCTGAGAACGAATGCAACGTCTTCTGTGGTGTAAATGGCGGGAGGTTTTAGGATTTGGGAGGTATTGAAAGGCCATGTGATATGGGTTGGAAATAATCTTGCGATTGCTGGGGTAGTAGAGTATTTGTTTACTGGTAAAAATTGCTCTTAGGACTTTCGTGTCTAACTCAGCTCTCGTCTACTATGGTTTATGTAATACAATTTTGAAGAAGAGTTGTATTTCTTCATTGAATACTCAGCCATATAACTGATTGTTAGAGACGTATTTTTACCCGAGTCGATATTCACGAATCAAGATTTTCAAAGGATAAGTAATTAACTAATTCTCATATTCAATGGAATCACCTAAACAATGAATATTCTCCATTTAGGACTATAAGTATGAGCTTTTGCTCTTTAAGCAAGATTAATGGAGGAAGAGTAAACGACGGGTCGTTTTTTAGTTTCTCGTTCATTTGACGATAAGTCGATTGATTTAGGATAAAAGTCGACTCAAACTACAATACGTTTTTCCTTTCTATACCGACCTTCGCTGACTATCTCATATTCTGCACATTTCATTTCACATATTCTGCACATTTCATTTCACAAATCCTCTCAATCTCTCTCTGTCTTAACATTACCTCTCGTTCTCTCTTCCAATTTCTTGTTTCGTCGATCAGATATCATCTTCCAAGAATGGCAGATGCGGCTATTTCTGTACTATTAGACCAATTGGTCTCAAATGTTCGTAGACAGATAGATCAAGAGATTAAACTGGTCATGGGAGTTGAAAATGAAGTTGGAAATCTCACAAGGAATCTTATAGCGATCCAAGACGTGCTTGAGGACGCAGAGAAGAGACAACTGAGGGAAAACAATGTAAGACATTGGTTATATGAGCTCAAAGACCTATCATATGACATGGATAATGTTTTAGATCAGTGGAGTACTGCTCTTCTTCAATCAGAGATGGCGAAAAAAGAGAAGGGATCTCAAAGTTATGTGCTTTCTGAGAAGAAGGTACGTTTATCTTTACTCTTTACTTGTTTTGGTTTTACCCAATCGAGTCAACTTGGTCAACGCCATGATATAGCTTTAAAGATAAAAACACTGAACAAGAAGTTAGATGATATTGCAATCACAAAGAATAGATACGATTTCAATGTGTCAAAAACAATTGATGAACTGGAACGACCAAAAACAACGTCAATTGTTGATGTTTCTAAGGTACACGGTCGAGATAGAGACAAAGAAAACGTAATTCGTATGTTACTGAGCGAAAGTAGTCAAGAAAAGAGGGGACGTTTTGTCATTCCTATTGTAGGGATGGGAGGAATTGGAAAGACAACTCTTGCCAAACTAGCTTACAATGACGATGAGGTCAAGAACCATTTTGATAAGAGGGTTTGGGTGTGTGTTTCGGACCCTTTTGATGTGACCAAGGTTGCCAAAGCAATTGTTGAGCAGCTCACTGGCCAGGCTCCGATGTTAGCTGAGTTGGAATCTCTAGTTCAGACTATTGTTGAATTAATTAGGGGTCAACAGTTTCTTCTTGTTCTTGATGATGTGTGGACTGATGACTATGAAAAGTGGGAAGATTTGAAACAGGCGCTTGAATTTTGTGCTATTGGAAGTAGAATTATTGTGACCACACGGAAAAAGGATGTAGCTTTTATGATGGGTGGAGCTCCCCAAATGATTATTTTAGAGGAATTGTCTGAGGAGGATTGTTGGTTACTCTTCAGTGAAGAAGCATTCTTAGGAAGAGATAAGGAAGAACGAGAGGCATTGGAAGAAACTGGTTGGAAGATTGCCAGCAAGTGTAGGGGCTTGCCTCTTGCTGCAAAGACTTTGGGGAGTCTGATGCGCTTTAAGAGGACCAAAGAACAGTGGCTACAAATGTTGCATAGTGATTTGTGGAACTTAGAAGAGGCAAAGAGGAATCTTTTCATTCCATTACTGTTGAGTTACTTTGATTTGTCCCCCACTGTTAAACGTTGTCTTTCATATTGTGCTGTTTTCCCAAAGGATGTGTTGATCGGTAAGGGTGATTTAGTACAACAGTGGTTGTCTCAAGGTTATTTTGGTTTGAAGAGAGACGTAGAGATGGAGAAGACTGGTGTAGAGTGTTTTGAGAACTTAGCAATGCGATCTTTTTTCCAAGATTTTGAAAAAGATGGTATAGGAAATATTATAGCTTGTAAAATGCATGATATAACTCATGATTTTGTACAATTTCTCACAAAATATGAATACTTTTTGACAGAGATCAAGGATTCTCAAGAAAGCTTGGAGTTGAGTAGAGTAAATGCTCGTCATCTAACTTTGAAGGTTCCATGGCATACCAGTATTCCTGCCTCTATATTGAAGGGAAAAGATTTACGCACCCTTATGGTTTTGGATTCAAATATTACAGCCATTGGTCCAGATGAGTTTTCACATTTGAAATATCTGAGAACATTAACTTTGAGTGGCTGCTTAATCAAAGAACTTCCAGATTATATAGGGGAATTGATATATTTGAGATATCTTAATTTATCTTATAATCATGAGTTAAAGGAGCTGCCTAGCAGTGTCTGCAATTTGTATAATCTTCAAACTTTACGGCTCATTGATTGTACAAGTCTCCAAAAGTTACCAGATACAATACGAAAACTTTCTAACTTAAGGCATCTTTATGTCTCTGGGTGTAATATGAGGAAGTTACCTAAAGGAATTGGCCAACTGAAATGTCTTCAGACAATTGATGAGTATCCTATAGCTAACAATGTTAACAGTGAAGTGTTTTGTCAGTTAGGAGATTTGAGGAATTTGAACTATCTTCGATCGATTCAAATTAAAAGATTGGACTTTGCAAAAGATGTGTATGAAGCTGAGCAAGCCCAGCTTAAGAACAAGAAATATATGATCCAGTTATGTTTCAACTTTTCGACTGATACTTTGCGTACCAGTGGCATAAAGGAAACCCATAAGGACGTACTTGAGGCTTTGCAACCACACGAAGACTTGGAATACTTAGCAATCATGAACTATTTTGGTGGCATCACTGTGTCTCCGTCTTGGTTGATGTCACTAACCAATTTGAGAAGCTTAGTTCTTTGGCGCTGCTTATATTGTGAAGTTTTGCCTCCTTTGGGAAAACTACCTTCCCTTAAATCTCTTGAGATATCGAATTTTGGAAGGTTGAAAAAAGTGGGACCTGAGTTCATGGGAATAGAAATTGATACCTGCTCTAGGGACAGCAATGACCCAACAATGGGCAGCACCAGGTTGAAATCATCTGATATTTTATTCCCTAAATTGCAAGAACTCATTTTTAAATGCACATTATTGTGTGAGTGGGTTGGCATCCCAGGGTGGAGGGGGGAAAGTCCTCAAGTATTGATAATGCCATGTCTTCGTTCTTTGACATTCGACTTCTGTCAGAACTTAGAATCGTTACCAGACTTCCTCCAGGCAGTGCCATTGCAGAATTTGATTATCAAAGATTGTCCAACACTCCAACAATGTTGCCAAAATCAGACAGGAAAGGAGTGGACCAAGATTAGTCATGTTCCTTCTATCCAGATTTATAGTACTGAAGGTGGTGGTGAAGCTTTTGGAGCGGGATCTGGTAGTGCAACCGAGTAGCGACTCTTCAGGTAACTAGTTTTACATTTGAGCTCTATAACGAGAATGATTCAGGTTATTTTAGTGTTTGATTTCATCGTAAATTTATAATGGAATATAAAGTATTCCAACAACAATAGGAATGAACATTCTTCCCAATTACTTTAAAAATACGTTATAATGTTCTATTTTTCTTATATACTTATATAATTGTTTATTATTTTTTTTCATTTAAAAATAATAAAATTCATATTTTCTAATTTTTCTTCATTTATAATTTTATAAATTTTATTTTAATATTTATCATTATTTTGATTTCATAGCTTAATCAAACATAATAATTGTAATATTATTTTCATTGAATTCCATTCTTATTATCATTTAATCCATCATTATGTTTTCATTCTTCGAACTAAACATCATGGTATTCTTGAGAAATTCTCTCTTATAAATTGATGAAAGATGGGGCTCTTTTTCTCGTATAGAACTAAGTGACCATGTCCAGTTCTCATTGATTGACTAATGTTGCATGTCTGCATTAATGTATTGAGTGTAAAGTATTTTTCAATAACGTGTCTTTTGAATAACTCTTGAATTTAGTGGTTGGATCGAACCTTCTGGATGCATGAACTAATAAAATATGAATATATACAAATTTTGAGTTAGCCAGCAACTATCTGTATTAAGTTTAGAGCATGCTTTGATGATGTGGCAGCTGATTCACACTAGCAACAATGATGTGGAAGGCTTCAAATAGTAAAGTAATTGAGGTGTAGTTGTGTACTGCAGAATTAACGATGAAAACGATATTTGTCGAATTTGGTTGCCAATTTATTATTTTTGAATGATAAATAGACAAATAAAATAAGAGTGTAAAGGTTATCGATCTTTTACGTAACATATATTATTTTATTTAAATTAGAAAATTATTCAATACTAAATTTTTTAATTATTTAGATGATAACTATTTTTTATTTTTTTCTCATTTATTTTACTAATTTATATTTTCTATTTTAACTGACATCTTTAAAAGTAAATGTATTAACAAGACATTTTAATAAAATAATCATTTTTATTTCAATTTCACAATAAACACAACCAAAATAAATTTAATTTCAATTATTCTTTTTCCAATTCTAACACTTTCTAACCATTAAAGATAAACAAACTTACCCTTCACTAATAGTAAAAACATTTGTTTAAAACTAAAGCCACTATAAACTTTTAATTTTGTTTAATAAAAAATTAATTAGATAGTTTTTAATTATAATTAATAAATATTATGAAAATATTTATAAATTAAATAGGTTGAAATATTGCAACAACTTAGATTATTATTCCAATGATCAATATTTATGAAAAAAGAGTTATACAATAATAAAAATATTAAAATGTAATAATGAAACAAATACAATATATAATTCAAATATTTTTATTATATAAGTCATAAAATTAATTATATTAATATTATTATACATTAAATTATATAATTATTTAATAAGTGGCATATATATATATATATTTTGTGACCCACGTTATTTATTAGAGTAAAAATTAATAAAATAGGTAAGTTAAGAATTGATTTCTAAGTGCAACTAAATTGACTTGCAAGTCAATAAAGATAATTTAAATGATTTAAATAATTTTGTGATAAGTTAAAGATAATATGTTAAAATAGTCAAATTTATGTAAAATCATTAAGTTTTGAGTCTCAATCCACATTTTATTAATCTTTCTTGATGACGCCATCTAAGAGATTGATAATTACGTAAATATCTTGATTATATTAATTACATATTTGATGCATGGTTTGGCTTTTTTTACAAAATTTGTAGAATGTTTTCATTTTTTTCTTATCTATAATATCTTCTTGAATTGTTCTTATCGTTTTCTCCTTCTCAACTTCTCGATTCCTTGCATTTTTGTTGAATATTTGTTTACGTTTTGTTCATTTCTGGATTACTGAAGGTATTTTCATATTTTCTTTGTCCTTCTTTGGTTTTATGTATTTTTCACATTGCTTGTTTTCGATTTCTTAGTTTTTCCCCTCTTTTCTTCTTTGTTGTTTTGGTTTTTTATCATCCAGCTTGCTTTTTGTTTTACTCATTTTGTATTCGTTTCATTGAGTTGAGTGTAGGTAGATGGTACAGGTTCACAACCCATTGAGTTGAGTGCTTCCATTGTGACTTCATCCCTTAATCCATATTTTCAAAGTTCATGGAGCTTGTGAACTATGACATGCTCAATGGTCTACCACATGCTTAGATTTAGATGTTAGAGTTCAAGTATTTATGTGGACATATAGACATATATATATGCCATGTTGCTATGCTATTTCTATACTTTTGAATTATGTACTTATGTTGTATCCATATACTTCTTTTACTTCATCTGTGATCTCGTCTGTTTTGAGATTGTGGTACTCTTTGATAACATCCCTTATTAGGATTTGTATCATTTGTACACTATGGTATATACCTATTGTTGGTACACTATGGTGTGTACCTGTTGCTCATACATTATGATGTGTACCTATTGGGGAACATGCCTAAAGTGATCTAAATGACTGCATATCTTTGCACATGTACCCTAACTGAGTATATACATTATGTCCTACTACATATGCTATGTCTGGCCATACTTACTTTGTTTGGTCATATGGACCATGTCTGGTCATGTGTACAATGTTGGGTTGCATATGTCGTGTCCAATCATGTACTATGGTGGGTCACATGTACTGTGTTTGGCCATGTATGTCGATAGACTCATATTGGTCCCATTTGACATGGGACTAATTGGAACTAATGTATCAAGTCTCTTTATATCATTATCCATAAAGCCCCGGGTCTACATGGATTCAATGCCCACTTTTTTTCCTAGCTGAATCATCAAACATGATATGTGCAAAGCTATATCGAACAGCCTTATGAAGTCAAAGGTAACACTAACATTTTCATAGTATAGAAGTGGATCTAGATGACATACCTCTTCTAGAATTCCAACGCAACAACCGGACAAACAAGACCATCCTTATTAATCCAACTCGGGTTGGTATGACCATTCTCAGGCCAACAGTCTTCTACTTCTATTTGACTACTTTATGACAAGCATTTTGATTATTATCAATGGATTTCGTGAGAAACTGAGGCCTTGAGTTTGGCTTTACTCATTTATAGGGAGCTGTGAGGAGGAGATTTTTAAAAAAGGATTCCCAATTAATTAGTAGGGGAAGCCCGTTCAGTAACTTCCCTTCTTTTGTTCGCCCACGAGGTTATTATTCTCTATCTTGTTATAAAACCAAAAGTAGTAGTCATGAAAGAAAACTAGGGATACCATTAATTAGCCCGGTCATATTCAGTTTGACCTTATACCCATTAAGTTGTGCTTGGACTTTGTTACTTCGTATGATTTGTTTTCATTTTGTCTAAATAAGAATGGTTTGTTTGAATCAAGGTGTACTTGGTATACTAACCCCATTACTTAGTGTGCTTGAGTTTATTAAGTCATCTAAAAATTTGGTCTTAAGACTTAGAAATTTTTTGCAATCCTTGGTGGATTATTCCATTTTATGGTGAGTGATTTTGCATTTTATTCTTGCCTAGTAGTTTTTATCAATGATCGAGGTTGGGCACTCAGGGTCCTTGATATGAGAAAATATATGTTTGCATGGATGAGGTGTAGAAGTTATAGCAACTCCTAGACTCTAGGTGTGGTTTTTCCTGTTTAAAGGTCCAATATGCCTCATAGAGGTCGGGCATAAAAGTTGTAGCAATTCCTAAACCTGAGGTATAGTTACTACCTATTCAAAGATCCAACATGGCCTGTAGAGATGGGTTGCAAAAGTTGTAGCAACTCTTGGACTCGAGGCATTATTGCTACATATTCAAAAGTTCAACACGGTCCGTAGAGGTAGGGTATAGAAGTTATAGTAACTCCTAGATCTGGAGCATATTACTGCCTATTCAAAGGTCCAATATGACCTATACAAGTGGGGTGTAAAAGTTGTAGCAACTTCTGATACTAGCATGTGACCTTTCCTGGTTTATACCTTTCAGTCCCTTTGTAGATTGGACATCCCCCGTCCTTATTGAATTCCACAAATGTAGACAAACTTGGCCTAAATACTTGCAAACATAATTTTATTAAAATGAAAATGTACTTAAAGCACTATCTGTTTTTTATTATTGTAGGGCATTATTTTTGTCCCATGTTGTTTCTTATGAGTTGCATTTTATGCCACTTTCTGCTCTTTCAAGATAATTATTTCCTCTAGAGCTTTTGGTGGAGATGATATGTGGGGACATGAGCCTATGGCCTTGTGTAGGAACAACCTTTTTGAAACTCTATTTCGGGGTCTTCTTAGTCTACTCTCACCCCTTGAGCATGTACTTCTTGGGCATCATGTGAACTTAAATAATCTTGGAAGAGTTAGAACATTGTCATGGACCTTTGATGTGTAAGCGGACACATATTTTGTTCCTTAGTTAGAGATGATGTGTGACTTCGTTGGGTCTCTGTCCAAATTTGGTTGATTATGTTGATATCACCAAGTGTTCTCATAGTCCCACTTAGGTGGATTGTGTACTCTTGGTTTTAAAGTAATTCATGAGGAGGTGTGTACCCTTTGATGATATGTAATGTTCGTATGCCTCACAATCCAATTTGTTGGTGGGGTGCAATTTTTAGTTGCACACTTTATTTCATTACATGAATGATCTAGACATATCATGTATTTCCTTGGCTCTGATTGATACGCTTCTTTAATTGTAGGTTTATTTTTGAACCTGACTATGGTATCATATATTCATGAGATTGTGGGCCTTTAAAGCTTTAATGTGAACCATGTGAACAGTGAGATGGAAATCTAGACTATACATCTTGTGAGTACGCACTATGGCACTCTAGGTAATGAAAGATGTCATAGTGAGTACTTGTTGATGGAAAAAGGTTACATATCTTATAGGCTATGGAGGCACTCCAAAATAGTAAGAAGCATGCTTCTCATGATGTCAAGGTGGACACATCCATCCCTCGAAGATTTTCATATACTCCAAGGGTTTATAGTATCACCATAAGTGATGATTTCTAGGGTGGCTATGATGAGGCAAGATCGGTATTGCAATGCCGATCTTGTGGAATATTTTGGCTTTATATTTTTAAAACTCTTCCAAGTGTATGAATCATTTTATAGAAAATGATAAGTATATTCTCAAGGTCGATCTAGCGAAGGAATATATGTGGTTTTTAATTTATTATTCAAAATCTTAAAAATAAAACTAAATCCTAAACATCCTGTCACGATATTTTGGTTTGTTTGTATGCTAATCTAATAACATAAAAATAAACATAGATATATATTCAATAAATAATAATGAAATTTTTTATTATTCATAACAGTGGAGTATTTAAGGATATAATAATTAAATAATTATACTTGCTCATATTATTTAGGTTATTAAATATATAAATTGATATTTGTTGATTTTTATTTTGGTATGAAAGTATCCTTAAGCGAGACCCAAATTCTTTTGTTTAATATTAACTAACTAATATCCTTAAACGAGACCTATTAATTAATTGAATAATAAATTTAATCTTTATTTCTAAGAAAATAGCAAATTATCTAATCATAGCTTTAGGCATAGTCAAATAATTAAACTTTATTTAAGGTGTCCAAATTAAACTTAAAAATTTAATTATCCAAGTACTAACTTTCAAGTTTTGAAATTATTACTGAAAATATGTCATCAATACATTTTCGAATAATAATTCTTATAAAAAACTTTTAAAATAGAATTTCACTCTAACTATTGGGTGATTGTACCAACAAATAAAATAGCACTACTCTAAATCAGACCGGATAATTAAACCTTAAAATCTAATTTTCATATTTAAGTTTGTAACATCCTTAATATAAAATCTTGAATAAAAAAATCAATTTATTTTATAAAAAGTTTTACCTATTTAATATTTCGCAAGCATAACGAAGTTATTATTATATCATATTTACAAACAGTCAGTCATGTTAAATTTAATTACAAACAAATTAAATAAAACATAAAAAAATAATTGTAAAGAATCTGTTAAAATTATACATTAATAGAATCTTTACAACAAATTGATGCAAATTATGTTTCTAGAAAACCTCCAAATGAATTTTCATTTCTGCTTATTGAATCAAACACTAAAAATCTATAAAAACATAGGTAATTCTTCTAAAAAATAGAACTTTAAAACTAAAAACTAAAAAAATTAAACATTTATAGAGAGATAAAGAGCTCATAAAATTGTGTGTTTTGGAATGGGAGAAGAGAGTCCATTTATAGGTGAGGAAAAAGCCAAAAAAAGGGAAAAAAATATTTCAAAATTTGAATTTGGACGCGTTTGGACACATTGGCACGCGTGTGAGGCACAAAAATCTTGGTAGACAGGCGATTTGTGAGGCAGACGAGCATTTGGCACGTGCAGAATCAACATAGTGTGTTTCGGGCGTGTGTTGGCTACGTGCGTTGGCTGGGCGTGTGCCGGTTGCATGAGGGCGTGTGCCGACTGTGTGCTAGGCGTGCGTGCCAGACTCGATAGGAATGGGTAGCTTTGTTTTTCCTCATTTCTTTTCTCAATATATTTGTGATGTATTACTTCTAGTATTTTTCTTTGAGTTTTTAAGTTATTTTTAAACGAAAATACCTGAAAAACCATAAAAATATCTGTGATTTCGAAAAGAAAGATTTATATAAAAAATTGATAAAATCATAAAAATATGAATCTATTTAATCAATTAAAGTACATTAAATCATGGTAATTTTAGTGCTTTTAAAGCACTAATTTGACTATCAGTCGCTAAAGCCACATGGCTTAGACAAAGTGTCCCTACATATAGGTTTTGAGATGGTCACGAAGACCATGATGGACAAAAGTTTCTCAAGGTGATCCTCACTGTCTAGTATGGATAGTCGGAGAGACACTTCTTGGGAATTCATACACGGATGTCTTTGTACTTTATGGGTGAACTCTCTCTTGCAGGCCGTGGGGCCTGGTTCCCAACAAGGTAGGTCATGTCGTTGGTCATACTTCGTACATAAACATAAATCCTAAGAACTTTGCTAAGCCCACTCTAAACATATATTTGTTAAGGTTCAATTTCATCCCATATTTTTGGAGGATGTTAAAGGTCTCACTTAGGTGAGTGATGTGCTTTTTAGTGTGTTTTATTTTAACAATTATATCATCTACATACACCTCTATCAAGTGCATGATGAGGCCTGTGAATATTTTTTTATTAGGAACGTACACCAATTTTGATTACACCTAGAGTACACATCCATTGAGGATGAAGCGTCATGTCCTACCATGGAATCCATAAATTGATCATTATGGGGCAGTGGGAAACTATTCTTTGGATAGGCCTTATTTAGGTGAGTGAAATCCATACACATTCACCACGGTCCATTGGTCTTTTTAAGTAGGACAACATTAGCTAACCAATAAGATAATACATTTCTATTATGTACCCAACTTTCAAGAGTTTACTTATTTCCACCTTCATAGCAAGGTACTTTTCTTGTTTATAGGATCTTCTTTTCTACTTGGCAGGTCTGAATTTTTGATCTACATTGAGGCGGTATACGATAGCACTTGGATCCATGTCGAGCATATGTCTTCATAAGACCATGCAAACACGTCCTTATTTTTTATAAGCAACAGATCCAAATCCTTTTGCTCATTGATTGGTGAAGATGTACCCATACTAATGGTTTTGTATGGCTCAAAATCCAATAGCATCAAGAGATATGTCTATTTGGCTAGTTCAGACATATGAACATACCTCTATCAAGGGTCCAATTCTTGATCTAGGATGAGAGAAGATGGCACCCCATAGGTGGGATGTAACACAAACTCGTTGGTCGTGACCCTTATAGGGTCACTTGGCGATGCTTAGGCGGGACTATTGAGCTTGGCTAACCATTATGTGCATGGCATACTTTGTCTGGTCACTCCTTAAATGGTGGTGGATGTTCCATGTCCAACTATATCTTGACTGATGATGTTGAGATGGGTGTACTAATCGAGTGACCCTACTGGCAAGGCCAAAAAAGGTGTGAACCATTTTTCCTTGTCCCTTGTTAAGGATGGAGTTTCGATCCTAAAAAGTTCTACAAGTGATTGCATGACTTATTGGACATGATGTGAGACCTTGTTTCCCTTTGTAGAAGCTTGATTGTCCAAGTTAAGAGGTTGGTTCAACTTGAAAAGATAGAAAGGTATGGCCTTTAGAGGCCGTGTAAAGTGAACTTCTTCTAGTGCAGTTTTCCACAAAAAATTTAGAATCTTTTTTTTAAAGACCACCTAGTTCAGAATATTAGAGGACATTGTAAATATTTTCCTCTCTAGTTGGAATTCAACTAGTAGAGCATACTCATTCCCATAGACGATGCTAGATATTGATGCCATTTTTTGTCAACATCAATGGTTGGTGCATCTCTCGCTTCTTGTGTACATGAGAATAGAGAACACATCATTAGGACCTTGGACCACCACAAGGTGTGGTGACCTTTGGCCTTTTGATGCTTGAGTAAGTTCAGATAATGAGAAGACGAAAGAGACTAATATCTCTTCTTGTGATGCTATGATATATTTTGGAAGATATTTTAAGGAGAGTATAGATCTTGGTGTTTGTAGTTAAGAGAGAAAAATGAGCTATTATGTCAAGCTTTGAAGTTATGAGAAGCTGAGAACTTATGTTGAATAATGATGATTATTTATAGGACATAATATATTTGTTGATGATCTTTATCTATAATGATAGACTTATCTTTGAATATGAGAGTATTATTCACTTAATAATTATCTCATTGTTAGAAAACTAAGGATTTTAATGTCGTTCATTTATCATGTTAGATATTTAAATGATATTAATGTTTGTCTGCTAATTCAACACTGATTGGGCTAACCTACGAGTTATTTGCTGACTAATACCTCTTATATTACATCACATAACGTGAACTATTTTGCATTGAATACTTATTAAATTATTAAATTTTTATATTTTTATTTATGCTAGATAATTTTTATTATGAGTTATAATATATTAACTTTATGTCTCTTTTATATCTTAAATATTTGAATATAATTTTTTATTTTATATAAAAATTATACTCTAATCTCCTTATAACATATCCTAAATGATACTATTATACAAAAAATGTTGTTAAAAAGATTTTATTATTAGTTTTCTAAGGTAGTAACGTGGGATGATCACATGACTTTACAACTTTTGAGGATAAGGCCAACACAGAATAAGATATTTTATTTATTGTCGTTTTATTTATTAAATTTAAATAATATACTTTTAATATAAAAATTAAAATATATTTTTTGGAATTTTTTTTAGTAATGATACAGCTCACTAGGGTGTCTAAAAATCGTATCAAATTGAATTAAATCGGAAAATTTGATTGGATCAAATCGAATTAAATCAGAAAATCTAATCGGATCAAATCAGTTCGATCTGATTTGTATTAATTAAAATTGTTTTTCAAATAGTGTGGTCCGATTTTATTAATTTTTAAATCAGTCGAATCAGACAGATTTTAATAATATATTAACTGTTGAAAAAGATGAATGTTTATAAAAAAAATAGTAAAGCCTTGTCCCACATTGTTTTTTTACATTATTTAAAAGATGTATAAATAGTGAATAGTTGGCTATTGAGATTGGGCCTCAAGGGGGTATCCACTTTTGTGGAAGGGGAGAGGACCTAGACAAATTTGATACCACACACATGCGTGCGCTGCCACCGTCGCCGTGCTGGGCCGAGTCGAGTCCGAGTGCATGTGTGTGAGGTGAGGTGGCATTTTATTTTATGGAAAAATATTTTTTTTACAAAAACTTTTCCACTCAAAAATGGTTGTTATATATATATATATATTTTTTCTTTCTCTGAGAAAACAAAAACTGTTATTGTCTTTTACTCATAATGTGGCCGTTGTTTTCTTTTATCAGAATATGATCGTTAAATGGCCGTTACTCTTATTTATTCAGAAAAATGGTTGTTACTCGTCTTTACTCACAAAAATGGTCATTACTCGTCTTTACTCAGAAAATGGCAGTTACTTTTCATTACTCAGAATGGCTGTTACGCTCTCCATCCCCAGACATTACCGTTATTATCATAATGGCCACACGGTTTCTGAAACCTATAAATAGAGGGCCTCAACTCTTAGTTTTTACACAACAATCTGAAAATTCATCTCACTAAGAAAAAATTATCTTTGCAATTCTAAGTTACTTTTCAGTTTTCCGAGCAACAAATTTTTTTAGGTGTAGCATTCTGATCTTCATCAGTGCAATGAAGTTCCGAGACAGAGAAAAAGATTATGGGATGTTTTATCCTAGGGACGACAGGGCTGTGTTTGTTTGCTCAAATTTGGGTAGAGCCACGAAACATCTTAAAGAGAGCGACCTAGTCCGCGACTCAACCGAAACAGTTCATTTCAGATTATCGGTATTATTGTTCCATCACTGTTTTACCGTACTTGTTTCAACAATTTTAAGACATATTCTATCTGCCATTACTACTGAAATGCAAACTGCTGATCTAAACAAACCATTCCATTTTGAGGGACTACACTTTAAAAGATGGAGACAAAAAATGTTATTTTTTTAACCATGAAAAAAGTTGTTTCTTCTCTTACTACTGAAAAACCATTACAGTCTGATCCTCCTACTGAAGCTACAACTAAGGATTTAGACACCTGGTTGCAAAATGATTTCCTGTGCAAAAATTATATTCTTAATGGTTTAGCTGATGACTTGTGTGATTATTATAACTCCGATAAGTCTGCTAAATAAATTTGGGAAGCACTTCAAAAGAAGTACGACATTGAGGAAGATGGAACTAAGAAGTATGCTATCAGTAGATACATGAAGTTTCAAATGATTGATGGCAAATTAGTAAAAGCTCAATCACACGAATTGTAGAAGATAGCACATGAAATAACTTTTGAAGGTATGACTTTAGATGAACAATTTGAAGTAGCTGTTATTATAGATAAATTACCCTCTTCTTGGAAAGATTTTAAGAATACACTTTGGCATAAAACTAAGGAATTTTCTTTAGAAAGTCTTATAACCCGTTTAAGAATAGAAGAAGAGGCCTGAAAACAAGACCAAAGAGATGAAGTACTCGTAGTCTCAAATAACAATACCAATAAGAAACCATCCTCTACAATTCTAAAACCTAAAGGTAGAAATATGAAAACTCAGAATTGTAATAATAACCAAAACCATAACCACTAAAATAGAAATTGAAACTATCCTCCCCAGAATGGACCTCAACCCCTCTTAAAACACATTCATTTGTTATAGTTGTAACAGACCTGGCCACTTGGCTAGGAACTATCGGAACAGGAATCGTCCTACCCCATAGGCGAACCTTACCGAAGATCAACTTATTGCTATGATATCTGAAGTCAATTTTGTTTGTGGATCCGAGAGGTGGTGGGTGGACACCGGTGCTTCTCGCCATGTCTGCTATGATCGAGACATGTTCAAGTCCTCTTCTGATTCTAAGGATAACAAAGTACTACTGGGTGACTCCCACTCCACTAAAGTTGATGGTACTGGTGAGGTGGTATTGAAGTTTACCTCTAGAAAGACTATCATCTTGAAGGATGTCCTGCATACTCCAAAGATGGGAAAGAACTTAGTTTCATGCTATCTTCTTAACAAAGCTGGGTTTACTCAAACTATAGGGTCTGATTTATATACTATAACTAAAAATAATATATTTGTTGGGAAAGGATACGCCACTGATGGTATGTTTAAATTAAATGTTGAAATCAATAAAACTTCTTCTTCTGCTTATATGTTGAATTATTTTAATATTTGGCATGCTAGACTTTGTCATGTTAATAAACACATAATCAAGAACATGAGTACCTTAGAACTAATTCCTAAACTATCTTTGAATGATTTTGAAAAATGTGATTTTGGTAGTCAAGCTAAAATAATCAAAACTTCACATAAATCAGTAGTTAGAGAATCTAAACCTTTAGAATTAATACATTCTAACATATGTGAATTTGATGGAAATTTAACAAGAAATGGAAAACTCTATTTTATAATTTTTATAGATGACTGTTCAGATTACACTTATGTATATCTAATGAAAAATAAAAGTGAAGCGTTTAACATGTTTAAAATATTTATGACTCAGATTGAGAATCAACTTAACAGAAAAATAAAAAAAGGTTTCGAAGTGATAGAGGCACTGAATATAATTCCAATATCTTCAATGATTTTTATAAAACTCATGGAATCATTCATGAAAAAACTGCATCTTATTCTTCTGAAATGAATGGCAAAGCTAAAAGAAAAAATAGAACTTTTACTGAATCAGTTGTTGCAATTTTATTAAAATCTAGTGCTACTTCTTATTGGTGGGGAGAAATTTCATTAACTGTTTGCTATATGCTAAATAGAGTACCTAAATCTACAAATAAAATTTCATCATATGAAATTTTGAAAAATAAGAAACCTAATTTAACTTATTTTAAAACTTGTGGTTGTTTAGCGTATGTTAGGATCCCTGATCCTAAAAGAAATAAACTTGCTAGTAGAGCATATGCGTGTGTATTCATAGGATACACTGTGAATAGTAAAGCTTATAAATTCTATGACTTAAAAGATCATGTAGTTATAGAATCAAATGATGATGACTTCTATGAACATAGGTTTCCCTTTAAATTTAAAAATAATGGGGGCTCATCTTCTAGTAGTTTACCCATAACTAGTAAATGGATACTAAAGAAGAAATTAAAACCTGATGGTACTATTGAAAAGTACAAAGCTCGTTTTGTAGTTAAATTGTATAGGCAAAGGGAAAATGTAGATTTCTTTGATACCTTTTCACCAGTCACACGAATAACTTCCATACGTGTACCTTTTTCTCTTAATGCTATCCATGATTTATTAGTACACCAAATGGATGTTAAAATTACTTTCTTAAATGCTGATTTAGAAGAAGAAATTTATATGGATCAACCTGAAGGTTTTGTTATCCTAGGTCAAGAAAATAAAGTTTGTAAACTAGATAAATATTTTTATGGTCTAAAACAAGCACCTAAGCAATGACATGAAAAATTTGATAATCTAGTTATCTCACATGGATTCAAAATAATCAAATATTCATGTTGTGAACAATGTGAAAACTTTGTTAAGTGCTAATTTTGATATGAAAAATTTCGGAGAAGCGAGTGTAATCCTTAGTATAAAGATTACTAGGTCTGAAAAGGGAATTTCTCTATATCAATCTCACTACATTGAGAAGATCTTAAAGAAATATAATTATTTTAACTGCAAACCTACATGTACTCCTTATGATCCTAGTGTAAAGTTGTTCAAGAACACCAGAGATGGTGTTAGACAAACTGAGTATACGAGCATCATTGGTAGCTTACGTTACGCTACTAATTGCACTAGACCAAACATAGCTTATGTTGTGAGACTACTATGTAGATTTACCAGTTGACCTAGTGTAGAACATTGTAATGCTATTGAAAGGGTTATGAGATACCTTAAGAGAACTATGTACCGTGGATTACATTATAAAAAGTTTCCCGCTGTTCTAGAAGGATACAATGATGTAGATTGGAACACTTTATCAGAATACTCCAAAGCAACTAGTGGCTATATATTTAACATAGTTGGTGGAGCTATTTCTTGGAAGTCTAAGAAATAGACAATATTGGCTCAATCTATAATGGAGTCTGAAATGATATCACTAGCCACTGCTAGTGAAGAAGCAGGTTGGCTAAGAAGTCTGTTAGCTGAGATCCTTTTATGGGAAATACCGTTACTAGTTGTCTTGATCCACAACGATAGTACTACGACTATTGCAAAGATTCAGAATCGTTACTACAACGGCACGAGACTACAAATACGTCATAAGGATAGTACTGTTAGAGAATTTCTCTCTACGGGAGCTGTAAGAGTGGATCATGTACGTTCTGATGAAAATTTGGCAGATCCTTTGATGAAAGGATTACCGAGAGAGAAGGTTTTCAAAACCTCAAAAGGAATGGGACTAATGCCCTTAGAATGAAGAGTCACTCGTGATGGTAACCCAACTTATAGACTGGAGATCCCAAGAAATAAGTTCAAAGGGTAATAACAAGTCATGAAGTGATATGAGATGAATCATGCTATTTTCAAATCCCATTCTATATTGTTAGAAGCATGAAGTCCTGAAGCGATAGAAAAGGATGAGTTAATTGTTAAACTCTTAATGAGTTCTATACGCAATGTGGAGTGGAGTACATAGCTATAGGAGGGCTCTTGATAGACTCACCTATGTGAATATGGAAGTGTGGCCGCTTCCTATGGAAATTTTTTGGGCAAAATTTACTAGAGCGTTCACTATACTGGGATACACGTGCATGGTCGTAAAGCACAGGCTTTTTGAACTACACCTTGGAAAGGTTGTGTGTGATGATTGTTAGAGATAGAGTTCAAAACTACGAGTTACTCTAGTATATTCTTAAGCATCAACACTATGTAAAAGGTTCAAGTCGATAGACACCTTTTTGCTTATACACAATCTTATAATTTTAATTGATCTGTTGCTCGATGAAAATTATTTTTATATAAAATTCAAGTGAGGGATTGTTGGAAAAGATGAATGTTTATAAAAAAAATTAGTAAAGCCTTGTCCTACATTGCTTTTTTACATTGTTTAAAATATATATAAATAGTGAATAGTTGGCTATTGGGATTGAGCCCCAAGGGGTACCCACTTTTGTGAAAAGGAAGAGGACCTAGGCAAATGTGATACCACACACGCGTGCGCGCCGCCGCTGAACGATGGTGTCGAGTCGAGTCCGAGTGCGTGCGTGTGTGTGAGGTGAGGTAGCATTTTATTTTTTGGAAAAATATTTTTTTTACAAAAAAATTTCCACTCAGAAAATGGTTGTTATATATATATATATATATATATATATATATATATATATATATATATATATATATATTCTCTCAGAAAAAACAACAACCGTTATTGTCTTTTACTCAAAATATGGCCATTGTTTTCTTTTATCAGAATATGACCGTTAAATGGTCGTTACTCTTCTTTATTCAGAAAAATGGTTGTTACTCATCTTTACTCACAAAAATGGTCATTACTCATCTTTACTCAGAAAATGGTCGTTACTCTTCATTACTCAGAATGATTGTTACGCTCTTCATCCCCAAACATTACCGTTATTATCATAATGGCCACACAGTTTCTGAAACCTATAAATAGAGGGCCTCAACTCAGTTTCTACACAACAATATGAAAACTCATCTCACTAAGAAAAAATTCTCGTTGCAATTCTAAATTACTTTTCAGTTTTCCGAGCAACAAATTTTTTCAGGTGTAACATTCCGGTCTTCATCAGTGCAGTGAAGTTCCGAGATAGAGAAAAAGATTCTGGGATGTTTTATCCGGGGGACGACGGGGCTGTGTTTACTTGTACAAATTTGGGTAGAGCCGTGAAACGTCTTAAAGAGAGCGACGTAGTCCGCGACTCAACCGAAGCAGTTCATTTCAGATTATCGGTAATATTATTCCATCACTGTTTTACTGTACTTGTTTCAACATTAACTTTTTCATATCACTTCTTACAAACCGTTATTAAAGTTATCATATTTTAATCAAATGTATATCATTAGGTGTATCATATTTATGTATTATTAACCGGATCAAATCATTAAAAACCATTAACCAAATAATTTGGTTATAATATTTTTAATAATCAAACAATCAGGTCCAATTTGAGCAATATAAACATCAAGTTTGAACAATATAAATGATCCAGTCTAATTAAATATTTTTTACTCAAAATTTTACTAAATGAGACCGCGAACCCGCATAAAAATATATTTTTATATATATATTATATTATTTATATCGTATTAATTAATCAAGTTTTATGAAGTGTAACAATTAGTTAAGATTTAAAAATAAATATAAAATAATGAGAAAAAAAGACACAAAATATCGTAGTCTTTCCTTTTATAATGTTTTTCCCCCTTTATGATAAATGTGCACCTCATTACTTTTAACATTAAAAAACACCTTTTTAGATGATGATATAGGGTTTTTATATTAAATTATTAGTATTATTTAGGCTAATTATATAATATATTATTTGTTTTTTTTAAATAGATATATTAAAAGTAATTAAATTGTTTTAATTATTATATTATTTTATGTTAAAGTAGTAAAAACTTGATATCATAACAAAATTCATTAATAATATTAAAATAATAATTAATATGAGATTTTTTATTTATTTTTTAATATTTATTCTATTTTATTATTTTATTTTAAAAAAGTAAAATACATATTTTAAAAAATTGTGCTTAGAATATTTTCATTATTTATTTTTTAAAATAATATTAAATTTTATTTTTATCTTTGTTAATAGTAAATATTTTTACGTATTTTAATTAATTAATATAAAAATAAAAATATTATGATTTGTCATTTATTTAAAAATATTTCAAATAACATAAATTTTAATCTTCTAGATTAAATAACATATATAAACTTAATATAGAGAAATTCTACTACTCAATTCCTAAATTTTTTTAATGAAAATGTGGGACGCTCTAAAAATTGGTGATGGGTTAGAATTATATACTTGTTTTATTGTGCATCTTTTTTTTAACTAATCAAATAGTTTATATTTTATATTAGGTACTAAATGATTAAGAAAACATAACAAAAGTATAATATTAAAGGAAAATAATTACGTAAGTCTCATGTTTATTTTAGCAGTAATATTTAAGATATTTATTTTTTAATTTAATTATGTTGTTATTAAAAAGAGATCATATACAAATAAATGATTATTTTTATGTTTATATTTATTTCAACTTCAGTTTGTACAAGTGCAATTATTTAAGTAAAAATTATCTTTGTTTTTTAAAAAAATGAAATGAAAAAAAAACAAAACTTTATCAGTATACAATTATTTTTTAATAAGAATGGAATTTGATTGTAACCAGAAAAAAAATACAATATCTAATTATTATTTGTTGTAATAATTAATTTTTTCCCTAAAATTAATTCAGATATAAAATGCATGATGAATATTCAAACATCTTGATGAGCCTAATCCATTTATGGTGGAGAGAAGAAGGAAAAAAAAAAAACTCTATTAACTTTTAAAGCAATTATTGAAAAAAGGGGCAGGCCGTGAATGTTTATAATGCATGATCTTGGGATTTTGACGAAGAAGCTAATTACTTTGATCACGAGTTATTTGGTTTTTTCTTAAAAAAAAACCCAAAAATATATGGTTGTTATTTTATTTTATTTTATTGCTAAATACTTAAATAATTTCATATACGTTTATTTTTCTCACAATTTTTTATTGTTATTGATATTAATTACATAGATTATTCAAGCACGCTTCAAAGCTAAATAAGCTCAGCAAATAGAATGAATAAATCATAACAAGGAGATGTGGTTTCGCGATGTGAATCTCTTTTATGAATGTATGAATTGTATTATATATAAAAAAAAAGTTAATACATTTAAAAATTAAATTTTTAAAATTCCTAAAATTAATAACAATATTAATTTAAGATCAAATGACATATATATACAATTTGATTAGAATGGGGTGTCAATTTGTTAAATATATCTATAAAATTTGTAGGGAGAACTGCGGCTTATATTAATTTATATAAATAATAATGATTATAAAATTAATAAAAATAATAATAATCATTTATTCACATCAAAAGATTAAAATAATAATAATAATAAATTATTATGTATATTGAACATAATTTTACCTATATTTTAAAATAAAAATACTATCTATTATGTTATTAAATGTTCTAAATATGGTGTAATATATTATCAATAATTTAATAGTAATTTTTAACGTGTATCAAACTCTATAAAAGAAAGAAAATTAAATTAATTATAATATACCTTTTGATTAATTTAAAGAAGTTATAGGAAAATAGGTTGGATATATTAGAGATAATATTGCACCAAACCAAGACACATAGCAACAGTAGTTCTACTGATGCACCAAGAAAGGTAAGTTATGCACTAAGAAAAGGTGGTTTCAGCTTCACATGGGCAGCAACTAATGATTGGTTTGTTACCAATTAGTTGCACATAAAATGACAGCCATATAAACATAAAATAACAACATATCAAAAAGATTTGTATATAAAATGACGATTTGTATATTCTGTATTTCTTGATCAACAAGCTTGTTGTAATTAACTAGAGCTTATAATCAACTATAATTGAATGTAAGTTACAAAATGTGGAGTACATTACAATTTATAAATAGAGGCTTGTATTAGAACTATAGTGGATTAAGATATATTGTTAATACATGAAATGTATTTCTTTAAAGCTCTCTCTTTGTTCCCTAATGTTTCTTCTTCATTTTCTTTTCAATATTTTGCTTGATTTCTGTTATGGTATCAGATCATGAAACTGTGTAAGCTTTAATCTGATTCTAGTAACCATGGAAGAACCACCCATAATACTACAAGTTCAATATAATGGACTTGTAAGACAACACATCAAAGAACCGTTTTATTTCCATAATATACTAATAACAATTAAACTAGATAATGAAAATTACATCATTTAGAAGCACCAAATACTCAAGATTCTTTAGAGTTTTGATCTTGATAACTATGTTTTTCAAGTCCTGTTCCAAAAATGGTAGTAGATGGAACTATTAATCCAGATTATAAATTCTAAAAAAATTAAGATAAAATGGTTGGCTATTGGTTGATGCCTTGTATAACTGATGAGAACCTCAAGCAAATTACAAGATTTGATGCAGAAAGGGAGGTATGGATTAATCTTGAGAAGAACTATGCTTCAAGGTCTAGAGCAAGAATGGTACAGCTAAAAGAAGAGTTGCAAAACTTGAAAAAAAGAAAGTTATCTATTAATGAGTATGTTCTGAGGATCAAAATGCTTACAGATGAGTTACAATCAGCAGGATGTAATATCCCAGACGAAGATAAAATCATGTATGTACTCGGAGGGCTTGATGAGACCTTTGATAGCGTCTTTACTACTTTACCATTAAAGATGCTTTCTAATAAAGTTACAATTGATGATGCCAAATCAATTTTGTTAACACATGAAAGTAGAATTGATAGAAGAAGGAAGATGTCAATTTCACCTCTACCTACTGCAAATTTGAGTATTAAACATGAAATTCCTTCTACAAACAACAACGAACACCAAGTGTTTGGTAATAATACGATTGGATCAAATACTACAATGGTTCATAAATTGAGTAATACGCAGATCCAAGGAGGACAACCTAGCCAAGGACCTCAAGGATTTCAGCCTAGCTTCTTTCCTGAGAGAGGAATAGGAAAAGTTGGTAGTAAAGGTCGATTCAACAATAATAGATCTCAATGTCAACTCTACGGTAAGATGAGGCATCTAGTCTTAACCTATTGATTTCATTTTGACAATGCCTTTGTTCCACAATATACTTCTAATCAACAATAAGTTCCCTTACCACTAAACAAGTTGTCTACTCCACAATCTTCTTTTTCAACATAATCCAATTCTAACTCACTATTCACCAACACAAACTATGCTTACTCCCACAATATACTCATGATATCCTATTGTGCCTTATGTAATACCTTTCTATCTTTATTCCCAGTCCTATAATCATTCATATTATCCTTTATCTACACCTCATCAAGTCTTTATTTTAATACCTGATCACATATTAGAATCCATACATGAACCTTATTGGTTTCCTAATCCTGGTGCGAGCCATCACATAACTTCTAATCTGTAAAATATAGTTGCACCTAACTCTTTTGGTGGAGGTGAGAAATTCATGATAGGAAATGGTCAATTTTTAGATATTTCTCAAGTAGGTTCTAATCAATTTTCTTCTACTACTAGTTATAAAAGAACCATTTTCATGCATGATATTCTTCATGTTCTTGAAATTGCAATGAATCTTCTTATTGTATCCAAATTTTCTCAAGATATATATATTTTGAATTCCATCCCTTTCATTATTGTGTTAAAGAACAAAAAACTCAGGAGGTGCTACTCAAGGGCAAGCTCCTTAATGGCCTTTATAAAATTGATCTTGATCTTCAAGGTACAAAGTTCAATTCTCATCTCAGAGTCTACTTATTTCCCTATTTATTTTCCTAAATCTATCTTTATTGCACCCCTAGGTTCATTATCATTATGGCATCAAAGACTGGGGCATGCATCATTGCCTATTGTTAAGAAATCACTCTTTAGTAGCAATATTTCATTTTTGGATTGTAAAGATTTCACTACATTGTGTATAGCATGTAGTATTTGCAAAAGCCACAAATTGTCTTTTTCTCATTCAATTCATCATTTATCTCAACCATTCGAGTTGATACATTCAAATTTGATGGTATCTCCTGTTACATCAAACAATGGATTCAATTACTATGTTCATTTTACTGATTCCTTTTCACGCTATACATGGATTTTCTTTTTAAAAAAACTAAGGATGCAGTTACTCAAGCATTCCTTCAGTTTAAGTCTCAAGCCAAATTGTAGTTAGGAAGAAAAAATAAAAACAAATTATTTGATTGGGGAGGTGAGTTTCAAGGACTCATTTCTATTTTGTCTAATTTTGGCATTTTTCATCAAACATCATGTTTTCACTCTCATGAGCAAAATGGTTTATCTAAACGAAAGAATCATCATATTGTTGAATTAGGCATGTCAATTTATCACATGCTTCATTTCCACTTGTTTTTTTGGGATGAAGCTTTCTTTTCTAGCACATTTATTGTTAATCATTTATCCATACCATTATTAAATGATCAATGTTCTCTTGAGGTTTCCTTTAATCAAAAACTAAATTATATTTTTTTAAGGTGTTTGGTAGTTTGTGTTTTCCGTGTCTTAGACCTTATTCTACACAAACTTTATGCTCGTTCTATTCTATTTAATTTTCTTGGATAAAGTACGAAACACAAAGGTTACAAATGTCTTTCTCATGATGGAAAACTTTATATCAATCATGATGTTCTCTTAAATGAGTATACTTTTCCTTTTGTTATCAAAACAACTTGTTTCAATGTTGCTATGAGGTCTCATTCTTTTAGGATTGTCTTGCATGTTCTTCACAAAAAGTTGGATTTACTTGTGACTCAACCACCTATTATCAATATACTTGGAACCTTATCAACTTTTTTGCCAAGTTTATTAGGGTTTGATTGTGATTCTTCAAATGTGCACACATCCTCTTCCTTTATGTCTTCTTCTATTATGCATTCTTTTGTTCCATCTACTCTAAATAACACAGTCTCATCATGCTCACAAACTACTGGCTCTTTTCATATGTCACAAACTTCTTTACCAGCTATTGGCATGTCTTCACCAATTGTCACTAACTTTACAATAGTTTCTTCCATTTCTTCACCAGCTACCAACACTCATACTATGATCACTTAATCTAAGGTTGGAACATACAAACCCAAAGATTTTTCCTCATTATCTATTGATCCTACTTTGGTTGAATTAATTTTAGCAAAATATGTCTTGTCTATCCCCGCTTGGAAAGATTCTATGCAATTAGAGTTTGATTCCCTAGTTAATAACAATACATGGGAACTTGTTCCACCTCCTCCCAATAGGAAAGTCATAAGTAATAAATGGATTTTTAAGATGAAAAAGTTGTTTGATGGTAGTTTGGACAAATGAAAATCTAGTTTAGTGGCTCAAGGTTTTCATCAAACTCTTGGGTTTGATTTTTTTAAGACATTTAGTCCAATAGTAAAGCAAGTTGAAATCATGATTATCTTGATGGTTTCCTTGTCTAAAGGATATAAATTGCATTAGATAGACATTAACAATGGATTTCTAAATGGTGCTATTTAAGAGGAAGTTTATATGCATCAACTTCTTGGGTTTCAACACCTTGATTTCCCTCACTATGTTTGTAAATTGAACAAAGCTATTGTGGTTAAAAAACACCAAAAGCATGGTTTGATAACCTTAGTACAACTCTTATTGCTCTTGGTTTTACCAAGTCTATTGTTGATTCCAATATGTTCTTTAAAGTGATAGATACATCCATCACTTATCTACTTGTGTATGTAAATGATATTATCATTATTGGGACCGTTGAAACTGAAACTCAAGAGTTAATTGCTCTTCTTAATAGAAAATATGCTTTGAAATACATCGTACTACTTAGCTACTTTTTGGGTATTAAAGTAACTCCTCTGGCTAATGGTGATTTGTTCTTAAATCAACACAAGTATGTTCAAGAATTTTTACAGTGTACAAAGATGGATAAGTCCAAACCATGTCTAGTCTCATGCTCTCAGCTCATGTAGGTGAATCTTTTGACAATCCTACCTACTATCGTAGTACTGCTGGTGCGTTGCAATATCTCACCATTACAAGGCCAGACATTTCATATATTGTTAATAAAGTGTGTCAATTTATGGCTAAACCATTGGTTCCACATTGGCTAGCTGTTAAACGAATTCTTTGCTATCTTCAAGGAACTACCACTTCTAAAGTAGTCTTCAAGCCATCCATGCAATTACAACTACAAGCCTTTGCTAATATTGATTAGGGTACCTACCCTGATGATCACAAATCTACTACTAGTTTAGTGCTTTATCTTGGAGCTATATGATGCTCTAAGAAACAAGCTTATGTTTCTCATTCCTCTATCAAAGATGAATACAAGTCTTTGCTAATGGTGTTTCTGAATTGGTATGGGTTGGTGCTCTCTTGTGTAAAATTTGTTTTCCTATTCCCTCTATACGAGTTATTTCGAATGATAACTTGAGTTCTATTGCTCTATTGCTCATACCTCTAATCTAGTTCTTCATACACGAACTAAGCATGAAGAACTTAATTTACATTTCATTCGTGAAAAGGTATTATACAAGCAACTTACTATGCAACATGTGCCCCCTTTTGAGCAGATAACTGGTCTATTTACTAAACCTTTATTCATCTCTCAATTCTTGCAACTTCGCTACAAACTTAGTATCATGCCTATGTCATTGCGTTTATATGGTGCATTAGATATAGTATTGCACCAACCAAGAACATAGAAATAATAGCTCTATTGATGCACTAGGAAGAACAAGTTATGCACCAAGAAATGAGGTGGTTTTAGCTTCACATGTGCAACAATTAATGAACAACTAATTATTGGTTCATTGCCAATTAGTTGCACATAAAATGACAACCACTTGAGCATAAACTAACAATACATCAAGAGGGTTTGTATATAAAATAACATCTGTATATTCTATATTTCTTGATCAATAAATTTATTGTAACTAACTAGAGCTTATAATCAACTATAATTGAGTTAGGTTACATAACGTGGAGTGTATTACAATGTATAAATAAAGGTTTTTACTAGAATTTTTATATTATTTATGAATAGAGTTATTATAGTCAACTTTAATCATTAGAATATATATCATATTTTACATAAACATAAGTAAAATACATTAAATTTAATTGTTAATTAATACATGATCATATAAGTATATAACTCAAAATTATAATTGTTATTTGCAACATATGTAATCATAACCATAAAATTAAAATATTTATAATATTATCCATATATTCATAATGTTTCCATGTTTAGAAGGATAACAATATAAAAACTTTTTTTAATATTTATTAAATTATTATAATTTTTTTTAAAATTCAACTTATATTAATAATATATTTGACACTTTCTTAAAAATAAATTATAAATCCAAGCAAATCATTGGTCACCACTAAAATTGCCATAAGTAAATAACTTTAAATTACATATTCAGATTTAGGTACACAAGTAACGCAACGTAATGTGTTTTTTTGTTTTTGTTATTATATGTATTTTATGGTTTTGTCACTGTAATATTTTTGTTTTAAATGCCTATCATAATATCATTTTAGAGCTATCACTAGACCAGCGATGATACATATCTTAATAATCATAATTGTTTTATATGTATTGTACGTTTTCTTAGTGTCACGAGTGTTTGTGTTCTTTTTAAGTCATAAGTTCACATTTTTTTATTATTTTAAAAAAATTAAATTATTTTTATATATAATTAATTTATTATAATGATAAAAAAACTTAATATTTTTTATAAGTATAAAAATTAAAAAATAATTTTAATTAAAAAATAATTTATATTGTATTGTATTCGGTTGGTGTTATAGATTATAATACAAATTATAACCCTTATAAATTTTCGTTAGATTATAAAAGATTAGTAAAATTTTAACAGGTTAACTATATTTCTTATAACTAATATTTATTTAAAAATATATTTAATTAAAAAATTAAAAAATTAAAATATTAAATAATATTTATTTTATTAAATTATGTATAGTATTAATATTAATTAACATTTTTAATTATTTAGTACATGTTTTTAAGTAAAAAAAAATTATACTTATAAAAATAAATAAATCCAATTTAATTTAATTATTCTAAATGTTTTGTATTTTAATATTAAAAATATAGTTTTAAAAGTAATTTATATATAATATAATATTAATATATATTTGATTTCAGTTAAATATAATTTTGATAATATAATAACCATCATCACTCCGTATTTAATCAATTACAATTATCTTTAAGAAAGAACAATTAATTTTTACAAATAATCTCAATTTTAATTATATACAAATAAAATATTTTTCACTACTTGTAAAGTGGATTTTGACATAATAAAATACACTATGAGTCATTTTTTTTTATAAATAGATTACTTTAACCACCTTATGGATTCTAATCGGGCAAACAGATATTCAACTCGAGCTTTAAAACTAGAGGATAGTAGGTTCAAGATCGAGGTAGAGGAATTAAAAATCAAGCTTTCTAAACTCAAAGATAAGGTCTCCTTGTATAAAGAGACCACGTGTGAGCTCGCCTTTTGCAAGGAGCAGTTATCCCAAACTCTAGCTCGAGAGAGAAGGACCATGACTAAAATGGATGCCCTTGTGGACAAGGAGTCCTATTAGGCAAACTTCTACATGAAGTGATTTGAGGGGGTCTTCCTCAAGGTGATGAATATTGTGATGCCAGACCAATGTATTTTTCCAAATGTATTTTCTTTGAAATGATGAACTTGTATGGTTTTTTTCAATGCATTAAACTAGTGATCAACTCTTACTTCAGTTTTAGAGTGCTCTACCTGATTCCTAATCAAGGTGATCAACTCGTGACATGAAGTTTTGGGAAAGAGCGTTCTACCTAGTCTATGACCGAGGTGATCAACTCTCACTTCTGTGTGAGAACGCTCTACTTAGTCTACGACCAAGGTGATCAACTCTATCTTAAGTGTCATAGTGCTCTACCTAGTTCCTGACTGAGGTGATCAACTCGTGACATGTAGTTTTAGGGAAGAACGATCTATCTGGTCTATGATTAAGGTGATCAAATTTGTTTTAAGTGTCATAGTGTTCTATCTGATTCCTGATTGAGTTGATTAACTCGTGATATGTAATTTTGGGGAAGAGCATTCTACCTGGTCTATGACTGAGGTGATCAACTCTCACTTCAGTGTTAGAGTGCTCTACCTGGTTTGCGACCTAGGTGATCAAATCTATCTTAAGTGTTAGAGCGCTTTATTTAGTTCCTGACCGAAGTGATCAATCCCATATATTAGTGAGAAAGGTGTCTCATTAGTACTCCCTCGAGAACTAGTCCTAATTAGGGGTGTCCACAGTCCGGTTTGGTCTAGTTTTGAGTAAAAAAAATTAACAAAACTAGATCGTTCATAATGCTCAAACTGGACCAGACCGTTTGGCTATCCAAAATGTTGTAACCGAACAGTTTGGTCTGGTTTGATTAACGGTTTAGAACGATTAATAATACATAAATACGATACAGTTTATTATGATATAATCTAATAGGATAAAGTCAAATGTGATGCTCATCAATAATCATACATAAATAGATATTATTGTTAAATACATAAATAAATACACAAACTGTTATTGAAATCCAAAAGTAAAATAGATTAGACATGAAGAAATGAAGTCCCAATATCTCATTTACATAGAATTCTTACCTATTATTAATCATCAATGATCAATGTAGTATCTTTAATGAAATCTACAATAAAATAAAATCATATATCATTAGATAATAATATTTAAAAAATAAAATTAGAAATAATTTTTAAGTCTTGCAATTACTTAAATCAACATCTTCATAAATCTCTAGGTCATCATTGTATTTTGATAAGGCGACATAGTCATTAATGGAGGAACAAAACCAATTTTGACTACATACTAATGCCTCTACCATTTTAGGATTCAAATAACTCCAAAATGGAATAAGAATGCGCCCTCATGTGCTAAAAGTTGATTATGATGTAACAGTTGAAACTTGAACTGCTAACACGTCACGTGCAATGAGAGAGATGATAGGAAACCTAAAAGAATTTGCCTTCCACCATTTCAATATATCAAAGTTATCCAATATGACATTTTCACATGGGGTGTTCAAATATTTCTCAATCTCATTTTTGAACTCCAAACTATTTTTCTCCTCTAAATGTCTAAGAAATTTCAACTTTCTTGCTTCATGAGACGAAGGAATTCTTCCTATTACATCTTATGATTGAGTTACATTAGATTGAAAATCCTTTACATGCACTAACATATAGTAAACTTTGAACATATCCATAAAAGTATTTTTGACATTATCTCTCAATTTTTGAACAATTTCTAAATCATAAATCTCTTCAAATATGAATTCCAAATACTCCAATTTGTACCTTGGATCAAGTACAAATGCAACATACAACATCTTATTAATCTTATCTACATTTCCCTAATACTTCTCAAATTTTCTTTTTATGCTACCAACCATATTTTTCAACAACAAATCATCGGAACCACACCATGTAAGTATTTGAGATTAAATGTTATGCAATTCTGTAAAATATAAATTTGATATGTTACATAAAAATGCACTCAATGCTAATGTAGAGTCATAAAAAGTCTTCAAAATCTTGACAAAAACACTAGCATTCTTCCAATCATCTAATGTTGAAGGCCCAACATTCAATTGCTCCTCATGAAAATAAGAAATAAAATTTCTTCCTTCTTCTTCTTCGAGACGATCAAATGCTTCTTTTTTTAAAATCTAAAGAAGATTGTAACATTAGATATGTGGAGTTCCATCTTGTAGGCACGTCTAGCACGACACTTCCTTTGGACTCAATATTTTCCTTAACATAACACATTTTAAACTTTTGTAATCTCAAAGGAGAGGATCTAACATATCTCACTGCACAACGAATACTCATAATAGTATTGTGAAGATCTTTAAGTCTTTCTCTTACAACCAAATTCAAAATATGAGCACAACATCGCACATGAAAGAACTCCCCACCCATAACAAGTCCATCATTCCAATTTTTTAGCTTCCTTTTCAAATATGACATAGCAGTATCATTTGAGGAAGCATTATCAAGTGTTATGGTGAATACCTTACATATACCCCAATCACGCAAACTCTGTTCTATCACTCTCCCAATTGTATCACGTTTATGATTCTCAACTTGACAAAAGTTTATAATTATTTTTTGTAATTTACAATCTTTGTCAATATAATAAGTGGTTAGACAAATATAATTAATATTTTTAATTGAGGTTCAATAATCACTAGTAAGACAAACTCTTTGCTTTTCACTTATGAAAAAGTTTCTCAAACCTTTTTTCTCATCTAAATAAAGTTAAAACATATCCCTAGAAATTGTTTGATGAGATGACACATGAAACTTAGGACAAATTTTAGCTATTAAATCTTTAAATCTCTCACCCTCAACAAAACTAAAAGACAATTAATCAATAATAATCATTTTTGCCAAAGCAACTCCAGCATGTTTTGCATCAAATGATACATCAACTAATTTATGAGTTCTCATATCACCCTCTCCTTTTTGTGTTTGAAAACTTAACATATTTTTTCCTTTATCTACTTCTTTAGGAATTTTCTTACATAAATTTTTGAGGTGATATATTATTGAAGTAGTTCCATTCCTTGTGGGATGAGTAGCATAACTTTTTTTTCAAATAATGACATGTAGCTCTAGGATTTTCCACATCATAAGGTAAAATATATGAAAAATTATTCCACATTTCTGACCTAAAATTTTTTGGTTTCTTCATATCAGATTTATTATCTGGGAGAACATTACTTCCTTCTATTTCTCTTTTTAAAGATGAGTCATTTAAATTCCTAGGTGGATTTTCCATTTCCTCTGGATGAATTTCAGGTTCAATGTCTTTGATCATAGACATAATAAAGTCTAAAAATTGACATGGTCCAATAAACTCGTGTAAATCATCATCACCTATATATAGGATATAGATTAGTACATATTCCTAATATATTAAAATATTAACTTTTGTAGTTAATCAAAAATCATTTCAAAACTAAAATAACTAAATGATCTTAGTTATAAACAATATGACTGGAAGTAGGGGTGTCCATTTATAATAAAATTCAAATCCCAAATATTTTGCATGCTTAGATATAGCAATTTGACATTGGATGTGGTCTTGTGAGTTCCCAAACAATACTAATTAAATCAGGCCAATCCATACTAATTAGATCAGACAGACAGATTATGATATAAATAGGACAAAACATTATCCATTTCATTATAAACAAATCGAAACAAACGTAATTATATGTAATTCTGTAGCTTAAATAACACATTATATTTTTTTGCTAGTAAAGAACATGTATGTTAATACTAACTGAAATCAGAAATCACATGATATTTTCTGCTTGATTTTTATTAGAAATCAGGGGAAAAACATGAAAAGAACATGTTATTTTTTGTTGAGCCTATGTTAATACTTTGAAAATGAAAATGATTTTTCAATATTGAAACAGAAAGTGTATTTTTTATTTTAATCACAATCATAATTGAGGCTTAAAGAATGAATAAAATATTAGTAATGTTGATAATATGTAATTTACATTGAAATTGAAAACGATATTTATTATCATTTTTAATAGAATGGTTGAAACTAATAATTCAAAGCAATATCAGAAACATGCAAACACTATGTAATGATAATTTTGGCACACACAGATAGTGAAGGAGAGACAAAATTTGAGAGTGTCCAAAAACCCTATCATAAACTCAAAAGAAATCCTATCAAAAACTCATTTGAGGAAGCATTTCAGAAACTCAAAAAAATCTTATTATAAACTCAAAAACTTGTATCATAAAATCAAAAAAATCCTATCAGAAACTCAAAAAAATTCTATCATAAACTAAAAACAATCCTATCATAAACTCATTTGAGGAAGCATTTCAGAAACTTAAAAAAATCCTATTAGAAACTCAAAAAAAACCCTATCATCAACTCAAAATAACCCTATCAGAAACTAAAAAAAAGGCTTGACAACCAATCCAAAATATAGACAATTTATCGTACACAAAATTGTACTGAGAATGTTTGGAGAAGTCACACGAAACAGTTCGTCCATAAACTCAAACATATATCAGTCAGCTCCCCAAATACCTATTTCGTCCATAGATGACAGGTTGCAAGGCGAGGTGACTGGCTAGTGGTAGAGGCGACGTGAGGATGGCTGGATGGTTGGGTACTATTGGAGGCGATGTCGACTAGTTTAGGCTAAGGTTTTATTGAGTCTCGCTCTCACCTCGAAACGCAGATGGCCACTGAAAATGAAATAGGGTAAGGAAGGGTAACGCAATTTCATAATGTATATATATATATACGATAGCGGTATGTAGTTTAATTTTAAAAAATTAATTATTTATGAAAACCAGTCCGGTCCGATTTGATCAATTTATAATTTTTATAATCGGACCAAACCGTTTGAAAATCAGTTTTACTTAATGTAGACCAAATTGGATAGGTTTTTTGGTTTAAACTTGTATGGCTCGGTTTATGGAAACCTATAGTCCTAATAGCCCATAATGCCCTAGGAAGCTCTTCAACCCATCTTCTTTTGGTACACTCCAATCTTTTCTTTAGTAGGTTGACTATTAACTTGTTAGAAGACTCTACCTAGCTAACCATTAGCTTGAGGATAATATAGCTTTGAATGGCACATCTTAATGTTGTATTTGATGGAAAACTCCTTGATGTTACGACTCATAAACTGTCTTCCAATATGGACAAATTATAGATTTCCAAATAAATCGAATCACTTCCTCCTCCTATATTCTTCTTATAAGTTCTTTCTCAATCCATTTGGAAAAATAATTGGTAGCCTCTAATAAAAACTTCTTTTGGCATCTTGCTTAGGGTAGAGGTCCTACTATATCAAGTCCCCACTTTAGAATGCCTAGGGGCTAACTACCCATATCATAGTGGTTGGAGGTATGTGTGAGAATGGGGTAAATCTTTGACACTTATCGCACTTTTGGGTGTACCTTGTACAATTTGCTAGCATAATGGGCTAATAGTACCCCTGAATCATAATTTTTTGGGATAGTCTATTTCCCCTAAATGAGCATCATACTCTTTTTCATGGGCTTCAAACATTATTCTATCAAATCCTTCCCTGGCTATGCAAAAGAGCTCAGGGTCAAGTGCAATCCTTATATATAACTTATCGCCTTTAATCAAGTATCGTCCTACCTTGGCCTAGATTTCCTTTGCAAGTTTAGGATCCTAGGATAGGTCTCCCCTTTTCAGGGAGTCAAAGATCAAGGTGAACCATGGATTGGTAGGAGCATCTACACTCCTAACTATTTTTTTTGCCTCAGCTATACTTGCTTTTCCCAGGATCATTATTGACACCACCCAAGTGGGGTTGGCTTCTTACACAGAGACTAGCGTGACCAAAGCATCGGCATGACCATTCTCATTTCTGGCTATTTTCTTGATCTCAAAGTTAGAAAATTTTGAGCACTCCTTTCTTAGCCTCTCCAAATATTTCCTCATCTTATTATCTTTAGCCTCAAACATCCCTAAGTACTGGTTGATCACCAATCATGATCACCAATCACGAGTTTCTATGCAAGGTGATTTTATCCTCTCTGAGCTTCTTTTACGTCATGGCCCCAAATATAGCCACCTTATACTTTACAACATTATTAGTTTCATGAAAATCCAACTTGACAACATACTCGAAACAATTTTCATCGTGATCAACAATGACCACCTCTAGCCCAATGCCATTGAAGTTGTGTGTACCATCATAAATACTTTCCAAGTTTGCTTCTTCTTTTTAATCCATGCCACATACTTCTTCTTGTGCCTTATCACCAATGACCTCTGTTGTCTCACTGAACTCAGCCACCGCTTGTCCCTTGATGAAGATTCTAGGCATATACTTGATATCATACTTACCCAACTCTATGGTGATTTGTTCCAATCTCCCTGCAAATTTTGGCCTTGCCAATACATTCTTAAGTGGTTGAGAGGTGAGAACTACCACTTTGTACTAGCCAAAGTAATGTCTAAGCTTTTGTGCTCTAATTTTCAGGGAAAAGGCCATATTGTTAATAGTTGGGTACCTTTTTTGGGTGTCCGTTAAGATTTGGCTGATGTAGTAAATGGGGTATTGGACCTTGTTTCTTTCAACTAAGAGTATGACAGTACAATTTTGGGGGCCATGGCCAAATACAAATAAAGCGTTTCTCCTATGAGAGGGCTGACCAAGATAAGAGGTTTGCACAAGTATTATTTGATTCCTTCAAAGGCTTTGTCACAAAGCTCGTCCTAAAAAACTAAGGTGTTCTTCCTTAACATTTTGAAGAATGGAAAACACTTGTTTGTGTATTTAGAGATTAGTTTATTTGATGCCATTATTCTTCCATTCAGCTATTGAATCACTTTTAGATTGGTAGGAGGATTTATGCTCACCAAGGCTTGTATCTTGTCTAGGTTGGCCTCAATACCTTCGGTAGATACAAGGTTTCTTACTAATTTTTCTGAAGCAATACCAAAGACACATTTCTTAGGGTTAAGTCTTATAGTGTACCTTCAGATTATGAAAAATATCTCCTCTAAGTCCTTGACGTGGTTTTTTAGCTGTGCTAACTTTACTACCATGTCGTCCATATATGCCTTCAAGTTTTTTCCCAATTGATCTATAAACATTTTATTGATGAGGAGTTGATATGTGAACTCTGCAGAAGGCCCCTTCCTCGGTGATGAAAGATGTTTTCTCTTTGTCTACCAGGTGCATTCTGATATGATGGTAACCATAATATGCATCCAAGAAACTCATTAATCCAAAACAGGTGGCAATGTTAACTAGTTAATCGATATTAGGGAGGGGGAAACAATATTTAGGGTATTCCACATTTAAGTTTGTAAAGGTCATACACATACGGGGTGACCTATACGCCTTTTTCACCAGTACTACATTTGACAACCAAGTAAAGATAACCCTATGAAACTAGAGTCATTAGTGTACTTTTTTTACTTAATATTTACTTATTTTATTCAATAAATAGTATTTTTGGGGCTAAAAATATTAAAATATAAACTTTTTAGTGAAAATGGGTAAAAATATAATTTTTGAAATGTTTTAGGATTTTTTTGGATTTTTTATGAATTTTTAACGCAAGACTAATCATAATCTACCATGTGGCCTATCACCCAAGCAAGAGAGCTGACTAGGTAAGCCACGTGGATTGGTTGGCGAATCACATTACAACAAAATGCACAACACGTGTTAACATGGCATTCAATCTGAGTTCAGAGTGCGGTTAAACTTTGATGCCACGTGTCGCCACTTGATTACTCCTCGCATTCTACCTGTATTCCACGCCATCCATTTCTGTGAATCATGTCTCACTATGTAGTGTTGACTCAATGAGCATTGACTTTAACCGATCTTCCCTTCCACGCATTGCTCTCTGATTATCCCAGTGAATTCCTTATGCCATGTGTTGCGCTATGATTGGTTGGCATTGTCATTTTTGCTTGTTTTGATTGTAGTCCTTGATCTGAAGCTGATTTGATGATCCAGATCGCACCTGAGCAATATTTAAGCCCTTAATCACTCCATAAACCCTGAGTGGCCGTCACTAGCATAATTTTGGTAAGTTTTTAGAGCTAAAAAGAGAAAAATACAAAAAAATTCAAGAGGGGATTAATACTATAATTCAAAAGATTGATTGTATTTCTTCTTCTACTCTTTTCTTTATCAATTTTTATGTCTTTTTTTTATGAAAAATATGAGCTTTATGAACACAATTATTTGTAGTTGATTTATTAATATAGGGATCTTATGAAGTCAATTTTCATCATGTGATGATTTAATATTTTATCCTAATTATAATTATAATTTAATTATATTATTTAATCTTATTTTTATGCTATTAATTTTTTGGCCAACAATTTATCTATAGAAGTAATTAAATAGATTTAAGAGAATTATTTAATTGTTTATCTTGATTAAATAACATGCATAGTTTCTAGGCAGAGATATATGGTTCTTATGTATGTGATCCATGATTGATGAACTTAATGAGTAGTATGTAATTTAATTGGCATGAGAGTATGATTCAATTAATTATTATGTGGTGTGTAGTTTACTTGAGAGAAGAATACGTGCTAAGTTAGATTCAATTGATCATGTAATTAATTCATAATTATATTGAAAGGATTTTAACGATTCACATGTTTAGAAAATTGGGAGATTAAGTATTCCTAGATATTTTCTCATATATATTTTTAGTTACCAAATATGATTTAATAAATTATTGTTATTTACTTTTAGTTATTTTAATTTTTCTTCCTTAAAATAAAAAAAAACACAAAAAAATTGATTTTTATTTTTTTAGTTTTAAAAATTAGTTTCTAATAAAATAATCTCTATGGAAATGATATTTTCTTATCATTATATTACTTGTTGCGATACATATACTTGCGTATTCATTGCACACACTTCGTGTGAGCCGATTAGTAGTTCACCTCCCTTATAATCTTCGTCTTCCTAAAGGTGATGACCTGACTTTTAATCATCTCATTATTTTCCGTAGGGAACTTCCTCTTTCTTTATTGGCCAGGTCTAACCTTTGGATCGACATTTAACCAGTGGGTTATGATCTCTAAGTTAATCCATGGCATGTCTGCAGAGGTCCATGCAAAGACGTTGGAGTTCAACTTTAGGAATTGAGATAGTTGCTCTTCCATCTTTGTTGTCAAATCCACACTCAGCTTTTAAAAGGTAACTCTCACCCTCGTCTCCTATTGTTAGGTCTCATACTTCATTTGAATTGACAGACTGTGCTAGACATTTACCTCTTGATCTCCTTTGAAATGGGCCCTACTGTGGTTGCTACTTAGGAGTGACCTCTTTCATGGTGGTGGTGTAGCATCTTATGGCCTTTTATTGGTCTCATCTTATCTCTTTTGAACCCTCCTCAATCAAGTATTTAATGACCTGGTGGAAAGTGGATGGGACCGCCTTCATCTTGTGTATCCATAACAGGTAGCACCACGATCCTAACTACATAGATGGTGCTACTGTTGAATTCTACCAATGGTTGCTCTCTCCTTACGATGTCAACCTCTTTTACGCCTAGGGATCTTGTTGTAGACAAAAAGAAGAAGATACACTCAGCTCCTAGTGTCAACTATGATCCGAAAAACATCATAGGACCCTATTCTTAAAGTAATCACCAAGGGATCTTCATGATGAGACAAGGTCTTTTCCTTCTCAGTGAAGGTGATCTCCATAGGGAGCCTTGTTTTTTTTTCAGATTCTGTATATACGGGGAGCCATGCAAGTCTCTAGCGTACCACTTACGTGAGTTACTGGAGGTCCCATTAATCTTGGGCCCTTTGTGTATGGTATGGTTAGTCCTGATGTTGGGCTCATTGTGGGAGTCTCTCTTGCTACTTGAAGCGAGAGGGTGGCTTTGATGTTTCACGTCCAATTTTTTGCCCTCCTATTCTACTGTTGCTTCCTAATAAGTCTTTTAATTATCCTCTATTTCTTTTTTAAGGTAGTATTCTCTAGTCTCATGGCCCACATCTTTGTGAAATGCACATCATTTAGATGTGTTCCTAAGAAGAGCTCTCAGTTTTGAGGGTCATCTGATATTCAACTCCTTCTTCATTCTTAATATTGGTTGGGCTAGACTCACTTTAAAGGGTGGGCTCCTAAAGGAAGACAATGACCTTGTTAAGGTCTTTTTTCTTAAGACTACTAGCTACTTACCCTATTATTTGGCATGAAATGCTTATTTTTTGTTGATCCTATTGTCTTGGTATCAAGACTTATCCTTCTTCTTTTCTTTTTCTGATGCAACTTTCGCAGCTGCTTGGCCGCTCTTAAACAGACCTGGTTCTTTTTCGAGATTGACAAATTTCCTCGTTTCTCTATACGCTTCCTCTAACATTTGAGGGATCATCTTGGTTAGTTCTACATTCAAGTTGGAATCCCTTAGGAGACCCCGCCTAAAGGCCTCTATTACAATAGAGCTTGGGAAATCAAAGATCTCTATCTTTTCTTCTCTGAACCTTTTCGTAAATTCTTTGGTAGACTCACCCCTTCCCTCCTTCCCTGAATGATTGAAAAGAAGTGGTGCGAATCCTTCCTTAGTGGCTTGTTGCAGGCATAATTGGTGATAAACAACCTGGTAAACTATTAGAAGGAAGTTATGGTGCGAGGTGAAAAATTTATTGAACCACTTTTGAGCGCCATCATAGAGGATGGTAATGAATAGCTTGCATATCATGGCATCCTTCTTATCCTGTGTGAGGCTCACAAAGGCTATAGTCATCTTGAAGTGTTGAACGTGAGTTACCGGGTCTTTAATCCCTTGATATTCTGCATACTTGAGAGCACTGAACTTGGTTGGTTGCTAGTCATTCTCTATTACATAAAAAAAGGGAGACACATAGTTGTTTACAATCTTTATCCAGATCATATTACCCTTTTCTTACCTTTCATTGGCCCTTTTTAGAGCCTGGTTTTGCTTTCTGTTAGCTTATTCTAATGTTTGAAATCGTGCTTCCTAACTTTTTCTTTCTTGTAATCACTACTTATCTCCAGGTCAAATCAAACCCCAAGGGGGTCACCCTTTGCTTGGTATTTTCCCTAGGTAGGCTTGGGCACAACACGATCTGGTTTGTTTCCACTAACCAAATTAGCAGTTTGACCTTCTAAGGCTCCCAAACCTGACTATGACTGTAATGTCTTGTTTTCTCGCTTGGTCTCCTCAAGTTCTCTTCTTAGTTCAAGAAGTTGACAAGCCATCTTTTGATGGGGTTAGTTTCTATTATTGCCTCATCACGGTTTGGAAAGATATTGTCCTATGCTACTATTTCCACCTCATTTGCTAGTCTTAGTTGTCTCTCAACTCATGTTCCTACCATGATGATCATGATTCTGAAGGTAAGTGGAACATGTGTTTAGTCGCTTAAGCCTTTCTCAGAATTTGGGGTAAATCCTTAAAAATATGAAGTCAGAAGTCAAGGCTCGATCTTTGAATCTACCTCATGGTGGGCGTCAAATTGTTGAGATTAGTTTTATTTACAAGGTGAGAAACTAGAGAGAAATCAGAGAATTGTGTAAGAATGTGTGGTTCTTTTATAAGACCTAGGTATATATAGAGTATGACATGTACACATGTCAATGAAATAGGATATACACGTCACAACGTGTTACAGAGGTATAAAAGTAAAAGAAAATGCACTTACAGCTTGAGGTCGACCACCCATGGCTCAGGCTGATGGTCGATCTTCTAACACCAAAGCTTGCAAGTGTAGGTAGGTCTCTCCTACTAGTGTGGTTATGGGCACAGACACATGCAAGTCCTTTCTAACGGCTAGGACTATTAGTTGGTTGGATCAGGTTCAGGGTCAATCCATATGTTCAAGCAAAGAGGTATAATTATTCAGTGAAAACGTTCTCTACCATACTTGGATTATTTCTGAGACCTATTTTTTCCTTAATAGGATATCGTTGCTTTTTCATGTTGTGAATATGATGGTGGGGAAGAGAAGAAACATAAAATAGACATTGCTCGAGAAAAAGGTTGGAGGGAAAAATTCAAGAGAAAGGGTCATGTTATAAGACCGGGTGCAAATCGCATAGATGGAAAATAACCTTTAACTCCATTGGAGGTAGCATGTATGTCAACTTTGAATTTTAATTTTGAAGAGAACGTCCAAATCGTGATAGATTTTACTCTATTTTTTCTTGGAAAAGTGTAATAGAATGTTTGAAAAAGTTTGTTTAGTTCGTAACATAAAATCAAAACTTATCAAGTGGTACCTTTTTACTAAAGAAGTTTTTTTGCACTCCTTCCCATAATCATTATTTTGATGTTTTTTGTGTTAATGTTGGTATAGTTGTTGTGTTTGCTTGCATAAGGTATCAACACATAGTAAGTGCTTGAGTTGTCTTTTAGAAGTGATTGTCGTGTAACATCAGGTGATTGATAATAAATTATTGCTTTCCTCTTGTAGGTTAGTACGATGCTCAGAGGCATGGGTTTTGATAATACAACTTCAGTGTATGTTGTTGCTGGTGAGATTTATAAGGTTGAAAAGTATATGGTTCGGCTGAAACAAATATTTCCACGTTTAAAACAAAAGATACTTTGATAACTCCTCAAGAACTTGCACCTTTCAAGGTATCATTACATGCACTTCTATTTTAGAAAATTGTATATAATTTAGTCCTAATTAAAAAATAGACTAAACAGTAGCTAAGTACTAGGATATTTTCAATGGCCAAATTTTGTTGCAGGGCCACTTGTCTAGGTTGGCTGCTCTTGATTACACGGTTTGCCTCCACAGTGAAGTATTTGTCACCACTCAGGGTGGAAACTTTCCGCACTTCTTGATGGGTCACAGGCGCTATTTATTTGGGGGGCATTCAAAGACAATCAAGCCTGATAAAAGGAAATTAGCTCTATTGTTCGATAATTGATGTAGCTGAGAATTCAGTTGAGTTATCTTTATTTGTTAAAATTAAATTGATATAAGTGCAGTCTTAGTGAATCGGGTTGCAAAGTTTGTTATTTTTTAATACCACTATAAGCTCTTTGATCGGCCGAAAGCAATGTGCCATATTTCATTCACCTATTCATTTTTCGCAGATGGGATCGCTTCAAGAGACAAATGCAAGACATGCTTCGTCACAGTGATCTAAAAGGTATTGAAATGAGAAAGCCTGGTGCGTCACTGTATACATTTCCCATGCCGGATTGCATGTGTTTACACAAGCAGAAAGCAATGGTTGATTACAGTAATACGACAAGATATACTTGATACTTTAATTTCTCATTATAGTTGTCTAATTATTTTTATTTTTTTTGTTGTATCATTCAATTTGTTTATGCCGTTATTCTTTCGTTAAGGCCATCTCTCTATGCTTTTGGTACTCATTAACTCTTCCTTACTATTTATTTGGTACTCAAAATTCATTGTACGTGAGAGCTAACGAATTTTAGGTGAAACTTTTTCGTGATAGTTCTTTGGTTTTATTATTATTAGTTATTATTTACTTGCTTTATTATGATGTTATTCGATTAAGAACATGTTAACTACATTACACCTTAATGGTGGGGTTGTCATTCTTTTTCTTCTTTTTTTCTTTCCCTCACAATGCCATTAGTTTGTTGTGCAGTAGACAGTTATAAAGGAATTCGGTAGTATTTCTGGGTTGAGCATTTATGCCGAGCAATAATTTTCTCCTTGGATGATGAAACGTCACACCCTCTTTAATTGAAAGGCATCAATAATGCATTTACACCATATACATTGATTTATCTTGGAGGGTCCACTTTGTAATTATCCTCAACGTCCCACTTTGAATTGTTCAACAATTATGAATTGGGTTGAGGGTAGTATAGTTTTACTATAACTAGAAGGAAATGTACGCTTTGGTCTCACGATTCTTTCAAAACTTTCAATTTATAAGGATAATGATAATGATTTAATAATTTTTGTTATTGTTAGGATAAAAATATATGAAATATTTATACTATTTATATTATTAATTATATTTTAGTATCGTTATTATTGAATAAAATTATCATTAATGAATTAGTGAATGATTTTTGTATAACTTAGATTTTGTTTTTTTAGATATAAATATGAAATTTAAAAAATAAGGTGAAAACGGAAAAAAAATTTGAAAAGGCTCCAACTTGCGCAGAAACCTACTTTCTGGGTGCTAATAGACGGACAAAGCGTGAAGGCATTAAGAACAAATTCATTAGTGGAGCTTCGATTAACACGAGCTAGACCAGCGAATGGATGATTGCACTAAAGGGATGGAGGGGGGAAAATGCAGTGGACTACATATCACTAAGAATTAAAGTGCATTTTTTATTAGTTAGTACATGTAAAACCTATATTCACGTAAACTACCAACTAATGAGGGTCACCACCACGTGGATGTTTTACCTTTCTAATTGACATTTTAAAATTCACTAAAAGTGGACATATTAATATATTAATCAAGTACCACGTGGCTATCAAATAAAAACATGAGAGAGACTTTGATTTAGAACACTTTTTTTTTAACCTATTACTAACCATATTAAATTGGGTAGTTTATCATTGCTCGACTTTATTAGGTAATAACAATCTTAACCGGAATTAAAATTTATAATAATGAAAGATAGTTAACTTTGGCACCTTAATTTATACGTGACTACCTTATTAATATGATTTTAGTTTTACTTTATATTATTTATGTTAAGAAAAAAATAGATGACGAGTAACGTATATTTTTTTTACAAAAAATATATGTATTTTTATAATATAAATTTTATAATTAAAAATAAATCTTAATATATAAAGAGAGTTATTTTATGTAATTAAATTTAATAACAACTCGTATTATTTCTTAATTTAAAAAGATTGTATTATTTTTGTTGTTACATGTATATTATTTATGGTAATTTTTTATAGATACAAATGCACAATGTATTCATTAGTTATATTAATTAAAATAGTTTAATTTATTTATTTATTATTTTTTATAATAATTTAATTATTTTGTTATGAAATAGTAAAATATAAGAATAATTAATTAAATTATATTTTTATCAATTTTTATAATCATTATTATCTATTATTGAAAATAATATATAAAAAAGATATCTAAATAATAGTCCAAAAATAAGAAGAAGAAAAACATTAGATATTTGTCAATGTTATTAATTTATCAAAACAAAAAAATTAAACTATTATAAAAGATAACAAGAGATTAAAATGTTTTTTTTCATTTACATAACTAAAGGAATTATGTTATTATCCACCATATTCCTTATTATTTTAATGCAAACAAGAAACAAATGCACACAATATTTCTTAATTATATAAATTAGAGAATTTTAATAATTTTGTTATTTTTTATAATACTTTAATCTTTATATTATAAAAAATAAGATCATAAATATAAATAGTTAATTTTTAAAACTATTTTATTTTTTATTAAATTTTTAATTATTTTTTCTTATCGTTAAAAAAACATATGAGAAAAAATTAAGAAAATAATCATTTTTTATTGGATTATCATTTTTAAAAAATAATAAGATTAAATTATTATAAAAATAAAATAAAAAATTAAACTTATGTTATTGATACAAACAATAATTAGTTTTAAAAAATGGATAATTATTTAAAAAAATAGATGAAAAATGTAGTTATAATAAGTTTCCTTCTTCCTAATTATTACATTTTCTAATTTAGTTTATGATGTTACTCAATCATTTGTCTTGTGATTATCTTACACCAACGACACCCGCAGTAAATTTGATCAGCAATAAATTTCGATATCATTGCTTTATCCAAATATACTACCGATCACATCAAAAAAAGTCAAATAATGAGAGATTGAGAGTAAAACTTTATAGGTGAAAATAATAATAATAATAATAATAATAATAATAATAATCATTTAAATGATTGGATGAAATGACCCTACAATTAAAATGATTGATTAAACTAGTTTTGTAAAACTCTTTTATCACGCAAGTTACAAACATCCTCGTGTATTCAATGTTTCAATATCCAGAGGTACTATACTTTCTAAAAAGTGAAAATTATGATGACGATGATCATACTTTGCAGATAAAGATCCTTTGCTTGTGATGCGAGTGAACAAGTTGGTTCGGCTTCGTTTGTCATTAACTAGTTACATGACACTTACACGTGGTGAATACAAACACAATTTAAATTAAATAATTTTACGATAATATATATTTTTAAAATAAATTTAAAATATTAAATTAAGAAATAAAATATTTAGTTATTTAAATATTAATATTTTATGATCCGAAAATATCAATTTTTTAAAATTTATTATTAATTAGTTATAAAATTTTGAATTATATTATATTTTATTATTATAAATAACTTACTTATTTTCATAAAATTAAAAAAATGTTTTATTATAACAATCAATATAAAAACATAAACACAATAACACGAATACCAAATACACACACAACACGAATTTTACTATTGTTTTATTCAACTTTTTGTTTTTTCTGTTATTGAGTATGAGAAGAAAGAAAATACCAAAAGGAGACGAAGAAGGAAGAAAAGAGGAGAGCCCACAGAGAGAGCCGAATGTGACGTAAAAGTAGAGCTACCTACCAAAATCAACCCCATCTGTAACCACTAACCACTTTGTCTTTCTCACCAACTAGGTCAAATCTTACCCCACACCCACACTCCTCTCCTTCCCTCACCTTATGCTTCCGAGTCTATTGCCTCTTTAGTCTTTCTCTCTCCTCTTTCCTCCACTCATTTCTTACATATAAATTTCGCTCTTCCTCATTTCTTCTAAACCAAAAACGCTCTCTTTCTTATCCTCTTACTTTCAAACCTCTTTAATACAATAAAACTGACCCATTACAGCAAACACCTATATAATTTACATACTTGTTGTGACCCTATACAATAAAACTGACCCTTTCAATATTTGTATTCATGGGAAGATCACCTTGTTGTGAGAAAGCTCATACCAATAAAGGTGCTTGGACCAAAGACGAAGACCAATGTCTCATCGATTATATTCGTGTCCATGGCGAAGGTTGCTGGCGTTCTCTTCCCAAATCTGCTGGTACTTTCAGACCTCTCTTTTTTTCTTAATCTGTTCCTTCTCATCGAACCCAGAAAATCAAAATTGTTTCTTTAGTTTTTCTCTGTCTCTAACTTTGCCGCGTACGTATTATAGGTCTGCTTAGGTGTGGGAAAAGTTGCAGGCTTAGATGGATAAACTACCTTCGTCCTGATCTTAAGCGTGGAAATTTCACCGAAGAAGAAGATAATCTCATTATCAAGCTTCATAGTTTACTCGGGAACAAGTACTTCCTATTTTTGTATCCTTGGTTTGATTTTAAAATTTTGAATTAACCGTCTGTTTGGTTAATGAGAAAATTCCAAGAAAATATCTATTTTATGATTTGGGTTTCTGAAAATTTTTATTGGGTTGATTTGTTACAGATGGTCCTTGATTGCGGGTAGACTTCCAGGAAGAACCGACAACGAGATCAAAAACTACTGGAACACACACATCAAGCGCAAGCTCATTAACAGAGGAATTGACCCTCAAACTCATCGACCACTCAACGAACTAGCAAGTGTCAACACTTCAACAACTGGAAATTCCCATTTGGATTTCAAGAAAGATTCTCACTCACAACTTTTACAAGTTTCTGGGATCAAACTAAATCTAAACAGCTTCAAGAACATTGATTCTACGACATCCCTGTTCGTTAGGCCCAAAACAGAGTCCGTAGAAGATTTAAATTGCACCAGTAGTGGCACCACAACTGAGGAAGAACAAAATCAAAAACTTCAACAGATGAATCGTTACGAACCCAATTTGGAGCTTTCAATTGGGCTTGTTCCGTTTCAGTCTGAATCGACTCGAGCAATGTCTGTAAATTGTGCAGAGTCGAAACTTAAACAGAATCCTTACCAGTCATCAATGGTTGCTCAATCATCTGTGTGTTTTTTCTGTCAATTGGAGTGTCAAAGCAGTGAGCAGCTGTGTAGAAATTGTCATATTAAAAATGGGTTCTTCAGATTTCAAAACCCTTTGAATTCATAGCCCCTTCATTTTAATTCGTTTTCCTTTTTTGCGAGTCACTTTCAATTCATATTGTATAGATTTGATATAGTTGGTACTTATCACCTAAAAACATGTAATTGACTATTAATTTTTTTTTTATAGATGAAACTGATGGCTGTTTCAGTTTCAACTTCAAGAAAAGAAGGAAACAAAAGAAAAAAAAACAATAGTTTGATAAATAAAATACAAGTTCTTGTAAGTGTATGAACAATTAATCAATTACCTTTTTGTGATATTGGGTAATAATCATATGTACAATATTATTCAAATAATTTTTAGATCATTTTTTTAATGTTTGTAGTCCAACTCTGGGGGTTAAGCATAAGCTCTTTCTAAGTTGATCGTAGAAAGGTAAGCTTTACAATTTTTTTTTTTTTTTTTTTTGCTATTCTCATTCTTGACCTTTGATTAGTAGCAAGATACTATAAAAGGTGTGTGAATATGACGTGCCTGCATATGCTCTAATGTCTTTTTAATTATTATTTTTTTTCAAAAAGACTACATTAAATCTTATTAATAAAATTTATAGCTTCTAAAGCAAGTTTTTATAAATATATTCTGTGATGAAGAAGATTAAAAGGCTGATAAATAAATGTTACCCTAAATCATGAATATGTTTTTTTCTTGTATTACAATTTGATATGTATTAATTTATATTTTATATTAAAATTATTTATTTGAACACAACTATTATAACATCTCGCAACTCTAATTTAACATATACTCAAATATTAACACATATCACTTAATATTACACTCTAAATTGACTGCAAGTCTACAATCATCTACACTAATGTATCCATTCGAGTAATATTTTTAATTTATATCACAATTAGTTATTTTAATATCTCATAATTATTAAACCAAATATATATTAATTAAATTCATTTCTCGTATTATCAACTATATATAGACTTATTTTGAAAAAAATCAAAAATTCTCAAAATTATTTAAAAATTTACCAAAAATAATACTTTTTAAAATTTATAGTAATAAATATAATACACTAATAATATTGAATATGATGTGATATTGAATCGCGTAAAACTAAATTTAATTAAAAAGAAGTCATTTAGGGGTAAAAAAAACCTGAAATTAGTACAATTTTTTTTTTTTCGTTTACATTATATCGTTTTATAAAGTACTGTGTAACTTGGCTCGATTTCCTTCTAATTATCTCAAGCTGAGAAAATTAGCTAGAATTCCTAAATTGAGATTATTAGAATTTTCCAAAATTATATATCTGGCCATTTCCATGGAAGATAATATGCTGAAGCATAAAACATGGGACTTTTTTATACGAGTTATAAATCTGATGGTCAACGAGCTATTTCCATGGAAGATAAATATTCTTCACAGACTTCAGAAAAATTAAAACCATGTTTATTGAAATGTGAAGATTGGGAAAAATCGGAGAGATATCTCTCACAAATGAGTAAGATTTGAGTCTTTTATTTCTCATTTATAAAGTTAATTAGGTCATATTTAATTAAAGGTTTGCTTATTGTTTGGCAAATGAAATACTTTTTTTGTTGATTGTCTTGTAAAAATCCTTCAATTGTGTTGAGGTTTGAGGATTAAAAGATGACACTATTTGATTCGTTGTATGAGATATATTAATTTGTTTAATATTTTTGACACTAATATCACGTTTAATTATAATTTAATGATTTGTTATTATTGTAATTTCCCAACTAATATGAATTTTTTTTCTCTTTGAAGGTACATCCAAAAATGTATCTTCAATATGTTAAAGTATTTCAAACAAAAAAAAAGGAGAATTTACCTAAACATATATTATATATCTACACATATATTATATTATTATATATGTTTGTTGATGGAATTTTTTTGTGTTGAACGTTCTAGACATAAATAATTATAAAGTTTTCGTCATATTTTTCACGCATATTTTTCTAGTTCATTTTTATACTTATCACAAATTTCAATGTCGACCTATAATTCACGTATTTGGCTCATCTATGGTCTACTAGGTAAACAATAAATATTGATTTTTTTATTAGCATTTTATAGAAAATGATGAATGCCTATGAATTATTTATTGGCTCGAGATGTAACCAAAAACCTTTTTTTTTTTAAGGATAATTATTAAAATACTCCTATGAAGTTATGAAGTTAATATTCTGTAATTCAAAATATATGTTTAAATATTAACTAAGTGAATTATTTTTAATTAAAATTAACTATTAATTATTTTATACTTATAAATATATTTGATTTTCTTATCATTATAAATTAATAAATTATTTAAAAATAATTTATTTTTTCATAATATTAAAATCAATGTGTGAATTTAGGTCGAATAAAATGAACACATACACGTAATACAAAACATCCAAATATGTACAAATTTTCACCACTAATTTGACTAATTTGTAGGCAAATATAAATGGTATAATATTTAAATATCAAAAATAGTGCAACAGTAATATCTTTTATTCAAATATTTTTAAGTTGCACTATTATTATAACATCAAAAGCTCTTCATTTTAAGATTAAAATGTTTCTAGATAAGTTTTTGTTTATTACGATTTTGATAAGTAGATAAAAAGTTATCATTAAGGGATCTATCGTATTGAAATTTCTAAATTTGATAAAACAAAAAAAAACAAAATCAAAAAGTTTCTTAACGATAATATCATTAATCCATTGAGCTTCGGAAATATATGGTTAGATAAGATAAAATAAGTTGTGCAGTCTTAAATTGCTTGTGAAATGAGTATTGTATTGGTTCATAAGTATGCATTTCACTCCAAATGTTATAAGATCTTTTGGTGAAAACCTAATAATAAAATCACGAGACCCAAACAAAAAGTAGACAATATCATACCATGTATTGGAGTAAGGTGTTATACTCCCCGTCACGGATAAATCGATACCTCTAACTTATTTTTTTTATTTAAGCTTAGTTTTGTATTTTTTTAAGCATATTCAACTCCAAACAACCATTTTTTTAATATCACATCATATTGTGACATTTTTCAATCAAATTTTACTAGGTTTTTAAATTTTCATTATAAATAAATCATAACTCTTATTTTTCCTTCAACCACGCAATCACAAGTACACAAAAATACCTCTTTCATATGCACGAACTTTAGTAGTTTTTATTCAATTATTCCATGTTTATATAGTTTTTCCTTCATCCGTAATTCTAATGCTTGAATTATCTTTTATCTGTGTGCTTATGAGTAGGTAATTTAAACTGTCAAGTTTTAAAAGAGTTGTTTTTATTGAACTTGAATTTAATATATTACTATAGAATTTTCTAGTTACTTTTTTGATAATTTAATTATATTTTGTAGTCACGTTTAGGGTAATTTGTTATATAACCTATTCTATAACACACATTATGCTTGTATTATTTGTGTTAACATTTTTGATACTATGATTGATGTGGTTGTTTGCTCGTGGGCTCAAACTGATCAAATCGTTGGTTCATATTAGCCACTCACATTAAAATACTATGGAAAAGTGAAACAACTTGCAAGTATAGTACATTAGGATTTTACAAGTATTAAGATAGTTTAAGACTTATTTTGTATTTAGACATGTATATTTAGTCAGGCCCGAACAAACTTGAATGTTTTAGGTTTAAGCTTTGGGCTTGCTTTAATTTGAAAAACTTGATCTCAATCGACTAGAAAATATACATGGCTCAACAATGTTCGAGCTAAGTCTGACTCCAAATTGAAGTTTGGGGTTTAGTCTAGCCCATCCCACTTGAATTTATATCACAAATTATATTGAATGTTAATTTTCTTAATGAATAAATTAGGTACTCTAAAGGCCAATGATTTTCTTTTCAAATCTTGTTGACCTATATTGTTTCCTTCTAAATATTTGTACTAATATTTTATTTCTTGCATTTAATTTTTGTATATAATTATATACATGACCGTTTTGTGAAAGTTTAGTTGTTAATTAATATTAATTTGATTTACCATCTATTCACCCCTCTATGTTTTTAGATCAATAATTCAAAACATATATGTATATATACTCATTTCGATGACAAATAAATTTAATAAATGATATTAATAAATAATTATGACTATAAGATAATCTAAATCAATACTATGAATGATAGTATATTTTCAAATTTTAAGGAAAATTAAATCAAACAAAAACATATATTCACTATTAGATAAACTTAAATCATTGGTTAGAAATTATTTGTTAAACTTTTTCTCTAGATCAATTGTATGGTGTGTGAGTGTGTGTCTATATATATATATATTAGGATTATGGGCTATAAATTGTTATGTAATTTTTTACACTTTCATACATTAAAAGTTGCAAATTTTAAAGAGCAAATTTCTCTCTTGATTCCCTAATAAATCTTAACCATTGAGATGTAATAGTGTAATAAATAGTATAAAAAGTTGTGATATATATATGGGTTAATATCAATTTTTGTCAACACTAGATAAGACTATTATTTATAGAATCTACAAAATGAACAAACTGTTAAGACCTTGGAACATTTGTGGAGGGTGGTCTTTGACCCTACGATCGTTAAGTCAATAATCATAAAATGAAGAGTAGATGAGATCTTAGTCTCGCTTTAGTAATTATATAAAAATAGAATGTTTACTTGTGATCCTATGTTATGAGATGTATGATATTTGATATGGCATTATGTTATGCATATGTGATTATGTACAATGAAAATAATAAATCTAGTAGGTTATCCTTGTCTGATTAGGATTAGGATATTGTAGCTTTGTATATAATTATTTGTTATAGATAGTTATTTGTAATTATCTAATAGATTATCTTTTAAGATAGATAAAGGATAATTTGTGGGAATTTATCTCTTTAAGATAACTAAAGGGTAATTATTAGACTCATATCCTCTTTAGCCTATAACAATATTTTTTTATTAGTACCAGTCCTTGACGGCCACATGAAATGTATGAAATTACCCCTAATATCAACCCTTAGACTTTATAACCCTTGGGTAAGAAGATCTGATTGTAATTTCTACTAATATTTATGTTAAATATTTCTTCCAATTTTGTTTATGATTTTAAGCTTTCACTTGAATGATTTTTTACCCACTTAAGTAGAAAAGTTTACACCATATTTGGTCATTTGAAACATGCATAACAACGTTCTATTTCCAATGATGTCTTCAAATTATTATAAAGTTACGTTGAACTCAACATTTGTATCAAAGATGTCAAAACTTATATATTTTTGTTGGAAGCTCAAAATTCAAATCCTGAGCCTAATCCTTGTAAGATTAGTTAAGTGATCTTGGCAATTGATTTTTCTTCATATAGTGTAGGATAATAATATTTCATCATCCAAATGGTTTACACCCCACGACACTCGTACCATACTTTCTCATGTAGAGAGTGATGGATTTGATAATCGTGGGCATGTAGGATCAAGTTCGGCCATCATGGGTACGTATCGAGGAAGATGAGGATTGATGTGGACAACACATATTGAAGGTTGAGTAGAGGTTTAACAAAGGCATGGTCGGTGAAGCCTTGGTTATTAGCACTCTACTCGTAAGTGACCAAGTCGATAGTGTCTTGGCCGACCTCCCCTTGGTTGAAAATATTCTGGATGGTAGCCTTCTAGTTAGCAATCTTCTAGATGAAAGCTCCTAGGTAATGAAGTATTAACAAACAAAAATCTGACCAACTAAGTCTTGGCAATAAAGTTTTGGTAGATGAAATTTTGGTAGACAAAGTTGTGGCCAATTAAGTTCTAACAAATGAAGTGGTGGCTAATAACGTTCTAGCTAACGAATTTGTGGGAAAAAAATATTGGCCAACCAAGTCATGGCCAACAAAGTTCCGGCCAACGATGTATTGGCCAAAAAAGTTCTAGCTAACCAAGTCATGAGCAACCAAATCCTAACTGGCGATGCCTTGGCCAGTGACATTTTGGTTGGTCCATTTCTAGTTGGCAATTCTCTTGCTAGTAATGTTCCAATCAGAGAGGTCCAAATTATTGATGGGTATGATCCTTTTCAATCAATGTAATCTTTTTGGCTATGTCCGTGAACACAGTTTTAGGATCCTAGTAGGATCTATTAATGAAATGACTTTCTTCTTTTTAGAAGGATTTGCATAAGTGTGGGGATACTTAATATTATTTTATGGGTACCACTATTTTCTAACATTTGGATTCTTTTTCATAACCCTTTTCTTAACTTATGCACTTCCATTTGTCGTTGGAATAAATTTACATGGAGATATAGAAGGTTGGACACTTTTAAAAAGTTTAGGAAGTAGGGGTCATATTTTGACCACCTCAAGTTTCGGTAGGACCAATATATTAGTCTACTTTAATAAATTATAGAGTTGGCTTGTGTCAAAATTTTATCTAGAATGTAGATAGGTAGTTAAACCTTTAACAAAGTACTTGCTGAGGAAAGATTCATTGAGATGTATCCTGATGGGTGTATATTCTTTAGGAAGACACATATTGTGGCACAACCAAGAAAAGTAGTGGCTAAGGCTTTGTGGCATTGGCCTTGTATTACTTTATACAAATTATCTCTCACTTATACTTTTCATATTATTTTTAGACTTGGTCACTGCCCCATATATTTGAAAATATGTGGACCTTTGAGTTGACATGCGAGTATGGAAGAATGCATTAGCATAAAATGAAACGTAGATCCTGGACCTAAGGTGCAAAGAGGGGGGAAAATTTATCGACCATGGCTTAACATGGTCTGGCTGATGTACAAGAATGAAACCTCTCTATGTTCGGTCATACCTTAGTCAGTCGACCACAATCTTGGTTGGCCATTTCCTGACCTATAGTTGTTCACCCACTTCTTGTCTGATTATACCCCTAATTGGTCATAATCATGACTAACTACACTTCTAGCTTATCATGCCCTAGTCGGCCATCCTCTTATTTGGCCAATCGCGTTCTTGGCTGGTCATACCTCATGGTACTGTCCTATATGGTCAAATGGTGGTTCAATATTTGGACCATGCATTGGCTCTGTTAGAAGACCGATGGCTTTGAAGTTTAGGTGATGTTTAACTTGTACCCATGGCCTTACTTTCTATTTGGACCTTGTTACGTTTGTTTGAAACTTTTCTAAGTTAGGTAGTGACTTATTGATCCAAGTATTGCTTAGTTAAGTCCCTCGATCTATAAACCTCTATGTTTAGAGCACTTGAACTTGTTCAAGTGGTCCAAGCATGAGATAGTCTTCAACTTAGGGAAATTTTTAGTTACAACTTTGTTTGACATTTATCATCTTGTTTATTGAAGCCTTGTAGGCTTAAGTATGATGTAGAAATTTAAATATAATTCTTGTACCTAAAGTGGTATGGCTTGTGAGCCATGAATATTTTTCAGGGTTCATAGTCAACTCTAGGGCAATAGGAAACTTGATAGAACTTTCTTGGTATCAGTTATGGCCTTTACAATATGGCTAACATATTGATCTTCTTAAAATAATTTTGTAACTTGACATTGAGAGTACAAAGCTTCATTTTGGAATACCCCTATTATTCTACCTTGGTAGGGGTGCATGTCTTGACTAGATATTGAGACTTTTATTGCATTCAGTTTCATCATGCGGTAGTCTGGGCATTAAGGTGTACGACTCATAGGTTAGGATGCTTTTTCTTATTAATTTTATCCTAGATTTCCTAACCTATAATTAAGGTACGTCTTAGTTGTAACTTAATGCATTCTACTTTTGTTGATCTTCTGATGGTATGGGTCCTCAAGTGTAGTACTTACCTATGGTGTACTAAGGGCTCTAGATTCTCTAAGTATAGGAAACTCAAGCCTACTCGTAGGTTTGTTTCTTATTCATTACCTATGATGAGGTAAATTTTTGATGAGATATAAGGGCTACTTAGTAATAGGGTAGCCTAGCTCTAAAGCTATGACCCCACTTTCAAGGTCTAAGGTTGATTAAGAGGCGATTAAACCAAGTTAAGTTTTTTTTTGCGTAAGCTTTGGCCCATATGGCACTACCTATAATCACGGTGCCTCATTCAGGGTTACTTAACACACCCAACTTCTATGTTCTGTTTGGTAGTATGGGATCTAAGGCATAGTACTCACTTATAGGGCTGCTTCTTATTCATTGCCCGAGCATATGTGCAATCCCTGGTTGGATGCAGGGTACTGATGGCTCTAGAAATTTTTAGGCCCACATAGCTTAGGCTCGCTCTTTATCTAATGCTGGACTTTCTATCTTGTTAGATCTTCTAGGTGTTTCCATACATGTCCTAGGTACCTACAAACATAATTTTATTAGAATAAAAGTATTCGTGAAGCATTGTTTGTTCTTCTGTTATAGTAGGACATTGTTTCTAGCCCATGTAGATTCTTCATGCGTAGTCTCATATGCTACTTTCTGACTTTCTAAGACTAAGATTATATTTAGAGCCTTAAGAAGAGATGATATATAAGAGAAATATCCCTAGCCATTTATAGAAATGATCTTTCTAAACTTCTGTTACAAGGCCTTCCTGGCCCACGTTTACCTCCTAAGTGTATGTCTTTTGGGATTTTTGTGAATCTTCATAGCTTGGAAGGAGTTGGAACACATTTTGTACTTTTGGGAACTCTTTTACTACGATTATACAAACAGTTGTTTCTAATGTTGCAAGGTACAAGATGAGAATATCACTTGGTTGCAAACTAACCAATAATTGCGGATAGCTTAGATATATCTTAAACTCTTGGAATCCTTTCTCACAATTCTGATCCTAGGAAAAGTTACATTTCCTATGTAATACTTTGGAGAAAGGTGCACACTTGTTAACTATCCTTAAGATGAAATGGTTAAGAACAAACACTCTCCCTATCAATCTCTGGACTTTCTTGGTATTTTTGGGAGGTTGCATATCTATCAATGATTTTATTTTCTCATAATTGGTCTTAATTCCTCTTTAGTTGACCATACACCCAATAACTTTCCTGAACCTACTCTGAACACACACTTGTTTTGGTTTAGCTTCATTCCATATTTCTCTAATATATGGAACCAATATTTTTTAGGCCAAAGGGTATGACTTTGTAACAAAATAGCCCTTAGTCGATCATGAAACTTGTCTTTTCCTAATTAGAGTCGTACATCCAAATTTGTAAGAAGAAGGCAACATTTCTTGTGGTGGAAACCATAAGTTAGTCTATACGTGGTAATGGTAAACTATCTTTTAGACATGCCTTATTTAGGTTAGTGAAACTACACACATTCTCTGTTTCTCGTTGGATTTTCTTTACCAGGATAACATAGACCATTTCATCAGGATAGTATGCTTCTATTATATATCTAGCTTTCAAAAGTTTTTCAAATTCTATTTTCATAGCAGAGTATCTTTCTTGATTATATGATCTTCTCTTTTACTTGACAGGTCTAAATTTTGGGTCCATGTTGAAGTGGTGTGCTATGATTTTTGGATCTATACCAGGCATGTCCTTATGGGACCATGAAAACACATCTTTATTTTTTCTTAGGAACTCATCTAATCTTTCTTGTTTGTCCGGTGGCAATGATGTACCCACCTAGATGGTCTTATGAGGCTCATCTTCAAACATGACCAAGAGATGTGTCTACTTTACTGGCTCAATTGTGGAAATGTTCCTCTGGCGAGGGTCAAGTTCATGGTCAAGCATAATGACAGATAACACACTACGGGACAGAAGCAACTCGGTTCCACCTCATACAACCAGAGGATGGTAGACGAGTAAAGACCATATAGTAAAGGTCAACCTAGTAGGTGGTTTCAAATGAATCATAACCTAGATGATGACATCTATTCCATATGGCTTTCCCTAACCGACCATGTTTTGACTAGTGATGTTGGTTGTGGGCAAAAATCTTTAGCTAGTCAAATCTTGGGGATAAATACTTGGCTTGGATCTCATTTCCTAACTGGCCAGCTCTTAGTTGAGAGTAAAGAGCCTAGGACACATGTCCTATCTCAGATGGTCATCTTGCCAGCCAAGTCCTAGATCGCTATAGGTTTGGCCTTATGCACTCTAAAATTTAAAGGATGCCACAGGAACTTTCTCTAGGATCATGATTAGTCAAGGATCCAATGGCTCTAATAAGTACCCCAAGATGGCCTAAAGTGCATTTTCCACCATCTCCAAGGTGGCTAGTGTCCAAGCTTGTCTTATCTTTTTAACCTACTTGGTCCATTGTAGGTGAATAGGTCCAAGTGTAACGTTAATATTTTTGGGAGGTAGTAATGGAGCTAGAAGGATGACTTGCTAGTTAGTAGGTTAGACTTTATAACTAGTTGTCGGGGTTTGAGATGTTGAGTTACTTTTCTAATCCATGAATTTTTTTACAAGTCCAGAATAGATTAAAATAGTAGGTTAGAATATTTTAATGTTCTCTTTTCAAAAAATACTATTGCTAAGGTCTATGGTCTTTTTTTTTTATTTCTTTCTTAGAAGATCAAGCATTTGAAGAACTTTTTTAAGAATCTTATAATTTTGAAATTTTTTAGCTAAATAGAACACACTTCTTTCCCACAGACGGTACCATATGTTGATATCGATCTTTATTAACACCAATTTATTCTCTGTATAATCTACAAGATGAAAAAACTATTAGGACCTTAAACCATTTTATGAGGATGATCTTCGACCCTACAATCCTGAAGCGAGTAACTGTAAGATGAAGGATAAAAAAGATCTCAATCTCGTTCTACAAATTATATCAAAAGATAGTGTTTACATGTGATTTTATGTTATGAGATGAATGCTATTTGATATGATATTATGTTATGTATATGTGAATTTATATAGGGGAAATAATAAATTTGATAGTTTATCTTTGTCTTATTAGGATTGAGTTATTATAACTTTATAGAAATTATCTGTCGTAACTTTGTAGAAATTATCTATTGTAGATAATTATTTGCTATATAATCTTTTAAGATAAATAAATAATAATATTTGGATTTTATTTATTTAAAATAATTAAATAATTATTATTGTGTCACTATATATTTAGAATAATTATATTATATTCATATTTATATAATAATTATATATTTATTGGATTTGATGAAAAAAATCATTTATCAATTATGAATTCTCTTTGTCTATCTAATATGATTTAGAAAATTATCTTATATATGTATATATATATATATATTAGTTTCTATTAAAGAAAAGTCATTTGTAACTCTCTTTGTTTATCCTATATTATTTACGAAATTATCTTATATATATATATAAAAAGGGTGAACATGAAGTGTTTAGAAGGTAGGTAACCGAATTTCAAAAATGAAGTGTAAAAGAAATAAAATAGGATAGTTGATACGATTAGTTAAAAGTTTGGTGTGTCGTGGTGGATCAATTGGTAGAAGAGCACGTATGTGTTGTAAGTCACATGGAAAATATTCATTTTGTTTGTTGCTATTCATCATGTATTGTTTGAGAATTTTATTAAATCATTTTCTCATATATATACTTTTACGGCTATGATTAGCTTTAAAATAATCTAAAGAGTAGTCAAAATTAATAAATTATAAGACGTATCTTACCAAGATAGAATAGTCCTATAGAGTAATTAGATATTGAGAAGAAAGGGTGTGGTTGTGTCGCGTCAAGCTAGTTTGTGCACATGGGCAATTAATGAGGTATGAGATTCCTAAATTAATGGGAATGAGAATTTAGATTTATGCAGGCCAGCTGCCAAATATGAATCCAATTCTCCATAATGTTTGGTTCTTCATCTTATAAAATTTGTCATCATCCATTTCTATCCCCTAACACCTAATTTGCTTCCTCTCTGAACTAATTTAATTATTTTTCCAATAATTAGCATAATTAAATAATAGAGACACACAAGGACACATTATATATGCAAGCATATGCTGGTTAGCCTCATGTTATATATTCTTTATGTTTATAATTAATTTACATTATAAAAAGTGTTCTAAAGTTTTATTTGTTTTAATTAGCATTTGAACACAAACATAGTATAAATATCAAGCATTAATTCTTCTAAAGTTTTAAGTTTGTAAGAATCTAACAATTCATTTATATTTTTTAACATTTTACATAAAGTGTTGGTTATTTTGTTTTTATAAAGACTCATTGTTTATCTTTCCTCAAGAGTAGGGTTTTTTTTTGTCTTTTTACAATACTTATCAAATTTTAAAATTTTAAAATTTTAATTGATATTGGATTATCATTAGGATTCGATTCCAAAATCTTATTGCTATGATAACATGTAAAAATTATTGAAAAATCAAACTCTCTTAAAAACTTAAGCTAGTGGGGAAGGATTAGGGTTGTTCATCGGATTGAAATCATTGATTTTATACTCATTTGATCCGATTTGACCATCTGATCGAATTGAAACATCCTAATCCGTAATCAATTCGATCACCTTTCAAATACGATGCAATCCAATCCGTAACCTATTTGGATTGAATCCTATCAATCTCCAATAAACTTAATTAACTCTATTTTTGAATAAAAAATTTAAATTTTCACATAAATCATAACATGAAATTATTTGAGTTAAAAAAACCTTAAAAAATCAAATAAATATATATAATTAATTTCGGTTGGATCTACTGAGATTAGATAAATCATAGTGAAATCCGCTATATGATAAAAACTTAACGGATGAAAAACAATTCTATCCGATTTGATCCGATAGTCGGATCGAAACCATCAAAAAATTAATAGATCAGATTGGATTGATCGAATTAATCAAATGATCATATTTTGTACACACCCCTAAGAAGAACTAACATTGTTTTTTTATATATTCAATCACTCATCCCAAAGTATTAGCTTTATGTGTAGAATATTTATAATTTAATTAGAGTTATTAATATTCTAACACATAAACTCTAGTTATTATATTATATTAAAAGTTATTAAAAATTCAATTCTTTTAATAAAAAATTATAATCATAAAAAATGTGACTAATAACTCATTTAAATATAATACAAATCTATTACATAAACGTTATTATAAAGTGGACATCTGATGAAAAAAATTATGATTTCTTGGAAAGTGAGTAGTTGATCAATTGCACTATTTTAATAGATCTTTCTGTATGGATTTGCATATTCTACTTACTATTTTTTGAAATGAATATTTTACTACACTTGATGTTAAATGAATGAAAAATATTTAATATTTAATTAACAATTTATTTCAAAATGTTATAAATTAGTATTTGAAAGATAATGATGTATTAGTTTTGATGTATAGAAAAACTCTATAAAATGAGTAAAATAATGAGAATACAAAAATATATACTTTTTTTAATTAATTATAATAAATATTTTTAAAAATTAAAATTAAAAAATAATAATACAAATTGTTTCACTTTATTATTTAAGATGAAAATTTATCTAAAATTAAATTATCATAAATATATATATATATATATATATATATATATATTATAAATATATACATTAATACTTTACAAGTCAAACCTAGTAATTTAAAACCAAAACCAAACTATCACAAGTTAATTTTTCAATTTCAAAACCGAATCATTATATTTGAACATATATAATAAAATTCTTGGTTTGATATAATTTGATTGATCATATAAAATAGTTTATAAAGCACAAAATGAAAATGGGTTGAGCAGATAAATAAATTACAAACTGAAATTATTTGGGGGGTATTTATATTTAATAATAATAAATAATAATATATTTAATAATTAAAAGATATATATATATATATATAATTTAAAATATTTAAATAATTTTTAAAATTTAAGGTTTATAATTTAGTGTTTAAAGTTTAAGATATAGTTTAAAATTTAGTAATAAATAAAAAAAATATTATTAATAAATCAATAATTTTTTATTTAAAATATATCTTTTAATTATTTATTCTTATTCTTATTCATTTTATTTTATCAATATCAATCTCAAACCAATCACAACCAGCTCAGTTTATCACACTTTAAGAAAAGGAAAAATTCTTTGATTATCCTCGCTAATTGGTACTTTTAAAAGGATTTTATGCATTAATTAATAAATTTTTATTGTTTACTCTTAAAAATATTTTATGCATTAATTAATATATTTGTGATTTAAAACCAAATATGGTTAAATTTTATTCTAAACCACCGACGAATAAAAAGCTTACGGTAAAAGTGACAGGTAATTTGGGATCTAATATCTTTAGAACTCTATAATACAATTTTCGCTTCTTCCCTTTTCTAATTAAAGAAAAATTGATTCATTTTGCTAACATAGTATACTTTTTTATTTAATATCTAATATATTTTTAAATTATTTTGATAAGCTTTAAAAGATGAAAAATTATAAATTGATCATAGATTATTGATTATGTAGTGGTCTATTATTTATTATATCAACCATAAATAATATTAATAAAAGCACCATATTATCTATTCTTAAAATAATATATATTTTTTAAAAGAAAAAATTCCATATATGATAAATAAAGTTATATATAATAAAAAGAATTCTTCGTATTCCTTTCAACTTTAATTACATTCAATGGAAAAAATCCTTCCAACTTTAATTACATTTAATAGCTATTAGAAGCAAAGCCCATTTCTCTTGTTCCGTATTAATTAAGTTTACTTTCGTACCTTTTTTTTTCAATAATTTTTTAATAAAATTTATTTGAGAAAATTAATTACATCTCAACGACTATCGAAATTAATTTATTCATTATTAATATCTTGCAAATTTCTTCGTAACCTTATATTTATTGTCATAATTAAAGGATAAAATATATGTTACAAATATGAAGTATATATGCTTTTTGAATCTCTTCAGAAAATCCAAAATAAATTTCATAGATTTAACATACCATTGACTGTTTTTGAACTCTACCTCACAACTGGAGAATGGAATGATTTTTTTTTAGAAAATTTTCCTATTAAATGTAATACAATAAAATGAAAGAAATATGAAAAGTTTTCTTTTTTATAACTTTTTTTTAATTATATATGGATTTAAAATACAGTTATTTTTTTAAATTTATTTGAATTATTTAATACATGTGTTCATGCATTAAATGAAATGACATATTACATCAACAAAATAAGTTGATGAGCTAGGTTCATACATAAATTTATCCTTAAAAAGAAATTAATGAAACTTCAAACTTTTATTTGTTTTGTTTCAAGGAATGAAAGTTTCTTTCTTATAATTTTTTTTTCAAAAGTTTTGAATAAAAGAAAATTATGTTTATTATAAATTTGTAATAAATTACAATTAATATGATATAATATTATTAGTTATTACAATTAGACTTATATAATTATATCTAATAAAAAATTATTATATTAATTATAATTATGATATATAAAAATATTCTTGAATAAAACTTGATATGTTCCTATAAGTCACTTATATTATAAATCAATTAAAAATTTAATATCACTTACTCATATTAATATAAGCTAATAATTTAACATAATTATTTTTACTATTGTTATTATAAAATATATATTATATTACATGTGATTACATTAGTTAAAGAAACATGTTAAGTAGGAGATTATTTTATTAATTTTAATTTTTTTAATTATATATATATATAAGCAAGTGTGTGTGAAATAAAAAATAAAAAGCTTTCGAATTAATTAAGAAAGGAAAATCATTAATACATAAGACAAGTTTTTAAATCAAATGGAGATTTATTATTGTAAATTGTCTTTAACTAAAAGAATTAGGTATACATATATAAAATAAATATGATAAATATTATTAATTAAGTTAAAGTGTATTATTGACTTTTAAATTTTAACAAAATTAACGTATAAGTTTATAAATTTTTAAAATGTATGATTTAATCAATAATTTTTAAAACTTCATATATAGATAGGTCGTTGTATTTAGATTAGTCAAGACTCCCAAATGTATTGCCTAGGTCATCAATATGGAGTGTGAACTTAAATCACATCAGGATGTTACATTACCATTAGGTCTTAATTTATATGAACTCGTAAAGAAACAACGAGGTGTCTTAATTAGCTACGTTATATGCTTTATCGAGCTCATCAGGTCTTCATCATCGCTAAGTCATCATCCTTATCATCTCGTTGTAGAGTAACGAGGTACCAACATTGGTTAGGCTGTGTACCTGTTACATATTTAATACCAAAAAATATTAATATTACTTTATAATATACATCTAAATATATAACTTAATGTCTTTTTCATCGCAGAAAGATATGAACCTTTGTCTCGTGAATTGTCTACCATTATCAGCGACTAGTTTACCATGTAACCCATATTTGTATACGATGTTGCGCCATATGAATATCTCCACGTCCGTTTCTTGAATTCGTGCTAAAGGTTTAGCCTCTATCCATTTAGAAAAATAATGAGTTGCCTTTATGAAGAATTTTCTTTGGCCTAGGGTGATAGGCAATGGTCCGACAATATCTAATCTCCACTTCTGAAACGACCATAGACTAACAATGGATTTCAAGTCAATACCTGGTTTGTGTGGCACATTGGCATGCCTTTGACACTTATCACAACTTTTGACATAAGAGATGCAATCTTTGAGAAAGGTAGGCCAATAATAACCTTTTCAGATAATTCTATGTGAAAGAGTCTTGCCTTCAGAATGAGCGCCACATTGGTCATTATGTAATTTTCTCAACATCATCTGAGATTTCGTCATGGGTAAGCATTTCAATCACGAGCCACCATAGTTCTTTCGATATAATACTCCTCGGATAACATCGTAGTTTTTTGCTTTCGTTGTGAGCTTGCGAGCTAAATGTTTGTCTTCTAGGAGAGTATCATTGATGAGGTATTATAGATATGGACTTAACAAAGAAAAATGAGTCATAGAAATGATGTTCGACTGAGTTTGGTCATTCACCTCACATGTGCCAATATTGAGACTCGACAAAAAGGATACCGAGATTACTCTTTTCAATTCCAAATTCACCACATATGCCAATGTGGCCAAGGAATCAACATGGGAATTTTCTCCTTGAGGAATTTTCTTGATCTCAAAAGTTTCAAATGTTGTCTTTAATTTCTTCACCTCTTGCACATAAAGTTTCATTCTTTCCTCTTTGGCTTCAAAATCATCATTTACTTGATTTACCACCAGTTGTGAATCGCTATGGATCAATACCCTTTTAGCTCTGAGGGTTATTAATTGTTGCAAGGCTAAGAGTAGCGCCTCATATTCGACAACATTGTTCTATTAAGCCTCCCGTTGGAATGATTATTACAATTCCAACTCCCGCTCCTCGTGAATTGCTTGCTCCATCTACATACACCCTATATAAATCCACCTCAGGGAGAGGTGTTACTCTCACGGAAATTGATTCTACCACCGTATGTACGGGTATACACTCTTGCATATACTTTCTTGTCCATTTAGCAATAAAATATGTGAGAACTTGTACTTTGACAGCCAACAAAGGCTTATAATGTATCTCAAATTCGCTTAACTCAATGACTATTTGAGAGAGGCGGTTGAACTGATCCGGTTTACCCAAAAATGTTTTTAAGAGGTATGAGATGAGGACCACTACTCTATGGATGCCAAAATAATGCCTAAGTTTACCTTCCATCATCCTTATTATGAAAGCTGCCTTGTCCAGAGGAATATATCGTTATTGTGCCCCTGTCAATGAGTGACTTACATAATACACTGGGTGTTGGGTCTCCTATCTGTCAACTATCAACACTATACTAACGAATTTTTCTATGAAGGACATGTACATATATAAATATTTTCCCATCATAGGATTATCCAAGAGAGGTGCTTCCCCCAAATAATCTTTAATGGAATGAAAATCTTGTTTGCACTCGCTATTCTAGATATATTCCGTATTTTCCTTCAATAACCAAAAGAATGGCAAACATTTTTTAGTGCATTTAGAAATGAAATGACTTAAAGTTGAGTTACATCCATTCAATTGTTGTACCTCTTTAAGGCTGCAAGGGGATTTCATATTGACCAAGGCCAAGATTTTATCAGGATTGGCTTCTATACCTTTGGATGACACTAAGTATCCTAAGAACTTTCCCAAGGTAATTCCAAATATACATTTCTTTGACATATTTGGTTTTAACCATAATGTCATCAACATATACCTCTATGTTTCGACTTATTTGATCTCGAAACATTTTGTTCATCATTCTTTGATAGGTGGCACAAACATTTTTTAAGTCGAACGACATCCTGGTGTAACAAAACGTTCCTTCTTCGGTGATGAATGTTGTTTTTTCTTCATCTCTGGGATGCCTTTGGATTTGGTGATGTCCCGAATAAGCATCCATAGGCTCATTGATTCGAAACCAACTATTGTATCTACCAATTGGTTAATATTGGGTAAAAGGAAGCAATCTTTTGGTGTCGTTTTATTTAACTTGATGAAATATACACACATTCTATGTTCACCTCCCGATTTGTTCACCAACACCACATTTGACAACCATGTCAGGTACATGACCTCACGAACCCAACCTACACTTTTCAAGGAATTGATCTTCCTTTTGATGATCTCATTTTTGTCCCTAGCGAATCTCCATTTTCTTTGTTAGACCAGTTTCTTGATGTGGTCTAGGCATAATTCATGAGAAATGATACTCGGATCGATGCCAGGCATGCCTTCATTTTTCCAAGCTAATAGATCAACAATAATCCTCAAAAAATCAATAAGAGTGGCTTTCAACGATGAAGGTATTCTAGAATTGATCTTCACAGATTGATCTTTCCACACTTCCCCTATATAAATCATGTCATAATCATCGTGGCCTTTTGTCGTAATATGTTCCACTATCCGCAGCATTTTAGCCTCATCAAAATGGTGTTTTTTCTTTAATTTTTATTTCAAAAACTGGGGCAATGCATTCTTTATGCTGTTATTGTAACAACTCTATGCCATGTCTTGCTCTCCCTTAATTTCCTTTATCTAGTCAACAGTAGGGTATTTGATAAGTTGATGATATGTTGAAGGCATTGCTATCATTTTATGTATCCATGGACGACCTAAAATTATGTTGTAAGATGTAGGGGTGTTCAAAACTATGAAATTCATCAAAATTATAACTCTTTCCACTGAGACTGGTAAACGTATGGTCCACATCGACATTTTTATGCTACCATTAAATCCAACTAGTGGAATTTGTTATTGGGTAATTTCCTTAGGGTTTATGCCCATATCTAGTAAAACAGATAAGTACAATAGGTCTAATGAACTGTCGTTGTCAACTAGTATTCGGCGTACTTCACAGTGGGCAATTTTTACAATGATAACCAAAAAAATTTCGTGGGGAGGTAAGTATTCTTGATCTTCAAAAGTGATAGGATAAACGAGCCCCTTTGGTCTCAAACTGTAGACTAGTCATCCTGTATCTTGAGCCTCTCAGGTATATCTTTTCCTAGAATTAATGGTATAGCTATCCATCGTACGTACACCATGTATAGTGTGTATTATGTGTACATCCCCTGATGGAGTAAGATGGGTTCTATTTGCTTCCCTATGAGTTGATTTGGTAAGCATCTTGACCCTTTGATTTTCTTGTTGAGGATGTCCGATTTTGTTAACAATATCCATAGATACCCTTCTGAAAGTAAATGCTCAATCCCCCACTTGAAATGCCGACAATCTTAAGTCCAATGCCCCGTGTCTTTATGGAATGTGCAATACTTGTTGGGGTTTCTAAGTAGGGCCCTTATAACGGGAGGCCAATTGACATTATTGAGGCATTCTATTTGCCACACTACCTCTACCAACGTAACTCATAAGGGTAGTCCTCTGAAAAGAGATAAAGCATGGCCTCAATTCCCTGAGTTTCCTATTGGCATAATCATGGATTTAAAATGGGGAAAATTTGAACGCTTGTCACCAATAGGTATTTTGTTCTCCTCTCTCTTGCTAAGTGTAAGTTTATTTGCGCTTATGTTGGCAAGCCCTTTGTTGGATCTCATTTGTCACTCCACATTTACAATTTTTTGAGTTTCTTCATAAAAAACATCTAGAGAGCATGAGGTATTTTTTCAACTCAATAAATAGTCTAGTATCACGCTTGATTCCTTTTCGGAAAGTTTTAATATCTATGAAATCAAGACATTGATTAACCCCCATTTTTTCTGTTTTAAATCTACTCATGTAAGTCTCAATCGTCTCGTCTTTCTCTTGAATTATCGATAATAAGTGATGAGATTCCTTTCTGATAAGTTTATTACAAGTGTAATTAGTGACAAACACTTTGATCAAAGCGTCAAAGCTAGTGATGCTTTTAGGAGGCAATTCCATGAACCATTGTTGTGCCGAATCTTGGAGGATAGTTGCAAATAGTTTACAATACATTATTTCTCACTTTTCTTCTTATAGACTCATGACGGCCATGACCATTTTGAAATGAAGAACGTGTACCATTGGATCTTTGATTCCCTTATAGGCAGGACACTTAGAAGCATTGAATTTTGGGTGAGGCAACGTTAACTCAATTACATCTAAAAAAGGTAAATTCACTACTACAAAAAGGGGTATATAAGTCGATGTGTAAAGTCGGTTTTTTCCAAAAACCGACTTTTAATGAATTTAAAGTCGGTTGTCCACGTCAATCGACGCTATCCACGTAACGTAGCGTCGGTTGACGTGGTTAACCGACGCTATCCACGTAACGTAACGTCGGTTGACGTAGTTAACCGACGCTATCCACGTAACGTAGCGTCGGTTGATGTGGTTAACCGACGCTATCCACGTAACGTAGCGTCGGTTGACGTGGTTAACCGACGCTATCCACGTAACGTAGCATCGGTTGACGTGATTAACCGACGTTATCCACGTAATATATGCCCTCTCGTCTCATTTTGTACGCAGATTTCCAGTTTTCTTCTTCCTCTCTCCTTTCCTCACTCCCATTTTCTCCCAAAATCTTAACCGTGCGCCACCTTCGTTCTACATTTCCGACCACTTCCAACCACCATTTGAACGGACGTTTGTAAGTTATATTTCTCTTCTCACATTATCTGTCAGTTCTTCTTTTTTTTAGCAAAATGTTAAAATCTGTTTATGGGTATTTTCGGTTATTGCTTATCCAAAATCAATCCGAATCTGTGCTAATTTTATCAGCGTGTAAATATAATTCGTTAATTAGGAACAACGTATTTTTATTCGTTAATTAAAAACCTAACATCTCGATTTGGGTTTTTCTTGGGCAGTTTCTTTGTATGGTTAAATAACTTGAATTAACTACTTCAAATGTATTATATATCTTTTGGTTTTATATCCAACGCGTGCGGTTCCACAAGCACTTTTGTTAAAAGTTCATTCAGAGAGCACTTCTGTAAATATATATCAACTTAAGATACATTTACAATTTAGATTGCTGAAAAACAAAAGTAAGTCTATTATCTGCCACTTTATTTGACCACACCTAAAAAATATGTTTGACTTAGTTTATGCAGAATGCATGCAGCTAGCTTATTATTCGATCAATTTGTTTTATATTTTGTATAAATTTTTGATTTAGTTATGTTTTTTTGTTTGCTTGTAATAATAATGTTTGAATTATTACTTGTATGTATTCAATAATATGTGAAATGTTTTGTGGGTTTGCGTGGATAAATTTATTTATACGTATAATTAATATTACTTTGTAATTATGATATAGTAATATGCTTAGAAATTAGAATCAACCGCGTGATTGGTTTTTATATATATATTCATGAAACATGAACTGCTTATTTTTTAATTTGTATATAAATGGTTTTGTAAAATGATTAAAATGATAACTATTTTGCATTATGTATGTTTTGATATATATTCTAATAATTAGGAAATTTATATATAATAATACATAATTAAGTAATATGTTTAATTAATGTCATTAATAGAAAATGGACAAATCTTGGATGTCAAAGTGTAGAATTGAGCAAGACTATATTTCTGGAGTTGAAAGTTTCATGGAATTTGCTTGTAGAACTAGTAATACTGGAAGTAGTATGATTCGATGCCCATGCGTTAAATGTAAAAATGAGCGATTTCATGAATTTGATGAGGTTAAGTATCACCTTATCCGTAATGGTATTCTATTGAGCTATAAATGTTGGTATTATCATGGAGAAAATATTGATAATACTCATGGAGAAAAGTATAATAAGAATGTGGGTGGATTACATACATCATATCATAATGTACATACAGAAAATATGTTTCGTGGTGTTGAAGATGAATTACGCGAGGATGATCCCGAAACCTTTAATAAACTTATAGAAGATGCCGAAAAACCGTTGTATCCAAAATGCAAAAAATACACTAAGATGTCAGGATTGGTTCATTTGTACAATGTCAAGGCAAAACATGGTTTTTCTGACAAGGGATTCACAGAATTACTAAATCTACTAGTCGATATGTTTCCTGAGGGTATTGAATTGCCATCTTCAATGTATGAAGTGAAGAAATCTCTTAGTCGATTTGGCATGGAATATCATAAGATGCACGCTTGTCCTAATGATTGCATTCTTTATAGAAAAGAATATGAGACATTACATGATTGTCCTATGTGTAAAGAATCGAGATGGAAGCATGGTACAAATGAGAGTACAACACATAAGAAAGGCGTGCCTGCAAAGGTTCTTTGGTACTTTCCTCCGATCCCTCGCTTTCAAAGGTTGTTCAATAGTAAATATACATCAAAGATGTTGACTTGGCATTCAGATAATCGATCTGATGATGGGGTGCTACGTCATCCTTGTGATTCTCCAAATTGGAAAGTAGTAGATAATTTATCTCCTCAATTTTCATCTGATCCGCGCAATCTGCGTCTTGCCATTGTTGCTGATGGAATTAATCCACATAGTTCCTTCACTAGTAGATATAGTTGTTGGCCAGTAATTATGGTAACATACAACCTTCCTCCCTGGTTGTGTATGAAAAGAAAATTCATGATGTTAACATTATTGATCTCAGGACCGAAACAATCCGGTGTTGATATTGATGTATATTTTCAGCCTCTGATAGATGATTTAAAGACGTTGTGGAATGATGGTGTAAATGTTTACGATGCATATAAAGAAGAATACTTTAACTTGAAGAGGGTCCTTTTATGGACAATTAATGATTTTCCTGCCTATGGAAACTTATCAGGACATGCAACAAAAGGTTACAAGGGATGTCCTATATGTAGTGATGGAACTTCTGCAAAGTATCTTGTTCACGGACGAAAGATGTCTTATAGAAGACATAGGAGATTTTTTCCATCTGGACACAAGTTTAGATACCAAAAGAAACTGTTCGATGGTGAAGAAGATCATGATCATGCAACTCGACCTTTGCGAGGTATTGAGATATTAAGGCAATTGAATGGGATGACATTCAAACGATATGGAAAGATGAAAAAAAAACTCACCAAGTCTGGGAAACGAAGGAGGTCAACTAATGAAATTGGTGAAAATGAAAAAGATTTTGAACCGAATGGTTGTTGGAAAAAAATCAATATTTTGGGAATTGCCTTATTGGAAAGACCTACACATTCGTCACATCTTAGATGTCATGCACATTGAGAAGAATGTATGTGAAAGCTTGATTGACACTTTACTTAATATACCTGGAAAAACAAAGGATGGCATTAAAGCAAGATTGGATTTAAAGAAACTAGGCATACGACCTGAATTGGAACCAAGGGTGGAAAATGATAAGAATCGAACATACTTGCCACCAGCATCATATACAATGTCAACAAAAGAGAAGGATGTGTTTTGTAAATGTTTGGAAGGTGTGAAAGTTCCTGATGGTTACTCATCCAACTTAAGAAATTTTGTGTCTATCACCGATAAGAGACTGTATGGATTGAAATCACATGACTATCATATCTTAATACAACAGTTATTACCAGTTGCTATTAGATCAATTCTTCCAAAACATGTTTGAATATCAATAATTCAGCTTTGTTCATTCTTCAATACAATATGCAAGAAATCTATATCAATTGGCGAGTTAAATTCTTTACAGAAAGAAATTGTAGAAACTTTGTGTCTAATTGAAAAATATTTTCCTCCTTCTTTCTTCGATATAATGATTCACTTATGTGTTCATTTAGTTCGAGAGGTTCAATTATGTGGTCCTACTTACTTAAGGTGGATGTATCCTTTTGAGAGATATATGCAAGTCCTTAAAGGATATGTAAATAATAGATATAGACCTGAAGGATGCATGGTGGAATGCTACATTGCTGAAGAGGCCATTGAGTTTTGTTCTGAATACTTTAGTGGTTGCACTGCAATTGGGAATCCTACGCACAAGTTATTCTTAGAACGTCACATGATCCAAGTAGGTAACCCTATGCTTGGTGGAAGTAAGAAATTATTTATTGATCGCACTCGATGGGAAAAAGCACACCGAATCGTTTTGGTAAATAATAACGAGGCACAACCGTACATAGAGTAAGTGATGTTCATTGTTTCATCTTTTATTTAACTATTAATGATGATATATAACTTAATATATATTTAATAACGTTACAGGATGCATTTAAACTTATTGAAGATCGATCCTCGTTATAAAAAAGGGAGGAGAAAAATGGTTGTATGATGAACATAAGCGAGAGCTTATTAATTGGTTTCGCAACCACGTAAGTGTTACAAACAAAAAATCATGCATGTATCTTCCTATATATATATTCAATGTTTTAAAACTTTTCTCTAAACACATTTCGTGTTTTTGTATACATAGATTCGAGGTGAACTCAAGAAACTCAATCATAAAATATCAGAAAGTTTATAATGGCTTGCACATGGCCCAAAATTCGATGTCAAATCATTTCATAGTTTCACAATAAATGGATCGAGGTTTACGACTCAAGCTAGGGACAAAGTTCGAGTAAATCAAAATAGTGGGGTGAAGATGGTTGCACAAACTATGCAATTTGCCAGTTCAAAAGATGCTAATCCTGTCCTTTTTGATAGAACATATTATGGTATAATACAAGAGATTTGAGAATTGGATTATGAGGTCTTCCATGAGACAATATTCTTGTGTGATTGGGTCGAAGATGTTATCAATGTTGGATATAAAATAGATGATTTTGGATTTACCCTTGTAAATTTATCCAGGATAAGTCACACAGATGATCCTTTCACGTTAGCACTTCATGCAAAGCAAGTATTTTACGTGAGCGATCAAATTGATCCAATATGGTCTGTTGTGTTAATGCCTCCACAAAAAAAGTTTTACCATTGTGATGTTGTAGAAGATGATGACTCTATGCTTGATACATTAACCAATATTAGTAATTTCTCAAATAAATTGCCTAATGTACGTGATGATCTAATTGATGATGATGATTCTTCGACATGGACTCATATTAATTGTGAAGGAATATATGTATACGATCAACAACCTAATTAAACATAATGTATGTTCTATATTGTTGTAATAACACTTGTATATATGTGTGTTCCTAAAATTGTCAATTAATTTATATTTCTCCACTTTTTGCAGATATTTCATGGATATTCAGCTTGTAGATCCAAATGATCCATTGGGGTATTTGAAAAGAAGGGGTTGGGCGAATATACCTGATGCTCCACTTAACCCAGATGATAGAATACCTGTTAAATTTGATGCTACTGGTAATCCATTAGGGGAAAATGGTCAACAATTGAAATCTTCTATTGGTCGACTGGCAAAGTCCAGTATATCAATCAATATAAATCATTGGTCTGAGGTTGCTGATGCAGAAAAGTTCAAAATATGGATAACCATTTATGTAAGTCTCTTATATTTTATAATCAATATATATATTATATTAGGTGTATTATATCTAATCTTTTGTACTGTGTTTTTACAGAATCGTTACAAAGTCGATGACAATTGGCAGGGCAAGTGTTATAAGATTGCAAATAAGGCGTGGAAGGAATACAAGACTTCTAGATTGGCGAAAAATTATGTGTTTCCATATTTGGAAACACTTGATGAGAATGTGATATACAAAATCCCTGAAGGACACCCCTGGATTACACCTCAAGTTTGGAAAGACTTTGTGGATTATAGACGTTCAGAAGAATTTCAAATTATTAGAGAAGATCATCAGAATGTCCAAATGCATAACATTCTTCCTAACTGTACTGGGAGGTCTTCAAATCCTGAAGTTAGATTTCGAATGGTATTATTAATTTGTTTTAATTTTATAAATATTTTTATATTAATTTTTCTCAATTTAATTTCATGTCATTGTTAATAAAATTTTCCTAATTTATGTAGGATGCTGAATTGGGTAGACCTGTTACCCGAATGAAATTGTACATAGAAACAAAGACTCCCAAAATGAAGAATGCAAGACCGATGAGTCAACGAGGAGAAGAACAATTAAATAAGTTGGTTAGTAATTTCGTTTGATAAAAAGTCTGACTGATACTTAATAATTGATGTAATAATGAATGATATGTTTGTGTGCTTTATTATTTGTAGAGAGCTGTTCAAGAAAAAATATACAGGGGTGAAATAATCGAAGAGCCTGGGAGAGATGCTTTATATCATGCAATCGGACGCGAGCATCCTGGTCGTGTTAGGGGAGGTAGCCAATATGATGGTGCTATGGAGTATTTTAAAATTCCAAAACATAAGCCTCAGACTGTAAGTAAGGAGAAATACACTAAAATTGAAGAAGAATTCAACTTCTTTAAGGCCTCCGTGATGAGTGAGATTTCCACTCTAAAAGAACATCAATCACAACAACTGTCAGCCATGGCATCATGCTACAACCAGGGCATGCCATATTGGCCAAGCATGCAACCATCCATGCCAGGCATACCACCTTCCATTCCAGGCATGCCACAATCCATGCCAAGCATGCCACCATCCATGCCATGCATGCCATCCACACAATCTCATTGTGCTCAAACTACATCCAGTATGGGATATAGCCATCCTATTGGTCCTCATTATATGCCAGGAATGCACATGCAATCAAGTAGTGGTTCATTTTCTCCAATGCAATCTGCACATTCTTACCATAAATCAAGCCAAGATGAACATATTGGTGAGAATGTACATCCAATAGCTACCCCACATGAGTGTCCTCCTCTATTTGATGAATCATATGTGGTAAGATTTTAATTTTTAAATTCTTATTATATGTTTTATTTTTTATATATAACACTTAAAACTTTTACAGAATATGAAATGTTTGTTGAAACATCCTTCGTCAACGGACTATGTTGCTATTGGAACGGTACAACAATTGAGTGATGATCGGATGATTCATAATCAATATTTGCCTAATCATTAGCGAATAGTAATTGATCAATCATTGTTTCATGATTGTCCACTACCTGTGCCTTCTGATGCTACCACAGTCCAAGAGGCGGTTGGACAGTATGTGGCTTGGCCGTCGATTCAAGTTGTTCTAAATTTTGACATGGTACTATTTTTTAACTCAAAAAATAACACTTGTTTACTACTATTTTTTAATGTGATCTTATTGTTACTAAAAATACATATATGATACTTTTTTGGTAGTCTATTATACCAGAACTCTTAAATGCGGCACATTTAAGAGATACCAAGCAAGTATCTCGTGCTAAATCTATGACTAGTGGCCAATCATCGTGCACCAAGTCATTCAAGAAGAAGCCTTGGAAAAAGTATAGTCATACTTATGCGTTACAGTTCAGTAGAAATCTTGGCACTTTGATGACTATTGTTAGGAGGGCATCTAGCATAAATGATGGATGGACTGTGCCACTTCCTATTGAAATTTCTGGTGTAGACATCAGCCAAACTTATATATCGATCGAGTGCTTGTTGCAAATATTTGAATATCAAATGATCGATTTAAGTATAATTCAAGTGTGGACAAGGTGAGTCCTCAATCTAGTTAGTTTTCTTTTATTTATGCAGAACATATATAATTATATTTATATTATCTAATTATATATATACATATATAGGGCTTGCTATTATCGACTTCAACATAATCACTCATCACATTTAGCAATGTTCTATGATTCTTCATATGTCAATCAATATCAAGAGAAGGATGTTAGCATCAGAGCTAAACAATTATGTGATAGAGCATTAACGCTTAGCAGAAATCAAAAGTTGATAATCCCTTGGCCATTAAGGTTTGAACAAGGCCAAGATCATTGGATGTTGGTAATCATTGATATGTTCAATAATCATGCTTGGTACTGTGACTCAGCTTCCATAGAACTGAGTAAAGATACAAAAGCAGTTGTTGAAATGTAAGAGTTATATTTAGTTACATATTAGTTTTTTCTATTATTTTTTGTAATATTTAATAAAAACTAATCGTTTTATACCTTGATAGGGCATGGAAGTTGTGGAACAAGTTTAGGGGCATTGTCCTTAAAAAATCTCATAAGCTTATATGGACAAAAGTTATGGTATGTACAATTCAATATTAATAATTTTATTAATTTTACAATTAAATAATAAGGATGTTCGAATATGAAAATTCATGTATACATGCACTTTTTTTGTAGGTTCCACAACAAAATACTGGAGTTATGTGTGGTTATTATGTCATGAAGTTTATGAGCGAAATCATCACAAATATCAAAATTCCAATTGATGATGTGGTAGTATATTTTACCCATATACATACAAGTTTTAACATATTTGAGTTTGTTTTTGTAAATAAATGAAATCATATTCTTATTTTGATTTTGAATACATGTAGTTCTTTGGTTGGAACAAGACGGGTTACGACCAGCAAATTTTTGATGATTTACGAGAGGAATGGGCAGAACACATGGTTCAAATTATATCATCGCAAGAAGATTCTGATGATCTTGAATAGCATATGACAACATAACAGTAAATTTTTTAATGATTTGGCGTTCTATATCTATTCTTGTGTCTGAAATCACTTGGTTGATGATGATTAATCATATATATGCTCATGTATTTAGGGGAATGCATTGTTTATAAATATGAATTTATCTGGAATCTTTGCTAGTATTTTTAATGATATAATGAGTTCTAAATGTACAAATCAGGTGTACGTCGGTCCGATTTGTTTCTTGGTTTGTATGAGTTTTGGTGCATATGAACGTGTTCCATATGTTTAAGGGCACCAAAACTCACACAAGCTTAGCCAAGAAATCGAAGTTACATGCAATTGATTTCATATTTAGAGTTCATTATATATAGCATTAAAAAATAGTAGTAGAGATTCCAGATAACTTCATATATAGACAAATGATTAATAATGCTAATATGAGTTCATCGAATGTCGTTGTACCTACTAATCTCTTTTTTATGGTAATATTTATAATGATTTAATTTCTTCATTCATACGTCTGAAGTTTAGACTACTTTTTTGATGGATGTTTTACGTGCTCATGTATGTAGGAGAATATTTGTTATATGGATCAACTTTTTTTTGCCATAATGCTTGTGAAGGCCAATCAAGATTCTAAGCCAACCAAGCTTACTCGATGGCATAATTTGACGACATTATTTTATTTGTAATTGAAGTTATTTATATGCATTATTTGTTTTTGTAATAAATTTAATTATTAAGTAATTAAATATTTTTATATTGTTAATTATTTGTTGTATTATTATTTATATTTTAGTGTTTTTATGTTATTTATATATACTGTTATACGAAAAATAAAATTAAAAATTAAAACAAATAAAATGTAGAGTCGGTTCATGCCGTGAACCGACTTTAAATTTGTTTAAAGTCGGTTAAAAACCGACTTTTATACCCCTTTTTGTAGTAGTGAAAGTAGACAATTCATTTCAAACAGTTTTAATGTCACTCCAACGCTTTGATTTTTCTTGTCCTTTGAGTCTATTATTGTCTTTGTATTTTGTGGGTGATCAAATATTGGGAATTTGCGTAAGTTATCCTGTTAGACTATATAAACCTCTTTTTAAGACATTAATTCGAATTTCGACCATGTTAGCAACCCTTGTACGTCAATAGTGATTGGATTTCATTTTAATGAAAAAAAAGGCTAAAGTCCATTTATATGATGTTTGGATACCCAAGTCTTAATTTTTGGCAAATCCTCTAAATATTTATGTTGGCGTTCACTTCATATTGTGAACTTGAATAAAGTGCTTATAAAAGATACTTTATTTTTAATTGTAGATCCAATCTAGGGCCATCCCTTCTCTTTTGGTTGGCAAAGATGTTCTTGGAGCTGCCAAGACAGGTTCTGGCAAAACTCTTGCTTTTCTAGTACCAGCTGTGGAGCTATTACACAACATTCGTTTTACTCCTCGCAATGGAACTGGTGTTTTGGTGATTTGCCCAACAAGAGAGCTTGCAATTCAGGTTATTGAACGTAATTTAAGCTTATGTTGGCAACTTGGTTAATTTTACTCATGAAGAAAGTCTTTTATTCTTAAATTGATAATTAGTTTAACTTTTCTTCTTGAATGTGCACATATATACGGAATAGAATGTGGAATGATCGTTATTATTTTTTTATTTTTTGCTTATAAGCTGCATGCTTATGATCTTGGTTATATGTCATGTTGTACTCCTGACTTCTGTAAATTAACTCTTAGACTTGCACTTTCTTACTTACCATACAAATAATTCAGACCCATGAGGGGGCAAAGGATCTATTGAAGTATCACTCGAAGACTTTTGGCTTGGTTATTGGTGGTGCTTCTAGACGGGGGAGAAGCAGAGCGTATTGTAAAGGGAGTAAACCCATTGGTGGCAACTCCGGGTCGCCTGTTGGATCATCTTCAAAACACCAAGGGATTTATTTATAAAAACATGAAGGTAGCCTATTATGCTAGATTCAATATCAATTTTAAAGATGTTGCCCTGGTTGGGCTGAGTTGTTCTCTCAATCATTTCTTTCTTTCTTTCTTTCTTTCTTTCTTTCTTTCTTTCTTTCTTTCTTTCTTTCTTTCTGTATTGTAACAAATGTGACCTAATTATCTTTATATTAAAGAACAATTAAGGTTGCCCTGATTTTTGGATTGAATACACCCGTGTTTTTGTGGTGACTGTCTTCAGCTCATTGGAATAAAAGTAGTATGACATATCTTTTCTCCTACTGAATCATGGTCAAATCTTTTGTAGTATTCATCCATTACGTAGGATTAGTTCTCAATCACATTTAGTTGGATTTTCTCTAGACATGTGAATAAAATCTAAGTTAAAAATCTGTTTGATCTTCTTACTCCACCCGAAAAGATATTCTATTAAGAGTTATTGAGTTAAATATGTGAGTGATAGCCTTTTTGTAGACAAAATGCATTGATCTCTCCAATAAGAGGTTGACGGTAAATAATGTCATATGATATGGATTTAGAATAAATAAGTCTAAATTTACTAATATTATATCCAAACAAGTAAACAAATTACTTGTATTCTACGCACTATAACACATTTTAAAGACAACTCATAAATTGAAGAAAAATACAAACACTTAAAAAAAAAAGCTTTCAACTCACACTCAAATTAAGAATACAAAGACTTATTTATTTTTGATGGAATGATTAAACCAAATGCAAGGTAGGCTATTTATAGTCTTGACCATGCAATCTACACCACACAAATATAAAACTAAGAAATAATTCTAGCCACACAAATATTATCTACACACTTCTCTTTTCTACAACCTTCAACCACTCTATTTATTCATCCTTCAACCACTTCATTTATTTCTCTACATCTTTAATTATTATGTTGGTGTTGATTTTCAATACTCCCCTCAATACCAACTCTCACTATTTTTACTGTGTTAAGCTGACGGCGAAACATTTCGAACTTACCAACGCTTAAGCTTTTTGTAAACAAGTCCGCAACTTGATCATCTATCTTGATTTTCCTCATTTCAATTTTTCTTGCAGAACCTTTTCTCTGATAAAGTGATAGTGTATTTCAACATGCTTAGTTCTTGCATGAATGATCGGATTCTCTTCCAAATGAATTGTCGATTGATTGTCACAGTACAATTGTACTACATAATCTACTGGTTGATGTAGATTATTCATTAGATGTATCAACCATATACACTCTTGAGCTGCCATTGTTGTTGCTCGATACTCAACTTCAGTGGTTGATAATGATATCGTTGGTTATCTCTTGCTACAACAATAAATTTTTCCGGAACCCAGCTTAAACACATACCCAGTTGTTGATCTCCTGCATAGTCTACATCGTAGTAACCAACTAACTTACAGTCTCTACCTTTCTTGTAAAAAAGACCATAGTCAATTGTACTATTCACATATCTCAGTATTCGTTGAACTGCATCCAAATGAGGCTTCTTTGGATCTTGCATATACTAACTCATCACACTAACTACATAAGAAATGTCAGGTCGAGTTAACGTTAAGTAGACCAGACTGCATATCAATTGTCTATACATCATTGCATCTTCCAAATCTTTTCCTTCACGTGTACACATTTTGGAATTTGGTTCCATCGACGTCGAAATCGGCTTGCATTCGAGCATTACAAACCTTTTCAACAAATCTTTGGAATATTTTTGCTAACAAAGACATATTTCTTCTTGTGTGTGATCAACCTCTAAACCAAGGAAGTGTTTGAGCTGGCCAAGTTCCTTAATCTAGAAACAGACTGACAAATTCTCCTTTGTCCGAAGAATTGCTACCTCATCATCACCAGTTATGATTAAGTCATCCACATACACTAGCAAAATAGCTAGATTTCCTTCATTGTCTTTGAAAAACAAGCTAGAATCTACAGGTGTTACTGAATAACCACTTTGTGTTAGAAATTTAGCAATCTTACCATACCACGCCCTATGTGCTTGTTTCAATCCGTAGAGCACACATATTTAGGATGATCTTGGCTCTGAAAACCCATTGGTTGGATCATATAGATCTCCCGATCTAGCTCTCCATGAAGAAAATCATTTTTCACATCCATCTACCACAACTTCCAATCTTTGTTGGCTGCAAGTGCAAGTAGGACTCGAATAGTTGTAAGTTTTGCCACTGGACTAAACGTTTCATCATAGTCTAGTCCATACTATTGAAAGAAACCACGAGCTACCAATCGTGCCTTGTACCTCTCGATTGACCCATATAGACGTTGCTTTATCTTGTAAACCCACTTGTAGGATATGGGTTTCACATCTCTTGGCTTTCGCACCAGATCCAAAGTTTGATTTTGCTGAAGTGCATCGATCTCTTCTTTCATAGTTGTCATCCATTCAGATCTTTGCAATGCTTCTTCAAACGTCTCAGGTTCTATTGTTTCTTCAATTATGGCTACATTGGCATATTTGGGATTTGGCATTCGTGTTCTTGTTGACCTACAGAGTTGAGATTATGTAGTTGATTCTTCCATTTCACTAGGCCCACCTTTTTCATTTAGTTGTTGATATATGCCAATTTTCCAAGGATTCTGAGTTACTCTTTGTTCGGCACCATCATCGTTTGGATCTCTAGATTTATCTAAACTTGGTTGGAATTGAATAGTATGCTCCCCTATCTTTTGTTGCAACTTATCTCCAAATTCTTTTGAGTTTGACAATGCTTCCTTTTCTCTGACTTTCGTATCCCACAAAGATACATCTAATAGCTTTTTGTCAAATTTTCTCTGTAAATGATCATGAACAAATACATAACATACATAGCCAAATACTCGAAAGTAGCTAACTGTAGGTTTCATGTTCCACAGTTTCTCAAAGGGTGAAACAAATTCTAACCTTGGTTAAGGAAGTCTGTTGATCACAAAGGCTGCAGTTTGCATCGCTTCAGTCCAAAACCTCACAGGTACATTCTTTTCATGTAGCATACTCCGACAATTTTTTGCAAGATACCAGATCTTTCTCTCTATACACCATTTTGTTGTGGCGTGTTGGCACAAGTGTACTGATGACGTATTCAACATTCCCTTAGGTATTGAGAGAACTCACTTGAGTTATATTCTCCGCCGTTGTCTGTGCTTAAGCAACAGATCTTCTTTACAACTTCTCCTTCAATTGAACCTCTAAACTCTTTAAACTTTGAGAATACGTTAGATTTTTCTTTCATAAAGAAAACCCACACATTCCTTGAGAAGTCATCAATGAATGTCACTATGTATCGCATACCGCCAATTGATGGTTTCTTAACAGGACCGAATACTCAGAGTGAACTAACTCCAATGGTTCTTTTTCTTTAAACTTTGATTCCTCATATGGTAATTGGTAAGCTTTACCATATTGGCATCCTGCACAGACCGTGTCTGTTCACACATCTAGTTGAGAAATCCCTTTAAGCATCGACTTCTTCACCATCACACTTAGCTTGGAATAGCTAACGTGACCTAACCGCATATACCATAGATCTACTGTCTCATTTCTTTTTGTCTTGTGTACATATGCAAATTCTGTTGACATCACGTAGATTGATTCCAATCGTTGCCCTTCCATTATCGGTGTTTCTGAGATTTTGAGATCACGATACACCTTCACATCTCGGGGACCGAATAAAACATAGTGGCATGATGATGTTAATTGAACCACATATAGAAATTTTTTCTTCATTCCTAGGACATGATAAACATCTTGAAGTGGTACTTGGTTAGTACTCTATCGAGGCGTAACTATCGTCTTACCAATGTAGGCTATCGGTAACCTTGAGTTGTTAGCTATCACTACTACACGACCTTCATTGTACTCAGACATGCTTTCCAACTTCTGTTTATCACTTGTCATATGATTTGAGCATCCTGAATCTACGATCCAGTCATTCTTGTAGTCAATCTATTTTGATGTTGTCACCGTAAGAGCTAATTCTTCTTCCTCTATAGCGAATAATGCTTCGGTATCCCAACCATCTTCGCTATGCTCCTTAGAATTGGAAGCAACTGTATTGCTTTCAATAGGATTTTTCTTACTCCAACAATATTTTGCCATGTGACCCATCTTCTCGCAGTTGTAACATTCATCGTCAAATTTTTTATTGTTATTGCGGTTCTTCCAAGCTCCCTCTGGATGAAAGCCTCCCTTTCCTTGAGGAATTTTTCCTTTGTTGCTATCATTTTTATATCCATTTTCATTGTACTACTTGAAAGTGCCTCTACTTTTGCTAGTGTAGAGCGCTTCTTCTTCACCCTTCAGCGAGACTCCTCTCATTTGCTTAGCCATAGCTTCTTGATTGACCAACAAATTCTCAAACTCAACAAGAGATGGTTGTGCCGGCCATCCTTGTATAGCAGTAACAAACCCTTGATATACAGGTCTTAAACTATGAATAATTATTTTCTTGATCCTTGTTTCCCCAATAGGAGCTTTCGAATCTAATTCTGAAATTTCGCAGCATAACGACTTTACCTTGTGAAAGTATTGGGAAATCATCATGTCGCGTTGCGCCATCGATAGCAACTCGTTCTCCAAAATTTGCAATCTTGTATCATTCTTCTTTGAAAAGAATGTAACAAGAATGTCCCATGCTTCCTTTGGTGTTTTTGCATCCCGAATGTGCTCTAACATTTCTTCTTCAACCGTGGTCTTTAAAGCAAACATTGCTTTGCCTGCTTTAATTTTCCACTTCCGCAAGATGCCATTTGCATCTTCCGCTGTTGGTTGTGTAACTTCATCACCACCAACAACCTCCCACAAGTCTTGACCTTGTAGGTAAGACTCCATACATGTTGCCCAAGTGTTATAGTTTTTGTTGTTGAGCTTCTTGATTTCTCCAACTACTTGAATATCACCCATCGTGTTGGCAAGACTTCGACTATACCGAACAAGCTTGAATAATAAACTTACAGAGTGTACTCCTCATGACTCAAGATAGCTCCACTAAGAATGATCTCTAACCGTCCGGCTCTGATACCAATTGTTGAGTAATATTTAGAATAAACAACTCTAAATTTACTAATATTATATCCAAACAAGTAAACAAATTACTTGTATTATACCCACTATAACACCTTTCAAAGACAACTTACAAATTGAAGAAAAATACAAATATTTAAAGAGAAAGCTCTCAACTCACACTCAAACTAAGAATACAAAGACTTATTTGTTTTTGATGGAATGATTAAACCAAATTCAAGGTAGACTATTTATAGTCCTCACCATGCAATCTACACCACACAAATATAAAACTAAGAAATAATTCTAGTCACACAAATATTATCTACACACTTCTTTTTTCTACAACCTTTAACCACCCTATTTATTCATCCTTCAACCACTTCATTTATTTCTCTACATCTTTAATTATTATGTTGATGTTGATTTTTAACATGGACTTGGAGATGTATGTACATTTTGAATTCTGACTGCCTTCTCTTCTCCAATTTACTTGCACTTGCAGTGCCTCGTAATCGATGAAGCTGATAGGATATTGGAAGCAAATTTTGAGGAAGAAATGAGGTAGATTATTAAAATTTTACCCAAGGTAAGTTCTCTATTTGATCCTTAAATCATCATTCTTTATACTATGAAGACTTGGTCATTTGCATATGGTCTTAGATATTAGGCTTGATTTTATATTATCAAAGATCGGCTAGAAATGGATTTTTCCCTATTTGTAAGCCTGATTTGTGCTCCTTGAAATCAAATGATAAAGAAAAGAACTCCATAAAAAGCACAACTGTCTTTTTAAGCTTTTCATTGGCTGGGCTGGCAAAGTGAATCGACTGAGTGCTCTTATAATTATGTAATGTGCTTACTTGGGTCTTCACATTTTACTTCCAGTATGTAGAATGATAACATAATTTTAAGATCAGCAGTGGAATATATTTTAGCTGATTCGGTTGTCACTGGATGTGCAGGAAAGAGGTATATGTGAATTTCCATATCCTGTAACAGTCTTTTGTTTTCCGTTTATGTTTGTGGAAATTGTTTTTGACTTTTTTCCCTTCTCCTACTCTACTGCTGAATTCAATAGTATCCATACGGTTCAATAGACACAACAGCCCCATATTATTTATGCATGTTTGTTTGTTATTTTTGCTGCAGAAAATAAATGATTGCTTGTCTTTTCTTCTAAGTAACTTCTATTGAAATGTTAAAGATTTTTATAATTCTTCTCATAAAATCTTCTAAGTAACAAGGTGTAGATGTGGTTTCAAATTTAGTTTTATGTGTTCTTATTTATGCTACATCAGTTATGCCCATGTTTAAATTTATGTTTATATTCCTGCTTATGATTTTTAGGCTTTCTTATGTTTATCACCTTGATTTTTCCTTATAGCGTTGGTAGTATAGGTTACCAATGAGGGGCTAGAGCAAGGTTATTGTGTCGTGCGATGCGCCAAGAGACTTATTGTTTTGTGTTCTTTCTTGTTGAAAAATCTATCGAACAAAGTGATGGTCTTTTTCTCCTCATGTGACTCAGTTACATTCCATTCGGATCTACTTGATCATATCAGAATACCTCATTTCGATATTCATGGAAAGCAAAAACAACAAAAGAGGACAACTACCTATTTTGAATTTTGTAAAGCAGAGAAATGAGTCTTGTTATGTCTGATGTTGCTGCTTGAGGACTTGATATTCCTGATGTGGTAAGTAACCTTTGTATTGCATTTATTGTTTATATATATAATGTTTTCATCCAATAGTAGTCTTAAACAAAAATCTCGTGGCATTTCTTTGCAAATATGATTTATAGTACTTTCATGATTACTTCTGCAAATATGATTTTTGGTACTTTTATAATTCCGTTGCGTTGCGAGATGATCATTTGGGTTTGGATAGGCCATAGCTAAGAAATTATCTTCCTTCTCTTCCCCAAACTAATTGAAAGTTGTCTTGTTTAAATTATTGAAAATAGATATGCCTCAAACTGCTGGAATTGTCAGTTGCATGCGGCCTGGGTTGGAATGATTTTAGAGAGAAAGTGTTAGAAATGAATTTAAATAAAAAAATATTTTTTATTATTTTATAACTGTTATTTCATAAATTATGTAACTGTCATTTTCATAATTATATGACGGTTATTTTTATAACCATTATTTTCATAATTATGCGACCGTTACTTTTATAACCGTTATTTTCATAATTATGTGACCGTTATTTTTATGGCCGTTATTTTCATAATTATGTGACCGTTATTTTTATGACCGTTATTTTCATAATTATGTGACCGTTACTTTTATGACCGTTATTTTCATAATTATGTGTCCGTTGTTTTTTATCGTTATTTTCATAATTATATTACCGTTATACATATTTTTTCAACTATAAATAGGGGTAATAGCCCTCAGTTTAGAATATAACTTAACAACTCAAAAACAATTCTACGATTTTCATAGCAAAATCAAAGAAAAGAAATTTCAGAATTGTTTTCTCAGATTTCCGAGCAACATAAATATTTAAGAGGTGTAGTATTCCGGACTTCATCAGTGTAGTGAAGTTCTGAGACAGAGATTAAGATTCTGGGTTGTTTTGTCCTGGGGACGACAGGGTTGTGTTTGCTTGCACAAATTGGGCAGAGCCGCGAAACGTCTTAAAGAGAGCGACCTAGTCCGTGACTCAACCCAAGCAGTTCACACCAGGTTATCGGTAATATTGTTTCAGTACTGTTATTAACAAACTTGTTCCAACAATTTTAAGATGTTTTCTATCTGCCATGTCTACTGAAATGCTAACTGCTGATCTAAACAAACCATTCCGTTTTGAGGGACTACACATTAAAAGATGGAGACAAAAAATGTTTTTTCTTAACCATAAAAAAAGTCGTTTATGCTCTTACTACTGAAAAACCAATACAGTCTACTCCTCCTACTGAAGATGTAACTAAGGATTTAGACACCTAGATGCAAAATGATTTTCTGTGAAAAAATTATATTCTTAATGGTTTAGCTGATGATTTGTATGATTATTATAACTCTGATAAGTCTGCTAAGGAAATTTGGGAAGCACTTCAAAAGAAGTACGACATTGAAGAAGTTGGAACTAAGAAGTATGTTGTCAGTAGATACATGAAGTTTCAAATGATTGATGGAAAATCAGTGGAAGCTCAATCACACGAACTGTAGAAGATAGCACATGAAATAACTTCTGAAGGTATGACTTTAGATTAACAATTTCAAGTAGCTGTTATAATAGATAAATTACCCCCTGCTTGGAAAGATTTTAAGAATACACTTAGGCATAAAACTAAGGAATTTTCTTTAGAAAGTCTTATAACCCGTTTAAGAATAGAAGAAGAAGCTCGAAAGCAAGACCAAAGAGATGAAGTACTCGTAGTTTCAAATAACAGTACCAATAAGAAACCCTCCTATACAATTCTGAAACCTAAAGGTAGAAATATGAAAACTCATAATCGTAGTAATTATCAAAACCGCAACCACCAAAATAGAAATAGAAATTATCCTCCCCAGAATGGACCTCAACCCCCCTTAAGGAATAACACATTCATGTGTTATAGTTGTAACAGACCTGGCCACTTGGCTAGGAACTGCCAAAACAGGAATCATCCTACCTCATAGGCGAATCTTACAGAAGATCAAATTATTGCTATGATATCTGAAGTCAATTTTGTTGGTGGATCTGAGGGGTGGTGGGTGGACACCAGTGCTTCTCTCCATGTCTGCTATGATCGAGACATGTTCAAGTCCTATTCTGATTTTGAGGACAAGAAAGTGTTGTTGGGCGACTCCCACTCCACTAAAGTTGCTGGTACTGGTGAGGTGGTATTGAAGTTTACCTATGGAAAGACTGTCATCTTGAAGGATGTCTTGCATACTCCAGAGATGAGAAAGAACTTAGTTTCAGGCTATCTTCTTAACAAAGCTGGGTTTACTCAAACTATAGGGGCTGACTTATATACTATAACTAAAAATAATATATTTGTTGGAAAATGGTACGCCACTGATGACATGTTTAAATTAAATGTTGAAATCAATAAAACTTCTTCTTCTGCTTATACGTTAAGTTCTTTTAATATTTGGCATGCTAGACTTTGTCATGTTAATAAATGCATAATCAAGAACATGAGTAGCTTAGAACTAATTCCTAAACTATCTATAAATGATTTTGAAAAATGTGATTTTTGTAGTTAAGCTAAAATAACCAAAACTTCACATAAATCAGTAGTTAGAGAATCTGAACCTTTAGAATTAATACATTCTGACATATGTGAACTTGATGGAAATTTAACAAGAAATGGAAAATTCTATTTTATAACTTTTATAGATGACTATTCAGATTACATTTATGTATATCTAATGAAAAATAAAAGTGAAGCGTTTGACATGTTTAAAATATTTATGACTGAGATTGAGAATCAACTTAACAGAAAAATAAAAAGATTTCGAAGTGATAGAGGCACTGAATATGATTCCAATATCTTTAATGATTTTTATAAAACTTATAGAATTATTCATGAAAAAACTGCACCATATTCTCCTGAAATGAATGGCAAAGCTGAAAGAAAAAATAGAACTTTTACTGAATCAGTTGTTGTAATTTTATTAAACTCTGGTGCTTCTTCCCATTGGTGGGGAGAAATTTTATTAACTATTTGCTATGTGCTAAATAGAGTGCCTAAATCTACAAATAAAATTTCACCTTATGAAATTTTGAAAAATAAGAAACCTAATTTAACTTATTTAAAACTTGGGGTTGTTTAGCCTATGTTAGGATCCCTGATCCTAAAAGAAATAAACTTGCTAGTAGAGCATATGAGTATGTATTCATAGGATACACTATGAATAGTAAAGCTTATAAATTCTATGACTTAAAAGATCATGTAGTTATAGAATCAAATGATGATGACTTCTATGAACATAGGTTTTCCTTTAAATTTAAAAATAGTGGCGGCTCATCTTCTAGTAGTTTACCCATAACTAGAACTATTGAACAAAATGTAGAATTAAACACTAAAATTAGAAGAAGTAAACGAGCTCGAACACTTAAGGATTTTGGGTCAGATTTTTATGCCTATACCTTAGAGGAAGATCCCCAAACTCTTAAAGAATCATTCTCTTCTTTAGATGCCAACTTATGGGAAGAAGCCATAAATGATGAAATGGACTCACTTGAGTATAATAAGACTTGGCATTTAGTTGACTTACCTTTTGGTTGCAAAACCATTGGATGTAAATGGATACTAAAAAAGAAATTAAAACCCGATGGTACTATTGAAAAGTACAAAGCTCGTCTTGTAGTTAAAGGCTATAGGCAAAGGGAAAATGTAGATTTCTTTGATACCTTTTTCACTAGTCATACGAATAACATCCATACGTGTACTTTTTTCTCTTGTTGCTATCCATGATTTAGTAGTACATGAAATGGATGTTAAAATTGCTTTCTTAAATGGTGATTTAGAAAAAGAAATTTGTATTGATCAACCTGAAGGCTTTGTTATCTCAGGTCAAGAAAATAAAGTTTTTAAACTATATAAATATTTGTATGGTCTAAAACAAGCACCTAAACAAGTCTTGAATTTTTTTGATAATATAGTTATCCCACATGAATTCAAAATGAATGAAAGTGACAAATGCATTTATTATAAATCAGAAAATGACATCTACACTATTATATGTTTATATGTGGATGACATGATTATTTTTGTGTCAAATATTCATGTTAATGTGAAAATTTTATGATGTGTTAACTTTGATATGAAAGACCTCGAAGAAGCGAGTATAATCATTGGTATAAAGATTACTAGGTTTGAAAAAGCGAATTTCTCTAGATCAATCTCATTACATTGAAAATATCTTAAAGAAATATAATTACTTTAACTGTAAACCTGCATGTACTCCTTATGATCGTAGTGTAAAGTTGTTCAAGAACACTAGGAATAGTGTTAGATAAACTGAGTATGCAAGCATCATTGGTAGCTTACGTTATGCTAATGATTACACTAGACCAAACATATCTTATATTGTGGGACTACTATGTAGGTTTATCAATAAACCTAGTATAAAGCATGGAAATGCAATTGAAAGGGTCATAAGATACCTTAAGAGAACTATAAATCTTGGATTATATAAGTTTCCCGTTGTTCTAGATAGATACAGTGATGATGATTGCAACACTCTATCAGAAGACTTCAAAGCAACTAGTAGCTATATATTTAGCATTGTTTGTGGAGCTATTTCTTGGAAGTCTAAGTAATAGAAAATATTGGCTCAATCTACGATGGAGTTTGAAATGATAGCACTAGCTATTTCTAGTGAAGAAACAGACTAGTTAAGAAGTCTATTAGCTGAGATCCCTTTATGGGAAAAAATTGATATCAGTTGTCCTAATCCATTGCGATAGCACTGCGGCTATTGCAAAGATTTAGAACCGTTATTACAATGGCAAGAGACGACAAATACACAGTACTGTTAGAGAATTTCTCTCTATAGGAGCTGTAAGAATGGATCATATATGTACTGATGAAAATTTGACTACTCCTTTGACGAAAGGATTAACAAGAGAAAAGGTTTTCAAAAATCTCAAAAGGAATGTGACTGATGCCCTTAGAATGAAGAGTCACTCATGATGGTAACCCAACTTATAGACTAGAGATCCTAAGAAATAAGTTCAATAGGTAATAACAAGTCATGAAGTGATATGAGATGAATCATGCTATTATAAAGTCGCATTCTATATTGTTAGAAGCATGAAGTCCTGAAGCGACAGAAAGGATGAGTTAATTATTAAACTCTTAATGAGTTATATACTCTATGTGGAGTGGAGTATGTAGCTACAGGAGTACTCTTGATAGACTCACCTATGTGAATATGGAAGTATAGCCGTTTTCTATGAAAATTTTGGGCAAAATTTACTAGAGCATTCATTATACTGGGATACACGTGCATGGCCGTAAAACACAGGCTTTTCGAACTACACCTTGGAAAAAGGTTGTGTGTGTGATGTTGTTAGAGATAGAGTTCAAAACTATGAGTTACTCTAGTATATTCTAAAGCATCAACACTATGCAAAGGTTCAAGTCGATAGACACCTTTTACTTATGCACAATCTTATACTTTTAAATTATCGGTTGCTCGATGAAACTATTTTTATTTTAAATTCAAGTGGGGGATTGTTAGAAATGAATTTAAATAAAAATATATTTTTTATTATTTTATAACCATTATTTCATAAATTATGTAACTGTCATTTTCATAATTATATAACCGTTATTTTTATAATCGTTATTTTCATAATTATGCGACCGTTACTTTTATGACCGTTATTTTTATAATTATGTGTCCGTTATTTTTTACTGTTATTTTCATAATTATATTATCGTTATACATATGTTTTCAACTATAAATAGCGGTAATAGCCCTCAGTTTAGAATATAACTTAACAACTCAAAAACAATTCTACGGTTTTCATAGCAAAATCAAAGAAAAGAAAATTCAGAATTGTTTTCTCAGATTTTCGAGCAACATAAATATTTAAGAGGTGTAGTATTCCGGACTTCATCAGTGTTGTGAAGTTCTGAGACAGAGATTAAGAATCTGGGTTGTTTTATCTTGAAGACGACGGGGTTGTGTTTACTTGTACAAATTGGACAGAATCGCAAAACGTCTTAAAGAGAGCGACCTAGTCCGCGACTCAACCTAAACAGTTCATACCAGGTTATCGGTAATATTGTTTGAGTAGTGTTATTAACAAACTTGTTTCAACATAAAGTGTTTTATTTATTTGTTAATGAAAAAATTAATTGCTGATTAACGAAGGATTGGGTTCATTTGAAGACTTTGAATTGGTACATAGAGTTACAAATATATTGTTCTTACTTTCCGTGTTCTAATTGTAGGACTGCTTTGTTCAGTATGATCCACCTGATGAGCCAACGGTGATTACTATTCTTACCAAATTTTCATATTTTAAATACTTTTCTTGTTCTGTAAATTTTGGTGCTTGTCTGTTAAACTTTTGTTTGTAATTACTACGTCCGTACTATTCTTACCAAATTTTCATATTTTAATGGTGCTTGTCTGTTAAACGTTTGGTCGTAATTACTACGTCCGCACTACTCTTTCCAAATTTTCATATTTTAATGGTGCTTGTCTGTTAAACTTTTGGTTGTAATTACTACGTCCAGGATTACATTCACAGGGTTGGTAGAACTGCTCGTGGGGAAGGTGCAAAGGGAAAGGCTCTTCTTTTCTTCATTCCTGAAGAGTTGCAGTTTCTTCTCTATCTGAAGTACTTTACCTTATTTTTTTTACAATCGTTCGGGTTTAAGCTAATAAGTTGGAGGGGAATAAAATTAAATTATGGAATTTGAAAGGAATTCATTGTTTTCATTGCTATTATGCTGTTCTTTTTAATTTATTAATTTTCTTTTTGAAATGCTTATTTATGTTTCTACTTTCTAGGCAATTCCTGTTAAAGAGTATGAGTTCAATCAAAAGAAGCATGTAAATGCAGTCTATATAGTACGTTATTCTTTCCTATATTTTTATTAATATAACTACATGTTGAGCAAACTGTCTCAAAATCTCAAGATCAATGGACTGATGCAGGAGAAATCGGTGGCCAGTAATTACTCTTTAAACAAGTCAGCAAAAGATGCGTACAGATCTTTTCTATTAACTTATAATTCACACTCTATGAAGGATATTGTTGATACAAATACGTTAAAACAATATTGGAAAAATATTATCGATAACTTGAAAAGAACTGTTTGGATTGAGTCGCGAACTAGGTCGTTCTTTTAAGACGTTTTGCGGTTCTGTCTAAATTTGTGCAAGCAAGCACAACATCGTCGTTCCCAGAATAAAACAACCCAGAATCTTTTTTTTGTCTCGAAACTTCACTGCACTGATGAAGACTGGAATGCTACACCTGAAAAAATTTTTTGCTCGGAAAACAAAATAACTTAGAATTGCTGAGAGAATGCTTTTTTTAGTGAGAAGAGTTTGCAGATTGTTATATTGAAATGAGAGTTGAGGCCCTCTATTTATAGGTTTCAGAAACCGTGTGATCATTATGATAAAAACGGTAATGTTTGGGGATGGAGAACGTAACAATCATTCTGAGTAAAGACAAGTAATGACATTTTTCTTTGTAAGGACGAGTAACGACCATTTTCGGAGTAAAGAAGAGTAACGGTCATATTCTAAGTAAAAAAACAACGGTCATATTCTGAGTAAAACAATAATAACGGACATGGGCTCGGCACAGCCAGTGACGACGCTCGTGCGCGTATTATCACATTTGCCTAAGTTCTCTCCCCTTTCACAAAAGTGAGTACCCCTTGGAACCCAATCTCAATAATCAACTATTCATTATTTATATATCTTTTAAGTAATGTAAAAAAAACAATGTGGAATAAGGCTCCACTAATATTTTTTATAAACATTCATCTTTCCAAACAGATATCTTCAATGTAGATCGTCTTGATATGCAAGTAATTGCTACAACTCCATTGTGGCATAATCTAACATCAATTTTGTTGTAACCTTTCAAATAGCTAGATAGAAATGCCTGATGTTTTAGTAAATATTTTTTGACTCTCGTTTCTATACTACATATTTTTGTTTGAAGTTCTCTAGGCTACGTAATGTTTCTAATATTCTTTGGTGTACTAAGAAAATATGAGATAACAAGATGTCTAAATGTAAGGTGAACCTGAAGGGGATCAAAGTGGAACCTGGGTTTTTTTTTTCCTTCTCTTTTATTTTATTTTGGTTTGTGAAGTTTGTCTGGCTGTAACTGCCAGTTTAAATAGGCCCAAGCTACTTTTTCCCCCTTAAGTTCCACTAAGATTTTTATTCTTGACGGGGAATAATTTTTAATTTCTTATACTGCCCTCTTTTTTAAGTTTGGAGTGAAATGAGTCACTTTCAACTCAAATAATATCTTTTAGTTTACTCCCTATACAATAATAAGGGATATTTTATGCAAGATTTAACTGATGATAAAGAAAGGGTGCTTAGATGCTTTCGTTTTTAGGTATTTTAGTTATATGGACATTTAAAGTCATGGGATTTGTAATATCTGTTCAATTATAGTAGTGAGTACCAAATTTTCTTACTCCATTTTGGGAAACTTATCGATTATAATTAGAATGACAACTTCGCATAACCACTTTTGAAATTTATTGTTTGAAATGGCCAGGTGGGTGTTGCATCTTTCGCATTTTCCAATCCTCCAAAGGTGAGTTTGAACCTCAACGGTAGTACATCAAGAGCAAGGAAGAAATTACGTAGGTTTGAAGGAAGCTGGTTTAGCGCAAAAAATCTGTATGGAAGGATGTAAGGTGGAGATTAAGGGTGTCCACCAGTATGGTTTGGTCTGGTTTTGGGGAAAAAAATTAACCAAACTAGACCGTTTATATTACACGAACTGGACCAGACCGAACCGTTTGATTTATAGAACCGTTCGGTCCAATTTTTGGATACTTTTAATGAGAAATAATGTGAAAATTTTAATATATTATTAAACCGATTCAGTCTGATTCGATCAATTTAAAAATTAATACAGACCGGACCTTTTGAAAAATGATTTTAATAAATACATACCGGACCCGACCGTTTGATTTGTAAAACCGTTCGGTCCGATCTGGACCAGTTTATGAACACCCCTAGTGGAGATGGTAGAATCCAATTTTTTAAGGTACGAGCATATCTTGTTCAGGACCAAATACGAGGCTATGCATTAATTTTGTTGGGGATTTTATGTTGAGCACAGTGAGTAAAAATAAAAAGAATTTAACAGAGTAGAATAATGACACTGAAAATTTAACATCGTTCACCTTTTAATTTGGGCTAAGACATTGCTTATTTATAGGCAAAATTGTCTATTTATAGGCAAAATTGTCTATCAATGTTAGATGCATTTGTTAAATCTGATTGTACTTATTATTCATAGTTGTAGTACCTACTAATTGTGGTTGCACTTAACATCTTTATTTTTTTTCCTCTTAAATGTTTAAGATAGGAAGAACTTACATTTTATTGTATAAACATGGACATCGACAGGTGTCTGGGAGTCACATAATTTAACATGTATTTATTAGTAAATATCATGTTTCTAGTATCATTCTTAATTTTTATCTCATATTAATTTTATCAAAGAAGAGAATTCGATGACAATGATATCATTATGAAAAATTGATACTTGATCAGCATATGTTTTTAGTACAACCATGCATGATATGAAATGTATCTTTTTGTTGTGTCAGTGAAAAGGCGTTCCCTTATAAGCAGCAATTAATGCTATCAAAATAGGGGGGACTATGAGTAACAGTGGGTGCTCAAAAAGAGGGCTTTAACTATTCTATGTATATAGGTTTTTGTGGGCTTTAAGATGACCCTGTCATTGTATATACTAGGGGTGTCCAACAATTCGGTCCGGTCCGGTTTTAGTTAAAAAACTTTAACCAGATTGGACCATTTATATTACTCGGACCGGACCAGACCGGACCGTTTGAAACGGTTTTAAGTAATAAAAACTGGACCGGATCGTTTGATTTATAAAACGGTTTGGTTCGATTTTTTTATACATTTAATGAAGAATAATGTGAAATTTTTAATATATTATTAAACCGGTTCGAACGGTTTAAAATTAGTACAAACCAGACCAGACCGTTTGATTTGTAAAATCGTTCGGTCCGGTCCAGTTCGATCCGGTTTTACGGTTTGGTCCAGTCCAGTCCGATTTATGGACACCCCTAGTATATACGGGTATAAACATGCACATTCTGAGGATTAATAATTTCAATAAATTATTTTAATAAGTTATTTTAACCTTCGTATAAGTTAAATTAATATGATATGTTATATTTTTAAATTTCAGTTCAAAACAATGAGAAAATTAACTTAAACAAAAATATATATTTATTATTACGTGATTCAATAGTTGAAGATAATTTGTATAGTTGAAGATAATTCGTTATATAAGTTTGTTTAAATAATTTGAATAGGAAACATAGCTTTACATAATATTCATAGTAACTTCAACTTTTAAGAAAATTCAGATAAACAGAATTTTGCAATGAAAATTCAAAAGAACAGGGAAAGGGAGAACTGATATAAAATAAGTGAAATATTGTTAGAAAATGATTATTTATTTTATTATAAAAATAACCTATAAATAGGTATTACATAAATAAATAAATAACAAACAAACTTACTACTTAAGCTCCTATAAAATAGGATAATGAAAACCACTCTCTGCAGCCACAAAGCACACTTTTTTCAACTAAATAAATCACTAAAGATCAGGACAAACTAAGTTATCAAACTTAAATAAATAAATAATAAATCTTAACACCTTCCCCGAGCATTCTTCAAAGTTTCACAAATGCATTTTGCTTAAGTGGTTTAATCATAATATCAGCCATCTGATTTTTACTTTTACAGAGAACCAAATCAATTATACCATGATTGAAAAGTTTACGCAAAAAATGGTATCTAACATCAATATGTTTACTCCTTCCATGCAAAACTGGATTTTTTGAAATCTTGATTGTTGAAATGTTATCACAATGGATTGTTATTGGACCTTGTTGGTGACTTTAAAGTGTTTCAAGCAATCTTCTCAACCAGATAGCTTGACATAAGGATGAAATAGTTGTAACAAATTCGGCTTCTGTAGTTGACAAAGTCACAATTTGTTGTTTCTTTGATGACCATGATATAGCTCCTAAACTCATCATAAAAACAAACCCAGAAGTACTTTTCTGATCATCAATATCTCCAGCATAGTCACTATCTTAAAAACCAATCAAACTTGATTCTCCACCATTTTTATAAAATATTCCAAAATTTATAGTACCTTTCAAATAACGAAAAATTATCTTTGCTGATAAGAGATAAACTTCAGTTGGATTCTCCATGTATCGACTGATTACATTAACAACATGAATAAATTCTGATCTTGTCGATGCCAAATACATGAGGCTCCCAACAATTTGCTTGTAAAGAGTGGCAGTCACCTATTTTCTATTCTATATCTTGTGAATTTCAAACCAGATTCAGATGGAGTTAAAATTAGATTGTAATCCTTCATTTGGAACTTGCCTAAAATTTTAAATACATTTCTTTTGTGAAATAAAGATACCAACAAGAGATTGCACTACTTCGATGCCAAGAAAATATTGCATCAATCCCAAATCTAACATTTCAAATTCATTCATCATAGATTTTTTAAAATCAGCTAGCATGACTCCATCATTACTAACATAAATAAGGTCATCAAAATATAAACATACAATAACCATTTTCCCATCAACTCCAAATTTAATATAGAGTGGGTGTTTATAAGGACATTTAAGAAAACCTTATTTAGCGAAGTAAGCATTAATACGACTATACCAAGCTCTAGGTTCTTATTTTAGTCCATATAATGCCTTTTCTAACTTGTATACTTGGTTTTCCTGACCTTGTTTCATGTATCCCGGTGGTTGATCTATGTACACCTCTTCTTCCAATTCCTCATGCAAAAATGTTGACTTTACATATAGTTGATAGAAAAGCCATAAGTTTTGAGTAGTAGTGGATAACACCAATCGAATAGTGTCAAGCCTCGTTATTGGAGCAAACATTTCTTTGTAGTCAACACCAAATTCTTGTTTGGACCCCTTTGCAACAAGTCTAGCCTTGTACTTATCAACTTTTCCATTCTTCTTCAATTTTGTCTTGTAAACCCACTTGGCACCAATAGTCTTATGTCCTTTGGAAGACCAGTCAACTCCCAAGTGTTGTTCCTTTCAATAGCAAAAAATTCATCATCCATTGCCTTTTTCCATTTTGAATCTTTGACAACATCATCAAAAATTGTAGGATCACAATCTGAAAAAGAGTTGAGTAAGTAATTAGATCCTCAGATTGGTCAATTTTGGGTACCTCAAAATTTGTCATCCATTCGGACCTTTTTCGAACACGGTGTAGACATGATTAAGTTGTTGCATCAGTAGATTCTACTGCCATTGGTGGAGTGGCAACAACTGGTGAAGTTTCAAGAACATTAACTGGTGGATTTTGTTGTTGTAAAGGCTGTTGCCTTTCTTCCTCATTCTCTCCATAAAAAAAACTAGAATTGGCTACTGTTGTGGACAATTTTTATTCCAATTTCAAGTGTTATTCTCATCAAAAATGACATATTTGTTAGTCATGATCTTTTTCGTGAGTGGATTGAACAATTTGTATGCCTTTGAAACTTCACTTATGCCAATAAAAACACATTTTTCACCTTTATCATCAAGCTTCTTCCTTTTCTTATCCGGGGCATGTGCATAAGCGATGCAACCAAAAATTATAAAGTGATCTACAGCTGGTTTTTGCCCACTCCAAGCCTCATCGGGTGTCATATTCTAAAAAGAAAAAGTTGGACTTCTATTCAACATATGAATGCTCCAATTTACTACCTCTGGCCAAAAATTCTTTGGAATGTTCCCTCTTGCTAGTAAGCTTCTCACTATGTTGAGGATTGTTCTATTTTTCCTCTCCGATACACCATTTTACTGCGATGTATAAGTAGCTATAAATTCCCTTTGAATACCTTGATCATCACCAAAACCTTCAAATTCTTTAGAACTGTATTCTCCACCACGATCAGTACGAAAAGTTTTAATGACTTTTCCTGCTTCATTTTCAACTTATGCCTTGAAGCTTTTAAATGCACTAAAGGCTTCTGATTTTTTTCACAAAAAATAAACCCATGTTTTTCTAGTATAATCATCAATAAAGGTAATTAAATATCTTTTACCCCCATTAAAAGATGGATTTATCGGTCCACAAATGTAAGAATGTACCAACTTCAGGACATGTTTTGCTTTCCATGACTTTCCTTGAGGGAATTGAGAACGATGATGTTTGCTAACAACACATTCTTCACAAACTTGAGAAGAAATATGAATTTGAGGGAGTTCTGTCACCATATCTTTTTGTTGCAGAGTCTTTAATTCGCCAAAATTCAAGTGGCCATAACAAAAATGCTAAAGCCATGAAGGGTCTTTTACTTCAGTCTTTAAGATATGTTGAGTTGTTCTAATCTTCAAAGAAAACAACCTATTTGAACTCATCTGAACAACTACAATTGCGCCTCTTGAAGGGTCATATATCTCACAAGCACATTTTTAAATAGTTATCACATAACCTTTTTTTTTGAAACTGGCGATCACTTAACAAATTACTTTTCAAGTTAGGAACATAAAAAACATTGGAAATTGTTTCAACAAAACCATTCTTGGTTTTAATATTTATTTCACTTTTTCCCATTATTTTCACAATAGAACAATCACCAAAACTCAAATAGAACGAAAGTCTTCATTTAAATAAGAAAACAAAGGCTTACTTTTACACATGTGGTTGTTGTAGCCTATATCCATATACCAAACATCTAATTCAAGTTTCTCATTGACATGATAAGCCATTAACAAAGTTTATACTTCCTTGTTTTTTGCAAAATTTGATGTCTCTCCTTCATCTTTCTCGCTAGGCAGTTTAGTATAACATTTTGGAATGGTAATGACCAAATTTATGACATCTAAAGCATTCTACCTTGGATTTGTCAAATGGTTGATCTCGTCCATGTTGATAATGCTTGCTGCCATCTCTATTGCCACGATCTCCACTTCCTCTACTTCTACCTCTACCCTTTTCTTCTAAAATTTGAGAAATGTGTAGAGATATTGGCCTTCAAAGCTTGCTCTTTTGAAGGTGAACTACGGTCCATCTTCCATTCATGGACCAACAAGGAGCTTTGTAGTTCATCAAGAGAGAATACATCTATGTCTTTAGATTTTTCAATAGAACACACAATATAATTAAATGTTGGTGTCAGGTTATGCAATATCTTCTCCACAATTTTGACATCGTCCATCTTCTCACCATGAAAATGCATTTTTTTGCTTATCTCCGTAGTTCTGGCATAGTAGTTGGTGACAGATTCCCCATTCTTCATTTATAGAGTCTCAAAATTGCTTCTTAAAGCTTGAAGTTGTGCACGCTTCACTCTAGTAGAGCCTTGATATTTTTTCTTCATGAAATCCCAAATATCTTTGGAAGTTTCTTTGCTAAGAATTGTTTCCAAGATAAGACGACTCATTGCTTAAAAAAGGTAATTTTTTACCTTCAAATCTTTTAGCTTTCTCCCTTCCAACTCTATTTTATGGACTTCCATCAAGACGGTATTTGGTGTTGGTTCTTCAATTCCATTTTCAATGATCGGCCAATACTCTTTTGACCGTAGAAAATTCTCCATTAGCATGCTCCAATGGTCATAGTGACCATCAAAATGTGAAATTGCTTCCTGCACAAATTTTGTTTCTAAAGCCATTGTTTCATTGTTTCTTATTCGAAGAAATGTCGTCCAAAAGAGAGATCTTCGCTACTGCAATCTTGGTCATTTATTATGCAATCGCAATGGATGAAAAATTGGACGGATAGTTGCTCGATAAGTGGGGTGGACGACGTTGGTTCCCTTTCACTAGTTTCTGAAGGAAAAGCTGAGGGAAGATAAGTGGGGTTGATGGCACTGGTTCCCTTTCAACGACAACACAACTCTTATAGAAAAGAAAATTAGGTAGGGTAGAGGAGTAATAAGTGAAATACTAATATTTTGTTTGCGGGTAGAGGAGCAATAAGTGAAATATTAATATTAAGTGAAATACATATATTTTGTTTGCTTTGATACCACTGATATAAAATAAGTGAAATACTACTAGAAAATGCTCATTCATTTTATTGATAAAATATCCTATAAATAAGTATTATATAGATAAGGAAATTACAAACAAACTTACCACTAGTTTAAGCTCCTAGACAGTAAAAACTACTCTATGTATTTACAAAAACACAATCTTTTTAACTAAATAAATCTTCAAAGACTAGGAAAAATTAAGCTATCAAAATTAAATAAATAAATAATAAATCTTAACAAAAAAAAACACATATATTGTACCTGCTATCCATGGTATGAACAGGTAAATGTCATGTCTTTGTGTTCTTCTTTGCATCATCACATCAGTTAGGCTGAGATCTGTATCATCTTCCTTGAATATTCTAATAAAGGTTCTAGCATCCATCGTCGGGTCTCTTAACCATGAACAGCTGGTAGTTGTTCCTAATCACCGGATCCACAACATCGGATGAATATGCCAATTTGTATCTACCATGCCAAACATAAAGGTTGGTGAATATATTTATTTATTTATTTTCTCCTCAAGCCAAAACCCTTCTGGATGCAGTACTTTGTAGAACCATTGTTTCTTAGCTGGAAATATGCAAACACAAAGATCGAACTTGAAAGTGGCGCACGACTGACCAAGAAAATAGGGGTACCCATGATGGGGGTGTTATAATATTATTCAGGTTCATGTACAACTTTGAAAAACTAAAATTATTAACAAGCAGAGACCAATTCCAGATGTAATTAAACCTGGTTGCACAAGATAAGCATGAAGATTTTCACCAAAAAACGGATGGTCAATGGTTAGAGTAATATATGTGGCTGATAAGTGTTTATCTTAAGGAGAGAGGTGAATAAAATCCTAGAGTCCTCTCATTTGAAGCAATAGAAAGAGTTCTCCCAGGAGGAACCCACTTCTCAATTCTGCAGAGAATAAACTCTAGCCGTGTGTCCCTGTCTAGATGAGGATGCAGGCTCCTCTCAATCCCAAACCTGTCTTTTCTGGTCTTTATTTATCACCTTGACGCACATGAATGGCATCATAATCACCAAGAGAAGCCTTAATCTGGGAAAATTGTCTAGGTTATAAAATTAGAAGTGCAATTGAAATGAATAGGAACAAAGAGCATTGCAATATGCAATTTCAAATATATATATATATATATTCAGTCATCCAAAATCTTAAAAGTTGCACAAGAAACAAGAATGCCAACTCTTGAAAATCAGAATACCTTGAAAATACTCTCATATTTTAAGAGCTCCAATAATTTGAATTGTCATATTATTTTAAGTTTGCAAGATATAGATTATTACGACTCCATTAGCTAACACGATCAAAAGTTGTTTATTTCGCACTATATAGATGCTACCTCAATTATGTGCATGCATACTTCATACTGAGGCAAACACTCAGTTATTATAATTTTAAAAATCAGATCATTTCAATAATATATATTTTTATTTCTATATGAAATTAATTAAGTTAAAGTGTTTTGTAGTATTAATTTATTATTTTTTTAAAAAGCCTTAAGATAATTAATAGTAATTTTTTTATATTATTTGATTTATATAAAAAATAAATAAAAATAATCAATATTTTTGTTGTTAATAATTTATGATACTTAATTGATAAAAAAATAAAATTTAAAATAATTGATGGAAAAAAAATGAAAATAGTTTATGTTATTACTTAGGAATAACATTGTTAAAAAAGATAAATAAATGTAATCAAAATATTTTTTTATATGTTAGGTGCTAATAATGAAAAAAATAATAAAAATAACATCCATAAAATTTATAGTTATAAAAGAGCATTTCTTATATTTAATTTATACATTGTAATTATTATAAAAAAGTTTGAAATATCATTTTATTTTTAATACTATTCAATTGAATGTTATTCAAATTGAATACAATTATTTATATTTTTTCAATATTATTGAGTGTTATTTTTCTTGTTATAAGTTGTAATGATGTTATTTTTATAATTTTTCAATAATTTATTATTTAATTGATAAAAATAAAAAATTAAATAAATTATGCAATAATTAATAATAATAGTATTTATTATTTTAAAACATGTGAGTAATTTTGTTTAAAAATTTATGAGATGTAATTTATACTTTCATAGGAAAATTTATAACTTAAATTTAAACTTTTAAATATATATATTATTCAATCCACGTTTAAATAGAAAACTAATTATTAATATTATAATAATTAGATAAAATTACCTAAAATACAATATATTATACACAAAATCATCTAAAATTAAGTAAATATATATAATAATAAAACCTTATTTATAAATAAACTTATGATTCTGATATTTTAAAAAAAAAAACCCTTATGATATGTAATTAAATAATAAATTTTCCTTAATTTAAGATCCAATAAAATATAAATTCAGAATTTAAAAAAGGTATCATATTTTACAGGGCCCACCTGACTCTATCTTCTCCCAATCGAGCCTTACGATTACTTTAACCTAATATGCTAATACTTTCCTATAAAAACACAAAAAGCTTTTCAGATTTCTTCCTCTTCAATTCTTCTTTGTCTTTCAATCTCTGCTTTTCTTTGGGATCGTCTTCCTCTAGAGTAAGTAATCTCCAATATCCTTAACTAATGTATTTACTATTTTGTTAAAAATCTTAGTCTCTGTATTAAATTTGACGCGGTTTGTGAATTTTGTTATAGTCAACAAATATGCAGTAGGATTGTTTTACAGAACAAAAAGGAATACTTTGTTTTATTTGCTTTCCATGAATAGTGGGAGAGAAGAAAAGGGGTGAAATTTCTCAAACGTTGGTGTTATTGATCTGGTTGAGTCACTTGTCTTCGTATGAGTTGACTCTCACTTTTTAAGTTCTGCATTTGTTTAACTAAGAGCGCGTATAATGTCTTGCTTGCTGGTTTGTATGTCCTGGTTTAATTCAGTTGATATTTGATCGATCAAGATTTGGTAGACAATTATGCTGATAAAATACTCATGATAAACTTTTAGGCTTCTAATTTTGGAATATGTTGAATATTTCCCAAATCCTATTGCTTTGTCGAGTCTACGGTTGAAAATTTAGCTTGGAAGAAATTGAGTGGGTTGTTGGATTTTTTTGCAAACTTAGACCTAGTTTTTGTTAAATCCAATTCATTGGTCGTGTTATGCTTCTGATATGAGTTTCTGCGGTGTTGGTAGCTCGATTGAAGATGACAATTTGCATAGTTCTGCCTGTTTTTGTAGGTAATCTAAGTTTGTATCATGGGAGGATCTTATATGGATGATGATTGGGAGCTCACTTCCCCAAATAACGAGGTTCGGACTGTCGTGTTGGTTGGAAAAACAGGCAATGGAAAAAGTGCTACGGGTAATAGCATTCTGGGAAGAAAAGCCTTCAAGTCAAAGAAAAGTGCTTATGGTGTTACAAGCACTTGCGAATTGAAAAGCACTTTACTGAGTGATGGCCAAATGATTAATGTTATTGACACCCCTGGTATACCTTGCTTAGTAGGTTGTGAGATCAGGACTCCTACCTGATAGATATTAACTTTATTGTCTGTGCTTGCAGGACTGTTTGATCAATTGGCTGGACCAGAGTTCATTGGACAAGAAATTGTAAAGTGTATTAATCTTGCCAAGGATGGAATTCATGCTATCCTTTTAGTTTTCTCAGTTAGGGCCCGCATGTCAAAGGAAGAAGAAGATGCAATTCTGAGCTTGCAAACACTGTTTGGAAGCAAAATTCTAGATTACATGATTTTAGTCTTTACTGGTGGTGACGAATTTGATGATGATGATGATGGTACTTTTGAAGATTTTTTAGGTGAAGAATCTACAGAGTTATTTCAGGTAACTCATTGAACAATCCTTTGCCTTCTTTATCTTGTTTTCCTTGTTATAATAATTATATGAGCTTTGACTTCATTGAGAATCTGTGTTCAGTAGTTTTTACTTCAGTGGTTATTGTTGGACTATTGTATATACAGTGTGGCTTACAGCATATAAATGTGTTTACTTGTCTAACGGAATATAGCTAAGTGTGAGTTTATTACATAGTCTAGTGTGAGTGCTGTTGTGAATGTGAGTGTGCAGTAGCTATATAAGGCCCACTCGTGTTTGTTTTTACAATGCTCAATAAAGGTGAATTTTAGTTTCTTGAGTTCTTTAACTCTTTCAGTTATGAGGTATTCGAATTTCTGTTTCTCTATTGTTATTATTATTATTATTATTTTGTCTGTGTTCTTAAGGATTCACCATTCGAATTTCTGTTTCTCTATTGTTATTATTATTATTATTATTATTTTGTCTGTGTTCTTAAGGATTCACCGCCACATACACTTTAAGTAGAATCTATTTAAACACCGCAATTCTTGATATGTCATTTTAATGGTCTCATTTCGATAAGTCTGATTAATTTTAAATGTCAAAAATAATTTTTGGATGTAGAAAACTCGTGATTTGTGTAACAATCGCATCGTACTTTTCGATAACAAGACTAAGGACAAAAACAAGAAGGATCAACAAGTGCAACAGCTTATCTCTCTTGTAAACATGGTGGTTGGACAGAATAGTGGACAACCATACACAGATGAGATATTTACTGAACTGAAGGTTTATTTTTTATATTTTGTCTGGACCTCCTTTTCTTTTTAATATATTTCAAAAGGAATTTGAATGTATTTTAATTTAAAAAATTTGATGAGAAGATTTAATTTGACAGAAAGGGTCTATTGAACTCCATGATCGACTAGAGAAGGCTGATACCTTAGAAGGGTATACTAAACGAGAAATATCTGAATTAAAGGATCATATGCAGCATACATATGAAGAGCAGCTTCGGCGGCTTACTGAGATGGTATTTCTTTGCCTGGCTTTTTATTTTTCCAATTGTTTTTTTATTGTCATTGTCTATGTCCAGAATTCTAGAAGCCTTGGTAGTTTGTCTGTGTTTACTTCCACGTGAATTGAATGGGCATTACTTTGTTACTTACTATGTTACAGAGTGTGACGATGGTGTGTTGTAATTTCATTTCATAATAACAATTATCCCTTGTGTTCAAAAAAATCATGGCTCATTTATCCGATATTTTCCAAATCCATAAGCTTAATGTTATTTCTTAGGTAACTAAAATTCTTCTCATTGTGATTGCACTAAGCACATCAATTTGCCTATTATAAAATGTCGAGAACTGTCCACAGGTCGAGTTGAGATTGAGAGCAACAACTGCTAAGCTTGAACAGCAATTGGCAGTTGAGCAAGCTGCAAGGATACAGGCAGAAGAGAATGCACATTTGGCACAGATGAGGTCAGAGGAGGAAATTCGTAAGCTGAGAGAACATCTTGAGAAGGCACAAGAATTCATCAATAAGAAAGGTGAAGGTCTCTGCAACATTTTGTGATATAATTGTCCTAAAATATGGTATACATGTATAGTTGTTTATTCCCTTTCCGTTGGTCGTTTGACAAAGATCTCTCTCTCTCTCGGGTCCTTGACTGACATCTGGTTGAGATTTATGACGGTTCGTTATTATTTTTGTCGAGTGTATACCTCTACTCTAGTGTGGATGTGGTAAGCTATAAATTCAAACTAATTATTCGTGAGTTTAATTATTAGATCTCTTAACATAGACTAGTGATGTATTTATTCTTTTGTTGGAAATTTGTCATTTTTTCCCTTAATTTTATAAAAATTATTAATTAATTACATATTATTATTTTAATACATCAAGTTAAAAAACATTATTATTTTAAAAAAGGTGATGGAGTGAGTTGAACTTAGAATATATTCAAAGCAAATAATCATTTGGTTTGCTCGAGTATGATTTCTGCATTTATTTGCAAAACTTCAGACTTCGTCTCGTTTTCAAATTACTGGAAAAGGTTTTGACTTTAATTAATAAGAAACCGAGCGGAAGAGCTTTCGTCTCTTTAACATTTTTTCTCAGTATTGCACCCAGTTGCGGATCTGGAAAACAGGAGACTATTCAAACAATAAAAAATATTATTATTTGCTTATTGCAAAAAGATTTTATATGTATTTTATTTAAATATAAATATATTTAAAATAAATTTAATTATCGAGGAGAGTATAATACTATCATCTTGTTTCAGTAAAATTTTAAATATCTCAACTATTATCTCATCTTATTTTAAAATAAATTAATTTTTTATTAATTATCATGTATTATATTTGATTTAATAGTGAATCTTAATATGACCGAAACATGTATATATGTAACTATCCCTCTCTCAACATGATAGCCTAATAAGAAAATATCTTTTTAAATAATAGGTTAATAATATTGATTATGTATTTTCTAAGCCCATTTTATGCACGAGTTAGCATAATGATCCGGTACAAGAAAAATTACAATGAGAAAATAGTGTTATTTTTCCTTAAAAAGGGTCCTACTTATTTTACATAGTATGTTTTATTGAATTATTTAAGAAGGGTTATTCTACTTTGTGACATATACACTCTTCTATAATAATTATTCAGGAATTTACAATTAAGGTCAATTTATTTAGTGGTGGTTAATTTTTATCTAAAATGCACGAAGAGTGGAGCTTAAAATTTGTGTAGAACATTAAAATATAATAACTTAATATAAAATAAATTAAATAATATTACACCTAGTAAAATAGTTTTCTTACTAATTGCAACATGCCAATAAAATATAATTTAAATGAAAATAACATCTGCAATTAAAAAATTAACAAATTACACAATAATTACACCAAAGATTGTCTAAGAAATATTTTGCTTGATCCAATAATTAAAATATTCATGATATTATTAATTTTATTGCTCATTACAATTTTTGGTCGTAAAATGTGACGAAATTCATGTCCATGATATATATAAAGATATTACATAATAAGGAAATATATAACAAACATCCTTCGGGTTTGGTTAAATATCAAATTGCTCTCAAAATTCAAATTTTCATATCGATTGCCTCCTTAATTGTAGAACTATTATCAATGAAGGCTAATTTAAATTAAGCTGAACAATATGCATACACTAATACACTATATACTAAGGATAAATGATTAAATAATTACTAGAACATGCAATTTTTTAAAAATAATAAAATAAAATAAAATGTTAAGTAATTTTATAATTCATTTTCGTTAAATGTTTTCTCATTGTTATCTTGCAAGTTTTTCTTGTAAAATAACGGCAAGCATCTAAATTAATGCGATGACATGAATTCCTATTAAGAATCTATATTCAAACTAAAGATAGTAGAAAATCAAGATAAGAATCTATAGTCCACTTGAAACCATTGGAAGTACAAACGCTATCTATGATATTGAAAATCAAGATAAGAATCCACAAAATACTCCACCCGAAACTAAAGATCTATCATTGAATGACAAACCTAAACCTTCCATAGATAACTATGATGGAAAAGGTAAGCAAAAGTCTTCTAAACCTCCTTCTTTTGCCTGGAAATATTTTGATATAATGGGTGAAGGCTTAGATCGTAAAGTGAGATGTAAATATTGTTCAAGGAAATATGTGCATGTATCCAACAAGTATGGTACATTAAACTTAAAATGCTCATATTGTTATGCAATATAAATTATTTCATGGTAGATATGAGAATAAACAAAAGACTTTAGCTTTTGAAAATATCACAAACAATAAAGAAGGTGTATTTAGTATTAAGGCTTGTAGGCTTGCATCTATAGAAATGATTATAGTTGATTATTGTTATTTAGTCATGTTGAGAATGAAAGATTTAGGAAGTATAGTAGAGTTTTGGAACCAAGGTTCCAAGTTCCTTCTCGTACCACTGTTGCACGAGATTGCTTGAGTCTTTTATTAAAGGAAAAGAATAAATTGAAAGAATTTTTCTCTAAGTCATTTCAAAGAGTTTGTTTAACCACTAACACATGAACTTCTGCTCAAAAATTGAATTATATGTGTCTCACTGCTCACTTCGTCGATGATAATTGAAAACTCCAAAAAAAAAATCTTAAATTTGTGTATAGTTCCTAGCCATAAAGGTGATATCTTTGGAAAATAAATTGAGCAATGCTTGTTAGATTGGGGAATTGATAAGGTATTTACTATTACTGTGAATAATGCTAGCTCAAATAATACATTAGATGATAATTGAAAACTCCAAAAAAGAATCTTAAATTTTTGTGTAGTTCCTAACCATAAAGGTGATATCCTTGGAAAAAAAATTGAGCAATGCTTGTTAGATTGAGGAATTGATAAAGTATTTACTATTACTGTGAATAATGTTAGCTCAAATAATATATTAGTTTCTTACTTGCGTAAAAAAAATGAACAATTGGGGTAGTGCAATACTAAATGGTCAACATATGCATATGAGGTGTGCAACTCATATTCTAAATTTGGTTGTGAGAGAGGACTTGAAAGAACATGATTCAAGCATAAGTAAGATAAGAGAAGTTGTGAAATATGTCAAACGATAACCTTTAAGGTTGTTAAAATTTAAGGATTTTGTGGAGTAAGAAAAGATTAATACTAATAAACTTTTATGTTTGTATATAATAACAATTTGGAATTCCACATATTTAATGTTAGAAGCTGCAATAAGATTTTAGAAGGTTTTTGAGCGTTTAGAAAAAGATGATGTGATATTTAAACAAGAGTTCAACATTGAAAATGATAGTTGTAAAACTTCTTATATGTTTGATTGGTCTAATGCTCACGTATTTGTGAGGTTTTTGAAAATATTTGATGATGTAACATTGAGGTTTTCTGGTTCTATATATGTTACTTTAAATTTATTTTTGGATCAAATTTGCTTCATAAACAACCAAATGAATTTTTTGTGTGAAAATACAGATTTTTTGTTAAGCAAAATGTCAAAAGAAATGAAAACAAAGTTCAATAAATATTGGGGAGGTGTATATAAGATGAATGATTTTTTATTTATTGCAACTTTACTTGATCCAAGATGTAAGGAACAAGGTTTGAAAATTTGTTTGAATCTTTTGTGTGATGAAGATGATATTATGGTTGGTCATATGATGAAAAATTTAGACAAACTTTAAATAATATGTTTGATCAATATTTAGTTTTGTCTTCTGCAAATGTCCAAGCTACATGCTCACAACCTTTAGACATAGAAGAAGTGGATAGTTACAACATTGATTCATTTTCACAGTGGATAAATCATTATAAAAAACGTATCAAAGATGCAAAAAAGATAGATAACTAAACTGAAGTAGATAAATATTTGGGTAAGACATGCGAGGATGTGGATGAAGAGTCTTTTAATCTTTTAGGTTGGTGGAAGGTGAACGCATCTAGATACAAGGTTCTTTCTAAGATTGTCAAAGATGTTTTAACTATACCTATATCGACTGTAGCTTCTGAGTCTGCATTTTCTAACGGGGGAGGGTTATTGATTCTTTTATAAGCTCATTGTCTCTAAAAACCGTCCAAGCACTTATTTGTACTCAGAACTGGATTCGATCATTACCAATAATTAACATTCATGAGTCCCTTGATGATATTGAAGCAATTCATGAAACATGTAATATTATTTTAATTTTTATTATTAATTGATATCATTTTCTTATGATTTATGTTTTAATATTTTCATCAATTTCTATTATCTTCTATTTTGTAGATATGTTATGAGGCATTAAGGATATAACCCTTGATTGAGTATGATAAATTATTATTTTATTTTATATGTATTTCATATATTATTTTATATATATTTAGTTATCAATTTATTAATATTTTTTAAATTATGGTTAATAGTTGATGACACATTGAAGTCTTTTGCTATTGCTCTCGAGATTCAAGATAAGATTATTTTCAAGATGATCGATGGATGTTAAAGAGTGAAATGATCAAATGATCAACTTAATTTTGGTTTAGATTATTGTGAACTATCTTTTTGTTTATTATTTGAATGAATTGTTAAATTTATTAAAATGACTATTGTAATCGTTATTGACGTATTGTATTATTATTTTTATATAGGCTTAAACATTTTAATCTTATTTTAACCTTTTTATTTTGTTTTTTAAGGATTCTTTTAACTCAAATAATTTTATGTTATGACTTATGTAAAAATTTAATTTTTTTATTTAAAAATACTAAAAATAGAATTAATTAAGTTTATTGATCGGATTGATCAGATGTAATCCGAATAGGTTACAGATCAGATTGTATCAAATTTGAAAGATAATCGGATTGATTGCGGATTAAGATATTTCAATCCGATCGGATGGTCGAATCAGATGAATATAAAATCAACAATTTTGATCCGATGCACACCCCTATATACACTAATATACTATATATTAAGGAAAAATGATTAAATAATTAATGGAACATGAAATTTTTTATAAATAATAAAATAAAATAAAATGTTAAGTAATTTTATAATTCATTTTCGTTAAATGTTTGGATTGTGTCATAATCTTGCAAGTTTTTCTTGTAAAAGAACGGTAAGCATCTAAATTAATGCGATGACATGAATTCATATTAAGAATCTATATTCAAACTAATATGTTTTTATCATTAACTTCAATTCTCTATGTTAATATATTTTCAATTTAAAATTGAATATTTATTATTAACAAATTTAATTAAGTTAAATAATTATTCTTTTTTTACAATAAATATCTAAAAAATTATAGTAAAACAGTGGACGGATAGCAGGGGAAGTGGAAGAGATTTGTACTTAACTTTTTTTATGTTATTTTTTAAGGGAACTCTTTTAATGTTTGAATAATTAGTATTGTTTTGTTTATTATTTAATATCTTTTTTTGTATATTGATATATGATTTTATCCTTGACTAAAAAATCCTTCATCACCCATGATGATAGGCACCTTCTTTTTTATTTCACTATCTTTAAATTAAGACCGATGTCACTTGGGATTATACTTTTTAAAAGCATAGTTCGCTTTTGAAGTTGATTAAAAAGCTAGAATTAGCTAGTTATTCTGTTGTTATTGTTCACAAAATATTAAATTCAAATAAAGAAATATCTCAATTGAGTATCATAGTAGATGATATAAAATGTTAATATGGGGACATCTACGACAAGCATAAGTTCAATTTTTGTGCTTGCAGTGCAGCTTTTCCTCCATATAACATGAAAAATTGGACAAAGTATAAATCTTTGAATGTTTTGACCGAGATCTCTATTTGTCCCTCTTCATCAATCAACCTACATGCTTGGACTTATTATTATATAATAATTTTGGTTAATGTTATTTATTTTTCCATTATTTAAAAAAAATAGAATATTACTAACGGTTTCACAACTTTAAATAAATGAGTATTTTTGTCTCATAATTTTTAATATAAATATTTTAAATTTATTATTTTTAAAAAAATTCATTTTAATAACATAATTTTAAAAAAAAATTCATTTTAATCCTGTTCCTTTGATATAAAAATTACCCTTTAATTTCTTTTTCAATTTTTTAGACCTGAAGTAAAATTTCTTTTTTAAATTAAAAAAAAATTATAATTAAAAGTTATAATAACTCCCGTGTCACTCACACTTTAAAAAACCTCCGGTTTAATCGGTTAACCCATCCCTACTTTAGATTCTTAGCCTACGCTGGAAAGTCGATATCCTTGTCTGCGAAGACTCCTATTGAGTATTAACGTTCCATCCACTTCGAAATTCGAAGCCTGACGCTTACTTTTGTCTAAAATATTTCTTTATTATAAAAACAACGACACATTCCTTAATCTTCCATTATTCTCTATTCTGTGTCTTACCATCTGCTTTTCTTTCGCATCGTCTTCCTCTCAAGTAATCTTTGAGTCCTCGGCGTAGTTAAGCTGTTTCTCTCTGTATGAGTCAATTCTTTCAGTTTTGCTTGCATTGCACGTTCTCTCGAAAACCTAAAATACAGTTTGGAATTTTATGATTTGATGCTCAAATGTCTAATAATATGACTTTGTTTTGAGTGGTTCTTCTCAGATTGTGCTATTAATATTTCTATGACAAAGTTTGGGAATTCTATTTGAATAACGTGTTGATATATATTTTCACTAATTCTATTGTTCTGTAGACTCTACTATTTATTTTGAAATACACTAATCTGGTTCTTGTTAAATCCAATTCATTTGGTTATATTTTTCTTAGTTGATTTTAGGTAATTTGAGTTTGTACCATGGGTGGAGTATCATTGGAGGATGATTGGGAGCTTACTTCTTCAAACGATGTTCGGACTGTTGTGTTAGTGGGAAAAACAGGCAACGGCAAAAGCGCCACAGGTAACAGCATTCTGGGAAGAAAGGCCTTCAAGTCAAAGAAAAGTTTTTCTGGTGTTACAACCACTAGTGAACTGCAAACAACTATACTGCCAGATGGCCACATCATTAATGTCATAGACACTCCTGGTATATCTTGCCTTGCATAAATGATGAGACTTACGATCCATAAAAGTGTTCAAATATATAACTTGTATTGTCTTTCCATTGCAGGGCTGTTTGATACTATGGCTGAGCCTGATTTTATTAGGAATGAAATTATAAAATGCATTAATTTGGCTAAGGATGGGATCCATGCTGTTCTTGTAGTTTTGTCAATTAGGGTCCGCTTGTCAAAAGAGGAAGAAGAAGCAATTCTTAGCTTGCAAACTATATTTGGAAGCAAAATTTTTGATTATGTGATTTTAGTCTTTGCTGGTGGTGATGAACTTGATGATTGTGATGAGACTTTTGAAGATTTCTTGGGTCAAGAATGTACAAATTTTTTTCAGGTAACTTAATAATCTGTATTACTAATTCTTGTTGAGTTTATTTTATTTATTGGAATATTTCCCCCATGTTTGCTTGCTTGAATTATCAAGTATTATTACACATGTCTATTTAGTTATTCATATTTTAACTTTAAGTTTACTGGCAATTGGTGGTAAAAATATGTCTTCACGCTCTTTCTCTCCGTTTTATTTATTTTTTGCCATGCACTGTTTTAGGATTTAATTTCATCTTCGTAGTTTCACAAGTAAACTTTGCTCTGGATACCTCATCATATGTTGTCTCAGATTGAAATTCTGATTCATTTTAATGTGATTTTTTTATGTAGACAATTTGTGATTTGTGTAAAAGCCGTATTGTTCTTTTTGACAACAAAACTGAGGACAAGAAGAAGAGAGATCAACAAGTGGATCATCTTATCTCTCTTGTAAACATGGTGGTTGAACAGAATGGTGGACAACCATACTCGAATGAGATATTTGCTGAACTGAATGTATTTTCCTTTTAATATATTTCTTAAAACTTCCAAGCATATCTTTATGAAAACATCTTGATGAAAATTCATTTATTTCACAGGAAGGGGATGTTAAACTCCATGATCAGCCAGAGAATGCTGATTCCTTAAAGAGATATTCTAAACGAGAAATAACTGACTCGAAGGATCAAATCCAGCATATATATGAAGAGCAACGTCAGACGCTTATTGAGATGGTACTGTTTTCTGCAATTTTGCCTCTATTTTTCACCTGCAAATATGATTCAACTACAAAATTACTTCCATTGCGTCTATTTTGTGGGTTAAAGACTTAAAGCTTTAAGTGCCTAATGCAGCTTCATATTTTTCCCATAATTTTGGATCAGGATACATTCAGTAAACTTTTCCTAAAATGTCAGTTTGGTACCTTATTTTTTAAATCCACTTCATTCATGATGTACTTTCAACATGGTGCCCAGACTTAGTTTTAATCGATTGGGATAAATGATGTATGACATTGAATCATCTCTTTCTCTCTGTTACTTGTTATAGAATCCAAGTGCCAGAATTGTTTGTTTTTTCAAACCTTTGACTTGTTTTAGGACACTCTGTAGGAACATGTGAACCCTTCCAGTAGGAGCAACATATATAAGAAAGAAGTGCGTAATGAGACATAAAAAAATAGAAAAGGAGGATTAAAGAATAAAGAAGAGAACAAAGGCATGGAGAAAAACAAGAACTTTTTACAATTTTTAAATATGAAAGAAAATTGAAATAGGTCCAGTGACAACAAAAAATGTGGATGTGGGCATGCCATCATATAAACATTGAGTATATTTGTTACAAACTAAATACGCTACGGGCATACAACTTTGCTTAACTTTTACCTAGAAGATATTTTAGCAAAATACCCTAAAAAATGGTCATGTGGATGGCATATGATCTATTTCTATGAACTCAGTGGATGGAAGTTAGTGATTGGAATAATAATACCATTATATAAACATTCTTGAGTATATTTACAAACGTTTTGGGCATTTTTATACAAGCTGAATACATTTTGGGAATTTTTGTACAAGCTGAATACATTTTGGGCATAAGATTTAATTAGCCCTAATTTTGTTTTACCAAACAGTTATATTTGTTGAGTTCATTTCTCTCTCTAGCTGCGTCATTTGTGACCCTTCTTGTGGTTCAAATCATTTGCTTGTTCTAACGCTCCATTGCGAGTTGACTTTGCTTAATTTAGTAAAATCAGTGTATCCTGTTTTTGTTGGTCATTGGTGGAGAATTATGTTGACAAACTAGGAGGTTTGGGTGGGGGCAATGGTCACCCCTACCCCTAGAACAAATTGATATTTATTATTGATTATAAATGTATGTAATGTACATAGAAATACAAATAGGGATAAAATTGGCATTTGGAGTGGTTGACAAATGAGACTTATTGACTTAAAAATGAGAGCATCAGTTGATGATTAGTATCTAAATTCAAACAAGCCACGTATAATCTAATGTCAGAAACAACTGTTTCAATATTGCATTGCTATTTTATGATTTTGTATTTGTATGAATTATAGAAAAGATAATCTAAACAGTGGACTACATCTGATAAATATATGTCCTTTTTGTTCCGTAAATAATTTTTTTATATCAAGAATTTGGTGTGAATAACTTAGTTTGTTGATGTGCTTAATTGGTGGGAATAAATTCGTCATAATTAAATTTTAACTTCTACACTGTCAGCTGGTATCAATTCCTTTTCCCCCTCAATGCTCATCTAAACTTATGTTTGCCGAATAAGGAATTTAGGGTTTGTACCCTTTTTTTTTTTTTTTGCTCTAAGCAGGCAACATGCCTATTAAACTATTGAGATGGTCATGCACAGGTTGAATCAAAATTGGGAGCAACAACTGCTAACCTTGAACAACTATTGGCAGAAGAGCAAGCTGCAAGGCTAATGGCCGAAGAGCATGCACAACAAACTCAAAGGAGATCAGAAGATGAGATCCATAAGCTTAGAGAACATCTTGAAAAGGCACGGGAGGAGCTGAGTCGAAGAGGTTTTCATCATAAGCTTATAGAACATCTTGAAAGATCACTGAAGAAGGTTCGTCCGCCATATTTTCATCATAAGCTCGGTGAACATCTTGAAAGGGCAGTGGATGAGATTCGTAGGATGGATTTTCATCATAAGCTTAGAGAACGTTTTGGAAGGGCTCAGGAGGAGCTGCGTCGGAAAACTGACAGCCAATGTCCAAATCAGAAAATCATTAGAAGTAAATGTGATAGGTCTGTCTTTCACCTTGGCTGACAGGTATCACCCTTTGTCTAATATTTGCTGAAGTATATTTCATCTTCCCTGTGAGATATGTGATAGCCTAGAAATTGAACTGAAGTATCTATGGATTGAAATACCGTATTGCCATTAGTTGAGTAAGGAGTTTGATTTACAGCTCTATGGAATTAAGCTGAAGAGATGGCTAATTCGTCTAGTTTATTTTATCGTGTCCAACTTCGATTTCCTTTTCATTCATGCCTCTATATCATCTCGAATGTGTTTGATCTCTTGGTGAAATTTATATTCTCTTGCAGTGACAGCTTAGTGATGGGAGATGTACGTTTCCCACATTTTAAGTGGTTTAGTCTCTGATTATTGTTCCAGTTCGTCCTAAAATCTCTTCTTTCATCCTTCTACCTCCTATTTTCATATTGTTAACCTGTTTCTGTAATTATATATAATTCACCTTTAACATTCCAAATGCATAAATTTCTTTATAAAATATATGGTATCTAAATATGATGTTAAATGTAATTTAATACATGTCATATGATGAATAATAACTTGTCATTAAAATGCCTTGGGACAACTCAATAAGCGTAAATAAGCATGATTATGATATCTAAATATGATGTTGTATGTAATTTAATACGACGAATAATAATCTGTTAGTAAAATGTCTTATGCGACAACTCAATAAGCATTGAGTTATCAAATAAGCATGATTGTTAGATAATTAAAGAGATAAATGATCAGTAATTATCTCTTAATTGTTCGAAAGAGATAATTATTGAGAAATAATCATGATGCTATAATGAGTATATCTACATGGATAAAGAATATATATCAGATTACATCTACTTCTTATATATATATATTTTCAATTGTAAATATTTATACATCTAATCTCATAAGTGATTTTTATATCATTATTGAGAACTACGATCATAAGTACTCTTTTTCTTGTTCATCACAAAGTGAGACTTATATCTCATTTACATTATACAAATCATATTGTTAACTTAAGAATCTAAGAGCCAAAATTCACCATTCTCGACTGAGGTTCTAACTAGTTTTTCTATCTTGCATATCTACGGAGAATGATACTATTTGATGTTAATGAAAATCGACATCAACATCTAACACCGTCTGTGAGGAAGGTATGTTTAGCTAGGCTAAAAACATAAATTCTTTAGAATGACATTTATAAGTGTTCTCCAATTTATATCTACAAAATTCAATAGGTCTTGGAAAGAGACTGATAGTCTACAAGGCTTTTTAATAGAAGACATTCCATCTATTTGATCTACAAAATCTATACCACACTTAATCAATCCTACGTACTTTTAGGAGAATCGTGAACCGATCAACAAGTTTCAATACTCGGACCTCAGTCGACAACTATAAGGTCCAAATGGTCTCACATTTGCAACTCCTTCTGGTTAGAGATGTCACACAATTCGTTTAAAATCAACTCATCTTAAACGAGTAGTAATTTAGCTCAGTTGATCTAATTTTTAAATAGATTAAGCTTAGATCATTTTTATCTTAGTTAAACTTGGTAACTCATTTAAAACAATAGGGAAAAATGTTAACTATTATGGTGAATTGCATCAACGTTATGCAATATCTCCACTGTTTATCCAACATTAACTCATTTTTTTCTCACTTTATCTTTGTTAATTGCATGCCTTTTTAGAACTATATTTATCCATTAAGTCAATAATATTAGTTAAAATAATAGGATAACTTATTTAAAAATTAAATGAGTTGAGCTCAATTGTTATGCAACATCTATTATTATTTAGAAAAAAAATATGTTTAATAAAAAAAATGTTCAATAAAAAAAAGTTTAGTAAAAAGAAATTATTAAATGAGTTAATGAGTTGCTCATTTAAGCTAGTGAGCTAGGCTTTTTTGCTCATAATTTCAATGGGTCATGTTTGATATTATTTAGGTAACATGTACACAACCCTAACGACCTAAGGTACCTCACCATGGTAAGGGTAGTTCCTACATAACTGTTAGGAAATAACGAGTTGATGTACTTATAACAAAGACATGATGATCAAGACTTGGTCTGAGTAAAAATGGCATGATATTAGCAACTTACCTAACAAATTGGATCGTCTCTTTACATACATACAAGACCTCAAGCAAATCCTATATCAATCTTGTTAGATAATACATAGAACGATCTGATCTTTTGTAAATTAATTTTATTCTTGGTCCTTACTCGAAGTATCGGCCTATGTAACCTTAGTAACCATTCAATATGTGTTATATATACCTCCTTAGAGGAGAAGAATAAAGGATATAATCATTATCCACATTTCCTACTAAAATCTACACCCCACTAGTTCATTAAACTATAGTTCTAAAAATACTTCCTTAGAAAAGGATGTTATGATGAAGAGTTTCCAACAACAAATAAATGAGTTGTAGCAGGCATTCATTGAATCTCAAAGGGAGAACAACAAACTCAGGTCTAGATTGGAACAAGATGAATATTCGGAGGCTCAGAGCTCATTCCATATTCCTAGCCCTCCAATTTTGGACAATCATCTTCCACGAAGGAGACATGTATCACATACTTCCTACCCACAACGACATGAAGGAGTGGTATAATCTCGCCCATATATAGTCAATCCAAACTTCATGCCAGGACCTTCACAGGTGAATTTGATTATTTATGAACATTTAACACATTATACACCCCATCCAATTCCAACACAATCAGGTTTGGGAAATGCTACTTATATGCCCCCAAATGTATCGCTTATAAAGGAACAAAGGATCTTGTGGCTCATGTTCTCCAATTTAAAATGGTTATGGTTATCGTGAGTCTTCTGGAGAACAAAAGAGAAGCAATGTATTGCAAATTATATGCCACTACCTTCCAAGAAACAGCGCAACAATGGTTTATGCAATTGTCTCCTAAAAGTATAAAAAGCTTTGATGCCTTGGTAAAGGCGTTTGTTACCAACCATGCATGCAACAAACCCATAAGGAAAAAGTCTCACCATTTGTTCTCAATTGTCCAAGAGGATGAAGAGACAATTGAAGCTTACATGAGGAGATTCAAGACAGGAAAAATGGAAATTTCACAATGTTCTGATTCCATAGCAATTGAGGCTTTCTGCAAAGGCATTAGGAGGGATATTGGTCTCTTCATTGAATTAACAAAAACCATCTCTCGATCCCTGGAAGTGGTCTATAAAGAAACCTAGAAGTTCGTAAACGTCGAAAGGGAGATGAGATCCACTAAAAGACTGGCCAACAAAAGGATAAATAAACCTACCTCAAGTAAAATAGAGGAGCATTGAAGACCTATCGGGAAGAGGCGCCCTAACCTTCCTTATTTTAAACCTATGGTCATGTTCAGAGGAAATTCAGTTACTTGGGGTTGAGCTTTATCCCTAACTACCATTACGTGTCTAATTGACAGAGGTAGTGCAACGGATGGAACGTCTTAGTAATGTCAATTGGCCCTCGCCTATGAAGGTTTCGCTAAGAAACCCTAACAAATATTGTGTGTTCTACAAGAATATAGGTCATTGGACCAAAGATTGTAGGCATCTTAAACGAAAAATCGAACATTTTCTAATATCTAGGTGATATTGTTGATAGGACATTGGGTCTACAAGAAGGAAACCAAAGAGGCAACAACGTTATTCATCAAGGTAGAATGCCCCCAAATCTAGCTCACAGAGATGCAAACAAGATCAATCAAGCCCCACAATGAGGTGTTCGAATAATCCACACTATCCCCTACCATGGTGGGTCATTCCGATAATTCAAGAAAAAGGTATGCCTAGGAATTCAAGGACATAAATTGATTGATTTATAGCTTAAAGTCGAAGGGGCCGATATATCTTATCACCTTTGACGAAAAAGAGGTATTTCCTCCTCATAATGATTCTCTGGTCATTACAGTCAAAATTGCACACTGTGAGGTGCATAGGATTTTGGTAGACAATGGTAGCTCTTCAGATCTATTATATTTAACGCCTTGTTGGATATGGGGATAGACCCTAAAGAGATTACACAACAAGAAATACCATTGGTGGGTTTCAATGGTAGCGTAACTATGTTAGTAGGGACCATAGGTTTATCAATTTTCATGGAAAGAGCTATAATCCTTATGAATTTTATGGTATTAAACACTCCCTCGTCTTATAATGCGATTTTGGGATGATCTTAGATTTACAAGATGAAAGCAGTACCTTCCACGTATCATCAACTCATCAAGTACCCAATGGTTGATGGGATTAAAGAAATCAGAAGAGAACAAGACAAGGCGAGAAGTTGTTACAATGTCGCCCTGAAAAAATGCATTACCCTCACAATCGAAATAGCCATCAAAGAAAACAAATTGATCAAATGTGGGGAGGATTCAATGGATGAGGGTTAGACTATGGTGGTAAACCCCAGTGATTATGAAATACTTCACGTTGGAGATATAAGGGATGTCAAGTCTGTGAAGATCAACCCCAAAGTGACCTTTTTCGAAAGCTACACTCAGTAATTTTATGCGGGATAACGTTAATCTATTTGCATGGAAACCCGAAAACATACCTAACATTGATCCTGACATAATTTCCCATTAATTGTGTGTCAAATGCACCAAAAAACTAGTCCAACAAAGAAATCAAAGATTTGCAAAGGTCACATACCCGACTTGGATATCTAATGTGGTGTTGTAAAATAAATCAGGGGAAGAATACATGATGTGCATTGACTTTAAGGATCTAAATAGGGTGACGCCAAAATATTGCTTCTCATTGCCCAATATTGACCAATTAGTCGATGTTACAGTCGAATTTGAAACAATGAGTTTCATGGACGCTTATTTGTGTTATCACATATTCAAAGGCACCCTAGAGATGAAGAAAAAATAGTGTTTATCACGAAACCTATTGTTATACAAGGATGTCTTTTGACCTAAAAAATGTAGGGGCTACTTATCAAAGAATGCTTAATAAAATGTTCGAAGATCAAATCGGTAGGAACATGGAAGTATATATGGATGATATGATGGTAAAATTCAAGTGTGCCAAAGGGCACATGTCAGATCTTAAGGAGGTGTTTGCTATAATAAGGGGTTATAAGATGCGGCTTAACCCAAAAAAGTGTCTTTGGGGTAATCTTGGGAAAGTTGCTGGGTTATTTGATATCGTCTTGAGGCATAGAAGCCATTCTTGATAAAATTTTAGCCTTGATAAATATGAGGTCTCCAAATTGTCTTAAAAAGGTCCAATAGCTAAATAATTGTATAGCTTCCCTCAGTCGCTTCTTCTCTAAATGTATCGAAAAGTGCCTACCATTCTTTCGATTGTTGAAGAAAAATAAAGAGTACATATGGGACAACGACTACGAAGGAGCTTTCCAATCCATTTAAAATTATTTGGGAAAGGCACCTCTTTCGACCAACCCTATTAAAGGAAAGATGTTGTATATGTACTTTTCTTCCATAAATAAGGCCATTATCATTGTATTGGTAGTCGATAGAGAAGGAAAATAGCATCATGTATATTATGTAAGTCATTCCTTGACAGGAACACAACAATTATATAATTTGTTAGATAAAGTGACACTTATCGTCCAAATGATGTCACACAAACTCAGGCACTACTTCGGAGCACATAAAATAACGGTCCTTAATCGCCACACAAATTGTGTGTACAATGAATATGCAAGTATATGTATCGCAACAAGTAATATAATGATAAGAAAATATCATTCCATGAAGATTATTTTATTAAAAACTAAAAAAATAATTTTTTTTTTGTGTTTTTATATTTTAAGGAAACAAAATTAAAATAACTAAAAGTAAATAGCAATAATTAATTAAATTGGATTTGGTAATTAAGAAGATATATGAGAAAATATTTATGAATACTTAATCCACCAATTTTCTAAACATGTAAATTACTAAAAAATTTCCAATATAATTATCAATCAATTAATTACATGATCAATTAAATTTAACCTTTCATGTATTATTCTCTCAAGTAAACTACACAACATATAGTAATTAATTTAATTACACTCTCATATCAATTAAATTGCATACTACTCATTAAGTTAATTAATTATGAATCATATACATAAAAATCATACATTTTTGCTTAGAAACGATGCATGTTATTTAATCAAGATAAACAGTTAAATAATTTTCTCAAATCTATTTAATTGTCTCTATAGATAAATTATTAGTCAAATAATTAATAGCATAAAAATCAAATTAAATAATATAAATAAATTATAATCATAATTATGATAAAATATTATATTATCACATTTGAAAATTGGGTTCATGAGATATCTAGATTAATAAATTAACTATACATAACTGTCTATAAAGTTTATATTTTTCATAAAGAAAGAGATAAAAATTGATAAAGAAAAGAGTAAAGAAAAATACAATTAATCTCTTGAATTGTAGTACTAATCTCCTCTTGAATCTTTACTAAAATTGTATCTCCTTTTGATTTTTTTTGTATATTTCTTTTTTTTAGCTCCAAAAACTTATCAAAATTATGCTAAAAGTGGCTCATTAGGGTTTTATGGAGTGATTAAGAGCTTAAATATAGCTCAGGTTCAATTTGTACAATCAGATCAACTTCAGATCAAGGGCTAAGATCAAAACAAAAAAATGAACAATGCTAGCCAATCATAGCGCGACACGTGACAAACAAAATTCATTGGAAAAATCAAAACGCGACGCATGGCAAGGAAGATCGGTCCACGTCAACGTAAGTTGAGCCAGTGCCACACGGCGTAACGTGATTCACGATAATGGATGACGTGGTGCACTGGTGGAATGCGAGGAGCAATCGCATGACGACATGTGGTATGAAGGTTTGACCAAGCTCCAAACTTTGATTGAACATCGTGCTGACACTACTTTGCTCCTTACACACGACGATCTATGATTCGTTGTCCCTAATTGTGTGGCATTTGTATGGCTTTCCCAGTCAGCTCCTCTGCTTGCATGGTAAGCCACGTGCTAACTTCTGATTGGTCCTATGTTAAAAACTCATAAAAAATCCCAAAAAATTATATTTTCACCCATTTTACTAAAACAATTATATTTTAATATTTATAACCCCCAAAATACTATTTATTGAATAAAACAAGTAAATATTAAGTAAAAAAATACGCTAATGACTCTATTTTCACAGAGTTACCAGTTCTTATGTCACACCCTTTAAAGAATATCCTTGTTAAGCCAGATCAGGCTGGTCATCTTTCTCAAATAGCTATTAAGTAAAACGAGTTTGAAATACACTATAAACCATTATCGACAATCAAAGGACAAGTTCTTGTTGATTTTATTATAGAATGGACTCAAGAGTATACACTTAAACAAATTAATACATAACCAATGTCCATAATGGTAGTACTTGTCCCCACATCAACTCTGTGGAAGGTATATATTGATGGGGCAAGTAACTCAAGAGGAGCGGGAATTGGAATAGTGATATTCACTCTAATATGGGGCTTAATAGAACAATGTCTTCGAATCACTTTCCACGCAACTAACAATGTGGTCGAATATGAGGCATTGTTATTGGCTTTACATCAATTGGTAGCTTTGGGCGCTAAAAAGGTGTTAATTCATAGTGACTCAAGGCTAGTAGTAAACCAAGTGAACGATGAATTTGAGGCTAAGGAAAAAAAGATGAAGCTCTATATGTAAGAGGTGAAGAAAACATGAGTTTTCTTTGAAACATTCAAAATTAAACAAATACCACGAGGGGGAAACTCACATACCAACTCTTTGGCCTCTTTGGCCACTTTGGCATCGACGATAAGTTTAGACCTGAAGCAAGTAATACGCGTATCATGTTCATATGTATCAAATTGGACTGAACCAAACCATTAAAACCTATTTGGTCTCGTTATAACCGTTTAGAACATTAACACTAAATTGAAACTATTTTATATTATAACCAATGAAATAGTAGTTTGTTACTTTTGACATAATATTAACCTATTTTACCCTAGTTATAAACATGGTTACCCCCATAACAATAACATTTTTGTTATTCCTAAGTTAAAACAATAATTTTTTGTTGTTGTTGTTCTTAAGTTCAATCAAGTTGAATAGTAATGAATTTAAGCACTGAGCTATATACACAATTACATTTGTAAAATATAACACTGTAAATGGTCCGATCCAACTTAAACAATTTAATTTTTTTACAAAATTGAGTTAGATTGAATCAAGTTGCAAACTAAATTGCATTGTTTGAAATAATCATATTTTTCAATTCGATATAGTTTACTAGTTTTATGTCCAACCCTAGATTCCTATGGAAGGATATGGTGAAAGATTTTCCCACCACTTTTAAAGTAAAATTAATAAAATTATAAACGAAACAAAATTAAAAATTAAGAGTTTTTTTAAATGATAAGATAAGAAAAATAAAAAAAATACAAATATGTGAGAAAAATGGAGTCATCTAGTGTATTCCTAAAAAGTGTGTTAGGAATGACATTCTTGCTACTATTGAAATGATTTATATTTCATTCCAGATTAACAGTTTGAATCATTAATATTATCATTCTTATTATTGTCAATCACGGTTTGAAATTTTGATGTTAGTCAAGATATCGAAATATAATTTTTACAAAAATTTGGAATATATTATCGTTTTCAACAAAAACTTTTAAAAAAATTATGAAAATTTTATCAAAAATATGAATTTTTTTATAAAATATTAAAATAATCAATTACTTATATTTCAAACTAATTTTTTATTTCATATATATATTTTTAAATACTTATAATATTTATTTCAATCAATATGTTAATCAATTAATTAAAATATTGTATAATATAATATATATTATTTTTTTATAAAATTTAATAGAATAAGTAATTAAAAAGTTTGAAATAATTAAATAGATAATCTAATTATATTCACTATTATAAATAGATAAATCTCGATAATACGAAGAAAAAAAATCATTAATATTTTAGATATTTTATCGATTTTTGTTAACATTTTAACGAAATTGTAGTGAGAATATTTATAATATCTATGATATTTTAGTAAAAAAAGATTAATTAAATAATAATTTAATATTTTTAATAATTTTGTAATAATTTAACTAAAAGATATGTAATTAATATTTTGACGTTAAAATATAAAAAATAACGTTATTATTTAATATGGATGATATCATAACATAATCTTAAAATAGATGAGGTGGTATTACTACCGATGACATTACTACCTAACAATCACCAACCTCAAAATGTGACTAGCACGGTCCCTCGCTTTTTTTATTAACATGTTTTGGGTGATGTTTAAGGGTGTGAATTTCGTTCCTAATTGGCGGATGTCATTTTATTTTGGTTTGTATTTTTTTTAATTATCACAAATAATATTCTAAAATTTATAGTAATAATAATAATAATAATATGTTTATTAAAAAAAAATCCTTCCTAATTCACCATTTCAAATTTCATGAATTGATTTCGGAATTTCACCCCAACATTCAAATTTATTTCTGCAAGCATTATTATTGAACTACTAGGGATCAAATCCTGAATTTATATCCCCAGCTACTTGATTCCTGGTGAATCGTACCAAATATCAGGTTAAAATTCTACCACATAATAGAATATTCGAATATTCTCCACGATTGCATATCTTCAGGTTTCAAAGTAGGGACCGAGAAAGAAAAAGAGCTATCCAATCTTAGCACCATTTTAGTAGGCTGAAAGTAGGGGTGTTCATAAACCGGACCGGACTGGACTAAACCGTCAAACCAGATCGGATCGGACTAAACCGTCAAACCGGATCGGATCGGATCAAATCGAACGGTTTTACTAATCAAACGGTCCAGTCTAGTTTGTATTAATTTTAAACCGTTCAAACCGGACCGGACCGATTTAATAATATATTAAAAATTTTACATTATTCTTCATTAAATTATAAAAAAATCGAACCAAACCAAGAATAAAACTGGACCGAACGGTTTTATAAGTCAAACGGTCCGGTCCGATTTTTATTTCTTAAAACCGTTTCAAACGGTCCGGTCTAGTCCGGTCCGGTCCGAGTAATATAAACGGTCCGGTCCGGTTAAATTTTTTTTAGAAAAAACCGGACCGGACCGAACCATGGACACCCCTAACTGAAAGTATCAATAATTAGTCTACATGTCAAAAAGTATTAAACAGAAAATGAAAAGGCGTTGATTTTCTTTTTATAATTTTAAAATAAGATCAGAAAGTTACTATATATCAGAAAAAATAAATCTAAAATAAAATTATGCAGTGATTTATTATTATGTATTTTTATATATCATAATTATAAATAATATAATATTTTTTATTGAATATAATTACATTAATTTGAATATATTTATAGCATATAACACTTTATAAATTGATGAATATAAAAGTAAAAGTAACGAATTAATTGAGATTATACAAATAAATAATAATAAATTATCTTAAAATAAAAAATAAATAAACAACGTATAATGATTTAAGTGTTTTGATTTTTAATGTAAAAAACCTACTTGATAATGACATACAAATTTTTTTTTATTAATAATCAAATAGAGAATCCAGAAATCAATATCTAAAGTTCATTTAAAACCAAACCTCAAATATACTCAAATCTCTCTCAATAAAAATAAAATACATACATCAATATCTAAAAGTTATTCAAAACTAAACCTCAAGTACAATCGCATCTGTCTCAACAAAGATAACAATGCAAAGCAAAAATATGACAATAAATCTTTCAAAGAAAAGACCCAAATTACATACTAATAATATATGATCAAAAGAGAAAGCGAAGTCAAGAATCATTTTAAATTGTACAAATAATTAATAATAGATTATGCCAAAATAATAGACAACAAGAAAATAAATATCTCACAAAAATTTAAATAGTTCAATTTTTCGATGTGAAAAGCCTATTTCACTGACAATAACTCATCGAATAAAATTCATTAATAATCAAATAGAGAGTACAAACAACAATATCTAAAAGTCTTTCAAAACCAAGACCCTAATTACACCAAAATCTCTCTCAACAAAGTTATTAATACAAAATAAGAATAAGAAAACAAATCTTGCAAAGAAAATATCTAATTTACATAATAATAATAGATGATCAACGAAAAAATTAAAAATGATTAAAAGATAACTTGATTAGCGAATGTGATTTCAATATTATAATTTTTCAATTTTTAATGATTATCACTCTTGTTGGCTTGATTATCGAATATGATTTTAATATTAAGGTTTTTCTATAGATAATCAACACTTTCTTAGAAAAAAGAAAAAAAAAGTAAAAATGACTAAAAAATTGCTTGATTAGTGAATATGATTTTAATATTATGGCTTTTTAAATTTCACTTATCATCACTCTTATTGGCTTGATTATCTAATATGGTTTTAATATTAAGGTTTCTCTATCGGTAATCACCACTCTTCTCGAAGAAAAAGCGCATATATATATATATAAAGTTATTTACTTAACTAAAAATCTTGTATTAATTGTTAAATATTAATAATATATAAAGTGACTTACTTAACTAAAAATCTTGTATTAATTGTTAAATACTAATAATATTAATAATCTTTAATTCTACTGATACATTTTGAAGCAAACTAAATGACACAGTAAACTATACCACACATCACTGTTATCAGCACAATGATGTGTACCGAAAAAGCAATTAAAAACTAATTACATCAATTTAAAACAATCTAACATGATAGCTCAACAAAAAGGGCCCGAAGCGCACCTCAGCTGGATCGCACACCACGGTAATGGCAAAGGAGATAAATGAACATCAATCTCTCAAGCCAAGTTCAACCTCAAGCTCATCATCAACCTCAAACAGCTTGAGCAGACGAGCGTGTTGTTCCTCTCTTTTCTTCTTTTGCCACAATTTGATTAACAACGCAGAAAAACCAACAACTGCCACCACACCCAGACATATTATGAGTACCTTGATCCCTGTAGAACTTGATTTGCTTTCAGTTTTTGAAGTCGATGGATCTTTTGCTATGCCTTCAAATGTGCAAGCAAAGTATTAGACAAATTGTCAGAGTGAAAATTTAGTATTAAATTTGAACTCAAAGGAATGCTTTGTTTATCGTGTAGAGAGAATTAGAGATACCTGAAGTGAATAGTAGCGAAAGCGAGAAGAAGAGGGTAAATAATTGTGCAGATCTGCAGCTTTGAAACCTAATCATCTCCTTCATGGGTTGTCTCCCCACTGCGATCAAACGTAAAATTTAGAAAATGAGGGATGAATTAAGATCCTGATTCCAATACAAGGATGACTGAAGGAGGCTTGACAATGAATTTTATCAGCTACCAATTGGTGCGAGAGTATTTATTGACTTGTACTCTTCTTCTTCGATGTAACTTCCTTGTACTACGCTTATTGTTTTATATTCTAATTATAATTATATCTTGTAACGATATATATTAGTAAAAAATTAAATATGATTATCTTTTATTTAAATTTTCATATAAATTGATAAAAATATTCTTGGTTTTTATTTATAAATTATGATTTAATTTTGACTAAATATTTATCCAATTTAACCTCTAAGAATTGGACTATTGGACGGCTGTCCAACTAATTAGATTTTGGTTAATCGATAACCTCATTCGTTGGAGTCGAGCTAGACACATGTCCAACTAATCGAAGCCGAGTTGGACACATATCCAACTGAACTAGACAATTTTTCAATTAACTAAAATTTGGTCAGTCAGTGATCCGACTCATCTGAACCAAGTTGGACATATATCCAACTAATCATACTTTAAGCGAACGATGACTCGACCTGTCGAAATAGAATTGGACACATATCCAACTAAATAAATAGTTATCCAACTAATCGAATTTTGATTGATCATTAACCTACTCATTAGAATCAAAATGGACACATGACTAACTAAACTGGACAAGAAAGAAAGAGACATGTTAATATATATTAGAAACTAAAGTCGTTATAAGAAAGAAAGAGATTTATTAATCCATTAATGATTATCCATGGATTAGTGTTTCCTCCGTACAAGTAAAGAAACCACATTTTGTTATAGAATTTTATCTAACAATTGAAAAAAACCAATTGAAAGTTTATAAAATACGGACCTAATTAACCTAAAAGGGTTAATAGATTATTTTCAATTTTTATCACTTTATAATTTAATAACCTAAACAAAGCGACTAGGCATGCAATCGCGTGTAAAATTAAAATTTGAAAATGAAAGAATAACTCACGATATTTTTAGGCGGAAACAACTTCAATCACAACCACGATCTAAGAGGAAAAACACTGATCCGCTAAACCACCTAACTTTCTACTATGAAAACCAAATGTTCAAGTATAAACTCGACCTTATGCTACCATCCTTAGGATACTACTTCAATGTACCTTACTTACGAGTATTTGCTCTGTTTTCATAGTTTCTAATATTAACTTGAGCAATATTCACACCAACATTTTAACAAACTTACCGCTAATCAGATAGTTCACGAATTAACTGCAAAAGGGTTAACACAAAAACACAAGTTTCCGTGTGTATTCCAAAACAGATTTAATAATGAATAATCATAAATTCAAAACATATGTCACTTAAATCAAATCAACTAGCAAATCATATAACAAAACTATTAAGTACAAGTTCAATAAAAAAAGCTTTTTTAAATATTAATAATCAAATCAAATAATTATGATATGACGCACACGATTATTATTTAACAATTTAAGAACAAAAATAAAGAAGAAGCTATAAGAACATATGATCAAAATATTATAAACTAATTAAATTTATTAATCAATCAAACACAATCACTAATGTTTGATAAATTAGCTAATTAAAGAAGCCTAAAGAATTATGATTTTGTATTTACAAAACAAGATAGAGATTAAAAAGAAGAGAATATTATTCTCGTGTGATTGATTGAAACAATGAGCAATAAATTTTATTTATAGGAAAAATTAAAACTATTAATCTTATGTAATTGATAAATATTTTTTCTATTACAAATATGATTAATAATACTCATTAATCAAGAAGACTCATATTAAAAATTAGAACTTCTTTTAAAGTAGATTCATTAATTAAGAAGACATCCATTTAAATAAGATTTCTTTTAAAGTAAACTCATTAGTTAAGAAGACTCTTATTTAAAGAAGTGTTCTTTTAAAGTAGATTTTAAGCTATCTTTTATGCTAAGATTTAGCCTATAATTTAGGTTATATCTTATCTAATATTTTAGCATATATCTTATTCTATATTTTAGTAGTAAAAATAATTTCAGATTTATGAATATGTACTATTAAATACGTTAGTACAATCCTATGTGTTATAGTTATAATAGATATATCTGAAGTACGACTATCTAAAATTATGACGTTTTTTCAACTTTTTTTGATAGACTTAATAGTGAGTTTAAAAACAAATTTACATGCAAATATTTTCTCCACGAAAATAGAAAACACTTATAATATTTACAAACTCCTCATTTGGAATTTTCGTGTGGAAAAACCTTTCTCTTACTACATGACACTTATAGAAATAAAATAAAAATACAATGATGTTTAGACTCCATGGTGGAACTATCCTATAATCTGGTGAATCCATATTCGCTGCAACTTGACAAGCTTGTAAGCAACTGAAATGACATAGACAAAGCATCCGACAACTTGGCTTAAAAGCCTCATTGTACATTAGCTCAATTTATATAAGAATAAGCGAAATGTAAAGAATAATCATGTCGTATATGCATTCATACCAATCAAGCTTAACATAAGATAAAATGATAGAAAACATTCTTATCCTAAATATATTCTCCCCTATATATGTGGAAAAATAAATCATGAAAGTAAAACACACTCTCCCTTTTTTGACATGCTAGAAGGACAAAGCAATGGAGTTAAAATCCCACTAAAACTTAAGCAATGTAAAAGCATATTAATGTAGAAGTGTAACGTGGTTCAAAATCCCTCTAAGTTCTATGACTATTTAAATTAAAAATCAATTAAAAAGTTAATAAATAAGAAAAGGATGTAAATGAATAATTTTTTTTTAAATTTCATAAATAGCCGTATAAGGTATTAAACTCATTTAATAAACTCATATATTGTATAAGTAAGTAGAGTGAAAGAGGCAGACATGCATACTTTACACATATAATGACATATTGATATTTACTTAAAAGTAGTATATATATTTAAACTCCACAAATATGTCGATTAAGTCATTTATGATCAAGCAAGAAAAACTCAAAAAAATATCATCTTTCATGTAAAATTATAATCGAGTCTTCAATCTCACAAAATAAAATATATCTATCAAAAGATGACTTAATTTTATTTTATTTTTATTTTGTAAATGAGGCACATGATTATATTTTTTCTTTAACCTTTATTAGTTCTTTTTTTATGCATTCTAAGTACAAGTTCTGTAAGCAATGTCTTTTTGCATAATCTTTCTTCTTCTTCTTGCATAAGCCATATACATAATATGATGACTTTCACACTAGTTGTGAGGTATCCCTCTTCGCTCACTATGATAGCTTCACACATCACTGTAGGTAGCTTTCTCAATACTGGGTGCCTTCATACTATAAAATTTAGAAAGCAAGAAATAATAATTCAACACAATTTTACAATCAATATTAACTGAAGTCCTAAAGTCTTTTAAGAGAATTGATAAACTTCAAGCATAACATATATGTGTGTTCGTGAGTGTGTGAATAAGTTTATGTCAACATCAATTATCACATGTACAAGAATATGTGTGCATAAGTCAAAATTGTAGAATAATTTATACAATAAATATCAAAATGAGTCAAGTCACTAAAAATAAGGTTATATGTCTATAAGTGTTGAATAAGTCCAATGCCTTGTTTGTCAAATAAGGATTCTAATTTTCTCTTCTTCTTTTTTTGTAAGTTTAACTAATAAATAAAATAAAGATAATAGAGATTACTCACCTATGGTAATTTAAGCACTCTAACAAAAATACCTAGATGAAAGAATAAAAGACTATCAAGTGAATAGGAAATCAATCTTTCTTAACCCAAATTTTCTTACATTTTGGTTTCTCTATATCATTGGGTTGGGACTCAACTACCTTAAATTTCATAGGTGTGTTATTGGACATAGTTGTACTTTTCTCATTCATCCTAAATGAAGATGTACTATGCATAATAGGATAATGATAATGAGTCCTAACATTAAAAATATTGAATTTTACTTGTCATTTTGAACCTAAAACTTCATGCTTCCTAGTAGAATTTTTGAACACATTATTATAATTTCCATTCATTCTTAAATATGATGTAGCATGCATAGATGGATGATACTTATGGTTGCAACTATGTGAAACATGGAAAGAATAATTAAGTTCAGGAGTATTCATCAAAAATCTACATTTTGGTCTTATATAACTTTTCCTACCACAATAATGACATATATGCACAAGCTTAACAATTTTTTTTACCATAAGTGCAATAGTTCTTTGTCCATAAGTAGTAACAATAAGAGTAGAGTTTAAGGGTCTTACAAATATAGTCTTTGATGTTGAAGATGTATAACTCTCGTCCTTATAAATAAAGCCACGTGTATTACTATGTGACTTATCAATGCTCAAGATTTTATCTAAGTGTTTAGCTCCAATGGCAAGTATATCCACTGATTCACATGATTCTTTGGGCTTATGTACTTGTTTTTTTCTTATCTGTAGCAAGTTTATTAGTTTCTTTTTTGAAATCTACAAGACTCAAATTCAAAGCATTATTTTGTTCTTGCAAATTATTATTCTCTTCTTTTAATTTATTAGAAAAGTTTTCATGTGTCTCAAGTTGTTCATTTAATTTTTCTATTTTTAAATTTAAACTATTATTCTCTTTTATGGCTCTAAGACATTTAGAAAATAATTATTTAGAGAGAAAATAATATTTAAATTCTTCATCATATGAGCTATAACCATTAATAAAATGATCAATAATAAAAATCTATAGGACCATATATCTAGTGTTTTTTATGATACTAATTGAAAGTTTATAAAATATAGACCTAATTAACCTAGAGGGGTGGTGAATAAATTATTTTCAATTTTTATCAATTTATAATTTAATAACCTAAAAAACGACTAGGCATACAATCACATGTAAAAATAAAATACAAAAATGAAAGAATAACACATTATATTTTTAGGTGGAAACAACCTAAGTCATAACCATAACCTAAGAGGAAAACCACTAGTCTACCAGACTACCTAAATTTCTACTATGAAAACCAAATGTTAGAGTACAAACTCAGTCTTATGCTACCCTTCCTAGGATACGACCCTAATGTACCTTACTTACGAGTCTCTGTTCTATTTTCACAATTTTTAATATTAGCGTAAGTAGTATCTAGACTTACGTTCCAATAAGATTTCTTCCAATTAGATCGTTCATGAATTAACTACAAAAGGGTTAGCATAAAAACACATGTGACTGTGCGTGTTTCAGAACAGATTTAATAATGAATAATCATAACTAGATAATTTAAAACATATATCACTTAAATCAAATCAACTACCAAATCGTAGAGTCAAAAGATTAAGCACAAGTTCAATAAAAATAACTCTTTTAAATATTAATAATCAAATCAAATAATTATGATATAACACACATGATTATTATCTAACAATTCAAGAACAAGAATAAAGAAGAAGCTATAAGAACATATGATCAAAATATCATAAACTAATTAGGCTTATTAATCAATCAAACATAATCACTAATGTTTGATAGATTAACCAAATAAAAAATCCTAAAGAATTATGATCTTGTATTTGCAAAACAAGAAAGAGATTAAGAAGGAGATAATATTTTTTTTTTGTATGATTGATTGAAACAATTAATCATATCTAATTGATAGATATCTTTTTTATTACAAATAGGATTAATAATACTCATTAATCAAGAAGATTTCTATTTAAAAAAGAGTAGACTCATTAATCAAGAAGACTCATATTTAAATAAGAATTCTTTTAAAGTATATTCATTAATCAAGAAGACTACTATTTAATGAAGAATTATTTTAAAGTATATTTTAAGCCATCTGTTAGGCTAAGATTTAGCCTATAATTTAGCCTATATTTTATCTAATATTTTAACATATATCTTATCTAATATTTTAACATATATCTTATTTTATATTTTAACATATATTTTAACATATATATTTTAGCAGTAAAAATAATTTCATATTTATGAATATGTATTATTAAATACGTGAGTACAATCCTATAAGTTATAGTTATAATAAATATATCTAAAGTACGATTATCCGAAATTCTGATATTTTTTTTATTTTGTTTGATAGACTTGATAAGGAGTTTAAAAATAAATTTACGTGAAAATATTTTATCTACAAAAATAACTAATACTTATAATACTTACAACAATTCTCTTGATTTATCTTATGTGAAATATCATAACTCATTGTTTTCTCGACAAACATGATAGTAAGCGAACCAAAACATGTAATATTCAAACACATTAAGCTGAATTTGATACGATGAAGCTTTAATTGCATCCTCGTTAAGCCTACCTTTAAAAATTGAGCACAATATACAGATAGTACCCGACAATTTTTATCCAAGGATAGCATATATTGAGTCCACTCCAATAACCTTTCGACAAGAAACACGTATTTAAAAAGCGAGAGATGATCAACAACCGATATAAAGCTCATGAGTACACCGTTAGGCGATAACAAAGTGAAAACCCTATTGGATGAGAGAACGCTGTCAATCCAACCGTGATATAAATGAGAGTTTGATGGCGGTGGCAAAGGTGAAGAAGGTGATGGTGGCGACACCGTAGCATCGTCCCAACCACAGAGCTTGTAGAATATGGCAGAGAAGGATAGGAAGAAGAAATGGCAGGATTGATCAGGTGAGTGGGAGAGCAGGAAGGATTCAATGGAGGTGCCTGTTGAAAGAGAGGAAATCGTCAACGAATGCCATCACTCGTTGAAGCCGTCGCCTCGTACCTCAGCTAGAAAGTCGAAGAAGCTGAAAAGAAAAGCCTAAGGAAATCTTAATGTGTTGAGAAATTGAAAAAATCTAATTTAAATATAAAAAGAGAACTTGAAATATCAATTGTAAATACAAGTGGGTTCTATTTGAGAATGTAAATAGTATAAAGCGGCCAATTCAACCAATTACTATATATTTTACTATAATAATAGTCTATTTTTGGAAATAACGGGAATAATTTTTAATTTTTTAAGATTGTTTTTAAAAATTACCTTAACTAGCATTCTTATAATTTATACAAATAAAAATAATAACTTAATAATATTATATAAATTAAGTTATATTAATTTCAATATATAATTGGATGTAAATTCTAGGAATTTAACTTGAATAGCATATAAATGAATTCAATTTGTAATATTTTGACTATATTTTTTAATAATAAAAATATATAAATATGATATAAAAATTATAAGGATTATAAATGTTGGTTATTTTTGTGGATAAAATATTTGTACGTAAACTTATTTTTAAGCTCACTATTAAGTTTATCAAGCAAAGTCGAAGAAAATTCAAATAATTGTATTTTAAGTATATCTTTTATAAATATGACACATAAGATTACACTCATGCATTTAATACCATATTTTCATAAAATTGAAATTATTTTTGCTGCCAAAATATTTATTTAAATTTGAATGAATTTATGAAATTACCAATTAACCATTTCTTAAATGTATTTCAATATTTTTAAGATGTGTCCTAAAAATAACCTTTTATATTATTAAAGATTTTAATAGACTTTGAATAATTAAGCCCAAAATAATTTAATCATAATATATTATTAAGTTATCATTATCACCTATATATAGAGGTAGTATAAGGGTTAAAATGATGAGTTCTCTTTATGGTTATTTATGAAAATTAAAAAAAATTATTCATTTACAATTTTTTTATTTATTAATTTTTTAATTAGTTTTTAAGTTAAAGAATCATAGAATTTAGGATTGCACTTTTGTATTAATATGTTTTCACATTACTCTTTTATCTTTTAGAGTGAGTTTAACTCCATTGCGTTGTCCTTCTCTTGTGTCAAAAAATGGGAGAGTGTGTTTCACTTTCATGTTTTATTTTGTTTTATATTAAGCTTGATTGGTAGCATGAATTACATAATTATTCTTTACACTTTGTTTATTTCTATATAAACTGAACTAATGTACAATTAAGCTTTCAAGCTAAGTTATCATATACTTTATCTATACTATTTCAGTTATTTACAAGCTTGTCAAGTTGCAATAGATTCACCGGATTATATGATAGTTCTACTATGGAGTCTAGGATATCTTTGTATTTTTATCTTATTCCTATAAGTGTTATGTAGTGAGAGAAGTTTTGTCATACGAAAATATCAAATTGAGAGTTTTTAAGGACTACGAGTGTTGGTTATTTTCGTGAACAAAATATTTACATATAAACTTATTTTTAAACTCACTATCAAGTAAAATCGAATAAACATAAAAAGTTCAAATAATAGTGTTTTATGTATATCTTTTATAACTATAACATATAGGATTGTACTTATGTATTTAATATTACATATTTATAAAACTAGAATTATTTTTACTGTTAAAATATTTATTTAAACTTGAATCAATTTATAAAATTATCAATTAAATATTTTTTAAATATATTTCAATATTTTTAAGATGTGTCTTAAAAATAACTTTTTTATATTATTAAGGCTTTTAATTAAGTTTGAGTAATTAATTCCAAAATAATTTAATCTTAATATACTATCGGGTTATCATTATCACCCATATATGGAGATATTATAAGGGTTAAAGGAATGTAGTCGAAATAAAGATGCCGAACTGATTGGCCGAACTGTTGAAATCTTGAAGATGCTGATATGCCTGCCGAAAAAAAAAATCAGAGGAGCGACAGCAAAGGTGATAATAGTTAATATATATATATAATCTTCACTTACCTTTCAATATCTATAACGCCCGCCATTCTAATTAATATATAGGTTAGTGAAGTTAACTGATCAGAGTTAATAAACGTGGTGGTTGTTGGTTTTTTTTGTTTTTTTTGTGGACATGAAAATGAAGGTATAAATATTTTGAAAGGTTAGTGAAGTTAATTGATCAGAGGTAATAAACGTGGTGGCTGTTGGTTTTTTTTGGATGGACATGAAAGTGAAGGTATATATATTTTGAAATGTTAGTGAACTGGGAAATTATAATAAATATTTTAATTTTTATCTTTTATCATATATATTTTTTATAATTTTAAATTATTATTATATATATATATATATATAACACTAATATCTTTATAATTGATGTGATACAGTCAAAAATTATCACAAATATATAATTTTTTATCTTTTGTCATATATATCAAAAGTTTTCAAAATATCACCGATACTTTTAACACTGGTATAATTATATTTAAAGTGACATCTAAAGGTAAAATTATAATTAAATTTTCAAAGTTGAAAAGTTGTCATTAAAATTATTCAATTCATTTACATTCAACAAAATCATTTCCCTAAATACAAAATCAATCTCCTTATCTAACGTAAAACTCGTCAATTTTTACATTCTTTTTATTGAAAATTGAAACCCTAAATTCGCTAAGTCACAAAAATCATCACAACATCAAGAACATATATGAATTGTCATTGAGTTCTTACTAAGAACATAAGGAGTGATGACGTGATGACAATAGAGTAATGATGTCTCGAATTCATGTATAAATCATTGTCTATTATTTATGTTATTAACAAAATATTAAATTTTGATGAAAATGATGATTTTTTTTCATTTGGGATTTGGTTTTGGGTTTGGATACTCTAATGAATAAACTTCTCTACTAATCCTCTAAAACATTTAAAATAATTAGTTTTTTCTAAGATACGAGAATTAACTAGCTAATGAAATCCTTGTATAAAATCGTCTAATTTATTTTTAATTTTTCTCATGTCTAAACCAACTTCATTTTCTATCAAACTATGTCTACAATATGATGTTATGGTTTCTACTTTTTTTTTATTCAATAAGAGATAATATGGAATAATATTTCATATCATAATAATTAAAGTTTTATTATTTGTGGCATAGAATTTAACTAAATCAACCAACTAAGTCTAAAAGAAAATACATTAATAGATATTATAATTTTTAAACTTATACCACAAATATTAATTTCTTGATTATAAATTATTAACTTTGTGTTAAGAATGCATGCAAAATAGATAAAAATGGTATGTATTAACATTGTTTGAAGAACTACATGTGTGTTAGGGGTTTTAGAAAAATATTAGAAAGGAGAGAAATGTTTAAAATGTTCATATACTTTATTATTGATAATGATAGGTATATATAGTTACATACTAGGCAAGTGTCACTATTATAGTGCTCTATTCGAAATGTCAAAACTAACATTTACATAACAAAATTGGAAAGAATGAGAAGGTCGCCACTCCCTTATCGCATGAGCTAATTTCCAAATAATTGGATCAAAACCATTAAGTCGAAGATACCATATCGCATGGTGCTAGAGCTACCAATGTCCTTTAGTATCAAATTGTAAACCTCATGTCACGAAATGTTTGACCTATATGAGACTAGGAAATTGACTTCCACAAATAAGATCACTTATGAATGGGATGATGGTGTGCACGCCTCACTATCTTCATTAGTGGGGTGAATCAGGTCACATGAGTTGAGTACGTGACACGTGGATGGTATCAAACAACCACTATTAACAATCTAAGGATATCAGTGACAATATATAAAATGTTGGGACAAAAGATGAAAACTCAAATATATTTGTGATTATTTAGTTCATGAAAAATTGAAAACTAAGAGTAAATATTAACGTTTTTAACATTTTAAGGATATCAATGACTAATTATAAACATCGGAAGTATTTGTTATTAAACTATAAATGTTAAAGTATATATGATAAAAAATAAAAACTTAAAAATATTTATGATAATATTTCAATTAGACACCTAGGAATGTCAACACGATGAAATGGGATTGGATGCTATTTTATCCGTAATAAAATCAAAACTAAAATATTATTTTATACCCAAAATTGAAACCAAAACCGACAAGTATAAATATATGGAATCATCATCGAGTAACAGTTATCCTTTCGAAATTCCAAAAACAAAATTTCAACATCTTTTAAATTTAAAATTATTCAAAAACATGAAATTTTAATTAAAAAATATTTACAAATTAAAAATAATAATATGTTATATATATGTTATATATTTGATTTTGTTTTTATTCATATATATTAAACTATAAGTATTTTTACTTCTACATGTATAAAAAATATAAATTTATAATTTTAGATATTGAAATCGAATTATCCCATCCTTGATACTGAAATTGAATCCAAAATTTTAAACAAAATAATAATTGAACATAAAAATCAAATTAAAATTTATCATTAAAATTAAATTCATTCAATTATTGCACATTATTTGAACCACACCTAGCTCAACGGAAGCACAAGACATCTCGGGATATCCACGTGAGGCCCAGGACTACGACATTGGTACTCAAACTAGTTCCTAACTAGTAGGGCAACCATAACCTGACATGTGTTTCTTTTGCCTTCCCCAGCTCTCGAACCCAAGACCTAGCCCTTTAGTTGTTACTAGTTTGATTCCCTAATAAGGTCTTAAAGGTTAGGACTGGGGTTCGAAACTTGGGGAAAGCAAAAGAAACATGTGTTAGGCTATGGTTACCCTACTAGTCAAGAACTAGTTTGAGCACCAATGTCGTAGTCCTAGGCCCCATGTAGATATTCTGAGATGTCTTGTGTCTCCGCTAAGCTAGGCATGGTTCAAACATCAGGCACATGGAGTACATTGTTTAATGTAAGCTCCTTTCCAGAGATCATCTTCAATTTGACCTAGCCTTGCCCTTGAATGACTAATGTGGTAGAATTTTCCATGAAGAGCTTCTCTTCATCTTTCACTGTTTCAAAAGTAATGAATAGCCCCTTTATCTGAGCATACGTACCTTGTTGCACCAGTGTCAATCCACCACTCCTTTGGGTTTGATCCCACCAAGTTTACCTCATAAATGATTCCACACAAGTCAATGTCAGAGATATCATGAGTGATGTCATCAACCATGTTTGCCTCACAATTTCTGTTTGTTTTTGGAAACCTACAGTTTAGGGCTTTATGCCCTATTTTCTAACAGTTAAAGCAAATCCATCTGAAGCTTGACTTCTTAAAATTTTCTTCTCTAGGTCCCAATTTAGACCCTTGCCCTTATTCTTATTGTGTTTGGAACTTTGACCATGTTTCATCACATTAGCCTTGGGTGCTGATGAGATATAACCTCTTTTAGAAGAAACCTTGTTGTCTTCTTTCACTTTGAATCTTATCAACAAGTCTTTCAAAGACACTTCCCTTCACTTGTGCTTAAGGTAGGCCTTGAACTCTATCCATAAATGGGGCAACTTTTCAATAATAATTGTAACTTAGAAGGTTTCACTAAGTATCATCTCTTTATCATACATCTTTGTTATGATATCTTGGATTTCACATGCTTGATTGCATGTCGATTTAGAGTTCGTCATCTTATAATCAAAAAAACGACCAACCAAAAATTTCTTGGCACCAACATTTTCAGTTTCATACTTCTGGTACAATGATTCCCACAAGTCTTTGGTCGTCTTTTCCTTATTGTACTCGTTGTACAAAAAATTAATTAGACTATTCAAAACATAGTTCTGACATAGATAATCAAAATGCTTTCATGCTTCAATAGCACTAGCAGACTGAAAATTTTGTCCATCCTCAAGTTAATCAGGAGCTTCTTCAGTCAAGAACATTGTTAAATTCAAGGTGATGAGATATAACATCATCTTACTCTTTCATCTCTTGAAATTCAAACCATTAAACTTCTCTGATCTCTATACCATAACATGGTTCATTGGAATAGAAACCAATAACATTGGGGTTACCCCATGAGCCACAGAAAGCCTTATCATTTGGTTCACAATAGAACCATCCACAATAGGGTCAGCAACATTTATAATTAAATTTTCAGTTTGAGACACTGGAGTTGTCATTATATATTGCATAATCATTTCTTTATATATTTTTTAATACACAAATAACAATTCAAGTTTTTTTTTAAATTACCAAATAAATTTTATAGGTTAAAAAAATTATATATATATATATAGTAAAAATAAAATACAAGTATAAAATAAAGAATATTAAGATTAGTAACACAATTAAATAAAGAAAACAAAATACTTAATATAAAATATCAATATTAAAAAATATATTATAATTATATAAAATAATTAATAATAACAACAATACATAAAGAGATGAAATCATATAAAATAAAGTGCAAGTAATTTAATATAAGAGAAAAATTAATATTAAATATATGATGAAAGAAATTAATAAAGATGTAAAAATTGAATAATATTTATAATATAATATAATATATATATATATATATATATATAACATAACAGAATATATCAATATATAACATATTATAAATAATCTCTTTGTCTCAAAATATTTATTACAAATTTATATCAATATATAACATATTATAAATAATCTCTTTGTCTCAATATATTTATTAAAAAATTGTATTTGTTTGTTCAAACAGTTAGGGGATAAATTATCTTACATTGTTAGAAATAATATATGGATAAACAATTTAAGAATGAAATTATTTTATTAAAAAATTAGAAATATATATAAATATAAAATTTAAATAATATATAAATAAAATAAATAAATAATAATAATTAAGGCTTGTGTATTACACAGTGTTCTTAAGATAATTTTTTCGCTCATCGTAGGTGTTTAAGAATAACGAAAATTTATCTCTTAAGATACAACGATTAAATAATAATAAATTTACACCATAATTTATTATTCTACGAATTTTAAAGTGTCTCAACTCTATCGAAAGAACCTAACTATAAATATAAAATATACAACCAAAAAATAATAATAATCATAATAAATAAATAAATAATATATATATATATATATATATATATATATTACCTTTTTTTCATCTCTATCTCTATCTCTCTTTTCCCTTTTCCCTTTTCTCTTTCACTTTCCTTTTTTTCTTTTCCTTTTCTTTTTCAGCCTCTTCTTCTTCTCTGTCTCTTTCTTTTTCTCCTCTTTCTTAGCTCTTATCTTTTCTGATTTTCCTTCCTCAATAAATGGGTATTTATATACCCATGAGAAATAGAAACAGAGTTGGAAGAATTAATTCATAAACGAAAATGAAAAAAAACGGAAAAAAATCTTTAATTCAGAAACATAAATGAATCGAAAAAGAACAAAAGCAAAACGAAAAATTTCATAAACGGATTGGAAGAAAATCTTTAATTCAAAAACGAAAATGAATCAAAATCAAAAATAACATAAAATTAAAAGAATGAATTTTTATTAAGTTTTCTAACATAATGAACTTTTAAGGTGGGCCAAAGTAGTTAATGGTTATTATGAGAGTAATAATGTTCTTTATTGATTACTCTGATTTTAAACAATCTTTATTCTTATTTTATTGTGATAATGAGTTTTTGATTTTTTTTCATATGTTCAAAAGAAGTTCTAATATGCAAAGAACTATAACTAGTTTGTTGTAGTCTCTTAGGTATAAAATCTATTACATTCGGTGGAAAATAATTTCTTATTCTATAAATAAGTGCTTATTATGTTAGTTGTATGTACCGTGAAGTTGTGTGAGGGAAATGGTGTGTGGGATGTGAGGTAAGACCATACGCAAGACTAAAAAACTCTTTTCTTATATTACTTCTCTATAAGAGTATTACTTAACTTACTATTTTATAATAATAATAAAATATATATTTTTTCCACTCATATTGAAAATTATCATGTAATACTTCTATTTTCTTCTAGTATAGATATGGTAAGTTTAATTCAAGAGACCTATTAAGATGGTTTGTTGCCAAAGTTAATTTTCTTTTGTGACTAACTTATTCTAGTTTATTAACTATTAGAGGGATTAAGGGCTAATAATTACATAAAATTTGCCACTTAGAAAATTCAGAATACATAGCTATATCAATATATGAACTGAATTAAATATTAAAAAGTTGTTGGAAATAAGTGTGAAGTTTTGAAAAAAACGGAGAGAGAAAAGTGCTTATAAATTTTTTATTAAAAAGTTGTTGGAAATAAGTGTGAAGTTTTGAAAAAATGGAGAGAGAAATAGTGCTTATAAGTTTTCTCTATAAACTTGTTCCACGTTACTTTTTTATATCTCTTTATAAGTGTTAATAAGGCTTTACCCTGTGACTTAGGATTGGGCACCAAAAGAGTACCCCGTGTTGTGGAGAGGTGAGGAGACATGTAATTGTTGATTTACCACACTTGTGCACCGTCGTCATCCGTCCAAGTGTGTGTCTATGAGGTAGTACTTTATATTTTAAATAAATATTATTTTATTTTTTATTATAAATAATATTTTTTTAATTAGTCATATAAGACTTAATTTGTTAAAATGATTCTCTATCTGCTCACATTTTTCTCCATGTTTTTCATGAACGTTATTCCCAAGTTTCTCTCAACGAACGTTACACCCACATTTCCCTCAACGAACGTTACACTAACATTTCCTTAATGTCCTTTTTCTAATGTTTACTCCCACGTTTTGCTCTATATCTAGATTCAATTTTCACTTATGAATAGAGGCGGTGCCCTCAGTAATTGAACACAACAAAATTTTCACCTAGTTTATGTTTTAAATACTACTAAACCTGAACTGTTTGCTGAACCTACTAAAACTCAAGCTAAGGCTTATCAGCACTGGGTAAAATATGACTTTGTGTGTAAATTTTTTTATCATTAGTGGTTTGGCCGATGATTTATATGATTAATATAACTCTGACAAGTCTATGAAGGAAATTATAGATGCATTTTAAAAGAAGTATGACACTAAGAAAGCTATAACAAAAAAGTATGTTGTTAGTAGATACTTGAAGTACCAAATGACTAATGGAAAATCTGTGGAAGCCCAGTCACATGAATTGCAAAAGATAGCACATGAAATAATTTATAAATGTATGTCTTTAGATGAACAAATTTAAGTTGCTATAATAATTGATAAAATACCTTCTGTATGGAAAGACTTTAAAAATATTCTTAGGCACAAAACTAAGGAGGTTTCTTTATAAAGTCTTATTTTAAAACATGAGAATGTTTGGCCTATGTTTGTATTCCTGATCATAAAAGAAATAAACTTGTTATTAGAGCTTATGAATGTATATTTATTGGATATGCTGAGAAATGTAAAGCTTATAGATTCTTTGACTTGAATGATCATGTTATCATAAAATCAAATGATGTTGACTTTTTCGAACACAAGTTTCCTTTTAAATTAAAGAATAGTAGGGGCTAAACTTTTAGTGATTTTCCTATAATTAGAACTAAAATATGGAATTAGATTCTAAACCTAGGAAAAGCAACCGAGTTCGACCCACCAAAGTTTATGGGTCTAAATTTTATGCTTATACCTTAGAGGAAGATATCCTCAAACTTTTGAAGAAGTCTTATATTCTTTAGATGCCAACTTTTGGAAAGAAGCCGTCAATGATGAAATGGACTCTCTTGAGTTAAATAAAACTTGGCATTTAGTTATTTTACCCTAGGTTGTAAGACAATAGGTTGTAAATGGATATTTAAGAAGAAATCCAATGATGAAATGGACTCTCTTGAGTCAAACAAAACTTGGCATTTAGTAAATTTACCCCTAGGTTGTAAGAAAATAGTGTGTAAATTGATATTTAAGAAGAAATTGAAAACTTATAATAGTGTTGAAAAATATAATGCTCGTCTTGTAGCCAAAAGATATAGGCAAAAAGAAAATATAGATTTATTTAACACTTTTTCACCTATCACTAGAATAACTTCTATTTGTATGTTATTTTCTCTTACTACTATTCATGATCTTGTTGTGCACTAAATAGATGTGAAAACTTCTTTTCTAAATTGTGATTTAGAAAAAGAGATTTATATGAACCAATCTGATGCCTTTGTTGTCTCTAGTCAAGAAAATAAAGTTTGCAAAATTAGATAAATCTCTATATGGTTTAAAACAAGCACCTAAATAATGACATGACAAATTTGATACCTTATTATCTCACATAGTTTCAAAACAAATGAAAGTGACAAATGTATTTATTATAAGTCTATAAATAACATTTGTGCTATTATATGTCTCTATATGAATGACTTGCTTATTTTTGGTTCAAATATTCATGTTGTGAATAATATAAAAATTTGTTGAATGCTAATTTTGATATAAAAGATTTCGGTGAAGCAAGTGTAATCCTTGGAATAAATATTACTAGGTTTAAAAAGGAATTTTTTTTAGATCAATCTCATTACGTTGATAAGATCTTAAAGAAATATATTTACTTTAATTACAAAGCTGCATGTATTCATTATAATCATAATGTAAAATTGTTCAAGAACACTAGAGACGGTTTTAGACAAATTGAGTATGCAAGCATTATTGGTAGTTTACCTTATACTGTTGATTGCACTAGGCTCTGTATAGCTTATGTTGTGGGATTACTATATAAGTTTACTAGTAGATCTACTATAGAACATTGGAATGTTATTTAAAGGATCATAAGGTACCTTAAAAAGACTATGAATCTTGAATTACATTATCAGAGGTTTCCCAATGTCCTAGAAGGATACAATGATGCAGATTTAAACATTATTTCAGAAGACTCCAAAGCAACCAACGGCTATATATTTAACATAATTGGTGGAGATGTTTTCTGGAAGTTTAAGAAAGAAACTATTTTGGATCAATGTATGATGGAGTTAAGATGATAGCATTACTTACTACTAGTAAGGAAGCAATTAAGTTGGTTAAGAAGTCTATCAATTGAGATCTCTTTATGGGAAAGATTAATTCCAACTATCTTGATCCACTATGATAGTACTACAATTGTTGCAAAGATTCAGAATCATTATTATAATGGCAAGAGATAATAGATACGTCGTAAGCACAGTATTGTTAGAGAATTTCCCTCTCTATAGAAGCTATAAGAATGTATTATGTATGTACTGATGATAACTTGGCCGATCCTTTAACGAAAAGACTAGCTAGAGAAAAGGTTTTCAAAACCTCAAAAAGAATAAGACTAAAGCCTTTTAGAGTGATGAGTCACTCATGACAATAACCCAACCTATACACTAGAGATCCCAAGAAATAAGTTCAATGTATAATAACAAGTCATAAAATGATATGAGATAAATCATGTTATTTTAAGTTTTATTCTATATTATTAGAAGCATGAAATCCTGAAGTGATAGAAGGATAAGTCAAGTGTTAACTTTTAATGAGTTCTATACTCTATGTGGAGTAGAGTACATAGCTACAAGAGTAATCTTGATAAACTCACTTGTGTGAATATGAAAGTATGGTCGCTTCCTATGAAAGTTTTGGACAAAATTTACAAGAGTATTCACTTTACTAGGATAGACATATATGGCCGCAAAGCACGAATTTTATAAACTACACATTGGAAAGATTATATGTGTGATGTTGTTAGAGATAGAGTTCAAAACTACAAGTTACTCTAATATATTCTAAAGCATCTCACTACACTTTTTGCTTATGCAAACTCACATATTTTCATTAGTTACTTAACAAAAACTATTTTAAAAAAAAATTCAAGTAGAGGATTGTTGGAAATAAGTATGAAGTTTTGAAAAAAAAATGAGGAGAGAAAAAGTACCCATAAGTTTGCTCCCTCAACTTGTCCCATATTTTTTTTACATCTCTTTAGAGGTGTTAATAGGGTTTTACTTTGTGACTTGGGATTCGGCCCTAAAGAGGTACCCGATTTTGTATAAGGATGAGGTGATAGGTAACTGTTGGTTTGCGACATAGGCGCACGCTATCATTGTTGTCAATCCAACCTGTTGAGCCGAGTTTGAGTGCATGTATGTGATGTGACACTTTATTTTTTAGATAAATATTATTTTATTTATTAAAAAATAAATTTTGTTAACGAGTCACAAATAGACTCATTTTAATATAGAAGACTTTATTTGTTAAAATGAGTCTTTCTCTACCCACATTTCCCTCAATGTACATTTTTTTCATGAACGTTACTCCCATATTTTCCTTAACAAACGTTGCACTCATGTTTCCTCAACTTTTTTTTTCTAACGTTCATTCCCACGTTTTCTTCTATATCCATCTTCGGTTTTAACATATAAATAAAGGAAATGACCTCAGTAATTGAACACAACAAAAACCAGTTCTCTATCTACACATCTCTCATATTTTCTTTTTATTATTTGGTTATGAGCAACATAGTAATAGTAAAAGTGTAGCATTTTGCTCTTCTATAATGCAATATAATTTCAAGACAGATTTAGATTTTGAGCTGTTTTATTCTGAAAACAACAGGATTGATAACTATTTTTATAATTTAGACAAAATCGTGAATCATCTTAAATAAAGTAACTTAGTCTGCGATTCAACCCAAGCAGTAACTTTAATAACTTTATTCTTTCTCTTTATAAGGTTTCAAAAAATAGAGATGTTCAGGATATTCTAAGAAGTATGCATATCATATTTTGAGATGAGGAAGAGAACAATGCAGGTATCGTGGGTTCATTTTTCGGTGTCTTTGAAACGGTTAGAATTATTAGAATTGATACTTGCATATGATAGATTTTAAATAAAAGCATTAGTTATTTGTATTTATCTATTAATTGTTGTTTTCTTTAACTAGTTTCTTTTTTGTATTTTTCTACCAGCATTACTATGTCAAGAACTTGTGCTTTAAGTGGAGCCTTACTACGTGCCCGTCATAGAACTATGATTTTAGAAGAAATAACACAATCAAGTGCATATTTTAAAGGACAGGAGAAGTTCATGCTAGTTAACTTTGTTATTTTAGATAATGTAATGTATCTCACTTGTAATCTATTAATTGATAAAATTGGTCATAAGCATTAAATAAATTGGAAATGTATTCTAAATAACACTTCGAGGTGGTTTGGGAATGAATTTCGTTTCGGCGGTTTTGGTTTTCATTTATGGCATTAGAACGTAAAATTAGAAAGAAACAAGCACGATGGCCTCCTCCGCTGGTTTTTTTTTTTTTTTTTTTTAAGTTGTTGAAAAGGACATAACGATGGCTTTTGTAAGAATTGTCGTGGTAATAATAGTCCTAGACGACAGGTTGTCTTAAAAGTGTCAGTATATGACTTGTTAATAGTTTTTTCTATAGTAGTCATCCTTTACGTTTAATGATGATTCTTTTTATTTGTCGTCTAAGACATGTTTATCACGACTCTCACATAGACGAGAGTTTTCTTATTTTCGTCAAAATACTATTACCATGGTTAATATCTATGGTGTATTTATTAAATTGCTTCGTAGTTTTATTGTTTTTTGTATTTGTTAATTATTATATTTATATTTGAAAGTTTTAATCATATAAAAATTATTAATTTTTAAAGAATGATGATTTACATATTTAATCCAACTATATTTATAAATAATCATCATTTTTGTGTTGTTAATAACTTAAAAAATAATAAACTAATATTTATATTAAAATCATTATTTTCTTTCTAGATTATACCATAACAATTAAAATAATACTTTTAAACCAAAATAATCTATATTATTACCCAAATACAAATAACTAATACAACATTAACCCAACCCATAAATCATTATTGGTGTTAAATAATAATCTAAATTAACTCATTTATTATCTAATATTTAAAAATTTGATAGAGATGAAGTAACACGTGCATTCATCTAAATTATTTGATCATTTTATTATTTTTATTTTTATTTTTATTTATATAAAATAAGTATTATAATTTAAAAAGATAATATTTATGATTTTAGCAATCCTATTGAAGTTTAAATCTCATTTTTTACCTATTAAATTTAGATTAATATATTGAGGGATCTATATATTCATATTAATCATGTATTTATGTTTTATTGTTACTCGTAATATAGATTAAACATTTTAAAAAAAATATATATAGATTACCTTACGGAGCTAATCACATTGTATGTACGAATAAAACTAGTATTTTATATAAAAATATTTATCATGATTTTTGTTGTTCAGTCCCCAAATATTCTGATTTGATAATTTTTTTTTTTTGTTGAATTCATTAACATTGAGTTAATTTAGACGTTGACACCTTTTTATTTTATTTTATGTTCGTGCAGTATTTTTCTCTATTACAAAAATATGTGATATGACTTGGCCTAATGTAATGGTCACTTATTAAATAATAAATGTTTTCTTTACTTACCAATAGAGTTCAAAGTATGTAAAAAATATTTGAAGCTTCTATTTTTTTATAAATATTTTTAATTTTTTAAAAATATCAAAAATGATATTGATTTTAACAAAAATTAAAAAAAAACTATTTTATGACATTTTTATAATATCTTAAAAATAAAAGAATATCTTTGATTGTAAGTTAAAATATTAAATAATTAATATAAAATAAAAATAAAAGTATTATATTTTTATTTTATTCAAATATTATAAAGCATAAATTTAAAAATAAATAATTTAAAGTATATCTAATGAATGCTTTATTTTTTTTTTATCTCAAATCACATGTAGTAATATGATTACTTTTAACATTTTTTATTTTCTATAAATAATTTAAGGTTTAATTTTAATTAAATTTAAAAACACATCATCCAAAATTAATGATAAAAATAATACATATTATGTCAAATTCATATATTTTTACTATTAAAATAAAAATTTGTACAACTTAATGATATTTAAGTTTCATGTTAAATTTTGTACAACTTAATCAATATAGTATTATTTTGATGTTATTTTGTTCTTATTAACGGCTTAAGTAGGACAACTTAAAATTATATTATTACGTGAAAATTCAAGTTACTTTTGTTATTTTCTTTTTCTCCAAAAACTTCAAAAAGTTATTTTACTATCGATTAGAGAGTGATCTTCTTTTACATAAGCCTAACCCTTCTCATTAGGTTTGTTTTGTTTATATTTATATTCTTATTATTAATTATTTTAAATAAAAATACATATTTATATTATTTTTTCACCGAGATGTTGTTCGAAGGTGATTTTTTCTTATTTAAGTATTCATCTATGATAATTAATGTTATATTTATGCCTATGATATTTGTGTCTTATTGTCAGTCTAAATCTTTATCTAAATTTATAATGTCGAAAATCATAGAAATTATAATATAGTATTAGTATTTTTTCTTCTTCTGAAAAACGATTAATATATTAATATGAGCATCCACATATCCAATTGAAAAACCTTACAATAGAATAAAAGATAAAAACTAAAGGTTTTATATGTATTTTTAATAATTTTAATTATTGATATATTTAAATTGATTATCTTTTTATACATTTTAATCTTTAATTAAATTCTATTTAATTTTTTTTTGCTTAAGTAGCATTTGTACATCCTCTACAAGGATGTCTTGACTCTTGTGCATGGTGATCGAGAGTTCCACCAAGTCCCAATTCTACTATATCAGGTATCCAATGTTAGAGTCACTCATCGTGTACTTGCATATGTCAACATAACCATAATGTTAAATTTTGAATTTGGGTCTAAATGGGTCATTCATGGATATAACCAATCTAATTAATTAAATATTTTAATTTTAAAAGGAAAAAAATGTTTTGGATAATAAATAAAAAGAAAAAAACTATTTTGTAGTCATTTACTCTTTACAGTTACTTGCTTTTGTCTTTAAAAAATATATCTGCTCTATACAATTACTTGTTTTTTTTGTCTAATGTAATAGTCACAACAAAAAGGAAGAATTGTATATTGTTAGATATGATTAGATCCATGATGACTCAAGCTAATCTCTCAGTATCTTATTGGGGAGATGCTTTATTAACAATTGCCTACATCCTTAATCGAGTGCCTTCAAATTCAGTTCCTTCTATCCTATGTAAATTATGGACTGGTAGAAAGCCCGATCTAAGTGTTCTACGACCTTAAAGTTTGACAGTTTACATACACAATATTTCTCATAAATATGGGAAATTGGATCCTAGAGGTAAAAAGAGTATATTCATTCAATATCCTAAACACTCAAAGAGTTTTGTATTTATTAGTAAGCATGCAGACGAAAATGTAACTAAAATTGAGTCACATGATACAATCTTCTTAGAAGAAAAATTTCCTATTAGGGATGAAGTGAACAATGGCTCAGGATCCACAAAATGTTGCTCTCAATACTCCAGTCAATGTTGAAGAAGAGATTATTCATGTACTTAGGAATGTGAGAGCGATATGCCTAATGATGGGCAAAACAGTTTTGAATTCCTATGAATTTGAGTTGCGTAGAAGCAAACGTGGGAACATTCCCCGTTGTTTTGGCAATACATTATGTTTTTACTTCTACCTAAGCATGATCTTATTGGAAATAAATGGATATTCACAAATAAATGCAAGGTGGATCGTTTCATTGATTGATGTAAAGCGCACTTGGTGGCAAAAGGTTACATTCAAGAGAAAGGAATAGACTATGAGGTGGAAAAAGGTTACACTCTAGATGTAAAACGCGCTTAGATCATTTCACTAGTAGTTAAATTTACCTCGATTTGCCTTATGTTGGCTATTGTTGCCTACCTTAATTTGGAACCGTATCAAATGGATGTTAAAATTAAATTTCTCAATGGAGAATTAGACAAAGAGATCTATATGGATCAACCTAAAGGCTATGTGGTAAAAGGACAAGAGTGCAAAGTTTGCAGACTCCGTCAATCCTTATATGACCTAAAGTAAGCATCAACGAAGTAGTAATTTAGATTTCATCGAGTTGTTATTTCTTTTGAGTATACAATGATTGATAAAGACCATCATGTGTATGTTAAACGTTCTAAGGGCGATTTCATAATTTTTTCATTATATGTTGATGACATATTATTAACCAATAATAATAAAGAGATGATTGTCACCACTAAATAATGATTATCTTCAAATATTGAGATGAAAGACATGGGTGAGGAAAGTTATGTACTTTGAGTTAAGATAATAAGGGATTGAGCTCAGAGACTACTCAATTTGTCTCAAGATCCTTAAAATATTCCAAATTCAAATTTGCAAATCCATTAACAATTCTATTACTAAATGTGAAAGCTTGAGTCATAAGATGGGACCTAAGACTCCCGAAGAAAGAGATCGGATGGCTCGTGTACTATATTCTAATGCTATTGGGAGTCTGATGTATGCTATGATGTGTACTTATCTTTACATATGTTATACGATTGGACTAGTTAGTAGATATCAGTCCAACCAAGGGTTTGTTCATCAGAAAGCAGTTAAGAGAATATTAAAATATCTCAAAGGAACTGTTAATTACATGCTTTGTTATTGAATTTCAAATTTGCACATTATTAGGTAATATGATGTTGATTGGAGTAGTGATATAGATGAAAGCAAATCTACATCTGGATATGTTTTTCTCCTTAATAGATGAGCTATCTCTTAAAGTAGTAAAAAGAAGTCATGTGTTACCTTATCTACTATGGAATCAGTGGCTTACATTTTGAAGTGCAAGAAACAGTTTGATTAAAGAGATTTTTTTAGCATATTGAAATTGTTGCTAATGCCTCGAATCCTCTAATAATTCATTGTGATAGTATGAATGCATTAGCGTATATTAAAGATCCTAAATATCATGCAAAAAACTAAATACATTGATATAAATACCACTTTATTAGAGACATTATTGGAAATGGAGATGTGACTTTGGAATATATATCTACCAATTGCATGGTTGCATATCTTATTACTAAACTTATTACCAGATATTCTTTTGTGACCCATATTAAAATACTAGGGCTACATAGATTGTAATTTACATATTTCATTTTTTTATTTGTTTGAAACTATTTACATTATATATTATATTCGAGTCATATTTATATACAATTTCTTGCATTTTGAAAATATTTATATAACATGCATACATATATATGCTAGAAAACATGTCAATAAGTTAGATTGGCTCTCTCACATGAGACACATTAAGCTATTATTATGATAATAACTAAATGAGTAAAAGTGTTGCCTAGGTTTTCACATTGAGATCTATTTAGAAATTATCAATAATGGGTATACTCACTACCCATTACACCTGTATCTAGTGCCAGATGTGAGTTTCAAAGGCATAAGTGCTTTGAAATTGTTAAAATCAAGAGCCATCCAATGTTTTGCGTATTAACATGGTCTTATATATTAGTAGGATAGTTCCAATATAACATGTATTTTCATACTACATGTGCTAGTGACCATACATGGAGGTGATCGAATGAATCTATGTTTCGTCACCGTATGAGTTCTATTAATCATTATAAATGATCATTGTGATCTTTGTGACCTTTGACTATGTCATAGAGTAAAAAATTGTTGTGAAGCTACTTTAGCATGTTACCTATAGTCATGTTTGATTCGACATTATGAGACTTTGTTGGAAAAAATACCAATTCTAAACAAAATGACATGAGGGCAATATAAAGATTATCTGGGATCACATATGTATTTTATATTTATTGTTGACAATTTGTATCATATCAATTGAGATGCAATACATGTATGTATATGAAATTAAACTCCGTTAAGGTTAAGTATGACTCTTTTTTGAAGGATTAGAATGACTTGAATTTAATATGATTAGATAAATATAGGACATTTAGAGACACCATATATATACACTAACGTTCTTGTTTGTATTAATAAGAATTGATATCTCTATGTTGACTTAGAATTGAGTTGCTAGTATAGAGTTTTCATTGTTCTTTCAATAGTAACATGTCTATTAACTTATATGAATTATTTTGTGATAATGATAGACATGAGAATAAAAGACATAGCATCTTATACTCTATATGCGAGTGGAAAATGTTAGATTTTGGATTGGATCTAAATGGGTCGTGTATGAGTATATTCAATCCAACTCATAAAATATTATCTAAATATTTTAATTTTAAAAGAAAATAAAAATATTTTGGATAATAATTAAGAAGAAAAAAACCGCCTTTTCAATTACTTGCTTTTATACTTAAAAAATGATATTTATTTTGAGAAAAAAAGATAACGGAGAGAAGTGAGAGAAAAAATAGAACAGAGAACAAAAGAAAAAAAAAACTATTTTATCTACTAAAAAACAGAATAAATAAAAAAGTTTTTACATTATGAAATTGACAATTATTAATACTTTTCGATATTAGAATTTTTTTATTGATTATATTAGAATTCTCAAAAGACATAAAATACTCGGTAATTGATCCTATCAATTTCATTAATAAAGATGTTCCTCAAACACTGTTATAATTATTATTAACTATTTTTTATCATATTGATAAAATAAAACAAACAAAATTATATGTATCAAAAAGTTGTGATAAATTATAATTTATATAGTATAATATTATTAATAAATACAATTAAAATTATGTAATTATATTCGATTAAAAATTATCACGTCAATTATAATTATAATATATAAAAATGATTATAAAATAATAATAAATTGTGAAATCGTCATTATTTTAAAAAAAATATTTTTACCTTATTAAATATTTTTATCTATACTATATTTTTAAGCATATAAAATATATATTTCATGCCATAAAAAATAATATATATGTATCACACAAATAGATTAAAATAAAATTTCATTTGTTAAATGAATTATGCTACCTAATTATTATTTTTTATAACAGCCACATCGTCATTGATTCCTTGTTTTTATTGATTAAATTTAAATTTAATTTATATATTTTTACTTTTAGAATTAAAATATTATATTTTATTAATAATTTTAAATCATTGGATATAAAATTTACAGTTAAAATTTTAAAATAAATAAATATAGAAAGGACAAATAAAGGTCCTAATTTTTTTCTTTTGGTATGAAATACCTAATTTGGTCTTATTCATTTTCAGTATGTACAATAGAAAGGTATGTTCTTTTAGAAAATCGAGAACAAAAAGAAGGTAAATTCCCAAGTGACCGAAGATAACGAGACTAGTGCTGATATGGGTTCTGCACAAATTCCTCTTCTCACTCCTTACAAGATGGACAAGTTCAATCTTTCTCATAGGTACTTATTTAGCATATGATTTGTTTTTTCGTCTGTTGTTTCGAGTTCCTTTTCTATGTCTCGTTTGTTTCGTGTGTATGAATTTACGATTGTCTGGGTTTGTTGATTTCTCCAAATATTTGAACTGGGAAAGAAAAAGGATGTATGTCGAATATCTTCTATCTGTGGATCAACATTCTGAAACTGAATTAGCATCTGCTTGTATACTGATGATTGTGTTTGTTTATTTTAGTGTTTTTTATGGGGCCATCATGATTTTGTCATATTAACGGTAGAGCTAAATTGCATACGGGTCTTATATATATTACCTATATATAATGCATGGCACTATGACTTTAGTTTATTTAGGTCAAAATAGAAAGTCTTAGTTAAGACTTAAGATGTTCTGCCTTTTAGAGAAAAGTAAAGGTAAATAAAACTGTCTTTAATAACAGTTTAGGTACTCCTATGTCCTGTAAGCCCTTTGACATTTCACTACAAAAGTAATGTATGTATGTTTGTTTATTGAAGTCTTTTTCCGATTCAAGTCTGGGGCATATTGAAAAGTAATGCACTCTTAAAGATTTCTTCTCTGTTTCTTCTTTGTCCATTTTGGGAATTTCGGGAATAATTTCAAAAATAACTCTGACGTTTATAATATCTTTAGAAATACCCCAGTGGTTTGAATAATATCAACAATTCCCTCCAACGTTATTGGTGTTATATCATCGTCTCTAATTTTAGGGGCAAAATGGTAAATTCTCACCTAATGTTTATCGCTCCGGCATAATCCTCAGAACCCTCTCACACGCAATCTCGTATTCCTCACGCGAACTTGGGTTCAACCATTCCTAGCCTTACCGGATGCATTGTTCTAGTCACCAACTCTCTCACCCTCACGCCTTTATCTTGCGAACCACCCTCACCCTTACGCCTCCATATTGTGAACCACCCTCACCCTCACCCTCACCCTTGACAAATATTGTGTTTATGATAATTATCATATCTATTTCATATTATGTGTTCTGTTTCTATACAAGGGTTAAGATATATGTATACAAGGAAAACGAAAATTAAACAATAACCATAATTCTTGCACATCCATGTTTTATGACTCCACTAATATTATTGTCTGCTCCATGTTTTGCTCCACTGAGCATTGGTGTCTGCCATTGTTACAGCATGCACCACAACACACACCAACAATCCTCACCCTCATGCGAACCCATTGTTTCACCATATCTCTAACACCACCCATCCTCACGAGAACCTATCGTTTCACCAAAGTCCTAACGCGACCCATCGATCTTGACGATAAAGGTATAACCTTGACTCATTTCTTAGTATTTCAGTCATATTGTGATTTTTATCTGTATTTGGTTTGTTTGGTTTTTAATCTGGCTTTTAAGTATAGTTGTATAATCTATTTTTTTATAAACTTATACTGGTTCACAATATCTGTAAACAGACAATACACAATATCTGTATGTATTCTGCATATTTTACAAACCTATGGTCATTAAGTATTCTCCTTGTTTTTCCTTTTTATATGGTTTTGGGATTCATTTTTATCTGGTATTTTGGTATTAATTTTTATCTATATTATGCTTGTATGTACTTGTTTTCTATATTGTTTAGGGTTATTCTTTCTGGGATTCATATTTGTTGGTATTTGTTGCTCAAAAATATTGTGTTTTCAGCTTTGTTTAGTTGAATTGTTTATTATTCAATCTTGAAGTATATATCATTTTAGTATTACTTTCTTTAAACATTCTTCTAATGTTGTGTGTTTTGTATGAATATAATATTGTGTGCTTTGTTTTTTTATCAAGTTCATGATCATATGTTTGATATTATGTGTTAATATTGATGAGAATACATTTTCTGAAAATACTTTTGATTGTTATATAGGGCGATAAAAATGAGTGAATGGATTAGTGTGTATGTTCATCTATTTGGTGAAGTTAGATGGGTTGGTCATATACTTGTTGATGAATATAGCATTATTTATTGCTTTTGATGCTTAGAGGGCTATTATGAAAGAGAGATTGACGTTAAAAAAAGAAAACTTTAGGGTTAAAGCGAAGAAAATTGATAATGAAGAATGAAGTATATTAAAAACAGATAACGAATTACAACAATTAATAAAGTATTATAGGGATAATAAAAAGAAAAGGCTAAACTTGTTTGTGGAATTCAATTATTTGAAAGTGGTTTTCTATGCCCCATGTTAGATTATCAGCCTTTCAAGGAACCATAAACTATTTTACCAAACCAATCACAAAATGAACCACTTTTTGAACCAACAAATGAACCAATTTTGATGATTACTATCATATTTTTAATGATTTGAATGAGTCACCCCTAAGCTCAAATGATATTGAGCAGGTTAGTATGGAATGTGAATGTGGATGTGTAATGTGTAATGTGTAAATGTGGATGTGTAATATGTGGATGTGAATGTCAACTGTTATTCAGCAGGTTAATATGATATGTGAATGTGGATGTAGAATATGTATTAAAAACTGTGCTTTGAATTTAAAAACATGGATAATTTTGATGAATATTTATAACAGGTTATTGAGTAGGGATATTTTTAATGAATATTTATAACAGGTTATTAAACATGAGTATTTTTTATGAACATTTATAACAGGTTTTTGAGCAGGGGTATTTTTAATGTCTACGGTTGAACCAATGGTAACATTCAAAAAGCATAGAGGTAGGTGTAGAATAGACATTGTGTAACAATGTTACTGATTTTTTACAGTTTTTCTAACGTTTGTTATATATTAAGGGTATTTTTGAAGATAACTCAAACTTCAAGGATATTTTAGCTTTTTTTGTAAACTATATGGGTATTTCTGAAGATATTGTAACCCTCAGGGATATTTTTGTTGTTTTCCTGGGAATTTTGTGTAAAACACTAAATACAACAAAGCCTTGGACTTACAAAATGTTGATAAAATAGGAAAGTTATTAGGGCAAAACTTAAAACAAAAAGTAAAAGGAGATGAACATAGAGATTTTTATGTGGTTTGTTTCATCCTTTAATTTTCTCATTGGATTTACAGCCGACAACTGATGCCTTTCTTCCCATTGTCAGTTAGTACTAGAAAACTCAAGAGTACTCTTGAAATTTGCTTGCTGTTCTGAGTTACCAGAAATTATATCGCTTTCTCATGAGCAATGTATTAATGATAAAAATCGTCAGCTCAATGCTTGTGCTATAAATTGTCTTTTATTGCTTTCAGAATTGTTTTGGCACCATTGACTCGACAGAGATCATACAAAAATGTTCCTCAGCCACATGCCATCCTTTATTACTCACAAAGGACCTCCGAAGGGGGTCTTCTCATTGCTGAAGCCACTGGAGTCTCTGAAACTGCTCAAGGGTATTTTTTTTATTATCAAATTGTGTGTGAATTTATTATTCTAGATTGTTAAATATGTAATGATAATATATTTTTCATGTGTTCAGCTATCCAGATACGCCTGGTATTTGGACAAAGGAGCAAGTTGAAGCCTGGAAACCTATTGTGGATGCGGTACATGCCAAAGGTGGCATTTTTTTCTGTCAGATTTGGCATGTTGGGAGAGTTTCAAATGCAGGTTTGTTTTACTTATAGTGCCTTCGCATCACACATGCTCTCTTCCCCATTAGAAAGTATTAGGTGTGCGAACGAGTCTCACGTTGAATAAATACGGAGAGTAAACTGGGTATATAGTTGTAATCTTCTTAATAGGTAAACATTTTTGGTTTGAATCAGGTAAACTGGGTATATAGTTGTAATCTTCTTAATAGGTAAACATTTTTGGTTTGAATCAGGCCTAACAGAATGATATTGTTTCTTGGTCTAAACCAGTCTATAGTATTATAGTAACACCACACAACAGGCCAATCTTAGAATCACCTAATTTCTTTTGGGAAACAACGCCCATGATTAAGACAATGTAACTTTAACCTAATTGCATTCAGTTAATAATGTTATCTTGAGTATTATGCTGGTTTTCATCACTAAATATTGACAAATTTTAGGCGATGATCCTTATGACCGACAAGTGAATAATTCAAGAGTTAATGGTTTTGCTACATAAAATTGAAACAACCTATTGATTCTTACATCAGTTCTCTCATCTCAATATTTGTATTATCGAACATGAATATTTTCTTAAATGGCTGTAGTGTGCTAAATTAGCTAAAGTTTGTGCTATTGAGCACCCTATTGTGTCCAAACTACTTAAAGCTGACATTTATGTTTTCTAAACGGTTTGTGCAGATTTTCAACCAAATAGACAAGCTCCAATCTCTTCTACAGACAAGCCACTGAGTCCACAATTACGAGCTAATGGAATTGATGTTGCACAGTTCACACCTCCAAGGCGATTGAGCACAGAAGAAATTCCTCAAGTTGTCAATGATTTTAGACTTGCAGCAAGGAATGCAATTGAAGCTGGTGGGTTTTCATCGGAATTAAATTGGGAATTTAACAATGAGAATACTAGTTTGTATAGTATCTAATCATCAAATCCAAATTGTGTTGTGTTAAGCAGTCTTATGTCATTACTAGTTTGTTCATTTCGCTAAAATATTGTTTTTGTGGATAATATATAGGTTTTGATGGAATTGAGATCCATGGTGCTCATGGCTACCTTATCGACCAGTTTTTGAAAGATCAAGTGAATGATCGAACCGACAAATATGGTGGATCCCTAGAGAATTGTTGTCGATTTGCTATTGAAATTATTGATGCTGTTGTTAATGAAATAGGAGCAGAAAGAGTTGGAATAAGACTATCTCCATTTGCTAACTTCATGGAGTCGGGGGACTCCAACCCAAATGCATTGGGTCTCTATATGATTGAATCACTCAACAAATACGGAATCTTATACTGTCATATGGTTGAGCCAAGAATGAAGACTGTTGGAGAAATATGGGAAACACCTTACAGTCTCCAGCCAATGAGAAAGGCCTTCAATGGTACATTCATTGCGGCTGGGGGTTATACCAGGGAAAATGGTAACAAAGCATTGGCTGAAAATCATGCAGATCTCATTGCTTATGGTCGTTGGTTCTTGGCTAATCCAGATTTACCCAAGAGATTCAAACTTGATGCCCCGCTCAATAAGTACAACAGAGACACTTTCTACATATCTGATCCTGTTGTTGGTTACACTGATTATCCATTTCTTGAAACCATTGCTTAGATTCCGAGTTCAATTTGGTGATTGTGTTTCTGCATTAATAATGGTAATAGTTTTCCTCTGTTGTATAATTACTTGATATGCATATTTTGAATATAACCCGGAAGAAAATTTAACTCTCCTTCTTTCTTCTTCCTCCTCCATTTTCTTCTTCTTCTCTTTTTTTTTTTTGGAATTTACCCATATTAAAATGTTACATCAATAATATGACCCTAAATACTTTTTGTAAGACCACTAGGTTTGAGCAATGTGTTTCGTTTTAATGAAAATGAAATTATGCAATGAATCAAATACAAAAGATTAAAGTACCGTTATAAAATGTCTAATGGTACATTTATTTTAGTGTTTGTGTATAAAGTATATATACATGTGTTATTTAAGAGAAAGAATGAAACAAAAAAACATCAAAATAAATTATTAATTTATAAAAATTATTTACATAAATTATAATATTAAAAAAAGTTAGATTCATTTTTTTTTATAAAAAATTAGCAATTAAATTGAATGATATTTATATTCATTTTTTTATAATGTAATTTACTTAACAAAAAATAAAGAATACGTGTATTAATTAGGGGTTAATTAATATTTATGCATGTAATACGTATAAATTTTTATTTTTATATTTTTATTTTAAATATATATATATATATATATGATATAATTTATTTAAAATTTTTAAAGTTATTTTTTTTATTCATGTGCCTTTTTGATAATATTGACTTAAAGAAATGAATTGCATGGTTTTTATATGAATTAAGACCAGCACACATACATTTAATAATTTCCCAAAATTTAAATTTTTATGTAGTTCAAAACCAATTTTTTAAGAGGAAAAGAATATCTTCAATTTTTATATGAATAAATTATTCAATGTTTTATTTTTAATATTTAAAAGATATGTATTTTTATAATATAAAAAATTGTATGTGATATATTTTTAAATACGTGTGAAATATATTTTTAAATTATAAAAAATATATGTATATATCAAAATAAAAAATATAAAAGATTGGCGCTAAAGCTGCCAAACAAGAAACACATAAAAGGATCTAAGTATATTTAATCATAATTTTTATTTTAAAATATATTTAATTTAAAAAATTAAATATTAATATAATTTTTACTCTATTATTTTATTTAAAATGTTAACATTATTTTTATCTTTTAAAAATAAATAATTATTATCCGCCTTATGAATTTACGATAACTATAATTTTAATTATCTTCTGTTAAACCATGAGGTCCGTTTATTTAATTCCCCAATCTACATTTAAGCTGAAAAATGAGGACGAAGGACGTAGCGCTATGCATCTGTTTTACTAAAGTTTTGGCTGCTCTGTGGTTCTTCCTTTCGTTCTCGAGACGTAACTTATAAATCCTAACTCAGACGGAGAAGATGTCTACCATAGAAATCGAAGCTCGGGAGTAAGCTGTATCTATTTTCTAACATCTACATACCTCCCCCTCCATTGCCGAGAAAGTGCGAGAAAAAAGTGATATATATATTTTGTTTGTTTGAATAAACGAGAAAAAAATGACATTAGAAATTTTCATTTACTCTTTGACTGCTGGAGTTTTCAGATTTCCCTTCTGTTCCTGTAAAATTCCAACATAGTAGCATAGGCCGTTGCCTGTTGGGAATTAGTAGGTTCATGTGTGAGGTTTCGAAACTAGGAATATTTAGTACTTCAGTATCCTCTTATTTTTTCTTAGGAACAAGATGAAGGAAACTATTGCATTTTCAGCACTTGCGGCAGAAGTTACTGTAGTTCCACCATTCCGATTAATGGCTTTAATTGGTCAAGCTTTGAAGTGGCAGCAACACCAAGGTAAGTTTTGACCATCTTACATGCCACTTTCCACATATGTGCTGGCTTATGATGCATTTATTTTGTTTTATTCCTATTCTTCCTACAGTCTCCTTTTTGCTCTCCTGCCTGCTCTCTGTAGGTTTTACAATATGCTACTGATTTAGTAGTATCTTGACGGGCGCATGAACAATGCTCGATTTAGCTTTTTAAACCTAGTAAGCAGAGCCAAAAACCAGATAGATATTCTCCCTTTCAAGCGAGTACCTAGTTGTTATGTTTTGTTTGTGATACCGTGCTATCATGACTGGGAAAATTTGTTTACTCCATTGAAATGCACTTTCATTAGAGAAGCTGATATAACCAACTATTCCCCCTTTTCTCCCGGATTACTTCCTCCTGGAGCACAATTTCACTTATTTCGAGGAACAGCTGCCATGAAACAAGATGTTGAAGACATGTATCCATCAACACTTGCACACATAATCAAGGTAAGGAACTTGTCTATTTGACCTGACAAGATCTTGTATTCTTTGTTTTAGTTCATTTCTTAGTAATGATTTGTTGAATGAAAGGTATCAATGATAGTATATGTCTAGTTTTCTATAGAAAAAAATTGTTTCTTATTTTTTTTAATTTGATCTTTGAATGTTTTCATTGGATCTGAATGTGCAATAGAGATGCTAGGTAAAACTGTTCTAATTTTTTGGGACTAAAGACAGTTTTTTGAATTGTATAACAAAGTTATTTGAAAATAAGGCATCTAGAATGATTTGGTTTGTATTAACAAAGGATGTACACGTGCTTGATGAGCTATATCTGTTTGGGAATAAAAGGAAATTACTATAAATTAGAGAAGGTAGATATTCATTATTGTTAAGTGCTTGTGTTTCTTACCTGGAGACTGATTTTTGGGCAGATAAATCACCGGAGTGTACCTATTTTGACAGGAAAAGAAAAAAAAAATAGCTATATTAATCTACTTCAAGGGAGATCAGACCTCCAAGAGTTATACAACTCAGTTTTAGAATTTTCTGGCTCCAACTTACATTCTCACTAATTGAAGTTTAAACATATAACAACATAGGCTTTATATAGCCTTCAGAAAATACCCACTATTACAGAACTTCTAATACAACCCACTCATTACTCCAATTACATATATTTCACATTAAAGAAATAAAATACTTCTACCTTTATAACAACACGTATACAAGGAATGAAATAAGACTCCTACTCTAATGCAATACTTGTAAGTTATAAGCAGACAAATAAAAAATGCACATAACATTTATTCATATTCTTTTGCTCTGGTTGGACTTGTGTATTTTGCTGTTAATTTTTATCTGCATTTTCTTTTTCCGAATTGTTGATTATGCCTTGGGTGGTATTTTTATGTAGTTTGGGACAAAAAGTCATGCATAATGTGTTCGGTTCTCGCCAGATGGACAGTTTCTTGTCTCCTGTTCAGTGGGGTTTATTGAGGTATATATCATTTAATTTCATTTTAATAATTAATGATTATAATATAATCATAATGCTATCTGTGCATGGATTGATGCCAGGTATGGGATTACATAAGTGGGAAATTGAATAAGGATCTTCAATATCAGGCAGATGTAAGCCCTTTTCTTTTCTTCATAAAATCTGTTTCTATTCAATTATTGATTTAAGATTAATACTTTATGCTTCAGGCACTCCTATGCCCTCCTATGTCACAGTTCAATTTCCTTCTCATGAATCCTTCATTTTGAGATTTATAACTCAACGTGGGATTCTTAGCTTGGCCATAGTCTGTTGCATTCAAATATTGATTGGATGCTTTAAGTCCTTATGCTAGTTGGGCATCCTTTTGCAGTAACACAGTTCATTTTCATTCTCAATATTCTTTTCTTTTTGAGATTTATAGCTCATTATGGTATATTCCTAACTTGGCGTAGCCTGTTGATATCCAAATATTGATTGGATACTAAGTCCTTATGCTAGTTGGCCATCCATTTGTAGTAGCTCAGTTTATTTTCATTCTCAATGTTCCTTTCCTTTTGATATTTATAACTCACCTGGGTATTCTTAACTTGATAAAGTGAAATGGCTGTGTGCACTACATTATTTTTTGATAGCTGTTATCTTGCAGTTGTTTTTCAACAATCAACAACATATATACCATCTATTAGTAACTCAACTTGTATGACATCTAAGAGCAGTAGAGTAGTAGGTAATAAGGGTGTCCATAAACCGGCCCGGATCGGACCAAACCGTAAAACCGGAACGAACCAGACCGGACGGTTTTACAAATCAAACGGCCCGGTCCGGTTTATATTTATTAAAACCGTTTTTCAAACGGTCCGGTTTAAATCGGTCGAATTGGACCGGATTGGTTTAATAAATATATTAAAATTTTCACATTATTTTTCATTAAAAATGTCCAAAAAACCGAACCAAACCGGAAACCGGATCGGACCGAACGGTTTTATAAATCAAACGGTCCAGTTCGGTTTATAATAATTAAAACCATTTCAAACAGTCCGATCCGGTTAAATATTTTTTCCCAAAATCGGACCAGACCGGACCGTTGGACACCCCTAGTAGGTAACTAGGTGTATTTCTTATTTTGACATGGCATGTACTTTTGCAGGAAACTTTCATGATGTAGGATGATCCAGTCCTTTGTGTTGATTTTATTAGAGAGATTCAGATATGCTTGCTTCTGGGTCACAGGAAGATCAAAGTAAGTTTTGATTGTGTTCTCTTTGGTCAGAAAGGTCCCTCCTAGTCTTAGTTCGTAAATTTGACATATATCATAGGCATTGGCTATTTTCCTAGGGTTAAGGATATGGATTTGAGAAGTTATATTTTTAGGGGGGTGTCAAAGTTACAAGTTCGTGAAGTTTGTTTTGGCTGGAGTTTATTTGCTTCGATTTTCTCTTGTCTTTCTGGTTGGATTCATTGTTCAAAAAAAGAAACCCCTTTTCTATACTAAAAACTAATAACTAATAACTAGCAGCATCTGAGAATGTTCGGCTATACTCCAACATTTGTCTTACAAGCCTTTGCTTAATTTCTACTTAAGCTAAACATAAGTTTTCCTGAACAAGTTTATGCTCCAAGCAAAACCATTTATTTTTAATTGTATTTTTCTTTCTATCCAATCATGAAATCTTCACTAGCTTGTACACCTGACTAACCCATAGGATGTGGTACCTGATTGACCTTCCCTACATGTTGAAATTGCATTTAGTAGATCTTTAAAGCACTTTATTAAAAAGGATAATGTAGAGGAGTAGTAGTAGGAAACGGGTGAGAAAGAGAAGAAAATATAAATGAGAAAAAAGGGGAGAGAAAATAAAATGTAGGTAAGAGAGAAAAAATGCGAAGATGAGTACATGAAGAGGAGAGGACATGTTGACCATTGTTTCTGTACATATCATGCTCCTCTTGATTTCCTTTTCTTGTCTATCCAGCTAGACCTTTATCTGTACAGAGAGAAGTGAGCCACATCTTTTATTTACAATCAGAAGTGTCCCCAACAAGTTTTATTACAAACTTAAACCACCCTAATTACTTTTATGATTTTGGTGTCTTCATTATTGTTTTTGTTTGTGTTGTTAAGGTTTCTTATTTTTTATTCTTTTGTTCTTATGTTTTGACCAATAAAATTCTACATTTAGTCTTTCTCGTCATAGCACATTGTTCCTTAGTAAATGCCATTTAATTTAGTTTGAAGTTGATAAATAAAGCTCAACTTTGTATTTTGTAACTCAGATCTGGCGTTTAAGGACAGGTCAGTGGTTGCATCGTCTTGAGCATGCACATTCTCAGGGTGTCACAAGTGTTTCCTTTTCTCGAGATGGAAGCTAAGTACCTCATTTGACAGCACAGCAAGGTTTCACTAAATTTTGGAAACTTCATTGCGTAACTTTTGCAATAATAAGGATAGCGTCGTGATGATTGGTGATAGATTTGATCTGACTTCATTTATCTAGTCCTCAGTATCACTTAGCCCTATAGTGTGTAATTATCACTTGCACGGTTGCATGTGCTGTATGCAAGTTATTTGACAGTGATAAGATGGCCATATTGATTTGCTGGTGCACTGGATTTTGATTTGTGAATGACAGACTAAGACAAATAGTTTTCTTTTTGGTGGATTTCTTTTAAGAAAGCTGGTCGTTTTATTGTAGAATCCATGGCCTAAAATCTGGGAAGTTGCTTAAAGAATTCCGTGGTCATGCATCTTATGTGAATGATGCAATCTTTACAAGTGATGGATCTTGGATTGTTACTGCATCTAGTGATTGCAGTAAAGGTGAGTTCTTTCAAAATATAAACTTCAAAAGTTGAAAACTATTTCGCAATAATTTTATTTCCATGGATGCATTGCATTATATTTGCAACAGGTTTGAGATGTGAAGACTACCGACATTCTTCGGACTTCTAAGCCCCAACCTCCTTTAAGTGTATTCTTTTGTTTTAAACATATATATTTTTTCTGATCAGTCTTAGTTTGCTATCTTTTGTTTCATAAGCTATGATCTACATACATCACTCAAGTGTATGTACATAAATAAATACATGTGTACATAAATGCGTGTATTATGTTTTACTTCTAGTTACTAATTCACCTTTTGCTACTGAACTATTAGGGAGGTGATGCATTTGTGAACTCTGTTCACCTTGCCCCAAAGAATCCTTATCACATCGTTATATGCAATAAGACATCATCTATATACATCGTGACACTTCAAGGACATTTGCCCCTCATAAAATTACACTAATAGCGCATATTGTCATATATTGTTAAATGGGTATCATCATGGTGTCTTTTACACCAATAACCTGTTTAAGAATACCCTTTGTTAGCTTGTTATGACATAATCATACATGACTAGTTCACTTTGTGTGTAGCTACTGATCCCCTTTGTGTGAAATAGCTATAGCAATGGGTTTTCTTTGAATATTGTAGTTTACTGAATAACTTTTATGTCTTAGTACTGAAATGTGATTTTATGGATATTTTTCTTTAAATTTAGGTTTTGGCTCTGTAACTGGTAAGATTTAATCCTTAAGGTGATGTTTGGTTGGAGAGAATGGAAAGGAATCAGAATTGATTCCTTCTATTTTGTGTGTTTGGTTGGGCAGAATGGAGGACGGAATGAAATCGATTATTAAAGGAGAAGGAATCACAATTCTTTCGCCCCCTTTAGTAATCATGATTCCATTCCCATCTAAACTTTTTTTTCCAATTTTACCCTCACCCAAAATATAACCTTAAACTCAAATCCCAAATCCCAAAACCCAAAACCCTAAACTCCAAATCTCTAAACCCTAAACCTCAAATCCCTAAACCCTAAATCCAAAAACCCAAAAACCCAAAACCCAAATCCTAAAATCCTAAATCCCCAAACCCAAAACCCTAAATTCTAAATCCCCAAACCCTAAACTCTAAACCCTAAAACCTAAATCCCAAAACCCAAAACTCTAAACCTTAAACCCAAAATCCCTAGACCCTAGACCCTAGACCTTAAACCCCTAAATCTCAAATCCCTAAACCCCAAATTTCAAATCCTAAAACCCTAAATCTAAAATCCAAAATTCTAAAACCCTAAACCCTTTTTAGAAAAATAATAATTTTAACCCTAAATCTTAACCTACAAATATAACCCTAAACCCTAAATCCTAAATCCCAAATCCTAAATCCCTAAACCCTAAATCTCAAATCCTAAACCTCAAAACCCTATTTACAAAAATAATAATTTTAATAATATATTTCTTTTTAATTAAGTAATAATTATTTAAAAAATAATGATTTCAATAATGTATTTTGTCTAACGGAAAAATAGTAATTAAATGACATTATTTAAACTTTACTAAATGTAAGGGTATTAAGATAATTTACAGTTTTTTTCATTCCATTTCAGTGACAAACCAAACACTGTAATTCTGATTCTAAGCTTGATTTCAGTGGTCAAACCAAACAACATTGTTTCCTTTCTATTCTATTCGATTCCGATTCCGATTCCATTTCACGAACCAAACGCTTGTTAATCTTAAAGGTTTTGTTCTTTTGCATGTCCATGAAAAAGGATGTAATTGGGGTTACTCATCATCCTCACAGAAATCTTGTTGCCACATACAGCGAAGACTGGACAATGAAATTATGGAAACCTTAGATTTCCATGTTGCCCCCTCACCTTGAAATGTGAGAGTATCAGTTTTGTATTATCCAGATCATATAATAAATACACCTACACATTATGTTTATACTTTTTATTCTAATTTTACATGGTTCTGATTCCTGCAGACGGACATTGATCTCCAATTTACATGTTCGGTCTTTCTTGAGTGACTTATATGCATGCAAGTGATTACCTGCACAAGATCTATATGGGTCCAGGACTTCCCAGCCATCTGCTGACGTAATCAATCAAATGGTGCTTGAGGACATGATATTAGCCTTTGAGCATCGGCATGGGTGTGTTTTTCCATTAATTATGATGAATTTTGAGGAATACTGAGCTCCATCCTTTTTATTGGTTAGGGCTCCAACCCAACCCCAAGTACGTAAAATTTATACGATCTCATTTCAACGAAATATAATCAGTTTTCCTTTAGAATATATATATATATATATATATATATATATATATATATATTCCCAGTTGTAAATGCTTTTGCCATAGAAGGACAAAAAAATTAAAATTCAGTGATATCTACTATAAAATAGTATTATTTCACACATAATTACAATATTATTATTTGAGTGAGGTTAAAATAGAGGTTAAAATAAAATAAAATAAAACAAATAAGAGAGCTTAAAATGGCACCATTTCTATATGGGTGGTTGTTGAATGGTGGAAAGATTCAATAAAATGACAATTATAATTTATAGCACTTATGAATAAAATTATGTGTAAATTACATGATATATTTAATTAAAAAATATTCATAAATTGATTTTTGTCATTCATTAATCATTTTTTAAAAGGTGGCTGTAAAGGTTTTATTTTTATTTTAAAAATGATATTTATGTTATGTATTTATTTTTTGTAATAATTTAATTTTATCATTACGAAAAAGATATCCTACTAGGATAAATAAATTTTTTAAGGAAAACTAGTGTTAACATAGCAAATAATAAAGGGAGTTAAATCCCACGAATGAAATGTTTCCTGCCATACTTGTTTTTGAAACTACTTATTTTAAGGACAATTTTGCCCATACATTTAAAACATTGTTCTTTATTGTTGGGTCTTTCATGCATTCGGCCATATCACCAAGTGTATTTCTGAGTTTTAGGGTTGTTTAATTGACAAGTGTAAAAATAAAAAAATTGGTTTTCATTCTCTGTCTAATTTTCTCTCCAAATCTTTGACGGTTTTCTGCTTCCAAAAGAAAAAGAAAATTAAGAAAAAAGTAAATGTGTGGTATAATCTAAAATTCCTGAATAAGGGGAGAAAAAAGAGAGATGAAGACGGGGAATTTTGCTATCATAATGCGCACAACTTTTATTATTTTATTTTATTGTAATCAATGGGCACAAGTGGAAAGCCAAACAAGTGCAGCAAGTAAATTAGACAAGTAAAACTAAGCAATAGGAGAGGGTAAATTGGCAGTAGCAGTAGAGGGAGGACAAACAATGTCACAACTGCAAATGCGTTGGTTTGGTACAGAAGCAGGTTGACAATCACAGCGCTGAGCCATTCCACTTGCTCCATACTTTGAATTGAATGCCATAAAGCAATCCCATCCTGGCCTTTGTGGACATGCTCCTGCTATTTGCATCGTCTCTCTACAGAACTTGATTTCTCCTAATTATGAGAAAGAGTGAGAGAGTGAGTTTTCATCCAATTGCTTTTATAACGTAGACAAACACAATTAAACTAGTAAATGAAATAACTCTTACGTACCTTTGGAATGAGTAGCTAGGCTCACTAGAAGAATGAAAGCAAGCAAAGTAACTACCAATTTCCTCATGTTAATCTTCGTCCTCTCTCTTTCTCTTGTTTAGATTTGTTGTGTTCTTGATCTCTATAACTTCTTCTACGTTGAAGTCACAATGGCTCTTTATAGTCATTTCATGAAAGAATCATAAGCTAACATAATAAATGAGTTCCACTATTATGGTAACTGCTACGGTAATAGCCAGCTGCCAATCATATAATTTCAACTTTCCAATCTTGGTTTTCAGAATATAGAACAAAATTAAGCCAATATATTGAGATTTATTTCTTAAAAATCTCAATATAATCAGAGTTGATATACAGAATCCCCAATCGTAATTATTTCTTATTTCTTACCTTTTTTTTATTTTATTCTAGTAGACACACATCCACACAAATGAGTCATGAATACATTGAACAGAAGCGTCGGACTATACAATCTATTGTCCCCCGGAATACATAATATTAGAGTGAGAGTAATTTGTGGCTTCAAAACTTTTAATAAATCTTAGAAGCTGGACCTAGGTTGACCTTAAAGGTACATACTTGCTTCTTCCATGAGGTTATATCGCACAACGTATTAGATGGATCCTATGAACAAACTGTTGAAATTGAAATTTCAAACTTATTTCAGAGTTTCCAAGTCGTTTAGGACTTTCAAAAAATGCATATTGGATTAATACGTATAATCAACTACTCCAATTCCAACAAACCCACCGGCCCTTTGACCAGAAAATTAAAAAATAACCCATGCGTCCCTCACTGCATACAAGAGGGTTAAATGTACAAAAGATCAATTTAGCATTTACTTTTATTAATAGAGCTAATTAGTCATTTTTCTTAATGCAACTTTTAGTCATATTACTGTTTTATTTGTGGAAACTTTAATAATTTTTTGTAAATTTTGATTTTTTGGATATTTAAAAAAAATGTCTCAAAAAATAATTAAAATAATCAAAATTGACTTAACATGATTAAATATATTATTTTAAAATAAAGTGACTAATATATTAAATTAATGAAAATAATTTAATACCATGTGTTCTTTTTAATAAAATTATGAGTATGTTTACTAATAAAAATATGGATAAGGAGTAGAAAAAACTTATTTTCTTTTTCATGTTTACTTCCTAAAATATGATAAAAGAGAGATGAAGAGCCTTATAAATTTTGGGGTCAATCTCATTAGTTATTTCCATTTTTTTATTGATTCTTGTTCTCAAATTCATATATAATTATAAAATTATCCATAATTTTAATATTTTTTTCTTTTATATTAGTTATTATTATTTTTAAAAAAATATTTAACTAAATTAATATTTTTATTTCGATTCTTTATAATTCTTTAATAAACACAAAGAAATAATAAATTTTGCATTCTTTTTCTTCTTCAATATTATACATATTTATTCTCATTTCGAATAATTTTCATTATAAATTAATAAATACATCTTAATTATTAAAAAATATGGACAAACATCAATATATATATATATATATATTATTTGGTTTGCAACTTAAAATTATATAAGTTAAAGAAAAATATTATTATCATATAAATTTATACTTATTTTTATGATTGTATTTATCAATTTTTTTTTAAAAAAAATTATCATATAATGAATATAGGTGTAACTATATACTCGGATTATTATCATAAATACCCCTGAGTTTTTGTGTTTCTTTAAAATTATCTCTGAGTTTTATTTAATATAAAAAATATTTACAAACGTTGTCAGCGTTATATCTCTGTTTAACATTAGAGATAAAATAGTAATTTCACCCTTATACATATATCACTCCCACGGGAAAAAAATCAAAAATACCCCCAAGGTTTTCAATATCTTCAGTAATACCCTTAATGTTTAAAAAAACTACAATACCCTTGAGATTTAAAGTATCTTCAAAAATTCCCTTATTATTTAACATAAGCATAAAAAAGTTGTAAAAAATTACATCAATATTAGAAAAATTCTTTTCTACCTGTGCCTATATAGCTTTTTGAATATTGCCGTTGAGAATATTATCGCAAATACTCTTGATGTTTTGCTTTTTTTTTAAAAATACCTATGTTATAATAATTAATTTAACTTTATCAAAAATAAATCTACTATAATAATTAATTTAACTTCATCAAAAATGTCCCTACTATACTCCTACTTCTCAATAACACGATATAAAATATTTTTCAAAGATATTTAACTTGATATTGTGTGCTTTGTTAACTTAATTTATCTTTAGAGGTATTTTTGGAAAATATTTTATATCGTGTTATTGAGAAGTAGATATATTTTTTATGAAGATAAATTAAAATTATAGCAGGCACATTTTTGATGAAATTAAATTAATTATTATAATAGAGATATTTTTGATGAAGTTAAATTAATTATTATAGCAGAGATATTTTTGATAAAGTTAAATTAATTATTATAGCAGGGGTATTTTTGAAGAAAAGAAAAACTTTAAAGGTATTTGCGTTAATATTTTGAACGGTAATATTTAAAAAACTATATAAGTAGGGGTAGAAAAAACTTTTCAGATATTGATGTGATTTTTCACAGCTTTTTTATGCTTATGTTAAATAATAAGGATATTTTTGAAGATATCTTAAAACTCAAGAGTATTGTAATTTTTTTTAAACGTTAGAGATATTTTTAAAGATATTGAAAATTTCGGAGGTATTTTTGATTTTTTCCCTATATACTCCCTTGCCTTAAATTTGGGGATAGAAACGGTCGATTTTTCAATGTCAAGTGTTTTGGGCAAAATCTTACTCTTTCTTATTATGCACCCTTCATTACAATCCTTTTATTAATTTTTTTTTCTCCTTTTAAAAATTAATGAATTTGATATATTGGATGAATGTAGCTATACCACCGGAAGATTTTCTCAGTGTTTTTTTTATTATTTATTTATTTTTAAAGAAAATTCCATGGCAAAGTTAGAAGCAAGAAGTTGAAGTTAAAATTTATAAAAGGAACTATATTAAAATAAAATAAAAAAGTTTATAAAAAGAATTAATGGTATATGAATATCATTATATTCAAACCATTATATAATAAGTGTTATTTATTATTTTAAGAATATATTTTTCATCAATTAAATTATTTTCTTTCTACACCTCCTATTAAGTATTTATTTATTTTAAAAAAATTTACATTAATCTTAAATTTTATTAACCTAATCATACATCTCTTCACTTATTCTAAGATCTAATTCATCAGATTTGCTACCACTAAAGTCAATAACTATTACAAGCTCTAGAACCATAAGGCAACCAAACAGGTGAAGAAAAAACCATTTAATCAGATTGTTGGGAATTGTTTCATCTGGTTTCTCAACCTTATGCAGTTACAATATATATGTAATATCAAACTAGTAAATGTTATTAATCCACCGAGAAGTGTTGGGTGGGGAGGGTTTAATTCAACTCAAGAACAATCCTCATAATGTAAAAATAAAGACATGATTATAAAACTGATATTAAGAAATGCTTGATATTTTATTGAATTGAAAATGACTGTTTTAAATAACCTTACAATGATTAATTAAACATAAGAAAATAGTCAAATAAATAACCAAATAAAAACGTAATTACTGCAAATAAGATTCCTAGAGACTAGGACTTATTGAAACAAAAATTGAGATAAACTCTTAAAAACTGGCAACTGCCTTTAACAAACAAAGACCTCTTCATATCCTCCCTTAAACTAACTGCAATCTGCCGTTATTTTACTTCAGAGATATTAAGCATTCCCATCTTCTTCCTAAGCTTCTCGAAAGCATCAACCTTTAGACTTTTAGTCATCAAGTCTGCAACTTGCTCTTATGTTCCACAATGCACCAACTCGGCTTCTCCATCCCGCGCAAGATCTCTTAAGAAGTAAAAATGAACTCTGATATGTTTGCACCTCCCATGTATCACAAGCTTCAAAACTTGTCTCATCTACACAACTTGGTAGACATAAGCAGCAGCAGCCAAAAACTCTGCTTTTGTAGTTGAAAGAGTAATGATTGGTTGTTTCTTAGACATCCATGATATTTCTCCTACACTCAATAAGAACACATAACCAGATGTACTCCTAAAATCAACTTCATCTCTTGCGTAGACAGAGTCTGTAAAAGCAAGTAATTCTTCATCCTCTCCTTTCTTATAGAAAATTTCATAGCTAGTAGTTCCCTTTAAGTACCTCAAGATTCTTTTTAGAGCTTGTAAATGCAACTCAGTAGGTCTTGACATATATATGCTAATCAAACTTACATTGAACATAATTTCCGACCTTGTAGCTGCGAGATACATTAAACTTCCAACCATTTGCTTGTAATATGTATCATCCACAACTGCTCCATCTGCGTCTCTATTAATCTTGAAGCCTAGAAAAATTGAACTTTTCACCAACTTACTCTCATACATTGCAAATTTCTTCAACACATTAGTAACATACTTCCTTTGGCACACGAAAATACCTTCTAGTTTTTGCAAAACTTCAATTCCGAGAAACAATCTTATTTTTCCCAGATCAATCATGTCAAAAATTTGCATCATAGAATTCTTAAACTCAATCATCATATCTTTATCATCACTTGTATAAATTAAATCATCAACATAAATGCTAACAATTAAAATTTTACCTCTATTTCTTTTGATGAACAAGGTCTATTCAGTTGGACATTTTTGAAAACATTCACTAATGAAGTGAGACTCTATGCAACTAAACCAGGCCCTTGGTGTTTGTCTTAGACCATACAAGGCTTTATGTAGCTTGTAAACATATTCTTTCCCTTTCTTCACATATCCCTTTGGCTTCTCAACATACACATCTTCACTTAATCTTCCATGAAGGAACATAGATTTGACATCTAGCTGAAAGATGTCCCATCCTTTACATGCTGCTAATGTCACAATCATCCTTATAGTATCCATGCGTGCAACATGTGCCAAGACTTTAGTAAAATCAATTCCTTGTTGTTGAGAGTACCCCTTAGCTACCAAGCGCGCTTTATATTTATCTACTTCACCAAGCTCATTCAACTTTGTTTTGTAGAGTCACTTTACTCCAATTTTTTTGCTTCAATTGGAAATTCTATGAGCTCTCAAGTTTGATTCTTTTCAATTGAGCTTATTTCACTATCCATTGATTTCCTTCATTTCTCATGCTTCACAGCTTCTTCAAATAGAATCGGATCATCTTTAATAACGTCTTGCACCATGTAGGTCTCTTCTTCTTCACTTAGTCCTTATCCACTTACATAATCATCCATCCATGTGTGCATCCTTCTCTCCCTTATTTGAGTCATAGTGCCTGCGTTATTACCCTCTTCGTTATTCTCATCATATTCACTTTCAGCATCAAACTCTTCTTCAGTTTCTTCTTCACTATCATCATCTTTCCATAGTAATTCTGCTCTAATTTGTTCTTTGAAATTACTGTCCAAATTCCAATTTTTTTCTTCCTCAAAAATTACATCTTTACTAACCAAAATTCTCTTAGTCTTAGGGTCAAACAGCCTATACCTTTTCAACTTTTCACTAATACCCAAAATAAACACAAGGAAAACTTTTATCATCCAACACACTCCTTTTTTGCTTTTGGTATATGGACATGTGCAACACACCCCCAAATACGAAAGTGCTCCACGGAAGGCTTGATCCACTCCATGCTTCTTGAGGAGTGACGTTCTTTACTACTAAGGTTGGACATCTATTCAGTAGATAAAATGTCTGGTTGATAGCCTCAGAAGTTTTAGAAACCTTCTTGTAGTAAGCATGTAACGCACCATGTTCATGATTGTTCTGTTTTTCCTCTCGGAAACTCCATTTTGGTGAAGTGTATAGGCAGTTGTGAGCTATCTTTTGATCACTTGATCTTCACAAAAAGTTTTGAAATTGAGTAAAGTGAACTCTTTTTCCCTATCTGTTCTCAAACACTTGATGGATTCTTATACTTCTTTATCTATCTACTTCTTGAAGATTTTGAACTTCTCCAATGCTTCTGGCTTCTCCACTAGCAAATATACTCAGGCTTTATGACTATAACATCAATAAAAGACAACACATACCTCTTTCCATTGTGTGATGTTGGTTCAATAGGCCCACATATGTCGGCATGAACATGCTCTAGTATCTTAGTTGCGCATCATTCACTCCTTTTGGTATCGCATTCCGGTGTTGCTTTCTTGTAAAACAATCAGTGCAAGTGATACTTGAATCTCCCAATTGAGGTAGTATGTGCACCATCTTTTTGGATTGCAAAGTCTTCAAGCCATTTAGGTTCAGGTAGCCATATTGTTGATTCCATAAATGTGTGGAATTAACACTAGTATACAAACACTCTTTTGTGGTACTTGTAATGGTTGTGGATCTTTCATTGATCAAGACAAACATACAATTAGCACTCATTTCAGTGCAAGCAATTAGTCCTCTCCATGGTTGATAAATGTTACAGACCCCATTCTTAATTAGAATAGTAAAACCTTTTATCTGCAATTCTCCTAAATTCAATAAGTTGTTCCTTAGTTTAAGAACATAATACACATCGTTGACCACAAAGTGAATTCCATTAAACACCAACATGACACTGCATTCTAGTGTTGTTGCCACATTTGACAAAATGTTTAATATCATCAACCAAGCTCGAGAACATACCTCTATCACCACACATATAGTTGGAACACATGTTATCATGGAACCATACATCATTTCTCTTTGCCTCATATTCATCTGCATATGTCATTAAAAGAAATCCTTCTTTCTCATCCAGTTGTGCATAGTTAACTTCTTTGTTCCAATTAGGACATCCATACTGAAAATGTCCCATGTTGTGAAATTTGAAGCACTCTACATCGATGTTATTGAAGGTTGGGTTGCCTCTGTCACATCCTATACCCTTTCCATGAGACTATATGCAACCACGACCTTCTCTTCCTATGCCTTCTTCATGAGTTACTTTTAATACCCACTCTTCTACTTTGGGCCTTTGAAATTTCTACTCATAAACAATTAAAGAGCTTTGTAATTCATCAATCGAAAGATTATCAATATCCTTCAACTCTTCAATTGAGTAGTCAATATAATTGAATTTGTCGTTCAATGACCAAAGTATCTTCTTCACTACAACGCTATCCTTCATTTGTTCACCATAAACTCGCATCTTATTAGCAAGAGACATCACTCTTGAGAAGTAATTAGAGACACTTTCACCAAATTTCATCTCAAGAATTTCAAACTCTTTGTGAAGAACTTGAAGGATAGATCGTTTCACCCTGTTATTGCCTTCATACTTCTTCTTTATGGAATCCCATATTTGCTTGGATGTATTCTTCTCTAGAATGGTTTCTAGAATAATTCGATCGATAGCTTGAAACAAGTAATTTTTCACCTTAAATCTTTCAACTTCATCTCATCAAGCTTTTTCTGTTACTCCTCTGGCAATGTCACTCCAATTTCTAGCTCAATATAAACGGTCTCTATAAGACTCCATTATTCTTTAAATCTTAAGAAATTCTCCATCAATATTCTCCAATTATCGTAATGATCATCAAATCGAGGGATAACAGATTGCACAAAGTTCCCTTCAATTGTCATTCTATCACTACTACAAATTACAAAAACTGATGCTTTGTTTTTTTCAAGCGGAGGCTTTGATACTAGTTTGTAAAGACAAAGACCTGACTATAAAAATTATGCTAAGAAATGTTTGATAGTTTATTGAACTGAAAATGATTATTTTAAATAACCTTATAATGATTAACAAAACACAAACAAAATAGTCAAGTAAATAGCTAAACAAAAATATGAATTAATACAAATCAGATTCCTAAAAACTAAGAACGATTGAAACCAAATTGAAATATACTTCTAAAAACTAGTAACAAACAAATACCTCTTCGAATACTTCCGAGTAAAATAACAAATTTAAGCATCTTATTTTAAAGGAGGAAAAAATACAAACAATAAAGCTATATATATATATATATATATATAGAACTTGGATCATGTAAAACCTCTAAGGGCAAAAGGATCTGTCACGAGTTCTATGGCTTGGAATAGTGAAATGCCTAATCCTTCCTTCTTGTTCAGTCAAATAACCTTCACAAAGGAAACTCTTCGAGAACGTATCTTCTACTTTTCTATCCACATCATGAACAAACACATCAGTTTCACCATTTTCTCTGTTTCTAGCCATCAAACCAGCTGTATAAATAGCACTCATCCTGCCAGGTGCTTCTTCAAAATACCCAGTTGGTGCATCCACCATTATCAAATCCCACTCAACTTCATAAATATCACTTGCGAAATGTTTTAGGGCAAGTTTACATTTTGACAATCTTGGGTCACTCACAACTTTACACTCCTCTGCATTTCCAATCTCCAGCAATTTATCAGCTTGGTGAACTTTGGTGTCATATTCCACATGATAAACTTCTAAAGCTGGCAACTTTTCTTTTATTTTCTCTATCCAAGCTTTGTCTTCTTCAAGAAAAACTGTTCTGCCACCATGGTTGAGACTCATCCACATAAGACTGTCATGGCCTAAGCCAAATACCAAGAAATTGCAAGGTGATTTCCTTTCTAAAACTCTTGCAGATACTGAGATTTCTTTTAGGGTTTGTTGTGGAGTTATGTTTGTTGTTGCATAGTGGATTAGAGCATTGGCTAAGGAAGGTGAGACTTTGGTGCATGTTTGTATTAAGGGATTGGATTGACATTCTGGTGTTGATTGATGATATCTTTTAGTCTCTGTATTTTTAGTGGGCTCTATTTTTGAGTTTGATATGTGGGTTTCTGAGACTTGTGATGGGTTTTGTTGAGGAGATGAGAAAGTAGATCTAAATATCAGAATCAGGAGGAGGAGGAGGAACAACATGGAGACAATGAGCTTGACACTGAGGGAAGAAAATTGAGTTTTAGACCTCATGATGGCACTTGATTATAATCCTAAATGTTTCTCAATTGAAATTGAATTTGAGAATTGAAACAGAGAAAATGAAGAAAGGATAGGGAGCAGAAAAGTTCATGTTTGTTTATGCTTTTCTAGGTGATAGATAAAGGTAGGGTGGTTGGAACTGAAACTTAAGAAATTGTCTACTTCAATAATTGAAGGAATGATTTCATATGATCAGTTTCATGGTAGGTTTTGTGTGCCCTTTTAAAATGACAAAATTCGTCGTATCATTTTAATTGAAATATATTAATTTTAAATACTAAATAACTCACATATACTTTATGAAAACTGAGTGACTGACGTTAAACTAAATTTTAAAGTAATGGAGTTTGATATCGCTCAGGGATTGCCATGCTATGTAATAGTCTTAAGAGGGATGATTAGGTTATACTAGATAGGTACCCACCTGCTTTGTGTAATAAAGGTATTACCACAAATAATAAATTCATTTTGGAGTTGATTTACGAATCCCCTTTTTATGACTTTTTTATTCACCAATATAGGGGGAAAAAATAGGAAATGGGTAAAATGTAAATTAGATTGGGAAGCTAGATAATGATTGTTTCTAGTGTTTTTCAATTATCATTTTCTCTTAAAATTAAAGCAAAGGATGTTGGGGGTTGACGTAGATGGTATAACAATTCTCTTAAAATTAAAGCAAAGGATGTTGGGGGTTGACGTAGATGGTATAACAAACTAGATAAACCATTTTTGATATGAATATTAATAAATAACAAGGTTTGGTAGATCTGCAAGAGGTATTTTTGAATTAGTAGAGTATAATTTTCTAATATTTTTTATGTGGAAATGGCCGAGTAGTTGGAGGGTTTGAATTAAAATACTATAATATGGCTAATTATAAAATTTATTGACAATTTCTGCGCTGGCTGATGTTTTTTGAAACCTAACTTTTGAGTGCTTAAAAATGTCTGTTTTTTTGGTTTTTTTTTTCTTTTTTAGGTCATAAGATATTTGATGTAATTTGTATTTTTAGGTATTTGAGTATTATTCCGGTTATGTTGTTTATTTATTTCATTTTTTTACTAAAAGAGATTCAAGTATTATTTTTTATTATTAAATAAAATAAATATTATATGGATAAGATTTAAATTTGTGTTTACTTAATTGTAATGGATAAATTATACCACCTAGATCACAAATTAATCCCAAATAATTGGTTATTGTTCATCAAAATCAAGTTTTATACACCTATTTAGTGGGACTTGATCACATACCTTAAAACACTCACTTGATTTAGAATATTAATCAATAAAATTTTGAGTAACGAGTAAACTTGAATTTTGTTCCCGGTTACCTAAAATTCACTTTCTTTTTATTGGTCACGGAATTCATTCTTTTTTTCTTTTTTATTTGTTCAATTTTGATTAATAGAAATCAAGAGAGGAAGGTTAAAATATAAGGGTTGGGATTCATAATATCTTATGCACTTCTTCATTCTCCATGGATGGCATAATCATTTATAATTAAATTGTTGAAAAATAATTATAAATAAAAAGAGCTCTTGAATTTTATATCTATAGTTAAACTTTCTTTTGAACGAAAAATATGAAAGAATATAACTTGATGAAAAAACATTATACTCTTTCTTATCTTAATCATCAAAAGTTGTTATGGTTTTAGGATTATAAGAACAACTTACATTTATAAGCTTATGGATTTATTTTTTTACTTTGTACTTCAAATTGCTACTTATTTTATGGATGTAAGTTACCTATAAGAATAAAGATTTTGCTAGGTATAACAATATGCGAATTCATGTAGCAAAAAATTGGTTATTCAATGCCAAGATTCTCCAAGTTAAGGCCACCATGTCACCTTTTAAATCTTAGACATGATCCTTAAATAAATATTTCGGTGTTCCTTGAGAAAATACCAATGAGAACTACTCTCAATGAGTCTCGCACCCATTCAACTTCATGATTGTTTCCCGACATCAAGGTTAATTGGAAAAAATGCTCGCCCCATTGTACCATTCCTCATCATCTAGGCATCATGTCGTACAACTGCTCACTCAATCGTGCAAGTCACATATGTTGATAGCAAGTAGTACAACAATGTATCAAGACTTAGCCAACATCTCATTCCTCTTGTCGATGTTTTTATATACATCTTTAAATATGCAACTTGGCATTCTCGTGCATGTGAGCTCACTTATTCTCGACATACTTTTATTCAAGCTAACATATGTGCTAACTTATCCTTAAGTCAAGCAAATAAGCAAGTATATCTTACATGTAAGCAAGTTCCATTCAACCAAAGTTACATGTTGCTTGAGCGAGTAACTTCTTTGATCTGAAGCCCACACATGATGCCTTCACCTTAGCATGTTGTTGCATTTCAGTGCCATCAAACCTAAGGATCCTTAGTGCATGGTCAAACCCTTAACCAATGTACATCCTCACTCGACATCACCGTCATGAGAGTTATCACATTTGTAATGTTCCTTACTTAGAATAATGTTGCCTTACTAGCATGTCATTGTTCATTGATGCATCGTCGCTTGTGCAACATCGCCCACATGGTATGTTTTATTCTCATGAAGCTACCTTTACATGCCCACATTGAGTAAACTATCGGCATAGAAATTTCCTCTCGTGTAGCTTCCTACATGAGAATCATGCACAATATTAACCTTTCTACATCACAGATACCATCCTTAAGATTTCTTATCCTAGAGAGACATTGGCGTGTCCTCATGGCATGATCAATACCCTCTCCATTTCTCTAACTCACAGGTAACTCACTTAGCACGTCATGTCCACCGGTGTTGAGTGTGGTAGAGAATTTGACACCATGCTTCTCTCTAAAGAGATTTTAGAGTATTTTTTTCATCTTTTAAAAAGAAATATCATTTTATGTGAGAAGACATAAACTCAAAATAATTGAACAATTATTATTATGTTAATTATCAAAATGCCTCCTATACCGATCATGACACTAGGGCTCTCAATATGTGAAGATATAGTATGGTGTACATACAATAAAGAAATTTAATTAATTAATTTAAAGACATCTTTATTTGGGTTGTCAATGTGATGATGTGATGGAATCGAGGACTTCCTAGCTTCCCATTCTCCGTCTACAATTTAGAATTTATTATCTATTTGTACTTAAAATCCTTGTGGGAACATAGAGATCTTAAATAGAAAACAAGGATCCAAATAATATCTTAAATATTATTTTTTTTATTTTTTTTTTGGTAATTTTTTATTTTATTATAAAGGAAATTTTATAAAAAAATAAAATTTTGAGTCAATAAATATTTATGTAAAAGGGAGAAAAATAAAATATTTGTAACAATAAATATATATTTTTTATATTAAACAACATTGATAGAATCTTATTACAAATTAATTTAAAATAACAACAATAAATTATAAAATAGTTATCAGATTTTAGATTTTTAGACTCTAAATAAATAGTATTAATAATTTTTATAAAAGAAAAATATAATTGAAGATGAATGTAAAATATATAATACATTATTTATGATTAGTTTGAGTTTAAATATAATTAAATTTATAAAACAATTAAGTTTTTATATATTTATTAAAAATATAATATATAATTTTAGGGAAAAGAGAATATGACCTTATTTCACCTTATATCATAAAATATAAATCTTCTTTCCTTATTTTATTGTCCATATCCTTATCTTCAACTGGATAATTCCTGCATGGATTTGTCAATGAAAAAAAATGACAACTTATAAAATTATAGATGATAGCAAACATTATCTTTGTGATCTAATGTTGTCTCGTAAAACCTCTTATAGTATGGTTGATGTCGGGCTCAATACAAACAAGCACAATTGTGATGTAGATATTTGATGGAGCAAGTTGCTATATATTGTTTTAACTTATTCTCAAAATAGAAAATGTTACGTTATCAAAATTATTATTTTATATTTGAACTTTAAGTTTAGATTTAAGTTTAAAATATCTCATAATTATAATTATTATCTCTTATATTATTTGATTTTATGCTAAATGATGATTTAAGATTATATTTAAGAGATATTTTAAGAGTAAATATCTCATCAGGTATTAAGTTTTTAGTATTAAAATTATGTTGGTTATCAATAAAAGTAAAGATAATGAAATAATTTTTGGAACATTAATTAGGAAACTATAGTCCCTTAAAAACTAAAAACTTGAAGAACTTCAAAGGCTATGGTTCACTCAAAAACCATAAATCTATCAATTTTATTTAGTTTTTGTCATTTTAATAAAAGATATGAAGTGAGTTCATATTATTTGATATTAAAATTGAGTATCACTGTTATAAATATCTACATCTATGAAAGTTATATTTTAAAAACTAGATTAAGGTAACTAAATATTGATAGATGAGTGAAGAAACTAAAAGGAAAATGACTATTATCATATTAGTCTGGGAAAAAATAAAAAATACCCCTAAGGTTTAAGGAATCTTCAGAAATATTCTTCAGGTTTTAAAAAAATTCAAAAATACCTTTAAAAATATAACAGAAGTTAAATTTAACACTTATCAAGAATACCCCTAAGGTTTTTATAAAAAAAAATGGAAGAGGAAATAAACCAAGAAATATTGAATATAGAAATAGAAGACATCTCAGTATGTTTTTCACAAGAAATGGTAATAAGTAAAAAGAAATTTGAAGAAATTCAAAAAGCAAAATTAAATCTTAAAGAAGGAGATGGATTTAAAGACCCATCATTTTTATTAAGAAAAATATTTCTTAGAAAAAATATAATTTATTATGGTATAAGTAATAAAAAGATGAGTATTAAAATTACAGATGCAAAAGGAATGTATAACATACCATTAATTGATAAAGAAACTATAGTAAACAAATTATCAAAAATCTCTAGTAAGGATAAAGGAAAAATTGGATACATCCATTTAGAAGGAATTCAAATACTAATAAAAGCTCATTTTAGAAAAGGAATAAATACACCAATAAAAATAGCATTGTTAGACAACAAAATAAAAATAGACAAAATGCTTTATTAGGAATGATCCATGGAAATTTAGGATACCAAAAACTAAAGTTTACAGCATATCCTAGATTTTCTATAAATATACAAGATAAAAATTTAAACCAAGTATTAAGCCTAGCTTATGAATTCGAAAGAGGAGATTTAATGAAAGAAGCAAATCACTCATTTTTAATACATTATCTAGTGGCATATTATTTAACAAATAGTCATAATAGTTCAATATATGGACAAAATGAATTTATAGAAATAGATAAAACTTTTAAGGAATTAGGACAAATAATAAAATTAGAAATACTAACTGACTTTGAAATACCAGAAGAATAGAAATTAGATATTAAAGAAAAACCCTTAATAACGGGAAGAAGTAATAAAACTAATAACATACCAAGATTTACTTTTATAGATCAGGAAGGAGAAACTTCTAATCAAGAAGTTAAAAAATTAGAAAATGAAGTTAAAATAATGAAGGCATTAGTTCATGATTGCATATTAGGAAAAAATCATGTTTAAAGAAAAAAATAAAAAATATACATTTAGAAATAAATGGAAGCCTAGTAGGAGTGGCAAAAAATCAAGCAATATTATTTGAAACTATACAATTACTAACAGAGGAAATTGATCTAGTCCAGGAATCAAACACAAAATATTTAATAGAAATAATAGATATACAAGGAGAACTATTAAAAGAAATAAAAGAGTATGGTTGTAATAAACTACAACAAAATATGCATAAAAAATTTTCAGAATTAAGGAAAGATGTATACAATCTAAGAATAGATCATAAATACGATCCTTTAGAAGGATTGAAAGAGGAACCACCAAGGAAATCTGATTCTTTGATTCCTAAAAATGAGAAAAGAAAAAATGAGGAACAGTCTAAGAATAAAGAAATAATTCCAAATTAATGGAATATAGGAAGAAATTAGAAAAAGAATTTATGAACCCTGAAAATAGGGATATAGAAACATTGGTAAAATTGTTGACATTAACCAATGAAGAAATAGAAGAACCTTATATTGGAAAACTTTGCACTAACAAAGAAGAATATGATATGACAATAATCAGTGAAACTGATTCAGAACCAGAAAATATGACCCCAAAAGGTCATATGAAACCAATTTCATTACCAGTCACTTACCAAGAAGAAACATCTGACCCTCATAGGGAAGAGAGAAATAGACAAAGATCATAACAACCTGATACTACATATAGAAGAAGACAACCACCTAAAATGGAGGAAGGGTTGCATTGGGGAACTAGAAGTAGTATCCCACCAGAGTTTAAACTTCATGATAATTATAAATCTGAACTCTTAAACTTAGATTGTATAAGAGATAGGAAAAAAGCTCTAGATGAATGGTCTAGTGGAATGAGTGTTCTCATACAAACTTTTTCAACTACTCAAACAAATCCTTCAACTTGTAGAGTGCTTGTAGCACATAAAATGACAGGAAATGTAAAATTTTGGTTTTCAAACTTAACAGATCAACAACATTTATTAATGCAAGGAAATGCTTCCACAGGAATAGAATACTTAGATACAGTAATAAATGAAATATACAAAGAATTTATCGGGGAAGATAAAGGAAGAACTATCACTGAGTCCAGTGAAAATGAAATCAATGAAGCTAAATGACATCTAACAAATATGGAAATTTGTAACATGTGTTATATAGATTCTTTTATTTGTGAATATGAAATGTATTACCATAAATTACCACCCTCTATTCAAACAATTTATAAGGAAATATTTTTTTCAAAAATTACCTGGAACATTATATAAAACTTTAACAGAAAATTGGGAACAAACGAATAGAGAAACTATACCAGATACTCTAGGAGGAAGAATAAGAAATCTTAGAGATTGGATCATTATAAAATGCCAAGAAAGAAAAGAATACAAACAAATAAGAGGAAATGATAAAATTTGTTGTGATACAAGAGATTTTAGAATGCCAGGAAAATATGGATGCAATATAAAATCTTATAAACAAAAATATAAAAAATATAAAAGATTTAAAAAATATAAATTTAGGAAACAAAATTTCCAAAAATATAAAAAGAGATTCAACAAAGAAAACTACAAGAAAAGATATTTTAGAAGAAAGGGTTATAAACCTTCTGAAAAAAGGAATTATTGCCCTTCGGGGAAAAAGAAATGCAGATGTTGGATCTGTAATGAGGAAGGACATTATGCAAATGAATGTCCAAATAGACTTCAACATAAAAAAGAATTTAAAAAGGAATTTTCACAGAAAGCAAAAATCTTAGAAGAAGCTTTCAAAATGGAATTAGAACCAATTGAGGAATCTGATATAGATGATACTTACAGTATTTATCTATTAGAAGAAACTGAAGAAGAAATAACTGACTCAGAATATGAACATTCGGATCAGGAATATTCTTCATCAGAAAATGAATGATTTGTATAGTATTACAAATCCAAATAGTACTTACATTAAAGTAGTACTAAAATTTAAAGGTTATAACACTTACCACTTACATGCATATATAGATACAGGAGCTAGTATGTGTGTAGCTAGTAAATATGTATTTCCAAAGAACAACTGGAAACAAGCACCAAAAGATTTAATTGTAAGAATTGCTAATAATACTACAATAAAACTTAATCAAGTATTAAAAGATACTGATATAATAATAGGAGGAGAAAACTTTCATATTCCTACAATATATCAACAAGAAATAGGTGTAGATTTGTTAATAGGAAATAATTTCTTAAATTTATACCAACCTTTCACACAACATTCTGAGAAAATAAGTCTTACAACTTTAGAAGGAGATACAATATATGTCTCTAAAGTAAGAAAAGCTATAACTGTCTCTAACCTAACTTTTATGCAACAACATAAAAAGCGAAAACGTGGTGAGATAGAAGACCAACAAAAACAGACACCTTATTTAGAAAATATTTCATTAGATATAGAAGAAAAACAAAACTCTTTTCTTAATGAAATACAAGAAGATAAAGCCCTAACAGGCATCAAAAGACTATTAAAAACAATCAGTTCAAAAAATCCTTTGGATCCAAAAATAAATAAAACTAAAACAAGAGTCAAAATAGAATTAAAAGATCCTAACAAGGTCATAAGAGTAAAACCAATGATTTATACTCCAGAAGATAGGATTGAATTTGGAAAACAAATTAAAGAACTTTTGGAATTAAAAGTCATAATACCAAGTAATTCACCTCACTCTAGTCCAACATTTTTAGTTGAAAAAGAAGCTAAGAAAAGAAGAGGAAAAAAGAGAATGGTAATAAACTTCAAAGCATTGAATAAAGAAACCATTGATGGTGGATACTTCATTCCAAAAAAGGAAGAACTACTATCATTAATAAAAGACAAAAAATATTTCTCTAGTTTTGATTGCAAAAGTGGATTTTGGCAAATAAAACTGGATAAAGAATCCCAAAAATTAACGGCATTCAGTTTCCCCTAAGGACAATTCCAATGACGGTTATACCATTTGGATTAAAACAAGCTCCAGGTATTTTTCAAAGATATATGGATAACATTTTTAAAAAATTACAAGATATTTGTTGTGTTTACATAGATGATATTTTGGTTTTCAGTAATGAATTAAATAAAAATTATTTGGATATTATCAATATATTACAAGAATGTAGAAAAGAAGGCATTGTACTCTCTGAAAAGAAAGCAGTACTTGCTCAGCAAAAAATCAAATACTTAGGATTGGAAATTGAGGATGGAAAACATAATCTATAACCTCATATATTAAATCATATTCAAGGATTTCCTAGTGAATTAAAAGATAAAAACCAATTACAAAGATTTTTAGGATGCTTAACATATGCAGAAGCCTATATCAAGAAACTTGCAGAAATGCGAAAACCATTACAAGCAAAATTGAAAAAAGATCATGTCTGGAAATGGACAGAAGAAGATACTCTATATATGGATAAAGTAAAGGCAAAAATAAAAAATTTACCAACTTTATACCATCCAGGACCAGATGATAAAATGATAATTGAAACAGATGCTTCACAAGAATATTGGGGAGCAGTCCTCAAAGCAAGAGTAGATGACAAAGATGTATCTTTGCAGATACACATCAGGGTCTTTCCAAGGACCAGAATTAAATTATCATATAATGAAAAAGAATACTTAGCTGTTAAAAAAGCTATTAAGAAATTTGCAATATATGTTATAAGTTCTAGATTCACTATCAGGACAGATAACAAGAATTTTGGCTATTTCTTAAGAACTAATATTGCAGGAGATTATAAACAAGGAAGACTAAGCAGATGGCAACAATGGTTCAACCATTACAATTTTGATGTTGAACATCTTCCAGGACATAAAAACAGTTTAGCTGATGCTCTTACTAGAGAATTAGCGCCCCTAACTATTTTTATGATTCAGGAATGGAACATCTTGATATAAAGATCAAGATAAAAGAAAAGGAGATAAAAATTCTACAGGAACAACTCGAGTTGCTATATCTTGAGAAATCTCTTAAGGAGACACGAATAAAATAGGAAGAACTTAATTGTTCAAAACAAAGCAGAGCCTCAAATGAGGAATCTTTGTTAAAAAAGGAAGAACCTAACAGTTCACAAAAAACTTCTAAACCCAATTGGGCAGATGAAGCAGAAAAAGAAGAACAGAAAAAAGTTTATGTGGTCTATAATGGCCCAAAACCAGGAATTTATAACAACTGGGCAGAAGCCAGCAAATCTATTCTAGGAATCAGTGGAGTAACTCATAGAGCCTTCACCAACAGGATAGAAGCAGAAGGTAGTTATGCCAACTACAAAACACCAAAACTAATAACTCTAGAGGAGATAGTAAGAAATTATTCTGAAGTACTACAACAACAACCAACAATTCCTAGCAGATTGACAAATCTTGGGAAAATAGCAAGGCCTACAGTGCTATTCAGAGAAACATCTCCTAGAACTACGCCAGTAATTGAAGATGAAAAAGACCAATACAGAAACCTTAGCAAACCACAATGGTTAAATCTATATAATTTAGCCAGAAAATCTACCCAAGAACATATTAAAGATATGAAATTCTATACTACAGACAAGAAATTTCCTGCAGGTAGTAAATTCAACATATTGGAAGGAGCTGATCCAATTTTTGTATATAAAGCATTTCATGCAAGATTAATAGAAATATTTATCCAGGAATTAATTTAAGTGAATTAAATTATTTCCCAGAAAATTTTAAAAGAGCAATTAAGAATTTCCGAAGGAAAATTAAAGCAGATGATAAACCTGTTTATCTTAGATTTTTTAGTTCATTAATGGACTGGAATGAAAAGGAAGTATTAGTCCCTACCACTTCATCAAAATAGGGATTTCCAACACAAACAGAGAGATTCCCAAACCAAGGGTACTTCCAAAAAAGGAATTCAACACAGAAGAACTTTGTGTATTAAGAGGACAAATGCTAAGCCAAATTTACTATGAACTCAGAAAGATCGACAATTCTACTGAGATTAAAGTAAATTATTCAACTAGTAAAGTTATTATCATTTCTCACAACAGCATGGCTCTGTCAGAAGAAGATGGTGAAAAAATCACCAAATATGAAACCAATTTTAATTGCAACAGCCTAGAAATTGGTCAAGAAACCAAGAAGGTATTTTGCTTTTATGCCAGAAAAGCCACCAAAGACCATAGATGCATTCTCTGCATCAAAGATCGAGAAGATGAAGATGTGTCATCATCAACGTCATCAAATAAACCATCGGCAGAAAACAACAAAGAAGAATAAGAAAAACAATTGTCTGCAGAAGACTACAAAATAAATAAAGATGTAGACCCCACATCTTAGTCGGTAGCATATGCCAAGGAAAAAGTAATGGCTATCCTTTAAAAAGAAAAAAACAGATGAATTATTAAAGCAAGGATAAAATAATAATTTTAGTCTTGTAAATAGGGATTTCTTGTTCTATAAAAGGAACTCTTATTATCATAACGAAACACACAGAAAAATACAGAGCTCTCTACTCTGAAATACTCTAGAAAACCTCTCTAGAAAAACCCAAAACCCAAAAATGTTGTACCCAGTAACTATGAGCGGCTAAGTAACCCTTTCAAGGTTCTTAGTTAGCCTTAAGTTGTAATAATTATTATATCTTGAATAAAATGGAGTTCTATCACTCTTCTCCAGTAAGTCAACTATTGGACATCATACATGTACGGATGCAGAAAGCTCACCATTACCAGAAGGATGTTGAGGTGTGAGCAAAGATGAGGCATAACAGGTGTAACAAAAGAAGACGAACAGAAGGGAAGATCGTGGTGGACCCATTAAATTCAGGTATGATGATTATAGATTTAAGCTAATTAAGGATCTTGATTGTTGAAATATTCGCTTATAACAAGGTATAATATCTTTAAACAGAAAAATAAGATTTAAACAATTAAAAAAATATGAATATTGAATCATTAGTACATAAATTGGAATTATTAAGTTTAACAAATGAAAGAGTAATTTTTAATTTTAAAAGACAATTAATAGAATCAGGATTAGCATTAAGTAACCAACATAATGAAGAACATAACATACTATGCAACTGTAGTGAATACAGAAGAAAATTAGATTTATACAGGAAAATAATAAGTTTTTAAATAATTTATTATCATCAACCAATATACAAAAGCCATCAAATATGTCAATTTTAACTCCAGATTAGAAATCTTAAATATTGTATCGATCCTATGAAAAATGGTATCAGAGCTACGGAATAGTAAAAAATTCAATGAATAGTAAAAATTCAATGAATAGTAAAATTTAAACAGAAACAGTAATACTAGACGGAGGATTAACACTGTTAATACACAAGGACATTTGTGATACTTATTGAACCCCAGGAACATAATTGAAGATATAGCAAACCTTAAGGGCAATTTAGAAAATGTTCCTATTAGTCTTGATAAAAAGTAATCATTGTAAACATCGATTTTGAAATGCTACAATATCAAAATTATTATTTTATATTTGAATTTCAAGTTTAGACTTGAGTTAAAAATATCTCATAATTATTATTGTTATCTTTTATATTATTTAGATTTTTGTTAAATAATTATTCAAGATTAAATTTAAGAGATATTTTATAAACAAATATCTCGCTAATTGTTAAGTTTTTAGTATTTAAAACATGTTATTAATAAAAGTAATAGAATATAATATATTTTTATAACATTAATTAAGAAACTAATCACTGTAAGATTTCTCCAAAAAATCATAAATATATCAATTTTATTTATAAATTTTTTTTAATAAAATATACTAAGTAAATTCGTATCAAGAAATGATAGATTTTACCAAGAATTTTTTAATAAGAATGGAATATTAAAATGTTGGATGTAAGCATTCAACTTACAATTATTTAAGATAAAATTAGGCAAATAAAATAATACGAGTTTTTAACTAAATCTTGTGAATTCCTTGAGTAGGCACATAAGTCGTGTGTAATTTGGGCAACTAGGGGTAGAATTTTGTGTTAGAATGTATTAAATTCTTTCATCATTTGTTGCCTTTGTGAAGGAGGAAACATATGCGGCATTTGTTGGTGCACTTATTCTATGTAAGCCATCTCGGTGCCCATATACGTTGGATTTCTTGGGTTGTCTGTCCTTCTTGACACCCGTGGGGGATCTCAAAAGCTGTGTGGTTGATATTGCACGTTAAGTTCTCATAAAAAAAGGTTGACTATAATTGAAATTTTTTAAAAAAAATAATAAAAATAATATATTTATAATTTATAAAAAAAAAGTGTAAAATTGAAATAGTTTCTTTGAAAAGAAAGTTTGAAGGCAAATAACGATGAAGAAAGTTTTTTCTTTGGGTTTTCAACAAATTCACCTTTACACACACTTATAGTGCTAGGGACGTACCCAAGATCTACTTATAAATTTAATAACGAAAATGGAAAATTTTAACATCGTGTAAATTACAATAATAAAAATTGATAATTTTTTCAATTAAATTATTACAAAATAATGTAAAAAAAATATAATGATTAATGTTAATATTTATGCAAACTAAAAAAAGGAAAATTAAATAAAAAATTATAATAAACACTTAAAAAAATCAAAGTATGTGAATAAAAAAAATCAATATTACATTATATAAATAGTAATGAATATTTGTATAATTATATATGGTGTAAAATAAAATTGTTAAATTGATGCAAGACAAAATCTATTATATTTTTAAGAAAATGGTGGAAAATTTAAACTAGTAAAATTTAATACATGATTTTACGTTAGACTCTGTTTAAATTAAATTACAATTATTTAGAATCATTTAATGTATTATAATATTATTTTGTTGTTATAAGTTTTAAAATAGTGGTTTTTTTAATTTATCAAAAATTTATATAAAAATGGTACATATATAGATGATATATTTTAGTATTTTAAAGATAATTTTATTTGTGTTAATTAAAATATTTATATATAAGTTAAATATTGGGAAAATAAAGTAACTTTAAAACTTAAAATTATAAAAATAATATTTTTTATTCAATTTATATATTTTCACTATTAAAAAAATTTGATATATTATTTCACTTGAACGTCGTTTAATTAAATACTTTTCAAATTGAACTAAATTTATATTTATCTGTTCATTATTAAGCAACATTCAATTAGAACATATTCAATATTATTATGACGTTATTTTTATTATAATAAGTTTTAGGAGTTTTATTTTTTTTAATTTCCATAAATTTTTAATAGAAGAGTTTGTTTCTTTCTTGGTGAAAGACTCTAAATTTTTTATAATTTTTAATAAAAATGCATAAAAAAAATTATGGTTATTAAAGGGTATATAAAAATCCTATAACTTTCACAAAAAATGTTCATTAATTTTCAATTAATAATTCATCATTGTTTTTTAAAGTAATCATATGACATGATTATATTTTAAGAGATATTTTTAGAATTATAAATTAATCAAAAAATAAATTAATTCTTATCTTCATAAAATTTTAAAATTAATGATAAATTTAAAATTTTAAAATTAATGTGTATCACTTTCAAAAATTATATATCTTTTACGCGTAATTTAATAATTATATAATTTGTATGTATTATTATTAAAAGTTAAAAGAATCCTAGTTTCCTTCGCGTTTATTTTTGTTGTAAAACTTTGTCGACAATTTAAATCACTTGCTCAGGGGCTTTTAAATGCGATCACGCACACACTCATTAGTAGACAGTCGTCCCTATTCTCTATATTCCACGATCCAAGGGAACACGAGAATAATTTCAGTACTATGAAATTTAGTTATAGAAACATTTTCTTCCTTTCAAAGCGTCACTTTCATCGCTCCCCCTTTCTCTATTCGCTTCTCCCTCATTGGCCTCTCTATTTTTCTTTTTCATATCCGTTAACAGATTTTCTCACCTTTCTTGCCTGGAAAATTTATTTATTCAGAAGCGGCCATGGATCTATGGACTATTCATGTCAATAACACCAGTAGAAACCCTTTAATGCTTGGTAAATCGTTTTCCGATAAACCCATTTGCTGGAATCCTAAAAAGTTTAGGACTTCTTTGCTGGATATTGAAGATGGAAGGGTTTCTGAGATAAGAGTGTCAAAGAGGAAGCTTTACTTGATAAGCGCAGAGGTTCTGAGCACACGTTCAAACCAAACCCACTCTACCAAGAAGGATGAAGCAGCGCCACTCAGCCTGCATGCATGTACACAATCAACACGATCTACTTCAGTTTGTCCGCACGCAGCGTCACAATACCACCAACACGATCTGCTTTAGTTTTTATTTTAATGTAACTACTTGACTTTTAATTTCTATCCACTTTTTTTTAGTTATTTTATGTGTAGATTTCAATTATAAATAGTAAGATGAACAACGAAAAGAGACAGAAAAATAAAGAAGTTTAAGTATTTTTTTTACAAAAATTTGTGTCTATTTCTATCGTTGGTGTCAGAACCAAGATAACAATGGCCACCAACAAAGAAATGATTAAGCAGTTGGAAAATGGGTAGGGTGGTGTGCAAGGGTTGCATAGGATAGAAATTGACATGATTGATAGATTGTGATATGTCGAGGAAACCTTCAATCGTCTCACCAACATTCTGATTACAAACAAGAGAACCATCACCATGAAAACCCTCACCGCGAAGGCAACGACAATAACCAACTGGTTGTTTCCTCTAAAATAGCGAAGCTTGAATTTCTTCATTACTCAGAAGATGACCCAACAGAGTGTTCAATCGTGTGAACCAATATTTTGAATTCCAAAATACCCCTGACGCACAAAGAGTCTCTTTGGCTTCCTACCATCTAGAAGGAGAAGCCAATCAGTGGTGACAGTGGCTTCGTAGGTCTTTCCAAGATGAAGAAAGAACAATTTTGTGGGAGATTTTCAAAGACGAACTCTAGGCTCATTTTGGGCCCCTTGATTCTGAAGACTTCGACGAAGCATTATCCCTAGTATGAAAAACGGAAATGTTGAGAGACTATTAATAAGAGTTTGAACAATTGGGAAATATAGTGCATGGATGGACCCAAAAGGCTCTCGTGGGTACATTCATGGGAGGTTTGAAACCAAAGGTAGGTGATGGTATTAGAATGTTCAAACGTCAATCTGTAAAAAAGGCAAGTAGCTTGGCACAGATGAGGGATGAATAGCTCATAAGGCAAAGACGATTGGCACGGTCAAACGCATTACGATTGTCTGTTTCCTTGAGTATCACAAATTTTTCCAAGAGTACAACACCAGTAATTATCAAAAGACTGTCGTGGGATGCAGAAACGAAGAGGTCAAGGGTTATGTTTCGACTATAATGAACGATTCACTCCTAACCACACATGTCAAGCACCAAGAACCATGAGAGTTAAGTTGATGATTGGAAGGCATGGGGTGATTGCCTTAATTGACAGTGTATCCACCAAAAAAAAATTAGTGAAAGGGCAGCTGCAATGCTTCATTTACTAGTTAAGCCTACAACACCATTTGTTGTCAAAGTTTCAAATGGGGACAACTTATCATGCAAAGGAGTATATGAACAACTCACAATTAATCTATAAGGTACTGAGTTCCAAATAGATTTCTTTTATGTACCTTTAAGTGGGTTGGATATGGTGCTAGGCATTCAATGGTTAGAAACATTAGGAGTAGTAATTTGTGATTGGAAAAAAACACACCATGGATTTCCTTTGGAAACAACAGCCAACACAAATCAAAGGGATTGAAATTCAACCCATCCAAGACACTACAATTCATAACCTTGCTAAGGACCTTCGCCAACATCACAATGTGTTTGCTTTATACTTCTAACTCGAGGGACAACAGTACAATAAGGAACTCACACTTGATATGCAAACATTGCTTGTAGATTTCTCAGATGTTTTTAATGAGCCAACCTGCTTACCACCTGTATGAGAAATTTCTCACACAATACCCCTTAAGGATGGAACCAAAGCTATAAATGTCAGACCATATAAGTACCTCTATTTCCAAAAGGCTAAGATTGAACAACAAGTACAAGAAATGTTAGATGCAGGATTAATTCAACCCAACACCAGCTCTTTTTCCTCTCTAGTATTACTAGTCAAGAAGAAAGATGGAACATGATGCTTTTGCATAGATTATCGAGCACTCAACACAACCACAATCAAGGATCTTTTTCCAATTCCAACAGTGGATTATATGTTGGATGAATTATATGGTGCTATATTCTTTACTAAGCTCGAACTTAAGGTAGGATACCATCAAATACGAGTCAACCCCATGGATATTCCCAAGACTTCCTTCCATACTCATAATGGAAACTATGAATACCTAGTTATACCCTTTGGGTTGTGCAATGCACCATCTACCTTTCAAGCCATCATGAACTCAACATTTCAACCATACTTGCGTAAGTTTATCTTGGTATTTTTTTATAACATTTTAATTTACAGCTCAACATGGCAACAATACATGGAGCATGTCCAAGTTACATTGGCTCTCTTCAAACAACACAAATTTTATGCCAAATTGAGCAAATGTGCCTTTGGTCAGCAGGAGCTTGAGTATCTGGACCACATAATTACACCATGTGAAGTCAAAGTTGATGACAAAAAGATTGAAGCAATGGTTGCTTGGCCCAAACCCTTCAACATCACTGAACTCCAAGGATTCTTAGGTCTCATTGGCTACTATCGTAAGTTTGTACACGGGTATGGGATAATAGCTCGACCATTGACTAACTTCCTCAAAAAGGGGTAGTTTCAATGGAATGCAAATGCAGACACAACCTTTTTAGCTTTGAAACAAGCCATAACATCCACTCTCACTCTAGCCATGCCTAACTTCACCAAGTAGTTTATCCTAGAGACAAATGCATCTGAAATAGGCATCGGTGTTGTCCTCACACAAAAAAAATAGACCAACTACATGAGTCGTACCTTGGGGATCACTAAACAATCTTGATCAACCTATGCAAAGGAAATGCTAGCCATTGTGGAGGCTATAAAATTATGGAGACCATATCTACTTGGCCATAAATTCTTCATCAAAACTTATCAACTCAGCCATAGGTATTTTTTGGATCAGCATTTTGCAACCCCTAAACAACAAAAATGGGTGTCCAAACTACTAGGCTATGACTATAAGATCATTTTCATACTTGGTCGCGATAACTCTGCAACAAGTGCCTTATCTAGATGACCAGATAGCCCACAATTGGCTACATTTTATGCCTCAGACGTAGACATTTGGACACAACTATGCAATGCCTTTAAATTAGACCCTTATGTGCAAAATTTAAGACACAAAGCTGGAAACCCTTCTTATGACAGTTTGATTTGGCATGATGGCTTGCTCATTTCAAAAGGAAAGGTTGTGGTGTCAGTTGAGCCATCTTTAAAGGCTAAATTGTTGTATGAAGTCCATGACTCTAAAGTTGGAGAATATTCAGGAATCCTTAAAACTTACAAACACTTACAGCAACAATTTTACTGGCCCAAGATGCACAAAACAGTTCAAGATTATGTGTACATATGTGAAGTATGCAACGTATTAAATTTGACAAAAATATTTATTGAATAAGTTGTCAAATTCTATGGAATGCCACTATCTATCATCAGTGATCACAACCCCATCTTCATCAGCAAATTCGGTAGGAATTCTTCAAACTATCAGGCTCTCATCTCAAATTCAGTTCAGCCTACCACCTATAAATAAACAGCCAAACTGAAGTTGTCAACTACTGTGTTAAACAATATCTACACTGTTTTTTCCACCAATATCCACACAAGTGGAGTACCTATATTGTATAGGCTAAATATTAGTACAATACTACATACCACGTTTCAACAGAAATGACACCTTATCAAGCTCTCTATGGTCACCTTTCACCAATGATCCCAGCATATTCGGAAGGTCTCTCACCATTCCATGAAGTGGATCAAACAGTCATGCATCAAGACAAATTGCTACACCAGTTGAAAACAAACTTAGCAATAGCCATCAATCGTATAAAGCAACAAGCAGATTCCAAAAGGAGAGATATCCAGTTCCAAATTGGTGAACCAATACTATTAAAACTCCATTTGTATCGTCAGCACATAGTCTTCAAGAGAGCTCACCAAAAATTATCTAGTCGCTACTATGGACCCTATCCTATTGACCCACCCACAGCTCGCATTCATCCTGTGTTCCACGTATCTTTACGCAAACCATACAACGACATGCCACCAGCTTATCCAACTAAATTACCTCCAATTGTTGATGATGGTATATACTCACCCTTGAACCTTATAAAATTTTGGATACTCGATGAATCAAATGTGGTGACACATTCGTAGAAGAAAACTTGGTACAGTGGAAGCACCTTCCACTTGAGAATGCCACTTGGGAAACCACAAACATTCTATGCCACCAATTCCCTCGTCTTATGCTTAAGAACAAGCATTCTCTTCCTCGGATGGGAAATGATAAGCCTAGACATTCTAAGCGCATGCCCAAATCAAACCCATGCTACCAGCATGCACACAACCAAAATGATCTGCTTTTGTTTTCCCGCACGTAACGTCATAATACCACCAGCACGATCTGGTTCAGTTTCTATTTTAATGTAACCACTTGCTTTTTCAGTTTCTATCCACTTTATTTTTAATTATTTTATGTGTAGATTTCAATTATAAATAAGAAGATGAACAATGGAAAAAGACAGAGAAAATTAATGAAATTTAAGTATTTTTCTTACAAAGATTTGTGTCCATTTTGCTTGTACTGATAAGGACATGTCATTAATCTTTTGGGTTTTCTTCTTTGGTTGTCAAAGTTATGGGAGAAAAGAATCACGGTAATTCATCGAACCTTTTCTATTCTTGTGGTATATGATCGAAGTACAATTTTTTTGGTAATCATTTTTTTTGGTTTTCAATTTGTAGTTAGATTTTTTTTGTTCTGGTTATGTTTTACTTTTATGGTTGAATTAGAATCGTATATTTTGGGTGTTTGATTTCCTTGTTTCTGCTTTGTTGGGTTGATTGGAGAGTGAGGAAAACAAAAATTACGAACTAAACAACATTGGTAAATAGGATATGTGAGTCTATAATTTGAGTTTTTTTTCCTTAGGTATCAAATTAACTTAATTTGAAATTTCTCAAAATGTGATCCTTTCATCTTGGTTTAATAAATTTCATGGCCAATCAAACAAATTCTAGTACGAAGAGAGAGGTGTTTCTTTATATGTAAGTTATTTTTCCTAGTGAATGGCAATTGGAACTACGCATGAATATGAAATAGTTTATTTTTTGAGCCCAATGAATACTTTGCATGAATTATAGTCTTGAGCAAAGTGATTAGTATGGATTTTCCTAGCATATATGAGAAGTAATATACATTTATCTTTTTGAACTCTAACTAATGGTATAAGAAGTTGGTATCAAGGAACCACATCCTTAACTAAAGATACTAGCCTAGTTGTTTTATCCTCTTATTTTGCTCATGGAAATTAGCTGGTAGGCTTTGCCGATTGAATTTATTCATGTTGACCTGATTTCTTTGTGATATATATAATGGCTATAAGTTTCACTTGTCATAATCCTCTAGAATTTTCTAACTTAAATTAAATTATGAAAAGCTTTATTTTATTCATTACCTCAATTGGGTACAAAACTTATTAGGATAAGTAATCCTAACTATGCACAAACTAGTAGATATCATAGAATACAAAACATTTCTACTAATGCGTAACTACACGTTAACTCCTCCTAAGTTGGAGCATATATATATATTAAAGTAGTACGGAAAGATCTTCCAATGATACTATGAGTCATAATATTAGCTAGTTGTTCTACATTCTTGTTGTATGAAACTTTGATGATACCAAAATCAAAATCGTATTTGATGTAGGTTCTATCAAGTTTAATGCGCTTTGTTCAGCCATATTGTACCAGGTTATTGCAATCTTAATAGTTGCAGTGTTATCACAAAACAGAATCATAGGTTCCTTTGAACCAAAACCAAGCTCATACAACAAAATCTTTAACCATGAGTGTTCAATAATAGTATGGTAAAGAGCACGATATTCAATTTTTGTACTAGACAATGATATCACATTTTGTTTCTTACTTTTTCAAGTAACCAAATTATCTCCAAAAAAATGTAAGATATCTCGAAGTAGATTACATATCCATGTTAGAACCCGTAAATTCTGAGTCGGTGTAACCCTTGATGTCTAGGTAACCATGTTTAGAGAAAAGATATGTATGCCTAGAGAGGACTTAAGATAGGCTAAGATTGAGTTCAAAATGTCCATATGTCGTTCACTTGGATTATGCATGAATTGACTAACCACATTAACTACATATGTTCAGGTTGAGTATGGGTCAAATAAATGAATTTTTCTACTAATCTTTAATGCCTTTCCTTATTAGTTGGAATTTGTTCATGATAGACAGTCGAGCTGTGATTAACATCTGTAGGAGTGTCTGGAAAAGCACAAGCAAAATTTTCAATTTCAATCAAGAGATCTAAGGTATATTTTTGTTAAGAGATAAAAAGTCATTGCTAAGATTGGGAAACTTCAATACCTAAGAAATACTTCAGATTGCCTAGGTCTTTCATTTCAAACTCCTTAGTCAAATAGCTACGTAACTTTTTTATCTTACCAGTGTTGTTACCAATAACAATCATTTCATTCACATATACTAGAAGTAAAGTAATGTTAGTACCATCACTTTTCTAAAAAATAGAGTGATTTGATTGGATCTTCTTAAAACCATACTCTTTTATTGAGCGACTCAATCTGCTAAATCATGCCTTAGGTGACTGTTTTAGCCCATACAAGGCCTTTTTCAACCTAAAAACCTTTCCTCCTTCTATTAGGAACCCATTAGGAGGATCCCTATACATTTCTTCTATCAACTCTCTTTGGAAAAAGACATTATTTACATCGAAATGCAATAAATGTCAATCCAAATTCACAGTGATAGAAAGTTTAACTTACATTGCATTAATCTTGCAATTTCAATTGATAATCAATTCCATAAGTTTGAGTAATATCCTTTTTCCATTATTATGACCTTATTTCTCTCTATTGTCCCATTTGAATGGAATTTTATAATAAACTCTCACTTACAACCAATAGTATTCTTCCTCTTATGTAACTTGACCAAAACTCAACTACATTTTTCTAGAAGGCATTCATTTCTTCTAGCATGACAACTCTTAACTTGGGATCTTCAAGGGCTTTCTGAAAATGACTAGGAATAGAAATAAGAAATCTGGTAGGCATAAGTTAGGTGAGCTTTCAATAAATTGTGATAATATAAAAAATCAGAGATAAGATAAACAACATTCGAAGAAGACTTAGAGAAGCCCAATTTATCTGGTTGTTTACAGACCTTTTACCTTGATGACCAACTTGTGGATCCAAGGCAATAAGTGTTACAATGGGATTAGAAAATATGTCAGTAGTAAATATACCAGAAGTAAAAGATAAATCAGAGACATGTATCTCAAAATAAATTATGGAAGACTCATCCAATGACATGGTAGTATCATCAAGAAGAGAAGAAGCATCAAGAGCTAGGGGCATAGTAGTAACATCTTTACTCCTATCAAATTTCTATTGGAACAAATAAGATGGTATTTCCTTACTAGGTTCGGTTCTACTATAGAATGGAAAGACTTTAAAAAGTCATTATATTCTATGGGAGAAGAATCTATTCCCTTAGAAATCTACAATTTATCTTCCTTCAACCACAATGTCTCTTCCTTACAATGAATCTCTCCCTGAAGAGGATTCATAGAAATATCTCTAAAAAAATAATTATCTTTCACAAAATTGAACATTCATCTATGCATTAAAGTAATCGAGAAAGACATTTTAGAGAAGGTGGATCGAGTTTGTCCATATATTGGGTGTGAACGTGAACATAACAAAAACTTTAGGGTATAGGTCTAGTGTAGAGCTATTTAGTGAGAAAGAGACAACATCCTTAAAGGGATCTGATAGTCAATAATACGAGCTAATAAGATAAATAGAAGTTACCGTAGTCTCTACCCAAAAATGTTTAGGAACATGGATTGTGAAGCATAAGGCACATGCCACCTCAAGGAGATGAGAGCTCTTACATTCCGCTATACCATTATGTTGTGACGTATGAGCACATATTGTATGGTGAAGGATGTCATGATTTTTAAATAAATGAGTAAGAGATATATTCACAAATTTATGACTATTATTAGAATGAAAAACCTGAACCTTAGTCAAAATTGTGTGAGCATCATATTAAAAAATTGAGAAATAACATATATAACATGACTTTTTGACTTCATCAAATGAATCCATTTAACTCTAGTACAATCATCAATAAAGGAAACAAAATATTTTGACCAGAAGCAGTAGAAGTAGAGAAAGAACTCCCACACATTTGTGTAAATGCGCTTATTTGAACTAGTTTTAAAAGAAACACAATGGTGTTTTGCATAAATGCATTATTCACATCATAAACTAGAAGCATTAATATTAGAAAATAACTTAGGAAATAAATATTCTAAATAAGAAAAAGATGGATATCCTTAATGACAATGCCATGACATAATCTTATCTTTCTCAGTTTCTCTGTCCACTTGAAAACCACAATTAGGGTTGCTCGTCCCTTTAAGTAGCATAAACCTCTTCTCTCTTTATCAGTGCCAATCATCATCTTCATATGATTATTCTTAATGATTAGAGTAAAATGTTGTAGAACAATCAAGATGCTTTGTAATTTTATTAATTGATAAAAGATTATTATTTGGTGCAAGTAAAATAGAGAAGATGGAGAATATAGGTGATAGTGAGACATTTGTAAGACCTATTATTAGCAGTGGTGTTCCATTGACAATCTGGACGGATTTAACAGAAGTAGATGTTATAGAATTAAAAATAGAAGGATCACTAATCATATAATTAGTAACCCTTGAATCAATATGCCATGTGTTAGAATAAAAAAATTGAATGTGGAACTAGAATTACCTCCTTAGGTGGTTACTCAAGAAACCTGAAAAGCAATAGATGGAAGGATGTCGGTTGATGCAACTTGAGCATGTTTTTTTTCCTAGCTTGCTTAAGTTTGATCACTCTGGATATCCATTTTTTTTCCAACAAATATCAAGAGTGTGTCTATTACTGTTACAATAGAGGCAATATTGAGAACCATAGTTAGTAGAAGGAGGATTTAAATGTGTTTTGTTCTTTTGGACAAGAAGGGATGAGGCACCATTATGTCCCTTAGTATCTATAGTGACTTGCATTTGTACTTCGCGATAGACTTAAGAGTAGGGTTCTTCTAGGCTTGGCAAAGGAGAAGTAGTCAAAAACCAACTACTAATTTGATCTAAACTTATTTCTAATCTAGCCAAGAACATATAAACTTGATCCTTAATAGTACGCTTTATCAATTTCTCAATATCATTGACATGTTCTATATCATTAGGCCTTTGGTAATCCAATTCCATAATAATAGAGTTTAGCTCGTTGTAGTATTCAACAAGAGGTCTACCGTATTGACTTTATTGAAAAGACTTCTTCTACAATTCGTATACTTGGAAAGAATCAATTACATCTAGACATATTTTCCTAACTGCATCCTAAACTTTCTTTGTAATCCCACATTGAGCAAATTTTGACTTCAACTTGTCTGTCATAGAGTTGATCATCTAAGATTTGACCAAGACATCTTTAGCTTCTCATTTATCAAAAGTTGGGTCATCTTCTCTTGGTGGAACTTTTCTTCCTATAATGTAACCCTTATTTTTCCTACATGTAATATGTATCTCTAAAATCTTGAATCAAACATGATAATTAATATCATCTAATTTAATATTACTTGAAGAAGATCTATCATATGTGATCGTGATAGAGATAACTTTATTATCAAATTGAGTAGGAGCAGAATCTTAAATTCATACATTCCCCACCTTTTACTAATACTAAAGTAAAAGAAACTAAGTTATAATAATAATAAAGTAATAATAATGATGATGATGATCTTTTTTTTTTCTGTTTCTCGTTTTTTTTTCTTTTGCTCTTTCTTACAGCAATTATACGACATGTTATTATATTTTTCTATTGATCTTTAATTGGATTGGGGGCCACAGAGAAAATGTATGATTGGTGCCAACAGTTCATTATGGAAGAAATGACTCATAAATAAGGTATATCCCAGCTAACCCATTTTCGAAGAGATAGAGTTGTTTAGCAGTCTTAGTTGTGAGCCCTTGGCAATTGAGAGGAAAATGATCTTTTTAATTCAACCCTTATATGATCGAATTGCTCATAAGACATAAGATGAAATATCACGTAAAATGGAATCACCCTCCGTTGGGTGGAAATAGTTGTTGGAGTTGGTTTTCAAATTCCATTCAGAACTAGGAGTCCAATCCTATCAAATGAAAGATTTCACTAATTGCCTTTATTATTCTGGAGTGACGAAAATGCAATGATAATAATGATGATGATGATTTTCTAATTTGACATATAGAATAATAATAAAGAAATAGGTAAAAGATTTCTACTTTGACATATAGAATAAGTTGTGATAGAGGAGCTAATAGGGATAGAGAAGTTGATCCGTGGCAACCACGTAGGGAAGATCCACAGCAAGCCAATGTCGATGGGTAATACAGTCGGCGGTGACATGTAGAACAAAGGCAAGATTTCCTTGTTTAGTCGCATAGGGTAGTACTGCGATAAAGAGTGGTGGCATGGGTCTATTAGTGGTGCATAAACTACACTGATAGTGGCAATTGTGGCTAGGTTCTCCAATGGCAACACTAAACCACACTACCAACAAGAAGATTTGGCTTTTTTGGCAGTGATGATTCTTCTTTTTTATGCTCTTATACCAAATTATTTATACACATACAAAACTAGTGGATAAATAATCCTAATCATATAAAAATTAGTAGATATCTTATAAAACAAAACATATCTACTAAAGCGTGTTTTAATAACGCATCAAGTACATGTTAACTACTTCTTTCCCTATTTGACATATTTGGCATGGGAATTTTTAAACAGAATATCTGAAAAGGATAGAATCAATTTAACTTTTTATCATGTTCAGAGCTGCTTTATTGTAATTTCTTTATTTCACTTTGCACTTGTGTCAACTGTTAAAGAATGTGATGTTGAGAAATTCTCATTAAATGTCATCTAGGCATATGAGTTAGGGTAGTGATCAGCCATGATATGGGACTTGTGGTTGTTGTTGTTAGGGTTAACCGGGTTATGCAAGTTTGGAACTTCAGTCCGCTGGGTAAAGAATTTGGAAGAATCAAAACATAGTTTGATAGAAGATACATACTCATATAACACCAATAAGGTTTCTTTGTAAAGACTAGACCTGTCAAAGGGTACTTTCTTTGTATTTATACGAGTGGATTTGGTTAAGCTTGTAGGAGGTCAGAGAACACCAAATTTTCTTATATTGATTTGATTATATCAACAACTTGATTTCATTTCATCTTCTTAATCTATTAGCTAATAATGCCAATATAAACACCCTAGACCTTAATATAAGTGAGATAAAACCTATGAGTTTATTACACTCCTTGAAGTCATGATTTGAATCTACGAGATATAGCAGTTGTTTGATTTATTTTAATCCTACTAGGAGCGTACCTTTCTTGACTATAGGACTCGTCCCAATGACATGACCTTGGAGTTATTTGATATTTCCAGTATCAGACAAAGTATTTGTAGTGCCACATAAACTCTCTGGTTATATCTATTATAGGAAATGGTTATCAGCCTACTCCAGGAGGAGATGGTGTAAAAGGGAATAATTCTTTCAACAGATCCAAGGATACTTCTCAAAATTCTCTACGTATATGCTCGGACTGGAGGGAGGTCAGAGCAATGCTCTACCAGGGAGAGCAGGTGATTTCCTTTTGTTTCTAAAAGTTATTATTGCTTTTAGAAAAAAAGTTTCATAATGAAGCCAAGCCTACAACGTGCTACTAGTAACTAGACATTGAAAAGTTGACTCATTTCTCTCTTTACACATTAATTGTGATTCATTAGTTGGGATGGTGGTTGAGAGATCTTCTGAGAAGTGCCTTGCACCTCTGGTGCAATGAAACCGCCTGAGAAGAAATATTCATTCAAAAAAATTTACGGTAGAGCTTGTTTGGTTGGAGTGATATCCCAAGGTCTAAGATACGAATACCTCTATCTCCAACTCCAAAGTTAAAGGGCTGTTATTAATTATTTGTAACAACCTATTTATTAAAGTACACCATAGTTTCCTTCCCTTATTGGTTGTTCCGCACACTGGTAATCTGTGCTGTACAATAACAAACCATTTTATCATTGATAGATGGGTTTCTCTTGTGATTTCACGTCTGTTATTTTGATGGTATAGAAGAACTAATGGAACATAATTTTACACTTGCATGATAACTTCAGCTGAAAAGAGAAACTTTCAGTTTCTATATAACTAATTTACCGATGGAAGAATGCTGAGAACGCTCCGTTATGCACCCATATACACTCCAATTTTTCTGAATGACACTTTTCATTTCTTTTTTAAGATAAAACTTTTCTTAAAATAAAAAATACATATTTTGGAAAGTACTGTCATACATACCATTCAGAGCAACTGGTGTCTAGCTAACCAAGTTTTTATATAGCTACTCAGTGGTTTAACTAGCAATGGAGTCCAGCCTATTTTTATATAATTGCACATGTTGCTGTAACCATCAAAATATCAAATGATGAATGATGATGATAACAAGATATTGTTCTATATTAGCTGTCTGATTTGCTTTGGGAATTTACAACAGGTTGAAAAGGCTGAATCTGATGCTCAAAGTAAAAGTGGGAAGCCGTATGAATTGAAACCTCTTGGCTTGAAGTGGGCACATCCAATTTCTGTTCCTGAGACTGGATGCGTCCTTGTTGCCACAGAAAAGCTTGACGGGGTTCGCACCTTTGAAAGGACTGTTGTTCTCCTCCTCAGATCTGGAAGCAGACGTCCACAGGAAGGGCCATATGGAGTTGTCATTAATCGGCCACTTCACAAGAAGATAAAACACATGAATCCCACTGATGTTGATCTTGTGACCACGTTTTCCGATTGTTCTTTGCATTTTGGTGGACCTCTTGAGGCAAAGCATGTTTTTGCTTAGAACTGGGGAAAGATCAAAGCTTCCTGGCCTGGAGGAGGTGATATCTGGCCTCTATTTCGGTTCTCGAAAAAGTCTGGATTAAGCTACTGTGCTAGTAAAGAAGGGGGTTCTCAAGCCTCAAGATTTTAGATTCTTTGTTGGTGGACCTCTTTGTTGGCAGCTGGATCAGTTGAGAGAGGAGATTGAATCAGATTACTGGCATGTGGCTGCTTGCAGCTCAAATTTGATCTACGGGGCTACCTCAGTTTCATCGGAAAGTTTGTGGGAGGAAATTTTGCAGTTAATGGGCAGTCAGTACTCCAAGTTGAGCCGAAAACCTAGGCGAGATATTTAGTTAAGAAACATGTGAAACCAAATGTACAGAAAGCTGAGGCAATAAATTATTACGTCTTCTCTATATTTTCTCCCCTTTTATTTCATTTCTATGGTTTATTAATTTGCACTATTTCTTTTCGAAATAAGGAATTAGGAACCGAAAGCTTCTCTTAACGAGAAATAGATTAATGGACATATTGTTACAACGAATGTCTGTTCACATATTCTATAATAATATTAGGAAAATCGTATCAAATTCTTGGACTGATGAGTCTATGAAGGCTTTTAGACAACGTACTCACATTTGTCTAAGGAATAAATGAAAACTTGGAACTGTTTCATATACAGCCAGGAGTGAGAAAAATAGACAGATATAGATCTTTAAGGTGCAATCATGCAAAGGATTTAGAGAAGAAAAATGAAAAACTTTACAAAGAATGAGTATATAAACAACCTTTTTCACTATACAAAGCAAACTCCCTACCCAGTATACAAAATATTGATCTTACAGCAAAAAGAAAGTCCAGCATAACTTCCCTCCATAGCTCCTTCACACTTTCAAGCCTATGTCTCTGTCTTAAGTTTTCCTGATAATTTGCTAGTTTCCTTTTTGCTGGTAGTGAGCAGAACAGAAAAACACAATTGTCACTTCCGTATAAGGCAGCAGAGTTTCAAATATGAATTCTTCAGCTCGACTTGTCATAATGTTCACTGGTTTCGGTTCTTGTCGAGACGGGCTTTACGAACAGCTTGTTGGATTTGTCTTTCATGCTCTTTGAGCATGTCTTCTATGTTCCCCCCTGGAGGCATCAGCGGTCCAGAGTAGTGTATTCTATTCTTTTTAGTTACATATCCCTGAAATTGCATTTAACAAACATCATTTATAATATTCATTTCAAGATACATCAAGACTTTGTAGCTTAAAGCTCTTGAAAAGTGATCAACTCAACTTTTAACACTAAATTGTTTTCTCGTTTTGTTTAGAAGTGTTTTATTAATTGTTAAAAGTGCTATTACAGTGTGTTAAGCCATTAGCAAAATGACAAATGCAATATGTTTGATCAAGATCACAAGTTTTGACCTGAGAGAGTAAAAATAAGATACGAAATCGAAGAGTGAGTTGTTTACCATGCCATATTCTTTTCCAGATGCTATGTCATCCTTCTTGAGGTCTGCTATTGGCTGATGCCTTTGAGATGTCTCTTTACTTAATTCAGACTTATCTATCGTAGAGCCAACTGTTTTATTCCATGAGGATCCAACAGCACTAGGGTGCATGACTGATCTAGACTGAGAGTAATCGTTTTGTCTAGCTCCTCGTGGTGGATCTATTAGAAATCCTGAACCACAATCCTCCTGTGGTATATACTTATGACTTGCTGTTTTTGGCTGTGCCTGCCATTTTTATATTACCATAAGAATTGAATTTAATATATATATATATATTCGTATTTATAGTGCAGTAACTGTTATTTAGTATCTTAAACATTAACCCACAAAAGTTACCTGAACAGAAACATTTCTTTCAACTTCAAGCGGCACTACTTTAACATTTGGACCCCTTCTAACTGATTCAGCACCATGTCCTTTAATGTTATCAGCTCTTCTCCTGGATATGAAATGATAGATTTAAACACACCAAAAAAATACTTTTACATCATATTGATCAAAATAAATTATTCATTGAAATACCTTCTTGCTTCCTCATCCCGGATTTTGGCATCAAACTCCTTGCTAGGAGGATATTTTGGTAAACTTGATGGATCACAAGGAAGGGGATCTGTTGTGAATAACTAAAATAGGAAAGAAAACAAAATTTAGAAATAAAACTGAAAAATGGTATTCCTATATAATTATTGTAGTATAATTAGGTTTTGAAACACTGACTTCACTTTGAAGTGCTGATGAAGCTGAACCCCTATTCTCAGGCTCAATTGCAAGGAGTTTATCGAGAAGAGACATAGCAGATGGTGGGAAATCTTTGTAAGTCTCACACAGACGACGTTTATATGGTTGTTGTGGTTTAAAGCTAGTTGCATGTGGTAACTTTGTTCTCTGCCAATAGTCCTCTGCTGGTGAACCACATAGCTTAAATATTTTATGCATTTGTTCTACCTGAAAAATTCAAAAGAACCCAATTCAATTTCAAAGCACAGTTATGGTTATAAGAACCCAATTCAAATGGAGTGTAATTCTCTTGTGTTACCAATACACAACAAACACGTGGATAGAAGTGCCAAAAAAGATGGACTTTATGTTCATATGTTTGCCATTTATTGGTGGCACATACTAAAAATGGTATATGTGATCTGATTCAATTCAAATGAGAGTAGTTAGGAAAATACCTCAGTTCTTCCAGGCATAATAGGCTTGACAGCTAATAATTCAGCAAGAATACAACCAGCACTCCAAAGATCAATAGCAGGTCCATACTCAGTAGCACCAAGCAAAAGCTCAGGCGCTCTATACCAAAGTGTTACTACACGACTAGTCAATGGTTGATTTTGCTCATAAACATTTGCTAGACCAAAATCACCAATCTTCAAGATTCCATTACCATCAATTAGAAGATTTGAACCCTTTATATCACGATGTAGAACACCACGACTATGACAATGCTCTAGTCCACGTAGTAATTGTTGCATATAGCATTTTATCTGGGATTCGGTAAACTTAATACCACGAGAAATAAGGCCAGAAAGATCATGATCCATGTACTCAAAAACAAGGTATAAGCTACATGAGATTCTTGAAGTGACTATACCTTCCAGCTTCATTACATTTGGATGATCTAGTTTGCGTAATATATAGATCTCTCTAGCCATAAAACGTACACTTTCTGGATCCATATTTGCAAATCTCACTTTCTTCAATGCCACAATTTTACCTGTTTCTAAGTCACGAGCTTTATAGACACTGCTGTACGTGCCTTGTCCAATCTGTATATTAAGCAACCAATTTAGAAATGGTTAGTTTGTATAAATCATGACTGAATCTTGAAACAAAATAGGTAAATTACTATAACTATATAACAACAAAAATAACATCAAAATAACATTAATCAAGATCCAATTAACTTGAATATAACATTGAATGAGTTTAATTAGTTAGAATTCAATATTTAACAGATAATCGATGATGATAGTTTAACTTAAATGATATTTAATTGTATTTTTAAAGTCAAATTTTTGAGTTAAAGTTTTTCTCTGTAGTCAAAATATATAACCTAGATAAAAGAGTAATTATTTTTTGTTTTCAAGTTTGATTTGATGTGACGTTATAAATATTATTTTTCTAATAAAATATAGAACTCAAAAACACAATAATTAATTTTAAAAATGTATATAATTAATTGAAAAAATAAAAGCCAACGATAAGAAGAAGAAGAAAAGGCACTAACTTTGTCAAACTTCTCAAATGACTCAGCCCGACGAGGAATCCAATCTTTAATGGCATCAGCTGCAACAGAAGTTAACCAAGAAGGCCATCCAGGGATAGCTTGTTCGCCTTGAGGACCACGTCGCATGCTAAGCATTCTAGACACCTCAGGTTGCTCTCGGGACTCCAATGATGTACGTATTTGATGATTGGAACTTACTGGTCTCTCAAAAATGATCGTTTTACTATCTTGTTCATCATTTGTTTTCTTGTGGACCGATCCATAGCTTGCCTTAGATGACCCATCAATCACCCCACTAACTTCTAATATGAAACTATCTCTTTTAGAAGGAGCTGGAGCTACCAACTGAACTGAGGCGATGCTAAAATCTTCTTCTTTTTGTTCTACCGTTTCTTCTTCTGATGACCCTTTTGAGCAAATGCAGCCCATTTTTTTTCCCACTCAGAATCGAATACTGAGTATGTAGAAATAGAATTCCCAATTTGGGAATACAAATTCTTCGGATTTAAGAAAATGGATAACCCTGCATTTTCCTTGGGGAATTCGAGTATTTTCTTACTGAACTCTCCTTTCCTCCCGCTTTCTCAATCTGGGTACTCCTCTTATTATTATTCAGAAACGAACTAAATAAGCAGAAAAGGCTAAAGGTCACGCCTTTGCAAACTGCTGTTTTATCATGGGGTAGCAAAAATCCCAATACCGCGTTTTGAAAACCCAAATTACAAAAATATTTTAGTCTCCAAAAAATTTGGAAGGGAATGAAAACAATGATCGATTGGCCACCAACAAACGAGAAGAAAGTTTATGAATTTCCCAAGAAAATTGCACTTTTACACATACGACGAATACTGTGATGAAATTCCTAAAGCCCAAAATTGGTATTGGAAAACAAGACCAAAAGGGCACTCAATTAAATCGCAATGTTATGACCAGATGTATGTCTTCCTGGGTTGTGGGATTCTGTTGTCTGCTCTTCTTTTGTTCACAAAATAAAAAATGTTATGAATAAACAGAATTAAAGTAACTATTGAATCTCTCTATTTTTTTCCCCTTCAATTTCTTCTCAGGAACAAAAACTGAAGATTGAAGATGAGAAGGACATTAATGGAAGAAAAAAGTGCAAAAAGTTGTTTGAAAAAGAAAGATGCGGGTATGAAAAGTGTAATTCTGATTGGGACCAGGGGTTAAGTGAGAGACAAAGAGTTACAGTTACATCTGATTCCTAGAAATGCGAAACACCGAAGGTTTTTTGGGATCTGACAGAGAGGGTGATCCAACTGCTCCTTTATGGTCTATATTAATACACTCTGTTTTTATTACGGATCTGACAGAGAGTCCAAACAATTTTTTTATGTTCTGTTTTTCTATGCTCTGCTCTTCAAATGTATAAACAGAGGAAGAGATTGCCTAAATCTGTAGTGTTTCAGAGATTTGACAATGCAAATTACGCAATAACGTGGATGCATGTTAATTTTCTTAGGGTGACGTGGCTATAATTTGACCCTCATAACTCAATTGACCAAGCATGATATTCATGTCAGCTTGCCATTTGAAAATTACATTAAGTCGATAACCATTTATATTTGTGGAAAAAAATATATATAAAAATAAAAATATTTAAACAGTAATTATTATTATTATTATCACAATAAAAATTCATAAAATGTTAATTTATTCTTAATATTAATTACAACGTTGTATTAGTATTAAAATTATCTTTAATAAAATATTTTTATAACAGTAATAATTTTTACCATAAAATTATCGCTACCCAAAAATAACCATCTATAAATTTTTCTTATTTTCTTCGATAGGTATTTATATAAATAATTTTTACTAACTATAAAATAGTATTTTCAGGTAAACGGTTTGGTAAATTGGATTCACTATATTACGCTCTGTTTGGGTTAATTAGATATAATTGAGGCACATTCCCAAAGCAAGAAATATATAATCAAAGTCTTAAACAGTACTTTCCTTCGATTGAAGAACGAGTTCCCAAATGTAGTTTACCTTTTCTGTATATAGAGCATTCGTTGGTATTCTACAATTTAATAAATAATAATTTGCTAAATAGATTAACCATTTTTTCTCCAGAAAAAAAAAAGAATGAGTAGTTAGTAATCACTATATCACAAAGATATACGACTATAATAATGTCAACTGTGTATCTCAAGCCGGTTTCTCGTCGTCATTATATTGGTCATATATTTACAGTTGTACAGTATCTCATCTCTGCGGGACTCCTAACATATCTTTTTTCCTTCCCCACCTACCTTTGTGTTTGAGGTTTATGACAAATCAGTAAATAAATGGACATTCAAGATATGATTCAATCACAATCCATAGGTTTAAATGGCTATCAAAGAATTCACTACGCTACACAAGAACACACTCAATTCGGCAAGGTTAATGCTGAATCAGTCACAATGGTGGGAAAAGGATGCTAGCCAACCAAAAAGAAATTATTAGTAACATTCGACTTTAACCAAAAATTTGTTTCATTTACAAAACTCAGGCTCACGTGATCAAAATTGGAAAATACAGATGATTTGGCTAGGATTAGGAAAGCTTGATGGTATGAACTGCAACACCATTCCGAGCAGCTGGAATTCGTCCCCATCTTCCTAATCGTGGTTCCTGAAACATAATTTACACCGTTATAATTAAAGTGGTTGATATCCAGATCAAATAAATCTACACTATATGATGCAATACAGCGAAGAAACTGACCCCAAAAAAACTGGCACAAAGAAATGAGAAATCAGTATCTCCCTCTAAAATGATTTTCAACCAAAATTTGCAATACTATGTATAACAGACAAAAAGGAGAAAAGAAAAGGAGAAAAGAGGCTCCTCCTCAACAATATTTTTCAACCAAAACGGGAAGGGGGGAAAACGAAACTTATTTCCCTTTTAAACTCGCCTTCTCATTTCTCTTCCCCTCCCCCAATAAAAGAAAATTAAATCACAGACAACGTGCTCCTCCCAGCTAGCTGCAAGTTGTAAAAGATGCAAAAATATATGATCACCTGTGCAACACCAGCAACCAAAAAGGCTCCAGATTTTGCAAAAGCCAAGGAATTCACAAATCCAGCCTGTTTTACACACAAGAAACAAATTATTTAGTGAAAGATTATAAATTTCTCTGGATTAAACTAAAAAAATGATGTTTTAGGAGTATGGACAGATTCTTATATAACTCTGGCTACTATGAGGAGGCAAGTCCCAAAGTGCAATTAACCGAGCTGCAGTATGAAAACTATGATGAACTACTATATCCACTCACAGCACGCCTTAAAAATTAACAGGAAATACAAAAATTGATTTTCCATTTCTGTTGGACAGCATTTCTAAAGCAAGACTACATGAGTATTCAAGTTATACACAATTAGAACTTTATCAAATGTTCCCATAATGGTTCCTTTCTACGAAGATGGTATAAGAATCTTTTCAAGTTCAAAGTAACACTCGCATTCGTCTTCGGATAGCATTTTCCATGCATGATGATACCTAAAGCCCCAACATATTCTAAATTCTTTATCTCCATTCATTCAATGAAAACTTTTTTCTCATTGTACCAAATATCATAATTATTTTTGCCACATGTAATAGCATTATATTGGGGATTATTCATACAGAAATAAAAGCAACAACCAGATTGGACAACGCATGAAGACATGAATCACATGAAATTCTCAACATTGGATATTTTAAAATTCTGTTAGGAACTACCAAAATTTCATCCGAGACAAATCAATTCTCTGCAAGCATTAAATAAATTCCTGTAATTTTAATTTAAGAAAAAAAATATCTTGAAACCATGTTAATCGTTTTAAACCTTCTTGTATGAGGCTAAAACACAAGAAAATATTGAACGAGGAAGGATGAGAGGGGTGGTGAAGGTAGAACATTATTAACTGGTAAATGAAGCAAATGGATATGGAGTACTCGAACATGCAAATTCTAATACTTTCACTTACCAGCGGAAGGTCGTACAAGGCCTTGACCTCTTTGCTCTCATTTGCAATAGCCCACAAATGAACAGAACCATTTCCAGCTCCTGATGCTGCAAGATCACTATTTCTACAAACAGTGACAGAACTGACCCAGGAGCATGCAGATGAATGATTAAACCTTTCAGTTTTGTAGTCCCCGTTTTCTGCATGGGGGAATTTAATAATGTCTCATGAGAATACAGATCAACCAGCAAGTTGCCAATTTTTTTTATTTATAAACCAGCAACTTCTCAATGTTCTCAGCAGTTTCAAGGCCTAGCTCAAAAAAAAAAAAGAGGTTCACAATAATAGACGATATTTTTTCCTCCTTAATTATGGAGTAGATTAAGGTTGAGAAAACTATAGTACCTTTTAAACCCACAAAAAAAAGTATTATTACCAATGTGGCCATTAGGGATTCTTTCAATGTCCTCACGGTCAATGTTCTTTTCTGCAGTCGATAGGGCATGAGCATTTTTTATAATGCAAACAGGCTTCTTTCGCAGTAAGTTCCACATTGCGAAACTTCCATCATCCGACCCAGTTAAAAATTCATCATTACTAATGAAACAACAACATTCTAGAGAGGATGCAGGAGCACGAAATACTAAACGTGACTCCTCAGGCACCTGTTTATTAGATCACACAAGCCAATATCAAAACTAAGAAAGTATTTGGGGGTGGGAGCGGAACAATAGAACAATAGAAAACTGAAATATCAGTAAGTATAAAATTTATAGAATTTCTCACCAGTGACTTGCGGGCATAAACTTCTGAAACATAAATTACTCATATAATGAACTAAAAATGACTTCAAATGATCATAGTTTCCTGGTAGAAGTAACATCCAGAATCTATCATATAAAACCCTCACCTTGTTTTTTGTTTATCTAGTTTACTTGATCTACAAAACAGTTAATTTCCATAAGTTCAAGATCATTATATATTGCTCCATGACTTTTTTAATTTATTTACTGGCAGGGGAAAGTATGAGAATGTAAGAAATACAAGCATATGTCAACATCAGGTGTGATGAATCTACATCAGATGAACCCAGTGGTTGAAAATCCTAATACTTATAGACATAAATTAGGACACTTCCATCTGCCTATTACATTGTGCAGCAATGGCAAGTTGGCAACTAGGAGAATGAAACTTTGAATTGAATAAATCTGTCAAACATCCCTGCAACATATTATCAAATAACTTTTCCTACCTTAAATAACTGCATAGTCCGATCACGACCAACAGCCAATACACGCTCTTTACGTAAGCAATCAATGCTCAATACTTCACTTTGATGACCAAATAATGTATTTATGTAAGCTCTATCTTCCACATTCCATATCTTCACTGTCCGATCATATGATCCAGAGAAAATTTCTGAGCTCCCTTGCCTAAATGTTAGACATGAAACAGTTCCTCTGTGACCTGGAAATGCCTGTTATACAAAATTTGCATGTAAGAAAAGATCCTAAGTGCAAAAAGAGAGTCTATATCTTTGGCCCAAATAGTGAGTTATCTATATTTTGCAATATGTCGATGCACTGTTCAGGGATTTTTTTTTCTTTTTTGAAATATTTTCCCATTCTCTCTCTCATAAACTTGCATGTTATAAAATATATTACACATCCGTGTTGATTAATCCCATACAATCGTAACCAGCTCCATATATAATGGAGATTAATGTAGATAAATCCCAAGCATGTAGAAAACTTCTACACACATATGGCACCACGATTGTGCCTCAACCTTACTAAGTCTACATAGTGAATTTCACCTAAATTAAACTAAGCCCAATCCTGAGCCCATTTGTAGTGGTTTCCAGAAGGGAAAAAAATTCATATAAAAACCTCAAGAAAATCCTTTTTTTATGCATGAAGGTATATGAACATTGAATATATGCATTTTGTGTGTATACAAGTATGTCAGTCCAGAGATTCATAGATTTAAAGATTAGTATCCACGTGTAAGAAGCAAAAATATATCCGTTTTTGGTGATAATATTTCAGTTAAAAAATAATTTCCTATATTTAAAAGTCACATAAACCCTATACACCCAAATGTACTTTGCTAATGGGTCCCAAGAACCCTCTTAACATAATTGACAGTAAAGAACTTTACATTCCAAAGCTTCCAAAGCAACTTTCTTCATTTTGAATATTCATAGATATGACTGAAAAACCAGACGTACCTGAATATGTTCCCGTGTCCGTGTATCCCACAAATGAACATGACGGTCTGTGCCACCACTAGCTAAATAACGCCCATCTGAACTAATAGCTAATGCTAAAACATTCTTACTATGCCTAGCTCTCCCTTGGGGATCCCTGGCCCCATGGGACCTTAGTAATTCATCACTAGGCCAACGATATTTCTCACATTTCCCACCATCTACATCCCAGTGCAGAATAGTTCCATCCTTAGAAGCTGAAAACCCCCTTGAGTCATCCTCAGATAACACAACAGCATTAACAGATTGGCGATGCTTTACTATGACCCTGAAGTCATCAGTGGTCTCTGGCTGCTGGACCCTGAATTGCAATAATTGAAAACATGCTTAAAGTGCCTCACAAAAACAATTAAATATGATCTATCACTAGTAAGGCAGACACTTCATTAAGAAATGAAATGAATAATATTGTTACCCATGCAGCACGAGCATGACAACATAGAAAGAGAAACCATATTCAAGTGATGACCAATCAGCTTAAATACAAAAAAGCAAAGTAGGGAAAGTTAAGCCTTTTAAATAAAAGAAAAACTAAATGCATGAGATTTTCAAACCTAACAACAAGAATAATGTAAATACCATTTTCAGTTTTCACCCTCCAAAAGTACTATAACAGATGCGTTACCTGGAAGCAATGGCTCTCCTCGTCCGACCACTTTCCTCAAGCTGTTCTTGCTGCAAAATCTGTGCAACAAGTGAATCCCTCTGGCCCTCATCACCACTCTCCTTCCCACTAAGTTCATCTTCCTCATCTTCCTTTTGTCTCCGTGCAATTTCTCGGAGCTTCTCCAAATGTGCAATTGCAAACCTCTTTCTGGTCTCATCTGCAGTTTCTTTAGCAGTCTCATCCTCCTCAGCTTCCTCTCGGTCTTCCCTATCTGAGTCACCGACTAACTCTTCATCAGACTCACTGCTTTCTATGAAATCACCATTAACATCGTTGCTGATTTTCTGGCGCTTCTTGGATTCACTGCTGAAGAAAGGGCCATCTTTAATAGATAAACTATTCTTCTTTGCTCCTTTAGCACCGGAGTTTATCTTGTTTTTCATGTTGGTCCAAAACTCTGCGGATAGTGTTCAGTAAAGAAAGAAGGTGATAGCATTAGGTTTTGCATATACAATACAGTTAGAGACTTGTGAAATTTAGAGGTGGTTTAACGGTTTTTTGTAGAGGACAAATATTGACAATACATCATGAAAAGGACAGAAAGAAAAAAAAAACTAATTGATAGCTTCAGTAACATTAATAGCTTCGGTGTTAGAAAGCGATTGACCATCATTTTAGAAAGAAATTATAAATTTCCATCGAGTGAATAAATTAAATCAGGCCAAACTATTAACTCTAAATCATGTATCAGCCAAATGGCAATCTAAACTGATCATTTTGCTTTTAAGTACAGGGTAAAGTTCAAACTTAAAAAAAATTAAACCCAAAAAAAATACACAGAAGCATTTATTTCCTACACTAAAAAGTCCCTGCTAAATTCTAAACTAGCGTTCATTAGTCTACAGCCAAACCAGCAAAACTGTATGACGAGCTAGAAGTACTCTGTAGGGTCAATACTCAAAAATTAGTTTCAAAGGGATAAAGAACAAACACAAGCTTGCATTAAGGAAAAATAGAACGAATCAAAACGGAAAAGAAATCCGAGACAAAGCAATCTTGTTCATGATAAAAAGGAAATGAGAGGTACCAAACTAATCTCAGAGAACTCGATTGGGCAGGACCGATTAACAGAGCGAATAAAGCAAGACGTGTCTAAGCCGCCGGAGGCTTGGCTCTGAAGAGGGGTTCTTCGTGCAGGAAAAAGATGAGTGTTTTGAGTGTGTGCTTTAGATTTGGCGATGAACGCGTTACTTAGGGTTTAGTTAGGGTTTAGTAAGTGCCACTGACAGACTGCCAGGTGGATCGAACCCCGACTGTGTTAGATTTAAAGATTTTTATTTTAGTTTGAAGGTGGATCGAACATAAAATTCATCTATAGTTTTTTTCTTTTTTATAATATGTAATAAGAATTTCATTAAATGCATTATATATCTAGAAACAAAATTAAAACAAACAAACTATTATAGTATTGATATTTTCTTGAGTGAATATAAAAAAACGTTTCATAATAATTTTATATTACATTTCATTTCAACGATAGACTTTCATAATAACTTTATATTACATTTCATCTCAACGATGGACTTTAATAACTAGAGAAATAATTTTTTGATAAAAATATATATTAAAACTTTATTGCATGATTCAAGATAAATACGTTACATAATAAGTTCATATTACATCTCGCGATTGACTTTAATAACTAAAGAAGTGAATTTTTTGATAAAAATATATATTGAAACTTTATTGCAATGATTCATGATAAATAAGAAATTCTCTTATAGACATTTTAACAAATATCTTACCTACAAAAACAAACAAAACAAATAACTTGATTTTAATCGAAAAATATAATACTTATAAGTTTTTAAAGAAATCAAAAACTGTGTAATAATAAACACAAATAACAAAGAAAATCATCACCTTAAAGCGTACACACGTAAACTATTTTAAAAAGACACGCCATTACTACCAAACATTAGAAATCACCAATGTTGAGAAAGTTAATCCATCACAAACGACTCTGTCGCGAAGAACCATAAAAACTCGAGTGATGATAAACAATGAAATTGGATGAGTAAGGAAGGAACTGAAAGATGAAGATGGCTTAGCAATGAAGGTGTTGAACGATGGAAGTTCTAAGTGATGAACGACAAGCTAGAAACCCTAAAAGTAAAGAGTGTTAAACGATGGAGGAACTTAATAATAGAGGCACTGAATGATGGAGGCATTAACAAAATGAAGAAAACTAGGTGATGGAGGCACTGAATAAAGACATGTTTGAAACCCTAAATGCAGAGAGCATAGGTCTACTCAAAATTGTCTTTTGTGTAACAATATATATAAATTATTACTAAGATAAAACATAAAGTATAAAATATTTTAAATTTAAATTTATAATATAAAATAAATTCTTTAATAAACAAATAAACACAAAATATATATAAAAGAATGTATGCAATTTAAATAAATATTTAAGAAATAAATAATATGCTTACAAATGTAAGTCATGTTGTTCTCTATATTTGTGTGTTGACTTTCGTGTATAAACACTATATTTATGTATTTTTACTTAGTATTTTGTCTTCTACTTTGTAAAGTCTGTTATTACGGATTAGTAATGCACACACATATAGTTAGGAACATTGTGATTAAAAACATATTTTCATACACCACGAGATTGGTTGTTTCAGTTTGCATGCTAGGTCAAAAGTGGTATGGTGGATTTTGGTCAACATTTTTGAAAATGAAAAAAAAAATTTAGCACCTTAACACCACCCTCGTCATCACTTTTGGTGAGATGGTTGGCGAGGTGGTTGGTCTTGTTTTATAAATATCTCATTCTTTCTTTTATTTACTCATGTTTTTAGTATCGAAACTCTACCAAAATTCATATCGAGACTTATATATGTTTCTTAAATAGTTTTGGAGAGCGTACATTTAAGTGTGGGTCAATTAGTGGGTTTAATTATCAAATCACAATGTGTGTACATATGTGGTGTGACTGTGTGTATTTCATACACAACTTGAGATCTATGGAGGATAATGTGTCCTTTTGTGCCTTGAGATTAAAAGTGATTCTCAAGATTTCTCATTCCATATATATTTTAGATTACTAATTTGTGGTACTTATCACACCACATTGAGTGGTATTGGCTATGTAAAAGAGTCAGGTATGTGAGTCCAACCAGGTCGATACAGAAGTAGCAAGTAAGAGCAACAATAGGCAGTTTGTACAAAGGTCTAAATTGATAGAGATAATAGTGATTTTATTTCTTTCAGAATTGTAAATGTTTTATTGTTAAGTGAATTATTTGCTGCTGAGTGGTTACCTTAAGCAACCCGAAGACATTACGACATAGATACAATATTTATATGGGTTTACCTTGTTATATCACTTCTTATACATTATCTATTATATACATGATATATTATTATGCTAGTATAATATGAGTTTAAAGTGTATATGTTACAACATACAATAGCTTAAACTCTGATTAGAAAACATGTACTATTTTCTTGCTTTTAGTTGATTATATAATATATGTTGTGAAAAGCTACCTACCTATCTGATATTATATTATTTGCGATTATGCTACATTATCTTTTTAAGTGTTTACTTTTCTATTTGTAAGAGTTAGGGTTGAATATTTAAAGAGTTTGTATCTCATTATCCTGATAATGTATTGGGTCTTGGACTCTTTCAATTGGTATTAGAGTGGTTTTTTATGCTTAATCGCTCAGGTGTTGATTCTGTTAACTCGTTTTTCACACACATACTTTCTCTCGAATGGATTTGGGAGAAAGAAGAAATGTAAGTAGACCTTCACTCTTCAATGAGCTAAAGTATATATGCCTATTAGAAATCGCAAATAAAGGTCTTATTGTGATCCCAAGGAAACCGTGTGTGATTACTTGTTGAGAATGGCTAGACCTATCCTACTAAAACCCTACTCGAGAATACTATGATTCCAAAACCAATGATTGAATAAACTAAGGAAGAATTTAAGGAATTCAAATAGAACAGTAATGGTTTATATGTTATCATGAGACTTGTGACGTCTGATGAGTATAGAAGGATTTAGAGTTGTACAATGTCAAAACAAGCTTGGGACACTCTTAAGATAACTTATAAAGGTACGTCTGCTATTAAGATATCTATAATGTTTAGATAAAATAGAGATTTTGAACTGTGTATTATGCAAGATGATGAGAATTTTGATAATTTTATGCATGGTTCTCAAACTTTGTTAACTGTTCTTACAACCTGGGTAGACCCATTAACGAAGAAAAATAGATTGAAAAGATCATCGCTAATCTACCTTATAGATTTCATGCTAAATTTATTGTACTTGAGTCAATGTACAAACCCAGTAAGCTCATTGTAAATGAGCTAGTTGGTTACCTGCAAATCTTCAAACTAAATCACTTATTACCAAGAAAAGAACAAATTACTTTTGAGAAGGGAAAGAGCTTGGCTCTCAAGATAGCCAAGGAAAATGAACCGAGAAAAGATGTTTATGCCACAACTAGTGGTAATGATGATTCTGATATTGATGAGGAGAAAATGGCTTTCCTTGCCCAAAGATTCACTAGATTACTTTGAAAGAAGAAACCTTTTTTTGGGAGTATGGAAGAGATACTTTAAGTTCCAAAGCCTTCAAATCTATAAAAGCATATAAATATTCATAAATGAATCTAAGAAGCCTAGCAAAGGCCACTTAAACAAAATCAGATGCTTTGAATATGGGAAGCCTAGACAGATTATTGTTAAGTATTTTTAGAAAAAAATTACATAAACAAGCATGTTATGAAAACTGAGGTTACTATTTCAGATAGTACCAATACTGATGATGAGAATGACATTAATTTTCTAGTTTTTGTTGCTTCTCATAGTATCCTTGATCCTCTAGTTGTTATTCTCAAATGTCCAATAGGTGATAGCTAAAGATGATGATAATGATGATGAGCAAGACAAATTGTTTGACTCATACAATGCGCTTCTATTGGAGCATATCAAGTTTGAAAAAGAGAAGAAAAAGGATTTAGAAAGCCTTGACAAAAAAGAATACGAGATATGTGCATTGAAGAAAAATATTGAGGAAGAGAAGTCCTTTGTTAATGATCAACAACTTGATCTCACCAAAATATGGGAGGTTATTCAAAAGAGATATTCAAATTTTCTTGAGAAATTTAATGTAAATCATGAAAAAGTGAAGAAGCTTGAGGAACAAATAAAGGAACCCAACTCAGAAAAAGTTACATAGTTGTTTGTTAGTCCTCATCCCTCTTCTCATTAGAACATCAAGATTGAAAGACTGAGGAAGTAGATTATAGTCCTTAAGAGTGCAAAGGAATATATGGATTACTCACGTATTGAAAAGGAAGTTGAGATTAAACAATTAAATGAGAAAGTTGGGATTTTGGATAATTCATAAACTTATCTTCAATCATTCCTTAAAGAAAAAGAAGATTTGATTATTACCCTAAAGGGCAAGCTTAGTATTAGTAAGAAGGAATATGTTTACTCCACCTCTGGCTTGAACAAAATGATGATTGGCCCAAAAAACTTAAATGAAATCTTCAGCAACACAAAGAAATTTTGGGATAAACATGGCATTGGTTACAATGAAGGTGTTTCAACATCTTAAGTTGGTTCTACTAAGTTTGTCAAAGCTTTCTATCAAGATCCAAAGTTGAAGTATGTTGCCACTGACCTAAGAGGTAAGTCTATTGTGTCTCTTCAGCCAGATTCCTCTAGAAAGGTAAACCATTCACCTAAGGCTAGCACTTTCCATTGTTATAGTGATGGTCTACTACCTCTATCTATTGTCATTCCTACTTGTCACCATTGTGGTGAACTTGGGCACTTGAGACCACACTATGAGAAATTGATTACTCATCCCTATGTAAAAGTCAATATAAGTATTTCTTCCTCGTATCCTTCATGTACTACTTCTTAGAGTAAAGGACCCAAATTTTCTAACACAATTGTTCGAGTTTGTTATTTGTGAGGCACTATTGGCCACCTTGTTAGGCAATGTTCTAGATATGTGAAAAGTACTACTCGGAGTTCTCCACCTCATTCACCCTCATCTCCTATGACATGTTGTAGTTATTATGGCTCATATGAGCATCTCCAAGTAGGTTGCATTATGCACCTTATGCATAGTGTAGAAAGAAATAAGTCAACTTTAAAAATTATGCCTAGCCCAATCTATATGGATAACTTGACATGATTTACCAAAAATAATAAACAAAATAAACCTCGAGCACCATATACTTTGCATGCTCACATGACACAAACATTATTTCTTGAATTAGTTACCCCTCATAAATACTTTAAACGAAAGGATGCTACTTAATCATTATTTTTGGGTGATCTGTATGGGGTTAAACTATTCATTTCTTTTCTCTCTTATGAGTGTAGTATTTTTTTGTATGACTTCTTTTGTTGTATGTCTATCTATTTTATCTCTCTTTACTGCTTTAATGAAAATAAAAAATGTTATGTTTGTTGTATTGTCACTCCTTTTCTCCTTTCTCACTCTTCTCATGATTGTCCTCTAAGTTTCTCTGTTTAGTTATCTCTATGCTTGTAATTTGAATCTTTTTAAGGGATTAATGTTATTTTATGGTTGTGATACATTTGACTTGAATTAAAGTATAGCTATTTTGATATATGTATTCCATTAGCATTTATATGGCTAAATTCTTTTGTTGCTTTTTTGAAAAGAACTTTTTCTTATGCACATGACATAACTCTATGAATTTGTATGGATGTTTTAAGAAGTATGTGTGGATTTCATGCTTAGATGATTTGTATATCTCTAACAAGCTCTAAATTCCACTTTAGTGTCTCTTGAGGGAAAATCTTAGGTGCTACTTAGATAGAAAGATGATTTAGCCCTTCTTTGGATTATTTGAATCTTTTAAGCCACCATTGATCACTTGTCCTTAGCTTCCACTTTTGAGCCATTATGTTATCTCTTCATTTCTTTGCATCTATAGTGTCTTAGCTCAAATGATAAATCCTAGTTACATACTCTTTATTGAGTTTCAATTATGGTATTTGTTGAGCTTATATGGTTTGAAAATGTTTATTTTACCCCTTGTTTAAAAAGTTAAAAAAAAGGAAAAAAAGAAAAATAAAAGATAAAGAAAGGTATCAATGTTTGAAAAATGGTGAAGTAAAAGGAAAATATTCCATGTTTAAAGGTTTACTGCTTATGGTTATGAGCTCATTGCTTTAAATGTATATATTCCAGTCATTTAAAGGTGTGCTTAAACTTAAATGTCTCTTTTCATCTACCCAAGTCTTACCCTATCACTATAAGCTTTCAAAGACCTTTTGATTTCTTCTAGGTTAACACCTACAATTATTGGATAGGAAGGCTAAATGTGGACATATAAAGTTTGATTCTACTTGAGTCTATATTTCTATTTGTTTGGTTCACATAAGGATATCTTAATGGCATATAGAGTAAATAAATTTTGTGTATCACACACAGTGCATGTCATCAAAATTTAGTCATACTTTTACATGAATGCATAATGGATGGATTATCATGTGGATGTTTATGTTGAGTGTATCGATTAATTTTGCTAAAGAATTTGGTCCCAAATTTTCCATCTTGCCAAGAAGCTTGCCATATAGCTCCCTAGACACCTCTCCAAATAGCTCGCCACTCACTCCAATGTGGAGGTTGGTAAAGTATGTAGTGAGGTACTCCTACACCTATATATTGAACACCCTAGTGTCTACTTTATTCACAACTTAGAATAGCTTCCTTTTCTTCTTGCTTTACCAGTATATCCTACCTTCTAATTTTTATCTAATATGGCCCCACAACATTCCAAAAGCAATAAGAAGTCAAAGCAACATGTGCATGTCAATCCATTTAGCAATGCACCCATTCTTGCAGAGTGTCTTTTCAATATCTATGAATTTATCAAAATTGAGAAAATGTTTGCCTATGTTTATTAGCTTTCACTTTGCTCTATAAATTATTCTTATAATGATGAGTTTGTTAAGGAGTTATATGTTTCCTTTCCTTTTGCTTCTTCTACTGGTTTCGCTACCTCTTTTGTCCTTAGAGAATTTAAAGTTACCTTTTTCTCGAGATGATATTCCTAATTTATTATCTCTTATTGATGTTCAGTTTTCATCTTTCCTATTATCCCTTTTGAATTTGAAAATATTGCTTCCTGATACTTTTTTGAATTTGATATTATGAATGATTGCAACACTATTGAGATGTTAAACCAAATGGCTAGGCCTAATCACACATATATTGGTAATGCCCTTATTGTTAACTCTTTTTCCCCTTGTTGTTCACTTAATATTTTTATTAGTGTTGTTATTCATCCTCATTCCTATCTTCATAGTGTCCCTTTGTGACAATAACACTTCCTTTGTGCGATTCTGAACGGTGATGATATAGTTCTCACTAGTATGATCTATAGAACTATCATTTTCCATACTATTTCTCCACCCTCTTCTGTGCTCCATTATCTCTCTTTGATTTTCATAATATTTATTTTAATTGTTTGAGTAGGTATGTTCTCTTTCGCATTGTTCTTTCTACTAGTCATAGGTCTCAACATTCATCTATTACCCTTTCTTTCTCTTCTTCTATGAACATTGCTCAGTCCACACATTGTGCAACCATTCTTGTTTCTTCTACTCCATCTACCTCTATCCCTTTCAATGAAGAATCTTCTACTCTTTTGAGAAATGTTTTTCAAGAGTTACAAATTTTTAACCAAAATGTCATGGATATCCATTGTTTTCAAGCTTTTTCTCAGGGTATTGTGACTTATTATTATCCTTTCGTACCACTTTTTCATGGTTCACCTGTTTCCTCTACCTCAATCAGACCTCATCCTACCCCAAATAGGCCTCCTTACTCTGGTGTTTCTTTCCTTAGTTCAATGTTCAATATGTTTATTATGTACAGTGGAGATGTGTTCAACCTTCCTTTTGAGATCGATAATTTTTTGAGTAGATTGCTAATAACATTCTTAATCCAAAAACCACTACACCGCCTATTTCCCCTTCTGATACTAGAAAATCTTCTTGCAGTGGTGTTCAAGGGGATGATGATACTACAGAAGGAGATGAAGAATGCTAATCTCATTTATGTGTTTTTGCTTTAATTTATTTTTTGTTGCTTTAGTTTTATGAACTTATTTTTATAAAATAAGATTTTTCTAATGAGTATGAGTTTGATGGTGTTCATTGATTTGTGTTTCATTTTATTCACCTTAATATATTTGTAGTGTTCCATTTTATTAAAATTATTGAATATTTATATGCTTTTTCTCCTTCATATAGAGGTATAGTTTGACTTTCTATGTCAAAAAAGGGAGAAATTTCTATGCACAACTATGCATTTTTGACCTTTCTACCATATTATGCATTGCATGAGTGGTGAAAGTAGGATTGCATTGCATCTGTTTGCCTAACTTTCATACACTTAGAGGGAGTGTCGCATGAAGTTAAAGAGAGATATGTATTTTTCTTGTGTTATTTTCCTATCATTTTATTTGTATAAGAGTAACATAATAGTTTATGATTAGACTACATGCTATTTTGTACATGATACACTCATATGATATGTGCCCATTTCATGTGTATAGGTTACAGGTATAGATTGAACTCAATCAACTTCTATAGTGGTGTTAAGACCCTTATACTTTAGAGTGACAAAGTGGATGAGTTGATAGATGAAGATGGATGGAACGCACAAGATGGATGCACTTAATGTAAGTATGTCTTTTGGGTTTATGTATGTTTTGATGTTTTGTTCATGGGAACAAACATCTTTAGATCATCTTTATGATTACCTCATGAAAATATGAGTATGTATTTAGTTATGTAGTGTTTTGACACGGTAAGCTAGATGGAGAGAATGGAAGTCCAATTATTCTTTGTATTTATGTGTTAGATTTTGTGTACAAAACATAGTGTCTATTTATTTTTACTCAGTGTTTAGCCTTCTTCTATGTAAGGTTGGTTACTACAGATCAGTAATACACACATACATAGTTAGTAACACTATAATTAAAATCATATTTTCACACACTATTGGGTTGGTTGTTTTAGTTTGCATGCTAGGTCGAGAGTGATATGACTGATTTTGGTTTATTTTGGGTATGGTTATTTGTGAATTTTACTCGACATTTTTGAAAATGAAAAATATCTTTTTAGTACCTCGTCACCACCCTCACCATACCTTTGCCATCACTTTTGGTGAGGTGGTTGGCGAGGTGGCAGGCAAGGTGACTAACCAAGTTCTATAGATACCTTCACTTCTCTCTTTTATTTACCTATATTTTCACTATATTTTATTAATAATATTAATAAATATTACAATTTTAAAAGCCAATTAAGAACCTTGAACATATTCTTAACTGCTTATAATTTCTAGATACATAGATGGATATTTTATAGAGTAAAAAGGTTACTATTATTGAAGTTATGTCTAACTAATAGAAATAAAAGTTATTTTTATAGGACAAGGAATCTTTATTTACAATAATGAAAAATTATGGTTTTACCCATACTTTAATAATTTACCTAATTTTCTGCTTTTAACTTTTGAATATAAGTCTTTCATTTCCTTGACATGTTTACTGACTGAAGATGTGAGTTATACATCTTTATTTCTCTGTCACTTTCTATTGATAGTCTTTTTGATGATGTAAACGATGATACATCTTTATCTTCTCTATCTCTAATGCAATAAATACATTTGTGATTCTTAGTGGTTTTTTTGGCTTAAAAATGAAACACTTTTCTTGTTTCCTGATAAATTTTCATATTATCCCTGTTAAATTTTGTTTTAAACCTATTTATTTTCTCACCATCTTCTCCAATGATGGCCATATTGTTATGGAAAGTGATTATAGCCTTGTTAGTTAAGTAATTTACATTGACTTTAGAAGAATTATTAATTTTTCTGAGTTTATAATAAATTTGGCTTAGTATCTATCATCTTAGAATATAGAGTTCATCTATATTGAATTCCTTTTTGAAAGTACCCTTGGTTTTGTAATTTCCCTATTAGTGTTAGAAATCCCTAATTTGATAAAATGGAATGAACTAACACAATCTTCTTCATTAAAACTTATAAGTGAACTAAAAAATCTGAGATATATAAGCCTTATCCCCTGCTCTGATCTTCTTCTTAAAGTTTCCGATATTCTTCTTAAGAAATTTTAGAAAAATAATTTAATTAATTTGAATTAATTTTTGGATATAGGTTCTCAATTAAACCTACATGGAAAGTTTTATAAATAAAAATTGGATTAGCTCTTTCAAGAATATTAAATTTATTGCAGGTAGAGAATTCTTTTTTTGTGGTATAAAATTTCATATCTTTAATATGCTCAAGAGTAGATTTTCTTGTTAATTTACAGAGACTCAACCATTATGGATTACTTAATTTCCTATATTGGTCTTTTTCGTCTTCAATAACCAATGTATTCCTAAGGGATATTTTCCATAATAATACTAGTAGTCGTACTATCTTTACTGCCTTTGTAAAAAGTGTTTCTTTTAATAGTATCGATGGTCATATTATCTTTCTTAAGGTCTTCAACTTGCTTAGTGGTGATAGTTGTTATAATAATGTAGAATAATTTTTAACTATATCCTCCAAAATTATTAATTTTGGTACTCTATAGTTAGTATTACTACATTCATCTTCTATTCTATCATTGAAAGATTTGCGAGTTATTCTACTAAATTCGATAATAGCTTTACTTTTTCGGGCTAATTGTTGTAAATTCCTGGTTTTAGACAATTATAAACTATATAAGTATTTTTCTAATATTCTTTTTCTTCTTCTTCGGTTCAATTGAGTTTTTTTCTTTTTTTCAAATGTACTACTCTCTTTTAAACTGTTAAGTTCTTCCTTTTCATTTTGAATTCTTTCTTTAGAAATTTTACCTTCCTTATAATGAATCTTTGAGGTGGATTCCTCTTTAAAGTTTTTGGACTCTAATGTTAGTTTTGAATGGTTAACTTCATCCTATTTAATTCTTATATCCAAAAAAGACTTCTTTAGGTATAAAACCTCAATTTATAGGATTCTTATCACTTTTTCCTTTATCTGGATCTTGATATCAAAATGTTTCATTCCTACAAGAACAAAAATAGTTAAATATGCTAATTCTCTTGTAAAAACATCTACTAAATATTCTTGTTTTTTGAAAGATGTTTAACATCAAAATTGTAGTAGTTAAACCACTGTTGCTATCTAATTATCTTTCTTATTTATAATCACCTACAATATTGATTCTTAAAAAATAACCAAAATTATTATTATTAGTTTTAACAATGAATATGAAACTTATTACATGTATTGTAAATTTCTTAATAACTTTTTTCACAACTAAATATTTCATTTCATTATTGTGATAATTTATATCTAGACCATGGAAAGAACTTTATATATATTTATGAAGATATTCATCTTTGTTACCTACTTTTGCTTTTAAAACTGCTATCTAATAATCATGTGAAGTATTTGTTTCAATTTTCATTTTATCATCTAGATCTGGATGTTATAAAATTGGGAAAAAATTACCTATACTTTTGCCTTATATACAAAGTTTCTTGTTCTGTCTATTTCCAAACATAATTTTTCTTAATTTTGTTTGGAAAGGTTTTCGCATTTCTACAACTTTCTAGATGTATGTTTCAGCATACTTTAAACATCCTAAGAATATTTGTAATTGATTTTTGGTTTTTAATTTACGGAAAATCCTTGAATGTTATTTAATATATAAGGCAATTTATTATGTTTTTCATTTTTAATTTCTAAACCTAAATACTTAATTTTTTCTAACTTCTTCTCAAAAAGTATGATGCATTATTTTCTAAATTCTTGTAGAATATTAATAATATCCAAATAATATTTATTTAATTCATTATTGAAAATCAAACTATCATCCATGTAAACATATCAAATATTTTATAATTTTTTAAAGATGTTGTCTATATATCTTTGAAAGATACCAATAGTTTATTTTAATTCTAATGATATATTAGTCCATTGGAATTGTCCTTCAAAACAATTAAATGTTGTTAATTTTTGAGATCCTTCATATAATCTTATCTACCAAAATTCACTTTTGTAATTGTTGTGTAGCTAGGGCTTATCTAGAGAGAGATATTTGAGAGATTAATACAAAGGGTTGAATATGAGGATCCTCATAAGTGATCCATATATTTATAGCACATAAATGGTACAAGTGTCAGATAAACAATGTGTAAATGTAAATACATGTTAGTAGGGTATGATTTGACATAAAGTATAATATGTTAGGGATCCATGTCAGGTTCAGCCGTACTTTCCACGAGGTCGTGCTATGACCGAGCTTAAGATCGTGTTATGACCGAGCTTGAGATGACCTTGGGTTCGGTCTTTCTTGGACTCAAGATGACGTCCAACTCAGTCTTTCTAGGCTCGAGACATATAACTCGGTTTTTGGGCTTGGTTTGTCCCATGGGTGGGATGTCTAAGGTGCTTCATCTTCTGTCTTGGGCTGGACTTGGGCTTGGTCTGTATAAAGCTCTGTATTTGGAGCGGTTCAGATGTCCAAACAGTATTAATCATAATAGTTTTTTTAATGCTTTGAAGTTTATTATTATTGTCTTTTTTGCTCTTCTTTTTCAGCTTTTTTATTTCAAAAAGTTCTTGAATTTATTTTCCAAACTCAATTGTGCCCTCTATGGTGTAAATCATGAGTTTTATACTAATGACTTTGTTAGGGTCTCTAAGTTTTATATTAGCAATTTTTTAGACTTATTTACTTTTGGATTTAAAAGATTTTATAAACTTACTATTTTAAATAATTTTCTTATAGTAGTTAAGACTTTATCTTCCTGGATTTTATTAAGAAAAGAGTTTTATTTTTTTTCTATATCTAATGAAATATATTTTTTAAATAAGATTTTTGTTGCATAGAAGTTGGTTTGATATAGCCAAAGTTCTTATTTTTAACACGTAAATGGTTTCATCATCTAGTATTGTTAAATTTATTTTATCTAAATATTGTGTAAGAGGTTGATATATGTTAAAAAATGGTTCCCTATTAATAAATGAACTATTATTTCTTGTTGATATATGGTATGAATATAAAATTTCTCTATTCTTATCATTATATCTGTATCCTTTAAGATTTTATTAAGATTTATTATAACATTGTTAGTAATTCTTACAATTAAATCTTTTAGCGCTTGTTTTCATAATTCCTCTGGGAATACATATTATCTAGCTACACATATATTAGTTTCTGTATCTATATATGCATGTAGGTGATAACTTATGTAATCATTAAATTTCAATCCTATCTTAATATAAGTATTGTTTGGATTTGTAATACTACACAAATCATTCATCTTCTGATTAAGAGTATTCATATTCGGAGTCAGTTATTTCTTCCTCGGTGTTGTCTAATTGATAAATAATACAAGTATTATCTATATTCGATTTATTTATTGGTTCTTATTCCATCTTAAAATTTTCTTTTAAGATTTTTACATCATGTAAAAATTTCTTTTTAAATTATTTTTTATGTTAAAGCCTTTTAGAACATTCATTAGCATAATGTCATTCCTCATTACAGATTGAATATCTACATTTCTTTTTTCCTAATAGGTAATAATTCTTGTTTTCTAGTAACTTATACATTTTTCTCCTAAAATATCTTTTTCTATAAGGTTCTTTGTCATACCTTCTTTTATATTTTTTAAATTTATATCTTTTGTGTTTTGTATTTTTTATACTTTGGCTTGTAAGATTTTATGTTACATTTTTATTTTTCTAGCATTCTAAAATCTCTTATATCACTACAAATTTTATTATTTCCTTTTATATATTTCTATTCATATCTTTATTGACATTTAATGATTATCTAACTTTTAAGACTTCTTATTCTTACTCCTAAGGTGTTAAGTATAGTTTCTCTACTTTTTTATTCCATCAAATGTTATGGTTTTATGTAATGTTCCAGGTAATTTTTGAAAAATATTTTCTTATAAGTTTTTTACATGGAGGTGACAACTTATGATAATACATTTTATATTCACAAATAAAATAATCTATATAACACATATCACATATTATCATATTTGTTAATACCATTTGGCTTCCTTAATTTAATTTTCATTGGATTCAGTGATATGTTTACCTCTATATTTTTTAATAAATTCCTACATTTGTAAATGTTATTGTTCTATTAAATTTATAAACCAAATTTTAATATTTCCTGTCAATTTGTGAGCTACTAAGACTTTATAAGTTTAATAGTTTGATTCTGTAGTTATAAAAGTTTGTATAATTATATCATACCACTAAATTATTCATCTGACTTTTTTCTTATCTTTTATACAATCTAAATTTAAAAAATCATATCTATAATTTTCATGAAGTTTGAATTCTGGTAGGATATTATTACCTTTAATTTTCTAGTATAATATTTTTTTTTCATTTTTGGTTGTTGTTTTTTTCTATAAGAAAGGTCAATTTCTTTTGGCCTTTGCCTATTTCTTTCTTCTCTATGCAAGTAAGATGTTTCTTCTTAATAAAGAACTGATAATGAAATTGATTTCAAATGATTTTTTAGAATGTTATTTTCTAGTTCAAAATTAGTTTCACTAATTATTTTCATATCATCTTCCTCTTTATTACAAAGTTTTTCATCATAATATCTTCCTAGCTCTTCATTTATTAAAGTTTACAAACTAACTAATTTTTATATGTTCTTATTCTCAAAGTTCATAAATTGTTCTTCTATTTTTTTTTCTATACTCCAATAAACTAGGATTATAATGTCATCTATAGTGATTTTTTATGTATGTTTTGTTGTAATTTCTTAATATAACCATATTCTTTTATTTCTTTTAGAAGTTCTTTTTGTGTTTTATTTATATTTTGTAAGGACTCTATATTTGATTTTATACTATATTTATTTATTCTGTTAAAAGAATTAAAGCTTTCATTATTGTTATTTAATTTTTTGATATACTTTCTAGGTTTCCATCAAAATTTAATTTTATATTATGTATTTTATTTTTTAACATTATTAAGATAATAATGTTATCATTTTCTTTCTAATATTACGTCATGAACTAATGCTTTTATTAATTTAATTTATTATTTTAGATCTGTAACATATCTTTCTTTGTTAAAGGTTTCTTCTTCAGGATCTATAAATGTAAACCTTGATATATTACTATTTCTTGTTATCTTATTTTTTCTTCCTAGTATTAGAGGTTTTTCTTTAACATCTAAGTTTCATCTTTTTGATATCCTTGGTTTTTCATTGATAATTCCTAATAAAACATATTTTTTATTTATTATTATATTGTCTAGGAGTGCTAATTTTATTAATGTATATATTCATTCTTTAAAATACACTTTTATTAATATTTAGATTCTTGTTAAATAGTTATATCTAATTTTTCTTTTATCCTCTTGAGGGATTTTTAATAGTTTAGCTATAATGATTTTCTTTGTCAATTAATGATATATTATACATTACTTTTACATCTATAATATCAATGTTCGTTTCTTTATTACTTATTCCATAATAAATCTTTAAATTCATCTTTTCCTTAAGATTTAATTATACTTTTTGTATTTTTTTTGTTGCTAATTATCATTTCTTGTGAGAAATATCTTGAGATGTTTTGTATTTATATTTCTATTATTTCTTAATTTCTTATTATTTTTTTGTTATTTTTATGTATAAAATTTTACTATTTATATTTGTTAACTTTAACTTCCACTAAATTTGAGGGTATTTATAATATTTTTAAAATTTTATAAATATTTATGATATTACTTCAACTTCACGGTATTATTGATATTATCTTTGTAAAATGTGACATAAAAAGTAATGCATATATAATTTTTATAAAAGATGAAAGATTTTTGAACTTTATTAGGACCTAATATTTATCTTAAAATATAAGTTGTTATCTAATATTTTTAAAACTTATAATTTAATCATAATTTTTTAAAATTTAATAATTTCATTTAAATTTTTAAAAAATACAATTTCTAATGTTTTCACAAACATAGAATTTGATCATTAATCTTTTTATAAAAGCTGTTAAATTAGACAAAAAAAAAACTATTAAAATTTTAATTATTATAGGTTAAATTATACGTGGTAAAAGTTTAAATATCAAATGTTATTTTAAAATAAATGTAAGGAATAGTAAAGTATAAAAGTTTAAGATAAAATTGTATAACTCTGTAAAATATATTAATGATATATAAACTAAAATATCAAATATTAGTGTAACTTTTAGATCATACAGTTGTAGGACTATATGATATAGTTATAGCTATATATATATGCTCGTAAGCTTGTACGGGTGTCGGCTTTTTACCTTGTTATTGCACTGCTTAGTGCTTACTATCAATGACATGTGTTTTTTGTTACAACAAATTTGATTCTTATTCAAATCAATTAGTAGCATAAGTTATATATATTAATTGGCACTCATTTGTGTGTTAATTTAATATTTTTTTTATCATAAGTTATTCTTCTTCCAGCTCTCTCTTCATCTTCAACCTTCATAGTGTTCTCTGCATTTTACTCATGAAGCTTATTACCAATAAAACTTTACCATGTAAATTGTATTTGTTAGGTAAGGTAAAAAATGCTAACATATCCTGTGAAAAGTTTGTGATAATTAAGCAATAACCTGCTACTTGCGAGAAATTAGCAATAATGAAATGATGACTTTAATTTGGTGTGTTTATTTACCCTCCAAATATATTAAATGAAAAATATATATATATTTAATTCTTAAGAAAAATAATTATTCATAAGAATTTCCCAAAAAAATCGTGATCAAAATTAGATCAAATTAAAAAACCAAACTAGAACAAATTAAATTATACGATTCTCCAATCCAATTTGATGTTTATATAATAGTAGATTAACCTATCTGAACTGGAATTAATTATCTTAATTTAGAAAATAAAATATAAGCATGCACCCCAGTTGTTGATAACATCTTTGAAAGAGACTCAACTATCAACCAGGCCACCACGTACCACAAATTTAAAAATATCTTCAGATATTTTATATTTTTATTTCTATTATTTATTAATTTATTATTATTTTTTATATTTTATTTTTTTATCATTTTTTGCCGAAGGTAAAGCTGTAATGATATAATTCGAAGTCCAAACTATCAAACAACTGTGATTGACACATTACTAAAGACTATCTTACGCCACATATATGTTGATGAGAAATTATGTATTATAGCTTTGAAGTATCTGATAATAATATTTGATTTTAATAAAATTTAATATTAATATAATACTTTTTTAAATAATAAATATATATATTAAAACCAAAATATTATACCCATTATAGTCAAAGTTTCATCCAACTCATACAAAAAAAAACCAGCAACAAATACCTTTTTATTAAAAAACAGTTTAAACATAGTCTGCAACGGAAATGCTAAAAGTCCTTCTCATCATGATGAGTCAATCTGGTTTCTTCGCAAGTACTCAAACAATTATTATTCCTTCCTACATCTTCCCAATTCTCAATTTCCAAACAATTGTTACTTTCAATGTTAATTACATCCTCATCATCTCCTTTGCGGCCATTTGAAACAATAAGCCGAGCATCAATGGCCATACCGGCGTCGGAAGCCACCTTCTGTACGGACCTTGGAGACATGTCTTGGCAAACACTTGATGGAAAAGTCATTAATGGAAAGTTAAGGTTGTTAGTTGTGGATTGTTTGTGCAGAGAATAGTAAGCAACATCATGAGCCACAGCTGCAGCCTCTGGAGTAGTATAAGAACCCAACCAAAGCCGATGCTTAGTGCCTGGAACTCTAATTTCAGACACCCATTTCCCCCATTTTCTTTGTCTCACTCCTTTGTATTTTCCTTGTGTTCTGTCCTCGCAACTCATGATTGTAATATTATTATTATTATTTACTTGATTTGGAGTTAAGACCAAATAAATGCCAACTCATGAAGAAGAATATATATATATATATATAAAGTCAGCTCTATAGGTAAAAAGTCAGCCCTACTTTTTAATACATAAGAGGGAGTCAAAATTTTCAACGGTCAAAGTTACGTGGACGGTGATGTGATAGGCTTGAGTGAATGAAGAGGACTATAAATTCCATGTTGGACTGTGGCATATATTTTAATATCTGAGGCTCATAAATTGCAAAAGTGAATATATAACTCCTTCAAGGTTTGAACTTATAAGGCCTGACAAAGCCAATTAGAGCAAGGATAATCTAGATACTACTATTTTAAATGAGTTCAGATTTTCTTTCAAACTGATTCACTTGGACGGTAAGAATAATATTTTTCATTTTAAATTAAATGCTCCAATTACACTAACTATAAAATAAAAGTTCAGATTTTATCTCCTTAATGTTCATTCAATCAATTTTATTATTTTTTCACTTTAAATAATTGTGCTTTTTACCTATTAAATTGTTTCATATTTCTATTAAGATTGAACATGAGAATATAAGTATCTCTATCCACTCATCCTAAATTAAAAATAAAATCAATATAAAAACAGATATAAAAAGATAATAGTAACTATAATAATTTTTACTTTATTTTTTTTATTTAATATTTACTTATTTTATTTAATAAATAGTATTTTTGGATTAAAAATATTAAAATATAATTTTTTAGTGAAAATAAATGAAAATATAATTTTTGAGATTTTTATGAATTTTTTATAAATTTTTAACACATAACTAATCAAAAGCTGTCACGTGGCCTACCACGCAAGCTTGAGAGCTAATTGAGCAAGCTATACAGACATCACGCAAGCAAGAATAACAAATCATAGATCGTCGCGTGTGAGGAGTGACAAACTGCATGCCACGTGTCAACACGACGTTTATTTCAAGTTCAAAGCGCTGTCAAACCTTTACGCCACGTGTCCCTAATCTACTTGTTCAACCATTCCGCCTGTGTGTCACGCCATTCGTTATTGTGAATCACGTTGTGCTGCGTGGTACTAGCTCAACATGCATTGGCTCAGACCGGTCTTCCCTGTCACGCGTCATGCTTAAATTTGCTTAGTAAATTCTATGTGTCATGTATCGCGTTGTGATTGACTAGTGGTATTAATTTTGCTTATTTTGATCTCAGTCCTTGATCTAAAGTTGATTTGATGGTTCAGATTACACATGAGCTATATTTTAGCCTAATGAGCCACCATTAGCATAAATTTGGTCAATTTTTGAAACTAAAAAGAGAAAAATTGAAAAGGAGATACAATTTTGGTGGAGATTCAAGAGAAAATTAGTATTATAATTCAAAAAATTAATTATATTTCTTCTTCTACTATTTTCTTTATCAATTTTTATGTCTTTTTTTATGAAAAATATGAGTTTTATGGACAAAGTTATGTCTAGTTAATTTATTAATCTAAGGATCTTATAAACCTAATTTTCAGCATGTGATAATATAATATTTTACCTCAATTATAATTATAATTTAATTATATTATTTAATCTGATTTTTATGTTATTAATTATTTGGCCAACAATTTATCTATAGAGATAATTAAATAGATTTTAGAGAATCATTTAATTGTTTATCTTGATTAAATAACATGCATAGTTTCTAAGTAGAGATATATATGATTCTTATGTATATGATTAATAATTGATGAACTTATTGAGTAGTACATAATTTAATTGATATGAGAGTATGATTAAATTAATTACTATATGATGTGTAGTTTATTTGAGAAAAAAATATATGCTAAGCTAGATTAAATTGATCATGTAATTAATTGATAATTATATTGGAGGGATTTTAGTTATTCACATGTTTAAAAAATTGAGGGTTTAAATATTTTTAAATATTTTCTCACATATTTTCTTAGTTACTAAATCTGATTTAATTAATTATTGTTATTTACTTTTAGTTATTTTAATTTTGATTTCTTAAAATATAAAAACACAAAAAATTGATTTTTATATTTTTTATTTGTAAAAATTAGTTTATAATAAAATAATCTATATGAGAACGATTTTTTCTTATCATTATATTACTTGTTAGGATATGTATACTTGCATATTCATTGCACACAAATTTGTATGACGATAAAGTTTTTGGCGCCGTTGTTAGAAATTATAAATATTATAAATTAATTTTTTATTTTTTTAAATTTATTTTTATAAATATTAAAAAAATTATTTTTTATTTTTATTTGATACACGTAAAATTCGTGTAGCAATGAAATGGCTAGCTCAAGTCTCTGTTTATAATAACTTACTAGTTTATTTTTTCACTTTCTATTAACTTAGCCATATATATATATATATATATTTTAATTTAGCTATTGTTCATACCCTAGTTCCTATTTTTAACAAATTTAATTAATCTATTTTAATTTTATCAGTCTAGTTTATAATTTTTTTCAAAATTTGAAATTGATTAATTTGATATGAATTAAATTGATTAAAAAAATTAAAAAGTAGATGATCAAATTATTTAAAATTGATATAACATCAAATTAAAAAGATCGTTGACTAAATCAATCAAAAATAATTATGCTTAAATTTAAAGATAAAAAATCCCCAAAATATTTGAGAATATAAGAGTTGAAAAATAATTTTTACCATAACTTAAAAATGTCGCAACGAAGATGACACAAAATTTAATGAATTTATCAACCAAAACATTATAATTTATAATTTATATAAAAATTTAAATCATATTTAAATAAATTTTAGATAAAAATACATTTATATTTTAAACAATAATATATCATACTTTTTATATTTTATTTTAAATTTTAAAAAAATTAACACATATATAATATTAAGAAAATTATTTTTTTAATAAATATATTACCCTTATATTTAGAAAGAAACAATATGCTCAAATTTAAAAAAAAGTACAATTCAAGAAATCATTGCTAGCAGTAAGTGTGGTCTATTTGCATATTTTAAAAAAACTAAAATCTTAATAAATTTATAAATTCTCATAATTTGACATTAATTTACATATTAATTTGAGTGTGTTCAGTTTGATAATTTTTGAGCTATTATTTATAATAATTGTTTTTTACAAAACATAACCTAGAACTAAGAAAAATAATTAGAATGATATATATTTTCTATATCTTACTATTTAAAAATATTTAATTTTGTTGAAAATTAAAGTTATTTAACACAGATTTAATAATATACATTATATTTAAATCAACATGAAATAAATCACGATAATAAAGATAATTAAAGTGGTTAGAATTTAAAAATAAATAAAAAATGAATTTCATGCATAACTAATAAGCAATGTTAAAAGATGTTTCTCTCCCTCTCAAAAAGAAAAAAAAACTTGTTTTGCATGTATATGATTAGATTTAAAAACTAAAATTTATAAAACATAATAAATATATTAATTAATATTAAATTTTAAAACCTATATTAGATATCAATCAATTTATAAAAAGAAATAGATTCAATTTAATCTTAAATACTGTTGACCTGATGATTATTGAAAAAATAGGTATACCTCTAATCAATATTTAACATATTGCATTTAGTTAAAGAATTTTACAATAATAAGTATTTAATTGATTAAAAAATTTGTAATTATTTTTTTATTTAATTTTCAATACAGCAAATAAGTATCAAAAATTAAACAAAAGAAAAAGTAAAAGATAATAATAATTAATGTGCCATTGAATGTTACTAGATTTCATAGATTTTATATACTTAGCTTCTTACACAATTTAAAAAATAAATAATAAAGATAATAAATTTACAAGTAATTTTACATTCAAATTAATTAAAAAATAATAAATTTTAATTGATAATTTTAACGCATATAGTAGTAAAAATAATTTTTATATTATTAAGAATGGAGTTATCGTTACATATTTTTTATTGTTTTCATAATATATTTGTTATAAATTTTAAAAATTATTGAAAATACACCTACTAATTTTTAATTAATATAAAATAAATATTTTAAAAAATTAATTTTAATATTTTTTAAATTTAATAAAAAAAATTGTAAAAATATTGCAATGACCCCTCAATTATTAATATTTTGTCCCTTATTTTCTGATTGATATCAAATATATTAAAAAATTACTGGAATTTGACTCATTCCTATTTTGTCCCTTATTTTCTAATTGATATTAAAATATCCCCAAATTTTAAGGAATATTCAAAAATACGCTTAAGGTTTTAAAAAATTTAAAAATATCTCTAAAATATAATAGAAGTAAATAGTAATATTTAATATCAGAAATACTCCTAAAGTTTCAAAAAATACAAAAGCATTCCTAAAATAAAATAAGAAAAAATAAACTAAGAAATACTAGATATAGAAAGAGAAGATAATTTAGAATTTTTTTCACAAGAAATAGTAATAAGTAAAAAAAATTGAAGAAATTTAAAAAATAAAGGTAATTTTAAAGAAGAAGATGAATTTAAAAACCTATCATTTTTATTAAGAAAATTATTCCATAGGAAAACATAATTTATTATGGTATAAGTAATAAAGAAATGAGTATTAAGATTACATATACAAAGAATATATAATATACCATTAATTGATAAAAAAAACTATATTAAACAACCTATCAAAAATTTCTCATAAAGATAAAGAAAAAAATGGATACATCTATTTAGAAGAAATCCAAATATTAATAAAAACTCATTTTAGAGAATAAATAGATACACCAATAAAAATAACATTATTAGATAACAGAATAATAAAAAGTTAAGATTTCTTATTAAGAATGATCCATGGTAATTTAGGATACTAAAAGTTAAAATTTATAGCATATCTTAGATTTCCTATTAATATATATGATAAAAATCTAAATCAAGTATTAAGTCTAACTTATGAATTTGAAAGAGGAGATTTAATAAAAGAAGAAAATCATTCATTTTTAATACATTATCTAGTAGCATATTCTTTAATAAATAGTCATAATAGTTCAATATATGTACAAAATGAATTTATAGAAATAAACAAAACTTTTAAGCAACTTAGACAAATAATAAAACCAGAAATACTAACAAATTTTGAAATACCAGAAGAATGAAAATTAAATATCAAAGAAAAGCCTTTGATAACAAGAAGAAAAAGTAATGTTGTTAAAACTAATAACATGCCAAAATTTACTTTTATAGACCATAAAGGAGAAACTTTTAACCAAGAAATTAAAAAGCTAGAAAATGAAGTCAAAATAATAAAGACATTAGTTCATGATTGTATATTAGGGAAAAACAATGTTTAGAGATAAAATAAAAATATGCATTTATAAGTAAATGGAAGCCTAGTAGGTGTAACAAAAAATCAAGCAACATTATTTCAAACTGTACAATTATTAACAGAGGAAATAGATTTAGTCCAAGAATCAAACACAAAATATTTACAGGAAATAATAGATATACAAAAAGAATTACTAAAAGAAATAAATAAATATGGTTATAATAAACTATAATAAGATATGCATAAAGAATTTTCAGAATTAAGAAAAGATGTATACAACATACATATGAATAATGAAATAATAGGTTATAAATATGATCCTTTAGAAGGACTAAAAGAAGAACCAACTAAGATATCAGATTCCCTAATTTATAAAAATGAGGAACAATCTAAGAATAAGGAGATAATTCTAATTTAATGGAATATATAAAAGAATTAGAAAGAAAATTCATGGACCCTGAAAATAGAGATATAGAAACATTGGTCAGTTTATTGATATTAACCAATGAAGAAATAGAAGAACATTATAATGAAAAACTTTGTACTAACAAAGAAGAGGATGATGTGACAATAATCAATGAAACTGATTCTAAACCAGAAAACATGACCTCAAAAAGTCATATGAAACCAATTTCATTACCAGTTCCTTACCAAGAAGGAACATTTGACCCACATAGGGGAGAAATAAATAGACAAAGAAAAAAATAACCTGATACTACAGATAGAAGAAGACAACCGCCTAAAATGGAGGAAGGGTTGCATTAGGGAGCTAGAGGTAGTATTCCAACAGAGTTCAAACTTCATGATAATTATAAGTCTGAACTTCTAGATTTAAACTATATAAGAGATAAGAAGAAACCCTTAGATGAATGGGCTAGTGGAATGAGTATGCTCATACAACTTCTCAAACTATCCAAACAAATTCTTCATCTGTAGAGTTCTTATAACACATAAAATGACAAAAAATGTTAAAGTTTAGTTTTCAAACTTAACATATCAACAAAATTTGTTAATGCAATGAAATGCTTCCACAGGAAGGGAATACTTGGATATAGTAATAAATAAAATATACAAAAGAATTTATTAGAGAAGATAAATGAAGGAATATCACTAAATCCAGTGAAAATGAAATCAATGAAGCTAAATGGCATCTAACAAATATGGAAATTTGTAACATGTGTTACGTAGATTCTTTTATTTGTGAATATGAAATGTATTACCATAAATTACCACCCTATATACAAACAACTTATAAATAAATTTTGTTTTTCAAAAATTACTTAGAATGCTATATAAAACCTTAACAGAAAATCGGGAACAAAGGAATAGAGAAACTATACCAAATACTCTAGGAGGAAGAATAAGAAGCCTTAAAGATTGGATCATTATTAAATGACAAGAAATAAAAGAATATAAATAGATAAGAGGAAATGATAAAATCTGTTGTGATACAAGAGATTTTAGAATACCAGAAAAATGCAGATGTTGGATTTGTAATGAAGAATGACATTATGCTAACGAATGTCCAAGCAAACTTCAACATAAAAAGGAATTTCCACAAAAAGAAAAAATCTTAGAAGAAGCTTTCAAAATGGAATTAGAACCAATCGAGGAATGTGATATAAATGATACTTATAGTATCTATCTATTGGAAGAAACTGAGTAAGAAATAACAGACTCGGAATATGAACACAAAAAATTATGAATATTCTTCATCAGAAGATGAATAATTTGTATAGTACTACAAATCCAAATAATACTTACATGAAAGTATGACTAAAATTTAAAGGCTATAACACTTATCATTTACATGCATATATAGATACATGAGCTAGTATGTGTGTAACCAATAGATATGTATTTCCAAAAGACAACTTGAAATAAGCACCAAAGGATTTAATTGTAAGAATTGCTAATAATACTACAATAAAACTTAATAAGGTATTAAAAGATACTGATATAATGATAAGAGGAGAAAACTTTCATATTTCTACCATATATCAACAAGAAACAAGAGTAGATTTGTTAATAGGAAATAATTTCCTAAACTTATATCAACCTTTCACACAACATTTTGACAAAATAAGTCTTACAACCTTAGAAGAAGATACCATATATGTCTACAAAATAAGAAAAACTTTAATTGTCTCAAACCCAATTTTTATGCAACAACATAAAAAGCAAAACATGGTGAGATATAAGATCAACAAAAACCTTATTTAGAAAATATTTTATTAGATATAGAAGTGAAATACAAGAAGATAAAGCTCTAACATGCATTAAAAAACTATTAAAAATAGTTAATTCAGAAAATCCTTTGGATCCAAAAATAAATAAATCTAAAACAATAGTCAACATAAAATTAAGAGATCCTAACAAGATCATAAGAGTAAAACCAATGATTTATACTCTAGAATATAGGATTGAATTTGGAAAACAAATTCAAGAAATTTTGAAATTAAAAGTCATAATACCAAGTAATTCACCTCATTCTAGTCCAACATTCTTAGTTGAAAAAGAAGCTAAGAAAAGAAGATGAGAAAAGAAGAGGAAAAAATAGAATGATAATAAACTTTAAAGTACTGAATAAAGAAATCATTGACGATTGATACTTCATTCCAAAAAAGGAAGAACTACTATCATTAATAAAAGGAAAGAAATACTTCTCGAGTTTTGATTGCAAAAATGGATTTTGGAAAATAAGACTGGACGAAGAATCTAAAAAATTAACAGTATTTAGTTGCCCCCAAGGACAATTCCAATAGACAGTTATACTATTTGAATTAAAACAAGCTCAAAGTATTTTTCAAAGATATATGGATAACATCTTCAAGAAATTGCAAGATATTTGCTATGTTTACATAGATGATATTTGGTTTTCAGTAATGAATTTAATAAGTATTATTTGGATATTATCAATTACTAAATAATATTCAAGGTTTTCCTAATGAATTAAAAGATAAAAACCAATTACAAATATTTTTAGGATGTTTAACATATGCAGAATCATACATCAAGAAACTTACAGAAATGAGAAAACCATTACAAGCAAAATTGAAAAAAGATTATATCTAGAAATGGACAGAGGAAGATGCTCTATATATGGATAGAGTAAAACTAAAGGTAAAAAATTTACCAACTTTATACCATCGAGGACCAAATGATAAGATGATAATTTAAACAAATGCTTCACAAGAATATTATAGAACAGTTCTTAAAGCAAACGTAGATGACAAAGATGAATATCTTTGTAGATATACATTCGAATCTTTCCAAGGTTTAGAATTAAATTACCATAGTAATGAAAAATAATATTTAGCTGTTAAAAAAGCTATTAAAAAATTTGTAATATATGTCATAAGCTCTAGATTCATTGTTAGAACAGATAACAAGAAGTTTGGTTATTTCTTAAGAACTAATATTGTAGGTAATTACAAACAAGGGAGATTAGTTAGATGACAACAATGGTTCAACCATTATAATTTTGATGTTCAACATCTTCCAGGTCATAAAAATAGTTTAGTTAATGCCCTTACCAGAGAATTAACACTTTTAACTATTTTTATGTTTTTAGGAATGGAATATCTTGATATCAAAATCAAGATAAAGGAAAAGGAGATAAAAATCCTATAGGAATAACTAGAGCTGTTATATCTCGAGAAATCTCTTATCTCCAGGAAGAACATAATTGTTCAAAACAACCTCTAGAGACCAAAGCTCAAACGAGGAATCTCCATTAAAAAATGTAGAGCCTAACAGTTCACAAAAAACTTCTAAAACCACAAAACTCAATTGGGTAGATGAGGTAGAAAAAGAAGAACATAAAAAAGTTTATGTGGTCTATAATGGCCCAAAATCAAGAATTTATAACAACTTGGTAGAAGCTAGAAAATATATTCTAGAAATGAGTGGAGTAACTCATAGAGCCTTCACCAATAGAATAGAAGCTGAAGGTAGTTATGCTAACTACAAAACACCAAAACTAATAATTTTATAGTTATCGTAAGAAATTATTCTGTAGCACTATAACAACAACCAACAACTCCAATCAGATTGAAAAATCTTAAAAAGATAGTAAGGCCCCTAATGCTATTTAGAGAAACATCTTCTCCAGAGACATAAAAAATAGTAAAGCATTAAGTACTATTCAGGGAGACATCTCCTAGAACTACTCCAATCATTGAAGATGAGAATGACCAATATAGAAACCTTAGTAAACCACAATTGTTGAGTCTCTATAACTTGGCCACAAAATCTAATCAAGAACATATTGAAGATATGAAATTATATACTACAAATAAGGAATTTCCTACAGGAAGTAAATTCAATATATTGAAAGGAGTTAATCTAATATTTGTGTATAAAACATTTCATGCCGGACTAATAGAAAATGTATATCTAGGAATTAATTTAAGCGAGTTAAATTATTTCCCAAATTTTTTTAAAAGAGCAATAAAAAATTTCAAAAGAAAAATTAAAATAAGTGATAAACCTATTTATCTTAGATTTTTTAGTTCATTAATAGACTGGAATGAGAAAGGAAGTATTAGTCCCTACCACTTCATCAAGATAGGGATTTCTAATACAAATAGAGAAGTTCCTAAACTAAGGGCATTTCTAGAAAAAAGAATTGAATACAGAAGAAATCTATGTATTAAGAGGTCAATTGCTAAGCCAAATTTACTATGAACTAAGAAAGATTGACAATTCTACTGAGATTAAAGTAAATTATTCAACTAGTAAAGTCATTATCATTTCCCACAGTAGCATGACTTTATCAGAAGAAGATGGTGAAAAAATTACCAAATATGAAACCAATTTTAATTGTAATAACCTAGAAATTGGTCAAGAAACAAAGAAGGTTTTTTTCTTCTATGCCAGAAAAGCCACCAAAGACCACAAATGCATTCTCTATATCAAAGACTGAGAAGATAAAGATGCATCATCATCAATGTCATCAAAGGAACTGTCGATAGAAAATGACAAAAAAAAGAAACTGTCGATAAAAGATGACAAAAGAGATAAAGATGTAGACCCCACATCTTAGTCGACAACATGTACCAAGGATAAAAGTAATCTTTATCCTTTAAAGTAGAAAGGTAGATGAATTATTAAAGCAAGGGTAAAATAATAATTTTAGTCTTGTAAATAAGGATTCTTTATTTTATAAAAAGAACCCTTATTATTATTTCAAAGGAGACACGAACACACACAAATCTAGAGCTCTTTACTCTGAAACACTCTAGCATAGAAAACTCATCTATCTAGAAATCTAAATAATAATAATGTTATACCCAATAATTATGAGTGGCTAAGCACCCTTTTCAAGGTTCTTAGTTGGCCTTAAATTGTAATAATTATTATTCTATGAATAAAATAGAGTTCAATTACTCTTCTTTAGTAAGTCAACTATTGGACACCATTTATGTATGGATGTAGAAGGCTTACCATTTCCAAAAGGGCGTTAAGGTTTAAGCAAAGCTAAGGCATAACATGTGTAACAAAAGAAGATGAACAGAAGGGAAGACCGTGATGGACCCATCAAATTCAAGTATGATAATTATAAATTTAAGCCACTTAAGAATCTTGAATATTTAAATATTTGCTTACAACAAGACATAACATTGCTAAAATAGGAAAATGGAAATTGTTTTTAGAAAGAAACAACTAATAATTCCAAATAAAATCAAAGATAAAATCTAATTCTATTAGAAACATTTGATAAATGTTATTTCGATCATTTAAATGAATATTTTAAAGAGAAAGATTATGAAACTTGTCTTGAAAATTTTAAAAGATTTAACATCTTATTAGATATTTATACAGATTATATTAAAGCTATCACAAGCATCATAGATCATCATATTTCAAGGACATTAAAAAACTATTTTAGTAAAAAATATGTAAGAATAAAGAAATAAGAATTCAATAACTTAATATTTGGATACTACTTCTTTAAAAATTATAAATACACTGTATGTACGCAAGAAAAACCTACTTGTATACTACGAATATGGAAAAATAATATACATTCAACACATATAATTTATCAAGATAATACTTTATGAAAATCGAATCATTAGTACATAAATTAGAAATATTAGATTTAATAAATGAAAGAATAATTTTTAATTTTAAAATACAATTAATAGATTCAAGATTAGAATTAAGCAACCAACATATTGAAGAATATAATATAATATACAATTGTAATAAATATAGAAGAAAATAAGACTTATATAGAAAAATAAAAAGTTTTTTAGACATTATTACCTTCAATAAATAGACAAAGACCGTCAATTATGTCAACATTAACCTCCGATTAAAAATTATATCGATCCACAAAAATTGGTATAAGATCCTAAGAATAGTAATCTAAATAGTAATGAATGAAAAATTAACATCATTAAAATCTAAGGATATTTTTAATATTTTATAAACCTCAGAGGCATTTGAGATAGTATTCCCTTATTTTTACTAGTAAGTCTATTAAGAGATGTAGTTGACCAACTTCAAATGTGGTCGATAGGAACTTCAAAATCCACGTGAAAATCGGTGCGTGATCGATCATTAAATAACTCCAAAAAGATAAAAATTTGTATGCATTTCTTCTCAAAGATTAGTTATTTTAATATTACCATCATTTTTATTTTTAATATCATTTTTTATTTAAATTTTGAATTTAATATTTTTATTTAAAAAATATAAATTTAAAACAATTTATTATTTAATTAAATATATATACATATATATATTAATATACATATAATATTTAAATGATATTTATGGATACTATGTTAATTAAATGATATTTAGAAGATATTTTGAGACAATCATTTAAAGGTACCAATTAGATATCATCTCTAACATTTGGATTTAAAAAATAACAAAAGTGAAATGGTGTTATTATTAAGGTAACGAACTTCTCAAACTCTTTCTTTTTTTATTATATTATATATTGTGATGATTATATTAATTAAAATCATATTTTATCATCTCCTATTTGACTTTTTACATAAAATGATAAATATGTCTTTAGTTGTTATTAGCCAATTGTGATTTAATTTTGATTAGATATTTATTCAATTTGACTAGTTAGAACTACACGAATGTTTAACTAGTCGAAGTTTGGTTAGTTAACGATCTACTCATCGAGTCGAGTTGGACACATATCCAACTAACATGAGATTGGTAAATCGGTGACCTTGCTCACTCGAGACGAGTTGGACACATATAGTTGTTCAATTATCCAACATATAACTGACTATTGGATGAATGAATTGAACACAAGTATAACAACATGATGTATATGTCTCAAGTATATGCCTGACACGTGTTATACTCGGGCTGAGTGAATCGATCATAGTGTGATAAGAACAAGCTAAAGTCAAACTATATTCAGTTTGTTCTCGGGTTGTACCTAATCTGTTCTCAGACTGTGTTCATTAGGTTGAACATAGGTTAACAAGGCTATATACATGCTTAGCCAGTCGTTTACTAAATGAGGCACTCATATCCTAGTACCAAACATGTAGAATAAATAGCTAATTTATTAAAATAAGTTTAATAATTGTTATTTCAAAACTAATTTAATGAATATAGATAATATAATATGTAATTTAATTCATATATTTGTTAGAAGTATCATGTCATGAATGGTTATTAAATGAATGAATAAAAATGAAAAATTGGCCAATATGATCACATATTATTATTTTTATTTTAAATTGGATTCTCAACTTATAATCTTATTATTATTCATATTATATTTTTAATAAATACATAGTTAAACATATATCCAATTAAAATCAAAAACTTTATTGTGGGAACATGTATCCAATTTTATATAATACAGTTGGACAATTGTCCAACCAAGTAGATGAATAAATGCATAAAAAATATGTATAATCAATTATTTAATAATATATTAATTGATAATTGAGATCACATGCTGATTAAAATTTGTTCAGATAGTCATGTGTTTAATTTGGCTTTAGTGAGTATGATTGCCAATCAATCAAAATTTAGTTTGTGAGTAAGTTCACTAGTTGACTAAACTCCGATCTCTTGGATAATTGTCAATTTAGTTGGACATGTATCAATTTAGTTGTTCATTCATCCAATGGTCAGCCTATTTATATGCATAATACATTAGCCCATGTGATATGACGTGTATCAAAGCTATTTTAGGCCTTTATAAACACTGGTCTACCACATGCTAGCTACGCTTCAAAGGTTTTATAAGAACCCTAATTTTTTGTACTTCTCCAATAGAGTATAGCCAGGTATACCTAAAAATTTCTATACAAGAAGGTTCAAAGACATCATTTAGGACCTTTGTACCTTAATATACTGCAACCTTTTTAGTAAGATTCTCTCAAATATTTTGGTACCTACCATGGGGTCTTAACATTTCTAACAGTAGAATCAAGTTTAGACCTTGTAGTTTTTGAAAGCACTGAGAGTCGGTCCAAAATAAGAGAGTTATACACCGATGATTAAATTTTTAGTTTAACTAAGCTTACATTTACCCCACATGAAAATAGTAATTCTACTTTCAAATATGCGACCTCGTCCGCTAAATATTTGGCAACTGAAGATTCAATTAGATAACCAAAATCCAAGATTGAGACATCCTAATCGATAAAATGGCTCGAATCCAGACATCAAGCACTCTGAACATCAAGCTGAGCTTAACATCCATTATAATAGTGAACCTCTATCACTACCATTGGTATCTGCTAATCCTATAATACCTAAGGTCGTTCAAATGCAATTAGAGTTCCTACATAAAACCATGCTCCAAATTCAGTAGAAAAACCAATATTTAAGGCAATTATTGACACAACAAGTTCATGGAGCCTAATACCTCAGTGACCTTTGGAGAGAAACATAAACTGAAATATGAACGAACATATTGACGAGCAGCATGAGTGAAGATTCATATATATAGAAATAATTACACGATGGTTAATTTTTCTTTTGACTCAAATAGGTAACCAAGACCTAGATGAAGGGTGGAAACTCGAACCCATGAAATTTTCACCCCTAACCCTTGAAATCTTTTCATGAACTCAACACCAGTTAGGCCAAGTAGGTCTCACAAATTTGAATTAAGCAAATAACATAGGTGAAGTACAAGACATCATGCTCAATTCAACATGAAAGAATAAAATATGGTAAACACACTAGTGACGGTGTGCCTTACAAGATCTTGTCCAAACTAGCAACATGCATAAACAACAAACAACAAATATCACACAACATGAAAATCAATAAAATATACTGAAAATATATAAGGATTTTCAATCACTTAAAGACTTCATATATGGGAATAAACTCGATAAATATTGAATTTACTCTCACAACATGCAATAAAACAAAACGTGGCATACCACAAGAAAGAGTATGACACCCTATAGATAATCAAGGTAAGGAGATATAGACTCTTTAGAGACTTACACCAAAAATGCATGATCATAAAACAAAAGCAATACTTAGAAAGCTATAGGAATGCTACAAGGAAAGGAAAGAAAGACGCAACAACACAAATCAAATAAGATTTCTAATTAGAGCATGAATATAATATGTTGGTATATATATGATAGAAACTCAAATTATACTAACATAATAGAAAATCGTGCATAACAATAGATATAACAAGGTAAACCCACATAGAAACCTCATCTATATGGTAATATCCTCGAGTTGCTTAAGACAACCACTTAGGAGAAAAAAATCCATTAAACAGTTAAATAGTTGCAACTCTAAAAGAAATAAAACCATCAATATCTCTATTAGTCAGAACCTCTGTCTGAAGTGCCTATTACTGTTTTTACTTGCAGCTTTCGCAATGACCTAGTTCGACACACGAACCTGTCTCTCCTCTAAAGGCCATACCACCACCCAATATGGTGTCGTTATAAATTACATATCAATAATGTTAAGTGTAACAAACTAAAAACCTTGAGAACTACTATCAACCTCTAACAACCAACAATCTCTGTGGGACACACAATCCACTACAAACCATTAAAGGGCACACAATCTAAGATATGAGAACACAAAGAATTTAACTCATCTCACTCTCATAATAAGATTCTCACATAAGAAGAGAAGTTTCACGAGGGCAACTACCTATCGACACATGGCTCATACAATCACGATTCCCCAATATTGAACAATACTCAATGTATTAGTGATTCATAAACAAAAGGATGAGACGTAATTTGAAAATATCTACTACATTTTTTCTGGACAATAAAACAAGAGGAAGAGATGGGAATATTTATAGCACAAGGCCAACCACTTTACTAGTCACATCACCATGGACCCTGACAACCATCTTGGCAAGGGTGGTAGCAAAATGTGGTGGCGAAGGGTGTGGCAAAATGCTAAAAAATCTCATTTTTTGTTTCTAAAAAAATACCAAGTTTTTTCAATAAAAATCCACACCCGAAAAGAAACAAAAACACTCGCTACAATGTTGGTGCCATAACACTCAACCTAGTATGTATATTATGTAAACCAACCTTATGGTATGTGTAAAAATTCTTTCATAAAAAGTATACCTAACTATATGCATGTATGCATTACTGATATGTAGTAAGCAACCTTATACAGAAAAAGACAAAATACTAAGTAAAATAAATAGACACTATGTTTTATACACAGGAAGCCAATACACAAACATCGAGAATAACATGACTTACAATGAGAATAAAGATAGAAGCTCACAAGAGCGCCCTCGACTAGTTTAAAATAATATTTTAGAGGCCGTTTTACCTTAGAATGACAACAAGCTAGAAACTTTGATTAGAGAACACGTGGAAATAATACATGAGTGGGAAGATTGAATGAAGTAGGTAGAATGCAAACTCGAAGAACATAAAGAAAGAAAGTCACTATATGATATCGATAAAGTTTGTAGCCAATTAGTCTCTTCTCTCTTTAGTGACAAGATTGAAATGACAATACCTATGTGACAATTTGTTACATCATGATGCACATCATATTGAGGGGCTAAGGATCCAATTGCCTATGTTCTCTCCTTCAAACATTCAATAAAATTAATTTGTTTGCATATGAGTTCAAAAGATATGATGATGTATGAAATGTTAGCATCAATGTTGCAAGATAACACAATGAAGTGGTTAAATGATATACCCCTGTGGAGCATTTTTAGTTTTTTTTAGTTAGTAAGAGCTTTTGTCACCCATTATGTGAGCAATAAGCCTAAAAGCAAGAGTCATACCATTTTTTTTTCATGGTTTATGGTCAGAAGGAAATTGTTGAAATTTACCTAAAAAGGTTCAAAGCATAGAAATTAGAGATTTAAGGTTTCCCAAACTCAATAGCATAGAAGCATTTTGAAGGAAGTTGTAAAAAACTCTGAAATTTTTGCATAACTCACGAAAATGACACCAAGATATATTGAAGCTATATACATAGAGGCACATAAGTTCGTGAATTTAGAAAGGGAAATGGAAGATAAACTAAGCATAGAAAAAAACCATAAAAGGGAGAAAAAAGAACAAGGAAGTGAAACCATTTATCTAGAATTGTGGAAAACCTACCCAGCAACCTCTTACATGAAAGAGACTAGAGGTGAGATGGCCCATTGAAGAGGTCATTATCCACAGTCTAAGGGATATTCCTTAGAGTGTCCCTAATAGAGGTAGTAATAAGTATGGAAGGGAATGAAGAAGTAAGATGGCCACTTCAAACGAGAACTACCAATAAGGATACCACTAAATATTGTTCTTTCCATAAAGATATTGAACATTGGACAAGTGATTGTAGACACCTTAAATGGGAAATAGAGTTACTCTTGTTTAGGGGTCATTTAAGAGATCTAGTAAATGAAGATCCTAGAAAAGAGAAAAGAAGGAGCCCATCGAGAGAAAGGGTTAACGAGCGAAGACTCTTTCCACCTAGAGGAGCCCAACCTAAAGAAGCAGAGAGGAACGTGAAGATAGTGTAATAATACATAAGGGATAGAGCATAATCAGACTCATATCAAATTCCAAAAGAAATACATGCATGTGAAGGAAGAAATATGCAACATAAGATTTATAATGTGAAATAAGAAGAGTGTTGGTTAACAATGGAAGTTCATCTGACCTTATTTATTTGACTACATTAGTAGAAATAGGAGTACTACTATTAGAGATTACCAAAAAAGAGTTTCTTTTGGTTATTTTCAATGGAAGTATGACAATATGAGTAGGCGCTATAAGATTGCCTCATTTGGTAGACGATTGTGTTCGCCTTAATGAGCACAACATAAGAACAGATTGGGTACAACCTAAGTATAACCCAAGAACAAACTAAATACAACTTGTGAACAAATTGAGTATATACTAAGTATAGTCTAAACGTAGCTTGTTCTTATCACACTGTGATTAGCTCACTCAACTCAAGTATAACCCGTCCGTGTTAGGCATAAACTTGAGACATATACATCATATTGCTAGCACGTGTTCACTTTATTCATCCTATAGTCAACCCGTTTATGTGCATGCTACATTAGCTTATGTGATAAGCCGTGTATATTTTAGGCCTTGATAAAGATTGGTTAGCCACACTACAACTATGCTTCCTAATTTCTATACTTCTTCAATAGAATGTAGCTACATATATCTTAAATGTACTATAAATAAAAAGTACATGGATAATCATAATGCTATCACAAATATATCTATATGAATAAGGAATAGCGAGTTATAACTCAACAATATAGAACTCATTTGAATATTTTGAAGGTTTAGAATTTAAATTTTATTTACTGATATATGAGCTTTTTAAAAAAATAAATAAATTATATTTCATTCATTTAAATGAAAAATATTAGAATAATTAAATTAATAAAGTGAAAAAAAATTAAATTATTCTACATCAAAAAATTAGTTTTGTTATAAAATATGATTAATCACTTCCTAATCTTCAAACATTACAAAAAATAATTGTAATTATTTCCTACATAATGAATGCATAGCATGACACTTTGATATTTTATTTTCACAAATTTGATATATTTGTCACATTTATTAAAATTAGTACTTTAGTCACTTTACTATTGCATTTTGAACGCTTTAGTCATTTTGTGTAAATTTTATTTTTTTTTGATATTTTTTGTTGCAATAAAAAATTAAGTCGAATTAAAATAAATCTTAGTAGTGAGATCCCGTAAATAAATATTTAAAAATGAAAATGTCTCAAATTTTTTAAATAAAGTAAATAAAAATGATCAAAATTTACCTAAAATGACTAAATTTTTTACAAATGTAAAAATAATTTGATTAAAATGTACTAATTTAAATTAAAATTACCAATATATCTAATTAGTAAAACTAAAGAAAAAATGATTTATATGTGAGTTATAAGGTAATAAATTTTGAACAAAATACTAACCGACGATAAAGCTCATTCTATCTCTTATGTGACTCTGCTATTGCGTATAAGGTATTTATCATTGTACATATTCACACAGAACTGAAACTAAGATCTCATAACAAATAATAACATTCACTTCCCACTCCGTCCTAGAGTGAGACATTGATATCATGTATTTTTTACTATCTCATTATTAATTTAAGTTATCGGAGAGTCAAAAGTTATCACTCTCATGATATTTAAAAATCGTATCAATTTTTTTGCTTCTTAGATCCACGGAGAATAATCCTATTTGATATCGATAAAAATAGACATCATTAACAAATGTATGAAAAATGAGTTGTGATACTAAGTTGAAAATTAAAACTTTTAGCAGGACGTTCATAAGTGTTCTTTAATGTTCATATGCAAAGTGCTATGGTCTTTGGAAAGAGACCGGTGTCCCAACCGGAGATTTACACGGTTTCTATAAGATCGACCCTTTGTGCTTCCAATAAGAAAGCAACAAATCAATCTATAATTTTTGAGACTTTGATCCCAATAGATGTAAGAAAAGATGAGCCCCTATAATACCTTAGTCAAAGAGCCGAATACATGGTGGCTCCATTATCAACACCTTCTGCAAGTTTGTTTCCTTGGCTACTGGGCAGAAAAGTCCAACCACCATAGCAATACAACCTGATCAGGAACCCATGTGACATTTTATACTGGCCAAGAATCCGTGTCCCTACTCAGCCACACGACACATCTTGCTCTTCATGATAAGAAGTTTTCTCAGACTCTGATAGATGATAATATTGATTTGCAGCTCTACGATTAAGGTAATAATTAAAATAAATTTTATAATAATTATGTGAATGTCCTTGAAGTGAATTATTATATTCCTCATAATTTGATGAAGATCGATCATACTAAAACATATTACACTATTGGAGAAAAAAAAACATTGCCAAAATTGTTGTCCAAAAAATTAAACCAAACATATGACCGAACAATATATACATTGACATACATAAGTGGCGACGGGAAGTTATGAGCAAGTAGATATAACGGTCTGTACAAACCCTATGAACAATTATCTTTGGTAAATATTTTATAATTATCTTTCTATGTTTACATCGTTTTCATCTAGGAGAATAATTAAGAAAACTTGAAAAAGCATAAAACCATTGTTTTTATAGTTCCACGTTTAAATCATTAGCTATATCTAAAGGATCGTAAATAACATAATTTTTAGCACTAAAGCTACTAAACGCTAATCAGTGTAAGCTAGAGAAGAAAGACCCAAGTCACGGTTCAGATGAACAAGGGCATTTTAGTCAAAACAATGTAACAGAGATTTCCGGGCAAGTGTCTGGGAAGATAAATTCATACCCAAGACGGCAAAAAAATAATAATTCCGGAATTGGTTCCGACAATGGAAACAAACTTGAACTCTGTGCCAGTAAATTAAAGCAAGAAGCCAAGAACCTGTAACTTTCTTTCCACCTGTCTTCTAATGTTGTGCCACTCGTAAAAACACTAACTTCTATTGATTGATAGATGACATAACCCAAACAATTAAAAGGGGTGGGCATTTGGTCTAGTGGTATGATTCTCGCTTTGGGTGCGAGAGGTCCCGAGTTCGATTCTCGGAATGCCCCTTTAGATTTTTTTTTTCTTTTTTTTTTGTTAGCAGAAGAGACACAATGAGGCATGATCTTTTGTTATTATTGTAAAGGACTTATTTCCTAATGAAGAGAATCAAGGGTTGTGATGTTTTACATTGTTATTTACACAAATAATATAAATAACTTAGATTGTTTATAATATAAAAATAAATAAAAGGGATTTTTTGGTTTGAAAATACAAACACGACACGACTTTATGTTGTGATTCTTGTGAAAATGTAAAGACATACCAGAGCAATCTCTCCAGGCTTGATTACTACAGTACTGTCTCGTCCATATATAGCTGCGCGCAATTCAAAGATACATGAGATCTGTAACAAAACCTATACATCAAAAAACATTTTATTGCATGGTTCATTCAACATAACTTTTTTTTCAAAGTAGCGTGTATCGAGTACTTTGGTTTTTTTTAATAACCCGTGTATCAAGTACTTTATAAACACTATTGGTTCCCTCATTCGACGCCTCAATGGTAGAAAAGTTTTAGCAAGCATCTCACAGAAAGGATAGATGTTAATATTTTTCGAAAAAAATTCTATTAATCTTATTATACCTTTAGCATGTTCTCTAGCACACCGACTACATGATAATTGAGGTAGCTAGTGTGAATTGAATCACAGAGGTACCTAGGCTAATATCCGAACGAGTGGTGCACTTTTGCTTATTCCTCATGTGAGAAGTGCCCAGGTACCTGTTGATGGAAATTAAATGAAAAATATGGATCGTTGGATTGTTACCAATTCTTATTGCTTTATATTCCTTTTTGCTCGTTTGGGCTTTCTTCAGTTTTTTTTCCCAACTGTTATTGTTTTCACCGTTTAATCTATTGATTGTTAGAAAGTTGAGGTACGGAGTATGCAATTATAAATGAAGTAGAAACAAGAAAAATTAAAAAAAGGAAAAATAATGAATACTAAAATTTTACATAAAAAACTTCCAAATAAATTAGAAGAAAAATCAAGAATGAATTGTAAAAGAATTTCAATATTACAAAAAAATTATAACATTTTCTCTCTAAAATAAGGAGAATATAATTGACAATACCCTATTTTATAATAGGAGAAAATACACTCTTTCTAATAAAATGAAAGATAATATTTAGGAGAAATTTATTTTTTTTCCTCTCTAAAAACTCTCTTTTTCACCTAAAATAGGATTTTGCCTTAAAAAAATTAGGATGGATTTTATAAAGACAAAGACTTGTATATATAGAGGAGAGGTGGTGGAAAATTGAGAATTTGTAATCGTGAATACAAGCTGTTTTTACAGCTTGTTTTACAACACAAATTATCCACCATTTTTGACTATTCAAAGACTTAATATAGAAGCAAAATTGTTTTTTATCTTTTAAGCCACAAAAGTGGCTTTACTATACATATATCTCCCTTAAAGTTACTTTTATAATTCTTTTATCCTTTCTACACTTGCCATCTTCATGCTCCTTACATTTCTATTAGGACAGTATAGGATCGACACTAAGTAAATTTGTCATTGTTGATTGTCTTTATTAACATATTAACCAAATCTAGGCTGATTCGTTGAATCCTTCTTCTTCAAGAATTTTATTTGGAAGTTAGAGATAAGAAAGAAAGTGAAAATTCAGTTGTTGACCATCTCTCTCGATTGGAGCAAGAGGAAGTAAAACTAGATTTAGTGATCCAAGAAGCATTTCCTAATGAGCATTTGTTCGCATGTGAGATCGAGCTTCTTTGGTATGCTGATATTGTAAACTACCTAGCTTGTAAGGTATTGCCACCAAATCTTACTTACCACCAATGTAAGAACTTTTTGCATAATGTGAAATATTATCTTTGAGATGAGTCTTTTCTTTTCAAAAGATGCCCTTATCAAATCATCTAAAGATATGTGCCTGAAGAGGTCATGCAAGCCATTCTTCATCATTGCCATTCCTCATCATATGGAGAATATTTTGGAGTAACATGAACAACATTTAAGGTACTTCAAAATGGTTTCTTTTGGCCCTATATTTTTTGTGATAGTTATACTTTGGTGAAAACTTGTGATCAGTGCCAACGTATAAGAAATATTTCAAGGTGACAGAAGCTACCATCAAAAAATATCTTAGAGATTAAGTTATTTGATGTTTGAGGAATTGATTTTATGGGTCATTTTCCTCTCTCTTTTGGCTTTGTTTGTATCTTGTTAATAGTTGATTATGTGTCAAAGTGGGTCGAGGAAATTGTTGCAAAAAAAAGAATGCAAAGGTAGTGCTCAAATTTCTGCATAAGAACATATTCACAATATTTGGCACTCCATGAGCTATTATTAGTGATGAAGGAACCCACTTTTGCAATAGGTTATTTGAAAACCTTCTCTCTAAATATGGTGTGAAGCATAAGATAACATTTTCCTACCATCCTCAAACTAATGGCCAAGCTGAAATTTCAAATTGAGAAATCAAGAATATCCTTGAGAAGATGGTCAACAATAATAGAAAGAATTGGGAAAAGAAGTTTGATGATGCCTTGTGGGCATACAGTACAACTTTTAAAACACATATCGAAATGTCTCCTTATCGATTAATGTTTGAAAAAACATGTCATCTCCTTATTGAGTTGAAGCATAAAGCTTATTGGTTTGTAAAGAAGTTTAATTTTGATTTGAAGGTATCATGGGAAAAGAGATTTCTTCTATTGAATTAGATGGATGAGTTTCAGAACGATGCTTATGAAAATGCAAAGATCTACAAAGAATGGACAAAGAAGTGGCATGACAAATAAATTATTAGGCAAGGTATGACATATATTCAGAGTTAACGGTCGGAGATTGAAACACTATTATGGAGAAAAAGTGGAGAGAAATTGTACATTTATTCCTTTTTGAAATCCTAATCGATGAAGATTGAAAAGTCTGGCTATAGACTATAAAACAAGCGCTTATAAGAGGTAGTCCATAAAAATTTCTTTTATTCTTTTATTTTATTTTTTATTTGAATAATTTTGATTTTGATGCTAGTTTATTTTGCAAGAATAAAGAGCTAAAAATTACAAACTAATGTGGATCCACCATAAAACTAGGGAAATTCCTTTCATTTCTTAATATCTCTCACTTTTGAATTACAATAAGGACATTGTTTGGTTTAAGTTTGGGAGTGTAAACTACTATATTCTTAAGTTGTTGGTTTCTCTTATCAAGCATTCATTTGAGTATGATTGAATTTGCTATGACTTTGAAATTTGTGATTTTGGATGGGTTTTTTTTTTCAAAATCTACTATTATGTTAGGTAGAGTTTTGTGGATACTTTGATTTAAATATTTGTCCTTGAAAATAATTGAAAACATCATCAATTTTTCTTTACTTCACTATCCCTATGAAGAGAAAAAGTAAAATTAACTCGGTTAGGAAAGTTTAATCTTGCTTTTCTCTAGAAACCATTGATGGATCCTTGAGGTAAAATCCTAGTTGATACCAAACATTATAGAAAAGATCTAGGAAATTTTTTGTCACAACCAAAAATCTTTCCCATCCGTCTTTATTATCATGCCATCATTGCATGGTGTATTCCCATAGTCAACCTCATTAAGCCTTATTTTACATGAGCCTTCATTTGTCTTTTAACTATATACACCATTCTCATTCTAAGCCTCAAAAACCATGAATTTACCTTAAATTTTGAGAAAATATTTTATGAAAATTTGTATTTAAAGAGAAAGTTAGCTCAAATTAAATAATACACATTATTTTTTCTTTATTTGATCAAAGTTTGAAAAGAAAAGAAAGGGGAAGGCAAGAATCGAAAAAAAGGTTAAAATGGTTGAAAATTAGAAAAGACTATGAGTACCAAGATGCTATATAAAAAAAACACTCCACTTATTGAGTATATCAACAATATTGTCATCAGTATGAGCATATTGCCGAGAAAGGGCTATGGTGTGAATACTGTAGATATTCTTTTTCTTGTTTTTTTCTACCAAGTATTTTCTCAGTTTGCTTTGATTTTTCATATTCATTTCTTTCTTAATTCTCACCCAATGGCCTATCAATACAACTTTGATTAAAGACATTTTGATATCTAATTTTGATGTTTGATTACATTAGTGGAGAGGAATTCTAAAAATTGAACTTATGAGGTTAAGTTTTGAGAGAGTTTTTCTAATTTCAATTGTTCTACTTTTATTTGAATTTTTTGGTGGTTTGGAGTTAAATTGACTATTAGACACACACTCAAGGACTTAGCTTTAGAATTAAGTAAATACCAAACTCACTTGACAAATTTTTGAATTTTTGATTGATTTTTCTACTATCTTCGATGTCAAAAGAGTAAGTTATTAGTGAAGAATATAAATTTAGACTATGACTTGGTGGGTGATTATAGTTCTCTATGGGGTTTAGTTGATATTGTCTATATTTGTCTTTTTATTTGAGGACAAACAAAGTTCTAAGTTTGGGAGTGTTTGATGAATTATATAATTTGACATAATTTATCACTTCTTAAATTTAACTTTAGTTTAATTTTATTTAATTTTTATTGATTTTATATTTTATTATTATTATTTAAATTTTATTGTAGATTTGAAAAAAATAAAGATTTATTAAAATCAAATATAAATGAAGATTTTCAAACACAAAAGGAAAGTTAAAAAATGCTAGAGGCACGCGGTTATATTAGGGGAATAGTTGGGAACAAGTGAGAAAAAAAAGAAGAAATAGAAAAAAGGTGGCGAGAACAGAAAAAAATAAAAAAATAAAAGAAACTAGTAGAAAAAGAGAGAGACGACGAGAATAGAAAAAGAAAATAAGAAAAGAAACAAGTAGAGAATAAACGAAAGCAGGAAATCAAAGAACATTGGTGGAAACAGATTAACATGAAAGGAGATTCTTTTTGTGATTCATTTTCCTTTCAATTCTTTTTAGAAAAATCATGGTGAATTTGTTTATGTTGAATTTAATTTTTAGCATAAACTAAATTTTCTTTATTCTAGGGAAAATATGTAATCTAATTCTAAACTATGCTTGATTTTTCATGTTAATTTGAATTATTTCTCTTTATGTTTGTCTGATTTATTCTGAGTTTATTACTTCTAATTAACTAGTCATTAATTAGATGATTTTAAACTTGTGATTTGCTATCGAAAGAGGGAATTATATGATAGATCTGAAATATTTTGGCATAGGTAAATATAGAGATCAAAAGACTTGTATGAACTTGTACAATATTAAAATCATTGGTCTTAATGCTTCTTACTTTGTTAAATTGCATACTCTTGTGTAATTTGATGAACAAGAATGTTTCTAATTGATTATCGAAAGAGGCTTTTGGTTATTTTTTAGAGATTGTTAACTAACAGAGAGAATTAGATTCAATTAGCTAGATAAGTAAAGTATAGTGATTTGATTTTCGAATAACATATTTCTTTTCTTTTGCGCGTTTTCTTTAAATTGATTTTATTTTAAATTCTAATTACAACAACCTTAGTGACTTCTATAAATAAAATTGAGATTTACATAATTTTGATATTTGTCAAAAGTAAGTTACCAATCCCTGATAATGATACTTTTTTAATTTATAATCCTTTTAATGTATTGTTTCTATTTTTTTTTAAATGTTTTATGTTTTACTATGCCATGGCAATAATTTAATCCACGTTTTACTTTTTTTAAATGTTTTCTTATGTTGTGAACTTAATAGTATATATTTTTATTATATTTTCACATCTAAAAAAACAAATAACGAATTCAAAATATATTAAAAAAATATAATATATAACAAAAATAATAGAATATTACAACAATAATAATATTCAGACAAATGAGAAAGCGATGGAAAATTGAAAAAGAAAATACGAACAAAAATAAGAAGAACTATGCAGTAGAGATGGCTCGGCAGAGTAGGCGACCATTGTGAGGCACGTTTGAGTCAATACCTGGTAGGGAAACGACAAGCTAGAGCGACGATGACGACGACAAACAGGCTAGGCAGACAGGTAACATAAGTTAGGTAGAGAGAGAAAACAGAGGAAAAAGGGCGAGAAAGTAGACTTAAGAGTAATTGAAAAAAATAAGTTAATAGATTTAGTGAATTCTAAAACTATTGCGTCGATTATTAAAAAAAATAACACATAATGTATTACATTATGCATCATTTTTTACCACAAATCGATGCAAATAGTTTTTTATTTACTCATTGTGCATCGATTGTATCGAATAATTGATGCAAATAATAATTCCTTTTGTGTCGATTGTTCTATATGACTGACACATATTTTTTTAATTTATTTTTTAACCTAATGTTGCATTATTTATTGGATAAAATCGACACAAATATTTTTCATTTTTTTTACAATTTAAACGTTGATTTTTAGTAAAAATGGATTCAAATTATAAAAATTTATATCAATTTTTGGTAAAAATGAAGCATCAATAAATTTTACCCACTTTTCGGGTATTAATCTAATTATAGTCAGTTTTGTAGTAATTGTAGTTTTGATTTATTTTGAGTTATCTTTCGCAAGAACTTTGAAATCATATATTTGTATGTTAAAAATAATGTTAGAATGAATCATAAATTTAGTTTAAAAGTTCACTCACTACTCACTTGAAAAGAAAAAAAAATAATGTTTTATATTTGTCTTAGCTCATATAGGAAAAGTAGCACAATTAAAAACTTTATATAGTATTTGGCCACTATAAGTTATTGTATCAACAAGTTTGTCTTTACATGCAAATATTATAAATAGATTTAAATAAATGAATAGATCTTACACTCATGTCAGATTATCAAGATTACACAAAACAATAAATAACATACCTAAATACATGATGAATGATTGAGATTACACAAAACAATAAATAACATACCTAAATGCATGAAGAATGATTGAAGAACAATCCAAAGGTTTATAGTGTTAGATAGACTAATTTTTTCTCTCTTATACTTTATAATTGACTCTCTACTCGAAGAAAAACATAGAAAACAGCAGCCAAATTCATACTTTTTCGTCCTTAGCAAATTCGTAAATCTCTATAAACTATTTTAGAAAGAGGCTTTACTAAAGTTATAATTCACTTCACTTACGTGGAGTTGATGGAAAGCATGAGAATTTTTCTCAAAAAATTACCATATCTTATATATCTCTTAACCTATCAAGTTGGCCACAGGATTATACTATGATTGCATTAGTGTTACGTTATGAAGTGATAAAAGGAGTTGTTAACAACTCGAGTAATAAAATGCCACTAAAGATTTGAATCCATACTCTTATTTTAAGCTATTAATTTTTAAAAAAATTATTTAAACTGTTTTTATGCTTTCAAATTGTACTTGTGTTACTTATTATTAATGATGAAAGTTTGAAAAAAAATCTATATTTTATAGTCTTAAAAATCAAAAACTAAATTATTCGCACTCATTTTTAGATTAAAATGAACAATTTTAAAATTAAAAATTATATTTTTTAAAATTATGAAATTAAAGTATTTTAGTTAAAAACTATGAGATTAAAACATTATATTTAAAAATTGTGGGATTGAAATGATAATTTGAATAAAGTTATAGTTTTCCAAGTACAAATTTAAGAATAGTTTTGGTTGTATATTTAATTTGGGTTAAATGTTCACAAAATATTTTAAAAAAAATTAATAATTAAAAGGATTGGCGCAAGTTAATGACCCTGAAATCACGTGCATTACTGATTTTTTTTCCATGGAGTATTCTGTAAACTTCTGTAAACACCAAAGAGGCACATCGTCCAGTATTTACATTTGTTAAAGTGTAATATAAGATTCTACTTTTCTAATCAAGCATAAATATTTATTTAGTATTATTCATACCCTGGTCGGTTAGTCTCAACCAAAAGAAGCAGACTTTCGTGAGACCCATAATATTCATAAATCACCCTAACAGGCCCATTAATCTTTATGTCCCATCTTTCAAGGAGCATTTTTAATTTTAATATAATTATATAATTCATTATCCAATATATTATTATATTATGACTCAATGTCATACAATTGATTTTTGAAAAGATCTGACTTGAAATCTCAATTCCATGTAACAAATTCGGAATATATTAAAAAATATATAATATATAACAAAATAATTTAGAATATCACAAGAATAATAAGGGAAATTATGCATTAGAGGCGGCTGGGCATGGCAGGGGACAATTGTGAGACACGGTTAGGTCAACAACGGTCAGGGCAACGACTAGTTAGAGCAAAGATAACATTGAATAGGCAGGTAGTCGGAGTAGGTTTAGTAGGGAGAAACAATTGGAAGGAGAGAAAGTAGATCTAAGAGTAATTGTAAAAATAAGTTAATTTAAAAAAGATCGACGCAAAAGGTATTACATTATGCTTCATATTTTTTGACACAAATTGATGTAAATAGTTTTTTTATTCGCTCATTATGCGTGGATTGTATCGAACAACTGATACAAACGATAATCTCTTTTGCATCGATTATTTTATATAATTGACGCATAAGTTTTTAATTTAATTTTGTGTTGTTTATTAGATAAAATTAGCACAATATTTTTAATTTTCATTCATTTTTTTACAATTTATGCATCGATTTTTAGTAAAAATGATGTTATAATGAATTTTAATTTCTTTGTATTTTTTTTAAATAAGGCAAAAAAGGTTGACACAATTAGTAAGTTTTATAGTAAATGTATGGTATTAATGATTTGAGTTTTCTTTCATAACTCCTTTGAAATGATATATTTATATATTCAAAATTATATTGAATTAATAAAAAAATGGGATTTTAACTTTGGTTTTTTTAAAAACCGAAACAATAGGATTTTTGTCACAATTTAATAAAAATCGAGACCATAGTATATATATATAATTTTGGTTTTATTAATAATCGTACCTATAAGTTAAATTACAAAAATATAAAAATATATAAAAATAAATTTATATAACAACGTTTTATTAAATAATTGTAATTATAATTAAAATAATAAAAAATTTAATATTTTTAAAACCGAAATGAAATAATATACTATATGTCATTCATTTAAAAAAATAAAAAATTACTTTACAATTTTTTATTTTTCTCTATTATTAATTTAATGTATTTTATTTCTTTTATAATATTTATATATATATATATAAATTCACTTTTTTTATCTCTTTCTTCTTTTTTCCATTTTTTCTTTATAATTAATTTGTTATTACTTATATATATTAATATATAATTTCTAATTAATATATATATCAATTCCCTTATCATCAGTGTATGTATCTCCCATTTTTTTCCTAAATCAGATTTGGCATCTTGAGCTCGCGTCTTTGTCCCTCTCAATGAGTAGCGCCGCGTCGCGCTGTATCACGCCATGCCTCAAAAAATTGACGACGATCTCCCCCAGCAGCTCCTCCTTTCTAGCACCTCACTCGACATTTACAATAGCTCATTTCTTTGTTTGCATCTTGTCGACCGACCGTTTGTAGTATCGTTGCTCACGACCCAGATCTGGGTAAGTATTGTTTCCAAAATCCAGTTCGATCTTAGATTTCGTGGTTAACTTGATTTGAATTTTTTTCAAGATCTAGGGTTCATTTTGTTGCCTAATTTTTCTTGTGTTTTACTTTTGTTTTGTATTTTAGGGTTAACTTGAGTTAGTGTGGGTTTGTAGGATCCTGGTTGCTGATTTTTTCTGTTTGGATTGCAAATTTCTATTTGAGGTAACTTGTTCTATCATCTATGGCTTGTTTAATTTTTTTTATTATATGTTGTGAATTAAGAAGTGTGGGTTTAATTTCTGGTTGGGCAAGTTTGGCATGTGAATTAATGCAACCCTTGAGAGTGTTTGGTCTAGAGTTTTGGTTTTTGGATTCCTTGGCTTCATTTGTTCCCTCATATTTTAGTTGTAGTAGTTTAATGGCATATGTTCTAACCTTCTCCTTATAGGTAGAGTTAGCACATGATAGACGTGAAAATTCTTCTTCTTTAGTGGATTTACTTCTGTGCTTTATTAATTTTCTCCTCTGAATTATTTTCTTTGTATGCTTAAGTTGTTTTATGTGTTTCTTATTACAATTTTAAAGACAAATATGATCTAATAAGGTCCATAAAAACAATTCAAAAAGCTGGATTCTATGCATAACTTCACATTGGACCTTCTGACCTGGTGTTATGCCTGTGCTGGTGCCTAGGGTCAAGTATAGTTCTATTTAAAAAAAACTTTGGTTTGATCATGTACTAATATGTTATTTTTTTAATTATATTAATTAATTGTTGAATATATTAGTACCTATGTTATACACTTTGTAATATATTGCAAATATATAAAGATTGTTCCTTACATCATATAAAATCATCCTTGGATAATCTATATGTATTGGATTATTTTGATAAAATAAAAACATTTTCTGATGAATTGCCTGTTATTAGGCCTATGGATGATCACATGTTATTATATTTTTTCATGGTAGGCACCAGGTGCAGCAGCATCAGGCGTACCAAGCATACCAGGCGCACCAGGCCTCAATCAGGGGGAGAAGACCATTGATGGATATGAAGATTTTCTAGAAAATGATGAAAAATCCTTAATAAAGGTTGAGACATCACTTACATAGACTTGATGTGTTGACATTGAAATGCATATTGAAATAAGTTGCCCCCACTGACCATTTCACCACTCTGATAAACATTATACATTTTCTGTCTACTTGTGAGAAAGTAGAAGATGCAGGAAATGAGGATGAAATTTCTGGTGTTGGTGTTGGTGTGCTGCACTGGTGCTGGTGCTGGTGCTGGTGCGCTACACTGGTACTGGTGCTAGTGCTGGTACTGGTGCGTTGTGCTGGTGCTGGTGCATTGTGCTGGTGCTAGTACTGGTGCGTTGTGCTGGTGCGTTGTGCTGGTGTAGTACGTTAGTGCTCTGCCCTAGTGTTGGTGCTTATTGCTTCTTGTGTGTCTCTGCTAATTGTACTCATGTCTTTTATTTTATAACAAAAGGGTTGTGCTTTTCTTCTTGCTAGGTTTCAGCTTCTGTTATATATTCTACTATTTTAGTCTTCATTTGAGGTTTCCTATCTTACATACAAGTTAGTGTTATATTGTTGAGTTGTCTTAAGATGAAATGTTTGTTTTTCATTTTTTGTTTTCAACCTACAGGTTGTAACACTAGTCAAAATGACTTTTGAAATGTGAGTGATAGCTTTTTTCTCTTGTTGTGATCCTCCCCTGACTTTTATGTTTGTTTTTAGTTTTTTCCTTGATGTGCAATCTCAAATTTTTAAAATAATTTTTCTTGTGATAGATATGCAACATGTGTAATACCAATAAGTGCTTTCTTTGCATCAAGTCTTTGGTAAGCATTAAAACACTTGATTATTGTTGGTACTATTGTTATTAAATTAATTTAAATCTCCCTACTACTGGTGCTGGCTCTGGTGTTGGTGCTGTGATGCTGGTGTTGGCTCTGGTACTGGTGCTGCGATGTTAGTGATGGCACTGCTGGTGATATTGGCGCTGAGCTGGTGTTGCTAATGGTGTTGTGTTGGTGCTACTGATGCGCCGTGTTAGTGTTGTGCGCTGGTGTTATTGATGTTGTTGTGCTGATGCATTGGCGCTGCTGGTATTGGTAATTAATACTAAGTTTTTTTCCATGTTTGTAATTAATACTAAAAATTTAGTTTGTAATACTAAGGTTTTTTGTGTATAATAAACTCTCAAATGTAATTATATTTTTAATTTTAATATAATATGATTTTTAATATTATAATTAATAAATTTATTGCAATTTATATTAATTTTTAATATTGTAATTATTAATTATTGTATTTTTTTAATTTATGTATACCCTATGACCTCAGTTATTAGAAAACCGAGGCCATAGGTACACCTTATAGCCTCAATTATATGTTAACTGAGGCCATAGATACACCCTATGACCTCGGTATCTAATAACCGAGGTTATAGGTACATTCTATGACCTCGGTTAAAAACCAAGGTCATAGGTCATTACCTATGGTCTCTCTCACTTAGGCCTCGGTTCTTATAACCGTGGCAATAGACCTATAATCACGATTAAAAACCGAGGTCGTATGCATGTTTTGTAATAGTGTGTTTTTTTTGTTTTCGATATCTCTTTTTGATTGTTGTATTATGTGAAGTATTTTTTTCTTGTTTTCAAACACTTATATAAAAATAAAATTTTATCGTAAGGACAATACCGACCTCGATCATCTTTTAATTTTTATTAATAATTTTCATTTTTATTCTTTATATCAATTATGTAATTTTTGTCATTTTAATTTGTATATATATATGATATTAAATTCTTGTTTGTCTACTACCATATTACTACATCTACTTTCCAAATAAATTGTTCATGGACTATCTTCCGTTTGTTAATTATACAAGTATTCTCACTATTTTGTGTACCATGTCACAATTTCTTTTTCTACATTAGCTTGCTATCAATAATGGCGGCATTAGGAGCATTTGTTCCCATTAGCGTGCACATGTACGGGAGTTGATGGAAAGCATGAGAATTTTTCTCACGAAATTACCATATTTTATATATCTCTTAACCTATCGAATTGTCTCCAAGATTATACTATGATTGTATTAGTGTAAGTTATAAAGTGATAAAAGTAGTTGTTAACAACTCAAATAATAGACTGCCACTAAAGATTTGAATCCCTACTCTTATTTTAAGCTATTAATTTTTTTTAAAAGATTATTTAAACTGTCTTTATGCTTTCAAATTGTACTTGGGTTACTTATTATTAACACCGAGAGTAATTTGTTTATTGGTTCGAAGAAACAACCACAAAAATAAAAATTGGATTTGAGGTGAGGAAACTAACATAGTTTTAATCAAGTTGTTTTAAATTTAAGCATTTTTTTTTATAATTTTTTTTTAAAAAATGTATATTTTAATCTTAAAAATCTAAAACTATATGAATTATTTACACTCCTTTTAAGATTAAAATGCACTATAATTTTTTTAAAAATAAATTAATAATTAAAAAGATTAACCCAAGTTAATAACCCTGAAATCACGTGCATTACTGATTAGTAGTATCTAAATTTTTTGGTGGTGACGATCTTTTCCATGGAGTACTCTGTAAACACACAAAGAGGCACATCGTTCAGTATTCACATTGGTTAAAGTAATATAAGATTCTATTTTTAAAGTCAAGCATAAATATTAATTTAGTATTATTCATAACCTGGACGGTTAGTCTCACCCAAAAGAAGCACACTTTCGTTAGACCCCTAATAGGCCCATTTATCTTTTTGTCCCACCTTTCCACAAACATTGTTAATTCTAATATAATTATATAATCCATTATTTAATATATTATTATTATTATATGTAAAGTTAAATTTATAATCAATATAATTAGTTAACGAAATTATGATTTAATGATTTAAAATTGATTTGAATACGTTGAAAATCTGACTAAAAAATCTCAAATCTATATAAATTATGATGTATTAAAAAAATCAACATGATTGACAACAATATATTCTCATAGGTAAGATTAATACCTCTTTAGTTATATAGTTAGATGAGGAAAATTAATTGATACCCTTGTCGTTCTCCAGATTTAGTGCTATAGGTATGGACGTTATTAATTTATTTTAGTTTTAAAATTGCCACATGTTAAAAGAGAGAGAGAGAGAGAGAGAGAGAGAGAGAGAGAGAAGAAGTTGCCACATGTTGAGGGGACAATGTTTCATCTTTCACAGGCCATAAGATATTATATTGCATATAATTTTACAAGGATATCTTTTTTGGTAACATATACTTAAAATTATCATTACTATACAATGAGTTGAAGAAGATGAATATATAAAGATCATAGACTTGATTAATTTGAAAGTAATTAACCTAACAAATTACGAATAATTTAGAGTTTTACATTATATATAAGATAACCTCGTCCCGTATTAATGATCTAAATAACTAATTTAAGAGTCTTAAATAATCTAAAAAGAATGATTTATTTATATAAATATTTATGACGATTTATTTAATATAAATTAAATTATATGTATTTATTATGCATTAGTTTAACTTAGACTCCTATAACTTATTATATGTATATATATTTAATAAGAAAAATAGAGTATCTATTTAGATATTAATTTTTTTATAATTCTTTCAAAATATCTTTTATATCATATATTAATATTTTTTAAAAATAAATTATTTTTTTTATTTTTTAAAATAATTGTCATTTAAAAAAAACTAAAAATAATATTAATTATATCAAGTTTAAGTATAAAAATTTATATAATTTTAGTATTTCTTTAAAAAAACACTGAACCTTACCTGGCATACTTTCTGGGTCAAGCATATTATTATCACACACGCTAAAATAGGTAGGGTTGATCAAGTCATATTATCAAACATATTATTTTTTTAATTGCCACTTTGATCTACTGAATAATCATTTTTTTTTTAAGATTAGCATACTATTTGGTAGAACCCAAAAGGTAGAGAGACATAAGTGCCTATAATAAGGCTCTAACCCAACCATTAGTATTTGTGTTCAGACGATCGTCATTAGGTTAATTAACGACCTTCTGTGTGATGATGTCTTCGTTTTTCGTTCCCACCTTATTAAGTCATATGTAAACTAGCTATCACAAACTGCAGATCTATATTATCAATGTAATTTTGTAATCGCATGATGATAGAATTTTATTCATGTGATCAGGTCTTAAAAAAAACAAAAAGTTGGTATTGTACTTTTAATTTGAAAATTAATAATATAACTCGAAAACTGAAGCTTTGCCGTTTTGATAAGTCATGAAACCATTAGCTATATGAAACAAATAGTATTATTTTATTAAATAATATTTAATATGATTTTAATATATAATTTAAGAATAATATATTTTTTTAAAAGAAAATCAAATATTCAATAAAAAATAAAGAGAAAAAATAATATATTTGAAAGATATTATACTTTAAAAATAATAAATAATATCAACTTTGAATAAATGTATATATGTCTTAAACTCTATGGTAAACCAAAAAATGAACCACCTGTCATAATTAATTCAAGTCACTAACTTGCAGGCAGGGATATATTTAGAAAATATTTGGGGTCCCTTTTCCTTCCTTTCTTAACTTTTATGCACTTACGGTCATAAAAGAAAATATTTGGGGCCCCTTTTCCTTCATTTCTTAACTTTTATGCACTTATTGTCATAAAAGAAAATATATATTATTTGTACATAATTTAGTAAATTTGCATTTCTGAGTTCATAACGTAAATTGAATTAGATCAAGATTATGTGCCGCAATTATAATTAATATACATCCAATATTTCTATAAGTTAAATTACATGCACGAGTAACTCTGTTCTTCAATTTCTTCGTAACATGAATAGAGACTACGAACTTTTTACTCTGACTATAAATTAATACTTGAAAATTTGTCTGAAATTCCAGGGAACATAATTAGTTATATTAATCAGATATAACCTGTCCGATTAAGCCCCCTGAAAGAATTCGCCTCGATTTAAGGTAGTTTCCGTTGCAATTAATGAAGCAAGCTATTGAAACAACCTAAGACGAATCATATTATAAAATTTAACACATAATATTTATTATTTTTGTAATATATTTATCATTAATTATAACATTGTTTCTGATCATTTTCAAAAAATTATACTAATATATTAATTTTATTATTAATAAATTATAAGCTAACTAGGTATCTAGAAATCCCAAATGGATTCTTCAAACTCACTCATAAAATATTGATCAGCATCGTCATAAAAAAAATTAGACGACGTCGTTGTGTCTCCTAACAAACCAGTTGCGTCTGCTGCCGCCATTTGCATCCACATCTTAGGTGAATCCATCGGACACTCATTAATAGCTTCAATTTGGCTTGCTGATAGTCCAACGGTTTCAGGAACCGATCGAGAGTTAGTACCACCACTAGAGCTGCCCATTTCCGACACTGGCATGGGACTTTTTAACCGTAAAGCGGCTTGTTGAGCCGCTAATTGGACATCCTCTGCCCTCGAGCTAGCTGGCCTAGGAAGGCTATCGATCAGCTCAGGAAAATTAAGGCGTGCCTCTCTTCCCCTTAGATGCAATGCAGCCACGTCATATGCTGCAGCTGCCATTTCAGGTGCTTCATAGCTTCCAAGCCAAATTCGGGTTTTCTTACCTGGTTCTCGGATTTCGGACACCCATTTGCCCCATTTTCGCTTTCGGACTCCTCTATAAGCTGCTTGAGAAACAACATGGCCGTTATTAGAAGCCTGTTCTTCCATATAAAATTATAAAAATTGCTAGTGTTGATAGGTTTATAGCAGAATTATGTGTATATATATATATGAGAGCTGGGTTAATTAAGTAGTTGAGTATGAGATAGAGTTCTGATGTGTGCTTGTAATGGGGTATATATAATACAAACAGAGTCAAATTATGAATGGTCAAATAATACCAAGAGATATAGAGTAGTATTACTACAGTGAGCTTCCGAGTAGTTACGTTAATGGAAAGTTGCTGTCGATGAGCACATGTGCATATATATATATTTCTTCTCATGTGTGAATGATGTAATCAGTCCATCATATATTTAACATGTCATTATCCAGGCTACTCCTTAATTACTATATGATGGTTGATTCAATAAATTAATAAGTTAGAAAAAATTTCATTAATTTATATGATTAACTAACTAATTACCTAGAAATAGGGATAAAAACAATAGATTTGTTAGACTATTAACCGCTTTTAAATTGATTTTTTTTTATACAGTTTTGAAAATACCCAAACCTTAACATATTTATAAGCCAAAAAAAAAAATCAACCATAAAAAACCAATCTACTAAAAATTTACATGGAATAGAAATTATAATTTAAAAAAATATAGAAAAAAATAATATATATATATGTGTAGACCTTAATAAATATAATAAAATTAAAATATATTTTAACTTATAAATTTTTACTAAAAATTAATTCTCGATATAGTTTTTCTTTGTGCTGAAACCAAAAGCTTATATCCAACCAACCAACCAAACAACCATAATAAAAATTATGATTTAAGAAAAATTAGAAATAATGAAAATTATAATATATGTATAAATATTATAAATATATAAAATTAAAATATATATACAATATATGTTAGTCGGTTTGATTTTTGTTGTACATGTCATATAATTTACATTCTATCATCTCACATTAAAAATAATGATGTTTATTTTCAAATAATTTTTTTGTGTTAGATTAATGCTTTTTAAAATATTTTTGAGAAATAACTCAAATAATACCAAAAATTGGTCATAATAATATTTTAAATAATATGAGGCGATAATGATATTTTTGTTATGATATGAACATAAAATCATATATACTTGTTTTCAAGGGACAGACACGTTTAACAAAGAGGTGGCAAATGCGATCCACAGATATTTCATCATTAAACTTTTCGCGTGTATTGGCAAAAATATAATTACTATCAGCTTCTCAATTATAGTTGTGACGCCCCATAAATTTTCTAATATAGTTGTGGCGCCCCATAAATTTTCTAATTATTAAGCTTTTGAAGTTTATATCACGTTTCTTGATAAACACAAATATTTTTTCCTTCCATTTAATTCCTATCACATTTGCAATAACTACTTTAATTATGGTCTAAGGGACAAATGCAACTAAATTTGTAACCGGTTATAATATTTAAAATAATTTAATTTATTTATTTATTTTATTATAAAAAAATTGATAGTATGTATAATGAAAATTGATCATTTTTATTTTATTTTATTATTTTTTTATTAATTAATAAATTATATAAATCTTATTTTATCTCTAAAAAATCATATTTTTAAATTATATGATTAAACAAACTCGTTCTAATAAGCAATGAAAGTATATAAAATCTATAATTATAAGATACTAAAAATTTCATGGGTAATAATAAAATTAGTATCATTTTTTTGAATTTAGAAAGGTATGGTGGATATTAAAGATGTTATTTTTGTTAGAAAAAGTTAACTTATTACAAATGATATGAGGTATTATTATTGATAAGTAAAATTAATCTCATATAACTATATTCAATAAAAAGAGTATAACTTCAGTTATGATTGTAACATAAATAATATATAAAATTCTATTTTTTTATTATTATGAATTTTAAAAATATTAAATTTATTATTTTTCAAAAAAAAAATCATCATACTTTGTTTAAATATTTAAAATAATACAACGCGATAGCATTATCTACTAAGCTATTAAACCAACCACATGATTTTCTTCTTATTTTGTTATTATAACTTATTAGAAAATATTGGTTACTAACTCTTTTAAAATATTAAGTTATTGAAAAAAGGATCAATTATAATTTTATGCATTATTTTACCTCCTATATGTGTAAGCTTTATATATCATGCATTCCAAACAGTTGCAAATTCAACAATTAAGATTATGGGGTTATTAGGTTTGAAGACATGACCTTTTGCTTTGATGTTATATGTTGGATGTAAAGTAGTTCACATCAAGTGACATAATATGAGTAGTCGTAATCATTAAATAACTCGCAAGTTATCATAGTCAGTGTTGAGTCAACAAATAAGCATTAATGTCAATTAAATATCTAACATGATATACGATCAACATTCAAGCCCTTAATTATCTATCAGTGAGATAATTGAGCGGATAACTCTCCAACATCCATAGATAAGTCTATCACTATGGGTAAAAGTTATTAACAAGTATATTCTTTCATATAAATACTTACCACTATTTACCATTAGACACAATTACTTCTACACATAACAATTTCTTCTCTCAATTTTAGACATTGAGAGCTATACTATTACTCTAAATATCTCTCTACGTTATCTTAGCATCACAAAAAGAGATACTAATTTTCTCATTCTCATCATTACTCGAACTTACTTAAGCATCAAATCTAGGGTTAAAGGCCAGTATAGGTCCAAGGTTCTAACAGTGTGTTCTTTGTTTTTATGTACATAGGAAGCAAAAGGTGCACCAATTATTGATGTTGACAAAAATTGATGTCAACATCTAACGCCATCTATAACAATGAATGTGTTATACTAGTTGAATAACAACTAGAAAGGAAGAGATTTACAATGTCCTCTAACATTTTGAACTAAATAATTCTTAAAAAAAGACCTTAAAAGTTCAAAAGAAAATTGTTCTATAAGAAGTTCACTCTATGTGACCTCTAAAAGCCATACCTTTATGTCCTTTCAAGATGAACCAACCTATTAACTATGACAGATAAGCTCCCGTAAGAGACAATGAGATCATACCTTATGTCTAACAAGTTGTGCAGCCATCTGTACAGGTTGTTAAAATCAAGACTTCATCCCTAACAAAGGATAGAGAAAAGTGGTTCATACTTCTTCCAATCACACTAGTAGGGTCACTTGATGGACGCACTTATCATATCATCACTAACTAAGATATGGCTAGACTTGCCCATCCATCGCTACCTAAGGAGTGGATAGACAAAGTATACCAAACACATAATAGTCAGCCAAACTCGATGGTACCATCAAGCATCGTCGATTGACCCTCTAAGAGCCACAAGCCTTTTGATTAAAAAAATCTCTACAACATTTTCCAATGCCCATAGTGCAATGGATCCAATCCATACATATGGAAAGCTAAGATTGGAGACGTGACTCATCCCAACGAGGTCTAAACCCACTGATATGATAGGTTTGACCCATGTAATTCATAAGCCAGCAGACATTCACCATAGCCACTTTCACCAAATAGTGTCTCAGTTTTTGACACCTCTAGAGAGTGAAACACCCTAGACTGTTAGACATGAAATCCCAATCAACCAGCCACGATGGATTAACTCGAAAGGGACCCACTTTCCATTTTTCTATCCAGTTGAGTGTTTTCTATCTAAATTTCAAAATTCGTGCATTATCTAAAAAAAATTGAGACCACCATAAAAAAATAACCTTTTTGGTAGCCTCCATACAAAATTTCACGTTGAACGAACACAAGGTGTCATTGCACCTACCACTACACCCCACCAAGCTCCACCAACACGAGTAGGCACTACATATGCTAGTTTTGTATAGGATGAGGAGAAAAAAATGGTCAATTTGTTAAATAGTCGTAAAAATTGATTCAGTGTGAGTTCACTCACTTTTCGATTGGTTCTTCGGGAAGTAAAATAGGTTCTTAAATCCTCTCAATGAAGCGATTCCAAAGACTATATACTTGATATTTTTTAACATACATGAAGAAATAAATGTGCAAAAATGTTTTTTTGAAGAAAAGATTCACTTCTCATTCTAGAGAACACCCATATGACATATTCTAATACCCATTGTGAACAGAATCCAATTTGTACCCATACAAAGTTCACGATGGGAACTAGACCCTACTACATACCCTATTACCTACCAAATAGATTTCTCCCATAAAATACAAATCCATCCACTTATAGATGCCTAGGAAGTGTTCTCCCTACGTGACCATCTCAAGGCCCGCATGTAAGGACATTTTGTCCAAGCCATCTATGTTAAACATATGGCCTTAGTAGCTAATGACCACCTCAGAAATCATTATCTATAATGATACAAAAAACACTTAGAGTACATAGAAAACTTCAAGGGATGGGACAATTTGTCTGCATTGAAATCATGAAGAATATACTACAGACTATTTTGGAGTGCCTTCACAATCTATAAGATCTATAACCTTTTTTTCGTCAACAAGGATTTCCTATAGCACCTTCCAATGCCTAGAGTGCCATAGTTTCCTCTCACATGTTACATAGTCCAAACCATCACCTCACAGGCCACATGGTCCTCCTTAACTCTTCAACGACCCATAACCTCACAAATAGATGAGACCATAGTCAAGTTTAAAAATAAACCTACATGTAAAAAAGTGCATAGATTGGAGCCAAGGACATACATGATATGTCAGAACATTTATACAATGAAAAAAAGGGTGCAATCTAAAATTACACCCCAGTAATAAATTGGATTGTGAGGTGTACAACCATCACATATCATCCAAAGGTGTACACTTATCCATGAATTATTTCAAAAGGAGTTATATGAGAATGTCCTAAGAGACATTTCAGAAACCCACACAAGTCCCATATGAGAAAACTTGGTATGATCAACATAATCAACCAAGTCTGAACACAAACTCAATGAAATGACACATCATATCCAGATAAAGAACAAAATATATGTCCATTCATATATTGGAGGTCCAAAACAATGTTCTAACTCCTTCAATATTACATAAGTTCATATAATGTACAAGAGGTACACACTCAAGAGATGAGCATAGGCTAAGAAGGCCCCATAAATAAGGCATGTCCCATATATGATATCAACCAAAAACTCTAGATATAACAATTGTCTTAAAAGAGTAGAAAGTGGTAAAATATGCCATTCATAAGGAACAACATAGGATAGGACAAAAATAACACTCACTACGACAAAAAGAGAAAGAATGCTTCAGGTACACTTTTATTTTAATAAAAATTATGTTTATAGGGATTTAGGCCAAGCTTATCTCATATTAGTGAAATTTGGCAAGGACGGTGGAAGTCCGAACTATAAAAGGGGTGATAATTGGACTATGAAAAGTCACACGTTAGTATCCTCGAGGTCAAGAGTTACTACAACTTCTATGCCTCACCTCTACAGTCCATGCTTAACCTTTGAATAGGAAATAACTATCCCTAGGTTCAGGAGTTGCTACAACCTATACACCCCAATCTACAGGTTGTACAAGATCATTGAATAGGTAGCAACTATGTCATAGGATCGAGTTGCTACAACTTCTATACCTCACCTCTATGGGCTATGCTAAACTTTTAAATAGGTAGTAACCACGTCTTGGGATCAAGAATTGCTATAACTTCTACGGCCTACCTCTATGCCTCAGGTTCAAGAATTGGTACAACTTTTGCACCCTATCTATGAAAACACATATTTACTCATATTGGGAACCATTAATCTCTAACCTTAGTCATTAATAAAAACTTCCAAGCATGAACAGACTGCTATGACACTTACGACATGATGAAATAATCCAACAAGTACTATAAAGGTTTCCTAGGTATCAAGGCCAAATTCTCGAATGACTTGATATACTTAAGCCCACCAAGCAAGGGGTTGGTATACTAGGAACACCTTGGTTCAAACAAACCACCCTTAGAAAAATGAAAAAAATCATACAAAAGAAACAAAGTCTAAGCACATGCTTAATAGGTACATTACCAAATTGGAAGTGGTTGGATTAGGTAATGGACACACGATAAACTGAGCTGACATAATCCCAACGAATGGCACATGGCTGGACATAGAACATGTGGCCCAACACAACATATATGACCCGATATGATACATAGACATACACAACACATGTGACTTGACATGGTACATGATCAGATATGACACTTGTGACTCAACTGGCATATGGTTGAACATGACACATGTGACCTAACATGACACATATGGCCAAACATAAGCCATATGGTCAAATAAGGGGAACACGACTAGATGTAACATATATGGTAGGACACAATGTATATGGCCAATTAGGGTACATATACTTAGACATTCAGTTATCTGGATTACTTTAGACCTATTCCCCAACAAGTACACATCATCTTATACCAACATAGTGAATCATAGATCCTAATAAGGGATGTGCTTAAAGAGTACTCTTTGTCTGAAAATAGACAAGATTGCAAATGGAATTCACTAAAATGTAAAAGAAGTATATAGATGTTACACAAGTACAAAATCACAAGTACATGATTCAAAAGTATAGAAATAACAAAATAACATGACATATACATATGTCCAAAAGGTCCATACAAAAACTTGAACTCTAATATCATGATCTAAGCATATGATAGATCATTGGACCTTGAAAATCCTACTGGGCATGTCATAGTTCACAAGCTCCATGAACTTTGAAAATCTAGAATAGAGGATGACCCTAATGAAGTCATAGTGAAAGCACCAAACGCAATGGATCGTGAACCTATACTATCTCCAATCGACACTAAGTATTTCAAAAATACTTGAACAAAGGAACATAAGTCACTACAAGGTGCAAACCTTAGTAAGTAAATCACTTAGGAAGTACAAAGTCCATAACACATGAAGTGTCAAGAAATATTTTGTATTTAAGTTTGATTGAAAGTTAAGAATTACAGACTTTCACCTCACACAAACTTGCATCTAATGGACCACAATGCCCTATCCACTGCCTTCCTAGGTCGTACCACATTATGTGTCCTCCCAGAGTGCACTTCTACAAGTTCTTCCTTATCGAGTACATTCCTAAAGTGTTCAACAACATGTCTACATTCTTGACAAAGTTTGGACATGAGTCAAGCATATAATTTATTAAGTAGACTAGGATATTAGTCATACCAGAACTTGAGACAATCAAGACATAATCCCCCACTACCTGGATCCTTCAAAAAATTCCAAACCTTTATGCACCCATGAAATTTCGCTCTAACAAGGGATAGAAGTGCACAAGTTAGAAAAATGATTATGACATAGAAAAGCCTAATTATTAAAGAAGGAAAATATCTACAAAAGTAGTATAAAAAACCCCACATTTACATAGTCCTTCTAGAAAAATGGTAGTCATGTCATTGACATATCTTGTAAGGATTTCAGAGTCATCATCACAAATAAAACCGTATCATTATAATGGTCAAGAACTATCGACCAACTTGATACATTCCCAGGCACCATTGTATGGATCTGAGTTGTCCATACCATGGATGGACTCCCCATGGCCTATCGTACCATGGCATGACACTCAATAAATGGCCAAATTATAAGTAGTTACACCATAACGAACATACCATACATGGTCAAATCATGGTCGGACACACTATGCCTGGACATTCCATAAGTAGCCAGACAATGGCCGAGTACTCTATGAGTGGTTGGACCATGGCCGACTAGATCTTGGTTACCTGTTCCTTCGTTGGTCTTCCACTCGACAGCTAACTCACGTGACCTATTTTGGTCCATGCACGCTCGATCCCATGAAAGTAGATTCAGATCTTGTTCATCAATCATTCTATCTTTCATCAAGCTCTTGTATGGCCCACAGGCTCACAAGTCCACACACTTGGACCCATATTCTCTTTCCAACAATGGGAAAGTGAACCTATTGGGTAATGGTTTTTGACATCAACATAACTCCCTAACTGGAAGTCTAAATTAGAATTCGTAAAACCACCAACAATAGGACATCAATGCATACTTTTTGAGTGTTTGAGAAAAAACAAGAAACTCATCATATGAGCAACTATTGACCAAGTAAGAGTGGACTTGTCACCACTAGTGAGGTTTAGAAAATATTGAACTCAAATGGTGATGGAATGAAAGTATATACCTCCTAGCCCATATACCTAAGCCTATAAAGTCTAGGCGTATTGATGTTAAGTGTAAAACAATTCATCTCAAGTGGCGTAATATGAGAGGTCTTAGCTAGTAAATAACTCGTGGGTTAATCTAATCAGCACTAAGTCAATGATTAAGCATCAATATCAATTAAATATCTAATATGATATATGATCAATATTCAAACCCTTAATTATTCGACAATGAGATAATTTAGCGAATAACACTCCAACATTCAAAGATAAGTCTATCACTATAGGTAAAAGTCATCAGTAGGTATATTATTTCCTATAAACATTTGTCACTGCTACCATTAGACATACTCATTTCTGCACACAATTTCTTCTCTCAACTACGGACACTTAGATCTATACTACCTCCCTAAATATCTCTATGCATCTCTCAACATTATAAGGAGAGACACTAGTCTCATTCTTCTCGTCATTTTTGGACTTACTTAAGCATCAGAGGGTCAAAAACCACGACATTTGTGGTGGTCTAAGTTTTCAACGATGTGTTTTCTATTCTCATGTACAGAGGAAGCAAGAGGTGCACCAATCATTAATATTGATAAAAATCATCATTAACATCATATATATTAGAAGTTATTGATCATTAATTTTTATAAAAAATTAAACTAATCGGAGAAGAATCAATAATATTTTTATACATTTATCATAATAATTTAATTTACAAAATTTTATTAGTAAGGTATTTTTATATATGGTCCAAACTTTTAATTTTTAGCCAATAAGAATTTGCTACCTATCTAATTAAAATTATCCCAAATTGAGTAATGCACCGTTATTCATTAACTCTAAGTTTATGGAAATATATATGGTTTTTAAAATATATTATAGGATAACGAGGACGGGGAAATAAGCCAAAATCGAAATTTTTTCTTCTGATCCCTTCTCCTAAAAGACAAATCGATATCCTTAATAAAAGTTTCTTATTAATCTTAACTCTTATTTTTGTCAAAATTATATAGCGTGTGCCTTGGTGCCCCTAACCAAATTACTAGATTTGTGTGGTTTCTAACATAAAAAAAATGCTGGCTACTAGAAGCTAAAGTTATAAAAAAAGACTATTATTTAACCAACATGAAATTCTCTTTATGTATTTTTTGTAAAATACATTCTACTATTTGCTTATGTATTTATGATTCATCTACATAAATACAATTAGTGTAAAGAAAAGTATAGACAGATAATTAAGACTTACAAGATCGATTATATTATGCTTTGTATGTATACTAATTATTGCAATTAATTAAGATTAAAATGATTACATTGAATACAAAATCAAAGCTCAACAAATTAAGTGTGTATAAGACCTAAATAAAAATAAAAGTAAAAAATTTGGGTGTGTAAATGCTAGTAAATAAATAATAATTAATTAAAAATTAATTAATAAATAAAAGGTGTGTAAAAAAATTATATTTTCAAGTTTTTTTATTTAAAATAATGGTAATAATGAAAGAGAAAGAAGCAAATAAAGTTCCATTAATAATCTATTGCAAGAAGATTAACCCATGTATAACTATTGTAGACAAATAAGAGTGAAGAAAAATTAAAAGACATTATAAATCTTATAAGATAAATTATGTTATACTTTGTATGTATAAGGCAGGTTAAAACAGTTATTAGGGGGGGTGGGGGTTGATTGATCTCTAGTTTCCTTTCTTCATTAAAAAAAACACATTTCTTCATAAAAAAAAAAGAGTATACTTTATTCCATTTGTTTTTTTATGTGACATATCATAGATTCTTTATTTTATAGAAGGTACATATGGGGGTTGATTGATCTCTAGTTTCATTTCTTCGTAAAAAAAAAAAGTATATTTTATTTCATTTTTTTTAAGTGACATCATAAATTATTTATTTTATAAAAGTTACATATGAGTTTAATTTTTTATACATTATCATTGCATATGTATTTAATGAAGAGTATGTGTTATCATTTAATAAAATAAAAAATGTTAAAAATACAAAAAATAAATATTTAATATGATAAAATGTTTTATTTATCTAAATAATTCAATAGTATAAAATTATATAAATGATGTAGGTATAAAACTGTGTATAAATATACAGCAGGTTTAGGTTTTTTTAATAAGTAAGGAAATGACTAGTTTATCTTTTTTAATTTTTTTGATTGAATAAATTAAATTTATTTGTATTTAAAAAAAAAAGGAGATTAATGACTAAGCAGTTTGAACCCTGATAAACCAAACCGGATTTTTTACATAAACAAAAGAACTAATATATATCTTTTTTTATTGGAGGAAGAGACTTCCCAAATATTTTACACTGAAAAAACTAAAAGTTATATAAATATATATTAGTGGGTAGAGATGTCATATTTGAAAATGGAAGAAAAATGAAATAAAAAAATACGGATATGCCTTTTTTCTATGGTTGATAGACTAAACAGCTAAAGGCCTTAATCTTCCAATAATGTCACAGGATGAAGTACTAATTACAGAAAACTCTTAACAGCACCGAAAACGCGGTTTAGACAGATGGCGACACTCAAACCAAAATAATGCACAGACGCCATGTGCATTTACGGGGTCCATCCATCAAACGGTGTTAGTTTAAATTAATAAAAAAATTTGCTCAATTAAAATTTATTCAATTTTAATTTAAATCAAATTTAATTAATGTTATAAATTATTGATTTTAATTCAAATAAAAAAATTCATTCTTTTACAAAGTAACTAAAATTTGGCCAAACATATATATATTAATTGATATTTTTTCATCTTATTTAAATTGATGATTTAAAATATATAATTTTTCTTATAATTTTTAATCTAATCAAAATAATAAAAAATTTGAGCTAAATTCAATGGATTTTAATAACGTTAAGTATACAAATAAAAATTTTATTACAATTTTTTATAAAACTTCAAAGTAAAAAGTTTCAAAACTATAAGTTTACAAAATAATTTAAAGAACCATTACCTAAAACTAAAATAAATGATTATTTTGGACTTGAATTTTGTATAATTTTGATTAGTGATAATATTAAATATTTTCAAAAGTAGTTAAATATAACAAAAATTATAAGACAATTTGACATATCCGCTTACAAATCAATAAACTCATCATAAGTATTATTGATATCAATTTTCGTCAATACCTTAGAATCTACAAGATGAACAAATTATTAGGACTTTTGACCATATTATAGGGGATGATCTTCGACCCTATGATCATTAAATGAATGTAAGATGTAGGATATATGAGATTTTAGTCTCCTTTTAATAATTATATGAAAAAAAAGAGTTTAATTGTGATTCTTTCTAATGAGATGTTTCATATTATGATATTATGGTATGCATACTACTACAAAAAGGGGCATTAAAGTCGGTTCGTTGAACCGACTTTAAATGAAATGACTTAAAATTTAAAATCGGTTTACGCGATGAACCGACTTTACATTTTTAATTTTTTTTTTACAAAATTTACTCATTTTCTATTATACTCAAATAAAAACTTGTATTAAATAATAGTAGGAAAAAAAAATTGTTTAACAAATAGTTTAAATAATACAAATAATTGAAAACTAAAATATTAATTAATAGCAAAAAAATTATCATGGTATTGTTCTATGTTATTCAAGATTATCATATTCTTCTCCTGATATTATAATACAAACCTACATATATAATACAAAAAATTATACATATAAATAATAACACATAATAACAAAAAAAATATGAATAATAAGTGCATAGAATTAATAGAAATACTTACAAGAGTAAATGAAGTGAAAAAATAAAGGAAATGAAGAAAAATGGTGTTTTGTAAGTGAGAAATAGGTATAAAAAATTGAGTATTTTCCTTAAAAAATAGGGGATCTAAAAGATTAGTTAGAGAGGAAGAAACCTCACTAACTAGCGTTGGAATTGGTGGTCATAGGTGGCAAGAAAATGAGAAAAAGTGGAGTAGAAGTGAAAGAGGTTTTGGGTTTTTGAGAGTTATGCAACGCTTGGAATAGTTTATTCCTGGGGAATAAAGAAGAGAAAATAATTTATCCACGTGTGTAGCGTCAGTTCTACGTGTCAATCGATGCTATCCACGTAGGACATAGCATCGGTTAACATGTTGAACCGATGCTACGCTACGTGGATAACGTTGGTTCCAGGTGTTAACCGACGCTACGCTACGTGGATAGCATCTATTCCAAGTGTCAACCGACGCTATGCTACGTGGATAGCATCGGTTTCATATGTCAACCAATGCTATGCTATGTGGATAGCGTCAGTTCACCACATCAACCGATGCTACATCCACGTGTAGTGTCAGTTTGACACGTCAATCAACACTACATTCTAAGTGGATATCATCGGTTCTACACCGAAATGACCTTAAATTCATTATAAGTTGTTTTTTCCAAAACCTGACTTTACATATCAACTTATAAACCCTTTTTTGTAGTAGTGGCATGAATAAATTTATATAGGGAAAAGAATAAACTTGGTAGCTTATCATTGTCTGATTTGGATTGAGTGGTTGTAGCTTTGTGGATAACTATCTGTTGTAGATAGTTATCTATTGTAGAGATATATTATCTGTAGACATTTATCATTTACTATCTACTAGATTATCCTTTAAAATAGATATGGATGATCTTTAGAACTTTATCTCTTTAAGATAACTAAAGGATAATTATTAGGCCCCTATTCCTTGAAGATAAGTATAGTGCTTTCACACTTGTACGATAATTAGACACTTATTAGGCTTGGCCTATAAGGCTATTTGCTTATTAAGACTACTCTTTGAATAACAAGAGGGATGTACGAAACTAATCCCAGCGTCAAGCCCCAAGACTTTATTACCATTGGCTAGAAATTCTGATTGTAATTTCTACTAATACTTGTGTTAAATATTTATTCCAATTTTATTGACGATTATGAGCTTACACTTGAGTGATTTTTTACCTGCTCAAGTGGAAAACTTTACACTATATCTGGAAATTGAAAACATGCACGATGGCATTCAAATGCTGGTGATTTCTTCGAATTTTGAATCGGATTTTCAACTAGAAAGTTATGTTGAAGTCAACATTTTTATTAAGGAAGTCAAATCTTCACTTATTTTTGTGAGAAGATCAAAATTCAAATCTTAAGCATAGTCCTTATAAGATTAGCTAAGTGATCTTCGCCATTTATTTTTCTTCATATAGAATAGGATAATTTTTCTTCATCACTCAAACAATTTGCACCCGAGGACACTCATATCATATTTTCTTGTGAAGAAAGTGATGGATACTAAATCTATGGATGTACAAGATCAGGTCTAGCCACCCTGGGTACGTGTCAAAAAGGATGAGGATTAATGTAAATGACTGACATTAGTGGAAAAACGGAGGTCAGACGAAGGTTTGGCTAGACCATCCTTGGCCAATAGTGACCTAGCTTTCTGGCCAACAAAATTGTAGACAACAAAATCTTAGCCAAGGAAGTTCTAGCTAACCAAGTACTAGTCAATGAAGTTCTGGTCAACCAAGTTCTGGCCAACGAAGTTCTAAAAAACAAAATTCTAGCCATTGAAATCCTAGTTGGTGATATCTTAACTGGTGACATCCTAGCCAACAACATCTTAGGCAGTGACATTTTGGTTGGCCCATTCTTAGTCGGCCCATTCCTGGTTGGCAGTCCTCTGACTAATGATGTTCCAATCATGGAGTTCTAGATCATGGTGATCCATATGTTTGGTTGAGGTTTGCGAGTATACATGGTTGAATGTGTTTCCTAAGTTGATTGTTCGGGGTTAAGTGTAGTTCCCATGATTGGTGGTTCACTTTATATTTATTTTTCTAATCTTTGATTATTGATCATACTATACTGAGTAGTGTTGGCTTTGAAGAAAATGTCTGGTTCGTGTGTCAGGCCAAGTCATTATGCAGGTAGGAAGCAAGTCTAGAAATAAGTTGTTCAAACAGAGGTCCCCATTGATAAATGTATTTATGGTTTTATTTCTATCAAAGTTGTATCTATATGGGTTTACCTTGTTAAATATATTATTTTTCATGATCTCATTGTGTGTTATTATAATCAGAGTTTCTATCAAGTATGTACCAACATACTAGATTTAGACACTGATTAGAAAGCTTATATATTATATGTTGTCACATACTTTCTTTTCTATTTGTGTAGCACGTCTATAGCATAGATGTTTATTTCTTTTATTGTATTAAATTAATCTTCCTACTTTTTGATTAATTTATATTATTTTTTCTTTATTTGTATGTAAGTTTAGTATGAGTCTCTAAGAAGCCAATATCTCCTTACCTTGGTTGTGTTCTAGGTTTCAAACTCTTTCTATTGGTTTGCCATGTTATTTATGATTGCATGTTATGATAATACAATCCTTTCAGTCACCACTAGCCAAAGGACTGCCAACCAGGATTGTTATTTATAATTGCATGTTATGATAGTACAATCCTGGTAGGATCTATCAATGATATGACTTCTTTATTTCTAAAATAATTTTCATAAGTATAGGTACCCTTGATGTTATTTTTATGGGTACCCCTATTTTCTAACACTTTGACTATTTTTTGTAACCTTTTTCTCAAATCATGTGCCCAATTTCTCATTGGAATGAACTTATATGGAGACATAAAAGGCTAGACACCTTTAGGAAGTCTATAAGGTAGGGATCACATCTTGATCACCTCAAGTTCTGGTATAACAATATCCTGGTATACTTTAATAAACTATACCCTTGGTTTGTACGTGGACTTTGTCCAAGATGTAGGTACGTAGTTGAACCTTTAACAAGGTACTTGACAAAGAATGATGCGTCTATATGTGTTCCAATGGGTATATGTTCCCTGGGAAGACATATATTGCAACAGGGCCTAGAAAGGTAGTGTCCAAGGCTTCCTGGCCTTGGCCTTATATTACTTTATACAATTTATAAAACTTGTATTTGTAACATTATTTTGGACCTAATCATCTCCCTATATATTCAGGAAGCCTTGGACCTTTCAATTGACATGAAAGTGTAGGAGGATGTATAGGCATAAAATGAAATGCATATTCTAGATTCGAGATGTGTAGAGGCTAAGGGTGATAATTTGTGCTTTAGCTTGATTGTTCAAATTGAATATGAATTAAAAAAACACAAATCGAACACGAATCGAATTAAATTTGGGTCCAATTTGTACCAGCTTGAATAACACGAAAAGTTAGAACTGATTAGTGTTAGCCCAATAACACAAAAATAAAAAATAATTATAATTATTGTTATATACTATTAGTATTTTTTCTATATGTTGAGTCTGCTAGTTCATCTTATGAAAAATTTACTGCTTTTTTTATTATCTTTATTGTAACTTTTTTCGTTCTGATATATTAATTATTCACTTAATAATAATTTTGTTCATAAAACAATTTTTTTCATAAAAAAAAAGACATAAAAATTGAAAAAGAAAGAAGAAAAAGAAAAAGAAATACAATCAATCTCTTGAATTGTAGCACTAATCTTTCTTGAATCTCAACCAAAATTGTATTTTCTTTTGAACTTTTTTGTATCTCTCTTCTTGGCCACAAAATTTGATAAAAACATATGATTTTTGGCTCATTATGGTTTATGGGGTAATTAGGGGGTTAAATTAAGCTCAAGTGAAATCTTGACCGTTAGATCAATTTCAAATCAAGAGGTTGAGATGAAAAAAATAAAAATTAACATCGTTGCTCCAATAGAAATGCGACATGTGGCACTGGGAATTTATAGGGCAAATCAGTGCACAACGTGTGGTATGGGTGAACTGGTCATGATCAATAAGGCTAAGTTAGTGACACGTGACATGATGTGATTCATGGCTACGGCTTGCGTGGAACCCCTGTGGGAAGAATGGATGAATCAGGTGACAATGTGTGGCACACTCTTTGACCGCGTTGTGAAACTCAGAATAAACATCATACTAACACATGGCATATCACTACATCACATGATACACACGGTGTTTAATGATTAACTCTCTCTAATTTTGTGGCATCAACGTGGATTTCTTGCCCGCTCCCCTACTTGTGTGGCATCCATGTGGCATCTTCTAATTGGTTCTACATTAAAAAATTCATAAAATTATATATTCACCCTTTTTTCACTATAAATTTCATATTTTAATATTTTCAACCTTAAAAATATCACTTATTAAATAAAATGAATAAATATTAAGTAAAAAAAGTGCACTGATGACTCTAATTTCATAGGGTCATCAATGATGGTGTAGAGAGCTCATCTACATATCCTAGTCCTCATCTTATCTATAAGAGATTTTTCATAGTCAACTTCAACTCTAATTATTAGATTCTACATGAGTTCCTTTGATTGTTCAAGTTACAACATAAGTATCTTGTTTTCCCATTTAAGATCTACAAGACTTAAGTTCAAACCATCAGCAAGTTTAAACAATTTAGTTTTTTTCTTGATCTATGATTGAGGCACTTAATTCATAGCATTTAAGTTTATCATTTCATTTGATTACTTATACAAGTAACCTATCCTTTTTTTTTCCTTTTAGATTCTACTAAATCATAAATAGTTCACAATGACTATTAACATTAAATTTGTTTAGTAGAAAATAAGAATCACTTTTATCATAATCTGAATTAAAGTCAAATTTATTGAATTGTCCAACATTTGTTCAGTAAATTCCAATGTTTTTTGATTCATCTGGATTATGATTGTCACTTTCTAAATCACTAAGTATAACATTGAAATCTCTTCAAGTTATTTTCTTTTTGTTAGCACACTCAGCTACAAATTGATCAATCCTATTGCATTCAAAACATTTAGATCCATTGGGTTTAGATTTCTTACTTTTTGAACTTATAGGTTTGATTTCTATTGGATCTTGATCCCTTGAATTATTAGTCTTGGCTATTTTGAAAACGACACTTTTTTTTCTTTGTAGGAGTTCGAAATTTCATCTCAAAGGATTGAAGTGTGCCAACAAGTTCCTCTATTTTGATGGTGTCAACATCCTTGCTTTCATCAATGACAATGACCTTTACATGGAAGCGATTTGATAATGAGTATAGAATCTTCCAAACCAACCTGAATTTCTCAATTTTATCTCCAAGATTTAAAGAAGTGTTAGAAATATCACATAATTTAGCATAAAATTTAGATAAGGTTTCAGTTTCTTCCATCCTAATGTTTTCAAACCTATTGCATAGCATGTAAAGTTTAGTTCTTTTAACTTAAATAGTGCCCTCATGAACAAACTCTAGAATATTCCATGCATACTTAGTAGTATCAATATTAGAGATACAATGGAACTCATCAACAGACACAACACTAAATATAGCAATTATACCTTTTTGTTTCCAGATACTACCAGTTTTATCTTTAGTGCTCCATTCGTTTCTAGGTTTAAGTGTGATAATATTACCTTTAATAACCGTATATGGTCGGTTCGGAGGTATCAAAAGAAAAAAAAAGAATGTCTTTGTCTATTATGTCCAAAAAAAGGAGGAAATGTACATTTGCTTCAAAAAGGTTCCAAATAATTGATTTGCGTCTTTGTGCGCACATGGAACCCTTGATTATATCTCGACGAAAATCTGATTGTTGGGAATAACGTATCAAAGCCAATTTTTTTTATCAGTATTATTAGCATCTTTGGTAGTTGTATAAGCATCATTTTTTCAAGGTTGTCAGTAAAAATTACTACGCGTTTAAATTTTCTTAACCGAATCTCATGATTCTTTACTGCATTTTCCTCATTTTCTCTTTCCTTTTGTTTCAAGTCTTTTTTTAATTTATATGACCATCGAGGAACTTTTTTACTTATTTTTTTTATTCCAATATATTTTTTAGGATCAGTTATAACAATATCAAATATAAATTTAAAATATTTTTTTTTATTTTCTGAATCAATTCTTACCTGTTCAGGAAGTATTGAATTCTCTTTAAAAAACCTTGATTTGTTAGTAAATTCATTTATTAAGTTAAAAAAAATAAGTAATTTATGTTTCTAATGATTTTTTTTATCAAATTGATTCTTTTTTTGTTCAATTTCCAACTAATTAATAATAAGAAGGATCCCGATAATTTTATTTATCCAAAACCTTTCTATATAATTTTCCATATAAATTTCATTTGTGATTGAAGATGAAAATATGTTTTTTATTCGACCCTGGTAGGGTCCCTTCAATAAAGGATCATATATTTTTTGTAAATATTTATTATTGATATTATCATTACAGAATCAAGTCCTTTTTTCAAGTATACCTGGAAGAAAGGGTCTCCCATTTATAGTTTGGTCTAGTGCTTTATCTAGATTTTTGATTCTATTTATAATTTTTTTGGTCACATTTTTTTTCTTTTTTGTTCATTGCTATAACTCCAATTATTATCTAATTCTTTAAAAGATGGTTTTTCTATTGTGAATATAGACATTTTTTCTAACATTTCAAAAGAAGTTGACAAACTGGGAGGTATGTAAAAGATAACCATATATAACAAAGTTCCACACATTCTCATTCATAAAATGTAGAAAAACCCTTATAAGAACCTTCTAATATGGATAAAGAAAGGTGCATAAGTTGTAAATGAACTCTATCTTAAATGATCCATAACAAGGTTCTAGAAAAACACTAAGTATATCTAATGACCTGTTTTGATACCAATTGAATTTTTTTAGTTATGGATCTGATTAAACTAGAGATGAGTGAATAGTTAATTAACCAAATTTTCAAATTAAAATTTTACAAGCTATCGTTCATGCAATCGTGTGTAAATAAAATAATACAAAAATAAATAAAGAGTTGACACATGATATTTTAGGTAAAAACAACTTAGGTTATAATAATAACTTAAGGGAAAAACTAATGGTCTACCAAACCACCTATCTATCTACTATGAAAGTCAATGTTTAATTACAAGACCAAGACTTAAACTACCCTCCAAGATAATGCCTCCAAGTGATCTACTTACAAGTCATCGCTTCTTTCACAATCTCCATAAGATATGTGTACAAATTTGGACCAACGTTTTGATAAACTCAAGTCACAAGAGCAATCAAACTCGTTCAGCTAACATCTAAAAAGTTTGCACAATAACACGCGTGCAAACTGTGTTCTAGAGCAGATTCAATAATGAAAAATCTTACCTAGATGATTTAATAAATAATCAATTAAATCAAAACTAACTTACAAATTCTAAAACTAAAGTTGAAGCATATAATCATAAAATAAATAGGTTTACTATCAATCAAACACAAGTACACAATATTTAATACATTAATTCAAGAAAAAACCTAAACAAATATGATCTTATTAGGTTAATTAAAAAATTAAAAATTATAATGAATGTGGTTAATTAAAATATAGAGCATCAGGTTTTTTTATATAGAAAAGATGAAACCACAATATTAGGTTAAAGTCCAATTACCAATATGTTCATAAAATAATTCATAGACCAATAATTAACAAGGACAATATGGTAAAAGAACAAAATAGCTTGCTTAAACAACTAGATTTTAAGTTGACACCATAGCATCTCAATTGATCCAATTCATGCTCGATTGATTGAAAGGATAATATCAATTGATAGATCGATCCAATAATGATTAAAATAAATCCGAGATCAGGTAGATCATACCTCGATCGATCTAGTCCTCAATCAATCGAATTCAACTAGGTCAATCTATCATTTGAAAATCAACCCAAGATGATATAAATCGTATAAGATCGATCCTCGATCGATCGATCCTCGATCGATCGATCAACTAATGTATATACAGAATATTTCTAAACATATATTCTAACATGCATAAGGATGAGTATATACCTAAAACATATTGACTTGAAACTCGAAAATTTCTTCGACTTTGAATAGCGGTCATGAAAATACTCCTAAAAATTAGTTTACATTTAAATATTTTGTTTACAAATATTGTCAATACTCAAAAATATTTTACACTTTTTCTGACTACTACTTTCTTTTTTATTGAAAAAATGTTATTTATCTCTTTTGATTATAAATATATTTAAATTTTTGAATTTATAGTGAGTTTTTTATTAGTAAAAAATTAAAGATTAAAATCAGGGATACAGTTAAATTTTATAAATAATTTGTTCACTTAAATTTTTTTTTGGTTAAAAAGTGCGAGGGGGCATATGCCTTTCTAAGAGCCCTGTACATCTGCCCTTGCGATTAAGTATGAATTGGTTCGTTTTTTATAATATGTATTCTTATTATTAATTTTACTAAAATTAACTTTTTATCTCTTTAATTCATTTTATTATTCATGGATTCTTAGTTTAAAAATGGCATTCCTAGCATATCATATTAGTAATATACATTCATAAGCATTTATTTATTGTAGTTATATGTATGAAATAAATGACAATTTTAAATTATTAGACGTGTATTTCACACCTTTCTAAACTCTTAAAACTATAGAATTTAAAGATTGTAATTATCACATCCATATTTCATACAAATTGTTCAACTTAATGTTATAAAATCAAATTTATTCTAAATAAATATATAAAAATTATGGGATATTATGTAAAAAGTTAACCAATCTAATTCAAATCAATATAAATTTTTATTTCAATTCATATAATTTGTACACCTTTAATAAATTTAATTTAATTTTTATTTTTTAATATCAATTATATTAGATTTATTAGAGTTTTAATTCAACGTCGACCCAAACAAGCTTTACACACTCATAAAGAGAAGTGAGGAACTTAAGCTTAAAGCTTTTTCTGAAGTAAATGTTCTATTCTTCTTCACAACGAAAGAAAACCTATTTACAAAAAGCATCTAGTATCATTGCTATAATTATCATAAATTTATATTGTTAAAATATTATAATTTTTTAAGACACTTTAATTATAAAAAAAATTATTTAAAATAATAACCTTAAAATTCATAAAATAAAAATAATATTCTTATCTTGTATTAAAAAAATGTATGAATTAATATTAAGTGATGTTATTTTTATTATTATAAGTGTTATAAATATTAGTTATAATTTTTTTAAAAATTTAATACACAAAAAAATAAAGATGCCTATCTTGCATTTATATAAAGAAAAAAAGATCGTCCAAACATTAGCTAGATTTACATATATCCTAAGTTTTTTTTTCTAAAACAAAATAACTACCAAGGTCACGTGCGTTAAATAAAATTAAAAGAGAAAAATAATCTACACGAAACAGAAAGTCAGGAACCCAGATATGGTCAATGGGATTTAGTATAAGTAGTCAAAGAGATAAAGAAACAGCTGGATCAAGCTAAGCCTTCTTGAACCATATGCCAGCACATATGATTGCGTGTCATGTCAGCATCCTAACAACCTTGAAAATAAAAAAGATTTCTAGGCGGTCAGTACTCAGTCCTACACTGCCACCGTACTACAATCGCCGTACGTATGTTTTGGAGGGCACCGCCAATAACCGTAGACCGTATTTATTTTTAATTTATTATAAAAATATCATTAAACTTTAAATATTTATAAAATTCTATAACAATATATAATATTTATATATTATTATATAAATATTATTTTTATTAAAATTTATAAAAATGTCATTTAAGACTTTAAGTTCCATTAAAATAATTGTTAATTTTTTTTGTCATACTTCTTTAATAATAACTAATTTTTTTAACAATTTAAAATTTAATTAACAAACATAGTTCATTGATTAAGTACTTTATTATTAATATTTTTTTGTCCGAATTCTTTGCCATCTTTTTAATGTGGTATTGACTTATGTCTTCATTTTAGGAGTTATTTTTTTAAATTTATATAATAATGTTTAGCTTTACGATGTAAAATTGATGTATATTGCTTACTAAAAAATATGTGATAAAAATATAAAATATTTAAAGTAATAATATTTCTTTAATAAAAATATATAAAAATACCAATTATATTCATTAGTTATATTTTATTGTTATTTTTATTAATCAAAATTATTGTTACTAAATTCATCACCTTTGGATAATAATCATGTTACTAAATTTTGTTATTATTCTAATAAAAATACATAAAAATTTATTTTATTTTTAATATTAATTATATTTTAGTCATATTTTATTAATTAAGATTATGATTGATAAATTATTTTTATAATAATAATAATAATAATTTACTAATATTAATATTGTTATCCTTAATTTTCATAGTAAAAATAGATTTTTCTTTGTCCAATGATTAGATTCTTAAAAAAAAAGGAAAAATTATAGGAAGGTACAAGGATAATACGTATGCCCCTTTCTCTTTTTCTTTTTCTTTTTTTGTGGGAAACAAAGCACCGCCTTATTATGGCGCGCACCATGCCTTTCTCAGTAGTGTCAAAATGTCAATTTCGTACTACGTGGGCGTTTTGAGATTAAGGAATTCAAATAAAGGTAGATGTAGGTTAATTTCTTAATAGACTCAAAAGTCGGGTTATAATGTTCCTTTTACACGGGTCATGATGCCCAAATTTATTTTGGTCGTATTTGGATATTCTAAAGCATAAGTTTCTTATTATCAAAATTTTCATTTATCAGTGATTTATTCAAATTAAAGCATGTTTGATTAAAATAAAAAAGTTTTGACAATTACCATGTAATTTTATTTAAAGATAAAATAATAATTTACAAACGTATGATTTAAAATGATAAAAATTGAGTCTTGTCAACGTATCCATAACCACACCATGTGTTGTGCCCTATCAGGTTAGCAAGAAGAATTAAAGATGCCAAGTATTCAGTGACCAAACAATAGCTATTATTTTCAAAAGATACTTAGAGATGGGACTCGGCCCAGGTTATTTCTGGGGCTGGTTGATGCAGTGCTATTCATATGAACGTTACAAAATGAATTTACGTTATCTATTTTTGTAAAATTAATAGACTTTTACTTTTACAGTACAGATTTAAAATATATTTTCGTTAAACGTAATAAATTTAAACGAACCTTAATCCAAAATAAAAAAATAAAAATCAAACCTGTGAAGATACCAACTTCCTTGTATGTTACACACAGGCATAAAAATGGGACATTTGGTGTCTCAAGCCCCATATGTAATTGATAAATCAGGCACTGAAGCATAAACTTTTGTCAAATATAAAATTGATTTTAAAAAACACTTGAGAGGACACCAAATTGGTATAGCAACTTTGCAGGACACAGCATCTGGAAGCAAGTGTTACATCACATGTTTTAATCTCATATCGGAAGATGAGTGATTGGGAGGGCCAGCTATCATTGAAACTTTGAAATTAAACAAGTTTCCTTCATGTTGTTTAGGAGTGACAAATATATACAGAAGAAGTATGAAACATGTCTTACAATGTTTAGAGTTTAGAGTAGAGAATAACTTTTAAAAAGTATTTCTAGAAATTTCGGCAGAGAGACCAGCACAAGGTATAATATTTACAACTCTGTGAAAGAGAGTCCAGAAAAGTTTGAAATTTTGTGAAGACAAACAAAATATAACTTTACATGCCTTAGTTGCTCCAATTTGTCACTTCTAGAGTCCCCAGTTTGGCAAAAGAAAAGAAACTGCAACTCAGTTTCACAAAGCTTACAATATAAGAACGCAAACATCAGAAAAGGAGAAGCACTAATAGATCATCCATTGAAATATTAATAAAAGAAATTTGCACCATTAAAGTAAAATGTTAAGGTGCTTCAGTTAGACACTGTAAAATTTAGGTATCACTTGGAGTGAAGCACTCAAAACCAACGTACAACGAGGAGATTACGATCGCGCTTACATGAGTCAGAGGCCACCAAGTCTGTGTTGGAGATTATCATAAAGCTCCTTAAATTAAGGAGCAAAACATGGAGTAAAACATGGAGCAAAACAAGGAGCAATTCATGGAGCAAAACAAGGAGCTTAATTTAAGGAGCAATTTAAGGAACCATTAATTTAATGAGTAATTCAAGGAGTGAATTTTTCTATAAATAGATGTGTAATTGTAATGAATTAATCATCCAAAGTGTTCATTCCAATTGAGAGAAAAGCTTAGAGAGAAAAGCTTTTGTGAGAGAAAATTGAGAGTAATTTTCTTGGGTGTAATTGGGTTGTGAGTTGTGAGTGTTGTAAACACCTTGTGTAATTTCTCCCCTTTCAGTAAAAAGATCTGCAGCAGGTCCGGAGACGTAAGCAAGATTGGCCGAACTCCGTTATCAAATTTGTGTGTTATTTTTCTATTCTTGCTTTCTCATAAATCTGGCTTATCGAAAATTTGCGTAATTTCCCAACAACTGGTATCAGAGCTATTGGCGGTGATTTCTGTCAATTTTCTGCAAGGTTACTATTTACGTGAATAGTGACATTTTGTCGACGATATTTGTTCGTTGACGTAGGTGTTCTAATACACGGTGGTTTACAGAAATAGTCAGAAACGATCCAGAGGAAGTCAGATTTTAGTGGGAGCAATGGCCGCAGATGAAGGAAGGGTGAAACTCGAGAAATTCGATGGCATAGATTTTGGGTTTTGGAAAATGCAGATAGAGGATTATCTGTATCAAAGAAATCTATATCAACCTCTCTCAGGGAAGAAACCAGAAGCTATGAAGGAAGAAGATTGGAATCTTCTAGACAGACAAGCCCTCGGAGTTATTCGATTGACGCTATCCCGTAATGTTGCCTTCAACATAGCAAAGGAAAAGACCACGTCGGGTCTTATGGCAGCTCTCTCCAATATGTATGAGAAGCCATCAGCCTCAAACAAAGTGCACTTGATGAGGCGTTTGTTCAATTTGCGGATGAATGAAGGCGCATCGGTAGCTCAACATCTCAATGAACTCAACACAGTCACAACCCAGTTGAGTTCAGTGGAAATTGAATTCGATGAAGAAGTACGAGCATTGATACTTTTGTCTTCTTTACCAGAAAGTTGGAATGCTACTGTCACGGCTGTGAGTAGCTCGTCAGGAAGCAATAAGTTAAAATTTGACGATGTTCGTGATCTGGTTCTCAGTGAAGAGATCCGACGTAGAGAGGTAGGTGAATCGTCAACTTCTTCAGTTTTGCATACAGAGTCAAGAGGAAGAAATTCAACCAAAGGGAATGGACGTGGCAGAACAGACTACCGAGGTAGATCAAAGGACAGGAGGTCCAAATCTAGGAATCCTAATAATTCCCATAGCTCGAAGACCATCGAGTGTTGGAATTGTGGAAGAACCGGGCACTACAAAAATCAGTGCAAAAGTGCACCGAAGGACAAACAAGTGAAGGCAGAGGCAAATGTTACTTCCACCTCAGGAGGAGACGATGCATTGATATGCTCTTTGGAGAGCAAGGAAGAATCTTGGGTGTTAGACTCTGGAGCATCGTTCCATGCTACTTCAGAAAAAGAATTCTTCGAGAAATATGTCCCCGGAAACCTTGGAAAGGTATATCTTGGTGATGATCAACCATGTGCTATTATTGGCAAAGGTGTAGTGAAGATTAAGTTGAACGGATCTGTTTGGGAGCTAAAGGATGTCAGGCATATTCCCGATCTCAGAAGGAACTTAATCTCAGTCGGGCAGTTGGCCAGTGAAGGCTACACTACGATCTTCCATGGTGATAATTGGAAGATTTCAAAGGGTGCAATGACAGTTGCTCGAGGCAAGAAAAGTGGCACTCTTTACATGACAACAGAGGCACGTTGTTCAATTACAGTTGCAGTAGGCAATGAAACACCAAACCTGTGGCACCAGAGACTAGGCCATATGAGTGAAAAAGGGATGAAGATTATGCATTCAAAGGGAAAACTTCCAGGTCTACAGTCTACGGAGATAGACATGTGCGAAGATTGCATACTTGGAAAGCAAAAGAGAGTCAGCTTTCAGACAAGTTGCAGAATCCCAAAGAAGGAAAGGCTAGAGCTTATTCACTCTGATGTTTGGGGACCAACGACCGTCTCATCTATTGGTGGGAAATGCTACTTCGTGACTTTCATCGATGATCACTCTCGGAAGGTATGAGTTTACTTTCTAAAGCATAAGTCTGAAGTATTTGAGGCTTTCAGAAGATGGAAAGCTATGGTGGAAAATGAGACGGGTTTAAAGATCAAAAAGCTCAGAACCGATAATGGTGGTGAATATGAAGACATCATATTCAAAAACTTCTGCTATGAGCACGGGATCAGAATGGAAAGAACTGTTCCAGGCACGCCTCAACACAATGGTGTAGCTGAGCGTATGAACCGAACATTGACAGAAAGAGCTAGAAGCATTCGTATACAGTCAGGTCTACCGAAGCAGTTCTGGGCAGAAGCAGTCAACACGGCAGCTTACTTGATCAACCGAGGCCCATCTGTTCCATTGGAGCATAGAATACCAGAGGAGGTATGGAGCGGAAAAGAGGTGAAACTATCACATCTAAAAGTTTTCGGTTGTGTAGCATTTGTGCATATCAGTGATCAAGGCAGGAATAAACTTGATCCCAAATCCAAGAAATGCACATTCATTGGCTATGGTGAGGATGAGTTTGGCTACCGCATTTGGGATGACGAAAAGAAGAAAGTTATCCGTAGCAGAGATGTGATTTTCAACAAAATGGTGATGTATAAGGACATGCATAAAATAGACACCAATGACTCAGAGCAGAATGAGTCAGTATTTGCAGATGCAGATGATGTCCCAGATACTTCCGCAACAGAACCAATTATAACAAGTCCTCAGCCAGAGGAACTTGTTGGACAAAACAGTACACAGCATTTTGACACACCACAACTTCTTACTCCAGCTCCTGTATTGAGAAGGTCTTCTCGACCTCATGTGCCTAACAGGAGATACATGAACTATATGTTGCTGACTGATGGAGGGGAGCCTGAATGCTATGATGAAGCTTGTCAGACTCGAGATTCCAACAAGTGGGAGCTTGCTATGAAAGAAGAAATGAAATCTCTCATCTCCAACCAGACATGGGAACTAGCTGAGTTACCTATGGGAAAGAAGGCACTTCACAACAAATGGGTGTACCGGGTGAAAGAGGAGCATGATGGTTCCAAAAGATACAAAGCCCGCCTAGTTGTCAAAGGGTTTCAACAGAAGGAAGGAGTTGACTACACTGACATTTTCGCTCCTGTTGTGAAGCTTAATACTATCAGATCAGTATTGAGTATTGTAGCCATTGAAGATCTTCATCTTGAACAGTTGGATGTGAAGACTGCATTCCTTCATGGAGATTTAGATGAAGAGATATACATGTACCAGCCAGAAGGTTTCTCAGAAAGGGGGAAGAAGAACATGGTGTGCAGACTTAAGAAGAGTTTGTATGGCCTGAAACAAGCCCCGAGACAATGGTACAGAAAGTTTGACAGCTTCATGCACAAGAAAGGTTTCCAGAAGTGCAATGCTGATCATTGTTGCTACTTCAAGAGATATAGGTCCAGTTATATCATTTTACTACTTTATGTTGACGATATGTTAGTAGCAGGTTCAGATATGGATGATATTAAAAGGTTGAAGCAGCAATTGTCAAAGGAATTTGACATGAAAGACTTGGGTCCAGCAAAGAAGATTCTTGGAATGCAAATCACAAGAAATAAGAAGAAAGGATCCTTGCAGTTATCTCAGGCAGAGTACATCAATCGTGTTTTGCAAAGATTCAACATGGGCGATGCCAAGCCAGTTAGCACACCCTTGGCCAGTCATTTTCGCCTATCCAAGGATCAGTCCCCTCAGACAGAGGAAGAGAGAGAATTCATGGTTAAGGTTCCTTATGCCTCAGCCATTGGAAGTTTGATGTACGCAATGGTCTGTACGAGACCAGACATTGGCCATGCAGTGGGAGTTGTTAGCAGATTTATGTCAAATCCAGGGAAAACTCATTGGGAAGCAGTAAAGTGGATTTTGAGGTATCTGCGAGGCACCACAGAAAAGTGCTTGTACTTTAGTAAAGGAGAGTTAAAAGTACAAGGGTACGTAGACGCAGACTTTGGAGGTGAAGTTGATCACCGAAGAAGCACCACCGGTTATATATTTACTGTTGAAACTACAACTGTTAGTTGGATGTCACAAATACAGAAAATTGTCACTCTATCCACTACAGAGGCTGAGTATGTAGCAGTAACTGAAGCTAGTAAAGAGATGATATGGCTTCAAGGTTTGTTAATTGAGCTGGGATTCAAACAAGAGAAGAATGTTCTGCATAGTGATAGTCAAAGTGCAATACACTTGGCGAAGAATTCAGCATTTCATTCTAGAACAAAGCATATTGGACTTCGTTATCACTTTATCAGATCTCTATTGGAAAATGATGTGTTAATACTGGAGAAGATTCAAGGAAGCAAAAATCCAGCAGATATGTTAACAAAGGTGGTGACTATTGACAAACTGAAGTTGTGCTCAACTTCAGTTGGTCTGCTAGAGTAATAAAGACTAGAAAAGCTGCTGCATTGATCGAGGTGTGAAGACAGATTGAAATCAGTCTTCAAGTGGGAGATTGTTGGAGATTATCATAAAGCTCCTTAAATTAAGGAGCAAAACATGGAGTAAAACATGGAGCAAAACAAGGAGCAATTCATGGAGCAAAACAAGGAGCAAAACAAGGAGCTTAATTCAAGGAGCAATTTAAGGAACCATTAATTTAATGAGTAATTCAAGGAGTGCATTTTTCTATAAATAGATGTGTAATTGTAATGAATTAATCATCCAAAGTGTTCATTCCAATTGAGAGAAAAGCTTAGAGAGAAAAGCTTTTGTGAGAGAAAATTGAGAGTAATTTTCTTGGGTGGTGTAATTGGGTTGTGAGTTGTGAGTGTTGTAAACACCTTGTGTAATTTCTCCCCTTTCAGTAAAAAGATCTGCAGCAGGTCCGGAGACGTAAGCAAGATTGGCCGAACTCCGTTATCAAATTTGTGTGTTATTTTTCTATTCTTGCTTTCTCATAAATCTGGCTTATCAGAAATTTGCGTAATTTCTCAACAGTCTGATGAGTGAAGTGATCTTCTATTTTTCCCAAAAGATACATAGCATAGGAAGACATGATATATACCGCAGCCACAGTCAAAAATGTTCTTTGAGATTCTTTTACTATTATTAGGAAATCCAAGGGGAAAAAAAAAGATAACGAACCCTTGGCTCGAACAATTTGTTTAGACGAAATGGGTTAGATACTTAGATCCCCCTCTCCCATTTGTGATTATAAGATGATCATCATTCTTAGCATTCTAGATAGCAAACTCACATGCTGTGTATGCAACACAACATTGAAAAATAAAAAAACGAGGGTTCAAAGGAAAATATAGAATTACAGTTTCATGGAATAAAAATCATCCATTTTCTGTAGCTGACTGTAATCTCAGACTATTAAACATGTTCTCCAAACCCCTAGCCATGTCTTGTCTACCTGACATCTGAAGATGCTTGATAAATCTCTTATACACAGCAAAATTTGGTCTAAGACCTTTTTTAATGATTTCTGAGATTACATTTAAGGCAACAATAATATTTCCTCTTTTCTGATGAAGGCTCGCCAGTAAGCTGTATACTGCAACGGTTGAGCTTCCATGCTTCAAACTTGAATCAACTACGTACTTATACGCCTTCTCATAGCTGTTTGAGTTAAATAATCCCTTTCTTTAAGCAGCATGTGTTGAAAGTCGAGGTTCAAAGCCCTCGGATACCATTTTATCCAGAAGTTCAGTTGCATAATCAAACTTGCGAAGTTTACAAAAGTAACAAATAACTAACTCATAAGTCAATTCATCGGGAGGGCAGTTCATTTCTTCAACTAATTTATTGGCTTCAGCATTTTCACCATTCCTAAATAAATTACTGACCACATAATTGTAAGTATTGGTATTTGGTTTGAAACCCTCTTGACCCATCTCATCAAGTATAGCTCTAGCTCCTTTAAAATCACATCTGCAACATTTCTCTGTAATCAAGGTATGATAATGAGAGGCCTTTCTCGCTGTTATTGACATGACAAAACTGGCCTATTCAAACTAGCCCAGGCGATTTAACATGTCAATCAAATTACGAATCCCCGATGAAGAAGCCGACAGCGCCTCAGAAGACGAAGATAAACTGGAAGACAAAGTTGAAAACGATCGGAAACCTCTATTGAAATTATGCTTAAGCAAACAGGGATTCACCAATAGGCATCCATCAACATACCTTCCGCATACATGTAAAAAGGTTCGAACTTTTAGCAGATGGATCAGTTGAAGCAGAAACTGATGATAGCCCAGTAGAGGAAATAAAAAGAATTTAGTGGGTCGCATATAGTTTTCGAGTGAAAAGGATTTGAAATAATAAAAGCTGGAGGACTAGGCAGGGTTTTGGGAAGAGAACTAGGGAAATGAATCGGTTGCTGCGATTGATGTATAAGACAGTAAATATGGTTAGGGTTTGAAAAGTACATCCACTTGTTGTGGAAGTTTGGGATTGCCATCGTGACTCTTGTTCGGCGATGACATAGGCGGATCTCAGATAACACCAATAGAGTAGACTTGGATTAGGAGTAGGGTTTTTGAACGGGGGCGGCCCGGCCGGAGATCCTCTTTTCAGTGTCCCATTTTGAATTTGTTCAATATTTACAAAACATTTTATTTTATTAAAAAAATAGAGCCAATAATAAAATGAGAATGAAAAAAGTTTTGAACTAATAAATAATAAATAATATTTATATAAAAAGAAAAAAATAAATATATAATTATTTTATACTAATAATGATAATAAAATATTGTTATAAATTAGTTTGAAATAATAAAAATAAATTATAAAATAATGATAAGATTTTATATTTTTAAAATTTAAATAAATAATTTAAATTTTTATAAAAATAAAAATATATAATATATAATACATTATTTATAATTAGTATAAATTTAAATATAATTACATTCATAAAAAAATTAAAATATTATAATTTTGAATAACGAATAGAAGAATGCATATCACAGTTATCATGTCTTATATTATAAAAGTGGATACCCGCTTTTGATTTATCATTTCATTTCATTGTTCCAATTATTACATCCAATTAAATAATACTCACAAAGATTTGTCATGTAAGATAAAATTAACAGCCTTAATTATGGGTAGGGTTCATAAGAAACCACCAAAATCGCACCAAACTAAAAAATCAAATCGATCTTATTTGGACTACATAAGTTTTATAACGTATTGGTCCACTTCAATTTCGTATTATGCTCTGATTGAATCAAACATATTGTTTGTATTAATTTAACAAAAAAAAATTAAATTATCTAATCAAATCAAACTTGTACAACCCTTATCTTATTTATATATCAGTTTGGTAACCACCTAAGAATATGTTCATTGGATAAAATATTATAACTTCATTTAAGTACTGTAAAAAGTGTGTTTAAACCTAGTAGCTTATTATTATAGGATTTTTTTATAGACAACATAACCTAATTACCCTACCATAACTTTGCATTAATTTGGTATCCATGTTAATATATATTCAACATTTTACATACAAATAGTTTAAAACAAAAATCGAATTAAATTGATAATTTTAATTGATGAGATCTAGTCTATATTTGCTACCTAAATGATATGATCTTGTTTGTAAAGTTTTTTTGAAAGTTGGATATGATGGAGTTGTAGACACTTGTATTTGTCAATAAATAACCTAAATAGCCAAATTTTAGATAAATTGTTTATTTTTCTCAAACTAACGTTTTTAAAGCCCAAAATGTACTATTTAAATGTATCATTAAATAGTATTTTACCAAAATATACTCTAAGGTAATAGCGTGCAAATCATCCCAACCAACCACCACAACCCACCACCTATCTTAAATCCCAATTTTGGTCTAGATAACATCAATTTGATAAATTAATTAATTTTTTCTACCTAGCAATATTTTACATCAAAACTCATAGTTTTATACTAAATTATACAAAAAAAGACTAAAATATCCTTATTTTATGACTTCAATTAAATAGGATCATTATAAGAACCTACCACATCTTTGATGACATCATCAGAGCTCCGATCACCCCAACGATGACCTCATTGGAGCTTCAACAGTCTTAGTCCTACCGGTGACGGCATCAAAGTTCCAACTATCATTATTGATGATCTCGTAAGAGGTAAATGTAACATGTTACATCTAATGGTAGAGATAATGTAACATGTTACATCTTCACCAAGGCTCTAGCAATCTGATTGGACACAAATTGTGTACAATAAATATGCAAGTATATATATATAATATGTATTCATCTCTCAAGTAAACTACACATCATATAGTAATTAACCTAATCACACTCGTATGATAATTAAATTGCATACCACTTATTAAGTTCATCAATTATGGATCATATAAATAATAATCATACATCTCTACCTAAATACTATGCATGTTATTTAATCAAAACAAAAATTAAATTATTCTCCTAAATCTATTTAATTATTGATATAGATCAATTGTTGGCCAAATAATTAATATCATAAAAATTATATTAAATAATATAATTAAATTAAAATCATAATTTGGATAAAGTATTCATATCTTGAAAATTAGGTTCATAAGACCCCTAGATTAATAAATTGACTAGACATAATTTTATTGATAGAGCTCATATTTTTCATAAAGAAAGACATAAAAATTGATAGAGAAATGAGGAGGAGAAGAAGAAATACAATTAATCTCATGAATTATAACACCAATATCCTATTGAATCTTTACCAAAATTGTATCTTCTTTTAAAATTTTTCTGTATTTTTATCTCTTCTTGCTTCCAAAAATTGATAAAAATTATGTTAATTTTGGCTCATTAGGGTTTATAGGTCAATTAGGGGGTTAAATTAGGCTCGATCATTAGGATTTATGTTTATTCTTTGTAAGATTGATTACTAGCGGCTAAGTATCACTTAGGACATAGTCTCATGTTTTCTTGTTATACACACTTACTTTCTTATATTATATATAATCTACCATGATGGGTGTTTGTTTGTATTGTGTTGTGTTATTCTATTAGGGACTCAGCATTTGGTCGTTGGCTCATCGGGGTGCTCGTCACCTTGGGCGACGAGTATGTAAAGATTATTACCCTTGCCACCCTGGTCGGTGAGGTGGGCAGTGAGTGGTAGGCGAGGGTCTAAGAGGTTGAATTTTTCTATCAATTCCAATTTTCTCCTTATTGTTTCTTTGGCCAAAATAAGTAGGAAGACTCTACCTATTTGGCACTAGACTTTTCTTATCCATTCATGGTTTGTTTTCTTTCTAAATGTTGGGTTTTAGAAGTAGCCTATGTGATGAAGAACATTAAAGAAGAGTTTTTTTCATATTTAACAAACACAAGATTGAGTGTAAAAAATGTGAGATTAAGTGAAATTTTATTGAGAGTCAAAATTAATTAATGGCTAGCGAAGAGCCATATCATTTTGAAGAGTTTCTCTAAGTTTATTTGATTTGTTGTGTATCAATTAGTAGTTACAAAAGTGCAACAATTCTCATAGGTGAGAATCCTATGTGGTAGTGTGTCATGTGTTAATTGATAGTTACAAGGATGCAATAATTCTCATAAGTAAGGAACCTATACAATAGTGTGTTATGTGTTGACTGGGTGTTACAAGGTTGTGACGTGATGCATAGGTTAAATGTGTTTGTCATGTATGGAATGGATGTTGCAGGCATGTTAGGAGATTTAGTTATCAATAGTCGATCACATCATATGGTGATGGAGCTTTAAAGGTGAGTTTGGATTACTTAGATCATGTGTTGTATTGACAATAAACGAGGGAAGTTTAGGTTCAATTAGGCTAGGTTTTCCGACTGATAGAGGTATTTGTATTTATATTTTTATCTAGATGTATATTATTGATTTACTTTTTAATGAATTTCTTACTATCGAATGGTTACCTTAAGTAACCCAAAGATGCAATTCTATGTGAGTTTACCTCGTTACATGCTATGTTTTGTAATATTGTATGTTATGAGAGTACAATCATTATTTATCGAATATATTTGCACATAGGAGGTCTTGAAGTGATTTAAAGTCCTTTATAGCTTTTATAATATGTTTGCCTGATTCACATGCTATGTGTTGTTTATCATGTTAATGAGTGTTGTTAGCTTGGATAGAACTTATGAGGTACACTGTTATTAGTATGTTTATTGTATATTATCATTTCCTATCTGTCGATTGTTTTTATGGATTGTTGATTTAAGTGTGTTGTATTTATTACATTTTTGAGTGCTACATGTTTAATTCACGTTGTGAAATATGCTTGATCGAGTTGAAATAGAACTCGTAAAAGATTCCATGAGTTGGCATATCTATTTCTTTTTAGGTCTCGAATACTTATTTGAGTTAGAATTATAATTCATATTTATGCAATTGTTCTCATGTATGAAACTCTCATGTATACATAAAATTTAATTTAGTTTTTTAAGATATTTTTATTTATTTATATGTCTTTGTAACAATATTATAGACATTAAAACTAAAAAAATAAATTACACATTTTCATAAATTAAATATACTTGATAATGAACACATGAGTTGTAATCCATATTTGCAAAATGCAATAACGAGATTAGAATTTGGTGGAGTTTGTTATAATTTTAAGTATTATAATTTTTAATTGTATTCTTGATTTAAATAATAAAAATAAAAATTATTTATGTATAGTTTGATTCTTATATACATTACATGATTAATATAATCATAACCTTACTTATATATTTAGTATTAAAATTTATTTTTTAATTTAAAATATTATATATACGTATAAAATTATATTTAATTTTTTAAGGTTTTTATGTGTTCATGTACTTTTGTAGTAATATTATATTTATAATGGGATTAAAACTAAAAGAATAAATTATACTTTTAAATAAATTAGATATACTTGGTAAATTCATATTTGTAAAAGCCATAAAATCAATGGGTGAATTGATTCGCAGTCACTCTTGACCAACGATGAGAAGCATAATAAAAGGCATAAAATCAATCAATCATGTCTGTATTCCATATTTCCATTGCAAGAAGAACAAAATATCTATTAAAAAAATAAAAATATATTTATTATAAATTTTAATATTATTATAATTAAAAAATAATTTAAATTATTTTATTTAATAATTAACAGTCATATTAATTATAATTATATATAATTTAAGAAATAAAAAAATTACACTTAAAACAACACATGTAACTTAGCTTAATTGAAAAAAGTTTACTTATAATATATATATATATGTATATATTATTTTTAAAATAAATATACTTAAAATTTGTTATGCAACCGATATAAATCATTTGGCATTTAATTATGTGGCATAAAATGACGTAAAAAATTATTTTAAATAATAAATATTTTTTACTAATAATATTATGTTACATCATATATAATTTATTATATAATAAAATTAAAATTTATAATAATAAATTTATAATATAATATTACTAATAATATGTGTATATGTTAATTAAAATAAATAATAACGATAATTATAAATGATGATGAAAATATGTATATTTTTATTTCTCATTATTTTCTCTTTCAAAATTAATTGATTTGAATTATTATTTTTGTTTAAAATTAATTAATAATTTTTTTATTTATCACATCAACAACTTCAATTAAAAAATAATTATTGATTAATTATTTAGATATAATAAGTAAAAATAAAAATGAGTAGAATGTTTTATAGAATTATTTAATATGATTTTATTTTTAATTTTTTTATAAAATATATTTTAATATAATGTTAAAAAAAATATTTATTTATATTATAAAAAAATAAAATTATACATATATAAAGGGATTGTCATAAAAACTAAACCATGCTTTACGTAATCCCATGTTCATGGACTCGGGCAAACCACGTTCCCAAAATTTGTTGAGAGTAATTGAGCGACCAGTCTGGAATACATCTATTCTTTAAATACATCTATATTTAGGTTCTTTGAGAAAATTCTACCGAAACCTTCACCAAAAAAATAAAAAAATAAAAACCTTACTTTCTCGGTTCAAAGCAGATCGAAGAAAGAAAATGGCGTCGTTTGACGAAGCACCACAAGGAAATCCAAAGGCCGGAGAGAAAATCTTCAAGACAAAGTGCGCTCAGTGCCACACCGTTGAGAAAGGTGCAGGTCACAAGCAAGGTAAACGTCTTTATCTCTCTCTCTCTCTTTTTAATTGTAGATTTTATTGTTATGATTTTTATGCTTGTTTAGATCTGTCAGAGAAGTCGCGTTCTTAATATGCATCTTCATGTATTTTTTTATACGCCGACGTGAGGTTTCAACTTGTTGTTGCTTCTTTGCTCGATATGTGGAAATGATATGCAAACAGTTATGTTTGGATTTCCTATTCAATATTCAATTCATCTGTTGATATCTGAATACATCCGAAGTTGAGGATTCAAATTAGATATATGTTCGAGGAAGAAGGTTTATGATTTCTCGTATGAGAATTAAGACCTTTTTATGTATACTAGGCCTAGCTTTTGGTATTTTTCGTTTTAATTGGCTAAAATTTAGTGCTATGATCGTGCTCGTGCCGTGATGGCATGTAGTGTTAGATTGTCACCCCTGCTAAAATTGAGTCTGTTCGTATTGTGTTTTTTCTGAACCAACTCCTTGGAATGGAAATGCATATCAAGATTTTCCATCATTTCGGTGAGAATATGTATTGAGTAAAGCAATTGCTAAGTTCTATTATTATTATTTTAATTTTTTATTCTGCTGGTTATTATTGTACAAGAACCTAGGATAATCTTATGGTCTTTTCTGTTTATGCCAACCTTGGGTTTCCTTGAAGTTGCTGGGCAAGTGAAACTTATGGGCTACTTGAAATGAGCACTTGAATTTAAATGGTGTCTCTTGTTGTTGAGTATCTCTTTCATTGTTAGATAACTATATATATTTGGTGGTTAATATTTTCTTTCAATCTCTTAAATTGCTGTTTACTTTCTACCCCTGTTAGTCACAAGTCCAGAACAAATTCTTTTGTTTTTAACGACACAACTTTTGTATTGTCTTTGTAACTGAGGTATCAGCAGTTGATTAAATTGATGGAAAACTTTCTATTATGATTGGATTGTTATTTCCATTTTAGTTTCTGCACTCTCCATGAAAAATTTGCCTCCAATGTCATATCATGTAAATATACCTTCCTGAAGTTATGGTTGGTTTAACTACTTATTGCATTTGAACTTGTGTTGCTAAGGAGTCTGTATTTATTGAAAACTCCAGGACCTAATTTGAATGGATTATTCGGAAGGCAGTCTGGAACAACACCTGGGTACTCTTACTCTGCTGCTAACAAGAACATGGCAGTCATTTGGGAAGAAAAGACATTGTATGATTACTTGCTGAACCCCAAGAAGGTATGAGTTTAATACCCTCATCGATTTTGCATATTTTCGTCTTTTTATTTTCTCTTATTTTAATTTTGCATAGATCCTCTGTTCTTCTTTGTGATGCATTTGTACATTTGTGTAGACTGATACTATGAAACCATTTTATGCAGTATATTCCTGGAACCAAAATGGTATTCCCTGGACTTAAGAAGCCACAAGAACGTGCAGACCTCATTTCTTACTTGAAGGAAGCTACTGCCTCTTAAATAGTATACCTTCAGTTGTGATAAAAGCTATTCCATTTTAAAGTTAATGGAGCATGATTCCTTGTAGAGTGGAATTGTTATTTTTTTCAACAATAATTTAGACCGATTTGGTTTGCAATGCTCTAGTTTTTAGGGTGTTGCTTTACGTTATTATGGCTAAAAAGAGTGCCAAATAACAAACATTCATTTTATTGATTTGAGATTTAATGAATCTGGTGAAACACCATTTTGCTTGCTATATTCATTATATTTCTGTGAAGTATTTCAATAATTCGACTCAAAAAGAAGGAAAAACTAAATGTTTTAGGAAATTGCTTTATTTTAGGCCGTCAAGTTTAACATAAAGTAATAGTGTGCTTGTCGAAGCTGTTGGAGGGTGTTAAATAAATTGTTATAACTTAGCTTAATTCAAGTAGATCTAAACTTAAAAAACACAATTGTTTATTCAATTTTTTTTTGTTAAATATAACGGAAAAATATGTGATAAATACATATTTATATTTTTCAATAGATATATATCTAATAAAATAATTTTTATTTAAAAGTTATTTTAATTTATAATAAATTATTTCGATTAAACTTAATAAATTTTTTGTTAAAGTTTTAAAGAAAAAATTACTTAAAGAGTTTGAGTAATGTTTTCTTAAGAATATATCTATAAAAATATATATATTATTATATTATATTTAATAAAAATTATATGAAAAATTAATTTTTTTTATTTGATACTTTTTTCATCAACAAAAAGACTTAAAAACACATTTTTTAAGTCATGATATTAAACAATGTATTTGAACTAAACAAAGAAACAAAAAAAAACCATCTCCACCCCCGTTATTTAAATTAGCAAAGGAAAGTCTTTTACAAATAAGTGCCAAAAAAAAAAATCTATCAAAATCATAACTACTTATGAACAAATAAAGACCGACTTTATTTGCACATACGATAATTTTCTTAAAATACTTATGCTTTACCAATCTCCGTGGATACTATATAATATCCCATGGACTTTACAAAATTATTCTTTATATTGTTGTTTGGTGTTTTGAAAAGGTAGCATAATAAGACATACTATTGTGCATGTATTTTGCCAATTCATCAAAATTATTACAATCAGTAAAGTTTTAAAAAATTAGGTAAATAGATGTAAAAAATAATATCATGGAAGAAAAATGTAATAGTAAAATGAGGTTTAAAATGGAAGAATTTGTCAAGCCAAGTACAATGTATTGTTACTCACGTGTGAGATCAAATTTTGAGAATTTTTTTTATGTTGAAATTATATGAAATAATTAGAACTACACAAAATACATCAAAATAATAAAAGTAAATCAAACTCTGTATAGAGTTATGTTTAAAAGTTAGGGTGAATTTATAGAAATCAATTAAAATCCATTAACTCCACCAGACTCGATGATTTTTTTGAAGCTTATAAAAATAAAAAGCTCTAATTCAATACACCCCTAAGCTACTCAGGTTAAGTCCACTAGAAAGTCAGTCATTATGTAATTAATAATAACTCATAACTGCCGAGTTTAGAGTATTACTCCATTATGTACCAAAAAATTTACCATTTTATGTCTAAAATTATAATAAATTTTTATTAATACCAAATATTATACTAAAAAATATATTATTTTATAAAATATAATATTTCTTTTACCTGTTATTATATTCAACCATTTAAACAATCATAAATTACTATTACATTTTTAACACTATGTTAATAATTTTTTTAATTATTTTATAACATATACTTAATTTTAATTTATTATACGTAACAAAAAATTTACAATATTTAAAAAAATATTCTAAATCGTTAGTTTAATTTATACTAAATTTTTAAATCTGTTATACTAGTAATTTTTTAATATTTTGTATCATATATTTAATTTTATTTTATTATTTGAAATAAAACATTTAACAATATTTTAAAAAAAAATTTAAAAATGATACATGTATAATATAACACTAAATTTAACACTAAATTATTCATCGTACCACATTTGATGCGAGATTTGATACATTTGATGCGAGATTTGATACAAGATTAGAATAACTCTGTCCCAAATTTGGTTGGAGATATAATGTAAGATTAGAGTTAGTCTTACTTACAACTTGCTTAATTGAACCCTTATCTTGCTTAATAGGGTCCCCTTACATCTAGTAAGTTCGAGAATAGATATATAAAGTAAATTATTTCATCGCAACTTATGTTTCATTTAATGTCTAATAAATTCACAATACAATATTATCTCATTTCATTTAAATATATCATCTTATTTAGAAGGTAGTATTAATGAACTTAATTTTTTAACTATATATTGTATTATTTTTCTTATTAAACTTACATTACATCATAAATAATCATGTATCATATTTTTTATTAGTTTTGTATTTTTATTTCTCATTTAGACCTATTAAAAACAAATAAGATATCTCAATCAGTATAATTTTATTACATCTCATCTCATCTTATCTCACTGAAAATTAAACGAGATAAGATAAAATAGACTTTAACAATTAATAAATTATATCATATATCTTATTCTCAATATCTAATATCTATACTTGCAAACATCAAAAAGTAAATTACCTGCTGCTGAAGAGAACAGATAGCTAAGCTCAAATGCTCATTGCACATGCAATCATTTGATCTATTATATTATAGCTTTTTTTAATTAAAAAAAAACACTCAAATGCTCGGCGGCTCAGTGAGCAACAAAGAGAGATCAACTAGTACTTTTAAACTGCTGTTGAATGTCCTGAAATGATATGGTGGCCGATCCTCTCCTCTTGGCTTTCTGTTGGGACGGATGCTCCTTCCAACCTGTCATGTAAATAACCTGAAAAAAAATAACTCAGCGTACAGAACCGAGAAAGAAATTCCACAGCAATCCTTAGTGGCATGACACTGGTTTCAGTTGAAGAACCATGTCTATTATTCTACTTTCGCAAAACTGCGGCTAATTGTCTATTCAGGCTCCTTTTACCAATACCAAAAAGTCAATTTGGTTATCTCTTCTGCGTGGAAACATTATAAGCAAAAGTAAGATATATTCTCTAGTATATAGTGCACAATACCCTCAAGATATCCCAATCAAAAGAAAGAATCAATCATAAATGACCTGATTTTGGAAAACTTTTAAATGCCATTTTAAAGTGGAACTTGGAAAATACTTTATAAGTTTTCTAGAAGAAACTCCCACCCTTTAGCATTGGGAAATTCCTTTGTAAAACAATCTGCTTAATCCCTTTTATGATACTAGTCACAAGTAGATACCCAAACCAGCATGTAATAAATTAATGAAAATCACAGCAGCCAATGGTTCGAATTTGCTAATTACTTTCTTTTCTTTTCTTGGGAGAGGGGGGGGGGGAGGGTTCTTTATTTCTAATATGCTCACCTGGAAAGTTGCAGGGATGGTACCATCTTCTGCTGCAAACATTGAATCATAAATAGCTGCAGTGGCCAGGGCCGTTTCTCTCTTCAGGATCTAATTTTGACTCGTACAAATAAGAACTTTTATCAACTTCCAACAAACAAACTGGAACACACTCACTTAAAAGACCGGAGGTTTTCATCCATGATATGGAATTTCACCTTATTCCTCTGTAGAAGAGCATTTGTCTCACCCATTGCACGCAGATGCTCTATCAGTTCCAGAGCTAACATAAGATGCGTGTAAAAGTGATGAATGATAGAATAAGGTAACTGACAAAAAAAAAGTACTACCAGGTTAAGAGGGCAGTAACATGGGCAACACTAATTATACAAATCATTTGCTTCCGATATGGCATTGGGTCGAAATGAAATCTTTACACTCTTATGTCCGGAAAAAGGTATGGAAAAAGTTTGCCCAATACACTGCATTGCAAACTCCATTCCAGCAGGCTAAATTATGCTAGTCAAAACAAATTACCATCCAACTCTTTTCCAATAGAAAGAAAACAGTGAAATGAAGCGCCTCTCATTTGCTAGTGAACGGATAATTAACCCCTGGAATTTTTCTTAAGAAGCCCGTAGAAAATTAAAAAGATAAAATATATTTTCTCGAGTCATCCCTCGAAGAGTTTACTTCCTTGTTTGGCAAGACATATAAAGCACCTGAATAGATGCAACTTTGTTTCTTGTTTTTTATCTTTTGTTTTCTTCTTTTTTTGGGAGCGAGGATATAATCACTTGCCACAATTATGAGCTAGAAAGACTGAGCTTAAGCATAATATAAAGAAAGAGGGCCAAATATTAAAAATATGGATCTAATAAAAAGATACATCATTAAAGGTAAAGAACAACAGATTTTTAACCAAAAGGCATGTAAATACAGTATGCAAATGCTGTTTTTCCAGCTTATTTACAGAAAAAGTAAACAGTAAGTTTATTAGATAACAGGATGCAAACTCCCAAAGTAGCAATGCAAAAAATCATTTTATCGTGGAATAACTATTTAACCCGACATTAAATACTGCACGGGTTACATGGCTACTGTATTTAGAATTCTTAATTACTTTTTTTAATGATTTTTAATTAACTTTCTAATTATGGGAACCGTGTATAGCATGATTCTTTCTCATGCAATGAAAGTATGAACACCATAACTGACATAGGTTTCAAACGAACCTCAGCTAGTACACTACAAGGTCCACAGAGTCATAAGAGAATGCTCACAATTTTGATATCTGACGGTATATTCATCAACATCAACACTAGGAAGGGTAAAACCAGCCCTGGTCAATAGGTTTCCTGCATCCCGCACCTACGACAGAAAATTAACATAGTATAATCAGTAACTAAACACCAAATACTTAGATGAAGTGTTACCTGAGTAGGGCAAAATTATCAACAAAGAAGATACATATGTTATTCAAGATTGACAAAGTTCTCTATAATGAACTAGTGATAGAATATTCTAATCTAAGTTGATCAGGAAAAACAGTGAAGATATTTTAATGATTTACAAAAAGTGAAACAGATACAATACCATACGAATTACTCATTTGCTAGTGAGACGAAGAGTTCAGTAACTAATGATTCTTAACTTTGGCATTCTGTCAACCTTTTCGGTTTGCAGCTTGAGACATTCAAATAATTAAGAATATAAATAAAATATAAGAAAAATAGGTTAACCAAACCCCTTTTCACTATTCTTATTCTAAGGTGACATGCATAAAAAATGCAAGTGATCTCCATATTAGAAGGGGACTAGTAAGAGGGGTTATGTTAGCTTATTTCCCAAATATTAATTAACTTTGCTTTTTAAATTTTAAAAGTAAGTACTTTTCTTGATCGAAGTTGCAAATGGTTATTAGGTTTTGTTTGTTGTGAGTCTCACATTGTCTAGACTTGGGTTGATTATGGGTTAATTAAGGGCTTGAGTTACTCCGCCTCCGCCTATAAGTCAAACTTTTGGTTGTAACCCAAGCCCCTTACAGGCTTACACGAAGAAATGTGAAAAGAAAAAACCACTGCTTGATACAGTACTTGTGCCAAAGGTGATATTCTTGGACTGATTCCCCCTTCACGCTCCATTTGTGCCACAGTGCAAGCTATTCGCAGCTCCCTAGCCAGAAAGAAAAGAAACATATAAATAACCAGAGCATTTAATGCACTCGACTTTGTAGCTTACTATGGATAGACAAAGTTCAAGTCTAAATATGTTTTGACAAATAAACAAAGAGTAGACAACTTTAATGTTTCTCCCCCAAGAATAGCTGCTAAAAATAGGCCATCTGGCTTCATTGCCAATCTACACTGTAAAAACATAAACACTTGTCAAAATATAGTTTCCATACGTAAATATGTTTTGCACTCTGTGCAGAGATGTATAAGAAAATACAGAACTAAGAAATACTGAATAAAATAATATCATGGAGAACAATGTTTCTACAAGAAATTTTCAGAGAACAAAAAATTACTGTTGTCAGGACCATAACAACTAGTTTGACACCATTTAGAAGCTGTTATTCAATAATGAAACTAAAAAGTTGTTTCCATGAGCAAGGAGGAGAAGTAGCTATCCCATTATTTCCATGTAATTTTGCCACCGTCCATTTGACTAATAAAAGCTGACCAACTACCTAAATTAGCTTACTGTTTCAAGTTTCCATCACACCAGCATGCTTCTTTAAATCATTTACCTTTAAAACTAATAACTTGCATAATTTGACATAATTTATCACTTTTCAACTTTAGTCTTGTTAAAGATGATTTATGAGTGTGTGTATTAGGTGTCTAACACTAGGTGTCTTAGTGGTGTGAGTTGTGTATTAGGTGTCTTAGTGGTGTATTAGGTGTATGTCACCTAAGAGTGTATATAAATAGGTAGTCTCCTTAAATGATAATAAGAAGAAAGAATTCTGAATTTACATGGTATAAGAGCATTTGGGTTACAAAATTTGAGAAAAAAAAAATTTCCCGTTCAAATTGGGAGCAGATTTTTGGGTAAACACAAATTTTGTTTCCATGAGCAATGAGGAGAAGTAGCAATCACATTATTTCCATGTAATTTTGCCACCGTCCATTTGACTAATAAAAGCTGACCAATTACCTAAATTAGCTTACTGTTTCAAGTTTCCATCACACCGCATGCTTCTTTGAATCATTTACACTTGCTGACATAATTAATCACTTTTCAACTTTAAACTTTAGTCTAATTTTATTTATTTTTTATTGATCTTAAACTTTATTATCATTATTTAAATTTTATTGTAGATTTGAAGAAAATGAAGATCCAAAATTTTAGAAGCATATTGTCTAAGAACTCTCAAATTTAAATGAAGATTTATTAATATCAAATTTAAATGAAGATAAAAAAAAAGAGAAAAAAAAGTTTAAGTGGTTATAAATTAAGATAAGTAAAAAAAACAAAAAAAAAAAGAGAAAAGAAAGTTTCCGGCGGTTATATATATTTATATAAATCAGAAACCAGCGGAGGGAGAGTAAGCGAAAAAGAAAAACAAAAGAAACAGAACAGAGGGAAATAAAACAAAAAAAAACAAAGCCACCGAGAGAACAGAAACAGAGAGAAAAAAAAAGACGCAAATCAGAGAAAAATAGATTGCAGCGCAATAAGGAAACGCGAAAGCAGATTCTTTTTGCGATTCACTTTTCTTTCAATTCTTCTCAGAAAAATTATGGTGAATTCATTTATGTTAAATATAATTTTTTGCATGAATTAATTTTTCTTTATTCTAGGAAAAAGATGTGATTTAATTCCAAACTATGTTTGATTTTCATGTTTGTCTGATTTATTCTGAGTTTATTTCTTCTAATTAACTGACTATTAATTAGATAATTTTAATTTTGTAATTTACTATCAAAAGAGAAAATTTCAGGATATATCTGAAATATTTCAACATACATAAATATAGAGATTGAAAGACTTATATGAGCCTGTGTAGTATTAAAATCATTGGTCTTAATGCTTTTTGCTTTGTTAAATTGCACTCTTGTGTAAATTGATGAACAAGAATATTTCCAATTGACTATCGAAAGAGACTTTTGGATATTTTTTGGAGATTGCTAACAAACATAAAGAATTAAATTCAATTACCTAGATGAGTAAAACATAGTGAGGGATTAGATGAAATCGATTTTTTAAAAGTTTTTTTCCCATTAATTTAATCTTCGAATATCTTTATTTTCTTTTGCGCATTTTCTTTAAATTAATTTTATTTTAATTTTCAATTACAACAATTTTAGTGACTTCTTTAGATAAAATTGAGATTAGAATAATTTTGGTATTTGTCAAAAGTAAGTTAATAATCCCTGACGACGATATTTTTTTTTATCACTTTACTATAAAACTACGATACTGTGCACTTACAGTTTTATACTTATCACATTAAAAGTTATTCATTGTATATATCACCTAATTTGACCAGAACTATGTCACACTTAACACAAGTAACAATAACCCCAACGAATAATATTAACACGAGTTGACCACTCACCCTCTTCCCAAATAAAGAAGGAAGAAAATAACAAATGAAAACAGCAAAAGAGCATGTACCTGTATCATTGCTCCTGGAAGATCATTTGTCCAGTGGAGGCCCAAGCAACTTATTACCAAATCTAGGGAACTTCACAGAAAACTATGAAAACTAAGACCCCATTATAGAAATTCATCTTATGTGGATCAAAAAAGTGAAATTGTAGAACTACCTTTCTTTAACTGGCAAAAATTCTTCATCGCCAACCATAAAGGATGTTTCAATGTGATCACATTGAGCTTCTTGTTCAGTATCTTTGCACAATTTTACCATGTCATATGATGTATCCATCATGATGAGTTTTTCAATGCCACCTGCGATCAAGAAAGTACAGGGCATTAAAAAAAATGGGGGAAAAGAGTTAAAAATCAAATTAAGATGAGATGAGAACAATAAAACTAACTGCATTCATTCTTATTGTCCTTAATTATAATTATGATAGTTGAGTATAACGACATTTATAGGGACAATATGACACTAAAACCTAGCCTAATATGACTCCTAAACTAATTAGGAAACTATCTTAAATATAATATTCTCCAATAAAAAAAGATAAGGCTGTGAGGGAGGGTATCATGTTGAGCAATTCTAGGTGTCATATGTTTGGCTTTTTAATTATTGACTATGGTGCTATAACTTGTAATCTACTGATGTGTTCGAGCGAGAATGGGAGACACTCCAGTGTCAATGTATAAGCATAAAGGCTATGTTGAAATTCTAAAACCTGATCTTCTGAAAGATTTTATCTTTTGAATTTTTAAAATTATTTCATAATTATAGTCCCATACCAAACAATACAAAAAGACAAAGGACATGGAAGAAAGCAGCAAGTCTTGAAGCTATAATCTTACCCCGGCCGCGTAATGTACGTCTGATAGCTTTCAGCGAACCCCCTAAACATAATGCTGTAGGAAATGATTTTTTACAGTCCTGTGAAAATCAAGTGCATGAATACAACCCAAAATTTTGAAATTGTACAGCCACAAAAGGATAATTTATATTGAACACTGCTTTATCAATACTATCTTGCAAGATGTCACACATCCTGGTTCTAGCAATATCAGTTGACAACTTCACATGGGCTAATAATTAAAAAAATCTTTAAATTAGAAAAACTATAATTATTGTTTGAAAACATCAAAAATTCCAAATATTAGTTTTGTATTATAGAAAATAAGAGAACACAAGTACTGTCTTATGTTATTGATTAAAAAAACTGGTTTAATTTGTCCATATGAAGGGAAAGGAGTACAAGATTACTCCATTAAAACATTCTAATCAAAGTTGGCGATAAGATCTTTCCATATTATAAAGAAATCTAAGAATTTATAATTGAGTTAGGGGGAAAAAACTGTAATAATAATGGATAAAGGTTTCAAAAAAAACACAAAACCATGATCACTTGCAATCTCTTCCCCTTATGAAACTAGAGCAGCAATGGAACTACCTATGATCTTTTGCTTCTCTTACTCATAGAATATTAAAATATTTATCGGGTGTTTCATAGCAACAAAAACAATGACCATGATAGTCATCTAAAAGCTACCTCCTCACATAAACAAAAAGAAGCTTTGTGTAAGGACTATGAATGTCTATTTTCGTGGACAAAATATTTACTTATAAATTTGTTTTTAGGCTTACTATCAAGTTTATCAAGAAAAACCAAACAAATGTTCGAGTATCAGATATTCGTACTTCGGGTATGTCTTTTATAACTACGACACATAGGATTGCATTCATGCATTCAATAACACATGTTTATAAATTTGAAATTATTTTTGGTGCTAAAATATTTATTTAAACTTAAATCAATTTATGAAATTACTAATTAAATATTTTTAAGATGTGTTTTAATGGGCTTTGAAAAATTAAGCCCAAAATACATTTAATCCTAATACCACTAGGTCTTATTATTATCTATATATATAGATACATTAGGGTTAAAATGGTGTGGCTAAATAGAAGTTGAAATTGATCATGTTCTGCTGCCGAAAACACCATAGAAAAGAAAGAAAAAATATATATATCAGAGGAATTACTACATAGGAGCTTAATTGTCTTCACGCTGCGTGATATAGGTAATATACATTTATATATATTTACTTAGGCTTACTGTGTTCACGCTGAATGTTATATAGGTAATATATATATATATATATATATCTAATTAAGATTGGCAAAGATTAGCAGCAGTGGACTTAGGCTTGCTGTGTAATGTTATATAGGTAACATATATATATATAATTCAGGTTAGCGGCAGCTTTTAGATAATATATATGTATGGTATTTAAGTAAAGATATATACGAGGAGAGATATTAATTGATATAATTATAAATTGATGATTATTATTTTTTACTTCTCATATTCATATAGTTTATTCTGATATTCATATAGTTTATTCTGTGATTAGTATCTTGCATATTTAAATTAAATAATTGTATGAACGATCATGATTATTTGATTTAATTATTAAATTTCAAGGAAGTTATTTTTATTGAATCTGTGCTTAATATTTTTCTTGCACTAGAATTTACTATTTGATTTGATTTAAGTGATATATATTTTGAATCATCTAGTTAGGATTATTCATTGTTAAATCTGCTCTAGAACACACACAGGTACTTGTGTTTTTTGTGCTAACTATTTTACAGTTGATTTGTGAACAATCTGATTTGCGGGTAACTTATTGGAACGTTGGTCTAGAAACCGCTCATGCTAATATTGAAAACTGTGAAAACAGAGCAGGGGCTCGTAAGTAAAGTACACTGTGGCAGTATCCTAGGGAGGGTAGCATAAGACTGAGTTTGTACTTGAACATTTGATTTTCATAGTGGAAAGTTAGGTGGTCCGGTGGACCGGTGGTTTTCCTCTTAGGTTATGGTTGTAGCCTAGGTTGTTTCCACCTAAAAATATCGTGTGTTATTATTTCCGTACTTTACTCTTACACACGATTGCATGTCTAGCCGCTTTGTTTAAGTTATTAAATTATAAATTGATAAAAATTAAAAATAAACTATTCACCCCCTCTAGGTTAATCAGGTCCATATTTTATAAATTTTCACTTTGTTTTACCTCAAGACGATCAAGAAGATTTTCAGCAATAGTGTCGACAAAAGAATCTTTTGGATGCATCAACCATGCAGCTCGATCACGCTATACCAAAAAGGAATAAAAAATAAGTTGCAGCACAGGCACAAAAAAATGAAAATGTAGAGTAGTAGAACGAAACCATTCAAATAGGCAGGACATTCTAACAACAATTCAGGAGGACTTTTAGTCATATTGGGTCACCCTTTGTAGAACTAAAACTCGTAGTTAAGCCAGTTTACTTTGATCTGCCTATGAAAGTCGAGACATTTTTCAGCATGCTAGTTTAGAAAGAAAGTCGATTTTTTTTTTTTAAAAAAAGTGTGTCGTTTGATCCTTCAAAAAAAATACATGGGTTGGAAGTATAAAGCAAGCAAACAGCACTTTCAGTTGCAATTACCAAATAGTAGCTCCAAAAACTGTTGAAAATATTAGCTTAAAATCCCCTAACCTGTGTGCGCTTAAGATCACGATCGAAAATATTGACCCTTGAGCTTTGAAGTCCATCATTATTTTCCAAACAAAAATATCGGGATGTTGAGATGGAGTATGGTACTTCTCTTCTACTCTTCCATAATGATGAGCTCCTTAGGAAGAAAGAGAAAGCTCTCATTTTTCCTCGTTTATTCAGAACTGGTCATGGAAAAAAGAAACATGTAAGATTTTAAGTTATTCGTAATTCAGTACTTATCGATAATTTGTAGTATGACTTTGTTCGTTCTTGCATGATAAAAAATAAAAAATAAAAATCACGCATTTTCACCGTTGAGGCATTTCCACAAACACATGTTATTCGATCCAACTAGATAGAAGAATATAAAAAATCCAGAATCCAACTTGATTTTATGAATTTTGCAAATCTAAAGTCTTTAGCTTTGCAAAGTTCATAAGAATCAAAAACGACCAGCTAATAACCCAAACTTCATAATCACAAAATGAGTCTGAGAGAGGTATCGTACTACTTCAGAAGATGGAAATGAATAACGGCGAATGGCAAGAGAGTGGGAGAGCGAACTTCAGAAACTATTGGCTTAATGAGTGCCGGCAATGGAGTCTACCGAACAGCAATTTTGGAGGATTTTAGTTTGTGTGAGAGAGGGAGAGGATGAAATTAGCTGACAACTTTGAGAATAATATAAACTACCCTCACATTCATCTTCTGCAACTACATGAGGTCCAATAGAATTAAAACGTACCCTTACATTCTTCCTTGCCCGCATCGGTTTTTTTTTTCCCCTTCGTATCATAGTAAAAACTTACGGGTACTATTAAAGATTTTAATTTTTTTTATTAAGTATTTAAATATATTTAAAAAAATTATAATTTATAATTATAAAAATCATAATTCTTATGTCCAATTTATTTATTTTTAAATTAAAAAATTTATTATATTATTTTATATTTGAAACAATTTAATTAAATACTATTCAATTTAAATTATATTTACTTAGATAAATATTATATAATTAAACTAACTTAATTTATTTTTATATTATTTTTATTTTTATTATTATAAATTTTAAATATATTATTATTTTTAATTTTTAATATATTTTATGTAAAATACCGGTAATAAAAGCCTTCAAACATAACTTGCAATAAAAAATACTCCAAACATCTATATATGTAATATATAGATATATATATTTTTTATTTCATTGTACAATTAGTTTTTTAAACTTTTTAAAGGAAATTAGAGGTAAGTATAATAATAGACAAATTAATTTTTTTTTATTGAAATCGAGCAAGTTGAACTGTATTTTATGTAAGTCAAAATACGTTGGTTTTGGTTTTAAAATTTATAAATCAATATTTAATCCAATCAATATATATTATTAATATATTTATTTATTTTTTATTATATATATTTATAATACATGTATCATATATATTTACAATTACTTATTTTTAATTAAATTTTTATATTAACAATAAAAGTGAAAGAACTTGTATTATTCTTTCTAATGTTTATATTTTAAAAAAAATTATTTTAACTAATAAAAAATTTAAATTATTTTTTATTTTAAAATTTTCAATAATTTACTCATATTTTAAGAATTTTTTTTCTATTTAAAAATTTACGCATAATTAGAATTTATTTTACCATATAATTCAAAATTTGTTTTATGTAATTAAAAAAATTAGTTTTAAAAATAATTAATATATTTAATTATAATTTTTAAATCATAATTTTTAAAAATTAGGTAAACTTAAAAATAATAAATTAAAAATATCTAATATATGTTTTTACTTTACTTGAAAAGATGGAAACATTTTTTTTCAAAAAAACTAACAGCGTGAGCTTTTATATATGTTGCTTTTGGTAACTTAGGAACATTTGTTTTAACGGTACATCCATCATAATTTATTTTTATTTTAGTAGATAATAATATTATTATAATATAAATTAATATTATTATAAAAATAATTTATTAATGATAAATTTATTATTATTGATTTAAATTTAACATCACTTTAAAGATCATCAATTTGTCCTAACTTTTATTATTTTTTTACAATTTTTCACTTACATGTACAATGATAGTGTTTAACTCGCAATCTTTTATTAACATATTAATTTAACTATTTTATTTATCATATTTTATCCATTTTAAATATTATTTTATATTTTATATTTTTTTTAATTCATTGATAAATACTTTAAATTATGTTAGAAAATCATTAGAGAAAAAAAGTATAATGTAAGATTTTAAAAATAAATATTTCATTAAACAATTTTACCAAATACATTGAAAAATATATTTTCATGTTTTTTATGAATATTTTTTAAAAATAACCACCAAACAATTCATTGTTTTTTAAAATGACAAAATTATTTTCTGGTAATAATTTAAAAATTATTTTTAAATTTGTTTTTCAAGTTAAGCTATCTAACAAGCCTTTAAAGTTAAAAAACAAAATACAACTCTTTTTATTATTTATTGAAAATAAATCTTATTCATTAATTTAATATTAATATAAATTTAAAATAATTTAATTCACTTTAAAAATAAATAGATTTAAATTATAAATAAAACATATTAATTGAACATAAATAAGTTGATTTAATATTCTCTAATTGACCCTTCATAAATCAATTTCAATTTTTTATTTAACGTACATGTAAATTTAGTTAATATTTTTAACAAAAACTAACTAAAGCTAAACCTGTCGACTTGTAACAAAAATGACCAAAAGAACAAAAATATTATAAGAAATTAAATATTAATTTTTTTTTAAAACAAGTTAAATATTAGGAGTGTTTATGTTAAGCTCCCAAAGGAATTAATACTCTAATTAATACATTAATATTTTTTATATTTAATGTTATTAAAATGTTTAATTTTAGTACTACACTTCAAGTAATTATACTTTTTTAAGAATTTTTGTATAATATTTGTTTCTTTTTGTTAAAGTTGATTCATAGGTCCTATATGTTAAATTAGACAAAGATATTTATGAAAATTTAAGGAAAAAAAATTGTTATATTTTTCATAAGATACAAAAATTAATGACACGAGTGTTTATTTTGAAATATGTTGAAGTTTAAAAAAATGAAGTAACTGGTATTTATATTCAACACGATAAGTGTGGGAATTTAATTTTTAGCCTACAATTAATTACAAATTAGTGTTATTTCGTTAAACTTTTATCCTTGAATGATTAGCAATAATAATAATCTATTCACGTACAAAAATAAATAGTAATAAAAAACACTAATATCATATTAATTAAATATTTTATATCATAATTTAATACTTTAAGATTTTTAAAAATAAAAATATTAATCTGAAATTAGTAAAATTTACTTTGTTAATAGACCTAACCTTATTATTCTATTAATCTGACATTATTCATATTTTTAATACCTTATTTTATAAATTGTTCCATTTTAGAATTCAATTTAATTATTAATATTCCTTTTAATTGTTTCATTTTAGAATTCAATTTAATTATTAATATCCCTTTTAGTTGTTAATTTTTTTCTATTGTCCTTTTATTTTTCTAATATAACATATACGGTATATGTCACCAATTTTAATTAAAAATAAGCAAATGTTATTATTCAAAATGAATAAAAAATATCAATATTTAAATTACAATATTAAAATAAAAAAATATATTAATACAATCACTAAGATATCTCTGAGATATTAAACCTGGTCCCAAATGTTAACTACATAAACAAATATTTAAAAAGTAAATTCCACATTTTTTTTATAAATTAGTCTCCTTGTGAGTAAAAAAGTACTTACAATATGAGTTAACTAATTTAGTTATATACTCAAAACTTAATTACACTATTTATTACTACACCTTTTGTAATTATACTTTTCATAATTCTAGTTTTGGACCGTGCCAATATACGGATTTAGTGATTCAAAATTGATAAAAAAAAATTATTTTAATAAAAGAAAAGGAAAAATATATATTTAAATATTAATTTTTAATTTTTAATTATAACAACACGAAAAATTGATGTTATATTTTTTGTAAAATGATTGGGATGAATATTATTAAAATAATTAATTAATTATTTGTAATTATACAATAATAACTATTTTATGAATAATATAAATAAAATATAAATATAAATATGAGTGATTTGACTCTTTATTGATGATATTTTCATAACTTCATTTAATAAATAAATTAAATATAACATAAAAATATAATTAAAATTATTAAAATTAATATATTAATTATTATATAAAAAATTAATATAAACTTAAACACAATAGGCAAGAATTAATTGAACTAAATAAGCATTTTTGGTCTAAAAATAATGTGTACTAGTTAATTATTATTAATTAATATTAGATATGACGTGATTTTCATACGATAAATATTAGTTACACTTAAATATGATTTATTCATAAATAAATTGATTGAATATTATCAATTTATTAAATATCAATTTATTAAATAGGTAAGTATAAATTGCATGAATTTTTTATCTTTAATATGATTAAAACTATTTTCTAAAAATAATAATATAAAGTTAATACAATATTAAACTATTAAGATAATTATTCATAATAAATATATTTATAATAAAAATATTTTGATATTTATTATTATTAAAAAAATTAATAATATTTTTTTATTTATTAAAAAAAGTGATTTAAGTGTCTCTTTTAAAAGCTTAGACATTTTGAGCAAGAATATATAGATAATTTTGACTTACAAAACAAAATTCCAAAATTTTGAAATCTTTTAGATATTAGTTGATTATTATTTAAAAAACAATTATTTTATTCATTAATTGATTAAATAATTATTTCAATTCAAATATAATATATTCATTCATTAATTGATTAAAGATGATTTGTTCATTAAATAATTAATCATGTTAGTGAAATCATAAACTTATTTTTAGGTGAGATGACATATCATTTTGTTAAAATACTTGATTATACAATAAGTTTTTTATTAAATAATTCATAAATATTATAATTTTTACACTAAAATTATAACAATAAATTATTATCAATATAGTTTATATGATATTTAAAAACATAAAATATATCTATTATAAAATAGTAATAACAAAATTACTTGTGAATTAATCATACAAATAAATACAAATAAAAAACAGGCATACCATTGAGAGCTCAAAAGAGATGGAAAGGTAATAAAAAGAAGGATGAGTGTTTTTTTTTACTTAAATAAACATAAAAAAAATAAGAATAGTTAATAAAATAAAGAAGAAAAAAATATAAAAGAAGTGTAAAAGACTGAATAATATAAAGAGATAAGATGATATTTTGTTTGATATTTGTTGTTTATCTAAAAGAAGATTTTAATTTATATTTTTAAATAATTTATTTTAATATTTTAATTTAATATTTTTTTAATTTGTATTTTAAATAGTGACTAAATTAATATATTTAAATTTTAATTACTTGAAAAATTAAGTATTTATATACATAATATAAAAAATTTGTTCCAAAATTTACACACTTTTGAATTTAACCTGCTTGAGTCTTTATAGTGATCCACCCATGAATAAGCATGAGCAGCAATAATCGTCCAACTTTAATTTACTTATTAAAATAATTATTTAAAGATAATAATATAAAATTAATACAAAATAAAATTAAAAATAAATAAAACTAAAAAATAAAGAATGCGAGCAAAACTAGAAATTTTAGAAATTTTGAAAATATATATAAACATAATTTTGATGAACAAAACTAATTATCAAAATTTATTACAATGAAATGCAATATAAGTCATTTTCATCTATAAATAAATCATTTTAATCACTTTATTTTAAAATAGCTTACCTAAATCATTTTCTTATTAAAATTAAAGAAATTCACTTTAATTTATATTATTATAAAATTAAAGAAAATAACTAAATGATAATAGATATCGTTAAAAATCAATTATTTTATTTTATTTTTAACAACTATTTTTTTACCTACGACAATAGGTAAATATTCTATCTATGTAGTTTTATAAAATTTTCTTTTTATTAAAAATTTACACTATGTTAAAAATAATATTTAAAATAGATTAGTTAATTTTTAAGGATATTCATTCTCATGTGAGTATTTTTCTATAATTTGATATAACAATATGCATTATAGTAAATTTGTCTTTTTTAAAAAAAATAGAGTGACTTGTGATTAGAAACCAAAAAAATTAAAATAATATATTGACAAAAGATAATTAAAATAATATATTTATAAAAAAATAAATTACAATGCATTTCATCCAATTTACATTTCAATCTATACAATGGCATATACATGTATTAAGACTATTACCATTACTATTCATGACGTATACATGTATTAAGACTATTATTACTACTATTCAATCTATACAACGATGTATACATATATTAAGACTATTATTACTAATGTTATGTTTTGTTGGATAAAATGAAATAATAATTGATTTATTTCATTTTTGTGTTTGATTGGGTTAAAAAATGGGCATAGAATGAAATCGATTCCTAAAAGAAAAGAAATCGGAATTTCTTCTTCTTCTTTAGGAATCATGATTTCATTCTCATCTCAATTTTTTTTCCAATTTTATCCAAACCTTAAATATAATCCTAAATCCTAAACCCTAAATCTCAAATCTCAAAACTCAAAACTCAAAATCTAAAATCTCAAAACCCTAAACCCTATTTAGAAAAATAATAATTTTAACCCTAAATCTTAACCTACAAATATAACTCTAAATCTCAAAATCATAAACCATAAACCCTAAACCCCAAATCCCAAATCTTAAAACTCTAAACCCTATTTAGAGAAATAATAATTTTAACTCTAAACCTTAACCCACAAATATAACCCTAAATCCTAAATCCTAAATCCAAAATCCAAAATCCAAAATCCAAAATCCAAAATCCAAAATCTTGAAACCCTAAACCCTATTTAGAAAAATAATAATTTTAACCCTAAACTTTAACCCACAAATATAATTCTAAATTCTAAATCCTAAATTCCTAAACCCTAAATCTCTAAATCCCAAATTCCAAACCTCAAAACCCTAAACCCTGTTTAGAAAAACAATAATTTTAATAATATATTTTATTTTTAAGTAATAATATATTTTATTTTTAAGTAATAATTATTTAAATAATGTATTTTGCTTGAAGAAAAAATAATAATTAAATGATATTATTTAAACTTTACTGAATATAAAGGTATTAAGGTAATATACAATATTTTTCATTCTATTTCAGTTGTAAACCAAACACTATAATACTGATTTCTTCTTTGATTTCAATGGTCAAACCAAACCAAACAAAACTATTTTTTTTTCATTCCATTTCCTTCACATTCCGATTTTGATTTCATTCCGTGAACTAAACGCCATCTAAGTGTCTTATCTTTTCAACATTAACTATTTAGTTCAAATTTACACGTTCATTTGGAATGACGTTTTAGCATCAAAATTAGGAGTGCTCACTTTGATAGTTTTTTTTCATATTTTATTACATAGATTTTTTTATTAATGAAAGTTTTGTTTTATAATAATCTACTACTATTGTTATAAAAAAATTATATTAGATACGATTTTATGAAAACCAAATTTAGTATATCTTTGTATCTACGTTTATTGAGTAGGAAGTTTTTTTATCAATAAGATGGTTGTATGTTTCTACAAATTTCAAATCTATAAAGATTTAACAAGTTAGATATACTTTATTTAACATAAAGTTTTATTGACACAAAGTTTCAAAAAATCATATTTGGTGATGGAGATGACTATAGATAAGTAAAATGAAGATGTTCATATTTTGTGGATTCTCTTAGTAAAACTAACATTCTCCCAATGATAGATGATTTTCTTAGTGTAGTTTTCAAATTAAATTTGAATATTAATGAAATATTTTTCACTTTTTTTATAAAAAAAATTAATTTTAAATTTTAAGCATTACTAAATTCCTTAACTTTTAAACTTTCAATGTATTTACAAATTAATCTTTAAATTTGAATTAAATTTAATAAAAAATAAAGACATAATAGTATAATACTACAAAAATTTGATATAATAAAGCGTAAAATTTTAAAAAATAAAAAATAAAGACAAATTATGTAATTGACGCTCCAAATAAAAGCTTAACCGCTTCATAAGTTATAAAATTTGAGCATATTTATGTAAAATTTTAAATTTTAAACTTTATGATGTAGATCTCAATTTTTGAAATTTCTAACATAAGCATCTAAATTTTTAGATTGTATTATTTAATGTAAACTTTTAAATAATATTATTTGGTATTAAATATTTTTTAAATTTTACACATAAGTCATAGTTTGTCAACCAACGTATAAATTTGTGATAAAAAAATTTTAAAAAATAAATCATATGATTTAAAAATTTATGAACTTATGTAAAATAATTTAAAATTTTAAAACTAAATGATATATTTTAAAAGCTAATGATTCTAAGTGAATATAATAAATATTTGAATACCAATAATATAGTTTAATTAACTATTAAAATATTATATTTTTAAAATACAATTTTTATGATTTTTATTATATTATTTGTGGTTGTCAAGATGGTATGTCAAGTTAGATTTAAATTATATCAGGGTTTGGATTGGAGGCTTTGTAAGGGTTAAAAATCAATTAAGATTTTTTGTTACTCAGTGATTTATTTAGTTTTATTTTTAATTTTTTAAAATAATATATTTTTTAAGTTATAAAAAAAATATATGCACACAATTAGTCACTTAGTTAGAAAATATTTAGATGAAACGAGATCGTACATATTTTAATATATTAAATATAAAACTAACAAATTAGAGATAATAAACTCTAACTCAAAAATATGAATTTCATTTAAATATATTAAAGTTTTAGAATTCAAGTTTTATTTACGGATATACGAGCTTTTTAAAAAAACAAAACTTATATTTTATTCATTCAAAAGAGGAATACAAGAATAATTAAATCAATAAAATAAAAATAACATTCTACGTTGAAAATTAATTTTGTTGTAAAACTATAATAGTAATTTTCTAATTTTTAAACATTACAAGAAATAAGTTTTGGATATTTTCTAAGTAATGAATTGGTAGCATGATACTTTGATATTATATTTTCATAAATTTGATACATTAGTCACATTTCTTTTAAAATTAGTATATTTTAGTAACATTATTGTTCCATTTTGAATATTATAGTCATTTCTTTTCAATTTTTTAAAGGATATTTTTTTGTTGCTAAAACATAAGTTTAATTAAAACGAGTATTACCAGTGACCCACGAGTAGATGCGTTGAAGATAAAAATGTCTCAAAAAGTTTTTTAAAAAGGAAAATAAAGTAAATTAAAATCAATAAAATTTACCTAAAATATTAGAGTATTCATAAATATAAAAATAATGTGATTAAAGTATATTAATTTAAAACAAAGTTATTAATGTATTCAATTTATTAAACTAAAATGATTTCAAGTATAATTTTTTTTAATAATCACTTTTAAATTTTATTAAAAATAAAAATAATATAATTTATATGGAGATTAAATGTTAATAAATTTTAGATAAAATATTGGAATAAGTTAAAGTCCAATCTAACCCTAACATTGCTTCGCCAAGGCAAACTATGTTAACATGTAAAAAAAAAAAATTATATTTTATAAGATAAAATATTGACAACGCATGAAAGAAGTTAATAATAATTTCATATATAAGATAACTATGTTATATAATTAAACAAAAGATTTCACTAAACAAATGGGAAAAAAGTATATTAAGAATAAGAACCAAGAAATATTTACCCGAGTTTCAACCAAAAATAATAATTTTGTGTATATATATATGAAAAAACTACAAGTGAAAAACAAAAGAAATTACAAGGGTATATAATATTTTTATATTTTTTAATAAATTCTACAATTTCTTTAAATAATTTTGAAATAATTTTACTACAGTAATCAAAACATGCACTCTACTACATATATTATAATTAAATGCACCTATTATTTTTTTTTTAACTTTTTAATCTCTTTAATGAAATTATTCAATGCATCATTTTTTTCTTTTTCTTTTTTCTTTTTCATTTTTTTTTTAAAAGTTGATTGAAAATTTTATTGTACAGATATAGTATATTATAATTTAAATTTTTGATTTTTGTGGATTTATGATTTGCATTTTTTATTTAAAAAAATTATGTGAACATATAAAATAGATTGTTTGGATTAATCTGATTCAATCTAAATATATAATAGATTAGATTTACAAGGATAATAAATCAAATTAAATTACAAATGGATTAAAATTCTAAAACTATAAGTCCCTAAACTTTTACACCAAGAAAATGAGCCAAAAAGATGTTTGCCTTAAGATTTGGGTGGCCATTCCAACTAGGAATATCACTTAATTATATATATATATTTGTATTTATAATTTTATATTTTATATTTTATCATATATCATAATTATTTCAAAATTATTTCAAAATTTTTAAAAATAATTTATTTTTTTAAATAATATTTAAACGTGGTAAAATACAAACGGTTGTAAAAGTAATTACAATTTTATATAACCGTACCATCTTTCTAATATCAATCCTCTGTTATCTAAATTATTTTTAATTATAATTAACTATAAATTATTTTAAATAGTAAGTTTTCTTAACTTTATATAAAAAATAAGAATTAAAAAAATGCATAAATTTTGGCGAAAACGAAATAAGAGCACGAACAATACTAATAATACAATAAAAATACATAAGACGATTAACGCACAGCGACACAGTACCACTTGACCACCCAGCAAAGGCCAACTTGGATTTAATGCTCTCTACTTAAATCCCTACGAATTGTGTGACATTTTGGCCGTTTGGGCAGCGTTTTTGCTTCATCTTCCTTAAAGATACGGTGAGAAAAGAGAGAGTATTTTTCACACTCCTCAACTGCCCAGTTGCTTTTCTCTTTTGTGACCACATATTGTGTCCAAAAGAAGACAAAAGCAAAAGCTAGAAAGGAAGATACAAGTTTTGCAAATACTAGCTTGTACACACCAAAATAACCAATTTTTCAAGCTTGAAATGGGGTAATTCCTATCACCACCTAAGTGTGCTGCTTAATTTTCCTTTTGTATTGTAGCATACTTTTCTAATTCTTCCACCCAATATCTTCTTCTATATTGTTATCGTTTTTCTTTTTCCTTTTGATATTATTTAACAGATTTCTCATTCAGTCATTCTGGTATTGGTTTTTTTTATTTTTTATTATTGATGCAATTTGTGTGAATTGGGTTATTACTTCTGTCTTTTGTTGTTGGAAGGGGCTCTTTTTGTTAGTATATATCAATCTCTCTTATAACTCTATCATGACACAAGTTAAGGTGTTCTCATTTGGGAAGGTCGTAATTTGATTTGGGTTTTGTTATTTTTGTTACTTCATAGTTGGAACATTTCACCACCATTAGAGGTTTTTAAAGTGAGTTAACTCGGTCTTTAGCTGGTTTTATAAGTTTCTTTCAGATGGTCTTTATTCTTTCCATTATGTTCCTAGAGCTAAGCTTGATAGTGGTTCTTTAATTTATGGTTTCTTCCTTCGTGCATTAGATTAACTACTAAGTTTAGCTTCCAATTCGAAGAGTTTATCTGTTGGAAAAGGAAAACCCTATTTGTTCAATTTGATTTGGTGTTGAAAAACTACCAGTAAGAGAAGGAGAAGATGTTAAAAGTCAGGTTGAATTCTAAACTACTAAAAGCCCAATATAGTTAAAGTTTACTGTTTATTGCCCCTGTTTCATTCAACAAGGCAGAGGTTCAATTGAGTCTTGCCAGGAGATTTTGTTTGCATTTTTGCCAGGAGATTTTGTTTTCTCTTGCATGTTTGTTCACAAATGAGCTTATGACACTATGAATTGTTTTTTTTTTAAATAGCTGCACTACTCTCACATCTGGGGCTCAAACCCAAACATTCTACATGCCCAAGTAAGTTACATGTTATTAAGCAACAAGCTCTTTGGATATGAATTGTATGTTAATAAGTGAAATAATGTGCTTTTGTTTCTGTTTTAACTTTTGAGTTATTTTCTTGTGATTCATCTCTTACTTCCCATCATCTCCCCTCCTTGTAGATTGCCTGACCATTGCTGCAAAAGTTAATATATATAATAGAATTAATTTGAGTAGCTACCATGTTAAAACAATCACCTAGTAGAAGCCAAAGAGCAAAAGGTTTTAAGGTGAAGCATGCTCTCCAGATATGTTTGTTGCTTGCCATTTGCATATGGTTTCTCTACCAAGTAAAGTGCTCCCGTGATAAGAAAGCAGCGTTTGTAGACAGCTTCACAGAGATATTAGGAAAGACACAAGATAATGGACATAAAATAGTCATAAAATTAGGGAGATGGAGCCTTCATCCTCGGATGGAGGATGGTTCTTCACTAGAGATTGATAATCATGGGGCGAATGAAGATGAATTACAAGATGAAGTAGTGGAAGAAGTAAAGCTTGAAGAAGAAACCGAGGCAATAGGTAGGGAAGAGGACGTTGATGTTCTTGATCAAGAGAGAGTTGAAGAGGAAGAACCGGAGGAAGTTGAAGATTTAATTGATGAAGAAGATAGGAAGAGGGAAGAGGTGAATGAAGAACAAGATACTGAAGAAAGTGATCAAAATGATCTAGATGATTTACACTCTTCGGAGGAAATCCAAAATGAAGGTATAAGTGATTCCCGGAAGGTAATAAAGGAACAAGTTAAGGGTGGTGGTGGTTCTACTATTGTGATGCAGAACAGTGGAACTCTAAGCCGAAGTTTGAGAGAAGTTAGGGAACATGAGATTGAAATGGTGGAGATCAATGCCAATGATAAGCATGATCATATAATTGGTGGTATGAAAGATTCAGATCCTAAAATGAAAATGAGATTGAAAGCTAAAAGTAATGTAGAGGGCAAAGAAAAGGGAAGTGAGTTCGGTTTAGCTTAATTATGAGATATGTATTTTTCTTCATCAACAAAGGCAAAGCCAATGGTAGAGTCATTGATGAGTTGTTTGATTTTAAGTCTTGTAATTCTATGAAGGAGATAGATTATAGATTGGATCAGCCAACTTGTAACATGGATAGTTTTACTACTTTGTAAGCATTGGAGCAATCTGTATCAAAGGTATAGCAGGGGAATGACTTCTATTGAACATTTTTGGCTTTGTCTTCAGACAATACATAATAAGGTAGATCTGTATAACTGTACTTATTAATTTGCTTTATTATGATGATCCAGTCTATGAAAATCGAAATTGACCTGTATGATAAGTTTGATGGTTGGACTTTTTGGATACTTTGAGAGCTGAAATAGGGACAGATTCCTCTCTATGAAATCTTACAAAATTATTATTACTTGCTTCTCACTGAAAAAAAAGATGCTCTATATATGTTTTAAATTATTGAATTTTTATTGAGTTCTTGGGCTGTAAAAGCCTAAAAACAAAAATCTAGGTGTACATAATTCCATTTTATACATATTATCTATAATTTTGGAGATATTATATTTAAAATTTTCTTAGGTGAGAGAGTACCAATGTCCGTCTTAGAATATAGCTGCATATAGATCCGTCTTTGGTGCTATGGTCCATAACATTCTTTGAGCATTTAAAAAAATGACGGTTGAGTTCAATATGGAAGAAATGTACTTTATCATCAATTAATGATGAGAGTTTTTAATTTTGAATCGTCAAAACTCAGAAAACCTAAACAATTATCCTTGAGTATGGTCCGCTAAACAATTATCCCTTCATGAACATTCCGTGGATTCTTCAAATTGGTTTAGAGTTTAGTGGCTTAAAAAAAATATTAATTGAATACATTACAATTCAATTCAATGTGAGAAACACCCTCCATATAATCGTAGCAAAGTCTGTAAATTGGAATAACAAGGTACATTTGTAGTGTTGTATGCCAAAGCTCTCTCTCTCTCTCTCTCTCTCTCTCTCTCTCTTATTTCACTATCTTCTGAATTCTACTCGATAAAATTATGTAAGCATCCCACTTCTATTAATGTGCCCCTTTGCACCAATTGAATTCATGACTCTTATTTTTCTAAGTTGAATATCCGAAGTTTCTACTTTTGTAGCTTTTCAAATGAAACATGTTCAATCAAAGATAAGCATTTTGCAATTTACAATATTCCCAACTTTAGTTGGCCAAATTTCAATCATCTTAATATTATCCCAAAATAAATAAATAAATAAATAATTATCTTAAAAGTGCACATGTAATTTTAATCTAGGCTCTTGCAAAAACACAATGCTTATTAAAATGTATAGCTCATATCCATACGTATCTATATGTTTTAGTTACAGAGATACCAATTATGCAAAATGTAATTAATATAACCAAAAGTTCGCATTTAAAATCCAACTGCAATAACGTGTAACTGAAGGAAAGGTTCCTAATTCTCTCGTATATGCCACCGTCCCCTTATCTAGCGATGACTATCCATTTATTATCTGTCCTATGCATTTATTTATGAATATGTTAGGTACCTTTTCCTACTTAGTATGATCTTCTATTAACGCTTTATGAACGAATTGATCAATTAAGCCAATAAGAAAAAATGAATGAACTGAGTACAAAGTTAAGACTTGCAATGCTACAAGAACTCTATACAGGATGGACTTTCCGATAAAAGTATCTCTTTAGAGAAATTGCAGAAATCAAAGACATGTATTATCCCTTCAACTTGCCTGTAGGAATCACCAGTGGCTATATAAAGACAATGATATGCACAAAACTTCACCAACAAAAAAGGATTGCTAACCATTGGCAAAAAACATCAAAGGGTTCATGAAACTTGTTCATTCTAAACGATGTCAAACATATTTGGCAAAACCTTTTCTTTTATAGAAGCAGAAGGGTAAATTTGCCAACAAAGTAAATAAATTATATGATGAGCGTGGCACAAACTTTGGTTACCTCTGTCTTGACTTTTCAGGTTAGAGCAAATAGAAAGATGATTGCCTGACACCTGAGTAGGAGATAAATTGAAAATCAGCACAGAGAAAGAAACTCACGACGAGAAAAAAAAATCCACGGTAAAACTAGAGAGACTGAGTTTAGACCAATTTATGGGCTTCAATACTTTAGATCATGACACGGGCTTCATGGTGGACAAAGTAGAGGAAAGCATTGTGCTTTCTGTGTCTCAAGATGCATCAAGCTCCAGCCACTAGCTCAAAGTTGATCACACATTGAATGAATTCCACCCAACAAATCAGCAGATAGGTATCCTACAAAAAATCCATTAGATTCCAATTCCAGGTCAGGACCATCTATCGGAATACAACCTTTAAAATTGATCCTTTGATACAGGCTAACATCATTACTTTATTGGAGAGGTAGCAAGAGATTGTATAAAAGTCAGTAGAATATCCCTACAAGAAAAAAAATGAAATAATGAAGGATCGAACCTTTGATATACACTGTGTTAACTTGGGATCACTTTTTTCTAGAAAATCCACTTCGAGAGAGAAGCCTTGACAGGAAGCCCTGGCTGCTATCACTGTGGCTCCTGTTATTGGAATTGCCTAAATTGCTTATGAAAGACCAATGTGTCTCAAAGTCAGGTTCATGACCATTCCTTTGCATTGCTTGCACAAACTCGGACGTCTTGGATAGATTGTTTTCAAAGCGATACCTATTTATTATAGAGGAGTACATCTCCCTGGTTGGAGTTTCACCTACATGAACCATACAATTCAAAATCCTTTCTGCCTTTTCAGTTTGTCCATCTTTGCACAAATGATGTACAATCATGTTCCATGTATTGATTCTTGGCTTAAGATCCCTATCCAACATCTCAATATGAAAATCCATAGCCTCTTCAAGATTATTTTTTGCACAGCAAGAGCTAATTACATACTCATAACTGACAGGACTTGGGCAATTGCCTTTCTTCAACATGATATTCAAAAGATTAATTGCCTTGTTCAATCTCCCGTGCAGGCAAAAGCATTTTATTAGATTATCATAATTGATATTGCCAGGAATTAGACATTTTTTCTCAAGCCTGTCCAGATAAATTTCAGCCTCTTGAAGCTTACCATGAGAAATAAGGGTCCATACGATTTCATTTTGAATGATTGAGTCGTGCATCCAACCTCTTGATTCCATCTCTCGGCTCAATTTTAAGGCTTTCTCAAGGTCAACATAATTACACAGGCTGGTTATTGCTTTCCTCAAGCTGCGTTTACTCGGTCTAAGTCCCTTAGATATCATTGCAGTCAGATAGTGTACCATACTTGATATATCTCTACATTTGGAAAACCCATGCACAAGAAAATCATAAGTGACTTCATCAAGAAACACTTTTTTGTCCTGTAAACCGTCTAGAATATTATTGACAAACTGACTGTTTCCAGAAAAGAAAAGATAAAAAATCAGAATGTTGTAGATCATGATCTCATTAGACTTGCTTTGTCCAAGCATAATCTCTGTTAACCTAAGTGCATGATGAATCTTACCCTCAACACACATCACGCGCACCAAACTCCGGTAAGCTGAGATGGAGAGCTTCAAACTTCTTCTAATCATAACACCAAGAAACTCTCCAACCTTCCCCAAGTTGTTGACTTTACAAAAACCTCGAACCAGAATGCTACAAGTTTCAGCATCTAGATATAGTTCCTTCAACAACAAATTTTGGAATAGATTGGCTGCTTCTCCAACCTTACCTCTCTTGCAAAACCCTTCGATCAAGGCGTTATCGATAGAAACTGAAAACAATGGTTGCTGCCTCAGATTGATCTCTTTCAAGGCAGTGGCTTTGTCTTCTCTATCAGCCTTACACAATGGAGGAATTAACAGGCAAGAAACATCCAAGCACGGGACCAGATTTTTAGCAAACATATTGTCCAATAATTCAAAGGCTGCAGAGAAATTTTTCTCCTTATGCATTCCTTTTATTAGACAACTGTAAGCCACATGATCCATGGTGCAACCTCGTTGTTCAAGTTCTTCAAGCAATAAGTGTGCAACTCTCGTAAGATTAGAATCACATAGCCTCTGTTGAAACAAACGATATATGTCTGATCTTGAAAGAGGACATAACACCAGCATGCTTTCAAAAAGCTGCAGAGCTTCTTTTACCATTTCTTTCTTGCAAAAAAATTTCAATAGAGTTTCACAATCAGTCAGCCCTGGAAACCATCCGTCTTCTAAGGAATGATCCCAACAACTACAAATGTTCCTTGAGTTTCCTTTCTTGCATAAAGATTTTATAAGCATACTGTATGTCTCATTCTTGACTTTAATATGTCTCTGAAACATTATATCCAAAATCATCTTGCTGTTGTATGTTAATCCTTTCTTGCTATATACCTGGACAAGTAGATTTAGAGTTCCTCCATCAAGGCAGGGGACCAACTTTAGATTTTTCTCCAAAATATTTGTAATTGCTTTGATAGGGTAAGCAGAATCAGAAAGTCCTTTTAGTAATCTAGAAAAGACAGAAATTGACAGTTCTTGCCCCCAGTGAACCATTTCATCAGCCAACCTCAGTGCTCCTCTTAAGTTTCCATGTATGCATTCATGTACAATAAGTGATTGATAATCAGGTAAGGTATGATCTTCCAGGATCTCTGCAACTCTTCTCTCATAGTCATCTAGGTCTGCATCCAAATAAAGTCCATTCCCAAGACTATCGAAGAACTCTGTCCTAGAGAGTCCCAAGTCATTATCCCTTTTCAACTTTACGGAGTTTGGGCTGAACCCCAGAATACAAAACACTTCAGATAGTTTATGGTTTAATGAAGAGTCATTAATGAAACCACAGTTTTCCATCTTGCAAAAAGTGATTTTTGCTTCATCAAATTGTCTGGCTTGACAATATCCTGCTAAAAGAATTCTGAAAGTTGACAAGTTAGGTTTGGTACCTTTCTCGATCATTTCATCGTATATGTACCAGGCATGTTTCCACATGCCTTTCTGAAACACCTTGCTGATGACAGCATTATAGGAATGAACATGAGGTTTTAGTCCTCTTGAAAATACCTCTGAAAGATAATTGAAGGCCTTTTTTAGATTCCCTTCATGACAACTCCAACTAATCAAAATACCAAACGTGATCCCATCAGGGACAAAACCAAAATACTCCAGTTCCTGCAAATATGAATCTGCCCTTTCTGCACCAAAATAGCTACACAACTTATGTAGAATCCTATTTCCACCGAGAATATCAGGAGAGCATTTTGTTTCAAAAAAGAAACTCAATAAATCATCAAAATCCCTCTTATCACAATAACCATAAGCAATTTCATTGAGACTAGAGCTACTAGGCTTGAAACCAAAAACTACAATCTTCTTAACAAGGTTTCTAGCTTCCAAAACCTTTCCATCAGCACAAAGTAGAGTAATGACTTTATCAAAAGTCCCCTTCCCCATAGAACTCAAATCTATACCCATATCAACCATATCTAAACAAACTTGATATGCCAATTGGGTTTTGCCCGTTTGGACCAAACGATTGAGAATAACACAGCAAGCCGAGAGGGATGGGACTAAATTTCGCAGCTTTGTTCTGTCATATATCGAGATGGCCCCCTCTAATTCACCAATAGCAGCATACTCTTCAATCAAATCACTGAAAATTTGATGATTATCCAGCAGAATTCCTTCCCTCTCCACAATGGATAGCAAAATTTCAACTTCCTGGAACAATCTTGCCTGAAGAAGCATAGACGCCATGACCTCACACGATTGAGGAAGATGCTTAAATCCCACATTTTGCTTGCCAACACGTTTGAATAACTCCCACAAAGCCCCAACCTTTCCAGTTTCTAGTCCAACTATCTTAGATTCAGATCGAAAACCCAATAATATACGAAGCACATCTTCTGGTTTGAGCTTCAAAACTCGAAGAAATCCACGTGTATATTCGGGCACTACATCAGAAATTTCCGAAAGAAGATGCTTAAGAGAAGCATTAGCAAAGTCCTTGGTTTTATCATTCTTTAAAAGAAAAGAACATTTAGTTATGACGGATTGAGCAATGCCAGAGAAACAAGACGAAGGTATATCGAAGCAGGTATCATTCCTTTGTGCTCCAAATGACGATGGGTCAGAGAGGGAGGTAGCGGAAGAAAAATGGCATTTACTTGAAGAAATTGAGAAGCAACGGCAGAGAAGACAGACCTGTTTTGGAAGGGACTTGTGGATTGAGAAAGCTGAAAGCATGTGAAGTATCCAATTTGATCGTCTCTCTCAAATATCTATTGAATTAAGCTAGTTTGAGATACATTATACACCCCTATCGTAATCAAGGGACAGCTCTTGTCAATTTTATCACTAAATGAACTCAAGAGTCCACAGCTGAGCCGAAAGCTAGGGGGCCAGTTTTTATAATAGCAATACCAACTCTGGGTTTGTGGAAGGCATAAGTAGATGGCGCGAGTAATTCAAGGGGATCGGAGTTGGAATTATTACATTCACTCCCACCGGAGGCTTAATAGAGCAATATCTCCGCGTCACATTCCAAGAAACTAACAATGTTACGGAGTATGAAGCGTTGCTTCTGAATTTACATCAATTGAAGTCCTTGGAAGCTAAAAGGGTGCTGATCCATAGTGACTCATGACTTGTAGTGAAACAAGTCAATTAAAAGTTAGAGGAAAAAAAGATGAAGCTTTATCTACCAGAGATGAAGAAAGAAATGACAATTTTTGAGGCATTTGTGATCAAATAGAGGGGGAAAGTGCATGTAGACTCGTTGGCTATTTTGGCATCGACGGTCAACTAGGAGTTAAAAAGGGATCATTCTCGTGTTTTGCCTATCAAGGCGTAGCATAACAGGGGAAGAGGATAAGGATTAAATACTAAGCAAGCACCTACTTCTCAACATATACCTCGTGGTTGACTCCAAACCTAGAGTATCTCATTCAAGACACTTTGCCCGATTGATAAGGATGAGACGCTTAAAGTTATAACGAAGTCAAAGCCAATGTGGTAGTTTATCGAAAAGACAACGATGTATCATGATTGAAGTGCTTACCTAAAGTGCAAATTATTTCGAGTTAAGAAGGGACGATGTTGAGCTTATTTAAGAGGTAAAGAACTTTTTCAAAGAATCATCAATCAAGGTTATTTTTGGCCAACCTTTCGAAAGAATTGCATCAACTATAAATGTAATTGATGTCAAAGACACCAATATTCCACATCAACCAGTTATTGTACTAAATACCATGTCCGTTCCAAAGTGAGGTTTATATATGGTTGGACCATTACCTATTGCTCGGAAACAACAATTTTTTTTAATAATAGTGATTGATTATTTTTCTAAGTGAATATAAGTTGAGCAAAGAAACCAAGAAAATGACGTGCGTAAGTTTATTTGGTGGAACATAATATGTAGGTATGGTTTATCTCGAGAATTGTTATAGATAATGACTATCAGTTCACAAGCCAGTAGTTGGTTTCCTATTGTGAAGAGATGGGGGTTAAGTTATCACATTCCATTTCTTATAGGCCATAAGTCAATGGTAAGGCAGAGTCATCAAACAAAACCCTCAAAAAACAATGGAAAATAGCAAAAGGAAAATGAGTTAATGAGTTATCCATCATTCATTGGGCAATAAGAATGACCCTAAGGATGGCAACAGGTGAAAGCCCATTTTCTCTTGTATATGGTACGAAAGCATTAATCCCTTCAGAGATACAGCAATCCATCATTCGATCGAGAATAACAAAAGAGGATAACGATGATCTCAGAAAAGATGATATGTTATTAGTTGAAGAAAAAAGAGAAAATGCTCTGATACGAATTGATTTAAAAAAATGACTATTCAAAGGTCATATAATTGATTCGTTAGGCATAAGAAATTCAATATAAGGGATTGGATCTTACAAAAAGAGTTGGAAAATAAAGTTGAAACTACCTATGAAAAGTTTGTCGTAACATGAGAAAGCCCATACCAAATATATGAAATCATTCCAAGAAGTTCATATCAGATAGAAAGCCAAGGTAGAAAAGAGGAATTAAGTCGGAATGGAGAGAATCTAAAGAAGTATTATATATGAAACCTCACTTAAGATTGAATGATAAATCTATCTATTTTTGGATCTTTTAGGTGTATTATATTATCTTGTAAAAAATTAATGATATAACCCCCAAGTACAGAGTGAGGTGGTTAAATGTACCCTCATTTGGGATACAAGATAAGAGATATGACACCTATCCTAAGAAAGGATCTTGAGTTCACCAAAGTGAACCCCCTATTTGGGAACAACATGTAGGGGTAGGATTCAATTTCACCCTTGTATGTCTCTTGTCTCTTGTCTCTTGAAAAATTAATGTGATAACCTCCAAGCACGAAGTGAGGTGACGAAATGGACCCCTATACTTGGGATGCAGGATAAAAAGTGTGATGTCCATCTTAAGAAAAGGTCTTGAGTTCACCAAAGTGAACCCCCTCTTTGGGAACCACATCTTAAGAAAAGGTGTTGTTTGCTAACTTTTCTCTCCTTTAGCCTACTTTTTTCTCTATTTAGCTTACTTTTTCTCTCTTTTTCTCTCCATTCTACTCACTTTTCTCTCTCTATTTTGTTCACTTTTCTCTCTATTTTTCTACTCGACCTCACTTTCTCTCTTTTTTATTTTCCTCTTTCTCTCACTAACCTCCTTTGTGTTCTTTAAAAAAAATCAAAGAATCCAACTAATCTCAAGAAGTAACCATTTTATTGGTGACAATATCAAAATTTAGAATTTTAAAAGAACTTAATGGTAAAGTATGATAAAAGGAAAGTCCAAAGAGGACTATGAAGAAATAAAGTCCAAAGAGGATTCTAAATAAAGACTCTTAACCAAAGATGACTCTAAAGAAAGACTCTTGACCAAGGAGGACTCTAAAGAAAGACTCTTGACCAAATAAGACTCTAAATGAAGACTCTTGATCAAATAAGACTCTAAAGAAAAGGTATTGAGTTCACCAAAGTGAACCCCCTCTTTGGGAACCACATACAGAGGTATGATTCAATTTCATCCTTGTATGTCTTCTATCTTGCAAACAATTAATAGATAATCCTTATGTATAGAGTGAAATGGCTAAATGGACTCCCTACTTGGGATGTGGGATAAGAGATGTGACACCCTTCCTAAGAAAGAATCTTTAGGTCACCAAAGTAAACCCTTTTTTTGGGAACCAAATGTAGGGGTAGGATTCAATTTCACCCTTGTATGTCTCTTGCTTGGCAAAAAATTAACTTGATAACCCCCAAGTACAAAATGAGATAGCCAAATGGATCCCCCACTTGGGATGAGGGATAAGAGGCATGATGCACGTCCTAAAAAAGGGTTTTGAGTTCACCAAAGTGAACCTTCTCTTTAGGAACTACATACGTGGGTAAGATTCAGTTTCATCCTTGTATGTCTCCTTCCTAGCAAAAATATGAATGTGATAACCCCCAAGTATGGAGTGAGATGTCCAAATGGACTTCCCACTTGGGATGCGGGATTAGAGGTGGGATGCCCATCCTAAGAAAGTGTATTGAGGTCACCAATGTAGGCCTTTCCTTTGAAAAATAAAAACCAAGGGAAACAATTTATTAGCAGGCAATTTTATTGTTTGAGTTACATCCATTATTATGAAGGATTTTAAATCAAATTCAAGTTTAACTATTATTTATTAACATAGGTGTGATACAACACTTTCAGTAATGGAAGTCTTGCAGACATTTTTGCTCTTTTTTTTCCAATTCTTAACAAGTTTACTCAGTTCATCTCTTTCTTCTTTGTATTTATTCTATTAACTAAGTGCATGGGTTAATTTAATATGCATGTTTTTCAACTCTTATTCCATGGCGTTATAGTAGTCTTTAAACCACACAATTATTGATCAACAAACTCAAAGGTTTCTTAACAAGTCTATGTTTCTCATTCTGAATCCATGGCAATGGACATAACTTAAAGAAAAGTTCAAAAGTATAAGAGTAAGAAAGTACATCTAAAAACGTCGATGAGGCTACTCATATCAAGAACACATCTTGCCATTAGGTACTAAATAGTCCTTTTTTTCCTCTTACAAGCTAAGTAAATTGTGGAACATTATGCAGGCACCCCAAAGTGATGATATAGGTCATCTTAGGATTCAAGGTTAAAAAACATGCCACATTCAAACAAACTATTTAGCTCACCACATTTACCCCAATAGGAAAAATACTCTTCAGCGGACTTATGTTTTCCCCAATAGGGGAAATTTACTAGGAAGGGTAGACCTCGTTCTTTGATCACTACCTACCATAATGATAGGTTCAGGGTACTCTCCAATAGTAGGAGGGGCAAGCAGGTCCTCGGCTACGACCTATTTGGTGGTAGTAACGACTTGGACTTATTGGGTGATTGCCTCTTCATCTAATTTCATGGGTGATGCTAGGGAAATAGGAAATTTCCTAGTTCCATCCCTTAATGGGGTAATGTCATATGGTATTTAATTCACCTTTTCACTTATGAATGGTGAAGTAAGATTTTTTGGGTGATTAATGGAAAGGTGTTTGGGGTACAGGAAAAATATGACCCCTTCTCAACTAGGTCATTGAGGTTATGGACACTTGAGGTGTTAATTAGGTTATTGAGGTCTTAAATGGAGTACTCCATACCTGTAAGAATAAGGAATAATCAATTAAATGTCCAAGTTGTTAAAGTATTTATTACCTTACTACAAATGAATGACTTGCATATTCATTAATATAGTTCCTCCACATCCCATACTTTTTTAGATGGGCTATAGTTAGGATGTCTCTGTAGCTTTTGTTCTTAGTATTTTGAAGTTCAATCCTTCTTATTTTTCTATGCCATCTGAACCTAACATGTTGATTAGTTTGCTAACATGAGGTTGGGTCGTGTTGAAGTGATGGTTCCAAGTGTCATAGACTGAAAATTTGACCTCATCACCCTAAAAGTCTCCAGTTATATAAAGATATTTATCCTTGCACCCTGTGGAACTATTGGTGAGTTTCAGGTGTAGCCTGTGTCCAACAATACATGATATATACACCTTGTCTTTATCCAGGCCATTCCTTTTTAGGCAACACATACATATGATTTTATCACTTATTAGGTCCATCCCATGTTCCCCGGTGATGACTAAAAGTTTTCCATCCATTAGGATTGACTTGGGTGAGGTTAATGTCAATTATGTTGAGGACACGAGACACCATTATGGAAACGAGTACTTGAGTCCTCTTTTAAAAGGTGTCAAATGGATCACCCATCACCCCATTGAAGGTCATCAGCATCACATAAGTGATGAGGTGCCAACATCATTCCCACACGAGGTGGAATGTTATACTTATGCCTTATCTTCATAAGGTCATCAATAGTTAGAATGTTTGGCATCATTTTGATATGATGTTTGTCCTTCATTCGGTGGGTTGGCTCACCCTTGTTATCACTTCTATTTTTGGGATGAGGTACCTTCGTTGTTGTGGACACTAGGATTCTGATGATGGGCACAGTTCCTTGCAAAGATGACGAGAAGACTAAGTGTGACCTAAATGAAGCGGGGAAATGTGGGATGCTCTTTTTAGTCAGAGAACCACCTATTTTGGTAGGTCCTTATTTCATGACTTATGAGGGCTTCAACAAGTCATTCTACTTGTTTTGAGCTCGCCTACAAGTGGTGAGCACAATGTATCGAGAAACTCGTGTGTTGTGACATGAAATTGATGAACAATAGATCATTTGAGCTCCTTTGAAGCATTTATTGCACCTAATGACCCGGTCATATGGACACCAAGGTAAAATGATATGGTGGCATTCCACATTTCTACTTCACATCAGCTTAAGGGATATGTAACCCTAATGACCTAATTTCTAGGACAATGACCTAATTTCAGTAACCTAATTGTAATTGTAAAATATCATGTTAATGTCGACTCTGATATCTTGAGAAGAGTACTTACCAATATAATGATAATACTCACATTTTGTGTGTTTATATACATCACACTAATGAGATAAATAAAAGATTCAACTATTAATTTTTATTTATCATTTCACTAGAATTCCTAACACTCCATTAATTCTCCACACATTTATGTTTTTTTTTCTTATAATAGTTTTTATTTGTAAGTATATAATATAAATAATTATCACTCATAAATGTTATTTCATATGAATGTACGAGATTTCCAACTGAGGGATTCTTATATAGTAGTTGCATACAAATATGAGTCCATTTTTTAGTTAGAATCAAATTTGAATAGTTATAAACATGAGTTCTAAACTATTATGTTACATTATGGAGTTTTAATAAACCACAACTAATAAATGTATTAATACATATATATATTGTTGGTGTGTGCTGTGGTGCATGCTGCAAACAATGGCAGACACAAATGCTCAGTGGAGTAAAACATGGAGCAGACAATAATATTAGTGGAGCCATAAAACATGGATGTGCAGGAATTATGATTATTGTTTAATTCTCGTTTTTTCTTGTATACATATATCTTAACTCTTGTAAAGAAAAGATTAGAACAGAGAAATACAGAAATACATAAACTATTAACATTAACACCAATAAGTTGACATGGTATCAGAGCAGATTTATTGGTTGTCCTAATGAAAGAATAAGTTACCTGCTACGTTGATTCTGTTCTCCTTTGACTGATTTGGTGTGATATGCTCAACAGATTGTGTTAATCTGTGGATATTTGGCTGATTATTTGGCCAGGATTTGGGGTAGCCGTTCAAGCTGCTCGTTGGAGTCATCACAGGTCCTACATTCCATTCTAGCTGCTACTGTGGGGCATTCGTATTGTTCTTTAGCCCTACAATTTTGTAAAACAAAAAAAACAAATTTTTGAAGTGATCAGATTGATGATAAAGATGGTTCCAAGTATCGATGAAAAACTGAGAGTAATAGAAGGAAAAATCTGCACGCATTAGTTCCTGTAAACAAAAAAAAACAAAAAAATGGGAAAAAAAACAGCTTCAGTTCCTTTGCTTTCTGTGAACTTTTTTGGTTCAGATTTAGAAATCACAAGCTACTCATTGATCTTCCATCAGAAGAAGGAAGGCGCTGCTCTTCAAGGAGGAAAACGTTTAGGGTTCTATCACAACAACGCAAGCCTTCAACAACTACGGCTTCAAACCAGCTGGAACGTAGTTGAGGAACGCAGTCGAAGAAGCTGTTAAGGAACACAGAGGAAGCTGTTGAGGAACTCAGAGGAAGCTGCTGAGGAACTCAGAGGAAGCTGCTGAGGAAAGCAGAGGAAGCTACTGAGGAACTCAGAGGAAGCTGCGCGAATTTGGAAGGAACGCAGAGGAAGCTGCGCGAAGTTGGAAGAGAAAAAAATTAGGGTTACGCAGAGGAAGCTACGCGATTTGGAAAAAAAATGTTAGGGTTACAGAATGTTGTATATATAGTGGTGTGTGATGGAATCAAGAGATTTAACCACCAATTTCATATTGGAAGATTTGACGGCAAAAATGACGGAAGTTCTAACTAGAGCTCAGATCAGCTCACAACCTCCGCTAACTGAATCGTCAACTGCTCCCATTAGTATCAAGTTTGGAGGATCCAACTATGCGTTATGGTCCCAGGTGGTGGAGATGTATATCTCTGGCAAAGACAAACTGGGATATATTAATAGAGATTTTCCTCAACCTGTTGAAACTGACCCCTTATTTAGGAGATGGCGCATTGAAAATGCCATTGTCAAATGATGGTTGATCAATTCGATGGACCCCTCCTTGATTGCAAATTTTATCTGATTCCCAACTGCGAAACAAGTTTGGGATTCTACTGCTACCACTTATTATGATGGGACAAACACGTCTCAAGTATATGATCTTCGCCGTCGAGTTACTCGTACGAAGCAAGCGGGTGGATCCATTGAAAAATACTATAATGACCTTCAAGGGTTATGGCGTGAAATTGATTTCCGCCGTCCTAATCCAATGGAGTGTGCGAATGATATACAAAAATACAACTCCATCCTACAGGAAGATTGAGTGTATACCTTCCTTGATGGACTTGATGATAGATTGGATAAAACTCGAAGTGATGTGCTTCAGATCAAACCATTCCCTACAGTGGAACAAGCCTATGGATTCATCCGTAGGGAAGAAGTCAGGCAAACTGTGATGATCACCGGTGCAGATACGATACCCAGAGCAGTTATGGCTTACAAAGGGATCAAGGGACACCATAATCCGATGCCACCAAAACCAGGAACTTTTTTGGGTAGCAAGAAATCCACGGGAAATCCACCGTCTGCTGACATGAAATGTGGTCATTGTGGAAACTCTAAACACACCCATGAAAACTGCTTCAAACTACATGGGTATCCAGAATGGTGGAATGATCTTCAAACAAGGAAGAAGAGGGAAGCCACTGGGAAAGCTGCTGTGGCTACCAATACTACATCACTATCCCTTATTCCTCAGACCGAATCTTCCCAAGATCCAGGTATTTCAAGTAAAGCATTTCATACTCGTAGTGATAATGAGGATTGGATTTTAGACTCTGGAGCTACGGATCATATGACATTTGACCCAAAAGATCTCTCCAATAAAACTCAACCAAGACGGAGCCGTGTTGCCAATGCCAATGGGGTCACTTATCCAGTTACAGGGGCTGGAACAGTGACTTTATCTCCTTCATTATCATTATCTAATACATTACTTGTACCTTCTCTTTCAAACAAACTAATGTCTGTAAGTCAAGTCACTTCAGATCTTAACTGTGTAGTATTGATGTATTCTACGTTTTGTCTTCTGTAGGATATTCTCACCAAGGAGATCATTGGGCGTGGTACTAAGAGAGGAGGGTTATATTATTTGGATGATCTCAGTTCAAGAAGAGTCAATCACATGGAACACACGGTTAGTAACCAGGAATGACAAATTTGGTTATGTCATCATCGATTTGGGCATTCATCATTTGGGTATTTAAAGCATTTACTACCGAGTCTATTTTCAAATATTCCACACTCAGATTTCAAATGTGATACCTGTATTTTAGCAAAGAGTCATAGGGCATCTTATCCTATGAGTAAGCATAAAAGTATGATTCCTTTTGCTTTAGTACATTCTGATGTTTGGGGACCTTCCACGGTAACTACATCGTCGGGTCATCGTTGGTTTGTAATCTTTATTGATGATTGTACACGAATGACATGGCTTTACCTTCTTAAACATAAAGATGAAGTATTTTCTACATTTCACTTGTTTCATACCATGATTCAGACACAATTTTCTACAAAAATTAAGATCCTTCGATCTGATAATGGGGGAGAGTATGTTAATCAACAATTTCGAACATACTTGGACAACCATGGTATTCTCCATGAAACCTCGTGCTCACAAACCCCACAACAAAATGGGACTGCAGAGAGGAAGAATAGACATATTTTAGAAACTGCTCGAGCCTTACTAATCAGTGCACATATGCCTAGTAGATACTGGAGTGATGCTATTACTACTGCTGTGTATCTACTGAATCACATGCCCATAAAGACCTTACAATTTCAGACACCATTAAAGGTATTATCCGATCATGTTCCCCTACCTACTATTTTGATGCTTCAACCCCACATATTTGGATGTGTTGTTTTTGTCCACCTCCACAAAAATCAACGAACTAAGTTGGATCCATGTGCTGTCCGATGTGTATTCTTGGGGTATGGCATACAAAAAAAGGGTTATCGATGCTATGATCCAATTACTAAAAGAACCTATATTACCATGGATGTCACTTTCCTCGAATCAGAATGGTTTTTTCCATCACCGGCATCCAATTGCAATCTTTAGGAGGAGAGTTATGGTGAAGAACGAAATTGGCTTGATGTTGAAATATTAAACACTAGTAATGATCCAACATACTCGGATGGTGCCAATAATATGGAAGAGCCAGTATCTAGACCTGAGCTTGAACTTCCAAGAACTGAAGCTGAAGAAGTAATTGAATCTCCAGAAGATGAAGTGGTTGATGTACCCCTCCACTCTCTAGTACCCAATGATCATCCTGCTGAGAATACTCCTGAGGTAAGCTATCCTATCACACCTTTACAAACTAATACTATAGATACATCTGTTGGTTATGTTTTACCTTTCAGACACAATCGAGGCAAACCTCCAAATCGATACTCACCAGAAAGAGAAGAACGAAAATCCAAGTATCCAATAGCAAATTATGTATCTACTCAAAGGTTATCAGAACCTATCAGGGCATTTGCACAAACACTCTCCTCGTGTCAAATTCCAAGTAGCATTGAAGAAGCCTTATCTGATCCAAAATGGGCTCAAGCTATAAAAGAAGAATTTGAGGCATTACAGAAGAATAACACATGGGTATTAAGCGAGTTGCCTCAAGGGAGGAAGATGGTAGGATGCAAGTAGATTTTCTTCATTAAGTATAAAGCAGATGGGTTAGTTGATCGATACAAGGTGAGGCTTGTAGAAAAAGGATATACACAGAAACACTGGATAGATTATCAAGAAACCTTCTCACCTGTGGCTAAACTAAAAACCGTTAGACTCTTGTTATCTCTTGCGGCAAATTTAGATTGGCCATTGCACCAACTTGACATAAAAAATTCCTTCCTTCATGGTGATGGAAGAAGAGATTTACATGGATATCCCACCAGGATATACTGTTACATCAGGAAAAGAAACTACATGTAGATTACAACGAGCATTGTATGGACTAAAACAATCACCTCGAGCATGGTTTGGTAGGTTGAGTTCAACAATGAAGAAATATGGGTTCCAACAAAGCAACTCTGATCATACTCTTTTCCTAAAACATCAATTAGGGAAGATAACAGCCCTTATAGTCTATGTAGACGACATGATCATTACAGGGGATGATAAAGAAGAAATCTCTAAGCTTCAAGAACAATTGTCAAATGAGTTTGAAATGAAGAATTTGGGAGGGCTCAAATACTTCTTAGGCATTGAGGTAACAAGATCAAAACAAGGAATATGTCTTTCCCAAAGGAAATATACTCTGGACCTACTGGTAGAGGCAGGACTACTAGACTGTAAACCTGTCGATATTCCAATGGTTCAAAATCATAAACTCGGAGAATATGTGGACCAAGTACCAGCAAATAAATAGAGATATCAACAGTTAGTAGGTAAACTCATATATTTATCTCATACTCGACCTGATATTGCCTATGCTGTGAGTGTCGTGAGTCAGTTCATGCACTGCCCAAGTGAAGACCATATGGATGCGGTCATGCGAATACTTCGTTATTTAAAATCCTCCCCTGGGAAAGGACTTATGTTTTTAAGGAATGGTCAATTGGAAGTCGTTGGATACACTGATTCAGACTGGGCAGGGAATATCAAGGATAGGAAATCAACTGTTGGGTACTTTACTTTTGTGGGGGGTAATCTTGTTACATGGAGGAGCAAGAAGCAAAAGGTAGTTTCCTTATCTAGTGCTGAAGCTGAATTTCGAGGAATGGTCAAGGGAATATGTGAGCTCCTGTGGTTGAAAAAAATTCTAATTGAGATTGGTGTTGCCCCTAACTCTGAAATGAACTTGTTTTGCGATAACAAAGTAGCCATTGCCATCTCTCACAATCCAGTTCAACATGATCGCACGAAGCACGTTGAAGTGGATCGAAACTTCATCAAACAAAATCTTGAAGAAAAGATTATTCAACTTCCATTCGTTAAATCAGAAGATCAATTGGCTGATATACTCACAAAATATGTGTCTGCAAAGAACTTCTACAACTCACTTGACAAGTTAGACATAAGAGACATATATGCACCAACTTGAGGGAGAGTGTTTGTGTGTGCTATGGTGCATGCTGCAAACAGTGGCAGACACAAAATACTCAGTGGAGTAAAACATGGAGCAGACAATAATATTAGTGGAGCCATAAAACATGGATGTGCAAGAATTATGATTATTGTTTAATTTTCGTTTTTTCTTGTATACATATATCTTAACTCTTGTAAAGAAAAGATTAGAACATTTGTAATGGTTACAAATAAAGTTTTTATTTGATTTTGACTTTTGGTTTTGACAAGTGACTCATTTTTTGTTTAGATTGTTTAATAAATATTATAATTTGTAAATAAAATTTGTAAGTAATTTTATTACTGATTGTGATGTTATAATGCATTGATACTAATCATTAATCTGAGATAGGTAAACTTAATTTTTAGAATTTGATCTATGTGTCTGAATTGTATAATATTAGTTTTTTTTTTTAAATATTACAATTAAAATTAAAATATTTGATATTGTTTAATTTTAAATTAATCCTTTCAACTTGTGAGTATTATGAAAACACAATCATGTCTTACACATGACCAAAATTAATAAAAAAATTTATGATAACAATAAAGTATATTTAAAAGAAAAAATTATTATTATAAAGTTTTTCAACCTTTATGCAATTCCATACTTTTTTGGTTAAATTTTGGAGCAATTTTTGCCTAAAAAGCTAAAAATAACAGTATTTTTTAATTATATTCTTTTTATTTTTTATAGATTTTTTTATCAATCCTTATATTTTTTTACCCTAGCTAAAAAAGAATATGAATTATAATATATCAGTCAATTCTAATTGTTTAGAACAAGATTTGTTACAGTGGTTGGTATTGTAATTCATTTTTTTCTTTTTCAACGATAGAAAAAATTAGAAGAATTGACTAAAAAAACTATGAAAAAATTAAACGAAGAGAATATAGTTGAAAAAAATGGCTACAAAACTAAATCAAAAAAGGATGAAAAAATTTAAAGTAACAATTTTATACCGTTAAATATATTTTATTGTTTTGTCAATTTTTTTTATAAATAAGTTAGTATTATAATGTTTAAAAATAACTAATATGTATCTTTTTTATTAAAAGAATGACATGATTTTATCTTAATAAAGTAAACTAAAAGAATCAAGGATCCTAATAATTATTGAGTTAGTTAAACAGTAAGTCTAGTGCTACAAATAATTTAAAAAAAAATTAACAAAAGTAATAACCTTTATAACTAATTTATATATTTTCATTATTAAAATAAATATAATATATTATCTTAAATTAAACATTATTCAAATTTAACTGAAGCCATGATAAACGTTATCTAATTGAACTACGATCATTTTAGATCTGTATTGTCTAATTGAACGTCGTCCAATAAAACACCGTTCAATATTAATATAGTGTCATTTTTATTGTTATAAGATTTAAAAGTATAATTTTTTTAAAATAATTATTAAAAATTTATACAAAAATGTTTAATAATTTTTCATGCCTTGTAATATCTTATTATTATAATTAGATAACATAATTTGAAAAAAAGAATAAATAGATTAATATTAAAAAATTAAATAATTTTTTTTCAATGTTAAAATATAACATGAATACAACATTAATACCATTAACTATGTAGGTTTTCTTTCTTTAAAATATTTAAAAATGTTAATAGTATACTAATAATAAAAAACATATAATGTGAACTAAAATTTAAATTAATGTTGTTATAGTAAATGAGTAATAATAATTTAGATTATAATGTTATCGTTACCCTTTATTTTCTCTCGAACCTATCTCTCTTTTTCCAGCAGCAACTCTAAGAAGGATGTGAGCTTGCTTTCATCTAGTTTTTTATTTTTATTTTTATTATCTGCATAATTAAATATTGTACATGTATATATATTTTGGTCTGTTAAAGTTAGAAGATACAAAAAATCATTCTTTGAAAATTCTCTTTTCTTTATTCTCCAATCCTAAGCTCTCACAGCCAAGAATCCATTTAGCCTCCCTCAAAAACAGAAAAACTGACAGAACATGCTATATGGAATCAATGCAACAATATGATTTTATCATAGCTTTCTCACTTGGTTGAACCCTATCTAGCCGAGGGGGTTGTTCAAACCAAGACCGCACTTCAAGTGTGGGAAGATTCCAAAGACCAATTCTCAAGAAGAATGCACCAATAATCTATCAAATCCAGAAGTCCATCGCCTCTCTATCACAAGGAACCATGAAAATCTCAATCTATTTCACAAAACTCAGAGGCCTTTGGGGCAAATTAGAGACATATCAAACTCCTCCCACTTGCAACCAAATGAAAACACATAACGAAGACAGAGAAGAAGATCGAATGATGCAATTTCTCATGGGTCTCAACGACACCTACAGTGGAGTTCACAGCAATATCCTCATGATGACACCATTACTTAATGTTAGTCAAGCCTACGTACTCGTCATTCAAGATGAAACACAGCGACAAATAATGTCGACACCAACTGAAAATTTCTCCATCGCCATTGCGATTTAGAGTCGACCAAACAATTTCACAAATAGTTCCAAAAATAAGCAATGTGAACAATGCGACAAAGAAGAACATCCAATTGAAAATTGTCAGACTTTAAAATTCCATTGCAAATTTTGTGACAAGAGAAGTCATTCTGAGGATCAGTGTAAATTTAAGAATGGAACATAGGGTTCTAACAGTGCAGGAACACAAGGCAGTTGGCAAAACCAAAAGCCACAGCAAAGTAAGACCCAAGGAGGAAAGCCACGAGATTTCTTTCCTGCTGTCAATGTAGCAGATTCATTAACAGCCCATCAGTAGACTCCTCAACATAACCCATTAAAAGGGTTTCTTATAGACCGACTTCAACAACTTGCTTATGCTGTGTCTATGATGACTGCAAACCAATCTTCTGGTAATAGCAATGCTTCCACAAATGCTGCAGGTCTATCTCCTTTTCCCATTGCCTCAATCAATTATGTGTAACATCAAAGTGGTGCAACAGAATGGTGGACGGTGGTAACGGTTCGGTTTTGTTGAAACCGTACATCGGTTACGAAATCATACGAGGTTTTTGATGGAAGAAACTTTATAAAGGCATTGAGCACTCTCACTATTTAGGTGATGTTTTATTGGAGAAAATGAAAAGGAATCAGAATTAATTCATTCCATTTGTATGTTTGGTTGGGCTGAATAGAGGATACGGAATGGAATCATGATTTCATTCTTATCTCAATTTTTTTTTCAATTTTATTCTCACCTCAAATATAACCATAAACTCAAATCCTAAATTCAAAAACCATAAACCCTAAACACTAAACAATAAACACTAAATCCAAATCCTAAAACCCTAAACCCCAAAACCTAAATTCCAAAACCCTAAATCCTAAACCTCAAATTTCAAAACCCAAAACCCTAAATCCCTAAACCTTAAATCCTAAATCCCTAAACCCACAAATATAGCCCTAAACCCTAAATCCTAAATCCCTAAACCCTAAATCTCAAATCTCAAACCTTAAAACCCTAAACCCTATTTAGAAAAATAATAATTTTAATAATGTATTTTATCTGACGAAAAAATAGTAATTAAATGACATTATTTGAATTTTACTGAATGTATGGGTATTAAGATAATTTATAGTTTTTCATTACATTCCAGTGGCAAACCAAACATTGTAATCCTTATTCTGAGCTTGATTCTAGTGGTCAAACCAAACAACATCGTTTCCTTTCCATTCGATTTCAATTTCGATTCCATTCTATGAACCAAACGCCACCTTAGTGAATTATTTATATATACCATCAAAATATAGAAAGTGAGTGTGAGAAACCAGTGATAACATCTAATCAAAAATCCATTAGAATTTTCATGTAAGTGCTAAAATTTGATCAATGAAAAAAGATATGTTTTCAATCCATTTTTATTTTCGCTATATTTAAATTTTGTGTTCATATGATTTGCTGAACGTTTCTAGATTCAATTATGATATAACATTATATATTCACTAAATCTTAGATTTTGGATAATATAACTACTCATCATATCACTTTAGATTCCACACTTTTCATTGAAACATAATCTTCAATGCCCATTATTAATTTACCCACAAGCTTTACGACTTCTATCACTTATACTATCACCATAACATTTAATTCAATTATCATTTTAGACAAAATATTTATGTGTTATGGAGTCACTAACTCGTTAAACTGTTATGACATTTTTGTTTTTCCCTTTCTGTATTGTAGGACTTGACTACAGAGAAGATGATTAGCTTGGATAAATAACATAGTGTTCTTTATTACATATCTCTATTGTATTTTAACTAATTAAATAAATTTATATTTTTATGATTTTATCATATTTGATATAAATTTATATTTTTGAAATCATAAGTATTTATATTATTTTGTAGGTATTTTCGCTTCAAATATAATTTAAAGACTCGAAGAAAAATATTCGAAGCAATACATCACAATATTTGAAATGTAATATTTATTTATTATACAAATAAGTGAGAAAAATGAGGGAAAAAATGGAAAAATGGACAGAACTACCTAGCCAACGTACGCCCATGCTGAGTCCTGCAAGCAATACGCTGAGTTGCATGCATCTGTCAAGTCCTTCGCACGCCAGCTCCCGACTACTGCAAATCCCACGCGCTTCAACACACGTCCCGCCGCAAATCTCGCCCATTTGTGTGGCCAACACCCCTACACACGTGTCAGCCTATCCAAATGCATCTAAGACCAATGTTTGAGATATTTTCTCATCTTTTTAGCCTTTTCCTCGCCTATAAAGGAACCCTTTCACCTATTGTAAAAATCATCCTTCAAAACTCTTATCTTTCTCTCTCTAGAAAGCTTTCTTAGTTTTTTTTAGTTTTAAAGTTCTTCTCTTTTTTAGAAGAACTAGCTATGCTTTTGTAAATTTCTAGTTTTGGATTCAATAAACATAAATGCAAAACCATTTAGAGGTTTTCTAGAAACAGAACTAGCATCAAAGTTATGTAAGGATTTTTTTGAGGTATAATTTTAAAATGAATTCTTTACAATTATTTTTATATTTTATTCTTATATGCTATATTTAATTTGTCTTCGATTAAATTTAACATGATTGACTGTTTATAAATATGATATAATAATAATATTATTATATTTGTGAAATATCGAATAGGTAAAGCATTTCTATAAAATAAATTAATTTCATTTTTATTCAAGATTTTATATTAAGGATGTTAGAGAGAAATATATCATTTTTCATTACAAACTTAAATATGAAAATTAGATTTTAAGGTTTAATTATCCGGTCTAATTTAGATTAGTGTCATTTTGATTTGTTGGTACAATCGCACGGTAGTTAGAGTGAAGCTCTATTTTTTTATAAGAATGTGTTAACAACATATTTTTAATAAAGGTTTTAAAACTTGAAAGTTAGTACTCGGATAATTAAATTCTTAGTTTTAATTTGGAAACCTTGAATAAAGTTTAAAATGTCTAACACTACCAAAGGTGGAATTAAAATGGTTCATTTTCAATCTCTTAGAAAAAAATTAATTTAATTAATCAAATTAATTATCGACTTCACACATAGGTGTTAATTGATTTGCTTAATTAACAAATAATATCTAACCCCACCAAATGTAATATTTATATAAAAAAGAGAGAATCAATAAATATCAATTTATATCTTTAATAACCTAAATAATATGAGCAAGCATAATTAACTTAATTATTATATACATAAATATTCTACTGTTATGGATAATAAAAAATTACATAATTGTTTATTGAATCCTTATCTATGTTTATTTTTTTTATGTTATTTGATTAGGAAACACAAGAAAAATAAAAAATATTGTGACATGATGTTTAAGATTTAATTTTGTTTTTAAAAGTTTGAATAATAAATTAAAAATCACATATATTCTTTACTTAGATCGACCTTAGAAATATACTTATTATTTTTTATAAAATAATTTATGTACTTGCAAAAGTTTTATAATTATAAAACCAAAGTATCTACAAAACCAGTATTTACAAAACCAGTATTGCTAACTCGATGTCAATTTTGTTTCATCAATACCTATACCATGCCAAGTTTCCCAACCCTCCAATTTGTGCCATATACGACTTGGGCATCCATCACCCTTTCGTCTTAAATTAGTATCTCCATTATTGTCTTCTAATAACATTTCTTTTGATAATAATTGTAATGTTTGTCCCCTAACCAAACTTTCCACACATTCAAGTACATTTTTCTTTCTAACAATTCTGAATGATTTTAATAAGTGTGCGTGTGTATTTTTGATGCAACATAAATCTTCCACTTAACACATTTTAAAGTCTTTTGTTACTTTTGCTCTTACACAATTTCATGCCAACGTTAAAGCTATAGGGTTGATAATGGATCCAAATTTCTATGGATGAGAATTTTTTTTCAAGATAATGGAATTTACTATCAATGAATTTGCGTTCTTATGCCACAACAAAACAACATCGTTGAATGCAAACATCATCATATTTTCATCATAACACGTGCCTTACTTTTCCAATCCAACATACCCTTTTCATTTTGGGGTAAATGTGAATATCTTATTAACGACCTACCATTACTTTTTTTATCAAACAAATCACCATATGAATTGTTAGACAACCATCCACCATCATTTGCTCAATTAACAATTTTTGGTTGTATATGTTATGTAACTGTTGTTCATCGTATTTTTTGGATATCCTACTGATCAAAAAGGTTATAGATTATATGAGTTGGAGACTAAGAAATTTTTCGTAAGTCATGATGTTCAATTTTTTTTAGACCACTTTTCCTTTCCCTTTTTCGACCTTACCTACTCCCACTTTTTCACTACCCATATTCTCTCTTGACAATATATCACCCCACACAAGTTGCTATAACAAAAATAGGATATGCACTTGAAACACACGAACATGCGCCTGACACACCACACATTCTTACTCCACCTGAAAATCGTTCACTCCAAACATCTGATACACCTAGCCCTACCATGCTTGCCACACTCATGCCTTCCCAGTATGGCATAAAGTCATCCCTACCCTCTTCACGCCAATCTCTTCATTCTTAACGCCCTCATGTATGGCATAAAGATTACCATATGTCCAACCAAGCCAATTACTCTACCTCGACGCTAGGTTCTTCATAAAGTAGTATACTATATTTACTTTCCTTACTTATATAGGACAAATCCCACCGAATGTGGATAATGGCTTCCAAACCTTAGAAAGAGGCATAATTGAATATTATACATGCACATATATATTTTGGTATGTTAAAGTGAAGATACAAGAAAGCATTCCCTGTAAATTTTTTATTCTTTATTCTCTAATCCTAAGCCTATTTTGATTTCTTAAGAGAAATAAATCCGTCATATATATCATCTGATATGATAAATTATGTAGAGTAAATATCTTCTCTCCTAAATTGTATTTTCTATGTCCCTATTCTATACCTTAAATCAAAAAAGTTCACATATATTATTTTTTTAAGTATCATAATTATTTTATTTTTATAAATTGAATATATTAGTAACATTTATTAATATTAGTGTATTTTATTTAATTTACTATTACATTTTTATGATACTTTAGTAAATTTTTGTCGAAAAAAACCTAATTATGATCGAACTAAAACTTACTAACAAGGTTGATATATGTTTAAAGAGGAAAATATTTAAAAATATTTAAAACAATATTGGAAATGAAGTGAGTAAAGTGAATAAAATTAATTTAAAATAATTAAAGTATCCACAAATGTAACAATAAAATAACCGTGTCAATTTAAAATAAATTAACCAATATATTTTATTTGAAAAAGTAAAGTTAATCAAAGTTTTCACTTTTAAGTAAAAAAGTTTGCTTCATTATTTTTTCATTTATTTATTTGTAATAATTCATTTATAATAATAATAATAATGAGTAACAAAATCTTTAATAATAATTGTTTTGAGCAAATTTTTTATCTATATCATGTCATTTTCATGTTTTATTATAATGTGTAAGATATTTCCACCATTACTCTTAAGTTTTTTGTATGAACATTGTTGTATAGTTTTGTTGTCTCTTTTAGAGAACATAAAACGTGTAAACATACACGGTCACAAGTAATAAAATTTGTAAGTAAAGTATCGTTCCCACGGAGATTTGTTACTACAATTTGTTGAGTACTAAAATTATTTCTCTATGATTTTATCCAAAACGATCGTTGATTGGAACAAGTTAAGAAAAGAGTTAAATAAAAAAATAAAAGAAATCTAAGATTGTAGTTTTTAACCAAATTAATCCACTCTAATCATGTTATTTTCTCTTGATTTATATTTTTAGTACATTTAATTTGTAAACCAAAAACTTTTATTTTTATCCATACATCTCTTCCGAGCTCTGTATAGACACACCTCGTTAATTAATTCACTATATTCCTATGAGAATTAAATTTATCAAGATTCATTACGTTCTAAGTTCTCAAATGGTCACACATACAATTAGGGTATATTCCTATCCTTCATCATACATGTCATTCTATTTATGAGCAATATACACAAAAATGTCTCTTCCAAGTTTATTTAAGTGTCACGGATCATTTGATAAAATTTGTAAATAATCAAAAACATTAAGAACAAAATAGAATAAACAAATCGAACGTCTTATAAATCGTTCAAAATAATTAAAATCAAAGCTTCATAAATTTAGATCAAATGCAACCCTAAAAAAATTAAATTACTTCATAAATTTAAAATAAAATTACAACAGTTAAAAAAAATGAGATGAAGAACAAAAGAAAATTAAATCGTCTCGGATCGTCAATATTTGGCACACATAAAACACAACAGAAGCCAAAAATGGCTTCTGCGTGTTCCACAGTCCACCCCCGAATACTACTAAAAATCTCAAACTCTAAACCTCCAAAACTTTTTTACTCTATCATAATATCCCCTATTTATAGCTAAAAAAATACATCTAAAATATTACATTTTTTTAATAAACGCGTAAAAATTTGTATCGAAAAATAAAACACACGCGTATCGATATTCGATATCGAAATTTGTATTTTAATCTACGCGTGAGAGACAAAGCAGAGGGCGTCGTTTCTGATTTTTTTTAATTCAAAGTGCATGCCACATGTCAACGTCTGATTCGCTGCAAGGATTAATACATACATGTGGCAGCATTTCATTGGCTGCGGGAAATGATTGCACATGATGTTGTCGCACGGGATAACGACGCAAGAAACGTGGGAGACAATGGCTGCAACGTGGGTGTGATCCTGTGCTTTTGCGTTCATCGTAACATGCCACGTGTTAGAATATTATTGGTTGGAAGGAATGGTGGGACACGTGGCATCCTTCTATTAGTTGAATAACCGGGCGCATGTGAATCGGTCGCATAGAATCATGCCATGAAAACGCATCAGACACATGGGTCCCACCCTGCACGTCAGCCTACGCGGCAGGTGGGCCCCACTCAGGCACCGAGCTACGTGACTCCAGAAATAACGGGTCCACTCGCTTTTTTCGGGTTTGAAACGCACGCGCCAATCCTGACTGTTTCTTGTGTGATCTGACGGCTCACGTGGCGCGCGTGGATTGTGACGCGTGGGATTATTCTCTCTTACGTAGAAAATTCAAATTTTATTAATTGCATTTTCACCCACAAATTTAGTTCAAATTATATTTTAAACTTTCTTTAATTACAGTTAAGCCCTTTTCTAATTTAAATTAAATATTTAAACTTTTAATAATTAAAATTAAGCTCGATTTTAATTTAAATTATATTTTCGACTTTTATAAATCGCAATTAAGAACTCTATTATTTGAAATTATATTTGTGGACATAAATTAGCAATTAAGTACGGTTTCGATTCAAATTATTTAATTTTATTAAAAATGTATTTCTTAACACATAAAAGGTAAATATTAATTTATTTAACTAAAATTAACCAAAAATGTCAAGAACATAGCAATTATAATTAATAAAATAGATGAAAATAACTATATAAAATACAGTTATCAAGCTCCTTAGTGAGTAAATTTGAAAAGTCTAACATTGGTTAGGAATGAAGATGAGTGTTTTATTTTAGGCTATAAATAAAGTCTTTCTCCATCATTTGTAAATCTTTCTCTCTTTTATAAGGGTAATTAATTAGCTCAATTTTGCCCAATTAATTGTAATTTTGGAGTTCATTCATTTGGAGATAGTAGAAGTGGTCAACGACGCCTGATAACCTAGGTAACATTTATACTAAATCTCGTTAAATTTTTGGTGTTTTTTTATTTTTCTGTTTTAATATTTCTGCTTCAATATCTATTTTATTTTATTTTAGCATTATATTTTTAATAATAATATTTTGTCGGTTTATTTTGAGTTTTATTCATTTAAATAATAAGTGAATAATAACTACTTAGGCATTTGTTTGTATTCCGTTTTTTTGATATTGGCGAAATAAAATTTTCTTTCAAACAAAGGCCAATCATCCACATCAGGCAAAACTCTGGTGATGAATGTAATGTTCGAGGTGGAGAAGTTTGGTGGAATCATTCATTTGGGCATGTGGCAAGGCGAAGTTCTAGATGATCTGTTTCAGCAAGGTCTAGATATCACCATTGAAAAAGAGAAACCAGATGAAGTTGAGTGGAAAAATATCAACTGATTGGCATGTGGTACAATTTGTTCGTGTCTCTCAAGAGAACAAAAGTACACATTCATGAAAGAGACATCCACAAGTAAGTTGTGGAAGACATTGGAGAACAAGATCAAGGAGAAGAACAGACAAAATCGGCTCTATTTGAACACAAAATTGTTCCATTTTGAATACATTCCAGGTACCACAATAAACGATCACATTACCGATTTTAATCGATTAGTAGTAGATTTATTAAATATGGATGAAACTTTTAAAGATGAAGATTTAGTATTGATGTTGTTAGCTTCCCTTCCTAATGAGTTTGATCACCTTATTACGAGCTTACTCATTGGGAAGGATAAAGTGTCTTTTGAGAAAGTTTGTACTACTTTGTATAGTTATGAAATTAGAAATAAAGATAAAAAAGAAAGTAGGAATGAAGTAGCAGAGGCACTGCCTATAAAAGGATGATCGCAAACACAACAAAAAGGAAGAAGAGGTAGATCTCTGTCAAAAGGAAGGCTTGGTAAAGATGAATATGCTTTTTGTTATGAAAAGGGCCATTGGAAGAAAAATTGTCCGAAGCTGCAGAAGAAAGGAAAAGTTGTGTTGTCTGATGCATGCATGGTTGAAAGCAATTCAAATTCAGATTTTGCATTGGTTGGTTCATCAACAGTATCTCATCCTAGTGATTGGATTTTTGATTCAACATGTACCTTCCATATGTCTCCTAATAAAGAGTGGTTCTTTAACTTTGAAGAACTAGACGGTGGAGTTGTTTTCATGGGTAATAATTATCCATGCAAAATTTTGGGGGTTGGTACAATTCATTTGAAGAATCAAGATGGTTTAACCAAGGTCTTGATGGATGTTCATTATATTCCAGATATGAACAAGAATCTTATTGTCGTGTGAGTCTTAGAATCAAAAGGCTTTACTGTGACCATACAGAATAGGGCATTGAAGGTTACTTCTAGAGAACTTATGGCGATGAAAGGTGTTCGAAAGAATAACTTGCACAACTACCTTGGTAGTACGGTTATTAGGAAAACATCAAAAACAGTTTCAGCTGAAGAAAGAGATTCAAAAACTACCAAGCTGTGGCATATGTGTTTGGGATATGCTGGTGAAAAAGCTTTACAAATTCTTGTAAAGTAGGACCTGTTAAAAGGTGCGAGAATTGGCAAGTTGGAATTTTATAAGCATTTTGTATTGGGGAAGGAGAAAAGAGTAAGCTTTGGCACTACTCTTCATAATACAAAGGGCATTTTGTATTACATCCATACTGATGTATGAGGGCTAGCAAGAACTCCATCCATGAGTGGCAAGCATTATTATATCACTTTCATTGATGACTTATCCAGAAGAGTTTGGGTGTATCTCATGAAGAAGAAGGATGAAGTGTTGGGAATTTCTCTCAAGTGGAAGAAGATGATCGAGACTCAAACTTGTAGAAAGATCAAGCGTATGAGGTCTAATAATGGCACTGAGTACATAAACGATCCATTTATGAAAGTTTGTGAAGAAGAATGGATAATGCAACACTTTACAATTCGAAAAACACCACAATAGAACGAATTTGCATAACGTATGAACCAGACTTTGCTGGAGAAATTTCAGTGTATGTTGTCAATTTCTAGGTTAGGCAAGCAGTATTGGGCTGAGGTTGTGACATATGTATGTCATCTCATCAACAGTCTACCATCATCTGCTCTTGAAGGCAAAACACCTATGGAGGTATGGTTTGGAAAACTTGTTAGAGATTACGATTTCTAACATATGTTTGGTTCTATTGCATACTACCATGTAACAGAATCAAAGTTGGATCCAAGAGCTAAGAGAGCTATTTTTTGGGGACCCCTTCTAGTTCTAAGGGATATCGACTATAGTGCCTTGAAACGAAAAAGATAATCTTCAGCAGAGATGTTACCTTTGATGAATCTGCCTTGTTGAGAAAGGTAACTGAGAAGATTGATAGCACTTTGAATCATGTGGAGAAAACTCCAGAGAAAGTGGAGCAAACTTCGAAGCAGGTAGAGTTTGAAAGCAGAATTCTTAATCCAGTTAGTGAAGATTAGATAGAAGTTGATCCTCCATTGATAGAAGATGGATCAAATGAAGAGGTTTTAACCCAAGAACCTCCACAACAACAAGTAGAAACTATAGTTGATAGGCCACGATGACAAAATGTCAAGGTACCTATTCGATACAAAGATTTTGAAGATCTACCTACTCAGTTTACGAATACGATGACCTGTGCACTTTTAATTGTGCATGATGATGTTCCTTCCATATATAAAGAAGCAATCAGAAGCCTTGAAGTTGAAGAGATGGAAGGAATCCATGGACGAAGAACTTATGTCCCTTCAGAAGAATAAGACATGGAAGTTGAGACAACTACCTAAAGGCAAGAAGGAAATTGGTTTCAAATGGGTGTTTGTAAAGGAAGAAGAATTTCCTAAAAAATATAGTGTTTTTTTATAAGGTAAGGTTGGTGGCTAAGGACTACGCTCAAAAGGAGGGAATCGATTATAATGAGGTATTTTCTCCAATTGTAAAACATTCCTCCATTAGAATTTTGTTGGCCTTTTTAGCACAGTTGGATTTGGTACTAGTTCAACTTGATGTGAAAACTACGTTTCTACACGATGATTTAGAAGAAGAAATCTATATGTCTCAACCATAAGGGTTTAATGTTGCTGGTAAAGAGAACTGAGTTTGTAAGCTGAACAAATCATTTTATGGATTGAAGCAATCTCTGAGATAGTGGTACAAATGATTTGATCAGTTTATGTTGTAGTAGAAGTACACTAGAAAACACATGATCATTGTGTGTATTTTCGCAAGCTACAAGATGAGTATTTCATCTCTCTCCTATTGTACGTCGATAATATGTTGACTACATCGAAGATCCAAGCAGAAATTGAGAAATTGAAGGCTCAACTAAGTTAGGAGTTCAAGATGAAAGATCTGTGAGAAGCCAAGAAGATTCTCGGTATGGAGATAAGTAGAGACAGAAGGAAGGGGAAGCTTAGTTTGACCCAGAGTTAATATTTGAAAAAGGTATTACAACGTTTTGGTATGAATAAACAAATAAAACCAATAAGTACTCTGTTTGTTCCTCATTTCAAGCTTAGTGTTCAATTATCTCCTAAGAATGATGCAGAACTAGAATACATGGCAAATGTACTATGCAAATGTGGTTGGTAGCTTGATGTATGCAATGGTGTGTACAAGACTTGACATTTTACATACGGTTGGTGTTATAAGCAGGTACATGTATGATCCTAGTAAAGGACATTGGTTGGCTATGAAATGGATTTCAATTATACAGGAGATTTAGATAAGCGTCGATCAACTACTAGTTATGTGTTTACTCTTGCTAGAGCTCCAGTTAGTTGGGAGTCTACCTTGCAGTCCATAATTGCTTTGTATACTACAAAGGCAGAGTATATGATAGTTACAGAGGCTGTGAAGGAAGCTATTTGGTTACGAGGTTTTCTTGAACACTTGGGAGTTGGTCAAAAACATATTAAGGTGTTTTGTGACAGTCAGAGTGCTATTCATTTAGCAAAGAACAAGTCTACCATGCACGTACAAAACACATTGACGTTCGTTATCATTTCGTGCGAGAGATTATTGAAGAAGGTGGAGTACTAATTCAGAAGATCATTACTACAGAGAATCCTGCAGATATGATAACCAAGGTGGTAACGTCAATCAAGTTCAAATATTGTCTAGAATTGATTAACATCCTGCAAATCTAAATTGGTATTGACGTCGCTGATCTAGTGATTGAAGAAATCATTTGAGAATCACTAAGTCGCTAAGGTGGAGATTTGTTGTATAACTTTTTAGTGAGAAAATTTGAAAAGTATAACATTGGTTAGGAATAAAAATAGGTGTTGTATTTTTGGCTATAAATAAAACTCTCCTCCACCATTTGTAAACATTCCAAAATTTGTAAATCTTCATCTATTTTGTAAGAGTAATTGATTAGCTTAATTTTGTTCAATTAGTTATAATTTTGGAGTTAATCTATTTGGAGTTCATCTATTTGGAGATAGTAGAAGTGGTCAACGACGTCCAAGAACCTAGGTAACATTTATATCGAATCTCGTTAAATTTGTAATGTTTTTGATGTTTTTGATGTTTTTGATGTTTTTTATTTTTTATTTTAATATTTTTGTTTTAATATCTATTTTAGTTTATTTAGGATTATATTTCTAATAACATTATTTTGTTAGATTAATTTGATTTCTATTCATTTAAATCATAAATAAATAATAATTATTTAAAAAAAAAATTATCCTATTTTCTAAACAAACACCAAAAATAGATTGCAATTAAACTAAAAGGTTTTTTTGAGAGAAGTTTTTTATTTGTTGCAATTAAACTAAATAGATTTCAATCTATCACGTCCAGTGAGGGGTACTTATGGCGATTTTCCAATGATCTTTTTTTGGAGAGAAGTTGGTGGCTACCTTTTTTACCTGATGAAACTGGTAGTGGTCCCCCAATATATATTTTTTTCTTTAAACAAGAATTATTCAAACATTTAATTGTACTCTCATATTTTCCAACATCAAGAGTTAAGTTCAAATACAGACTTGAAGCAGTTGACATTTTTTTTTCCTTGGAACAAAGAAAAACTAAGAAACTTAAACTGAAACGTACGTATATAAAGCAAATGTAGTTAATTAGAAGTATGATTATTGCACAGTTTGGAAGGGCTTGTATTTCTTGACACTTTGAATGAGACCTTCAACAGATCCAGCAGCAGCTACAAGTGATACTATCAAGCATGCCCAACTCAATATCTTTAACCAAGTCCATGTGAAAGAGTGCTTTCTTATCTTTGCTTGTGCAATGTACATCTCAATTGGGAAGTATACTGTTAATGGATAAAATGATGCTGCTCCTAGTAGTCCCAAGAAGTCATTGAAGAATGGAAATATCATTGCTATCACTGCTGTCACTATAACATATGATGTTCTCCACACCAACCTGAACATGTTCACGTAGTATCGACCGTGACATGGGATGTTAACAGCGTTCTCGCTGTTTATGAATTTGTTCTCTGGCCACCGGTTGTGGCACTTTTTCTCAACAAATCCAAATATGGGTTGACAGAAAACCTGCCCAAGTATAAACAATCATACGTTTTTAGCAAATTAATTTTTTAAATTTTACTTAATGTATAAAGAATACGAGATATTCAATTTCAAAATAAAATAAGTCTCATGTTACTTATAAAGAAAGTGTTGGATTTACCTGATAAGCACCGATTAGGTGGATTGCAATACAGACATTAGCAATATCAACTAGCCAAAAGGGTTCATAGAATCCAAAACCAGTAAGGAAATTTCCTGGAGCAGAATTTCCAAATGCTGCGTAACCAACACAACCACAGAGGACATAGAACAAGGTCGTGGTTGATACACCAACTAGTGATGCTTTTTTCATCTCTCTGTTTTCTGGTGGACTTTGTTTCAAAGTATCCTGCAATTAATTGGTAAATTCACGTTCATCAAAATCTGAATCCACTGTCAATAAATTTGATTTTTATTTTAAAATTATTTGGGTTAAAATTTAAACACAATTGTAGAAGAGTTTTAGCATTAAAGATTTTTATTGGGATTATTATTGCCTTGATTCCACATCATATTTAATATATATTTTAAAATTTTGATAAATTAAATTATTTTTATCAATTTTATATTAAATGATATGTGTAACTAATGTGATACTAATCCACTCATAAAATTATTTTTTGTTTAGATATACTTAATAATTATATATTTAACTTTGATTTATCAAATTAAAATTTTCGAGTATGGGGTCCACGAGAGAGTAAAATCGTTGACGGGTAGTGTCAACTTTAAGATGTGACGAATCGAAAATAAAAATAAAAGGATGGAGGACATGAAAGGTTGAAAGAATTTAATTTGCTTTTTTGAAAAGTCCAAAAACATGTTCAGTGGCCCAAAATTTTGGGAAAAAAAAAACAATAGTCCACTGAGAATCTTTTTTAATCTATCAAGTGGTGAGCATAAGGTAAAAATATTCAAAAGAAACTATTTTAATATATGGGACAAAATGAAAATCATATATTTTGTTTGTTAATTTTTGTTCATACTATAAGTAATATATATTTTTTAGATGTTAAAAATAAAATTATATAAATAAATAGATTATATATTTATATGAATAGAGATAAATTGAAAAAAAAAAATCATTATAATATTTCCTTACAGGAGATAAAGAAATAAATATGTAAATATTAATAATAATTTGAGAATTATGGTATATAAATATTTTGAAGAGAAGTGATTTGATATCAGTGAGGCCCGTTTGTTCAATATGAAAAATAAAATATCACATGCAAGAATGAATAAGTTCCTTGTCATCTAATTCAATAATAAAAAAATGCTGAATTATGGTGTTATTATTAGATTTGTCTTCTTTCTTTTTTTAATTTTTAATATATATATTTTTTCTGGCTGGTTCTGATAATTGATGACATTGTATATTGTCTTGTTTATGTTGGTGGGTGCCAAAGAACACAAGTTCCCCAAGAAAAAATCAAAAATTTGAATCAAAATTGGCAACTTGGTGTTCTAAAGAGTCAAATGCCTAAAAAGAAGCTAAGACCCTACTACTACTCCATTATTAACAATTATAGACCTTCACAACGTACCAACTATTAAGACTTAATATGTATCTTTAGCCTAAACAGTTTGACGTTTAGGGTTAATTAACGCAATAATTCTTTATAAAATGATAAAATAAGAAAGAAATTGTAACAAAACAAAGTTTTCTGAATGCGTTGCTATGCCGACAATAAAATAGGCACACATTTCAACCTTAAAATCATATACGTTTCTTCAATACTATTTTAATTTAATTCATTGCGTATGGACAAAAATCAATCACGCTTATGTATAGATATGCATGTAAACTATCTCATATACCTACAAGATAATGATATATATATTTTGTATATGATAGTAGATAGATACAGTTACAAATTTCCTATACATATACTCTCGTGTGTATATATATATATATATATATATATATCCTAAAGTGATAATACATGATATATATGTTATTGTGTTGTGTGTGTATATATATATATATATATATCCTAAAGTGATAATACATGATATATATGTTATTGTGTTGTGTTTAATGAGTAATTCATGCTTGTGTTGATTCACATGTAGAATTAATGTTACGTTCTATATATAACGTCAATTTTACACGTCAATCAATGTTATAACGTATGTGTTTTAAGTTTATTTTTTAATAAATTAATTTTAAATTTATTATAAGTTCGTCTTTGATAAAAAATAACTTTAAATCTCACCACTTTTGTAATAGTAGCAAATGATGTGTTATTGTGTCGTGTTTATGGAGTAATTCATGCATAATAATTTTTATTTTATTTTATTTTCGTATTGTTTATACAAGTACTTTAAAATATGTAAAATTCTTCATAAATTAATTTTTTTTATTTATATTATGTCAATCATATTTGTTTTTGTGTCTTCTTGCATGGCCGAAATAATAAAAGAACATAAGAGATGCATTAACTGTGTACTTGCCTGTATTTCAATGAGAACAGTAGAGTAAGCATAAGCAAAAGCGATATCTCCAATGGCTTGAAAAGTTCTCCAGACTTTCTCCGCTCCTGACACGTCTACTCCAACTGTCACTCCTGTTAAGCTAGTTCTTGCATGTGCTCCACCTTTTCCAGACAAACAATTCAATTAATTCTCAACACACCCCAAAAAAAAAAATTATTATTAAAATTGTATATAATCTAAAATTAATTAAATTAATAAGTAATAATTAAGAAAAAAAAAAGAATTGAAGTGTACCTATAACTTTTGCTATGGAAAGCCCAACTCCAATAGAAGCGTAGGCAAAAGACATAACTGCTGCTACTATTGATAGCCACGATAAGTCGTGAAAGTTTGGTATTTGGCTCAATATTATTTGGATACAAGCGAATATAATCATGAAGGGGTAGTTTGATATTTCACACTTAGCTTCATGCCCATTCTTGTGAAAACAGTTTGATCTTTTCACTGCCCTGTTTTTACCAAAACATCCATAAATATTTACAATTAAATTTATTATTATTATTATTATTATTATTATAAATATGAAATAAATTATAGTCAATATCTTAATTGAAAATAAATAAATAAATAAATAAATAATATGAATTTGACTTACACCATACTTATAGAAGCAGTAATGGTGTAACCAATGGTAATACCAATGAGATTACCATACTGCGCCAATCCACATAACTGCACTTTTCTTCCACCTGCAAAGAAATTAAAACAAAACAGAACTAAAGACAAAAACCAATAATTCTATATGTAGACACCAAAATCATTTAACTGAATATATTCATCGTTTTTTATTAAAATTTAAAGAACCGTTAAATCTATATTTAATAAATAGAATCATTATTTATTGTTTTTACAGTATATTTTCTTTCTGGATTATTTATCCTCCAAAATCTGTTAGATATTTATTTATTTTTTTAAAAAATAAATTTATACCAATCTTAATTTTTATTAACATAAAATATTATGTTTTCATGTATGTGTGTAGAATTTTTTAAAGTGTTTTACTGTGAAAAGCAACCCAATTCAAGTTTTGCCTCAGATTCTGATTCTGATGAAGATTCATTGTTTTCAGTTTTCACCTAGGGAATATAATTTCTCAAAAAAGGTGCGGTCTTGTAATTAACTGTATTAATTTACGGTAGAAATTAATAATTACAACGAAATAATAATTTAAAGTATGTACTGGTTTTGTAATTTTGTCAAATAAAATAAACATTTAATTCATTCAAACTTAAAATTTGCTGAAAGAGTAGAAATGTTAAATATCCCTGAGTTAATAGATTCTCAGGATCGAGTATTATTAGAAGAAGTGTGTTTAGTCTTTCTCGAATAAAAAAGAAAAATGTTATTTTCAGAGTAATAAATACTACTGACAGAATAAAGTTTTAATGAAAACTGTACTCTGACTATATAGTATTTATTGATTTGGAAATAGTGCTAGCAAAAAAAAAAAAAACAAAAAACAAATTAAGAGTACATTAAGTGTTGTAAAATGTTATTTAAAAAATAATTAATTTAATAAATTAGGATTAAATTTGAAAGGAAATACCCAAATAAGCTTTGACAACATCCATATAAGTGTAGTTTCGGTTGCCGGTGACAGGATGAGGTGCTCTGTAACAATCGGCAAGCAGAGTGGAAGTGAAGAATGTTATGCATGAGAAGGAAATTAGTACTGCTGGTCCTGCCACCCAACCCAACTGTGCATTTGCCCATGCCAGTGATAACACTCCCGATCCAATCACAGCCGTTATTATATGGGCACTACCAGTTACCCATGTCCCTTTAAAACAATAAAACCAAAAATCATAATCTTGTTTTTCTAAACATTAATAAAATAAAATAAAATAAAATAAAACCCAATAAAACAGAGTAGTGTTTGATATTTTGTTATATACCAGTTCTTTTAGGACGACCATCATCATCAACGTTTTTCCGGAAGTCACCACTCTCAACAGCACCTGGGTTTTGTTCTATAAACATGTTCTGTTTCTGAAATTCTTTGGTCATCTCAGTGAGTTGTGAGTTGTGACTTGTGACTTGTGAGGAGGAGGGCCTGTGTGTCGTCTAGCTAGTTTCTGTGTTTTTGTGTGTGAGACAGTGAGTTTTGGCTCAGCTGGTTTGAGGAGTATTAATTAATGGTTGTGAAGTAGAGAATATGTTTGAATTAGGAAAAAGGAGGGGACTGACTATTAATGAAAATTAAATTTTAAAAAAATGGTGGGTGAACGTTTGAGAGATTAGAGAATGAATAAGTCAAATACAGGACTTGTGTGGGTTTTATAAATGGAGGAGATAAATCGTTTCTTTAAACATGTGTGATTAAAAAAAAAAAAAAAAGGTGAAAATTGATAATGAGAGAATAGAATAAAAGTGAAATGAGTCTAGAATTAAAGTTTATTGGTTGGAGTTAAATCATTGAAAAGGAGTTGTGCTCTGAACCATCTATTGTGTTGATAGGATTTATCAACAAAAACATCTATGGTGGTATGATAAGCTTGACTATTGTTCTCCAATCTCTAACTTTTGGGTTTGGTTTTGTCCATTTTAGAGATATATTTATAAGTGGCAAAAGTATCTCATTATTATTACTTTGTTAAATCTTGAAAGATAACATGGAGCTAGTGGAATGATAGAGTAAAAAATCAAATATATATAAAATATAATATATTTTTTGTTGAATATATATATAATATTTATGACTAACTTTAAAACATTAAATTATAATATAAGATATTTAATTACCTTAATATTAATATTTTATGATATGAATATGTCCATTCGTTATAACGTGAAGTTATTGATGGATAAAATTATTACTGTATTATGTAATTTTATTCATTATTTTTTATTAAATATTATTTTTCAAAAATAATGATAATTCTATTACTCATTTGGAATTTATTAGGAAATTTATAAAAACCAACCAATAATAATTAGGTTTTTTTTACCCTAATTAATGAACCAATTATTATTCGGTTAATTAAACTATAGAATTGTGTGCCCATATTTCTCTCTCATAACTTTATTAAATGGGCTCCTTTTTGACTAGCTAGCTAATTCGGTTTGATCTCAGAAATTCAACCACACTGTATTTTTCTTCCACGTGAAAAAAAGACACACGCATTGAAAAGAATACCAATTAATTAATAAATTATGTAAATATTTTTGAAGGCTAACTCTACCATTCCATGGAGTTTGGTAGATATGAATACGATTCTAAGAAGAAGAATGCGATTGTCAGTATAGTTATGGTAGTGCATTTCTCTGTGCCGTGATGCTTTGTGAAGAATCAAATGGTGATGGAATACGTGATCGTGATGATGATGGTGATTAGTGTACTGTATACATATACTGCATTTAGATAACGAATCAACGGCTGAAAATATCATTTTTGACTGTCTTTCTTAATTAGAATTTGTTGAATTCTTCTTCATTATTATCATAAGTGAAAAAAAGAGAGTGCTTTTTCGATCATATATATATATTCATTATCTTTTTCAATGCATGTGTAGATGCTTATATCAGAACAACTCTTCTGTCCATGCATGACTAGTAATATTTTTATATTCTTCCTATCTATATATGGGACAAATCACCCAGATAATTAATAAAATAAAGAATATGAAACAAAAAATTCCTATTGTATTCTCTTTTGTATTCTTCAAAATTATATAATCTAATTTAATAAATATATAAATTTAATTATAAATAATATATTATACTTTTTATTCTTTTAAAAAACATTAATATTTTTTTCTTTATTAAAATTAATTAAATTATTTTTTAAAAATTTTAAAAAATTAAAATCTTATAATTATTTTATAATGTATTCTTATTATTTCAAACTAATTTGTAAAAAAATATATTTATATTATTTAGTATAAAAGAATCATGTATTTATTGTTACATATATTTTATTTTTATTCCTTTCATGTAAATATTTTTTATTTATTGGTTCAATTTTTTTTTCATTATTAAATATTTATCATTAGTTTAGGTTTTTTTCATTATAATAAAAATAAAAAAATATATATTTAAAATATTATTTTGTTTCACGTTTTTAATTTTAGAGTTTTCGTTACTCATTGAGGATCCCAATTTACGTACATTTTTATCCAAAGTTTGGTTTATTCAAAGTTTCTTTTTTAGAATATATTACATATAGAGGCATTTTTATACAATATTGTAATCAACATATATTTACCAGCAACATGATATTTTACTCGTGCATAACAATTAATGTGAGCTAATTATTTATATGCAAAATTACAAATATTTATATGTGTAATTAATATTTTAAGTGATATAATCAATTATACAAAATACATTATAATTTTTAAGAATAATTGTGTTTGAAGCATAAGGCTCCATCATTGTCTTTTTAAGAGCCTATACATCTTTTTACTTTCTTTAAGTCAGAATATTCTCTTTGAAATGGTTGCTTATCACGCTTATATTATAATGAGCTTCCATACTAATGAGTAATGATCTATGCATATATAGCTCCACATGGACAAAAAGGTTGATTTCTTATAAAATTTGAATTTATTTTGAAGATAGGAAATTTTGATTCTACGTTAGAAATGAGTTGAAACACTTGAAATTAACCAATTGGTTAATTGATTAGATTACAGTATTTTCAATTTTGATTAAAAAATTAACTTTATCAAAAATTTAGTTTAACGAGACATTATTTATAATATTTTTATACAATTACAAATGCGTGAGTAATTTCATTATCTTAAATAAAAATATAATTTAGAGGAATATTAATTAAATGGGACAATATAAGTTTACTATTTTTACAAAAAAATCATAAAAATTCATATTATAAAGTAATAGATTTGTGTTATCCTATTTATCTACTTTGAAACTGAGACATCATAAATCCATTATTTTACAAAATAAACTTCAACGATCATTTTTAAAAAGATAATAGATTTGTATTATCTCATTTAATAGAAATGAGACTAAAATATATTTTTATTAAATGTAGCGGACTTGAACCTATCATATTTCCTATATAAAAAGTGAGGGTTAGGATGTTTACGGTCATCATCGCCCTCATTTTTTTATTTTTATTTTGCTTTTTCTTAAAAAAATTATATATATATATTGATACTCAAACTTATGTTTGTACTAGATACTCTACATTTACTATTTGACTATTGCATGTAAAGTTATTTTTTAGATGTAATGCATATAATAATAATATCAAAACTAGAATTTATGCTTTTGAATGTGATATTTTACACTTATCACTTGATTATAAAATTATGACTAATTTTTTTAAATTTATACTAGAATTTAAATAATTAGATTTTTACATGTAAGGCGTACAATGACAATACAAAAACTTGAACTTATGCTTTTGAATTTGACATTTTATACTTATGACAACTATAAAATTATGACTAAGTTTTTTTTAAGTTAAATTTTTTAGAAAAATTGAATTTTTAAAGTACTATTTGTATAAAAAATAGATTTTTAAATCATTATTTCTACACAATGATAATATCAAAATTTCTAAATTTATTCTATTAATTTAAGAAATTGAATTTTTAAATGTACCACGTAGAATGACAATAAGAATACTTGAAATTTTGCTTTTGAATATGACACTCTATACTTACCAATTAACTATAAATTATGACAAAATCTTTATCTAACTCATGTATAAGTTAAATTACACCTAAATTTTTTTTTATTTGTTGACTACCTAAATAAGTTTTATTTTTATTATATTTGTTAATGTCATTTCATTTTTTCCATACATATCCATCTTTAATGAATAAAATACATATAATGATAATATCAATACTTAAATATAATTTTTATATAGGACACTCTACACTTATCATGTCACTATTAAGTTATGATTATGTTCTTTATCTAACTCGTGTATGAATTAAATTATACTTCAATAATTTTTTTGTCGTTTTTGTTTGAGTTTAAGGCTTAACTTGTAGCCCAACCCATGAACAGACTGATGCATCATATGCCTTTGCATGAGACTATAAGATATATATGCCTATGCTTAAAGTGATAATTATAAGGTGCTCTCGTTTATGCAAAGTAACCTAAAATATTTGAGGACCAACCATCAACCTGATTTATTAGGGTGGTCAACCTTAAGTTAGATTATGTTTTACTGATATACCCTTTGACACGTTATGATGTGTACTTCCTATATAATTGACACATATACATGCAATGTTTTATATATATGCTTAATGTGAGATTCGCACAATTAAGTCAATTTTCTAATTTCTCACTAGTTTTTCTCTCTAAAATCGGATAATTCTAATATTTTGGTCCCACTATGGGGCTCCAGATTTAAAGGTTGAGTTTTAGTTTTTGACATTGTATTCTCGAGGAATTATCCCAAGTTTTGAAAGAGAGACCTTGTGAATGAAAGCTCTACCTCACGCTCTCTAAGAACCATATTCATCATGGCTAGAATGCAAGCTGAGACTAATGAATAAAATGGCTTGTCAGAACAACACCTTACCAATCTCTGAAGAAGCTCGAGTTGAGTCGTAAGTTAAGATACAATTTGAGGTTGACTTTCATCAAGATTTGGCTCGACAACTTGTAGAGTTGATAAGAGAGCTCGACGAGACTAGGTGAGAAAACATATCACTACGTGTGTGAACAAACCTAGACATCCTCTTGGGTTGAGCTAATAACCAAGCTAAAAATGTTAGACCAGTTCCTATAAGAAATGAAGCTACACAAGTTAAGAACATAGTAGATGACGATCCTCCCCTTGATGTAGTCAGGCTCAATAATGAGCAAATATTGGATGAGGGAATGATTTGGGAGGTAAACTTCCAAGCCTTAGAAGAAACAAATACAAAACAACGCAAGACCTTCAAGGAAACTAACATGAGGCAAGACAAGTGTAAGTCACAATATGATATGGATACGGATTTTGAACAACTATATGTCTCCCCTTTCTCTAACAAAATAGAGAACAATGAACTGCCAACCAAAATTAATGCCCCCTAGGATCCAGATTACCAAGGAATGAAGGATTTGGTAACTCATATTTAGCAATTCAAAACAACTATGGCCTATGTGAGCCTCACTTGAGACAAAAGAGATGCCATTATGTATAAGTATTTCACTACCACTCTATGTGACATCACTCAAAAGTAGTTCAATAACTTGACACCTCATACTATAACATCTTTCTCTCAATTAGTTAAGTTGTTCATCACAAACTATGCTAGTAACAAACCCATAAGGAAAGAGTCTCGTCACCTTTTCTTGATCACCCAAGGAAATGGAGAGTCAATTAAGGAATACATAAGAAGGTTCAAAGAAAAAAGTTAAAAATTGTTAACTGCCTTATTATATTGTGATAAAAGCCTTTAGATGAGGTTTGTTGAGAAATTTCAATTTATTTGTTGAGTTAACCAAAACCATTCCTCATACAATGGAAAAGGCTTATGGAGAGGTTATAAAGTTTGTTAATATAAAAAGAGAGTATGAATTAGATAAAAAAAAATAGAGTTATCGTAGAAACTACACTAGAAAGGGAGAAAATGAGGATAAACCTAGATAAAGCAAATCAAGAAAAAATGATCAATAAAAACAAACATTTCATCCAAAGTCTCAAAGGGGGAGGCCAATGGTCAAGAAATCGTGGACCTTGGGGAAGGTCATTATCACCCTTCAGAGGTCCATTTTGAGAGTAAGTTTAGCTCAAGATATATTGAGAATAAAGAATGAAAAAATGTTAGATGGCCACTAAAGATGAAGGAACCATTTAGAGACACATCTAAATGGTGTGCCTTTCATAAAGATATATGCCATGAAACACGATATTTTAAACATTTGAAAAAAGAAATAAAAGATTTGTTATCTAGAGGATATTTGGGTGACCTTATGGAAACAATAGCAAAGGAGATGATCGATAGCCTCAACATGAAACTTTAATACTATATGATCCACCAATTAATAGGGTATAGCCACACAATGAAGGTAATGTAAGGACCATTCTCTAGTAATGATGAGGCCTCATCCAACCATGAAGACCTTTTGGTAGTTACCTTATGGGTAGGGTCATGCAATGTTTGTAGAATCTTGATTGATATTGGAAGTTCTGTGGACCTTCTCTTTCTTTCAACGATGAAAGTGCTAGGTGTGAAAGAAGGCGAAATCATGAAGACGGAGATCCCTTTAGTAGAATTCAATAGTAGCACTATGTATGCCGTTAGGACCATGATGTTACTTTTCATGGCAATGAGGTCAATATTCATGACCAATTTTGTGGTGATTAATGTCCCAATCTATTACAATGTCATTTTGGGTAGACTATAGATACATAAGATGACATCACATCTAATTTCCACTAAGTCATCAAATACCCTACCGAGGAAGGCATAAAAGAGATAAGGGGACAAAGAAAACGCTAGGAGTTGTTATAATGATATAATGAAAGAGATGGTTTAAAAGTAGCAATTATAGTATGGGTCTTATAAAAAAAGACCAGGGGTAACTACCTAGGGGAATCTGTTGATTCAAATGTAGTTCAATATTTACAAATTGAAAGTGAAGGGGAAGATCATTCTTTAAAATTAAGCACCAACTTAACAACAGAGGCTAGGGAACAATTATCACAGTTCATAAGAGCCAACTCTGATGTCTTTACGTGGAAACCTGTTAACATGCTTGGAATTTACCTAGAAATTATAACCCATAGATTGAATGTTGATCCAAAGGTTAGACTTGTCAAGCAAAGGTTTCCAAGAGAAAAGAATGAGTTGATTAAAACTCAAGTCAACACACTTGAAGAAATGAAGATAATAAGAGAAGTGGACTACCTAACCTGGCTGCCAAATGTTTTATTAGTAAAAAAGGCTTGCGATTCACCCCGAATGTGTGTGACTTTTATATATTTGAATGACACCTACCCAAAAGACTATTTTCCTCAGCCAAGTATTGATTAACTAGTTGATACTAACTCCTGATTTAGTTGATGAGTTTTTTTGATGCATATTCCGATTATCATCAAATCAAAATGCATCCAAAAGATGAAGAAAAGGCATCTTTTATTACTGAAGAAGAGGCCTTATATTACACTCAAATGCCCTTTTATTTAATGAATGTGGGAGCTATGTATCAATGCCTTATCAATGAGATAAAAGTCCCAACCATGAGGTCAGTCCTAACTGAAGACCAAAATACATCAAATAGAGAAATTGATCTAGTTCAGGAAGAGGGAAAAAGGAATGAATCCTTAAGAAGAATGGTTAAGTAGAAAATAAATGTGATAGATTATTACAATAAAGTTGTACGTTTCAAATCATACGCTCTAGGTGATTGGGTTCTTTGGAAGGTATTTTCCAACAAGAAAGAGTGGATAGTTGCAAATTTGCGTATGAATTGGGAAGGCCTATCAAATAAGTGCAATAATACTAGAGGGATCTTACTTGTTAAATTGTGTTAAAAGATCTAAAGATAACACGAGTTGGAATGCCCGACACCTAAAAAAGTATCAATTTTGCTTTATGCTTCAAATTCAATGTGTTACCCCATGTATATGACAACTCTTGATCATTATGGATACTTTTCCCAAAAAAAGTATTTCAATAGTTGATCACATCAATTAGGAACTAGGTAGAGCACTCAAATAGATGATTATATAGAGTTGGTCACCTTGGTCATAGACTAGGTATAACTCTCTCCCTAAAACTTTTATGTTACGAGTTGATCACCTTAATCAAGAACTAGGTAGAGTGCTCAGAAAAATGTTATACAAAAATGATCATCTCAATCATAGACCAAGTAGAACAATCTATATAAATAATTTATGTCATGAGTTGATCACCTCAATCAAGAGCCAGGTATAGTGCTTGAACAGACTATTAACATGGTATTGATCACGTCGATCATAGACCAGGTAGAACATTATCTCTAAAACAATTATTCCGTAAGATCTATCTTACATATGCTCTAGCAATGGAAATTACCAATGTTCGACCTTAGTATTATTAAAAACAAGTTTGTATTACAATGATCAAGCTTACAAACACTTGGCCAATACAAGTTTATTAATATATCTCTCAATAGCATAGTATGGTTAATAATCCTTGAGACATTTTAACACACAACTAGTGGCCAGGTCATGTGTTTCTTCCACCAAGGACAATAGCTTAGCCTTAGTCTTAACACCCTTCTTATGGATATCCCTTCCTACCTTAGTTGATGCTAAGCTCGAGTTGGAAATTGAATGCTCTAGTTCCTTAACAACATCTATCGCCTTGAAGAACACACTTTTAGATCGCTTAATGTAAAAGCTCGCCCAATAATATTCTTTGTCAACCAGAGCATCCATTTTGGTCATGGTATACCTTTCATGTGCCTACGTTTGATATAATGATGAGTGCTCAAAAAGCACTAAAATAACCATGATTTTATGCACATTAATTGATTAAAAATATATATATTTATATGTTTTATCATATATTTATATAAATTTGTCTTTTTCGGAATCACGGGTATTTTTATTGTTTTTCAGGTATTTTGGCTTAAAAACGCAACTTAAAAACTCAAAGAGGAATACTGGAAGCAATACATCACAAATATATTAATAAATAAATGCGGAAAGGTCGACAAATATGGAAAAATTGGACAAAATGGGTCAAAAAGGTCAAAAATGTCAAAAAGGAGAAAAACGCGCCGCCGCGCCACCCGGCCGCCGCGCCCCACCGCCCAGCTCCGCCCCAAGCAGCAGCGCGCGGCACTGTTCATCCGCGGTACTGTGCAGCCACAGTACTGTTCATACCCGGTACTGTGCAGCCGTGGTACTGTTCATACCCGGTACTGTGCAGCCGCGGTACTGTTCATACCCGGTACTGTGCAGCCGCCCCCCGTCATGCTGACATCATCAAATGACGTCAGCAATCAACAATCCGCGTTTTTACATTTTTTTAACATTTTTTTCTCTACTTTTTCTCTCCATCCTCACCTATAAATACCCCCCTTCCCTTCACTTCAAAACACACCTAAAAACACCTCCAAATACATTCTTTTCTCTTTTTTTCTTAGATTTTTAGGATTCTTTAGTTTTTCTTATGTTTTCTTAGTTTTTAGCTTTTCTTAGTTAATTTCTCTTAGTTTTAGAGTTCTTCCCTTTTTAGGGAAGAACTAGTTATGTTTTTGTAATATTTTAGCTTTTTGATTCAATAAATGGGAGTGCAAATTCCGCTTGGAGTTTTTCCAGCAACGGGAATAGCGTCGAAGTTCTGTAAGGATTTTATTTTCTTTACAGTTATTTTTATGCTTTATTCTTACATGTTATATTTAATTTGTCTGTGGTTAAATTTAACTGTGCTGGCTATTTAGTAAACATGATGTAATAATAACGTTGTTATGCTTGCGAAATATTAAATAGGTAAATATCTCTAAAATGAATTGATTTTGTTTTTATTCATGATTTTATATTAAGAATGTTAGAGAGAAATATATTATTTTTCATTACAAACTTAAACCTGAAAATTAGATTTTAAGGTTTAGTTATCCGGTCTGATTTAGAGTAGTGCTCTTTTATTTGATGGTACAATCGCCCGGTAGTTAGAGTGAAGCTCTATTTCAAAAGTTTTTTATAAGAATTATTATCTGAAAATGTATTGACAACATGTTTTCGGTAGTGGTTTTAAAACTTGAAAGTTAGTACTCGGATAACTAAATTCTTGGGTTTAATTTGGACACCTTGAATAAAGTTTAAACTGTCTAATCCCACCAAAGGTGGCATTTAAATGGTTCATTTTCAATCTCTTAGAAAAAGGAATTAATTTAATTAAGCAAATTAGTTATCAACCCCACCCATAGGTGTTAATTGATTTGTTTAGTTAACAAAGAATATCTAACCCCACCAAAGGTGGTATTCATACAAAAAAGGGAGAATCAATAAACATCAATTCATATCCTTAATAACCTAGATAATATGAGCAAGCATAATTAACTTAGTTATTATATCCATAAATACTCCGCCATTATAAATGATAAAATTTGCATAAATGTTTATTTTTATGTAATTAGATTAAAAACACAAAACCCCAAAATATCGTGACAGGATGTTTAGGATTTAATTTCGTTTTTAAAAGTTTGAATAATAAATTAAAAACCACACACATTCCTTCCTTAGATCGACCTTGGGAGTATACTTATCATTTTCTACGAAATGATTCGTGCACTTGTGAGAGTTTTATAAATATTAAAACCAAAGTATTTGCGAAGATCGGCGATGCCGGTTTTCGTTCATCAAGTTTTTGGCGCCGTTATCGGGGAAGGAATAACGGTTTTTAAATTATTTATCAAAATTTTAAAAACATTTTTGTGCTGTAAATAATTGTGATTTTTTTTGTTTTAATAGAAAAAATAATAATCAAATTTCAAATTTCATAAGAAATTAAAAAAAAAAAATTAAAAAATTAAAAATTAATTTTTTTTAATTGTAAAATAATTTAGAAATTTGAAATTTGAAGTAAAAAAATTTACCGTTCATGAATAGTAAAAAAAACAAAAACAAAAACAAAAAAAAAAACAAAAAAAATAAAAAAATTTAAGTTAAAAATAAATAAATAAAATTTATAGTGTAGATAGTAAAATAAAATTACCGTTCATGAATAGTAAAAAAAAATTAAAATTTTAAAATTTTAAGATAAAAATAAATAAATACTCTAATATAAATAGTAAAATAAAATTACCGTTCATGAATAGTAAAAAAAATTAAAAATTAAAAACTGAAATTTTTTTAATATAGTGTAAATAGTAAAATAAAATTACCGTTCATTAATAGTAAAAAAAAATTAAAAATTAAAAACTTAAAAAATTTTAATATAGTGTAAATAGTAAAATAAAATTACCGTTCATAAATAGTAAAAAAAAATTAAAAAAAAAATAAAGCTTACTTTTTAATTTTCATTTAATTTTAATTTTTATTTAAAATCTTAATTTTATTTTAATAAAAGTAATAATAAAAATGAATAAAAACAAAATAAAAAAAAATCAATTTTTATTCTTATTTTATTTTCCTTTACCTTTTTCAATTTTATTTTATTTTATTTTTATTTTATTTTTGTTTATTTTATTTTATTTTATTTTACTTTATTTTATTTTATTTTATATCAATTTTAATTTAATTTTTTTTAATTTTTATTTTTTTTATTATTTTTTATTATTATTATTATTTTTTATTTCTCTCTTAATTTTTATTTAAATTAATTAACTTAGATTTTTCATTAACTTAATTAACTTAGATTTTTAGTTTACTTAACTTAATTAACTTAACTTTTTAATTAACTTAGATTTTTTTTTAACTTAACTAACTTAGATTTTTAACTTAGCTTTTTAATTAACTTAACTTAATTAACTTGAACTTTTTCATTAACTTTGATTAACTTAGTTTTTTTTAATTAATTTAGATATTTTTTTACTTAACCAACTTAGCTTTTTAATTAAATTAGATTTTCATTAACTTAATTAACTTAGATTTTTACTTAACTGAACTTAATTAACTTAATTTTAATAGCATGAAAAGTAAAGATCTAAGGGAGTTCTATCTAGGAGACTAGTTCTTGGAAGCCTTTGTGCCACTAGTCTTTCCTGGGAACGTTACTCTGTCTAGGAGGATGGTATTTAAGGAGCCTTTGCCCCACCATTCTTTCCTGGGAGCACTCTTGGTTAATACTAATTATGTTATTTTAAACCTTAAAAAAAATAATAAAAAAAAAATTTTGAAACTATCTCAAAAATTTTAAAGTTTTAATCTCAAGAGTTAGTTTCTTTGCTTGATCTAGGTACAATTGTGTTATGATGCCTTAATTATTTGATTTGCACCTAGATGTGGGTTATCTAAAACCCTCAAGCATGCCCTTAGTTTTTGGTACAAAAAAATTTAAAAGTCAATAGGGCATGTTTGAAACAGTATAGGTAGACAACATTGTCTTACTTGTAGGTATGATTGACTCAATGATGAGGGGACATTGAGTTTACTTAAGAGGCAATCCCCAAGTTACGTCTTACTAAGACGTTAAACTAAGCGCTGGATGGGAGGCAACCCATCATTTTAGGTAATTTTCTGTTATTTATTTTATTTACTTAATTTGATTGTTCATTTTAGTTTAATAATTTTTAAATTGTTAAAACTAAAAATATTTGTTGAGATGTTAGAAGTTTACAGCGATCTGTCTGTATACACTTTAATAATGAATATGATGGATGCACCTGCATTTCTCCATTACTACTTACACATTCTCAGGAAATAGGTAATCTTTCTTCTCTTTTCTCTTTATCTTTAATTTACAGTTGTTACATTGAGGACAATGTAAGTTCTAGGTTGGGGGTGGTGAAAAGTTATCATGCTTAATTAAAAAAAAAAAGATTTAACAATTTAAAAATTAAAAAAAAAATTAAATATTTTCTCACAAAAATTTATCATTTCTTTAAATCAAATTTAAGTAAATAATTAAGTCTTTTGTACTGTTAGATTAATTTTTGAAAACATATCATGAAATATTTTGTAATTATTTTTGATAATTAGTTAGTTTTTGTCATAACTAGTATTTCTTGATAAAATGTGGAAATTATATTAAACCCAAAATCGGTGTTTATGAATTTTTTTTTAGTGGAGACTACCCTTGTGAGATATAATTTAAGCCTAAATTCTTTTATTCAGAGTGAAATATATTTTTTCTACTCCAAACACATTTCTTATTTATTCAAATTTTTAGATGATCTCTATAGGTATTAGCATTGAATGTATGAATTTTTTCTCATCTTAATAAAGTATCATATATTTTTTTTATTATTTTTGTTTAGATTAAATGATTTGAGTAGAAATTGATAGTATATGCTTATATCTCATTTATGCATGACTGCTACAAAAACAAAAAGACATATCCGGTCTGATTTAGAGTAGTGCTCTTTTATTTGATGGTACAATCGCCCGGTAGTTAGAGTGAAGCTCTATTTCAAAAGTTTTTTATAAGAATTATTATCTGAAAATGTATTGACAACATGTTTTCGGTAGTGGTTTTAAAACTTGAAAGTTAGTACTCGGATAACTAAATTCTTGGGTTTAATTTGGACACCTTGAATAAAGTTTAAACTGTCTAATCCCACCAAAGGTGGCATTTAAATGGTTCATTTTCAATCTCTTAGAAAAAGGAATTAATTTAATTAAGCAAATTAGTTATCAACCCCACCCATAGGTGTTAATTGATTTGTTTAGTTAACAAAGAATATCTAACCCCACCAAAGGTGGTATTCATACAAAAAAGGGAGAATCAATAAATATCAATTCATATCCTTAATAACCTAGATAATATGAGCAAGCATAATTAACTTAGTTATTATATCCATAAATACTCTGCCATTATAAATGATAAAATTTGCATAAATGTTTATTGAATCTATGTTTAATTTTATGTAATTAGATTAAAAACACAAAACTCCAAAATATTGTGACAGGATGTTTAGGATTTAATTTCGTTTTTTAAAGTTTGAATAATAAATTAAAAACCACACACATTCCTTCCTTAGATCGACCTTGGGAGTATACTTATCATTTTCTACGAAATGATTCGTGCACTTGCGAGAGTTTTATAAATATTAAAACCAAAATATTTGCGAAGATCGGCGATGCCGGTTTTCGTTCATCATATAACTAATTTTTTTAAGACTCAAGCTCATACTTGACCTCTTCGTAAAGAGAAACCTTATCCTTATGATAAGAATAGCATTCTCCTGCTTTGTAATATGAGCTAAGTGTTTGTTTGCCCGATCATAGGCCATGAAGTTTGAGCAAAAAAGATGGAGTAAAAAAATGTTTGAGGTTCTCCAAGAAAGTGAGACTTTTTAATTAAAAGTATCCTGAAATCTTATTTTATAAGGAGTACAAATGGCTTGAAAGTAATAAAGTGGGTCAACATTATAAATATATGCCATAAATACACAAATATACATTCTATACATATATACACTATTTTCAAAGGCCAGCCTCAAATGTCTCAATAAGATTTTATTAAGAAAAAGGTTAATATAAGTTCAGCTTGCCTATACAAAATAAAGGGTCGAGCCATGCAAAAATAGGTGGCCTTGAGCCTATTATAGAATCAAGCATCCCTAGCTTCTTGATCATATCGTACTCTAGGTTCACCAACACTTTCTTTATAATTCTCATCTTAGTCTTCACCCTTATCTCGAGTTTACGTAGGTGAGTACGGTGGGTTAACTAGAATGTTGATGATCTGATAGTAGTACTAACAAAGGTCCTTTTTCTTGGATTCTTTATTGAATGAGTCCATGGCCAAATCGTAACCAATTTCAATGATTGAGGTGAACTTCTCGGTCATGGCATCGTGATTGTGTTTTTTTCTTTTTTCCGTAAGAAAAACATTTCCTTAAGTTTTCTTCGAGTTTTCCCAAGTACCTCAAATTTTCTTACATTCTCATTCAACTTATGTATGACATTGGATAGCTTCTCTTCCTTATCAATAACCTCGCCCTCCCACTTGTTCACCTTTGCTAGTAACATAGAATTCTTTACCTGAGTAGAGGCATGGCTCTCTTTTATAGTCTCGAGCTTATGCTTCAGTTTCTTAAACTATTAAACCAATGAAGATGTTAGGCCTGAAAGTGATGAAATAGAATGTGAGATATTACAAATAGGAGTGGCCTAGGTAAAAATAAAATCTCAAGGTGATACTTGATACAAGAGTCTACTGAGAGCATAACTACAGGATCCATATCCTCACTCATATCATCTAGCTACCTGTCGTGCAATATTGAGGTTATCCATATAGTAGTCCAGCCTTTTTGGTGCCACACTTTTATATAAGGTCTTGACCTCAACCTCTATGGTGAGGTCATAAATAATGCCTTTTTCCCTTCTCGAGTCTCTTATAGGTGGGGGAGGTATTTGATAACTCAAGGTTACAAGCGTGGGAATCTATTGGCCTAAGGATGTTGGCAGAGGTTCGACCATTGTCATTGAATTCAATGGAGTTGGTATGTGGACGGGCTTCGCAATAGTCACATATTGTTTTTCTTTCTTGGTTGTGAGGAAGTTGCCTCTTTACAAGACCCCTATTTTGTTCATTTAGATGAAATTGTACTTTAGGACTTGGAGCTTGCTCCTTGTTTGCAATTATATTCTAAAGTCAAGCTAGTAAGGTGTTGGGGTTGACTCCATGATACATGCAAAAAAGGAAGTCATATTTTTATAGCACGAGGTAAACAAATAGTTTAAATTTAAAGTGAGCTCATTCACCATCATCTTGAATGATTCCTAACCTTCCCCTAAAATCAAAATGAGGAGTCTTGTGTTTCTTTTGTATTTGATATTTTCAAATTATCTTATAAAGTGGCTCCACTGAGCCCGATTTCATTAACCCATAAGTAATAAAGCTCCGGGTGTTCAATAACTTCCTCCAGTGTATCTTCTTGGACAGATAGTTAAGAATATTGGCCAACCTTTGCTTCACTTCCAAGCTCAAGGTCGTAATAAAGGAATCTATATTCCTTATCACAAGTTTTGTATCAACCCAAGTGCTTCTCACCAGTCTTTCATCACTGTTAGATACCTCCTACCAACCAACTATATAGAAGAAGTATTATTTCCAATTCTTCTCATTTTCAGGGAGGATCATATTTATACCTCGATCCTGCTTGAATTACATATATACTCTCTTAATACTAGTAGGGTTTTGTTTCAACATATAAGGCTCATTAAACTTGGGCATTTCTAGATCCACCTTGATGCAAATTAGGGAAAGACAAAGTAAGTACCTCTATCTATTTGGCATCAAATATCCTTTCACGAGCTACATCCTTGCTAGGAACCTTCTTATGAAGGGATACAATGGAATCATGATCCCTAACCATATAAGAAGGTTGTCCGTCCAGCTGGAGGTGATGCATCATCAAGGACACCCAAATTGAGGATCATTATTTGAACCGATAAGGGAATATCGTACATCCTTCTTAACCTCATCTCATTCTATAGGATTAGACACTTGGCTCGACCTTGGCCTTCCAACCCTTGTTTTGACTTATGGGTTCACAAGTTCCTTTCTTCCTTGATTTCTTCCTCTATGTCCTAGAGATAGATATGTGGGTGTGACGTACACTTAACCTAATTGTTGGAGTTTTTTTAGGTTGATACATAGAATAGGAAGTGGTTTAGATATCCTTTCTTCACTCGAGGTACCCGAGGTGCCCGCTTTAGTTATGGATATTGATCCTTGACTTTCATCTTTCCTCGACTAGCTTGGGTATTGAGGGTTCTCCTAAGAAGAGAAGCCCAAGAAGCATAAAGGTCTGACTACCTTACTAGTAGCCCTGGATGATATCTCTTTATGCATGGTCTCTACAAAAAAAAGTACAGATGGAGAAAAGAAAAATAGCAAGGTAAGAGGAAATAGAAGTTACCTAAGAGGATATTTCAATGTAAAAGATGAGGAATGAATATAAGAATCAATTTGAAAAGAAATAAAAAAAATTATGTGTGAGAAAAACTCCCTAAAAGCCCAAGCAAAAATATTATGTGCTAACCTACGAGTCTTATCATTCGAGCAAAGAAATTATAACCCAAGAGCTATAAAGACAGAGTATTCTTGTTCAAATTTTGTTGGATATCTTGGAAAAAATAAAGTTGTTGATGCCTTTACTCATCCTTATATAGAAGTTCAAATTTCTCTCTCTAATTAACTAACAAACATTTATTATCGCATGCTAAAACGTTTTATATTCCAAGTTATTATGACCAACTAGTTGCTACTATTCTACCACAGTTGAAGAATCGATATGAAAGAATAGAAGGATTGATGTTTGAGCTTAAGGCTCGACCCATGAACAGTCCAATCCATCATGTGCCTTACCGAGATCATAAGATAAGTCTGTTACTAAAGTGACGATTATAATGTGCCCTTGATTATACATAGTAACCTGAAGTACCTGAGAACCAACCATCATCTTGGTTTATCAAGGTGATCAACCTTAAGTTAGATTATTTTTTAATGATGTACCCTTTGATACGATGTGATATGTATCCATGTGTAATTGATAAGTGTACATATAATGTCACATATATATATATATATATATATATATATATATATATATATATATATATATATATATATATATAAATTTAATGTGATATCCACACCATTCACTTAATTTTTTAACTTTTTTCTAATTTATCTCTCTCAAATCAGATAATCTTAATAGTTATTATGGTCTCTTTTAAAAAAAATGTTGAATTGATATTATACATTTAAAAAATTAGATTTTTAAAGTACTATTTATACACACTGATAATATGATATTCTTAAATATATATATTATGAATTTAAAAAATAGATTTTTAAATGTAATGGTTCGATTTCGTCGTCATCGTCTTTTTTTTAAGTTAATAAATTTGAAAAGTTGGATTTTTAAAACACTTTTTGTATACGATAATAATATCAAAATACTTAAATTTATACTATGAACTTAAAAATTAGATTTTTAAATATAATGTATATAATGACAATACAAAAACTTAAACTTGTGATTTATATAAGGTATTTTACACTTATCACATCACATTATTATGAAGTTATGATTATGTTTTTTTTATCAAATTCATGTATGAATTAAATTACACTTAAATTTATTTTTGTAATATTATTATTTAGGTCAATAAATAGATTAGTGGTTTAATTTATTTTTGTATTTTTTTAAATAATTAAATAATTACATATAACACACACTTCATACATATAATTCAAAAAATATATATTATAAAAAAATATTCTATGCAATTTATACTATTATTTTAAAATTTATATTTGTACTAATTATATAATTTTTATTGAATAATTATCTATAAATATAAATTAATTTTATTAAAAATTATGCAAATTTACTCAGAGGTTAACTTCTTGTTTTTGTTTGCTTATATAAAGTATTATATTTTGTTTGTAAATATTAAATAATGTAAATTTTAAAATTTATTCTTTATATTATATATTTATATGTATATATATATCCTACATCTTATTACTCTATTAAGTATGATTTTAAGTTTTTGCCTTTGCACGAGCCAACCATCCTATTATAATGAAGTATGGTTTAATTGAATGGGTGCAATTTTGACTTGGTGAGCTAGTTTTAATAAGTTAGTTTATTTTATTCCATTAATTTTAAGTAATAATTTCCAAGTTTATTATGTTTGCAAAATAGTATCATAAAAGTTTTAAAAGATTTATAATATCTCATTTTTAAAAATTAATATATCTTTATTGTCATAAGTAATACACCAAAGATCGTTACCATTGAAAAATAGAATAATAAAAGTCTAATAGTTTTAAAAAATAAGACATTATAGATCTTCAAACTTAGTTACTTATAGTATATTATCTAAAAGTTATTGAATTTAAGTGTTTAGATTTTTAGTGTATTTCTTTGTATAACCATCTTTTATAGATGCAATTTGATTTTTTATTATATCCACCCGATACATATATGTTTCTTTACGACGTAAACACATATATTTATATATTTTTTAAAAGAAGTTAAAAAGTAAAATAAATTAAATAATTATATCATAAAAAAACACGAAAAGTTGAAATCAGTAATTCAAATTGTACCCCGATTGTTATAATAAGTAATAAACATACCTACTTACAAATCAAGACAAGCGAAACAGGTTATCAGCAAAGTGTTGGCATTCACTTTTTACATTGTTGCCAGTCAAGTTTTAATATAGAGAAGACAAATTACTCATTCAAGGGGATAAAGAACTATAAAGTTATCTTTTTATGCTCATGCACTCTAAAATTTCATCTCCAAATCTCATAATTTTTCTTCATTCGAAAATATATTACTGGATTACAGATGCTCGAAAAATTTGAAAATTCTTAATCTAACTCCAACGAAATTTTGAAGCTATTTTTATAATAATAACTTCAAAACTTTTTTGAAATATTTTAAATTTTTTAATCAAATAAGTTACATCTTGTTTAAATCGATAAATAAAACAAAAGTTATAGTCAAATCTATTAGTTGAAAAAGAAATTAACTTGTTATAATAGGCATAAAAAGAATAAATGAAATATATATATATACTTTAAATATTAGAGTCATAGTTCAAAATCATGATAAATTCATTTTTCAAATCCTACAAGATCTTCAAAGGCCCTTCTAGTGTGCCATAAATAGCTTACCAATAAAAAAAATCTTAGAAAAAAATGAGAGATAACTAACCAACTTTTAAAAAATATATAATTAATTACATTGATCTCAATAATTACAACACTCATAATATATATATATATAATTAAATAGTATTTGATAATGGAATTTTTTTAACTGTAAGTTTTTTTTAATCATTTAATGTAATTCAAATTTATATAAAAGGAGAAGAGTGAGACTTACCTCAAACAAGTATGTAAATCAATATTAGTCAATGAGTTTAATTATTTCTTCCTACTCTGTCAATGAGTTTAATTAAACTAACTTTGTATGAATGTCTTAATTTTAAAAACAATTTAAGATACCCAATTAAATAAAGCTCTTTAAATAGAGCACTTTTATTTGCAATAAAATTCTAGTTCATTTTTTTAAAACCTTATTATGTAATAATAAGTTGTTATAAATAGATTTTTATAATAAGTTATGTATTTTGATTAATATTTCTAGTAACCAAAATGTATACATTAGTTTGATTCATATTTTTATAGAAAAATAATAATAGTTCTTATATTTAATTTTAGACACACTAATAGTTTAAAATTAAAATTAATTAGAGATTTAAGTATGTGCCATAAAAAAGACAAAATAAAGAAAAAATTCATCTACAAAATAAGTAAATAATAAAAAAATATTTATTTAATTATTATTAACTAAAAAAATTAATTTAACCCCAAAATAAAACGAATTCAAGAAAAATTGAAGCTCTTTAAAGAAATCGAATATTGTAAAAATTATTTTGTGGGAAAAATCAAAGTGAGATTTATGGATTTTAGAGAAAAATTAGGGTTTTTATATCCGATTAACACCAAACAAAATTTATTATAACTTTAATCATCATAGAAATAACTAGTTGAAAATTGAGTGATGAATCACTCACAAGAAACATTTTTAAAGATAAGTTTGCTATTCAACTTTTGTCTATTTGTATTTGTATGAGATATGTTTAAATTATTAATATATTTGAAATAAAATAAAAAGAATTATTAATATATTATTATAAAAATATGAGTAAATTTATTGGATAAACATATTATTAAAATATCAAACTTGTATTATCATTTGCCACGATAATTGCAACATGATTTTGTTATTATTTTTTATTAATATAATGAACTAAAAATTGAAAGCTGGGCAGCCCAATGTTTTCCTCAAAATACGTTTATCAGGAAATGAGCCATCCAGACTTATAACCAGTACATTGTTGGCTTCTCTGAGCGATGTGAAACTCTAACACTCCCCCTCACATCGGATGAGGACACTGCAAATACCGATACCTGATCGGTACAGTAACCAGACACCGAGAAACTCAGGAAAGCGGACACATTGGGACCCCTAGAATCATCTCTGATACCAAATTGAAAGCTGGGCAACCCAATGTTTCCCTCAAAACGTGCTTATCAGGAAAGAGATCACCCAGACTTATAACCAGTACATTGTTGACTTCTCTGAGCGATGTGGGACTCCAACACTAAAGCTAGTCAATTTCGTCTCAAGATTCATTTTTAAGTTAGAAGTAGAGTAAATGCAAAGTGAGTTCTTGATTTAACAAATATAATTTACTTAAATATATAAACTTAAGTTTTAAATATAAATGTGAAAATAATATAATTATTTATAAAAATATACTTAATATCATTTTATTTATAGAAAAAAATCATCCCAAGAACCATTTTTAAACACTGCTTAACTTTTATTTAAAAAATATTCCAAAAATGATACAAAGCATCGATGACCAAAATCCACGAGGGAGCTTGTTATTTTTTTGACGTGCATTAGAGTATTTAATTCAGATTTAGTATTAAAATTATGTTCAAGTACAATTAGTATTTTTTTTTCTATTATATATATGTTCCAACTCATTTTCTTTTCTTTTTGATTAATTCATTTCATATAATTACATTTGAATAGCTTTTGAAATAATATTTAACAGCTTACACTTACATGTTTCACAAGGAGGCTTTCAAACCAGGGAAGATTTATGTTGTAATGTGAAGAGGCACGTAGCTACTTTCAATTTTTAATAAATAAAATTTTAATTATAATATTTATTAGATTATAGATAAATTCGTGCATATATATATATATATATATATATATATATATATATATATATATATATATATATATATATATATATAACATCTTTATTCGATGAGAAACCATAATTAACCAAAAAAATAAATATGATATTATTTTTATTATTTTTATATTATTTTCCTTAACTTTAATCCTAAATTGACAATTGTCTTCGAACAAAAATTTGTAAATTGTACACACTGGGTTAAGAAAATAAAAATTAGTGTAAGAATATTAATTGTGATATTTTTCACGTTGTTTTGTGAATGATTTAGACAAAAAAAATTAAAATATTAACATGGTACACAATATTAATTTAAAAATAAAAATATTTGTGATGTGTAGCAATTTAATTAAAATGACACCAAACGATCATAGATGGTGCATAGAAAGAAAGAGACATATCTACGTCAGATTAAAAAGAATACAAGATAATAAACGTAATGCAAGGACAATAATTATCACAATAATTTTATAAATAAAATATAACCATTTGAATTTATATATATATATATATATATATATATATATATATATATATATATATATATATATATATATTAATCTATAGTTAAAATATAATTTTTTATTAAAATGTTTAAATTCAATGCATTCGTTATCTATTAAAAGAAAATTTATAAAATTATAAATAAAGAAAAATAAAAGTATTTTTATTTTATTTTTAAATAAGATAAATAATTATATAAATATGTCAGAAAAATAAAACACTTTAGAGTATTTTTAAATGATATCCGATGATAATTCATCCTAATATTAAAATACTTTACATTCTAGCATTCTAATATAAATTAATAATCAAATCTAATACATAAATACTCTAAATAATAATAATAATTATTATTAATATTATTATTAATATCAATAAAACATAACTTAAATGAAAAATTTACTATTAAGATTTTAAAATAAGTAGAAATATTTAGAATAATGATTTATTTCATAATACTCATGTAGTATGGAAAATAGACAGAGAAAAAAATAATAACTTTAAAATTTATAAAAAATAGTAACACTTATATTTAATTTATTTATTTTAACTATTGAGAAAAATATTTGGTACCATTTTATTTTAATGTCATTTAATTGGATACCGTTCAAATTGAATTATAATCATTTAGACTCGTTCAATGTTGAACGTATCCAATTAGACCCCTTCAATATTATTGAAGTATTATCTTTATTTGGGTGAGTTGTCACATAAGTTTAAGTTTATTAGATTATGTCATTTGTATTATTTAGTTTTGTAGATTAGAAATGATATTATTTAATCCCTTAGTTTTGTTAAAAGATCCAATTAAAAATAAATTATATTATTTTAATATTTTTTTATTTAAAATATTATCATTTTATATCAAGTAATTAAAATGCGATTAAAATACGAGTTTTTAACATGAATAAAAATGAAATTTAATATTAAATAGTTTAACAAAAATAAAAAATAGTAAAATTCAAATTGAAAGTTATTTAAATATATTTCTAATTTTTACTAAAAAATAATAAAATATTAAAATAAAACATATGATAATTAACAAATATTAAAAATAAACATTTTTAATTATTTTTAATAAAAATAATGACTATATTATTATTAAATAATCGTGTTTTAATTGTGTTTAATTACTTAATAAAAAAATAAGTATTTTTATAAAGTTAAGAGACTAAATGATACCGTTTCTAATCTAAGAGACTAAACAACATAAATGATATCATCTAAGAAATTTTTATGATATTTTTTTATTTTTTATTATTATAAATTTTAAAGATATTTTTTTATAATTTTCAAGTAAATTTATTATTATTTTTTAGCTCTATTAAATGCATTAATGATTTTTTAAAACAGTTAAAGTTTTCGAGATGTTAATTCATTATATATTTTACATGCCATGTTAACTTAGTATTTATATATTTTTTAAAATAATTATATTAATATTACATTAATAAAGTTAATATTAATCATTTTTTTGCTGTCCCTATATCATATTTAAGATAAATTTTAAAAATTGAAAAAAAAAATTATCTTTATAATATTATTTTTTTGGCAATTAATTTATTTTTAAAGATTTTTTTAATCTTTAAAATTTACATTAAATATGATATAAAATCAACAACAAAAATATATAAAAGTATAAAAATTAACACTCTTAAAAATCATAATAATAAAAATAATACTCAACAAATTTAATAGAATCTAACTAAATAACTTTCAATATAAAATGATATAACATATTTTTTAATAATAAAAATATATAAATTTAATATAAGCAAGAATTAATAATGATATTTTTTTAAAATTAGTAAAGTAATATCCCGTTATATTATATTTTATTAAGGATAATATTATTATTACAATAAATTTTTATAAAAGAATATATAATTTATTTATTTTATTAGGATTATTTACTCTAAATAGTATTATTATTAAATAATTTTTTTTAATTATAAAAAATATCGTAAAAATATCATTATTTTTTATTAATTTAAGATATCATATTATCGAAAAAATATCATAATATCACTTTTTTCGATAGGAATGGGTGATTCTCAATTCAGAAACAGAGTAATAAATTCTCTGGAGGTACAGTCTCTCCTCGCTCATGTCCTCTTTTCGAAACCGAGCAGGTCATACTCTGAACCTTTCTAACATCTAGTTGAATTAAAAATAAAAAAAATAGTGATTTTTTTTTTGTATGGAAAGAATAATGATATTAAGATTACTTAAATTATTATACAAAGAAATAACAATGTTCTAATAATTATCATTAAAATAGATAAAAGTTTATTAAGTTTTAAATTTCAATATAATATCGATTTAAAATTTTTAAAAATGTTATAAATGAAACATATTAACACATATTATATATTTTTTAGTTGATATATGTTTCTTAAATTAATTCTAACTTAAATTTTTTTTTGGATAAATTTAAACACATAGTAACTCAGTGCTTTAATTCTATTATTTTTTTTAAATTTTAATCTTTTGATTCACTTTTAAATAGTTCATGGACATGTAATATTCTATCTAAAAATTAATAACTTTTGTTATAATTTGTATAATATTATTACCATTCATCCGATTACATTATTTCTTTTAATAAGTAGTAATTTTATATAATAATAAAGCATGATTAATTATAAAAATAAACTAAAATATTTATAAACTATTGTGGTAAATAACAAATATAATTTTAACAATATCATTATTCAAAAATAAATTTCAATTTTTAAAAACTTGCCTTATTATTTTTTTTCTTCCTTTCACCGATTAAAGTCATTAGCGGCACTTAGCGGCACTTAACCACTTAAATTTTAAATAAATCTAGCGTGTAGGTAACTTAATTAAGTATTTAAAACTAGTGAAGGTTAAGATAAAATTATTTTAAAAAATATGATGGAAAAATTTATATTAAAAGTATGAATATTACAAAGCTTTTATTGGTTTCTTGTTTGATTTCTTTTATCTTTTTCTTATCTTTAGGTAAACTACCATCTTTCAAGAAATTAAAGATTGGTGTGAACCATCGATTGTTGGAATCATAAATGCTTTTGCAATTGTTTTACTTCTTCCAAAATAACTTCAGTGAAAACAGTTACAGTGATAATCATGTTACTATTAGCTTCAAGCATAGCAGTTAAGATGACCACAACATCAATATGGCTATTTTCAGTTCATGGTATTGTTTGATCTCAAAGTTAACAAAATTTGAACATTCTTTTTTTAAACATTTTACATATCTTTGTATTTTGTTACATTTGGATTCAAATCTACCTATTTATTGGTTGATCACCAACCATGAGTATGATATTATTTGCTCTAAGATTTTTTGAGTTTATGACTTCAAAAATTATTGCTTCATACTTTACAATATTGTTCATTACTTGAAAGTCCATCAGCACTAAATACTCGAAACAGATTCTATCATGATCCAATATAACAACTTTCAACCCTACTCCTTTGAAGTTATGAGCACGATACATAAAAAATTTCCATATTTGAGATTTCTTTAATTCCATATCACATACCTCCACCGCATCTTCATTGTTGATAACTTTAGGGGAGTTACTAAATTTGATGACAAAATCTACCAATGCTTGAGCTTTTACAGAATACCTGAGCATAAACTTGATATCATATTCTCCATACTTTATGACAATATGTGTCAATCTTCCCATAACCTCTAGCTTATTTAGCACATTCGTTGTGTGCAAACCAAAGTAGTGTTATAGCTTTTGGGTTACCTCTTTTAAGGTGAAGGCCAATTTATCAATCGGTAGGTATCTACTCTATACGTTGGTTAAGATCTAACTGAACTTTGTTTCTTTCTGCTAGAAGTACAACGCTTGATGTCATGGGAGTAACGACCAAGTATAAATATAATGTCTCCCTTAAGTGGGGCTGACCAGTACAAAATGGGTGCTTAGGTATTGTTTGATTCCCTAGAAGGCTCTGTCACAATCTTTGTTACAAAATCCGATGTGTTCCTCCTTACAAATTTGAAGAATGGTAGGAATTTGTTGGTGCATTTGAAAATAATTTTTTTGAGTGCTACAATTATTTCATTTAGTTACATAGATAAGGTATCCTAATAATTTTCTTGATGTAATGCCAAAAACATACTTTTTGGGATTCGGTCTCATTATATACCTTATGATGACTCCAAACATCTCTTTTAGGCCTTTGACATGGTTTATAGGTTATATATACTTAATCATCATATCATCTATGTATACCTCCATATTTTTACCTAGTAGGTCTTTGAACATTTTATTAACCAAATGCTTATAAGTATCCCCAATGTTCTTTAAACCAAAAGACATTCATGTGTAATAAGCACTACTACAAAAATGGGTATTTAAGTCGATACGTAAAGTCAGTTTTTTCCAAAAATTGACTTTAAATTAGTTTAAAGTCGGTTTGATAAAGAACCGACGCTATCCACATAGGACGTAGCGTCGGTTGATGTGTCAAACCAACGCTATGCGTGGACGTAGCGTCGGTTCTAGGTGTTAACCGACGCTACGCTACGTGGATAGCGTCGGTTGACACCTAGAACCGACGCTATCCTACGTGGATAGCGTCGGTTGACACCTGGAACCGACGCTATCCACGTAACATAGTGTCGGTTCGACACGTCAACCGACGCTACACACGTGGATAAATATTTTCTCTTCTTTCTTCCCAGACAGAAACTATTTTCAGCGTTCCAGAACTCTAAAAAATCGAATACCTCCTCCTCCATTTCTCCTCCATTCTTTCTCATTTTTCGGCCACCTACGACTACCATTTCCAACATCGGTTAGTGAGTTTTCTTCCTCTCTAACTAATCTTTTAGATCTCCTATTATTCATATTTTTTTCTGTTATTATGTGTTATTATTTATATGTATAGATTGTTGTATTATATATGTAGGTTTCTATTATAACATAAGGAGAAGAATATGACGATCTTGAATAAAATAGAACAAAACCATGGTAATTTTTCTGTTATTAATTAATATTTTATTTTTCAAATATTTGTATTATTTGAACTATTTGCTAAATTGATATTGATTTTTTTTCTGCTCGAATACAGGTTGAATATGAATAAATTTAAAAAAAACAAAAAAGTTAAAGTCGGTTCACCGCGTGAACCGACTTTAAACGTAAATTCGGTTCATCGCGTGAACCGACTTTAAACGTAAAGTCGGTTCATCCCGTGAACCGACTTTAAACGTAAAGTCGGTTCACACCTTGAACCGACTTTACACTTTAAGTCGTTTAATTTAAAGTCGGTTCAGCGAACCTGGTTAATGACTAAGGTGATCAACTATCTTAACATTATATGTCAAAGTGCTCTACCTGGTTCCTGATCGAGGTGATCAGCTCATGACTTGGATTATTAAGGGAGAGTGTACTCTACCTAGTTTCTAATCGAGGCGATTAACTTATGACATGAATTTTAAGGGAGAGTGTTATACCTGGTTAATGACTAAGGTGATCAACTATCTTAACATTATATGTCAAAGTGCTCTACCTGGTTCCTGATCGAGGTGATCAGCTCATGACTTGGATTATTAAGGGAGAGTACTCTACCTTGTCTGTGACCAAAGTGATCAACTCTCTTAACATCATTTTGTCATAGCTCTTTACCTAGTTCCTAATCGAGGTAATCAACTCGTGACATGGAATTTTAAGGGATAGTTCTCTACCTAGCCTGTGACCAAGGTGATCAATTCTTTTAACATTATGTATCAGAGTGTTCTACCTAGTTTTTGAATGAGGTGATTATCTAGTGACGTGAAATTTTAAGGAAGAGTGCTCTACCTAATCAACAACCAAAGTGATCAATTCTCTTAACATCATATGTCAAAGTGCTCTACCTTATCCCTGATTGAGGTGATTAGCTCGTGGCATGCAATTTTAAGGGAGAGTGCTCTACTTAGTCAATGACCAAGGTGATCAACTCTCTTAACATCATATGTCAGAATGTTCTACCTGGTTCCTGGCCAAGGTGATTAGCTCATAACATGGAGTCTTAAAGGTAACAGTTTCATTGCTTACCAAAAAAGTCATTTAATATATATATATATATTGGGGTGGTATATGAAGATGTTGAATCAAAGTACATTAGAAATGATACATTTTCAAGTGTCGAGCACTCCAATTTATGTTATTTTAAACTCCCTCGATGTTTTTCAATAAGTAGGCCCATCTTGGTGTCACGATGATTATTTGGTATGAGCCCTTAACTTGCACCTAACTTGCTAGCTATCCACTCGTTTTTATTGGAAAAGACCCTTCTGAAAACCCAATTACCTATGGTGAAAGATTTAAAACATACGACCTTATTGTAATAATCTGGTACCCTTCTTTTCTGTTCGACCATTCTTCTCAAGGCTTCATCTCTTTTTTCCTTTGCTAGGGTCAGTTCAATTTCTCTATATGTAGGGTTTTGGTCTTCGGTTAGGGTTGATCTCACAGTGAGCATTATGATCTCAATTGATATCACAACCTCAGTCTCATACACTAGCAAGAAATCTGTCTCATTAGTACTACCTTTAGGACTAGTCCTAATGGCCTATAATACTCTAGGTAGCTCCTCAACCCATCTTTCTTTAACATCCTCCAACTTTTTCTTTAATATATTGATTACTAATTTGTTAGAAGATTTTGCCTGACCGTTGAATTGTGGGTAATATGGCATCGAATGCCACATCTTGATATTGTACTTCTTGGAAAAATCTTTGATGTTACGGCTTGTAAACTACCTTCCATTATCGATAACGATCTCCTTGGGCAGGCTAAAGTGACAAACTATGAACTTCTAGATAAATCGAATCATCTCATCTTCCCTTATTCTTCATAGAGACTCTGCCTAAATCCATTTGAACAAAATAATCTATGGTGACTAATAAAAACCTATTTTGGCCTATCGCTAGTGATAAAGGTCCTATTATATCCAATCCTCATTTATAGAAAGTCCACGAAATAACTATCTTTGTCATCTTGGTTGGTGGTGTGCATGATAACGGGGAAAACCTTTAGCATTTATTGCACACTTGCGTGTACTTTGTGCAATCTACTAGCATAGTCAGCCAATAGTAACCCTGTCTTATAATTTGTTGGGACAATCTTCTTCCACTTGAATGGGAGTTCCACTCTCCCTTGTAAGCTTCAAACATAATTTTTTTGGATCACTTACCTATCATTTTTATATAATTTTTTTAAAGAAACAATTAAGTTTTATTTCTTTTATTAAATAAAGAAAATATTATACCGATAAAAAATTGAAAATCATACCACCCAAATCATAAAACATTCTTACTTAATTATACAATTTATTTCACTTATAATAATTCATTATTATACATTTGGGGCGAGCAAATAATTCGATCAATCCATTTAAATTGAAAAATCTGATATGACCTGTCGGTTTCGAATTGAATTGATAAATTTTATAATTAGATCAAATTTAGATAAAAAATTATACAATCCATTCGGATTCGGATTGAAAGATTTTATAATACGTTGTATCTAATCCAGACTGAATTACTATTAAATTATAAATGAATAAATATTTTATTTTATAATATGTTATATTTAAATATTATGCATATCATAATTATATTAGATCATGATTTTAACTTAAAAAATAAATAAAAATATTTATAATAATTTAATAATTATACATACATACATACTCTTATTGTTTTATTTTTTTAAGTTGTGATTATAAATAATAATATTTTTTATAAAAATATTAATTTAAAATTTAAATTTATGTATGTCATGTTTTATATATGATAATAATTCATAAATAAATTTCAATATCAATATAACTTTATCTTATTTAAAAAAATCTGATTTGTTCATAATTTAGATCGATTATATTATCCAATCAGATTTAAATTAAAAATTTCCAAATTCGTTAAATCAAATCGAATTCAAATTAGTTAAAAATAAACAATTTTATCCTATTGATTACCCCAATTATATATATAATTTAAAAACATAATTGAATAATAATATTATAATTTAAATAAAATATATTAATATTTTCATTACAAGTTTTGAATGGTGTTTATATATATATTGTTTTTCCTATACTTATTATAACACTATTTACTTAGGATTTCATTCAATTTATTGCCAATGTGGAATTCTAGAGTTTAGTTTACATAAGAGTTTTGAGAATATTTCTGGATCTTAAACAAGACAGATACCCACTCAAACAAAATCTCTATTTCAATTGATTATTTCTAAAAATATATATATAATCATCAAAAGGCCACCTGATTTCACAATTTCAACAACTGAAGAAATGCCAATGAATCATTATTAAACTATCTATTATTATTTTTTGAAGAATAATAATGTCTTCAATACTAAATCCACAAATCATTTAAGTTGCATATTTACAAAGAATTTGTTTAGAAAATTATTTTATGTTTCTATTATAATAGAGGGTTAATTGGGTTTAGTAATTTGAGTTGTTTAGTCTGATTAAGAATAATGTTTTTTTTATCTTATTGATTTTAGAAAAATGATCTTGAAAGAAAAAACTCAATTTTTGAATATTTTTTTAATTAAGTTTTTTTTATGTTTTACATATGATTTCATTAATTAAAATTAAAGTTACCGATTTAATCATTAATTAAGTTTTTTTTATGGTTTACCTTTAAGATGTAGTACTTGACTCGGTGATTCTTCCATAGGCATTCAATGATGGTGTTTTGGTGTAAATAATTAGGTTTAGGCTTGAGATAACAATCTATTTACAATGATTGCTATGTGTTTATTCTAGTTTATGGTTTGTGCAAGAAAATGATGTATTGCTATTCGGTCTAAGTTTGTAATTTTACTACAATACTAATATCTCTTTTTGAAGGAAAAAGAAACTCCATTTTAATATGTTATTCTCTCTCTTATTCATTTTTTACTTTCAATTTCTATTTTAACCTCAATTAAATAATAATATTTTATTATATATTTTATTTAAATTTAAACTTTATTCTTATATAACCCCTTGAAAATTAAATAGTAAAAAGAAATCTCCATTCTATTCTAAAGAATTAATTATTAATTAAGACCTAACATACACAAACTTAGGTACCTTTTTCCTTATAATAAAATAGAATACAATGAAAAGCAAGAAAAATATCAAATAATGATAATAACAAAATAGTTACCAAAGACTGATGGTAACCGAACTGAAAAAGAAACTTACTATTGGTAAAATAAATGGAAAAGATCAATTACTCTGACTCTTTAGTAAGGAGAAAAAGTCCCAAAACCCCAAAATTCTGATTGGTGGCTTGCAAACATGCTTTATAGCAGACTACATGTCAAACAAGAAAACAGCTAGACCTATGTTCAAGTTGTCAGGATTTCATCAAAGGTGATAAATTAAGGAGAGCAGAGCAAGATCATCACCATCAGAAATGAAACAAATACAAATTATTCAACAATAAAGTTAAGACAATGTAACGACAAGAATTTTGATAATATAAAAATAATAGAGTGCACACAAAAGATTAACAAATTTATGAAATCAAATCAATTTCTTGCAACCTGATTGGAGAATACAAGCAGGCTCAAATCCCCTCCCAACGTCCCTTTTAAATTAGGCTTAAGTTGGCTTGACTGTGAGGAGAAAACAAAATTAGATTTTTATATAATCCAGTTATTCATGTGAATTTATTTTTAATCTTTTTATAAAAAAAAAACATATGTTTATAGATTATAGGGAAAAAAAATATACATCGCGTGGAGATATATTAAAAATGAAATTTTATTTGTGAAAATATTAAAAGAAAAAACTGTATGAAGAATTTGAATTTCCATGAGAAAAATTCTTCTTAAACCCTCATATAGAAGTACTCAGCTTGCTCTGTTTATTAAACAGAATGATTCAACACCAAGATTCATTTTTCAATTTTTTTCTTTAACCGAAACAACAAGAAAAAAAAGGCCAAGTCTATCCAGAGTCCTAAACAAGAAATTTTTTTCACTCATGGAATATTGAAAAGTTTGTACTCTTAAGAGACATATAGACTCTTAACCCTAGATCCACCCATGTATTGCGGCCTCAACCACTTCTCACCCTTACACCTTTTTTTCCTCCTTTCTCTCTCTAAGGGAGTGCATAATTCTAGAGTAAAGAAAAAAACTCTCCCCAAACAATACTATTAAAACAGCAGCGTACAGGTAAAACTGAAGATAAGATTTATCTAGGCGAGTCAACAACTCATGCTCCTAAGACTTTTGAACCGCATCTTATTACCAAAAATTAAAAACAATAAACCAAATCTTTGTCATTTCAATGAGATTCATTTGGGGGAGGAGAAAACAAAACATCTGAAGGTCTTGGGGGATACTTTTGTCAATGAAAAAACTTTGCCAAAAGGATAAAGTATACCAATAATATTAAGCAACAGAAGATCATTTTCCAATCTTTATACAGAACAAAAACAGGGAAAGAAACGTTTGGAATCTTAGTTTACAATAGTAGCTACAAATGTTAGATTTGCTCAGCTGATAGATTTGTCTTTAACTCATACTAGCACCTATATGCAGGCTAATTGACAACTTAAAAATAGCAGACTAAATATTAACAATTTCCAGATTCAGTTGGGCAGGACACATCAAGGGGACAATTCTGAAAAGTTTCCTCAAAATTTCTTTTCTACCCTTTTACCCTTTTCCCCTTTATATGTTTCCCACAGATCAGTAGAATAGTACATTGAAAAAGTTAAAAACTCAAAAGCTAGAGGAGAAGAATTGGCAATTTCAAGGTCTATTGGGAAGGTAAAATGCAAAACTATTTCCATTTTCAGATGACTGTGAATCACCTAGTTCATCCTATCAAGCAAATGACGTAATAAAGTTTCACCATATTTGTAAACAACATTACATTTAATAAGCAGATAAAATATAAGGCAAAGTTTTAGTATTCACCAGCAAAATCCAAAAGATGGGCAAACAATCACAGATAAATAAACTATATTGTTATATTCATTAAGAGAGATCAATGTATGCAAAATTGGGAAGAAGAAAAAAACATTCATTAAATCAACACCATCATACCCAATCAATATGCAAGAAGCTAACAATATAGAGATTTACAGACACGTTACCGAAATGTTCCATAGACTTCTTTTCTGCATTTCGGTGAGTGACAATGTATCCCCATTTTTGATGAAAAATCATATGACCCATCTCCTCTTTCAGAATTTCAAGTAAACAGAAAGAAAAATCCAACAAAAGCAAATAAAAAAGGAAAACCCATAAAACAAAAAAGCCATAAAAAGCTTATGAATGCTTTGTTTTTCCTCTCTCTTCCCAAGAAAAAAAAGACAAAGTTAAAAAGAAAACTATAATATCATATAAATTTTGCCTGGCTCCATCCTGTTTGCCCCTTTCCACACAATAATGGGTCTTTTTTCTTCTTTTTTGTGCTATATTTTACAGAGAGATAAAGAGCTACATTGTTCAGCTCTAATCCGGTGGAAGCACGAAAACGACCTTCGATTTACAAAGGCATAGTCAGAAGATACCTTAATGGGACCAAAATGAGCTTCTCGGTCATTGCTTGAAAGGGTTGAGAGAAACCTGCCTTGTAGAGCCATTTCAGAAGAGACAGGTCAAAATGGGGAAGCAGAAACCTAGCAACAGAAGTAAAACTCTCACATACACGCTCTCATAAGTCTCTTTCTGCTCTCTGGGTTCTTTTAGAAAGAGGAAAAAAAAAACTCAGAGAGACAATGAATTGCCCTATTGTTTGTAAACAATGACAATTTTGATTGGTTGGGCAAGCGAGTTTTTTGGTCAGGCTTAAAAGGCATTTTGGATTTGGGGTTTAGGCCGGTGAAATGCCATTTTCAACTTTCTCTGCGTTTCCTCCACTCTGCCACCTCTTACCGTTTTGTCCTCTCTCTGTTTCTCTATTGAACATTTGAACTCGTTCTTACATTTTTACCCTTAATTTGTTTTTTTAAGAAATTTTTAATATTTTTAGAGAAATACCAAGGAGACAAAGTGGCGTGCCAAATTTACTAGTACAAATCCAATTCAACCAAATTAATTTAATATTTAAGATTTTTAATTTTTAATTTTTATTAATTTAAATTAATTCATATTTTTACGTAACCAACTTATATTAATTGATTCGGTTCACATTTCTTAAAATTTTATAAAAATCCAACTAATCTATATGTATTTTTTATTTTTTTATTTTATAATTTCATTTAGATTTTTTTTGACTCTATCAGCTTTTTTCATAAAAAAAAACTCCATTCACAATACTTCTCATTCTCTACTTCATCCCAACAATAGTGTCCTAACTTCTATAATAATTTTTATGTTTAACTTTTATAATTATATAGATAATGAATTATTAATAATATTTGTTCTTCTTATTTATTCTCCGTGATATTTAAATCATATTCTAATTTTGAAATTTTAAATTTTAATTACTTAAATTTAAAGATATTAAATAAATGATTAAAATTTAAAATCTTTAAATTCAAGAATTAAAATTAAATTAGCATCGAAAACATTAAAAATTATAATACAAGAATTTATAAAAGATTAATAAACAAAATAAATTAACAAAAAGGTTGAATTATCTTTTTCATAAAACTACTTGATTAATTCAAACTAAACCAAAACATTAGTACAGCTTATATTGATTTTTTAAATCAAACCTTTGAGTTAAGCCTTAATTTTAAAGAATCAATCACATAGGTTATGTTTAATTTTTTTTAAAAATAAAATCAATTATTATTATGTAAAAAATAAATTACTTCCTTAGTTTTTAAATTAATTTTATCACATAACGCAGTATACTAATATAAGTAATAAGATTCTAAAAAATAACTATAAATTGATCTAATATTAACAAATTTTTAGCATACAAAAGAGTAATTGACAAAGCTAACAAATTTTAACACCTCGCGAACTCTTGTTGGTGACCCTCAATATCTCCTGACCAGTTTCTAGCGACGTAGGATCTCTAAAAGCATACGTAGACCGCAAAGTCTAGCTAGCTGTGACACGCATAATAATTTCCGTATTAGTAGATAATTTACAATTATGTGAATGACACAATGCAAGATCAATACAATATAATATGGATTAATCATAATTAAATTAATAATTTTTTTATCTTTTTAAATATATTATTATTTTTATAATTTTAAATAGATATTATAAAAAATTATAAATTAACCAATAAGTAAACATAATACAAATTTCACTAATTCAATATGTTTGCTATCTTAATATTTTACTATAATTTTACAAAAAATTCAGTTTCAGTTTTGATATTGATTAAAATTAAAAAAATCATAAAAAATTAAAATTATAAATGAAATTTTATGATTAATAAATATCCTAAAAACTTTTATAATTAATATGTATTTATTTTTAACTCCTATGAAATATATATATATTTTATGTTATGATTTTCAAATATACTGAAAGCATATATTTTATGTTATATATTGAAAAAAAATACATATTCTTTTTAATTTACATGATTTATTAATTATTTAATTTTATTTTTAATATTCTATGTTTTTTACATTATACAAAAAAAAAGTATACATCATATTTTTAAACATATAAAAACAAATTTTTTATGTTATATAAAAAAAACATGTTCATACATTAAGAATGGTTAAAAATAAAATCTATCTTTAAAAGTATTGATTGAAATCATCTAGTGTCATGTTCACACTCTTAACGACTTAAGACACCTCGTTCATATAGTAAATGTGGCATTGTCATTTCATAGTTTGTATATAATGATTTGGTCTTTCGAGCCAGTCGATCCAACTCTTATTAGAAGGCCTAGGGTAGGTTCAATGGTATGCGATCTTATGTCAGCGACTCTATGAGTATGACCTGACAGATTATTATACATACTCCATATGAAACAGCTTACGATTAGCAACATATTTATAACAACCTAGGGGTTATTTGTAATCTTGTCACTTGGGTTTTCTCTGACACATTTTGAATAGAATACCTTATATTGTAATGATGACATTTGCCCTCTTATGATCCATATTTATCCCGTAAATGTCAATAAGAAAGTATCTAATTTTTACTTTTCTCTAATATTTCTTTAGAAACCCTAACACACTAGTAATTCTCTAAACAATTGGTGACTATTGCGGAACCTTATATTTTTCTAATCCTTAGTAAGAATTTATGGTATCCAAGGAGAATTAGCACATGTTGTAAGAAAATTCACTCTCGTCGTCATAACTAGACATCACACATACCTCGAATCAAGAAACAACCCAATTTACCCAACCCCTGAGTTCAAATTAATGATCACATACCTCATGTCTCACCTATAATCACCTCGTATCATGGGTTGGGGTATGAGCCCACACGACCTATAGTACATAAAAGTGGGTTCAATTTGTACAATCAGTTCAAACTGTTATAGCTCATAAAATGCATCTTTTGAAAGGGATGCAAGAATGGAAAAACTTCATCAACAAATGGTGGAACTACAACGTGCTTTTATCAAGTTAAAAAACGATAATAAGGAGCTCATATCTCGTATAAGACAATTATTTAGGGGAGGTTAAAAGTTTGTTTCAGATGATAACTCCTCTCGTAAAACCATGCCATTCAAGGAGATCGAAACAAACCTTTCACGAACCTGTAAGATATCCCAACTAGTATGGACCTAATTCAACTTACGAGCAACCTATACCCACAACTCCAATACAAGAACTTGTATACACAACTTATCAACACCTCAGACAAACCATATCCCAAAACTTGCTATGACCACTTGGTTTGGAAACCTTTACTCCAAATGGACATCAAGTGTAACTTTAACCTTCCAATAATGATTGAGACAAGAAGTTTAAAAGTATGGAAGAAATGATGGAAGCAAAAATGAATGATCGATTAAAAATTCAAGGAAAGTTATGCCCTCTAAATGATATCGAAACTTTATGTGACCAATTTTTGATATTGGACTAGTACTACCACTTCCTAAGTTTTATGCTCCTAAGTGTCTCACTTATAAGGGGATGAAAGATCATATGGCATATATTATACATTTCAAAATATCCATGACCACCGTAAGCAAGCCAGAAGACAAAAAAATTCCATGTTCTATAAACTATTCGTCGCCACCTTCCAAGAAATAACACATAAATGGTACATCAAATTACCACCGAAGAACATAAAGAATTTAAATAATTTGGCCAAGATTTTTGTCATTAACAATGCATGCAATAAGCCTATTAGGAAGGAATCATGCCATTTATTTTCCATCATCCAAGATAATGATGAAATAGTAGAGACCAGCATACGAAGAATCAAAACGAAAACAATGGAGATCTCTCAATGTCCAAACTTTATTGCTATCAATTTTTTTTGAAAGGAAATCAAGAAGGACATTGGTCTATTTAGTGAGTTGACTAAAACTATTCCATGTTCCATAGACGCAGTCTATAAAGAGGCCTAGAAGTTTGTTAACGTAGAAAGTGAGCTAAAATCATCAAAAATCTCATTAGGTCAATCTTCGGATAAGCCCAAACACCAATAAGAAATAGAAAGAAATGAAACCTTTTATTGATAAAGCCCAAACTTGTCCCATTTTAAGCCAACATTAGCATTTATGAGAAGACTTGGGATGTGGGGGAAGGCTTTATCTACTTTCAGAGGTCTATTGTAGTGTGTAACATTGGCTGATATAGTATAAAGGATGGAAAGAACGGATTAGATAAGGTGGTTACAACCCATAAGCGCTCCATTCAGATACCCCAATAAGTATTGTGCTTTCCATAAGGATATGATCATTGGACAAAGGAATGTAGACATCTTATGTGGAAGATTGAGTAACTTTTATCTAAAAAACATTTCAAAGACCTGATAGCTGGAAATAGAGGTGCATAAAGAGAAAATAGGAAGATGAATCCTCCAAAGGAATTTATACCAATCAATCCCCCTTATAGGGAATAAATAGACCTAATAAGCCCCCTCAAGATGTATGTGTAATCCATACCATACATGGTGGTCCGACAATGTCAGGCCACACTCATAATTCGAGAAAAATGTATACTCATAAAGCCAAAGATGCACACCAACTAGTTTACAATCTGAAATAAGAGGAATCAGTGTTCCCTATTATTTTTGAATGACGGGAGGTCTTACCACCTCATAATGATCCTTTGGTCATCACAATTAAAATCCTCATTATGAAGTGCGTAGGATTTTGGTAGATAATGGTAACTCTTCAAATTTGTTATATTTAGTAGTGCTATTGGAAATGGGGATAGATCCTAAAGAGATTATGCACAAACAAATTCCATTGGTGGGTTTCAATGGTAGAACGATGTCGGGTGGCACTATATGGCTTTCTATCTCTGTTGAAGGAGCCATTACCAATTTTATGGTATTGAACACTTTCACATCCTATAATGTAATCTTGGGAAGACCTTAGGTCCATAAAATGAGGGTTGTCCCATCAACCTATCAATAATTCGTTAAGTACCCTACTGTGGATGGGAAAGTAATCAAGAAAAGATCAAGAAAAGGTGAGGAGTTATTACAATTCCTCCATGAAAAGTGCATTACCTTCTAGTTTTAAGTAGAAACTAAAGAATGGGTGATACCTAAGTCCAAATACCATGTGTGTGGTGAACAATCAAGTAATTCAATGGCATCAAAAGATTATTAAACGATCCCAATAAAAGGTCCAAAAGAAGACAAGTCCTTAAAAAGTAGTTCGAAACTTTTAAGTAAGATGAGGGAATCATTGGTTGAGTTGTTAAAGTAAAATATTGATATTTTCACCTTAAAATTAGAAGACATATTGGGCATCAATCCAAACATCATTTCACATGAGTTGAATGTTGACCACACCAAGAAACTTGTTCAACAGAGAAAAATGAGATTTGCATAAGAAAAGAGTGACATTATAAAAAAAATAAAAATCATTAAAGAGTGTGCGTTGGGTTCGAGAGATCAAATACCCAACATGGTTGTCAAATGTTAGTTTAGCAAACAAAGCAGGAGGAGACCATAGAATATGCATTGACTTCATTGACGTTATCATAGCCACTCCAAAGTATTATTTTCCCTTACCTAATATATATCAATTAGTTTATACAACTATCAATTTTGAAACAATTAGTTTTATAGATGCATACTCATAATATCATCATATCCAAATGCACCCCAAAGCTGAAGAAAAAATAGCATTCATTATAGAAGAAGGAATATATTGTTATACGAGGATGCCTTTTGGTCTAAAAAATGTCGATATTACTTATCAAAATTGGTAAACAAAATGTTCGAACACCAGATTTGGCGAACACATGGAGGTTTATATAGTCGACATAATGGTTAAAACAAAAGCAGCCAAAGATCACGTCTTGGACCTAGATGAGGTCTTTGTTATAATAAGTTCCTATGAAATGCATCTCAATTTGAAGAGGTCTTTGTTATAATAAGTTCCTATGAAATGCATCTCAATTTGAAAAAGTGTCTATGAGATGTCTTTTGTGAAGTTCTTAGAATATCTGATATCATTTTATGGGATCAAGGCTAACCCTAATAAAATTACAACTCTTGTGCATATGAGGTCATTAAGATGTGTAAAAGAAGTCCAACAACTAAATGGATGGATAACCACATTAAGTTGTTTCATTTCTAAATGTACAAAAAGTGTCTACCATTTTGTCAACTATTGAAGAAAAATAAGTATTACTTGTGGAGTGAGGAATGTGATGGTGCTTTTCAATCCATCAAAGAATACATGGGAAAGGTAGCCCTTTGACAAATCCTACTAATGAAGTCTTATACCTTTACGTGGCTTTCACGGACATAGCGACCAATCCCTTAGACTAGTCTACTATATGAATCATTCCATAACAAGTGCGCAACATAGGTATTATTCTTTAGACAATGCAACACTTACAATAAGAATGATCTCAAGAAAATTATGGTATTATTTTGAAGCTCTTAAGGTGATTGTTCTTACATATTACCCATTGAAGAATATTTTGGATAAACCAAACCAATCCTATCAACTTTCTTAAATAGCCATAGAATTGAGTAAGCTTGAGATATAATTAAAGGACAAGCTTTGGCTGATTTCATCATCAAGTGGACTAAAGAGCCCACAAATGAATTGGAGGACCAAATGGAAGTTCTAATTGCAACAAGTATATGTGGATGGAACTAGCAACTCAAAAGGGTCTATGGTAGGAATCACTACACTTATTCCAACAGGAGCATGATATAATAATGTGTTTGTATCATTTTCAAGCAACCAACAATGTTGTAGAATATGAGGCACTCCTATTAGTGCTACAGTAATTATGATTATTATAAACAAAGAAGGTCTTAGTCCATAGTGACTCATGACTGGTAGTGAATAAGGTAAAGGATACATTTGAAGTAAAGGAAGAATGAGTGAAAAAAACACCTAGAAAAGGTAAAGAGAAATTTTTTGGTTTTTGAAAAGTTTGAGATCAAACAAATACCCAGGGGGAATGTATATGTTGATTTCTTGGCCACTTTATCATCAATAGTAAGTACAGAGTTAAAAAGAGTGATTCTCGTTTCATGCTTATCTCATCCTAGTATAGCCAGAGAGAATGATAAAGTGAATGAATAAAAACTTACTAGTACCATGACATACACATTGTGGTTCTCTCCTTATTTGGAATACTTAATCCATGAGACTTTACCTTCTAGTAGGGAGAATACACGAAAAATGATAACAAAATAAAAGAACTACACCATTATCCAAGGATTTATTTATCGAAAAAACTATGGTTGATTGTGGTTAAAATGCTTATCTAGTTAAGAGGCATAGATGGTTTTGGGAGAGTTACACGAAGGACAATATGACATTCATTCGGAAGGAATGACTTTTTCTCAAAGAATCATAAGATAGGGTTATTATTGGCCTACTCTTTAAAAGGATTGTATTGACCCTACCAATAAGTGTGATGAGTGCTAAAGGCATGCCAATATCCCACACCAGAAAATCCATGACTTGAAATCCATAGTCATCCCTTGGCCATTTCTAAAGTAGGGTTTGGACATAGTGAGTCTGTTACCTCTCACTCCAATCCATTGGAAGTTTTTAATTGTGAAAATTGATTATTTCTCAAAATGGATAAAACTAAGTCATTGGCAAGGATACAAGAAAGCAATGTCTAAAAGTTTATTTGGCATAACATAATATGCATATTTGCCTTACCTTATGAGTTGGTAACAAATAATGACCGACAATTCACAAGTTAGGGCTTAGTTTCTTTTTGCCAATAAGTGGGAATAAAATTATTGCACTATACCCTTTATAGACCACAAGTTAATAGCCTAACAAAGTCTTCAAACATGACTATTATAAAGATATTGCAAAAGCAACTTGAGGAAGCAAAGGAAAAATGGGTTAATGAATTACCCAGAGTCTTGTGGGCAATAAAAATGACCACCAAAATTGCTATTGGGAAAGTATATTCTCTCTTATCTATGGTACAAAAGCAATCATACCCTTTGAAATACAAGAACCTACTCTTCTCTCTAAAATAATGAAAAAGGATAATAATAATCTCATAAACATATCCTCTACTAACCAAAGAAATAAAAGGGAGAACACTTTGATACAAATTGAATCACAAAAGTGAACCATCCAAAAATCATATAACAGATCTGTTAAACACAAAAATTTCAACATATGGGATTAGGTCCTATGTAAATTTTTAGGCAACAAAGTTGAAACTACATGGAAAGTTTGTGTAATAGAAAGGTCTTTACCACATATTATAAATTCCCTAGGGGCTTTGTATCAGATAGCAAGTCAAGAAAGAAAAGAAGAATTGAGTTGGAATAGTGAACATTTAAAGAAATATTACTTGTGAACAAAGTTATATTATGAATGAAAGCATCTTGAATCCATATTTAGAGTTCTACACTTTCTTACCTCACAAAAAATAATGTTGTAATCCTCAAGTATCGAGTGAAGAGGCCAAATGGTCCTCCAACTTGGGATGTAGGTATAAGAGGCATAACTCTTATCCTAAGAAAGGGTCTTAAGTTCACAAAAGTGAACCCCTTTTTAGGATATACATACAAGGGTGGACTCAATTTCTCCCTTATCTTTCTCTTACCTCATAACTAAAATAATTTGATAACCCTCAAGTATATAGCAAGAGGCCAAACGGTTTCCCCACTTGGGATATGGGTATAAAAGGCGTGACATGCACCCATCCAAAGAAAAGGTCTTGATTTCACAAAATTAAACCTCCTCTTTAGGACATGCATACAAAGGTTGGATTCAATTTATTCCTTGTTTTTATCTTGTATCATGAATAAATTAATGCAATAACCACTTGTTCAAAAGATAAAACTTTTCCAAAATACACACTGAGATTTTTATCTAATTTCAAAATTATTTTCGAGAGATTATATGTGAGAGTGGATTATTTTTGTGAGTTTAGTAATCAAATCGTAATATGTGTGAGTAGGTGGTTTAACTGTGTGTGTCTTGTACACGATTTGATATTAGTAGTGAAATGTGTATTCTGTGTAGTTATGAGTTGATACACTTATTGTTACTGATCATTGGTTTCTAATTACATCACATTTGGTGGTGTTGGTTATGGAAAACAACCAAGTTCGAGTGTTGAATTAAAAAGTTATGAAAACAACAAGTGAAGAGCAACAGATCCCAACTTATAGAGGTAATAGTAGTTTTATTGTCTATTAGAGTTTTAATTTGTTTTGTGAACTATTTACTACTTAGTGGTTGCTTTAAGCAACCCGAGATATATCGAGTGTTATGTATGATTTAATATTATGCTAGTATAATAAAAGATTAAAGTGTATGTATTAACATACTAAAAGCTTAAACTTAGATTAAAAAGTTTTTACATTATTTCTTGCTTTCTGTGTGATATATAATATATGTTATTAAAGTTATCTACTTTTGATATTATATATTTTGTGCTTTGAATATATGAGCTTTCTGTGTGATATATAATATATGTTATTAAAGTTATCTACTTTTGATATTATATATTTTGTGCTTTGACTATATGAACTATATAAGTGTTTTATTGTTCTGTTTCTTGTGAGTTAAGATATAATGCTTTTAAAGTCCTTTGGTCGTATATTAAGTCGTGGACTCTTTCAATTTCGTTATATATATATTTGTGTTATGTTAGATTGCTCATTTTTGTCTAATAAAGTCATTTAAGATAAATAGTATTTTTCTTATCTGTTTATTACTTAACTTTCATGTTTATAAGCATTTTTGGATGAAGAGTAACCCAAATCTAATACCTTAATAAAAGTGCATTTTAGAATTATACCTATTAAATGAGGTAGCACATGTTCATTAACTTTACAAAAAGATTGCAGAAATCCATTTTTCAAAAATATGTCAATCACAGGTGGTGCGTTTCCAATGCGTCAATGAAATATGGCATATGTCAAACACGTGACTAAAATATTTTTCAAAAATAAACTTTTTTGACTTTTGTGTAAAAATAATAGACTTGTAATGTTACACCTAATAAGTATAGGTTTAAAGTGTATTTTCTTTAAAGGTATCTGACTAGGGATACCATTTTTTCTACATTTGTTTATTTTATCCGAACTTAAATTTTATTTTTGTAGACTTAATCTTACATATATTAAAATATTAGATTTTATATTTAATTAAGTTGCTATATTTATTTAAATATAAATATAACACACACACACGTATAAATATAACACTAACTCTTTTTTTGTTCGTTCGTTGAATGACACTAGTGGAGACAAATTCCTTCTCGCTAATGAAGATACTACTCTAGTTTTCTCATATACATATCAAAGTGAAAATGAATATATATTCTTGTTATTATTTCTATTAGTTATTGAGATTTATTTTGTATATTTATATAATGTATTGATTGATATTTTAATAATTTATAAATTTTATTTAATAAATTATAAGTTGTAGGGGTGATAAATATATGTTTATAGGATAATTTAGAAAATGGACAAGTTTTAGGTGTCAAAGTTTAGAATTTAGAATAGCTATACTTTTGGAATAGAAAACTTTTTGAAATTCGTTCTTAAGAATAATAATATTGAAATCAATATGATTTGATATCCATGTGTCAAATATAAAAATAAAATTTTTATAATATTGATGAGGTTAAGTATTACCTTATCCGTTGTGGTAATCTTGAGTTATAAGTAAATATTAATACTCATGAAGAAGAGATAATTAAGGATGATAATGGATTGGATATATCCCATGGGGATAGATAATCAAGACATAATGCCATCAATGTAGAGACAGAAAATATGTTTTATGATGTGGAATATGAACTACCTAATGATAACCTTGAAACTTTTAAAAAAACTTTTGGAAGACACCAAAAAGTTGTACCCATAATTAGGGGTGTCCAATGGTCCAGTCCAGTCCAGTTTTGGGAAAAAATATCGGATCGGACCAGATCGTTTATATTACCCGGATCGGATCGGATTGTTTGAAACGGTTTTAATTATTATAAACCGGATTGGACCGTTTTATTTATAAAACCGTTTGATCCGATCCGGTTTCCAATTTGGTTCAGTTTTTTTGACATCTTTAATGAAAAATAATGTGAAAATTCTAATATATTTATTAAATCGGTCCGGTTCAGTTCGATCGGTTTAAACTGGACCAGATCGTTTGAAAAATGGTTTTAATAAATACAAACCGAACCAGACCATTTGATTTGTAAAACCGTTTGGTCCGGTCCGGTTTTACGGTTTGGTCTGGTCCGAGCCGGTTTTTGGACACCCCTACCCACAATGCAAGAAATGCATTAAGACATCGGAATTGATTCATTTATATATTTTGAAGGAAAAAAATGATTTTAAGGATAAGGAATTCATAAAATTGCTAAAATTACTAATAGATATGCTTCTTATAGGTAAAAATAAATTGTCCTCTTCAATGTATGAAGTGTAGTAATCTTTTAGTCAATTAGGCATGAAATACCATATGATACACATATATACGTGTTTTTTTCCAGGTTTCATAACAACAAGATGAAGTCATATGTGGACACTACGTGATGAAATTTATGAGTGATAACTTCAAATCTCGACATACATGATAATTAATAATGTGGTAATATCTTTAAATAAGTATTCTTTTAACATATTTATTTGTTAATCTTTTAATGAAGTTATCATTTTAAATAATAATGTGAACTTAATTATAAAGTTATCATTTTAAATAATAATGTGAATTTAATTATATGTATTTTTTTTTGTTAGAGCAAAATGGGTTATGATATATAATTTTTTGAAGATTTACGAGAGAATTGAGTAAAACACACTTTAGATCATAAAATTACGGGAAGTAGAAGAAGAAGAATATGATGATGATATTATGAAATATGTATCTTTAAATACCACGTGTATAAATATGTTTGTGCTTAGTGATATTGTAATTAAGTTTGATTTGTATGTAAGTTATTTTCTTTATAAGTAATTAACATTCAGTTTTTAAAAGGTTTTAAAAACCCTTCTAAACATATTCAAGTCATTTTGTGTTGTTTTATGATTATTAAAATGTGTAGTAGCTTGTATAAAACAACAAAAAAATATTTAGAGGGTATAAACAAAATAAAACAACCAAAAATATGTTTAGGGGTATGAATTTTCAAGTTGGTTCTAATTAGAAATAACTTTAAATTGTCAAATGAATTCTTTGTTAGAATCAACTTAAAATATTTTAAGTCGACCCAATGTGACAACCAACTTAAAATTTATAAGTTGATCCTATGTGGCAACTAACTTAAAAATTTAAAGTCAATTCTCACATAACATAACATCGACTTAGAATTCTAAGTTGGTTGACATGTAAAATCAACTTGAAAATTTTAAATCATCTTATATTGTAAATTAGTTGATCAAATTGACTTAAATGACTAATGTTATAATAATTATCTGACTCTCTTAACGCGTGTCAAATGTTAGGAAAAGTTTTGTATTATACTTTGATTATTTGGTTCTTATATGTACAAAATTTTATCAAAAAGTAAATTTTTTATTCTTATAAGAGATTGATAAAGTTATCTATTCAATCAATCATTATCTATAAAATGTAAATTTATGAATGAATATTTAAGTTTTTAATAAAAATAGCAAACAAATGAGCATCATATTTCTATATTTTATGAAAATATTTCATTATATAAATTGATATGATTAAATATTAAAATGAAAAGTAACTTAGCCTCAACTTATGCATCCATTACAATCAACATTAAGAATTTTCTTATTTGCAGATATAAACAAAACATTTTTCTAAAATTTCTTTTAAGCTTTTGTACGCCTTTGATTGATGGACTTCCCTTCTAACAAAGAAATTGGACATCTACTAGCTAACGGTTGGTGTATCAATTGCAGGGCATGTGGTGGATATGCACTAACACAGAAGAGGATATTTCTAGTTTAATGATATTTGTATCATTGATTTACACAACATCATAATGACATTATAGTTTTCCCCTGACATTTGAGAGATATTTTGAACTATTAGCCAAATAACATAAGAAAAAATGTTCATAGTTTTTTTTAATGAAAATTACTATTTATCTCTAAGATATATAATAAATATCATGATATATTATTATTAATGAGTATAATAAAACTCACAAAATTATAACAAATAAAAAACTATCATATTAGTTGAGATTATAATAAATTTATAATATATAATATTATTAATAAATACGATTCAACCAATAAATTATAACAAATAAAAAAACTATTAATTAATTAAAATTATAATAAATTTATGACATATAATAATATTCTTTGAAAATTAACACTTTAATATTATTACTATTACCCACGTGATACTTCTGTTCTTATAACTATTAAAAGTGAAAAACTTCTGGTACAATTACGAAAATGTGTCATTTCTAATCAATATATATTTTTAATAATATTATAATTAAATTAAAATATTTAACAATAGCTAGCAAATAAAATTTGCATTTTAAATCAAGAAATTTAATTTAAAATATTTTAATTAATTATAATATTATATAATTAATTTAAATAAAATAAAAAATTTTAAAATAAATAAAATTTAATAAATAATCATTTGATTTTTTGGTGTATTAGTTTTATGAGTTTTAATTCTTTTAATTTTATGATATTATTAACTCAAAACGTCAAAAATACATAAAGTAAAAAATCTAAAATCAAAAGCAAAATGATAACTATGTATCATAGATTAATATTATAGTAAGACATATAGAACCACAAATAATAATAATGACATTTAATTTTTTTTACAATTTTAAATTTATTAATTAAATAAATCTTAATTTATCACTCAAAATATTAAATGTTGCATTTATTAAAATGAATATATACTTAGATCCATAGTTATATCATATATTTTAAATTAAAACATAAAATAAAGAATTACTTTGACATCATTTTATTTATCAATAATATATATATTAATACCTCAAATCATTGCATTCAAAATTAGAACTAAAAAAGGTGAAAGGGTATTAAAATCCTTTAAATATTGAATGCATTATAATTGTCTAATTATATTTTATGTATTATTATTATTTTCAATTATTCTAATTTAGCACGTATTTAAGAAACTTTTAATTTTCTATTTTTAATAATAAATAATTATTATAATGTTAATGAGTCTCTTAATATTCTTTGTAATTATCAATTTTATTAACTTTTTCATATAAAATAAAAAATCCTATAAAAATCAAATGTTTTAATAACTTTTTATTTTTTTAATTCTTCAATTGAAATATCATTATTAATATATATGATGAATTAATTTACACTAAATATGATCCATAGAATAAATTAGAATTTCACCTATTTAGGAGAGTTTTTAGTTTTTCTTTTAATTTTTTCTAAAAGATAATTAATACATATAATTAATTATTTTTACCCTAAATATAATTTAATAAATTAATTAATTAAACTTGATTTATAGTTAAATTTTGTTATATGAATAAATACATTAATATTTATTATAGAGTTCATTAATCAAAATATAACATGTCTTTTATAGGATTAATATGATTATTTTTATAAGTATAAATCTTTCATTTATAATAGTTATAATAATAATGATAATAACAATGAGACTAAAATGTTTATTTTTAATAATTATAATATATTCAGTATATTTTAAATTGTTAAAATTTGATAGTGACGTTATCACTAGAATATTTCATTAATAATTTTTTTATCTAATAATAATAACAATAAAATGTAATTAATATTAAAAATAAAATAAAATTTTCATATATATTTATCATGCTAATAATAAAAATTATAATTATAATATCATTAACATTAGAATTTAGGGTGATATCATTAAGATATTTTAGTTACATGATTTTTACAAAAAATACATAAATCATTTTATTTTTAAAACTGTGACATTTTATTCATATAATTTTAAGTTATGTAACTAAAATGTCACTTTTTCTACGATCAAAAATAGAAATTTTATTCACGTTAGTTTAAAATTATATCACAATTTCAAAAATCAAATAATTTACATATTTTTTTACAAAAATTTAGTAATTAAAATATTAAAATGATACAAATAAAATGGGTTCTGAATTTCTTTTTCCTAAGACTTTATTCGTCACGACTCTGATTCTCTCAACAAATTACGTACCTTGTAATTAAGAGGATGATCAACTAACTCTATATTAATAAGGCTTACTTTTATTTTATTTTATTCTATTTCCTTCGTGTGAATTGTATATATATTTATACCCACCAATTGAAATTATTTTATTTACAGGTCACAATACCTCTTATACTCACATGTCACGTGTCAATTTTTTGTTTTGTTTTTATTCATCTAAAATTTTAAGGTGATATGTTTTAATTTAGAATTAGGATTATAATCCTCTTGTGTGGGATTTGTATGTTGGGTGAGTGTTATGGAGAATGACATTAAATTTAATTAGGCAAAAAATATTAGTGATGCTTTATAACTTAATACTTTGTACTCATTTCATATCTATGTTTGTGTTCGTTAGTTGTAATGAATTTTCATCCCTCTTGTTCTTTTTGTATTTGACCATTTTTTTAAAATATTTTTATATTTTAATTTTTTTTAAGAAAATAATAAAATACTACTCTTAAAACTTATAATCTTAAAAATAACAATCCTTATATCCATTTTATATGTCTTTACTATTAAAAAAAGTCTTACATATCATCTAATTGAAAATAATTTAAATTAAAATACATTCATTTAAACTCATTTAATATTATAAATTATTCAATTAGATCTCGTCTAATAATAACTATATGTGATTTTTCTCATATCTAATTATGTTTGCAAATTTGCAAATAATTGATCGTAGACTTTTATCTTAAGCTTGTAAAAATATCCTATTAATCTGTTAAGTATCTTTGTCCCACATCGGCTACGAGTAAGGTAACAATGCTGCTTATAAGTCTAGGCAATCCTTAACTTAATAAGATCTTATTGAGTTGAGTTAGACATGAGTTTCTAACATAGTATCATAGATTTGTTCCTGCTCTCTATCATATGCTTGGACCATAGGTTTTACCACAGTCTCACCTTGACATTTTATGTTCACCCTTGTTCGCTGTGTGGAGGAAGACTGTTAAATATTCTTGTCCTACATCGACTAAAAACAAAGCAACAATGATGCTTATAAGCCTGAACAACTTTATATTTAATGAGATTTTATTGGATTGAGTTAGGCCCAAATTTCTAGCATAATCAAAAGAAAACTTATAAAAAAAACCTTTAATTTGTTTGTCATGGCTCGTGATGTGTTTTGCATCTATCATTTGGCCAACTTCGAATGTCTTCCTCTACAAAAGAAAATATGATTCTCCCTTTGAAATAAAATAAATGGTATAAATTAGAATTGATATGAATTATCTTTATTTTTATTTTCTTAGTGTTTTTAATCCTTAATTGTAACTACTATACAAAATATTTTTTTTGAATTATTAATATACTTTTTATTGAAATTTAAAAATAATTTTAATAAATTATGATAGTTTAAAGATATTAATTACTATTAAAATTAATCAAAATAAGATATTTGAGAATATATATTAAAAATGATACTAATGATAGTTTAAAGTTAGAAACAAATTCTCTTCTATTTATTGGGTTATAAATATGGTTGGAAAATGTCTCAAAAGCTACATTAAAAAATGGTATTTGGGAGTGAAAGAGTAAAAGTCATAATCTTTCTAGCAAGCTGTCATATCTTCATTAATTAATTTTAATTTATTAACAAATAGGACATAAAAATTGAGATGGATCCAAAATCAGATCAAGTTACAATCGTGAATAAATAAATCACTTCTTGTGAGGCTATTCGGATTAAGTATTCCCTTCAAAACCCTTTTTTGAAAAAAAAAAATCTAAGCAAACATAAATTCAAATAAAATCAGCATCTTATATAAAATTATTTATTATTCTTCATTTTATTTATTTAATTTTATAAGAGGAGACTCAAAAATTTTAGGTTAATGAATTTAACAAAATAAAATAAAAACCATGAGTTTTTAAATATTGTAAAATTAATCTGATATATACTTTATTATATATAATATTATCTTTTAACTAGTATTAATAATACAAACAATTAATACGTATAATGGGAAAGTAGATGGATAGAAGTAAATTGAAGTGAATAATACTCAATAAATGTGAATAAATTGCAATGGGCCGTAGTAGCAGTCGTATTGTGGTGTTTTGATATATGTAAAGTTGTTTTCCTCTTTATATATGTAGGCCTGGCTTTCTACCAGAATTCATTAGTTTTTTTTTTCTTTTGAGTTTATTCAATATTAATTATAATATTTTTTCTTTTACTATTTATTGGTTATTATTTTCTTAAAAAAATTATTATACTAATTTTATATGTTATTTATTCATAGTAACATGTTATCATATAAGTTAAAAATAATAAATAATTTTTTATAAAAAAATATTTAAAAACATAATTAACACAAGATTTATAGGGTTTGTTCTCTCTAATATAAGACTCTTAACTAATTGAGGTGAGAAGTATACAATTCTATCTTGTATTCGAGAGATAACAAAAGAACGTGTGAATAAATGTTACAAATTTTATTATCTTCATAAATATCTCATAATAAATTTATCTCAAACGATATATCTTAAATTATTTTATAATTTTTTAAAATTTAATTAATAATTAAATTTATATACGTATCAATAATATTGTTTCTTCATTATTTCTACATATAATTACTCTTATTCCAACTGTTTGTATCGATTGGTTTCTTTAAAATAAGAAACAAAGCAGAGAAAGTTGTTGGGCTCTGTACATAATTAAAATCACTCATCACTTTCATTAAATGAGGCAGTATTGAATTACATTCATGTGAAAGCTTAAATTCCAAAGTGAAAAAAACAGGGTCATTTTTATTGGGGTTTTCCTAATATACAAATCAGCCATAAAAGAGACAGCTGCTCTTTCTAGAAACTCCTACGGCATTATATCTGAAACAATGACAGATATACAGCCCGACAAGGAGTTTTTGCCTCCCATATTTAAACATCCATTTTATTTTTTATTTTTTTAACCTTTATGTAGTTTTCGCAAAATTAAAAACAAGGAAAAGAAAACTTGGGACATGTTCTATAACTAAATAATTATTACTTTTTCATTATTAATTAAAAAAAAATTCTCAATATATTTAATAAAAGTTATATTTAAAAATTTAGAAAATAAATAAAAATTATTGGGAGTTATTTCGTAGGTTTTTTAATTTTTACTTTTTAAAGATTTACATAACTATTTTTTTATTGTTATTTATAAATTTTAAACTTTAATCGTTTTTTTAATATTTATCTTTAAGAAAGTTATAATATTTGACTTCTTTCCTCTAAAAAAATCTTTAGTAAAAGTAAAAAAATATTAATAATAATTTGAAATTTAATTGAAAAAATTATTTTTTAAATATTTAAGTATTATCCCATATCGAAGTTCTAAATCATTATTAAACATATTTGATTAAAAAATTAAAATTAAAAATAAAACTCAAAATTATTATCAAACCATTAGTAATTTTTTTTTTTACAATTTTCACATTGCATTTTATTTATATGTTCACTAGTTTTTTTTATATTGCAATGACATGTTAAATTGGGATTTAATGTTATTTTTCATCCGAAAAATGATCAAAAATAGTTGTCAATTACTACTTGCTACTGCTAATTAAATTAGACTATTACGACCTTTCAGCAAGATAATCATTTTAAAAAATTAAAATGTTTTAGACCACACAAACCATGCTAAGGCATTTATGGGTTATTATAAGTGTCATAATTTTATTGACTAAAGCAAAACTCATATAGGATTTGAATTCAGTGATCAAGCAATGCACCTTTATTTCCTAGTAGGGAAATTCTTTCTATCTTAAAAAGTCATTTTTTCTCTTATGCATTACACTTTTATTATATCTTTATCACATATTATTTTAATGTGAAATTCTAGTAATTAAATTATATTGTGAAATAAGAATTTAGAGCTTCTAAAATTATTTTTCTTTTCAAATGGGTCACTTTAATCACTTTAATTTTTAAAAATAAATAAATTATAACAAAAAATCTTACATGATATCTAACATACCATACTTACAACAGATTAATTAGTAAATTTAGATCCACGTGTTTTCATGAAGTTGATTTTTTTATTAAAAAGGGTTGAACTATACTAATAATCTTTAATTTTTTTCACATTCTATATTTTGATCTCTTATTATTCTTCTTATAATTTTATTTCTTTTATTTTTATAATTTGGTTCCCTTACTTTTAATTCTTATAATTTGATCTATTTATTTTTTATTTTCATAAATTTAATTTGTCCAAAATTTGAGGCTAATTTGAACTTAAACTTTAAAAATATAAAAATTGAAGAGGATCAAAATATAAAAATATAAAAAATAAAGGTTCTAAATTGTAAGGAAAAATTAAGGGGATTAAAGTATGAAAATTAGAAAATAAATAGACTAAATTATAAAAAATAATGTTCACCAAAGTGTATAACATGAAAAAGATTTAGAGATTATTTATATCTTAAAAAAACGTGCATATAATATAATATATTTATTAATATAAAATTGTAGTGTTAAAGAATATGATGTATTTTTCTTTTAATTTAAAGGTGAATAGTATAAATGAAAATAAAGTTGTTCCTTTTTAAATACTAAGTGACTTGGGGTAAGTTGGTAAAAAATAAAATGATTAAAATATTTCAATTACAAAGTAAAGTAACCTTTAAAATTCTTCATCCGTGAAATAATGTAAAAATCAAATTTATTTTGGGAAATTATTGTAAAATAAAATTGTTAATAGTTTTCAATATTTTATTTAAAAAAAAATATGATTATTATTGTTAATACATTTTTTAGGAGTTATATTTTGGTATACTCTTAACTCACACACTTTATTGGCAATATATAGTAACGAATACGGATGGATTGCATCTCAAGAAGGGCCTGCACCCTTTCAATTTTTAAAAATATGTTTTTTATTTATAATATTTATATTTTTTATATATATTTGATTTGTACCCAGTAAATTTTTTATTTAGATTAAATATAGATTATTATAACTTAAATAAATTATAAAGGAAAAAAATGAAAATAAAATAAAATAAATTAAAACATAAAAATTAATTATTTATCATTATACATTGACTTTTTTTATAACAATGGAGTTAAATTTTTATAAAAATAGATATAATACTTAAATATCACATTTAAAATAAATATAATTTTCTTATAAAAAATTCACACCTAATTTAAATAATTGCTCTAAAATAATATATACGAGCTTCAGCCCAATATTATAAATATTTAATTTCCCAAGTGCTTCTCTGCTAATTTTAAAATTGTTCTATACTATTTTCTTTTCTGTTGATCTTTTGTCAAGAATGATTATTTTTATCTTTTATACAGGAAAAAAATTATTTAACAGTATAGAATGATGTAAATTATTGGATAATTAGTATAGAATAATGTAGATTATTTAAAAAATGATATTTAAAGCACAATAAAAAAATAAAATCAGAAGAGGATCTACTCGTTTTCAAATAATGACCTGATCATTTTCTTCTTCTCTTATCAAATTAATGATCATGTCCTCAAAAATCACCACTACTAAATTCCTTCCTGAGGAGTCTGAGGTGGAACTAGCACACTAACTTCTTCTATGTGCCATTATTTTCCAACACAATCAAAACCACCATAACTCAGTTGCATATTTGTTCTTGCACCATAAATTTTAGTCCACTCATCACAATTTACACTCACTTATTTACTTTCTCTGCTTTTTTTAATAATAAACATTTAATACATTTATTTTTAAATCTTTAAAATATTTATATTAATCAATAAATTGATTAGTTAGTTATAATATTATATAATAAAATATATATTCTTTTTTGTTAAATATCGTAGAATAAGTAATTAAAATATTTGAAATAATTGAATATATTAATTATTATAAATAGATAAGTATTGATAGTATGAAAATAAATTTATTGATTATTTTTTTTAGAAATACTTATAATGAAACAAGATACAAACAATAAAAAGAAATCTATTATCTTATATAAACATGAGAAAAAATTAAATTGAAATGATTTATCCATAAATATTTAATCCACCTGGATTAGAGTGTCTAGTGAATAATATGTGCGGGTCTCAACCATTCTATATTTTTTCATGATTTGTCAAATGATTTTCTCTGTGTAAATTAGTTTGTATGAATCTTGCAAATCTAATTTGCAAACAATCAGAATAACTATTACTTTGAGCTATTCATTTCATATATATAGCATATAGGTTACAAATAAAAAAGAAAGAAATATATTATCTTCTTTTAAAGACATAAAATATTGAATGATATGAAGTATTAATTATTATTGCAAATAATTTATCATTAATTATTTAAATTGATCAATCAAGTTTATATCCAATCAACTAAATTGATTATTGATAAATTAATTTAATTATTTAATTATATATTTAAATAGTCAAATAAATTTATACAACGATTAAAACTGAAAATTAATACATAATAAAAAAGAATAGTTGAATAGAATATTATAGATATTATGAAATAATGTAATTCATGTCTTGGGTTTTAAAATCACTCACAATTAATTATAAAATTAGTAATTTATGGAAGAAAAAAATTTGAAAAATTATTCACCAATATAATAAAAGAAAAGGTAAAACATCCTAAGATTTTTATTATTGAATTTGATTTTTAACTCATTTAATTTCTTCTTGAATCATTTTTTTCTTAATTGTTGCCTTCAATTTAATTCTATAATTTTTATAATTTTTATAATTTTTTTATATTTTTTGTATTATTTTAATGTTTTTAGTATTTTATAGAGGGTTATTTTATATTTATATTGAAAAAACTGATCTGTTTTTGGAGTTGTATTAGAAGTAGTGACACACAGAAATCATGCGAAAAGGGATATGAGGTGCAAAAATCATGCTGAGGATAAATAAACAGTGCCACATGTCACTGAATGAGATTAAGAGTGAACAATACACGTGACTTCCTGAGTTATAACCATACGACATGTAGTATGGGGTGGAATGGACAACGCATCGACCTTGTCGTAAGTCTTAGAGTGCGTCAAAACGGTGTCGTTTCATATACCTAATGTTAAGTATATTAATACATCCATAGATATTTCTAAGTAAATCCATATCTTAAACAAAAATCCATAAAAAATTAAAAAATATCTCAAAAAATCTAAAAAATAATAATATTTTCTCAATTAATACAAAATAAATACTTTTAGCTCATTATAACAATTAAATATATAAAAATGTTAAAAAATTGATATCTAAATATGTGTATAAAATTAAGTGAATAGTGTACTTCAAAAAATAATTACTAAAAAAAAGAACAAAAAGAACAAAAAGAACAAAAATAAATTAATAATTTATATTTTTGATATTTTGTTTAATATTTTAACGACATTTTAGTGATAATATCTATGGTATTTTAATAAAAAAAATATATAAATAATATTTAAGAGACAATGATATTTAAGCACATTCTCTTCCAAGTTTTGATAATTTGATTAAAATATATAAATATTATATTTTAATATCAAGATGTATAAAATAAAAATATTTACTGGTTTTTTCATTTGATTTCTTAGTATAAGATGTAAAATATAAGTCTATAAAAATAGATCTAGTTAATCTATCTTGTCACATCCAATCATCTATATTAAGATCACACTAATACAAAAGAGGTATATAAGTCATTGTGTAAAGTCGGTTTTTGTAAAAAACCAACTTATAATGAATTTAAAGTCGATTTGGTATAGAACCGATGCTATCCACATTGGACGTAGCGTCGGTTGACCAATATTAGTAATTTCTCAAATAAATTGCCTAATGTATGTGATAATCTAATTGATGATGATGATTCTTCGACATGGATTCGAAATGATTGTGAAGGAATATATGTATACGATAAACAACCTAATTAAACATAACATATGTTCTATATTGTTGTAATAACTCTTATATATATGTGTGTTCCTAAAATTGTCAATTAATTTATATTTCTTCATTGTTTGCAGATATTTCATGGATATTCAGCTTGTAGATCCAAATGATCCATTAAGGTATTTGAAAAGAAGGGATTGAGCAAATATACCTGATGCTCTACTTAACCTAGATGATAGAATACTTGTTCTATTTGATGCTACTGGTAATCCAATAGGGGAAAATTGTCAACAATTGAAATCCTCCATTAGTCGACTGGCAAAGTCTAGTATACCAATCAATATAAATGATTGGTCTGAGGTTGACGATGCAGAAAAGTTCAAAATATGGATAACCATTTATATAAGTCTCTTATATTTTATAATCAATATATATATTATATTAGGTGTATTATATCTAATCTTTTGTACTGTGTTTTTACAGAATCGTTACAAAGTCGATGACAGTTGGAAGGGCAAGTGTTATAAGATTGCAAATAAGGCGTGGAAGGAATACAAGACTTCCAGATTGGCAAAAAATTACGTGTTTCCATATTTGGAAACACTTGATGAGAATGTGATCTACAAAATCCCTGAAGGACACCCCTGGATTACACCTCAAGTTTGGAAAGAATTTGTGAATTATAGACGTTCAGATGAATTTCAAATTATTAGAGAAGATCATCAGAATGTCCAAATGCATAAAATTCTTCCTAACCGTACTGGGAGGTCTTCAAATTCTGAAGTTAGATATAGAATGGTATTATTAATTTGTCTTAATATTATAAATATTTTTATATTAATTTTCCTCAATTTAATTTCATGTCATTGTTAATAAAATTTTCATAATTTATGTAGGAAGTTGAATTAGGTAGACCTGTTACCCGAATGAAATTGTACATAGAAACAAAGACTCCCAAAACGAAGAATGCAAGACCGATGAGTCAGCGAGGAGAAGAACAATTAAATAAATTGGTTAGTAATTTCGGTTGATAAAAAGTCTGAATGATATTTAATAATTGATGTAATAATGAATGATATATTTGTGTGCTTTATTATTTGTAGAGGGTTGTTCAAGAAAAAATATCCAGGGGTGAAATAATCGAAGAGCTTAGGAGAGATGCTTTATATCATGCATTCGGACGCGAGCATCCTGGTCGTGTTAGGGGAGGTAGCCAATATGATGGTTCTATGGAGTATTTTAACATTCCAAAACAAAAGCCTCATACGGTAAGTAAGGAGAAGTACACTAAAATTGAAGAAGAATTCAACTCCTTTAAGGCCTCAGTGATGAGTGAGATTTCCACTCTAAAAGAACATCAATCACAATAAATGTCAGTCATGACATCATGCTACAACCAGGGCATGCCATATTGGCCAAGCATGCAACCATCCATGCCAGACATACCACCTTCCATGCCAGGCATGCCAAAATCCATGCCAAACATGTCACCCACACAATCTCATTGCGCTCAAACTACATCCAGTATGGGATATAGTCATCCTATTGGTCCTTAATATATGCCAGGAATGCATATGCAATCAAGTAGTGGTTCATTTTCTCCAATGCAATCTGCACATTCTTACCATAAATCAAACCAAGATGAACATTTTGGTGAGAATGTACATCTAATAGCTACCCCATATGAGAGTCCTCCTCTATTTGATGAATCATATGTAGTAAGATTTTAATTTCTGGTGTATATAATCTATTATTTTTAAATTCTTATTATATGTTTTTTTTTTTATATATAACACTTAAATTTTTTACAGAATATGAAATATTTGTTGAAACATCCTTCGTCAACGGACTATGCTGCTATTAAAACGGTACAATAATTGAGCAATGATCGGATGATTCATAATCAATATTTGCCTAATCATTGGCGAATAGTAATTGATCAATCATTGTTTCATGATTGTCCACTACTTGTGCCTTCTAATGCTACCACAGTCCAAGAGGCAGTTGGACAGTATGTGGCTTGGCCGTCGATTCAAGTTGTTCTAAATTTTGACATGTTACTATTTTTTAACTTAAAAGATAACACTTGTTTACTACTATTATTTAATTATATCTTGTATTGTTACTAAAAAAATACATATATGATACTTTTTTGTTAGTTTATTATACCAGAACTCTTAAATGCGGCACATTTAAGAGATACGAAGCAAGTATCTCGTGCTAAATCTATGACTAGTGGCCAATCATCGTGCACCAAGTCATACAAGAAGAAGCCTTGGAAAAAGTATAGTCATACTTATGCGTTAAAATTTAGCAGAAATCTTTGCACTTTGATGACTATTGTTGGGAGGGCATCTAACATAAATGATGGATGGACTGTGCCATTTCCTATTGAAATTTCTGGTGTAGATCTCGGCTAAACTTATATATCAATCGAGTGCTTATTACAACTATTTGAATATCAAATGATCGATTTAAGTATAATTCAAGTGTGGACAAGGTGAGTCCTCAATCTAGTTATTTTTCTTTTATTTATGCAGAACATATATATATATATATATATATATATCTTTTATATAGGGCGTGCTATTATCGACTTCAACATAATTACTCATCACATTTAGCAATGTTCTATGATTCTTCATATGTTAATCAATATCAAGAGAAGAATGTTAGCATCAGAGCTAAACAATTATGTGATAGAGCATTAACGCTTAATAGAAATCAAAAGTTGATAATCCTTTGGCCATTAAGGTTTGAACAAGGCCAAGATCATTGGATGTTGGTAATCATTAATATGTTCAATAATCATGCTTGGTACTGTGACTCAGCTTCCATAGAACTGAGTAAAGATACAAAAGCAGTTGTTGAAATATAAGAGTTATAGTTACATATTAGTTTCTTCTATTATTTTTTGTAATATTTAATAAAAACTAATTGTTTTAAACCTTGATAGGGCATGGAAGTTGTGGAACAAGTTTAGGGGCATTTCCCTTAAAAAATCTCATAAGCTTATATGGACAAAAGTTACGATATGTACAATTCAATATTAATAATTTTATTAATTTTACAATTGAATAATAAGGATGTTCGAATATGAAAATTCATGTACATGCACTTTTTTTGTAGGTTCCACAACAAAATAATAGAGTCATGTGTGGTTATTATGTCATGAAGTTTATGAGCGAAATCATCACAAATATCAAAATTCCAATTGATGATGTGGTAATATCTTTTACCCATATACATAAAGGTTTTTAACATATTTGAGTTTGTTTTTGTAAATAAATGAAATTATATTCTTATTTTGATTTTAAATACATGTAGTTCTTTGGTTGGAACAAGACGGGTTATGACCAGCAAATTTTTGATGATTTACGAGAGGAATGGACAAAACACATGATTCAAATTATATCATCACAAGAAGAATTTGGAGAAGATTCTGATGATCTTGAATAGCATATGACAATATAATAGTAAAATTTGTAATGATTTAATTTCTCTATCTATTCCTGTGTCTAAAATCACTTGTTTGATGATGATTAATCATATGCTCATGTATTTAGGGGAATGCATTGTTTTATGGACCTATTTTTGGCCCAAACTACATCTCATCTCTCTTTTTTACTTTCCTTACGAACTCATATTAGCACTTTATTAATCATTTGTTTATAAATATGAATTTATCTGGAATCTCTGCTAGTATTTTTAATGATATAATGAGCTCTAAATGGACAAATCAAGTGTACGTAACTCCGATTTGTTTATTGGTTTGTATGAGTTTTGGTGCCCATGAACGTGTTCTATATGTTTAAGGGCACCAAAACTCACACAAGCCAAGTAAGAAATCGAAGTTACAATTGATTTCATATTTAGAGTTCATTATATATAACATTATAAAATACTAGTAGAGATTCCAGATAACTTCATATATATAGACAAATGATTAATAAAGTGCTACTATGAGTTAGTCAAATGTCGTTGTACATGGTAATCTCTTTTTGATGGTAATATTTATAATGATTTAATTTCTTCATTCGTATGTCTGAAGTTTAGACTATTTTTTTGATGGATGTTTTACGTGCTCATGTATGTAGGGGAATATGAATTAGCTGTTTTTTTTGTCATAATGCTTGTGAAGGCCAATCAAGATTCTAAGCCAACCAAGCTTACTCGATCGCATAATAATTACACTTTGACGACATTATTTTATTTGTAATTTAAGTTAACTATATGTATTATATATACATTATTTGTTTTTGTAATAAATTTAATTATCAAGTAATTAAATATATTTAAATTTTTAATTATTTGTATTATTATTTATATTTTAGTTTTTTTATTTTATATATATATATATTGAATAATACAAAAAATGAAAATAAAAATAAAAACAAATCATAAAATGTATGGGTAAAGTCGGTTCACGGGATGAACCGACTTTACATTTATTTAAAGTCGATTTTTAACCGACTTTAATCCTATTTATATAGTAATGTCATTTTCCATCTGATCTGTATTTAAGGTGGGCCAAGGTCTTAAAAGAGGCACTTGGGGAGATCAATTTTAGACATTTTGTAGCCAATCTGATGAATTTGGTCTATTTTTGTCAATATTTGTCGATCTTGTTGAAAGTAAGTTGAATTTGATAATATCTACTAAAATCGACCATTTTTTTAATAAAATTTATCTAAAAGTGTTAGAATTTATTTTAATCATTGTCAAATTTTATATAATTTCTCTGAATATTTTGAAGGCCATTGTTCATCTCGCAATCATCAATTTATTTTATATCATCACATTTTCATGCACAAACCATAAGGGAAAATAATTCAAATACATTATTACAATTTATTATGGAATTTTCAATTCAGTGCGATCTTGACTTTGATGTTCTTGATATTGTTTATGGGCTTTCCTTAGTGCTCATTCTTCAGTTTTTTTTCTAAATAAATAAACTAATCTTAGAATATTATTTTCGTAATAGGTGAAGTTTACGAGTATTATCAATATTCATGAACAAAATATCCAAATATAATTTTAATTTTTAGATGTATCTTTCAAAAATATTTTCAAATCAAATAAACTATTAAGTTTCAATTAACACATATCAAGGATATCTATCTTATTAATCACTTTAGATTTTATATTAAACACATAAAAATATTTCAAATTTAGGTTATTCGATCAATCAGACATGTTTAGATCGATTGAAGTATTACTCAAATTAAAAAGTCCTAAAATTAATTTTTCATTTGAGTAGATCGATCAAGTTATTAATGTTTGGTTGATCGAGTACTAGATTGATTAAAAAAATGACTAGATTACCTGCCTGTCTCGAAATTTATTTATTTCATATCCTAGATCGACCAAGGATTGATTAGAGCAATCGAGTGGCCAAATTTTATACTTTTTTTTACTCGAGTCAAATTCATTAACTATTTTATCCTATTTTCATTGCCCTATGAATTGTTTAATGGACATAATCGTAATTGGACATTAACCTAATATTAGGACTTCAATCTTTTCTATATAAAGAATGTGATGCTCTATATTTTATTCAACTACACCTTAATCAATTTTGCATTCTAAGCTCTCTCTAAATTTATTTTGCAAAATCTATTATGGTAGGTTTTTTTCATTAGTTAATTTATCAAATATTTTGTGATTGTGTTTGATTGATGAACAAGCCTACAATATTTGAGTTATTGTGCTTCAACATCTGTTCTCAATTAAGAGTGATTTTGATTTAACTGATATTTTATTAAATAATTTAGTTAATTTTTTAATTATTGAATATATTTTAAGACACACATTGCACTTGTATTATTGTACTAGTTGAATGAGTTCTGATAACCCATGTGACTCGAATTTATCAAAATATTACTTTAGATCTAAAAATCTTGTTTATGGAGACTGTGAAAGAAAATGGAGGCTTATAAGTACATTACTTGGAGTCATTATCTTGGTGAGTAATTTGAGTACTAACCTTATAATCAAACATATTTTCACAGTAGACAATTAGGATGTTCAGTGGTTTTCTTTTTAAGTCACTGCTGCGACCTAGCTTGTTTCCACTTCAAAATCTTATGTGTTATTTTAATTTTTCATATTATTTTATTTATACACGATTAAATGTCGAGTTATCTGTAAAAAAACAATAATTTATCATATTTTTATTATTATCTATTCACTCGTTTTAATTAATTAAATATGTAATTAAATAAACTTCCATAATTTAACACATCTTACTACTATATACTCCTTGTAAAGTCGTCAATGTTTTATTTTTTCAGGACTGGTCTATTGGCAACAAAAATGAAAGTGTCTAAAACACACTGACATATATATATATTTATTTATTTCAAGCTTATACTCCCGCTAGGTAATTGGTAATATCTTTATCATGATACTGTACCTTTTTTAACGGAATATTTTTGGTTTTAATCCTATTTGGGTACATGCTGAACTTATATGTCCAAAAACCGAGCCTTCTTATAATTATTAGTTATTAGAGTTAAGCATGTTTTTGATACCCTGTCTTTTTCATTCAAGAACAATCGTTTTGAATCAAAGCTTTCTTGCTTTTTTCTTTCTTTCTTTATGGCTCTCCACCAAACCAGAAAGAAGTATTTGTTCACAAGAATCTCATTTTCCTTAAGGACCCTAACTCACCACTCACAAAACATGTAGGCATCAAATGTGTGTGTGTGTGTTCAAAAGCATATGAATTGTTCATCTATATGTTTGCATTTATTAATTATGCTTGTTCCTACTTGCCTTCCGATTGCTTGCTAGTGTAAATCAATTAAAACACAAATGTTCTCTGTGAAATCACTAGTGCACAAATAAAAGCCTGTTGAAGACCCATAAATCTTGAAAAACAACTTTCATTCCAGTTTCAAAGTGTTTAATACATCATTGTTTAGGACTTTGATGATTTCGTAAGATGTAGTATATACTATGTTACTTGAACTCTTTTAAGATATAAGAAATCGTAAATTTTTAAATACTTATAAATTAGAGGGTCCGAATACCACGCTCATATTCATATCATATCCCTTGGACATTGTTACTTTAAGAAATATGAAGATTCTAAGTAACATAGAGTATATATAGGAGGAAATATACAATTATTATGAGAGTCACTGCTTGATTTTCTTTCATTAGATATGAGAAGGATCATAATTTTCTTGCCTATGACTAATGGGTGAAAAATTGGAGGAAGTTCACTTTGACAAAAAGGTTTAACATAGAAAGAAAAAAAAAAGCCCATAGGTCACACGTTTAACAAAAGCACAAGCAAGCACACCATTAATTAATAATGAGAATTCCAACTTGCAAGTGGAGATTCATGACTCACCATCTAAAATGTAACAAGACTTTCAACCAACAATCAGATTCACTACGAAATTAAGTCTACTGCTTTCTAGTATGGCCCAAACTTAAATGGAGACAAAGATGCTCACCAATCAAACCAGACTATGATATCTTTTCTAGTGGATGTATATAAAGATAAAGAGGAAAAAAACAAATTCAGAAAAGCTAAGGAATATGATTTCATGAGTGGGTCTGTGGAATATGAAAGTTGTGCATTACTATAAGCACTAATAGCAGTTATACTGATTACATTCATCTAATACATACAAAGGACCAAAAAGAAAATAAATGAAAAGAGGAATAGTTTCTATATACCTCTTTTCCATTAAAACAAAACTCAGTTAGTTGATCTCCATAATGAACTTCCAAGTCAGTTTCTGTGAGACCATTAACTAATACATAATACAATACTAAGTAACATTGAACCTTAAAGCATACCAAAGTTGCCATGTTTATAATACTAACTAAACTAATTGATTGCTTATTCAGTAAAATTTGGTGGTTCATTGGTCTTATTTGATGACTTGCAAGAATAGAACCTACATGGATCAGCCTCTATCAACAACTGAACCACTTCCTTCATTGTCGGACGAAGAACTGGATTCTTGTAAGTGCAGCGTATCGCAACTCGAAGAACTTGAATCATCTCATCTTTTAATGAATCAGATAATGTTTTGTCTAATACCTCAACAGCTCCTTCCTTAGTGTTCACTTTGTTTGAAACCCAGTATATAATATTCTTGTTCTCTCCAAATTCTGCCTCTACTGGCTTCTTCCCAGTTATCAGTTCCATTAAAACTACCCCAAAACTATACACATCACATTTAGTTGTTGCTTTAGATGAATATGCATATTCTGCCATAAAAGAAAACGATCAAATGAAAATGTAATTAAAAATTTGACCAAGTTATGTGAGAAGTTTGTGTTTCACCTAATGGTATGGTGGATAAGACTTTCTCTCCATGTTTCAAGTTACTGGTTCAATCTAAAAAAAGTTATTTGAGTAGTTTAATTACCTGGAGCTATGTAACCATATGTGCCTGCAATAACAGTAGTGGTAGAGTCCTTGCTTCCTCTCCCTTGTAAAACTTTGGCTATACCAAAATCTGCAACCTTGGGTTGATAATTGACATCAAGTAAGATGTTAGTTGATTTAATGTCTCTATGAATTATAGAAGGTAGCAGATCATGGTGAAGATAAGCCAAACCCTGAGCAATTCCTAAAGCAATCTGATGACGGGTAGGCCATTCCAAATGAATCCATCCTTCGTGAAGAGCATCCCATAGATTTCCATTTGGCATATACTCATAAACCAGAAGACTGCAATCCAAACTTGAAAAGTAGCAATAAAGCTTCACAATGTTTTTGTGCCTTATACTTCCCAAAGTCTCTACCTCAGTTTTCAGTTCCTTGTCCAAAACTATTTGATCTTCTGAAGATAAATCTTTTGTTTTACTCCTACTCCACAACCTCTTCACAGCAACCATTTCATTACTACTTAACTCAATCTTGTACACTGTCCCAGATCCTCCATTTCCCACTATGTTCTTATCAACCATAGCATCCATAATCTCACGCGGGTCAAAACTTATTCGATGGAAGCTTTTCATATCATACGAGAAGAATGATGTAGACAATGTCTCATCATGTTCAACCACAGCTCTTTCTTTTCCAAACCTGCGCTTTAGAAACAAAAGTCCTCCAACTAGGATGAAAATTGCTGAAATCCCAATTGCCCAAACTGGCTTCATTGTCTTTCTTTTATTTGTTTGTGAGCATATGGGGAAGTTTTGTTCTGATAAATGAATCTCAGGTGAGACACAAAGACCTGGATTACCTGACAAGCTTTCAACTAACCCTCCTTTTATTAATGACAAAGGGATTGGACCAGAAAGTCTATTGTTTGTAAAGTTGATAGAGTTTGGTAACAATTCGGAGAGACTTTCTGGGATATTCCCAGTTAAGAGGTTGTTGGAGAGATCAAGGACATTTAGAGATTTTAGTGAAGAAAGTGACTCTGGGATTGAAGAATTTAGCTTGTTTCCTTGGAGCAGCAGCAAATTTAGCTTCTTAAGATTTCCAATTTCAGAAGGTATTGGACCAGATATGAGATTGCTACTTAGATCGATCTTCACTAGATTGATTGCTCTAGAGATTCCAAGGGGTACAACACCTGAAATCTTATTACTCTGCATGAACAGTTCAGACAAGTTCCTAGCTCTTGCAATTGTATTGGACATTGAACCACTTAAGTTATTGTAACCCAAGTCAATGATTGAAACATGAGGAAGAGTCAAAAGTCCCTCAGGTATTGAGCCCTCTAAACTATTAGAACTCACACGAAATCTTAGAAGAGATTCACATTTGGCATAACTCTCGGGTAATTCTCCAGAAAACTTATTTTCCAAGACAAGAAAATACAATAATTTACCTCTTTTGCAAACTTCTGTAGGCAGATGACCTGAGAGTTTGTTCTCTGACAAGTCCAAAACTATCATAGGTGATGAGTGACCAAGATTTCTTGGGACCGGTCCGGTCAGGAAATTTCGATATAGGGATAGTATTCTCAGTGATGTTGATTCGTCAATTGCTTTTGGGATTTCCCCAGATAAGCTATTGTTGTAAAGCTGCAGGACTTCAAGTTTGGGCAAGAGACATAATGACTCTGGAATTTTACCACTCAACATATTGACTGACATGTCCAAATCTTTGAGAGCTCTCAAATTTCCAAGCTCCTTTGGAATTTCACCAACAAGTTGGTTATAGTATAACTCAAGTTGTTCCAAGTTCTTTAATGAACCAAGCTCTGCAGGAATCTGACCCCCTAAGAAATTCCCACTCAGTTCAAGATCAACAAGAGAAGTCATGTTTCCTATTGATTTTGGGATTCTCCCCTTAACCATGCAGGTCATCAATAACATTGACTTGAGCTTTGTTAGTCTGTTTGTGCTCTCTGGTAGTTGCCATAAATTGAAATTCTCATTTTCATTGAAGTTGAGTACCTCAAGATTGGTAAGATTAAACACTGACATAGGAAACTTTCCTGAAAAGAGATTGTAAGACAAATCAAGTAGCCTCAGCGATCTCATAGCTGAGAAATCAGGAAGTGTTCCTCTTAGACTCAACCTGTCCATGCTAAGCTCTTCCAAGAGACTACAATTGGTGATGCTGTAAGGAAATCCACCCTGCAGTTTATTCTGACTGAGGCGAAGAATTCGCAACTTGGGAAGATAAGAGCATACCCCTTGAGGGAATTTGCCAGAGAGTGACCATCCTGAGATATCAATTTGCTCAACATAGCCTTTATCATTGCATACAACTCCATAGAATTTGCAGAAATGTTTTCCTCTATTGGCATCCCAAGCAGTCAAGGAATTGCCTGATAGAAACCTTTTCACAAACACAAAGAAGTCCAACTGGTTAGTACTATTTCCAAAGGATTGAGAAAGAAATAGGTGGGACACAAGTAACAGAAAAGTCAAGAAATAAGTCTTGTTAGTAGCCATTATTAATTGTGATAAGGGGAAGAGAACAGAGAAGAAGAATAAGGAAGAAAGAGTAGTAGTTCTTGGGAAAGAGGTGAGGAATAGAATGATCAAAGTATATAAATGTGACGATTGTGGGGATTATTGAGTACAAAAATAACAAGCCTAAGTTATTCATGCAATACTAGAGAGAGATAGAGAGAGAGAGAGATGTCTTTGTATAAAGAGGCTTTTTGTGTTTATAATACACTAAATGTATAAAGAGAATATATTAGATGAGTGCAAACTACTTTATACTGATATGTGGGAATGAAGACACTGCATCTGATGCTAATCTAATACATCAACCATGTTGTCTTGTCTCAGGACTTCTTTATGATATGATTAAATCTCTCTCTTTTCTTTTTGATTGCTACATAGAATAGTTTTGTTAACCATTAAGACATCAACTATCTATTTAGGTTAAAGTCCATTCTTTTTGTGTATAAAAAAGGCTTTAGCTTTAGTCTCTTCGCCCTCTGTGTCACCCTTATGAATAATAATAATATGCACACCAAATTAAGTATATGGATTATGGCCATTGCAAGTGAGTTATTTATATAAAAAATAAGAAATATATACAAATATTTATATTATTAAATACCATATATGTGTAACAAAGAATATAAAATTGGTGAGATTGGATAATACTTTTTTTTTTATATACTTTAAGAAAATAGGAATAGCTGGTGGGCTCTTCTTGTAATTATCTTTATACCCAAACAATAATCCTAAGTTTAGATTTTAGACCCAAAATTTACCCAATTTAGAATAGCCATTTTTGCTCAACAACAAGGAATATAAAGGCACCAAATGGTGGCAAAAAAATTTCCGAGTTGACTTTCTTAGCCAATGAAATGGAAGCTTCTTTTTACCATAGATGTATCTAAATGTTTGCCACGTTTATTAAGATTCTTCTTTATCATTTTATTATTTTTGTAGAACACTGGTATAAGCCCAATAAGAAATTCCTCATTGGATGCAGGTGGATAAGTTTGGAATAAAATTCCACTACAAAATTGATAAACATATAATTTTGGAATATTTTTTTTTTTTTAGACATTCGAACTTGAAACAGAATAATGAGTAAATTTTACTTTAGAGATCATTAGACAATTCACGTAATTTTGGATTTTATGTGTTGTTGGGACCAAAAAAATATATATTCCAAAGTAATTATTTAAACGATTAGAGCATATAAGAATATAAAAGAGTACATTAAGTAATTGACCATACAATTTCATTGTATGTTATTCACATCACAAAAGGTATATATACTATAGGAAACAACCCCTCCCCCCTTCCTCCCAAAAAAAAGTTAAGAAAATAAAAAAATTTAATTTTTTTGAAAAAAATAACAAAAATAACACTATTAAAACTTATAACAACCAAAATTACATCCATAATTTTATTTTATACATTTTTATTATTTAAAAAATATGAAAAATCATCTCACATTATTTAACATCTATTTTGATGACACTCAAATTAAAAATGATTATTTTAACCTGTTTAATATTGAATCGCATTGAATGTTATTGGTATGATATTTTTTTATTATAAATTTTTTAAGTATTATTTTTTATAATTTTTTTTTGGAAAATAGAAAAAGAAAAAAAAAACTAGAAATGAAAACATTTGATTTTTAAGAAAAAGTCACGAGATGGAATCAATTTATACACTTCAACCTTTTATTAAAAGGAAAAAGGAAGACCAGAAGAACGGATCTTTTAAACTAAAAACACATTTAACTTCTTTTTTCTTCCTAATTGCAAGTGAACATTTTCACCTATAAATTAAATTATTTTTATTTATAATATAATATTTTCAATAAATTATAAAAATAATTATTAATTTTATAAATATATGTTATGAAGTTTATTTCTATTAGTGGTATATTATTACTCAAACTAAATATTTAAATTTTATGTGTTTGTATTACATAAAAATAACATTATAAAAAATAAAATATAATAGGTAATTAAAATAATTTTCTTGTTCAATTTTTCATAAATAGGTATAAAAATATGTAGCATATATATATAAAGAAAATTTAAAAAAATGCTACTAAGTTTTAAATGTACATAATATTATAAAATAAATTATTATGATAATTAAGAGAATTTTCAATATATCCAGGAATATAAATATTCAACGTATCCAACTTTTTTTTTTTTTGAGAAATTTTGTTAGAATGATTAGGAATATTAATTAAGGCACAGATAAAAATTTAACAATTAGTTTAATAGCTTTATTGTTTTTCGTAGCTTTAAAAATTATATATTTTAATCAAATAAAAAAATATATAATAAAAAAGCTAGAATCATATATAAGTATGTTTCTTTGTCACACCTTCTTATATCCTCAAATTATTAAATAACATTCATTCTCTTATTCAAATTACAAGTTTCATTCACTTTAAAAAACTTTTGATTTAAAAAAAAAATATAGGATAAAAAAATCTATGATCCTATTATCTAATAAGCTAGATATATAATAAACATTAGTATCGAGATAGGAGTAACAATGATGCATTAAAAAAATTATATATAATCTCTAACTATTTTAATTATATATAAAAAAGTTAAGAAATATGATTAGATAATCAAAATTAAAGATTTTTAAAATTTTAGTTTTTTCTTTTTAACTAAGTCTTATGTCATTGATCAAAATAATTACAAGTAATAGGTAACTATTTTAATTTTATATAAAAAGAGTTATGAAATTGTGATTAAATAATTCAAATTAAAGTATTTTAAAATTATATTTTTTAATTTCTAATAAGTCATGCTATATTTTATTTATTATTCTATAAATAATTATTTTAAATAAAAATATTAAAATTTTAAATAAATATGACCAAAATATTATATGCAATTTATAAATTTTTAATTTTATAAAAACTAAAATTATGAATTTACGATTAAGTAATTATAACTGAATTCTTTTTAATTTTTAATTTTTAATTCATAATTGAATTATTATTTTTGTTATTATTATTTCAAAAGAAATAATTATTAAATAAAAATATTAAGGTTTTGAAGCATATAAAAATAATTAGATGTAATCTCTAACTTTTTTAATTTATAAAAAATAAAATTATTGAAGAGTGATTCTCTTTTAATATTTTACTTTTTATTTTTTGATTAAGTCATCTTTTTCTATTTATTAACTCAATGAGTTAATTTTATTTAGTAACATTAAAAAGGAAAATTATAAATAAGTAATTAAATAATTATAAGTTAAACCTTTTAAAATTTTAATTTTTAATTATAATTAAATAATTAAAATAAATGTTTTTTTTTTAAATTTTCTGTTTTGAAGCCTAACTAAATCGTCATATTTGTTATTTATATTTCCATTAAGAATAAATATTTATTAAAAACCTAAAAATTTAGAAGAAATATGATCTATCAAATACACAAATAAAAATTTAGAGTAAAAAGCTAGAAATATATGTTATTATTTTTTAGAGATTAAGAAAATCAAATAGTAAATATTAAAGATAGTATAATATTTCTAATGAGCAAGTAAACTAAATACCCCTAAAATATAATGAAAGTTAAATCCAACGGAAATAAATATTAACATTTCTAAAATGTAAGAAAAAAATAAACCAAGAAATAGTAGACATAGAAACAGGAGACATTTCATGATGTTTTTCATAAAAAATAGTAACAAGTAAAAAAGAAATTTGAAGAAATTCAAAAAGAAAAATTAAATCTTAAAGAAAGAGATGGATTTAAAGACCTATCATTTTTGTTAAGAAAATTATTTCTTAGGAAAAACATAATTTATTATGGCATAAGTAATAAATAAATAATTATTAAGATTACAGATGCAAAAGAAAGGTAAAAATATCATTAATTAATAAAGAAATTATATTAAACAAGCTATCCAAAATTCCAATAAAGATAAAGAAAAAATTGAATCTATCCGTTTAGGAGGAATTCAAATATTAATAACAACTCATTTCAGAGAAGAAATAAATACACAAATAAGAATAGGATAACAAAATAATAAATAGGAAAGATAATACTAAGAATGATATATCCATGGTAAGTTAGGATTACAAAAGTTAAAATTTATAGTATATCCTAAATTTGTTATTAATATCCAAGATAAAAATCTAAATAAAGTATTAAGTGTACCTCGTGAATTTGAAAGAGAAGAATTAGTGAAAGAAGAAAATCATCATTTTTCAATATATTATCTAATAGCATATTCTTTAACAAATAATCACAATAGTTCAATATACGAACAAAATGAATTTATATAGACAAAAAATTTAAGGAACTTGAACAAATGCTAAAACTAAAAATATTAACAAATTTTGAAATATCAAAGAAAAACCTATGATAAAACATGAAGAAAAAATAATGTTATTATAAATAATTGCATGCTAAGGTTTAATATCATAGATAACGAAAAAGAAAACTCTAACAAAGAAGTTAAAAAACTAAAAGATGAAGTCCAAATAATGAAGACATTAGTTCATAATTGTATATTAGGAAAACAATAATTTTTAAAGATAAAATAAAAAATATACATAATCAAGCAATATTATTTGAAACTATGCAATTATTAATAGAAGAAATAGATTTATTCCAAGAATCAAATACAAAACACTTATAAAAAATAATAGACGCACAAATTGTTTTATAAGTTTAAATATTTATATTTTTTTAATATAAATAATTTATTTTAAAATTATCTATTTTTTTTATTGTGTTAACCAACACACAAATACAAATATAATATGACACAAACTCATTAGTCATTATACGAATGGGTGTACATATTATCATATATAAAAATTGATTATTCTATCCTTGCAAATTTAAAAAATCTATTGTTTGCTTAAAATGTAAACATGAGATTGAATTACAAGAAATAATTAGCACACTATTAATAAATAATTTTTTTGCCTATAATTGATGAAATTAAATTTATTATATTTTAAGAAAATATACTTAATTTCCAAAATATGTATAATTAGTTGAGATATCAAGAAACAATCATTTTTCGAAGAAAATGAATTCAAATTGTTAATTGTATTTTAAAAAAAATCACATTTTAAATTAATTTTAAATTTTAAGTATGCAAATTGTGATAAGATTTATAATGTTCATAAATTGTTTTTTTATCAATCATATAAGATTTATTAGTTTTTACAAATAACTGAGTTAACTAGTAAGCAATTTTTTGTCATAATTGATAATAGCATAGAATGTTATTTATTTTTATAATATTTTCTAAATAAAATAATAGTTAATAATTTGAATAAAAATTAATATGCGTATAAGGTTGTATTATTCAAAACTTTAGTATTTATATCTTAAATTATTAAATATAATATATTTAAAATTTTATTAAATTATGTAATGTATTATTTATATCCTAGATAATTATTAATATTTTAAATATTAAAAAATTATTATTTAATTGATATAAAATAATATTTTTAATTAAATTATACAATAAATAAATATATAATCATAGTTATTATTTTAAAATATATGAATAATTTTATCTAAAAATTTATAAGATGTGATTTAAATTTTTTTATGTATAATATAGATATAGATATATTTTCATTTTTTCTATTTTTTTAAAAATTTATATAAATAATAATTCTTAAAACTTATAATAATTAATTCATTTCTTTCGTGTGAGAGAGATATGGTTACTATTCTCCAAAATTTGACCCATCTGATCCAACTTAAAGAATACAATCTAACTGATTTGGTACTTTTTTCATATACTTTTATGAATTAATAATGTATTGTCCTTTTCTACGCATAATATAAAAAGATTTTTCTTTAATATCCCTATTTTAAAAAAAAATTCTTTAATCATTTTTAAACAATAATAGATTGAATTTTTGTTTTAACTATTTGGGTAGGTAAGAAATGAAAATCCAATTAATTACCAATCATCATCCCAGAGTTCATTTGCTGGTGGTGGTGTTGATTATGATCATGCACAAGTAGTTGATTATGTTGAAGATCAGACTCCATTTCTTCCTTAATCTCCTTGCCACCTTCAATTTTCTTCTTTATATCTTTTTCTCTTCACTTACCAAAACAATCAATGGCTTATTTTGTTGCCCAGGAAATTTTCTTTTGAAATAAAGCAATAATAAGGCTCAGTGTTTCATCTACTTGATGTGGATCTAAACAAAACTCACTCATCAAACCCAAATTCATATAATTTAGTCTTCTGCTACAGAAGCAGCTAACGGGACTCAAAAGTAAAACTTACACCGAAACTTTTCTACGTAAATCCCAACTAAATTCTGATAATTACCTACATCTCAATTTATTTAATCTACCCACATCACTAATTAAATGGATCCAAACAGAATCCAGACAAGGCAACAAGTAGATAACGTGCAGGAAAACATAGATAGGGGTGGTGATAATTAATTGGAATTCCATTTTTGCTAGTTATTAGAAATAAATTATTTTAAAATATGATCGATTTATAAAATGTTTGATGAAATATATATTGGTACTAAAAAAAGTACCAAACTCCAATCTAACCTAATTAAGTTATAAAAATTTCTTATGTTTCTTATGTAATTGGGTTGTTTTGGATTTAGAAGTCACATCACCTATCTATCCTAGGTTGTATTGATTTTTAAAACTAAGATTTTCACCGGAATCATTTCAACCCATACTTATATTATTATATTATAATTTTTTATTTTAATACAATAATTTTATCTAATAAAACTGTAAAACATATAACAAAAATAAAAGTTTTTTGTCTACATACTTTGTGTTAATGCACTTTATCTTTTCAAATTTCATTTAATTCCTCATTACTTCCTTACATTAATCAAATAAACATAATTAATTTTTCATCTCCAATTCTCTAATGTAGAAGAGAGTAGGAGACTCCAAGTAAAAATGGGCAAAAAAATTGCAGGTTCGATTATCTGCATTGACGGTTCGGTTTTTATTCGTTAAATTTTGAGGACGTGTACAATTTTGGGTAAAAATCGAACATAAAACAACGGGTACGGTTCGGGGACGGTTATACTCATAACCGTACCCGTCCATACCTAAAATTAATTAAATTTATTTAAATAAATTATATATTAATTAGGGTTCGCGTAGTATATAAACCAAACTGCTTGGTTTTTTATTTCAGATTTTCTGTTTTCACTCTCGCCTCTCTCGCCCTTCTCGCCTATCTTGCCTCCCTCGCCTCTCTAGCCTCCCTTGCCTCCCTCGCCCCTCTTGCCTCCCTTGCCTCTCTCGCCTCATCTGTCATCTCTACCGCTCTCAGCTTTTTGTCGGCTCGGCTCACCATCCTCATTCACTTCCACAGTCAGCTTCTTCTTCTTCGTGATTTGATCAAGTACTCAAGTAGATTATACATCAGCTTCTTCTTCTGTACTATGCTTCGTATTTTCTTTTACAGTTTTACTTAGATTGCTTCTTTTGATGGCTAATACATAAAATGACTATTTTATTTTGTGTATGGGCCTCCATGTTATGAGATTTGTGCTAATCTATTTTTGTCACAAAAATTTCGAGCCAATTTAAGTGTTTGATGAAAGCTTTGGAGTTTTTAATTAAACAATTCTTGTGCACGTTGATTAGTGTTTTTTATTCGATCATTTAGAATATCAACATCATCAAAGAGGGGAGAATGATAATTTCAATGATTGATACAGAAAAGTGCTTCATAGCATCCAGTTTTGAAGGTGTCTTTGAGGCCTATTTCTGTTTTTGATGACAATCTGCCATTACCTTCCACATTCTTGCTAACCTGAAGTTAACTGAAGGAAAATAAACTTTAAACACAGCATGACATGTAGCATTAAACCTCAATCTGCATGTTGATTTAGTCAGCAATGATCTTAATATAGTTTTTATTTATTGTAGGAATGATATTTTCAATTATAAAGAAAAATTTAGGTCATAATTGCTTTTCAAATATGCATGTGGATCATCAACAATAGTCTTAATATGTCTGATTTAGCATCTAGTGTCATGCATTCATCATAAATTTATGAACTGAAGCTTGATTCAATGAAAAAGACACGAGATGCATAAGACCATTAGGAAAGTAGCATACCCTTGTATCAGTTATAAAAGCTGAAGCTGCAATTCTTCATCCAATAAATTCTTGATTCTCGTAGAAATAGCTTGAACTGAGTGTATTGAAACCTTCATCTGAGTATACAGATCTCTAATGGCTGCCCTGACTTTCTCTACAAAAGATAGGTCATCACCTTTGACATCTTGGTTCCTAAGCTAGTTCCATTTTTTCTCGTAGGTAATTTGAACCCTTTCTCCTAACTGTTGAAATCATTAAGGACTTGGTTCATCAATCATTACAGAGCAGGTTTATATTTTAATCATGTAATTCTTTTTTGCTTGCAACTACAGATTTAGAGAATCTTATAACTAAAACATGTTACAAGCTCAACCATGTTGAATGCTCTAGTAATCATATTGCATAAAATAGAGATACTTGCTATAAAATGTTCCATACTAGAGAGTGGTAGTTACAAAATATCTTTGAACTTTGGCCACTACTTTAGTTTTCTTTATGTTTTTTCTATAGTAAATAACTATTTAAGGCAAGACCTTGAGCCCTTGGAGTCCACTGTGTTGTACTATTATATTGGTTTTCTACTTATGTTATCTATGCTTATATTTTCCAAGAAGGAAGAGAAAAGGTAGAGGTATATATCAAGTTAAAAAAATAGATGGATTATAATTAGAGGTTGGAAACAAGTTAAGAATGTAAGTTTCTGTTCTATCAAAAAAAGTATCATTTTTTGTAAACTTATTCACCATTCATGAAGAAAGTTTCATTTGCCAAACTAGATTATTGCGTTTATTTCAAAGTTTCAACCAATATTTTGGAAGTTCAAGATGAAGTATACCCTGACTTCTTCGTATAGCTTTATTTCCTAGGCATATAATCTGTCTAATGTTGATTGGTAACTACTTGAAAACATGCAGGGATTCTTGGAGAAGTAACTCGTACTTTCATAATCTTCATCTTTAGAACTTGAAAAATAAATAAGAATCTTGACAAGGATGAGCGAGAAGTTGATCGAAAAAGAGCTACTGGGTTCAAAAAATTTGTAACTGTAAAAACAGAAAATGTAAACGCTCAATATCTTAAAAAGTATAAAAGTTACTAAAAAAGGAAAAATAAAACTATGCTTCCATAGTTCCATAATCTCATTTATATGTATGTAACCTTATCGAGATTTAGAGAAATATATAGTATTAAATGTTAAATTCTTTTATCAGATAAATATATTCAAACTCAAAATAACAAATTGAGAGAACAAATTCAAAAGCTTTGTCCAGTTCGTAGTTGCTTTAGGCTGGCTGTAGAACCAAAAAAAGCCCAATTAAATAGGATTTTTTAAAAAGTTTGAAAAACTGTTTTTTTTCAGTTTTTTTTATAACTGTCCTGAATCGATATCCGCGGGTAAAAATCTGTTTCCAAACCGTAACGGTTTTTGGGGGGATTTTGGGTACAGATTTTATAATTTGGTTCAGGGACTGTTATATTAAAAATCGTCCCCGTCCATACCCGTGCCCATCCCTAACTCCAAGCCTAATGTGAAGTTGTCGACCCTTCAAAATTTCACATTTTTATTGTTCAAATTAAACACTTGTTTATGCATATAATTTATAATTAAAATAATACAAAATTAAATAGTAAATAATTATATTAGGTTTTGTGTTATATGAAATTTAGAATTTAATACATGATTTTTATTTATTTATTGTTTGAAAAAAATCAAAATTATTTTAGGTCCAAATTTTAATCAATTATTAAAGTATAAAATTTATTGTAATAGTTGTTTATTTATTAAAAAAAAATATTTTTTTAAAATTTAATGATTGCAAAAACAAGAACACAGAAACCTAAAATTTGATTCACCAAATCAAATCAAATCCAATTATAATGGTTTGTTTTAGATTAGATTTATAGGTTCTATTGGATCAAATCGGTTCTTACCTTTTAAGAACCGACATTATTGGTCTGGGTTGATTTTAACTTAAATTCAAACCAACCCATGGTATACATACCCCTAGATATGAGTTAGTATTATGATATTATTTTTGTTTTTATAAGTTTTAGAAGTGCTAGTTTTATGGTTGAACACTACTATATATCACAAATATATCAACATCACAACTAACTTAATAATGTCTTATTTGATATAATTTAGTGGGTCTAACTATACTTATTAATAATATTATATCATATCATTTATATTACATCTCAAATCTAACATACATGGCATTTTTGTATGTGATTTTCCAAAAATATTTACATTAATTTTATATTTAATATTTAGAGAAAATTATCTCAAAAGTTCTTTATTTATTGTAAAAATAATACTCATATCATATTCTTATTTTTATAACTGTCTAATCCTATTATTATGAAAAGTGATAAAAAAGAAATTTTTTATTCTATCAAGAGGAACTTGAAGAAGTATATTTTTCAAGTGCTTGTCCTTAACACAAAATAAAGAAGAATGAAACACAACACATACATTATTGTATTGACACAATTGATGAACAAAAAAAAAGATTAGTAATGACTCTAGGTGCATGTAAGACATTCTTTAAAGAAAAGAGAAGTATATGATTGCCAAGAATAGAAGAGTCATTAGTGATATAGTAAGTGGCACTAATATCAAGCATCCCAATTGTAAGGATTATGAGTGTTGGCCATTTTTGTAGACAAATAATTTATTTGTAAATTTTTTTTAGGCCTCCTATAAAGTCTATTAAGAGAAGCCAAAAAAATGCTCGAGTTTCAGATAATTACACTTCAGGTATATCTTTGATAACTACGACACATAGAATTACATTTATACATTTAATAACACATGCTTAAAAATCTGAAATTATTTTTAGTGCTAAAATATTAGATAAGATATACTCTAAATTATAACTGAAATCTTTAGCCTAAAAGATAACATAAAATATACTTTAAAAGAACTTTTTTTAAATAGGAATCTTCATGATTAATGAGTCTATTTTAAAAGAACTCTTTTTTTTAATTAATGAGTATTACTAATCTAATTTGTAATATAAAAAATATTTATCAATCATATATGATTTTTCTTAATTAATGAGTATTACTAATCTTATTTGTAATAGAAAAGATATTTATCAATTACATAAGATTAAGAGTTTTAATTTTTCCTATAAATAAAACTAATTGCTCATTGTTTCAATCAATCACACAAGAACATTATTCTATTCTTCTTAATTTATCTCTCTTGTTTTACAAATATAAGATCATAATTTTTAGGCTTCTTTATTTAGTTAATCCATCAAATATTGATGATTATGTTTGATTGATTAATAAGCCTAATTATTTTATGATATTTTGATAATATGTTCTTATGGCTTCTCCTTTATTTTTGCTATTAAATTATTAGATCAAATAATTGTTTTTTTTCATATAATAGTTATTTGATTTGATTATTAATCTTTAAAGAAACTATTTTTATTGAACTTGTGCTTGATCATTTTGTTCTATGATTTACTAGCTGATTTGATTTAAGTGACATATGTTTTGAATAATCTAGTTAGGATTATTCATTATTAAATATTTTCTAGAACACACACGGGCACTTGTGTTTTTGTGCTAACCATTTTGCAGTTAATTCAGGAACGTATCTGATTGACGGGAAGCTTATTGGAACGTTGGTCTGGAAACCACTCAAGCTAATATTAGAAACTATGAAAACAGAGCAGGGGCTCGTAGTAAGGTACATTGGAGCAGTATCCTAGGGAGAGTAGCATAAGACCGAGTTTGTACTTGAACATTTGTTTTTTATAGTGGAAAGTTAGGTAGTTCAGTAGACCGGTGGTTTTCCTCTTAGGTCATGGTTATGGCCTAGGTTGTTTCCACCTAAAAATATTGTGTGTTATTCTTTTATTTTCGTACTTTATTCTTACACACGATTGCATGTCTGGCCACTTTATTTAGGTTATCAAATTATAAATTGATAAAATTAAAAATAATCTATTCATCCCATCTAGATTAATTAGGTTCAATATCTTATAAACTTTCACAAACATAATCATCTGAAGAGTTAGGCATAATAAAAATAGAGGGTTCTATTTTAGAGTGACCTAAATTTGCTTTAAAATCAGCAAACAAGTCATAAATGTTGAAGCAAGAAATGGAAACATGCCCTATTTTTTCACAAAATTGTCACTCAATGCTTTTGTGTCCACCCTTTTTCTCAACTCTACCCTTACCACTTAGAGGTATAGTCTAATCACTAAAATTACGCTAAACCATACCTGAACCAACTGTGTTAAATTGTGAAGAATTATTGAGATTCATATTTATATTTATTATTGAAATGATCAAGATTCACTTGCAAAATCTAATTCTTTTTATCTTTATCTTACTGCTTCAAATGGTTCTTAAATACTAAAAAATGACTATGAAACTCCTCTATAGTCATAGATATTACCTAATCAGTGATATTTCATATGAAAATATTATAATGATGATTTAATCCAGAAACAACATAAAGAAGAAAATATTTAGGAGACACATGTTCTTCAATAGCCATAGAATTGTTTATAATAGTCTTGATTGCCATGATATAATCATTAAATGACTTTGCATCTTTCTTGACAGTTTACAACTGAAGACGAATCTCCATTATTTGAGATTGGGTCAATAAAGCAAACACATTCTCAAATGTTTTCCACAAATCATAGTAGTTTGTTTACCATATAATAACTAAAAATTCACTCGTAACAAAACCAAAAATTCAACTACGGATAGTATCATTGATACGTTTTCAAGTAACAAATTTTAAAGAAATATAAGTTGTGTTAAGAATAAACATTAATGGTGTAATCTTGAGGCATCAATGAACTAGTTGTGAAATTACTCAAATTCTCGATAAGTTAGATTTATGAGAAAGAAAAATAGACAAAATAACACAAAAAATTGATAACAGAGTTCGGTCAATCTTACTTACGTTTTTGGACCTGTTGCAGATCTTTTTACTGAAAAGGAGAAATTATACAAGGTGTTTACAACACTCACAACTCACAACTCACAATCCAATTACACCCAAGAAAATTACTCTCAATTTTCTCTCACAAAAGCTTTTCTCTAAATTGGAATGAATACTTGGTTTTATTAATTCATTACAATTACACATCTATTTATAGGAAAATTTACTTATTGAATTATTCCTTAAATTAATGGTTCATTGAATTTCTTCTTGAATTAAGCTCCATGTTTTGCTCCTTAATTTACTCCTTAAATTAAGAAGCTTTATAAAAATCTCTAACAATCTCCCACTTAAAGATTGATTTCAATCTGTCTTCACACCTCAATTAATGCAACAGCTTTTCTAGTCTTGTTACTCTAGCATACTAACTAAATTTGAGTACAACTTCACTTTCATGACAAGATCTCACTTTCTGGCATCTCAAGTCTGACAAGCTTCATCATAACATTCAGGCTCTCCTCCATCAGTCAGTAACATATAGTTCATGTATCTCCTGTTAGACACATGAGGTCGAGAAGTCCTTCTCAATATAGGAGCTAGAGTAGGAGGTTGTGGTGTGTCAGACTGTTACGTACTACTCTGTCCAACAAGTTCCTCTGACTGAGGAATTGTTACAATTGATTCCGTTGCAAAACTATATGGGACATCATTTGCATATGAAAATACCGACTCATTCTGCTCTGAGTCTTTGGCGTCTTTTTTATGCATATCCTTATACATCACCCTTTTGTTGACAATAACATCTCTAATACGGATCACTTTATTGTTTTCATCATCCCAAATACGGTAGCCAAACTCATCCTCACCATAACTGATGAAGGTGTATTTCTTGGATTTAGGATCAAGCTTATTCCTACCTTGATCACTAATGTGCACAAATGCTACACACCCGAAAACTTTTAGATGTGATAGTTTCACCTCTTTTCTGCTTCATACCTCCTCTGGTATTTTGTGCTCCAATGGAGCAGATGGACCTCGATTGATCAAATAAGTTGCCGTGTTGACTACTTATGCCCAAAATTGCTTTGATAGACCTGACTATATACGAATGCTTCTAGCTCTTTCTGTCAACATTTGGTTCATATGCTCAATTACACCATTGTGTTGAGGCATGCTTGGAACAGTTCTTTACATTTTGATCCCGTGCTCATAGCATAAATTTTTGAATCTAGTGTCTTCATATTCACCACCATTATCGGTTTTGAGCTTTTTGATCTTCAAACTTGTCTCATTTTCCACCATAGCTTTCCATCTTCTAAAAGCCACAAATAATTCATACTTATGCTTTAGAAAGTAAACTCATACCTTCTGAGAGTGATCATCGATGAAATTCACGAAGTAGTGTTTCCCACCAATGGATGAGATGGTTGTTGGTCACCAAACACCATAATGGATAAGCTCTAGCCTTTTCTTCTTTGGGGTTCTACCACTTGTCTAAAAGTTGACTCTCTTTTCCTTTCCAAGTATGTAATCTTCACAAATGTCTATCTCTGTAGACTGTAGACCTGGAAGTTTTCCTTTTGAGTGCATAATCTTCATCCTCTTCTCACTCTTATAGCCTAGTCTCTGGTGCCACAAATTTGGTGTTTCATTACTTGTTGCAACTGTGATCGAACAACGTGCTTCTGCTATCATGTAAAGAGTGTCAATATTCTTGCCTCGAGCAATCATCATTTCACCTTTTGAAATCTTCCAATCATCACCATGAAAGATCATAGTATAGCCTTTACTATCCAATTGCCCTACTGAAATTAAGTTCCTTCTTAGGTCAGGAATATACCTGACATCCTTCAACTCTAAAATAGACCCTTTCAACTTATTCTTCACTGCATCTTTGTAAATAATAGCACATGGTTGGTCATCACCAAGATATACCTTTCCAAGGTTTTCAGGGACATATTTCTCGAAGAATTCTTTATGTGAAGTAGCATGGAACAATGCTCTAAAGTCTAACACCCAAGATTCTTCTTTGCTCTCCAAAAAGCATATCAATGCATCATCTCCTCCTAAGGTGGAAGTAACATTTTCCTCTACCTTCACTTGTTTTTCCTTTGGTACACTCTTGCATTGATTTTTGTAGTGCCCTATTCTCCGACAATTCCAACACTCGATAGTCTTCGAGCTATGGGAATTATTAGGATTCTTGGATTTGGACCTTCTGTCCTTTGATCTACCCCGATAGTTTAATCTGCCACGTCCATTCCATCTGGTTGAATTTCTTCCTCTTGACTCTGTATGAAAACTAAAAAATTTGACGATTCACCTGACTCTCTACGTCAAATCTCTTTACTAAGAACCAGATCTCGAACATCATCAAATTTCAACTTATTGCTTCCTGATAAGCTACTCATAACTGTGACAGTAACATTCTAGCTTTCTGGTAGAGAAGACAAAAGTATCAATGCTCGCACTTCTTTATCGAATTCAATTTCAACTGAACTCAACTGGGTTGTGACTCTGTTAAGTTACCGATGCGCCTTCTATCATCCATAAATTGAACAAACGCCTCATCAAGTACATTTTGTATGGGGCTGATGGCTTCTCATACATATTAGAGAGAGCTGCCATAAGACCTGTTGTGGTCTTTGTCCTTTTCTATGTTGAAAACAACATTATGGGATAATATTAATCGAATAACTTCGAAGGCTTGTATGTCTGGAAGATTCCAATCTTCTTCCTTCATAGCCTCTAACTTCTTCCCTAAGAGAGGTTGATATAGATTTCTTTGATACAGATAATCCTCTATCTGCATTTTCCAAAACTCAAAATGTGTGCCATCAAATTTCTCAAGTTTCACCTTTTTTTTATCTACGGTTATTGCTCCCACTCAAATCTGACTTCCTCAGGATTGTTTCTAACCATTTCTACAAACTACCATGTATTAGAACACCTCCGGCAATGAACAAATATCGTTGACAAAATTTCACTATTCACGTGATTAGTATCCTTGCAAGAAAATGACAGAAATCACCACCAAAAGCTTTGATACCAGTTGTTGGGAAATTACCCAAATTCTCGATAAGCTAGATTTATGAGAAAACAAAATAAACAAAATAACACATAAATTTGATAACGGAATTCGACCAATCTTGCTTACGTCTCCGGACCTACTACAAATCTTTTTACTGAAAAGGGAGAAATTATACAAAAATTTTACAACACTCATAACTCACAACTCATAACCCAATTACACTCAAGAAAATTACTCTCAATTTTCTCTTACATAATATTTTCTCTCTATGCTTTTCGCTCAATTGGAATGAACACTTGATTTTATTAATTCATTACAATTACACTTATATTTATAGGAAAATTCACTCCTTAAATTACTCTTTAAATTAATGGTTCCTTGAATTAAGGAGCTTTATAACAATCTCTAACACTGTACACCATATGCAGTAATAAGAGTGACCAGTTACTCCATAATAGATAATTGAATGATAAAGATAGATCAAAAAAGAAAGTTGTCTTAGGATATCATCACGATTGTGATAGTGAAGAAAGAACATTAATATCTACAACATTTCTTATAGTACTTGAGTTTGTGCAATTATAAGGATGATCAAGAACAAAGAAAAAAAAATCAAATCTTTAAAGAAAATTTACTCTTCAAACCCTAGTTATGATACCATAGGAAAACCAAAAAACAGAGAGAAATAAAGATTTGTAAAGTGAAAAAAACTTGTTATTGAGCTAGCCAACAATAAAACTACTCCATATAATAACATATATGTGTAAAGTTTGTTTGAACAAACTCAAGAAATTTTGGTAAAAAATAAATTTTAAAATAAGAAAGATATCCATTTTTAAGAAATAATCTCATATAAGACATTACAATTAATATGAGGGTAAATATACGTTCACTTAATATTTCTTATATTGTAATTTTTTAAAAAACTTATTAATTGTGAATAAATTTGATTTTTTTTTGCAAATAGTATCTCTAATAATGAAGACAACACCTCTTGGGTGAGGTTTGCCTAGTTGGGATCATGCTTCTTTCCTTTTTAACTTTTGAACCAAATTTTCTTGTTATTTTAATTATTTTTACATATTTTTTATGTTTTTTGTCATATGATTATTATGAGCCAAGGATTTTAACATGTATTCAAGTATTTTTAGGTAAAAATAATTTCTATTTCCAAAAATTAAGCATTCTATAATAAAAATAAAATTTATTTTTATTACTTAACAACTAATAAAACAAAAAAAGTAATTGTATATGTTGTTTATGCCTAAATTTTGTATTATTAAACTTAATTGCAAACATTTTTTATTTTAACAGTATATATATATTTTTAATCTAAAGCAGATGAGTTATGATGAGCGAAAACAGGCATCGTCGATTCTTGCCAATACTTTGGTTTTAATATTTATAAAACTCTCGCAAGTGCACGAATCATTTCGAAGAAAATGATAAGTATACTCCCAAGGTCGATCTAAGGAAGGAATGAATGTATGTGGTTTTTAATTTATTATTCAAACTTCTAAAAACGAAATTAAATCCTAAATATCCTGTCACGATATTTTGGGGTTTTTGTGTTTTTAATCTACTTACATAAAAATAAACATAGATTCAATAAACATTCATGCAAATTTTATCTTTTATAATGGTGGAGTATTTATGGATATAATAACTAAGTTAATTATGCTTGCTCATATTATCTAGGTTATTAAAGATATGAATTGATATTTATTGATTCTCCCTTTTTTGTATGAATACCACCTTTGGTGGGGTTAGATATTCTTTGTTAACTAAACAAATCAATTAACACCTATGGGTGGGGTTGATAACTAATTTGCCTAATTAAATTAATTCCTTTTTCTAAGAGATTGAAAATGAACCATTTAAATGCCAACTTTGGTGGGGTTAGACAATTTAAACTTTATTCAAGGTGTCCAAATTAAACCTAAGAATTTAGTTATCCGAGTACTAAATTTCAAGTTTTAAAACCACTACCGAAAACATGTTGTCAATACATTTTCAGATAATAATTCTTATAAAAACTTTTGAAATAGAGCTTCACTCTAACTACCGGGCGATTGTACCATAAAATAAAAGAGCACTACTCTAAATCAGACCGGATAACTAAACCTTAAAATCTAATTTTCAGGTTTAAGTTTGTAATGAAAAATAATATATTTCTCTCTAACATTCTTAATATAAAATCATGAATAAAAATAAAATCAATTCATTTTAGAGATTTTTACCTATTTAATATTTCGCAAGCATAACAACGTCATTATTACATCATGTTTACTAAACAGCCAGCACAGTTAAATTTAACCATAGACAAATTAAATATAACATGTAAGAATAAAGCATAAAAATAACTGTAAAGAAAATAAAATCCTTACAGAACTTCGACGTTATTCCCGTTGCTGGAAAAACTCCAAGCGGAATTTGCACTCCCATTTATTGAATCAAAGAGCTAAAATATTACAAAAACATAACTAGTTCTTCCCCAAAAGGGAAGAACTCTAAATCTAAGAGAAATTAACTAAGAAAAGCTAAAAACTAAGAAAAACTAAAGAATCCTAAAAATCTAAGAAAAACTAAAGAATCCTAAAAATCTAAGAAAAACTAAAGAATCCTAAAAATCTAAGAAAAGAGAGAAAAGAATGTATTTGGAGGTGTTTTTAGGTGTATTTTGAAGTGAAGGGAAGGATGGTATTTATAGGTGAGGATGGAGAGAAAAAATGAGTAAAAAAATGTAAAAACGCGTAATGGAAATGCTGAGGTCATTGATGACGTCAGCATGACGTCATCGGCGCGGTTGCACGTGAAAAACGGGCCAAACGGGCGTTGGCGCGCGCGGATGAACAGTACCCGCGCGCGCAGTGCTGCGCGGATGAACAGTACCCGCACGCGCAGTACTGCGCGGATGAACAGTACCCGCGCGCAGCTTGGCGCGGGATTGGGCGCGGCGGCGCGCGCGGCTGGGCGGCAGGGCGGCGCGGCGGCGCGTTTTTCTTCTTTTTTGATATTTTTGACCTTTTTTGACTCATTTTGTCCAATTTTTCCATATTTGTTGACCTTTCTCCATTTATTTATTAATATATTTGTGATGTATTGCTTTCAGTATTTCTCTTTGAGTTTTTAAGTTGCGTTTTTAAGCCAAAATACCTGAAAAACAATAAAAATACCCGTGATTCCGAAAAAGATAAATTTATATAAATATATGATAAAACATATAAATATATATATTTTTAATTAATTAATATGCATAAAATCATAGTTATTTTAGTGTTTTTTGAGCACTTATCAAGTTATAATAAAACTTATAATTTTTATTGGTGGAGAGCCTCCGATTCCCATAAATCTATCTAATTTATAGGTACCAATTTTTTATAAAATGGTATCTCATCGCTTGACAAAGTTTACTCCTTGAATGGTAGTCCAAGAAAATACATGGGCTACTAGGCTAGACATGAAGCCCATTATTAAAGGTTTAAAGACCATTCCTAAGCTAGACCATCTCTTAAGAGCCTGAGTCCCCGATCAAATGTCCAAATTTCCATTGGGAAAATTGAAAAAAGAAAAAAAAAATTCCCTTTAAAGCTTTATATTTCGTTAATTTCTATATATTATTTATTTATTAATGCCTTAAATACTCAACATTCGATTTTTCAAATGTTGTTCGGTAAGATCCTATTGAACCCTCTAAAAGTTCAATAAGGAACATGCATGTGTTCACTTTATAACTTCAAATGTACAAAAATATTTAAGAAAAAAAGTAAATTAAAAATAGAAATAAATGTATAAGGTTGGAAAAATATTAATTATACCACACAAATTTTCACTCAATTTTACAAATACATCTTTTATAATATGATATGTGTCTGAATTATTTTTGCACCCATACCTATTAGTTTTGTATTGTGATATTGTGACGTGCTAAAGTGAAAAAGTTTGATATTTTTAGAATTTTTCATTCCATTTTCTTAGCAGGAGCTTTGCTTTTTCTTGCATTATATCATGTGTTCCTAGCTAATTCTTTTCAGATTTGAGTTTTAGACTGTGACTTGGGAGCTGATATTTGCATCTAATGATTTTTGCAATACGTGGGTAATGTGTATTTTGATGCCACACTAATTAAGTTTTGTTGTTCTATTTATTGTAAACTTGTTCAGAAGCTTATGGTGGACTTATTCCTTATTTGTATGATTGTTATTAGTTAAAATGCATGTGTCATTATTACTAATTTTTGAACATGTAATATGCTAATATTGAAATAATAAAAGTGTAAAATAAAAAACTAAATTTTATGATTATTATTAATTATACTTAAATATTATTATTTGTTATTTATTATTAGCCCAAATCAGATTTTTTAGCCCAAAGCTCACGTTCTACATAAACCCTTGACTCTTATATATATATTCATTTGTTTCCCTTGTTGCGTGAATTAATGCAGCAAGGAAAACTGCAGAACAGTGGTGGTTGGTTGCCTCCATAACTGATTAAGAGAACAGAAACAAAGAATATCACAGAAATCAATCAGTTGACAAACAAGAAGAGAAATCTGACTTTCTATTTTGTACTTCTGAATATTGTTTCTGATCATAATCTTCTGAGAACAACGTCAATAGAAAACAAATTGAAAGAAGCTAAAGCTGTTAATTGTGAAGCACTAAGTTTATTTTGTACGGTAATATTTTTGATTTAATAACAAGTTTATTAATTTATCTTGTTATATATTACCAGTAAATTAGAGGGGATATTTATGGGTTGATTTTGGATTTTGGTATAATTTGTGAAGTTCTCTAAAAATTGGTGTTTGTATCTCCATTTGATTATTATTGGATTTTCCTCGGTGTACCGTCGTCAGTGGAGTAAACTTTTCACATTGAAAAGTTGAACCACTTAAATCATTGTGTACCATTTATTTTTTTACTGCCGATTATTTTGCTGTTACCCATTATTGTTAATTTGTGCAACCAAAATTGGACCCGATCTTCGCTTCCGCAAGTGCTAATTTATAACAAATTGGTATCAAAGCATTGAGTTATTCTATTATTTATTGGAACCAATCAAGTTTTCTCTTGGATTTATTTTGAACTTTTGGTTATCTGATTGGTTTCATATTTTTTGGATTGTGCTTCTGTTTATTTAATATTGGGGTTTCTGTCATGACGACAACATATGAAATTGAGAAATTCAATGGTAGAAATGATTTCAGTCTTTAGCGTATGAAGATGTGGGTCGTATTAGTTAAAGAATGGCTCGTTAAGATACTTGAAGGCAAGGATAAATTGCCAGAAAAATTGACTGATGAAGAAAAAGATGCATTGATGGAAAATGCTCTGAGTTCAATTCAGTTATCCTTGTCTGATGAGGTATTACACGAGGTTAGAGATGAGGAATCTCCTGTTGGGTTATGGCTTAAATTGGAAAATTTGTATAAGACCAAGTCTTTGACAAGTCAGTTATATTTGAAGCAGCGTTTGTATACATTCAGAATGTCAGAAGGTACACCTTTGCACGATCATCTTGATGAATTTACTAAAATTATTCGTGATCTGAAAAATGGTGGTGTTAAGATTGATGATGAGGATTAGGCCTTAGTTCTATTATATTCTTTACCTCATTCATTTGAACATTTTATTGATACCATGCTATATGGGCGAGACACTATTTCTTTGGAGGATGTCAAAGCAACTTTGAATTCGAGAGAGTTGAAGAAAGAAGTGTCTACTAGTAACAATGATAATAGCAGTGATTTAGTTGTCAGAGGTAGAAATTAAGAAAAATGTATAAATAATAATAGAGGCAAGTCTAGATCTAAATCTAGAAAAAGAAAAGATAAATGCAACTATTGCCGTCAGGAAAGGCACTGGAAAGTAAATTGTCCTAAACTCAAAGGTAAAGGAAAATCTTTCGCAACATCTTCTGGTACTAATGATGTTGTTGGTGTTGCAGATAGTTCTGGTTCCGTTGTTGAAAATTTTCTATCAGTATCTATTGGTTCTCCTAAAGATGTTTAGATTCTTGATTCGGGTTGCACTTACCATATGTGCCCCAGTAGAGATTGGTTTGCTTATTATCAGTCTATTGATGGGGTGTTGTTTTGATGAGAAACAATATGTCCTGCAAGGTTGTTGGTATTGGTACTATCCGAATTAAGATGCATGATGATATTGTTAGGACTCTGAAAGATGTTCGCCATGTTCTAGATTTGAAAAAGAACTTGACATCTTTGGGTACTCTTGATTCATAAGGCTACAAGTATGTAGCTGAAGGTGGACTTTTAAAAGTTAGTAAGGGTGATCTCATTGTTATTAAAGGGAAATTGTCACGTGGCCTCTATATGCTTCAGGGTAGCACTGTTATTGGTAGTGTATCAGTTTCATCCTCGTCAGATCAAGATTCAAACACTACTCAATTATGGCATATACGACTTGGACATATGAGTGAAACAAGGATGTCTATTTTGAGCAAACAAGATTTGCTTTGTAGTCAGAAAACTAGGAAGCTTGATTTCTATGAGCATTGTGTTTATGGAAAGCATTGTAGGGTCAAGTTCAATATAGCCATCCATAAAACGAAAGATAATGTTGATTATATTCATTCAGATCTTTAGGGTCCTTCTCGTGTTGTGTCTAAGGGTGGTGCCCGGTATATGTTGACTTTTATAGATGACTTCTCCCGTCATGTTTGGGTATATCTTTTGAAGAATAAGAATGATACATTCTCAAAATTTTTGAAATTCAAGGTTTGTATAGAAAATCAAATAAGTAAGAAAATCAAGCATTTGAGAATTGATAATGGTTTGAAATTTTGTGATAGTCAGTTTAATGAGTTCTGTGAAGGAAATGGCATAGTGAGACACCGCACTGTGCGTCATACACCATAGTAAAATGGAATAACAGAACATATGAATAGGAATCTCTTAGAAAGAGCTCGTTGTATGCTCTTTCAAGCCGACTTGGATAAATCCTTTTGGGTTGAAGCTTGTAACCATGCCTGCTATTTAGTGAATCAGTCTCCATCAATTGCAATTAAGTTGAAGACTCCGTTTGAGGTATTCTTTGGTACTCCTACTAATTATTCTGATTTAAAATTTTTGGTTGTCCTGCTTATGCTCATGTTAATAATGGTAAACTTGAGCCCATGGAATTGAAATGCATATTTTTGGGGTATCCTTTTGGGGTGAAGGGTTATAGATTATGGTGTGTTGAACCCAAGTCACCTAAATTTGTGATTAGTAGAGATGTTAAGTTTGATGAGTTTTTCATGTTGGAAAAGAAAAAAAGAGTCTATTGTTGTAGATAAAGACCACGGTGTTAGTGAGCAGGTAGAGCTTGAGAGTGGAGCTCCTAGTCAAGTACAAGAGGGCACTTCAGATCAGCCATCTATGGATGAGCTAGATGATTCTGCTCATGATGTAGTAGAAGAGCAACATGAGCAACCATATAGTATTGCTAAGGGTAAAAGAATAAAAGAGATTCGATGCCCTCAGAGGTACATAGATGCAGACTTAGTTTCTTTTGCATTGTCTGTGGCAGAGTTTATTGAGGTGTATGAACCTTCTAGTTATCATGAAGCTGTTACTTGTGATGAGTATGTTCAGTGGTTGGTTGCTATGAATGAAAGGATTGAATCACTTCATAAGAATCATACTTGGGAATTGGTGAAACCACCTAAGGGCCAGAAGATTGTTGGAAACAAATAGGTCTTCAAGAAAAAGGAAGGTATACCTGAGGTTGAAACAACTAGGTTCAAGGCACGTGTTGTTGCAAAGGATTATTGTCAGAAGAAAGGTATTGACTTCAATGAAGTATTTTCACCTATTGTGAAACATAGCTCTATTCGTGTGTTGCTTGCTATGGTTGCATTGTTTGACATGAAATTAGAACAGTTTGATGTCAAGACAACCTTCTTACATGGTGAGCTTGAAGAACAAATATACATGCATCAACCAGAGGGGTTTATTGTTCCAAGTAAGTAAGATCATGTTTGTATTGAAAAAGTCTTTATATGGGTTGAAGCAATCCCCAAGGCAGTGGTATAAGCGGTTTGATTCTTTTATGATTGATCATGGTTATTCTAGGAGTGATTATGATAGTTGTGTTTATCATAAAAGATTTCATGATGGTTTATCCATTTATTTGTTGCTTTATGTTGATGACATGCTTATTGTTTCTAAGAATAAGTTTGAGATTCAAAAATTAAAGTCTCAACTTAATGGTGAGTTTTAGATGAAAGATTTGGGTGCAGCGAAGAAAATTTTGAGCATTGAAATTTACAGGGATAGACAAGCGGGCATGCTTTATTTGACTCAGAAAAGTTATATTGAAAAAGTTCTTGAACGCTTTGGTATGAAAGATTCTAAATCAGTGTGTACACCGTTAGCTGTGCATTTTAGGCTTTCTTTGGATTTGTCACCATAGTTAGAAGAAGAAGAGCGGTACATGTCTCAGGTTCCATATGCTAGTGCTGTTGGCAGTTTGATGTACGTTATGGTTTGTACTCGTCCAAACATTTCACATGCAGTTAGTATTGTCAGCAGATATATGGGTAATCCTGGTAAGGGTCATTGGCAAGCAGTGAAATGGATACTTCGGTATTTGAGAGGTACATCTAATTTTGGTTTAGTATATGATGGGAGTTCTAATACTGGTTGTAGTGTTATTGGTTATGTGGACTCCAATTTTGCTGGTGATTTGAATAGAAGAAGATCTCTGACATGTTATGTCTTCACTCTTTCTCATTGTGCCATCAGTTGGAAGGCTAATTTACAATCTACAGTTGCTTTGTTTACGACAAAGGTAGAATATATGGCAGCAACAGAAGCATTGAAAGAAGTCATTTGACTTAGAGGTTTGGTTTGTGATTTGGGTTTACAGTAGGATACTTATGTTGTATTTTGTGATAGTCAAAGTGCAATACACTTGACTAAGAATACTATGTATCATGAAAGAAACAAACACATTGATGTCAGATATCACTTCGTTCGTGACATTTTCTCTCAGGGTGCTATTGTTGTCAATAAGATAGTCACTACAAAGAATCCAACTGATATGTTAACTAAACCAATTTCATTTAACAAGTTCAAGCATTGTTTGGACTTGATTGGTATTTATAGAAGATGATCACCCTTCGGGGCTTTGGACGATGGTGATTTGGTAATCCGAGGAATTTCATGTTTGAAGAATTTGTTTTCTGTTTTGAGCCAGGGTGGAGATTTGTTATTTATTATTGGCGCAAAATAGATTTTCTAGCCCAAAGCCCACATTCTACATAAACCCTTGGCTCTTATATATATATTCATTTGTTTCCCTTGCTGCATGAATTAGTGCAGCAGCCGAAGAAAGGAAAATTGCAGAACATTGGTGGTTGGCTACCTCCATAACCGACTAAGAGAGCAGAAACAAAGAATAGCACAGAAATCAATCAGTTGACAGAGAAGAAGAGAAATCTGACTTTCTATTTTGTACTTCTGAATATTGTTTCTGATCATAATCGTCTGAGAACAACGTCAATAGAGAACAAATTGAAAAAAGCTAAAGTTGTCAATTGTGAAACACTAAGTTTATTTTGTACGATAATATTTTTGATTTAATAACAAGTTTGTTAATTTATCTTGCTATATATTACTAGTAAATTAAAGAGGATATTTTTGGGTTGATTTTGGATTTTGGTATAATTTGTGAAACTCTCTAGTGTGATTATTACCCGTTTACATAAGAGTATGATTATTAATTTTAGTGTGAATGTATAACCACTTTCACAACTCACGTATCTATAAGTTTAACACGTCCTTAATCTTACATTTTAGGATTGAATAGTGTTAAACATCGTGATTGTATAATTATTTGTTTAATTTTAAAGTAATATTATATTATATAAAATAAAAATATTATGATTATGTAAAAATTTAGTATTCTTGGTATAAATCTATTGGATATTTTAATTAGTATGTCTAAAATTTTAATTTTAATTATGTATTCATTTTTTATTTCATCTCAAATTTAAAATAATTTTTTATTTTAAAAATAAAAAAATAAATTAAATATTGATTTAAATAAAATTTTATAATGAAATTATTTTGAGAAGTAAAAAGAATAAATAAAATAAATTAAAAATATTATTTTATTAAAATATTTATGATTAATTTTATCTAACTATATTATATATGTTATCATTAAATATTACATAGATTAATTATAATACAATTTAATTCGATATAATTAAATAATACACTAAATATATACTTGCATGTCTCGTAAAAAAATTTTGACTTTAGTAAACAAACAACCACTTAGTTTTAAATATATATCATTGAGTGATAGAGTGAAATTTTGTATATATATGATTTTTTTATTTCTAAAAGTAAAGTTTTCAAGATATATTTGATAGGACTATATTCTATGATATGAAATACACATTTTAATAAACTATAATATCAGGGTTAGATTAGCAACTTTATTTATTTATTTAAGGCTAGAATATCAACTAAAATACCCACTTGGTATATATGATAGTGTGGCAAAGAGGTATTTATCAAATTGTAAATAAATTAGTACATTGTTATCTAAATTTTCTTTGTATTAAAATAGTATTTTTCAGTAATTTGAACAATAAATTAAAATGATAAGAATGATTCCTATTTATCTTATACCACAACACAATCATAATATGGCAATCTTATTTTTTAAAAATATTTTATCTGACCAAGGAGAGTTTGAATTATAAAGTTTCATAAAAATACTGTTGATTTTTACTAATTATATTAACAGGTAGTGGATTATTAACATCAGAGTAAGCTGAATATTTTTTTTTAGAATTTGATAGATCAAAGATAAAGTTTCTCAAGTCAAGATCCAAAGTTCCGCTGCTGAGTTAAGATCCAAAAATTCTCTTGAATTTACGATCTCTCATTTTTCTCCTTATTCCTCTTGACTCCTCTGCAATTTCCATTCTTTCTCTGGGATTCACTCACTCTTTCTCGGTTTGTGTTGTTGCTGGTTCTCTAGTCTTGAATTTGTGATTGTAATTTGAGCGATTTGAATGGAAGGCTTAATGTTTGATTTCATGGATAAGAGCCTATGATTCAAGCTACTGAAGTATATGCAAATCTTTTGCAAGCCATTTGATCCAGTTTTTGTTTTGGATCTGAATTTCTTCAACCGTTTGATCCAGTTCTCAGTTCTTTCCTTTCCCTACTCTGTAATACAAGTAAGATTTTCTTTGATTGGCAATCATATTTCATTTCTTTGAAGTCTCCTTTGTGAATCAACTTTCTAGTTACGTGCTAAAATGCAATCTATGTTACTTTTACTTAAAAACTCAAACCCAACTTTGAACCCAAATTTCAGCTTGTTAGTTAGATGATTGTCCAGACTTATAAGCAGTATTATTGCCTTATTCTTGGCCGATTTGGGACTTAACATTCCCACTCTACATCGGCTAGAGTCCGGATTTACGACACAAGGACCGATGGGGAGTGAAGAAGCCAAGAGCCTAGCTCTGATACCAATTTAAAAACTCAGGCCTAATTCTGAACCAAAAAACCAGCTTATGAATTAGAGGATTGCCCAGACTTATAAACAGCACTGTTACCTTACTCTTAGCCGATGTGAGACTTAACACTTTTATCCATATTGCTTAATGGATTTGTTTTCCATGTATATTTGTGTGTAATTTGGTTTCATTTGACATATTTGTTTGTTTGTTTAATTTTGTTGGTTTAGATTTGATATGATCTATTTTGGTATGGATGACATATTAAGTAGCATGAACTACTTTGACATCACATTTAAATTTATTCTTTGTGGTGTTATTGTTTGACTTGTTAGTCTTGATGCTCTTATGAATGAGTTACGTCGATTTTGGCATGGTGCTCATGATGTTTCAAGTTCAAAAGCACTATTTGTGTAAGGATTATAAATATTGACTATTTTCATTGACAAAATATTTACATGTAAACTTATTTTTAAACTCGTTATCAAGTCTATCAAGTAAATTCGAAGAACTGTAAGAATTTTTGATAGTCATACTTCAGGTATATCTGTTATAACTATGATACATAAGATTGCACTCATGCATTTAATAAATAGAGTAGATGCTCATAAGTAAGGTACATTGGGAAATTATTCTAGGGATGGTAGCATAAGACCGAGCTTGTACTAGAAATTTTGTTTTTCATAGTGAAAAGTTAGATGGTTTGGTGGACTAATGGTTTTCCTCTTAAGTCATAGTTATGACCTAGGTTATTTTCACCTAAAAATATCATGTATTATTTTTTTATTTTATTCTTTCACGTTGTTGTATGCCTGATCGCTTTGTTTAGGTTATTAAATTATAAATTAATAAAAATCTATTCATCCACCTATAGGTTAATTAGATTTGTATTTCATAAACTTTCATTTGGTATTATAGTAAACACTAGATACACCAAATAAAGTAAGGCGGGTCATTTGTTAGACCCTTACCCTTTGATGCATATAATTACCCTTACTGGAAGGCTCGTATGTAAGCCTTTCTCAAACAAGATGAAAAAAGTATGGGATACTATTCTTGATGGTTGGGAACCCACTTCAACAACGAAAGATGGTGTAATAACCACAATGTTAAGAAAAACTGAACTACTGAAGACCACACCCTTAGTATGGAAAACTAAAAAGGTCTAAGCTCAATCTTTGCTACAGTGTCGATGGATAAGTTCCATCGTATCTTCGACTATAAGATTGCTAAAGATGCATGGAATGTACTTTCTGTTTCTCATGATGGAACTTTCCAAGTGAAACAAACAAAATTGAGATTGCTAACATCTTAGTTTGATTGCATTAAACTGAGTAACACCAAAACTTTTGGTTTATTCTATGCTCGCTTTTATGATATCATTAATACTTGTTCTAACCTTGGTGAGTAAATTTCACAACTTATACAAGTATGTAAACTCATAAGCTCCTTAATAGTAGACTATAAGATGAAAGTTACATCGATAGAGGAAAGCAAGAATATGGACACACTAAATATTGATGAACTTGTCTAGTCAATTCAAACATATGAGCTTACTCTTGATCCACAAAATAAATACAAAAATGTGACACTCAAAATCTCCAAAAAGAACATCTCTGATTGCGATGAGGATATGAATGATGAGTTACTAGTCTTGTTAGCTCAAAAATTTAATAATTTCTTGAAAAAGAAGGGTCAAAAGAATAATCAACCTAACAAGGGACAATCTAGTCGTTTGAGGGATCAAAAGTCAAGTGAAATCAAGCTTTCTATCTATGATGGTAAGAAAACTAAGCCTACTAGTTCTCAATGCTTTACTTGTGGAAGCTTTGATCATATTTCACCAGAATGAGCGAACAACAAAAAGAAAGTTGGAAAAGCCTTTAATGCTACACTCAGTGAGACAGAAAGTGAGCAAAATAATGCTAGTAACTCAGATGATGATGACACTAACTATTGTGCCTTCATTGCAAATTCCAAAGCATACCGCAATGACTCCGACTTTAACTCAGATGAACAAAATGAGGGAGTAAACTCTTCTCTCTTACTGTATAAGTTTAAAGTATCAAATTATGATGAACTATTTATGGATTGTCTAGGTGCGAGGAAAGAGACAGATAAACTATTTGTTGAAGTAACTAAACTTAATGATATAATAAATGTTCACAAAAAAATTCCTCTAGCCTAGAAAAAGATAAAAAAGGAATTGTCTAAATATATTAATACTCTGAATTTGAGTCTTGTAGAAACCAATTAGAAAAAACAAAAATCTTAGGCAATAACTTAGTATTGCTAAAGAGATGGTAAGGAATTTGACCAAAGTTCTAGATTATGGAAAGCCACATGGATATAAGAAAGGTTTTGGATATATAGATGAACAATCAACACCTTCATCATCTAAAACTCAATTTGTAAAACACAACATTGTTTTGACTGGGCATGTAATTTCTACACCTTATCACTCTGAGAAAATTCAGTATGTTCCCATCTACCATCATTGTGGTAGGAAATGACACATTAGACCTAAGTGTAGATTTCTTTATACCTATGATTCTATCATGAATACAAATGTTTATAGAACATTTAAGAAATTTTCCAAATGTAATTTTTTTACTGCAAGAATTACACAAAAAAAAAAGAACCTAAGGAACGAGTAACTTAAAATTCCAATATTAAATGAGGATGGGTTAAGAAGTTTGAGTTACATTACTTTGTGGCCCACATAGCATTTAAAGTTAAATTAAATACCACCTAGTATTTTGACAATGGATGCTCTAAACACATGACTGAGAATCGTTTTTTTAAACCTTTGAAGAATATAATAAGGGAGATATTTATCTTTGGTGATGGTAAAACATTTAAAATTGTTGAGAAATACTTTGTTAAAATAGAGGGTATCCCTAAACTTGATGAAGTTCTATATGTGGAAGGACTCAAGGAAAACTCGATTAGAATAAGTCAAATATGTGACAATGATTTCAATGTATAATTTACAAACAATCATTGCATTGTAACATATTGAAAGAGTGAATGTATGATTAAGGGAATTAGATCACATGAAAATTTTATTGCATTGACACATCACCCATAATAACATGTAACCTAGCTAGCAATGATTCAACTATCTTATGGCACGAAAAGCTAGATCATATGAACTTTAAAGATCTAAGTAATACCTTGAGGATCTCTCCCTAAAATTGAATTTCAAATTTTATTTTTTAAAACAAATCCTTAGTTGGCTAACAAAAGTATTGGACTTATTCAACACTTACATACATATAACCTTATTTTTAGTGACTTAACTCATTTTGGCATCTATTGTATAAATTATTTCACAATTTTGACTTATGTATACATATATTCTTGTATATATGATGATCGATGTTGAAACAAACTTATTTAGACACTCACAAACACACATAAATGCTATGCTTGAAGTTTATGAGTTACTTGAAAGACTCTAGGACTTCAATTAATCTTTATTATAAAATTGTTTTGAGTTATATTTCTTGCTTCCTAAAATTTTACCATATGGATGCACCTACTATTAAGAGGGTTACCTACTGTGATGTGTGAAGCTATCAAAGTCAATGGAGAGGGTTACCTACTATGATGTGTGAAGGTATCGTAGTGAGTGGAGAGGGTTACCTCATAACTAGTCTCAAAATGATCATGCTAGATTTATGGATTGTAAAAAAAAAATGATTGTGCAAAAAGTGACTACTTATAAAACTTATACTTAGTATACATAAAAATAAAGGGCCAATAGAGGTTAAAAAAGAATCATATGCCTTATTTATAAAATAAAGATAAAAATTCCAGCCTTCATTTGGTAGATATATTTTATTTTGTGAGATTAAAGACTCGATTATAATTTTACATAATAGGTGATATTTTTTTCTTTTGAGTCTTTCTTTGTTGATCATAAATGACTTAATTGAAATATTTATGGAGTTGAAACATATATAATGCTTCTAAATAAACGTTCATATGTCATTATATGTGCAAAGTTATTTTGTGTACTTCTTCTACCTACCTGCTTATTATAAATAGATAATCAAAATTTGAATTAAAATAATAATCAATTCTTAATTGGTTGTGTGCTTGTTTGTGATTAAATGAGTTTAATACTTTATGTGGCTATTTATGAAAATTAAAACAATTTTTTATTCATTTACATCTTATTTATTGACTTTTTAATTTGTTTTTAAGTGAGGTAGTCATAGAATTTAGGGGGAGTTTTTCTCCATTGCTTTGTCCTTCTCTTATGTCAAAAAATGGGTGAGTGTGTGTCACTTTCATGTTTTAAAGGAGTTATTTTTATTGAACTTGTATTTAATATTTTTCCTTTAGAATTTGCTAATTGATTTAATTTAAGTGACATATATTTTTAATAGTGTGTTTCACTTTTATGTTTTATTTTGTTATGAATATAGGGGAGAACACATTTAGGGTAAGAATGCTTTCCATAATTTGGTCTTATATTAAGCTTGATTGGTTTGAATTCTTACACTACATGATTATTCTTTACACTTTGCTTATTTCTATGTAAACTAAACTAATATACAATGACACTTTTAAGTCAAGTTGTCATATGTTTTTACTTACAAGTTTGTCAAGTTGCACCAAAGATAGATTTATCGGACCATAGAATAGTTCCAAATAGGAGTCTAGAACATTATTGTATTTTTATCTAATTTTTATAAGTGTCATGTAGTGAGAGAGAGGTTTTGCCACACGAAAATTCCAATGGAGAGTTTGTAAGGATTATAAGTATTATTTATTTTCGTGGACCAAATATTTGCATGTAAACTTGTTTTTAAGCTCGCTATCAAGTCTATCAAGCAAAGTCTAACAAACGTTAGAATTTCATATAGTCGTATTTTAGGTATATCTGTTATAACTATGATAAATAAGATTACACTCATGCATTTAATAACACATGTTCATAAATTTGAAATTATTTTTGCTGCTAAAATAATTATTTAAATTTAAATCAATTTATGAAATTAACACTGAGCTTATTCTTTAATGTGTTTCATTATTTTGAATATATATCCTAAATTTTAGCCTAAAATGTAAGATAAGATATAAGCTAAAATATAAAATAAGATGTATGCTAAAATATTTTATAAGATATAACCTAAATTATAGGCTAAATATCAGCCTACAAGGCAGCCTAAAATCTATTTTAAAAAAACTATTTTTTAAATAAGAATCTTCTTGATTAATGAGTCTACTTTAAAAGAACTCATATTTAAATATGAGTATTCTTGATTAATGAATATTACTAATACTATTTGTAATAAAAAATATTTATCAGTTACACAGAACTAAGAGTTTTAATTTTTCCTATAAATAAAACTCATTTCTCATTGTTTCAATCAACCACACAAGAACATTATACTCTTATTCTTTATCTCTCTCTATTTTGTTTTGCAAATATAAGTTCATAATGTTTTAGGCTTATTTATTTGGTTAATCTATCAAATATTGATAGTTGTGTGTGATTGATTAATAACCCTAATTAGTTTATGATATTTTGATTATATGTTCTTATAGATTCTTTTTTATTTTTTTCTTGAATTGTTAGATCAAATAATTGTGTATGTTATATCATTATTATTTGGTTCGATTATTAATCTTTAAAGAAGTTATCATTAATGAACTTATGCTTAAACTAATTGTTCTAGGATTGATAGCTTATTTTGATTTATCTGATATAGTTATCAAATCATCGATTTAAGGTTATTCAATATTAAATTTATTTTAGAATGCACACAAATACTTATGCTTTTGTGTTACCCTTTTGTAGTTGATTCATAAATATATCTGATTGGCGAGAAACTTATTAGAATGTTGGTCTGGATACTACTCATGCTAATATTAAAAACTATAAAAACAGAAAATGGGCTCGTAAGTAAGGTATATTCTGCCAGTATTCTAGGGAGGGTAGCATAAAAACAAGTTTGTATTTCAACATTTGTTTTTTATAATAGAAAGTTAGGTGATCTGATAGACTGGTGGTTTTCCTCTTAAGTCATGGTTGTAGTCTAGGTTGTTTCCACTTAATAATATCATGTGTTATTCTTTCATTTTTGCACTTTATTCTTACATACAATGACATGTATGTCTGTTTTGTTTAGATTATTAAATTATAAATTAATGTAAATTAAACATAATTGATTCACCCATTTAAATTAATTAGGTATGTATTTTATAAATTTTTAATTTATTAGAGAGATGTGAGATCCATATAAGTTATCATGGATAGAGGTTTGAAACTTGGTGACGATTTCTCTAATTTTAAAGTTACAATATCTTTTTAAAGATATTTGTTTTTTTCTTACTATGTTTCTTTGGTATTATCCTAATGTGTATGGTTTTAGTGTTGGTACTTTGTTAGTTATTTTTTTTTTTATTATTGTTTGATCTTGCTTGTCATTTTGTCTTTTTTGTTTGGTTTACTCATTTCCTTTTAACTAGACAACTATGAAGGTGTTTAAAACCGTTTTTGAAGACTTTGATTTGATGAGTATGGTAAGTTATTTTTTTTTTATTCTTAGTTTGTGGCTATTTTTTAAACTTAATTGTTTTTTCTTGGATTTTCGATAGGGAGGAAAATTGTCGTTGCTTATAAATTTTGGTTTATACTAGCCGTCAAAACTAACAAAATTCCCTAAGCACAAAACTAACAAAATTCCCTTATCATGGGGCCTGTTTACCTAACATCAGTAAACGTATTGGAATGGACTCTCGGCTCTCAACTACCGTGCCAGTGGGTATTGGCTGTAACCTACGATAAAATATCTATTACTTGCCCTTCTTATCCTTGACCAATTCTTTTATTTAATTGTGATATATATATATATAACGTATGATTAGATAAAATTAAAAATTAAAAATTAAAAATAATAAAATAATTATAAGATTGATTATTATTATAAATTAATTAAATTATAAAATGGAAATTGATGTATATATTATGTTAAAAAAAACTTGTTTTTTATTTTTATTTTTATTTTTTGACTGTGTTGTTTAACTAGGTATGTTTATATAATCGATCCAAGATCAATTCAAAACTCTAACATCATATTCTGACAGCTGCATCAGAGTTGAAATTTTCTGCATTGATAAGTTATGTACTTATGTTGCTCGGTAAGATATCAAACCTCTGTATATAATATGGTGAAACTGTTACCTTTGTTTCAATTTTTTTTTTTAAAAAAAGGCAAGTTTAAGTTATTTACGAATACCAGATTAATCCATTTGTTTTCATTACACATAAAACTAAGTCAAACTTAGGTGATGTCACAAAAGAATATTGGGAAATTAAAATAATTAATAATTTTAAAATTTATAATAATAAAAATAATATTATAATAATATTACATATATTTAATTAAATAAATTTCAATACCGAACATCTTTTTATACACAAATTTTATTTCAAAAAGCTTGCATTTTTACAAATTACAATGTAACAAAGAACAAGTATACTTTTAAAGTAGATTTTTAAGGAATTATGATGGTTTTAAAAAGTTAAATTATCTTTATTTTTTGTTCTTAAATTATTAGATCAAATAATTGTGTGTATTATATCATAATTATTAGGTTTGATTATTAGTTTTTACATCAACTATCATTAATGAATGTGTACTTAAATTGTGTTAGAAAATTTAGATCAAATAGTATAATGACAAATTCTCTCTCTCAAGATCTTCTTTAGAAGAATATCAAAAAACAAAGAAATAAAAAATACACAACACAAAAATTATAGTGTAAACTTCAAATTAGAGAAAAATCACTTTCGTTGTCAAAAGACAACCAAAGAAAAATTCATTATATAGAAAATTGTTACAACCACACTCATTAATTTTCTCACACACCTAAAAGAAAAAAAAATTACAAGTCCAAGAGAATTTTCCCACAAAATTCTCTAACTTAAAAACTTCTCGTACAAGTTTTTCTCTATTTTTGAGATTATTAACAATGAAGAAATGATGTCATATCTTTGACAATATGGGAAGCTACCTTCCATGAATTTTCTTCTAAATTAGGCACTTCTTATTTCGACTAACAAATCCAATATTATTTTTAATCAATCACAACAATCTTCACCTTGATTAAAAATAAACATAGTTACCACTACAACACTATCTACTCTAACAGTTATAATTCTCTGTACCGAGAATTCTCATACTCCACTATAAAGAGTACATCCACTTGGAATTAATCACCAATTCTAAGAATTTCACATTGGCTCATGTAGAAAAACTTGTTGAAATTTATGGTGCAACTCTCACACTTAGTTTTCGTGAGAGTTCCTTAGCCATCGACATCCTTTTCACCATACACCTTACATTTATACCAAGTCAATGCTCATATGCAAACTTTTGGACTCACTAGCAGTAACACACCCTATTTCATGGCAATATTTGGAGACTAGTGGCATGCCATGAGGATGTACATGTTTTTTTCAAAGAGCATCACCATAGTCTTCGAAAACAATGTTAACATCACCATTGATATTTGAGCTTCTTATCGAATCAGCTCCACCCTTCGAATAATTTCTTTTGAGGTTCCCAGATTGTCCACACCCCCAACCCACTATCTTATTTTTCATGAAATTCTTTTTCTTCAAGATGTCAACTACCAATGTTGAGTTTTCAAGCGAAACATTATTTCCACCACTCAGCCTTTTTTCTTCAGAAAACAACTTTCTGGTAACTTTTGGGAAAAATATTTTTTCCTTTCCATGAATCAAGATAGGTTTTATGTGTTCATAAGAAGATGGAAGGGACCATATGAGCGTTAAAGCTATATCTTCATCATCAAGTTTAACTTATAATTGCCACAAGCCAAAATTGATTCTCCCATCAAATTTCTCAATGTCAATCGTGACTCTTGACATTTCTGCTTCTTTCTTTGAAATTGGCTCTGATATCAGTTGTTAGGAAATTTAGATCAAATAATATAATCACATATTCCCCCTCCCAAAATCCACTTTAGCAGAATATAAAAAAACAGAGAAATAGAAAATATACAACACAAAAATTATAGTAGAAATTCCAAATTAGAGAAAAACCACTTTTATTTTCAAAAGACAACTAGAGAAAAATTCACCATGTGAAAAATTGTTACAACCACACTCTCAATAATTTTCTCATCCACGCAAAAGACAAAAAACAATTACAAGTTCAAGAGAATTTTTTCACAAAATTCTCTCACTCAAAAACTTCTCATATAAGTTTTTCTTTATTTTTAGGGTTATTAACAATGAATAAATGAAGCCATATTTATAGCCTTCAAGTTCCTATTTCATATGCCAAACATTTATTCATTCACCAAAATTAGGCTACCTAATTTCCCATTTTTTATCAAACAAGGTTAGACACCTTCATCTTTGATAATATGGGAAGCCACCTTCCATGAATTTTCTTTTAAATTAGACACTTCCTATTTTGACTAACAAACCCAATATTATTTTTAATCAATCACAAAAAACTTGTCATTCAAGGGTTGATAATCAATTTTTATTTATCTAATATAGTTTATTAAATCATCTATTTAAGGTTATTCATTATTAAATATATTCTATAATACACACGGTGACTTGTGCTTTTGTGATAACCTTTTTGTAGTTGATTTGTGAACATATTTGATTGCAGAGAAGCTTATTAAAATGTTGGCCTAGACAACGCTCATGCTAATATTAAAAATGGTAAAAAAAGAGTTGGTGCTTATAAGTAAGGTATATTAGGGTTGTATCTTAGAGAGGTTAGCATAAGACTGAGTTTGTACTTCAACATTTGTTTTTTATAGTAGAAAGTTAGGTGGTCCGGTGAACCGGTAGTTTTCCTCTTAGGTTATAGTTGTGGCGTAGGTTAGTTCCATATAAAAATATTGTGTTATTATTTCATTTCTACATTTTACTTTTACGCATGATTGCTTGCCTAGCCACTTTGTTTAGGTTATTAAATTATAAAATAATAAAAATTAAAAATAACCTATTCTCCCCTCTAAGTTAATTAGATTTGTATTTTATAAACTTTCATTTGGTATATGAGCAAACACTAAAGACACTTAGCGACTTTGATTCGTAAGGACACATACTGCTACTTATAGACAAAATGAAAGAGGGTGGGTCATCTGTTAGACCTCCACTCTTTGATGGGTATAATTACCTTTATTGGAAGGCTCGCATGTAAGCCTTTCTCAAACAAAATGAAAAAGCCTAAGATGTTATTCTTGATTTTTGGGAACCACCTTCAGCAACGAAAGATGGTGTAACAACTACAAAATTAACATATTAATACCCTAAATCTAAGTCTTGCAAAAACCAATAAAGAAAATAAGAAGCTTAGGTAAGAACTTAATATTTCCAAAGAAATATTGAGGAATTTAACCATAGGTGCTAAAAAATTGACCAAAGTTCTAGACTATGAAAAATCATATAGAGATAAAAGTAGTCTTGGATACATAGATGAACAATCAATACATTCATCATCCAAAACTCAATTTGTTAAACCACCATTACTTTGGTAAGGAAGGTAATTTTTGCACTTTATCACTTTGAGAAAATTTAGTTTTTTTCCCATTTGTCATCATTATAGTTGGAAAGGAAACATTATACCTAAGTGTAGATTTCTTTATACCTATGATTCTATCATGAATATAAATTTTTCTAGGATACCTTAAAAAAAATTCAAACATAATGTTTTTACTGTAAAAACTACACAAAAATAGGAACCTAAGACACCAATAGCTTGAAATTCAAAAAATTAAAAGAGGATGGGTTAAAAATTCTAAGCTGCATTGCTTTATGGCCTATATAGTGTTTAAAGCTAAAACAAGTATTGCCTGATATTTTGATAATGGATGCTCTAGACACATGACTCAGAACGATTCTTTGTCTAAAACCTTTGAAGAATATAATGAAAAGATAGTTACCTTTGGTGATGGTAAATCATATAAAATTGTTGGAAAAGTTTATGTTCAAATTGAGGATATCTCTAAACTGCATGAAGTTTTATATGTGGAAGGACTCAAGGCAAACTTTATTAGTATAAGTCAAATATATGACAATGATTTCAATGTGCAATTTACAAACAATCATTGCATTATAACATATCAAAATGGTGAAAGTATGATTAAGGGAATTATATTACATGACAATTGTTATTACATTCACACATCACCCACAATAACATGTAACCAAGCTAGGAATGATTCAACTACCTTATGACATGAAAATATAGGTCATATGAATTTTAAAGATTTGGTTTGGTTAGATTAAGTAAACCTGAGACTCTGTGTGGTCTACCTATGCTCTCAAATATTTAAACACCCTTATGTATACCATGTCAATTGGGTAATATAACCGCTTATAAGAAGATTCAAAGTATTAATACAAACAGAGTAATAGAACTGATACATATTGACCTCATGGGTCCTATGAGAATCGAAAGTATTAGAGGTAAGAAATATATCGTAGTTGTAGTAGATGAATTTTCTCGCTACACTTGGGTAGATTTTAATGAAGATAAGTTAGATGCTTTTGAATTATTCATCTCATATTGTACAAGAGTACATGTCAAAAAAAGTGAAAAATAGTTACCATCAAGAAATTGAGAACAGACCATGGAAAAGAGTTTGAAAATACCAAGTATGTTGACTTCTGCAAGAATATGATATCTTTCATTATATCTATGATCTTATCACACCTCTACAAAATTGAATAGTTGAAAGGAAAAAACAAGATACTTCATATGATAGCAAGAGTAATGTTGCATGCCAATGAAGTCTCTAAAAGGTTTGGGGTTGAAGCTATAAACACCGAACGCCATAATATAAATCATGCATATCTTCGCCTAGGTAGAAACTAAATTCCCTATGAAAGAGAGGTAAAAAAACCAATATGAAATTCATGCATGTTTTTGGAAGTAATTTCTATGCATTTAGGTATCGAGAACAGTTGGGTAAGTTTGATTCAAGAAGTGATGAAGATATATGTCTTGGTTATTCTCTAAACATTAGAGCCTACATAGTCTTCAACTATAGAACTAATGTTGTTATGGAATCCATAAATGTCATTATAGATGATGTAGGTAAGCAAATTACAAATGAAGAAGTTGATAATGAAGTAAATTTCACAGTACCTCAATTAATTATAACTAGTAGCACAACTGGAACAAAAGAAGAGGAGCTTAAGGAAAAAGAAGAAAATAAGAAAGAATCATCAATATCATCAATGATAAATCCAACCCACACTTCAAAAAATCATCATCTTAAGAATATAATTGGAGATCCTAATGCAAGTATGGTAGCAAGAAGACAAATAAGTGAGGTAGCCTATTTATGTTATATTTCTTAAGTTGAATAAAAAAATGTGAATGAAGACTTTTATGGATGAATATTGGATAAATTCCATGCTGATGAGTTAAATCAATTTGAAAAAAATCATGTGTGGATATTAGTACCTAAGCCTAAAAAATGTTATTATAACTAAATAGGTGTTCAAAAATAAATCTGATGAGCATGACATTTTTCTTAGAAATAAGACTAGGTTGGTAGCTCAAGGCTACACACAAGTAGGAGTTGACTTTGATAAAACATTTGCACCTATAGCTAGATTATAGTCAATTAGATTTTTACTTGTCATTGCTTGTCACATGAAATTCAAACTACATAAAATGAATGTTTAGTATGCCTTTTTAAATGGATTTCTAAATGAGGAGGTATATTTGAACAACCAAAAATATTTGTTGATCCAAAAAATTTAAATCATGTTTACAAATTCAAAAAAAATCTTTATGGTTTGAAATAAGCTCCTCAAGCATGGTATGGGAGACTTACCAACTATCTATTGAACAAGGGATTTATTCGAGGAGGAATTGATAAAACTTTATTCATCAAAAGAAGTAGTGGTGAGATCTTTATGGCTTAAATTTAAGTGAATGACATTTTTTGGATCCACATCTAGTATACTAGTGAATGAATTTATGCATGTTATGACAAATCAATTTGAAATGTCCATAGTAGGTGAAATAATTTTCTTTCTTTGTTTGCAAAATCAAACAATCTCGTGATAATATATTTATTTCTCAAACCAACTATGCCTACAACTTTGTTAAAAGGTTTGGTCTTGAAACTATCAGGCCATTAAGAACTCCTTTAGGTATCAACACAAAAATTACAAAGGAAACTCAAGGTAAAAGTGTTGATCAAACCATTTATAGGAGTATGATAGGCAGTTTACTTTACCTCACTATAAGTAGGCTTGACATATGTTTTAGCTTTGGTGTGTGTGCCTATTATCAAGATGACCCTAAGAAATCACACTTATAAAATGTAAAGAGAATCATCAAGTATATTTCAAGAACAAGTAATTATGGTCTATATTTTACTACTAACATTACTTGTGAAGTAAATGGTTATACAGCTGTCGACTGGACATGTAAGTAGAATGATAGGAAGAGCACATCAGGTGGTTGTTTCTACATTGGGAACAACTTAGTATTCTAGCACAATAAAAAGCAAAACTCAATCTCAATCTCTACATATGAGGTAGAATACATTGTTGTAGGAAGCTCTTGCACACAAATGCTTTGGATTAAAAATATCTCAAGGACTATAGTCAACCATAAGGTATGATGCCCTTATATTGTGATAACTCTAGTGCTATATGCATTTCTAAGAACCCAGTTCAACATTCTAGAACTTAAGCATATTAACATTAGGCATCACTTTATTTGAGAGTTAATATAAGAGAAAGTAATGACACTTGAGTTTGTACCTATTGAGAGACAATTAGTTGAGATATTCACGAAAGTTATGGACAATTAGCCTTAGGAATCGCTCCCTCAAATTGAATTCCAAATTTTATTTCAAAATATATATAGAGTGTGAGAGAGAAGTATAATCATTATCTCACCAACAGGGTATTGGACTTATTTAACACTTACATATATATAACCTTATTTTTAGTAATTTAACTAATTTTTATATTTATTGTATAAATTATTCTATAATTTTGATCTGTGCACACATTTATTCTTGTACATGTGATGATCAATGTTAACATGAACTTATTCACACACTCACAAACACACATATATGTTTTTCTTGAAGTTTATTAATTCTCTTTAAAGACTTTAGGACTTTAACTAACCTTGCTTTCTAAAATTTTACCAAAGGGAAACACATAGTATTAAATGGGTTACCTACTATGATGTGTAAAGCTACCATAATAAGCGGAGAGGGTTACCTCACATCTAGTGTGAAAGTCATCATATTAGGTTTATGGCTTATGTAAAAAAACCTATTGTGAAGAAAGTGACTGCTTATAAAACTTGTCTTTGGCATGCATAAAAAGAAAGAGTCAATAGAGGTTAAAAATAAAAAAAAGCATATGCCTTATTTATAAAATAAAGATAAAAAATTTAAGTCCTCGTTTGGTATATATATTTTATTTTATGAGATTGAATGCTCAATTATAATTTTACATCATAGGTGATATTTTTTTTAGTCTTTCTTGATTTATCATAAATGATTTAATTAGCATATATGTAGAGTTTAAACATATATACTACTTTTAGGTCAATGTCAATATGTCATTATATGTGCAAAGTATACTTGTATGCTTCTTCTACTCTACTTGCTTATTTATACAATAGATAATCAAAATTTGAGATAAAAAATGATGTGTTCTCAATTAGTTGGGTGCTTGTTTGTGATTAAATGAGTTTAATACCTTATGTGACTATTTATGAAAAAAATAAAAAAAATTCAGATTTTTATTCATTTACATCTTCATCTTATTTATTAAATTTTTAATTGGTTTTTAAGTTAGGTAGTCATAGAACTCAAAGGGAGTGTAAACCACATTGTATTTTTGCATTAATATGCTTTTACATTGCTCTTTTATCTTTTGGGAGAATTTAACTTTATTGCTTTGTCCAATGCTTTATCCTTCTTGTATGTGAAAAAGGGAAAAAATGTGTTTTACTTTTATATTTTATTTTGTTATGTATATAGGGGGAGAACATATTTAGGGTAAGAATGTTTTGCATCATTTTATCTTATGTTAAGCTTGATTGGTTTGAATGCATAGACTACATGATTATTCTTTACACTTTACTTATTTCTATGTAAACTGAACTAATGCATAATGACACTTTCAAGCTAAGTTGTCATACGCTTTGTCTATGTCATTTTAGTTACTTACAAGCTTATCAATTTGTAACGAAGATGGATTCACCGGATCATAAGATAGTTCCACTATGGAGTCTAAGACATCATTGTATTTTTATCTTATTCCTATAAGTGTCATATAGTGAGAAAGAGGTTTTATCACGTGAAAATGCCAAAGGGGGGAGTTTGTAAGGATTATAAGTGTTAGCTATTTCGTGGACAAAATATTTTCATGTAAACTTGTTTTTAAACTCGCTATCAAGTCTATCAAGTAAAGTCAAAAAAACATCATAATTTCAGATAGTCGTACTTCATGTATATATGTTATAACTATGAACTATAAGATTGTACTCATGTATTTAATTGCACATGTTTATAAATCAAGAATTATTTTTGCTACTAAAATATTTATTTAAACTTGAATCAATTTATGAAATTGTCACTTGGCTTATTCTTTTATGTGTTTAATTTTTTTTAATATATATCCTAAATTTTAGGCTAAAATATAGGATAAGATATATACTAAAATATTATATCACTATTACAAAAATGGGTATTTAAGTCGATATGTAAAGTCGGTTTTTTTTCAAAAACCGACTTATAATGAATTTAAAGTCGGTTCGGTATAGAATCGACGCTATCCACATAGGATGTAGCGTCGGTTGACGTGTTGAACCGACGCTATCCACGTAACATAGCATCGGTTGACACGTGGAACCGATGTTACACACGTGGATAGATTCTTTTCTCTTCTTTCTTCCGAGACAAAAACTATTTTCAGCATTTATCCTTCATTCTTTCTCATTTTTTAGCCACCTACGACTACCATTTCCTTCACCGGTTAGTGAGTTTTCTTCCTCTCTAACTAATCTTTTAGATCCCCTATTTTTTGAGAAAAATACTCAAAACATTTATACCCATTTCTCACTTACAAAACATCATTTTTCTTCATTTCCTTCATTTTGTCACTTCATTTACTTTTGTAAGTATTTCTATTAATTTTATGCACTTATTATTCATATTTTTTTCTGCTATTATGTGTTATTATTTATGTGTATAAATTTTTGTATTATAACATTAGGAGAATAATATGATGATCTTGAATAAAATAGAACAAAACCATGGTAATTTTTATACTATTAATTAATATTTTATTTTTCAAATATTTGTATTATTTGAACTATTTGCTAAATTGATTTTGGTTTTTTTTTCTGCTTGAATACAGATTTTTATTTGAGTATAATAAAAAATGAATAAATATATATAAAAAATTAAAGACGGTTCACCGTGTGAACCAACTTTAAACTTTAAGTCATTTCATTTAAAGTCGGTTCAGCGAACCGACTTTAAATTGGTTTAAAGTCGGTTTTTAATCGACTTTAATGCCATTTTTTGTAATAGTGGATAAGATATAGGTTATATCTTAGCCTAAAATCTACTTTAAAAAACTCTTCTTTAAATAAGAATATTCTTGATTAATGAGTCTATTTTAAAATAACTCTTCTTTAAATAGGAGTTTTCTTGATTAATGAATATTACTAATCTTATTTGTAATAGAAAAATATTTTTAAATTACATAGGATTAAGGGTTTTAATTTTTTCTATAAATAAAACTCATTTCTCATAGTATCTCTTGTTTGTTTTGCAAATATAACATCATAATTCTTTAGGCTTTTTTATTTGGTTAATTTATCAAACATTGGTAGTTGTATTTTATTGATTAATAAGCCTAATTAGTTTATGATATTTTGATTATATATTCTTATAGCTTCTTCTTTATTTTTGTTCTTGAATTGTTAGATTAAATAATTACGTGTTATATCATAATTATTTTGTTTGATTATTAATCTTTAAAGAAACTATCATTAATGAACTTGTGCTTAAATTGATTGTTCTAGGGTTGATAGTTAATTTTTATTTATTTGATATAGTTATTAAATTATCTATTTAGGGTTATTCATTATTAAATTTGTTCTAGAATGCACATAAACACTTGTGCTTTTGTATTAACTCTTTTGTAGTTGATTTATGAACGTATATAATTAGTGAGAAACTTATTAGAATGTTGGTTTGGATACCGCTCACTCTAATATTAGAAATTGTGAAAACAAAACATAGGCTCATAAGTAAGATACATTGAGACAGTATCCTAGGGAGGGTAGCATAAGACCGAGTTTGGATACCGCTCCACCTAAAAATATTGTTTATTCTTTCATTTCTACGCTTTATTCTTACATGCAATTGCTTGTCAGTCCACTTTGTTTAGGTTATTAAATTATAAATTGATAAAAATTAAAACTAACATATTCACCCAATATAAGTTAATTAGGTCCGTATTTTATAAAATTTCAATAATGTATAACAAACATCAACTTAATATTGAGGTCATGATTCTTACAAATCTCACCAGTTAACAAATGCATCCTAGAAGCAACCATAATAAAATAATAATATAAAAATAAAAGTATTGATATTGTCATAAAATTTTCTATTGTTATAATAATAATAATGCATAAAATATTTATTTATTTTAAATATTAATTACATCTTAGTGTCATTATTATTAAAAAAAATTATCATTAGCAAAATATTTTTGTAATAATAATAATAATGTACATTGTACCGATATCATTAGCCAAAATTAATTTTCATAAAACATGATATTGATATAATAGCTTTTATTATTTACATAATAATTTATGTTATTATCACAATAAAAATACATAAAAAGTTCATTTATTATTAAATATTAATTAAACATTAGTGTCAATATTATTGAATAAAATTATCATTAAAAATATATTCATGTGATAATAATAATTTATGTTATATCAATATCACTACCATCATTTAACTTCTTTGTATCAATTATGTGGCAAACAAACATGTTCTATCTTTTTTACCAATTTTTTATACCATAAGTTGTGGTACAATAAAACTAATATAATAGATAATTATTGACTAAAAAATAATATTTATTTTTTAATTTATAATTAATTATTATATCAATTATAAAACAATAAAATTTACTTTTTAATCTATAATTAATTATCATATCAGATAATATCAAAATTAAGATAAATATTTCTATCCTTTTTTACCTTTCATGTACATTTTTTTTCTTTCTCTATGTTTTTTGCTTCAATTTTTTGTTCAAATCTTTGTGTAAGAAAGTACTACTTAACCTAATAGTTTGCAAGATATAGTAAAAAAATATTATTTCATATTAAATCATGCATGTTAAGAATGATACTCTAGATATACTTAATACATTAATATTATTTATGTTATATGTTATTAAAATACCTTATTTTAGTACTTTAATTTAATTATTGATATCCTTTTTAACCATTAATATTTTTACTATTTTTTTTAATTCTCATAAATATCTTTACCTAATTTGTCACGAATAGAAAATGTGATCAACTTTTATAAAAATAAAAAATAAAAACTACTCAAAATTATTACAAAGTGTACCATTAATTAAATCTGATAAAAAATAAACAAAACCTCAAATATAGCAAATGCATTAACTAAGTTACCGCTAATTACAGAACCCAATGAAGGAATATAAATGCTACATGGGTACAAAAAGAACTTAATAAGTTAAAATTTAGCAAAGGGAACCATATTTTCCACTTTGTTATACAAAGTGATGACTATTTTATTACCCTCCTTCCTCGCTAATAGTAGAAAGAAAGAACCCAAAGCAACCTCTATGCCCAATTCCACTACATATTTATTTATCTAAATTAGGCTCCAGATAATACATAACATGACACAATCTGAACTACTAATACTTTACAGGAGACTACTAATTTCCTGGAAGATCAACAAAATTCTTAAACTGCATAATTAATTTGTGAAGCTAATTAAAATTCTGGCTTTAGAATGTTGGTATCACTCAAAAGTTCATTTTTCTTGGCAGAACCATCTTTGGTTATAATTATACGAACCGACTTACAAGGCTCGGTTTCTTCAAGCATTTGGACCACACTCCTCATTGTAGGTCTCATCTCAGGAAGCCTATCTGTGCATAGAACTGCAACCCTTAAGACCTTAATAGCATCTTCCTTGAAAGCCTCTGGTATATTTGAATCAACTAAACTGAATATTCTTTCTCTGCTTTTTAGATTGCTGCTTATCCAACTCACTATGTCCTTATTTTCTCCATATTTTGCTTCTATTGGCCTTTTGCCTGTTACTAGCTCCATTAGTACAACTCCAAAGCTATACACATCACTTTTCTCAGTTACTTTGCTGCTGTATCCATATTCTGCATAATTAACAATATTCAAAATTCTAATTAAGAAGAACAAAAACCCAACTGAATGTTGCTAACATATGTTAAAGTAACATAACTTACCTTATAAGAAGTAGCGCATTGAAATCAAACCATGAAGTTCGAGTAGCAAGTTTTTTTTTTTAGGAGTTAAACTAGTAAATCGTGAATTTCGAAAAACAATATGACTAACCTGGTGCTATGTAACCATGTGTGCCAGCAATGACATGGGTTGAGTCCTTTCCTCCAGTGACTTGAACATTCTTGGCAAGTCCAAAATCAGCAATTCTAGGCTTCAAGAACTCATCTAACAGAATGTTGCTAGACTTAACATCTCTGTGAATCACTGGCTTCTCCAAACCATGATGCAGATATTCTAAACCTTTGGCTGCTCCAACTGCTATCTCGTATCGAGTCTCCCAATCGAGTTCCATCTTTGAAGACGTGTGCAGCCTATCCCATAAGCTCCCATTTGGTAAATACTCATAAACCAACAAGCTTGAGTCTTCACTAGTAATGCTGCAGTACAATTTAACCACATTGACATGCCTTATCGAGCTCAAAGTCTGCACCTCAGCATCAAACTCTTTCGATTTCCCACCAGCAACACGCTTCGAAAGCATTGAACTAGTACTACTATGAATCTTGTTCCAGCCTTTTGAATCTAAATTCCATATGTGCTTTACAGCAAGCTCTTTTTCATTACCAACTACAACTCTGTATACATTTCCTGACCCTCCTTTTCCAATTTGATTCTGTGGCTTAATGGAATCAAGAATCTCATCTTCTGTGAAACTTAAAACATGAAAAGACTTCACATCCCAAGATTCTTCCTTTAATGATCTTTCTTGATCATCATCACTTTCTTTCTTCTTTATATACAAGAACCATAATAAAGACACAAGCAAAATAGCAGTACCAACTGCAAAGCAAATAATGAGTGTAACCACATCCTTAGACTTACGAGAAGTCTTTGAACACTGTTGGAATAAAGAGTTTATATCTATGCTGCAGAGTCTTGGATTTCCATTAAAACTACCATTATAAGCTGCAATAGATAGTGACTGAGGTATTGGACCATTCAACCTATTGTGAGATAGATCAAGAAGACTTAGCCTCAAAGACACTAAACCATCAGGAATTTGACCTGAAAATTCATTTTGGGACAAATTTAAAGCATTGAGATTTGGTAAAGAGCCTAAGGATGATGGGATGTTACCAGAAAGTGAGTTATTGGCCATATTTAAGTCATTGAGTGACACACATGAGCATAAAGACTCTGGTATTGAACCAGATAACATATTACTCTGCAAATAAAGATTGCCCAATTTCTTCAAATCTCCAATTTTGGTTGGAATTTTCCCTGAAAGATGATTATTTCTCAAGTTAATTGAAACTAAAGAAGAAGCTTTGGAAATCTCATCTGGTAACTCCCCATTTAGACGATTGTTTGCAACAAACAACTGACTAAGAGCCTTAGCCTTTTCAATATCAGAAGTAATTGGACCTTCAAATTGATTTTCTTCAATGTCAATTATGTCTAAATTCGGCAATCCCCAAATACCAGCTGGAACTACACCAGAAAGTGAGTTCTTGCTAACTCTGAAACGTGTCAAAGTAAGACAATTTGCATAATTCTCAGGTATTTCACCTGTAAGATTGTTTTGAAGGATCAGAATAGCAGTCATGGCTCCACTTTTGCACATATCGGGTGGGATAGGACCTGTCAAGAAATTTTCAGATACATCAATGAAATCAAACTTGGCCCAAGACCCAATTTTTTGAGGAATTGGGCCAGTTAACTTGTTAGTATACAGAGACAGCTTCACAAGCCGCTTGAATTCTCCAAACTCTGCTGGAATTTCACCAGAAAACTCGTTCATAAATAGCTGGAGGGTTACCAAATTGGTTAAGAAACTCAACTCTGATAAATCACCTTGAAGATTATTCATAGAAGCATCAAAATTCTCAAGGTTGGTGAGGTTTCTTAACCCAATGGGTAGTTTTCCTGTAAATGAATTGTTGTAAAGCTCAAGTTGTCTGAGATTCTTAAGCATACCAATCTCTGCTGGAATCTCACCGTTCATGTTATTATCAGAAAGCTCCAAGTTTGTGAGTTCTGTGAGTTTTCCAATTCCTGCTGGTACCTTCCCTTTTATGCCACAATTTGAAAGATAAAGCCAGTTCAGCTTAGTGAGGTTAAGTACTTCCATTGGAAACTCACTTTCTTGAAATGGATTATCTCCTAAACCCAATTGAACAAGGCCCAACATTTTTCCAAGTGATTTCCATGGGAAAATTCCAGAAAATCTGCTGTTGTTCAAGTAAAGATACTGCATATAACTCAAAGAAGATATGTCAGGAATAGAGCCACTGAAAAAATTGTTACCCAAATCCAAATAATGTAATTTTGTGCAGTTGTTCAATTCCTTTATGACTGGACCGTTAAAGGAGTTGGATCCCAAAGAAAGCTTAACCAATGACTTAAGCTTGCACAGTTCATCAAAAGGAACAACCCCAGATAGCTTTTGATGGGAAAGCTCAATTTCTGTAACAGAGCCATTTGAATTACAGGTAATACCAGAGAAACTGCACAGAGAGTTAATGGGTTGCCATGAATTGAACACGTTGTTGGTATTTGAATTATGTAAAGAAGATTTGAGCTTGAGAAGAATTTGAAGCTCGTCGGACGTTATGCCGGAAAAGAGAGAAAGGAAACAGAGGAGGTAGAAAGTAAGAGAAATTTGCCGGGAATAGGGTGTTGACATATCTGTTTGGTTGTTGACAGCAGAGAAATTGAGAGAGTTGAGTTGTGTATTAAAACGGTACCAGAGAATGAAAGTTAACAAGTTTCATTATATAACATATTTCGGCTTTCAACTATAACTTTTTTAATAACATAAAAATATATATATATTTAACGTAGATTTAAAAATATAATACATATTTTTGATATCATAAAAAAATATTTATTTTAAAAATTAAAAGTAAAACAATTGGATTATTTAATTATATAATAATAAAAAAAATGATAAATAAGTTTTTCAAAAATTACATAAAATAACATCTTAACATATATAATAATAAAAATAATATACAGGTAACATTAAATAATATTTATTAAAAAAATTCAATATTAAACATGTAAAATCGATAGGAATTCAACTTCAACAAGTCCATCTAGATGGTATTTAAATAAAAAAATTGATTTTAAATTTTTTTGTAATAAAAATATTTAAAACATAGACATAAAAATAATATTTTTATAATTACAACTTTTAAAATTTTTAAGAAATTTGAAAGAATTTTTTTTTCATGTAATGATTCATTAATCAAAATTTAAATTGTGATTTGTTAATAATAAAGTCGTATTTATTTTAAGGTAATGATATTATCTCAATTAAATTTATTATTATTAAAATAATTTTTTATTAATGATAATTTTATACAATAATAATAACATTAAAATATAATTAATAATACCAATATAATAATAAATTCATATATTTTTTATTATAACAACATCATTTTCCTTATTTTATCTTCTTATGTTTTAACTTAATATCAAAACAATAACTCAACTATCAAGTTGAATGGTACAACATATAACATTAACTATTTTTAAGAGACTAAGACAGTGCCACTTTAACTAAGAAGTTAAGTAGTCAAAGGTCCAATTATGAAGGTTTTTTAGAGTTTAAACATAACAGAGAGATTTAACAGAAAATAATATATACAAAAATATAAAAGGACATAAATATTTACAATTTATGTTTGTAACTGTTATTTTTCTTGGAAAATTGCTTAAATATTTTTTTCCTCTTTATTTAAATTGTTGGTTTTATTGGACAAATTGTTGGTTTTATTGGTATTTGAATTTAGTGGCAAACAAAGTTAATTAATAAAAGATGGGATAAGTGCGTTTGTCTTCATACAACTTTTTTTTTTTTTTGTTAAATTAATTAACTCGAATTCTTTCTAACTCTAACTATCTTATAAGATAAGTTAATGATTTCACGGTATATAATGCCGTGGTATTTTAAATAAATAAGATTTAAAATTAATATAATTTAAAAAATATATCAAATACTTAAAATAAAAAATAATATAATTAATAAATATATATATTCAAAGAATAATCAATAACACATACTAATCCCTTTTGTTTCCTTTTGATAACCAATGTTGATTGCAACTTTTGTGATTTTGGAAGTGAGCAATAAATATATGTTTGTTCGAGCCAACCCAATTATCTCATTCAAGGCCTTTTTCTCGTGCATTTGCGTCTTTGCTTTCCCACTTCTTTGAAATAATAGTTTATTTATTTTTATAAAAAAATGATAGGTGCTAAACTTAACAAACCAAACGCACGCGCATAGAGAAGAGAGAATAGCCATGTGGTTTCAACTCAGAGCCACGATCGAGCTCGGAAGAAAAAGGGGAACCATTCCAATTTGTTAGGAAAGACCACGCAAACTATTAAAAGAATTTCTGACAGGTGTGAAGGGCACGTAGGTAGTACTCATACCATTCTCGCTATTTTTCAGTTACGATCCAACTGTTTTCAATTAATCATTGTAATTTCATTACAATAATTCTGATATGTAAGGCTATATAAAGGGCCAAGGAATCCAGAGAAAAGTAATGAGAATCAAGGCATTTTTTTCCTCTATGTGTGTCATCTTCTTCCTTAGCTCTTCTAAATTAAAAATCTAACAGTGGTATCAAAGCCATGGACACCAGGGGTAAATCCAATACTGAGTTTCGCAGCGAAGTAATGAAAACCCTGGCAAGGTATGAATTAGGCTTCGATCAGGTAGGCGCGATCTTACAAGCTGTGCTCATCGAGTTTAAGGACTTCGTGTCACTCGGAACTTACCTGAAGAAAATCCGTTCGCATGAGAAGAAAACCCACGCCTAAATGGTGGGTTAAGAAACCCTAATGAGCCACCACACTCCCACTTTAGACTCTCATTTCCTACCTTTGCAGGAGAACCCACTGGTTGGATATACAAAGTTGAGCAATACTTTGAGTTCACAAATACTATACCAGAACAACGAGTGCAGTTGACATCGTTTCATTTGGATGGTATTGCCTTACAGTGGCATAGATGGACCACCAAGTCCCGTGGACCACTCACTTGACAGCTGCAATTTGGGCCAACTAATTATGAAGATCCATCTGAAGCTCTAACTAGATTCTGATATACCTCAAGCGTAACTACTTACCAGGAAGCATTTGAGAAACTCTCTCACAGAGTGGATGGCCTTCCAGAAGAATTTTTAATAGGTTGTTTCATCACTGGGTTAAGAGATGAGATTAGAATTGAAGTAAAAATTAAGAAGCCACGAACGTTGGCTAAAGCTATAGGGGTGGCAAGATTTATTGAAGAAAAGAATCTACTCCAGAGGAAAGCCATTCAATATCCACGATACCCTACATCCTCAATAGCAACAAGGACCTCTATTAACCCTAATGCTGGTGTGTTAGGATCCCCACCCCAACAACGACCCAACTCAGCACCAATTGCCTCAACTACTACATTTCTTCGCATCACTAATCAGGAGACATGTGAGCATCAAGATAAGGGGCTATTCTACTACTGTGATGAGAAGTTCACAGTTGGCCACCGTTGTGCACGTCCACAGTTGTTTATGATAGAAGAGATGGAACACAATCTCTCAAGAAACTCTGAAGAAAAGTTGGAACAAGAATTACAAGAGGTAATTCCTAAGATCTCATTTCATGCTATAACAGAAGCTGAACATCCTCAAACCATACGAGTAATAGGGCAGTTAAGAAAAAAAAAGTGCTAGTGTTGATTGACGAAGGAAGTACTCACAATTTCATTGATCAAGCTCTTACTCTCCAATATGGAATAATTATCACCAATGGAAAGAAGTTGGAAGTAATGGTGGCCAATAGTGAGAAGGTGGAATGCACAGGGAAATGCCGCAACCTTAGCCTTACTATACAAGGGTATCAGGTAACTGCAAATTTCTATGTCCTTCCTGTTGTAGCATGTCAACTGGTTTTAGGTGTCCAATGGCTTGAGACTTTGGGTCCTATCGAGATGGACTATAACAAGCTAACCATCAGCTTCTAGGAGAAAATGTATTTCTCATAAGCTTCAAGGGTTAGGGCACACAAACATTACAGCCCTAACCTATAAGGAAACCCATAGCCTTCCAGATATATGGTTGTTCCTTCAGATACTTCCCAATAAACCCTCAGGAGAACAAACTAGAAATCATTCACCTAAGATAAGTGAAATATTGGCTGCATTTCCTCAAGTGTTTGAACCTCCCACCATCCTTCCTCCTAAATGATTACATGATCATTGTATTCCTCTACAACCAGGAACAGGACCAGTAAATGTAAGACCCTACCGTTACCCTTACTACCAAAAAACTGAGATAGAAAAAAATGGTATCAGAACTCCTACACTCCAACTTGATTAGACCAAGCAACAACCCCTTCTCATCACCGGTATTGTTAGTAAGAAAATCTGATGGAACTTGGAGATTTTGCGTGGATTACAGATCTTTGAATTCCATTACTATCAAAGATAAATACCCTATACCTGTCATAGATGAGTTATTGGATGGATTGCATGGAGCCAGGGTCTACTCCAAACTGGATCTTCGATCAGGGTATCATCAGATCAGGGTTCGTGAAGATGATACCCTAAAAACAAAATTCCGAACACATGCAGGCCACTATGAGTTTCTTATGATGCCTTTTAGCCTCACTAATTCCTCAACCACCTTTCAAAGATTAATGAATGATATTTTTAGACCTTATCTCAGGAAATTTATATTGGTTTTCTTTGATGACATTTTAGTGTATTCTCAGTCATAGGAGGATCATACACTACATCTACAAACTGTTTTGCAGGTGTTAGCAGCTAACAACTTAATTGTTAAACCTTCCAAATGTCATTTTGGTGTATTGTAGGTAGAATACCTAGGACACTTGATATCTGAACAAGGGGTTGCCATGGATCCTGTAAAAATTCGAGCTATTGTGGAATGGCCAACCCCAACCACAACAAAGGGAGTCAGAGGGTTCCTAGGATTAGCTGGTTATTATAGAAAATTTATTAGGCACATTGGTGGGATAACAGCACCTCTCACCTCCCTATTAAGAAAGGAAGGATTTCAGTGGAATGAGGCTCTAACTCAAGCCTTTAAAAAATTGAAAGAAGCATTGACTTCCTCTCATCTCCTAAGGTTACCTAACTTCACACAACACTTTTTCATTGAATGTGATGCTAATGGCATAGGGCTAGGAGCAGTTTTGATCCAGGAAAACCGTCCAGTGGCTTATTATAGCGCTGCCCTCAAGGGGTCAGCTTTGGCTCTATCAACTTATGAGAAAGAGATGTTGGCTATGGTGAAAGCTATCAAACTATGACGCCCTTATTTGTTGGGAAAACCTTTCACCGTGTGCATAGATCATAGGAGCCTTAAGTACCTTTTAGAGCAAAGGATCACTACCCTAGCTCAAGCAAGATGGTTACCTAAGCTGCTCAGGTATGCCTATTAGATTGAATACAAGAAGAGCTCAGAGAATCTGTCAACAGATTCATTGTCAAGAAGGGTGAAATTTCAAATGATCTCCATCTCGCAACCTCAGACAACCTGGTGGTCTAGCCTCCAAAAATAAGTACAACAATAGCCATTTTATGAGAAACTGCAAGCCAAAGTCTCCACGAGTGTGACACATTTTTTTCCAACATGATGGGATTTGGTTCAAAAGAGACAAGGTTAATCTAAACCCACAATCCTCCTTAATTCCTCAGATATTGGCTGAATGCCACTCATCACCAACAACAGGGCACTTCGGATTTCACAAAACATTTTCCTGTATCAAACAAAATTTTATCTGGCCTAACATGCAGCAAGGTGTGAAAGGATTCATACGATCATGTGATATATGCCAAAGGTGCAAGTATGATTGTGTGAAACCAACTGAATTGCTGCAGCTCCTACCAATTCTTGATAAAAGCTGGACAGATATCTCAATGGATTTCATTGAAGGGTTGCCTCCTTCCAAGGGGCATACAGTGATTATGGTGGTGGTGGATCGTTTGACCAAATATGCCCACTTCATAGCTTTGAGACACCCTTTCACTACCCTAACTGTTGTTAAGGCTTTTTTGGAAAACATAGTACGCTTACATGGCATTCCTACTTCAATAGTCAGTGACAGAGATAAAATATTTGTAAGTTCCTTCTGGAAAGCCCTGTTCAGGTTACATGGTACTAAGCTATGTATTAGTTCAAGCTACCACCTTCAGACTGATGCACAGACAGAAGTAGTCAACCGCACCTTGTTACAATATCTACGTTGTTTTACTGGAGAACAACCAAGCCAATGGATGGAATGGTTGCCTTGGGCAGAATATAGTTATAATACATCTATACATTCTTCCACAAAAATGACACCCTTTGAGACAGTTTATGGTCATCCACCCCCTCGCTTATTGGCCTACATTCTTGGCACTTCCAAAGTCCAATTGGTGGTTGAATGCTTGCGTGATAGGGATAGCATTTTGCGTTATATACACCCTCATCTCATGCTAGCTCAAAATCGTATGAAGTGTCACGTTGATCAATATCGTAGAGAAGTATGCTTTGTAGTAGGAGATTATGTATACCTTCGCCTTCAACCCTATAGACAAACATTTGTGGCTTTTCGAGCTGCCATAAAGTTAGCTCCACGTTTCTATAGCCCTTACAAAATCACAGCACAAATTAGGGTAGTAGCATATAGGCTAGACTTGCCTCCTGATTCTCAGATACACAATGTTTTTCATGTTAGTCGACTCAAAAGACACTTGGGGCATTACACACCATCCCTCGCGATTCTACCTCCTATCTCAAGTGATCCTACCTCCTATCTTAGATAATTCTACAATGTTTCCTCAGCCTGAGGCTGTCTTGGACCGAAGAGTGATCAAAAAAGGTAATTATCGACCAAAATTAGAAATTTTAGTGAAGTGGGCTGGAGCATCTACAGAGGATGCTACTTGGGAAAACAAATGACATCTTTCTAAGACATATCCATCCTTCATCCTTGTGGATAAGGATTCTTAGGAAGGGAGGAGTTAATGAGTGCTAAATGTACCAAGCCAAGCACACGCATACAGAGAAGAGAGAATAGGCATGTGGCTTCAACCCAGAGCCACAATCGTGCTCTGAAGAAGAGGGGAACCACTCCAATTTGTTAGGAAGGACCACGCAAGCCATTAGAAGAATCTATGACATGTGTGAAGGGCGCAAAGGTAATGCCCATACAATTCCCGCTATTTTTCTGTTACGATCCAACTGTTATCAAATCACTTTAATTTCACTACAATAATTCTGATCTATAAGGCTATATAAAGAGCCAAGGAATCTAGAGAAAAGTAATGAGAATCAAGGCATTTTTTTCCCTCTATGTGTGTCATCTTCTTCCTCGGCTCTATTTCTAAATTAAAACCCTAACAAAAAATTGATGTCATAAAAGAAAAGTCTAGGAGCAATGGATTTTATGCCCCATCATTTTATCTCATTAGCCATAATTGATTAAATGGAGTTCCAATGAGTTGACATGACCAAATGATTAATAGAAATAATGTAAGTTTATGGGAAAATGTAATGGAAAATGCTCTCGTCTTAAACATTTTAGCAATATTTATGGAAAATTATGATTTTATGACAAAAATAAATAAGTTAAACGGCAAATGTCTCAACTCTCAATTAAACATATTTTAGTTTAATGGATTCTATTTAAATAAAAGATTCAACGTGTAACCCAATTTTGAAAAGTTCTACCCATTATGTAAGAATATGAGATATGCTTGTGTTTAAAGTGATAACCTTAAGGTGTTCTCACTTGTTCAAAACATTCTGAAGTATTGAAAAACCAATCATCAATTTGGTTTGTCAATATAGTCGAACTTAAATTAGTTTATATTTTTACTAATGTATCTTTTGACACGATGTAACGTGTACCCTTATATTTATTTGCTGAATTAACCAAAATTATACCACATACAATGAAAAAAGCTTATGGAGAGGTTAAAAAGTTTATTAATCTAAAAAGTGAGTTGAAATTAGAAAAAAAGAAGTAGACTATCATAAAAGCTATACCAGAAAAATAAAAAAAAGAAGGATAAGCCTAGAGAAATAAAATCAAGACAAAGTGATCAATAGAAACAATTTTTTTGCCCTAAGTCTCAAAAGGGGTGGCCAATGGTCAAGAAATCATCAACCTTGGGATAGGTCATTATTACACTTTTGAGGTCCACCTTTAAGAGTAAGTTTGACTCAAGCTATATTGAGGATGGAGAATGAGAAAAACATTAGATGGCCACCGAAGATGGGAGAGAGATACATCTAAATGGTATGCCTTTCACAAGGATATAGGTCATAAAAAACAAGATTGTAGACATTTGAAAAATAAATAGAAGATTTGTTATCTAAAGGATACTTGAGTGACCTTGTAGGAAATGATAACAGAAGATCAAACTGTCAACCTCAATGTGAAACTTTAAGACTATATGATCCACTAATTAATAAGGTAGAGCCACACAATGAAGATATTGTGAGTACCATTCATACTATATATGAAGTACTTGGGCTCAATGGGACCTCTAATAACGCACACAAAAGATATGCTTAAGAGTTGTGTGGATCACCTCATGTTTATAATTTACATAAAGGTCTATCCTCTAAAGCATTTACCTTGTCCAGTAATGACAAGACCTTGGCTCCTTATGAAGACCCTTTGATAGTCACCCCACAGATGAGGTCATGCGATATCTGTAGAATCTTGATCGATACTAGGAGTTCAGTTGATTTTATTTTTCTTGCAAAAATGAAAGCATTAAGTGTGAAAGATTACGACAAGAAGAATTTACCTCAATGGGATTCAACAATAACACCAGCTATGTTGTTGGAACTGTGATGTTGATTGTCATGGAAACTAAGTCAATACTTACAACCAAATTTGTGGTGATTGATGCTCCAGCCCACTACAATGTTATTTTGGGGAGACCATAGATACATAAGATGAAGGTAGGTTCATATACTTTCCACCAAGTCATTAAATACCCAACAGATGAAGGCATAAAAGAGACAAGAGAGACCAAGAGAAAGCTAGGAATTTTTATAATGCTATAATAAATAATATGTTTTCCAAATAGAAATTACAGTGTGGGTCTCTTCAAAAAAGACCCAGTGGTAAGTGCCTAGTAGAATCAGTCGATTTAAGTGGAGTTCAAGATTCACAAGTTGGAGATGAAGGGGAAGACAACTCTTTAAAGTTAAGCACCAACTTAACAATGGAAGTTAGAGAACAATTGTCACATTTCTTAAGAGCTAACTCTAATGTCTTTACATGTAAGCTTCAATATATGCCTATAATTGACCCAAGAATCATAACCCATAGATTCAATGTTGATAAAAAAATTCCAAGATAAAAAAATGAGGTGATTAAAGTTCAGTTTACCATACTTAAATAGACAAATATTACTAGAGAAGTAAATTATCCAACCTAGTTATCAAACACTGTGTTGATAAAAAAGGCTTGTGGTTCACCCAAAATGTGTGTAGCTTTCACAGATGTGAATGGTGCCTATCCCAAAGACTTTTTTTCTTTGTCGAATATTGATCAATTGGTTTATGCCACATCTAGGTTTGATTTTCTTGAAGCATATTCCAACTATCATCAAATCAGAATACGCCCAAAAGATGAAGAGAATACATCTTTTATTATTGAAGAGGGCATTTTCTACTAAACTCGAATGTCTTTGGTTTAAAGAATGAAAGAGCTACATATTAACGTCTCATTACTGATATGTTTGCTAACCAATTGGGAAGGAATATAGAGGCATATGTGGATGACATGGTGATCAAATTAACACAACCTATACGTCGTGTCAATGTTATTTGAAGGTATACATAGTGTTATTCGAAGGTATGGCATGAGAATTAATCCTAAAAAAATGTGTTTTTGGTGTTGCCTCAAGAAGGTTCTTGAGTATCTTATATCTTCCCGAGGGATTGAGGCTAATTTAGAAAAGATACAAGCCTTTGTTAACATGAAGCCTCCTAACGACCTGTAGGGAATCAACCAATTAAATGGAAGAATTGTGGTGCTAAACAGAATCATTTCCAAATGCATTGACAAATGCTTACCATTCTATAAGATTTTGAGAAAGAACACATCAGTTTTTTAGGAATGAATACTATGATGGTGATTTCCAAGGAATCAAGTAAAACTTAAGCACGTCTCATATCTTCTTCAGCACCACCTCTGGGAAAAATTTGTATCTATATTTGGATGTTACCTTTCAGACTTGTTATGGCATACTCCTAATAGAAAGAGACAAGGTACAACACCATGTCTACTACATTAGCTAGATCTTGGTAAATTCCCATAGCAAATATCCAATAATTGAAAAAATGGTTTTTGCTCTAAAGGTGGCAGCGTGAAAACTAAGACATTATTTCATCTCACACACAGTAGTAGTACTCACCTCTCAACCAATGTATTCACAAAACCAGAGGTAGCAAGGTGAATGGTGTATATTGCAATAGAGTTAGGATAATATGATATCAATTACATGTCTAGGACTTCAATAAAAGCTTAGGTAGTAGATTTTGTTGTCAAGTTTAGTGCATCACCAGAAGTCACCGCTGATGAAGTAAAGGTTGAAGTATGTGGCATGGATGTAAAATAAATTCCAACTAGGAAAGTATTTATCGATGGTGCTTACAATTTCAAAGGTATGGGACTAGGAGTTGTTATAATAGACCATGATGGAAATTGTTCTAAATATTCCATGAGGATGGACTTCCAAGTAATAAAAAATATTGTAGAATATGAAGCAGCTATCTTTAGTGCTATGAATTCAAATAAAGGGCCAATAGCATTATCTTACATAGTGACTCGCGATTTGTATTCAATCAATACATGGGCACATTTGAAGCCAAAGACAGTAATATGAAAAGATATGTAGAGCAATTAAAAAAATGAATGCTCAAAATTTGTCAACTTTGAGTTCAAGTAAATATCGAGAAATGAGAATGGCTATGCTGATGCTTTGGCCACCCCAGTTGTTGTACGTGAAGCTAATAGCAATAGAATAGTTTTTATAATGATTCTTGTAGAGGCCACTTTAGAAGAAGTAGAAAACATTGTTAGAAATATTGGTAAAGTCACTAGCCTATGGTTCACACCTATCTTTAATTTTATCAAAGATGTGGGCCTACTTAAAATTTTAAGGAAGTGAAAGAGATCAAGATAAAGGTCAGGCAATACATGATATAAAACAACAAATTATACAGAAAAATAGCCCTTGGAGCTAGACTTTTTTGCATAGCCAGAGAGTGCTCTAAAATAATAATGTTTAAAGCTTATGAAAGAGAATGTAGTTCTCACCCAAGAGAAAGAAAATTGTTCCATTAGATTATGAGATAGGGTTATTACTGGTTATAATGTTAGCATATTGCACAAGGTACACCCACGCATATGATAAATGTCAAAGCTTCACTCTAATATCCTATGTGCCACCAACAATGATGACAAAAATAATTAGTCCATGGCCTTTCTATAAGTGAGGACTGTATATAGTAAGGCTCTTACCATAAGTGGTAGGTCAAAATAAGTTCTTGTTAGTCGCCACAGAATATTTCTCAAAATGGATTGAAGCAAAACCTCTAGGAAGAATAAGGAAAGAAGATGTAATTCGATTCATATGGAAGACCCTAATTTGTTGCTACAATGTGCCCAAATAGCTTATCATCAATAATGCAAGGTAGTTCACAAGCCGTAACATCAAAGAATTCTCTACCAAGTAAAATATCAAAATGTGTCATTTAAATCCATATTATTCACAAGCCAAAGGTTAGGCAGAATCTTCAAACAAATTGGTACTAAATTTACTATAGAAGAGACTAGAAACTACTAAAGGAAGATAGGTTGAGGAGCTACTTGGCACTTTATGAACTATCATAACTAGTCCTAGAGCTAGCACCAACGAGACACCTTTTCTCGCTAATGTATGGAAGTGAAGGTGTAATCTCAATGGAGATTACAATTCCAACTATGAGGTCAGTTCTAACTGAAGACCAAAACAATTCAAACAGAGTTATCAATCTAGTGCTAGTAGAAGAAAAAAATGAGGCATTGAGAAATATGCATTAGCAAAAGAGAAGTGTGATAAATTATGATTTAACCCATTCTTTCTGAGTAATGAGGTTCTCATGAAGGTTTTCCCTAACAAGAAAGAATGGATGGTTGGAAAATTGGGAATAAACTGGAAGAGCCTGTATCAAACAAGAGTAGTGACATCAGGTGGAGCTTATGTTTTAAAAAGTATCGAAGGATGTGAAGATGGTACCAACTGGAATGCTCGACATTTAAAAAAGTACAAATTTTAAAGTATTTCAATGTATGCTTCAGTTTCAATAAATCACCTCATGTATATAATATCTTTTGACAATCAAAACTACTCTTGCTTAGAATATCATGCCAAGAGTTGATCACCTTAGTTAAAAACCAGGTAAAGCGCTCTGATAGATGTCATAAAGAGTTGAATGCTCTTGTTAAAAATTTCATGTCACGAGCCGATCACCTCGGTTAGGAACTAAGTAGAATGCTCTAATAGATGTATAAAAAATTGATCACCTTAGTCATGGGTTAGGTAGAATTCTCTAGCTTAAAATTTCATGTCACGAGTTGATCACCTCGATCAAGAACCAAATAAAGGGCTCTGACAGATGTATAAAGAGTTGATAACCTTGATTATAGACCAGATAGAGCGTTCTTGCTTAAACTTTCATGTCACGAGTTATTCATCTCAGTTAAGAACTAAGTAGAGCGCTCTAAAATATGTATAAAGAGTTTATCACCACAATCATAAACCAAGTAGAACAATCTCACTTAAGATTCCATGTTATGAAATGATCTTCTTGGTTAGGAACCAAGTAAAGCATTCTGACAGATATATAAAGAGTTGATCACCTCTGTCATAGACCCAAAAAATACTCGAGCTCTTATGTCACGAGTTCATCATCACCTCAGTCAGGGACTAGGTAGAGCGCTTTAACCAATGAAAAAAGAGTTGATCACCTTGGTTATAGAGTAAGTAAAGCATTCTCGCTTAAAATTTCATGTCATAAGCTGAATATCTTGGTTAGGAACCAGGTAAAGCACTCTAACAGATGTCATAAAAGAGTTGATCACCTCGATCATAGACCAGGTAAAGCACTTTTTTCTAAAATTTCATTTCAAGAGATGATCACCTCGGTCATAGACCAGGTAAAGTGCTCTTGCTAAAATCGTCAAGTTTTAACTACATGTCGAGCCAATTTTGTGAAGGCAGAACTTTATGAAATAAAATATTGAATTGATCAAGCTTATAAAGCTAAGCTTGAAACTAATTTTTTTATATATAAAACCCGACGATGTAGAGGCATTCTTAAAAGCCCTTGAGGTATTTGCATACGTAACCAGTGTCTTGGTCATTAGTTTCTTCCATTAAAGGCAAAAGCTTACCCTGAATCTTTGTTACCTTTGTAGAAATATCTCCTCCTACCTTGGTTGAAACCAAGCTCGAGTTGGCAGTCAAATTTTCTAATTCCTCAACAACACTTATTACTTTAAGAAAGACAGCTTCAGATTGGTTCATGTAAAAACTTGCCCAAGGAGATTTCTTGTCGACTAAGGAAGCCATCTTGGTTATAGTTCTTCTTTCACATGATCGATTTTGAAGTATTTTCTTTTTTTAAGACTCAAGCTCACATTTGAGCTCTTCATAAAAGAAACATTTTCCTTGTTGTGAGCTAGCTTGACCTTTAATTTGGCCACCTCAATGGTAAGCCTAACGATCTCTTATTTTAAGGCTCGAGTTGAACGTCTATTTTGCCCAATCTGATGCCATAAAACTTAAATAAAAATGATGTAGTAAAACATGTTGAATTCCCAAAGCAAAAGGAGATATGAATTACAATTAACCCTCGTGCCTTTTATAAGGCATGATATTGGGTTAAGTAATAGGACAAATGTCTTGAAAGTTATGAAGGTATACATCAATAAATATGTTATAAATGTACAAATGAATGTACAATACACGCATAATCTACTTTTGAAACAAAACCATAAGTCTTTTCGTAAAATTGCTTTCATTAGATGAAGGTCGTGCCTTATGCAAAAAAGAAAGGTTATATATATCAAAAAAGAAGGTTGACCCATAACAAAAATAAATTTGGTCTGGTCCAATTGCAAATTAAACATTTTCACCTTGTAAAGGTTGATTTCCTACCTTAGTTTCATTTTCTTGCTGAGGTTCATCTTCCACATCGAGTTCTTATTCACCTCTTTCAAACCTCTCATTTTCACCCTCATTTTGAGTTTGAGTAGTTGAATAAGGAGGAGTAAATGGAATGATCAAAATTTTGTAATAATACATGTCAAAGCCCATCTTCTTTGCCTTATTTTTGAAGGAGTCCATGGCCAAGTTATAGCCAATATCAACACTCGATGAGAGCTACTCTGTCATAGCATTGAGATCACACTTCACTTACTCTTGGTCACACATTGACTCCTCATATTTAGCTTTGACAATTTCTAGCTAGCATTTGTAGGCTTGAACCTCGAACACAAGCTTGCTCTTGGTGCCACCTCAAAATACCTCTCATTTAGGTTTAGTTCACTTATGGTGTAAAATAGTTTTTCCTCCTTGTCAATAGCCTCACTTTCCCATTTGTTGATCTTAGCAAGTAAAACGAAATTCTTGGCTAAGGTTGAGGCATGACACTCTTTTTCAAGCTTAAGTTCATTCTTCATCTTCTCCATACCTCGAACTCTACTAAGCTCGCCTATAAGCTGTGCCTAAAATAAAATAAAAATAAAAGAAAACGAGGATAAGATACAAATTAATATGAAAAAAAATCAAGCAAAATAAAGGTTTGAACTACCACTTACTTGAGAGTAACCTGTTCACTACTAAGGTATAGTATCGAGTTACTGCTCATGAGCCATATATAGGAGATCATCAACAAAATGGTCCAATCTCTTGAGAGCCATACCTTTATAGAATGTCAGGCTTCAACCTCAGTAGTGAAATATTCAATAACATTTTTTCCTTTTCTCAAGTCTCATATAGTAAAGAGAGGTGTCATTCAGCTTGAGGCTATAAGAGTGGGTGTTTGATGGCTCAAAGTGGTTATAGGAGGATTTTCCACCCACTTAAAAGGTTGAATGGTAGGATTGGTGTACGGACAACTTCCTTGATGCTTGTATGTCTCTTTTTTCCTTTAGAAGGGGTTGTCTCTTTAGTCAAACTCTTGCTTCTCTTTTTTCCTTTAAAAAAGATCGAGCCTTGTGGTGGATCCACCACCTTTATTAAGCCTGTGCCTTTCCGAATGCTCTTATTCTTTAACCATGCTAACAAGGTGTCGATGTCAAACTTTATGGCTACAAAATAAGAAAGGTAGAGTTATTATATTCAAGAATAAATTGATCATCAATGAAAGCTTAAGCTCATTTATCACCATCGTCAAACACTACTTCAAATCTACCTTAGATGTCATTGGGTGGGCTCTAGTGTCAAGCTAGTTCTCGATGCTTGTGGGTTATTCTTACTGGAGTCTTTATTGAACACGGTCTCATCAATCCACAGGCTATAAAGTGAGGTGTATTCAATAAATCTCTCTGAGGAGTGGGCTTGGGCAGATAGTCCTCTATGTTAATAAGCTTTGCTTTGCTTCCAAGCTTAAAGTGATAATATAGGAAGCCATGTTTCTTAACACGAGCTCATATCTACCCAAGATCTCCTTATTAGCCTTTCATCACTTTCAACTGTCTCCCACCGACCAGAAACATAAAAAAGTATTATTTCCAGTTTTTCAAATTTTTTGGAAGGATTATGTTTATACCTCGGTCCTGTTTGGCTGACATATAAACCTTTTGGGTATTTGTAGGGTTTTGTTTCAAAACATATGCATAATAGAACTCGAGCATCCCCAATTCCACCCCAAGTTCTCTATATATTATAATAAGAAAAAGCACGTATATTTACCTATTAGGCATTAGTTGTTCGAGCACGAGCTGTGTACGACACAAAAAATTTCTTATGAAGGGATGTTAAGGAAATCTAACCTTGAGCCACAAAGCCTTATCGTGAAAGGTTGTCCAATCTATAGGTGGGGTCACAATATCCAATAGGCCTAGGTCTAGAATCATTATTTGGATTAATGAGAGGATGTTGTACATATGTCTAAGTCTCGCCTTATCTTTTGGAGCTAGGCCACTTGTTTAAACCTTAGCATTACAACCTTTAGTTCGACTAGTGAGCTCTCTAGTCCCTTTCTTTTTGGACTTCTTTCTCTATGACCTTGGGACATATATTTCTATTTATGATATGTTCAACATTATTGTAGGAGTGGTTTGATGTCGAGATGAGGAAGATGGAATCTCAAGCATCTCTTCTTCACCCAAGATTCTTTTTCAAATGAAGAGACCAATTCTTCACTTTCCTATTGTCTTGATTGGGTATTGAGGACTCCCCCAAAAGGATGAGCCCAAGGATCATGAATGTAAAACTAATCTACAAGTCATTCTTGATGATACTTTTTTATGCATAATTACTACAAAAAATTACATAAAAAATAAGATATGAGGAATGAGATTTACCTAAAAGTCGATTTTTTCAAAGAAATGACAAGGAGTGAAATTGAGAACCAACTTGAAAAGATATTAGAAAATTGTTAAGTGCAAAGATAAATCTCTAAAGCCCGAGCAAAAAAGTTTAATCTCGAGCTCTATATCTTACAACCTAAGCAAAGAAAATACAAAATACGAGCTAAGAAGACAGAACGTTCTCATTAAAATTTTGGTTCAATATCTTGGAAATAATGAAACTGACAATGCCTTGGTCTCTCCTTAAATATGGATTCAATTTTTCTCTCTCTAATGAACTTACATGCATTTATTAAAACATGTCAAAACGTTACATATTTTTTATTGTTTTGATTGATCATTTTTCTACTCTTTCACCCCTACTGAGGAACCAATCTAAAAGAATAAAGGGATTGAATATTTGAACATAAGGCTCAACTTGAAGCTCGATCCTTAAACAACTTAGGTCATTAATAACTTTTTCCGAGACTATGAGATATGTTTGAGTCTAAAATAATAATCTTAGAGTGTCTTCGTTTGTCTAAAACATTCCGAAGTATTAAAAGACTAAACATCGGTCTAATCTGTTAATATGAATTAACGTAAACTAATTTACGTTATATTATGTATAGGATAATATAATTAACTTATATATATATATATATATATATATAATTTATTCTAATTTTTTAACTTTTCTTTAATTTTCTTTTTTAAATCCGATAATTTGGATCATTTCAACATATATACTAAGTTGCGGTGATTCAAATTCCTTTTCAAAAGATTCTCGATTGTCACAACGTTGCTCGGAGAAGAAAAGTAATTGTTGACATATGCCAAATTTTCCAACCACTATTATTATGTTCTGTCCCTTCTGGCGATATTTATTCTTTAACCAGTACAAATGATGTGTTATTTTTATTCTACCGATGTATTATTGCCGACACATAATATTTACGTGAATATAAATGAAAGAATAGGAGCAAAATATTTAAAAGTTGAAATTTTTTGTTCACTTATTATCTTTATTAATGATACATATACCGAAAATTATATATGGTATTTGAAGGTTTGTAGAGTTCAAATCAGATGTTCACTTATTATTAAAAGTATAAGTAAAATAACTCAAAAATTAAAAAAACTTATTTACTTCTTTATTTATTTATCATTTATTGATAGTACTTTTTTAAAAAATAATATTATTAAAAGAAATATATAACACAACCTTAAAAATAAGAAGTTGAAATGATTCAGCTGGTAACAGCGTATTCAAGTTAGTGTTTTTTTCAAGTTAGTGTTTTTTTCCTTGAAATATATATTAGAAGGGTCTATTACGTCACTAAAATATATGAGTTATTTAATAATCGCAACTTACAAGACATTCTAGGGGAGGAAAACTGAATAAGCAAAAGGATAATATCATAGCTTCTAAACGTTGGGTTAAACTGTTAGCTCTCAGGCAAATTAGAAAACAAAAGGGGATCAAATTTGGTTGTGTATGTAGAAAATGATAGAGTAGGTACGTGTGTGAATTTTATCAATATTTTGTACAAGAGACTGTATAGATACAATATTATTTAATTTTAATAGTTTAGTTATTTTATTAGTTTTATAATAATTTAATATTTTTATTATAAAAAAATAATAATATAATAACAAATGATAAAAAATTTAAAAAATTTAATTTATTTTTTAATAATTTTATAGTTATTATTATTTATTATTAAAAATAATATCTTAAAAATATTTAAGAAAAAATAAAAAAATTAATCATTTATTTCTATACCATCAATCTTCAATATTCTTCTTATTATTAAAAAACGTATGATGTAACCACACTTTCTATAATTATTAGTTGCATCTATATGTGTTTATAGTCTGATTTTATTCGATTTTGAGTAAAAGAAATTAATCGGATCAGATCGTCTAGATTACTTAAATCGGATTGGATCGAATCGTTTATTTACTAAAAATATTATAATTGAACGATTTGATCCGATTAATAATACGTAAATATGATATACTTAATAATATATCTTTAATTAAAATATAAGAAGTTTAATCAACGATTTGTAAGAAATAATACGAGAAATTTAATATATTATTAAAATTACTCTAATCTAAACTCATTAGTCTAAAAATTAATACAATCGGACCAAACCATTTAAAAAACAGTTTTAGTTAATACAAACCAGATCAGACACTTTGATTTATGAAATTATTTAGATTAGTAAAATCTTCTCCAATTTAAAAAAAACTATTTATGTTAATTTTTTAATAAAAAATGAATAAATTAATAAATTTTTAAATAATATGATATTATTTTATGAAAAAAATTCTTAAAAAATAATAAATTATATTTAAATAGTTAAAATTATTACTTTAAAATTTTCTCTCCTTGATACACGTAACTAATTTTATGGTTCAAATTTAAAGTCATTTTTAATTGTAAAATTATAAATATTAACATTTTAATTGCATTCTCTAGTTTTTTCGATTTTTTTTATCAATTCTATCTATTTTCTCATAGATAAAAAAGAAAATAAACAATAATATGTTCGATTATATAATTGAATATTCTATCTTTTTTCACTTTAATAAATAAAATTTCTTATTTCTTGTTAGAATCATATTATATTACATATATTTATAGAAAAATTATTTATTAATTGCTGTTGTATAAATAATAGTATGATAGTTTATATTTATAAAATATAAATTAATAATTTTTTTGAAGTAAAAATATCCAACAGGACTATACCTAGTAAGTAGAATAAATAATGTAATTAATAAAAATTATATTATAAAAATAATAAATAACACTTGCTTGTTTACGTCGGTCGTTTAAGATATAGTGGGAATCCCGTTGAAGCACTAAGAGCTCCGACGTTGACTTTTATTGAAGTTCACCGTACCATTTTATATAGACATAAATAGTTTCTTATATGTTTTATTTATTGTAATTTTAAAATAAATGTTAAATTTTACTAATTATTAACTTTTTTAAAATTTAAATTATTAGTAATATTTTTATACATTTTATCAATAAATTATGCACTCAAGTTGCATAAGTAAAAATATAGTTGTAAAATCAGGTGTAAGGTGAGCATATAAAAAAACTTTTTTTAAAAAAATAAATTTATTTTAGAATAATATCAATAATCTTCAAACTTTGAAATAATATCATAAATCTTCATAAGATTTTAAAAATATTATAAATAGTACTATGAACTTAATGAATGTCAATATTAAAATTATATATATATAAATGATAGAAATAATAAAAAATTAAAAAAGAAAAAGAATTCGAAAAATAATAACACAATACATCTTAAAGATATTTCTTACAAATAAATGTTAATTAACAAAAAAATTATAAGAATTATAAAAAATAAGATTAAATTATAAGAAAGAAGATAAATTTAAAGATTCATCATTCTCAAAAAAATCATTTCAAGAAATGAGTATTATATTATAAATACAAAAATAAATGTATAATATATTATTAATTGACAAAGAAATCATTATGAATAAACTATCAAAAATTCCTTAAAAAAAATAAAAAATTGAATATATTTATTTAGGATAAATCTAAATATTAATAAAAGTATATTTTAGAAAAGATATTGATACATTAATAAAATTAGTACTATTAGACAATCGAAAATAAATAATAAACTTAGGATACCATAATTTAAAATTCATAACATATCTTAGATTAATCATTAATATTAATGATAAGTTTAAATTTAGCCTATAAATTAAAAGATAAAATTTAATGAAAGAAGTAAATCATTTATTTTCAATGTACTACATAATAGGATATTTATTAACAAAACATCTATAATAATTCAATATATTAACAAAATCAAATAAGAGAAATATAAAAAAAATCAAGAAATTGAGTGAATAATAAATTTATAAAATATTAATAGACTTTAAAATACTATAAGAATGAAACTTAGATATTAAAGAAAAACATCTGAATCCAAAAAGAAAAAATAATGTATAAAAGTTTACGTTTATAAATCATAAAAGAGAAACTTCTAACAAAAAGATAAAGGTATCAAATATAAAACAAGAAATTAAAATAATGAAAGTACTAATTCATAACGTAATATTTGAAAGAAAATAATATTTTATTATCCCAGTAATGTTCAAAAATAAATTATATGATATATAATTATATTTTAATGAAAGCCTAAAATCAAAAAAATATACAAACAAAGAGAAATATAATATGAAAATAATTAATAAGACTGATTATAAATCAAAAAATATAGTTCATAAAACATATAAAACCAATTTCATTACAAATTTTTCATCAAGAAAGAACATCTGATCTATATAGGGAAGAAATAAATAACCAAAGACCAGAACCACCACAAGAAAAAAATGTTTTTGCAATAAAACTTTTCTTGACAAGAAAATTTTGTTGTTGAAAGTGGATATTTTGTGACAAAATTATCAAGTTTATCATTGAAAACTTTGCCCATATTACAATAAGTTTTTGGCAATAAAAGTTTGTTGTAAAAATTATTTTTCTTAACAAATGAAAATTGATCAAAAAAAGTTTTAGTACAAAGTGATGAGAATTTTGTGCTAAGTTTTCCTCGATAAAATTTTGTTGAAGAAAATCAAAATCATTCTTCAACAACCTCGATTTTGTTGAGAAAAGACTTTCCTCGATAAATTTCATCAACAAAATTCGCTAATATTTTCTTACAAAAATAATTGTCGAGGAAACATAATGTCAATGTTTTTAGGTATGTCATTGTTTTGTTTGCTTATTAACTAAACATTAAAAGGTATAATTTAGATTAAAAAAACTATCAATTAAAATATATTAATAATTAAAATAAATAAACTAAAACTAAAAAAGTTAACAAAAACTAATGAATTAATATTTTAAATAAAACATTTCATAATTAAAATATTAAATCTAGTAAAATTGCAATTGAACACCTATACGACTTTTAATGTCTTACTATGTGCTATCAATGTGCACTAAATGCATATTGATTGAAAATGTTGGAGTTATCGTATAAAAATGTTTTTTTTTATCTACAAATTTATCGAATATTAGTTGTATATATAGGATACCAAATTGTCATTTCAACTGTAGCATATAAGTTTAAGTGGGGATTTTTTTTTTTTTTTTTTGCTACAAGTTTAGGCTGGAATATTAAAATTTATTTTGCCCGCAATTAATTGCATATGTTACGTTAACTTGTGCTAAAAAATTTACAATAATCATTAAATATCAAAAAATACAAAAATATAAACAAATAAAAAAAATGAAAAAATCTGCTATGATACAAGAGGTTTTAAGATGTAAAGAAAATATAGATATAACATAAAATTTTATAAGAAAAATTATAAAAAAAATACAAAAATATTCAAAAGATATTAAAGATTCTCATACATAGAAATAATTACATGAAGGTTAATTATTCTTCCGACTCAAATAAATAATCGAGACTTAGATGACGGATGGAAACTCCAACATATGGAATCTTTTCACAAATTCTATATCAATTTGGCCAAGTATGTCTCACAATATGAACTAAGCAATTAATACAATAGAAGTATAAAATAATATGTTCAATTCAACATAAACAAAACAACTAGCATATGCAATAATAACATAATACACATTAGTGATGGTGTGTCTTAAGGCTCTTGTCTTAACTAGCAACATGCATACATAGAAAACTATACTCAACTTGGGATACATGCATATATACTCAAAAGCTAAAAAGGATTTCCAATCATTTCATGACCTCGTATGTGAAAACATATTTGGTAAATAAATCTGTACTTTCACATCATGCAATCAAACATATATAGCAAACCTTAATAAAGAGTCTAACATGTGGTATAAATTCAGGGTAAGGAGATACAGACTTTTTAGAGACTCACACAAAGCATATATGTAGATAAAAAGTAAATTATTCTAACAAACAATCTAAACATGCATGTCTACTAAGAAGAAGTCTAAGATATGATACACAATCTGGTTAAGAAGGTCATGACTCCTTAAAGACTCAAACCAATCTCACAAACACCGAAGATAAAAACACCTAAAAAATAATCACAATTGCAATATAAATAAATACAGACATGCCATCTAATAAAGCAATAGATATAGAATTTAGTAAACAAAAAGCAGGCGATAAATATTAAAAGCTTTCCAATCAAAGATTAAACTTCAGTATGTAGAGACATATACTAATTAAACTTTGATTATACTATCCACACATTCGAGCATGCATAACTCCTGATATAATGAGGTAAACCCAAATAGAAATCCTATCTATGTTGTAACATCCTTGCATTGCTTAAGGTCACCACTCAACAGTAAACAATCCACTAAATATAAATCAGTTACAACTTTGAAAGAAACAAAACCACTATTACCTCTATCAATTGGGATCTGTGTCCTAACTGCCTATTACTATTTCTTATTGCTTCTGCCACATTTTGATTCAACACTTGAATCCAAATCTCTTTCAAATTCCACACCACCCAATGTGGTGTGATCAATAATGACTTATCAATAACAAAAAGTGTGACGACTCCCAATTTTTAAGACCACCCTCAAAACCAAACAACATATCTCTTATTGCACACAATAAGAGATATGAGAGCTCAATGTATTTAACTTAGATAACTCTCACAATAAGGTTATCACAAATAAACAATTGCATCCAAGCGATCCCCAGTTGACACACGGCTCATATAAAACCCACTTGTAAACAACATCTTGAGCAATCAACACTCACAAGTATGATTTTTCTCACACAATCATGAACCACTAATACCGAATATATGCGAGGTGTTAGTGATATGAAAAAAAAATCAATTTGACATAACTCTGCAACAATTTTTGGATACCAAATAAGAATATATGGGGTTATTTATAGAACTCGAATTTACCACTTCACCATTCATGCCATCATCTACCTCACCAAGGGTGGTGTCGAGCTTGGTGGTTAGGTGCTAAAAAGTCACATTTTTTTGTTCCAAAAATTACCAAATACTTTCCATAAATATTGACACCCAAAATGAACAAAAAACACAAGTGGCAATGTCGACTTGCTCGCCAAAAATTAACACTCTACTTAGCATACATAATACAAAAACCAACCTCATGGTATGTATAAACATGCTTGCATACAAAGTGTACCTAACTATATGCATGTGTGTATTGCTAATCTATAGTAACCAACATTACATAGAGGATGATAGAACACTACGTAAAATAAAACATACATAATGTTTTGCAGACGAAAAGCCAACATAGAGGCACGAATACAATGGGACTTACAAATATAAATTTAGAAAACAGGACTTTCAAAAATGTAAAGGAAGGTATAACAAAGAGCCTTATAGAAATAGATGTTTTAATAGAAAAAGTTATAGGCCACCAGAAAACAAAAAATTATTCTTTATTAGGGAAAAAGAAATTCATATGTTGGATTTGTAATAAAGGATATTACTTTAATGAATGTCATAACATGCTTCAACATAAAACTGAATTTAAAAAGAAATTTCCATAGAAAATAAAAATCTTCGAAGAAGCTTTTAAGATGGAACTAGAACCAATAGAGGAATCAGATATAGATGATACTTATAGTATTTGAAAGAGTCTACAACCTAGTACAATACTCGGGGTGAGGAGATATAGACTTCTTAACGACTTAGCCCTAACTCGCACAAACAGAAAATACAGATCATTTAAACATTTCACATTGCAGAAGCACACAAAAATAATATCAATAACAAATGACTTCAATAACATACATTATATATCAAACAGAAAACAAGTAAATGATAAATAATTTCTAATCAAATGTTAAGCCTAGAGTATGTTAAAACATACACACCTTAAACTAGGATTGTACAAATCCAATATCAAATCATGCATAGAAATCAATATAATGAGGTAAACTCATGTAGAGACTGTATCTATATGATAATATCCTTAGGTTGCTTAAGGAAATCACTCAACAACAAGTAATTCACCATTAATCAGTCAACCATCATTACCTTAATCAGTCAAAATCTCTATCTAAGCTGCTGTTTCCATAACTGTTTGGTTCAACACTTGAACTTAACTATCCTTTATAACCAACACCACCAATTGTAGTGTGATTGGTAACTAATAATCAGTAACTAGAAGTGTATCAACTCATAACCTCACGAGACATATAATCCACAATAAATATCAAATCGTGTATAGGAGACACACAATCAAACCACGTACTCACATAGATAACAAATTGATAACTAATTACAAAATGACTCATTCTCTAATTTAAGCTCTTCAAAATAATTTTGAAAATAAATATAAATATCAATGTGAATTTTGACAAATTTTTGGCTCTAAAATGATAGATAAAGAGAAGAGAAATAAGTGGGGCATTTATTGGGTTCAGAATGCACACCTCGCCAGCCACTAAACCGGCTACCTTGCCAAGGGTGTTGGCAAGGTCTTTGGCGAGCTCGTTGTCGAGATGCTAAAAAGTTACATTTTATCATTTCCAAAATTTTTGAGTACTATCCATAAATACTCGCACATAAAGCATACCAAAAACCACAAGAAACAATGTCATCTTGCTAGCATATTTAGGATGCACACTACGAAAACCAACCTCGTCGTTTGTGTAACACGCTTGTATGTAAAGTGCACCTAACTATGTACGTGTGTGAATTATTGATTTGTAGTAGCCAACCTTATATAGAGGAAACAAATACACTAAATAAAAAGAAAACAAATATCATCTTTTATACACGAGAAGCTAACATATAGACATAAGTACAACGAGACTTACAATCTTCCCCTTTGGCTTTTCCTGTCAAAACACTGCATAACTAAATACATAAACTCATCAACCATGAGATGGTCATGAAAATGTCATTCCCATGAACAAAACAATGACACGTACCAAAACTCAAAAGACACACCAACACCAAATACATCCATCTTGAGTGGTCCATCCAAACTTAATGAATCAACTCATCCAATATGCACACAACACATTTGAATCATGAAGACTTCACTCTACACTTATAACTTGGACACACGAAAAAAACACAAACCACATGAATGTATCATATAGATGTAGTGTATAGTCAAGAAATATGCTATCATGTTACCCCTACACAAGTACATAACGATAGGTACAAACACAAGTAAACATGCACAACTCCCTCTGACTTCATGCAACACTCCTCCTAAATGCATACAAGTCAAACAATAATATGTAGTGCAATCATACACTTACAACCCATGCAACACACAGTATGGTAATAAACATATAGTTATCAATATAAACCTTTTCCCCTTTTTTGACACTGAAAGTCAAAAGTACACCCCTATATGAGGGAGAGAATACATAAAAATATGCTATAATTTTGTTACTTATGTAACACTACAGATAAGATTAAAGAAAATACTAAAAGAAATACCACATGCAGTCGTGTGAAAATATAAAGGTTAACACCAAGACAATAGAGAGGTAAAAGTATGTAATACAAGAAATATGCAATAACTCACTACAACAAGGGAGTAGCTAAGAATATTGGTAGACAAGTGAAATAAGAGATTTCATACAATGCATGAAACATGTCATACATACATACACAAGACTTACACCTCTCCCACTAAATGTATGCATGTGATACAATAAACATGTTATACATTCTACTTGCAAAAAATCCCCCAACTTAAAGAAAACTACACATAATAGATGATAATAATTACAAAAAGAGGGAAGCAAACTAAGCATGTTCAACAAATTAAAAGGTCGTTAATGAATAGTCAATCTACTCAATGTAAATATCCACATGTCTATCAATCTATAATGCATTCATGTAAGGGTATGACTAAATTTTTGATACCATATACTATGTGATATGCAAAATTTGTTTACTCTATATGCCATCAAGATATGCTTATGTGAACCAAGCAGATCGAAATAAAGACTCAAGTTAAACTAAGCTTCTTATTTTCACAATTAGTCTCTCTCTCCATTATTGTAAGTTCCAACCTAGAAGAAATCAATAGGTCTTTCAAAGTTTGTAATGATAGGCTAAGGTATGGGTAAGGGCGAAAAGATATTTAGGCTTGAACACACCTTTATTGATTCGATCAAATAGATAAGTTCATAACCATTACACTTATACCCTGAGGGTTCTTTTCTTTTTACTTCTCAAAATTTAACCAATGAATTTGAGAGAATAGTGCACAAAATTCAAAAACTTATGCATTGCATTCCCTTTTTTAATATTCCACATCATTTCATAAATATTTTCTTCTTTTTTTCATTCCTTTTGTCTCTAAAAACAAACTATTCTAAATATTTATTTCACTTTTTATTTTCTTCAATTTTATCATATATATATATGGGGAATAAATATCTATATCTAGGCCAAGCTAGTATTTAGGTGTAGAGAAATGAAGAAATAACATAAAGGTTTAAAGAGTAAAGACTAAGGATATAAGAAGATTGGTCGTAAGAAAAGATCAAATGATTCAAGGATGACCTAAATCCTTTTTGTATCCAAGAAGCACTTAGAATTTTTCCTCAAGAGACACTAAACATAGATTATAGGACTTGTTAAAGGTAAAAAAAATCATCAAAACAGAAGATTCACACAAACTTCTCAAAATAACCATATAAATTTAGAAAGATATGGCATGTGTAAAAGAAAATTTCATTTCAAATAAGACAAACAAGAAAAAATTAACCATACATGCTCTCACGGATACACATGTCAAAACATACACACTTCAATTCAAGTTAAATGCATACCAAACCTATATCAACATGATCCATCTAAAATTAATTTTACAAGCAATAGATTAGCAAATACAAGGAGAATGTGCCTCAAAAGAGATCAATAACAACACTTACATCATCGCTAGTCAGGAGAAAGAAAGAAACTAACTAAGGAGTGAGCAACACAAGCAACATTCCTAAGAGAAGGAAGAAACAAGTAATGCTACTAAAACCACTAAGTATGTGAAAAAAGTATCTAACTCAAAACCACAAATCATTCTTAGAAAAGGATAATAACTCAAACAACATACGTGCTATCAAAATACACAAGTTTGGACAGAACAATGCAAGTATGTCGAAAATCCTAATGACAAGTAAATAATTTATATGACATACAGTTGCACATGGAAAATCAGAGTAAGCACAAAAATGAGTAACACACAAAGGTACAAGCAAGAAATAACAATTCTAAAATCTTTAAAGAAATGTATAAAGCACCAAAGAAGGAAGATCAAGAAAAATAAGAATAAACATCAACATGAGCCAAACAAGGAACTAACATACAAATACTAGGTACAAGAAAGTAAAACTTAGTAAGATAGGTAGGATGTAATCTATATGACATGGAATATGAAACATAAGAATGGAGAAAGTATAATCCTAATACTTTGACTGTACATGATGAGCATGTGACGTGATGCACATACAAAATACCATAGAGGAAGAAACACATAGTATGCAAGACAAATGCACATAAGGAACATGTCAAAGAAACTAGCATGAGAGAAAAATAGTAAAGGATCATACAGACTTGTAAAACAACAAATATGACAATTAACATACTATACACACCAAGGAAATAGTAATAGAGAGACAAGAAGAAGTGTCATACAGATAAACATAAACAAAATGATATAAATTCACATACAAAAAGACAAAAAACAAAGAGAGGAAGAACATTAGAAACTAAACCTCAACAGATAACTCAAAAATAGTGATCAAATAACATCCCTCTATTTAAAGAATTTGTGAATAGCAACAAAACTAAAAGATAGTCTTTGACTCATATAATCATGAGGTGTATATGAAACTCGTGATCTATTTTTTTTATAGCTTTTAAAAAATTCAGTCGATTCATCCATAATAAGCTAGGCCAAGAGGACTTTTAAAAGTAGATTTATTTCTTTTGGAATTGTTTCCTAGGTGCATAATACAAGCTTCTTGAACATGCTCAAAAAAGCTAGAGTAGCTACATCTAGATAAAGAAAGTAGAGGTGAACGAGGTGAAGTACTTCGAGATGAAGCCCTCACATATCTAGAGCACTGCCTAATAAGGTGGCTAGTAGTGCTACAAAGATAATAGGTTCAATGAGTGAAGTAAGAGAATCTGGGTTCTTGATTTCGAGGATGTATACGCGGAGAAGGGAAAGAAGAGGTACTCATGTTATGTTTCATACGAGGAAGAGAAGTTAATTTTCACAGCGAGGTGTCACATGCCCTAGTTCACTGTAGTGGTGATAATGAGGGATTGCAGTAGGTAGAGATAGTAGACCATTACTAGAGCAACGAGAAATTTTAACCTTAGGTGAATGGTTCACCATGATAGAGTAATTAGGCTAAAATATGATAACCAACTTATCTTTAAAGGCAGAAACAACTAACTTCAACTTAGAATCTTGATCAATAGGCTTGACAAACTTAGAAGCAGTAGCAGTGGAAGTATAAACCCCTTTCATTATACCCAATACCTTTTCTATCACTAAACAACTTTGTTTTACTCATAATTTCACTCAATTTTTAGGAACCAAAAATCATTTTGTCGATAATAGAGAAGAATAAGCTAGTTCTTTTTCATTCATGATGAGTTTATTTTTTAAAGTTATAATTAAATCCTTATTTTCCTTAAGGAAAGATTCTAGTTAAGCGGTTGAATTGTTGAGAATCCCACCTCTTTTATTCATATGGTTCACTTCAGGTTCTTTCTCAATGAGAGCCTTGGCACTTTCAAGGACAATTATCTACTTCTTCAATTATTCAATTTCATCCTTATGATCATTTAAGGTATCATGATTGACATACAAAGGAGTAGCTTTATCAAAGGTGGAAAACTTCAATTGTTTCTCAAGTATCTTCAACTTCTCAAGATTTATGTGAAAATTTTCATGCAAATCTAAATGTCTCTTTTGAATGACCCCATTCCTATTAGTGAAATCATGTTGTTGATAATCATTTGAGGACTTTCTTTCATCACGAGTTTTCTTTAGAGCACTTATCTTGCATTCATTTTCATCTAAGCTCTTCAAAGCCTTTTTCTTAATTTTCTTATTTGATCTACTAAAAAAATGTATTATATGAATCAAGCAATTCATCATGCTCATATTTATCATCATAAATTTTAGCTATAGTTTGTGGAACTTTTGAGGTGGAAATTGGAGGATCAGTGAGATTGTTCGAAGTAGAGAAAGCAAGAAACTTAATGGCATCCTCATTTTCATGGCTAGTACTGTCATAAATAATAACCTAAGCCTTCATTGCACACTTATTTGTATCTTTTTGTTTTTGGAGACAATCTACTACAATGAGACATGGCTTCCCATATTCAAAGCATATGATCTGGTTTAAGTGTTTTTTTCTCGGCATCTTAGATTCATTTATGAGTCTTCATCAACTTTATTAGAATTTGAGGCTTTGGAACTAGACATATCTAAGCTTCCAGTAAACACATATGTTGGCTTCTTCTTTCTAAATAATCCGGTAAATCTCTGGGTAAGAAACACCATTTTTTTCTTATCAGGATCAGAATCATCATTACCGTAAACCATAGCACTAACATCTTTGCTTTGATCACTTCCTTTGGTTGTCTTAAGAGCCAAGCTATTACCTATCTCGAAGGAAATTTTTTCTTGTCTTGGTAACAAGTGATGTTGTGCGAAAAATTGCAAGTCACCAACTAGCTTATTCATGGAAAGTTCACTAGGTTTGTACATTGACTCAAGTATAGTAACTTTAGCATGGAACCTATAAAGTAGATTGACGATGATTTTTTTCTTACATTTTTCTTCGCTGATGGGTCTACCCAAGTTGTAAGAATAGTTAACAATGTTTGAAAAACGTGCATAGAATTTGCCAAATGTTTCATCCTTTTACATGATACAAAGTTCAAAATCTATGCTCAACTTTAGAATTTTGGATCCTTTTATACCTAAAGTACATTCATTAGTGGTCTCCAAACTGTTCCACACTTGTTTTGAAGAAGTATAACTCTAAATTCTATGATATTCATCTGGTGAAACAACTCGGATGATTATATAAAGTCCCTAACTATTCCATTGAGATTCATTACTCTCATCTTTAGTTTTTTGGGTTAAGGAATCATAGTGTTATCAAGTAGGTTTTGGTTGGATACGTCCAACCATTCTCGACAAGAAACCACACTTGGTCTCCTTGAGACCACAAAAAATCCTCATTTGTGATTTCCAATAGGTATAGTTTAGCTCATCAAAAAGTGATGTTCTACCTACATTACCTCATTCTCCCGAATCCATCAAAGGGAATATGTATGTGTGACAAAGTGAGTCAATAGAATCAATACCAGAGCGCAATTAAGCCCAAAAGGGTGCACCAACTATAATACAAATTGAAAAAGTCTATAACCCGGTATACTACCCGGGTAAGAAGATACATACTCCTTAATGAATCAACCCTAATTTGCATAAACAAAAAATGCAAAACACTTAAATAGTTCACACAACAGAAGCACAAAAATATAATATCAAAATTAGATGACTTTAATAATAGATATTATATATCAAATAAAAAGAAAGAAAGTTGTAAATGCTTTCTAATCAAACTTTAAGCTTATAGTATGTTAAAACATACATACTTTAAATATGGATGTATTAACATAATATCAAATCATGCATAACAATCAATATAATGAGTTAACACCATATAGAGACCATATCTATATGGTAACATCTTCATCTTGTTTAAGGAAATCACTCAATAACAAATAATTTACTAAACAGTAAACAAGTCACTAAACAGTAACAAGTTACAACACTAATAGACAGAAAAACCACTATTACCTCTATCAGCCAAGACCTCCATCCAAACTACTTACATCAACTTTTCACTTGCTGCTTTTTCCACTGTTTGGTTCAACACTCAAACTTGGTTGTCCTCTATAGCTAACACCATTCAATGTAGTGTGATTGGTAAACAATAATTAGTAACTAGAAGTGTATCAACTCATTACCTCACGGGACACACAATCCATTACAAATATCAAATTGCATACAGGAGACACATAGTCAAACCACGTACTCACATGGATAACAATTTGATAACTAACAAAAATATGACATATTCTCAAATGTAAGCTTTCCAAAATAATTTCAAAAATAGATATAAATCTAAATATAAATTTTGACAAAGTTTTAGCTCTCAAACGATGGATAAAGAGAAGATAAATGAATGGTTTATTTATAGGGCTTAAAATGCACACCTCACTAACCACCTCGTTAGGGGTACTAGTGAGGATACTGGTGAGGTCTTTGGTAAACTCGATGACAAGGTGCTAAAAAGTTTCATTTTTATGTTTCCAAAAATGCCAAGTACTATTCATAAATACTCATACTTGAAACACGCCAAAAACCACAAGAAACAATGTTGGCTTAAGAATGTATTTAGCATGTACACTACTAAAACCAACCTAGTAGTGTATGTAAATATGCTTGTGTGTATAGTAAACTTTCTACTCTCAAAATAATTCATCTAGCAATTATGTATCTAAAAAATAAGAGTTGTTAAGAACCTCTTTAAGGTTCTTAATTGACTTTTAGAATTGTAATAATTTTTAATATTATGAATAAAATATAATACAATCACTATTTTTCTATTAGCTAGTAAGTTTAATGATGCAAGAGTTTCACTATTACTAAAAGGTTATTAAGGTTTAAATAAGTTGAAGCATATCAGGTGTAATAAAAATAGGCAAACAACGAAAGGAAAGATCATCATGGACCTTTTAAATTTTGGTACGATAATTATAATTCTAAGTCAATTAAAGATCTTATATAATTAAATATTTGTTTATAACATTTATAAAACTAATAAATAAAAAAATGAAAACAAAGAAACTAATCCTAAGTATATAGGAAAATAAACATAATCAAATTAAAACAATAGTTTAATAAACAAAATTAGAGGCTTGTCTTTAAATAATAATATGTAAGAAGTAACAACTCGCGCTGTAAAAGAGCTAGTCACAATTTGATATCATAGAAAGAAAAATACAATAATGGATAAAAAGTTAACGTCATTAACTAATCAAAAACATTAGTGATATTCATTATAAAAATTGATGGAATTATACCTCTTTTTATAAAGGTATTGGGTATATGTGAAAATATGTTTAAGGTAAGAGACATCAATGATATTGTTTTTACTAAGACGTTAAAAAAAAGTATCATAAGTTTCCTATTTTTGATAGAAATGTATTTTAATCTATTAGTTATTTGGTATAATAATATAAGCTTGTTATCTCTTTTGAAAGTTTCATTAAAGTCCATCAAGAAGATTTAGACTAAATTTTTAAAGATTGTATTGACATTTAAAAAAAAACTTTATTTTCTTTTATAAAAATAACCAAAATAAATATTTTAAAAATGATTTTTATTAACAAATACACCATAGTTCATTTCTTACAACAAATAGTCTCAATGATATCTTTTTAATATTTAATTTTTATTTTAAATCATAAATTATTATTTTTTAAATATTTATCTTTGTTATTTTTAATAAAAAAGTAACTTTTATGTAATTATCAATTTTATCTTGAAAAATTAAGCTGAAACTTTTAGATATACTTTACTGACCATTTAAATTAAAAAAAAAATAGATTTATATTCTTACCTAAAATTAATAAATTATAATACATTTTTATTAAATTAACGAATTTTTAATATCTTTTATCTTAAAAAAAACACTATTCTTTCAAAGCATAAATTTTTCGTGAACATAATATAATTATAGGATATTAAAAAATTCAATTAAATAAATTCATCAAATTTTCCATTATTGTTTAAGCACTTTTATATTAAATCATTAAATTTATTCAAATCAATCTTAACCATTCAAATTATTATTTTGTAACCAATGATGTAACTTTAAAGAATATGTCAAAGTTTTCGATATTAACTTCTTTATTTTCTGAACTAACTTTGAAGCCTTTTTCTTCTTCTTCTTCTTTGAATTACCAGAATTAATTGTTAATCTCTCTTAAGACCAAACAAATAATGAGCTAAGCATTATGCCCCACGACCACGAGGGAGTTTTTTATCCTACAAAATAAATAAGATAAATTAAATAAATTAATATCTTTAAAATTTATAATTAATAAAAAGATAATATTTTAATGATATTTAATAGGGTTAAATTTGATTTTTTTATATTAAAAAAATTAAATAATTATAATTTAATAAAAATAACATTAAATATAAAATGATAAATCAAATTTTCTAATAATAAAAATATATTAATTAAATATAAAAATATTATTTTATATTTTACATTTTAAATATACTATTTTGATTATTTTTTCAACAAAGTGATACATTCTAAAAAAAATAGTAGAGAATATTGAATTGATTCTTTCAAAGAAAAAAAAGAGGATTGAAGTGACTTGTAAATAAAATAGGTTCAGTGAATTTTGTTTTTCTGTGAATATTCAATGCATTTGAATATCGTTTCTTTTCCATTATAAAAAAACAAAAGAATATTGTTGCTTTTGCACAAGGTGGATCCACCTTCTAGAAGACAGCAATAATGTAATTTCGATTAGGAGGAAAAAAATGTTTTATAGATGACAAGATGTGATAGCTCATCTCACGCGAGCTTAAAGTAACATTAACTATTAATTTTTTTTTCCTTTTATATACATTAACTATTAATGCTTATATATTACTTATACTTTATATATATATATATATTATTTATACTTTTTTTTTCTCTTTTTCTAAGAATTATTTTAGTTATTAGGTTGAAATAAGGGTGAGTAAAATATCTGATTAATTCAAAAAATTTAAAAAATATGATAAAATCCTATAAAAATGAATGGTTTCGATCCGAAGTCGGATCGGATTTGGATTGAATTTTATCAATCCGCTCAGATTCGGATTTAGAATATTTAAATCTGTATAATCCGATCTGATTCGATATATTTAATATATTATTTAAAAATATATATATATAATAATTAATAAACCTAATTATCTAACCTAACCTATTAGCCTTAGCCGTATCTCTTATTCTTAACACAAAAATTAATATATTTTCCCAATTGCCTTCATCTTTCTCTCTGCCTCATTACCTCCATCTCTTTCTTTGCCTCCCTTCCTCCATTGCTGGTTTCAGACTTTAAGGTTTCTTTGTTTCTTTATTGCTACTACTCTCTACTTCTCTACTGTTGTTGCTTATGATTCTCTACTTTTTTGCTTCGCTGCTGCTCGTGCTTCTCTACTTCTCTGCTCGCTGCTGCTCTCCATTACTGCTACTGCTCGTTGTTCATTGTTCTTCATCACAGTATAAACATATGGTTATATTTGTTTGAAATTTTTTATTTTTTTGAATTTTGATTTCAGATATAATATTCAAATGCTCTGTTTTGGCTGCTATTGATAGTTATTACTTTTGTTTCAAATGGATGTGTGAAGTAATAAGCTATCTAGAACATATTGTGTGATTTACTATTTTCTTATAGCAATTTTCAAGAGCTATGAGATGAAATTACGAGTCTGAGTGAAAATGTGATTGTATTGTAAAACAAAAATTGGATGATATTATAAGAAAACTTTGAATGGTCATAACTTTGTGTTGGGAGATCCGTTTTGGACGAATATTTTTATGATTCCATGTAACTTTTCAATATCTAGGCACGCCAAATTGCCAAAGGCGATTTTTCCAGAGTTTTTCCCCAAAAATGTTGTTTTTCATGCTTTAATTGAGTTACAAAAAACATTTAAGCTACTTTTAAAATATTGAGGTTTATCGTGACTTGGTGGAACAAATGTGAGCATTGTAGTACATAATGGTTATTTACATAATTATAAAAACCAATATCATACAACATTGTTTTATAAATAATGCATGTTAATTGAACATTTCATTCGTATTATTAAATTTTTAGTTATATTATATATAAATGTTCAATACATATTTTAAATCACATGAAAGCAAACATGTCCAACATAACCTCACGTCTATGTGCACATTTTTACAATTATTTATTGCAAATGTCTAATATTTTTTTCTACAACTATAGAGATAACTTTAGATAAAGATAATGATACACCTTATGTGATTGAAGAAGTAAATAAAGATGAAAGTATAACACAACCAACTCAAGAAGAAGATTATGTAAGTACTCCAATTCCTGACCTATGCATTGCTTCTAAAGAAGAAGGTAAAAACGTTTCTTCTATATCTAGTAGTGAAGCATGGACTCATTTTACTATAGAAGAGGTAGGGCAACATCGCAAAGCTATATGCAAATATTGTAAGAAACAATATAAGCATGTGTCAAGCAAATCTGGCATGTCAAATTTGCTTGCACACATTGTCATTTGATGTAATAAGTTTCCCGGTAGAGTTCTTAAGAAACAAAAAACTTTAGTTTTCCATAAGGAAGGAAGTCTTGTACCTCACAGTTTTAATGCTGAAAGATGTAGAGAAAAATTGGTAAGGATGATAATAAAAGATGAATTTCCATTTATTATCATAGAAGGTGAAGGATTTAAGTAGTTTATTAAAGAGCTACAACTTTTGTTTAAAATCCCTTCTCAGTGGACTATTGCAAGAGATTGCTTGAATTTGTACGTTACTGAAAAAGTAAAATTGAAAGAGTTGTTGAATAGAACTAGTAAAAGAATATGTCTTACCACTGATACATGAACATCTTGTCAGAATTTATGTTATATGTGTTTAACTACTCATTTTGTTGATAATGGTTGGAATTTACAAAAGAGAATCTTGAACTTTTGTCAAGTTCCAAATCATAAAGGTGATACACTTGGTAGAGAGATTGAAACATGTTTGTTAAATTGGGGCATTGATAGGATATTATGTATTATAGTTGATAATGCAAGTTCTAATGATACTCGACTTACTTATTTGAAAAAAAATGTGTTAATGTATGAGGTAATGCAATTTTAGAATCAATACATTTGCACATGCGATATAGTGCACATATTCTAAATTTAATTGTTGAGCAGGGTTTGAAAAAGTATAACATATCAATAAATAGGATTCGTGTTGTTGTAAGATATGTGAGAGGATCACCAATTAGACTACAAAAATTTAAGAGTACTACTAAAAAGGAAAAACTCTTTACTCAAAAACTCGTTTGTTTAGATGTTACGACAAGGTGGAATTCAATTTATTTGATGTTGGATTCTGCAACTTATTTTCAAAAGGCATTTGAAAGGTTAGAGATCACTGATTTGGGGTACTATCAAGAGTTTTGTCGAAGTGAAATTAAACAAGCTCCGACTATAATGGATTGGGATAATGCTAGACAATTTGTCCAATTTTTGAAAGTTTTTTATGAAACTACATTATTGTTTTCTGGATCTTTATATGTGACTTCTAATTTCCTCTTGGATCATATTTTTTTTATTCATGATCAACTTGATATGTGGAGTAAATGTGAGGATTACATTATGATGAAGATGGCTAGTGATATGAAGGTAAAGTTTGACAAATATTGGGGAGGAATATCTAAAATGAATATGATGTTATTTGTGTCTATTTTACTTGATCCTAGGCATAAAGAATGTTCTTTACATCTAAGTTTGCTAGAATTGTGTAATGGGATGAGATTGAGGCATCAATGAGTTCAAAAAGGGTAAAAAAACTTTAGAAGATATGTACACGGAGTATCGTAAAGTTTATTTTCCCTCAAACACAAAAGAATTTTCTCAACCTTTAGAAATGGGTACATAAAGTTTTGGTTTAGAAGCAGATGCATTCCAGCTTTATGCTTCTCATAAGAAAAAGAATTTAAAAGAAGTTCATACTATGGAAAACAAATCTGAGGTGGAAAAATACTTACAAGAAGCATTGGTTGATATGGATGATGAGAAATTTGATCTTTTAAGTTGACGGAATGTTCATTCCTCAAGATTTAAGATTTTATCTTTGATAGCTCGAGATGTATTGGTCATACCGGTATCTACTATAGCATCTGAATCTGCATTCTCTACTGGTGGTTGTATAATTAGTCCATACAGGAGTTCCTTATCTTCTAAAACTGTACAATCTTTGATTTGCACTCAAAATTGGATTCGTTCATCTCCAATCATTAATGTCCAATAGTCACTTAATGAAATTGAAGCTCTAAAATCAGGTATATTGCATAAAACTTTCAAATATATATAGATTTATTTGTTATCAAATATATATTATTATGTTTATTAGCTCAATTTTTATGTATATTTTTAACTTTTTAATTTTTCATCAAGCAAATGTTCTTGATGGTATTGGTGACTTAAACTTTGAATGATTATCAAAAAGAGTTCTTGTTGTTATTAATGTTTAAAGAATGAAGTTAATTTATGTAATTTATATTTATTTTTTTGGAGTTAAATTATTACTATGTATATTTGGAGTTAAATTATGTAATTAATGTTGATTTTTTTTTCTTTTTGATTATTTTTGTTGAATTATTTTTATTTTATATATTAATCTTAATCTTTCTCTACTAATTATATGAAAAGAGAGTGATTAGTTATGATTTTCTGTTATGAGACCTAATAATTTCAATATGATGTAAGATATTAGATATTAGATATGATATTATGCTATGCATATGTAACTACATATAAAGGAAAGAATCAACATGGTAGTTTATTCATATTTGATTTGGATAAAGCTCTTGTAGTATTATAGATAATTATATATTGTAGATAGTTATTTATTATAAATAGTTATCTACTATATGTATATATTATTTGTAGACATATATCCTTAATTATTTGTTAGATTATCCTTTAAGATATATAAATAATAATTGCTGGGCCTTTATCTCTTTAAGATAATTAACAGATAATTATTGGGCCTCTATCCTATTAAATTAATTATGTTGCATTCACACTTGTACAATGATTAGACATTTATTTAACTTGGCCCTATTATAAGGTTATTTTTTTATTGTGATCACTCTTAGATTGCCATGTGGAATGTATGAAATTATCCCAACATCAACCCCCAAACTTTTTGGGCCTTTAGTTAGAAGATCTAATTGTAATTTCTATCAATACTTGTGCTAAATATTTCTTCCAATTATATTGAAAATACTGAGCTTACCCTTGCGTGGTTTTTTCCTACCTAGTGAAAAACTTTACATTATGTTTGACCATTCGAAACGTGAACGTTCTATTCCTGGTGATGTCTTTAAATTTTCAATCTAAATTCTGGTTTGATTGTTACATTGAAGTCAAAGTTTTTATCAAGGAAGTCAAATCTTAACTTATTTTTGTGGAACCTTAAAATTCAAATTATAAGCCTAATCCCTATAGGATTAGCTAAGCGATCTTAGCCATTGATTTTTGTTCATGTAGTGTAGGAAAATTATATTTTATCATCCCAAAAATTTGCACCCTATTATGCTTATACCATAATTTTCCTGTGCAGGAAGTGGTAGATATTAGATCAGTGGATGCACAGGATTTAGCTTGGCCATCATAGTTATAGATGAGGATTGGAATAGATAACGCATGTTAGAGGTCAAGTAGAGGTCATACAAAAGCATGGCCTGTGAAGCCTTGGCCAATAACATCCTAAATGGATTCCTATTCGTTGGCAGTCTTCTAGACGACAACCCCTAGTTGGCAGCCCTTAGGCAACGAAGTCTTAGCAAACAAATTTTTGGTCAACTAAGTCTTGGAAAATAAAGTTATGGCTAACAAAATCTTGGCAAACGAAGTTGTGGCTAACCAAATTATAACAAATGAAGTGGTGGCCAACAACGTTCTAACCAATAAAGTTGTAAGAGACAAAATTCTGGTCAACAAAGTTGTGGCCAACGAAGCTATGGCCAATAAAGTTCTCACCAACCAAGTACTGGCCATCGAATTTTTGGCCAATGAAATCTTGGCCAAAAAAGTTCTAGCCACCAAGTCATAGCCAACGAAATCCTCAATAATAAAGTTCTACCCAACTAAGTCCTAGCTAGTAAAATTCTAGCCAATGACGTCCTGGTTAGTATTGTTCTGGCCAACAACATCTTGGGTGGTGGAATTTTGGTTGGCCCATTACTCGTTACTCTATTCTTGGTCAATAATCCTATAATTGGCAATGTTCCAATCTAAGAGGTCCAAATCGATTGATGGGTCTAGTTCTACTAGTCAATGCAATATTTTTGGCTATATCTATAGAGATAATTCTAGGATCCTAGTAGGATCTATCAAAGAGATGACTTCCTTCTTTCTAGAAGGATTTGCATAAGTGTGGGGATCATTGATATTGTTCTTGTGGATACCCTTACTTTCTAACACTTAGACTCTTCTTCATAACTCTTTTCATGACTTATGTAATCCCATTTTTCATTAGAATGGAGTTACATAGAGATATAGTTGGTTGGACACCTTTAGAAAGTCCAAGAGATGGAGATCATATCTTGATCACCTCAAGCTCTAGTAGGACTAGTATCTTGGCATACTTTAACAAATTATACCCTTAGCTTGTGTTTGAACTTTGTTTAGAATGTAGATAGGTATTTAAACCCCTAACAATGTACCTGATGAAAAAGGATACACTAATATGAATCCCAATGGGTGTCTATTTTTTAGGAGGACACATATTATGGTGGTGTTCCAAAAGTACCTTTTTGAAGTCCTGGAGAGGAAGATGCATCGTGGGTTGACGTATAGTGTGACTTGTCAGATATTTTGGGTCATATGGTATTTCCCCGTTCTCTTCCCCGATCGAGATATCCTCTCTTTCGCCCAAGAAAAATTGATCGAACCATCAAAAATTTGGAACGTGAAATAAAGTGCAATTAAATCTATTTTTTAGAGGGGTATACATATTACTATTATTAATTAGAAAAATTTATGGTTGACTTGGTTAGATCAATAAAATGAAGTATTCAGACTCCGTTTAGAACAAAAATAAATTGGTAATATATTTAATTTACTACTTAATTCATATTAATTTATAAAATGAATTGAAAAAAATAGCCTAGAAAGGTGGTGGCCAGGGCCTTGAAAGCATAAAGCTCCCATGTTAGGATACCTATTATTCACTACCTTGGTATGAGTGTATGCCCTAGCTAAATACAAATGTTTTATTACGCCCAGTTCCATTGTGTGGTCATTTGGGTGCTGGAGTGCGGGAATCGTAGGTTGGGATGCTTCTTCGTGTTAGTTTTATCCTAAGTCACAAAACCTATGATTAGGGTGTATGTTAGTTGTAACTTAACGCGTTCAGATTCTATTGATATTCCAGCGATTTGTGCCCTTGAGGCATAGTACTCACCCATGGTGCACTGAGGATTCTAGACACTTTAACTCTAGGTAACTTACACCCACTTGTAGGGTTGTTTCTTATTCACTACCACTTGTAGGGTGCATTCCCAATGGGATACTAATTGCTACTTAGTACTAGGATAGGTAGCTGTAAAGCCATGGCCTCTATTCAAGGTCAAAGATTGATTAAAAGGTGATTATACTTAATTTAGTTTTTCTTTACGTAAGCTTTGACCCAAATGGCACAACTTGTGATCAATGTGCGTCCTTCAAATTTACTTAACACACCTAGCTCCTATATTCCATTTGGTGATCTATTTCTGACCCGTTCTTCGTTTGGTGGTGGACTATATATCTTGTTGAATCTTCTAGGTGTGGCCATATATGGCATAGGTAAATCCAAACACAATATTATTAGAATAAAAGTGTTAGCGAGACATTCTATGTCCTTAAGTTAAAATATGATGTTGTTTCTAGCCCATGTAGACTATTCATTTGTAGCATCATATGCTACTTTCTATCCTTTCAAGATTACCATTATATTTGGAGGCTTAGGAAGAGATCATATGTAAGGGCGACAACCCAAGCCACAAAACCTCAGTTATGGGGCCTTCCTATCCCAAGTTCACCTTTTGGGTGTATGTATTTTAAGAATTATATGAATCTTTATAGCCTATGAGGAGTTGGAATATGTTCTAGATTTGTGGGCATTGTATGAATCTTAATGGCTTAGGAAGAAAAAGAACATGTATTGGACTTGAGGTGAGATATTATGTAGAAGATGGGGTGTAATTGCTTAGCCTATGGCTTGGACATGTCGAGCTGGCCACCTATCCATCTGGTCACCTTTCGATCCGACCATATTCTGGAAAATCGATGACACTCCTAGATAGCCACACTTGGTTCTAGTCAAAAATTCTTGGTCTTGACCTATCTAGCCAGGAGATTGCTTGATGCCTAAGTAATCTTTTATTTTTACACCAATGATCTTATTTTCTATCTGGGCCTTGTTTATTTTTGTTTGAATTTTTTCAAGTTGGGTGATTTAATTGTCCAGGTGTTTCTTAGTTGAGCCTCTAGTATATCAACTCTTTTGCTTGGATAATTTATTAAAATGGTCCAAGCATGAAATGTCCCTTAACTTAGAGAAATATTTGTAACTGAGTTGATAAAATTTCCCCTTTTGAGAAGGTGTTGAATAACAATCCTAAAGTTCTTGATTCCTTATCCATACTTTAGGCATTTAAAGATGTCATATGGACATTTTTTTGGGATAGGAGGTAGGCTAGGAGCCTGCGGCTCTGGTATGCATTCTAGGATGGCTTGGAACACATTCTTCATCATGTTGAGATGGGTATCGATATCCATTCGAGCATCTCATCTATGAGCCAATCAAGCCCATTATGGGTGAGTTGGAACAAGTGTTAGTTCTACCGATTTGGTAGGCCATGTGAATGACAGAGGGACTAATGACTTATTAGGCCTCATGATTCTTAGTGCAAGAACTTGTTGATTTTTTTTTTAAGGATTGTTCATCTCTTTTGAAGATCCATTAAATAAAGATAACCTAAAAAGTCAGTATTCTTCTTATAAGTATTTTGTAGACTCCCTAATTGAATGGAAGGGTAGACCATTATTTTTCCATAAATTTACTTGACTTGGATGGTTGAACGGTCTCTTTATGTACATATTTTTGCAATCTCATATATGGAAATACAAAAAATATCAAAAATAAATTCGTTAGAATAATCTTGTCGAGGATTTTGGAACTAGTCTTATTTCTTTGAGAATCGGTCCGAAATTGGGTGAATAGTCTCTTCAAGCACATATTTTTGAAAGATCATTTATGAACATAAGTAAAAAAATATCAAATATATAGACTTAGGAATCGTCTTGTCAAGGGGATTTCAAAACTAGTTTCACTTTTTCGAGAACTGGTCTAAAAATGGATGGATTAGACCTAAACTATTTCACTGTTTGGCTGATGAACTGTACAATTTTTTTGCTTTCTCTACCCGGCACTATTTTGGTTGGCGTCCACTTACACTGGCAATGCATGGTTGTGAGTGCAACTCACCCATGTGTCTATTGGATACTAACTTTTAGAGATTGGTTGATCAGTATGTGCTTTTTTAAGTAATGGTCTTATATTTTTCAAGGGACACATGGATTTTCATATCCATCCAAGGACTACTTGATTGGGTAGAAAATTTCACGTTGGGCCTAATTCAAACTACATCTCTATGGCTGATTGGTTGAGCTTTTCTCTACTGCTGCTAAGAGAGCCTTACTTGTCAGAGGTATCAAAAAATGGATCATCATTTGGTTGCACAAAATGATCTTTCTTGGTCTGTTTGGGACCAAAGTCCATTAAATTTTTTTGTTAGAAGCATAGAGAATCAATTTTGTAGAGATAAGGTAGAACTCTAATTTGGATACTAGGAGACGTGTCTGCTCAACTTTTCCAAATTTTAGAACGTGCCCATAATGAGGGTCAAGTTCCTAGTCAAGGGTAATGGAAGATGGCATGCTATGAGACAAAATTCACTTGAGTTCATCTCATATGACATAATGGAGATTGACGGATAAAGGCCATACAATAAGGATCAACCTGATAATCAGTTCCAATTGGATCATACCCTAGCCGACAACATCTATCTCAGGCATATCTCTATGGAAGGCTATGTTCTATCTGATGGTGCTGGTCTTGGGCTACAAATCCTGGTCGGCCATATCCTAGTTGTGCTTGACTTGGAACTCAGGTCCCATGGTAGATGGTTATCACATTGATTGGTTCTTGGATGGTTATAGGCCTGGTCTTGTGCACTCTAGGCAATGAAGGATGTTGTAGGGACATTCTTTGGAATGATGATTGATCTTGGAGCCAATAGCTCTGGTATATGCTCTAGGATGGCATGAAGTGTATTTTCTATTATGTCTAGGTAAGCTCCAGCCTTAGATTGCCTTGCCTTTTTAACCTGCCAGGCCTGTTGTGCATAGACATTCCTAAATGCAACACTTATATTTTTGGTAAGTTGCTATGGAGCTAGAAGAATGGCCTATTGGTTAGCAAGATAGACCTCTTTACTAGTTGTTAGATTTTGAGAAGTGAAGCTAGTTGTATGATCTATGAATCTTCTTACAAGTCTAAAAAATTGATGAAAATAGTATATCGGAAAATTTTGAAGTTTTCTTTTTAAAAAAACATTGCTTTTAAGGTCCACGATTTCTTTTTTTTTTTTACTTCTTTCTTAGCAAATCAGGAACTTGGAGAACTTTTTCGAGAGTCCTACATTTTAAATTTTTTTAGTCAAATAGAACACACTTTTTTTCTCACAAACGGTGCTAGATGTTGATACTGATTGTTTTCAACACTAAGTAAGACTTATCTTTATAGAATCTATAAGACGAACAAACTCTTACTTGGATCATCTTATGGGGTGATTATCGGCTCTACGATCCTTAAGTCAATAACTATAGGATGAAGGGTAGAGGAGATCTCAACGTTGCTCTAGTAATTATATGAAAATAGAGTGATTAATTATGATTCTTTATTATGAGATCTAGTCATTTCAGTATGATGTAAGATATTATATATTAGATCTGATATTATATTATGCATATGTGATTTTCTTATTAGGATTAAGTTCTTGTAGTATTGTAGATAATTATCTGTTGTAGAAAGTTATCTATTATAGATACTTATATGTTGTAAACATCCATTGGTTGTAGACATCCTTAATTATTTGCTATATTATCTTATAATATATATGAATGATAATCTTTTGATATTTATCTCTTTAATATAACTCAATGATAATTATTGTGCTCCTATTCTCTTAAGATAATTATGTTCCATTTACACTTGTAGGATGATTATACATTTATTGAAATTTACTCGTAAGATTATTTACTGATTGATATAACTCTTTGGTTGTCATATGAAATGTATGAATTATATATTTTTTGTCCAAATTTAAAAGTAGTTTTAATGAATTGAGATAACTAAGAAGTATCAATTATTATTGAATTTAATCAAAATATATATCAATAGCTTAAACATATATTTAATTAAAAATATTAGTAAAAATTGCAAAATAAAATATTAGGCTATCAATTGCAATAGCTATAATTCACTTGTTATGTAACCCATATACCATCTCTTTTTGGGAATGTCATAGACTTTTTCGATAATATGATAAAAAAAAATTAAGAAAATAAGGCACATATATAATATGTAATTTTACTTTAAAATATGATATTTATGTCCATTTTCCTACATATAACATGTTGGCGTGAGCTAAAAAAGCAGTACAGAAGAATAGCAGACAACATCCATGTTTAGTGGAACACAAAACATGACAGACAAGATCAATATTTAGTGGAGCATTTGTTATGTTTCTTAGTATATATATATATATATATATATATATATATATCTTTGTACATGGAAAAAATATGAAAAATAGAGATGTAATGATACTGATTAAATAACAAATACCACATTTTATCATGGTATCAGAGCAATGGTTATTGCTAACTTAACAAAATAAAATAGCTACCTCATACTCGACGCTAGTACTCCGGTGTCTCCTCGGCAGGTGGCTTCTGATCTGATTTGTTGTCTCTATGCTTATGAGTTGATTACTTTGGTTTTTGGCTGGATGGTGTTTGCTGCATAGTCATTAGAGCCGTAGCAATTCCATTTTTCTTGAAGAAACATTAATTGCAAAAATGCACAGCGCTGTGCCATAGAAACAATTCTCGAAAAATTCAGAATAAACATCTTTTAGGCGAGAGGCAGGTATCATCGTGCACCTTGTTTGTATATCTAGCTGAAAAAAAAGATCAGTTGCAATATTGAAAAAAAAAATCCACCAGTGCTGCGACCATCAGGTCACTTCAGCGTCGCCATTTCTGCTCAATGTCAGTTCCTACGCTGCGACCTCAACAGAACCCTTTAGGGAGCCGTTGTAGCCTCCCTATGTTTCGTGCCATTTTTGCTCGTTCGAGCCGTCATAGTTCCCTAACGTCGCTTGCTCGTTGGGGCTGTTGCTGTCTTTCTACGTACCAGGTGGTGCTTCCGTCATGGGCAGCCGTGGGGAAAACTTGGAACGCAACGCAGCAGAAGAAGAACGCAACAGATGAAGAACGAAAGTGAAGAACATCGCCACTCCAAGAGGGCTGCGCGAATGGAAATTTTTTAGGGTTACAGTTTAAGTTTTTCTATTTATATATTGGTTGTAAAAAAAAGGAAAAAGGAAGAATTTTTTTTTAGATTTTATGGCAGAATCTAGAGATTTAACCACCAATTTCATATTGGAAGATCTAACGACAAAAATGACGAAAATTCTAACTAGAGCTCAGATAACCTCGCAACCTCCGCTAACTGAAGCGTCGACTGCTCCCATTAGTATCAAGGTGGGAGGATCCAACTATGCCTTGTGGTCCCAGGTGGTGGAGATGTATATCTCTGGCAAAGACAAACTGGGATATATTAATGGGGATTCTCCTCAACCTGTTGAAACCGACCCTTTATTTAGGAGATGACGCACTGAAAATGTCATTGTCAAAGGATGGTTGATCAATTCAATGGATCCCTCCTTGATTGCAAATTTTATTCGATTCCCAACTGCGAAACAAGTTTGGGATTCTGCTGCTACCACCTATTATGATGGGACAGACACGTCTCAAGTGTATGATCTTCGCTATCGAGTTACTCGTATGAAACAGACGGGTGGATCAATTGAAAAATACTACAATGACCTCCAAGGGTTATGGCGAGAAATTTATTTTCGTCGTCCTAATCCAATGGAGTGTGCGACTGACATACAAAAATACAACTCCATCGTCCAGGAAGATCGAGTGTATACCTTCCTCGATGGTCTTGATGACAGACTAGATAACACTCAAAGTGATGTGCTTCAAATCAAACCATTCCCTACGGTGGAACAAGCCTATGGATTCATCCGTAGGGAAGAGGTTTGACAGACCGTGATGATTACGGGTGCAGATACGACACCCGGAGCGGTTATGGATTTCAAAGGGATCAAAGGACACCATAATCCATTGCCACCAAAACCAGGAACTTTTTTGGGTAGCAAGAAATCCACGGGAAATTCATCGTCTATTGACATGAAATGTGGCCATTGTGGAAACTCCAAACACACCCGTGAAAACTGCTTCAAACTACATGGGTATCCAGAATGGTGGAATGATCTTCAAGCATGGAAGAAACGGGAAACCACTGGGTGAGCCGCTGTGGCTACCAATAATGCATCATTATCCCTTATTCCTCAGTCTGAATCTTCCCAGGATCCAGTTATTTCAAGTAAAGCATTTCACATCTCTACTCGTAGTGATAATGAGGATTGGATTCTAGATTCTGGAGCTACAGATCATATGACATTTGACCCAAAAGATCTCTCCAATACAACCCAGTCGCGACGGAGCCGTGTTGCCAATGACAATGGGGTCCCTTATCCAGTTACAGGGGCTGGAACAATGATTTTATCTCCTTCATTATCATTATCTAATACATTACTTGTACCCTCTCTTTCAAACAGACTAATGTCTGTAAGTCAGGTCACTTCAGATCTTAACTGTGTAGTATTGATGTATTCTACTTTTTGTGTTCTACATGACATTCTCACCAATGAGATCATTGGGCGTGGTACTAAGAGAGGAGGGTTATATTATGTGGATGACCTCAGTTCAGGAAGGGCCAATCATATGCAACACACTGTTGGTAACAAGGAACGCCAGATTTGGTTATGTCATCGTCGATTAGGGCATCCATCATTTGGGTATTTAAAGCACCTACTCCCTAGCTTATTTTCAAATATCACACACTCATATTTCAAATGTGATACTTGTATCTTAGCAAAAAGTCATAGGGCATCTTATCCTATGAGCATGAATAGAAGTACGAATCTTTTTGCTTTAGTACATTCTGATGTTTGGGGACCTTCCCCGGTCACTACGTCATCGAGTCATCGATGGTTTGTAATTTGTTGATGATTGTACACGAATGACATGACTTTACCTTCTCAAACATAAGGATGAAATATTTTCTACGTTTCACTTGTTTCACACTATGGTTCAGACACAATTTTGGGAAAAAAATTAAGATTCTTAGGTCTCATAATGGAGGGGAGTATGTTAATCAACAATTTCGGACATACTTGGACAGAATGGGACTGTGGAGAGGAAGAATAGACATATTTTAGAAATTGCTCGGGCCTTACTAATCGGTGCACATGTGCCTAGTAGATACTAGAGTGATGCTGTTACTACAGCTGTGTATCTACTGAACTGTATGCCCACAAAAACCTTACAATTTCAGACTCCATTAAAGGTGCTATCTGATCATGTTCCCTTGCCTACTATATTGATGCTTCCGCCCCGAATTTTTGGATGTGTTGCCTTTGTCCACCTCCACAAAAATCAACGAACTAAGTTGAATCCATGTGCTGCCCGATGTGTATTCATGGGGTATGGTGTACAAAAAAAGGGATACCGATGCTACGATCCAATTACTAAAAGAACCTATATTACTATGGATGTCACTTTCCTAGAATCTGAATGTTTTTTCCCATCATGAGTATCCAATTACCCTCTTCAGGGGGAGAGTTATGGTGAAGAACGAAATTGGCTTGATGTTGAAATATTAGATACTAGTAACAATTCAGCATACTCTGATCATGCCAACAATATGGAGGAGCCAATACCTATACCCGAACTTGAACCTCCAAGAACTGAAACTGAAGTAGTAACTGAATCTCCAGAAGATGAAATGGTTGATGCACCCATCCACTCTCTAGTACCAAATGATCATCTTGCTGAGAATACTCCTGAGGTAAGCTATCCTATCACACCTTTACAAACTAATGCTATAGATATATCTGTTGGTTATGTTCTACCTTTCAGACACAATCGAGGCAAACCTCTAAATCGATACTCCCCAAAAAGAGAAGAACGAAAATCCAAGTATCCAATAGACAATTATGTATCTACTCAAGAGTTGTCAGAACCTATCAAGGCTTTTGCACAAACACTTTCCTCATGTCAAATTCCAAATAGCATTGAAGAAGCCTTATCTGATCCGAAACGGGCTCAAGCTATAAAAGAAGAATTTGAGGCATTGCAGAAGAATAACACATGGGTATTAAGCAAGTTTCCTCAAGGGAGGAAAATGGTAGGATGCAAGTGGATTTTCTCCATTAAATATAAAGCAGATGTGTTAGTTGATCGATACAAGGCGAGGTTAGTAGCAAAAGGGTATACACAGAAACATGGGATAGATTATCAGGAAACCTTCTCACCTGTGGCTAAACTAAAAACTCTTAGAGTTTTATTATCTCTTGTAGCAAATTTAGATTGGCCATTGCACCAACTTGACGTAAAAAAATGCCTTCCTTCATGGTGATCTTGAAGAAGAGATTTACATGGATATCCCACCAAGATATACTGTTACATCAGGAAGAGAAACTGCATGTAGATTACAACGAGCATTGTATGGACTAAAACAATCGCCTCGAGCATGGTTTGGTAGGTTGAGTTCAGCAATGAGGAAATATGGGTTTCAACAAAGCAACTCTGACCACACTCTGTTCCTAAAACATCGACGGGGAAAAACAACAGCCCTTATAGTCTATGTAGACGACATGATCATTACATGGGATGATAAAGAAGAAATCTCTAGACTTTAAGAACGACTATCAAATGAGTTTGAAATGAAGAACTTATGATGGCTCAAATACTTCTTAGGCATTGAGGTAACAAGATCAAAACATGGCATATTTCTTTCCCAAAGAAAATATACTCTAGACCTACTAGCAGAGGCAGGATTACTTGATTGTAAACCTGTCAATATTCCGGTGGTCCAAAATCATAAACTTGAAGAATATGAGGACCAAGTACCAACAGATAAACAAAGATATCAACGGTTAGTAGGTAAACTCATATATTTATCTCATACTCGACCTGATATTACTTATGTTGTGAGTGTCGTGAGTCAGTTCATGCACTGCCCCAGTGAAGACCATATGGATGCCATTATGCGAATACTTTGTTATTTAAAATCTTCCCCTGGAAAAGGACTTATGTTTTCAAAGAATGGTCAATTGGAAGGTGTTAGATATATAGATTCGGACTGGGCAGGGAATATCAAGGATAAGAAATCTACTGTTGGGTACTTTACTTTTGTGGGGGGCAATCTTGTGACATGGAGGAGCAAGAAACAGAAGATAGTTGCCTTGTCTAGTGCTGAAGCTGAATTTCGAGGAATGGTCAAGGGAATATGTGAGCTCCTTTGGTTGAAAAAACTCCTAACTGAGATTGGTGTTGCTCCTAACTCTGAAATGAACTTATTTTGTGATAACAAAGCAGCCATTGCCATCTCCCATAATCCAGTCCAACATGATCGCACAAAGCATGTTGAAGTGGATCGGAACTTCATCAAACAGAATCTAGAAGAAAAAATTATTCAACTTCCATTTGTTAAATCAGAAGATCAATTGGCTGATATACTCACAAAATCTGTGTCTGCAAGGAACTTCTACAACTCACTCGACAAGTTGGGCATAAGAGTTATATATGCACCAACGTGAGGGAGAGTGTTGGCGTGAGCTGAAAAAGCAGTGCAGAAGAATAACAGGCAACATCCATGTTTAATGGAACACAAAACATGACATTCCATGCGAAAGAAAAAATAATTAGTAATATTTGAAATGGGATAGAGTGATAGTCCAACGTAAATAGCTACCATGCTTAAAAAGTAATTCTAATTTTGAAGTTAATGAAATTTTTACTATTAATTTTATTATTATTTTGTGAATTATCTATTTTATGCTTCAAGTTTTTTTTTTTAGAAAAAAGAGAGAGATTTTTATTATGTTAAATTAATTATATTTTAATTTCATTACTCTTATATAAAATTCTTAATTATAAATAATTATTTTAATTATGGAAAAATATCTCACTTTTTAGAAAAATAGGAAAGGAGAAATGGGTCAATAAAGAGAGTCATTGATATAAAAAGAATCGTTTGAAAAATGTATAATATTTGAAGTGGGAGACTCCAATTAAAAGTGGTGTTGGGATTGGAACTTCATTTACCGAAGGAGATATGTGTTCACACAATAATTTCTACTGATTTTTTTAATCCAAATTTTTTTATAACTTTTTTAAAAAAATTTGCTAAATGATATAAATAATTTTAGTAAAAAAATAATTATAAATTTACGTTATATTAATATTAAAAAAAATAACTATATTATTATAATAAAAATATATAATTATTTATTATATTCTTAATATCAATTAATTTTAATATTTTTATTATTAATAAAAATTAATATCTTAATAATAAAACTAATAGTAATATATCACGGCGAGAAGGATTTTGTACTTAGTTGGTAACCTTTATTGAAAACAATAAAATTTAGTTATTAATTTTTTAAAATTAAAATTTAATCATTATTTTAAAATTTTATAATTATAGTATAATTTAACAAAATTTGATTTATAATCTTTTCAAATAAACAAAATTTTATCCTCAATCTTTTAAAAAAAAACCATTAAATTAAATTAAAATTATCAAATTTAAGTAAAATCTTTAAATTTTAAAAAATTAAACTATTTAAAAATTAAAGATTAAATTTTATTTTAAAGTAAAGATTGTTTTCTATTTATTAAAAACAAAAAAACAAAAAAGAACAATTCAACGACACGTGAACTGTGGACCTTAATGAAGTGAAAGACTGTGGAAGTTGCTTCAAAGCAAAGGTGAAATTTGACTTTTTCTTTGACTCCGTCACTACTCACAATACATACAAATTTGAGAACCACACAATCAGTGGGCTTCTCCATAAAAACAAAATTTCATATATCAGTGGGTTTCTATATTTTAATATCTTCATTTGCTGTTTCAATGGTCATGGCTCATCTAGTTGGTTATTCTATAAGACTATAGCTATCCAAATGAATTATTATTATTATTTTTAATTTTTTTTAAAGAACCTAATAACATTTTTGGGATGGAGTGATATTTTCAAAAACATATATTCAATAAAAAATATATTATAAAATATACATTACAATTAACCAAAAGAGAAGAATAATTGTATCCTTAAAGAAACATATAATCCAAGCATTATTGTCTAATATATCCTTAAACATAACTTTTATTATTGGCTAATCAAAATAAGTCATATGCTAATCCTTTACATAGTAACATACATGTTGTACCTTGTCAAGATCAATAACATTGGAACATTTTTCACCAAATTTTCATAAACCTTTTTATTGAGGGTCTGGTTTTTTTAATTTTTTTACAGTCCTGACAAACTGTAAATATATTGCACAATGATTGAACCTAGATAAAGAAGTTTCAATGAGATTAGTTACTTTTTGTCGGTGGTGTGAAAAACTTATTAAAAAGAAGACAAAAGAAGAAAAAAACAAGAGTATCTTTGAGAGATTTATATTCCAAAGTAAAAGTTATTAAATGCTAGGCTAGTTGGCAACTTATGACGGATTAGATTTCATATCCTAATATTATCACGGATTAAATTTACAATAAGTTGTTGGGTAAACTACGTTATCATAATAATTGTTTTATTATTACCATAAAATAATTATTTTATTTTTAATATTAATTATATTTTAATATTATTATTATTATTACATAAGATTATCATTAATAAATTATTCTTATGATAATAACAATATCGATATCCTAAGTTTTATTAAGATAAATTGCATTATTAGTCTCCAAATTTTCACCAAACTTATACATAAGTATTCAAATTTTTAAAAGATATGATTTGATTTTCAAACTTCTAAAACTTCACAAATAGGTTCTTAAATATTTAAATTAATCATACAATTTAGTCTCTAAATTTTTAAAACTTCTATTCTAATTTTTTTGATTTATAAATATGTATTTCAATAATCAAACTAAGATTTATGTATAAAATTTTAATCATACAATTTAGTCTCTAAATTTTTAAAACTTCAGATTCTAAATTTTTGATTTACAAATATGTATTTCAATAATCAATCTAAGATTTATGTATAAAATTTTAATCATACAATTTAGTCTCTAAATTTTTAAAACTTCACATATAAATTCTAAATTTTGATTTACAAATATGTATTTCAATAATCAAACTAAGATTTATGTATAAAATTTTAAAGACTAATTAAATTATAAGATTTAAAAGTATAAGAACCTATATATGAATTTTAAAACTTGTTGATCAAATCATATGTTTTAAAATTTTAAAAATATACATGTGAATTTAATTAAAATTTATGAACTAAAATTACACTTTAACATTTTATTAATAATTAAGCATGTACATTAATGATTCAAATTATTACAAAGGAAAATCAAGTACATTAGGATATTTTAGTTTCATATATTTTAAGTAAAACAAAGTTAGTCCAAAAAAATATAAGAAACCTATTATCTTTATAAAAAGTAGTATAATATAATTGCATTAACTTTATAAAATATACTTATACTATATTTTTTGTAAATATAGTGGAGTTATGTTGATTCAACTAATAAATACGAATATAAAATACAATTTTATTAAAAATAAGTAACTTAAAAAATCATTCATCCTTAGTACTAATATGACAAAGGTTTTCCATTTTCTTTCATTTTTATACTTTTATCAAAAAAATAGACCGATCAAAAGAATTGTTTTTCTATAAGTTGAAATTTATTTATATAAAAAGATGAAAAGTATGATAAATACACTAATTATGATAAAAGTATACAAAATTTTATTAATTTTTGAATATGATATTATAAATCCACTAACTAATAAAAAAATATCAGAAATCTAAAACTTAAAAAATGTTAGAAATGGATAACATACATTTGTGTATTTTTGAGTTATTATATTTTTCTAAATCAATTATAACTCAAAAAAAGATAAATTTAGATAGATTTAAACACATATTAATTGGTTTAGAAATATATAATAACTCAAAAAAATAAACATATGTATGTGTTGTTCATATGTCTTATTTATGAGATTTTTTTTAAGATTTGAATTTCTAATATATTTTTCTATAATTAATAAACTTATTATAATGAAACACACAAACGTGAGACTTTATCTAATTTTATTATAATTAAGGTACATTTCCTGTCCTCCATCTTATAAGATGTATTTACAACTCAAATTTGGCCTCTTTCCCAAACTATTTAAGTATTTTGATTGAGATTTAGTTTAAACTAAAGGACCCTTCTGTACTATCATTGAGATATCATTTTACTAAATCATAAGTCAGATTAATTATTACCATGTCTGGAAATCTACAAAGTTTGAAACTTCAAAATTCTTTTGTCAATGGAAATATCTACTTCAAAAACTGCTTACTTGCCATGCAACATCATTTTGTTTCCCTTGAATATATTTAGTTACATAATGCTAATCACTTTCTACTACTATGTTTGTAAGCTTTATGGCATATCACAATCAAATGGTCATTGTTATTGTTCTGCTACTCCTTTTTGGCTAAAAAAACCTTGTAAAAAAAAACTTAGGAATAATTTACACCATTTTTCAAAAAGATTAGCATTACAATCTCAAGGAAGAACTGTTACAGATGTCAAACCTTCTTTGACCGTCGCATCACAATTGAATTTGATTGTGTTTTGATTAGGTTTAAGACAATAATATTTTAACTTCCATTTTGTTTGTATTTCAATTTCGTTGCCAATATTTTTAAATTCTTGAAATGAAGTTTTCAACCAAATGCTATTCCTGTTATTCCTCCATCTCATATATAATACCTGCGTAGTGCTTATAATGGCCATTGCAAACTCTAGTTTGTTTTCTTTTATGTCCATGTTGCCAAATGTGTCCATAAATTGTTTAGGGTAGATTTTTTGAATTATTGTTGTTTTTCTTCCACATTTTTCATCACTATATAACTTTTCATTAAAATCTCCGATGACGGCCCATCTGTGGGAGCTCATAGGAAGCCAAAACACTCTAGAAGTAAGACCAAAATATAACTTTTTCATTATAGTAGGGAGTAGCATAAGTACAAACTAAAAAACATCTATTAAGAAACTTTTGGGTTGGGTAAAATTCTAAGTTTGATATTTTAATGGTATTCTTATTAAATAAAATGTATATATTTAAGCTCATTTTATCAATTTAGTATACTATTAGTCCTCTAATTTAATGAAAGATATATCAATAGTCTAATTTTGAAAAGAAAAAACTAATTTAATTAAAGATAATTTTATATTTATGAAAATATTTATTATTTGACGTCTATTCTCATATGTTTTTGTTCATTTCATTAAGAAAATAACTCTATGCATCTTAAGAATCATGTCTATCTTCATCATACTCTTTGTTTACACCCGACATTACCCAATGTTTTTGCCCATCAATCATCATTCAATATTTATTGCAAAAAAATTCAAAAATATCATTTTAATTTAAACAAAAGTTATGAAACTATCAACTCATTTGAAGTATCATATTTACCAATTATAATGACTACCATCATATCTTCTTGATCTCCTTATTATTCTTTTTTGATCACTTTGTGTTTAATTAAATCAAATTTCACCATAGATTTGATCGAATATAAGATGATAAAAAATATAAATGGGTCAATGAGATAATAAAAAATAAAGTGAAAATAGTAATAGACAGTCATTGAAAGAGCTATTATGATACAACCACAAATTATACGATGGATAGCTATTGTTAAAATAATAGGACTTATTTTTTAACTTATAACTAACTGTCACATCAATTACTGTATGAAAGAAAACTAACTAACATTGAAAAATAACAACTGAATTTGATAGAGAGAAAAGAAGAAGATGATGAATAGTATATTGAATTTTATTGTGTAATTGATGAATAATATATTGAATTTTATTGTTTAATTGTATATTTGGACGATGAATTACAATCTATATTTTACATTTATACTACATAATATACATTCATCACAGGTAGATATTCAAATCAAACACAAACTAATAGAAAATGAAGTCACAATTGTTTGCTTAATAGTTACATCATAATTTTTCTGCACTTACCATTACAAATATTGTGTTCGATAGCCTTACATAGACTTTATAATCGCTTCTAAGCCTTACAAGTTCCTGAATGGTGTTACCACACTTGCCAACTTAGTGATCTCATTTAGTACCAACTTTACTTAGGCTTCCATGCTTTTCATCTTTGTTGTGTTCATCTTGTATCTCAGCATCCATGATAGTGTCAACATGATGCACAATCTATAATAAATAGATTTTTTTGTTTATAAATATGTGACATACCTAGACATTATTATTGTTTACCTTAACATGGATCATCTACATGCAAACTAATGCATCTAATCTAAATAATGAATTGAAAGGTATCCAACTCACCTATGTACCATGTCATCTCTCTAATAAGGTTCACGAGTAGATACAGACATCAAAGAAAGTAAGAATCAAAATCCTTTAGGAGGGAGTAAGAAAAATTAAAGAAGAAATTATATTGGTGTTGCATGATCTGTTAGACAAGGAGTTTGTTAAGAATAATTAGTTTAATAACGGCTAGTTAGTAACGGCTAGTTTAATAACGGCTAGTTTAGTAACGGCTAGTTTCTTCTTTTCAATGTATAAATATAACATTAGACATTAAGCCAAAATCAATTCAATAACTCTCTCAACAAAAATTAGAGAAAATCAACATGGTATCAAAGCAGATTTGATCTTGCTCCAAATCAATCCCATAAACAAGAACTGTATCAGTTCAAGAAATCTAGAAAATGTTACAACATATAGATAAACTTACAGGTGTGCTGCTAAATGGTAAAAATTACCATCTTTGGGCACGTCAAGTGACTTTTGGTCTAATCGGTAGAGACAAATTTGAGCATGTCACTGGTGAGAAATCAAAACCAAAAGCCGAAGATCCAACACACCCAACAATTGAAGAAAAAAAAGGAAATTTCAGAATGGAGAAAGAGTGACAATCTAGTCATGAGTTGGTTACTGGCAACCATGGAACCTCACATCTCTGATCTCATGACATATCTAGATACAGCTCGAGATATGTGGGTTAAAGCCGAGACAATGTTCAGAAAAAAGAAAAATTACTCTCTTATTTATCAACTTCAGCAAGAACTTTAACAGTTACAACAACAAAATCAATCTGTCACCGAACTATTTAGCCAAATCCAAAAAAAGAATGATGAGATTAGAGTGTATCGACCTCTCACAGCCGATCTTGATGAAATCAAAAGAAGAGAGGAATAGGATGGAATTTTCACCTTCCTCGCCAAGCTTGATTCAAGTTATGAGGGGGTACACTCACAAATTCTTCTCATGGGTGAGCTGCCATTTGTTGATGAGGTTGTTGGGATGGTTGAAAGAGAAGAGACAAGAAGAATAGTGATGGGTACTCAACTACCTGACAACCCCAAAGCCAAGGCTTTCGTCACCAGATCTAACCCTAGGCCAAAACGTCGGGGAGACCAAACGCTTACTCGTTGCGATTATTGTAAGAAGGAAGGACATAAACGCGAGGAATGTTGGTCACTCACTCGCTGCGATTATTGTAAGAAGGAAGGACACAAGTGCGAGGAATGTTGGCGTCTCAATCCTCATCTCCGGCAAAAGGGAAGGCGAGGTGGAGGCTTTGTCGGAGGGGGAGATCAATGACAAAATCGGGTAGAGAGTAGAGAGAAAATGGGTTACTCTGCACAAAAGGAAAAATGGGATATGAGTACAAACGAGGCTGAAAAGGAAATAAAAGGTGAGGTGGATATGGATCAAATGAGGCAGCTGTATACATAATTATCCGTGATGTTTCAAGGAAAATCTCAAAAAACCTCTGGTATGATTACAAACCTTACTAAAAATTCTTTAAATTCCAAATGGATTCTTGATTCAGGTTCAACTGATCACATAACTGGAAATAAAAACTTACTCAATAATTACAAAAAAAATGAGACTAAACAATTTGTAATCGTTGCAAATGGTGAAAAAATGGAAATTTTAGGAAATGGTTCAATTAGTCTCCTTTCAAGAAAAATTTCAAATGTTTTGCATGTGAATAATTGTACATCTAACTTGTTATCCATTAGTAAAATCACATGAGACTTAAATTGTGAAATTACATTTACATCCAAAAATATAATTTTTCAGGAATTGATAACGAAGAATATCATTGGTGAAGGTTTTCTAGAAAATGAGCTTTATATTCTGAGTGAAGAAAAAAGCAACTTCAATATTAAAAAAGAAGAAGAATTAGGCACTCTTTGGCATAAGAGAATTGGACATCTTTCCGATAAGATTTTAAAATGTATTTTTGATTTCAAACAACTAGATTGTAGTAGTTGTGAAATTTGCAAATTAGGAAAGCACACAAGGTTACCATTTAGTTTATCCAATTGTAAAAGCAAAAAACCTTTTTAGTTAATACATTCTGATGTTTAGGGCCCTGCTCCAATTGAGTCATTTAATGGTTATAAATATTTTGTTATATTTATAGATGATTTTTCAAGAACCACATGGTTACACTTGTTAAAAAATAAAAGTGAAGTATTTTCTCAATTTCAAGAATTTTATAATTTTGTAGAAAATCAATATGATGCAAATATTAAAACTTTTAGAAGTGATAATGGAACGGAATTTGTAAATCAAAATTTTACAAATTTTTGAAAGAAAAAAGGAATTTTACATCAAACAACTTGTATTTACACACCCCAACAAAATGGTGTGTCGGAAAGAAAAAATCGACATTTACTTGAAGTAACAAGAGTACTTTTGTTTCAAAATAATGTTCCAATAATTTTTTGGTCGGATGTTGTTCTCACCGCAACATATTTAATTAATAGATTGCCAAGTGCCAATTTGAATTTCAAAAGCCCACTAGAAATCCTCTACCAAGAAAAACTCAATATCTATCATTTAAGAGTATTTGGATGTATATGTTATGTGCACAAAAATAAATAACACAATACATCAATCAAAGCTATTTTCTTGGGGTATTCATCTCAAAAAAAGGGTTATAAATGCTATGATCCGATTAACAAAAACCATTACATTTCAAGAGATGTGACATTCCAAGAAAATGAGTCATATTACAAAACACTAGAAAAAGAGACTAATAACCAAGAGAAACCAAATGAATTTACATTTCCATTTTTTTATTCTGAAGAAGGAAATATAGTAGTAGAAAATGAAAATGAAACAATCAATGAGAATGAAGAGGAAGAAACTTCTCAAAGTGAGGGGGAAGATGGTACTACCGAAATAATAGCATTGAGAAGGTCTAATCAAACTCCACAACCTACAACTAGATTATGGGATTTTGTAACATATGAGGTAAAATATCCTATCCAAAATTATTTATCTTATGAAAATGTTACACCACAATATAGGACTTATTTGACCTCAATTTCCAAAGAAAATGAGCCAAATAACTATGAGGAAGCAATAGGCCAACTGGTATGGTGCAAAGCAATGGAAGAAGAACTTCGAGCACTTGAAAAAAATGAAACATGGGTAGTCGTACAACTACCCGAAGGAAAGAAACCCGTAGGATGCAAATGGGTCTATAAGATTAAGTTTAATAGTGATGGTACTATTGAAAGGTACAAAGCACGATTAGTGGCAAAAGGTTACACTCAAACCTATGGTGTAGATTATCAAGAAACATTTGCACCCGTGGCCAAAATGAATATCGTTAGGATTTTACTTTCCATAGCGATAAATCAAAATTGGACCTTACATCAAATGGATGTCAAGAATGTTTTTCTCCAAGGAACACTTGAAGAAGAGGTATATATGACGCTTCCACCTGGTCATAAAAAAGAAAACAATTCTAGTCTAGTGTGTAGGTTAAAAAAATCTATTTACGGACTAAAGCAATCTCCACGAGCATGGTATGGAAAACTAAGCTCTTATTTAATTTCTTGTGATTTTAAAATTAGTAATGTCGATCACTCATTATTTTCCAAAAATTATGGTACATTCACAACCATAATTCTAGTATATGTAGATGATATAATAATTATCGGAAATAATTTGGAAAAAATTAAAAAAGTGAACATGAAATTAAAGGAGAATTTTGATATCAAAGACTTAGGTTTATTAAAATATTTTCTAGGAATAGAAATAGCACATTCACCCAAGGGACTCTTTATTTCACAAAGAAAATATACACTTGACCTATTGAAAGAAACTGGTAAATTAGGGAGTAAATCAACATCTACACCAATAGATAGTAAATGCAAATTAAATATTGAGGATGGCGAACCCTTAGAAGACATAAGCCAATTTCAAAGACTTGTAGGAAAATTAATTTATTTAACGGTAACCCGACCAGACATTTCTTTTTCAGTAAGTCAAATTAGTAAATTTATGCATACACCTAGAACACCACATTTAGAGGCTATACATAGAAATTTAAAATATTTAAAAGGGACACCTAGTAAAGGAATTCTCATGAAACATAATAATTCTAATGAAGTGTGTGGCTACTCCGATGCAGATTGGACTGGTAGCTTTGATAGAAAATCAACCACTGGTTTTTGCACGTTTGTAGGCGTAAATTTAGTCACATGAAAAAGCAAGAAACAAAATGTTGTGGCACGATCAAGTGCCGAGGCAGAATATCGAGCCATGGCATCAACCTCAAGCGAGCTAACTTGGATCAAACAACTTCTTTTGGATATCGAAATTAAAATTCAAGAACCAATGAAGATGTTTTGTGATAACCAAGCGGCGCGACATATAGCATCAAATCCGGTGTTTCACGAGAGAACAAAACACATCGAAGCGGATTGCCACTTCATTCGAGAAAAAATTCAAGCAAAGGAAATTGAAACTCCATTTGTGAGAAGTGAAAAACAATTGGCGGACATCTTCACCAAAGGTTTAGATTTAAAATCATTTGAAGAAAATTTAAGCAAGTTAGGGTTGATCGATATCTACACACCTAACTTGAGGGGGAGTGTTGAGAATAATTAGTTTAATAACGGCTAGTTTAGTAACGACTAGTTTAATAACGTTTAGTTTCTTCTTTTCAATGTATAAATATAACATTAGACATTAAACCAAAATCAATTCAATAACTCTCTCAACAAAAATAAGAGAAAATACACAGAGTTAAAGATTTTAATTCATATTACACTGCAAATTGTACGTGTTATTAATCAAATTATAATATATATATTCTTGTTCACATTTTTTGTTCCTGCTAATTTTACACATTTTTTTTTTAATTTTTACTTGGTACAATAATTTACCCGAATGAAACAAAATAATTGGAATTTAATAGCTAATTGTGGGCACAACAAAAGCAAAATCCTAAAAAATAAATACAAAAGTAAAAAATAAACAAATAAAAAAAAGATAAGAAATTTAACTTAATTCAACAATTTGTTTAGTTAACGTCCAAAATCTTAATATTTGACTAATAATATTTTTTGATATAATAATCTTAACCCAATAACACAATACACTATCTTAAAAATGATACTGAACTCAAAAGTAACGCTAAAACCTTATAACCAATTTTACCCAAATCTATTCCAAAACAAATAACCTAAAAATACCTAAATGTTATTTACTTTTGGTTGCACCAAAAAATAACTATCATTTTACTCTTTATATATAACAAATAAGAAAATTCGTAGAACCCATGAGAAACAAAGAGACACATATATTGATTTAATTAATCAATATGCTTTCAAAAAGGTTCTTTCATACGACAACCATGAAAACAAATACATATTTATTTAATCAATATGCTTTCTTTCAATAGCAAACCTTTTAGTTTTAATTGTTTTAATGTCTAAATAACATTAATTTGACTCTTTGTTTTCTTTCAATAGCAAGCTAAAAAAACATTTTTTTGTTACTTTTTTTTAAAGCCAACTCCAACACTAACTATTAAATTCTATCGAGTTTTAAACTTTGGAATAAAAACACTCCCACCCGGTTTTGCTCTCTCATCTTCTTCCTATAGCATTCATGCAATTTACTACTTTGTTTTCTACTTAATTTGTTGGGTCACTTGTCCCAATGAATTTTCTTTTTAGAGAGCCATAAGATTTTTTTTTCGTTATTTTTTTTTCTATTAATTGAATAAAGTTTTGATATTATCTTAAAGTTTATAAGAATCATAAACTATCACATCATAAAAAATTAATAAAAGGACTCAATACTTATAAACTCTACAATACCATTATCTTTTTACTCTAAGATCATGTTTAGTTGATATAATAAAAATATTAAGAGGATGAGAATAGTAATAGAAATTAAATTAAATATAAATATTATTATTATTATTATATTTATTTAAACAGTAAAATTAAAATAATAATAAATATTAAAATAAAGTTTATAAAATTATAAAAAAAGAAAAATTAAAAACTAACTTTTATATTTATTTTTAAATGAGATAAATAAAAAAGAGTATGAGAAGATTGAGCACTGTTATGTTATAATTAGAATATTTTATATCTCATTTTATATTAATAGTTAAATCAAATACATAAATACCTAAAATTATTCTCATTATTATTAATCAAATATGACAAAATATTATACATATTAAGTGGATGGATTTTTCTTGAAATCATTTTACATGTGTCAAATAAATATTTTAATTACATTGCTTTAACAAGGGAGACATAAGTTACTTAATTATTGAAAAGGGATAGTTTAATCAATATTTAAATAATAATATATTATTTTACTATTAAAATTGGAGATAAAATGATCAATATTATTTCTCTATCATCACTTTCCTCTAAGAATGGGCACGGGTATGATTGGGACGGTTTTTGATATAATTGTTCTTGAACCGAATTATAAAACCTATATCTAAAATCGCCCGAAAACCGTTACGGTTCAGAAATGATGTTTTACTCGCGGGTAACAGTTCAATATGGTTATGAAAAAAAATTCCAAAAAAAACCAAAAAATATATATAATTTAATAATTAAATTATATAATTAATTTTTTATTTATAATTTAATTAATTAAATATAATTAATATCGAGTACTGGTGGATACGGTTTTTAGTATAACCATAAACGTTATTTCATATTCGTTTTTTACCTAAAATCGTCCACATCCTTAAAATTTATAAGTTAAAAACTAAACCGTCACTTCGAATAACCGAACTCGTGGCTTTTTTTCCATCCTTATTTCCCTCCCACCATTTTCCTCATTTATCGTTATTTTTAATAAATATATTACTATTACTTCACACTTTTTCTCTCTCCCTTCTTTCTTTTAAATTAACTACTTCGTAAATTTTTTACTAGAAAGTATAACCAATTTTTTTTTGTATTTGTTGCAAGCTTTTAGTTTAGAGTTTAGACATCTCCTGAACTACTTAATGGATATACTTGCTTACCATCCTATCACAGGAATGCTTTTTAGGAAGTTTGCAATAAATTATGTGTATTTGTATTTTTAAAAAAATTATATGCTATTTATTTTTTTCAATGGAAAAAATATATGTATCATTTTTGAACAGGTTACTCATTTACTTTAAATTTATCATTTTATTTAGGATATCTTTCGAATAATTTGTGTATTTATTTCCTAACAAAAAATAATAATAAATAAATAACACATACACAAAATTACACAATAAAAAAGGGAAAAATTGAGGAAAAACTCAAATAATAGTAATAGAGTTATTAAAAAACATAAGGATGGAAAATGGTGGCAGGAAATGTGATAATAGAGGAGAAAAAAATTAATATTAATCACTTTGTCTTTAATTTTATTACTAAAATATTGTATCACTGCTTAAATAGTGATTAAATTGTTCATATTTTAATAAATAAGTGATTTTATTATTTAGATTTTATTAATTATTAATATTATTTTTAAAAATAAATTATTTTTTTGAATTTCAATACAACAAGGACAAATGGCCATATATAAAAAATATAAATATAGAAGTGTGTGTAAATTATGAGTATAAATTTTAAATTGGTCTTCTATTAATTTTTTTACACTTTAAATATCAATTCTCATATAAAATGGTAGTAGTATTTATAAGGAGAGGGCCGCGGCAGTTTTCTAAGTTGTGTTTAGTATCTCTTTTTTTTTTTGTAGTATCTTAGGTTCAATAAAAAAAATAATTAAAAATAAATAATATTATTTTAATAATTTTTTAAAATTTTTTAAAATTTTTTACAATCAAATTATTAAAATGTGATAAAATATGAGAGATTAATAAGAATAAAATAAAATTGAGATGAAATTATTTTAGAAAAATCAACAATAATAATATTCTAATATAAATTTATTTAAAAACATATTTAAAAAATAAAAATAAATAAAATATTAAAAAATATATATTTTTAAATATTTTCATAATAAATGTCATTTTATTATTATTAAATGATCAAGTTTAATTTGCATTTTAATTATTTGATATGAAAAAATAATATTTAAATAAAAACATTATTGAAATAATATTATTTATTTTTAATTGATTATTTTTCCAAAATTGATTATTAAAAAATATTTTTTTGAATCTAATAGACTAAAACTACACTAAAATTTAATTTAAAAACTTGGTTGATAATGTTTTTGTAATTTATAACGACAAACATTACTAGTATTTTTTTTAAAAGTACATTGGAATTATCAGATAGAAAAAACATAATTAAATGTCAAAAAAATAAAATATTTAAAAAAAAATTGTAAACAAAATAAACAAAAAATGGAAAATAGAAAAGACACTTTATATTTAATATTTTTTTTAATACAAAGTAACTCACCCATTTATAACTAAAATTCAAACTACAAATCTTTAACATATTTAATTAAATTTTATGTGGTTAAACCAAAAAACATATTCTACCTTATATATATCTATTAAAAATTACAAATAACAAAGATAATCACAATGTATTAAGAGAATAGTATAACTTGTCCTTACAAAGACAAACATGAATCTACTTCGCCTTTATTCCCTATGTTCTTTCTTCCTATGCACGTGTTGCACACTCTCAAAACCTATCTATCCTTATAATCTTCTTTTTGAGTCAAATATTCTAGTATAATTTTAAGTGTATCATTATATATGTTATTAATTTTTGTTAATTTTAATTGTGTCATTACATATCTTATTAATATATATAAAATATATAAATAAAAATAACTAAAAATGATGTTCTTTATCAACTAACGGGTAACATATAATGACATAAAATGGCATGACAAAAGTGGTACAATTGATTTGTACTACTCAATTAATTTCGATTATCTCTCCATACCGAGTATGAGAAGAAAATTTGTCTCCCATCCAGATTCACATATTGGCGCTATCTAAACTTTGTTGGGTCCCTTTTCATTTATTGTTTTCTATATCATTTATTTGGGTGCATCTCAAACAGTTCATTTGGGCCATAAAACGCATACAATTAATATATATACGTGAAGTGTGAGCAAAAGAATTGAAAAAGGAATGATGATAAGTGCAAATATGTGTCATTACCCATAACTCTTGCTTTATTGCTTGTCTTTACCAATCACATTGCCACATACTAACCCACTCGATCCAATAAGACTACTTTCTTTCGTCAAAATTTAAACTACTTTTCGGATATTATTTGCTTTGGTTTTCCTTTTATACTTTATCATTTAGACAAACGATGTGCTTCTTCAACGGGGTTGTCACAAATTCACCTTGTGTCAATGAGCTGAAAGAGTATTACTGAAGATAAAAGGTAACTGTTTTTCAGCCCAATATAAGAGAAGATTGAAAAAAACACATTTATATCAAGTGTCAAGTTTAAATCGATATTATTTGATCTAAAAAATTCTAAACCTAAAAATAGTTTATTCATTGGTAGCTAACTTTTTTCACATGCCTAAAATTACATATTTGAATTAAACTAGTATCATTTTATTAAAAAAAATATATAAACAAGATACCAAAGTCCTATAATTATTTAATTTAAGTATTTTAGTCATATAATTATTGCATTGAATATTAAATATTTCATAATTTTTGAAAAAATATCACAATAGTTCTCTTATTATGTAAAAATTAACACTTTAATCATGTAACTTTTAAATTGGATACATATAATTCATTTATTTACGAAAGTTAGACACTATAGTGTAAAAATTATGAGACTATGAGTGTTCAATTTTAACACTTTTGATGGACTAAAGTTATCTTTTTAATAATTATAAGACTAAAAATATTTATTTTTTATAATAAAAAGATTAATAATGTATAACTATAAATTAGGAACTAAAATATTTATTTTAAAAAATTAAAGGATTAAAAAAACAGTATAAATAATTATATCCTAAAAAATCATACCATCATAGGACTCTAAAAGGCTACTAGTACTAGCTAGCTCCCACCATGCATTTAGTTTTCAAAAATATCCACTTTTTGGCTAAAGCTAGCCTATCTTAGTATTGGATTGGAAGTTCGGTAACAATATCCGCCGGTTTGGTTATCTAGAAATGAGCATACGCGATTTTGGGCATTGCTTAAAACAAGTATTGACGTAACTAAATGTGATCCAGCCCAACTTATAAATTTTGTTTCTTTTTTTTTTGTTTGAAAAATATTTTTGTACATATAATGAATTACTTGTTTTTCTTTCTTTGTTGTTTTGTGTTTTAGAACATAAATATTCAAATATATTACTTTGTATCTTTCCGATTTCCATGTATATATTAATTACATCAACTATTTGTTTATTTAAAAAAATTGTTAAATTTTATGATTGCACAAAAGAATCAGAATTTTAACATTTAATTTAAAATTAATAAAATACTTTATAAGAAAAGATGTGTGTAGTTTAAGATTTTTTTTCCTTCAAATATGAGATTGTATTACTTAAAAAATAAAATATATGATTTGGTTAACAACTAAATGAGTTACTTAAAAAAATCAAATATATAGCTTAGAACATCAAACAACTTATCTAATGCATGTAGTTTTATTCTAATTCTCTACATGACAAACTAGATAAAGAGAAATAAATGATAGGTTCTTAACATCCCTAAGGATTTGTTTAAACCTACATTCTTCAAAAATACTAGCATCAACTATCCAATAAATCTACATTTTTAAGTCAACATTTAGAAATCATCTAGCAACACAAATACCTTTCACAAATACCAAATTACCTTATCTTTTATATATGCATCCAAAACACAAGCATTCACAAGATTGTCTTTAGTTGTCCAACTAGCTACCTAATGCAAATTACACAAATAAATCTACTTCAACTTTGTTTATGGGATCAACGTCACATATCTCTCTTACAAAATCAAATAGTAATAATTTTCATTTTTCAAACATCATATTTACTTGATTAGTAATCACAAAAAAAGCTTTTAACACCACATTATTGAGTAACAAGTACCCCACTCTTATGGTTATCATATGAAGCTTCTCAAATTTACAAGATCAAGATAAAAGAAAAGGAGATAAAAATTCTACAGCAACAACTTGAGCTATTATACCTCAAGAAATCTCTTATGAAGACAAGAAATAAACAGGAAGAACTTAATTGTTCAAAACAGCTCTTAGAATCCAAATAACTTAAAAAATAAAACTTCATCAAAAATTCAATCTAAAGAAGATAAAACTTTTAAAGAAATAATTAAAAATGAAAAAGAAGAACCTAAAAATTCAAAAGAGAGTAACATCTTTAAAACAAGAAAGCTCAATTGGGTTGATGAAGCAGAAAAATATTTATGTGGTCTATAATGGTCCAAAACCAGGAATCTATAAAAATTATGTAAAAGTCATTAAATCTATTCTAGGGTTTAGTGGAGTAATTTGTAAAGCATTCACCAACAGAATAGAAGCTAAAGTCATTTATACCAACTATAAAATACCAAAACTAATAACTCTAGAGGAGATAGTAAGAAATTATTTTACAGCACTACAACAACAACCAACAACACTAAGTAGGTTAACAACTCTAGGAAAAATAGCAAGATCTCTAGTACTATCAATGTTATTCAGGAATTGAAGATGAAAATGACCAATATAGAAACCTTAACAAACCAGAATGGTTGAGTCTCTACAATTCGGCCAAAAAATCTACCCAAGAACACATTAAAGATATGAATTTTTATGCTACATATAAAGAATCTCCTAGATGAAGTAAATTCAATATTTTGGAAGGAACTGATCCAATATTTTTTTATAAAGCTTTCCATGTAGAACTAATAGAAAATTTATATTCAGGAATTAATTTAAGTGAATTAAATTATTTCCCAAATTTTTTGAAAAGAACAATCAAAAACTTTAGATAAAAGATTAAAGCAAGTAAGAAGCCTATTTATCTAAGATTTTTTAGTTCACTAATCGACTCAAATGAGAAAGGATGTATTAGTTCTTACCATTTCATTAAGATAAGGATTTACAACCTAAATAGAGAAGTTCCTAAACCAAGGGCACTTCTAGAAAAGGAATTTAACATAAAAGAACTATATGTATTAAGAAGTCAAATGCTTGGCCAAATTTACAATGAACTTAGAAAGATTGACAACTCTATTGAGATCAAAGTAAATTATTCAACTAGTAAATTCATCATCATTTCTCATAGTAGCATGGCTCTTTCAGAAGAGGATGGTGAAAAAATTACCAAATATGAAACCAATTTTAACAACAACAACCTGGATATTGGTCAAGAAATAAGGAAGGTATTATCCTTTTATGCCAAAAAAAGTCATCAAATATCACAGATGCATTTACTACATCAAAGATCGAGAAGACAAAGATGTATAATCAAAAGCACTATTTGAAGAAAACAACAAAAAAGAATAAAAAGAGGAAGTGTCTACAGAAGACGACAAAGAAAATAAAGATGTAGATCCATCTTTTAATCAACAGCATGTGCGAAGGAAAAAAGTAGTGGTTGTCATTTAAAGCAGAAAAGTATATGAATTATGAAAGTAAGGATAAAATAGTAATTTTCATCTTGTAAACATGGATCCCTTGTGCTCTAAAAGAAACTCTTATTTTTCATTTTAAAACACACTGAAAACCAGAGCACACACCTCTGGAAAACACACAACTCTAGTATAGAAATCTTCTCTATCTAGAAATCCTAAACTAGTAATGATAGACTCAGTAATTATAAGCAGCTAAGAATCATTTCAAGGTTCTTAGTTAGTCTTAAGTGTGTATTAATTATATTATGAATAAAATAGAATTCAGTTACTTCTTTCTAGTAAATCAAAATTGGACACTGTCTATGTACGGATGTAGAAGGCTCATCATTACCAGGAAGGTGTTGAGGTTTGAGCAAAGCTGAGGTATAACCGATGTAACAAGTGTAGACGAACAAAAGAGAAGATCGTGGTGGACCTATTAAGTTCAAGTTTAATAATTACAAATTTAAGCCAATTAGGAATCTTGAATGTTTAGATATTTTCTTATACCAAATAATAATACTGATAACGAGAAAAATGAAAACGTAAATATCACAATATTATAAGGAAAATTAAGTAACATGAATTAACAACTAAACCTTAAACAACTAGTTTGAAATAAATCAAAATGAAAAATAAAAATCTAATTTTATTATAAAAGTTTGATAAAGGTTATCTCTTAGTCTTAAATGATTATTTTAAAGATAAGTATTATGAAACTTGTCTTGAAAATTTTAGAAGATTCAACTCTTTATTATATATCTATACAAATTATATTAAAGTCATCACAACCATAATAGACCATCACGTCTGAAGAACATGAAAAGATTATTTTAGTCAAAAATATGTAAGAAATGAAAAAAAGTAATTCAACAACTTAATGTTTAGATACTATTTCTTTAAAAATTATAAATATAAGAAAAAGTATCTACTCAACACATATGGTTTATTAGCACTCTAATAACTTGTCGGTATATCAATATAAGATTGACTAAAATTTTGCCATAAACAATCTCTAACGATCAGAATACTCACCACCTTCATCCCACTTATTGATATTAGAGTCATAGAAACATTAAAGATGAAAAAATTGACACTATTAATTTTAAAAACATCAATGATATTAATCATAAAATGTAAAGATATTTTAACATATTTTACCAACCTCAAGAGCATAAATGAATATATGCTAAACCGAAGGATATTTTAGATATATAACATTTCCAGAGCCAAGTCTTACCAATCAAACAAGAAATTGAACAGCTGAACAATCACAAAGATCACACCAAAATATAGTCTATTTTGAAATCTAATAACCCACCATTCAAATCAAATGCCTTACAACTATTGAGAAATATATTCAATCAGAGAACATGAAAAAGATGATCAAACGTCAAAGATTTAGGATAATTGCTTGGATAGAGGATTTTTCAAAGGAAACGACAGTTTAAGATTTCATTGTGTGTGTGTGTTTTTTTTTTTGGTACCAAGAAGGATATTTATTTTTCCAAAAAATTGTCCTTATAATTCTTATACTTTTAAAGTGGTCCTAAATTGTATTGTATAAAAGTAATTGTCCTAAACTATTCTACAGTGACACATAAAATGATTGTCCTCGTTATGCACTGCATGCAAATGAAATTAAAATAAAGAAATATTTAGAGTTTGTATGACCGAATGACTTGAAAACTATTTTTTGTACTTAAAAACAAAAACTTTCTTTTAAAACAATAATATGTCTGAACATTGTTTTTAAGTTATTATTTTTTATAATAATATGTTTTAAAAAACAAAAAATAAAACTGAATATAGCTTGAATATGTTGTCATTGTTTTAAAAAAAAAAAACATGCAGAACATAGGTCGATTTTTTTCTTTTCTTTTCTTTGATAATTTGGTTTAATGTTTTCTCCACCTTTTCAACTTTTTGTCTTTTTTTTCTTTTTAATAATATTTACAGAGTTGTAATTATTATAATTACCAAAAAAATTAGTTTTTTTTACTCTTTTTTATTTTTATTTTTAATAATTCATCACGTTATAATTATTATAATCACCACATTGTTACACCTATTATATGAATTAATTAAATAATCATATTATAAAAAAAAACAATATAATCATGTTTTTTGTTTTTAAAAATAATTTTTTAAAATATTAAACAATTACCTCATATTTTTTAAAAAACTATATAAAATTATTTTTAGGTTGTAATTTGAAAACAATTTTTGAGTTAAGCGGCTAAAGAAGCCTTTACCATTCCAAATATATTAAAGCATACAACTTTTAACTTAGTATCAAAGCAAATCTTTGGGTCTGATAAGTCCACTCACGCAGACTCGGGTCTTGAGGTGTTTTCCCGTCCAATATGAGGTGAGTTGTTGAGTCCCACATCGATCAGAGATGTCAACCTAATGCTGGTTATTAATCTAGATAATCCATTTCCTAATAAGCGTGTTTTTAGTAAAAGTTTTGGTTGACCAGCTTTCAACTAAAACAACACTAATCAAGACTTCAAATTTAAAAAAAATGTTTTTACTAGCTTTTTTTTACCTCCTAATACTTCATTCACAAATTGAAATTAAATGAAGCCATCTCTTACATGTGTAAAATGGGTCAACCGGACCGGGCACGACGACCCATTAAATATATTCTCATTGGGCTCATATCAGCCCATATCGTTAGTTAGTTTGTCTGTACATTTTGAATTAATGCCATTTTGATCTGGGAAACATTAATATGATTCTAGCTCATTACTTTGCTTTTGATTTTTTTTTAATTAAATATTCTTTCTTTTCGATAATTATAAGAAAATATTATTTTTAGGTAAAAATAAAAATAACTAAAATCACATTAATTTGGAGTAAATAATCAAATCTGAAGTAGTGTGTTGTTAGAGAAAATCTGAATTTTTCATCAACATGGATAACTTGTCCCAATTAATCTTAAACTTAAATTTACAATTTTATATGAATTTTTATATACTTACTTATAAAAATAAAACTATTAATAATTTGAGCACAATATTAATAATTTTGGGATTGTTTTGTAATCTAAGTGGAATAATTATCTAATTTATTATCATAAACCCAAATATAAATTACATCCATATAAATTTTTTTTATTTAATTTAAAAAAATTAAATTGCATAAAAATAAATGCTAAACGACATGTAGTTTGATGCTAAAAAAATGGAGAGATATTATTATTATTATTATTATTATTATTATTATTATTATTATTATTATTATTAAATACGGAATTAATCAATCTGAAGAAGTTGCGACATGAACGACGGTTCTTTGGGCGTCTCTTTGTAAACCCGAGCTTTGAATCTTAATATTTTGATCAAGAAGCTTCATTACCATAAATAAAAATTGCTGATCCATTAAAATCCCTGTGCAAACTCCACCTCTAATTCGTAACTGAAACTCAGCCGAACCAATCAAAAGCTGAACACTCTGCATAGGATTTAGAATCTCCATCACCTTCCACACCGTCATAGCACGAAGTCCATCAGCTCTCTTTAAAACTCCTTTCATGTCACGTTTCAGACTCTCCATTTCTTCATCTACCGTTATCTCTGCATTTAAACGATTCCCAGGTGACCTACTTGCCGCATAGTCCAACAATGATGGCGCAGCCACTCTCTCTTGGATAGTCGCCGTAGTCTCCATCACCTCTGCTCTCTCTTGGATAGTCGATCTATTCTCACTGTTTGCTCGGGGTTTAAATCCCCCACATACCCGTCTAATAAATGGAAAATTATAGGGGATTTGAACTCACCAATCCAAAACAGAGTTTTTTCGAAAAAAGTGAGCCACGGTGATGAGAAGATTATGAAAGTGTCTTGTTCTGCTATTTTGGCCTTTTCCTTTAAGTATTGTTGGTAGTGAGCTTGGACTTGATTAATAACAGCTTTTCTTCTTTGTTCGAGTGCTAATATTTGGTCTTCTTGATCTTTTTGTGTAGTAGTTTGATTGTGATGTGAAGAAGAAGAAACAGTGTAATTGAAGGAGATTATTTGGTCGAGAAAGTTCTGTTGACGAATAAGCCAATCTTCTATGAAGAATTGGAATTTTTGCTGAAAGGTAATTGGGGGCTCATTTGGGTTTTCCATAATTAATAAAGCTATTGATGTTTGTGAATGATATTGACATAAATAGGTGGAGAAAAAGGAGTTCTAAGGGTGAAATTTATTGGTTTAGGTATTAAGATATGCTTATTTAAAATGTTATAATATTTTTAGATTTTATTGTTAATATTATTAATGATCTTAAATTTAATATTTTAAATTTTTTCGTCCCTATGTTGATATTTTTATTAAATTTGAGGCTAATTATTTAACATTAGTTATTAATTTATGTAATTTTTGTATATTATTAATTAAAGATAATTTTTTAATTATAATATTATATTATTTTTATATTTATCTTCTTATTTATTAGTATAATAAATTGATATAATTAAATATTTAAACATTCAAGATCCTTCGTTAATTTAAAATGTATAATTATTATACTTGAATTTAATTGATCTATTTCGATCTTCATTTCTATTTGTCTTCTCTTGTTACACTTGTTATATCTAACTTTACTCAAATCTTTCATAATTTTATAATTATTACAATCTTATAGTCAATTAAAGAATCTCTATTTACAAGATGTGAATTACTATTTTATTATTACTTTTGTAATTCATTTACTTTACTAGTTTTTGTCGTATCAATTTCAACCATTGTTTTTTCTTGGCACATGTTACCAACTAAAGATGTGGGTGTACATCTTTATTTTTCTTTGTCATCTTCTACCGACGGTTCCTCTTCTTTATTCTTCCTTGTCATTTTTTGTCGACAATTATTTGAATGACATTAATGATGACACTTATTCATTTTCTCGATCTTTGATGCAGTAAATACATCTGTGATCTTTGGGGTTTTTTTGGCATAAAAGTAGAATACTTTCCTTGTTTCCTAGCCAATTTTCATGTTATTGCTATTAAAATTTGTCTCATATTTAATGATTTTTTCACCATAGTCTTGTGAGATAGCTATCCTACTATGAGAAGTGATGATTACTTTACTAGTTAAATAATTTACTTTAATCTCAGTAGAATTATCAATTTTTTTCCGTTTAGAGTAAAGTTGGACCCAAACCAAAAATCCAACACTCTAAGTTATGCTTACTTTATGACGTAATTATCAATTAAAAAATTTGTAAATTTGAAACTATTAAGTCAACTATCCTCAAACTAACCTAAAGTCGATTTATTGGTTAATTTTTAGAGTTTATAGTTTACCGTAGTTTTGATTTTTTTCCAAAATGGGCAATCTAATGTTTGTGTAAAATATTATTGTTCATATTTTAAGTATTTGACAAATCTAACAAAAAGTTTAAATTATGTCACATATATATGAAATATGTGTCCTAATTAGACAAATTTAGGTAATTAATCTTTCTTACAAGTGTGTTATTTTTTATCATTTTTTTAAATCAATCAATATTTCAAATGAACTTATGCATCAATTTTTATAAGATATGTATTTAATGGTGCTCATTTTCAAAATTAAATATTAAAATGCACCTATAATGAATTAAAAAATACTAATTCTTTAAAGACTAGACACTAACTTGCTCTAACATAGAGACAAAAACTTAACAAAACACACAACAAAAGCACATGTATAATAATAAAAATAATAGAAAGCATGTAAGAGTATAAAAACTTTCTAATCGAAGTTTAAGATATTAGTATGTTGAAATATACACACATTAAACTTGAATTATACTAGTATAATATTAGATCATGTATAACACTTGATATAATGAGATAAATTTATATAGAAATTGTATCTATATGATAGCATTCTCAGATTGCATAAGGTAACTACTCAACGGTAAACAATTCACTAAATAACAAATAGATTATAACACTAATAGATAGTAAAATCACTGTTACCTCTATCAATCAAGACCTCCTTCCAAACTGCTTACTGTTGCTCTTTACTTGTTGCTTTCGTAATTGATTAGTCCAACTCTAGAATATGGTTGTTATCTATAGCCAACACCACCTAATGTGATGTGATTGGAAACTACAGATCAAGAAACTGAAAGTGTAACAACTCATACTCTCAAGGGATATACATTCCAACAATAATATCAAATTGTATATGAGAAATATACAGTCAAATCACGTACACACACAACGTATGATTTTGATCACTAAACTCATAAAATGATCCACTCTCAAATGTATGCTCACGAAAATAATTTTGACAATAGATATAAATCTCAAAGTAAATTTTGGCAAAATTTTGGTTCTTAAACATAGGGTAAAGAAGAGTGAAATGATTGAGGCTACCTCATTGGCCACCTCGCCAAGGGTGCTAGTGAGCTTAGTAGCGAGGTGTTAAAAAGTTACATTTTTTTCGTTTTCAAAAGTATCGAGTACTATTCATAAATATCTATATGCGAAACACACCAAAAAACACAAGTGAAAATGTTTTCTGGTTCGTCAAAAACTACTATTCTACCTAGTATGTACACTAAAAAAACTAATTTTATGGTATAAACATGTTTGCATCAAAGTATACCTAACTATATGTATGTATAAATTACTAATTTGTAGTAACTAACCTTATACAAAAAAAAAAAGATAAAATTATTAAGTAAAATAACAAACATCATATTTTGTATACAAAAAATTAACACATAAATATGAGTGCAATGTTACTTACATTAATAAAATAAATCTAAATATCTAATTTTGAATGTGTACTGAAATTACAACAAAATGGCTTATAAGATGTTAAGTTTTTTTTTAAAATAGTCTATAAGTAATTAGAATTATCTATTTGGTTAACTCTTTACAAAATTATATTAATAATTTATTTTAATTAATTTACACCATCATTATAATAATTATATGACTCTTTTAGTAATTATAACAAATCCAAACATTTCTATAATTTTGTTTTAAAATAATTTCAAGTGCTTATAACTTAGTTACTTACTATGTATATACCATTAAATTAAGTAAAAGAACAAGTTGAAAATCATAATTCTTCTTAAAGAACCATTTCATTAGACCCCTTTTTGGGTATTGCATTCAAATGCGCTTCTGAAACACCAATATCCATTTAATACGCATAATTGTAATTTTGAAACCCCCCCGCAACAAATAACTATTAAAATTTCACTCTTTATTTTTTAACATCATGTAATGAAGAGTAGATCGTAGGCATAATCTTCTTTGATAGATAAAGGGGTAGGGAATAATATCATCATTTTCACAATATCATTAATCTAATAAGATTAGTCATAAACACGTGTGATTAAGGATAGATTCAAGAACGCACAATACGTTTATGTTAATAACTCAATCACTGCACACTCATTTCAAAGATTCTCGATGATAAGTGGATATCATTTTTTTATTGTTTAACGACACTTTTTTTATATATTTTCAAAACTATATTTAATTTTTTTAAAAAATAAATGTTAAGATAATGCTTAATTTACTACATTATTTGAAATATTGATATTGATTTTTATTCTTTAATTATTTAACATATATTTTATATAAAATAAAAAAATACTTAATAACAAACAAAATTCAATCTAAATATTTAAAATATTATGCGTTGTAATATTGAAAGTATCTTTTTTTTTATAGTTACATGCATATAAAAATATAATATAATATATGTACTATAATAATCATATCTGCCTCGTAATTAATCAGTTACGATTATTTTAAAAACAATTATTAATTATTTTTATAATTATAATTTATTTTAAAAAAATTAACTCATAATTTAAATTTTTATATATAATATAGCCAATTTTTATGAAAAATGATAAAAATATAAAAATATTATTAATAATTCTTTCAAAATTAATTTCTACTTCCAACATTTTTAAATTCTTTTATAAGTTAACAATGAAAAAAAAATTCATTTCATGGCAACAAAAAATAAGTAATTCTTAGATGCTATTTATTATGAATTTATGATCATATGAAAAGCCCGACGCTGTTTTATTTGCTAATTGATGAGAAATAAATTTAATAATCAATTTTAATTATCAGAATACAAATTTTTTTTTGTAACAAAATCGTATATGCAAAGCAAACTATCAGAATTTTTTATCAATTTTTTTTATCATTTCTTACTAATACTCTCAACTTTTATAACTTCATCTTAAATCCACTCAATTTTTTTATATATTATCATATTAATTTATTAACTATGTTACTATTTATTTTTAATTCTTAATTTTTCATACAAGAAATTATCACAAATATATCTTTTGTCACAAATATCACAACTTTTATAATTTTACATATATCAAAAATATTTTATATATTATTATTGATACTTTTAACATATTAACGGTATTACTATTTACAGTTAGTTTTTTAATTTTTTATACACTCGATAACTTTTAATTTACAATTTAAAAATTAATATTTATGATAAAAGTTTAAAAATTATGTTCCCTATTAAATTTTTTTTATGGGATTAGTTATTTTAGTTTAATTCTTTGATAAAAATCTTAGAAATTAAGTTATTTTAATATTAAATATCACTGTATATTCTCTTTTATTGAAAAAATAAAAATGAAGAAACAAACTTTGCAAACAAACTTTGACAAAAAAATGTAATTTCTTACAAAAATAATAGTTCAAATTCATGTAAATAAACCGATTTTCAGATAATCTAAATGAAAATATAATTGTTAAATATTGGCTCTAAAACTAATAAATTAGTAGCATAATTTAGGAAAATTAGTAGGCTAATTTGTGACATAATTAAAGAAAATTAGTGGCATAATTTAAGGAAATCAGTAACCTAATTTAAGGCTTAAATTATGACACAATTTAAAGAAATGAATACTTCATCTATAAATAGGGAAGAGTTCATGCATTGAAAAACAAGTTAAAAATTAGAAAAAATCATAGAGAACATAAGCAAACTCAAAGAGAGAAAATACTTAGTGAGTTTGAGAGTTTCTTCTATGAGTTTGGGAAACATTTTAGAGATATTATTAGTGAAAAAATATGTATCTATATTATGTATATTTCCTACTCAGTTCAATAATATCTACTGACTCCAGTGGATCTAGACGAATTACCGAACCACGTAAATTCTATGTGTTCTTTTACCGCTTTGATATATTCATATATCACTATTTATTGCTTCCGTGCACAACAAATTAGTATTAGAGCCAAATATAGCAATATTATATATCAAATCGAAGCTCTCGATGAGATGAACTCAACGGTGAAATAATCGCTCAAATCGAAAGTCAAAATCACCACCAGAAGCCACCGGAGTGCTGCTGCCAGCAACTGAGTCAACTCACTGAGTTGGACCGAGTCAACTCAGTCACTAGTGATATTTGGACCGAGTTGGTTCGTTTTTCATCCGTTTTCAGCTGAGTTGGATCTATTCCTAGCTAATTGGACCATTCCAGATTTAACTATGAACTCTATTTTTTTCAAGTAAGGTATAAAATTTGGAATAACACTATTTTAAGTTGTAAGTGAAAAATTTCTGTTATCCGTTTGTACTTATGGCTGATAAAAGAGAAATCGAAAAAGGTGAACAAGTTGACCATAGAATTTATGGCAAACCAAGTTGTTCTAACTGAAGAACTATGTTGTACAACGCAAAGCTTAAGGTGGAGAAATTCGACGACACCAATAACTTTGGCATGTGGCAATATGAAGTATTAGATCTATTGTTCCGAGAATGATCTAATATAGCCTTGGAGACCAAGCCATGAGATTATTCAAATGAAGATTGGAATTATGTCAATCGACAAGCTTGTGGCACAATTCAACTATGCTTAGGAAAAGATCAGAAGTACTTTGTCATGAAAGAGAATGTAGCCGCAATTCTCTGGAAGAAACTAGAGGACAAGTACATGGCGAAAAGTATTGAGAAGAGACTCTACTTGAAGAAGAAACTTTTCTGTTTCTAGTACAAGAAAGGTACCCATATGATTGAGCACTTAGATAATTTCAATAAAATTTTGGCCGATCTACAAAATTTAGATATTGAAATTATCAATGAAGATAAAGCTTTGGAAAGGATGAGGTTAAGTTCGTAGATGTTTCAAATGCTTTGTTAAATAACGAGTACCGAAAGAAGGATCAACATGATCATATAGATTCAATATCAGAAGCATTGACGGTAGCCAGAGGTAGGATTAATAACAAAAAATCTAGTGGATCAAATAATAGGGACAATCTAGATCAAAGTCCAGAAGAGAGTCATCCAGAAGACGTCCTGCGAAGGACGAGTGTGCCTATTGTCACCAGAAAGGGTACTGGAAGAAAGATTGTCCAAATAAGGACAAGTCAAATGCAAATGTTGCACAGAAGGCCGATGAAGATGAAGAATTAGCCTTTTCAGTTTCATCATCAGAAACCTACTCAGATAAGTGGATCCTTGATTCTGGATGTTCTTATCATATATGTCCAAACAGACATTGGTTTCGAGTTTTGAGGAGCTCGATGGAGGAGTTGTGCTTATGGGCAACGAAAATGCCTGTCAGACAAAAGAGATCGGAACAATACGATTAAAGATGAACGATGGCACAATCAGACGACTTACAAATATAAGGTATATTCCTGACCTAAAGAAAAACCTTATTTCTTTAGGTGTTCTAGATTCTGATGGTTACAAGGTAACATTGGAAAATGGAGTCTTGAAAGTTGTATGGGGTGAATTTGTAGCGATGAAGGGTACTCGGAAGGCGAACTTGTATTTCTTAGATGGTAGTACAGTTACAGGAAGAACAACTATCTCAAGTAGTTCTGAAGAAAAGACAAATGATTCTTCCCACCTGTGGCACATGCGCTTAGGGCATGTCGGTGAAAAGGCTTTGCAAAGCTTAATGAAGCAAAGTCTTTTGAAAGGTGCCAAGACTGAAAAGTTTGATTTCTGCGAGCATTGTGTAATGGGAAAACAAACAAGAGTCAAGTTCGACACTAGCATTCATCATACTAAGGGATTTCTTGATTATATTCACACGGATGTCTGGGGACCTTCAAAGAATGCTTCACTTGGAGGTAAATGCTGGTTTGTGACGTTTATTGATGATTTCTCTAGATATGTTTAGATATACACAGACATGGTAGCATTCGCACTTCCAGTAATTGATGATGATGTCCCATGCACTTATAGAGAAGTCGTGTAAAGAGTTGATAGTATGAAGTGGAAGATGGCGATGGATAAAGAGATGAAGTCTCTACATCAGAATCAGACTTGGGAGTTGGTTTAACTTCCCAAAGGAAAGAAAACTATTGGTTGCAAATGGGTCTATGCCAAGAAGGAATGTGTTCCTGGTAAAGACAACATCAGATACAAACCCAGACTGGTAGCAAAAGGCTATGCTCATAAATAAGGAATAGACTACAATGAGGTATTCTCACCTGCTGTTAAGCATTCATCTATTCGGATACTATTGGCTTTGGTAGCACAGTTTGATCTCTAGTTAGCTCAACTCGATGTCAAAACAACTTTTCACCATGGTATTTTGAACGAAGAAATCTACATGTCTCAATCGGATGGCTTCAAAATTCCAGGAGGAGAGAATTGGGCTTGCAAGCTGAACAAGTCAATTTACGGTTTGAAGCAATCACCACGAAAATGGTACAAGCGCTTTGATAGCTTCATCAGAGAGCAAAAGTACACACGCATTCAGTTTGATCATTGTGTATACTTTAGGAAATTCCAAGATGATACCTTCATTTATTTGCTCTTATATGTTGATGATATGTTGATTGCATCTAAGAGCAAGGTGGAGATCGTCAGATTGAAGGCTCTGTTGAGTTCAGAATTTGAAATGAAAGATCTCGGAGAAGCTAAGAAAATTCTTGGGATGAAAATCACAAGAGATAGAGTTGCAAGCACAGTCTATCTAACACAGACTCAGTATTTGAAAAAAGTACTACAAAGTTTGACATTGATGAAAAAACCAAACGAGTAAGTACATCGCTTGCTCCTTATTTTCAGTTGAGTGCATTGATGTCACCTAGCACCACCGATGAGAAGAAGCAAATGGAACGTGTTCCATATGCAAATATCGTTGGTTCCATGATTTATGGAATGGTTTGCACCAGACCTGATATTTCCCACGCTGTTAGTATGGTGAGTCGGTACATGCATAATCCCGGTAAAAGACATTGGCAAGCAGTGAAGTGGATTCTACGGTACATCTATGGTATTGTGGATATTGGTTTGAAGTTTGAGAGAGACAAGACTGAAGGCAAACACCTAGTTGGATATGTGGATTCTGACTATACTGGAGATTTGGATAAGCGTCGATCTACAACTGGTTATGTGTTCACAATGGCAGGAGGACCAGTTTGTTAGAGATCAACATTGCAGTCAACTGTAGCTTTGTCTACTACAGAGGCAGAGTATATGGCTGTAGCAGAAGCATTCAAAGAAGCTATCTAGCTTCTCGGGTTGACCAAGGATTTGGGTATTTTTAGAAGAACGTAGAGGTTTTTTGCGATAGCCAGAGTGCCATTTGTTTGGCAAAGAACCAAGTTCATCATGGTCGCACCAAGCACATCGATGTTCGATTTCATTTTGTTTGGGAAATTGTCGATGAAGGGAATGTTATACTCTAGAAAGTCGAAACTGCATATAACCCTACAGATATGCTTACAAAGGTGGTTACAGGGATCAAGTTTCAACACTGCTTGAACTTGATCAACATATCTCGAGCTTAGAGCGCCTAGGGCGCATTTGGAGGCAGCGTTATGAACTTTTTTGCCAAGGTAGAGATTGTTGAATATTGGCTCTAAAAGTAACAAATTAGTGGCATAATTTGGGGAAATTAGTTTCCTAATTTGTGGCATGATTTAAGGAAATTAGTGGCATAATTTAAGGAAATTAGTGACCTAATTTAAGGCTTAAATTATGGTACAATTTAGGGAAAAAGAGTCTTGGTTCATGTATAAATATGGAATAGTTCATGCATTGAAGAATAAGACAAAAATAAGAAAAAATCAAAGAGAATATAAGCAAACTCAAAGAGAGAAAATACTTAGTGAGTTTGAGAGTTTTTTCTACGAGTTTGGGAAACACTTATTAGTGAGGAAATCTGTATCTATATTCTGTATATTTTCTACTTAGTTCAATAATATCTGTTATCTTCTGTGTATCTAGGCAAATTATCGAGCCACATAAATTCTATGTGTTTTTTTTTTACCGTTTTAATATATTCATATATCACTATTTATTATTTCTGTGCACAACAATAATTATATACAAAATGTAATTGTTATTTTATTAAATAATGAGATAAGTTATTTGAATTTTAGGAATTTTATATCTCTGTATGGAATCTATAGAAACAACCTTTCTTGGTAGGTATTTTTTTTTAAGAAAAAAATCCATGTCAATAAACTATACGAAATGATAATGTCGTTTGATCTAGAAAATAAAAATTGATTAGATAGGATTGTTGCTGTGGTTTTACGAGACTAAGACAATGTACTTAGTATACTTTTATCGAATAATATAGTAACTTCAGGAATATATACAAATTTCTTCTAAAAAAACATAATAATAATGAATATATATATTGAAAATTAATTTCTCTTAAATTTACAATATTATATATAAATTTAGGATCTTTAATGAAAGTCACTTACATCGTTATGATATCGTACATACTTGTTATCCTAAAAGTTATAAAATTAATTGATTTATATTGTTATAATTTTTTTTATAAAATTATAATAATATAAATTTATTATTTTTATAAAGATAATAAATTTATGATAATTAACAGTATATTTAAGATATTCTTTTCCAACTCTTTATCTTTTTTTTTTCTCTACCAATTCTTTATTTATTATAATAAAAAATAATATTATTATAACTATATAAATTATTATTATCATAATAATATTTTATTTAATATTAATGATTTTAAAATATAATTAATAATAAAAATAAAATAAATATTTATGTATTTTATTAAAAAAATAGTGGTAATGTCAACTAAAAAATCTCTTCAATTTATTTCTATCATAATAAGGCTATTTTGGTAATTCAGTTTCTTTTGAGTGACACAATCTACGATCTAACAGATTTTCATAGCTGAGTGGATGATTCTCCCGCGGCTCAATGAAACCGCCAACTCTCTACCCTTTCCTCTTTCTTCGATTGAATTTTCAGAACAAAGAGAAATATTCAATTAGAGAGATAAACTATTGATTACTGATCATCTAAGAGAAGAGAAGACCGGTGTGGATATGGAAAATCCTCAGACGGAACGCCACCGAACCAGGACACGACAACCGGCGAGAGCCAGAGTTCCACTCCGGCAATTGTTCCGAGTGGCATCGGTAGCCTGTGGAATTCAATTCGGTTGGGCTTTACAGCTATCTCTGTTGACTCCCTATGTTCAAGAGCTTGGAATTCCTCACGCTTGGGCTAGCGTGATATGGCTTTGCGGTCCACTCTCTAGTTTACTGGTTCAACCTCTTGTGGGACACATGAGTGATCGTTGAACTAGTCGATTTGGTCGCCGGAGACCCTTCATCGTCGCCGGAGCGTTTTCGATCGCCCTTGCCGTTTTGGTCATCGGTCATTCTGCAGACATTGGGTGGTTGCTCGGTGATCTGGGCGAGGTTCGTCCCAGGGCCATCGCAGCATTTGTGTTTGGGTTTTGGATTCTGGATGTGGCTAATAATATGACTCAGGGTCCTTGCAGAGCTCTACTTGCCGATCTCACTGGTAAAACTTCTTATCGACTTTTTTCTTTATATGATTGTAACGTTTTCGTTCATTTAGTTGCGTTTATATTGGAAATTAATATCGGTAAATAGCCCTCGGTATTGGGATGATTAGTTTATATTTCCGGGATACTTTTTGTTTCTGAATTCTTACTCAATTTGGGATATGCCGATATGGTAATGGCGAGGACTCTTCGCAGATTTTATTGTTAATTATTGAGACTCTTAGAATTTATCAATATAATAAAGTAATCATTGGGTAATAATTCTCCACGTGTCCCTTGGCATTCAATTTTTACATTGATTTGTGTTATTATCTGTTGCTTTCCTACTGTTGACGTGAGTTGATGGTGGATTTTACTCCATCTAAGATCTATTCCTTTGTATTCTCTGCACTGCTTCTCAACTTGCTCTGCTAGTACTGGCATGAGATGATGAGATACATTTTCTACATATCTGGGTGTTATTCAGTAGATAGTTTCCTTACAACATCCTTCTGATTGTATGGTCTATTGTGGTATGTTTAATCTATTTTTAAGGCGAACAAACTTTCAAGAATAATTCTCTTGTAGAGCAATATCAAATGGATGTTTCACCTTGTAGTGTTTAGTTTATGTTGAGTTATGTTTAGTTTATGTTGTATAGCTCCTTAGTGAACAAATTTGAAAAGTCTTACATTGGTTAGGAATGAATATAGGTGTTGTATTTTGAGCTATAAATAAAGCCCTCCTCCATCATTTGTAAACATCCTAAAATTTGTAAATCTTTCTCTCTTTTGTAAGGGTAATTGATTAGTTCAATTTTGCTCAATTAGTTGTAATTTTGGAGTTTATCCATTTGGAGATAGTAAAAGTGGTCAATGACGCCCGAGGACCTAGGTAATATTTATACCGAACTTCGTTAAATTTCTGGTGTTTTTATTTTTCTGCTTTAATATTTCTATTTCAATATCTGCTTTAGTTTATTTTAACATTATATTTCTATTAGTATTATTTTGTCGGGTTAGTTTGAGTTCTATTCATTTAAATCATAAATAAATAGTAACTACTTAGAATAGTGAAAATATATCCGATTTTTCCAACAATTGGTATCAGAGTCAAAGATTTTCTACCTAGGCATTTGTTTGTATTCCGTTTGTTTGTTATTGGAATATAGTTACTAGTTGTTGTAATTTGAAGAAATGGCGGAAGAAGAATTTCTTTCAAACAAAGGCCAATCATCCACATCAGGTAGAACTATGATGATGAATGCAAGGTTCGAGGTGGAGAAGTTTGATGGAACCAGTCATTTCGGCATGTGGCAAGACGAAGTTCTAGATGCTCTGTTTCAACAAAGTCTAGATATCGCGATTGAAGAAGAGAAACCAGATGGAGCAGATGAAGTCAAGTGGAAAAATATCAACCGATTGGCATGTTGTACAATTCATTCGTGTCTCTCAAGAGAACAAAAGTACATTTTCATGAAGGAGACATTCGCAAGTAAGTTGTGGAAGGCATTGGAGAACAAGTTCATGAAGAAGAGCGGACATAATTGGCTCTATTTGAAGAAGTTGTTCCGTTTTGAATACCTTCCAGGTACTACAATAAACGACCACATTACTGTTTTTAATCGATTAGTAGCAGATTTGTTAAATATGGATGTAATTTTTAAAGATGAAGATTTAGCCTTGATGTTGTTAGCTTCCCTTTCTGATGAGTTTGATCACCTTATTCTGAGCTTACTCATTGAGAAGGATAAAATGTTTTTTGAGCAAGTTTGCACTGCTTTATATAGTTATGAAATTAGAAAGAAAGATAAAAAAGAAAGCAAGAATGAAGCAGTACAAGCACTGTCTGTAAGAGGACGTCCGCAAACACAACAGAAAGGAAAGAAATGTAGATATCTATCAAAAGGAAAGCTTGGTAAAGATGAATGTGCATTTTTTCATGAAAAAGGCCATTCGAAGAAAAATTGTCCAAAGCTGCAGAAGAAAGGAAAAGTTGTGTCGTCTAATGCATGCGTAGCTAAAAGTAATTCAAATTCAGATTTTGCATTGGTTGGCTCGTCAATAGCATCCCATCCTGATAACTGGATTTTTGATTCAGCATGTACCTTCCATATGTCTCCTAATAAAGAGTGATTCTTTAACTTTGAAGAACTAGACGGTGGAGTTGTTTTCATGGGTAATGATTATCCATGCAAAGTTTTGGGGATCGATACAATTCATTTAAAGAATCAAGATGGTTCAACCAAGGTCTTGACAGATGTTCATTATGTTCCAGATATGAAGAAAAATCTCATTGTTGTGGGAGTCTTAGAATCAAAAGGCTTCACTGTGACCATACAAAATGGGACATTGAAGGTTACTTCTAGAGCACTTGTGGCAATGAAAGGTGTTCGGAAGAATAAATTGTACTACTACCTTGGTAGTACGATTATTGGGACAACATCAGCAGCAATTTCAGAGGAAGAAAAAGATTCAAAAATTACCAAGTTTTGGCATATGCGTTTGGGACATGCTAGTGAAAAAACTTTATAGATTTTGGTAAAGCAAGACTTGTTAAAAGGTGTGAGAAACTAGCAAGTTGGAATTCTGTGAACATTGTGTATTAGGGAAGCAAAAAAGATTAAGCTTTGACACTACTCTTCATAATACAAAGGGCATTTTGGATTACATCCATACTGATGTATATAGGCCAACAAGAACTTCATCCATGAGTGGCAAACATTATTATGTCACTTTCATTGATGACTTTTCTAGAAGAGTTTGGGTGTATCTCATGAAGAAGAAGGATGAAGTGTTGGGAATTTTTCTCAAGTGGAAGAAGATGATCGAGACTCAGACTGGTAGAAAGATCAAGCATTTGAGGTCTGATAATGGCATTGAGTACACAAACAATCCATTTATGAAAGTTTGTGAAGAAGAAGGGATAGTGTGACACTTCACTATTCGAAAAACACTGCAACAGAACGTATGAACCAGACTTTGTTGGAGAAGGTTCAATGTATGTTGTCAAATGCTGGGTTAGGCAAGTAGTATTGGGGAGAGACTGTGACATATGCATGTCATCTCGTCAACCGTCTACCATCGTCTACTCTTGAAGGAAAAACACTTATGAAGGAATGGTCTGGAAAACCTGTTAGAGATTACGATTTATTTCATGTGTTTGGTTCTATTGCATACTACCATGTAATAGAATCAAAATTGGATCCAAGAGCCAAGAAAACTATTTTTTTGGGGATCCCTTCTGGTTCTAAGGGATATCGGTTATGGTGCCTTGAAACGAAAAAGATAATCTTCAGTAGAGATATTACCTTTGATGAATCTGCCTTGGTGAGAAAGGTAACTAAGAAGATTGATGGCACTTTGGAATAGGTGGAGCAAACTTCGAAGCAGGTGGAATTTGAAAGTAGAATTGCTAATCCAGTTAGTGAAGATAAGACAAAAGTTGATCCTCCATTGACAGAAGATGAATCAGATGAAGAGGTTTTAACCCAAGAACCTCCACAACAATAAGAAGAAACTACAGTTGATAGGCCGTGACGACAAAATGATAAGGTGCTTGTTCGATATAAAGATTTTGAAGACCTACCTGCTCAGTTTAAGAATACGGTGGCCTGTGCACTTTCAGTTGTACATGATGATGTTTCTTCCATATATAAAGAAGCAATTAGAAGCCCTGAAGTTGAAAGATGGAAGGAAGCCATAGACGAAGAACTTATGTCCTTTAAGAAGAATAAGACATGGAAGTTGACACAACTACCTAAGGGCAAGAAGGCAATTGGTTGCAAATAGGTGTTTGCAAAGAAAAGATTTCCTAACAAAGATAGTATTCGTTACAAGGCAAGGTTGGTGGCTAAGGGCTACGCTCAGAAGGAGGGAATCAATTATAATGAGGTATTTTCTCCAGTTGTAAAACATTCCTCCATTAGAATTTTGTTAGCCTTGGTAGCACAATTGGATTTGGAACTAGTTCAATTTGATGTGAAAATCGTGTTTCTACACGGTGACTTAGAAGAGGAAATCTATATGTTTCAACCAGAAGGGTTTAATGTTACTGGTAAAGAGAATTGAGTTTGTAGGCTGAACAAATCATTGTATGGATTGAAGCAATCTCCGAGGCAGTGGTAAAACGATTTGATCAGTTCATGTTACACCAGAAGTACACCAGAAGCACACATGATCATTGTGTGTATTTTCGGAAACTACAAGATGACTTTTTCATCTATCACTTATTGTATGTCGATGATATGTTGATTGCATCGAAGAGCCAAGCAGAAATTGAGAAATTGAAGGCTCAACTAAGTCAGGAGTTCGAGATGAAAGATTTGGGAGAAGTTAAGAAGATTCTCGACATGGAGATAAGTAGAGACAGAAAGAAGGAAAAATTTAGTTTGACCCAGAGTCAATATTTGAAGAAGGTATTACAACTTTTTGGTATGAATAAACAGACAAAACCTATAAGTACTCCACTTGTTCCTCATTTCAAGCTTAGTGCTCAATTATCTCCTAAGAATGATGTAGAACGAGAATACATGGCAAAGGTACCGTATGCAAATGCGGTTGGTAGCTTGATGTATGCAATGGTGTGTACAAGACCTGGCATTTCACACGCAGTTGGTGCTATAAGCAGGTACATGCATGATCCTGGTAAAGGACATCGGTTGGTTGTGAAATGGATTCTACGGTATATTCTAAATACTGTAATGTTGATTTAGTATTTCAGCAGGATAATACCGTTGGTCAATGTGCAGTCGGATATTGTGATTCCGACTGTGCAGGAGATTTAGATAAGCGTCGGTCAACTACTGGTTATGTGTTTACTCTTGCTAGAGCTCCAGTCAGTTGGAAGACTACTTTGCAGTCCACAGTTGCTTTGTCTACTACAGAGGCAAAGTATATGGTAGTTACAGAGGTTGTGAATGAAGCTATTTGGTTACGAGGTTTGCTTGAAGACTTGTGAGTTGGTTGAAAACATATTAAGGTGTTTTGTCACAGTCAGAGTGTTATTCATTTAGCAAAGAACCAAGTCTACCATGCACGTACAAAGCACATTGACGTTCATTATCATTTTGTGCAGGAGATTATTGAAGAAGTTGAAATACTAGTTCAAAAGATCAATAGTACAGAGAATCCCGCAGATATGATGATCAAGGTGGTAACGACAATCAATTTCATCTTCTAATTTTTTGACAGAGGATAAAAAAGGGGATTTGATTGGCCATAGATTCCTCCATAAAGATGTAAAATAGGGATGGTTAGTTGCAGGGGAAAATAAGAAGGATTTTGTTTGTGGAAATACTAATGATTTTGATAAAACTAAGTTTAATGTTGCTCTAGTAACAAGCTAGAACAATCGTTATTTTCATTTGTGGTTTGATTTCTTTGCGAAGCACATTTAGTACCTTTGTCTTTACATATCATGTTTAGAGAGATGGTAGAACTGATATATTCAACTTATAAAGGAATAATTGAAAGAAAAAAAAAAGGAAAGACAGAAGTTTGATATTTTGCTTACTTCTGTCTTTCAGGAAATGATCATCGAAGAACAAGAGTGGCAAATGCTTATTTTTCTCTATTTATGGCTGTTGGTAATGTTTTTTGGATTTGCCACAGGGTCATTCAGTGGTTGGTTCAAGGTTTTCCCATTTACATTATCCTCTGCATGCGATATTAACTGTGCAAATCTCAAGTCAGCGTTCTTTATTGACATTGTTTTCATTGCAATTACTACTTATCTAAGTATATCCGCGGCCCATGAAGTGCCTTTAGGTGCAAGTGAGCAATCTGTACCTTTTGTTGAAGAAGGGCAAGGACATTCTAACCCTACTGAGGAAGCTTTTCTCTGGGAACTGTTTGGTACTTTAAGATATTTCTCTGCACCAGTATGGATAATCCTCTCTGTTACTGCCTTAACATGGATTGGATGGTTTCCATTCCTTCTCTTTGATACTGACTGGATGGGTCGAGAGATTTATGGTGGCAAACCAAATGAAGGGCAGAGATACAGTGATGGGGTTAGAATGGGTGCATTTGGTTTGATGTTAAATTCAGTTGTCCTCTGAATAACATCTTTACTTATGGAGAAGCTTTGCAGGAAAAAAGGGGGCTGGTTTTGTGTGGGGAGTCTCAAACGTTCTCATGGCTCTCTGCTTTCTTTCAATGCTTATTGTTACGTTTGTAGCCAAAAATATCGGCTATTTAGGCCACAGTTCACCTCCAATTGGCATTGTTGTAGCTGCAGTAATTACTTTCACGATCCTTGGGGTTCCATTAGCGGTAAGTTAATTGAGTATTTTACTGAATGGAGCAAATGTGTTTCTGAAGCGGCTCCATTTTTTCAAAAGCAAAGAAGTCATTATGCTATGACCTTATCAGCTCACATAAAACCTTAATTCTTGTGGGGTCAACTTTCCCTTGGGTCTTCCCCCCCTCCCATTTGAGCTAGAATGTATTGGATAAGGTTCATCTATTTCTTTTCCATAGAGTGTGGATGAATTCAAGTGGAAGGAACGGGGAAGCAACAACAGTTTCTTTCTTCCTGATGTCACATTATGCATAGCTAAAATATCCACATCTCATATTACTGCAGGATGACAGTTTTTCTATAATATGAAATGTGGTAATGATTTACTATTGATAAGCCTAAACACAACCAAAAGTTATGTTTGGGATTGTTAACATTTACACTGGAGAAATAGAAGTCAGACGCCACTACTTCTAAACTGATTTTTGGTTTGTGATCCTCAACTTAGCTAGGTCCATATGAAATTATGATACACTTATTGTTTCTGAAGTTAAGTGTTGTGGGAAAAAAGGTTGAACAAAATGAGGGTGGGGCCAATAGGCTGGATAGTAAACATTAATATGACTATGCTATTTTCTTCAGAGCTTATTATGTATGCATAGTAAGTTAATATATGTTGTTTTTATTGCAGATCACGTATAGTGTTCCATATGCTTTGATTTCGATCCATATTGAGTCTCTCGGACTTGGCCAAGGTACTAATTACTTTGGTGGGTGTAGTTTTGTTTTTTTGTTTTTTTTTCCTTGTAATTATTTGTTTCTTACAGGGTTATCAATGGGTGTACTCAATCTGGCAATAGTGATCCCACAGGTACTTCAATTTGTATATGAATATTTTTCTTGATTACATATTGACTAAATCAATAACATTTAGTAAGATGTAGATACATTATTTTAAATTATGTGCAAGAACATCATTTTATTTTATTTTTGGAACGGATTGAGATAATACACAGGAAATATATGTAAGCAAAATGAATAGTCATACAAAGAACAGAAACAAATTTCAACCAACGTACCCCTGCTCATAAATCTTAAAAACTATCTTTCATTATAATCAAACCAATTGTTCGGTCTCTGGCAAAGTATTAAACTAAGCAAAGTGAGAGGGCTTCAAATTCCTTCTTGATGTTTTGGTAGAAAACCTGCTTTAGTCCTGCCTATAATTGAGGTATGGTGGAATTTCTTAAACTAAGAAAATAATAGTCTTCATAACTCCCAGTCTATATGACGTTATTGTTCGTGACTAGATTATATTGTTCTTTATACATACATGCAAAATTCCATTCACCATCATCACTTCAAACTGAAAATTATACAATTACTTAGAGAAACATTTCTAGCCACAAAAAAAATAAAATAACGAGAGTCGTATAGAAAGAGCTTTGTTTCTTTGATAGATAGATAGATAGATAGAGAGATAGAGAAGAACTTTCTCCAAGTATATGTCTTACTATGAGGAAAAACAACAAGAATTGGAGCATAGGAGTTCTGGTAGATTAAATCATGTTAACCAAAACTCCTATGCTCCAATTCTTGACACGATTTTAAAGAAAATCTCTATCTTCCGTTTGTTAAAGCTTGTCATAATGCTTCTCTATCCTCACCAACTATTCCACTAAGCTCCATGCCTCCGCCTTCTTCAATTGCCAAATAAAATAGTAGTTGATCTCTAATTTGAACAAGAAAATCACTTTTTAAAAATATAATGTTAAAAGCGCTGAGAAATTAACCTGCATAAGTATCCCATCCTTCTACAAAATAAAAGATATCCTGTTTCCTTTCAAGTCATCATTTTCATTTGTCTCATGGAATAAAATGTAATGCATGCTTAATGTGAATAAAGATATGAATTTTAAATTAGGATTATATAGGTTAGATTGCTATCTATTTTAATTTCAATTAGTATATTTAATAGTTATCATTCATCAATTAGATTTGAATATCTTATTATCTATATGGTCTAATAAATAGGATATATCATTATACTTATTTCTCTGACCTGGAATTATGAATTGAATATGAGTCTCTCTCTCGTTAGGTCTGTTCCGTCTTTTCCCCAATTTCTATTTATCAAATCCCTAACCCAAAATTCATCTAATTTTCTCCCCCTTTTGTCTATTTCTCTCCCTACTTTACTTATCATTCCACGTCAATGCTGATACTGAGTCCTTTACAGTGGCATAGGTGCTGAAGTACTATTCCTCATTAATAGATCTCTCAATAGCAATCCCTTGCACATTATTCAAAGGTTAGCTAGATAAAGTAAATTAGCCAATTTAGATTGCCTTAGATGAGGAGAAGCATGATAAGTGCAATCTTTCCCCCCCCTTCTTATGGAGTCATATGTGCAATGCAATCATAACATGATTTAGAAGATGATTCAGATCTGATAACAAATTAACAGTTGGCGTCCTATTGTAAATAGGTTGACACCATCATTTCAAGTTGACTTTCTTCAACTCAAAACCTACCTGTATTGGTGGGATGGATTTGACAAGTATTCATTTAATGCATTGATTTTGATGTTAATAAGATAGAAGCATAAATTAGGTGAGCAATGCCATTAGAACATTGATTTGTGTGTGTTGCAAATCTGAGGCTGCTAAACAGTACTTTTTAAAGCATGCATTGTATATAATTATCAAATAGGCTGATTTAGCTCCATTTGTTACCATGGATTTCCATCCTTACTGAATAGTCGTTACCAACTAACTGATTTCTTGTATCCTTGAGCATGGAGAAGAAATAACCATGTCCATCTTTGTGTTTCATTGTTCCTCACTCCCTCACTATCCTTTTATTCTCAAAGCATCCATTAATTACTATTATTTGAAATTTCATTTCTTGTAGTACTTTATAGATTAATCATTTCTTGTCAAAAATTTCTATGAACATTATCTTTTCATCAATTACTTCAGACTAATTTGGAACCAGCTTTTGCTTGACTATTCGACTATAGTATCTCTTAGATAGTCTATTGAAAATGGACATCTCACATTGTATTATTTCATAGAAATATATTTATCTTTAATGAAAGAGTGAAACTTTTGGAATCCTCAGTTGTTAATAGCGTGGAAGTGTTGCAAGTAGCAAGGGATTGGTTACCATTTCTTTATAATAGTGATGTGGTACTATGTCCATTTTTTTCTTAAAAACATTACATTTTTCAAATCTTATTGAGATGCTTCACTTTATTTTTACCCCATATTTTCTTTATACACACGTAATGTGAAATTTTACTATATGAAGGTAGTTTCGCATCCAAAAACAGATGTATTCGTGCATTAAGATTTGTTCTTGCTTTTGATGTTCTAATAATTATATATTTTCCCCCTTTTTATCTATGTAGAAGCTAATAAAACAAAGGATATCTCGGATAAAATATTGCAACAGTTGACTGCGAAGAAAGGGGAAATAAAAAAATAAAAAAAGGAATAGAAAGAAAAGAAGGAAAACAAAGATACGCAGTTGATTGCATGAAGTTTTTAAATTCCTTAACTAGAAGTTTATCCCCTTGAGAATAATGCTTGCAATTTTAAGCTCTCCGTCATTTCATTATTTCCTCTGAGTAGAACTCATTTTCAAATTTTGTATGTGGTCTAAAAGCAATTTTCAGTATCCACTTGAAGTCTCTGCCAAGAAGTTTGAGTCCTGAGGATTATTTTTTGAGGACTGGTGCTGGCTTTTGTTATTCACCTGTGTTCAAATCCTCAACTTGATATACATGCAGAGAATTTCTGTTTCTGCTTATCTATCGTAAATGCACATGCAACATAGAGTGTTTTACCTAGGCTATTGGTATTCTTGTCTGTAACCGGGACTGTTTGATTTATTCCCCTTTAAGAATTATAGGTAGATGTCTTAAGTCAATTTAACATCATCGCTGAAAATAAAATTAACAATAGATGGCTTCGCATGTCATTCAATTTCTTCATCTGAAGCAATTTAAATTATGAGTATTTAACTATTGGTAGCAGGTGGTGGTGTCCCTAGGAAGTGGACCGTGGGATCAGTTATTCGGTGGTGGAAACTCTCCCGCATTTGCTGTGGCAGGACTTTCAGCTTTTGTGGGTGGAATTTTGGCAATTGTAGCTATTCCTCGCTCTGGGGCTCCAAAGCCTAGATCTGTCACATGAGGTACTGTGCTATATCTTTTTCAGACGACATATATGCCAAGTGTAGATCATAAAAATGTTAAAAAATAGCAGGAAATCAACTATAGAAGCTCAGATCCTGGTAACTATTGTGTATCCTATCCCTACTTCCATATCTCATGTTTTGGACGTTGGAGTAATGGAAGGTGGTTATGATCATAATATCCTTCAATAAATAGTATACGAAATTCCATTGTTTTCTTATACAATTAGAGGTGTTGAGGTTTTTCTTGTTGGAAACTTATATGATGAGGTCCTAATTCCAGTTAGGGATTGGGTCATCATTTACAAAGAGCAAGGATTGATGTTCAACAATCGAGTTACACTAAACAAATTAGTCATAAAATGATAATCAATGTGCCTGCTGGCAATTCAGATGTATTGATAGCTTAGTGTTGGGAAATTACACAAATTTCCGATAAGTCAGACTTATGAGAAAGCAAGAATAGAAAAATAACACACAAATTTGATAACGGAGTTCGGCCAATCTTGCTTACGTCTCCGGACCTGCTGTAGATCTTTTTACTAAAAGAGGAGAAATTATACAAGGTGTTTACAACACTCACAACCCACAACTCAATTACACCCAAGAAAATTACTCTCAATTTTCTCTCACAAAAGTTTTTCTCTCTAAGCTTTTCTCTCAATTGGAATGAACATTTTGGATGATTAATTCATTACAATTACACATCTATTTATAGAAAAATTTACTCCTTAAATTACTCCTTAAATTAATGGTTCCTTGAATTGCTCCTTGAATTAAGCTCCATGTTTTGCTCCATGTTTTACTCCTTGTTTTGCTCCATGTTTTAAGGAGCTTTATAACAATCTCCAACAATCTCCCACTTGAAGACTGATTTCAATCTGTCTTCACACCTCGATCAATGCAGCAGCTTTTCTAGTCTTTGTTACTCTAGCAGACCAACTGAAGTTGAGCACAACTTCAATTTGTCAATAGTCACCACCTTTATTAACATATCTGCTGGATTTTTGCTTCTTTGAATCTTCTCTAGTATTAACACATCATCTTCCAATAGAGATCTGATGAAGTGATAACGAAGTCCAATATGCTTGTTTCTAGAATGAAATGTTGAATTCTTTGCCAAGTGTATTACACTTTGACTATCACTATGCAGAACATTCTTCTCCTGTTTGAATCCCAGCTCAATTAACAAACCTTGAAGCCGTATCATCCCTTTACTAGCTTCAGTTACTGCTACATACTCAGCATCTATAGTGGATAGAGTGACAATTTTCTATATTTGTGATATCCAACTAACAGTTGTAGTTCCAACAGTAAATATATAACCGGTGGTGCTTCTTCGGTGATCAACTTCACCTCCAAAGTCTGCATCTACGTACCCTTGTACTTTTAACTCTCCTTTACTAAAGTACAAATAATTTTCTGTGGTGCTTCGCAGATACCTCAAAATCCACTTGACTGCTTCCCAATGAGTTTTCCCTGGGTTTGACATAAATCTGCTAACAACTCCCACTGCATGGCCAATGTCTGGTCTTGTACAGACCATTGCGTACATCAAACTTCCAATGGCTGAGGCATAAGGAACCTTAGCCATGAATTCTTTTTCTTCCTCTGTCTGAGGGGACTGATCCTTGGATAGGCGAAAGTGACTGGCCAAGGGTGTGCTAACTGGTTTGGTGTCGTCCATGTTGAATCTCTGTAAAACACGATTGATGTACTCTGCTTGAGATAACTGCAAGGATCCTTTCTTCTTATTTCTTGTGATTTGTTCCAAGAATCTTCTTTGCTGGACCCAAGTCTTTCATGTCAAACTTCTTTGACAATTGATGCTTTAACCTTCTGATATCATCCATATTTGAACCTGCTACTAACATATCATCAACATAAAGTAGTAAAATGATATAACTGGACCTATATCTCTTAAAGTAGCAACAGTGGTCGACATTGCACTTCTGAAAACCTTCCTTGTGTATGAAGCTGTCAAACTTTTTGTACCATTGTCTTGGGACTTGTTTCAGGCCATACAAACTCTTCTTAAGTTTGCACACTATGTTCTTCTTCCCTCTTTCTAAGACCCCTTCTGGTTGGTACATGTAAATCTCTTCATCTAAATCTTCGTGAAGGAATGCAATCTTCACATCCAACTGTTCAAGATGAAGATCTTCAATGGCTACAATACTCAACACTGATATGATAGTATTGAGCTTCACAACAGGAGCGAAAATGTCAGTGTAGTCAACTCCTTCCTTCTGTTGAAACCCTTTGACAACTAGACGGGCTTTGTATCTTTTGGAACCATCATGCTCCTCTTTCACCCGGTACATCCATTTGTTGTGAAGTGCCTTCTTTCCCATAGGTAACTCATCTAGTTCCCATGTTTGGTCGGAGATGAGAGATTTTATTTCTTCTTTCATGGCAAGATCCCACTTGCTAGAATCTCGAGTCTGACAAGCTTCATCATAGCATTCAGGCTCCCTTCTATCAGTCAATAACATATAGTTAATGTATCTCCTGTTAGGCACATGAGGTCGAGAAGACCTTCTCAATACAGGAGCTGGAGTAGGAGGCTGTGGTGTGTCGGACTGCTGCGTACTGCTCTGTCCAACGAGTTCCTCTGGCTGAGGACTTGCTACAATTGGTTCCTTCACGGAACTATCTGGGACATCATCTGCATCTACAAATACTGACTCATTCTTCTTTGAGTCGTTGGTGTTTGTTTTATGCATGTCCTTATACATCACTCTTTCATTGAAAATCACATCTCTACTACGGATCACTTTCTTGTTTTTGTCATCCCAAATGCGGTAGCCAAACTCATCCTCACCATAACCGATGAATGTGCATTTCTTGGATTTAGGATCAAGCTTATTCCTACCTTGATCACTTGTATGCACAAATGCTACACAACCGAAAACTTTTAGATGTGATAGTTTCACCTCCTTTTTGCTTCATACCTCCTCTGGTATTTTGTGCTCCAATGGAACAGATGGGCCTCGGTTGATCAGGTAAGCTGCCGTGTTGACTGCTTCTGCCCAAAACTACTTCGGTAGACCTGACTATGTACGAATATTTCTGGCTCTTTCTGTCAACGTTCGGTTCATATGCTTAGCTACACTATTGTGTTGAGGCGTGCCTGGCACAGTTCTTTCCATTCTGATCCTATGCTCATAGCAGAAATTTTTGAATCTGGTGTCTTCATATTCACCACCATTATTTGTTCTGAGTTTTTTGATCTTCAAACCCGTCTCATTTTCCACCATAGCTTTCCATCTTCTAAAAGCCTCAAATACTTCAGACTTATGCTTTAGAAAGTAAACCCATACCTTCTGAGAGTGATCATCGATGAAAGTCACGAAGTAGTGTTTCCCACCAATAGATGAGACAGTCGTTGGTCCCCAAACATCAGAGTGAATAAGTTCTAGCCTTTCCTTCTTTGGGGTTCTGAAACTTGTCTGAAAGCTGACTCTCTTTTGCTTTCCAAGTATGCAATCTTCGCACATGTCCATCTCTACAGACTGTAGACCTGTAAGTTTTCTTTTTGAGTGCATAATCTTCATCCCCTTCTCACTCATGTGGCCTAGTTTCTAGTGCCATAGATTTGGTGTTTCATTGCCTACTACAACTGCGATTGAACAACGTGCCCTGCTGTCATGTAAGGAGTGTCATTCTTCTTACCTCGAGCAACCGTCATTGCACCCTTTGAAATCTTCCAATCATCACCATGGAAGATCGTAGTGTAGCCTTCACTAGCCAATTGCCCTACTGAGATTAAGTTCTTTCTTAGGTCGGGAATATGCCTGACATCCTTCAGTTCCCAAACAAACCCGTTCAACTTAATCTTCACTACACCTTTTCCAATAATAGCACACGGTTGATCATCACCAAGATATACCTTTCCAAGATTTTCGGGGACATATTTTTTGAAGAATTCTTTCTGTGAAGTAACATGGAACGATGTTCCAGAGTCTAACACCCAAGATTCTTCATTGCTCTCTAAAGAGCATATCAATGCATCATCTCCTCCTGAGGTGGAAGTAACATTTGCCTCTGTCTTCACTTGTTTGTCCTTCAGTGCACTTTTGTACTGATTTTTGTAATGCATGTTTCTCCCACAATTCCAACACTCGATAGTCTTCGAGCTATGATAGGATTCTTGGATTTGGACCTCTTGTCGTTTGATCTACCTCGGTAGTCTGTTCTGCCACGTCGATTCCCTCTGGATGAATCTCTTCCTCTTGACTCTGTATGCAATACTGAAGAGGTTGACGATTCACCCGACTCTCTACGTCGAATCTATTCACTGAGAACCAGATCACAAACATCGTCAAATTTCAACTTATTGCTTCCTGACGAGCTACTCACAGCCGTGACAGTAGCATTCCAGCTTTCTGGTAAAGAAGACAAAAGTATCAATGCTCGTACTTCTTCATCGAATTCAATTTCTACTGAACTCAACTGGGTTGTGACTGTGTTGAGTTCATTGAGATGTTGAGCTACCGATGCGCCTTCATTCATCTGCAAATTGAACAAACGCCTCATCAAGTGCACTTTGTTTGAGGCTGATGGCTTCTCATACATATTGGAGAGAGCTGCCATAAGACCCGTTGTGGTCTTTTCCTTTGCTATGTTGAAAGCAACATTAAGGGATAACGTCAATCGAATAACTCTAAGGGCTTGTCTGTCTAGAAGATTCCAATCTTCTATCATAGCCTCTGGCTTCTTCCCTGAGAGAGGTTGATATAGATTTCTTTGATACATATAATCCTCTATCTGCATTTTTCAAAACCCAAAATTTGTGCCATCAAATTTCTCGAGTTTCACTCTTCCTTCATCTGCGGCCATTGCTCTCACTCAAATCTAACTTCCTTCGAATCGTTTCTGACTATTTATGCAAACCACCGTGTATTAGAAGATCTCAGTCAACGAACAAATATCGTCGACAAAATTTCACTATTCACGTAATTCACTATTTACGTAAATAGTAATCTTGCAAAATATTGCAGAAATCACTACCAATAGCTTTGATACCAGTTGTTGAAAAATTACACAAATTCTCGATAAGTCAGACTTATGAGAAAGCAAGAATAGAAAAATAACACACAAATTTGATAACGGAGTTCGGTCAATCTTGCTTACGTCTCCGGATCTACTATAGATCTTTTTACTGAAAGAGGAGAAATTACACAAGGTGTTTACAACACTCACAACCCACAACCCAATTATATCCAAAAAAATTACTCTCAATTTTCTCTCACAAAAGCTTTTCTCTCTAAGTTTTTCTCTCAATTGGAATGAACACTTTGGATGATTAATTCATTACAATTACACATCTATTTATAGGAAAATTCACTCCTTGAATTACTCTTTAAATTAATGGTTCCTTGAATTACTCCTTAAATTAAGCTTTATGTTTTGCTCCATGTTTTGCTCCTTAAATTAAGAAGTTTTATAACAATCTCCAACAATTGGCTGTCACCACCAAATGTCACCAAATGCTGAATGAGATAAGTTTTCTATAATTAGTGGAGAATTTGCCCATTGAAAATCAATTCCACCTGCTGGAAATGTTTTTTTGGCGAATTGGCTTGAAAAAGTAAGTGAAGGCCCCCCTTTGATTCCAAAACTACTTCCCTACCAACCAAAAGATTAGTTGCTGTTTTTGGGATTATTCCTTTGTGCAAATGCTCATTTTCTTTTCAAGGTGATTGTGCCCCATTTGTTTCTTATCATGATGTATAGCCACGTCATGCATTTGCTGCATGAGTATAGTGAAATGTGCTCTGCGGCCAACATTTAATATCTAATTTGTACCGATTGAAATAGTGATGATGGTGACATGTCTTTTATGCTTTGTTATTTCTGTTTTTTGGAAAGCTAGAGCACACATTAAATATGTAATGTTTCATTTATGGTTGTTCTATTCCTGTCTTTTTTCTTCTTTTATGAGGTAATAATTTTTCTTGGTGTGTTTCATCTGAATATGAATGAATTCTCGCTTTTATTACATTTGTCAGTAACTACGAGAGAGTGTTTTGCTTTCAATGCTCCCAGGCAATGCGTTATACTGACGTCTGAGAAACATTTAAAAGAAGATCTGTCTCTTGGGTACTATTTGTTTTAGCTAATACTATTCCAATAATAAAATTATGTTGACAGGCTGTCGTTTTGACATCAAAAGGACTTGCTTGTGATTCCATATAACAAAGGTATGATTTTCTCATATATTTAATATTTTCATGATTTTATATAATGATAAGCTCAAAAGGGTTTGTGTATAAGAGCAAAACGATGCTTTTTTCATGCAAATATCTAGCATTTTACTACTGGAATTACTTTCTTTCTGAACTTAATTTTGACAGATACCCTATAATGATATGTATTCGTGCCAGTGCTAGAGATATGTTTGTTCTGAGATCAAGCATCAGCCTTTATCAGTAAAGGAGAGAGGGAGGGGAAAAAAAGGCATGGCCAGAGGGATAGAATCTGGTGAATTGAATTGCTCGAGTTTCTAGAGGAATATAATCCTTATATTAACGTCAAATTCCAAACAGGTCATGTCATTGCAAATCCTTTTCCCAAAACTTGCATTGGAATTATATATATAGTTTGTTTTGATTCCAATAAAATTCTGTCTGCTCTCCACCATAACAACTTGGGTGTCCGAAATTGCCACTACTATTGTAATTTGCTTCTTTTTTCTTTTCTTTTTTTTAATATAGATGACGGTACAATTTCATGTGTTAGTGATCCTAAAACTTGTCAATTCTTTTTACTACAATATGATGGAATCTACATTTTGGTGAGCCCCACTTCCCAAATTTAAGATGCTAAAATTCGTAAATAGGAGAGGTCATTAATAAATTCTTTTCATTTCAATTTTTTTTTAAAAGAAATATAAAGCTTATTTTTATGTTATTTTGTTCTGTTTTCTTTTATTGACATAGGGTTATCAATCTACAGAAACTTATTGAGGTCTGAAAGACACATGACCATCTGACATGAGTTGGGTTATGGGTTTCAGGGATGTGTAAAAACTAGTGCAAAGAAACAAAAGGAAAACCGATTCTTTTGAAATTTGCTCAGACTGTGACCATGGGAAAGAAAGTGAAGGAAATTGTATATATAATCTTTTACTTTATTTTAACTTCTCTAGTTGTTTGTGCTTAAGATGGTGGGGCTGTTTTTTAGCTTCTGTTTCTTAGCAGACACAGCCAAAGCGCCCTCCTGCAGAGAGACAGACTCATCTCTGTTGTGAGAAAAGGATACAAATTAAATGGATGTGATTGGAGCACGTTCTTTTCTCTCTGTGTTCCGTTTCTTCTATCTACCTCTTCTCCATGTAGCCACGATCTCCATTAAAATACCCTTTAGTGGTCCCATTCATCACCCAACACCTACCTCCACATACCCTCATGAAGATAACTTTATTTAAATAAATAAATTTAAAAAAATCAACTTTTTTTTTTAAAAGTTGCCGTTGAAGATCTTCACCAGATTTGACACTTTGATCTCTTCAGACCCCTACAAATAAAACCCACTTTGGATTCATCAGTTTATATTAAACAGTGCAAGTGGAATTCTTGATTAATTTCTTTATAAGAGAAAAAGTTTGTGATAGAATGATCTAATCAAAGGGAGCCATAGATCAAAGTTGTAGCTATCAAATGGTGTATTAAGAATTGAATTTTGAGTGATATTTATGAGTTAGGATCTTAACAAAATCTCAGAATCGATCATCGTCAATCTTAACAATCATTATTCTACTATTCCACCACAACCTATTTTATTATGATCGAACTAAAAAACCCATGACCTAATACTAACTTTTATATGTTCAACTGGTTATCTTCCAAAACAGAGGGAAATTAAGCCAACACAAATGGGCCCTAAAACCAGATTTACACAAAGTAATGTTACTTCTAGTTCTCCATTAGAACAAATAGTCAAAAAAGTAATGTTTTTTTGTACAAATTGTTGAAGACAGGAGGAGCAGAAATGTCAGGAATGAGTTTTCTCACATGGGTTGTGTTAATTTGGAACATGCATGGCTGCTTTATAACATGAAATACATATATATTTCTTTGCCTACAAAATTTAGCAGCCAGCCACCACACTACTCCACTAGTATTAGAACATATACATAACAATTCATATGCTCTCTTCACAATGGTAGCAAAACTTTGCTTATTGTTATCAACTCCACTTGGCACTTCAAGATAGATTTCTTTAACTTTTTTTATATAGTACATTAAAAAATAAAAATAAAGAAACTATAAAAGATTGGGTTTATAACATTATCCACTCTCTAGCATAAAGTTAATATTATTTTAGCTCGGTAAAGCCACAACATTAAACTAAATTCCAAAAAGGGTTTGCAACAAATTATGAATTTTGAGCTTAAAGTTCTTTGCTTTGGCGGTTAAAAAGTAAACATGTTCACCCTTCACTTGTGCTTCCTCTTAATCCTAACCTCTTCATCTCTATATGTTTTTCATTTTCTAGAGATGTGTGTGTGTGTGTGTGTGTGTGAGAGAGAGAGAGAGAGAGAGAGGACTAAATGATATGGAATGTCGGCCCCCCAACAGCTTCCACAAAAACACTTACATTTTCCTTCATTCTTTCAATAAAAAATTCTTTTATGGTTAAGTTGAGCTTGAGAGCATTTTGGATGACACTTTTTCTCTTCAGCATTCTCTTTAAGATATTGACACGTTACATGGTTTTAAAACGTAGACCCATAAGAACATGTATATAAGCTGAGCTCTCCATGCTCTAATTCCTCATATTAATCCAAACTTCTTCACACAAAAGCAAAACCAAACCAACACCATCTCAAATCCCACATAAAAACAGAGTCACTATTTTACATCTTTAGCTCCTTTACAAACTATCCCTATTTCCTTTATCCAGAAAATAATAATAATAATAAAGTTTATCTTCACAATTCACTCATGTGTAACCCAAAACCCTCATCTCCATCCTCATTTCTCTGTTCCAACAAAACCCCTTTCATGAATCCCAATAAATTAACCTTAGATCTTCATCCTGATCTTGATCAACAAGAACTTCATAGATGGCCTACCCTTACTGAGGTAATTAAAAACAATAAAGACTCAATTTTTTTAAACTATATTATTTAATAAAAAAATTAGTTTCACTCTTTTATATATGAACAGTAACATAATTTATATTTGACACATTTTTATTAATCAAGTTATTAACTTTTTCTTTTGTTTTTTTGCATATACAATTCAGGTTGTAGAAGAAATCAAAGCAATAGGGAAAATCTCAGGCCCAACAACAATAACAGGTCTACTTCTATATTCAAGAGCAATGATATCAATGCTTTTTCTTGGCTATCTTGGTGAGCTTGAACTAGCTGGAGGTTCACTTTCAATTGGGTTTGCAAACATAACTGGTTACTCTGTAATTTCTGGTTTAGCTATGGGAATGGAACCCCTTTGTGGACAAGCTTATGGTGCTAAACAAATGAAACTTCTTGGTTTAACTCTTCAAAGAACTGTTCTTCTTCTTCTCTCAACTTCAATACCCATCTCTTTCATGTGGCTTAACATGAAACAAATCCTCTTATACTGTGGACAGGACAAACAAATATCTTCAGTTGCTCAAAGTTTCATCCTTTATTCCATTCCTGACCTTTTTTTCTCCTCGATTCTTCACCCACTTCGTATCTACTTAAGAACTCAAGGCATTACACTTCCATTAACATATTGCACAGCTATCTCTGTTCTTCTTCATATCCCACTAAACTTCCTTTTAGTAGTCAAATTTCAAATGGGTATTTCAGGAGTAGCTATAGCTATGGTTTGGACAAATCTTCACCTCTTTATTTTACTCTTTACATTCATATACTTCTCAGGAGTATATAAAGACTCTTGGGTTAGTCCTAGTATGGATTGTCTTAAAGGTTGGTCATCTTTATTATCACTTTCAATCCCAACTTGTATCTCAGTTTGTTTAGAATGGTGGTGGTATGAATTTATGATAATGCTTTGTGGACTTCTTTCAAATCCAAAAGCAACAGTTGCTTCAATGGGAATTTTAATTCAAACAACCTCTTTAGTTTATGTATTCCCTTCTTCCTTAAGCCTTGGAGTTTCAACTAGAGTTGGGAATGAATTGGGTGCAAATAGACCAGCCAAAGCTCGCATATCAATGATTGTTGCTCTGTTTTGTGCTCTGTTTTTAGGCCTTTTTGCAATGTTGTTCACGACTTTAATGAGACATCAATGGGGTAAATTCTTCACAAATGACATTGAAATATTACAACTTACATCGATAGCATTGCCAATTGTTGGGTTATGTGAGCTTGGTAATTGCCCACAAACAACTGGTTGTGGAGTTTTAAGAGGAAGTGCAAGACCAGTCATTGGAGCTAATATTAACTTAGGTTCATTTTACATAGTTGGTATGCCTGTTGGTATTGTTATGGGGTTTGTAGTGAAAATGGGTTTTGCTGGACTTTGGTTGGGTCTTTTAGCAGCTCAAGGTTGTTGTGCTTTGCTTATGTTATATGTTCTTTGTACAACAAATTGGAAGGTTCAAGTTGAAAGAGCAAGAGAACTTACTAAAGTTTCAAACTTCAATCCTAATTGTTCATTACCCATTTCATCATCATTAATAGAAGATCATCAGCCTATTCAACAAGTCAATTATAGCAACAAGAACCCTAATCCTAATCTTGAAGAAATATTCTGTATTAATGATGATGAACCATTGAAGTCAGCTTCTAAAGAAACAGATCCTCTCATTTCCTCATCGCCTACACTTAGTACTGTGCATTAATCTTAGTAGTTCTATTTTCTTTTAACCCTCCTCCTATTTTTGCCCTTTTTTCCTTTAGAGGAAACTGATGTGGAAAAATTCTTATTGATAATCTCTATCTCTATTATTACTATTATTACTGTTTTTTTTTTAAGAATAATATTGTAGAATAGAATGAGAATATAAATTATTAGTTCTTCATTAATAATTAATGTTATATACGTGCCCTGATTTTTTTTTTTAAAAAGTGGTTATGTGTTTGTGTACATGAGGACGTCTGAGAGTTGTGTCGGTTGTTTAGAGGCTTAGTGATAAAGGGTCTACATTTTCTTGTGGTTGCATTAAATTAGGCAACAAGTTGAGTACCCAAAAAGGCAAAATGGGTATTATAGACATTAAACGTTTCCTAATATAAACCCACTCTTCGTATTACTTTACATTCTGTGTTATATCTACTAGGGTGTTTTACTCGTATTCTGTAACAGTTTCGAGCTCTTCACTCTTGAACCTCCAAAAAAAAAAAAGTAACAATACTGTATAAAAAGAAAATTTATGCCATATATTTTTACTATTAAAAAATTTATAACATATAATTTTATATTTAATATTATTTAAATTAAACTAAATATTAAATTAAATTATCATTTAATTAAATCATATATTAATGTTATTATGTTACTGTTTTTATTATAAAGTTTAAATACATTAATTTTTATAATTTATCAAAAAAAAGAGTTTAGAATTATCACCTCCATCTACCAGTACTAAGTAAACTAAAGATAGTGATTTAATAAAATAGTAGAACATTTATATTAGATTTTATTTTTATCAAAATCGCTCATGATGACTTTTATGATAAGACATTATGTATTTTGATAAGTCTTGCAACAATACAAGATGTCATTAATAAATCTTCTAATACTAAATCAATGTCTTTACATATTAAACTAATACCTTATTACAAAATTTATTTTTTTACCACCTAACGATAAGGATTATCACTTTAGTAAGACATTTATACCACCATATTGAATGTCTAACTATAAATCATCCTATATTAAGTAAATATCTTTCAATATCAAGTCAATAATTTAGTATGAATTTTATTTTTTTATCAAAATTATTTTTATGTAAGACATAACATAATGATAAATAAAAAAATAAAATATTATATAAAATTAAGTGATTTTGGATCACCTTCCTTTTAAGAAAAAAAAAATGTTTTTAATGTTAACTTCTTGGAATTTGGGTTACATCTTACTGCATCAAGTCATCAACCCCCGTTATCTAAAATAAAATAAAAATCATTTCTCCTTTTTAATTAAAAGAAATCATAACCTAGGAGTAGCACCATAGTAGGAATGGATGAGATGCATGAATAGTTTAGGTTCAATTTATTTAAGATGAATTGTTGCTAAATTTTCTTTATCTTATCTCAAATTTTATGATTTGAGTCCCTATAAATATAATCGAGCAGTACTATTTATAACCACTTCATTTTGTCAGCAAGAAAGACTAAATTATGGTACTAATAATAAGTAATTCACTTAGAAAACAATACTTCAAATTAAACAAAGAAAGGGTACGTACGTAGGGTAATATACTAGCAAAAAAAAAAGGGTAAATAAGACTATAACTAAAGTCTTGAATTTTTTTTTTTTTTTTTACTTAATGCTATTAACATATGCTCGAGTGACAGGAGATAATTTTTTGAATTACATGCAAGGAAAAAGATTTATTTTTTAAATAAATGGTTAATAATGTCGTATATATACGCTTTTGCATAAGCAACAAAGTCTAATCTATATATTAATTTGCATGTGTTCATGACTCATATATATATATTTAGAATTCCATGTTGAGTTTTTCTTTTTCTTTTCAGCTGTCGTCGTCGCCGTCGTCTGCTTAAGTCTCGCTCAACTTCGTTCAACTCCATTCCCTCGATCATTCGGTGGTTTAGCAATTGTTAGCGGTGTCGCCTCCAACGTTGGTGGTCTTTGTCGTACTTTGGGGTGGTTTTTTTCGATACTAAGTGGGTGATCTCTCGTCTCCAACTCTGTCTGGTTAGTTTCTATTTGGGCATTGGTGGTGGCTCTGTTGGCTGTTTTGACTGAGTGATAGGTTGTTTCAGTCGTGTTGGTGGTGGTTTTTTTTTTATTTTGTCTTCCTGCAGTGTTTAGTTATAATTTTTTTTTTATTTTTCTTGGTTAGAAATACTTTGTTTATTGTTTTTTTTTTTTGTTGTCTTCTATGGTTAAAATATCTGTATGAATTATTGTAATCATGTTTAAATGTTTATGGTTATAAATGCATTATTATTTCTGTTACTAGAATCAATAAGTTATAAGTAAGAAGCTTTTCTTAAATTAATTCAATAAAGTTAAAAAAAAAAAAAAACATGCACTTTGACTTCAAGACATGCAAATAACACTTCAAAACTGGATCAAATACTTATTATTATTTTTAGTTGTAAAATTCAAGAAAGGAGAGATAAGGACCTAAGGTTGTGGATGAATAGAGAATAGTAAATTAATGAAGACAATAATTGGAAGCAGAGAAGCATCTACAGAATACAGGAAGAGGAGGAGGGGGGGGTCCTTAGAGTGTTGTATTGGTGGGGGGTCCTTAGAGTGTTGTATTGGTGGGGGGGGGGGGGGGGGGGGGGGGGGGGGGTCCTCTGCTTCTAATTGAAGAAACAAAATCCAGCTATTATTGCCTCTGTCTACTTCTCAGATGACAAATTTTTGGAGCAGTACCCTTCCTCCAAATCCATTCTCTTTTTCCAACTTGTTTCTATGAACTTACACACTTTAAACTCTAAAAACTACAAACATCCAAAACCGTCCTATAAATAATATATTAAAATAATAAAATTTATGTTATAATTTATAATTTATCTTATATTTAATTAAATTAAATTTTTATATATTATTAACTAATTAAAAAATGGATGTAAGATTTCGCTCTTAATTTTTTCAATAAAAAAGCAAAAATTATATCTTGAATAATTTTAAATTTTAAATAATAATTTTCGTAAAATTATTTTATTCTCTTGAGCTATTTCTTATTGTTTTCTATTTTTATTAATTAATTGAAATTACAAAAATGAGAATTTACTTTCTTTTTTGTTAAAAATGTATATTTTAATTTTCAATTTTTCAAATATATATATAAACATACAGATCATTTTAAAATTTTCATTCTACTTCAAAAATATTCCACAAACCAATGGCTAATACGTTGTCTAACTCTCATTTTTCATATAGTTCAAAATAAACTGTAACTTTGTTTTATAAAATTTGAGCATTATATTATTTTATAAAAAAATTCGATTGAATATGTTTAATTATTTATATTTTATTTTAAATTTTATAAACATTTTTAAGTTATCCAAAATTTTAATTATTCATTTTATCTTTTATATTTAAAGAAAAAACTAAATTAATATTTATCCTTATCTAATTCTTTTAATATTTGTTTAGTTTTTTTATTTTGTGTACAAGCTAGTTCTCAATATACTTGACTAAAATATATAATAGTTATTGTTATTTGTATTTTTGAGAAAAAAAAAACTTTAGTTATTGATGAGTGATGATAAAGTATAATACATGCTAGTTATTTATTTGAATGCATTATATATGTTTAAATAAATTATTAAATTTATATTATTTAAAATAAAAGTATTTAAAGTTTCAATTTTATATTTCATCTTAAATATTTCCATCCCTTTAGCATAGGGGCTGAACTTTGAACAATTTTTTTATATTATATATATAAATTTAGCATTCTTACTAAAATCAAATATATCAATCCAATTATTATTTATAATAAAAAATTCAAAAAACATTATTAAATCGAAATCTTGCCCTAAATGAATAAAGAAAACATTAAACAAAACTTCTTTTATCTATTTCATCATACTCATTATTTTACTTTTCCTTTCGTTATTTTTTTCTAATCTATTAATTTCTCTTTTTTAGTTTATTTAAGTAAAAAAATCTCCATTTACCTCATCGTTTTGTTAATACTTTTTTTATTGAATAGAATTTTTATCTTTATAATTAATTGATACTTAACAAATAATGTATAGCTATAAATAAATTGATAAAAAAAATTATATTATTAACAATTGAAGGTACTTAAATTTAATTATATATAAATTATAAATATAAAATTTAAATAGAGTAAAATAAAAATCAAGATCTATGTATTATATAATTTTTTTCGAAAATTTTAAAAACTTATATCATAAAATACAACGATTAAACTGTAATAAACTTATACTATAATTTATTTATAATAAATTTGTAGGTGTCTGATCTCTATTAACAAAAAATTAAAAATACAAAAATCTTTTTTTATTTTCTCTTCTTTTCGTACACTTTCTATTTTTTAAGTACAAAAATCAGGGTGTATATATAATCTTCGTTCAAACCCCACGGCAAAAACTTTAAAACATTAAAGCAAACGAAAAATTAAAGGCAGAATGTACTATGTAAGGGAAAAAATCAAACAAAACGTAAAAAAAAATTCTGAATTAAAACAAATTTAAATTCATCAGTTTCTCAATAAAATAATTCTAATTCATAAAAATAAATTCTATGAATCCCGAATAAAAATTGAAAGAGAAATTAAATCAAATTTTAATAAGAAAATAGAATTCAAATGTTCAAAACTTGCATAAGATAGATAAATTTTACCCTTTTAACCTTCTCTTGTTAAAATATATATACTTTACTAACTGATTAATAAATACAATATTCTTAAACTATTCTATCGTTTATATAAACGATGACATACTTCACATAAAAGTTTTTCCTAATACAATTCCATTTTCATTGTTATGTTTGTTTTGGCTATAAATATATGCATGGTTATATGAGTGTCTCTAAAGAATTAAGCCTTACATAATTATCTTTCGAAACGGCTCTACTCCTTTCTCACATAAGTGATCTCTTATCTATAAAAGTAATTCTTAAAGAGTAACTCGCATACTTCGCTCGGTATTCTCTTTGTAAGAATCATTAAAAACCTTAACTTCCTCTGTATCTTACGGGTATTACTATTTTTATCATATGAATGGACTTGAGGATAAACCACCACAATGATCTCACTAAGTATTTACAATTAGGTTGTTCCTTTGAACCTAAATCTTGGAATCTCTAGTCAATTAGGTCAGGTTTCCTTTGCAAATCTTTATTCATTCATGAGCTTCAATCTTATTCTCCTTGATGACTTATCAAATAACTCTCGATTTAACCTTTGATTAATGGATTTGATATGTTATAATTTGACTTCACATAGTCACCCCAGTTGAGAGTAATTGTCTAATGATATTATATATACAATGTATATATCAAGACTTACCATTGTACATATTGTTATATGTTTTACCAATAGTTGATTGACTATCACAATGGATGCATATTGCAAGCACAAGTTTCACCTACTTAGGAATATCCTCTAAGAAATTGCATAATCATTCGACCTTTTCGTCACATTTATCCAAAGCGATGAATTCAGATTTCATATTAGATCTAGCAATGCACGTTTATTTAGAAGACTTCTATGAAATAGTCACACCACCTAGTGTGAATACATATCCACTATTAGACTTTGAGTCTTTTATGTTAGATATCTAGCTTTCATTTATGTATTCTTCTAATACAGCTAGATATCTTGTGTAATACAATTAATAACTACTTGTGTATCTTAAGTATTTAAGTAGTCTTGTAATACCTTTTCCAGTGATCAGATTATGGGTTATTGGTATATATATTTAGTTTACTTAAAGAGTAAGTTATGTTCGGTCTTGTATAAATCATCAAGTACATAAAACTTCCTATCACTCTAAAATATTCCCGTTGAGACACACTCTCACATCTATTCTTAGATAGGTGTAAATTTACATCTATCGATGTTCTCACAATTCTAGAATCACCATTATTGAATTTCTCAAGTATTTTGTCAACATAGTGACATTAATTTAGAATGAGATCGATTGATATCCTTGATAACTTAATTCTTATAATTACACTAACAGGTTCTATGTCTTTCATGTCAAACCTTAAATTCAACATATTCTTAGTGAATTTGATCATTTGATCATTATTATTCACAATTAGCATATCATCAAAGTAAAGACACAAGATGACATAACCATTTTCAGTCTCCTTAACATATACATATTTGTCACATTCGTTGATTTTAAAGTCATTTGTTCTCATGACATTATCAAACTTTTTATGCCACAATTTTGATGATTTTTTCAAGCATATAAAGGCTTCACCAATTCAAAGACTTTTCCTTCTTATCCTAGGCCGAAAAAAATTCTTGAGTTGTTTCATATAGATTTTTTCATCTAACTTTACATTTAGAAAGGTTATCTTTACATCTATTTGATGTATTTCAAGATTTTACAAACCTACGATGGCATTCATCACCTTATGGATGTTATTCTCATCATAGGATAATAAGTATCAAAGTAATCGAGGCTATGTCCTTGTTAGTGTCCCTTAATTACAATCCTAGCCTTGTACTTTTCAATTGTTCTATCTGATTTACGTTTTTTTGTGAAAATCTACTTAAACACTAGTGTTTTACTACCTAGAGGTAAATCAACTAGTTCCCAAGTTTGATTTTTCAAAATGAACTCAATTTCACTATTAATCACCTCTTTCCATTAAGGACTTTCAGAAGAGTTCACAGTCACTCCATAGGTTTGAGGCTCATTGTCAAACAAGTAGGTCAAAAAATCTAGATCATAAAACATTTATGTCCTAATCATCTTGCTACGTCTAGGTTCAACCTCAACTTCTTTTTAGGTTTATTGTTTTAACTATCTTCATTCATATTCTCATAAGTTTGTTTAGACAAACTTGATTCCCCTTGAGATTTACCTAAAAATATATGTTCAAAAAATTATGCATTCCTTGATTCTATTATCATGTTCTAGTGTATGTTTGGGATCTTTAACTCATGCACGAGAAAACGATAAGCACTACTATTATGTGTATATCCAATGAAGATACAATCTATCATTTGTAGACCTATCTTCACCTTCTTAGGTATAGGTATGGCTACTTTAGTAAGACACCCTCATACTCGTAAATATTTATAAGAAGGTATCTTTCCTTTAAATAATTCATACAGTGTATTTTGTGTTTTTTTCATAGATACCTTATTTAAAAGGTAGTTAGCTGATAAAATAGCTTCTCTCACAAGTTTTGTGACAACCCAAAACTTAATAACATTGCATTCCTCATTTCTTTCAAGTACGATTCTTACACTTAGTAACTCTATTTTGGTGAGGTGGATAAGGTGATATGATTCCATATATAATTTCATATTATGCATAGAATTCACCAAACGCTGCTTTATATTTACCACTATGATCACTGCATATTACCTTAATTTTCTTGTTGAGTTGATTCTCAACTTATGTTTTATAAAGAATAAATTTCTCTATAGTCTTTGCTTTTAAGAAAATATATATAGTAGTATTTTGTGCTATTATCAACAAAAGTAATAAAATACTTATTGTTGCCTCATGTTTAAAGAAATTTCAAATCACGTAAATCATTATGTATTAAATCTAAGGGCTCAATATTCCTTTTAATTGAATAGAATGATGACCTGGTCATTTTTGCCTCAACACAAGTCTCACACTTATGTTTAGAATCAATTTAAAAATTGGGTATATGGTTCAAGTTAATTAATTTATGCAATTTATCATAATTAACATAACTTAGTCTACTATGCCATAAATTCAAGGATTTAAGCAAGTAAACAAAAGAATTATCTTTATTAATTTTTTTAGGTAGCATAGTTGTAACATTTAGCTTAAACATCCCATTACACACATACCCCTTCCCCACAAATATACCATTTTGGTCAACACTGTCTTGTTTGACTCAAATACCATTCTAAAGCCATGCTTATTTTGTAACGAACTAGACATAAGATTCTTACAAATCTCATGGAGAAATAGTACATTATTCAGAGTCAGATCCTTCCCAGAAGTCATCTTTAATATTATTCTTCATTTGCCTTCAACACAGAAGTAGTAAAGCTTCCTATAAAGAGCTTCTCCCTATTTTTGACAAGTTCAAAAGTAGTAAAAAGTTCATCGTTTGAGAAAATATTCTTGGTTGCATCAATATCAATCCATCACTCTTTTAGCTAGGTTTGACCCTACTAAGTTCACCTCATAAACGACTGGACACAAGTTAATATCAGATATATCATGAATGATGTCTTCAAACATATTTACCTCACTATTCTAGTTTCTCTTTTGAAACCTACGTATTCGGGCTTTATGTTATGTTCTTTGACAATTAAAGTAAATTCTTCTAAAGCTTGACTTCTTAAAAGTTACTTTTCTAGGTCTTATCTTAGTCTCTTTACCTAGCTTACCTTGCTTTTATTCTTATTATGATTCAAGCTTTGACCATGCTCTATCATATTAGCCTTGGGTGTTTATGGGATATACCCTCTTTCAAAGAGAAGCCTTGTTGTCTTCTTCTACCTTAAATCTTATCAGCAAGTCCTTTAAATACACTTCCTTTCGCGTATGCTTAAGGTAGGTCTTGAACCCTCTTGAATCCTATTCATGAAAAGAGTAACTTCCCAATAATAGTTGCAACTTGGAAGGTCTCATTAAGTATCATCCCTTCATCATATATCTCTATTTAGATATCTTGGATTTCATGTACTTAATTGCATACAGATTAGAGTTCACAATCTTATAATCAAGAAAGCGACCAACCAAAAATTTCTTAGCATTGAAATTTTTAGTTTCATACTTTCAGTCCAATGATGTAGCCTTCTATAGCTCGTGGGGTTACCCCAATGTTACTGGTTTTGGTTCCTTTGAATCATATTATGGTAGAGAAACTAGAGAAGTTCAATGACTTGAACTTCAAGAAGTAGAAGAGTAAGATAATGTTTTATCTTACAATCTTGAATATAAAAAGGTTCTTGACTCTAATCAATCTAAGGGTGAACAAGATTTTCAATCTACTAGTACTATTGAAGCATGAAAACATTCTAATTATCTATGTCGAAACTATGTTTTGAATAACCTAACCGTTCATTGTACAATGAGTACAATAAAGGACAATTAAACGTAAAAGACTCAATTAGAGTTACACAAATAATAATGATAATTTCTTATCACATTATATTAATATCAATTTAATGCATATCTATCATTTCATACAAATCTTGTATACAAAATTAATAAATCAATTGATTAAATGACTAATTTAAATAGAAACATTAAGCATATCAAATAAGGACTAGGTATATTTGGATTAGGATTATTATGTCATAGATATATAGGTAATAATTAATGGAGTAAGATTTGGTTAATAATTCAATTATTTATTTAATTTTGATGATAGAAAAAAATATTCGGACAACCAAGTGACTACTTTAGATGACATAATATTTCCTTTTTTAAAAAAGAATTACACAATTAAGAACCAAACTTAAAAAGATATATATCAAATAATAATTTTAGTTTATATAATAAATTGTATCACAACATAATGCAACATAAAATAAAAATATTAAACGGTAAAAGGATTTCTACAAGAAAGAAAATAAAAATTTAACTTTGAGAATAATTGAAAACATAATCTAAACAAAATTGAATATGTAGAAATCAAAAGAAGTAATGGAATAGTTAAATTAAAGCATCGAATAGAAACTAAAATAAAACAAAATATACATCTCAATGAATAATTAAATATGCAGCAAACATATTAACTATCACAATTTGATACCCATTAAACAATTAAATTGGATAAACAAACGAATAACACATAAATAAAAGAATATGCAAAACCGAAATAAATGATTAAATAATCACGAAATAAGCAGTACAGATGATGTCAAATTATTGGTGTTAATGTTAATAGTTTCTGTATATCTGTATTTCTCTGTTCTGTCTTTTACAAGAGTTTACAATATATGTATATAAAGAAAACGAAAATTAAACAATAACCATAAAACCTGCACATCCAGGTTTTATGGCTCCACTAATATTATTGTCTGCTCAATGTTTTACTCCATTGAGCATTTGTGTCTGCCACTGTTATAGCACACACCAACACTCCTCCTCAAGTTGGTGCATATATGTCTCTTATGCCCAACTTGTCAAGTGAGTTGTAGAAGTTCCTTGCAGACACAGATTTTGTGAGTATATCAGCCAATTGATCTTCTGATTTAACAAATGGAAGCTTAATAATCTTTTCTTCAAGATTCTGTTTGATGAAGTTTCGATCCACTTCAACGTGCTTCGTGCGATCATGTTGAACTGGATTGTGAGATATGGCAATGGTTGCTTTGTTATCACAAAATAAGTTCATTTCAGAGTTAGGAGCAACACCAATCTCAGTTAGAAGTTTTTTCAACCAAAGGAGCTCACATATTCCCTTGACCATTCCTCGAAATTCAGCTTCAGCACTGGATAAGGCAACTACATTTTGCTTCTTGCTTCTCCATGTGACAAGGTTGCCCCCCACGAAAGTAAAGTACCCAGCAGTAGATTTCCTATCCTTCATATTCCCTGCCCAGTCTGAATCTGTATATCCAAGGACTTTCAATTGACCATTCTTTGAAAACATAAGTCCTTTCCCAGGGGAGGATTTTAAGTAACGAAGTATTCGCATGACCGCATCCATATGGTCTTCACTTGGGCAGTGCATGAACTGACTCACGACACTCACAGCATAAGCAATATCAGGTCGAGTATGAGATAAATATATGAGTTTACCTACTAACCGTTGATATCTCTGTTTATCTGCTGGTACTTGGTCCACATATTCTCCGAGTTTATGATTTTGAACCATTGGAATATCGACAGGTTTACAATCTAGTAGACCTGCCTCTGCTAGTAGGTCCAGAGTATATTTCCTTTGGGAAAGACATATGCCTTGTTTTGATCTTGTTACTTCAATACCTAAGAAGTATTTGAGCCCTCCTAAGTTCTTCATTTCAAACTCATTTGACAGTTGTTCTTGAAGCTTAGAGATTTCTTCTTTATCATCCCCTGTAATGATCATGTCGTCTACATAGACTATAAGGGCTGTTATCTTCCCTAATCGATGTTTTAGGAAAAGAGTATGATCAGAGTTGCTTTGTTGGAACCCATATTTCTTCATTGCTGAACTCAACCTACCAAACCACGCTCGAGGTGATTGTTTTAGTCCATACAATGCTCGTTGTAATCTACATGCAGTTTCTTTTCCTGATGTAACAGTATATCCTGGTGGGATATCCATGTAAATCTCTTCTTCAAGGTCACCATGAAGGAAGGCATTCTTCACGTCAAGTTGGTGCAATGGCCAATCTAAATTTGCTGCAAGAGATAACAAAACTCTCACAGTTTTTAGTTTAGCCACAAGTGAGAAGGTTTCTTGATAATCTATCCCATGTTTCTGTGTATATCCTTTTGCTACAAGCCTCGCCTTGTAACGATCAACTAACCCATCTGCTTTATACTTAATGGAGAAAATCCACTTGCATCCTACCATCTTCCTCCCTTGAGGCAACTCGCTTAACACCCATGTGTTATTCTTCTGCAGTGCCTCAAATTCCTCTTTTATAGCTTGAGCCCATTTTGGATCAGATAAGGCTTCTTCAATGCTACTCGGAATTTGACACGAGGAGAGTGTTTGTGCAAATGCCCTGATAGGTTCTGATAACCTTTGAGTAGATACATAATTTGCTATTGGATACTTGGGTTGTCGTTCTTCTCTTTCTGGGGAGTATCGATTTGGAGGTTTACCTCGATTGTGTCTGAAAGGTAAAACATAACCAACAGATGTATCTATAGCATTAGTCTGTAAAGGTGTGATAGGATAGATTACCTCAGGAGTGTTCTCAGCAGGAGGATCATTGGGTACTAGAGAATGGAGGGGTACATCAACCACTTCATCTTCTGGAGATTCAATTACTACTTCAGCTTCAGTTCGTGGAAGTTCAAGCTCGGGTCTAGATACGGGCTCCTCCATATTATTGGCACGTTCCGAGTATGTTGGACTCGTGTCTAATATTTCAACATCAAGCCAATTTCGTTCTTCACCATAACTCTCCTCCTGAAGAGTGTAATTGGATACTGGTGATGGGAAAAAACATTCTGATTCGAGGAAAGTGACATCCATGGTAGTATAGTTTCTTTTAGCAATTGGATCATAACATCGGTACCCCTTTTTTTGTACACCATACCCCAAGAATACACATCGGACAGCACATGGATCCAATTTAGTTCGTTGATTTTTATGGAGGTGGACAAAAGCAACACATCCAAAAATTCGGGGCGGAAGCATCAAAATAGTAGGCAAAGGAAGATGATCAGATAACACCTTTAATGGAGTCTGAAATTGTAAGGTCTTTGTGGGCATTCGATTCAGTAGATACACAGCTGTAGTAACAGCATCACTCCAGTATTTATTAGGCATATGTGCACCGATTAGTAAGGCCCGAGCCGTTTCTAAAATATGCCGATTTTTTCTCTCCGCCGTCCCATTCTGTTGTGGGGTTTGTGAACATGAGGTTTCATGGAGAATACCATGGTTGTCAAAGTATGTCCGGAATTGTTGATTAACATACTCCCCTCCATTATCAGACCTAAGTATCTTAATTTTTTCAGAAAATTGTGTCTGAACCATGGTATGAAACATGTGAAATGTAGCAAATACTTCATCTTTATGTTTGAGAAGGTAAAGCCATGTCATTCGTGTACAATCATCAACAAAAATAACAAACCAACGATGACCCGATGACGTAATGACCGGGGAAGGTCCCCAAACATCAGAATGTACCAAAGCAAAAGGAGCCACACTTTTATTCATGCTCATAGGATAAGACGCCCTATGACTTTTTGCTAGGATACAAGTATCACATTTGAAATCTGAATGTGTGATATTTGAAAATAAACTGGGGAGTAGGTGCTTTAAATACCCGAATGATGGATGCCCAAATCTACGATGACATAGCCAAATCTGTCGTTCCTTGTTACCAACAGTATGTTGCATGTGATTGGCTCTTCCTGAACTGAGGTCATCCACATAATATAGCCCTCCTCTCCTAGTACCACGCCCAATGATCTCCTTGGTGAGAATATCCTGTAGAAGGCAAAAGGTAGAATACATCAGTACTACACAGTTAAGATCTGAAGTGACCTGACTTACAGACATTAGTCGGTTTGACAGGGAGGGTACAAGCAAAGTATTAGATAATGATAATGAAGGAGATAAGGTCACTGTTCCAGCTCCTGTAACTGGATAAGTGACCCCATTTGCATTGGCAACACGGCTCCGTCTTGGCTGGGTTGTATTGGAGAGATCGTTTGGGTCAAATGTCATGTGATCTGTAGCTCCAGAGTCTAGAATCCACTCATCTTTCTCATTACGAGTAGAGATGTGAAATGCTTTACTTGAAATACCTGGATCTTGGGAAGATTCGGCTTGAGAAGTAAGGGATAGTGAGGCATTATTGGTAGCCACAGCTGCTCGCCCAGTAGTGTCCCGTTTCTTCCGTGCTTGAAGATCATTCCACCATTCTGGATACCCATGTAGTTTGAAGCAGTTTTCACGGGTGTGTTTGGAGTTTCCACAATGGCCACATTTCATGTCAAGAGATGGTGGATTTCCCGTGGATTTCTTGCTACCCAAGGAAGTTCCTGTTTTTGGTGGCATTAGGTTATGATGTCCCTTGACCCCTTTAAAAGCCATAACAGCTCCGGGTGTCGTATCTACACCTGTGATCATCACGGTCTGCCTGACCTCTTCCCTACGGACGAATCCATAGGCTTGTTCCACCGTAGGGAATGGTTTGATCTGAAGCACATCACTTCGAGTTTTATCCAATCTATCATCAAGTCCATCGAGGAAGGTATACACTCGATCTTCCTGTACGATGGAGTTGTATTTTTGTATATCAATCGCACACTCCATTGGGTTAGGACGACGGAAATCAATTTCACGCCACAACCCTTGAAGGTCATTGTAGTATTTTTCAATGGATCCACCCGCTTGTTTCGTACGAGTAACTTGACGGCGAAGATCATATACTTGAGACGTGTCTGTCCCATCATAGTAAGTGGTAGCCACCGAATCCCAAACCTGTTTCGCAGTTGGGAATCGGATAAAATTTGCAATTAAGGAGGGGTCCATCGAATTGATCAACCATCCTTTGACAATGGCGTTTTCAGTACGCCATCTCCTAAATAAGGGGTCGGTTTCAACAGGTTGAGGAAAATCCCCATTAATATATCCCAGTTTATCTTTGCCAGAGATATACATCTCCACCACCTGAGACCACAAGGCATAGTTGAATCCTCCCAACTTGATACTAATGGGAGCAGTCGACGCTTCAGTTGGCGGAGGTTGTGAGCTGAGCTGAGCTCTAGTTAGAACTTCCGTCATTTTCGCCGTCAAATCTTCCAACACGAAGTTGGTAGTTAAATCTCTAGATTCCGCCATGAAATCTAAAAAAAATTTCCTTCCGTTTTTCCTTTTTTTTTTTTTTTTTTTTTTACACTTTACACACCACTATATATACAACATTTCGTAACCCTAACATATTTTTTTTTTCCAAATCGCGCAGCTTCGCGTAACCCTAATTTTTCCTCTTCCCACTTCACGCAATTTCCTCTGATTTCCTCAGCAACTTCCTCGGATTTCCTCAGCAGCTTCCTCTGATTTCCTCAGCAGCTTCCTCTGCGTTCCTCAGCAACATCCTCTGAGTTCTGCAGCAGCTTCTTCGACTGCGTTTCTCGGCAGCTTCTTCGACTGCGTTTCTCAGCAGCTTCTTTGACTGCGTTTCTCAGCAGCTTCTTCGACTGCGTTGCTCAGGAGCTTCCTCTGAGTTCCTCAGCAGTTTCTTCAACTGCGTTTCTCAGCAGTTTCTTCGACTGCGTTTCTCAACAGCAACCTCTTGGAAGAGCAGCGCCTTCCTTCTTTTGATGGAGGATCAACGAACAACTTGTGATTTCTCAATCTGAACCAAAAAAGTTCACAGAAAGAAAAGGAACTGAAGCTGTTTTTTTTTTTGTTTACTGGAACAAATGCGTGCAGATTTTTCCTTCTATCACTTTCAGTTTTTCATCAATACTTGGAACCATCTTTATCATCACTGATCACTGCAAAAATTGTCTTTTTTTTGTTTTTTTTTGTTTTACAGAATTGTAGGGCTGAAGAACAATATGAATGCCCCACAGTAGCAGCTCGAATGGAATGTAGGAACTGTGATGACTCCAACGAGCAGCTTGAACGGCTACCCCAAATCCTGGCCAAATAATCAGCCAAATATGCACAGATTAACACAATCTGTTGAGCATATGACACCAAATCAGTTAAAGGAGAACAGAATCAACTTAGCAGGTAACTTATTCTTTCATTAGGACAACCAATAACTCTGCTCTGATACCATGTCAAATTATTGGTGTTAATGTTAATAGTTTCTGTATATCTGTATTTCTCTGTTCTGTCTTTTACAAGAGTTTACAATATATGTATATAAAGAAAACGAAAATTAAACAATAACCATAAAACCTGCACATCCAGGTTTTATGGCTCCACTAATATTATTGTCTGCTCAATGTTTTACTTCATTGAGCATTTGTGTCTGCCATTGTTATAGCACACACCAACAGATGAAACATAAAATAAAGCCTAAAATGCAATACTAAAATAAAGGGTGAAAAAATATTAATATATTGCAGTAAGCATAAACCAAAGAAGTGTAGTAGTAAACAGCAAAATAAATAAGTAGAAGCAGTTTTAGAAGACGGTAAAAACCAGTTATGGTAGTAACAGTTCTTTGAGAGAAACCATTTTACTTTGTCAATTAAAAGTAATATTAATTAAGAGATATAAAAATATATAATATCATGGAAAAATATTTATCAGAATAATTGAGTCAAGAAAGTAACATGACTAATTTAAAAAAGAAAAAAAAAGAAATTATAGTACATCAACAATACTATAAAGAGGAAAAAGTATTTTTAAGATATATAGCAAGAAGCAAATACAACAAGAAGATGGTAAATATAGATAAGTTCAAATTTGTTTGTACGTATGAAAAATTATCTTAATACCGTAACAAATAATTGAAATATACGGTATACTTAAGAAAATATTTTTATTGACGATAAAAAACTCTAAAAATTTATCTCTTAATATATAATAATTAAATAATAATAAACTTATATCACAATTTTTTTTTTACGTATTTTTAAATATTTAAACTATTCTATATTAAAAATACAAAAATATTTTTTTATTTTCTTTCCTTTCCGCACATTTTTTATCTGTTTTTTTTTCTTCTATCTTTTTTCTATCTCTCTGTCAAAGTAAATCAGATCTATATAGCCTTCATTCAAACCCCACATCAAAAGCTTTAAAACCATTAAAGCAAATGAAATATTAAAGTCAAAACATACTGGGTAAGGAAAAAAAACAAAAAACAAAGCGTAAAAAAAATGTTTCTGAATTAAAACAAATTTAAATTCATTCGTTTCTTATTAAAATAATTTTAATTCATAAAAAATAAATTTCTAACAGATACATTATGGGCAGAGTTATTCATGATGATCTGGGCGAAGGCCCAATCACGAATTTTAGAATAAATGTTAATAAGCCTGTAGTTTTATAATTATACTCATTTTATTTTTTTTTGCCGAAGTAATATTATTTTTGATAAATTAGTTTTTTTTCTTCTAAATATCAATAATTTATTCTAAAACTTATAACTTTATATCAAATTCTTATCACTCTATTGTACTCACCGAACGTAAAATAATTACATAAATAAATATAATATATTAGAATTACGAATGAAAATATAATATGTTATATATAAACATAAAGATAAATAAATATATTATATACAAAAATAAAGATCTTATATCTTGTTAAAAAATATAAAAGACATTATATTTAACTATAAAAAAAATAAGAACTTATATTTGGTTAAAAAATAATTTAAGATTTTACATCGGATCATGGTCTCAAAACTTAATATTATATACAAATATAAAAATAAATATAACACATATTAAATATAAATATAAAAGTGAATATAACATTTTACTTCTCTAACTAGATAATCTTAGAAGCCATTAGTCTTGGAGTAAATTAATCACAAAAGTACATAACATTTACGTGTTAAAACATGTATAATCACAAAAATACATAACATTTACGTGTTAAAACATGTGTAATCCTTGTAGAGAAAGAAAAAAAAAACACGCATACATATCTATTAAAGAAAAAAATTATATTAATAACATTTTAATGAGATTGAGGCAATCACATACAAATAAATGGAGTGAAAGCTCGACGTATCACACACTTTTCACCGTTCCTTTTACCATCTCAGTCGGAATAATTAAAATTAATAATTATGGTATAAATTTAATAATTTTTTTAAAATAATAATAGAGGATGATAGTTATTAAAAAATATATATAATTTTAATAATAAAATACATAATATTTTTTATAATTAAATTAAATTTTATTTAGATTATAATTATTCAACTAACTATCTCCGTCCGTACATTGCTTGGAAAGCTACGAAACGATGGCGTCAGAGTTTTCAATTATACTACGATATATGTGAATAGTGTATTCGTTGACAGGGTTTGTTAATTTTGGAAATTCATGGTGGTCTCTTTGGAATGTTTGAACACCGAGATATTCAGCTGTTTATTACATTTATCTTTCACCCAAATTCAGACCATTACTAGTCAACTTAAGATTTATTAGGTTTGGGTTGATTGGTCGGTAGTGGTGGAATTGACGACAGTAAATTCAATGTTTCTGAATCTAAGAGGCTTATGGGATGTTTTTGGTACTTAGGAAGATGGAAAGCCGATAAAAATATTGAAGGGTTGAATTGTAAAATGACCCAAAAGATCCCGTATCGTATAGCGAGAAATGCTAATTAAACTAGCATGGTATATTGTAGTAATATTCTCATTTATACTATTTTAATAAAATACGTGAAGAAGAAAAAAAAAAAGAGTGAGTCAGACAATAGTGAGAAGACCGATGATAAGAGTTATGGTGACTGGTTAGTTAGTTTTTTATTTTTATTTTTATTTTTTAAATTAATAAAAATATTGGTAAAATATATTGTAAGAAAAAGGAAGATTCTTACTATTATTAGAATGATTTATATTAACAATTAAATTAAATATAAAAATATATTAAATTATTTTTTATTATTATTCATATTATTATAAAACAAATATGAACTACAGCTATTTATATTTTAATGTTATTATTGTTTTATAAAAAATTTATTAGTGAAAAATAATTATAATAATATTATTATTTATTGTATTTTATGATAATAATTATTATAATAATAAACTATTTTATATGTGAATTTTAATTTTACTACTAATAAATTTTGTTTTTTTTGTTTTTTACGATCAAACCTTCTTCTTTTTTTAATAAATAATACGTAAGTAGTCACAAAATTAAAAATTTGTCTCTGCCATTGCTTTAGCCGCCCAAGAAAATGCATCCAATACGCATGTGGGTACAATATACACACTGAAGAAGAAGACAAATTAGTGGGGCCTCTTTTCTTCTTTTAGGTGGTACGCACAGACGCACTATACGAATATACGTTCCCAATCTCTCTATCTCTCTTTTCTCGTTTGTTTTTATCTTTTTTTTTGGGAACTATTTTAAATAATGATATTATTATTATAATAAAATATATAAAATATTTATTTTATATATAATATTAATTTTAATTTTAATTATTATTATTATTAATAAAGTTATTTATGTTTCTTGTTATTATATCCCATTATTTTTTAAAAAAATATTCAATAAAGATAAAATATATTATTTTAATAATTTTTTATAAAAACATTATTTTATATCAAGTATTTAAAATACGATTTTTTTAACAAATATAAATTTTAAATTTAATATAAAAATATTTAAGAAAAAATAAATGATAATAGTATTCAACAAAAAATATTTTAATATATTTTTTAATTTTAAAAATAAAAATATTAAAATAAAATAGTAAAAATCATAAAATACCAAAAGGAAATATTAAGTGAATTTTGTTCTTATTAATTGTCACATTTTTATTGTCAAAGACATGAGCGAGACAATTGTATCAAATGGTTAATATAAATTTTTTAAAATATTTATTTAAATAAATAGATATATTTTAATATTAAAATAAGTCATATTTTAAATCTAATGTTATTTAATTTTAAACCAAATGAAGATTAGATCGAATGCTAATGGCTTTTGAATATTTTTGAGATAGCTATTATTTTTTAATTCATGAATCAACTGTTAGGTTTGAAATATCCATATCAATAAAGATATTGATATATAATTTTTATAAAAATATTATCATTATTGACAAAAAATTTAAAAAAATTGTATTAAAAATATGGAAATAAAAACTTTATATAATTTCAAAACAATTAATTATTTAATTTTTATTTAATACATGTATTTTAAATACTTAAAACATTTAAATTAATTAATAAGTTGATAAATTAATTAAAATATTCTATAATAAAATATATATTCTTTTTACTAAATATTATATATTAAGTAGCTAAACTGTTTGAAATAATTAAGTTAAATTATATTAATTATTATAAATAAATAATTCTCAATATTATAAAAATAAATTTTATTGATTATTTATTTTTAAAAATACTTATAATTAAGGGAAACATAATGAGTTTTGACTTTAAATACAATATACATGTTATATCATTAATATAAAATAATAAAAAATAAAACTTGTATGACTATTTTGTACTTAAAAATTGGATTTGATGATAGTGTTTCATCATATTATACTAAATAGAGTAAGATATAATATAATTTTTTTTTTTTACCTTTTTCATTTCAAATATATAATAAACATGCTATAAATAAATAAAAATATAATATATTATTTTCTACAAAAAGTGAGAACGTATTAAATTTAAATTATTACTCAAAAAAAGAAGAAAAAAGAAAAAAGAAATCAATAATTGATATTTTTATATATATTAAAATATTTTAGCGATAATATTTACCATATCTAAGATAGTCAAAAAATATTTAAATAATATTTAAGCGATATTATAATGATTATCTTGAAAATTTTACAATAATTTAACTTAAAGATATTGATATTACTTTTCCATATCGTTATAACAATATCCATGATTTGATCTACATTTTTATACTTAACATAAGACTTAGTAAGAGCATGTTTATCTAAGTATTATTTCATTTAATATTTAATTAATTTATAAATTTATTATTATAATTGATTGATAATTATGACTTTAATTATAATAAGTTATATCAATAACATTTCATACACAATCAAATTATAACATATAATAATTTAACATGTATTTAAGATATTTCAAAAAATATAATATGGCCCAAATTATATTATTTAATATTAATTATATTCAAATACATTTGATCAACATCAAGCAATGCAACACGGTTCTACTTACTAAAGCCTCGTGATCGTCCAAGGAAGGAATTTGTTTTACCCAACTTAAACAAGCACCTATTTCTATCAAAATGAAAAACTTGATTTTAATAAACAAGTAAGAATTTTTTATGTTATTTAGTATCACATGTTATACTTATTAATAGAGGCTAAGCAATTATAACAAAAGAATCCTTATGTGTAATAATGTATTAATTGTTGATATATTATGTATATTATACTTTCATATTAATCATATAAAACTTTTTATTTCTTTATGTTAATTTTGTTTAAAATATGGTATTATTTTGATAATATCTTATAGTTTTGGAGCAATATATATAGAATACATATTTAAGCACAACTTGATGAAATAAGAGATGAGTGAGCGATATCATTTTTTTCAACATTTCATACAAATTCAAGTTAAATATACTGTATCTGTTTAAATGTATTCAAAGTAATTAGTTTATAATATTTAAATTAATATTAATTAGTTAAATAGTTTGATATTTTGATTTTCACTTGATAAATTAGATTTATTGTAAATATGAATGTGTTAATTTAAGTATTCTTAAAATAAATTTGGGTGTTTTATGTTATTATTTCTTAAAATAAACAATGCAAAAATAATCAAAATTTTCCGAGAAAAATAATATCTTTTACTTGATTTTTGAAAAATTAACTATTTGTTTTTTAAAAAAATTGGACTGGCCAATTTTTGTCGGTTCTTGAAAATTGAGGAAATTTAAAAAAAAAATTCATTGCTTTTCACGGCGGGCCAAAATTGACCGATCGTTTTTTTTTCTTTCTAAAAGCCAGTTTAAAAAAAATAACCGGCGAAAAAATTTAGCAAGTTTAAAAAACTGGCAAATTTTTTTCATCTGCCTTTATTTCATTGATTTTTCTGAACCAACGACAAAATTTAACGAACTTAAAAAAAAAAAAAAAAAGATTCATTTGATCTAATAATTTCGTCAGTTTTGTTGAACTGGCAAAGACGTTCGTTTTATTCGGTAAAAATCGAGGAAATCAACTTTTAGTATTCAATGTGCCATTAATGTACATTCTTTTGCCAAATTAAAATCTCTATATTTTTTTTTAAATTAAATAATATTATTTTTATGATTTAAACATATAATTTAAAAAGAGATTTTTTAAAATAATTCTGAGAATGTATTTACATTATATAATATATTTTTTAATATAACGGTCCGATCTAATCGGTTTAAAAATTAATATAACTAAATTGAACTGTTTGAAAAACGATTTCAGTATATACAGATCGGATTAGACCATGTGATTTATAAAATTATTCGACTTAGTTCAATTTGGTTCGATATTTTAGTTTAATTTAATTTGATTCGATTTTTGGACACCCTTAATTATTATTAAAAAAATAATAGCTTCATTTTATGATCAAATTAAAGGATTTCATTTTTTTTATTAGTTAAGGGACGTGAAAATAGACACGTCAAAGTCACACTGCCGCATTTGGTTGAATTAGTGGTAGGTTTTATGCACACAACAATAACCCAAAAATATATCAAAATTCTTTTAGTTTTCACAAAAAAAGAGAGTAATTTACTTCGGTTATTATCTTTTCTAAAAACTTAGTTATTTTATTTTTAAAAAATACAATAGAATAAAAAATAATCATATTTTATTTTTGTTTTTATTATATTTTTTATTGTTATTGAGATATTAATTTTATAAATAGTTTTTTATAATAATAAAAATTTAATTTAGTTATTTATTTTATACTGTAAATTTTTTATAATAAAATAAATAAATTATTATAAAAATTAAAAAAATTAAATTATCCTAATTAACATAAATCCTAGATATATTTGTCTTAAAAACAATAAATAAATAAAAACCAATTGCTTGAAAAGGCTATGATATATGCTCACGTGACTCCTTAGAGAGCATATATTAAAAAAGAGTTTTGTCTATAATCGTCATTTTTTATTCAATAATTTAAAAATAGGTTTAGTTGTATTTAGTTTAGAAATAGGTTAAATATAACCTTTAATTTGAAATCTCATTTTTTTGGTCAATTTTATTAAAAAAAAAAGATATTTCAATCCTATTTTACAACACATAATTATTATAGACATAATAAAATATTAACATTTTATAAATTTATAATTAATTTTAAATATACAAATCTCTTTTATCATATCATATATTAAAATTTTATTTTAAAAAATAATTTATTTTATAATAAAATAAATATAAATTTATACATATTGAAAATGATATGCTAAGCATTTTGATAATTTATAAATAATATAATACATTATTAGTATTAATAATAAAAATAATTATAATATTAATTACAATTATGATATAAAAAATAATATTCATAAAAATAATTAAATTATTAAAAAAAATTGTAAAGCCTCTCTGTCCAATTTTTTACAATATACAATACAAACATAGAATATTATATCATAAATTTTGTATGAAAATATTATTTAATATAATTTTATTATAATTATTTTTATTATTAATATATTAAAAAATATAAATTATATCTAATTAATTATATTTTAATAATAAAATAAAATTATTATTAATAAATATTTGTTGTCTTTCTAATAATTAAAATTATATTAATTGAATATCACGATATATTATGATTTTTCAGTTTTTTATAACTTTAAAAACTTATTATAAAATTGTTTGATTAGAGACAATAATTGAAACAATAAAAAATAATAATTAATGAAAAATAATATATGTATTTTATAATTTAAATCAAAATAATAATAAAAAATAAATTTTTATCTCATATTAATAAATATATAATTTATTTTAAATTATTTTATAATAAAATTTTGATAATTTATTTGTTATAAAAAATTATATATTTTTTATTATATAAATATAAATTATCTTTTATTTATAATAAAAATAAATTATTTTTTATTAAAATTTAGTGGATGAATTTTTTTTATCTTTTTTTATAAAATAAAGAGAGAAAGAAAATGTAGCTAGTAATTAGAGAGAGAGAGAGAGAGAATGTGATGAGAATTAGAAAAAAATGACAGGTAAATTGTTCAGCAAATTTGATAATTTATTTGTTATAAAAAATTATATATTTTTTATTATATAAATATAAATTATTTTTTATTTATAATAAAAATAAATTATTATTTATTAAAAGTTGGTGGATGAATATTTTTTTATCTTTTTTTTTATAAAATAAGGAGAGAAAGAAAATGTAGCTGTTAATTAGAAAAGGAGAGAAAGAAAGAAAAAAATGTGAGGTGAGGTAGAAAAAAAATATCATTAAATTGTTTAGCAAGTTTAATTTTGCTTATTTTTAAACTATTATATATTATATGATTTTTATAAATAAAAATATTATTAAAAATTGGTACTATATATAGATGTATGGGTGTATATTTATTATTTAAAAATAAATAAATAAAAAGAAAATTCTTTCAAGATAGATAGGTAGAAGGGTTTCTCTTACTTTTTCCTTTTTGTTGTTTCTTTTATATATAATATAAAAATCAGGGCTAAATCTAGAAAGAGCATTTTTGCTGATAAATGTGCTTTTAGATACAACTGATGAATGCTCTTATCACTGTAAATTATATTGTGATATGTACGAAGTTTCTGAAAATCATTTTGCAATATCATATATTTACATAGTGAATGAGATCAATGGACACTATAAATACTTTGATCATAATAAGCGCCGAAGACCTTATGCTAAAGGCAATATTTGAATCCTGTCAAACATATTTCACTTACTTTCTTCATTTCTGTTAATATATCTACTAATAGATTAATGTATATATATCTACTAATATATATTTATTTACTTTACATATATTTATATCTAATTAATTTAAGTATATCTAATTTACTTGTAACTCTTATATAAATACATAATATATATTCTTTTAACTACAGAATTAAATACAATCATTAAGTATTTATAACATGTTATCAAAGTCCATGTTCTTATCTTTTTGGCAATCTTGTATTTTTTGGTGTTATTCAACCCTTAAAACTTCAGTTGCAATCACTCATCGTTGAACCTCCAACGTCTTTTAGCCGTTGTCCTTATGTTCCGGGTCTACACTCAACGTTGTTAAGGAGTCCCGCACCATAAAGACCACTACAATCACCATCGTCGCCATGCATCTTGTTCCGATAATCTTTCTGCAGATACCACTGTGATCGGATCGACCAGATCTACGCAATCGTGAAAGTATCGCAACCATCAGACACTACACGCTCCCTCATGCGTTGCTTAAAGGATCTACACGTCTTTTCACGCATCGCCATTGAAACCAAAAGCCACAATGAATCTTGCCCCGACAACCTTTCTGTAGACACCACTGTGATCGCATCAACCGGATCTATACAACCGTGTACGTATCACAAAAAAGTGACACCGCACGTGCCACCAACAGAAACAGCACGTTAAATTCACGTGTCATACACGCAAAACTATGGTCCCATCGGATCGACCAGATCTACGCAAATGGGGAAGTATTGCAACCATCGGACACTGCACGCTCCCTCACGCGCCGCTCAAAGGAGCTACACGTCTTCTCACGTGCCGCCATTGAAACCAAAGTCGCCATGAATCTTGCCCCGAAGACCTTTCTGTAGACACTATTGTGATCGCCTCGACCAGATCTGCACAACCATGTACGTATCGCAACCATCTGACACCGCACACACCGCCAACAGAAACAACACGTCAGATTCACGTGCCATACACGTAAAACTCTAGTCCCGTGACGTCATTAGTGATCGTGATGCCCTAAGACTGACATCATCATCACCTTTAGATGACGTCACAATGACTATGCTGACCATTGGCCTACCCACTGACCGTTGACCTAACCATTGACTTTTATAGTTTGGGTCCTCCCTGCCTAGTTTTTCACATAGACCTCGTTTTTGCATATTGTGTTTCCAAATGGATAAAAAAATGTTTTTCTTTCTTGCCCCATCAATATTATATTGGAGGGGACCAAGAATTACTTGTCATGGTTTCAAGCTATGTGTAGTTTTCTTAAGGGTCTTATGCTTTGGTATTACTGTACATATGCAATTATCATTCCTGTCAAAGGAGCAAGTGAAGAAGATGCTACCTTCTTTGATCGCATAATTCAATAGGATAGTCATAACCACATGAACCTCACATGGATTCAAAATACTTCCATTTCCTCCATCTCCAATCTGTTGGGTAACTTTGATGATGCCAAATCAACATGGGATATGTTGGCCAAAAGGTACTCTACTACTCACGGATCCATGAAATATGAGTTAATAGTTGAATTGCATCAACTTCAACAGGAACCAAGGCAATCCATCAATGACTACTTTAATCAGCTTCGATTCCTTTGGGACCAAATTGACCTTTGTGATCCAATTTGGGCATGCTCTGTAAATGCTTAGTAATATGCTACAGTTAGGGATGAATTTTGTCTCTGAGTTCTTGATGTTACTTCACAAGGAATTTGAGCCCATCCGAAGTCAGCTTCTTAATTGCAGTCCTCTTCCCTCTCTTGATACTACTGTAAATGAGTTGGTTAGAGAAGAAACTCAACTTGCAACCCTTCAAGCCCAGAATAAGTTCAATGTTTTGGCTATCACTCCTCATGCTTCTGCCATTGAGCAACCTTAGCAATCAGGTGATTCCTCTGGCTTTAACGATCGTTGCAGGCATAGCAATAAAAGGTTCTGCAATTATTGCAAGCGTCATGGACACACCATTGAGAATTGTTACCGTCGCAACAAATCTACTGTTGTTGCTAATACTAAGCCTACTCTATTGATGCCTTCTAGTTTAGCAGAGTCCCAGTCTTCTGGATCCACTATCAACCTCTCCTCCACTGAACTACAAAAGATCATAACTCAGGTTGTCAAATGGATAGTAATGCATCTCTTTCCACTACTCTCTCAATTTTGCCTGATAAGTCTCAAACTTGACTTTTGACTCTACATGTTGTAATCACATGATACCTCACTCATCTTTATTCTCCAAACTTGACCTTGCACCACATCATCTTAATATTCATATAGTTGATGGTTCTACCATTCATGGGAATAGTCTAGGTTTTGTTTCGACTTCTACCCTCTCTTTTTCTGTGGTTTTCCATGTACCTGACATATCCTATAATTTATGCTCAGTGGGAAAATTAGTTAAAATAAGATATCGCCTTATTTTTTACTACTCTAGGTGTATTGTGCTGGATCTGAGGACGGGGCAAGAGCTTGGGACCGGTCCTAGAGTCAGGTGTATGTTTCCCATGAACAATCTTCATCTTCCACATGTTACTCCTACCTCTCTTGCTGCTGCAGTTTCTTCCTTACCTTCTCTCATACTTTGGAATTCTCGCCTTGGTCATGCCTCATCCACTTAGGTACAACAATTAGCTTCTAAAGGTGTTTTGGGTTCTGTGTCCAAAGATAGTTTTGATTGTACTTCATGTCAGTTAGGAACATAACCAACTTTACCTTTCAATAATAGTAAATCTATCTCTAATAGTATTTTTGAGTTAATTCATTATGATGTTTGGGAACCTTTTCCTGTTACTAGTATTGGTGGATCTCGATATTTTTTTTTGTTTTTATTGATGATTATTCTCGTTATAGTTGGATCTTTCTAATGAAATATCGTTCTGAAATCTTATCAATATACATTAACTTTGTAAAAATGGTTGAAACACAATTCTCCAAACATATCAAAACTTTTCGATCTGATAATGCTCTTGAATATACTCAAAATTCTTTTCAAGCTTTGTTAAACTTCTATGGCATTGTACATCATTTAACCTATCCATAAACCTCTAAACAAAATGGTCAAGCCGAAAGAAAACTTCGTCATATTCTTGACATTGTTCGTGCTCTTCTTCTTTCTACCAAAGTTCCTGCCCCACTTTGGGGTGAAGCCACTCTTCATGCTGTTCATGCCATTAATCACATTCCAAGTGTTGTCATTCATAATAAGACTTCGTTTGAGCGCTTTTTTTATCATCTCTTGACTATCATTACCTTCGCTCATTCGGATCTGCCTATTTCGTTCTTCTTTAACCTCATGAATACAACAAACTTGAGCCTCAATCTAGACTTTGTTGTTTTCTTGGTTATGGTGAAACTCAAGAAGGGTATTGATGCTATGATCTTGTCTCATATCATCTTTGTGTTTCTCGTAATGTTGTCTTTTGGGAACACCACTTATTTGTTGAACTTTCTCACTTTCGTTCTTCCCTAACTAATTCAAATGTTTTAGAAATCTTTCCAAATGAGTCTCCTGTTCCTTTTACAGATACTCATAATCCACCTTTGGACTTCTCTATTCAATCTTTAGATATTTTTGATGATTCTCCTAGATATGTTGTAGAAGAATAGGTTAATAACGAGCTACCCCACCTTGAACATAAGTCTCTTGCTCTTGCTCCGCCTGAAGATCCTCCACAAGACATTCCACCTCGCCACTCAACCCGGGTAAGATCCATTCCTACACATTTACTTGACTATCATTGTTACACTACCCTTGCTACACTTCATGAGCCTCACACCTATCGTGAGGCATCTACTAACCTTTTTTGTCAGATTGCAATGAAAGAAGAATTTGATGCATTAACCAAAAACCATACTTGGGATCTAGCTACTCTCCCTCCTAGTTAGTGTGTGGTTGGTTGTAAGTGGATCTATAAGATCAAGACTCGTTCTGATGGGTCCATGTAGTGCTACAAGGCTCGTTTTGTAGCAAAAGGTTTTACACAAGAGTATATGATTGATTATGAAGAGACTTTTGCTCTAGTTGCCCGTATTTCCTCTATTCGTACCCTCTTAGTTGTTGCCATTGCTAGTAAATGGGACCTTTTTCAAATGGATGTTAAAAATGTATTCCTTAATGAGGATCTGCATGAAGAAGTCTATATGTAACCTCCTCTTGGTTTTCCTATTGAAACAAATAAGGTTTGTCGCCTTTGACGTGCACTTTATGGCCTTAAACAAGCTCTACGAGCATGGTTTTCCAAGTTCAGCTCCACCATCCTTTGCTTGGGTTACACTGCTAGTCCTTATGATTCTGCCTTATTTCTTCGTCGCAATGATAAAGGCACCATTTTTCTTCTCCTATACATGGATGATATGATCATAACTGGTGATGACCTCAGTGGCATTCAAGAACTCAAGGATTTTCTTTGTCAGTAGTTTGAGATGAAAGACCTTGGACATCTCAGCTATTTCTTGGGTCTTGAGATCACTCGTTCCACAGATGGTCTTTATATTAATCAAGCTAAGTATGCATCTGACCTCTTATCTCAAGCTGGACTCACTGACAGCAAGACTATTGACACTCCAATTGAACTTAATACGCATCTGACACCCTTGGAAGGAGAGCCATTGTATAATCCCTCTCTTTACAAATGATTGGTTGGCAGCCTAGTTTATCTTACAGTTACTCATCCAGACATTTCTTATGTTGTTCATCAGATGAGCTAGTATTTTTCTACTCCACGATCAACCTATTATGTTGTTGTTCTATGTATTCTACGATACTTGAAAGACACTATCTTCCATGGCGTTTTCTACTCAGCTCAGTCTCCTTTAGTACTTCGTGCATTATCTGATGCCGATTGGGTAGGAGATCCCACTGATCGTAGGTCCACTATAAGTTATTACTTTCTCCTTGGTTCTTCTTTGATTTCTTGGCGAAATAAGAAACAAACTTTCGTGGCCCACTCTAGTACTAAAATAGAATATTGTGCTCTTGCTGATACTACATCTGAGCTCATTTGGCTACGATGGCTTCTTAAGGATTTGGGTATATCCACATCCTCTGCTACTCTCCTTTATTGTGAAAATCAGAGTGTCACTCATATTGCTCACAACGATGTCTTCCATGAATGAACTAAACACATTGAGATTGATTATCACTTTATTCGCTCTCATCTTGCCTATGGTACTCTCAAGATTTTCCCCATCTCCTCCAACGATCAACTTGTAGATATCTTCACTAAGGCACTACCTAAAAGATGTATTCGTAATTTGGTTGACAACCTCAAGTTGGTCTCACATCCACCTTGAGTTTGAGAGGGGTTGTTAATGTATATCTAGTAACAAATTAATGTGTATATATCTACTAATGTATATCTATTTACTTTACATATATCTATATCTAATTGCCTTAGGTATATCTAGTTTACTTGTAACTTCTATATAAAGACATGTATATTCTTTTAACTACAGAATTGAATACAATCATTAAGTATTTCTAGTATGATATGAGAGTCAAAAGTCACTTTTTAATTCATAGAAGATCCAACAAATAATTGCCTAAAATTTAATTAAAAAATATTATATAATTATTTATAAACTCATTAATAAATTACCTCTTTCTTTAAGTGTATAGTGACCCCCTATTGATACCTCTATTACATTTGGCAAATATTACTTGTTACAAATAATGAAGTTGCATATATATATATAATATTAAAATTTTGTAATATAAAATTATATTAAAAGTGTATTTTTTTAATTGATTTATAAATAATAAATTCAAAAAAATGAGGTTAAATGATTGAGTATAAAAAATAAATTTAGAAACTAATCAACAACTTTAGGAAATTTGTCTAAAAATATCCCAAATTACATAATAGCTCAACTCACTCATAATGTATGAGAATAGTTAAACAATTGATTGTAAATATATAAAAAATTAATAGACAATATAAGAGTGGTTTGAAAAATATTGTTTGATAAGTATTGAATATTTTTTTGTACATTTTAAAAACTTTATGGAAATACTCATAAATAAATCAAAAATGAAGGCAAAATTGTAACCAATATAAAAAGTGACAGAAAAAATAAATTCTCGAACAACTATTTAAGAAAGTACTTATTAAAAATTACAAACCTTATAACACCATAAAACTCAAACAATATATATTATATCTATTTTTGCCTTAATTACGAAATATTATAGAAATTGAAATCTTAAACGAAGAAAAAGAAAAAGAAAGTATGAGTGATAGTTTGACATACACATCGTCAATGAACGATAAAAAAATATCAAGCATGAGCAATAGTCTAGGGTATACTACCTACAATTTTCTTTGCTTTTATCCAACAAGTCTTTAGAAACTTTACATAAAGCCAAAATAATCGAGAACCCAACGGCCTAAACTCAAACTCAATCCCACCCTTACAAATAGAAATTTATATAAGAAATAAAGAAGATGAAAATATATTAAAACAATTAGGGGGTAATTAAATATAATGATTATGAATACGCAACTACATACAGTTAGGATAGTTCAATGAATATTAATACGCAAATACAGTTAGGACAATTAAATGAATCTATTGAAACAATTAGGTGAAAACAATGTAAGAATAATATTACCGATAATTTAAAATGAACTATTTGGGCTAAATTACGGAATAAGTCGTTCTCTTTAAGATATTTCATGGCTCTGCCCAAACTTGTGAAAGAAAACACAACATCGTCATCTACAGGATAAAATAACTCAGAATCCTTTTTTCTATCTCGAAGCTTCACTGCACTAATGACTTTTGGAATACTACACTTTTTAAATATTTATGTTGCTCGAAAATCTGGGAAAATAATTCTGAACTTTCTTTTCTTTGATTTTGCTATGAAAAACCATAGAGCTATTTTTGAGTTGTTGAGTTGTATCTTAAAATGAGAGTTATTGCCCTCTATTTATAGTGGAAAAATATGTGTAACAGTCACATAATTATGAAAATAACGGTCGCATAATTATGAAAATAACGACCACATAATTATGAAAAATAATGGTTACATAATTATGAAATAATAGTCATAAAATAATAAAAACATTTTTTATTTAAATTCATTTCCAACCGATTTATCGACTTTAACCTTGCATAATGTTGATCCTTTAGAATATACTAGAACAACTCATAGTTTTGAACTCTATCTCTGACAACATTACACACATAACCTTTCAAGGTGTAGTTAGAAAAGTATGTGTTTTAGAACAATGCACATGTATCTCAGTACAGTGAATGCTCTAGTAAATTTTGCCCAAAATGTACATAGGAAGTGGCCACACTTACATTCACATAGATGAGTCTAACAAGAGCAATCTTATAACTATGTACTCCACTCCACATAGAGTATAGAACTCATTAAGAGTTTTAATAATTAACTCATCCTTTTCTCTCGCTTCAAGACTTCATGCTTCTAACAATATAGAATGAGACTTCATAATAGCATGATTCATCTCATATCACTTCATGACTTGTTATTACTCGTTGTACTTATTTCTTGGGATCTCTAGTATATAAGTTGGGTTACCATTATGAATAACTCTTCATTCTAAAGGCACCAGTTTCATTCCTTTTGAGGTTTTGAAAACCTTTTTCTCTTAGTAATCCTTTCATCAAAGGATCAACCAAATTTTCATCAATACGTACATGGTCCACTCTTACAGTTCTTGTAAAGAGAAATTCTCTAATAGTATTATATACCTATTGTCTCTTGCCATTGTAATAATGGTTTTGAATTTTTACAATATCCACGGTACTATCACAATGGATCAGGACAACTGGTATCGGTCTTTCCCATAAAAGGGATATCAACTAACAGACTTCTTAACCAACCTGTTTCTTCACTAGCAGTAGCTAGTGCTATCATTTCAAACTTCATCGTAGATTGAGCCAATATTGTCTGTTTCTTAGACATTCAAGAAACATATCCATCAACAATGCTAAATATATAGCCACTAGTTGCTTTGGAGTCTTCTGATAGAGTGTTCCAATTAGCATCGGTGTATCCTTCTAGAAAAAAAGGAAAGTTCTTATAATGTAATTCAAGGTTCATAGTTCTCTTAAGGTATCCAATGCTATATACTAGGTCTACTGGTAAACCTACATAGTAGTCCCACAACATAAGCTATGTCTAGTCTAGTGCAGTCAGTAGTATAATGTAAGCTACCAATGATGCTCGCATACTCAGTTTGTCTAACATCGTCTTCGGTGTTCTTGAACAACTTTGCACTAGGATCATAAGGAGTACATGAAGATTTGTAGTTAAAGTAATTATATTTCTTTAAGATCTTCTCATTGTAATGAGATTGATATAGAGAAAGTCCATTTTCAAACCTAGTATTCTTTATACCAAGGACTACACTCGCTTCTCCGAGATCTTTCATTTTAAAGTTAACACATAACAAAGTTTTCACATTATTCACAACATGAATATTTGATCCAAAAATAAGTATGTCATCTAGGTATAAACATACAATAGTAGAAATGTCATTTTTTGATTTATAATAAATGCATTTGTCACTTTCATTTATTTTGAATCCATGTGAGATCACTAGATTATCAAAAAAATTCATGTCATTGCTTAGGTGCTTGTTTTACACCATAAATGGATTTATCTAGTTTATAAACTTTATTTTCTTGACCTTGGACAACAAAACCTTTAGGTTGGTCCATATAAAGTTTTTCTTCTAAGTCACCATTTAAGAAAACAATTTTAACATCTATTTGGTGCACTACTAAATCATGGATATCATTAAGAGGGAAAAGTACATGTATGAAATTTATTCATATAACTGGTGAAAATGTATCAAATGAATCTACATTTTCTCTTTTCCTATACCCTTTGACTACAAGATGAGCTTTGTATTTTTCAATAGTACCATCAGGTTTTAATTTCTTCTTTAGTATCCATTTACATCCTATGGTTTTGAAACCATGAGATAAGTCAACTAAATGCCAAGTTCTATTATACTCAAGAGAGTCCATTTCATCATTTATGGCTTCTTTCCATAAGTTGGCATCTAAAGAAGATAAGGCTTTTTGAAGAGATTAGAGATCTTAGTATAAGGTATAAGCATAAAAATCAAACTCAAAGTCCTTAAGGGTTTGATCTCATTTACTTCTCCTAATTTCAGTGTTTAATTCCTCATTTTGTTCAATAGTTCTAGTTATAGGTAAACTACTAGAAGACAAACCCCCGATATTTTTCAATTTAAAGGGAAACTTATGTTTATAGAAGTCAGCATCATTTGATTCTATAACTATATGATCATTTAAGTCATAAAATTTATAAATTTTATTATCCACAGCATATCCTATGAACATACATTCATATTTTATACTAACAAGTTTATGTCTTTTAGGATCAAGGATCCTAACATAGGCTAAAAAACCCAAAGTTTTAAAATAATTTAAGTTAGGTTTCTTATTTTTCAAAATTTCATATGGTGAAATTTTACTAGTACATTTAGGCACTCTATTTAGCACATAACAAATAGTTAATAAAATTTCTCTCCACCAATGGGAAGCACCACCATAGTTTAATAAAATTACAACTAATTCAGTAAAAAAAAAAAAAAAAATTCTTTCAACTTTGTCATTCATTTAAGAAGAATAAGGTGTAGTTTTTTCATGAATGATTCCATGAGTTTTATAAAAATAATTGAAAATATTGGAATCATATTCAGTGCCTCTATTACTTCAAAACCTTTTTATTTTCCTATTAATTTGATTTTCAATTTAAGTCATAACTATTTTAAACATGTCAAACGCTTCCCTTTTATTTTTCATTAGACATACATAAGTATAATCTGAATAATCATCAATAGAAGTTATAAAATAACGTTTTCCATTTCTTGTTAAATTTCCATTAAGTTCACATATGTTAGAGTATATTAAGTCTAAAGGTTCAGATTCTCTAACTATTGATTTATGTGAAGTTTTGGTTATATTAGCTTGACTACAAAGTCATGTTTTTCAAAATCATTCAAAGATAGTTTAGGAATTAGTTCTAAGGTACACATGTTTTTGATTATGCATGTATTAATATGACAAAGTCTAGCATGCCAAATATTAAAAGAACTCAACATTAAATTTAAATATGTCATTAGTGGCATACCCTTTCCTAGCAAAAATATTATTTTTAGTTATTGTATATAAATAAGATCCTATAGTTTGAGTAAAACTAGTTTTGTTAAGAAGATAGCCTGAAATTAAGTTATTTCTCATCTCTGGAGTATGCAGGACATCCTTCAAGATGATAGTCTTTCCAGAGGTAAACTTCAATTCCACCTTACCAGTACCAAAAACTTTAGTGGAGTAAGAGTCGCCTAACAACACTTTCTTATCCCCAGACACAGAATAGGACTTGAACATGTCTCGATCATAGCAAACATGGTGAGAAGCACTAGTGTCCATCCACGATCCCTCAGATCCACTAACAAAATTGATTTCAGATGTCATAGCAATAAGTTGATCTTCGGTAAGGTTTGCCTACGGGGCAAGAAGATTCCTATTTCAGCAGTTCCTGGCTAAATGTCCAGGTTTGTTACAACTATGACACATGAATGTGTTATTTTTTTAGGGGGTTAAAGTTCATTCTATGGAGGATAATTTTTGTTTCTATTTTGGTAGTTATGGTTCTAGTTATCATTACGATTCTGAGTTTTCATGTTTCTTTCTTTAGGTTTCAGAATTGTAGAGGAGGATTTCTTATTGATACTATTATTTGAGACAACGAGTACTTCATCTCTTCGATCTTGTTTTCGGGCTTCTTCTTCCATTCTTAAATGGGTAGTAAGACTTTCTAAAGAAAATTCATTAGTTTTATGTCTAAGTGCATTCTTAAAATCTTTCCATGTAGGGGATAATTTATCTATAATAACAGTAACTTGAAATTATTTATCTAAAATTATACTCTCAGAAGTTATTTTATGTGTTATCTTTTATAGTTCGTGTGATTGAGCTTCCATAGATTTGTCATCAATCATTTGGTACTTCATGTATCTACTGACAACATACTTTTTTATTTCAACGTCCTCAGTGTCGTACTTCTTTTGAAATGCATCACAAATTTTCTTAGTAGACTTATCAAAATTATAATAATCATATAAGTTATTAGCTAATCCATTAAGAATAATTTTTTTTGCATAGAAAATGATTTTCTATCCAAGTGTTTAAATCATTTGTTGTAGATTCAGTATAAGGATTAGACGGTGTTGGTTTTTCAATAATAAGAACAAAAACAACATTTTTCATGGTTAAGAAAAATAATATTTTTTATCTCCATTTTTAAAAGTGTAGTTTCTCGAAACGAAACGAAACGGTTTGTTAAGATCAGTAGTTAACATTTCAGTAGACATGACAGATAGAAAAACGTTTTAAAATTGTTAGAACAAATATATGAAAACAATGTATAAATAATATTACCGATAATTTGAAATAAAGTGCTTGAGTTAAGTCGTAGATTAAATTGCTGTCTTTAAGACGTTTCGCGGTTCTGATTAAAGTTGTACAAATAAACACAGAATTATAAAAAAAATCAAAAGTATAAATAATATATATTTATAAATAATATTAATAAATATTTAATTTTAATTCACTATAATATTAATATTAAAATAATATTTCTATGCAGAGTGACCGGTACACATATCCAAACAAAAATAACAAATGGGCAATGTAAGACGGACGATCAATTATGGAAGACATAAATAAGTCACTATTCAAAGATGCCAAACGTGTGGTATTCATTAGTATAAATGTCAAAGCTAGCTAGCTAGCTACCTCTACATAGCTGTGCCGTAATGATACGATAATTTTGAAATAATAATTATATTTACAATACCTTGTTTTAATATTATAATTGGTATATAAATTATTTATTAATTAAAATAATCATACCTATTTTTTAATAAAATAAATAAATATTATATATTATAAAATTATAATAAATTATTGTAAATAAAAAATTTAATTTTTGAAGGAACCATTTACTTGAATTATACTATTCAGCGCGGTTCTTGTGTTTGAATGCACTCTCATTTTTTTTTAATTTATATAAATTATTATTTTTCCTTCTAACACACTCTTCTCAAATTTTACTAAATTTCTATTATAAAATTCAACAAAATAAACACTTCAATTTAAATATAATTAACTTATTTACATATTTTTAATTTTAATAAAAAATATATGTTATTTATTTTGTCAAAAAAAAAAAAGGCTATTAGAGATCAAACAGATGTTTTCACTTATAGGGGCAGTTTTGCTGGGGCTGTGGAAGTTTGACGAATGAATTGGAACTCCTGTCTCTTATATAACAGAAAAGGAAAAATAATAATAAATAAATAAAAGTGGATAAGAAGAAGAGAAAAAAAAGGTATGGCTCATGATTAATTGTTTTTATTTTTATTATTTCAGTTCTTCTATTTATCTTCTTATGTTCTCACTCACTCACCTCCCATAATATGGCTATGTGTATTTTTATTATTTTCATCACAAAATCAATGTATTAAATGAAAATGTGGTTTTTAGACCTTATCATAGAAGAAGATAGAGCAACGCATGCACTTTTACCACTACTTAGAAAGAACCCTTTTTTTTTAATTGGTAATGTAAAAGGAGGTTGAGGGACAAATAAAATAAGGTTTAAATTTTATTTTTAATTTTTTTTATATATAAATTTTTTTTTATATGTTTAAAAGGGCTATATACATGTTTATTTGTTCTTATTATATATATATATATAATATATATATATATTAGAGAATTAAAAAAATAATAATGTGAAGAATTCAATTATATAAACCAGATAAAATAATATTTTTCAGTGTATGTTTTATCTGTGCATTTGTAAGTGGACAATTGAGGAGCAAAAGGTGGCCATAATTTATGGTGCTTCGTTAATTTGCAACAAACTTACTTAATACATAACTTTGTCAATTTATTTCTTTCGTATTTGATGAGTTCCCATTTATAATTGTGTATTTGGCTACCATTTCTTTATTTTATTTTTGTTGCTTTGACTTCAAATATATAGCTGGTTCTACGTGGGTTTGCCAAATATATTTGAACGTACGTACGTAATTGATCAACAACACCAACCAAGGGGAGAATTTTTTTTTATCTTCTTTATTTTTCTTAGTACCTTTGTTTTGTATATTTTTTTAAAATTTAATATATCAAAAGAGAGTTTACTTCTTTAGAAGCTCTTGTAACCAAAATTTACAAACCAAAAGTGAAATAAACAAATTAAATAGATAGAAAACTTGCAAAGCCAAATATCTTACCTTCAGCGTTTGAAATTATTCTCTAAGTTGCAAAAAAAAAAAAAAAAACAAACAAATTATTATATGCTTTCTGTGTTTAGTTCTTTTAAGCTCTTAACAACACTTAGATTAGATGATATATTTTGATGAAAAATGTATGTTGATCTTAGGAATCATAACAACATTTTGTAGTCGTGCTTCCTATTAAAGCTTTGACAATATTACCAACCTTTTGTCATTGATCATATGAGGTATAGCTCTTCAATGACCAAAATGTATGGACCATACTAAATGGTTGGTTAAAGAAAAACAAATTAAAAATGAATTTGGAGAATAGACAACAGACTAGTTACATTCTCCTACTTGGTCCAAACATTCAACTTAATCCTATCGATTATCTTTCTTAAGATATAAACACATGAATTATGGAAATATGCCCTTTAAGAATGAGTATCATCTTCCATATATTACAATGTATTTAGTTTCTTAAGTATTATAATTTATGTGTTAACAAAACTTAATAAATAAATCATATATTTATTCTCGGTCTTATACAAATATATTTTCTCAAATAAATTAAGGTGCATATGAATATGAGAAAATATCACAATATATAAAAGTTTCAATAATAAACTGTATATATACATTTATAAAGTAGAACTAAGTCTCATTTTCTCTACATGATCCTTAAATTTCAGTGATAACATGCCTTTAGTCAAAGGATCAACACGTTTTCTAATGCCAAGTATTTGATGTCGATGTGTTTACTATGATTACTGCTTTTGTTGTTTTTAGCCATAAACACAACAGTTAAGTTGTCATAGTACAATCTCAATGGTCTAGAAATAGAGTCAACTACTCTAAGCCTAGAAATGAAACTCTTTAACTATACATTATGTGATGTAGCCTTAAAACCTTACATGAACTCAGCCTCTATAGTGGAAGTAGTAGTAAAGGTCTACTTCGCACTCCTCTAAGACACAACTCCACTAACAAGCATGAAAATGTAACCAATAATTGATTTGCATGAATCAACATAGCTAGAGAATTCTGCATCAGAGTAGTCAATCACTTTCAGATCGTTGATTCATCTATACATGAGCATATAGTCCTTGGTTCCTTGAAGGTACCTCATCATTTTATTTGCAGCTCTATAGTGGTCAACACTTGGATTACTCTGATATCCCCCTAGCATCCTAACAACAAATGTAATGTCAGGTCTGGTGCAAACCTGAGCATACATTAGGCTTACAACAGCTGAAGCATATGGAATGGTTTTTATCTATTCCCATTCAAACTCTTTTTTAAGGAATTGGTTTAGGATGAATCTATCACTCTTCACAATGGGTGTCATACTCAGTGAACAATCCTTCATCCGAAATCTCTCTAAAAATCTATTGATATAGGTCTTTTAAGACAAACCAAAAATTCCTCGAGATTTATCCCTATGGATCTTAATGCCAATGATATAAGATGTCTCACCCATATATTTCATATCAAAGTTCTTTCTGAGGAATTGTTTCACCTCATATAGAAAACCCTTATCATTGGTTGCAAGAAAAATGTTATCCAAGTATAAAATCAGAAAACATATCTTACTCCTACTAACCTTCTAGTATATACATTAATCCATGGGATTTTCAACAAATCCGAATGAAGAAATTATTCCATGGAATTTAAAATACCATTAACAGGATGCTTGTTTTAGTTCGTATATGAACTTATTAAGCTTACAAATCAAATACTCACCATCGTTAGGGAGAAATCCTTCAGGTTGTTTCACATAAACCTATTCTTCAAGATCTCCGTTGAGAAATGTTTTTTTCACATCCATTTGTTACATCTCAAGGTCAAAATGGGATACTAATGCCAATATAATCCCCAAAGAATATTTCTTAGATACATGGGAGAAATTATTTGTATAATCAATTCCTTATTTCTAAGCGAATCCCTTAATAACTAATATGGCCTTGTATCTCTCAATGTTGCCTAACGAGTCTTTCTTTGTCTTAAAGACCCATTTACATCTAATGGTTTTTGTACCATTAGACAATTCAACAAGGTTCCAGACTCCATTACTCTTTATGAAACTCATATCATCCTTCATAGAATTGTACCACAATTCAGACTCTTTACAACTCATGGCTTGTGAAAAGGAATCAAGATCATTCTCAACTCTAATGTTACAGCCAGATTCTTGTAGATACATAAGATAATCACTAGAAATTGTCGATAATTTAGTTATAGTATATCTTTTTAATGTCACACCATCATTTTCTTGTGAAATATGGGGTTTAACTTGTTATTCAGAAGTTTTAGGAATCTTCTAAACAGTCTTATCTATTGGAATATTGTCAATAGCTTGTGGAATTTCAATGATTAGTTGTTCAACACCAGCTTGTACTTGAAGGGTGTTATGAACAAAAATCAATCTATCTCTTGAAATGGTAGGCCGAGACTCTAAATGATCAGTATTAGAAACTATGTTCTTGATTTGATCACTCCCACTAATTAGGTCATACACAAGAAACTTTGCATTCTAGATTCCATAAACTTAGTGCTAAGAAATGGACAATAAAATCTATAGCCCTTAGACTGTTCAACATATCCAAAAAATACCCATTAATGGTCCTTAAGTCTAGCTTCTTTTCTTGTGAATTATAAATCCTCGCTTCAGATAGACATCCCCAAACACACATATGTCACAAAATCAGTTTCCAACCTTTTCATAATTCAAATGGCGTATTTGAGACAACCTTGGTTAGAACTCCGTTTAATATATACACAACCGTATTTAAAGCTTCCGTCCACAAGGATTTATGAAGATTGGAGTAACTAAGCATACTTCATACCATGTCCAATAATGTTCGATTTCTTCTTTCTACTATAGCATTTTGGTCTAGTAACCTAGGCATAGTGTATTGGGAAAATATCTCATACTCTTGGAGAAACTTAGCAAACAGACCAGGTGCTTGTCCATTCAGTATATCTACCATTATATTCACCACGTCTATCTGATCTCATAATCTTTATTTACTTTCTACATTTTTTCTCTACTTTAGCCTTAAAAATTTTGAAGGCATCTAATGCTTCGCTCTTATTATGAAGTATGTAGAGATACATATATCGAGAAAAATCATCAATAAAGGTGATAAAATATTTCTGACTTTGTATGTCAATGTCTGGACAACATATATCAGTATGTATGATTTCTAATATACTTGAACTCCTATTGACACCTTTCTTTGATTTATTAGTATGCTTTCCTTAAATGCACTTCATACATGTCCCAAAGTCAATAAAATCTAGAGTATTAAGTACCTCATCTTTCACTACTCTTTTAATTCTTTCTAAAGAGATATGTTCTAATCTCTTATGCCATAATGAAGAAAAGTCCTTGTTAATAATACACCTTTTAGTGTCAGTTTGAACATGCATAGCGTTATGAGTGGAATTATTTAATAAATTAATGCAGTAAAGACCATCAGAAAAAATATCATTCCTAATACAATCAGATTTATAAAATAAACTGAAAGATGTTTCTCAAAAGTGAAAGGAATAACCAAAAGGTACAAGTCTTGAAATAAAAATCAAGTTTCTAGAGAAACTTGAAACATAAAAATTATTTTCTAATTTCAAAACAAAACCACTACTTAAAAGTAAACTACATGTCCCTACAACATCCACATGCGAGCCCATCTTATTACCGATTAAGATGTATTGATCACTTTCTACTAGCTTCCTTAGGTTTTACATACTCTGTAAGGAGTTTGCAACATGGATTGTAGATCTAAAATTAATCCACCAGATGTTAATATTAAAATTAACCATATTATATTCATAACAAACAAACGAGCTTGGATTACCTTTATCCTCAAGTCATTTCTAAAATTTGATACATTCCTTCTTTATGTGTCCCTTCTTTTTATAGAATAAACACTTGGCTTTTTTCTTAATATCAACCTCAGGTGGAACTTTCTCATTTTGTTTGTTTTTAGATTTTCCTTTCCCATCCGTTGTAGCCAACATTGCATTTTCACCAAGCTCTATAACAAGCCTCCCTTCGTCTTGAACACATATGGTCATTAGTTCATTGATTGACCATTTATCTTTGTATGTGTTGTATGAGATTTTGAACGGCCTAAAGAGTATTCAAGATATAGTGCACCAAGAAGGATTCTGATATCTTAACCTTGGGATTTTTAAGTTGAGCTACAATGTCCCTCATTTGCATTAGTGAGCTTAAGGTATAGAACTATATAATAAGGGTGTTTGTCAAGGCTTTATCTGAAATAACAAACTGATCATCAGTGACTTTTAGCATGTCCCAAACATTTTTATGCCGATCAATAGAACCATAAATACCATTAGAGATCTTAGTCTTAATAAACATCACGCTAAGGTGATTAGATCATTCCTATTGTTCATAAAGTGTTATATTCGTTGGAGTGTTGGTTTTAGTAATTTTAGGTGGTTCATTTTTCTAATGATATAGTCAATATTCATCTACCCTAGATGAAAAATAATTCTTTACTTCCATACTTTATAATTATCCCCTTTTAATTTGGGAATGCCACAACCAATATCAAAGAAATTCACACATTGTAAAGCTGTAATTGAAGATTATATGCTTATTAAATTTTGAGACCTAAATAAAAGTTATTCTTTACCCATGTAAATTATGGAAAAAAAATATGAATCTAGTGACATAAAACTTGTCTATGGGCTAAAGTTTTAATTAAATTAGATTCATTTTAAATTTACGATAAAACTATCAAATTATGTTATTTTTCTAATCTGTGTGAATAAATTAGAAAATATAATTTGATATTCTATCATAATTAATCACACAAAATATAATAAAAATTCATGTGAGATAAGATTTATTATATCACATATGATTAATAACAATTAATATTTATTTCTAAATGTGATCCTAAATAAACCTTATTATAATTTTAATTAATTAAAGATACTTTGGCTACTCCCTGATTAATTAAACTATATGAATTACTTAAATATTAATTAAATCCTTAGGCTCAATTATTGCATAAAACCATAAGCAATATTTATTTGATTACAAATGTACAAATATTATCCAATTTAAGATTTCATGTATAAAAAAATGACAATAAATTATACAAAAAAAATAAATAATATAAGCATAAATTAAATTTATAAAAATCCATTAACAATTAATTGTATTATGCATAAATTATTTAACCAAATTTTATATGTATAATCAATTACAAAATTTATACATACAAATACAAAAACAAATATACTGCACATAAAAAACTTAAGTTAAATAAATTAATTACATTAAAATTATAATTTAATTCAACATTAAAATTAGCCCAAAAATTAAATTCTAATTTTTTTTTAAATGACAACTTGTTTGGCTCATCTTCGACCTCCAATAGGGTCATGCGACCTATTTTCAACCCAAATAGAGCCTTGACCGTTTCTTTCAATTCTGGCGACAAAATTGATGTTCTTTTTTTTATCAAAATAATCATAATTGGATTTCTCAATGATTCGTGGTCTCAGTTTGAAACAAAAATGTCAAAAAAATATTAATTCCAAAATTTCAATGAACATGAATGTTGAATTGAAATGATGTTCTTCATGGTTTTTCACGTTTTAATTCATAAAATCATTCGAATATTAATATTGAAATAATTTATAATTTTCATACGCATCAAAATCGAGCCAAATAAAAAACCCAATTTTATAGTGCTACGATGAAATAAAGCAAAATAGAGATGAATATATGTATAGATAATATGAAGCTTTGATACCAAATGTAAGTGAAATTTATGAACCAAAAACAAAATAAACAAATTAAAGGGATCGAAAACTTACAAAGCTAAGGATCTTACCTTCAGCCATTAAAATTGTTCTCTAAGCTGCAAAATAAACAAACTGTTATATGCTCTCTGTGTATAGTTCTTCTGAGGTCTCAACAACACTCAAATTAGATGGTGTATTTTGATGAAAAATGTATATTGAGCTTAGAAACCATAATATCCTTTTATAATTGTGTTTTACATCAAAGCTTCAACAACATTAACAACCTCTAACCATTGAACAGATGAGTTATGGTTCTTCAATGACCAAAACATATGGATCACACTAAACGATCCGTTAAAGAAAAATAGATTAAAAATAAAATTGGAGAATAAACAATGAATTGATTAGAGTTCTCTCTTTGATATCTTTTTTATTATTCTTATTCATAAATAATTTAATTATTTATGATTCTAGAGTTTTATTTTGTCAAATCTTACTCTAAAAATCAGATAAGATATTGTGAATAGTTTTTTGTATTTTTTAACCTTCAAATCTATAAAATTTCATCAATGTATAAATATTTTATTTTATATAAAGATTCATTAATATATCTCTTCAATGAGTCATATGTCATAATGATAACAATTTTATGAAGGATTTTAAGTTTTTTTTTTTTACAAAAAATACATCAAATAGGTATCATGATTTCATATTTTTTGAAAATATATCATTGTATTGATTGATATGGCTAAACATCAAAGTGAAACCTAATATAGAGGAACCAATAAATGTTCAAAAATATTCTCTCAAATATTTATTAAATGTCTTGTTGGGATTGATACTTTTTCTGTATCGTTTTAAAATAGTTCACTTTTAATAATCATGATATAGAAAATACTCTTATTTATTATTCTTATTTTTCAAAAAGTTTCACTTTAATCCTTTTTGAACAGTAAATGATAAAAAATACTTGTGAAGCTTTTTAGATAGGAACAAAATGTTTACTCTAATGCCGTTTTTAATTGTTTACAATTATTGAAGCTGACTGGACTGAACATGATTGAGGTTCTTTCAAATAATCCAAGAAAGATGCTATCGATAATTCAAGTCATTTATACAAATTTTTCTTCCCAAATTACAGATTTAGACATCAAAATATTGGATTAAAATAAACATATCTAATAAACATTTTTAAGCATGTATTTACCAAGTGTACCAATAATAATTGCCTAAAGTAGTAAAAGAGGACTCCTTAAGCAATTGAAAATTACTATTCTAACCTTATATGGTAACACTCCACCAAAATCAAAGCCTAACTTGGCTTCTTCTAATTCTGGATTCATATAAATACCCCTTCCTTCGTAAGAGGTGAAATAAATACGAAATTTTCAATCATATAACCATTAAGAGATTTGCATACCTTTCGGATGTCAACAATGACATATTATTAACATACTTAGGAAGTAACGTTTGTATGAATAACGTTATGAACAATCAAAAATAACAAGGAAAGAAAGGAAGGTGATAAATTTTTCATTTTACTCTTAGATTAGAAAACCCAACAAGAGTTTTTGTACTTGTTATTGTTCAAAAATGATTAAATTAAATTTCTTGAAAAATATGAATACTAAATATGAGAATATGATAAATAAGTAAATTTTTTAATAAAATATGGGTTCTAAAAAAATTATTAAGTCTTGTCTTGTTAATAGCTAGTTATAGTTTTTAACATGATGCTTTCATGTATAAAAAACATGAAGATTGATTTTTTTATTATTAATGATTTTTTTTATTTTATAAAAAAATGAGATAGAGAAACAAAGAGAGACAAAAAAACAAGAGTGAGGCTACGTAAATGGAAAAGAAAAGATAGTCTAAGAAGCTATAAACCCTTTGACAATGAACGGGAAAAGTGACTCGTAAAACATTCTAAATTCCTATTTAACCATTAGTTTAGATTGTATTTGATTTGCTTTATTTTTCTTTAATGGTCAAAGTCCATTAAAATGGCATCATCATGATGAGAATTTTGATAAATTATGTTATATATATTAAATTACAATACGAAATATATTAATTAAAGAGTTACTTATGTTAATCAATTACTTTTATTATTATTATTATAGCAATAAATTTGTATGAAAATTTTTAATTTTAACTTTATTATTGTTGAGTTTCATATTGTTTAAGAGTAAGACAGTATTATTGTTTATAAGTTTACATAACACTCTAACTCATTAACTGATTTTTGAGTTCAAAGTTAGGTATGAGTTTTTAAGTTGTTACCAAAGTTAGATTCTTAGTTTTTTCACCCTCATCGGTCTTTGTGTCGTAAATTCAAATTCTAGTCGATGTGAAGGAAAGATGTTAAGTCATACATTGGTTAAGAGTAAGAAAGTAATAATGTTTATAAATCTGAACAACCCTCTAATTCACAAGTTAATTTTTAGATTCAGAATTAGGCTTGAGTTTCTAAGTATTATTAATTTTATCTTAATGATACATTATTATTAAATAAAATTATTTTTATGTAAATAAAATTATGTTTATGTAAATAAAAATTATAGTAAATAAATTTTAATATTTTATGCTATTATTTTATTATGATTGATTTAATTATTTAATTTAAATTTTACTTTAGTTATTAATTTTAATAATTTTAATTGAGTATTAAAATAAAATATGACCGTAAAACATGTCGAAAGTCATACTTCTTACTCATTCTAATTACATGCTACATCTGAGTTAATGTATTAATGTGTGTATTAAAAATAATTTTGCAAAGCGAGATTACCTCAATGATTGCAAAAAGGTAATAATGAGAACTCTTCTAGACTTGTAGTTAGAGGGTATGAGTCAAAAGATAATGATGGGATAGTCAAAGACGCTAACAATAATATTGCATATACATCTATCTTTAGCTACAATAAAGAGGGAAAATACTAGAATTAGATAGGGTATTAGGGTGTCTCTATTTAACAATGTCTCTCTCTCTCTCTCATTGGATTAGGTGGGGCTTTTTTACGTTGTGATATACCTCTCAAGCTTGAGATGTATCTACTATGTAGCAAATTAGCAATGTAATTTTTATACAAGGTTATATAAATTTATAGTTATATTAATTATATTATAATATATTATTAAATAATTTTAAAAATAAAAAATAATTCTTTTTTAAAGAAAATTTAGCTTCTTCTTAAGTATATGAATACAAATTTGTGTGATTTTTAGTACACTCCCCTTTGAAAAACATAAATAAATAAAAATTAATATGTATTTATTTTTGTTACATTTAATTGTTAGTAGAGTATGGATTTAAAATTTTGATTTAATTGATTATAGAGAGTCATTTGGATTTGAACATGTTAATTGATTCATGACATAATTTGAAAGATTTTTATTATTATTGTTATTATTTTGTGGTTATAAATTAAAAGTTTTTTTTTATTAACTCTAGGTTGAAGCCGACGATTGCAGTCATATGTTAATTTATTATTGGGCTAGGTGGCTTTATTTCAAATATGTGTAAACTTATAAATACTTATATATATCCTAGTAAATTAGGTTAGAGATCTTCATCGTCAACAATAAGAAAATCTCTTTAAAATATATATATCGAAAATCACTCAACAATTCTTAACGAGCACTATACTTTCAACCATAAAAACATTCCTAATGAACACAATTAACTTTTTCCAAAAGAAAAGACGAAAAAGGTTAAATTTCTCTATGTTACCCCTTCTTTGGGTTTGTTAAGAAGTTATTCCTGTTTTAGTAATTTGCTTAGAGAAAGTCCTCTTTTGAAAACTAAGGCAAAAATTTATAAAATAGGAAAAAGTGTAAATTAATTTTCTCCCAACTTCCTGAACTGCACTACTACTACAAGGAAAGAAAGAGAAGAGACTATTACGTAGGAACAACTAATCAATCGTGCTAATAAAACAAGTTTGTTGGACCTCTTTTGTGCTTGGGTCATCATCTATTGTTTGGGAAAGAGAGCCCATTACAGGCTCAATATAGCCAATGGGCCGGTGACTAATTAGTTTAAGAGTTTTTATAAAAGATACAATATAATAAATATTTATATTTAATAATTAAAATATATATTTTAAAAAAACACACACATATATATTAAAAAGAGAAAAATAATCTTAAATATAATTGATTTAAAATTTAATGAACATATATAGATATATATATGAAATGGTGTCGTATATTAATATGTTTGGTCCTTGAATGTTAGTTCAGATTTTTAATATACTTTTGGTGCTTGAATGTTAGATCAGATTTTATGCAAATAGCACTAGTATTATCACAAAATAAAATAAGGTTTTTAATCATAATACCATAGTCTGATAATATTTACTTCATCCAATGTAATTGTGAACAACATAATCTAACAGTAATATACTTGGTTTCAATAGTGGAGAGGGATACTAAACTTTGATTTTTACTATACCAAGAGATCAAGTAATTACCTAAGTAGAAACAACCCTCGAAAGCTCCTTTGAGCGCTCCTGTCGACTCAAAAAGTATTTTTCCTATCATCATTGCACCTAGCTCAATCAACATCGAAATACCCAACCAACTCTATAATAGTATCTAGAGAGACCATATATCAAAATAGCATATGAGACCAAAGAGGAATCTCACAAACTCCATGATGGGCAAATGAAGTAAAGGTTTCATCAAAATCAATTCTCTCAATTTGAGTATATCTTTGAGCAATAACACAAGACTTAGTTCTAGCAATAACCTTATTTTCATCTTCTTTGTTTTTGTACAACTAGTGTGTACCAATAACATATTTGTCAGTAGGTCTGGGAAGAAGATACTAGATATCATTCCTCTAAAATTGATTAAGTTTATTCCTACATGGAGATGGCCCAAGATACATCCTATAGGGTTTCTTTTACATTTCTGGGGATAATAGTTGAAGTGAAACACATGTAATTCAAAATCTCTTATAATTGTCATTTTGTTTTAACACCTCCTTTCATATCACCAATGATATTGTTAATAGAATAAGCCTTTTACCCACTTAGGAAGAAATGACTCTTCTTGATCATCGTCTTTCTCATCCTTAGGATTCTAAGAAGATCAACGTGAGTTATTATAGAAGGATTATCAACATTATCTGAGGCATTTTCTAAAGAGCTTGAATCACCAAATATATCACTATCGTTAGACTCCACAAACTTAGCAGCACCAAAGTAATCAATCACAATATTGATTAATTGATTGATTCCATGATAGTAAAAGTCCTTAAGTTGTAAACCCTATATGTAGGCTATTGTTAGAGGATCTTATGAAAATTCCAAGATCATTCTTTCTCGATCTTTTAGAATATAGCAAGTTCTACCAAACACGCTAATATATTTAATATTCAGTCTTCTTTTATGCATAAGTTCATATTAAGATTGATAGGTGTCGGGCCTCAAGAAACAACAACTGGATGTGTAACAGATAATGTTGACAGCTTCAACCCAAAAATATTTTGCTAAGTTTTTACAAGTCAGTATAACTCTTTCCATCTCTTGAATAATTATAATTTTCCTTTCAATTATGCCATTTTGTTGAGAGGATTTGGGCGCAGAAAACTCATATTGAATTCTCATTTCATCATAAAAGGCATTGAAACTAGAATTATCAAATACTTTTCCATGTTCACTCCTAATTTTGATGATTGTACCAATGGATTCAAATCTCTTATTCTATTGTTTAATACACAAGGATTTGAACATATCAAAAACTTCAGATATTTTTCTTAGAAATAGAACCCAAGTATATCTAGAGAAATTGTCAATAGTAACCAGAATATACTTTCTCGTACCAATGCTTATAGTTTGAACAAGACCTACTAGATCTATATGAAGAAGTTGAAGTGGTCTTAGGTAAACAAGTGTTGATTCTTCTTGTGATAGTTTTTTCTTTGCTTGCCCAACTAACAAGGAACATATATGTGCCCAATTGTTGATGCCACAACTCTTTAGTATACAGGTTTAACCTATTACATACAACCTTAAAAGGGGAACCTATACAGTAATTATTGTCTTATGATCTGATGCCTCTAATCAGAGTATTTCCCAAATCATCATACATAGTGCAATCTTTTTGAGTAAACTTGATAGTGTACTTGGTGTCCCATATTTGGCTAACATTGATAAGATTAGCCTTAAGTCTTTTCACATACATAAAATCCTTAAGCTAAGGAATTCTAGGAGCATTAATAGATCATCTACCACTGGTTAATGCCTTATTTACATCACCCAATGTAATAGGTCCATCATTTATGAGAGTCAACTTGGTATAGAAGAACTTATCCCTAATCATGTGTCGAGAACATCCATTGTCAAAGTACTACCAACCAGATGCTTGAGCCTGAGACCAGTATGAATCACATTATAATTGAGATTCTAGCTATTAGTAATAATATGAAGAAAATATTTAAACTCATTTAAAACCATTTTTGCATCATTCTATAAGGTTACAACTTCACTAGTCAAAATGAAAAAAATTGATTCAATAGTTCTTCCACATGACTCAACATATCCCTGTCATGGCTAAGAGTATCTTTAAGAGAGTTAGAGGTGGAAAAGTAACTAGAATTGTAAGAAATAAAAGAAAAAGAAAATATGTGTGCACTCAAAACATCAATGGTGGAATCATTAGAAATCTCAAGTGTAAGAGAAGATGCATGAATATCATTAAGCTTTAATAACTTTTCAAAACATGTATCTTCAATGGACCTCGTATTACCAACTTCATGCGATTCTTTAATTTTTCTCCAAAATTTTACTACTGAAAGTGGAAAGTCTCATCCATTTTATGTTTTTCTAGCAGGTTGGATTCAAGAAGTATAACTTCTATAGTATATACTTCAACTCGAGCATGAAGCTCATTCAGTTCAATATCACAATCTTTCAAAAAGAACTCAAGAATAGAATTTTTCTTTTTCGAGGTGGAAACATTTTTCTTAAGTTTGCAAATGACATTTGAATTACATGAAGATGACTATGAAATACATTGATCTTTGAGAGAATCGAATTCTCTATCCTGAATAGAATTTTCAAGATCACTTATATGAGTTAGACATTTCTTATTATCACATAAGAGAATCTAAAGAGACTTAATGTGATTATCCAAATTTAACTTCAAGCTATTCATATCATTTTCACCATCCAAGGTGAGATTAAGTAATTGACCAGAGAGGTCCAAATGCTCTTTATATTTTTCTACAATAATTCTTTGGAACTTGGACGCAACTTTCTTCAACTTGAGGTTATCATACACAAGCTGGTTAAGAATTCTTGAAGGGAAACCTTATCATTATCATGAGTATCAATCCAATAAGAGGAACTAGAAGGGGTAGTCTATGAGTGGAAAGCCATATAAGCAGAGCATTCAGGAATGGTAGTCACTGTCTTTTCTAAAGATAAAACACTCGTATGAAGAGTGCATCCATCGTATTTCTTTTCCTGGGAGTCCCATGCTTCCTTGGTAGTCATAAACTTAATAATTAGAGAATAAAATTATGCAATAACTGAACCGAGATGATGAGAAAGTATAACCTTTGATAATTTATAAATTGACTAGTTTAGGTTTAACAACACCAATTTTAGATACATGTGTAAAGCATGTCCAACCATCATTAAGTAAAGGCCAAATATCATTTTTTGTATATATCAAGTAGTAACATATCTAAGATCTCATGTAAAAATAACAAAATCCATTGAATTGAGGAACAAACTAAACTTCCCATATAATTTATTATAAGAGATTTATAGAATTAAACACACAAAGAAAGATGAAAGGATCAACATTGGAGTGTTAAGTCCAAATAGGGTGTACCCACTTTAATACCAATTGAAAGAGTCAACAACCCAGTTTACTACCAGGGTAAGGAGATATTGACTTCTCTAAGACTCGTTCTTATAAGCAGTAGATTAAAAAATAACAATAGTAAATAAAGAACTCAAGTAGTCAAGAAATTTTAATCAATAGATGTATAATTCAGTAAATAGAAACATGTAAACATAATTAAAGCATTTTAATTGGAGTTTAAACTTTAGTATATGGTCACATACAAACTTCAAACTCCGATTATACTAGCATAACAATAGAGCATGCATAAAACATGATATAATAAGGTAAACCTATATAGAAACTATATGGTGACATCCCCATGTTACTTATGGAAATCACTCAGTAGCAAACAATTCACTAATCAATAAAAAATTACAACTCTAATAGAAATAACACTACCAATATCTCTATCAGTTAGGACCTCTATTTGAATTGCATATTGCTGCCTTCGCAACAACTTGGTTTGACACATGAACCTAACTCTCTTCTAAAGCCAACACCACCCAAATATAGTGTGATCATGAACCACAGACCAATAACCTGAAGAATATAGTATTGTAAAATTTAAGGATCAACCTTAATTATAAGCTACCAAATTTTACCAAAAAGCACACAGTTCACACAAATCTCAAATCATGTATGGGTGACATACAGATAATCCATGTATACACAACTAAAAATTTGATCTCTTCATACAATAACTTATCACACATAGCTAATAATATGAGAACTCAAACTACCTAGCTCAAACCACTCTCACAAAGATATTCTTCTAAATATAGTAAAATATTCTATCATACTATTTTATTTTCATATAGAAATATCACTATTTGTACCACACCTAGCGCAGCGGAGGGCACAAGGCATCTCGGGATATCCATGTGAGGCCTAAGGGTAAGGCATTGATGCTCAAGCTAGTTTTTGACTAGATAGGGCGGCCCATTCTTGATTAACCTAGAGATGGGTGAATAGGTTATTTTTAATTTTTACCAATTTATAATTTAATAACCTAAACAAACCAGCCATGCATGCAATCGCGTGTAAATATAAATGTGGAAATAAAATAATAACACGATATTTTTAGGTGGAAACAACCTAGGCCACAACCATGACCTAAAAGGAAAACCACCGGACCACCTAACTTTCCACTATGAAAATCAAATGTTCAAATACAAACTCGGTCTTATGCTACCCTCCCTAGGATACTGCCCCAATGTACTTTACTTACGAGCCCGTGCTCTATTTTCACAATTTCCAATATTAGCGTGAACGGTTTCCAGACCAACGTTCCAATAAGCTCCTCGCTAATTAGATCGTTCACAAATCAACTACAAAGAGGTTAGTACAAAAAGAAACACAAGTGCCCGTGTGTGTTCTAGAACAGATTTAATAATGAATAATCCTAACTAGATGATTTAAAAACATATCTCATTTAAATTAAATCAACTAGCAAATTCTAGATCAAAAATATTAAGCACAAATTCTAGATCAAAAATATTAAGCATAAATTCAATGAAAATTGTTTCTTCAAAATTCAATAATTAAATCAAATAATCATGATCACATATAAAATTATTTGATCTAAAAAATCTAATTAAAAAGAAACAAACAAAAAAACAAAAACAAAAAAGAAATAGAATTTCCCTTACCAAAGGTGTTGTATGATTTTAGATTAATACTACTAACCGAACATTCATTAATGATGTATCTCTTTGCCGTAAGGTGAATATGCCTTTATTTGAATAAATATGTTTACAGCTTTAGTGGCCCTCCATGGATTAATTTCTCTTCTTTTTTTTGCTTTCACAGTTTTTTTTTTCTTTTACAAATGCAGAGTTATTTCTTCGACCGCTTTTTTTTTCACCACCCTTATTAACCCTCATATGTCTATATATATATATATAGATAGATAATAATAATAATGTTTAATGATATTAGGGTTAGGTTAAATGTGTTTTTGGTCTTAACTTTTCAAAGCCCATTAAAAACAAAAACTTAATATTATCTTAAGATATATTATAAAAATATTTAATTAATAATTTCATAAATTAATTGAAGTTTGAATAAATATTTTAACATAAAATATAATTTCAGATTTATGAAAATGTGTTATTAAATGCATGAATGTAATCTTATGTGTCGTAGTTATAAAAAAAACATACCTGAAGTACGAATATTTGGAACTTGAAAATTTGTTCAACTTTTCTTGATAAACTTGATAGTAGGCCTAAAAACAAATTTACAAGTAAATATTTTGTCCACGAAAATAGCCAACACTCATAGTTCTTACAAACTCTCCCTTTGGTATTTTTGTGTGGCAAAACCTCTCACTTACTACATGACACTTATAGGAATAAGATAAAATACAATGATGTCACAGACTTCATAGTGGAACTATCCTATGGTCCGGTGAATCCATCTTCGCTACAACTTGATAAGCTTATAAGTAACTGAAAAGATATAGGTAAAGAAAACAACAACTTGGCTTGAAAGCCTCATTGTACATTAGTTCAGTTTACATAAAAATAAGCGAAGTGTGAAGAATAGTCATGTAGTATGCATTCATACCAATCAAGCTTAATAAAAATATGTTCTCCCCTTATATGCATAACAAAATAAAAACATGGAAATAAATATTCTCTCCCCATTTTTGACATACGAGAAAGACAAAGCATTAGACACAGAATTGAAGCTAAACTCCTCCTAAAGATATAACAGTGTAAAATCAGAGTAATGCAAAAGTGCAATGTGCTTTAAACTCCCCCTAAGTTCTATGACACTCTAACTTAGAAACCAATTAAAAAAGTAATAAAGAATTTTTTTTTGTTTTTTTGTTTTTTTAAATTTGCATATATAGCCACATAAGGTATTAAACTCATATAATTACAAACAAGCACACAACCAATTGAGAACTCATCATTTTTTTTAACTCCAATTTTGAGTATTTATCATATAAATCGATAAGTAGAATAGAAGAGGTGCACACGCATAATTCGCACATATAATGACATATTAACATTTACTTAAAATAGTATACATGTTTAAACTCCACAAATATGTCAATTAATTCATTTATGACCTATCAAGAAAGACTCAAATAAAAAAAAATATCACCTATCATGTAAAACCATAATCGAGTCTTCAATCTCACAAAATAAAATATATCTACGAAAAAAGGACTTAATAATTTTTTTATATTTTTTTTATATATATGAGATAAATTATATATATATATATATATATATATATATATTTTATAACCTTTATTGGCTCTTTCTTTTTGTGCATTCAATATACAAGATTTATAAGTAGTCACTTTTTTTGCATAATCCTCTCTCTCTCTCTCTCTCTCTCTCTCTCTCTCTCTCTCTCTCTCTCTTTTTGCACGAGCCATAAACCCAGCATGATGACTTTCACACCAATTGTGAGGTAGCCCTCTCCGTTCATTGCGGTAGCTTCACACATCACAGTAGGTAGCCCTCTCAATACTAGGTGCCTCCATACGGTAAAATTTTAGTAAGCAAAAGTAGAACTCAACACAATTTTACAATCAAGATTAGTTAAAGTCCTAGAGTCTTTCAAGAAAATTCATAAACTTCAAGCATAACATATATGTGTGTTCGTGAGTGTGTGAAGAAGTTTATGTCAACATTGATCATCACATGTATAAGAATATATATGTATGCATAAGCCAAAATTATAGAATAATTTATACAATAAATATCAAAATGAGTTGAGTCACTAAAAATGAGATTATATGCATGGAAGTATTAAATAAGTTGAATACTGTGTTGGCCAAACAAGGATGTTTTTTTTTTGGTAATAAAAATTGAAATTCAATTTGAGGGAGAAATTCCCAAGGCACTTCTGAGATACTCACATCTTTGAGTGTCTATGGCTTTAGTGAATATATCAGCTAGTTGTCTCTCAGTAGGTACAAATTCAAGTGTTACTATTTTCTCTTCAACTAGTTCTCGAATAAAGTGATGTCTAATGTCAATGTGCTTAGTTCTAGAATGTTGAACTGGGTTCTTAGAAATACATATAACACTAAAGTTATCACAATATAAGGGCATCATACCTTGTGGTTGACCGTAGTCCTTGAGCATGTTTTTCATCCAAAGCATTTGTGTGCAAGAGCTTCCTGCAGCAATGTATTCTGCTTCAGCTGTAGAGAGTGAGATAGAGTTCTGCTTTTTACTATGCCATGATACTAAGTTGTTTCCAATGTAGAAACAACCACCTGATGTGCTCTTCCTATCATCCTGGTTGCCTGCCCAGTCGGCATCTGTAAAACCACTTACTTCACAAGTAGTGTCAGTAGTAAAATATAAACCATAATTACTTGTTCCTGAGATATACCTAATGATTCTCTTTACATTCTCTAAATGTGATTCCTTAGGGTCAGCTTGATAACGGGCACACACACCAACACTAAAACATATGTCAGGTCTACTTGCAGTGAGGTAAAGTAAACTACCTATCATACTCTTATAAAGGGTTTGATCAACACTTGTACCTTGAGTGTCCTTTGTAATTTTTGTGCTGGTACCTAAAGGAGTTCGTAATGGCTTGCTAGTTTCAAGACCAAATCTTTTAACAAGGTTACAAGCGTACTTGGTTTGAGAAATAAATATATTATAATGAGATTGTTTGATTTGTAAACCAAGGAAGAAATTCATTTCACCTACCATGGACATTTCAAATTCATTTGTCATAACATGCACAAAATCATCTACTAGTGTACTAGATGTGGATCCAAAAACTATGTCGTCCGCATAAATTTGAGCAATAAAGATCTCGTCACTACTCCTTTTAATGAATAAAGTCTTATCAACTCCCCCTCGAATAAATCCCTTGTTCAAAAGATAGTTGGTAAGTCTCTCATACCATGCTCGTGGACCTTGTTTTAAACCATACAGAGCCTTTTGGAGTTTGTAAATATTATTTGGAAATTTCGGATCAACAAATCATTTTGGTTGTTTCACGTACACCTCCTCATTCAAAAATCCATTCAAAAAGGCAGACTTAACATCCATTTGATATAATTTGAACTTCATATGACAGGAAATGGCAAGTAAAATCCTAATTGATTCTAGTCTAACTACAGGTGCAAATGTTTCATCAAAATCAACTCATTCTACTTGCGTGTAGCCTTGAGCTACTAACCTAGCCTTATTTCTAACAACAATGTCATGCTCATCAGATTTATTTTTGAACACCCATTTTGTTCCAATAACATTTTTGTTTTTAGGCTTAGGTACTAATACCCACACATGATTTCTTTCAAATTGAGCTAACTCATCCTGCATGGCATTTATCCAAAATTCATCCCTAAGAGCTTCATTCACATTTTTTGGCTCAAATTGAGAAATATAGCATAAATGAGTTACCTCACTTATTTGTCTTCTTCTTGTTACCGTGCTTGCATTAGGATCTCCAATTATATTCTTAATAGGATGATTTTTTGAAGTTCGAGTTGGATTTATCATTGATGAGGTTGATGCTTCTTCCTTCTTTTGTTCACTTTCCTTCAACTCCTCTTCTTTTATTCCAATTGTGTCACTGGTCATTGTTAATTGAGGTGTTGTGAAATTTTCTTCAATTCCAACTTCTTCACTTGTAATCTTCTTACCCCCATCATCTATAACGACATTTATGGATTCCATAACTACATTAGTTCTACAGTTGAAGACTCTATAAGCTCTACTATTTAGGGAATAACCAAGAAATATACCTTCATCACTTCTTGAATCAAACTTACCCAACTGTTCTCGATCTCTAAGTATGTAGCACTTACTTCCAAAAACATGCATAAATTTCATATTGGGTTTTTTTACCTCTCTATATCTCATAGGGAGTTTGGTTTGTACCTGGGCGAAGATATACACGATTTATAATGTGACATGTAGTGTTTATAGCTTCAGCCCAAAACCTTTTGGAGACTCCTTTGGCATGCATCATTACTCTTGTCATCTCTTGAAGTATCCTATTTTTCCTTTCAACTACTCCATTTTGTTGAGGTGTGATAGGAGTAGAGAATTCATGAAAGATACCATGTTCTTTGCAGAAGTTAGCATACTTGGTATTTTCAAACTCTTTTCCATGGTCTGTTCTCAGTCTCTTGATGGTTACTATTTTGTCACCTGCTTCAACCTGCACTCTTGTACAATATGAGACAAAGAACTCAAAAGCATCTGACTTGTCTCTAAGAAAGTCTACCCACGTGTATCGAGAAAAGTCATCTACTACAACTATGATATATTTCTTACCTCCAATACTTTCTGTTCTCATAGGACCCATAAGGTCAATATGTATCAATTCTAATACTCTATTTGTATTTATACTCTTGATCTTCTTATGAGCAATCTTAGTTTGTTTACCCAATTGACATGGTCCACATACAGGTGTTTCAATTTTTGAAAGAATAGGTAAACCACGCACAGTCTCAATTTTACTTAATCTAACCAGATCTTTAAAATTCATATGACCTAGCTTTTCGTGCCACAAGATAGTTGAGTCATTGCTAGCTAGGTTACATGTTACTGTGGGTGATGTATCAATACAATAACAATTGTCATGTGATCTGATTCCCTTAATCACACATTCACCATTTTGATTTGTTACAATACAGTGATTGTTTGTAAATTGCACATTAAAATCACTATCACATATTTGACTTATGCTAATCAAGTTTGCCTTAAGTCCTTCCACATATAAAACTTCATCAAGTTTAGGGATACCCTCTATTTGAACAGAGCCTTTTCCAATAATTCTAGATGTTTTACCATCACCAAAGGTAACTGTCCCTCATTGTATTCCTTAAAGGTTTTAAACAAAGAACGATTCCATGTCATGTGTCTAGAGCATCCACTATCAAAATACCAAGCGGTATTTGATTTAACTTTAAATGCTATATGGGCCACAAAGCAGTGCAACTCAGATATCTTAACCCATCTTTTTTTAATTTTGAACATTTGAGTTACTGGTTTCTTATATTCCTCTTTTTGTGTAGTTCTTGTAGTAAAAACTTTACATTTTGAAATTTTTTGAGGTGTTTTAGAAACATTTGTATTCGTGATAGAATCATAAGCATAAAGAAATCTACACTTAGGTCTTACATGTCCTTTCTTACCACAATGATAACAGATGGAAACAAACTGAATTTTCTTAGAATGATAAGGTGCAAAAACTACCTTCCCTGCCTGAGCAATAGTGGGTTTTACAAATTGAGTTTTGGATGATGAAGGTGTTGATTGTTCATCTATGTATCCAAGACCTCTCTTATCTCCGTGTGGCTTTCCATAGTCTAGGACTTTGGTTAATTTTTCAGCACCAATGATCAAATTCTTCATCGTTTCTTTAGCAATACTAAGTTCTTGCTTGAGATTTTTGTTTTCCTCAATGGTTTTTGCAAGTCTCAAATTCAAAGCATTAATATGATCATACAATTCCTTTTTATCTTTCTCTAGGTTAGAGGAATTTGTTTTGTGAACATTGATGATATCATTAAGTTTAGTTACTTCCATAAGCAATTTATCTCTCTCTTCCCTGGCACCTAGACAATCAATGAATAGTTCCTCATAATTCGATAAATTAAACTTAGACAGTAAGAGAGAAGAGTTTACTTCCTCATTTTCTTCATCCTAGCTAAGGTCGGAGTCATTGTGATGTGCATTGGCAGTTGCAGTGAAGGCACAATAATTAGTGTCATCATCCTCTGAGTTACTAGCATTGTCCTGCTCACTTTCTGTGTCACTGAGTGTAGCATTAAAGGCTTTTCCAAATTTCTTTTTATTGTTAGCACAATCTGTAGAAATATGACCAAATCCCCCACAAGTAAAGCATTGAGGATTAGTGGGCTTACTTTTCTTACCACCAAGGCTAGGGGACTTGATTTCCCTTGACTTTCGGTCATTCGAACGACTGGATTGTCCCTTGTTGGAATGATTATTCTGTTGACCCTTCTTCTTCATGAACTTCTTAAATTTTTGTGCAAACAAGACTAGTGACTCATCATTCATATCATCATCACTATCAGAGATGTCCTTTTTGGAGCTTTTGAATGCCACATCCTTATTTTTCTTGGGTGGAACAAGAGAAAGCTCATAGGTCTGGATTGACCCGACAAGTTCATCAATTTTTAGTGTGTCTACATTCTTGCTTTCCTCTATCGCTGTAACTTTCATCTTATAGTCAGCTGTTAAAGAGCTTAGGAGTTTGCGCACTTGTATAGGTTGTGGAATTTTCTCACCAAGGTTAGAACAAGCATTAGTGATATCATAGAAACGAGCATAGAATTGACCAAAAGTTTCATTATTGCTCATTTTAATAGAATCAAACTCAGATGTTAGCAATCTCAATTTTGTTTGTTTTACTTGGGAAGTTCCTTCATGAGCAAGAGCTAGTGCATTCCATGCATCTTTAGCAGTCTCACAGTCGGAGATACGACGAAACTCATCCATCAACACTGCAGCAAATATTGAGCTTAGACCTTTTTGGTTTGCCCCATTAAAGGTGCGTTCTTCAGTGGTCCAGTCTCTTCTTGGCTTTATGATTGTTACACCATCTTTCGTTACAAAAGGTGGTTCCCAACCATCAAGAATAGCATCCTAGACTTTTTCATCTTGTCTGAGAAAGGCTTGCATGCGAGCCTTCCAGTAAGACTAATTAAACCCATCAAAGAGTGGGGGTCTAACAGATGACCCACCTTCTTTCATTTGGTCCATAAGTAAGTGTGTGTGTCCCTAAAGATCAATCTCACTAAGTGTGTCTAGTGTCGGCTTTGATACCAATTGAAAGTTTATAAATTATGGACCTGATTAACCTAGAGGGGATGAATAGGTTATTTTTAATTTTTACCAATTTATAATTTAATAACCTAAACAAACCAGCCAGGCATGCAATCGCGTGTAAATATAAGTGCAGAAATAAAATAATAACACGATATTTTTAGGTAGAAACAACCTAGGCCACAACCATGACCTAAAAGGAAAACCACCGGCCCACCGAACCACCTAACTTTCCACTATGAAAATCAAATGTTCAAATACAAACTCGGTCTTATGCTACCCTCCCTAGGATACTGCCCCAATGTACTTTACTTACGAGCCTGTGCTCTGTTTTCACAGTTTCTAATATTAGTGTAAACGGTTTCCAGACCAACGTTCCAATAAGCTCCTCGCTAATTAGATCGTTCACAAATCAACTGCAAAGAGGTTAGCACAAAAAGAAACACAAGTTCCCGTGTATGTTCTAAAATAGATTTAATAATGAATAATCTTAACTAAATGATTTAAAAACATATCTCATTTAAATTAAATCAACTAGCAAATTATAGATAAAAAATATTAAGCACAAATTCTAGATCAAAAATATTAAGCATAAATTCAATGAAAATTGTTTCTTCAAAATTCAATAATTAAATCAAATAATTATGATCACATATAAAATTATTTGATCTAAAAAATCTAATTAAAAAAAACAAACAAAAAAACAAAAACAAAAAAGAAATAGAATTTCCCTTATCAAAGGTGCTGTGTGATTTTAGATTAATACTACTAACCGAACATTCATTAATGATGTATCTCTTTGCTGTAAGGTGAATATGCCTTTATTGGAATAAATATGTTTACAGCTTTAGTGGCCCTCCATGGATTAATTTCTCTTCTTTTTTTTGCTTTCACAGTTTTTTTTTCTTTTACAAATGCAGAGTTATTTCTTCGACCGTTTTTTTTTTCACCACCCTTATTAACCCTCATATGTATATATATATATATATAGATAATAATAATAATGTTTAATGATATTAGGGTTAGGTTAAATGTGTTTTTGGTCTTAACTTTTCAAAGCCCATTAAAAACAAAAACTTAATATTATCTTAAGATATATTATAAAAATATTTAATTAATAATTTCATAAATTAATTGAAGTTTGAATAAATATTTTAACATAAAATATAATTTCAGATTTATGAAAATGTGTTATTAAATGCATGAATGTAATCTTATGTGTCGTAGTTATAAAAAAAACATACCTGAAGCACGAATATCTGGAATTTGAAAATTTATTCAATTTTTCTTAATAAACTTGATAATAGGCCTAAAAACAAATTTATAAATAAATATTTTGTTCATAAAAATAGTCAACATTCATAGTTTTTACAAAACTAAAAACAAAATTCCTACAAAACCCAAAATTGATAAACAAGGAAAAAGTAATTCCTCTGTTTCTAGAAAAAAAAATTCTAGCAAAACCAAAAAATCCCTTACCTCCTCACAAGTGAAATAACGCCTCCCAGGATTTCTATTAGTCCATGAAATTTTTTGAACGAATTGTCTTCCACAGAAACAGTTTGGTATGCCTTGGGAATCCGTGGTTTCATCAAGCTATTAATAAGGTTTTATGCAGAAAAAAATAACATTTAGGAGAAGAAGGAGAAGATAGAATATTACTTGTGCAAAATCCAAGTTTTCTACTTTATAAAGTCTAAATCGGCGCCAAAAAAAAGAAGCCCCTGCACCTCATTACATCCGTGAAGTTTTACCGAATAAAGGAAGTTAGGACTAAATAGAATAACTTAAAAATTATAGGAATTTTAGGATAGGATTTGAAAATTTAATAAATTTTATCATAAATTAATTTGAATTTGGATAATATTTTGTCGTAGATAAAATATCGAGAAAACATAATTTTTAACCAAAATATTATAAATATAGTAGATATTATCGTAACATTATTAACAAATATTATTTATTATTAAAAAAATTATATATTTTTATTTTCTAAATAATTTATCAAATTTTAGTTATTATATCTTCATGAAATCTATTATTTATTTGAATTTGGATAATATTTTGTATTTTATTTTTCATATATTCTTTTATTTCCATCTCATTATCATGTTTGTTTGTTAGTCTTACTTTTCATAATTCAAATATATTTATAATATTGTTATAATTGTAAATTAAATAATTATTTCCCATTTTAACTATTTATTGCATGATTTTTTAATTAATTAATTGACGTAATGATTAAAATAAATATCAGAAGTATTTATAAACATATGTATTAAATAAAAAAATTAGTTTAAAGTACAAGTAATTGATTATTTTAATGTTTTATGAAGTTTATATAAAAAATTATAATTTTGATAAATTTTTCATAATTTTTCAAAGTTTTCGTCAAAAATGAAAATATCTATGACATTTCCATAAAATTTAAATCTCAAGATTTTAATCGACATCAATATTTTAAACCTTGAAGGTTAGGGATTAAATTATGTATTTTAAAATAAGTCGGGAACTAAATGACTAAACTATTATAAAAATAACAAATAAACTAAACTGTTAAAAAATAATAAATAAATAAATTCAATAACTTTTGAAACAAAAATCATAATATCAAATAATTCACCCATTTTAGTCTAGTTCTTAGTCGAAAAAGAAGATGAAAAAAGAAAATGATAATAAACTTTAAAGGATTGAATAAAACAATTATTGATGATGAATAATTGATTCAAAATAAAGAAGGATTGTTATCATTAATAAAAAAATATTTCTCAAATTTTGATTACAAAAATGAATTTTAGTAAATAAGACTAGATGATGAATCTCAAAAAGTAACAATATTTAGTTCTCATAAGGACAACTTCAATGTATTGTTATATCATTTTGATTAAAACAAGTTTTAGGTATCTTTCAAAGGTATTTTGAATACATCTTTAAGAAATTACAAAATATATATTGTGTTTATATAGATAATATTTTGATTTTTAATAATAAATTGAATAAATATTATTTAGATATTATAAATATTCTACTGCAGGAAATAAGACATTATATTTTATAAAAATGAATGAGTGATTACTTAGTAAAAAAATTATTTTTTAGAGTTAGAAATTAAAAATGAAAAACATAATCTACAACCCTTATATTTAATAACATCTAAGGATTTCCAGACAAAGATTAATTACAAAAATTCTTTGGATTTTCAATATATATTGAAACATGCATAAAGAAACTTAAAATTATGAAAACTTTTACAAACAAAATTAAAAAAAAAGATCATATTTGAAAATTAACAAAACAATATACTTTGTAAATGAATAAAGTAAAAATATAAGTAAAGAAATTATCAACTTTATACCATCTAAATTCAAATGATAAAATAATAATTGAAACAAATGATTCACATAAATATTTGGGAGTAGTTTTAAAAGAAAAAGTAGATGACAAAGATAAATATCTTTGTATGTATACATCAATATTTTTACATAGTCTAGATTTAATTATCATAGTAATAAAAAATAATATTTAGTTGTCAAAAAAGTTATTAAGAAATTTACAATATATGTAATATGTTCCAAATTCATTATCAGAACCGATAACAAGAATTTTAGTTATTTTTAAGGACTAATATTACATGTGATTATAAATAAAAGATATACTCAAAGGGAAAAAGTGTTTTAACCGCTACAATTTTGATATTGAATATATTCCAGGAAATAAGAATAGTTTAACAGATGTTCTTATAAAGAATTAGCACCTTTAACTATTTTTTTCTTTCTTTCAAGAATATAAAATCTTGATATCAAGATAAAGGTAAAGAAAAAGCATATAATAATTCTCCAAGAGCAACTCGAGGTTTTATGTGTAAAGAAGTCTCTTTTAGAAACAATAATTAAATAGAAAGAACTTAATACTTTAAAATCAACATTAGAGTCCAAAAACTCTAAAAAAGAATCCTTCTTAGATAATCATTATAAGGTATGTAAAACTTTAAAATAATGAATACAAAATGAGAATTAAGAACCTTTAAAAGAAAGTAATACCTTTAAAAAGAAAAAAAGAAACTCTTTAATTGATCTAAAGAATCAGAATAAGAAGACTGTGGTTTAAAATGCTCAAAAATCAAGAATTTATAATAACTAACCTAAAGTAGGCAAAGTTATTATCAGATTTAATGAAATAACTTATAGAGTTTTCATTAATATAATAGAAGCTAAAAACAATTATGTCAACTATAGAGTACCAAAACTATTAAAGCCAGAAGATATAGTTAAAAATTACTCTAGAACAGTACAACGACAATCATCACTACCATACAGCTTGAAAATCCTAGGAAAGATAGTACGACTATTAGTACTATTCAGAGAAAAATCTCTCACAGAAATAGTAAAGATAGTATGAGTACCAGTACTATTCATGAAAACATTCTTCAGGAATACATTGGTCATTGAAAATGAAAAATACCAATACAAGAATTTAAATAAACCACAATGATTGAGTCTCTATAACTTAACCAGAAAATATATTCAAGAACATATCAAATATATGAAATTTTACACTACAAAAAAAGAAATTCCTACAAAATTTAATATTCTTGAATAAGCTAGTCCAATTTTTGTTTATATAACACTTTCTATTTAGATTTAATTAAGAACCTATATCTAGGAATTCATTTACATGAATTAAATTATATTTCAAAAAAATTCAAGAAGGCTATTAAGAACTTCAGGAAGAAGATTAAAGCAGGTGACAAGCATGTATATCTCATACTTTTTAGTTTATTTATGGATTAAAATGAAGAAAGTTGTGTTAATCTCTACCATTTTAGCAAGTATGTGATTTCTAACACTAATAGAGAAGTTTCAAAACCAAGGGAACTTCTAGAAAACAAATTCAATATAGATGAACTATGTATTCTAAGAAGACAGATACTAAGTCAAATTTACCATGAACTCAGAAAAATTAATAATTCTTCTAAATTCAAAGTAAATTACTCAACTAGTAAAGTTATAAACACTTCCCATAGTAATATGGTCCTCATTGAACAAGATGGTGAGAAAACCTGAAGTTTGAAACAAATTTTAACAGTAATAATTTAAAAATTTATCAAAAAATAAGAAATATGTTTTAATTGTACACCAACAAAACCATTAAGAATCACAAATGCATTTACTCCATTAGAGATAAAAAATTTGAAGATGCATCATCGTTTACATCATCAAAAGAACTATAGATAGAAAACAACAAAGAAGAATAAAAATGTAGAACTCACGTCTTGAGTCGACGGATCATACCAAGGAACTAAAAGGCTTAAATTCAAAAGCCATAAGTATAAAGTTATTTGAATTATTAAAATATGGGTAAAATAATGATATTTACTATTGTAAGTAGGGATTTCTTATCATATAAAATGAATACTTATTTTCATTAGTTGGACACAACTTTAGCAATAGTAAACTCTCTATTATAAAAATGATTCATCTAGTAACTATGTATCTAAAAATTATGAGCGATTAAGAATCTCTTCAAAGTTCTTAGTTGACTTTTAGAATTGTAATAGTTATTAATATTATGAATAAAATGGAGTTTAGTTACTTTTTTCTATTACCTAGTAAATCTAATTCAGACACCATATTATATATGGATGTAAGAGCTTTACTATTATTCGGAAGATATTAAGTCTTGAATAAGCTGAAGCATATCAAGTGTAATGAAAGAAGACGAATAATGGAAGGAAATACCATGGTGAACCTATTAAATTCAAGTATGATAATTATAATTCTAGGTCAATTAAGTATTTTGAATGATTAAATATTTTTTTACAACATTTATAAAACTAATAAATAAGAAAATGAAGATAAAAAAACTAACCTGAAGTCTATATGAAAATAAACATAAGAAAATTATAAAATTAGAATAATGTTTTAATAAGAAAATTAAATATTTATCTTTAAATTACAATCAACAAGAAATAATAACTAATGTTGTAAAACAACTAGCTATAATTTGGTATTAAAGTCATATAAAAGAAAAATATATCATTAAATAGAAAATTAGTTACGTTAATCATTCAATGATATTAGTGATATTAACTATAAAAGTCACGGATATTAGAATTATTTTTATAAAAATCATGAATATATGTGAAAATATGTTAAACATTATAAGTATATGTGAAGATATGCTAAATCTCACGAGTATATGTGAATATATACTAAATCTTAGGAACATAAGTGATAATTTTCCTTAATGAATATCCTTTTATTATAATTTTACTTTAATATTCGAGTTGTGGATAAAAAATGAATTTAATATATATTCTTATTTTTATATGATCTAATTATTTAATTAATTTTATTTTTAATTGTTACAAAAATATGTATCTTTAATATTCAAAATTCATTCGTTCCAACTCATTTAAACATCCGTGTAATCTTGATACATTCATCAAATCCTGTGATAATCATTTTCCTAACAAGTGTCATTATAACGAGAAATACATTTAAATACAGTTATATGTTGAAAAAAAATTAATAACTACCTAAGAACTTTTAGGAGCAGTTTGAAGTCTTGTTTTTAAATGTGTTATGGGTACTGTTAACAATTGTACATAATAGTAAAATATTATGTAACTTTTTCCCCTCATTTTTGTATATATATATATATATATATATATAGATACAATACGGTTGATGTGTTAAGAAAAAAAAAAGAAGAGAGAGGGGCAAAGCTGCCGAAAGGAAAAGAGAGAAAAATAAATAAATAAATAAAGCAGCTCATCAAGTTTTCTTTTTCGGCGGTGGTAATCGTACTCTGTCCTCTCCTTTTCATATGTGTAAATTCCAGTTCTTCAATATTACTTACATATGTATTATTTCTAGGCTTTTGGAATAGGATTGTAGAAGATTTGGGTTCTTAAATGATTTATATATGTTTACTTACGCAGCTTATCATATATATATATATATATATATTAATTTGCATTAGTTTGTTGGGTGCTGTAAAAATATTTTAGCTAAAGAATTTAATGATTTAACAATTGTAATATTTATTTTAATATTTGTTAATTGATTTGATTTAAGTGACATATATTTTGAATCATTTAATTAAAATTATTTATTATTAAATTTATTATAGAACATACACACATTTGTGTTTTTTTTGTGCTAATAATTTTGCAGTTAATTTGGGAACATATTTGATTAACGAGAAATTCGTTGAAATGTTGGTCTGAAAATCATTCACGCTAATTTCAAAAACTCTGAAAACAGAACAAAAACTCGTAAGTAAAGTATATTAGGGTAATATCCTAAAAAGAATAACATAAGATTGAGTTTATACTTGAATATTTATTTTTCATAGTGAAAAGTTAGTTGGTCCGGTGGATTGATAGTTTTTTTTAGATCATGATTGTAACCTAGTTTATTTTCACCTAAAAATATCGTGTGTATTCTCTTATTTTCGTATTTTATTTTTACACAAGATTGTATGTCTGATCGTTTTGTTTAGATTAATAAATTATAAATTAGTAAAAATTAAAAATAACCTATTTACTCTCTTTAAATTAATTAGTTTCATATTTTATAAATTTTTAAAGTAAATTTTATATTTTGAATAAACGAGAAAAGATTTGATAGAATGAACAACTTTTAATATCTTCTTCGTTAAAGTATCAAATGACAATGTTATATATATATATTGATAAATGTGATATTATTATTTATGAAAATTATTAGATGCTCGATGTTATCCACCTCACTTAAAAATGTTTCTATCACAAAATATACTTCATTAATTTATATATTAATTTATATATTAATTTATAACGATTATTTTATTTAATAATGATTAATTATGAAGATTTATTATATTTACATGTATTATTTTTCTAAACGGTACAAAGATATTTTAGGTTCATTTAAGTAAATATTTACTTTTTAATCTATAAAAATTATTTGATTATTATTATTATTATTATTTTAATAATTTACTAAACATAATATTTATTAATTTACTATTAATTAATATATTTTCTTTGTTAAAATATTTATATAATATCCTATTTAAAATAACGGCATAGAGTGTGACGTTTTTTGTGATGGGATATATGAAGAAAAGTGTATACAAACTAAAAGAGCCTACTCAATTAATAGTAAGTTATAAAATCTTTTTATATGAAATATTTAATTTGTGCTATAATATATTGATTTTTTTATATTAAGTAATTTTAATTATTGTATTTTTATAGAAGAAAACAGACTTAAGAGAAGAACTTAATATTTGTCTAAAAGAAGTATGTAAATTTTTGTTGATAGTATTAACCCCTCGAATTAATTAATTAAAATTTTAAATATATTATATTTATTAGTTAGAAACATTATTTAATATATTTTATTTTTTATTATTAGATTCATATATTTTTAAATGCATCGTAGATACTACTTTTATATATATTAACTTGTGATTATAATTAATTATGGTGGCATTAATTATTTGTTTAAAATGCATGCAATTTTCATATTTGATGTAAGTAGGTATTATCTAAAAATATGATATTTGATATATGTTTAAAAAAAATTACAAGAAAAAAAAACTTTTTGAGTACACTTGATAATAGTAACTAAATGTCTCGTTCAAAAAGTGTAATTGTAATTAAAACATTTTAGGTTGTTGATTATATTTAAATATTTAAGGGTATATTGACTAAATGCTTAAAAGTATAATTGTAATTTTTTTTAGCTACAATCGTTAATTATATTTATAATGTTTTATGTATAATAGATATATATACAGTTGAATTCGTAAAAACAACTGTAATTAAAATATTTTATCTATATTGAAAAGCATTTTTCATGTAGTATCTTCCAAATTAACTAATTGCTTTGTAGAAATTAACAAAATTTCTTTTCTAATATGAACCAAAACTTTCAAATCGGTTTTTGGCTTTTTAATACACTGAATTAAATATCTAAAATTAGATCCTTAAAATGGTATGTTTTATTTAATATAATATTATCTTATTTAAATTGTAACCATAATGATTTAACTTTAAACATATTAGATATCATTTTTATTATTAAACTTATATTATAAATAATTATGTATCTTAATTAATATAATTTTTTGTATTTTTATTTATCTTATTTAAATTCATCAGAGATAAATAAGATATTTTAATTAATAACGTCTTATTACCGTATCATCTTATTAAAAATTAAGTAAAATATGATAAAATGAACTTTAAAATCAATTGATTATGCAATAAATCTCGTTAATATCATATCTTAATTTACAATTTTAATCCAAATAAATCACACTATTAACATACTCCCAAATTAAGTAACTAAACTATGCAAAATAAATCACTTTCCAATTATAAAAAAGAAGAAGAGAAAATCGGTTGAACATACGTTGCATGGCAACAAATTAAAATTTGAAAACAGAAAGCTACTATTCTCCTACTAAGTAATATAATAACAATAATCCATTTAAGGTGATTTTAACAAACAAAAGTAGCACATTCCAAGTCCATATTTATCCAACAAAGACATTGAGAAGGCAATGAAAATGGTTAACACAAAAAGCCTGAGTCGAACACAAACGGAAAGTAAGTAATAAGCAATAAATAGGTTGTTGACAACAAATAAAAATATGAAAAAAAAAGTGAAGAGTAATCTGTTTTATAGCTTATATGGTCTGCATAATTTTAGTAGCTTTATAATAGACTATATAAATATATTTACTTTCATAAAATTAATATCAAAATTATATTTTTACCGTTTAGTCAAAAATTAATTTTATTTTGTAAATTGATGTTTATGTAATTAAATTTAAATTTATGAAAGTTACCTTTAATATCTAATTTCATATGAATTATAATTTTAATAAAATTGTCATTTTAAAAATACTTTTTCAACTTTAAAATATAACTAAAAAATGATATTATGTATATTATGTATATTAATTATATAAATAGGTGTATTTCAATCATTTCACTTCTCAATTTAGTTATCTAAATCCTTTTGTTATAAAAACTCACTGGATCTCTCCAAAGCCACAGGTTGTTAAAAATAATCTCATGGCACTAAATAATACAATTCTGAAACAGTCTAATGCACTTCCTGGTATTGCTTGCTAGATCTTAGCCGACTTTCACCAAAAGTCCATTCATCTCTCTTCTTTCTAGTTCAGCTTCTTTAATTGCTTCCACATCTCGATTCACTGTTTATACTTTGCCCTTTTTTTTTTTGTGAAAAAACATTTATTTACAGAAGAACGAGACGCTTAATATTTCATTGATATCGTGTTTCGGCGAATCGAAGAAATATACGGTATTAGTAGACAGGAAGAGAAATGAAGGTATAGGATTGGTTCATATAGTGAGTATTTATGTATTAGGGGATCAATGGCGTCTATCCGAAGAACCCTATCGCCAGCGTATCACGACAGGTCGTACCAGAACGGTGGTATTTCCTTATCGGTGAATTCGACGTCTCAGAAGATCTTCTCTAATTCAAAGAACTCTTCTACGACGTCGTTTCCATCGGCGTTTTTGGCGTTGGCTTTTGCGTTTAGGAGAAAAGGTAACCAGCAATGGAGGAGATTGATTTTGAGGTGGTTTATCTTTTTTGTAGTTGGATTCTTGGTCGGAATCACACCATTCGGTCACGTTGACGAAGACGACTTCGTTCGTAATCAATACTTTTTGGTTGATGTTACGCCGCCACACTTCAACGCTCGAATTGAAGAAAACGACACTCGCCTAGATGTCGTTGGGGGCGATGGAGGCTTGAATCGGCGGGATTTGGTGGAGGGCGTGAGGTTTGGAGTTGGAGAAGAGCAAAAGGTTGAGTACGTGCCGAGGAAGCAGTTGATCGTTGTTACGCCGACATACAAAAGAGCAATGCAGTCGTATTTCTTGAATAGATTGGGACAGCTGTTGAAGCTTGTACCTCAACCGATATTGTGGATTGTGGTGGAGATGAATTCGGCGTCAATGGAGACTGCTGAGATTTTAAGGAAGACGGGTGTGATGTATAGGCATTTGGTTTGTTCGAAGAACTCTACCGATGTGAAGGACAGAGGAGTGCGTCAGAGAAATGTGGCTTTGCAGCATATTGAATTGCACAAGCTTGACGGCATTGTGTATTTTGCTGATGATGATAATATATATTCGCTTGAGTTGTTTGATAGATTGAGAAATATTAGGTATGCATTTCTTCCATTTCTAAATGCTCTTTGATCTCTTCTACGTTTGTTTACGGTTTAATTTGATTCATTGTTTGTGTTCATTTTGGTATTACAGATTTGGGATTACCTGCTTCTGACATTTGCATTTTCGCTTCATATTTTTCTTTGATAGCCATAGAAAATGGTTGTTTCAGTTTGTTACCCTTATGGGTCTCCGTTTGTTGTTTTTGTTAGCAATACCATTGCTGCAATTTGTTCAAGAAAGTCAAAAAATTGAAGGGAGTTCAACCCTTTATATTTTTTCTTACTGAAGGAGGATTGAAATGAATATAATTTTTGAAGTAGTTGTCTACCGCATTAGAATGTACATTCATGTCTTCATTTTGTTTCTATAGTCGTTTTGGCACTTGGCCTGTTGCAATGCTAGCACAGAGCAAGAACAAGGCTATATTAGAAGGTCCAGTGTGCAACGGGAGTCAAGTAATTGGATGGAACACAAATGACAAAAGCAAAAGATTGCGTAGGTTCCATGTTGATATGTCTGGATTTGCATTCAACAGCACAATTTTGTGGGATAAAAAAAGATGGCATCGTCACACTTCAGCCCCAATTCGACAGTTATATACCGTGAAGCAGGGTTTCCAAGTATGATTCATTTCATTGCAACATCCTGTCTTTTGCTGTACTCCACTGAACTTGCCACATTCATATAATCAAGTTGCAAATGCAGCTTTGTATACTGACATTTTTTTTCTTGTTACAGGAAACCACTTTTATAGAACAAGTGGTAGAGGACGAAAGTCAAATGGAAGGTACACCAGCTGGCTGTTCGGCAATAATGAACTGGCATCTTCATTTGGATGCTCACAGTCTTACTTATCCCAGAGGATGGCTGCTACAGAAGAATCTACACGTTGTCCATCCATTTTAATGATAGACATTCAATCTTGCAATTTTGATCCTGGAGCGTAAGCGAGGTATAAACTTTTTTTTACAATTTTACCATGAAATTCACTTTTAATTCCACATTTTGAAAATGTCAACGCTGGAACTGAGTCCATGACCGAAAAGCTAGATACAGTATAACACTCCCGTTTCCTTGAGAAACAAGAAATAATAATTTTGGTATATGCAAATAGAAGGAAATAGAACCGAAAATTGTGCTCCTTATAAATTGAATACAACTCTCCTCCTCCAAAGTCATTGCTGACCTCAGAAGCGTGTTTCTATGACAGCTCCTTTTTTCATCTTGCTGGTTCTTAACCTGTTATGGACCGTGTTGCATCTTTGGAGCCATTATATGAACATGATGAGCTTGGTTGGGAATGATACAATGCATAAGATGTAAATTTTGTATAATATATATAACATGAGACATTCAATCTTAAAAAGTTAACTTTAAAAGAAGGTAAGTCTCATATACTTATAAACACTGCATTAGTGTCTTTCTTAATCAATGTGAAACACTCCTTTTATACACTAACATCTTCCTCAAAGTATTAGTCATTCCAACACTTTGTACTTCTAACCTATTTTTGATTATATTATGATTTTATTTGGATCACTTATCAGTATTTTTTTTTCTTTTGTGGGAGTTTCATTATTATTTTTTTTTTCTTTTTCTATAAATCTTGTATAGCATATGAGTCCAATCTTAAAAAATAACCTAAAAGAAAGTTAAGTATTTCACTATAGTATTGATACCTTTGGAGTAACTTTATTCTTGTTTTGATATTTTTTTATGATCCCTATTTCTATAACAAATACAAAATTTTGTTCAGTCAAATTTTTAGCTCAATTCTTGAACAGTTGACACCCGACCCGTCAAATTGGTACAGGGTTGTGGATATATACTTTGTATTTGACCATGCGCTTACAGAAAACATGGTTACTTATGATTAAGGATGGAAAATTTTGGTATAGCTGACCATTTCGCTACTTCAATTTAACGAAATATTTTGGTGGATTTTCGATTTTGGTTTCAGTAAAATTTTTAATAAAAAAATGAAATTCATGCATTATCAATTATTTTAATTCAACTATTTATATTTATTTCCAAAGTAAAATAATGCTTTATAAACAAATATTTTAAGTTATATGACATCACGAGTTATAACATAATGCATAATGTAATATAAAATATATTCTCAAATAAATATAGTAATTAATTTTAAAGTTTTGACCACACTTGGTACAGTATATAATATCATTTGAGACAAATAAGAAAACTAATTAAAATAATTAAATACTAAAAATGAGATTATAATATGATCAATTATAATAAATAAGATAATAATTTTAAAACAAAACAATTATATATTTGGCCTCATATTGTGAAACTACCGAAATTACTTGTGTTAAATTAAATTTGTTGTAATGTGATGAGCTAATTTTTTTGTTCTTTTTTAGATACAGTTTAAAATCCAGTATCTTATTGATTTTTTTCTTCAAAATTTACAGAAAGTTGATCAAAACATTTGGAGAAATTGCGTTCACCCAAACTTTCTTGTTGGGCCGGTATATTTGAAACTCATGAATCTATACATCTCGATGGAAAAGAATGAAGAATTAAAAATTAAAATTGAAACCTTTTTTTTTTCCTTCACATGTATTCATATCAAGATCATCTTAACTGAGCTGACAACTTAATTGGATTGTAAAAGTTAGACAAACTGTTTCAAAAAGTTAAATCATGTTACATAAGTTGAAAACTTAACTTGAGAGAAGTATATTTCTCCTTTTCCCTAATGCAAGTGGATGATAATGCTGGTTCTCAATAAAATAAAGGGAGAAAGATCATTTTATTCAACGATAGATTACTCGATCGATTATGAAATGACAAAAAGATTAGTATTTCATTCCACCTTTACTAAATGCATATATACGAGTCCTCACTGTAACAAGAAGAGAGTTGTCAAATGAATAAATGGGATGTGCCTCATACAGTACTACTAAATTTTGAAATGAGATAGTACATGATTGGGCTGGGATAGGCCGTGCTAGCCCATAGTTGCTCAGGTTTTTCCTTTTATTTTAGTTTAAAAATTAAAGCAGGTAAATGATCATTAAAGACCCACTATTAGTTCAAGCTAAATCCTAAACATATTTGATTAGAGTGGGACGTGCCTTATTATATGGATGAGCTTCAACCATCTTAATATCCTATTTGGGCCTTTAATTAGTTGATGAGAAGAGCCTGATTGTCTTGATTTACATGCCTACAAGAAGACAAGCATTCGGTAAGATCTAGTGTAGATCGTAAACAGAGTCAATAGCTTTTGAGTGAATGGTTGTCTTCATTGGTAGAAAGATCCTTAAACCAAAAAAAAATTAACATTTTTTTGTCTTCAAAATTATTAAATATCACACTTAAAGTTCTGTTTATTACATTTAGTTCCCAAACTTATTATTGTTTTTTACACTTACGTTCTAAAAATTAACAAATTTTGAAATTTAAATGACATATTTAGTGACATTTTAATCTTCAAAATTTTAATTTATAACTTACTGTTTAAATATAATAAATTAGTGACCCAATGCTAGGTTTTTTGAATTTTGAACCCTTCTGTCAATGAATGAATGACAAATTTAGAAATCAGCCATTCACCCATAGTGTTTATTGGGTTCCCTCCTCCATGATCCCTTGGAAGAAGATCAAATTGATTTTGTAAACCCAAATAGCGAAATATCAGAGAACAGGTCGATGCCCTGTGACATCGCTTTGGGATTATTTGTCTTTTTACTTCACTAAATTATTTTTAGAACTTATATTCTCTTAAGCCAATGGGAAAAACCACTTTCTAATTACATTTCTTCTTTTTAGAAATGAACACTTGAATCGACTTGCTTTTAATTCTTTAAGTGGTGCATTAAAAAGTATTTTATTTCACTTGCTTTTAGATTATACAATAAAAATCACTTAATTTTCTTAAATAGGACAATATAAGTCACTTTTTTTAATAAAAAAAAGCATTTCTATCTATTGAAAGTAAAGTAGCTTTCATTACTCTATTTAAAAACAAAAACATTAAAATGCTAGTTTTAAAAAAATTAAACAACTTATAATAGACCACTTAACAGAGAGTAGATTCATAAAAAGAAATGGACTCTTAGAACCCATCATTGGTATTCATGGGTATTCTTCGGACCATTTTAAGATCGAGTTGTACAACCCTTTCTATCAACAAAAAAATACTTGAAATATTATACAAAAAAAAAGGAAGAAATACACGAATATTACAAGGATCAAGGACAAAAAAAACATATTTATCATATAATAACAATAATAATAAAGAGACCTTATTTGCTTTCTTCAATTTCTTTTTTTCCCATATAAAAATGGTTTCTTCAATTTCATAGAAACTTACAGTTAATTAAAAAAAAAAGAGGGATGCATAAAATGGAAGAAAACAAAAAATGAATTGGCATGCAGAAGAAGATTGAAGGCAGTTACTGAGAAACAATTACAACTAGACTACAGAAGGGATCGTTGGCAAACCCAACTAGTTCCAATCAGCCAACAATCCCAAACAAAACTAGTCAATTAAATCCACCACTGAATATTAGGCAGGGACTTTGAATACAAAATTGTAAAAGAATAAACACATACAGAAAAAAACGATAGCAAAAATACACTTCTGGTACATTTCCCAGGTGGTGGTTGCAGGAGAACGATTAAACTCCATTTCTGTCGGCATTGGTTAGGTTGCTTGCTGGATGGAAGCTGGTGTTTCCCTTTCAGTACTCAGCACTTATATAGCAACGTTAGTAACTCCCTAATCTTACATGTACCATGACGACGATTCATGCTTTAGAACAACTATGGTTTGCTAACTCCCAAACGTGCAGGTTTGTATTATGTACAACGGTCAAAATTATGAACTCCAAAGGTTTGTAATTATCAAATGGTAATGGCTCCAAGAACTGATGAGTTGCCATCGAAGGGTGAAAAGACGAGGAGAGATGGGAAAATTGAAAGCTGGGCAGCCCAATATTTCACTCAAAACGTACTTATCAGGAAAGGGGTCACCCAGACTTATAACCAGCATATTGTTGGCTTCTCTGGGCGATATGGGACTCTAATACTCTCTCTCCCTCACATCGGACGGGGACACTGCAAAAACCGATACCCAGCCAAAACAGCAACCAGACACCGGGGAACTCAGGAAGCGGGCACATCGGGACCCCCAGGATCAACTCTGATACCAAATTGAAAGCTGAACAACCCAATGTTTTCCTCAAAACGCACTTATCAGGAAAAGGGCCACCCAGAGAAGCCAGTCTAGTGCTGGTTATAAGGTTATGACAACCCTTCCTCTTTGAGAGCTCTTTTGGAGGGAGTTAAGCCATGACTTTCAACATGGTATCAAAGCAGGTCCCTGGTGCGATGAGTCCCCTCTGGCTCCCTTGAGTCCCCCGGTGTTTGGTGGGTCATCAGCTGGCTATCGGTCTTTGCGGTGTCCCCATCCGATATGAGGGGGAGTGTTGAGTCTCACATCGACCAGGGAAGCCAACAATGTGCTTGTTATAAGTCTGGGTGGCCCCTTTCCTGATAAGCGCGTTTTGAGGGAAACATTGGGCTGTCCAGCTTTCAATTTGGTATCAGAGCTGATCCTAGGGGTCCCGATGTGCCCGCTTCCCTGAGTTCTCTGGTGTCTAGTTGCTGTGCCGGCTGGGTATCGGTCTTTACGGTGTCCCCGTCTGATGTGAGGGGGAGTGTTGGAGTCCTACATCGCCCAAAGAAGCCAGCAATGTGCTGGTTATAAGTCTGGGTTGTAGAAAGTCATGGCCTAACTCCCTCCAAAAGAGCTCTCAAAGAGGAAGGGTTGCCATAACCTTATAACCAGTACTAGGTTGGCTTCCCTGGTCGATGTGGGACTCAACACTCCCCCTCACATCGGACGGGGACATCGCAAAGACCGATTCCACCTGACGGGGACACCGCATAGCAAGGGAGCTATGAGGTAAGCCATAGGGGAATCATCGCACCAGGGACCTGCTTTGATACCATGTTGAAATTCATGGCCTAACTCCCTACAAAATAGCTCTCAAAGAGGAAGTGTTGTCATAACCTTATAACCAACACTAGGCTGGCTTCCCTGGTCGATGTGGGACTCAACACTTCCCCTCACATCGAAAGGGGATACCGCAAAGACCGATAGCCGGGTGATGACCCACCAAACACCGGGGGACTCAGGGAAGCGGGAACATCGGGACCCCCATGATCAACTCTGATACCAAATTAAAAGCTGGGCAACCCAATGTTTCCCTCAAAACGCGCTTATCAAGAAAGGGGCCACCCAGACTTATAACCAGTACATTGTTGGCTTCTCTGGGCGATGTGGGACTCCAACAAGGAAGGTTGCACATGTGTTTCATTTGCAATACCTAACACTGCTAGAGTTGATCTGTAAAGTGGAATGCAAGAAGTCAAACACACGCCGCAAGTGTCTGGTACATAATAATTTTATGTACAAACTTCATTGAAAAAATAGTACTGATGTAATGCATGTTGGGATAAATGGAGGTTCAGTAGACAAGACATATGATTGACAAGATCTAAAGGCTTGTTTGATAATGATTTTGACTCTGGATTTCTGTTTTTTTTTTCAAGTGATTTTTTAATCAAGTATGTTCGATAATGATTTTTTATTTTAATTTTAATTTTTTGAAGAAATCATTGTCAAAATATGAGTTGATTCATAAATCTTTATGAATAAAATATTGAGAGATGGTGGAGAGAAACTGAATTCTTGTTTTTATTTTTCTCTAATTTCAGAAATATATATATAGCAATATAAATAGGACTAAAAATTTAGACAAATAAATCACTAATCTAGGAATAATACAACTGGTATCAAGAATTAAATTACAGTCTGTTCTACAACTAATTCACAGCCTATAAAACCACTAATACAACTTAATTAAAGATATTCTCTCAGAAATTCTACATTTTTCTTCAAGTTGTGTGATATATATTAATCATTTCCAACTTACAACTTAATTCTTTAAAGATTGTTCGAGGTAATACTTTAGTAAGGATATCTATATTTTGATGACGAATAGATGTATATTACATAAATATATTTAATGCTAGTCTAAGATGTTAGTATATAATCGTTAATATTCTTATTAAAAGTGGTATCTTGTTGACGCGTGACAGATGTAATAAGTAGGGTTGATACCTTCATTAAAGGTTACCTATGGTCGTAATCTTGGCTAGTTTAGTAATCCTCTTTTTGGAACTTAATAAAATGAATGGATTAAATCTAATAAGTGTATCTTTAGGTTGTTAGAATTTATGTTATTTAATAAATTAACCTTTAATCAATTAAACGATAAGAAAATGTGCATTATGAAGTCTTATCTTAGTTACATAGATTTCCCAAGGTAAAGCTAAGATTTCAAGAATAATTCTAATATTAATTTATGATATAATTGATTAGATTATAGGATATTGACAAGGATATTATTATAATCATATTTTTCTCTTAATTTGTGTACTCATTATTTTATTATTTTATTTATTGTTTTATGTTTTATTTTTATTTAAAAATAATTTTCAAAACCCACTTTACTACGTTACTTATCACTTGTACAATTTGATCATGTATAATTGCGTGTTTTTAAGCGTATTAACACAATTGAAAGGAAAAATGACAATAAAACTAAGCTTATAAAATAAGCTCATATTTGTTAAATATCCACTGCATCAGATGCTCTCTTGCTATTAAATCCAAAAAAATCAACTGTCAGCTACCTTTCGAATTCCTAGAAGTATGCGGCCATTACTGGGTCATTTTAAATTGACCATTACCTAAACAATAATTCCACATCTAAAAAAAAAAAAAAGAGAACTGATAGACAATACAAGGGAGCATTGTATGAAGTGGCTGTAAAATTGGATCAAGTGGACTCCACAAAACATGCTGTTAAATGGAAAAGGACAATGGAGTAAAAGGGTTTCCGATGTGATTCCAGTGCTGTGTTAGTAGATTAACAAGGAAGGTCAAATGCACCATACATATAATGGTCTGTAGAAGTGGGTAATATAAGGGAAAACAATTTCTCCAAGACTTCAACCATGGGAAAAGGATACATAGGAGCAAAATATTTAGATACAAACAAACAAAAAAACATTAAAGATATTCAGAAGATGCAAACTTCCAAAAGATTAATATGAAAAATGTACCCATATCATCGATTTTCTGTGTTACAGAATAGTAGCTTACATGATGACAAAACAATAGCAGATATTTGAGACTTTTTTGTGCATTCGGATATATTTTAAATGCATAAATATCATAATAGTTAATCATATGCTACCATAATGTAGACATCAAAAGATAAAATGTAATTCTTAGTGGACAAAAATGTAAGAAATCCAATTTTGTATGAAATTAACTGTAAGACTATCACCTGAGCAACCAACCGAGCTAGTAAAGCCAAGCGCATGTGACTACATTGTTCAGCACATAACTGCTTGTATCTTTTGGTGCTGGTTGAACAGTGACAGGAACAAATTTACTTTCCGAATTCTCATCATTTTTGGTTCTTGACATGAGAATTGTTGGAGGATTTTCAACTGCTGTCACATTGGCCAGCAAATTAGGCTTACTCAAAGAAATAGAACCATCAACTTCTGGTTGTATAGCAGTAGAATGTTCTGCAATAGGTGCTGAAGTCAATCCATAAGGTACTACTATGCGGCGTGGATCAAGGCAGCAGGGGTCCTGAAAGACCGAAAAGAATAATTTGAAAGTATTTAAAACTTCAAGACATCTAGAAGCTAAAAGATGGAGACACGTCATAGAGAAAAAATGAAGAGAACGGGGGAGTGTTGGGTTTTTCTCTTATTTGGAGGAGCCCAAATGAAGCCCTTGTGGTTTAAAAGCCCATTGAGTAATAAGGGGGCAATCGTGTCATTTCATTGCTTCATTAATAAACCCATTTAGGGTTTGATGAGATAGGATTCTGCAGAGAATTTCAGAATTGCAGCAGCAAATGCAGAAAAGAGAACAGTTTTCCCTCTCCAGCCAGTCTTCATCAAGTGCTCTGATCGAAGGCCGTTTGTGGTCAGATTAAGCTGAAATTTTGCAGGCAAGTTCACGACTCAAGACTCTTTAATCTGTGCGGTGTGATTTGGATTTGGCTCACCGGTTTGGGAAATTATGAGCAGTGAACAGTGACTACGAATTGGGTTAGATTTCTCCATTTTCTTGAAATAATTGTTAGTTTCCAAGAAATGCATTCTTGATGATGTTGTTGATTGTTTGCCTCTAGTTTTACCTAGAGAGAACTGTTGTAAAATTGTTTCTTGATAGTAAAAGTTTTGGAGAGGAGTGCCGTGGTTGTTTTCTTCCTATACTGGGAAAGTTTTTCTACGTAAATTACTTGTGTTGATTTTGTGCATGTTTGATTTTGAGCTCTATTTATTTGTTTCCTAAAAGATTTACACAAAGAAGAAGAATAGGTTTAATTCCGCTGTTTAGAACTTGATTAAGTTCGAATTGAATTCGTGATTCTCCAAACAAAGTGGTATCAGAGCTGTGGTTATTATTGTTGAATTTCTTGTGTTGAATAATGGAAGCAAATTTAAGTAGAATGATTACTTTGAATGATTCTAATTATCATACTTGGAAAGGAAAAATGGAAGATCTCCTTTATGTCAAACAATTTCATTTACCGGTGTTTGCCTCTGAGAAGCCAGAAAAGTTATCTGAAGAAGAATGGACTTTGTTACATCGACAAGTTTGTGGGTATATAAGGCAGTGGGTAGATGATAATGTTTTGAATCATATTAGTGGAGAAATACATGCACGTTCACTATGGAATAAACTTGAAGAGTTGTATGCTCGGAAAACAGGAAATAATAAAATGTTTCTTATAAAGAAGTTGATGGCTTTAAGGTACCAAGATGGAACTCCGTTGACAGATCACTTGAATACGTTCCAAGGAATAATCAATCAGTTAGCTGGAATGGGTATCAAGTTTGATGATGAGATTCAGGGGTTGTGTTTATTGGGTACGTTGCCGGACTCTTGGGAAACATTTAGAATGTCATTAAGTAACTCAGCTCCAAATGGTGTAATCAATATGGATTTGGCTAAGAGTAGTGTTTTGAATGAAGAAATGAGAAGAAAATCACATGGGTCTTCTCAGTAGTCAGAGATTTTGGTTACAGAAAGAAGAGGGAAGAGTAAAAGTAGAGGTTCCAAGAACAAAGAAAAAGGAAGAAGCCAGTCCAACAAGTTTTCTAATGTTGAGTGTCATCACTGTGGCATGAAAGGGCACATCAAGAAATATTGTAGACAATTGAAGCGCGATAACAAGAAGAAAGACAAAGAACAAGAGGGTGATGTTGGTAAGGAAAATGATCGAGTTTCCACCGCTAGTTCAGAAGACTTTCTCGTTGTTTATAATGAAGATGTTGTCAATGTTCCATGTCATGAGATCAGTTGGGTTATTGATAGTGGAGCCTCCATTCATGCTACGTCTCGAGAGGACTTCTTTACATCCTATACAGCAGGTGACTTTGGGAAAGTGAAGTTGGGTAATGATGGCTTGGTTAAAGTCATTGGTATTAGAGATGTGTGTTTGAAGATGAATAATGGCACGAGGATACTTCTTAGAAGGGTAAAGCATATTCCTGAAATTCGTTTGAACTTGATCTCTACAGGTAAACTTGATGATGAAGGATATTGCAATACCTTTAGTAATGGTCAATGGAAACTACTAAAGGTGCTATGGTTGTTGCTCGTGAGAACAAGTATTCCAGTTTGTATATACTGCAGGCGAGACTCTTCAAAGGCGTTATTAATGCTATGACAAATGAGCTCACATCAGAGTTGTGGCATAAGAGACTTGCTCATATGAGTGAGAAAGGCTTGGCAGTATTGACTAAAAAGAATCTTCTTTCTGGAATGAATGATGTTTGTTTAAGAAGATGTATTTATTGTTTGGAAGAGAAGCAAAATAGAGTTTCTTTCAAGAGTTCCCCTACTTCAAGAAAACAATACATACTTGATTTGATACATTCAGATGTATGTGGTCCTATGAAGACAAAAACTTTGGGTGGTGCCAGTTATTTTGTGACCTTCATAGATGATTGTTCAAGAAAGTTATGGGTGTACACTTTGAAGAGCAAAGATCAAGTATTAGATGTGTTTAAATAGTTTCAAGCCTTAGTGGAGAGGCAGACTGGGAAGAAATTGTGGTGCATCAGAACAGATAATGGGGGAGAGTATTCAGGTCCTTTTGATGAGTATTGTAGGCATCAGGGCATTCGACATTAAAAGAAACCTCCCAAGACTCCTCAGTTAAATGAGGTTGGCTGAGAGAATGAACAAGACATTGGTTGAAAGAGTAAGATGTCTTCTTTCACAGACTCAGTTGCCAAGATCTTTCTGGGGTGAGGCTTTGAATACAGTTGTGCATGTTCTTAATCTCACACCATGTGTTCCTCTTCAGTTTGATGTACCAAACAGAGTTTGGACTGGCAAAGATGTTTCTTATGATCATCTTCGCGTTTTTGGTTGCAAGGCATTTGTGCATATACCAAAAGATGAGAGATCTAAGCTCGATGTGAAGACACGACAGTGTATCTTTGTTGGTTATGGTCTGGATGAATTTGGCTACAGATTTTATGATCCAGTTGAGAAGAAACTGGTAAGGAGTCGTGATGTTGTGTTTATAGAAGATCAAACTATACAAGATGTTGAGAAGATAGAAAAAGGAGTCCATCAGTATAGCGATGATTTGATTAACCTAGATCCGGTTCCTTTATCAGTACAGATGGAACAAAATGTTCAAGATGACCAATAGGGTTTACATGATGTAGATATGCAAGTTGAAACAGATCACCAAACTACTGATCAGTTGCCAGAACCAGAAATTCCACCCAAGAGGTCTACCAGAGACCGACGTCCTTCCACACAGTATGATACAGATGAGTATGTGTTATTAACAGATGAGGGAGAACCTCAATGTTATGCAGAAGCGATGGAAGATGGAAATAGAGCACACTGGTTGGTGCTATGGAAGATGAGATGCAGTCACTGTATGACAATCACACGTTTGAGCTGTTAAAGTTGCCTAAGGGTAAGAGAGCTTTGAAGAACAAGTGGGTCTACAGGGTGAAGCAAGAAGAACACAATTCACAACCACGATACAAAGCTAGACTGATCGTTAAGGGATTCAGTCAGAGAAAAGGTATTGATTTTGATGATATTTTCTCTCCTGTTGTGAAGATGTCTTCCATACGTGTTGTTCTAGGTCTAGCAGCTAGCTTGGATTTAGAAATTGAGAAAATGCATGTGAAAACTGCCTTTCTTCATGGTGAGTTGGAGGAAGAGATTTATATGGAGCAACCAGAGGGTTTTAAGGTTAAAGGAAAAGAGAATTACGTATGTCGGTTAAAGAAAAGCCTCTACGGGTTGAAGCAAGCACCTAGACAATGGTATAAGAAGTTTGAGTCAGTTATGGGGGAGCATGGTTACAAGAAGACTACTTCTGATCGTTGTGTTTTTGTGCAGAAATTCTCTGATGATGACTTTATCATTTTATTGCTCTATGTTGATGACATGTTGATTGTTGGCAGAAATTCTTCAAGAATTGATAATTTGAAGAAGCAGTTGAGTAAGTCTTTTGCCATGAAGGACTTGGGGCCAGCAAAACAAATTCTTGGTATTCGAATTTGTCGAGACAAGAAAAGAAAAAGATTGTACATGTCATAGGAACGGTACATCAACAAAGTACTTGAAAGGTTTCATATGGATAAAGCTAAAGTGGTTTCTTCTCCTTTATCTAATCACTTTAAGTTGAGATCGAGTCAAGGTCCTTCAACAGATAAAGAGAAGGAAGATATGGAAAAGGTTCCATATGCCTCAGCAGTAGGAAGCTTAATGTATGCAATGGTGTGTACGAGGCCAGACATAGCTCATGCAGTTGGAGTTGTTATTCGTTTTCTTTCGAATCCAAGAAGAGAGCATTGGGATGCAGTAAAGTGGATTATGAGATATCTTCGAGGTACTTCCAAGTTAACACTTAGCTTTGGAAGTGGAAAACCAGTGTTAGTTGGATACACTGATTCAGATTTGGCAAGAGATGAAGATTCTCGTAAGTCTATTTCAGGTTATCTAATTACTTTCTCTGGTGGAGCAATTTCTTGGCAGTCAAGATTGCAAAAGTGTGTTGCACTTTCTACAGCAGAGGCGGAGTTTATTGCAGCAACGGAAGCCTGTAAGGAGTTGTTGTGGATGAAACAGTTCTTGAGAGAACTTGGTTTCAAGCAGCAGAAATATGTGTTATTCTGCGATAATCAGAGTTCTATTCACCTAGCGAAGAACTCGGTATTTCACTCAAGATCAAAGCATATTGATGTGAGGTATCATTGGATAAGGGATACTCTTAATAATAAGTTGCTTGAACTTGAGAAAATCCATACTGATGAGAATGGATCTGACATGTTGACAAAATCAGTGTCAAGAGAAAAACTTAAAGTTTGTTGTTCAATTGCCAGGATGGCGGATCCCTCCATCTAATCGGAAAAGGGGGAGATTTGTTGGGTTTTCCTCTTATTTGGAGGAGCCCAAATGAAGCCCATGTGGCTTAAAAGCCCATGGAGTAATAAGGGGCAATTGTGTCATTTCATTGCTTCATTAATAAACCCATTTAGGGTTTGATGAGATAGGATTCTGCAAAGAATTTCAGAATTGCAGCAGCAAAGGCAGAAAAGAGAGCAGTTTTCCCTCTCCAGCCAGTCTTCATCAAGTGCTCTGATCGAAGGCCGTTTGTGGTCCGATTAAGCTGAAATTTTGCAAGCAGGTTCACGACTCAAGAATCTTTAATCTGTGCGGTGGGATTTGGATTTGGCTCACTGGTTTGGGAAATTATGAGCAGTGAACAGTGACTACGAATTGGGTTAGATTTCTCCATTTTCTTAAAATAATTGTTAGTTTCTAAAAAGTGCATTCTTGATGATGTTGTTGACTGTTTGCCTCTAGTTTTACCTAGAGAGAACTTTTATATAATTGTTTCTTGATAGTGGAAGTTTTGGAGAGGAGTGTCGTGGTTGTTTCCTTCCTATACTGGGAAGATTTTTTTACGTAAATTACTTGTGTTGATTTTGTGCATGTTTGATTTTGAACTCTATTTATTTGTTTCCTAAAAGATTCACACAAAGAAGGAGAATAGTTTCAATTCCGCTATTTAGAACTTGATTAAGTTCGAATTGAATTTATGATTCTCCAAAGTTGGAGGATTTTCAACTGCTGTCACATTGGCCAGCAAATTAGGCTTACTCAAAGAAATAGAACCATCAACTTCTGGTTGTATAGCAGTAGAATCTTCTGCAATAGGTGCTGAAGTCAGTCCATAAGGTACTACTATGCGGCGTGGATCAAGGCAGCAGGGGTCCTGAAAGACCGAAAAGAATAATTTGAAAGTATTTAAAACTTCAAGACATCTAGAAGCTAAAAGATGGAGACACGTCATAGAGAAAAAATGAAGAGAAGAGGGGGGGAGGAGGGTACCCTTCGTGGATCTCATTTTGAATCAGTGGGAATGTTATTTATGCTCAGTGAATCCAAAACCATTGAGCTGCTAGTGGTAGCTGGAGAAGGAGGAGTATGTAGAGGAAGAGCTAATGATTGCAGGGAATACATTTGAGAAGTTCTGGCAACAACTTGTGCTGGACTACTTAAAGAATTTTCTTGCCCAGGAACTTGCAACTTCTCCAGCCTTGTTAAAGGTGCAGGTGCCTTAGATAAGTTCCTCATATTAGTTATGACCATATCTGCCAACAAATCAGGCTGAATTTTGGAAATGAGAATTTCAAGTGATTCAGAACCTCTTTCTCCTTCAGCAAGCAAAGCACCAATCATCGCAATCATCTGCTCTGCAGGAGTCAATTCACCATCTAACACGGGGCTCAGAGGACTGTCCATTAACAGAACTTTTATTGCAGTCAGACTCATTCGTTCGGAGCTGAGAAGACAGATGGGTTTCTAAGCCATGACAAACTCTCTTAAATGCTGCCTCGTGAACATTAGCAGAGTCTTCATTGTCTAGTGGCATATGTCTCTTATTTGACATATTCCCCATAGAAGGCAATTGGCTTGAGAATTGATCCTCCTTAAATTGTGAAGCAATGAATTAAAGATTATATATTAGGATACATAAAGAAAATATTTATAAATTTAAAGAATCGTAATAAATACCTTGATCATCTGGGCATCACGTGAAGCACGCTCAGTATTTTTAGCCATTTTGTCAACTTGCCGGATAACCTGATCGGCAGCATCCGCAGAATTCATTGCCCGCAAAGCCCTGAACAATCTATCTCTTGACTAAAATGAACCGAAAATCAACTTGTCAGGCACAAGTACAGGCTGGGGCTTCGGAATCTCAAGGCCATGTAAGCCATGCAAAGCATAAAAGATCCCTAGGATGAGTTTTATGTTTGTTTGTTTGCCTAATGGGACTTATTTCCACTTATAACGAGGCAATTCGATTTTTTTTCTTCTTTTTCTTTTTTGATTTATGATCACGTGGCTGGGAAAGTATTTGTATTACAACTTTGAGGGTCGTTTCCGGGACGGAGTTTGCAGATTCAATCGAGGCTATGCGGGTTCACGCCAGCGGTGTCAAGGAGCGTAATATAGGCAAACTCGCGTTGATATAAAGGAGAGGGGTATGTTATAAACATATATTGTTTAGTATGTAAAATCGTAAAATATATTTTTTAATCTTTCTATTTTAAAAAATAAATTAGTTAAAAATAAATAATTTTTTTTATGATTTAGTTATTAAGATATTATTATTTATTAACAATTGATTAAAAAGTGGAAAAAAAATCATTAACAAAAAATATATAAAATTATTTAAAAAATCAATTATAAAAACTATTATAACATAAAATTATTTAAATATATATTTCATTTTAAAATATTAAAATAAAATATTGGTGTTTGTAGAAAATTTAGTGTAATACAAATTTTAGTAATTTTATGTAAAAGTAAAAAATGATGATAATGATCAAACCATGTATTCTACTCATTAAAGAGATATATATATATAGTACATATTAAACAGGTGTCTAGGTTACATAGGTAGTTACTCTCGTACTATCAGTTAAAATACATAAAATACAACTGTTATTAAGTAGGTCGTCATAGGTGTTACATAAGCAGGTCGTCATATACATAAAACTTAAGGCTTTACACTAAGATGTGACCTAAGTCATTAGGACGGTATTCAAGTCGGGTACTTAGGTCAGATCTTGATACTCAGGTCATGTTTATTAGGTCTCGATTATCAAGTTCATCATGTAGCTCTATACAGAGGCTATACTTAATCTGAGCAAGGTATCTTAGAACGCTGAGTCACGTACCTATTATATAAATAATACTTTAACTCTCATATTCCCTTGATTTTGAGAAATCAAGGGAATAATATTGTACTGCCTTATTCTTGCATAGTTTTATTCCGTTGTGAATAGGAGGTACTCCTTTAGTTGCAAGTAAGGGTGTGCATCGGATCGAAACCGTTGATTATATATTCATCTGATCATCTGATCACTTTTCAAATCCGATGCAATCTGATCTGTAATCTATTCGGATTGGATCGGTTGAACCCGATCAATCCGACCAATAAACTTAATTAACTTTATTTTTGATATTTTTGAATAAAAAATTTAAATTTTCACATAACATAAACTTATTTGAGCTAAAAGAAACCTTAAACTAATATAAGAATGATCAATGAGAATGACTAATTTATAAAATATAAATATATATTTAAATATTTTCGATCAGATCAGATGATATATAGTGAAAAAAAATGATACATACTTAACGGATTGAAAAAATTTCCATTCGATCCAATCTGATGGTCGGATCGGATACCGTCAAAAAATTAACATATCAGATTAGTTAGATGATCGGATTTTTTGCACACCCCTAATTGCAAGGTTACTAGATCGTTTAGAGCATATTCCATTTTTATTCAACTTCCCCTTCTCCTTTATAAATAGTAAGAAAAATCACTTTTTATCTATTTAACTTAGTTAAATTTATTTTCAGAAGATCTAAGTCCATTAATTATCCTTATATTACCCTATTTTCTTTGTTAGCTTGTTACAAAAAACACTTGTTTTGAATTTTAGCTCGTTTGATTAACGACGTCAGTTGGAAACCAACCCATTTTCTACCATTAGGGCGAGATTCAAATGACATGTACCACGCAAATTAGGTAATTTTTTCCTCTTATTTTTACTAACCATGTCTCATAAAGGAAAAAAAGTGGTTCACTCCCTTCTATAAGAAACCCCTACATGTCATACTAAGAATATTCCTTTAAGGGTGGATCCATCCAAAGAAAGGTTGTTTACTAATGAGATCATCACAAACTAAACGACCTTTTGATATTTTTAGGGGTCAGGATAAAAGGCCTATTTTAGGTGCATTAGTCAAGTCCTTACTCTCCCCGCCTCATCTGTACCCCGTCCCAGGAAAAGGAATCAGAGTCAGGGTGAACCTACCCATAGGACCAAGGATAAATACCAAATAAAAAAGATGCCTAGTGTTCTAGTTACAAGTGACCTGATTAAGATTAGGCACAAATATGGCATCCTTCCCCAGTTAGATTTAATGCATGTACCTCCTCATTTGTGTGACCTCGATGATCCCTCAGCGAGGTGGTAGGTGATACATTTAGTGACCTTCAAAATTAGACTCTGATGTCCTTTCCCTAAGGTGATAACTCATGCCTTACACATTTTCAATATCAACCTTGCCCAAGTAAATCCAAATAGGTGGCAAACTCTCATTTGTCTCTCCGTCGTCACTAGTGAACATGGGGTAGACCTTACAAGTGACAAACTTTGAAGCATATATTGCTCGAAGAAGAAGAACTTGGATAAAGAAAGGGTATATATATCTCGTGTTATTGAGCACATGCTTTATCTTAAACTCCTCGATAGTAGCTCAAGCTAGAAGGATAATTATTTTATATTACTAGGGATATTTGGGGTAGTGGGGGTGGACATACCAATCTATCACACTTGGAATCGTCACTTTAACACTACCCAACCTCATGCAAGCACTGATGAGAAAATAAGATCCAAGTGGTAAATAAAATATTAGAAGGATTCAGTTATAAAACACCTCACATGAAAGCTATCGAGAAATCTTGACTGTAACTCATCTAAAAAATTCTAGGGTATGGAGAGAATATACAGACGAATAATCAGGTCAGCATCTTGTTTACGAGGTAACTACTTTAGCTCGTAGTTTGTACCATTTTACTAACCTTTTAATTAACCTTGTACAGGTATGGATTACTCATACATTGACCTTGAAGACTTAATAGACACTTTATGGTGTCCAAGATCTGGTTCCCACTTACCCATGTTTGGTGCATGTGTCGCCCTCACCGACCAGGGATTCGGTTCCCCTGATGGAACCAAAAAAAGTCACACCTCTTCCTATGGTGTATGGCCAATCAATTTCTCAATCACTCTTTAGACACGAGGTGACAAAGAAAAGGAAGGTCGTGGAAGAATGCACCTCGGGCATAGAGGCCATAGATCTAGATAACTTCGAGTTTTATGAAGTCATCTTGAGGGACCTAACAGTGTCTTATTTTACTTTGATGTGTACCTTCCAAAGTAGCAGGTCCAAAGTGTCCTCAACTAGTACCCTACAACCCTAACCTCTTACGCAAGAGGCCATGACTGAAACCCGACCTAAAGGAATGGTAGAAGAAGTCACTCCTTAGAAAGTAACTCGTTCATTTACTTTTAGAAATGAAATGTAATTTTGAATAAAATTTTTGTTGTAATAGGAATATTTGGAAATTTTATGGCAATTAAATGCCTTGTGTTTTATTTCTATTTAATGCCTCTCGTATCATTTGTGTGATTTATCTTATCAAAAAAATTTAATTTTTCCTGAGTGTTTGAGGCAATGTCTCAAAATTAAGATCTGTTTTATTGAATTAAGCACGTGATCTTATCAAAACTAGATTTTTTTTGAAGCCATGAGTGTTCAAAAATAATGGATTACAACTAAGTAAATCTAGATAACTTGATTGAAGTGGGATCATTTTTTTCTTGTACCCCGAAGGTATCATCGCCAACCACTATGAAAATCCCCATTATAAGAAAGCGACCTACTTCTCCTACCATTAGTGAAGAGGTAAATCAAATGAACACGCAAGCCATTAATACTCTTCCTATTATATGTAAGCGAGCTACTTCTCCCACTCTTAGTGAAAAGGTAAACCAAATCCTCCACAACATTCATATGGGGGAGAAAACCAAAAGATGAAAGGTCATCCATGTCTCACCTCGCTCCCTAGACAAGGTTGTCACCCTTTCTAAGAAGGGTGTTAGTGTAGATAAACCACTACCTTTGAGTGGGCATCAACTTGATGAAGAGTTCGAAATTGGCAAGGGTTTGCCAGCGAAGTCAAGTCTTGGTAAGGATTTTTCTTCATTAGAGGATGGTATTAGCCCATTACAAAGCATGTACCCCATGAAAAGGAGCGAGATAAAGATAGTGGTATAAACGACCTATTTAAAAGTGAGATGTTTAATAATCTTAATGCTTAAGATGAATTATATCACCACTTCGGGGTGTCCAAAGACCATCCTTCTATTTATGTGGCTCAGAAACAAGATAAAGGAACAATTTGACATATGATGGCCAAATGCGTGCTTGATGTAATCGACCTTGTTATTTTGTTATTTTATATATTGTTTACGAAGTATAATTGTTAATATTATTATAATGCTTTTGGTATTACTTTACACTACTACAAAAAGAGGTATATAAGTCGATGTGTAAAGTCGGTTTTTGGAAAAAACTGACTTTTAATGAATTTAAAGTTGGTTATCCACGTAATATATTCCCTCTCGGCTCATTTTGTATGCAGATTCCAGTTTTCTTCCTCTCTTCTTTCCTCACTTGAAACCATTTTCTCCCAAAATCTTAACCGTGCGCCACTTTCGTTCTACATTTCCGGCCACCTCCGACCACCATTTGAACGTCTGTTTGTAAGTTATATTTCTCTTCTCACATTATATGTCAGTTCTTCTTTTTTTTAGCAAAATATTAAAATCTGTTTATGGGTATTTTCTGTTATTACTTAGCCAAAATCAATCTGAATCTGTGCTAATTTTATCAGTGTGTAATTGTAATTCGTTAATTAGGAACAACCTCTCAAATTACAAATTTTTATTCGTTAATTAAAAACCTAAGATCTCGTCAACTAAATATTTGCAACATGCTTGGGCAGTTTATTTGTGAAAATGTATGGATAGCCAAAAACGGACAACACCTAAAAAATATGTTTGACTTAGTTTATGCAGAATGCAGCTAGCTTATTATTCGATCAATTTGTTTTATATTTTGTATAAATTTTTAATTTAGTTATGTTTTTTTGTTTGCTTGTAATAATAATGTTTGACTTATTAATTGTATGTATTCAATAATATCTGAAATGTTGTGTGAGTTTGCGTGGATAAATTTATTTATACGTATAATTAATATTACTTTTTAATTATGATATAGTAACATGCTTAGAAATTAGAATCAACCGCGTGATTAGTTTTTATATATATATTCATGAAACATGTTGCTTATTTTTTAATTTGTATATAAATGGTTTTGTAAAATGATTAAAATGATAACTGTTTTGCATTATGTATGTTTTGATATATATTCTAATAATTAGTAAATTTATATATAATAATACATAATTAAGTAATATGTTTAATTAATGTCATTAATAGAAAATGGACAAATCTTGGATGTCAAAGTGTAGAATTGAGCAAGACTATATTTCTGGAGTTGAAAGTTTCATGGAATTTGCTTGTAGAACTAGTAATACTGGAAGTAGTATGATTCGATGCCCATGCATTAAATGTAAAAATGAGTGATTTCATGAATTTGATGAGGTTAAGTATCACCTTATCCGTAATGGTATTCTATTGATTTATAAATGGTTGTATTATCATGGAGAAAATATTGATAATACTCATGGGGAAAAGTATAATAAGAATGTGAGTGGATTACATACATCATATCATAATGTACAAACAGAAAATATGTTTCGTGGTGTTGAAGATGAATTACGCGAGGATGATCCCGAAACCTTTAATAAACTTATAGAAGATGTCGAAAAACCGTTGTATCCAAAATGCAAAAAATACACTAAAATGTCAGGATTGGTTCATTTGTATAATGTCAAGGCAAAACATGGTTTTTCTGACAAGGGATTCACAGAGTTACTAAATCTACTAGTCGATATGTTTCCTGAGGGTATTGAATTGCCATCTTCAATGTATGAAGTGAAGAAATCTCTTAGTCGATTTGGCATGGAATATCATAAGATTCACGCTTGTCCTAATGATTGCATTCTTTATGGAAGTTGTGGAACAAGTTTAGGGGCATTGTCCTTAAAAAATCTCATAAGCTTATATGGACAAAAGTTATAGTATGTACAATTCAATATTAATAATTTTATTAATTTTACAATTAAATAATAAGGATGTTCGAATATGAAAATTCATGTATACATGCAATTTTATTTTGTAGGTTCCACAACAAAATAATGGAGTCATGTGTGGTTATTATGTCATGAAGTTTATGAGTGAAATCATCACAAATATCAAAATTCCAATTGATGATATGGTAATATATTTTACCCATATACATACAAGTTTTTAACATATTTGAGTTTGTTTTTGTAAATAAATGAAATCATATTCTTATTTTGATTTTGAATACATGTAGTTCTTTGGTTGGAACAAGACGGGTTACGACCAGCAAATTTTTGATGATTTACGAGAGGAATGGGCAGAACTCATGGTTCAAATTATATCATCACAAGAAGAATCAGGAGAAGATTCTGATGATCTTGAATAGCATATGACAACATAACAGTAAATTTTTTAATGATTTGGCCTTCTCTATCTATTCCTGTGTCTGAAATCACTTGTTTGATGATGATTAATCATATATATGCTCATGTATTTAGGGGAATGCATTGTTTTATGGACCTATTTTTGGCCCAAGCTACATCTCATCTCTCTTTACTACTTGCATTTGACGAACTCATATTAACATTTTATTAATCATTAATTTGTTTATAAATATGAATTTATCTGGAATCTTTGCTAGTATTTTTAATGATATAATGAGCTCTAAATGTACAAATCAGGTGTACGTAGGTCCGATTTGTTTCTTGGTTTGTATGAGTTTTGGTGCACATGAATGTGTTCCATATGTTTAAGGGCACCAAAACTCACACAAGCTTAGCCAAGTAAGAAATCGAAGTTACAATTGATTTCATATTTAGAGTTCATTATATATAGCATTAAAAAATAATAGTAGAGATTCCAGATAACTTCATATATATATAGACAAATGATTAATAATGCTAATATGAGTTTGTCGAATGTCGTTGTACGTGGTAATCTCTTTTTTATGGTAATATTTATAATAATTTAATTTTTTCATTCGTACGTCTGAAGTTTAGACTACTTTTTTTATGGATGTTTTACGTGCTCATGTATGTAGGAGAATATTTGTTATATGGATCAGCTGTTTTTTTGTCATAATGCTTGTGAAGGCCAATCAAGATTCTAAGCCAACCAAGCTTACTCGATCGCATAATAATTATACTTTGACGACATTATTTTATTTGTAATTTAAGTTAACTATATGTATTATTTATGCATTATTTGTTTTTGTAATAAATTTAATTATTAAGTAATTAAATATATTTAAATTTTTAATTATTTGTATTATTATTTATATTTTAGTTTTTTTATGTTATTTATATATATACTGAATAATACGAAAAATAAAAATAAAAATAAAAACAAATACGTGTAGAGTCGGTTCACGGCCTGAACCGACTTTACGTGTAGAGTCGGTTCATGCCCTGAACCGACTTTACGTGTAGAGTCGGTTCACGGCCTGAACCGACTTTACGGGTAGAGTCGGTCCATGCCCTGAACTGACTTTACGTGTAGAGTCGGTTCATGCCGTGAACCGACTTTACCTGTAGAATCGGTTCACGGCATGAACCGACTTTACACGTAAATTCGGTTCAGGCCGTGAACTGACTTGTGAACCGACTTTAAATTTGTTTAAAGTCGGTTTTTAACCGACTTTAATGCCTATTTATGTAGTAGTGTTAACACAAGTCATATCTCTTGCTAAAGATTCCGAAAATAAGGTGGATTAGGAGTTGTGTATCTTGAAGACTCGTCGAGGAATTATGGATCAAAAGTTGACAGATATGTGTAACGAATTGAAAATTGCATGTTATGAAAGAGATAAATATAAATAGAAGTGAGATGAGTTGCGCAAGTTGGCATATTATTGAAAATATAGGGCACTCAAGAAAAATACTAGTAAACCCCATAGCACATCCTGCAAACAAATGAGGAACTTCTTAATAGAGATTTAACGTCGAATTTGTTGTAATTTTATTTGCTATCTTAAAGAATGTAATTTGACTTAAAATAATGTGGTGACATTTATTTCATTTATCGATATCAATTTCATATTGTTGAACTGGCTTTAATGAAGCTTCCGGAACCCTCACATGCAACTGCCAGGATGTTGGTGATTGGAGCAGGAAAGATGGGGAAGCTAGTGATCAAGCACTTGGTAGCAAAAGGTTGTATAAAGATGGTGGTTGTAAACAGAACTGAGGAAAGAGTTGCAGCCATCCGCGAGGAGCTGAAGGGCGTTGACATTATTTACAACCCCCTGACAGAAATACTGAATTGTAATGCTGAAGCAGATGTTGTCTTTACCAGTACGGCATCAGAGTCCCCGTTATTGTTGAAGGAGCATGTGATAGAGCTTCCTGCTGTTGGTCAAGACACTGGAGGTTTGAGGCTTTTCATTGACATCTCCGTCCTTCGAAATGTGGGATCATGTGTTTCAGATGTTGAAACTGCCCGAGTTTACAACGTTGATGACCTTAAGGAAGTTGTGGCTGCTAATAAAGAGGACCGTCATAGGAAAGCAATGGAGGCTCAAGCAATTATTGGTGAGGAATCAAAACAATTTGAAGCTTGGAGGGACTCATTAGAAACTGTTTCGACCATCAAAAAATTGAGAACTTATGCCAAAAGAGTAAGATTAGCAGAGCTAGAAAAATGCTTGTCAAAGATGGGTGATGATATCCCAAAGAAAACAAGGAGAGCTGTAGACGATCTTAGCCGAGGTATCGTGAATAAGCCCCTTCATGGTCCAATGCAGCACTTGAGATGCGATGGAAGTGACAGTCGGAATCTGAGTGAAACCCTTGAAAATATGCATATGCTCTTAATAGAATGTTCAGTCTTGAAACAGAGATCTCTGTGTTAGAACAGAAAATTAGAGCAAAAGTAGAACAAAACCAGAAGTAAAATCATCCGACAATTCAGAATAAGAGGCAACATCCTTCTCTTCTTGATTTAGTATTTGGTCTCATAGATTTATAAAAAACAATATTAACCCTTCTCTTAATAACTTCAATTTTTAAGAGAATTAATTTTCAAATAACAGTTAATGCATGTTAAGCTATTTGATGGAATGTTGTGAAGGACGTTTAATACTCTCCTCCGGCGTTGTATTATTAAAAAAATGATTAAAGTTTACATTTTTACAAATATATGATATAAAACAAACTTCATTTGAAGTTATAAAATTAAAATGCTAATTTACACAAAATTAGTATAAGACTGTGAGCGTACTTTACATTTTGATATTTGCCCTTAAATACAACAAGACAAAGCATACATAGCTGGCATAGCCAATGAAACAATTCTGTCACTGTATTTAACCAACATTTTTTCAACTACATTCAAATTTAAATACGAGATTTTAAAGTAATTGCATGAGAGATGAGATTTTAAAGCACATGTTATATTATAATATATAGTGCATAAAATTATAATTAAAAACATTTTATTAATGTTTTTTTTTTGTCAATGTCAAGACTATTCTTTCATACGTGATCGTAGAAAGGATAATTTTTAAATAACATGATCATATCACCTTATAAAAAAACAGATAAATAATCAAATTTTGTATATAAAAGATTTCAATTTGTAATCTTTTGAATTAATTACACTCATTTTTATCAGCTTAACCAAGGGTAAATATCTTGAGAGTAAGACAAAAAGTCTATATAAGATAAATTTGATATAAATATCAACAATTTAGTGTCATTTTATTAATAAATATAATTAATTTTAAGTAATAATATTTAATAAAAAATTAATATATCAATTATAATATATTTATAAAGTAAATTTGATTGTCGTAATCATATATTTCAAATAAGTCAGCTTTTGTACTGCGAAAACATTCACGTGGTAGTTCGTAGTTCCTACCTCTTCATTCACATGGCATTCTTGCAAACCTTTTGTGACATGTTTGTTTGTTAATTATGAATTTTTGGATACTATTATATATAAAAAAATATGTTTTTTTTTTAAATGTTGAAGTAATAATTTTTCATTAAGTAAAATTTATAAACTGATTTGAATAAAATAATAATAATAATAATATGACATTATTTTTTATTAATTCTTTGGTAAGCTAGGATTCTGCAATGAGATGTGGACCACACGATCGGCTACAAAATCATTCAGCTTCTCTGCAAATCATGATTCATGATGACTCATGAGATAGAAACAAGACTGGGCTGGACCCAAGAGACATGTACGAATTAAAGGGACCCAAAGCATTGAGATGTTAGACTATCGAGCATTGATATAGCAGAGAATCTTTTTGTTATTTTTTTTTAAACAAAAATAAAATATATTTAGATATATAATATCAACGTTAAAATAAAGTGTATATATATATATAAAATATGAAGATAAGTACATTGATGATATAATTTGCAAATTTATTGTTTGCAACTAGTTGCAAATTTGATGTGTACATTACCAACCTTGGTTACCTAATTTGATGATATGCATCAACTTCTGCCATTGTATTACGGCCACGAAACAATAATATTCTCCACCCGTGATGCAATACAGCAATAATCAATAAGCATCCTATCAAGATGTGAGAAAAATTTAAGCCCCGTACATTCAATATTGTTCATAGTCATAACACGTGTTAAGATACATATGCAATTTTTATTTTTTATTTTTAATATATTATTAATTCGGTCTGGTTCGACCGATTTGAAATTAATACAAATCGAACTAGATTTTTTAATTTGTAAAACCGTTCAATCTAATTTTACGATTTAATCTGATCTGATCCGATTTATGAACACCCGGAATAGATTTAATTTCATTAATTTATTTTATAAATTGATATTATTTTAATAATTTTGATATAAACTATCAAAAATGGACATTTAAGTCTATTTATAATTTTTGTTTGAATGCAATAGTTTGATAGGTTTAAATTTCAAACATATTCAAATATTAAAATACATCATTTTTACTTACCAATGATAGAGTTTAGATATCTGTTTGGACACCTAACACTTGAAAAATCTATGTATGTGATTAGTTGTATTAGGGGTGTCCATGGTCCGGTATGATCCGATTTTTCTTAAACAAAAAATTAACCAAATCGGACCGTTCATGTTACTCGGATCGGACCGTTTGAAATGGTTTTAAGAAATAAAATCAGACCGGACCGTTTGATTTATAAAACGGTTTGGTTCCTAGTTTAGTCCGATTTTTTTATAATTTAATGAAGAATAATGTGAAATTTTTAATATATTATTAAACCGGTCCGGTCCGATTTAAATGGTTTAAAATTAGTACAAACCAGACCGGACCGTTTGATTAGTAAAATCGTTCGATTTGGTCTAATTCGGTCTGATTTTATGGTTTAGTTCGATCCGGTCCAGTTTATGGACACCCCTAAGTTGTATGCATTTCTTTCAATTTCTGCAACTATCGAACCAGATACCTAATACTTAGGTATATTATTAGGAAACGAATTGTTACCATATGTATTATGATAATTTTGAATTTATTAAAATATATATCATATTTTAAATTAATATAAAATAAAATAAGACTAAAATTTAAAAATAAATAATAAATAATTCTCATATATAATTACTAAAAAAAAATTATTAAAACATGTTTATTTTTTTAAAATATACATTTAAATTTAAAGATTGAAATTTATATAAAAAAATGAAAAATATAACAATTAATATAATAAAATATAAATATAAATAATGAATTCAATATTATAAAATATAAATCTATAACCATATATAGGTACATTTTTTGAATTTCTTATAAGTTCGAATTAATTTTAAATTCATCAATCCATGGAAAGTTTGTTGAAAAAATATACCACCTAAATATAATCCATCCCAGAAGAAAGGGTACAAATAGGAGCATCTGAATATAATCCATCCCTAAAGAAAGAGTACAAGTAGGAGCATCTGAATTCTCAAAACAGAAATTGAGATTCAAACATGACAAAGTTGAAAGTATCATCACTTAATAATAAAACACACTAAAAGGGACCTCACTCTGTGCAGAAAGGACCCCCCGCCGTTTCCAAACCAGTGTTTGTCCCTTCTTTTACAACACCCCCCTCCCTTCCCTTTTAACTAGTCATAATTTAGAAATTATTTGCTCCCTAAATATATATATATATATATAATTAAATTAAAATAAAAGCAAGCGATATTAAAATCTAGCGTTTTCAAAGCCGTGCAAATCGCTGACTCGATTCAACGATTTCTTCATTATTGCCACTTTAGCCAACTTCTCAGCGGCTCTCCAAGCCGATGTTGGCGTAAGTGGCTCACAATTCTCATCCACTATCCCTATCATTTCCCTCTCGCTTCCTCTCCGCCGTTGGATCAACCCCACTTCCTGTTCTTGCTCCACTTGATTCTGACTCTTCCAATGCAGCTCAGCCAGCTCTACTTCCAAGCTGCGTACGTACTCCTCAGCCGTGCTTGACTGCATCAACAAAGCCCGAGCCGAAGCCAACATATGGTAAGCGCTAGCAACATCACCGTGTTCAATCAATCTCCTAGACTCGGCTATAGCTCTCGTAGATATAAACAGATTCCTCATACGTTCGATCTTTGCTGGAGATGATCTAATGGCTGATAATGGAGGTACCAAAACGGCCTGTTCTTTATCGTACACTACTTCTTGAGTCGAAGGATCTTTGTAAAGACATCGAACGGACATCAAATGATGGGTCCCAGCAGCCGAAATTGGCACCCTCAACTCCACATGCAATTCTCTTTCTTCTTCGGCGTACAAGTCCCCAACTCTGACTGAACCAGAGCCGAGAATCGTTGGCCTTCCACCGCAAGAATAGATAGCTGAAATCTCAGCCTGAGCCGGACCAGATGGAAAACCAAGCTGAATTCTTAAATCTTGAACCACCACACTCAATAATCCCCCAACGCATTTAGCAAAAGCGTCCTCAGCCGGCTCATGGCTATAGCTATAGCCGCCTTTTTCTCCAAACCCAAAAGCATGAACCGGAATCTCAATATGAGCGAACCGAGTTGACGATACGTGGTTAGGTCTCTGCCGTTGATTCTTCATATTACTACAGACCCTATCATCTTGACCGTCCGATAACAACATTATGCTTGCAACTGGGTTCCTCTCTCTACGATCTTCAAGCACTTTGGTTGCTTTTCTCAGAGCCTCAACAGCAGAAGTCCCTTGACCACAAACGAGCCGGTCAACGATTTGACGAGCGGCGCGTTGACCTTGAGCCGTCATTCTTCGTAGAGGTAACAATCTCTTTGGGCTAGCAGAGAAAACCACAATAGAGAGCCGATCAGCTGAGCTGAGGGAAGAAATGACCAAACGCATGGCTCGCTTGAGCATGTATAGCTTTGCACCAGTCATGCTTCCACTAATGTCAAGAACGGTAACCAAATCAATGGGCGCACGGTGCGATGATTCTAGAAGAGGCGCACGGTGCGATGATTCTAGAAGAGGCGCACCGGTGCTATTCTGCGCTAGGGGTCTTGGTGCTTTAACCCTGAGAGCCACCGCATAAGTCTCATGAGTTCGATTTACTGATATCAGAGCAGCTTCAGGCAAGAGTCTCACTTGTACATTGTTCCTCAAATCCCTACCGTTGATCTGTGGGTCATCTGAATATTTGATTGTAGAAGATGAAGGGTTGGGATTAACGAAGAACCCTTGAAACTCTTCGACATCATTTTCGCTCTCTTCATAATTTTCATTGGCTTCTGGTATCGGAATGATTCTACGACCGGTAGTGGGAGATAAAAGTGGCTCATCATCGCTGTATGACCTCGAATTTAGTACTTTTGGTTTTGACGAGGCTCTAGGTGAAGAATCAATTATCTCTTTAATCTCCACGGTTTTGGGCTTAGGTATATTGCTCTGCGACATGTCGTTTTGGTCCACAGAATCAGAATTGAGATTCTTGTGTACAGAGAGCAGAGGTACGTCTTTCCAAATGGTATTACAAACTGGACAAACAAGGCTTCCATGTTTGCGTACGTAAGCTGCGATACAGGGGAAATGGAAAGCGTGAGAACACTCTGCTGTGTATATTGCTGTTCCTTGTCCAGTCTTCACACAGTTGAAGCAAATTCCACAGCTACTCTGCAAAAACAATGGAACCCAATAAGTCATTTTTATCCATATTTTATAATTATTTTATTTTATTAATTAAATCCCACAACAGAATGAGTAAAACAGAGTATGAGAACTTACTCTGAATTTGAAGCTGTTTTTGAAGAGAGAAAGCTTGAGAGGAGATCGAGGAGAAGTTGGGTTAGATCCCGCTAATAAATTAGTTCTGGGGCTCTTTGAAGATTTGGGAGTAGTTGTTTTGCATTGAAGTCTGGGGCTTTCATTGACAATACCGGTATTGGTAGGATTTTGAATGGTTTCAGAGTTTGTTCGACAGCGCAAACTGGGACTTTGAGATTGTAAACGAGGAGTAGAGGGGTTGCTACTACTAGAAAAGAAGCCCAAACGAGAACAACTTCCGGGGCTTGGATTTGGACTTGGACTAGGGCTTCTCTGTTGTTTATTTGATAATTTGGAATCTGGGTCTCGAGTTATTGAAGTGCAAAACGCTCTCCTCCAACCAGTGCCCATCTTTGGAAAAACAAAAAGATAAAGAGGAAATCTAACGAACTAGCAACTGTTTTCAATCTATTTGTATATAAGTTTATTATCCACAACTTTGTTTATATTATGTAAAGGCAATGAGGAGGAGAAGGAAGAGATACAGCAAAAGCGGTTTTGTTTTGATTGATCTGACGAAGAAGACAAAAGACGAGGATGAAGAAGAGTATGGGATCAAATGCAGTTGAAGTAATGGGACAAAGTAGTGGGTTTTTTAAGATATACAGACTCTCAGACTCAGACTCAGACTCTCTTGCTCTCTATCTCTTTATTCTGCCACTTTTTGTTTTCTTTTTCAATTTTCAATATTGATGACCCCAAAAACACCTCTGCAATATTAAAGCGACCTAGAAAGAGATCTCATGTTTCTCTCTCCCTATGTCATCAGATTATTTGTTAAACGTAACTTTATATAGACTCAGTGATACGAAAATTTTATTTTTTAAAAAAAAAATATTAATTTAATATAATATTATTAAAATAACAAAACAACTTAATTATATTATTGAGAAAAATAGAAAAAAATATTACAGGAAAATAAGAAATTTAGGCAACCAAATGATTTACCCAGGGAAATAAAAAATGATAATTTAACTCATGTAACCGCCACGTGCATGTTAAATTTTCATGAAGGCGGTCAACGCCTCGTTCCTTTCTGTATATGCCTCAGACTCAGTCACTCAGAGCACGTTATGGCCACCGACCTGTAATGTAAACTCATGATGACAATGCCCTAATAATTTCACACTCATATGCTGCATGATACATTTTTTTATTGTATTATACATCTAACAGTAGTACACGCGACTTATCAAAGAGTATTATTATAGGACTAATGTTATTATTAGATACAGTTATTATTATTATTTTTTAATAATAAAATATATTATAATAATATGATTAATGTAATAAAATTAATCTAATCAATCCAAATATTTATGAAAAGAAAGCTGACAACAATGTCTATCAATTGAAAACCTTAACATAATTAGATGCTTCGTATAGAAATTAGATTAGACAATTGAGATTGAGTGCTTTAAACGGAGTATAATTAGTAGTGTGCATTAATAAGACAAAGAAGTTCTTTTATTTGATATTTTATTTTAAAATGGTATAATTATTATTATTACTAAATTTAAAAATTATTAAAAATATATTTCTATCTTTAATATATATATATTCTATATTAATTAAATATTTTTTAATAAAAAATTAATAAAATTGTTATCAAATTTCCTTGAACTTTCTAGGTTTTTGGAGAAGAAATGATAATAATCAATGAGATGGGGAATAGGAGGTAGGTAGCTACAAGTAAGTTAAGTAGAGATATTTTGGATAATTCTATTGTTAAAATAATATTTTTATTTTTAAAAGTTTTAAAAATTATATGATAAAATATTTAATTAAAAAGTCGATATTTATAGGTTAATTATTATAGCCCAAAAGTAGAAACATTAATGGCATCAAAAAATTACTGGCAAACATATAAAGAGAGAGAAATATGAAAGTTGGAGAGGAGAGGCTAAGCACAAGTCTCATCGTAGGAAAGTGTCAGTTCTATGGAGACCGGGGTCTAGAGGCCCCTCGTCGACCCTCCTAATAACCTATGGCTAACAATACTTAGCCTTTGAATCACACATCACGTCTATGTCGTGGCTCATGACTGTACTTTAATATTTAAAACTTCAAATATCTTCCTTGTTAATTATTTCATCCCAAATCTATTCTTATTAAAAATAAAATATATTTTTTATTAATTATTTCACATCTTATATTTATTTATAATAACTAATAAAAAATAAATATATATATATATATAAAATACGTTTTTATTATATATATAATTATTTTTTAATATCTTATTATCAATTAAAAAAAATTATAAGTAATTAATTTTATTGATAAATATAATAAAATTTATATAATTTTATATAATAAAAAATTATCATACTAATTTTAATTGTAATATAAAATTATTTCTATTAAAAGCTGTAATATTTATATACATTTTAAGTTCTTTTTAGTTCTCCTTTTTTAAGGAAAAAATAAAAAATATTTAAGTTTTTTTATTTTTTATTTATTTTTATGTACAAAAATAAAATAATAAATTTCTCTATAAAATATGTATTATTGATCTTATAAATAATTTTATTATATATTAATGTCATATTTTAACTCTTAAATAATTATCATATCTATTTTTAAATAAATAAGTAGCATACATGTGGTTTTTATTTTTCTTTTCTAAAATAATATGAATATTTTTAAATTAAGTATGAAAATTAAAACATTAAAATAAATTATTTATGAGTATATTATATTCATGTTAAGATCATGTTTTATCAACTAAAAAATAATAAATTAATTGTTTTAGTAAATAAGTACAATATATATTGTTTATGTTATTTTTTAAGTAATATAAAATATTCTGAATTAAATATAAAACATGTAGTATATTATAAGAATTTTTTTAAAACGATTTACTCTAGCATTTGTTCAATGTTCACATTGAGACTATTGACAAGTTTTATACGCATAGTACGTATTGTATTTCTTTGTTGGGAATTATCAATACTAATATATTTAGTGATATTAATTGATGGTGCTTATAAATGATCCAATTAAAATAATTTTTCATATTTACAACTAATTATAACTAATGTATAAAAGGCAGGAAACATATTTAATATTAAAAACAATTAATACTTAATTAAACCTAACTCAACTAAAAATATTACTTTTTCAAACATACAACAATCTACCATCCTCTTTTTGACTAAATCAACTATCTATAATCTTAGTTATTTCAAATTTCTCAACCAATCTATTTTTTTTTATCGATCATGTTCTATTATTTTAATAATTTTTTTATTAAATAATTAAATGCAATTAAAATATAAATATTCAATAATAATATAATCACAAATACTTCACAAAATATTTATTTTTAATTCTTGTTAATTAGCATATATTTTATTTTAATATCTTATTAATTTTAAATTTTTAATAAAATTAAAATATATATATATAAATAATTTTTTAAAAAAAATTTATTATTCTTTATTCTTCTTAAACTATTTCATATTAAATTTTACTTTTATCCACGTTAAAAACTCGTATTTTAATCATTTTTTAATTACTTAATAAAAATAATATAATTTATCTTTAATTGAAGTTTTTTATAAAATCAAAAAACTAAATGAAAATATTTTTAATTTAAGAAACTAAATAACATAAATAATCTAATATAAATTACCTACGTGTCACGTTACCCTTTTATATTATAGAGAGAATGAGAATATAAAGTCTTTAATTATATAAAGAATATTAATTTAGTTCATTTATTATTTTCTTCTATTAGTTCAGTATTTTTATTTTGAAAAATTGATAAATAATCATTTATTTTTTTAATTTTTAGATTGTTTTATTATTATTGAGATATCAATTTTATAAATTATATTTAACAATAGATAACAATTATTATAAAATTTACATAAAAAACAAGTATAAAAGTTTCTTAAAATTTTATTATTTTTCATTGTGTTATCATGTTTTGATAATAAAATGACTAAATTGTTACAAAAAAAAAAAAACCTAAATTATTGTAATTAGGGTTAATTTTTTCTGACGAGACAGGATTATACGGTTTGAGGTAATGATGGGTACAATAAAATGAAAAATGGGAAACTAAAATTTGTATTTTATAATAAGAGAAGGGATAAAAATAAATGTTGCATTTCACTATCCGATTCTTCAAAACTATATATCATATTTCAAAATATAATTTTATATATAGATTTAGTTATATTTAAACTTAAATTAATCATAAATAATGTATTATATATTTTATCTTTCATCTTTAAATTATGTTTTCATTCTTTTAAAACATTAATAGTTTTTCTTATTGAAAAATTATTAAATTTTATAAACATGAAATCTTATAATTATTTTATAATTTATTCTTATTATTTTAAACAAGTTTGTAATAAGATTTTATCAACATTGTTTAATATAAAAAAATTAGATATTTATTGTTATGTATTTTTTATTTTTCTTACCTTTATATAAATATTGTTTTTTTTTAATTACTTATTGGCTCAAAATTTTCATTTTCTTTTCATTATAAAATAATAATTATTGATTTAGTCTTTTAGATTTTCCTTTCTTATTTGGAGGTTTTAAATAATAATAGAGAAAATATTTAAAGTCAAGGATGGAAACGGAAAAAATATCTCTATTAAAAAACCTGTATGTATTATTTTTATCTCTAACCCATCCCACCCTATTCACACAGAATTTGAATACATTTGTCCCTATTTTATATTACATGCTTAATGATATTAATGAAAGTTGAAGCAGTCAAAAGAATTAAAGCCTCAAAAACGAGCCATTCAGTTCAGGTTTCTTGCACTTAGCAAACCAAAGCTTGCATGGTATTATTTTACTAATAAATAAGAATATTTAGAGAGGTAAATTAAGAAACTACCTTCCCCGAAAGAAAAAATCAGAGTGTGTGATACTTCGACAGGAAAACACCGATTTGAATGGGGTCGTCAAACAGTCAATAATTTCGACATCAACTACTTCACTAATAATTTATTTAAAATAATGATATTTTATAAATTTAAATTGTTATTAATATAATGACAAACTTAAGATTTACTTTTAAAAGTTATATTAAATAAACAGTAAAAATTAGTAATGTTTATTTTTAATTAAAACTATTATATATATATTTAAATTATGATTTTTTAAAACAATGAAATTTAAAATTATTTTAAGAGAATTTAATATATTAAAGATTCTACTGATTTAGATAAAAGTAGAAAATATAAATAATGATTAGATTATATATTATATTCGTTAAAAAGATATATATATATATATATCATCTATTAGATATATATTGATGTTACGTAATTTAGAGTTCTATTACACGCATTTATAATTCATATAAAACAATTTATATTAAATTAGGTCATCATACACGATGCCTAAACAGGTCATCATATACACTCTACCTAAGACCCTAAGTTCAGATATGATCTAAGTTGTTAGAATTATATAAGAGGCCGTTTACTTACGTTATGTCTTTGCCCTCAAATCTTGATTCTCATATGCATTATATTGTTATGTGCTAAAGATTATGTAGGAACTATCTTCATCATTGACAAGATAACTTAGATCATTAGTTTCGTATATCTGTTGTCTGAATAATATCAAACAAAAATTAAAAAATATTAATTTTTATTCAAATAATTTATTTATAATTTTATAAATATTATATATAAAATTTTATTTATTTAGACACGAAAGAACGCATATGCAACTCTTAACCTTTAGATGTATTTTAAAAATATTTTATTAGTAATGATTTTATTTATATTACAGTAAAATATAATTAATATTAATAATAAAATAAATATTTTATATATTTTATTATATTATTATTATTTAAATATTATGAAAAATTATTTATTATTTTTAAAATATACAGTGATATAATAATTTAAAATTAATGTAAAAAAATTTAAAAAATAAATAACGAATTTATTGATTTAAAAAATAACTAATAACAACTCATTTATTAAAGGATAATTTTAGACGTCTTTGTTCTCATTGCTGACGTATTTCTTTCTCATTGGAATAACAAACAAACAGCCTTTGGGCTCTGGCTCTGCTTAGTAGAGAGAGCCTGGCCTGACCGATTAGGGTTTGTCAAATGTCAACTCCTGCTGGAATATAGTAATGTTAATTCTTAACCTTATATTATTATTTAATCATTTTATTAAGTTATTTTTTCTCCATGAATTAATTATTTAATAAATTAATAGCTCTGGTTCTTATTTTTCCAACGAAGTTAGGCAGCTTTAACTTTGATTACTGAGGAAGATTGCTCTAAATCTTGGATTTTTGGGTACAAGGAATATATATGATGATCGGAGCTCAAAAGTAGGGTCTTTGTGGTGTTATTTATTATTAGTAAATTATATTATTATTTTTATCTCTACAAAATATTTAATATTTATTTCTTAAAAAAATAAATTATATTAATTTTAAATTTTATTATTTAAACAATAAATAATTTCTCAGTGCTGTTTTACCAATTTCTTGCATTGCTTTGTTTTTGTTTGAGGAGACAACACGCAACGTCTTTCCATTGTGGGTTAAACAAGAATCTGGGCATCTTTCAAATCCAGTAAAGAGATTTCTCGTTAAAAATGAACATTAAAAGGTTTTGATGCACAAATTACTAGTGATATCTACGGTTGTTAGAATATAAAAATAATTAATTTAATTGATATAAAATATATATATATTTTTATAAGAAAAGCAGCATTGTGGTCTCTACTCTAGCTATTATGTATTCATTCCTATTAAGTAGATGAGTTGACAATTCACACCAATAACATTACACATTTTTAATCAAATATTATATATTAAGTAGTACAATATTTTTTTCGTTTTATTTTTTATAAATTAATTATATTTTTTTAAAATTATTGTAATTTAATTATTGTATTTTTTAATAATTTAATCTCTATATTTTTGTCAATTTTGATTCCTTTACATAATTTTTTTTATAAAAAACTTTTGAATAGAATTGACTCTTGTTAGTTGAGATTTGTAAATGTTTAAAGAAAAATCTCTCAGAAAGTTGAAAATAAATTTGACATTAAAATAATTTAAATTAAATTATCAAATTACCTATAAATATAACAGTTAAATGAATAAAATATAATAATTTAAAATAGATTTACTAATATATATAATTTATAAAAGTAACAAAATATCTTTTAAAATTAAACAAATAATTCAACTTTTTTTAAAATAATATTAATACATAATAAAATTTAAATAGAAAAATAGCTACTTGTCCTAGCATCTCTCTTCTACCCTTTTTTGAATTTTTAGGCGTCGAAAGAATGGAGGCAAAAACATCAGGTCGTGAACTCTATCAATTCATAAGTGCTGTTTTCAAAATTTGATAATACATGCCAACTAGGGTTTTAATTAAAGTCTTTCGGTTAATAATTTATTATGCTGTTGTAATTAATATAAAAAAATTAATTAAAAATAAACGATCCTGCATACTATCTTTGACCTTCTTTAAATGATTATAAAAATATATAAAACTGTATTTTGTTGACTAAGGATCACATTAATGTCGCAGTGTTCTCTAAATTAATTAATGATAATTTTTTAAAACTAATCGTCCAAAACTGCACTAGTAAACTAAATTAACCATTCTGTTTGCAGTTGCTAAATTTATTGGATATTTTTGAATTTGGGAACGCAAAATAAAATAGTAATAAATTTAATCATTAAATTATATACATTATAATTAATTAAAAATATAGTTTGATTACAAAAAACTAAAATTATTGGATACCTTAATAGACAGAATAGAAATAATTAAATAAGACAAATTAAGCCGTTTTTATTTAACTGATAGTTATTTATATGAGTAATCAAATAAGATAAATGAATCATTTTTATTTAACTTGTAATTAATTAAATGAATACTAGTCTCCATAACAGCGTTTTAGATTGACTAACTCACGTCCCCTTTACTTTAATTTATTTTAAAAATAACTTTCGTACGAGAAAAAAGTAGACAAAAATTGACACTTGGTTCAAAAATATATTATTTAAATGTTTATACAAAAGGTAATTTCTTTTAATAGTTTTAAAATTGAAAAAAGAAAAAAATTACTAAAAAATAAAATTTATCTCATAATATAATTTTTTAACATTTTAGTTTTATGGTTCTTAATTACTCATATTTTACATTAAAATTTAAAAAAATATAAAACTAAATTAATTATTCTTTCTCAAAAAGAAATTGGGTGATCAAACATTATACGAAGATTTGAATAATTTATAGGTTATTTAATCATAGAAATCGATTAATCGAACATGATCAATCGTACATCAATCTTATAATTTTTAACTAAATTTTTTATTCTTAGTTTTAATGACTCAACCAATTAATTAAATATGTAAAATTTTACGCTAAATGATTAACAAGGGCATGAGAATTTGCAGATAGGGACTTGGAATTGAATTTGAAATTTGGTAAATGACGTAGGGGTGTCTATAAACACCTATTTATGTGTGAAAGCATATAATGATTTAGAGATCTTAGAGAGAAAAGATATAATAGTGTTTTTCTCTGTTGAAAATTGGGAAGAAAACTTAGTGTTTTTAGACAATTGTTTAAGTTTAAGCTCATTTAAGGTATTGTTATCTAATATTCAATCAATTCTAAGTATTAGAATTTAAGTATATCTATATTTAAAAAGTGTGAAACTTAATGATATTATTGGGGTTAAAATAGGATAAGTGTAGGTTGTAATCTTTTTTAATTCATAATAAAATATTGCTTGGATACTTGAGTTGTAGATATAAACTCCATCATTTTGGAGAAGAATGACGTTAAACCATTTATGTTAATTTTTTATTTTTTATTATTATATTGATATGATTGTGTTTTTAGCATATTATTTATGGTTGGTTTCATTCGATTCTTCCTTTGATTTATTGTTTGATTATATAACAATTATTTTATAAAATAATTATGTTTTGGTGGGGCTAAACAAAATTGGAAAAATCACAATAGATTTGTCTAAGAAAAATGCTATTTGAAGTCAATTCTTCAACTTTTGCATTTTACTCAAAGATTATGATGTAAAAAGAGAGAATTGACAGAAAGAAAAGGACAAGAGATCGAGCAATACAATGAAATAAAAATTTTATTTGATATAATTTTGTGATAAATAATAACTAATATGATACAATAGTATTAATATATATATTTAAACATATTATTTTATCTAATAAAAAATCATTATGTTAATTATAATTGTCATATAATGAAATATTTGGATAGTTTAGAGCATTAAACTCTACACGTTATCAAACTGTTAGGAAAAAAACTAGAATATAAATATATAAAAAAAATTATTTATCATAAATTTATAATAAATTACAACTAATATAATATAATATTATTGATAAATATACTTATAATTAATGAAAAATACTAATGTCATTGTGATATGTACAAATATTATTAAAAAATCTCTAATCATCCCATTTAAAAATAAATTAAATTTTTAATTACTTATTGTATGGCTTATATAATTTAACACCAAATTTTATTTATAACTAACACTAAAAGTAGATATATAGATGGAATGCAATCTACTCTAAGAAAAAAATAAACACGGTACAAGTACCACCGCATGTTACTTGACACGTTGCACATGCAAGTCAAGAACAAGTTGGGAGAAGTATGACCTATTTACATGTGTCTGACAGAAGAAGCATAAAATGCATAAACTTACTATATAATTAGCATCTAATTATTTGTTGATCACTTTAATTAATTGATTTGGAAACGGAGTATAAGTAGTGCTTACCTAGCACGTGACATAATTGGACACCCCATATGGAAACGATCCCATCACGCTTTGAAAACTCCAAGTTGAGTATTTGTAATATTGCCTTCAGAATAAATTTACAGCTTATAATGTACCTTATCACGTGTATATACTGTATTAAGTCCCAGAATATAATTTATTTTTTTTATAAATATTGAATTAAGAGAAATGTTAATTATATATGCGTTTACTCACATTTTTTTTTAAAATTAAATATTTTTTTTTAATTTTTAAAATAATTTTAACTCAAGACGTACAAAAAGTGTGTATAGATTATGTGATATTAACATTAATACTAATACATACATTTTTTTCTTTAAAAACTCACAATATAAGTATAATTAAAGACGATCACAATCTAATGATACGTGGTCAATTATACACCAATATTGTAATCTCGACGTGCAAGTGGATTTCGAATGATGATATGATAAGTTTTGCTTATTTCAAGTCATTGTAATATTTTATATAATTCTTAATACAGTATTTTTACCTAATTGACCTTCATATCTAATGTGTTTATGCTCCAAAGTGTATTATTGTATTCAACCACAAATATACAATATTATTCAAATTGTTTGAACTAATCTTTCAAATCTAATTACTAAAAAAAATATTTCAAATAAAATTATTATAATCATATAAAAGTGTCACCCAAAGTTTAAATTGGGTATGTGATTTTAGAGAAATGATGATACGTAAATATTAGGAAACAAGATTTGGTTTATCTTCTAGCTAAAAGCGTTACAAAAATCTTTTAAATAAAACAATATTGTATTTTTGGACAAAGCTAAATTTTCCTTAATTGTCACATTTACTAATCGGAAGGCTTCACTATTTTTGATAAATATTATTTTAACTAGAGATCCATAAAACTAATTACAATATTAGTATATAGTACTTAGATTTGATTTGTGTCATTAATGTGGGAATATTTATGAGTATTTTCTTTGCCGTTAGCTGTTTGTAAACCAAGGATGAAAGTTCTACAATAATTATAAATAATTTACGATAATAATAAAAACAATTTATATATATTTATTGTGATTATTTTATGATAATATTAGTATCTGTCTGATCAATAAATGTAATAGTTAGACAAAAGATTAACATTAAAAGTAGGAGTTGCATAGTATTTTTTAAAATGGGAAATTTGTTTGTAACAAGCTTAGTTACTTGCATTAGTTGGTGAGAGACTTTCCCTGGATGATGAGGGTAAAAAAGGCAAATGAGAGTTGGCTCGATATGTAGTTTAAGAAGCTAATGTTGTTTATAGAAATTAATTCAAATAAAACAATAAAAATTTATAATAATAAAGAATAGGGTTTAAGGACGAAAACATGGACAATATCATTGATGTTTAAGACTTGCATGACTATTGTATCTTTATAGATAACAACTATTCATATTTAATAATTGAACCTTTAACATAGAGTTTTTGGTGGTAGTGAGTTTGATTTTTAATACTTGTATTTTGTTTTAGTGAATTTGATATTTAGTAATTGTTGTAGTCTTTACATACATTTATTAGTACTTATTATGTCCTACATAACTATGATTATTTTTAAAAACTAATCATTAATTAAATTTATTTTCATATTGTTGAGATTTATTTATTATAATTAATACAATTAGATGATTTACTTAATTATTTTAAATATTTTAACTACTTATTCTACAATATTTAACAATATATATATATATATATATATATATATATATATTATGCAATGTTTTAATTAATCGATCAATTTATTTATTAATATAAATCTTTTAATTATTTAAAAATACATGTATTAAATAAAAAATTAATTTAAAATATAAATAATTGATTGTTTTAGTTTAATGTTTTATAAAGTTTTTTAAAAACAATTCCATATTTTTTATTAAGTTTTCACAATTTTTGTAATTTTTATAAACTTTTCATCAATAACAATAGCATTTTCGATATTTTTTATAAAAATTATATCTCAATATCAACATTTCAAGCTCCCATTTAATTAACTAGAGTTCAACATTTAAAGAGATAGTTCAACTTGAATAGAGGTTGACATTCAAAATATAATGTTTGGTCTTTTTTTTTCTTGTGTTAAAAATATATTAATTAAAAATAAGAAATATTATTTTTATAATTATAAATTGTAAAATATTTTGTATTTTTGATATTTTCATGGTTAAGTTTAATTTAAATGAATAATAGTTTTTTTTTCTTCTAAATTACGGGTGTGAGTAGAATATATAACATATAAAATAAATATTACAAACAAGGCTGAAATCATATAGGATAACATTTTTACCCTAGCCTAGTGGGTACTGGAAAGGGGCATTAAAAAAAAAAAGGTTTGATGGACTTGAAGGTAATATATAATAGTACTGTTAGGCAGGAAGTTGTTGAGGATATTGCCATTATTGAAGGACATGTTCTGAAACTGATAACAGAAAGAATCCTCTAACAACCATATGCCCAATATATCGGTTTTATATTATAAAAATAAATAAAAAAATATTAGTTTTATCTTAATAATATCATAATTTTATTTTTGATATTTTTTACACTTATTATTAATTAGTTGTTTAGTGATATTCTTATTTTAAAAAGATTCTAATTTAATACAATTTTCTGACCCTGTAACATGAATAATTTTTTTTTAATTATTTTGAGTTTTTAAATACAGAATTTAATATTTTTTGATTCATTTTAACTCTTAAGATTGCTTGTATAAATTGTTGCCAACTTAACGATGAATAAATTAAATTTTAAAAATTACAAGTTTATTTGTAACAAATAATATAATTAAACATAAAAAAAAATTATTATAAAATGTCTAAATAATTAAATTTAATAAACGAGTCACAATTAATATAGAAGAAAAAATAAGTGTATTATCCATAAAAGCTATAAATAATTCTATCTTTTACCTGGATTTGATCTTGAAGTAAAAATCTTGACAGATAAGAAAAAACATAAAGACATAGGGAGAGTGAAGGGAGAAGAAAGACAAAGAGATAAGGTTTGAAGAAAATAGATACAGAGGAAATTAAAGTGGGGATAGAAGACATAAAAAGTATTAAAAGAAAAAATATATTTTAAAAATATCAGATGTCATGCAATTGTTAAAATGTAAAAATTTAATTTTAATTTTCTACAATGTTAATATTGAAAAAAAAACATTTTAAAAAATTTGTTATTTATATAGCAAAAGTTAGCTATTGTCAGGACCATTAATAAACTAATTACATGAAAGAAACTTCTTAATTGTGAAATTTCGTACAATTATGCGCTTTCGAAATTAACTAAAAATTTAAATATTGTATTTTATTAATATAATTTTTTTATTTTTTTAACATCTTCCTTTAAATTGTGTGTTACTTCATATAATATTTTTATATTATTAATTTAATTTAATTTATTTATATTACTTATCCTTCTTTTTTTAAGGCTTATGCATTTATTTTGAGAATATCCATTACTATTTTTTCATATTAATTGACTAAAGTTTTCATGTAATTTCATACTTAATTTAAAAGAATTATTAACTTTTTAAACCAAAAAGTTAAACCAATAAATCAAAATAACATTATTTTTTTATAACTTATATCATAATATTATATATTAATATGAGAATTTTATTTTTTTTAACAAGTTTACTTCATTATTGATTAAAATTAGTCCATTGATCTAGCAATAATAAAAATTAATGCTTTTCAGGTATTGCAAACGTAACTTATAATGTTAAAATAAAAAAAAAGGAAAAATGATTTACATTTTCTTAAAGGGTTTATAGAAAATTTGGTAGGTTTTAGACTCTTAGCCTTAGTTAATATTAATAAAACATAAAATTATACATATTTTTGAATTTAAGTTACTTAAATTTTTATCACATGTTAACATTGTTTAAAAATTAATAATATTTTTAATTTTTAAAACAATTTATATGTAATAAAATATAAAAATGTGTATAAAAATAAAGGTTTATCATTTTGTTTATTATTTGAGTGATTATTTCATTCAAATGTGTTAGAAAATTAAATCTAACTCAATTTAATAAGATTTTATTGGATTAAGTTAGACTTGAATTTCTAACAAGTATTAGAATTAAATCTAGTTTGATCGATAACTTGAATTTTATTCTTAACAATCTCATAGTGACTTAACAAAACCACATTTATTGGTGTAAAATGATTATTAAGTTTTCTTTGATACTAAGCCAAAAATTTGATAATATTAATACTTATAAGCTTAAACAATCATTAAATCATTAAATCAATCAAATTTTATTGAATTATTAGATTGAATTAAATTTGAGTTTATTAAATATAAAATTAATGTAATTATTTAAAAAAACATAAATATTTAATACTTCAATAAAAAAACGAATAAAATGATTAGTACGTTAACGGAGAGTAACACTTAATATATAAACCATAATGTCCATAATTTACAACTGTCACGAGATTGTCATTTTGTTGCTTGGGAATTGGGATCCAAATGATTTGTATTAAATAAATTCACCAATCATATGTAGGACATAAGTATTTAACAGCTGGGTACTTCTATGATTAGATTTCCTTTTAAAATTGAAATGAAATTTTATTGAGTTTAAATTTCTGAATATTACATTTAATAAAAAATAAAAATAAAACGTAGAAAATCACAATGCCCTTTTTATAATAAACATGTAAAACAAACTTACATATCCTAAAGATAAACAAAAATTATGACGTTACCTTGCCTATTTGAATTGGATTCTGTTTTGATGCTTACTTTAATACCAACTTAATAAAATATTATTGATTAATTTATACGGATCTTCTTTCTTCCACATTTTAAATGGATAATCATTTTTACGAGATATTATTTATGATTTTGAGTATATATGTATCTTTTTATTAAATATTAAATATTTATTTTTTTAAATTTTATTAACTTAAAATAAATAATCATTAGATAATTTAAAAATAATGAATAATTTTTATTTTATTTTTATAAAATAGAAAAAATTTAAACACATATATTTTATAAAATATTATTTTCTATATTTGGTTTAATAGGACAACTTTGTGATACATGTTTGGAAAGTTGAAACACTTTTTCAAAACATGAATAAAGTCGTGGATTAATGATATATAATTTACACATAAGATTTAAGATTAAGTCAAGAGTAGATAAATAATGTAATTATTTTAAAAAAAATTAAACTTTTCGAGTAAAAAAGGAGTACAATTATGATTCCTATTTATCCTATTTTATTAAACATTTCTACTATATTACATCAATATTACAGAAATAGTTATTAAAGTCGGTTCGTTGAATCGACTTTAAATTTAATGACTTTACCCGTACATTTTATGATTTATTTTTATTTTTATTTTTCGTATTATTCAATATATATATAACATAAAAAACTAAAATATAAATAATAATACAAATAATTAAAATTTTAAATATATTTAATTACTTGATAATTAAATTTATTATAAAAATAAATAATGTATATATAATACATATAGTTAACTTAAATTACAAATAAAATAATGTCGTCAAAGTGTAATTATGTGATAAAGTAAGTTTGGTTGGCTTAGAATCTTGATTGGCCTTCACAAACATTATGACAAAAAAACAGCTGATTCATATAACAATTCATATTCCCCTACATACATGAGCATGTAAAACATTCATAAAAAAAACAGTCTAAACTTTAGACATACGAATGAAGAAATTAAATCATTATAAAAATTACCATAAAAAGAGATTACCACGTACAACGACATTCGACGAACTCATATTAACACTTTATTAATTATTTGTCTATATATATGAAGTTATCTGGAATCTCTACTTAATAAATATAATTATAAAATATAAATAAATTTATCCGCATAGTAAATATATATAATCTATCAAACCCACAACATTTTAGATATTATTTCAACATAAAATAAGTCAAACATAATAACAAACAAAATAAAAAACATACCTAAATCAAAAATTTATACAAAATATAAAATAAACTGAATAATAAGGTACAAAATTCTACTTAATAAAATATAATTATTTATAATATATAAATAAATTTATCCACGCACAGTAAATATATATAATCCATCAAACCCACAACATTTCAGATATTATTTCCACGTAAAATAAGTCAAACATAATAACAAACAAAATAAAAAACATACCTCAATCAAGAATTTATACAGAAAATGGGTATAAATATTTTTTAATATTTCGCTCAAAAAAATAATAGATCTGAAAGATAATGATAAGAGGAATATAACTTACAAAATGACGTTACAAATGGTGGTCGGAGGTGGCTGGAAATTTAAAAAGAAGGTGGCGCACGATGTAGATTTTGGGAGAAAATGGAGGAGAGTGAGGAAGAAAATTGGGTTCTGCGTAAAAAATGACCTGAATTTGGATATATTAGGTGGATAGTGTCGGTTGACGTGGAGAACTGACGCTATCCACGTGACGTAGCGTCAGTTGACGTGGCGAACCGACGCTATCTACGTGGATATCGTCAGTTTTACACGTCAATCGATGCTACGTCTAACGTGGATAGAGTCGGTTCTACACAGAACCAACTTTAAATTCATTATAAGTCAGTTTTTTTCAAAAATCGACTTTAAACAGCGACTTAAATACCTATTTTTATAATAGTGCATCTTTATCATAATAACAATTAAGATAATTTTTTATTATATATAATTATAAATATTTGATTGTATTTATTTATAATAATTTACTGTATCTTTCTTTTTTACATTTTAAATAATAAATGCAGTTATTTATTATTTTTTTAGTGTACTTCCATATTAATCAAATTAATTGTTTTTACAATCAATCATTAAGCATTTGTAGTTTCAAAAAAGCTATTGCATTAATTTTACAATGTATTAGAATAAGTATTATTTATTTTTTATAGAATATATTATTCATTCGTTAGATTGATTTTTTATTTTATTTTTTAAATAAAAAAATTACATTGATTTTAAATTTTATTAATATAAAATATTATATTATCATATATTTTAAAAATAATAAATGATTTCTGATGTAAAACCAAAAATAATTTCTAAAATCTTTCGATTGAAGATGCATCTAAAAGAGCATTCGGGATCGGCATTTACTTGAGAGTGATAAGACAGTTAATGCATCTCTTTGAACGAAATACAGAGTGAGAAATTATTTGAACATGTAATAATATGATGTTTAATTTAATAAAATTTAAAATTAATATAATTTTTATTGATCTAACTTATTTATTAGTGAAATCATTATGATAATTGAAAACTAATAAAAAAAATAAACATAAAAATAAGATACAACTTTATCGTGAACATATGAAATTATTTAAGTTTTTCTTTAAAAAAAAAATACTCAATAAAAAATAAAAAATTAATTAATAAATAATACTTAAAAATAATAATTTTTAAAAAAGAAAAAAAAAGATGATTAGGCAAATAAGATAATCTAAAATAATAGTACACCTTAAAAAGAAAGACTGTCATTGAAAATAACATAAATTATATAAATGCTTTTAAATAACCTTTAGCTAGAATCTTCTCCCCCTCTTCACCCTACCCAGTGCATCGGACCCTTGCACCATTTGGTATGACTTTTTTTTAAATTATTAATTAGTATCTTATTATAATAATTTAATATAAATTATATTAATTTAATATAAAATTAAAATTTAAGTTAATTTTTTTAAATATTTTTATCTCTCACCTCTTCTTAGATATTTATTTTTCTCAAACCTTTTTCTTCCATAACCACTATTTTTTAAAATCTTATCTCTGCTTCTCTTCATCTCTTTTTTATCTCCCTCTCAATTTGTATATATATTTTTATCTCTCTACACTTCAAAATCAAATTTTAAAATCAAATATATATAAAAGATATAACCATTTTCTTTTATACTAATAGTTTTTATAAGTGTCGCGATTCTTTATGCTTATATATTAGTTGTGATAGTTAATTGAATCTCGATATTTAAATGTTGTATAATAATAATTATTTTTGAGTATTAAATTATATTTTTTATTATAAAAAAATTTGTAGTTTTAAAATTTTAATTTTTTTAATGTTGGTGTGGAAAATATTTAAAAGAAAAAAAACGAAAAGGATGTAAATTACCTTATAAAAAGGGTGAAGATTCTGACCTACATTTAAAAGAAGATGGGTAGGAAACGATTTGGCATACCGATAATATTGTATCACATTTTTATTACAACTAGTGTTACATGCAGGATCTTTTGATATCTCTATAGTTGATTATATGTTTACATTTATTTTACCTTCTTCTTGAATTCAAACTATATATTCTACCATAGCTTAATTTCTAAGTGATATAATCACTGAAGAGGTGCAAAATGTGCCATGTTCAAAACTCCTTATTATATAAAATAAATGGAAATCATGGAAAATATTGTATTAATAAGTTTTAATTATTCATGCATTAAATTACAACAATTATACATTAATTAGAATCAAAATACCCATTACAGAAGTGTGGATATATGGTGGAAATTAAATAAATCTTGAAAATGATTGAAATTTTTTCTACTCAATCAAGCTTAAATGAATTCCAACTAACTTTTGTAACAAATTCAAATCCCTAATGATTAAATAGAGAGAGAAGAGAGAAGAAACTATCTATTGTTTATATAATATAATGACGTGGTAATTCAATTAAAAGAAATTTAAAATTAATATATATATATTTTAAAAAGAAATACCTAATAAGAGGTGTATAGAGAAAATAATTTAATTTACATAGAATATACTATAAAAATAATAAATGATACATCATTAATAATAATTACAAAACTTAGTTGTGTATTGGTCTTAATTAATTATACACTCTATAAATTTCATTTATTTAATGAGATTATAAAATTAACACTAGAATTGAAATTAATTATACCAGCTAAAAGTATTTTAAGTGTTATGTTTTAGTAGGGGTGAGTAAATAAATTGATCAATCTATTTAAATTAAAAAATCTAATTTAATCTGTTGAATTCAGATCGAATTAGATTGATAAATTTTATAGTCGGATCAAATTTGAATTTACAGATTTTATAATTCGATGTATCTGATTCAGATCGAATTAATAATAAATAATAAATAAATGCATATTTTATTTTATAATATAAGTACTATGCATACTATAATTATATTAGATTATTATTTTAATTTAAAAATAAATATAAATGTTTGTAATAATTTTATAGATATACTTCTTATTCTTTTGATTTTGTTTAGTTGTGATTATAAATAATAATATTTATTACAAAAATATTAATTTAAAATTTGAATTTGTGTTTATTGTATTTTATATGTGACAATAATTCATAAATAAATTTAAATATCAATATGACTTTATTCAATCCTAAAAAAATTGATTTGTTTAGATTTAGATTGATTATATTATCAAATCGTATTCGGATAAAAAAAAATTCAAATCAGTTTTGGAATGACCAAAAATAGACAATTTTGATCCGCTCTTCACTCTTATGTTTTAGGGCAATTGATCATGGCCTTTTTTTTTTATCTAAATAACACTTATGATTTTCTAACTTTTACTTATTTTATCGAGTCTCCTAATTTTTTTTATTATATTTGGTTCATAAAGTATTTAATTTTCAAATATTTTGTCCAAAATAGACTAAATATTTTAAATTTAAGAGGTTAATGGATTAAATTGTAAGAAAAAGGTAATTTTAACATGTTATATTTGACTATTATAATGAATTTTTCATATTTGGATCAATTTTTTGAAAATTAATAACTTTAAAAAGTTAATAAATCAAAGTGTTAAATTAGTAAAAGTTAGGAAATAATAGGTGTTAATTTTTTTTTAAAAGCCTAATTAATAAGTTTACTTTACTCTTAAATGCTATGCAGTTACAATTTAAAGTATTAATCTTATTTATTGAAATTAAGAGGGAAATTAAAGAAAGAACTCAAACAAGAAATCTAATTCAATGAATAATGGTCTTGTGTTCATGAGTGTTATAAATTAACTCTAAGAGAAATTATATCAAATTGATAGTCTTCATTCTCTATATAAAGTATACAACAATTACTCAGGTACATTCTAATAGTACTATGTAAATTCATAGTAGTGACAACATAGTGATTTTGGACTTCAAGTTGAGAAACATCATCTCTCTAAGTGGTTTTGTGAGAATGTCACCAAGTTGTTCCTTTAAAGATGTGAAACACACATCAAGTTGATTACTTACCTTCAACTTCCAAATAAAATGGAAGTCCACCTCTAAATGCTTCATGTGTGCATGCATAATGGGATTTGTTGCGAGGTTCTTTGCACTTATATTGTTTAGGAATAATACTATTAAGTGTGACCTAAAAACCTTTAATTCTTTAAGAATTGATTGCAATTGAATGATTGATAAAGCTACTAGAGTGGAGGCTCTATATTCTAACTTTGCATTTGTTCTTAAGACATTCTTTTACTTTAAGGACATTCAAGAGATCAAATTATCTACAAAAAAGATGCTATAGTTCCTTTGTGCTTTTCTTGTCATTTAGGAAATTAGCATAGTTTGAATTAGTGAAGCTTATCAACCTTATCACATCTAATTTTTTCCATGATAGACCATGAGCCAAAGTACCTTTTAAGTATATGAGAATCCTATTAGCTGCTTGCCAATGAACAAAGGTAGGAATATGAAGGAATTGGCAAAGCCTATTCACAAAATAGGAGATCTTAAGTCCTTTTAACAAACAATATTGTAAAGTTTCCAAATGCTTCTATATCAACTAGAACCCCTAAGTAAAGTGCCATCATACTTTGACAAAACTAATCAGGGTGTCTTAACAGACTTGGTCATATCAAGTCCTACTTTGTCAAGTAGATTCTTGATGTATTTCTATTGAAATAAATGCAAAGTTATTCCATACTTTATCACTTGAATTCCCAAGAAGAAGTGAAGCAATATCAAGTTCTTTATAGCAAAATTTTCATTTAGAAGTCTAACTATAAGTCTGATATGCACTGTCACTTATTATAAGTATTATATCATCAACATACACTAATAAAATGGTGACATGTTGACCACTACATTAAATGGGCATAGAGATATCTACTCAAGAATTCAAAAAACTAAGATCACACAAATTAGAGCTTAATTTTTTATACCAAACATGTAGTTCTTATTTGATCACATAGAGGAATTTCTTGAGCTTGAAGACCCAGTTGGGATGCTATAAGGATTAAAAATCTACAAGTTAGGTCAAATAATGTTTCATGCATAAGGATAAAAAGTCATAACTATATGAATTGTTTGAGGGTTTGCAATAGGAGAAAAAGGTCTTTATGTAATCTATGCACTACTAAAATAGTGATATTTGATCTCAAAAATTTAACTTCAGTCTTTTTAAAAATCGAGGTTAAAGGATTCTGGTCACAGTCTAATAAAAACCGAGGATATAGTATATACATATAGTTTTAATTTTTATCAATAAACATGATCATAAGTTAAACTACAAAAAATACTTAAATATAAACAAACTTATATAGTCATGATTATTAAATGATCGTGATTTAATTAAAATAATAAAGTTTTTAGTATTTTTAAAATTGAAATCAAATAATATATTATGTGTGTTATTCATTTAAAACAAATACAAAATTACTTTAAGATTTTTTAATTTCTCTATTAATTTAATTTCATGTATTTTCTCTCTTTTACACCATAAATCAATTTTTTCTATCAATTTCTTTTCTTTTCTTCCCAGCCCTTGCGCTAGATATTTTTTTATTGTTTTCACGCAAGATATATAAATGTGTTTTTGAGATTGGATTAATTAACCCTCTCTTTCATTCTGCGTATGTCACCATCCTCGTCTCTATGTCTCATCGTCCTTATCTCTACTGTCTCATCATCTACTACTTCTCTATACTTTACTTGGTTAGTTCTTGTTCACTTCTACCTTTGATTTTTCAATTCATGTCAAAATTCATGGCTAAGTTAACAATGTTATCTTGATACAATCTCTTTTACGATTTTGTTTATTTTTTGTTATTTATTCCCCTTTCCATGTCATTGTATGGCAAAACGAAGCAAATGGCAAATATTCTGTTCCAGTTGTGAATGTATTAATTTTTTGCTTAAATTGGTTTTTGTTTAATTTATGTGTTTGATTTTCTTATTTTTTATTATTCTATTATTCGGGAAAATAATCATGTGAATGTTGCTACTCCAATAGCAAGTGTTGTAAGCCCTCTTTTATGTACAATCATATTTACCTAACAATGGCTCCCTGATGACCTTTGTTATAAGTTTATATTTTCTCTTCTTGTTTTTAATGAAGAAATCCACACTTTCTCTTCTGTTTCTTATAATTTAACTCAAACCCAAGTGTGAACCACTTCTTTGTGCTAAGTTATATGCTGAATGATATAGATTATTCAGCATAAACATACAATTATGTGTTCCTTTTTAGATGATCTCTTTTGACTTGCTTTCTAACTATATTATGTCCATCTTGTAAAATATCATAAACATAAAGGTATATGTCCTCACATGTTCAAAGCTATGATCTTTATTAGTCATCCTGAATTTTCAACCATGAGACATCATGTTTGGTTTGGAATTCTTCTAGATCATCATGAATAGGGTGTTATGAACTCTCTTTTTTATGCACATAGTGTTTTTATATTTAAAGGTTCATCTAATGAAGTTGACTCATTATTGTTGGCTTTATAGTTTAAATGTATTATAGATAAGTATATAACTACTTCATAATCTTTGAAAACTTGCATAAAAAGCTTGATAACTATCATCTTGGAGAAAATTAGTGAATATTATGAGCCATCATGTTAGGTTCTATATATGTTTTGCATTTCTTTCTTGTTGTAACATATAGAAAAATTTGGTTATTGACAATATATCAAAAGACATTCTATTTTTCTTCAAGATGAGTATGGGGGTAACCTTTAGTTCTTTGGAGTGCATCACTATCACGAGCAATTGAATGTTGTATAAAGCAAGCTTATGAATTGGGTATATTCTTATAGGAAATATTTAAATACAGTAGATTTTTATAAGTAATTTTAGAATACGTATATTAACAATCACTTCTCTTAGACTTATCAAATCTTTGATTTTTCAATTGAGAGATAGACATTGAGAATTCTAACGATTTTACTATTCATATATTCTCATCAATCCCCAAATACTTGTATCTAGTAGAATTGAAATTGGGAATTTCATTTGTAATGAAAGTGTTAAAACTTCATCTTCTATTTAGATATATAGTACAAAATTAAATGTTTTCAAAATGCTTCATAATCTCTAAAAACTCGCATAAAAAGCTTGATAAATATCATCCTTGAGAAATTTAGTGAATAGTTTTATAAATAGAAATATTATCCTTTAGCAATGTAGTAATGACATGACTACACTTAATCTATTTGATCATGCTCTTGGTAGCCATATTTTCTAGTTTAGTAAAAAAAAATCATCTTCTATTAAGTTTCCTTTGATGACTATTACATGTCTAAACATTGGTCTTAATGGTTGATTTATTGTTGATGAACTATTCATTCCTTTAATTATGTTCTAGTATCATTGCAATGGTATTTTTTTAATATATATCAGTATCACCAGTAACTAGCTTTTTTGGCCTGAGATTAGCTTTACATTTCATAACTGAAATAGTTTACAGAATATGGACTACCTTGTGCTTTGACGTAGCCAATTGGGTGAACCAGGGAATAATGTTTTCTCATGCCTAGAATTTGATGTCTTTTATCTTACCATCTATCATACATTTATATTATTCCTACTTGATATGAATTTTTGATGTGTACTTACACTTCCTTAATCAAGTTGAACGTGTTAATGCTGGGAAACCTGAATTGGACCATATAAGATAATTCAAGTTTGGTATCGAAGATTGTATTTTGTGTTCATCCAAAAAATTACTTACAATAGAAGGCTTGAATACATCCTTTCTTTAAATATCCTGCTTCAAGAAGCTACTAATAAAGTTTAGCTTATTAGGTTAATATTACTTTTTGTTCATTCTTATCATAATTTCTGTTCATATAATTATTTTATGTGAAAGTTTAGAAGAACTTGAAACATTTCAAAAATTGAAAGCAAAAAGAATCTCGGTAGGAAAGGAAGTGTAAATTCCAATAGCTATATAATGATATTTCACTTTATTGCCCAAAAAGGTATTTAACTAAGCATACATTGGTTACAGATTTAAGGACGAGATTGTGCGTCTAAGGGTGCCTCTAGAAGTATGCCTTGCAAGCTTTTCATCACCAAAAGAGATACATGAATTTTACAGCACTACATTGAAGGATAAAACAACAACTATCAAGTAAGATTCTATAATTCATCAATATTTTTAAATGATGTTTCCTTTTTGGTCTTATCCATGGGTGAAAATTTCTCTTTCTCTTTTTGAATATAATATATTAGTGATGGAAAAATAAATAACTAATTAAAACTATTTATGCCTCTGGTTTGAAATTGTCCTCTATACTATGAAAGCCTAGAAAGACATGTACCTTTTCAACTTCCTTATTTTAGGTGCCTTTGAGGCCATTTTTCTGACTTCATTCCCTGACTACCTTGTGTTGCACATAAGGAAGTTTATGATGGAGGAAACATAGGTTCTGAAAAAGCTTGGTATTCTTTGATTCTATGGGTTTTTTTTACATTTATTCATATGCTCTATTCTTTGTTTTATATGTCCATTCATATGTTTACATAGATGTTCTTGATATCATAGGCATTAGTCACATACTGAGTAAAAGACTTCAACCAGGAGAGGAGCTTCAACAAGATGGTGATGTACCGCTTTGTTTTGCATAAATTTCCAGTTTTCAAGGTATATAATACCATGATCTTATCCTATTATACATGTATGTATTGGCATTTATGCCTTTCTCCTATATATGACATTTAAACTTCTAGAATTGTATTAGTGATGAGGTTACTTGAGTTATATCCTAGAACCCTTAATTTGCATAAAAGCTTAATTGTCTTTAACCTTATTCTTTGCCTTGTTTATGTAATAACTTTCATAGTTTCATACTAATCTTTCACTATTTAAACTTGATAGTAAAAAGGTGATGAGCATAACATAGCAGCAACAAATTCAAAACTAAAAGTGGGCATACAGGTCCATTCCTAAGCTGTTGTGATAGTAGGGGATTCTAAAATTTTGGTTGACATTAGAGTTTATGTTGTATGTTTGTTGACATTATTAACTTCTTATTCAGAGGCTATTCTTCATAGTCATTATTTACATTTATAATTAGCTAATAAGGTTTTAGTATGTTTTAATATATAAACTCTCAAATGTAATTATACTCTTAATTTAATATAATATAACTTTTAATATTGTAATTAATAAATTTATTATAATTTATATTGAAAATGAGATTAATTGATATGTATTTGGTCACAATCTTATAAAAGACCAAGGCCATAGACATATCATTTGGCCTCAATCTTATAAAAGATCGAGACCAAATGTATGTCTATGGTCTCAGTCTTTTAAAGATCGTGACCAAATGATATATCTATGACCTCGATTTTTTAAAGACTGTGACCAAATGGTATATCTATAGCCTTGATCTTTTATAAGATTATGACCAAATGTATGTTTATGGCCTCAATCTTTTTAAGACCAAGACCAAATAGTATATCTATGGCCTTGGATTTTTAAATATCGTGACCAAATGGTATGTCTATAGCCTTAGTTAAAAATTGAGACCATATGTAACAATCTATGATCTCTCTTATTTAGGCCTCAATTTTTATAACAATAACCATATACCTACGATCATTGTTAAAAATCAAGGTCATATATCAATATTGTAGTAGTGATTCCTTCAATATGGTTATATCATTTAACTAGAACCATTGTTTTGTACTAGTCAAGTAAACCATCACACTTCGATTTTGTTTTGTTCACCCACTTATTCCAATTGGATTTGAGTCAATTGGGAATAGAACTAATTCTTAGGTATGATTTTCAATCAAGACTTAAAATTATTTGGCCATGGCTTCTTCCCATTTTGGTATACTTTTGGCTTCAACATAACAACTAAGTTCTAGTAAGATAAGTGTGACAAATATATTCAGCGAATTTGGCTTAAGATTCCCAATGGTAGATAAAGATGGAAGCTCAATGATAATTTCCCTAAATGTTAGTTGAAGATTCTCTGTTTGAATAAGAGGAAGGGATTGGGTGATAAAGGAAAAGCTCTAATAGATTTAAGAGATAAAGAATGAGTATAAAATTCATGTAACATAATAGAAATAGAATTCATGGGTACTAGAAGAGTTTATATGGCTAGGTAATGCAACCAAAGAACCAAATGAAGACATAGAGCATATGTTATCAAGTAATATAGGATAGAGAAATGAGCCATTAGGTTATGAAGATGTGACAATTAGATTTAAAGAAATAATAGAAGTTGAAGGAAACATGAAATATAAAACTCACCAATTTTCTTTGATGTAAGAGCATCACCTAAATCATGAGACTATGTGGAAAAGGGAATATTGACTCTTTAAATTGCACATGTATAATACTATATATTCTTTTAGTTTGAATTTCAAAGCCCAAGTACCCTTATTGTGTGGCATACCTTAAGCATACACAAGATTGAGACCTAGATCATAATTTATGGTTGTTATGACATGGAAAACAAATAGAACCAAAAGTTATAAGAAAAGTGAAGTCTAGAGGCTTGTTATATAGTAATTGATAAGAAATTTTGGAATTAAGGGCTTTATTGGGTAATCTTCTCATAACATACACAATTGTTCTAAATGCATATACCCAATATCTAAGCGGCATACCACTTTGAATCAACATGGAAAGATCTCTTTCAACAACTTTTCTATTATGTGTCTCAACCACCTCATTTATCTCAATGGTATAGGGGCATGTTTTGTTATGCATAATGCCTAAACATCTAAAGTGTGTGAACATAAAATGAAATTCCTTATCCTATATGATTGAAAAGATTTAACCTTGCATTCAAAATTCCTCTCTACCATACTAATGAAACTATTGAACACAACTTTAGCTTCATTCTTAGATTTGTGAAAGAAAATCTACACCAATCTGATACTATTATCTATCATGAGCATGAAGTACTTGGCTCCTATGTAACTAATAATGGGGAAAGTCCACATATCAATATGTAGTAACTCAAAAAAATGATCAAATAAAGTATGCTTATGATTAAATGACAATTTCTTTCTTTTGGACATATCACATGGAACACAGAGTTTATTTCTTTTAGTACCAGTACAAGACATCAAAAGAAAGTTGAATCATCTTGGCTAAAACATCTTTACATGGATGAGCTATCCTATTATTCCATATAACACTAAAAACATAAGCATAAATAATTGATACACTATCATCAGATTGAACAGTATTAGGTGATACATGTTATTGAACCTTACCATTTAACTTATATAGACCTCCATCGACCTTGCATTTAGCTAAAACCTTTTTTATGTGAACCTTATTCATAGAGAACTTAGTAGAGTGAACTTCTACTACATCATTATTGTTACTACACAATTTATTCACTGAAACTAAATTGTGTGAAATTGAGTGTGTATGAAGGACATTATACAGTTGAAGTGAGGAATCTATATTAGATGGTCTAAAATCAACATAACCAAGATTTTGAATAGAGAGTGAATAACCAATACCTAATGTAACACTTTGTTGGGTGTAGAACCAATAAGATTCTATGAATCTATGATGAGATGATGAGTAGCCCTTGAGTCCAATAGTCAACCCTTATAGTAAGTTTTGAGCCTTTATTGCAGTAAGAAGATCCTTAAGCTGAAAACACTTGTTTGTAAGATGGCATGGCTTGCCACAAATCTAATACTATGGACGACCACACCTTGTGAATTCACCTTGCTTATTATTATTGTACTTGAAATTACTATTATTCTCATGTTTGGGTTGATATTTTTTTCTTCTTCAAGAAATTATGAATATCCCATCTAGATCCCCCAATAGATGAATTATTGGTTTGATTGCTAGATAAACTTGAATTCTTGAAATTTATAGAGCCAAACTTGGCCACATCTGCCTTAATATTGCTTCTTTTGATAAGGAAGTCTTCGATCATAAGTCATTAATTGGCTTTAAAAATCTACAAACATAACATGTTTACTATGTATAAGCATATTTATAAAAGACATAAAAGAATTGTAGTCAAAATCCAATCCTCTAATACCATACATAATCAAATCTCGTTCTAAGACCTCTTCAAGTTTGCAATTGCTTTCAACTTTAAGGTGTACTTTTTAACAAAAAAGATCATTCTTACGCAGAGTTTGTAATTCAAATCTTAAATCCATATTCCATGCTTGTGAAGACATTGAAAACACTCTCTCTAAAGGCTAACATTGCTTTGTAGCTATTGCCCCTCATGGAAAACGTAAATGCATAGATAGTGACATGGATCCATAAAATCAAGATTCAATCAGATTACTCAATTTATTTCAATGGGCATATTTTGGATTGATTATGACAGAACTTCCAAGAAATTGAGATAATAGCTCAATTGACTAGTCAATCACATCTTCAAGTCCATAAGCAATGATCATTAAGAGAATTTATTCTCTCCATATCAAGTAGTTCATACTATCCAATTTAATTGAAAAACAAAGATTCATTGGTGTAGTCGCAATGTTAGAAAAGGTTGATTGAGTGCATGATATTGATCTTAAACATCATCAAAAACATGTAGAATTGATCAGTTTTGCTCACTTGATAGTGATGAAGAATTAGGAGTGGGCGTAGGGACGATCGGTGATAATTGTGCTAATAACCATAACCATCCCGCACCAGTTTCGGGTACATTCGTGTAATAGTCAATAGTTATAAGTCGGTAATATTTTTTTCACGATTTGACCAGACTTTTTTTTAATATTTATTTTTTAAAAAATTAAGTTTTAACATAATTCTTATATTATTATATTATTTAAAATATTGATATTAATTTTTATTTTTTAATTATTTAGCATATATTTTTAAATAAAATTAAAAATATATAAAATTAAAAATAAATAAGATTAAGTATAATTATTTCTATTTTATTATTAAAAATATATTTTTCTATGTAATTATATATATATATATATATATAATATTAATATATGTTCGGTTTCGATTAACCACTATTTTGATATTTAAATAAAATTCTCTGTCACACGCGTTACAATTATTTTTAGAAAAAAAAAAATTTAATTTTTATAAATAACCTTTGTTTTAGTTATCCACACTTAAAATATTTACTCCTACGTAGAAGCCATCATAACTCCTAGAAGCACATCACTATAGGTAGGCTCTGATACCTTAAGAGAGAAACCGAAGAAAGAAGTGAAACATGGAATCCAATTCAATGAATAATAGTCTTGTCTATATGAGTGTTATATAGAGATTTAGAACTAACTCTACCGGAAACTATAACAAACTAATAAACATGGAATCCAATTCAATGAATAACAGTCTTGTGTACATGAGTGTTATATAGAGACTTAGAACTAACTCTACCAGAAACTATAACAAACTAATAATCTTGATTCTCTACATGAAGAATATAACAACTGTTGTGGTACATTCTAATAGAAATAGTCCACACTAAAGGCACAATTGGATCATTATATTCTCTAGTTTCAAAGTGAAACTCCTATTTGTCTTATTTCATAACATAAGACTCTTGAATTGTATGTATGTTTAGCAAAACCAAAATATTCAAGTTGTTTAATTATTATTTTAATACGTTCTCCTCTCACTCTGACCACAGCATTTAATTTGTAATAAATAATAAAATTCAGTGGAAATTGGATATTTACCCCAATCTGTTGACTTATTATTATCCAGCACCATATGGGTTTTATTCTATCTTGGCCATTCCTTGCTTGAAACTCTTTCACAAGTTCAATTTATCTGCACTTTTCTGATCTTTCTCATGACCTTTTTGGAGGAATGGGCAATGTATATTTCATTGCAGGTCATGGGTTTTTATCACAGCAGAGATATATGCACATATGCTGTCAACACTGAATTAATTGAGAAGAAAGATGCAAAAAATGTACTCCTACCAAGCTAAGGTCTTTAAAAGCAGATAATGTAAAAACGTTTATGATAGTAAGGAAACACTTTTGAACAAAATAGAAAAAAAAATTATCAGATGCCCTTCCAGAACTCAAAAAGTCACATTAAAAAAACACATTTCGTGCTTCTTTATGAATATGCTTTTAACTAAAACAACTTCCAACAGAAACACGTGCAAATAAAACCTCATTAGAATAAATCTCCAAATTAAATGTAAATATGTACAAATTACTTAAGATATCATATCACCGTAAATTTCACTATTAATCCCTAAGAATTTACAATATGCTTAAATATTAAAACAATCACATCAATGAAAGCAAAAGCTGGTGCATCAAAGTCCATGATATACATATATAAAACTCAAAAGTTAATTTATCTTGATTAATAATAAAACTGAATTCTTAATAAATTGATAGAACAACAACTATCATATTAATTTAAAATTAATTTTGAGAAAACGATCAACTTTTATGGAAGTGTTTGTAATTGAATAAAGCCAAGATATGGCCGAAAGGAGAGTTAAAAAAAATCATTAATACAATAAATAGATGAAGGACCACTAATGATGTGTTTTTGAATTATTGAAAGCAATTTGATATAGTTTTGACAGATAATACTTGTGTTAGGACATAGAGCACCATATCATTGCAAAGATACATACATCCCTTTCAGAATTAAAGAAGATATATGAAGAACTTATGTTGTACACTACAAGTTAAACAACATTAAAATATTGTTACTTTGTGAAAGGTTTTTGAATAGATATAAATAGAGCATGCTTGTTGATTTTCAAAAGTGGGATTTTGTTTACCTTTCACATTATTTGCACTCCTAAAACCATATCTTGGTTTTGATACTAATCTTTGACAAATCAAGTCATGTTAAGAGTAGAAAAAGTGTAGTAGGTTGAGGATAGTGAAAGAAATTTTGATAATATCATATACAATTTCTTTATAATCAATTTAATTTTAAAATAACATATTAATTATACATAGTATATATATTGTGCATAATGTACATAGTGTATATGTTTAAACTAGATATGTATACATGTACACATTATGTATAAATTAACATGTTATTTTGGGCAAATTTGAAGAGTAAGGTTGGTTCACTTAATAAAAATAATAATGAAAATGATAATAGTGATATAATTGAATGTAAAGAAAATAACATTATTGTTACAGTATTTGGTTTGACCACCTTGAATAAAAAAATAAATCATTATTGAAATGTTTAGATTATAATAGAAAACATTGTATATTATCTTAATACACGTATGTTAAGTGAAACAAAAATAATATCATTTAGTTGTTATTTTCTAATTAAGACATAATATATTACTAAAAATTATTATTTTTCTAAATTTATTAATTAAAAATATTACTTAAGCTAACTACATATTACTCAAATTAGTTGTTTTATACTCAAAATTATTAACTTATTCTTTGGCAAAAAATAAAATACAGATTACCATAAATTGAAGTAAAACAAATCAGCCCAAAATCAACAACCAAATAAATCATCCACACAAGGATTAAAAAAAAAAACATAACAGTTCATATTATGACAACAGTGGAATTGAGAATTTTGTGTGAATTTCATAACATGTGAATACACTCAGAGTAAAAATAAAAACAAGAACAAAAAAAGGGTGCAATACAATACCTATTTTGAGCAAATAATGATAATTTTTATTAATAATGGGGGCAAGACCTATTCAGAGGGGGGAACTTTCGTGCAATACCAATCCAAAACAATGGAGGGAGAACAACAACAATCAGACATGTCATGGAGTCTCAAAAATCCGGATAACCAGACAGACAACTGTGGAGAACTGGCTACGGATGGCACCTGCAATGGGAAAACAGAAATGGGATGAGAGCTTTTCCTTAAAAAATGCAGCTGAATGACATTTTTTGTCTATTAGTAATCTTTTTTTTTCCATTCATTGTTCATAACATAACCAAACGTTAAAATATATGTAAAAAGTTACATTTTCAGTTTCATTCCCCCAACCAAATGTGACCTAAAATATATACACTCTATTTTGGGAAAATAACAACTTTTAAGCAAAGAAATATAAAGAGTTGGGTAGTATACAAGCCTGATATATACAAAAAGGTGTTTCAAAATACCAAAATCTATAGACGTAAACATCTTTTATAAGTAACCAATAAAGGTGTGAATTTTGTAGTTTCATAGTTTGTTCTCAATCTGAACGTAGTTCTAAGAAGGCTACCATTACCAACATTGCTTTGTATTAGTAGTAACATCAAATGTTACATCCCTTTATGAAAAAAACATACTTAATTTGCTGCATGATCTGTTTTTTTTTTTTTTGTGTGGTGATTTTACGTTATTGTTTGGTGTATAAAACTCTTGTCACACATTTTATGTTACAAAACATCATATGTTTTAAAGATAAAAATGGAATTTTTAGTCCAAAAATTCAACTGCTCATGTATCAAAGCGGCTTATAAATGTAGATTACTATGACTATGAGTACTATTGTGTGGTTTGTGTACATCAAATTGAATCCACACAATTTTAGTCAATTTACAATCCGTTTCAATTTTTACAATTTATGAATTTTATAATTAGAAATCAACTCACACATTATATTTATTCGATCCAATCCATTAATACATTTTACATGCGTATTGATTCAATCCACACAATCTTAATATTTTTTTGGACACATAATTTTTTTTAATAAAATATTATGTAAATTATAAATTCACACAACTTAAAATTAAAAACTATAATATGATATATTTAAACAATAAAATTACCGATTAACTTTAAGAAATAACTAATAATAACTTTTACAAAAAAAATAAAAAAATAAAGAAGGATTCATCGAATAACTTCATTCAAGATGATAAAAAAATTAAAACTAATACACTTTTATTATTAAAAAAAGAAGGTAAAACTTAAAAACAAGTATAAAATATATATTATTATTTTAACATGAGAATATCAGATAAAATTTTCATAAATTTAAAAATGTTATTCATTGTTAGATTCTTATTTTTTAAATTTTAAAAGTTTACATATAATTCAATTCAACCATAGAATAAAAATCATCCATATTTTTTCAGATATGGAAGGATTTTGCAGACATAGAATTTACTAATATTTTGTACAGTCCTAGTGTGGAGGAAGAATTCGTAGATATATTACATTATGCAGACATAAATTTTATTATTTAGAATGGAATTACCAAAGGGAATGATATGTGGGGAGGGAATTTTGTAGTCATTTCGTTTTTGACACACAAGTCATGTCATGCGTAGCTTTACCACAAGATAAATATTTGCATGTAGAAGGCAATTTATTGGCCGAAAGTAAATACATCAACTTGTTCCTAGAAATTCAATACCATCTCGTGGGCAGCAAAATAATAACAATTTTAAGAAAATGTCATTTTTGAATTTTAAATCTAACTTGTCCGAGGACGTAAATTACTAGAAGTATTCATGTGGATCTTGGTTGTGAAAACTACAAAAGAACCATAGTGACATAACTGCAAAGAGATGTGTAATGCTTACAAATGAAAAAGGAAATTACTTCTTATTTCATCATGGAGATAGCTAAGCTAATTGAGTAGGGGTGTTTAAAATCTAATCCAATCCATACAATGTAACCCAACTCAAACATTGTTATTAAATTAGTTGGGATTCTTAAATTTCAAAATCTATCTATAATAGATCGAATTGGTTCTTAATATTAATTTTTTTTTATAGAAATGGATCAAACTATACTTATATTACATTATATAATTTTTTACTTTTATTTTTAATATTATCATTTTATTAATAAAAAAAGTAGAAATAATAATAATAATAATAAAACTAAGTTTTTATAATTTTAACAACCATATTTTTCAATCAATCTTTAACCCCATCTAATATTTATACTCAATTTCATATAAACACATGCAATTTATATACTTATTTATTCAATCACTTGTTTATTGTTTATACATATCATTTATGTTTAAATTAATAAAAAATTAAATAATAAATATTTGTGTTAGATTTTCTATTATTTAAAATTATAGTACATTATCTTCAATTATTTATTATTTAGAAAAAAATAAAATATTTTTAAGTCATAATTTTAATCAACTATTAACACAAAATTTAATATAACAATTATTTAATTATTAAAAACAAATATATTTTTTTAAAATCAACAATCATAGGAAGAAGAAAAAAACCTAAAACAAATGAATCAATCCACCCAATTGATTTGGATTGGATTGGTTTTATTAGATGAGATAAATTCTTACTTTTTAAGAACCAACTTTATTTATTTGATTTCAATTTTAATTTAAATCTAAACCAAGCGATAATATACACACCCTTATTATGCACACCTTTGAAAGGCAAGAACATAAAAAAAAAACATGTTCGGCACAAGGTTTCAACTAAAAACTAATCCACTTACTCTATTATCAGATATAACTCATTCTATTTATATATCCAATTTGTTCATATTGTTTTCAACATAAACATAACAAGAGCAATACTAGCAACATTTTTATTTATAATCTTATTTTCACTCATACCATTCTTTAAGTGATATGTATAAACTTTGCTTCTTTAATTCTTTCACATTTTTTAGGAAAAATAAATATGTAAAATGAAGTAAGGTTTACATTTGTCATCTGAATAGTGGTGTAAGTAAGGATGAGTGTTGTTAACACTACTTGGAACAATACCATGAATTATCTCTGTAGGATGAGAGAGGGCCACCAAAAAAAAAAAAAAAAGGCTTCCCTTATCTTCAATATATGGTACATGGTTTGTGCTCGTACACCAAGTTTCATTTACAAGGCCTTGTTAGATCACTCACCGCTTAACTTTGTATTTAGTAAGAATTTCAATAATGAAGTATATGATAACAGCGTCACATGTTTGATGCTTTCAATAATTAAGAGACTATCCTCCGACAACAATATCACAAAAGGCTGGCAGCTTTCAACAATTTGGAGAGAGAATCTGAACCTCCAAGCATATCATAAATGCATAATTTAAAAAAGCTAAATTGGTTAACATCATGTGGTTCAATTTCAGAGCCCAATTCTTGTTGCCAAACACGCAAGCAGCAGTGGGATAAAAGATGGGCATAAAATGAACACTACTATCCACGCGTTTGCTTACAATTTATAGTACAAATAGAGTTTGTTTACTTGTGTTTATGTTAAAAGTTGTTTCAGATAGAAACAGTTTCGAGAAGAATCACATACACAATGAGCCTCTTCCAACAAGCACAAAATGTACTTTTTGAGTCCTAAAAGTACTTCTGACAATTTTTTTCCTGTTTGGTACTACTTATATTTTACTGTCAGAAATGCTTTTATTGTGTCCAAAAGCATAAACAAACAAGCCCATAGTCGCACACCAAAAGTAACAAGAATTGCAGTCTCAATTTAAACCCATATTCTGCTTGTAATTCACCAACAGCGTTCACAAAGCATTTATTATCAAACACGCATAATAATAGAAATGATATTGCTAGGCATATGCAAGTAAAAGGACACTTACAAAGCATAAGCATATAACATGGAGGTCTTAAGATCATACAGCAGCATACATGACAAAGTTGGACAATTAATGCCCTTTTACAAACTCAAGCATAAGCATATAACTTTAAAAGTACTTAGAAAAATACGGTTGCAGGTCTTAGAATGGCAACAATGTTAATAATATATTAATTCAATGTCACACAGAAAATTACACGTGCATAATAAAAGCAGTTTTGTTGTTATGTTCTACCCAGTCCAACACCCTATAAAACCTCAAACTACAGATTAGTTCTCGGTTCTTCGTTTTCTTCCTTAACCTCGACTTCTTAGAGTGCTGAATGAATAGCATTACATTTTAGGAACTAGTTCCTGTTCCTGCACTTTTCCATGGCCCTAGGAGCTGTAGACACAACAAATAAGATCACTAAATACAACTTCAAAGGTCTCACGACTGCCAAGTGTTTAGGTATTTGATTTCTTCCTAAATATGGCTAAGAGGTAAATTTAAATTTACCAGCTACCACGCTTAGCACCTCCGAGGAGTACTCTAGTTTGAATCCCTACTCCAAATATCATTTTATTAAGAAAAAGAAATTTACCAGCATACACATCAAAGAGAATGTACTTTACCATATTTTGGAATTTGAAAAGGTCCCAGCTCTAATATAAGTTTTTTATATTAAACACATCAGAAAGAGGAAGTGAAATTCTTACCTAGGCCAATGGCATCAGAGCTCTTCATAATCCTCAGCCTTCTGCAAGTATTGATAAACATCCTGTCATAGATAGATCTCCTATCAGAACGGTTGCCACACTGGAGCTTACCTAATATACATTCTTTCTCTGATAGTTGAAACAGATTACACATACTATTTGGTGATAATGATACAAGGAGAACTAGTTAAAGGTTAGTGCAAACAACACAACCTTTGTTTTGGGTTGATTCACTTGCATAGGTGCATTTAAACCGTGATCATGAATATTCACACCTACACATGTATTAGCCTAGGCCATCAATCTAACAAGTGATGAAATAATCAGTTATTTTCTGCAATACGAGAAACAAATTCAGCCCAAATCTTATAGTCGAAAGAAAAATTCTAGAAGTCTTTTATCTGATAACACAGAATGTGGCTTAACTGCACCAACAAAATAGTCGGCATGTCCAGAGGGCAAAGGAAGATTTCTCAGATGATCAAGAATCAGAATTATTGAGAAGTCAATTTCTAAAGTGACAAAATCCAATTAGCAAAGAAGAAATATGCGATAAAGAACTTACTCCCAAGGTACATCACCCACGAGCATCCAATCACCGTCTTTGTCCTCATAAGTGAGAACAAATTCTGAACCATGAAGCATATCCTGTAGCTTGCTCTCACTCAGCATCTCCATGCCTAGAGCTCCATGAGATCCATTTTGACCTGCCATCAATTCAAAGAGCAGTAACTTGATCTAGGCAAACAATGATATCTTATCTTATCTTCAAAAGAAAAAAACCTAGCTGGAAAAGACCTTAGTTTGCTTATCAATCGAATTAATAGCTTGCTGCAAATTGATATAAAACTAACCTATGGTAAAACAACTGAACATCTTTTCAAGAGAAGATGATAATTCCTTGTATGCAGAGTATGTTTTCAAATCTACTTTCCTCAAATACGGAGCACCATCCATGCTGACCTTGACAAATAGAGGCACAGGTCCTGATTTTCCATCTACTTCATCAGTATTCTTTGAAGTAGTAGCCAATGAGTTTTTCCTAAATGATCTTATCGGTGGCCAACCCACAACCTGTGCCCTGCCATACATGAAGAAACCAATTATCAGAACTTAAGTTGAAACCCATTGCAAGAACCAGTTATGACTTACTTTGCAGCAGGTGCACTGCTGTTATTATTTGCTGAGCCATTATGGTTTCTAGTTTCATTCACAGCTAGCGACTTCTCTTTCACCAACTTTTCTTGAGCGACATCTTTTGCTTTAGCTGACTGAGTACCAAGATTGTCAAGTACAGGACTAGTTTTCAATCCCAAGTTTGGAGAGGGCCTAGGTGACAGCATTATGCTTACCTCTGAATTAGCAACAAATTTTCCCTGCATCACAGACGAAGTGGTGTTGGTGTCATATTCTCCAATCAAAGAAAGAAAGAAAGAAAAAAGATGCCAATACCCTTCTCTGGAAGGAGTTATTTTCACCTCTGAAAAGCCATCCATAGCATCAGCAAATACTCTTTTATTTCCAGACGATGCAACAGCTTTTTGTGATGAAGAGTAGTGACCATCACTGGAAGGATGTAAGGGAAAGAAAGGTTTTTCATCGAGCTGAGTAGAGTTTAGCCGTTCTGGACCCCTTTCAGGAGATTGAGACCCAGGAAGGCCAAGCCTTAGCTCTGTAGCCTTTAGATTCAGACTTCTTTTATTCTTATCAGATACATTGGAGATCACTGTGCTGTCTTCAGATGAAAAGCCCGATAATCCCATGTAATTCCGCTCTTTAAATGTCACACTTTCTATGGAAGCTAAGGAAGCCAACAATGTGACATTGCTCTGTCCCTCCTCTTCCCCGGCACTAAGCAATGTTGGAGACATCAGAGCTCAGGTAGAAGATCTCTAGTTTCTAATTATAACCTGCTAAAAATCATGCCAAATGAAAAAAAAATCAGCTTTGAAACTCCTTATAATCCTCATGCGCATATGAAGATGATCAAATTTAGAAAACCTGGATTGTTGCAAATGCACCAAAGAACCAAATATACAATATCAACAACAGCTGGCAAGCTTGATGAACAAACAAATACAGTGGATCACTCAATTTGAAATTCCCCCTATCTAATCAATCAACATTTTTTTCAAAATTTGTTCCCAGATTGTTTACTTGTACAAAATTTATTCAAAATGACACTACAGCAAGCAAAACAATTGTTCATTAATACTAATAACACAAAGTTCAAAACATCCACAAATTAAAATAAAATCAAGGAATTAACAAAAAAAATAAAAAATAAAAATAAAACAACATTCAGCTTAAGAACCTAATAATAATTAGTAAAATAATCTAATTCACTAACAGATAAAGTGTTTACTAACTGTAGGCTATAGCATAGAACCCATTTTGAGCTAAATTGCTTCATCGGACCATTAAGGAGCAACAACAAAAAAAACACAACTATCAAATAGCAAATTCTCAAAAATAAGAACAGAGTTTCATAAATTTCGGCAACAAAAGCGAAACTATTTTTCCTGGGAAAATAAAATGCTACCAACTTAGAAAGTACAAATACACACGCATTCCAAATGAATACGGCTGAATGAATATCATGACTCTTTTATGTGCCTTAAAAATAGCTATTTATACATTTAAAAACAGAATATTGAAGTATAATAAATCTAAAAAACAGAGACTCAAAATATAAGGCATTAATTACCTGAAAATAACTGAATAAAAATAAGAATTCAAAGAAGAGAGACACAACAGTAAATACAAATCAAAAATAAGGAAACAACACACCCGGGAATAAAAATAAAATCAAAAACGAGAAAGTGATTTTTTTTTCTTTTCAATTTTCGCTTGCAATTAAGTGACGTAAAAAATCTTATCTTTATTTATTTTTATTTTTTTTGGGTTCAAGGATCTTCAACTTTTTCAAAGAAAGAAAAAATCTGAAGACCAAAGATATCCAGTATCCACCAAAACAAATAGGGAGCATTTTACGAAATAAATAAATGCGACATTTCAAAGGAAATTTATACCAAAAATATAATTATTTATTTACCTTTCAGTGGCTTCCCTTCGAGTTCTGACTTCTGAGCAACCAAACCAGTACAAAAGTTGAAGAAACAAAGAGATTGGAACCAAGTGAGACAAAAAGATCACGGTCAAATAAACGTTTAAGAAGGCTAAAAAAAGAAACGTGACTGAAACTCGGGCTTCAGTGGCTGAAGATCAAGGAGCAAAGTTTACCTGAAAAAAACTTGCAGATGAGTAGCTGAAGAAAGTGTAATCATAAGAAGAAGACTAAGAGAAGGAAGAAGAAACGCAAGGATTGAAGGTGTTTGATTTAGTAGAGAAGATGATGAAGAGAGAAAGAGAAAAAAGAGAAGGCACCATTTGGCAGTTGGCACAAAGTAACAATAGCTCATTTGCTGTCCGATGTGAAACTCTACGCATTATAATAACACTTTAATAAATCTGTGTCTGCCCTTAACCCAAAATCAGATTGATTTAATTCCATTTTTTTATAATTAAAGAAAAAATCTTAATCTTCCAAAACTTATTCTCTCTTTTTACTTCTCTTCTAGTATTTTTATGACTAATTTTTTTTAATTAACATTGTAGTATAAAGGATAGAATAAAGATTTAGATTATAATGTTTAAAAAATTGATTAAAATGCTTGGTGATAAATATTAATAAAATTAATAAAATTTTAAAATTTTGTTAATAAATTCTATCTTAATTATAAAAATAAATATTTATGAATTAAAATTTAAATAAATATGTAAAATTTTATAAACTAAATCATATATTTAAAAATCTAAGGATGTATATCTAAAATTTTAAAAATTTAAAAATATCAAATCATAAATTTCAAAAATTTAAAAACGTAAAGATAAATTTAATTAAAATTTAGGACTTAACTAGTAAAATTTATAATATATGTTAATCATTAAGTTGGTAGAGATGCATGTAAATTTTATTCTAAGTAATAAATAATATTTTTATTCAAAAATAAATAATAAGTTAATAACACTTAGTAAATTAGAATTATTATATATCATACAAATATTATAAATATAATTTTATGTAATACAAGTGGATCATACCATCCTACTCATTCAAATTTTATGAATTATACAATACTATAAAAGACTCTAACATATAACTAATTTGAAACAATTTTATTAATATAAATTTATGGATTAAATTATATTACCCATAAAACTTTAACATATTATTTAAAATCTATTAAAATTTTGTAAATAAAATGACTTAGAGTGGAGATCAAATTGGTGACGATTTCCGAAGGTTGATGCTAGGCATAGACATGGATGATTTCATAGAGTTCAAGGAACACATAGTAATTTACCACAAAACATTGATTTAAAAAAAAATGTACAATATAATTATAATAATTACTTTTTGTTTTTTAAAATTTTATTAATAGTACAATGGTGTACCACAAAATAAAGTAAACTTTTTTATTATACATGTAATGTTTAAAATACGTGGTATGAAAATGTTAGAGAAAAAATGCATAAAATATTTTTAAAATAAAAAATTAATTATTGTACTACTATAAAAAAAAATTAAGTAATTAATTTTAATATACTTTACATTGTAAAATCAATTACATAAAACTATATAAATTTATCACAAGAGAGAGGTCATGACCCTACTCAATCCCCTTCCTCCACGCAAGGGTCAAAATTTGGTCCTTACTTGGTTTCAAAGGTTTTTGTGACATCAATCGTCCATTTTAAGAGTTGTAGTTTGTGTTAAAACTATGTTTGCGTAATGTGTTTGTTTCATTACTTGTAAAAGTTGACAAAATTTAAATATTGTATTAAAAATAACATATTAAAATACAAAAATATGTTATTTAATGTTAGGACATTATAATAATAATGAAATATTAATATAATTTAATATTTTATGTTAATAACTAATGAAAAATTTGTTTATTAGATGCATGTTTTTTTTGTTAGTAGCCCTCAATTTGTTTTTAAGTTATATGTTCAAAAAATATTATTATCCTATTGATAAAATTTGTCTCTTAACATTTTGGAAAACATCATTCAAAATATATAACAATAATTTTTATTTTTAATGCTTGTCCAAACTAATTTATATTTTATTTATAATTTAAATTAAATAAAATAGATGAGAGTTTAGTCTCCATATATGTTTAGAATTATAGAGAATATATTTCTTTGATACATCTTGAAGTCTAATTAGTTTTTTTTTTAAATTAGTACGATCATACTTAAATATTTTGATAGGTAAATTTAGAGTCAAATATTACTATTATAAGCATGCTTTGAAGTGAATTATTTTTAAATTTTATAAAATATAATAATTTTAATAATTTAATGATATTATTTTATAATATATTATATTATTTGAATCAATCATTGACTTAAATAAATTAAAAAAAATTAAAAATTAATTCTTAACATACCTGAATGATTTTAGGGTTAGGCATTGAGCTTCCATTAAATTTTAAAAACATGGCATGACTTCAGTATAAAATATAATTAGACTTACAAAATCCGAAATAAACTCAACCTGTGGAAAGCTTTGAACTTCGACTAGCTTAATTTATCTAAATTTATATCCTTATTCATATCCTATGTATAAAAGACTTGAAATTTTAGTAGAGGTACACATTTTCTTAATTTTTAATTTTTCTACAATAATAAATAATAAAAATATCTCTATAATAAATATTTATTTTTATATTCTAATTATGTATTAACTTTACATTTATTATTATACAATTGTTTTAATCACATTAAGTATGACAATTCATATTATTCATACTTATTCATTTGATGAAAGAGTAGAGACATTTATAAACTAATAATATTTGTGTTAAATTAATCATTTGTTGATATTATGTCACATCTCATATCAATTAAAAAATAATTAACTAATATAAATTATTTAAAAATACTTATTAAGTTCGATCAAATCATATATATCGTATTCATGTAAGATTAATTTATTGGATAATAATAAAAATATTAGTTAAATTTGCATTATGTTTGGTTTTAATGGCTCATAAAATAGTTTTATAGAATGATTATTATTTATTAAAATAATAAATTAATTAATTTCTTTTTAAAACTATTCATGCAAATCACTTTATAATTTTTTTAATATCAAAATTTCACCTTTTAATAATATAAAAACAACTTAAAATTTTATCTCTAAATAGTTATTTTTTAAATTTTATAAAATAAAATTTTTAGAGCAATAATATTTATTGCTCTATAATTAACAATAGTACATTTTTAAACTTGAATTGTGGACTCATGCATGTAATTTAATAATTGAAAAAAAATATTTGTCACAAGTTTATAATAAATTATAAGAAATATAATATAATATTATTGATAAATATAATTTGATTCAAATTTTTTTATCTAAGTAAAAACTATCATAATCACAATAATTTTGATTATGATATAGTTATGATATATAAAAAATATAAATAATTTTATTACAAAATAAAGGAGATAAACGATTCATATGATTCATATAGTCATAATATATCACTTGTTATATATTTTTTAAAATTATAGGTATTTAGGATGGTCCCGATTTGTAAAAAGAGAAGTCATAAAGTTTTTGTGAAATGTATGGATCTGTTAGTGAGTCTATATATATATAAACCATTGCATGTACATATATTGATTATATAAGATGTACACGTCACACCGTGTTAGAGGCATATAAGAGTAAAGCAAAGTACATATAATGCTTAAGGTCGACCACAACATAGCTCGCCCTAGAGGTCAATCTTCCAACACTAGGGCTCTCGCTTGTAGGCAGGTTCATGCTACCGGTGTCATTGTGGCACAAGCATACGTAGTTTCTCCTGAGATGACCCCGCTTGACAAACCAGGCTGCCAGTTGAGTCAGACTGTTAGATGAATATGGCGTCGGGTCTATCCATATGTCCAAACATCCTATCCCTCTACTTTTTTAACTCGGGTCCTAAATAGGGGTGGAAGAGTATTGCACAGGAAAGAATCTAAACTGATCATTTCTCTTAATAAATTCTTGTCAGATGATTGAAGAGAGAAATGTAGACCTCTATATAAGGGGAAGCGTAGTTCTCTCCTTGCTTCATAATCTCCTGCATATCAAACAAAAATTTAAGTGAAAACACTATGTTACTTCGAGTCAAGCTATATAAACTATTTGTTTGGTGGTAAGAAAATCAGTTCAACATATAGTTTACTTGCTTAGATTTTCATAAAAAAATTCCTTAAGTCTAACAATTTTCTACTTTCTTTCCAGATTGGTTTAAAAAATCATTCTTCCTTTCTATTTTGAACTTAGTCTTAGCTAATCCCTATTTCTTGTGCTTTAACTTGTTTATGTTTTTGTCCTAGGAAAGCCCACAATATCCCACTTTTTGGGTCAAACAAGAAAGTGACATTATGGAGTCTTCCAATGAGACAAGCACTTCGAGTGAAATGGAGCTATCTGTACCCCAACTCTCTACCTCCACCTCTAAGATATCATCCCTGAGGTCATGAAGGAAGAAAACAAGGAACAAGGGATTAAGGAGCCCACAATTCATACCAAAGGTTGGGCGAGCAAGGTAAAAAACATTGGGTCGTCACCTCAAAACGAGGAGAGGATAAAGAGAACATACAACATTCCCTTATCAGTTCAAATAATGATTCCTACGTTAGGGGCTCATGACTGCAACCCACCTCTAGTTGGGTGGAAAGTCTTCCACGAGAAGGCCTTATGGTTGAGGGGTCACCTTTATAGGGAATTTTTTGGTTAGGACTCCGTTCACGCCGATTCAATTGATGCATAATGGATAGAGGTACATATTCTACCTCACATTGATATGCAGAGAACTTAGAGTTGAGCTAGTGATGCTCGAGTTCAATGAGGCCTACATGTTGAAGTAGAATTCTACAAACTGGATGAGGGTCTATATGTTAGTAAAAAAGATGAGGCATATATGTGGCCTTCTCCGAGAACGAGAAGAATTGGAAGGAGTATTTCTTCTATGTCTCAGGTCGGTGGAAAACTCCAGATAGTGACACGAGGCTAACAATGAACACTTGGTCTAATACCAAGGTTGTGATCAGGAATATGGGCTCCTTTATCATGACCTTGAGTCAAGAGACAAAGCAACGATTGGTTGATATCTAGAACTATCTTCCCAAGAAAACTCCATGGAGACATTTATTAAACATCCCACACTTTGTTGTGTGTGGTTTGATGGGACGATGCTCTATGGAGCCCCCATAAGATTATATGTAAACCCCATCACCCTCAAAGTGCAGGACCCTTTTCACATACTATGTGGGGAGGTTACCAGACGATGGTGAGCTAACCTTGAGCCTATAAATTTCTTTTTATTTAGCCCTATGGTGGGTGTCAAAATGTTAGGGATGATCTTATATGTAGAGAAAGAAACTAGAGAGAAACAAGAGAGTTTTTGTTTAATGTGTGGATCACTTATGAAGTCTATATATATATAACATTGCATGTACAAGTGTCAATTATATATGACGTATATGTTATAACGTGTCAGAAGGGTATAAAAGTAAAACAAAGTACACATAAAGCTTAAGGTCGATCCATATATCTAAATACTAGGTAAGTTCTTATTTTATAAAGGAAAAAAATAAGAAAAAGAAGATGAAAACTTATATGACACTTGTTCTTTTCTACCAAAGTTCTGATTATTATTTTTGTAGTAAAAAAACTTTGTTATGGTAATCGCTTTTAGTACGGGTGAATTCATATTCATTACCTAATATTGTTGAGATTTGTTTTAGGAAGTTTGTGAAGATTTGAATATATGAATTAATTTATAATTAATTGATATAATATAAGGTCCATGTAATACAATGTGTGCTGCTGGTTCTTTTGTTTTTTCATCCAATAGTTATAAAAGTTTTTTAACATTAGCTAAAATTGAAAAATAATCACAGATATGCATAGCACATGCACTCTACTGGTCATTAAACCTTTTATCTAAAGAGCATTATTCTTAAAAAAAAAAAATTATAGTTACATTTTGATAAAAAAAAATCCAATTTTAAAACTAATTTTAGTTATTTACGTAAAATTGGATTGATTATGCTAACATAAATTCAAAATTTTAGGTTCTCTTTAAAATGGGTTGAAATATCGTCGGCTCATATATATCTTTAAGTTAAATGATGTTGAATTTTTGAGATTGAATGGAAGTAGAAAGTAGAGATGAGTATCGAATCTAAACTATTTATTTTTAAATCATCTTAATCCAATTAGATCTAAATCAGATTTGAAGTTTATCAATATAAATTTGATCCGATGATATTGTTATATATAAAATATTACACAATATTTAAATTTTAAGTTAATATATTTGTAGCAAAATTTAGTTTTTATAATCACAACTAAGAAATAAAGAAATAAAAAGTATATCTGTATATTTATTAAATTATTATAAATATTTTTTATTTTTATTTTTAAGATAAAATAATATTAAGATGTAATTACGATCTGTATAATATTTAAATATAATATATTATAAAATAAAATAAATATTTATTTATAATTTAATAATGATTTTGTTCGAATCGGATATAACGGATTATAAAATCTATCGATCCAAATTCAATTAGAATCCAAATGGATTGTATATTTTTCGATACAAATTAAATCTGATTTTAAAATTTATCAATTTAATTCAATCCAAATTTGACGGATCAAATATTTTAATTTAAATATAATAAAAAATTTATTTATTCACTATTAATAAAAGAATGTGAAAATTTAAATAATATAATAAGTCATAAAATAATTTATAATTTTTTTTAAATATACGATATTTTTTTAAATAAAAATTAAAATCACCACTCGAAACCATATCAAGGCTAGCTCATAATAAAATTGTTTGACTCTTAACATGGTAATATAATCATTTGGTTAGTACGGGTTGTATCCAAATATATATATATTAAGAAAATATATTTTAATAATATCATAATTTTATTTTTATTATTTTATTATTTAATTTTTTGAGATAATATTTTAGTAATATTTATTTAAAAAATATTTTAATTTAATATAATTTATTATTTAATTTGATATTTTTTATATATACAAGATGATATACATGTTATATTTAAAAATTATTTTTAGATAATCAATTAATTTATTATGTTAAAATATTTTTTAATATCTTTTAGTTAATTTTTATTTAAAAATATCATTTAAATATCAAATATATTATATATTTAAATAAATAATAAATTATATTAAATTAATGTATTTTTTAAATAAAATATTATTAAAATATTTACTTAAAAATTTAAATAAAAAATATAATTCTCAATGAAATATCTTTAAAGAGTTGTCATTAAAAACAAAAAAGTCCATATTAACCCCGAATATGAAACCATTAGTTATGAATAGTTTTCGAAAATTGTGGCACGCTTCAGTAATCATAATGCCCCCCAAATGGATTTCTTTCCCTGAATAAACAACACAATAAGTACATGTGCTCTGATACATCATTTATTACCCCAAAAGCAAAGCCTTAGAAAACATTTAATGCACCCCGAGAAAACGCATTACCGTTCGATTGATGCTTAGCAAAAGAGAAATAATTAAATTCACATATATATTTATATTTATAATATAATTCGAGGAGCGGATTCACTCAACTAATTTAAATTAAATTATTTATGTTATTTTATTCTTTAAATTATAAATAAAATTATTTAATTTTAAAAAATAATAAATTAAATTTAAAATATATTATTTAATTAAAATACTATTTTTATTAAAAATAATCAATTAAAAATAAAATACATTATTTTAATGATTTTAAAAAATAATATTTTAATTAAAAATTATTAAAACATTATATTCTATTCTTAATTATCTTTCTTTTTTTTTTAATTTAAAGACTAAATAACATTATTTATAACGCAAGGTATTAAACAATACAAATAATATAATTAATTTTTTTTATATTTTTTTCTATAATTTATTTATTAATCGATTTCGAGAAAAAAATTTTGATAAATTATTTTTTATTATTGATTTGACTCGGTTTAAAAATAAATAAATATTTTTATTTAATTTATATTTATTCAATAAATTTAAATTTAAATATATAATATCATCTAAATTATTAACTTACTATATTATATATAATTAAAATGATTTATTTATCTCCTAAATATGCATCATTAGTCTAAATATATGTACTTAAAATTCCACAAACTCAAAATCTATCATAACACAACCACAGCACTCTTTTGATAACAAAAAGACCTACCGCACTTATTAAATCTCTCTCATTTCCTTCTCCTATTTGGTACCTTCAAGTGCCCGTTAGAATTGCAATGGAACCCACACGATTTATAGCCTATAAGTGCAAGATTAATGTGAATGTGTGGGAACCACCACTTGCCCACTAAAAGGGAGGGCATATATAGAAACCCACTTTCATTCATATTTCCTATAAGTACACCCTACAAACTTATAATGCTTTACAATGGTATGTATAGTGATATAATTATAGGAAAGCAAAAGCCACGAAGCCATTATATCAACTTTTAATGATATAGTAGGCACTATAATGCTAGCTAGTAAATTTGGAACAACAAGTGTTTGAAGGGATAACTTTCCATTACTTAAAAAAAGGGATAAAAGATACACCTCGATTCCCTTGCCTCGGGTAAATCCGTATAAAAGTACAACCATTTGACGCCAAAGAGAGAGAAAACAAAATGATATTCATATTTTTAGAATAATTATTATTGTTTATTTATTTATTATAAAAACACTAAAATATTAAATTAATTGAAAAATTGGATAATTTGATAATATATAAACATATAAGATTTGATACTTAATTGTATTATGATTCTACATTTTATATTATTTTTTACTCAAATTTTTAAGGTAATAATTAATGATATTTTATTTAAAAAATGTATTAATAAAATAAATAATATGCAATATTAAGAGTAATATATGTGTTATGTTTAAAATTATTTTTAATAATAAATTAATTAAACGGTATTTAGAATATTTTTTAAAATATTATAAGTGTATTAATTTATATATATATTTTTTTACTTAAATGATAAATTATATTAAATTAATATATATTTTTAATAAAATATATCTCAAAAAATTTAATAAAATATATTTCAAAATAAAATCATATAGTGAGTGGGGAGATAACTCGCGAGCACCGTTGCTCACCTTAACCGAGTACCACATGAACAAATTGGGTTCCTCTTAGCATAAAAGAAGTAAAACTTTATACTTTATATAGAAAATATTAACTATAATGTTAAAATCTAAACTATAAGGTGAGACCCAAAAATTGAAATATGTTACGTATAAATATGTAATATATTATATTTAGTGATTTTATTATATATTATCTTTACAATATTATAATTTTGATAATTGTTTTAATCAAATAAAATTTATTATATTTATAATTTAAGAAAAAATCATACTATTTTTACTTATACATTTAACAAATAAATTAGATATGATTATTTGAGTTGATTATTAACTAAAAAATAGTGACTAAATACTTGAATATAACTCATAATTTTTGTTTGATATTATATCATAATAATTAAAAAATAATTAATTAATATATATTATTTTTAGGTAAATATAATATATATTCTTGTACCATATTCCTCACAATATTAACCTAATATATATAATAATTGAAATAAATAAAGTTAATTATATGCAACAATCTAAATTTATGAGATAATTTCATTACTAATTTTTTTATAAATGTGTGTTACTAGTTTACCTAAAGAAGTGATATACTAAATTTGATATTTTTAAATTTTATTAATAATTATAATACTCTAGTTTTAGATATAATAAAAATATTAAAGTAATAATCTATATATAAATATGATTATCTTAAAAAATTTACACTTTCCATACTTTAAACTACAAGTTCAAAATGATGCCAACTATTACATGATATCATATGATATAATCACTAATAAGTATGGGAGCAGAATTAATTTTAAATTTTTTTACATCTAGTATTTTCTCAGTCGTTTTTATTAGGGATGTCCATAAACCGGTTCAGATCGGATCAGACCGAACGATTTTATAAATCAAACAGTTCGATCCAATTTGTATTGATTTTTAAACCGATCTAGTTCGATCGGTTTAATAATATATTAAAATTTTCACATGATTTCTCATTAAAGGTGTCCAAAAATCAAAAATCAGATTGAATTGAACGATTTTATAAATCAAATGGTCCGATTTGATTTGTATTAATTAAAACCGTTTTAAACAATTCAATTCAGTCCGATCTGAATAATATAAACGGTTCGATCCAATTAATTTTTTTTTCCAAAACTTGATCGGATTGGACCGATGGACACCCTTAATTCCTATAAAAGAACGATGGGATTCCCATAAATATTTTTATCATTATGAAATAAAAATGTATAAATTATAGATCCATTATATCATTAAATTATTAATTAATATTCAAATATTATTAATAAATAAATATATGATAATAACAATTAAAACGTGTCAATATCACTTTATTTTTATAAGAATAATGATATCATCATATCTATTTTTATTATCGTAACAAAAAGTATATAAATTACTTATTATATTCTTACGATTAATTATACTTAAAATATTTATAATCACAAAATAATTACTAATAAGTTTTAATAATAAAATCAGTTGTATTGTGTCCTTTTATATTTATGTTACGACTCCCTCCACAAATTTGCAGCTATAAAAGCAAGAAGGGTAGGTAATGGTTAATGTAGTCGAAAAAGAGGGTCAAAGAAGCGGATTAGGGTTAAAAACAAATAAGGGACGACCCTAAATGTTCTTTTTAATTTTATTTTTGTTCCAAAATATGAGAAATATTGAAAATGTTTACAATTTATTATGTATTTAAAAACAAAAAAACAAAAATTACTTTGAAATTAATTTTTGTAATTATAGAATCAATGTAACATATCTCAAAATTTAAAGACTTAAAAATGTATTAAACTAAAATTTACAAAACCAATAAAACCTTTTACCCAAATGATGTAGTGATAAAAATTGTGATTGGTATAGTTTTTTAATAGTAAGATTTATCATTTTTATGTTTAAAATTATAAGTTTTAATCATATAAAATTATTATTTAATAAAAAGAAAGAGATGTATTGGTAAAATTATTTAACCTAAAACTATTATAATAGAGTTTTTCATACAATAAAAGATTTATCATAAAACAAGCATAATAATATATTTACAATGATTTTTAATATTATTATAATAAATTTATATAAAATATTTATTTTATTTATATCATTAATTATATCTATTATTATTTAATAAAATTCTTGGCAATGAATTATTCTTTTATATTAATAATTTACACTAGACAATATATCCCTAATTTTAAATAAAAGGATTATAATTAATTATAATAATTATAATAATTGAAACGGAAATCAGGGAGATTAGATAGACTAATGGAGTGTAAACTACATATAGAGAGAGTATTAAGTGGGGAGAGGTGAAATGGAGACAGAGAAAAACAGATGGGCCTTAAAACAATAAATAAGTGTTGGTGAGGGGACATGAAAGCGGCTTTTATTTTTATTCTGCCGGCTTCAGAACGCGACATTTAATCATCTTTTTACTTATTTTTTTGTATTCTTCCCCTAAACTCACCTTCTTCCCGTGTAACACATTGCCTCGAGCAATAGTGTACGACTTATCCCAACTATGTATTTTGGGTTTTATTATAATAAATATCTTTGATTTAAATAATTTTAATAAATAAAATTTATGGAGAAAAAAACTTAAAACTTGTAATTATAAAAATAATACACTTTATATCCATCCTATATATTTTTATAATTAAAAAAATTTGTTACATTATTTTATTTTAAACATCTTTTAAATAAAAATGTTATCATTTAAACCCATTAAATATTAAAAATGATAAATATTTCACCTATAAATCTATGTGTTCGAATTCACGGATATTTTCTATTTCATTTAAGGTATTTTTAACTTCAATTTAATAAATTGTTCAATACACGAAGAATTACACCTGAAACAATCATTTGTATCTTAGAAGATAAAAAGAACAATAAATGTAAGGCTTATATGTGATCTAACAAAAGGTGAAAATAAGAAGTAAAATCAAGCATCATAAGCCACAACATGAAATATATTGGGTCGTGTCACACTCCTCAGTGTTTAAAGTTACTATTTAGGTAATTTGTGTTGTGACATGGCATGAAAACAATGTGCTATAGTGCGATCTATTCGAAGCAAGACAAGGTAAGCATTACAAGTTTTGGGCTGCAGTGTGGATAAAAGTGGGCTACAACACGTGAATGTTTTTTGACCCAAAACTCATTTATAGCCAATTGATGAGCAAAATCGGCATCGACGATCCTACTAATACTTTGATTTTATATTTATAAAACTCTCTCAAGTGCACCAATCATTTCATAGAAAATGATAAGTATACTCCAAAGGTCGATCTAAGGAAGGAATATATGTGGTTTTTAATTTATTATTCAAACTTTTAAAAACGAAATTAAATCCTAAACATCCTCTCACGATATTTTGGGTTTTTTTTGTGTTTCTAATCTCCTCACATAAAAATAAACATAGATACAGATTCAATAAATATTTATGAAAATTTTATCATTTATAATAGTGGAGTATTTATGGATATAATAACTAAGTTAATTATACTTGCTCATATTATTTATGTTATTAACGATATAAATTGATATTTATTGATTCTTTTTTATATGAATACTACCTTTGGTGAGGTTAGATATTTTTTGTTAACTAAACAAATCAATTAACACCTATAGGTGGAGTTGATAACTAATTTGGTTAATTAAATTAATTCATTTTTCTAAGAGATTGAAAATGAGCCATTTAAATGCCACATTTGGTGGGGTTAGAGAGTTTAAACTTTATTTAAGATGTCTAAATTAAACCTAAGAATTTAATTATCCAAGTACTAACTTTCAAGTTTTAAAACTACTACTGAAAACATGTTGTCAATATATTTTCAGATAATAATTCTTATAAAAACTTTTGACATAGAGCTTCACTCTAACTACAGGGCGATCGTACCAACAAATAAAAGAGCACTACTCTAAATCAGACCGAATAACTAAACCTTAAAATCTAATTTTCAGATTTAAGTTTGTAATGAAAAATAATATATTTCTCTCTAATATTATTAATATAAAATCTTGAATAAAAACAAAATCAATTCATTTTAGAGACTTTACCTATTTAATATTTTGCAAGCATAACAACATTATTATTATATCATGTTTACAAACAACCAACAAAGTTAAATTGAATCACAGAGAAATCAAATATAACATATAAGAATAAAATATAAAAAAATAACTGTAAAAAAAATAAAATCCTTATAGTACTTTGATGTTATTCTTGTTGCTCGAAAACCTCCAAATAGAATTTGCACTTCCATTTATTGAATAAAAAAGCAAATAAATTACAAAAATATAATTAGTTCTTCTCAAAAAGAGAAGAACTCTAAAACTAAGAAAAACTAACTGAGAAAAGCTAAAAACTAAGAAATGGAGAGAAAGAAAGAGAGAAGAAGATGTTTTTGAGGTATGTTTTGAAGTTAAGAGAATGATGGTATTTATAGGTGAAGAAAGGAAGAAAAATTGGATGGAAAAATGATTAAAAATGGAGGAAACATGTAGTAGGTGATGATGACATTAGTTGACGTCAACTAGTAGGTGGGGTGCGGCGGCGCACGTAGAATGAAGCAGAGGCACGCGCGGAATGGGGCAGGGGCGCGCATTGGCCGACGCAGTTGGGCGGTTGCATGCACGATTTCCTCTTTTTTGATATTTTGGACCTTTTCGTCCCATTTTGTCCAATTTTTTTCATATTTTTGACTTTCCCTCATTTACTTTATGAATATATTTTTGATGTATTACCTCCAGTATTTTTCTTTTAGTCTTTAAGTTACTTTTTTAAGCGAAAATACCTGAAAAACAATAAAAATACTCGTGATTCCAAAAAGATTGATTTATATAAAAATATGATAAAATCATATATATATATATATATATTTAATCAATTAAAGTGAATAAAATCATAGTAATTTTAGTGTTTTTTGAGCACTTATCACCAACTTCAACTATAAATACGTGTTTTGTTTTAGGTTTTAGATATAAAATATAGTGCAACTCTATATTTTTGTTTAAGATCTTTAAGGTTTCAGAGCTGTAATTTAATTTTCTTAATGTTCTACAATAGGGTAGATTTAATAAAAAGTATAGGCAAATCATTTAGAGATTTTTCATATCAAAGATAATTACAGAAGTTATATGTATATTAAAAAATGCATTGAGGTATTTATTTTATTATTCAATTAAATACAAGTTCAATCATTTTGTCTTTCTGTGAATGATATTTTTAATGTACTGATAATTTATTAAATATGTGTCTAGTTGATTATTACTATAATATGTTAATTTTGTTACCATGTTTGTAAATATTAATTTAAATGAATATTTTTATAAAATAAATTAAAATTATTTCTTTGTTCAAGATTTCTACGAAGTTTATTATTAATTAATATATTGATTATATATATTTCGTAATAAATTTAAAATCTGAAAGTTAGATTTTAAGATATAATTGTTGACACATTGAATAAGAGTTTATATTGATAGTCCTATCAAATCCATTAATTTAAATGGTTTGTTATTTTTTTAAGAATAAAACATAATTTAATATAATTAGTTATTTATCATTGTCAAATTTTTTTAATTGATTTGATTAACAAAGAAAATGATCACTTTCAAAATATTTTTTCATACATAAAAGGATATATATATATACTTTCTTTTCAAAGATGATCAATTGACCCTTTCTAGTTTCCGCTCTGCGTCTCGTCTCCCGTCTGTCCTCATCTGGCCATTCTCGTCTGGCCGTTCTCGTTCCTTTGTTTCTTTTTCCCTCTCGTGCACTGGATATGTATTTCCTCATCGTGCAACTGATCTGATCTTCGAATTCACTCTAGTTGAGGTATGTATATTGAAATTTTGTTTATTAGGTAATCGTCCCATGGATGGTTTGCGTCTTGTTTTCCCTCCTAGTGCAACATCTGTTCTTTGTTTGCCAATATGTCATTATTCCTTGTTTGTTTGTTTTTCTCTGCGATGAACCCATTATAGAAAATTATTGTTTATAATTTTTGGGATGATTTTGATCTGATTAATAGAACCCATGTTTTAATTTTTGGGATATCATATCATTACTCTTTGTTTTAGTTTACATTGAAGCTGTAATCTCTAGTCATGTTGGCTCTTATTTGTCTGATAGATTTTTCTTAGTTCTCATTATGCTGGACAAGATCTAGATCCAAAGTTTAGAGCTGGTGAACCTTGGAAGAAGGTATTTGGCCCTGTTTTTATCTATCTTAATTCTACTCCAATGGATGATAACTGGTCTAAATTTATGAAATCCTATAGTTTAATCCTCAGTTGTTTAATCCTGATAGAAGTCAATTCATTTTACTATTTGAGTTCTCATATAAATTCTTTTGTTAGGATAAAAAAATATAAGTTCTGTTGTTGATTATAATTTTTTTTGTTTATACTATTACAATGACATTTTGCTAGCAATTGATGTATTCTCTGGCCATATATTGGTAGGGTAAGTTAATGCTTATTCTTCAATTTTATTTTATTAGCTTTAGATGCAAATGTCATAATTCTTGTACAGTTGTGTTGGTTAAATGTGTGTTACTATTGGAGGTTGTTTATGATGTTCTTTGGCTTCAGTAGTAGGGTAAATACCCTTTAACTATCTCATTATGATAAGGCTATTTTTGATCACAAATTTCAACTCTTATTTTTGAATTTGGTTCCTATCCCAAGTATGGTATCTTATTTCTTAATTTTTTTGGTTTGTGCAGAAAGTATATATGTATTTCAGAGGGTACAAATGAGATTATTTATTGTTATGATCCAATTACCCTTCGAATTATATTATCTTTTCAGACTGATTTTGCATATACATGTATGTCTCCTTTTACAGTTGTTATCACTGTGAGTATAAGTTTGACAGGATAATGAGTACGCCAAAATCCAAATACATATTAAGATATTAATTGTAGTGTTCCATCAACAACTTATGTTCTATTATAACTTCACATTTTTGGTTTAACATTCAAAATGAATGCTTTGATTGATATAGATATTCCTGTATGGGTCTTCTATATACGCATTCAAGAAAGAAATGGTCATATTGTCAACTTTGTGAGGCAACTGTTTTCCTCTATTTGATCACCATACTTACCTTTTCTCATCCTCTTGTCTCCAAGGTACGTTCTTTGTGGATTTTGTGTCCAAGTTCTATCTCTTATGAACTTAGAACATTTTTTTCTTTGAGTTGTAAAATCTGGGTTTTCTCTTATTGCAATTAAAGATTTATACCGTGATTTGTAAACAAGCTGTTGATCAATCATTGAAAGCCTATTAGGTAAACCAATTCAACTATAAGCTCCTTTTGCGCTTTATTTTTGTTACTTCTCTATCTACTTGTTCACAATATATGATACTATGTCCTGTTTGGCTCAGTTTGTAGATACAAGTGTGTTGTCACATTTGTCCTCCTTTTATTGCTTATAAGTGCTGGGACAATCTCTCTAGCTTATATCACCATCTTTGCACTAATCTATACAGGTATGGAAAAGTTAGTCCTCATTCCATATTTGTTTCATCTTGGAATTCAGGTATTGAATTTACATTTTAGTTATATCAATGCTAAATAAGTTTCTCGTGATACATTGATATATCAGTCCTCTGTGTGATAGGTTTCAAAATCCTCTAGTGATACATTTTAGCTTTCTTGCTATGCTATGCTATGTTAGACTGTGTTTTGAGACTATTGTGAACAGTTTTTATAGTTCATTCTTATTTTATCTACTGTTATTTCTATTGTACATTGTGTTTATGGTTCATTCTTATTTTATTTTTTGTTACCAGCGCAACATGCACACTAGGCACTAGGAGCACCAGGGTAGTAGGCGCACCCATACAACAGGCACACCAGCACAGCAGGCGCACCCATACAGCAAGCGCACCAATGCACCACGCCCCAAGGCACCGACGCACCAGGGCACCAGTGCTAGGCAACAAGCACACTGTTTTGAGTCTCAAAATAGATAAAAATAAATACTATATTCAAGTTATTTCTATTGTACACTGTGTTTATTAATTTTTAGTGTATAATAAATTTTCTAACGTAATTATACTTTTAATTTTACTATAATATGATTTTTAATATTATTTTAAATAAATTTATTATAATTTATAGTGATTTAATTTTTAATATTGTAATTAATAATTATATATTTTTTAATTTATGTATACCTTATGACCTCAGTTATTAGGAAAATCGAAGCTATATGATGTATCTATGGTCTCTCTCACTTAGGCCTCGCTTCTTATAACCGAACTCATATGTACTTTTTGTAGTAGTGAACTCTAAGTTAATTTAATTCGTATTTTATAAACTTTTAAATAAGAAAAAAATATTAATTATAATTATAACTTTTTTCTTTATTATAATTTTGCTATGCTATAATAAATTAGGGATTGTTTTACTATACAAACTAATTTTGTCTTTAAAAAATATAACTATTAATTTAGGTCATTAGGAAAATTAGGTAGATGTGGTGTCTAGGCCAATTATAACAATTGAAATAAGTAGGAGTTTGAGGTATAGAAAATATATTTTTGTAAAATTGTTATTAATAAATATTATTTGTGTAAAAAAAATGTAAATTGATAATACAGTACATTCTTATACTCGGATCATGCCTTATTAAGATAAAATATTGGCAAAGTGGAGGAGACTTCGGTAGGGTGACAATCATTAAGAGGCACCAGGCTTGTTGCACGCTTTGTTTCATAACTACTTTATGACAATTATTAGTGTTATTGCTGTTGGAACATCATATCATCATCATCTATATATGTTATTAATACATGCATGCTGAGGATAGTTTCTTCTTCTTCTTCATCATTGTATATCTGTATTGCGTTCCCTTACCATCAACAAATAAAATATTTTTATATATTATAATTATATTTATATTTATATTACTTATAATTCATTATAAATTTAAGATAAATAAATTTCTCTCCCAAATATATGACACATATACGCTGAGATGTCATAGGGCCTACACTTGGGATGACAATGGGCTCCAATTTAGGCATTAAATTAATAACAGATAAAAACAAATTGGGGTTTAGTTAAGGGTGATTATTTGTATATTCAATTTTATTTTTATATTATCAATTTTAAAAATAATATGATTTTCGATATTAAGTGAACATAAAGCAACGAATACGATTCAAGTATAGATATACTGATAATCGTATTCGTTTGTACCCGAAATTAATTATATTTAGAATTAATTAAGATTTAAACTAAAATGTTTAAAAAATGGTTTTCTTTGAATATTTTTAAAGAACTATCATGAATTGTTATTCGTAGTTAAAAATCGTCCCCAACCTATAACAATTTCGAGTAATTTCAAATACAAATTTTATAATTTAGTTTAGAACAATTATATCAAACACCGTCCCCGTCTATATTCATCCCCATTATTACACCGAATCATTTTACTTGAGAAAATGTGTGATTGGTAGTTTTGATTTTTGATAAATTTTAAGAATAATAATTATTTTTAAATATGTATTTAAAAATATATTATTTTAAAAAATTAAAAAATTAATATAATACTAACTCTAGATATGTAAATTAAGAAAAAAAAAGATAATAATATTTATAAACAATACACTAATTTTTAAAAACTAACTCATCTTATTTCGTTTAATTTTTAGTGAGATGAGATGATAATGAAATAATATTAATTAAAATATCACATTTATCTTTAATAAGTCTAAATAAGATAGGTAAAAATAAAAAAAATATGATATGTGATTATTGATAATATAAGTTTAATAAGAAAAATACAACATATATTTTAAGAGACTCATTGAGACTACAATCTAAATAATATTAAATAAAATAAGATAATATTATATAATAAGATTATTAATAATAATAAATTAGACATGAGATGAAATAACATAATTTACTTTACATATATTATTTTAAATATTGATATTAATTTATATCTTTTAGTTATTTAAGATATAATTTTAAGTAAAATAAAAAATATAAACATAATAATAAATAAAATTAGATTTACTTATCAAATATGCTATGTATTTTAATATAAAAATATATTTTGAGAATTGATATTGAAATATTAATTCAAAACAATTAAATATTTTACTTCTAATTTAATGATATAAAATTTTAAAAAATAAAAATATTATTCTAGGTGTGGTAATAAAACTAGTTTATATATATTTAATTTTAATTTTAATAATAATCGATATCTTACCACTAAATTAAATAATTGTAGTTACTTTTAAAAAAACGAAGGTTTTATAAATAATCACAATTTTCATCAATCGTTCATACTATACTTTACTGTTTCAATATGTCACTTGGATTAAAAAGAAAAATGTTTGATTGGATTTCCGTTGGGACAAGATTGCCCGGTGTGACATCTTATCACATCAGTATATTTTGATAGGTCTTTACTCATATAAAAATAAAGAAAACATTCAAATGGCAGGGGTTTGGATATGACCGGTACATACACAGTAACTTATTAACGTCACAATTTACTCAATAATAATTTTAATAAAATAAAATAATATTTTTCAACATGAAAAAAATTTAAAATTAATTATCTAATTTTATAAGAATAATATTAAGATAAGAAGGTATCCTATCTCACTAATCAATCCCAATTATATTTAAACTTTTTAAAGAAATTATAAGACTTGTAAATATATTTTTTTTTTATAAAAAGAAAATTATTTATCTTCAAATTTTGACTTAAATAACTCTAATCAGATAATTTTTTTAATTAATAATAATTTATTCAAAAATTTACAATTTTATATTAAATTATTCAATAAAAATATAAAAAAAATCATTGTTTTATAAAGATCTTATCACCCATGCTCTTTATTGCATTTTAATATATTATATATAATTATAAAATTAAATATAATATGTTATATGTTATAGTAGATGTTGTAATATTTTATATGTAAATATATAAAAATAATCATAAATGTGATACAATGTATATAAATATAAGGATAAAAATATTAATTATAAATAAATAAAAACAATCTAATTTTATTAAAAATAAAAATAAAAACCAATATGTATAGTCCAAAGTAGATAATTTCATGATCAATATACTCAATTTATATTAAATTTTAATTCTTTATTTTATACATAGTAATAATATCAATAAAAAAAATAATATTTAACTCAAATTATTTATTTATTTTTAAATATATTTTTATAATTAAATAATCTTATTCTCAAATACCTATAATCAAATCAGTACTTAAAATAAAAAAAAGTAACTCAACGCTAAACTCAAGCGTAATAAATTAAATCGTTTATTTATTTTTAGTAAAATGTTAAATAAATAAGTCTTAGTGAACCAATCAAAATACTGATTATAAGACTAGGTAGTACACACTTAAAAGTGTCAACCATCACGTCTGCATCTAACCCAGATGTTGCCACGGAACTATGCCAAACATCACGTCTGCGTCTAACCCAGATGTTGCCACGGAACTAGTTCGATCTGGTCGCGTATGTGCAACGCCGTCGCCACTTCATATATGGTTGTAAAACTCGGATCGAAATAGACCTATCTTTGACTTGTTGTGTGACGTTAGAGACAAAGGTTAGAAACGGAAAGAAAAAAATGATACAGAGTTTGAATGAATAAAATAATAAACCGACAGAAGACAAAAGTGTAATTTCCCCTCTCCCAGATGACAACGTAATTCACATCCATGCTTAAGTTAAGATGGGCGTGTTACAGCTAGCTAGTTCACGTGTGAGATGTCCATATCGGCATATCGCTATTTTCATTATTATTTGTTCCCCTGTCACCTACAACGTTATTTATCATTTTTAATCGTAAAAAAAAGTTGCAACCCATTTTATTATGTATTTATTAAGTTTGATAAAAATAGTTAAATTAATATTATGTATTGAAATTAGATTTTAATTAAAATTAATTTAATTTTTTTATACTTTACTAAAAGTAGTTTGGAGAATGTTATTTCACTATTTTAAAAATAGCTTCGAGTAGTATAAAGATATTTTATCCTAATTACATTATATTTATATAATTCATGTTTTAAAATCTCATAAGCCTTTTCTTATTGTTACATTAAATTCTCTTCATGTCTTAATTGTACGATTAAATATAAAAATATTTCTACTAAAATTAAATACTAGTTTTATATCACAGTATTCATTTGATTTACAAACACTATAAAATTGACCTGTCACTCCGAACTCTTGGAGAGTGCTTACAAGCTGTGTTTGGGGGGTAATGGGCTTCAGGATCGTTTTTCCCCAGTATCTTTTTTTTTTCAATATCATAGTTGGGCTTGGACATTAAAGGATATACCATAGCAAGAAATTCTAAGAGCATCCGACTCCAAAACCTTACACATACATCTCTTTTCTGATTTTAACAATACATTTAATGTATAATGACCAAATTATCCACTATATTTACATTTAACAATATTGTTACAAATAAATCTAAACGAAAATCTACTATTTAAAAAATTTAAAAAATTTGAAAGATGAATAAACTGTTAGGATATTGTGTGATTTTGGATCATACTATCCTTAGATTATTAACTATAAAATATAAATTGAATGAAACTTAATTTCGATATAGTTATAATAATTATATGAAAAAAATAATATTTAATTGTGATTATCTCTTATAAAATGTATGATATTAGATATTATGTAGTGACTAATAATAAACTTAGTGATTAAGATTGAATTGTTGCAACTTCATATATAATTATTTGTTATAAATAATATTGTATACAGTTATATGTAAACATATATCTTATTTAAGGATTTCCAATGGATTTGGGAATTTTGTAGGGTTAGTAATAAATATTGTTACTTGATATTGGTTGATGCAAATATTAAGTTGAACGTGACACTCCTACAAGATAATTAGTGATAATTGTTTAAGTGATAAACATTATTAATCCTAAAAAGGTAGGTATCAAAGTTGGTACACTTAAGAAATTATTTATTTTAAATTATAACTTAAAGATTTTGAAATTTTGAAATATGTAAGGTTTATATTAAATGATATATTAAGAAGTGGACGTAACAATTGGTTTGCAATTTTTTAACTTGTCTAAAAAATAAATGTAAAAACTATTGTTACAATTTTTTTTTTAAAATACAATAGAATATAAAGTAAAATAAGAAAAATGAACATGTATAAGGTCAAAAGTCAAGTTTTCTTGAATTTCTCTTTTGTCACTCAAAACATGGAATACTTTAGTAGTATATATTTCTTTAGAGAGATTGGAATATATGAAAAATATAAATTAGAGTGAGAGAAATATGAGATCGAAAATATATAAATGAATATGAGAAAATACCCACTTATCATTCTCTAGGAGTATTTAAAAAAATTCAGAAAGGGGTTCATGGGCTATGCTGAAATTAAAGCCTCTCTTAGGGATCAGCCTTGGTGTTCTTAGCATTGATCTATTATACATAGACATGTTATGTGTCACGCGTAAAACCCATTGTATATGTCGACTTTAGAGGCTAAATCCTATTAAAATTGCACAATCCGTGTTAAATCTACGATTTAATTTTAATTTTGAAAATATTACTCTCACAGTTATCGTGATTTTTTTTAATTGGGAAAAAGTTTTCTTATTTTTTAAAATAAATATTGATTCAAAATAATAATATTTAAATTACAAAATAAAAAATATATATCATATTATCAAAATTACCATAATAACCATAATAACATATTGATAGTCTAAGAGTAAATCTTTTCTATTGTTTTTAATTATTTAGTTATTTATAGGTCCTTCTAATTTTGATTCTTTTAATTAAAATATGCATAACATCATTATAAATCAAATTAGGAAAAATTATCACAATAGATATAAATCTATGTAAAATAAAAAAATCACATAATAACTCTTGTGATACTTATTCAAAAAAGAAAATAACCATTAATCTATCATAAATAAAGTTTATATATGAAATAAACTTCATCTCCGATATTTCTTATATGTTGTTTTGTTTTCCTATTAATCAAAAATTTGAATGTGATAATGGAAAAAAAATGATAAGATTGAAATTGACAAGTTAGCTCTTATAATATTTATTGAAAATGAAAAATTATCTAAAGATAAATCTATTAGCGATAAAGGAAACTTTCTCTCCTACAGTTCTTATGTTGTTTTATTTTCATTATGATAAAAAAAATTGATAGTGATGATGGAAAAAAAATGTAACTATAAATAACTATTAATTTATTAGAGAAAAAGTTTGTGTATGAAAAGAACTTATATATTCTCCAATCGTTCTTATTTGTTGATTTATTTTCGTTACGATAAAAAAATTAAAAGTGATTATGGAAAAAATTGTCTTTGAAAATGATTATGTGATAGGATTGGAATTAAGGATAATGAAAATATCTTTAAGAGTGGTGATTGTATGTTCGAAAAAGTATTTTGAAAATAAATGAAAAGTTTACATATTGAACTTTTGATGTATGAAATTGTTTAAAAAGTTTATTTGTAACATTTATCATAAGTATTATTATAATTATGTGATAATTAATTATATTTTAAAATTAAATTTTATTATTTTAATTAATAATTTACGGATCAAATCAAATTTATAAAGTGTATTACATCTTCTTATTCGAGTTGTAGGTTATGAAAATTGAAATCATCCACAACTCTTCAAACGTGCGGATTTGACCTATTAATCTGTTGAATGACACACCTCTGGGTTACTTGGGATAAAGTAATTGAAAGTTTGGGAATAATTTGAATAAAAAACTACATTAATTGAAAAGTATGTGTAATGGGTAGGAGAATCACCACTACATTTCCATAACTTTTAAAATATTTAGACAAAGTAAAATAATAAATACGTTATTAAATTATTATAAAAAATTATAAAAAAATTATCTAAATATAATAAATAAAAAAACATTTAATTATATATAAGTTATTTGTTGTACGATTATCTTATATTTTTATCAGTATATTTATATAATTAATGAAGAATTTGATGATAGATTTGTAACACTAATAAAAAAATCAGTATTAGATTTGTACCAATAATAAAGAGTTAGATAATAAATTTGTCACAAAAATGATATATTTATATCAGTAATAATATTTGTGTATTATTTTTATCACTCGATAAAATTAGATAATATATTTATAACTTTCATAATAATTTAATAATATATTTGTTAATTTATCTTATACTCTATAATCATTAAACTTTTTAAATAGATATTTTAATACTAAAACTTCAATAAAATATTTTAATACAAAAACTTTTATAAAAAAATATAAATTTTATATCCTACTTAATAGATGGCAATAAAAAATAATAATGTGTAAAATTTATTAAAACTAACTCAACCCATATTAATGGAAACAAACTAACTCAACATTTTTAATTTTTAATAATTTGAATTGGTTATTATTTTTATAGAATTAATTTATATTAGATTTTTTAAGTTTTTATTTCTTAAAATCTATAAGAATTAAACAAATCTATTAATATTTATTTTTATATTTATATTCATAATTTTATTTTATATAATAATTATTATTTTTATTTTACATAGGATTTTATACTTTTCTTCCCCCTGTTAAGAGTTTAATTCGAATCGTATGATTAATTTTATGGATAGTTTAGATATGAAAATTATTAAATTGTGTCAAATAGGTCATTATTATTTCTTATTGCCTATTTGCCTATTATGATCGAGGGATTGGATTGATTGAGATCGATCATATTCGATTTTCCTAATTTTGGGTTTTTATTAATCGTACTTGAATTGATCGAAACTAAAAAAGGATTTTGATCGATAGAACTTGGTCTAAATTAATTGATTGATGAGAGTTTCAACTTTAACCTCAAGACAAATTTTTCAATTACAATATTGTCCTTATTATTTACTATTCTACGAATTGTTTAATGGGCATATTTATAATTGGACTTCCGAGCATAAAGGCTTTAATATTTACTATTTAAATAACCTAATGTCTCTTGTTTTCTTTAACCACATTCATTATAATATTTAATTATTTTTGTGCTTTCTCTTAAAACTTTTTGCAAAAATATGATCATATTTGTTTAGGCTTATTTCTTTAATTAATTTATCAAACATTGATGGTTGTGTTTGATTAATTCATAAACCTATTTAATGTATGATATTTTGATTATATGCTCATATAACTTCTTCTTTTTTATGTTCTTAAATGTTTGGATCAAATAATTGTGTGTGTAATATTATAATTATTTAATTTGATTATTTAACTTTAAAGAAGCTATTTTTATTAAACCTATGCTTAATCTACTTGTTCTAAGGTTGCTTTATGATTTAAAATTAACTAATATATTCTTGAATATTCTAATTAAGGTTATTCATTATTGAATTTACTTTAGAACACATCTTGAACTTGTGTTATTATGTTAACTTTTTAGGTGTTAGTTGAAAGGGTTTGATTACTCATGTGAATCGAGTTTATTAGAACGTTGGTCCGAATTATCCATCTTTCTTATGGAGATTGTGAAGGAAAGTAACAACTTGTAAGTAGATTACTCAGTGGAATTATTTTTTAGGGTAGTTTAAGTCCTGGTTAATTGAACCTTATTTTTATAGTGGATAGTTAGGTAGTTCGGTAGACTAGTGGTTGTTTTCTTAGGTCATTTATGTGGTCTAATTTGTTTCCACATAAAATATTATGTGTCGACCCTTTATTTATTTTAATATTATTTTATTTACACACTATTGTTTGTTTAGTTGCTTATGAAATTTTAATTTGACATAATTTGATTAATTAACTATTCATCTATCTAGTTTAGTTAGATCCATAGCTAAAAAAACTTTCAATTAGTATTAGAACGGGTAAATAAATATACTTAGTGTTTTTCTAGGACTTTGTTATGGATCAGAATCCAATATAACTCAAAACTATGAGTTCCAAAGTTTAGAAAACTAAACTCATTGGACCTAAATGTAAATGCAATGAGATTAGTCATATTGGAGTTGAGTCTACTAAAAAAAGAAGAGAATTGGAAGAGCTTTCAATACTACCTTTAGCAGCTCAAAAAATGACAATGACAATTCTAAAGACTCAGAACACTATGACACTAACTACTTGGCATTTGCTGCAAAGATTGATGGACACTCCAATAAGTTTGAATTAGATTCAAATAATGAGGAAAGTGATGGAAAATTCACTCTATAAATTTTTTATTGATTTAGTTAGCAATAAGAGACAAAATGATAGGTTACTAGTAGAAGTAACCAAATTAAATGATAAACTTAAATCCTATGAAATTAATTTCTCAATCCTAGAAAAAAATTTGAACTGTCTAAACATACTAATGTTTTGAATTCAATTCTTACAGATCTTAAATAGGAAAACAAAAATCTAGTGCAAAAAATTAGAGATCAAAGGAAGTCATAAAGATGTTGACCATTGGAGCTGAAAGGCTAAAAGAAAGTTCTTGACTATGAAAAACTTTTTTGGAGACAAAGAGGGCTAGGTTATATAGGTGAACACTGTATGCTATCATATTCAAAAATAATTCAGATTGTAACACCCTATAGTCCTTTTTCTTCTTCTTCTTCACGTAACACACATAGTCTTTAATTATAAGGATGAAAGCTCTATAAATTCAATATCAAAAGCCACATTTGTAAAGCCTTCTAACTTTAATTATATAGTTTACCAATTATGTACAAAGAACCATTACACATATGGTAGAAAATATTGTTCAGTTTATGCATGTATGTTATCATTGTGGTATGAAATGTCACATTTGGCCTACGTGTATTATTTTTGATAAATAATCATAAATTTAACAATTCTTTCCATGCTTCTAGTTATAGGAATTATAATTATCATCCATCTATGAATATTATGTCCAATAATTATCATTATCCTACCATGCATGTTGTATCTTCATCTAAGATGAATATGAAATCTAACGGTAAGTCTAAGAAAATGTCTATGATAATTAAGGTAGTTATGTTCCAATATAAATTTATAAAGAAACCAAAATTTAAGAAAAAATGGGTTGAAAAGATTATCTATTTTAGATTACCTAGCTATCATTTTTGTTCACCTAGATACATTTGGTTAAGTGCTTAATAAATCTTAGGTGATCATCTTTAATAGGTTTTTATTATTATTGATGTTTCTTTAGTTTTAATAAAAATAAAAAAGAGAGTAGGCCTATTTTAACAATGACATAAACTTTGCATGTTTTTTTCTTCATAATACCTCATTTTTTAGTTGACTTTACATTTTGCAAATGAGTATTTTGACTTATGCATTTATATACTTTTTCACATGTGTTACTTAAGTTAACCTGGACTGTAAAATTGTGTTTGAGCTTGATCTTTCACTTTTTAATATTTTACTGTAGAGCGATACCTAGTTTTGAGAGAGCTACCTACTGTGATGTGTAAAGCTACCACAATGACTGGAGAGAGCTACCTTATAAGTAGTGTAAATGTTATCATACTAAGTTTCTAGCTCATGCATATTTCCCTAAAAACAAATAAAGGAAAAAGCAAAATATAAAAGAAATTGTATGCACAAAAAAAGAAGCCAAAAGTGTTGTACCAAACAAAAAAGTGAATAACTAATCTCTCATATGGAAAAAAGTAAGAGAATAACAAAATAATAATAATAAAAAATTTAAGTTCTCTCTTGATAGATAATTTTATTTTGTGAAAGTAATGATTCAATTGTGATTTTTTCATGATAGATATTATTTTTTCCTTTGAATCTTTCATGATTGATCATAAATGAATAGATTAACATACTTTTAAAATTCAAACATGTATCTTATTTTTGATGGTTGTTCATATGTCAATATGGATTAGTATGCATGTGTGTCTTGTCAATATACTTATGACTTTCAGTGGATAGTCAAATTTTGAACAAAAGTAATTTCTCAAATGAGTGTTTCTATTCTAATCATGTTTAAAAAAGTCTAATAGCCTCAATTTCAAATTATATATATATATTAGTTGTAATAAACTTTTCTTTTATTCTATTTTATTTTGGAAAGTCATAGAACTTTAGGGTAGTTCATTCATTGCATACAACATATTCCTATTATTAATTTTAAGCTTTATAGTTATATTACTTATTCTTATGATAAAAAAGGGAGTTATTGAAAGAAATATTTAAAGGGGGAGGGAGAGATTGCATATAGGAATAGAACACTTAAATTGTTCTATTCATTCAATATGTCACATATGGAGTGCAAACTTAATATTTAAATGTTCTATCTATTATTACTCATTATTTATGTGTGTTTCTTCTATTTCCTATTATTATATACACTTAGAGTTTTTAAGTTATAGATTTAATTATTTAGGGGGTAAATAGATAATTAATAAAAATATATCAAATTTAAAATTCATAAATGACCAGAATTGCAATTGTATGTAAGTAAAATAATGCAAAAAGATAAAATGACATTGAAGATTTTTAGGTAGAAACAACCTAGGTCATAACAATGATCGAAAAGGAAAACTACTAGTCCACCTAATGACTATTGAACTATCCACTATAAAAATATGTTCGATTATAAGATCAAGACTCAAAATACCCTTCAAGGTAATGCCCTCTAAGCAACCTACTTATAAGCCTTCACTTTCTTTCATAGTATTCATAAGAAGAATGTTCGACTCCAGACCAACTTTTTGATAAATTCGAGTCATATGAGTTATCGAACTCATTCAGCTGATACCTGAAAAGTTAGCACAAAAATAAAAATATAAGGTGTCTTTTAAAACGGATTAAAAAATGAATAATCCTATTGAGATGATTTAATAGAATAGTAGATAAATCAAAATCACTATAAAATCCTAGAACAAATGATTAAGCACATTATCACAAATAAATTAGGTTTGTTAATCAATGAAATACAACCTTAAAATATTTGATATATTAACTAATAAAAAATCCTAACAAAATATTTTTGGCAAAATAGATTTAGAGAGAACATAAGTTGCAACAATTAAAGAAATTGTGGTTGAGAGATTTGTATGCTTAATGTTTGTTAAAATAGAATTTGTTTAAGCACTAAGTCAAAGGCTAATTACCTATTTGTCCAAAAATGATTTGATATAGCTTTAAAGAATAAGGATAATATAGTATTTAAAAAGTTTGGTTTGATTAAAACAATTAGGTCAAAGTTGAAACCACGTCGTTCGATCGATCTAAGCCGAGCTTGATCGATTGAACCAGTAATGTCAATCGATTGAAACTCTTTTTTAATAGATCCAAGTCGATAAATCTAAAAAAATCTCGATCGATCCACCCTATAAAAGCAAAAACTCAAGACCAAGTAGATTGAATAAGATTGATACTCAATCAAACCCAAAACTTCAATCGATTTATTCCATAGTAAAATTAATTTCGAGAATACTTGGATCATAGTATATTGATGCTTGATCAATCTACCTCCTTAATAGAGCTAGACATTACTCATTTGATCAAGTAACATATATAATAAATATTCCTATATGTCTAATATGAAATTTAACGTGCATAATGTCATAAATATACCTGAGATGTGTTCATATAAAGCTCGATAGTTACTTCGACGTGAGTAGTAATCTTGAAAGAAATACTTAGAAATTAAATTATATTTAACTTTTTTGTTTATGAATATTACCAACATTCATAAATCTTACAATCTATTCTTCTCATATATTTGTGTGACAAGACCTCTCTTTCACTACATCACATTTATGGGAAAAATAAATTTCATATAGTGGAATTATCCTATGATATGGTGAAATCATCTTCGTGTGATTCTTGAACGTTCATATATACACTGAAAAATAAAAAAACATGAATAGGCACGCAACTTATCTTGAAAGACTTATTATTTATTAGATTTGTGTACATAACAAAAGAAAAAAAAGAAATAGATATGAGTGGTGAGTGACACCACATAGAATTATTTACTTATTTCTCCACCTAAATGAGTAAACTTGAATATAGAATGTGTTTTTCCCCTAAATATAATCTCTTTCAATTTTTTGTAATTAATAACTCTCTTTCTCAAATAACTTTCACTCTTTATGTATTTTCAATTAACACTTAATAAAATATCTAAATTAAGATTAACTATTATTACTTGAAATTGGTTAATGTAAGTATTATTTAGAACTTCAAATAACTTTCACTCTTTATGTATTTTCAATTAACGTTTAATAAAATATCTAAATTAAGATTAACTATTATTACTTGAAATTGATTAATGCAAGTATTATTTAGAACGTCAAACACATATGAGATAATTAGTGATAATTTTTTTAGTGGTAAATATTAATCCTAAAAAGATGAGGATCAAAGTTGGTATACTTAAGAAATTATTTATCCTAAATAATAACTTATAGACACTTGAAATTTTGAGATATACAAAGTTTATATTAAATGTTATATTAAGGATTGGATGTGTTTTATATTTGACGTAACAATTGGTTTGCAATTTTTTTACTTGTCTAAAAAATATTGTTATAATTTTTTTTAAAATACAATTTAATATATATAAAGTAAAATAAGAAAAATGAACATGTACAAGCTCAGAAGTCAAGTCTTTTAGAATTTCTCTTTAGTCACTTTTAGTAGTATATATTTCTTTAGAGAGATTGGAACATATGAAAAATATAATTTAAAATGAGAGAAATGTCCAATCGATAATATATAAATGAATACGAGAAAATACCCACTTATCATTCTCTAGGAGTATTTACAAAAAAATCAGAAAGTGGTTGGGCTATGCTGAAATTAAAGCCTCTTTTAGGGATGAACCTTGGTGCTCTTAGCATCGATCTATTATACATCGACATGTTATGTGTCACGCGTAAAACACATTGTATATGTCGACTTTAGAGGCCTAAATCGTATTAAAATTGCACAATTGGTGTTAAATCTTCTATTTAATTTTAATTTTGAAAATATTACTCTCACAGTTTGTTATCGTAATTTTTTTTAATTATTGAAAAAAGTTATCTTTAAAAAAAATTATTGATTCAAAATAATAGTATTTAAATTATAAAATCAAATATATATAATATTACCAAAATTATTATAATAATAATTGTTAATATATATATATTAACAGATTAATATATATTTGTTAATTTATATCATATATACTAATGTATATCTAGTTTATTTTAATCATATTTAATTTACTTGTAATTTTTATATAAATGCACCATATATATTCCTTAAAATATGAAATACAATACAACTATTAAATATTTCTAACATTACACTACTACAAAAAAGGGTATATAAGTCGCTGTGTAAAGTCAGTTTTTGGAAAAAACCGACTTATAATGAATTTAAAGTTGGTTCGCCACGTCAACCGACGCTATCCAGTTTTCTTCCTCTCTCTCCTCCATTTTCTTCCTCACTCTTCTCCATTTTCTCCCAAAATCTACACCGTGCGTCACCTTCTTTCTGAATTTTCGGCCACCTCCGACCACCATTTGTAACGTCGTTTTATAAGTTATATTTCTCTTTTCACATTATCTGTCAGTTCTTCTATTTTTTTGAGCAAAATATTAAAAAAAAATTATACCCATTTTCTGTATAAATTATTGATTTAGGTATATATCTTGTTTGTGGAAATAATATCTGAAATGTTGTGGGTTTGATGGTTACTATGCGTGGATAAATTTAATTATATTTTATTAAGTAGAATTTTGCAGCTAGCTTATTATTCAGTTTATTTTATATTTTGTATAAATTTTTGATTTAGTTATGTTTTTTATTTTGCTTGTAATAATGTTTGACTTATTGTATGTATTCAATAATATCTGAAATGTTATGGGTTTGCGTGGATAAATTTATTTATATACGTATAATTAATATTAGTTTTTAATTATGATATAATAACATGCTTAGAAATTAGAATCAACCAAAGTGCGTGATTGGTTTTTATATATTCATGCTAACATGTTGCTTATTTTTTAATTTGTATAGAAATGATTTTGTAAAATGATTAAAATGATAATTGTTTTGCATTATGTATGTTTTGATATATATTCTAATAATTAGGAAATTTATATATAATAATACTTGAAATATATTCATTGTATACATAATTAAGTAATATGTTTAATTAATATCATTAATAGAAAATGAACAAATCTTGGATGTCAAAGTGTAGAATTGAGCAAGACTATATTTCTCGAGTTAAAAGTTTCATGGAATTTGCTTATAGAACTAGTAATAATGGAAGTAGTATGATTCAATGTCCATGCGTTAAATGTAAAAATGAGAGATTTCATGAATTTGATGAGGTTAAGTATCACCTTATCCGTAATGGTATTCTATTGAGCTATAAATGTTGGTATTATCATGGAGAAAATATTGATAATACTCATGGGGAAAAGTATAATAAGAATGTGAGTGGATTACATATATCTTATCATAATGTATAGACAGAAAATATGTTTCATGGTGTTGAAGATGAATTATGCGAGGATGATCCTGAAACCTTTAATAAACTTATAGAAGACGCCGAAAAACCGTTGTATCCAAAATGCAAAAAATACACTAAAATGTTGGGATTGGTTCATTTGTACAATGTGAAGGCAAAACATGGTTTTTCTCACAAGGGATTCACAGAATTACTAAATCTACTAGTCGATATGTTTCCTGAGGGTATTGAATTGCCATCTTCAATGTATGAAGTGAAGAAATCTCTTAGTCGATTTGGCATGGAATATCATAAGATTCACGCTTGTCCTAATGATTGCATTCTTTATAGAAAAGAATATGAGACATTACATGATTGTCCTATGTGTAAAGAATCGAGATGGAAGCATGGTACAAATGAGAGTACAACACATAAGAAAGGCGTGCCTGCAAAGGTTCTTTGGTACTTTCCTCCGATTCCTCGCTTTCAAAGGTTGTTCAATAGTAAATATACATCAAAGATGTTGACTTAGCATTCAAATAATTGATCTGATGATGGGGTGCTATGTCATCCTTGTGATTCTCCAAATTGGAAAATAGTAGATAATTTATCTCTTCAATTTTCATCTGATCTGCGCAATCTTCGTCTTGCAATTGCTACTGATGGAATTAATCCACATAGTTCCCTCAGTAGTAGATATAACTGTTGGCTAGTAATTATGGTAACATACAACCTTCCTCCCTGGTTGTGTATGAAAAGAAAATTCATGATGTTAACATTATTGATCTCAGGACCGAAACAACCCGGTGTTGATATTGATGTATATTTGCAGCCTCTGATAGATGATTTAAAGACGTTGTGGAATGATCGTGTAAATGTTTACGATGCACATAAAGAAGAATACTTTAACTTGAAGGGGGTTCTTTTATGGACAATTAATGATTTTCCTGTCTATGGAAACTTATCAGGACATGCAACAAAAGGTTACAAGGGATGTCCTATATGTAGTGATGGAACTTCTGCAAATTATCTTGTTCACACACGAAAGATGTCTTATAGAAGACATAGGAGATTTTTGCCATCTGGACACAAGTTTAGATACCAAAAGAAACCGTTCAATAGTGAAGAAGATCATGATCATGCAACTCGACCTTTGCGAGGTATTGAGATATTAAGGCAATTGAATGGGATGACATTCAAACGATATGGAAAGATGAAAAAAAAAATCACCAAGGTAGGGAAACGAAAGAGGTCAACTAATGAAATGGGTGAAAATGAAAAAGAGTTTGAACCGACTTACCATGGTTGTTGGAAAAAAAAATCAATATTTTGGGAATTACCTTATTGGAAAGACCTACACATTCTTCACATCTTAGATGTCATGCACATTGAGAAGAATGTATGTGAGAGCTTGATTGGTACTTTACTTAATATACCTGGAAAAACAAAGGATGGAATTAAAGCAAGATTGGATTTAAAGAAACTAGGCATACGACCTGAATTGGAACCAAGGGTGGAAAGTGATAAGAACCGAACATACTTACCACCAACATCATATACAATGTCAAAAAAAGAGAAGGATGTGTTTTGTAAATGTTTGGAAGGTGTGAAAGTTTCTGATGGTTACTCATCCAACTTAAGAAATTTTGTGTCTATCACCGATAAGAGACTGTATGGATTGAAATCACATGACTGTCATATCTTAATGCAACAGTTATTACCAGTTGCTATTAGATCAATTCTTCCAAAACATGTTCGAATATTAATAATTTGGCTTTGTTCATTATTCAATACAATATGCAAGAAATCTATATTAATTGGCGAGTTAAATTCTTTACAGAAAGAAATTGTAGAGATTGTGTCTAATTGAAAAATATTTTCCTCCTTCTTTCTTCGATATAATGATTCACTTATGTGTTCATTTAGTTCGAGAGGTTCAATTATGTGGCCCTACTTACTTAAGGTGGATGTATCCTTTTGAGAGATATATGCAAGTCCTTAAAGGATATGTCAATAATAGATACCGACCTCAAGGATGCATGGTGGAATGCTACATTACTGAAGAGGCCATTGAGTTTTGTTCTGAATACTTTAGTGGTTGCACTGAAATTGGGAATCCTACGCACAAGTTGTTCTTAGAACGTCACATGATCCAAGTAGGTAACCCTATGCTTGGTGGAAGTAAGAAATTATTTATTGATCACACTCGATGGGCTACATTGCTGAAGAGGCCATTGAGTTTTGTTCTGAATACTTTAGTGGTTGCACTGAAATTGGGAATCCTACGCACAAGTTGTTCTTAGACCGTCACATGATCCAAGTAGGTAACCCTATGCTTGGTGGAAGTAAGAAATTATTTATTGATCACACTCGATGGGAAAAAGCACACCGAATAATTTTGGTAAATAATAATGAGGCACAACCGTACATAGAGTAAGTGATGTTCATTGTTTCATGATTGCAAAAATCATTTTTTATTTAACTATTAATGATGATATATAACTTAATATACATTCAATAACATTACATGATGCATTTAAACTTATTGAAGATCGATCCTCGTTATAAAAATAAGGAGGAGAAAAATGGTTGTATGATGAACATAAGCGAGAGCTTATTAATTGGTTTCGCAACCATGTAAGTGTCACAAAAAAAAATTCATGCATGTATCTTCCTAGATCTATTCAATGTTTACAATGGCTTGCACATGGGCCAAAATTCGATGTCAAATCATTTCATAGTTTCACAATAAATGGATCGAGGTTTACGACTCAAGCTAGGGAAAAAGTCTGAGTAAATCAAAATAGTGGGGTGAAGATAGTTGCACAAACTATGCAATTTGTTAGTTCAAAAGATGCTAATCCTGTACTTTCTGATAGAACATATTATGGTATAATACAAGAGATTTGGGAATTGGATTATGAGGTCTTCCATGAAACAGTTTTCTTGTGTGATTAGGTCAAAGATGTTATCAATGTTGGATATAAAATAAATGATTTTGGATTTACCCTTGTAAATTTATCCAGGATAAGTCACACTGATGATCCTTTTACGTTAGCACTTCATGCAAAACAAGTATTTTACGTGAGCGATCAAATTGATCCAAGATGGTCTGTTGTGTTAACGCCTCCACAAAAAGAGTTTTACCATTGTGATGTTGTAGAAGATGACGACTCTATGCTTGATACATTAACCAATATTAGTAATTTCTCAAATAAATTGCCTAATGTACGTGATGATCTAATTGATAATGATGATTCTTCGACATGGACTCGAAGTGATTGTGAAGGAATATATGTATACGATCAACAACCTAATTAAACATAATGTATGTTCTATATTGTTGTAATAACTCTCCTATATATGTGTGTTCCTAAAATTGTCAATTAATTTACATTTTTTCATTATTTGCAGATATTTCATAGATATTCAGCTTGTAGATCCAAATGATCCATTGGGGTATTTGAAAAGAAGGGGTTGGGCGAATATACCTGATGCTCCACTTAATCCAAATGATAGAATACCTGTTCTATTTGATGCTATTGGTAATCCAATAGGGGAAAATGGTCAACAATTGAAATCCTCTATTGGTCGACTGGCAAAGTCCAATATACCAATCAATATAAATCATTGGTCTGAGGTTGACGATGTAGAAAAGTTCAAAATATGGATAACCATTTATGTAAGTCTCTTATATTTTATAATCAATATATATATTATATTAGGTGTATTATATCTAATCTTTTGTACTGTGTTTTTACAGAATCGTTACAAAGTCGATGACAGTTGGAAGGACAAGTGTTATAAGATTGCAAATAAGGCGTGGAAGGAATACAAGACTTCCAGATTGGCAAAAAATTATGTGTTTCCATATTTGGAAACACTTGATGAGAATGTGATCTACAAAATCCCTAAAGGACACCCCTGGATTACACCTCAAGTTTGGAAAGACTTTGTGGATTATAGACGTTCAGATGAATTTCAAATTATTAGAGAAGATCATCAGAATGTCCAAATGCATAACATTCTTCCTAACCGTACTGGGAGGTCTTCAAATCCCGAAGTTAGATATAGAATGGTATTATTAATTTGTCTTAATATTATAAATATTTTTATATTAATTTTTCTCAATTTAATTTCAAGTCATTGTTAATAAAATTTTCCTAATTTATGTAGGAAGGTGAATTGGGTAGACCTGTTACCCGAATTGAATTGTACATAGAAACAAAGACTCCCAAAACGAAGAATGCAAGATCGATGAGTCAACGAGGAGAAGAACAATTAAATAAGTTGGTTAGTAATTTCGGTTGATAAAAAGTCTGAATAATATTTAATAATTGATGTAATAATGAATGATATGTTTGTGTGCTTTATTATTTGTAGAGAGCTGTTCAAGAAAAAATATCCAGGGGTGAAATAATCGAAGAGCCTGGGAGAGATGCTTTATATCATGCATTCGAACGTGAGCATCCTGGTCGTGTTAGGGGAGGTAGCCACTATGATGGTTCTATGAAGTATTTTAACATTCCAAAACATAAGCCTCAGACGGTAAGTAAGGAGAAATACACTAAAATTGAACAAGAATTCAACTCCTTTAAGGCCTCAGTGATGAGTGAGATTGCCACTCTAAAAGAAAATCAATCACAACAACTGTCAGCCATGACATCATGCTACAACCAGGGCATGCCATATTGGCCAAGCATGCAACCATCCATGCCAGGCATACCACCTTCCATTCCAGGCATGTCATGATCCATGCCAAGCATGCCACCATCCATGGCAGGCATGCCACCCACACAATCTCATTGTGCTCAAACTACATCCAGTATGGGATATAACCATCCTATTGGTCCTCACTATATGCTAGGAATGCATATGCAATCAAGTAGTGGTTCATTTTCTCCAATGCAATCTGCACATTCTTACCATAAATCAAACCAAGATGAACATTTTGGTGAGAATGTACATCTAATAGCTACCCCACATGAGAGTCCTCATCTATTTGATGAATCATATGTGGTAAGATTTTAATTTCTGGTGTATATAATCTATTATTTTTAAATTCTTATTATATGTTTTATTTTTTATATATAACACTTAAATTTTTTACAGAATATGAAATGTTTGTTTAAACATCCTTCGTCAACGGACTATGTTGCTATTGGAACAGTACAACAATTGAGCGATGATCAGATGATTCATAATCAATATTTGCCTAATCATTGACGAATAGTAATTGATCAATCATTGTTTCATGATTGTCCACTACCTGTGCCTTCTGATGCTACCACAGTCCAAGAGGCGGTTGGACAATATGTGGTTTGGTCGTCGATTCAAGTTGTTCTAAATTTTGACATGGTACTATTTTTTAACTTAAAAGATAACACTTGTTTACTATTGTTATTTAATTATATCTTATATTGTTACTAAAATACATATATGATACTTTTTTGTTAGTCTTTTATATCAGAACTCTTAAATGCGGCACATTTAAGAGATACGAAGCAAGTATTTCGTGCTAAATCTATGACTAGTGGTCAATCATCGTGCACCAAGTCATTCAAGAAGAAGCCTTGGAAAAAGTATAGTCATACTTATGCGTTAAAGTTCAGCAGAAATCTTGGCACTTTGATGACTATTGTTGGGAGGGCATCTAGCATAAATGATGGATGGACTGTGCCACTTCCTATTGAAATTTATAGTGTAGAACTTGGCCAAACTTATATATCGATCGAGTACTTATTGCAAATATTTGAATATCAAATGATCGATTTAAGTATAATTCAAGTGTGGACAAGGTGAGTCCTCAATCTAATTATTTTTCTTTTATTTATGTAGAACATATATAATTATATTTATATTATCTAATTATATATATATATATATATATCTTTTATATAGGGCGTGCTATTATCGACTTCAACATAATCACTCATCACATTTAGCAATGTTCTATGATTCTTCATATGTCAATCAATATCAAGAGAAGGATGTTAGCATCACAGCTAAACAATTATGTGATAGAGCATTAACGCTTAACATAAATCAAAAGTTGATAATCCCTTGGCCATTAAGGTTTGAACAAGGCCAAGATCATTTGATGTTGGTAATCATTGATATGTTCAATAATCATGCTTGGTACTGTGACTCAGCTTCCATAGAAATGAGTAAAGATACAAAAGCAGTTGTTGAAATGTAAGAGTTATATATAGTTACATATTAGTTTCTTCTATTATTTTTTTTGTAATATTTAATAAAAACTAATCGTTTTAAACCTTGATAGGGCATGGAAGTTGTGGAACAAGTTTAGGGGCATTGCCCTTAAAAAATCTCATAAGCTTATATGGACAAAAGTTATGGTATGTACAATTCAATATTAATAATTTTATTAATTTTACAATTGAATAATAAGGATGTTTGAATATGAAAATTCATGTACATGCACTTTTTTTTGTAGGTTCCACAACAAAATAATGGAGTCATGTGTGGTTATTATGTCATGAAGTTTATGAGCGAAATCATCACAAAAATCAAAATTCCAATTGATGATGTGGTAATATATTTTACCCATATACATACAAGTTTTTAACATATTTGAGTTTGTTTTTGTAAATAAATGAAATTATATTCTTATTTTGATTTTAAATACATGTAGTTCTTTGGTTGGAACAAGACGGGTTACGACCAGCAAATTTTTGATGATTTACGAGAGGAATGGGCAGAAGATTCTGATGATCTTGAATAGCATATGACAACATAATAGTAAATTTTTTAATGATTTAATTTCTCTATCTATTCCTGTGTCTGAAATCACTTGTTTGATGATGATTAATCATATGCTCATGTATTTAGGGGAATGCATTGTTTTATGGACCTATTTTTGTCCCAAACTACATCTCATCTCTCTTTACTACTTTCCTTATGAACTCATATTAACAATTTATTAATCATTTATTTATAAATATGAATTTATCTGGAATCTCTGATAGTATTTTTAATGATATAATGAGCTCTAAATGGAAAAATCAGGTGTACGTAACTCCGATTTGTTTCTTGGTTTGTATGAGTTTTGGTGCCCATGAACGTGTTCTATATGTTTAAGGGCACCAAAACTCACACAAGCCAAGTAAGAAATCGAAGTTACAATTGATTTCATATTTAGAGTTCATTATATATAACATTATAAAATACTAGTAGAGATTCTAGATAACTTCATATATATATAGACAAATGATTAATAAAATGCTACTATGAGTTAGTCAAATGTCGTTGTACGTGATAATCTCTTTTTGATGAATATTTATAATGATTTAATTTCTTCATTCGTATGTCTAAAGTTTAAACTGCTTTTTTGATGGATGTTTTACGTGCTCATGTATGAAGGGGAATATTTGTTATATGAATCAGCTGTTTTTTTGTCATAATGCTTGTGAAGGCCAATCAAGATTCTAAGCCAACCAAGCTTACTCGATCGCATAATAATTATACTTTGACGACATTATTTTATTTGTAATTTAAGTTAACTATATGTATTATTTATGCATTATTTATTTTTGTAATAAATTTAATTATCAAGTAATTAAATATATTTAAATTTTTAATTATTTATATTATTATTTATATTTTAGGTTTTTTATGTTATATATATATATATCTATATATATTGAATAATACGAAAAATAAAAATAAAAATAAATTATAAAATGTTACCTGTAACGTCGGTTCACGGGATGAACCAACTTTACCTGTAACATCGGTTTACGGGATGAACCGACTTTATATTTTAAGTCTCTAAATTTAAAGTCGATTCAATGAACCGATTTTAAATTTATTTAAAGTCGATTTTTAACCGATTTTAATGCCTATTTATGTAATAGTGTGATATGAATACTATTGCTTTAACCTTTCTTTTAATAGTTTTGTTTCTTTTAGCAATGGTAATAAAAGATCGGTAATCAAAGAGTAAATCTTTCTATTGTTATTAATTAGTTATTTTTAATTCCGTCTAAGTTTAGTTCGTTTAATTAAAAAATATGATAATTTTTTTAACAAAATTCAGTTTTTTATAGCTTGAGTTCCTTAACTTTTGATACACAGCGAAGCTACAAATAACAATACTAATTCTAGAATTAGATGTTAAAAAAAACTATATAGAATGAAAAAATTATCACATTAGATCTAAAATTATGTAGAATGAAAAAAAATCACATAGTAATTCTTGTGATATTTATTGAAAATGAAAATAAATAACTATTAATTTACCATAAATAAAATTCCTGTATGAAATAAACTTCATCTACAATACTTCTGATCTGTTGTTTTGTTTTCACTTTGATTGAAAATTTGAATGTGATAATGGAAAAAAATGTCTTTAAAATTGATCATTGAATGTGATAAGATTGAAATTGATAAGTTAACTATTATGATGTATATTCAAAACTAAAATTTATACAACAATCAATTTATTAGAGAGAAAGTTCGTATGTGAAAGTAACTTCCTCTCTATTAGTTTTTATCTGCTGTCTTATCTTCATTATAATAAAAAATTTGATAGTGATATAAAAAAAATTATAACTCTTGTAATATTTATTCAAAAAAATAAAATAACAATTAATTTATTAGAGAATAAGTTTTTATATAAAAAAAATTCCTCTCTAATAGTTCTTATATGCTGTTTTGTTTTCATTATGATAAAAAAATTGATAGTGATAATGAAAAGAATTTTCTTTGAAAATGATCATGTGATAGGATTAAAATTAAGAATAATGAAAATATTTTTAATAGCGGTGATTGTATATATGTTGAAAAAAGTAATTTTAAAATAAATGAAAAGCTTATATATTGAACTTTGATGTATATAAATGTTGAAAAAGTATATTTATCACATGTATCACAAGCTAAATATTATTATAAATAATGTGATAATTGATTATAAATTAAAAATATATTTTATTATTTTAATTAATAATTATTCATAATATTTATTGTGATTGTATCATAATTTATATGATAAATAAATACTTAAAAATATTTTATATTTTAACGTGGACTAAATGAAATTTATATTGATTTAAAAGTGTATTGCAACTTCCAATTCGAGTATGTAGGTTATGAAAATTGAAATCATCAACGACCCTTCAAACGTGCGGATTTTACCTGTTAATCTGTTGAATGACACACCTTTAGGTTACCTGTGTTTTAAGTTTAACGAATGAAATTAAAATTTGACTAAAGATATAAAGTAATTGAAAGTTTGGGATTACTTTGTATAAAAAACTATATTAATTGGAAAGTATGTATATAGTACAGGGAGAATGATCACTGCATTTCAATTAACTTTTAAAAAATTTAGGAAAATAAAATAATAAATATAATATCAAATTATTACAAAAATTGTAAATATATAATCTAATTATATTAAATGAAAAAAATACTTAATTATAATTAAGATATAAATATATTAATACCTTATTTATTTCATGGTTATCTTATATTTTCATTAATATATTTGTAAAATTAATAAAGAATTTAATAATAAATTTATACCATTAATAAAAAAAATTGGTGTTAGATGTGTACCAACAATAAAGAGTTCAATGATAAATTTATTATAAAAGTGATAGATTTGTATTATTAATAATAATTGAGTATTATTTTTATAATTCGATAAAATTAAATAATATATTTGTTATTTTCTTAATAATTTAATAATATATTTGTTAATTTATCTTATACTCTATAATCATGCAACTTTTTAAATAGATATTCGGATTAATATAAAAAATATCTCAAAGTTTTAAGGTATATTTAAATATACTCTTAACGTTTCAAAAAATTCAAAAATATCCCTAAGGTTTAAAAAAAATTCAAAAATATCCCTGAAACATAACAGAAGTTAAATCTAACAGAAGTGAATAGTAATATTCCTAAAATAGAATAAGAAAAAATAAACCAAAAAATAGTAGATATATAAATAGAAAACATCTTAAAATAATTTTCACAAGAAATGGTAATAAGTAAAAATAAATTTGAAGAAATTCAAAAAATAAAATTAAATCTTAAAGAATAAGATAGATTCAATTACCCATCATTTTTGTTAAGAAAATTATTCCATGGGAAAAACATAATTTATTATGGTACAAGTAATAAAAAAAAAAGAGTATTAAGATCACATATGCAAAATGAAGTTATAATATATCATTAATTGATAAAGAAACTATATTAAAAAAACTATCCAAAATTCCCCATAAAGATAAAGAAAAATTTGATACATCTATTTAAGAGGAATTCAAATATTAATAAAAGCTCATTTTAGAGAAGGAATAGATACACCAATAAAAATAACATTACTAGATAACATAATAATAAATAGGAAAGATGCCTTATTAAGAATGATACATGGTAACTTGGGATACCAAAAGTTAAAATTTATAACATATCATAGATTTGCTATTAATATACATGATAAAAATCTAAATCAAGTATTAAGTCTAGCTTATAAATTTGAAAGAAGAGAATTAATGAAAGAAGAAATTCATCCATTTTCAATACATTATCTAGTAGCATATTCTTTAACAAATAGTCACAATAGTTTAATATAAGAAAAAATGAATTTATAAAAATAGAAAAAACATTTAAGGAACTTGGAAAAATAATAAAACCCAAAATACTAACAGGAATTGAAATACTAGAAGAATGACAATTAGCTATCAAAGAAAAACCTCTGATAACAGGAAGAAAAATTAATATTGTTAGAAATAATAGTATGCCAAGGTTTACTTTTATAGACCATGAAGGAGAAAATTCTAACCAAGAAGAAGTTAAAAACCTAGAAAATAAAGTCAAAATAATGAGGCCATTAGTTCATGATGTCATATTAGGGAAAAAAATAATGTTTAGAGATAAAATAAAAAATAAGCATTTAGAAGTAAATAGAACCCTAGTAGGCGTAGCAAAATATTAAGCAAAATTATTTGAAACTTTGCAACTATTAATAGAGGAAATGAATTTAGTTCAAGAATCAAACACAAAATACCTATAGGAAATAATAGGCGCACAAAAAAATTATTAAAAGAAATAAAAGAATGTGGTTATAATAAATTACAGCAAGATATACATAATAGATTTTTAGAACTAAGAAAAGATATATACAACATACATAGAAATAATGAAATTATAAGTCATAAATATGATCCCTTAGAAGGACTAAAAGAAGAATCACCTAGGAGATTAGATGCTTTGATTCCTAAAAATGAAGAAAGATGTGAGAAAAAAGATATAATTCCAATTTAATGGAATATAGAAAATATTAGAAAGAAAATTTATGAACCTTGAAAATAAGGATATAGAAAAATTAGTTAGTTTATTGACACTAACTAATGAAGAAATCGAAGAACATTATAATGAAAAACTTTGTACAAACAAAGAAGAATATGATATGACAATAATCAGGGAGACTAATTCTGAACTAGAAAACATGACCCCCAAAAGATTATATGAAACCAATTTCATTACCAAGAAGAAACATTTGACCCATATAAAGGAGAAAAAAATATGAAAAGGACAGAACAACCTGACGTCACAGATTGAAGAAGACAACCACCTAAAATGGAGAAAGGTTTGCATTAGGGAACTAAAGGTAGTATTCCACCAGAATTCAAACTTCATGATAATTATAAATCTAATCTTCTAGATTTAGACTGTATAATAGATATGAAGAAAGCCTTAGATGAATGGGCTAGTGATATGAGTTCTCAAACTACCCAAATAAACTTTTCAATCTGTAGGGTACTTATAGCACATAAAATGATAGGAAATGTAAGGTACTAGATCTTTTATAAATTTCGAAAGTATAAGTGAAAATATACTACACCTCAGAGATATTTGAGATAATATCCCTAGATATTCTAATACTAAAACTTCAATAAAATGTTTTAATACAAAAACTCTTACTGCCTATTTGCCTATTTGTCATATTTTTAAATCTTTTTTACACTTTTTTTCTAATATAGAAAATAAATCATTAGTAGTATTTCTCAATTTGTTTAGAATTACATTCTAATTTTAAAGTTTTAATTTTTGATTACTTAAACTTAAAAATATTATGTAAGTGTTTGAAATCTAAAATCTTCAAATTCAATAATTATAATCAAATTAACATTAAAAATGTTAAAAACTATAATACAAGAGTTCCAAAATTGAATAAACAAAATTCATTGGCAAAAGGAACGACTTGCGTGTGAAGAAATTTTAGACCCCTTACATTTCACAGACTTTGATATTTGTATTAATTGTATAAAGAAAAGACAACCAATAAAATAAGATTTGAAGCCAATAGGACTTTAGAATTCATAGAACTTATACATACAGATATTTGTGGGTCATTCCATATAGCCGCTTGGAATGATTAATAATATTTTATAACGTTCATAAATAATTTTAGATATGGCTATTTATTTCTCATTTATGATAAGTCACAATTATTTGATGTGTTGAAAAATTATAAAACTAAAATTGAGAACTAATTGAGCAAAAAAATCAAATACATAAGATCTAATCATGGTGGTGAGTATTATGGTAGATATGATGGTTAATATCAACAACATCCATGATCGTTTGTTAAGTTTTAAGAGGAATGTGATATCATCCTACGGTATATTATGCCAAATTTGCCCACTATGAATGGTGTTGTTGAAAGATAAAACATGACACTTAAGGACATGGTAGACATGGTAAGGAGTATGATTTGTCATTCTACCTTACCAAAATCATTATGGGGAGAAGCGCTTAAGACTACAACATATATCCTTAATAGGGGTTCCAACTAAAACGACATTCAAAACCCCTTATGAACTTTGGACATACAATAAGAGCCTAATTTAAATCACTTGCATATCTGGGGATGTCCAGTTAAGACATAGCCTTATGGGCCTAACAAAAAGAAACTGGACTCAAGGACAATAAGTTGCTATTTTATTAAATATTTTGAAAGATAAAAAGGATACAAATTTTATGATCCGACATCTCATTAAATGTTTGAGTCATGAAATGTCTGGTTCTTTTAAGATGTCGAGTTTGAAATGGGAGATATAGTTAGGGACTTTGTCTTTGAAGAGGAATACACAAATATTTCCACATGTGCTATTGGCATTAATTAGGATCTTGTTCCTAACATTGAATAAGACAATAGATTAAGAAATTTTTTGAGAGCCTCTTATTCAAGAAATTATTTTCGAAGAAAAAACTCTACTACCTCAAAAACCTATGCCATAGAAGAGATCCACAGACAAAGGAAAAGTGTAGTGCCAGATGATAATATCGTATTTCTCCAAGAATATGAGGATGATATTGGAGTGGTAGAAGAAGATATTATCAACTTTTGCAAAGCCATGAAAAGTTCTAACTCTGAAATTGAATTAATGCCATGAATAAGGAGATTAAGTCCATGAAGGACAATGACGTGTGTGATATTTTCCCAATGCTAAAAGGTGCAAAATTGATTTGTTGTAGATGGATATTTAAGGCCAAAAGGGGTTTGAAAGGAAATGTATAGAGGTACATAGTTTGTATTGTCACAAATTACTTTACACAAAAGAAGGCATCGACTATAAAGACTATTGTAAAATTATAATGGCAATGGTAGCACATTTCGATCCTGAGTTAAATTGGATAGATGTAAAGATGATGTTTCTCAATGCTGACATTAATGAGACAACCTATATTATGCAATTAGAAAACTATGTGTTGGGAGACCTCGACAATGGTATTTCAAGTTTCTTCAAGTGATCATTTCTTTTGGTTTTGAGATGAATTTGATCAATGCATATACCATAAGTTCTGTGGGAGCAAGTATATATTTTTGGTTTTAGATGTCGATGATATTTTACCTACCAATAACGATATAGGCTTATTGTATGAAATTAAGAGATTTATAGCTACAAATTTTGAGATGAAAAATCTTAGTGATGCCTCTTTTGTATTAAGCATACATATATTCTGAGATTGCTCTTTAAGTATTCTAGGATTATCATAAAAGAGCTATATCAAAAAGGTCCCAAGAAATATGGCATGTAGAATCACAAATCAAGAGATAACCCTTTGTTGTTAAGGGAGACACATTTAGTCTCAATTAGTGCCCTAAGAGTGATTTTGAGGAAAAGAAATTGCACAAGATACCTTATGTATAAGCAGTAGAAAGTCTAATATATGTTCAGGTATGTATGTATCCAGATATTACAAAAATTGTTGGGATGTTGGACATATATTTAAGTAATCCTGGAATGGATCATTAGAAAGCAGCCAAATAAGTCTTGTAATTATATCTATAGAGAATAAAAAACTATATGCTCATGTATCAGAGGTTATATCAGCTTAAGATCATTGGGTATACTAACTCCGATCATCTGGGTGTGGTATCTCCTAGAAGAGTGCTAAATAATTTTTTATTATAACATCTCCTACCATAAGGCATCCAATTACAAAAAAATGGTTGCAAAATTTTGTGACAGGGTTACACATAGTGGATGATATTGAAATACCACTTAAGTTATTTCGTGACAATAAGTTAATAGTGTTATATTTCACTAATAATCAAGTTTCTAGTTGCTAAAGAAAGAGTTCAAAGTACACAGGTGTATATAAAAAAATCGGTACAAATTTCATAATTATGGATCCGTTTATTAAGGGATTATCACTCGGAATATTTCATGAGCACACTACTCGTATGAGTGTCATGTCATTTGATGATATTAAATTTTAGTGAGAGTTTGTAATTTTAAATGTTTCTTTAATAAACAAACTTTTAGTTATTTCAATTCATGGATATTTTGAGGTAGGACTAGTTACATTTTAATTTAGTATGGTTTGATTACACTAAGATTTAAGGTAGGACTAGTTAGAAAGATGTATGTTAAGATCATATTGTATGAAATTGTCAAGCTATAAATACACATTATAATCCATGTTATTCAATTGTATCGACATACGTGGTCATTGATGGGTGAAGTTACGACAAATGTTACGAAGATCGCTTTGACCTATGTTGGTACAATTGATAGATCGGATCGGATACAGATTCATTTTGATAATAATAGCAAAGTTGAGTTTATATAATTATTTTTACAATACATAATTATAAGATTACACATATAGTGTAAGTAGGAGATTGTTGTATCCTTAATCCAATGTTGATTTATACGTGAATAATTATGTATTGTAAATTGTCATATAAGATTAAGGATATTTAAAAGTAATATGTTAAGATTTAAGTGATTTGAACTTTAATATATCTAATAAGTTGTAGGTTTATTTTATTTTTATATGATAGTTTTCGCTATTTTATTTTATCAAACCAAGCACCTGATTTGCACGTAAAAGCCTGGAGTTATTTTTTCTTAAGTTAAATTATAAAAAAATAAAAATTGAATGCTTGTGTTTTCATTGTATGAGATCATGTTGTAAGCATAAATTTAAGGCTGGTTGTTTGCCTAGTGCTTTTCCTGACTATAGTTGTTATAGACATAAGTGTACAAGTGAGTGACAAAGTAAAGAAGGAAAAAATTAGGAAAGATGTAATGTTTGATAAATAATGTGAATAGTCGCCTTCACTCTTATAAATTACATTTCAAATAAAATTTAACACACATTGTATCTAAGTTACATTATTCAACTACATTAATTATTAAACAAATTTAATGCATAAAATTTACTCTAATACTATATTTTAGTTACTTTATTTTTATAAATTAAATATATTAATTATATATTTTTTAAATTTAATATAATTTAATAACTATAATTTTATATTTTTAAATATTTTAATTGTTTTAGATATCTTTACGTAAAAAAATTTAAATTTGATTAAATTTAACTTTATTGATAGGGGTTGATACATATTTGAAAAGTAAAATATTTTAAAAAATTAATATAAAACAATTAAAATATATAAATTTAAAATAAAATAATGATTATATTTAATATGTAAAAGTGAAGTATCCATTAGGGGTGTCCATAAACCGGACTAGACTGGACCAAACTGTAAAACTGGATCGGACTGGACCAAACCAAACGGTTTTACTAATCAAACGGTCTGGTCCAGTTTGTACTAATTTTAAACCGTTCGAACCGGATATGACCGGTTTAATAATATATTAAAAATTTCACATTATTCTTCATTAAATTATAAAAAAATTGGAAAAAATCGGGAACCAAACTGGATCGAACCGTTTTATAAATCAAACGGTCCGGTCTGATTTTTATTTCTTAAAACCGTTTCAAACGGTCCAATTTAGTCCGGTTCGAGTAATATGAACGGTCCGATTTGGTTAAATTGTTTTTAGGTAAAATCAAACCGGATCGAACCATGGACACCCCTAATATCCATAGAGACATTTTAATCATGAGTTTATGTATTTGCGATCATCCGCACATCGCACTGTAAGTTTAATTTTTATTAAATTAATTAAAAAAAAAGAACGATTTTGAGTATTCACAAAATAATAGTTAAATATATATTTTATATTTATTAAATTAATAATAAAAAATTATTTTTTAAATATTAGAAACTTGAATTTTTTTCATATATTAATACTTAATATCATTAATCCACTTTCATCTCTTATTCATTAATATTATATTAAGTTTAGATATTATTTATTATCCATTCTGTTCCATTATTTAAAGATAGAAATTATTCTCTAATTAAAACAATTTTTAAACATTTTTAAATACATATTTATTAATTTAATTTTAAAAATAATTATATCAAAAACTATAACATCCTCACATTAATTCCTACTCTCTACAAAGGACAAAGGTCACAGTAAGTACTAATTACGCTCACTTGCTAAGAGTGTGGAACTACTAGAATTGCAACGCTGAAAGTGACAAGTACCTAATATTGCAATCGCATTCAAAAGAATCACTAAAAAAAGCTTTTAATAGTAATTGGGATAAAACTAGTGTGATTCCCACTAAATTCTGTCCTTTGAGACTTTGACTATACGGCCTATAGCAGGGGTACTAATAATATTTTTATTATTATTTTATAAACTAAAAAAGAAAAAGGTGCCACAAATATAACGTTATCAATTACCAAATCAAAAGCTTATTGATTAATTAATTAGAATTGTGGTCATGATCTATTCACCATCGGTGGTGCGATAATTATAACAATGATAAATAAAGTAGACTTGAGAGTCATCAATTATATATATATATATAAACTCTTAGAGTTTCTTTAAATTAAGTAACTAGTTTTGTTTAATTTATTTATTTATAATAGATGTTTTTATTCTTTTATTTTTTTAGACGGTTTTGAATAATATTATTGATGTAATATTTTAATAAGATTATTCTTTGTTATTTATAACAAATAAAGAGAAAATTGAATAGCTCTAATTTTTTAAATATATTATCCCTATCAAGTTATCTTATTCTAAAATAAATATATTTTTAACTTAAATATATTAAAATAATAATTTATAACCTTAATTAATATATTTTATAAAATTAATTAAATTAAATTATATCAATTACAAATAAAGGATACTATTAATATATTCTAAACAACTTCAATAACAATCTTTAAAATAATAATAATAATAATAATAATAATAATATAACAAAGTTTTAAATGTGAAAATCAAAGTTTTAGAAAGCTTCAAGAGAAACGAAGGTCTACGTATATGGGGATAATCAACACGTCATAGATAACAAAGCAATCAAAAATTCAAACAACACAGTTACAATAAGAGAAATATCACAAAAGGTACACTGTCAAAAATAAATATTTTGGATACTTTTTACTCAATTTGTAAAGCAGACAATTCTAAAGCCTAAAAAGTAATATGCACCGAAAACACCACATCCTTGTATGAATTAAACTTGGGCTAATAATATCCATTTATAAGAATTGAGCAAAAATAAATAAATAAAGTGGTCTCCAAACTATCATATTAGTAATAGAAAGATCCTAAAAAAAATTAATAGAAAGCTCCCCAAAAAAATAAGTAATAATTTCATTCTTAAAGTTATTGAATATCATATTTAAATTATGTTTATTACATTTAAAAATGTCTCTAAATTGTTATTTTTATTATAATTAGGTCTTCAAATTATTACTGTTCATTAGACTTAGAACTCAAAATTAATAAGTTAAGATCTAAACCTGATATATTAATTATATTTTAATCCCAAAATTTATATGTTCAAATATAATAGATTGGAGAAAAAAACATTTACTTTTTTATTTGGGGACTTTTCGTCTATGGATGGATAGTTTATGAACCAATCAAACCCTTCCTACAAAGAAAAAAATAGAATATCAAAAGCTCATGCATTGAGAAAAATTATTCGATAGTAATTAACCAAGTTCACATATTGCCTAATGGCTTTACATTTGGATGCAAGGGAAATATCATGAGTTCAAAGACTAATATGATCCTTTCACTGTAAGCAATACAATCAAGCTCAAGTAATCCTTAAATACATATTTTGATATATATTTTAACTCATTTAAGTTCTTCTTTAACCTCTCATCATTTTTTAAAGATTATTTGTACAAATTATTGTGAAGAAATTGGATTATACAAATTGTCAATTTTTTTTCCATAAATAGAATATAATTCAACCCACAAAAATAACAATTATTATATAGTGTTCAAATATTTAATTCAATAAACGAGTTATAATTAATATAAAAGTAGAAGAAAGTATAACACTCATAAAAGCTGCTTATATGAAGAAAAAAATGTTTCATCTTTTGTATGTGCTTGATTTTGAAGGGAAGATAGATAAGAGAAAACACAAACCTCATGTTTGGCTGACTGGAGTATAATAAAATCAGAACTCATTCCTTCTAATTTTATGTTTGATTGAGTTAAAAAGTGAGAATAAATTGAAATCGATTCCTAAAATAGAAGGATTCAGAATTTCTAAAAGAGAAGAAATCAGAATTAATTTTTCCCCTTAAGGAATCATGATTCCATTCACATCTCAATTTTTCCCAATTTTACTTCAATCCCAAATATAACCCCAAACCTCAAACCCTAAACCTAAATCTCAAATCCCAAAACTCTATTTAGAAAAAAACAATAATTTTAATCCTAAACCTTAACCTACAAATATAACTCTAAACCCTAAATCCCAAAATACTAAACCCTATTTAGAAAAATAATAATTTTAATCCTAAATCTTAACCTACAAATATAACCCTAAATCCTAAATCCCAAATTCTAAAACCCTAAATCCTATTTAGAAAAATAATAACTTTAACCCTAAACCTTAAATCCCAAATCCCAAAATCCTAAACTCTATTTAGAAAAATAATAATTTTAACCCTAAACCTTAAAACATAACTATAACCAAAATCCCTAAATCCTAAATCACAAACCTCAAAAATTTAAACTTAAATATTTAGAAAAATAATGATTTTAATAATGTATTTTGTTTGACAAAATAATAATAATTAAATTATATTATTTAAAATTTATTGAATATAAGGAGTATTAAGGTAATATATAATGTTTTTCATTCCATTCCAATTGTAAATAAAATACTGTAATACTAATTTCTTATTTGATTCAAGTGATCAAACCAAACGAAACTGTTTCCTTTCTATTCTATTCCATTCTCATTCTGATTTTATTCCGTGAACCAAACGTATCCAAAGCGAAAGGGAGAAAGGAGAGAGAGCCATAGAGGAGAAGAAAGAGAGGAAAAAGTAATAAAATATAAAAATATCTTTTAAAAAATATCACATATCTTGAACATGTCAAAAATTTCAATTTCAATTTCAATTTTGCATTTTCTTTTTATATATGTACATCACTTAGGTAACAACTAATAAAAAGGATAAAAAAATATGTTAATTTTTATTGACTTAGAACAACATGTTCATGAGTAAAGAACAATTACTGATTATTCAAAATCAAATGGCATTTGTTGCTACAAATGTTTTAAAAGATTGTTTTTTCAAGGATAGAAATGGCCTTGATATAAATTAATAGGTTTGTTATTTTAGTGATATTATAATTTTATTTTAGGTATTTTAAATTGTTATTTTTATGGTGATACCTACATTTAATAAAATATATTAATTTAAAATAATTTTTTATTTTATTAAGGATTTTTCACACGTATACGTTTAATGGACATTTATGATTTTTTTTCCTTAAACATTACTAGTTTATTTTTTCACCATTTTTAAGTCCTTAATTATTATTTTTAATGCTCTTTGACTTATTTTACATTCTCTTCAACATCTCATCTTTCTCTAGCACCTACGAGCTTAACAATTTCATATATATATATATATATTATGTTTTCTTATTGATTAACTTAAGTTGAGATTTTTCTCCGATTGTTCCTTTTCTTTTAGGCAATTATGATAATTTTAAAAATGATAAAAGTCTAATCCTCATTCAAATTCCAAATAAAGCACTCAATCAACAATACTTATGATATTAATATTTCTTATAATAACTAAATATTTAATATGTATGACTATTTATTGAGTTTTGTAGTTAAATCTATTTTTATACAAATTGCATATTACATATTGCATATATACTATTTTCTATATTTCTGTGTACAAAATTCAAAAATTGCATACTATATTAATTAAAACATAACCTGCATAAAATTTAAATGAACATTAATAAGCAGTATATAATTATCAATGAAGTTTTTTAGCTCTTAAGTGATAGAGAAATAATAAAAGATAAAGAAAGTGTAAAACAAGTGAAAAAGCAATAAACATATATTTAAGGGCTAAAAAATGATGAAAAAATAAGTTGTTAATATTTTAATTGAATGAGATTCCTTAAACGCATATATGTTGTGTATGAAAAATTATCAATAAAATAAAAAATTATATTAAAGTGATACATTTTGATTATGTAATATTTGCGTAACTTATATGTTTCTTCTTTTATTTTGCTATATAGACTTCACATTATTATATGAAAAGGGATGGTTTATTATCACAAGTGACTAAATTATCATTTAGTACATAAGGTTTTTCTATCTGCACATTAAATGATTACATGTTAAAATTATATTCAACAATAAATATTTGGATTATCAATTGATTGATATGTTAGAATAACAATAATCTTTTGGTAAAAACCATCACCTAAATATATTCTAGAAATATTCATGTTGCATCACTATGAATGATAGATAAATATGCGAAAGCATACCTAAATCCATAATCATTAATGAATTCTATAGTAGAGTGACGAGTCTTCTAGATCTACACCTTTTCTTTAAAGAATTCTTTAGTTTTCTCTCTGTTCTCCTTGACGATGGGATATAAGATAAGAAAAATAATACATGTGATATAAGGATCATAATCATTATATATATAGTTAATAAATGTATATATATTTTAGTCCATCATTAAAATAAACATTATCATTCATTCTCTGCACATTAAAGATCCACATCCTATTAGATACATTAAAGTCCAAATTACTTAAACCTTAGTAGATCACTTTTAAATATGATTAACTTTATATGACACTCTACAATAAATAATTATTCACATATAAGCCCAATGTTAGATTAAAGATCCAAAATCTCCCACTTGGGCTATATATGTAATGTTATAATTATGGATTGCAAAAATAACCGTATGAGCTCAACTTTGTTGTCATTATCGAAATGTATATGTATGAAATCTCATCCATTAGTTACACCAATATAGGATCAAAGCAACCTTCGTTACATTTGTCATACCTGGCCCATCAATCGTTACATATGTCGATACAACTAAATGATATGGATCATGATGTGAATATGTAGCATGGAAATTTTATGCAATGTGATCTTAACACATCTATTCCCAACTAGTCCAACCTTAAACCTTAGTGAGATCAAACCATACCGAAATCAAAGTGCAAATAAATCAAAAACTTCATTTCTGTAGAAAATAACCTTAAAATGAAATAATTGAAAGTGTGTCTATATCAAAGAATATTTAAAATAACAAACTCCTACTAAAACTGAATATCCTCAAATGTCATGATACCCATACGAGTATTATGCTCATGAAAAATTTTGGGTAGTAATCACTTAGTAAGCAGATCTACAATTATAAAGTTTGCACTATAGATACCTATACATTTTAAACTATTTCCTTAAAAACCAAAAACTTGATCTTTATATGCTTCAATTTTTTCAAGCTCATTTTATTAGTGGAATATAACACTACTAACTTATTGTCACAAAATAACTTAAGTGGTCTTTTAATACCAACTATTATGTGCATTCTTGTGACAAAATTTTACACCAATATTTCGTTACTGGATGCCTCGTCACATGCTATGAACTTTGCCACTATAGTACAATAAGCTATAATAAAATACTATTTAGCACTCTTCTAGGAGATAGCACCACCAATTAGCAGGTAGACATAGCCTAACATAGGTTTCATAATATCTTGGTATCCAGTGAAATTGGAGTTAATATACCCAACGATCTCAAGCTAGTTCAACCTCCAATACACGAGTATGTAGTCTTTTGCTCTCAATAAGTATCACAAAACTTGTTTAGCTACCTTCCAATGGTTTAATCTTGGATTGCTCAAATATCTACTCAACATCCCAATAATATACATAATATATAAACGTGTACATACTTGAGAATAAATCTTGTGCATTTTCTTTTCCTTAAAATTATTCTCATGGCATTGATTGAGACTGAATTTGTCTTCTTTAGCAATAGGCTTATCACCTAATTTTTAATTTTGCATGCGATATCTCTTGAGAACCTTTTTGATATAACTCTTTTATGATAATTCTAAAATACTTTAAGAGTGATCTTGAAATATCTGTTTGCCTAATAAAAAAGAAGCATCACCAAGATATTTCATCTCAAAATTCTTAGCTAGAAATCTCTTAGTTTGATACAATAAGCCTATATTGTTGTTGACAAGCAAAATGTCATCGACATATAAAATCAAGAAAATATACTTGCTCCCAAATTTTTTATGGTGTATATAATCATCAACCAAATTCATCTTAAAACCAAAATAGATGATCACATAATGAAACTTGAAATAACATTGTTGAGATGCTTACTTGAGCTCATAGATGAATTTCATAAATTTGCAAACCATATTCTTTGGGTCCCCTAATACAAAGTTTTTTTACTACATCATGTAGATTGTCTCATGAATGTCACCATTGAGAAACACCATTTTTACATCCATTAGATGTAACACAAGATCGAAATACGCTACTAATGCCATTATAATCCTGAAATATTCTTTTGAAGAAACTAAAGAAAAATAGTCTCTTTATAGTCGATGCCTTTTTTTGTGTAAGGTCTTGTGCAACAAGATGAGCCCTGTGCCTCTTCAAATTTCATTTCAAATCCCTCTTGTTCTTAAATATCCATCTATAACCAATGGATTTCACACCTTTTGGAAATAGGACAAGATCTTATACATCATTTTCCTTCATTGACTTAATCTTTTCATTTATGGCATCAATTTGCTTTTGAGAATTAGACTTTCAATGGCTTGATAAAATTTGATCGGATTTTCTTCCATCACTCCAATATCAAACTCATGTTCTTGAAGAAATACAATATAGTCATCTGGCACTGCATTTTTCCTTTCCCTAGTGGATCTTCTTAATGCCATGAGTTCTTGAAGTGGTAGAGTTTGATCTTCAATAAATATTTATTGAATAAAAGATTCTTCAAGATCATCTTGATTTATTATGTCTTGATCAAAGTTAGAAATGTGATCATGATCAATACTAATAGCACTTGTGAAAATATCAACATATTCCTCTTCAAAGATAAAATCTCTAACTATATATCCCCTTGTAAACTCGATATGCTCAAAGGATTGAGCATTTTCTGACTCAAAAATTGACTTTGATGGGGGATCATAAAACTTGTGCCTCTTGGATTTTTCAAAATATCCAATAAAAGAGGAATTCACCATACTTAAATCTAATTTCTTTTTATAAGGCTTATAAGGCTTTGCCTCAGTTGGACATCTTAAGATATGCAATTGCTTTAAACTATTCTTCTTGCCCATCCAAAGTTCATAAAGGGTTTTATCTGTTGTTTTAGTTGGGACCCTACTGAAGATATATGTTATAGTCTTAGGTGCTTCTCCCTAGAGTGGTTCTGGTAAGGTAAAATGAAAAATCAAACTCCTTATCATATCCTTAAGCATCTTGTTTCGTCTTTCAACCATAATATTCATAGTGAGCGAACCTAATACAGTGTACTATAGAATGATACCACATTCATCTAGGAACTTAGAAAACCATCCCAGATTCTATTCATGTTAACCGTCATATCTACAATAGTACTCACCACCTTGATTAGATCTGACACTTTTAATCCTTTCGTTGAGTTGATTCACAACTTTTGCTTTATAATTTATGAACACATCCAATGACTATGTCTTTTTATGAATGAGAAATGAATAGTTATATGTAAAAAATATCGTCTATAAGAGTTATAAATTATTGTTAAACATTCTAAGCAAGTATAGGGAATGGCCTACGAATGTCTTTATGTATAAATTCTAGGATTTCTAAAATCTTGTTGGCTTCAAATCTCTTTTATTTGCTTATTTCCCCTTTATATAGTTAACACAAACATTAAAATTTGTGAAATCTAAGGGGTCTAAAATTTCATTAGATACAAGTTGTTCTATTCTTCATCTGGAGATATGACTTAATCTTTTGTGCCATAACATAATTGGAATTTTACTTCTTAATTTTCTTTTTATATATTATGTACTTAATTACAGCTTTCTTATCCTTCTTTCATTACTTTCCCTTATCCTTGTATTTAGAGGTTAGACCATATTACCACTTTCTATCTTATCTTTATTTAGCCTTTCCTCTTTCTAAACACAGTATGAGATGAGCTCATTCAGAAACCAAGTCTCTTTCTAACAATTGTAGCCCACCTTTAATTGACTAAACTATGCTATAATAGATATCAAAACCAGAAGTACTAGCAAGTCCTCAGAGAGTTCTAGTTTAAGTGTTCTCAATGCTCTTAATTTGGAAGCAAGATGAGACATCTCCATGATGTAATACCTGATATTGCATATGCCATTATACTTCATTGAAATTAGATTTGTCAAAAGCATACCTATTTCAGCCTTTTCGTTCTTAACAAACCTTTTTTCAATATCGCCAAGGAAATCTTTAGCCGTAGTTATCTTTTTAGACATTATGGCCTTGAATGCATCTAGAATGACCTTCTTTATGATTTTTATACACATACGATTTGATCCCTCCCACCTTTCTTTTTACTTTTTTTTTATCAGGAGTACTATTTTCTATAAGGGGTGTAGGATAACCAACCCTTATTGTAAGATCCAAATCCATGACTCTAAGAATTATCAATATATTCTCTTGCCATGGCTTAAAGTTGATACCATTTAGTATAGGAATAAAGTTGATGTTGGCATTAATATTAGTAGGATTATTCATAGCTGAATCTAGAAAACAACAAACAAAACAAGGTCAAGTAATTTTTTTTAAAACCAAAACAATAAACTCAAATAAAGGTAAATCCTATTTCAAGATACCAGTCACTTTATTAATATTTTGATTTAACTTGTAAGTGATACCTTGGTGTAGTAATCAAACACTGATAATAAGAACATATCGAACAATAAATATTTTTTTATGTCAAATAACCATCACATGTTTATTACTATAGGTGTATATGCAATTCTATCAAATATCAACATTCTTTTTAATTGATCAATATTCACATAAGTTACAAGAATACAACCGTTTATATTTTAGAATAAATTAATTTTTAGAGAGAAATAACTTTGTCAACATGTTACTTAATTAATTTATTTTAAATTATATATAAAGTATACCAATATTTGAATTTTAAATTATATCAAAAAAATTGATCAAAATCAACAATTAACATCGATCAATAACAATTAGTACTAGTAAACTCTTATCGGGTCAAAGTTTATTGGATCATAAAATTTATATTTATATTTTGACCCATTAATCCAAGTCTATATCTTTAATTCCATAAAAGTTTATTTAAGTACATAAAATATTTGTGAGTTTTTAAAAAAAAATAATAATTTTATGGGCTTTAAAAAAATAATTACTTTTGAGCTTTGATTCAACAAATTATATAAAAAATCACTAATGAAACCCTAACTTTAATAATTGGTTGTTTACATTACTTCAGCTTTAAAAAAAATATTTTGTAACTTTTTTAATTATATCTTAACTAAAACTTTAATTACAATCAAAAGAAAACCTTAATTACAATACCAAATATATATATATATCCGGCCGCTCATTGTTGCTAACTAACTTTTCAGTACTTGTGGAGACAAAAAAAAAAAAAAAAAGACTCAAAAATTTGATTTCGAAGCTTAGCAACAAAAAGATATATGCCGTTTGAATAACTGATCAAGCAACAATTAAAAAAAATATATGAATAAGCTGCAAACATGCCGATGCTAATTTTTGTTTTTGTTTATAATGAACAATTAAAAATAATTTTTTTTATCAAATGTGAATGTTTTACGGCATAAAAAGCATCAAAAATAATTTTTTAATATTCCTTCAATGAAAAAAAAATTTATCAATTAAAATCAAATATCACAATCATAAAATATTCTTATATTTGAAATCATAATTTTAAAAGACAATAATATTCTCAAATTTGATAATATTAAAAACAAAATCATCATATATAAAAACATTAAAATTATAAAAAAATAAAATAAAAAGAAATCGATTCTTAACAATTCAAAGTAAATAGACTTTGATACCATTTATTAGAATAAAATTAATTTTTGAAGAAAAATATCACTTAAATATATCCTATGAATATTCATGTTTTGTTAGCAAGAATCATAGACAAATATGAATTAATTTTATAATTAAGTGATTGATCTCTAAAATCTACATATTTTCTTTAGAGAAACTTTTAATTTTAATTCTACTAATGTCTCTAACAATGTGATATAAGATAAAAAGAATAATATATATGATTTTAAAACCATGACTATTATATACAGTTTAATAATTGTAAATTTATTTTAATCTATCTTTAAAATAAAAAATTCTACACAATTTACATTTTATTAGATATATTAAACACTAAATTATTTAAATTTTAATATATCATTTTTAAAATAATCTTATAAATAAAATATTAGGTTAAGCATCCAACGTGATATACCCTAACTTGCTTTTTATTTCACACTTATTAAATACTCAGGTGACTAGTCTTTTTAAAGATAACAGCAGTAATCTTTAAAAAGAATTGTTTACCTGTCTCATCAGGTTAAACTTTTTTAAATAAATGATTTCTCAACATTATTTTGCCTTCAGTAATCCCAACATGGTAATGGCTCTTTGCAAATCCTGTTTCTACTTTTTGGTGTATAACGACTTAGATTTTAAGAATGGTGAGATAATTTGATTATTTAATAAGATGTTTACAAACAGTCTAAAAGTATTTTTTAAGGTTATATCACTGATTAATATCAATTAATTAATATTTAATTATTTAAAATATATAAATTTTATTATTAATATTTATTTTAAATTTAAATAATAAAAATATATTTAATTGTGTATTGATGATATCTATTTAACTTTTCAAAAAAAATTAAAAAGCAAAGAAGGCCACAAAAGTAGATAAAGAGGTATTAATCCGTACTAAATAAAATGTCCTAACGTGTACGTCCACTACTGAACTTGTTCACCATCTCCATGTGTACCAAACCCACTCACCAAGTCACTATATATTGATTCTTTAATCTTTATATATATATATATATATATATATATATATATCAGCTAGCGCTTAGCAAATAACACTTTGAACTTAGATAAGAAATACCCAGAAAATCATCAAAAATGGACAGTAAAATTGAAGATTCATCATCATCATCATCATCAAACAGGCCTTCTGTATCTTTTCCTCTTGGTTTAAGTATACTCTGTGTTTTCTTATTTTGTATCAGTACCTTCTTCTTTTGTTGTTTTCACTGGGACAAGATCCGATATCTCCTATTCCACTATTCTCCTCAACACAACACCGATTTCTTTCCTACTTCCCCACAAATGCCTATCCAAGTAAGTTAATTCCTTGCTTTTATTTATTTTTCTTTGATTTATTAATATCTTATAGCAATTTGTTAGCTACGAACTTGCTTCTACGATCTTCTAAATTATTATTAGGAAAAAGGGTAGTAAAATTATCCTATTTTATAACTAAACTATTATATAAAACATTATAAATATATTACATTTATAAAAAATCTTATAAAATCTATTTTATAATTGTCATATCTCAATTTAAAATTAATTAAATAATATAATATAATCCATCACTTTATAAAATAATAAGCTTATAATATATCAATTTAAAAATTGATATATAATTGAGCCAATCTAAGTTGTTATTTTATAAAATATAATTTTGTGATGGTTTTTATAAAATTAATAAATTTGTACCATCATATTTAATAAATATAAAATTAAAATATGTTTTTATTAAAAATAATAAATTTAAATAACTCTTTTTTTAATTATTTAATATATATATATATGGAAAAATATCTTAAGTTAATAGTAAGGATCTCTGATTGTGTTGTAAGTGATAGCTTTTTCAGAAAGTAACTTTTTAGGATAATGAGTTTGAGTATTTTTAACTAAAATTATTTATTTTTATTATCAAGAAAAAGTTAAATTATTTTTAAGTAAGTTATTTATTTATAATAGTAAAAGAATTTAATATTTTTACGAATAAAAAAATTAATAATTAATTATAATTAAAAATAATTTATATTTATTTTCGTGTTCTAAATTATAGTCAAAATTATCTCCCTTAACAATCGTAACATATGCTTTCTAAGCCTGAAAGTGATTACTATAAATTTTTTATTTTATCCTAAAGCATTTTTTTTCCTATCAAAAATACTTTTACATAGTAGTCCCATAAAAACAAAAAGCAAATGTTAAATTAGAGACTTTAATTCACTAATATTTTCTTTAGTCCCTATAAGTTTATTATATTAGCAAAGTAAAATCTTGAAAGTCCATCCGATAGTTTCATCGGTCTTGACTTTTGATAAATAGATCCTCCTTATCATCAACATTAACGATGGTATTAGAAAGCTTTTGATCAACAAATTTTAGTAGTATTATTCAATTTGCTTACATCTAGTCTTTAAACTACCGATGAAAACTGATTATTATGAATATATCTAATAACATATTAATATATATATATATATATATATATATGTTAATTTATAACTAGTTATTTTGAACATATATAGTTTATTTATAATTCTTATATAAAGATACCATGTATATTCATTTAAAGCACATAATAAAATACAATCATTAACTATTTTTAACATGTTATCAGAGTCATTGCTATTATCTTTTTAGTAGTCTTGTCTTTTTTGGTGTTACTCAACCCTTATAGCTTTCGCTGTCACAATAGCCACTGGAATCACTCACCGTTGAACCTCCGACGTCTTTCAGCTGTTGTCCTTAGGTTCCAGGATTACAGTCGCCGCTGTTAAGGAGTCCTACACCACATAGACCACTACAATCGCCGTCACCGCCGTACATCTATCTCCGATAATTTTTCTACAGATACCACTGTGATCGGATCGACCAAGTCTACATAATCGTGGAAGTATCGCAACCATCGGACACCGCACGCTCCCTCACGCATCTCTTAAAACATCTGCACGTCCTTTCATGCGTTGCCGCTTCAACTAATCGCCATCGTGAATCTTAACCCGACGACCTATCTGCAGATACCACTGTGATCACTGCGACTAGATCAACACAACCGTGGGCGTATCACAATCATACTCCTCCGCACGCACCGACAACAGAAACAACGCGTGAATCTGACGCGCCAAGCACGCCACACTCTGGTCTCATGATGTCATCAGTAACTTGCCTAGGGCTGACATCATCATCGCATTCAGCTGATGTCACAGAGACTTCACTGACCGCTGCCCGTGCTGACCGTTGACTTTTGCAATACAAGCCCTCCCCACCCAGTTTTTTGCGTAGATCTTGTTTTTGCAATATGTTTTTACATATTGTGTTTCCAAATGGATAAAAAGGATGCTTTTGTTTCTTGCCCTATCAATACTATATTGGAGGGAACCAAGAATCACTTGTCATGGTCTCAAGCTATGCGCAGTTTTCTTAAGGGTCGTATGCTATGGCATTATTGTACTGGTGCAATTATCATTCATGTTAAAGGAGCAAGTGAAGAAGATGCTATTTTCCTTCGTCACATGATTGAATGGGATAGTCACAACCACATGATCCTCACATGGATTCAGAATACTTCAATTCCCTCCTCTCCAATCTGTTGGGCAGCTTCGATGATGCCAAATCAGCATGGGATATGTTGGCCAAAAGGTACTCCACTACTCACGGATCCATGAAAAATCAACTAATAGTTGAATTACATCAACTTAAACAGGAACCAGGGCAATCCATCAATGACTACTTTGATCATCTTCACTTCCTTTGGGACTAAATTGACCTTTGTGATCTAATTTGGGGATGCTCAACAGATGCTCAACAATATGCTACAATTAGGGATGAATTTCGTCTCTATGAGTTCTTGATGTCACTCCACTAGGACTTTGAGCCAATCCGAGGTTAGCTTCTTAATCGCAGTCCTCTTCCCTCTCTTGATACTGCTGTAAATGAGTTGGTTAGAGAAGAAGCTCGACTTGCAACCCTTCAAGCCCAGAATAAGTTCAATGTTTTGGCTATTACTCCTCATACTCCTGCCATTGAGCAACCTCAACAATAGAAGGTTCTGCAATTATTCAAAGCGTCATGGCCACACCATTGAGACTTGTTACCGTCGCAACAAATCTACTGTTGTTGTTGTTAATACTGAGCCTACTTCGCTGATGCCTTCTAATTCAGTAGAGTTCAGTCTTCTGGATCCACTATCAACCTCTCCTCCACTGAACTACAGAAGATCATAACTCAGGCTGTTCAAATGGTTAGTAATGCATCTTTTTCCACTACTTTCTCAGTTTTGCCCGGTAAGTCTCAAACTTGGCTTTTTGACTCTGCATGTTGCAATCACATGACACCTTACTCATCTTTATTCTCCAAAATCCCCTTAATATTCATATTTTTTATGGTTCCACCATTCATGAGAATAGTCTAGGTCTTGTTTCGACCTCTACCCTTTCTGTTCCTGGGGTTTTCCATGTACCTGACCTATCCTATAATTTATGCTCTGTGGGACAATTAGCTGAACTAGGATATCACCTTATTTTTGACTATTTTGGGTGTATTGTGCAGGATCCGAGGACGGGGCAAGAGCTTGGGATCGGTCCTAGGGTCGGGTGTATGTTTCCCATAAACAATCTTCATCTTCCACATGTTGCTCCTACCTTTGTTGCTGTTGCAACTATTGCAGTTTCTTCCTTACCTTCTCTCGCACTTTGGCATTCTTGTCTTGGTCATGTCCTATCCACTCGGGTACAACAGTTAGCTTCTAAAGGTTTATTGGGTTCTGTGTCCAAAGACAATTTTGATTGTACTTCATGCCAGTTAGGAAAACAACCAACTTTACCTTTCAATAACAATAACTCTATCTCTAATAGTATTTTTGAGTTAATTCATTCTGATGTTTGGGGATCTTCTCATGTTACTAGTATTGGTGGATCTCGACATTTTGTTGTTTTTATTGATGATTATTCTCGTTATAGTTGGATCTTTCCAATGAAAGCTCGTTCTAAAATCTTACCAATATATAGTAACTTTGCAAAAATGGTTGAAACACAATTCTCCAATATATCAAAAAATTTGATCTGATAATGCTCTTGAATATACTCAAAATGCTTTCAAGCTTTGTTACACTCCCCTATCCAAGAATCTCTCAACAAAATGGTCGAGTCGAAAGAAAACTTCGTCATATTCTTGACATTGTTCGTGCTCTTCTTCTTTTTGCCAAAGTTCCTGCCTCATTTTGGGGTGAAGTTGCTCTTCATGTTGTTCATGCCATTAATCGCATTCCAAACGCTGTCATTCTTAATCAGACTCTATATGAGCATCTTTTTGGGTCATCTCCTGATTATCATTAACTTCGCTCATTCGGATCTGCATGTTTCATTCTTCTTCAGCCTCATGAACACAACAAACTTAAGCCTCGATCTAGACTTTGTTGTTTTCTTGGTTATGGTGAAACTCAAAAGTGGTATAGATGCTATGATCCTGTCTCACATCGTCTTCGTGTTTCTCGAAATATTGTCTTTTGGGAACACCACTTATTTGTTGAACTTTCTCACTTTCGTTCTTCCTTAACTAATTCAAATGTTTTAGAAATCTTTCCAAATGAGTCTCATGTTCCTTCTACAGATACTCATGATCCACCTATGGACTTCACTATGGACTTCACTATTCAATCTTCAGATATTTTTGATGATTATCCTAGACAGGTTATAGAAGAACAGGTTGATAACGAGCTACCTCACCTTGAACATAGGTCCCCTACTCTTGCTCCGCCTAAAGATCCTCCACAAGACATTCCACCTCGCCACTCAACCCGTGTAAGATCCATTCCTACAAATTTACTTAACTATCATTGTTACATTTCCCTTGCTACACTCCATGAGTCTCACACCCATCATGAGGCATCTACTATTTCTTTTTGGCAGATTTCAATGAAAGAAGAAATTGATGCATTAACCAAAAACCATACTTGGGATCTGGTTACTCTCTCTCCTGGTCAGTTTGTGGTTGGTAGTAATTGGATCTATAAGATCAAGACTCGCTCTGATGGGTCCATCGATCGCTACAAGGCTCATCTTGTAGCAAAAGGTTTTACACAAGGGTATGGGATTGATTATGAAGAGACTTTTGCTCCAATTGCCCGTATTTCCTCTGTTCGTACCCTCTTAGCTTTTGCCACTGCTAGTAAATAAGACCTTTTTCAGATGGATGTCAAAAATGCATTCCTTAATGGGGATCTACATGAAGAATTTTATATGCAACCTCCTCCTGGTCTTTTTGTTGAAACAAATAAGGTTTGTTGCATTCAACGAGCACTTTATGGCCTTAAACAAGCTCCACGAGCATGGTTTGCCAAGTTCAGCTCCACCATCCTTCACTTGGGTTACACTATTAGTCCTTATGATTCTGCCTTATTTCTTCGTCGTAATGATAAAGGCACCATTTTGCTTCTCCTATATGTGGATGATATGATCATAACTGGTGATGACCTCAATGGCATTCAAGAACTCAAAGATTTTCTTAGTCAGTAGTTTAAGATGAAAGACCTTAGACATCTCAACTACTTCTTGGGTCTTGAGATCACTCGTTCCATAGATGGTCTTTATATTACTCAAGCTAAGTATGCATTTGACCTCTTATCTCAAGCTAGACTCACTGATAGCAAGACTGTTAACACTCCAGTTGACCTTAATGCACATCTCACACCATCGGAGGGGAAACCATTGTCTAATCTCTCTCTTTATAGACGATTGGTTGGCAGCCTGGTTTATCTTACAGTTATTCGTCCAGACATTTCTTATGCTGTTCATCAGGTGAGCCAGTATCTGTCTGTTCCACGATTAACTCACTATGTTGTTGTTCTGCGTATTCTGCGATACTTGTAAGGCACTATCTTCCATGACCTTTTCTACTCAACTCAGTCTCCTTTAGTACTTCGTGCATTCTTTGATGCTGATTGGGCAGGAGATCTCACTGATCGCAGGTCCACTACAAGTTATTGCTTTCTCTTTGGTTCTTCTTTGATTTCTTGGCGAAGTAAGAAACAAACCTTCGTGGCTCACTCCAGTACTGAAGTAGAATATCGTGCTCTTGGTGATACCACATCTGAGCTTCTTTGGCTACGATGGCTTCTTAAGGATTTAGGTGTGTCCACATCCTCTGCTACTCCTCTTTATTGTGATAATCAGAGTGTTATTCATATTGCTCACAACAATGTCTTCCATGAACGGACTAAACACATCGAGATTGACTGTCACTTTATTCACTCTCATCTTGTCCATGGTGCTCTCAAGCTTTTTCCCGTATCCTCCAACGATCAACTTGCAGATATCTTCACTAATGCACTTCCCAAAGGATGCACTTGTAATTTGGTTGACAACCTCAAACTGGTCTCACATACACCTTGAGTTTGAGGGGGACTGTTAATGTATATCTAGTAACGTATTAATATATATATATATATATGTTAATATATATATATGATTACTTTAGTTATATCTAGTTTAATTATGATTCTTATATAAGGGTACCATGTATATTCATTTAAAACACAAAATAAAATACAATCATTAAGTATTTTTAACAGATTCAAATGATAGACTTACAAGGAGTTTAATATTTTAGTATATCTTAGTTTATATATATGTATTTTCATTTTTATAATAATATATTAATAATTTATATATTTAAATTTAAATATACATAGAATTTACATGGCGTAAAAATAAATAAATATTTTTTTAAATGTATTTTACGTCACTAAATCACCTTTTAATTTTTCACCCACTATTTTTAATAACATTAAAAATATTATAAATTTTTATACTAATTTGAGATAAAAATCCTAAATTTTTTCTCTTTTCAAACAGTCATCCGTCCTACTCTAATTTTTCGCAGAAGATTATCATCCTCAAACAGAATAGATTTCTTTATATTTTTCGAAACCCTCTCTCCTAATTAAACTTTAATTTTAAATTATTTTGTATATATAAAATTAAATATATGAATTATTAGTGTATAACATTCATTATAATGTATACATTTTCTTAAATATGAATATTATTAAATTACCGTCACCTACTACTATACTATTTTGCTAACTTAGGACAACTTTATTGCACAACTAAAGACCCACTGCATACTTTTTATATAATCGTATATTTATACATAAAATGAGACCATATTATACATTTTATACAATCATGTATTTAGATGAAAAATAAGATCTTATTATACAGAATACTTTTTTTATAATTATGTGATTTTAAATCGTATTTTACATTTTACTTAGTCTGTTTGGAATTTTAATTCTAAATTATATCTGTCAATATTTTTCTTTTATCTCAAATTAAAAATTATTTTTTAAAAATTATTAAAATGTAAGAAAATATAAAATTAAATTAAATTTTAATTGAAATAAATTTTTATAATGAAATTATTTTGATAGTTAACAAATTTACAAAAAAAATTGTTTTATTTTAAATATAAATTATTTTATTAAAATATTTATCTATAATTTTATTTGATTATATTACATACGTTGGAATAAAATATTATATAAAATAATTATAATTCAATTCATTATAACATAATTATCTTTACCCTATTTAATAAAGTTCAAATAGATTTAGATAGTAATCTATATCAATATTTAATTTATTTTTATATTTTTATTATATTTTAAAATAAAAAGTATTATTTTTAATTTTAGATGAAATTTTTTTTTAATACATATAATTTTATAATTGAAAATTCAAACTTATGGTACTGTTTAGAGTAATATCTCTTAATTATATTAAATTTTCATATAAATAGATTATTTTTATATTCTATGATATTATCTTATTTGACCATTAAATATATGATTGTATAAAAAATGATGTAATTAAATTTTTTAATATTAAGTAAAGTATATCCTAAATCTTGAATTCGCACGGCATAATGTATAATTCATGTATGCATATTAAAGAGAAATAAAATATAAAAAAAATTGTCTGATTGATCATTTCGTTTAAACTAATTTCCAGATAGCAAAGCAGAAGCAACCGCAGAGCCTATCTGTAGTGATGCCTGGCGATCTTGTCCCAAAGTTCATAGCATTGTCTTGTCCACCTAACCCTACGATTCATGCCAAAGAAAAATTCACACTTGTTGTTCAGAAACCATAATTTGATCCCCTAATTTATTTGTTTTCTTTAGTACATATATATCAAGTAAATTAACTACTTGTTTATTACAATATTTGCTGATTAATTGGCGTAGGATAATTGATTTTAGTGTTTGAATTAAATAAACATATTAATTTTTAATTTATTAGTTTTGAAATTAAATTTTCAATTTTAATTCTTTTAAAAATCTAAATAAAATTTTCCATTTCTAGTTTATTTTTAAAAAGTATGAATTACAAAAGATTATTTTTCAGTTTTGTCTTTAATCTATTTAAAACATTACAATTTAATTCCTAACCTTTCAATTCATACAATTGAGGCTATAACGTTTTTAAATTTCAAAGATTTGTCCAAAGTTTTAATTTTTAGTTAAATTAATATAAAAATATTATAATAAATTATAACGAAATGTTATAACCATAGCAAATGTAATAAATAAGTAAATATATTTTTTATTTCATTATCATTATTTTAAAAAGAGTATTTCAATAAATTAGAAAAAAACGAAGAGATATATAAGAGATAATGTATTGAAAAGTGACCATTCTTACTAATGTTATTATTTGTGATAATACGTATAAATTCAATGTCATTAGAGACATGTTTTTCAAATAATAAGGCTATTTGTGAAAAAAAGATGAAATTTAGGAGTATGAATAATATTTTTCATAATAAAATGATATCATTTTTATGCTATTAAAGGAGAAAAAAATCCTTTATACAATATTTGAAGTATTGTTTTAACGAGAGAAAAATACAAAAATCCTAAATCATAATATCATTGAAAAAATAAAATATAAAAAACATTTAAAATTATCTCAATTATATATTACATTTATTTTGCGTGCATATGGATAATTGATATACTTTGAACACACAGTGTTCATGTTATGACTAATATCTCGAATATCTTAAATGTAAAATGTGTGAATTATACATATATTTATATAAAAATACAATAGAAAACTATAAATTTGTTAGATATATAAATTTATTCCCTATAATATTATGAACTAATTTATATAGTTACACAATATTAAATATGTTTTAAGTATGTGATTATCGGATGATTTATTTTTAATCACTTATAAAAACATATTTATCCTTAAAAGTATTCAAATTAATAGTAAAAAATGATTTATTAAAATAATTTATATTAGGAATGGTAACCTATATATATACACATAAGATTTCATTAACGTGTTAATTTTTTATATGAAAATCCTTCAAAAACCCAAGCTTATGATATAATTTACCAAGTGGATACTAATATGTAAAGAAATAACGTATAGGTAATCCTATGTTTGTATATAAAAAAAATTGATTTAAGTAATCCTATGTTTGTATATAAAAAAATTGATTTAGGACTTAATAGTGTATATTTATTATTTAAAACTTATTAGAACTTCAAAAGCTTCGATAAGACAAATGTATTTTATTTAAAGCTATGGATATGGAGAATATCTTTTTCTTGGTTTTGAGGGACATTTTTGAAATTGATTTTGATCAGGTTTGTTATATCTTCAGTTATGTCCCTAGATTCATTAAATATCACAAATGCCTTTATGTGTTAATAGTGTTAATTTTTCATCTATTACTATTTAGATTACTATTCTTAGTCTCTGATACCAATTTCTATGGATCGATAAAAATTTAATTAGGGGTTAATATTAACCTAGTTGAATGTCTTTGTATATTTATTAAAGGTAATAATTTATTTAAAAAACTTATTATTTTGCTGTATAAATCTAATTTTCTTCTATATTTCTTACAATTGCATAGTATTTTATGTTCTTCATTGTGTTGGTTACTTAATTCTAATCATGAATCTATTAATTATCTTTTAAGATTAAAAATTACTCTTTCATTTGTTAAATCTAATAATTCTAATTTATGTACTAATGATTCTATATTCATAGAGTATTATTTTAGTTGTTTATTTCTAAAAACAAATTAATTTTCCTATTTAAAGATATTATACCTTGTTGTAAGCAAATATTTCAACATTCAAGATTTTTAATTAGCTTAAATTTATAATTATCATACCTGAATTTAATGGGTCCACCACAATCTTCCTTTCTATTCGTCTTCTTTTGTTATACCTGTTATGCCTCAGCTTTGCTCAATCCTTAACGCCTCCCTGGCAACGGTGAGCCTTCTGCATCCATACATAATTGGTGTCCAATAGGTGACTTACTGGAGAAGAGTAATTAAACTCCATTTTATTCAAAATATAATAATTATTACAACTTAAGGCCAACTAAGAACCTTAAAAAGCGTGCTTAGCCGCTCATAGTTACTAGGTATTTCATTATTGGTTTTAAGATTTCTAGATAGAAAGGTTTTCTATGCTGGAAAATTTCAGAGTAGAGAGCTCTGGATTTCTATGTGTTCGTGTTTTTTGAAATGATAATAAGGGTTCCTTTTATAGAATAAGGAATCCCTGTTTTACAAGACTAAAATTATTATTTTACCTTTACTTTAATAATTCATCCGTTTTTCCTCTTTAAAGGATAGCCATTACTTTTTCCTTAGCATATGCTAACAACTACGATGTGGGATCTACATCTTTATTTCTTTTGTAGGCTTTTGCCAACAGTTGCTTTATTTTTCTTTGTCATTTTCTATCGACGGTTCCTTTGATGATGTTGATGATGACGTATCTTCATATTCTCGATCTTTGATGCAGAGAATACATCTATGATCTTTGGTGGCTTTTCTGGCATAGAAACAGAATACCTTCCTTGTTTCTTGACCAATTTCTAGGTTGTTGCAATTAAAATTGGTTTCATATTTGGTGATTTTTTCACCATCTTCTTCTGACAGAGCCATGCTGTTGTGAGAAATGATAATAACTTTACTAGTTGAATAATTTACTTTAATCTCAGTAGAATTGTAGATCTTTTTGAGTTCATAGTAGATTTGGCTTAGCATTTGTCCTCTTAATACACAAAGTTCTTCTGTGTTGAATTTCTTTTCTAGAAGTGCCTTGGTTTGGGAACCTTTCTGTTTGTGTTGGAAATCCCTATCTTTATGAAGTGGTAGGGACTAATACTACCTTCCTCATTCCAGTCCATTAATGAACTAAAAAATCTAAGATAAACAGGTTTATCACCTGCTTTAATTTTTCTCCTGAAATTCTTAATTGCTCTTTTAAAGTTTTTTGGGAAATAGTTTAACTCACTTAAATTAATTCCTAGATATATATTTTCTATTAATCCTGCATGAAATGCTTTATATACAAAAATTGGATCAACTTCTTCCAATATATTAAATTTACTTCATATAGGAAATTCCTTGTATGTAGTATAGAATTTCATATCTTCAATATGTTCTTGGGTAGATTTTCTGGCCAAATTATAGAGACTTAACCATTGTAGTTTAATGAGGTTTCTATATTGGTCTTTTTCATCTTCAATGACTGGAGTAGTTCTAGGAGATGTCTCCCTGAATAGTACTGAATGTTTTATTATTTTTGATGTCTCTGGTGGAGATGTTTCTCTAAATAGCACTGGAGGCCTTGCTATCTTTCCAAGATTTATCAATCTGCTTGGAGCTGTTGGTTGTTGTTGTAGTACTACAGAATAGTTTCTTACTATCTCCTCTGGAGTTATTAGTTTTGGTGTTTTGTAATTGGCATAACTGCCTTCAGCTTCTATCTTGTTGGTAAAGGCTATATGAGTTACTCCACTAATTCCTAGAATAGATTTGCTAGCTTCTACCCAGCTGTTATAAATTCCTAGTTTTGGGCCATTATAGACCACATAAACTTTTTTCTGCTTCATCTGCCCAATTGAGTTTAGAAGTTTTTTGTGAACTGTTAGGTTCTTCCTTTTTTAATAGAGATTCCTCATTTGAGGTTCTGATCTCTAGAGGTTGTTTTGAACAATTAAGTTCTTCTTGTTTCTTTCCTATCTTCGTAAGAGATTTCTCGAGATATAGCAACTCGAGTTGTTCCTATAAGATTTTTATCTCCTTTTCTTTTATCTTGATCTTGATGTCAAGATGTTCCATTCCTAAAATCATAAAAATAGTTAAAGGTGCTAATTCTCTAGTAAGAGCATCAACCAAGCTATTTTTATGTCCTGGAAGATGTTTAACATCAAAATTGTAATGGTTAAACCATTGTTTCCATCTAACTAGTCTCTCTTGTTTGTAATCGCCTGCAATATTAGTTCTTAAAAAATAACCAAAATTCTTGTTATCTGTTCTAACAATAAATCTAGAACTTATGACATATATTGCAAATTTCTTAATTTCCTTTTTAACAGCTAAATATTCTTTTTCATTACTATGATAATTTAATTCTGGACCTTGGAAAGATCCTGATGTGTATATGCAAAGATATTCATCTTTGTCATCTACTTTTGCTTTGAGGACCGCTCCCCAATATTCTTGTGAAGCATCTGTTTCAATTATCATTTTATCATCTGATCCTGGATGGTATAAAGTTGGTAAATTTTTTACCTTTTCCTTTACTCTATCCATATATAGAGTATCTTCTTCTGTCCATTTCCAAACATGATGTTTTTTCAATTTTTCTTGTAATGGTTTTCTCATTTCTACAAGTTTCTTGATATAGGCTTCTACATATGTTAAACATCCTAAAAATCTTTGTAATTGGTTTTTATCTTTTAATTCACTAGGAAAACCTTGAATATTATTTAGTATATGGGATTATAGATTATTTTTTCCATCTTCAATTTTCAACCTTAAGTATTTGATTTTTTGTTGAGCAGGTATTGCTTTCTTTTCAAAGAGTACAATGCCTTCTTTTTTACATTCTTGTAATATATTGATAATATCCAAATAATGTTTATTTAATTCATTACTGAAAACCAAAATATCATCGTAAACATAACAAATATCTTGTAATTTCTTAAAAATGTTATCCATATATCTTTGAAAAATACCTAGAGCTTGTTTTAACCCAAATAGTATTACCGTCTATTGGAATTGTCTTTGGGAGCAACTGAATGCTGTTAATTTTTGGGATTTTTCATCCAATCTTATTTGCCAAAATCCACTTTTGCAATCAAAACTTGAGAAATACTTCTTTCCTTTTATTAATGATAGTAGTTCTTCCTTTTTTGGAATGAAGTATCCATCATCAATGGTTTCCTCATTTAATGCTTTAAAATTTATTATCATTCTCTTTTTTCCTCTTTTTTTCTCAGCTTCTTTTTCAACTAAAAATGCTAGGCTAGAGTGAGATGAATTACTTAGTATTATAACTTTTAATTCCAAAAGTTCTTCAATTTGTTTTCCAAATTCAATCCTGTCTTCTGGAGTATAAATAATTGGTTTTACTCTTATGACCTTGTTAGGATCTCTTAATTTTATATTGACTATTGTTTTAGATTTATTTATTTTTGGATCTAAAGGATTTTCTGAACTGACTGTTTTAATAGTCTTCTAATGCCTGTTAGGGCTTTGTCTTCCTGTATCTCATTGAGAAAAGAGTTTTGTTTTTCTTCTATATCTAATGAAATATTTTCAAGACAATGTTTTTGTTTTTGTTGTGCTTTTATCTCATCACGTTTTCGCTTTTTATGTTGTTGCATAAAAGTTGGGTTTGAGATAGTTAGAGCTTTTCTTACTTTAGAAACATATATTGTATCTCCTTCTAAGGTTGTGAGACTTATTTTGTCAGAATGTTGTGTGAAAGGTTGATATAAGTTTAGGAAATTATTTCCTATCAACAAGTCTACTCCTATTTCTTGTTGATATATAGTAGGAATGTGAAAGTTTTCTCCTCCTATTATTATATCAGTATCTTTTAATACATGATTGAGTTTTATTGTAGTATTATTTAGAATTCTTACAATTAAATCTTTAGGTGTTTGTTTCCAGTTATCTTTTGGAAATACATATATATTGGCTACACACATACAAGCTTCTATATCTATATATACATGTAAATGATAAGTGTTATAACCCTTAAATTTTAGTCCTACTTTAATGTAAGTACTATTTGGATTTGTAATACTATACAAATCAGTCATTTTCTGATGAAGAATATTCATGATTTTCATATTATGAGTCAGTTATTTCTTCTTCAGTTTCTTCCAATAGATAGATAATATATGTATCATCTATATCAGATTCCTCAATTGGTTCTAATTCCATTTTGAAGACTTCTTCTAAGATTTTTGCTTTTTGTGGAAATTCCTTTTTAAATTCTTTTTTATGTTAAAGTCTGCTTGGACATTCATTAGCATAATGTCCTACCTCATTACAGATCCAATATCTGCATTTTTTCTTTCCTGAAAGGCAATAATTCTTTTTTTCAGAAGGTTTATAAACCTTTCTTCTAAAATATCTTTTCCTGTAATTTTCTTTATTGAATCTCTTTTTATATTTTTGGAAATTTTGTTTTCTGCATTTATATTTTTGTTTATAAGATTTTATATTATATCCATATTTTCCTGGTATTCTAAAATCTCTTGTATCACAACAAATTTTATCATTTTCTCTTATTTGTTTATATTCTTTTATTTCTTGGCATTTTATAATGATCCAATATCTAAGACTTCTTATTCTTCCTCCTAGAGTATCTAGTATAGTTTCTCTATTTCTTTGTTCCCAATTTTCGGTTAGAGTTTTATATAATGTTCTGGGTAATTTTTGAAAAAACATTTCTTTATAGATTGTTTGTATAGAGGGTGGTAATTTATGGTAATACATTTCATATTCACAAATAAAAGAATCTATATAACACATGTTACAAATTTCCATATTTTTTACATGCCATTTAGCTTCATTGATTTCATTTTCACTGGATTTAGTGATAGTTCTTCCTTTATCTTCCCCAATAAATTCTTTGTATATTTCATTTATTACTATATCTAAATATTTTCTTCCCGTGGAAGCATTTCCTTGCATTAATAAATGTTGTTGATATGTTAAGTTTGAAAACCAAATTTTTACATTTACTGTCATTTTATGTGATATAAGCACTTTACAAGTTGAAGGATTTGTTTGGGTAGTTGAAGAATTTTGTATGAGCACACTCATCCCACTGGACCATTCATCTAAGGCTTTTTTCCTATCCCTTATTCAATCTAAATCTAGAAGTTCAGATTTATAATTATCATAGAGTTTGAACTCTGGTGGAATACTATCTCTAGTTCCCCAATGCAACCCTTCCTCCATTTTAGGTGGTTGTCTTCTTCTATATGTAGTATTAAGTTGTTCTGATCTTTGTCTATTTCTTTCCTCCCTATATGGGTCAGATGTTCCTTCTTGGTAAGAGACTGGTAATGAAATTGGTTTCATATGACCTTTTGAGGTCATGTTTTCTAGTTCTGAATCAATTTCACTGATTATTTTCATATCATCTTCTTCTTTGTTAGTACAAAGTTTTTCACTATAATGTTATTCTATTTCTTCATTGGTTAATGTCAATAATTTGACCAATGTTTCTATATCCCTATTCTCAGGGTTCATGAAGTTTCTTTCTAATTACTTTCTATATTCCATTAAATTGGAATTATTTCTTTATTCTTAGATTGTTCTTCATTTTTCCTTTTCTCATTTTTTGGAATCAAAGAATCTCATTTCCTTGATGGTTCTTCTTTTAACTTTTCTAAGGGATCATATTTATAATCTATTTTTAAATTGCATACATCTTTTCTTAATTCTAAAAATTCTTTATGCATATTTTGTTGTAGTTTATTATAACCATACTCCTTTATTTCTTTTAATAGTTCTCTTTGTATATCTATTATTTCCTGTAAATATTTTGTGTTTGATTCCTAGACTATATTCATTTTTTCTGTTAATAATTGTATAGTTTCAAATAATATTGCTTGATTTTTTGACACACCTACTAGGCTTCCATTTATTTCTAAATGCATATTTTTTTATTTTATCTTTAAAAATGATTTTTCCCTAATATAGTTTTTTAACTTCTTCTTGATTCGAAGTTTCTCCTTCATGATCTATAAAAGTAAATCTTGGTATACTATTAGTTTTAACAACATTACTATTTTTTCCTGTTATTAAGGGTTTTTCTTTAATATCTAATTTCCATTCTTCTAGTATTTCAAAATTTGTTAGTATTTTTAGTTTTATTATGACTATTTGTTAAAAAAATATGCCACTAGATAATGTATTGAAAATGAATGATTTCATTCTTTCATTAAATCTCTTCTTCCAAATTCATAAGTCAGACTTAATACTTGATTTAGATTTTTATCTTATATATTTATAGCAAATCTAGGGTATGTTGTAAATTTTAGTTTTTGGTATCCTAAATCACCATTGATCATTCCTAATAAAGCATCATGTCTATTTATTATTTCGTTGTTTAATAATGTTATTTTTATTGGTGTATCTATTACTTCTCTAAAATGAGTTTTTATTAATATTTGGATTCCTCTTATATTTTTTTAGGGAATAATTTTCTTAATAAAAATGATGGGTCTTTAAATCCATCTCCTTCTTTAAGATTTAATTTTACTTTTCGAATTTTTTCAAATTTCTTTTTACTTATTATCATTTCTTGTGAAAAACATCCTAAAATATCTTCTGTTTTTGTGTCTAATATTTCTTGGTTTATTTCTTCTTCTTCCATTTTTTTTATATAAATCTTAGGGATATTTTTGATAATTGTTAAATTTAACTTCCGTTATGTTTTCAAGGATATTTCTAAATTTTTTAAAACTTTGAGAATATTTTTAAAGATTCTATAAACCTTGAGAATATTTTTGATTTTTTACCTTGTTTTGAAATTGAATATTTCTTCAATAAATTATGGTTGATATACCTACTATAATACAAAGCATTAAATAGCTATTGTTTACAAGAAAAAGACACCTATGAGAGACTACTTAATTGATATATGATGATTTGATATGAAAATAATAAATTTTTAACGTCACGGATATATTCTCCAACGTATTATATTTAAATAATTGAAATTAATATAATATATATGTTATAATTTATATATTACTTAAATTTATAACAAAATATAATTGTGTATCAATAAAATTCATACACCTACCATAAGACACTAACATGAGGTCATTTCTAGCATTCATTAATTTTTGTAAAATTAAAACAATACGGTTGCTTGTACTAGATTCACGCTTGAATTAGCCGCCATACCTCATTAACTAATTTGAAGCTTCTTATCCACTGCTACGCACTCTAAGACTAAGCTGTGTATAGTGTACATACACATATTCCGATGGTCAGACCTAAGGAACTTTTTGGACACTAATTCCACGAAACCAGTAATCAAAACCTCCGAAAAAAATTGAATAGGATTTTCTTGGTCTTTTTGAATATATAATATGATTGCTAGAAAGTTGGTGCTACGAAGTCTGATCCATGGCGGAAATTATAATCGCCCCATTTCCATTGCTGACTTTGTCCGTTGGCCTATGGAAGGTATCAACGCATTTGGAGCTTTTTACTGGAGAAGAACAGCGACGACATTCATGAGGATGAGTACGGCTTCGTCTTCTGAGGTTGAAACTACGGCGTTGACTGAGGAAGAGAAGGAAAGGAAAGAGAGATCGATAACAGAGGGGAAGAAGAGTGACAAGAACGCTGTAGTTTCAAACTATTGGGGAGTTTCGAAGCCCAGGATCACTAGAGAGGACGGTACAGAGTGGCCTTGGAATTGTTTCATGGTCATAGTCAAAAATTCATCTATGAGTTCTTTTAATTTGAAATCATGCGTTTTATTTGTTAGTTTATTTTGTTTAGTTTTTGCATTATGGGAATCAAAGTGTGAAATAGTTGATTATGTTGTGTGTGTTTGAATATAGCCATGGGAAACATATCGTGCTGATCTATCCATAGATCTGAAGAAACACCATGTTCCAAAGACTTTTCTGGATAAATTTGCTTATCGGACGGTTAAACTGCTCAGAATTCCAACCGATATCTTCTTTCAGGTGAATTGTTTCTGCCTTTTTTTCTATCTCTGGCTTCATTTTATGTCTCAAAAGACTCGTAGTTTAGGCAATGAATGTTTTGCCCTTCAACGAGTGAATTTGGGTGCTGTTAATCCAAATGCCACTCGGGTTGAGCTTCGTGAGCTAGAGACATTATGGGAATTGCAATTTGGAGGAATCTAGCAATCATCAGAACTTATCACTTAATAACTCAGTGAGCTGACTCAAGAACGATGACGTGAGGGTCGTAGAGTTGTCAGGACCTCACTGCCAACTCAACCCAATGGGCTAATATAAACCTTCTTTTAAAACTGTTTTCCTCTTCATTTTGTTACGTTGTCGTTTGGCTTGTTTTGGGGTTGTTTGCTATTTTCATTTTTTGTGTGTCTATTATTTCGTGGAGTACAAGCCTTCAAAATTCAGTTATTCAAAACGCTATGGGTTGTGTTGTAACACGTGTGTTTTGAGCAACCAAATTTGATTCTTTTTAAGAGGCAAGCTTTGCATGAGTATAGAGGAGCTTGTCAAATTGTATTGTTCATGTTGAATTTTGCATCTCTGAAGCTATAGAAAATACTACAGAATTGAGCCCATGAGCTTCAATTCATTACAATTGGATTCAAATTGTTTTGAGTTCATTTACATTTGCTTTTTCCTGGGTCATTATATTTGTAATGTGTTGATGGTATTATGCTAATAAGCTGCGACCTTATGTGATATTATAACATTTGTGGGTTGACCCTTTTTTGTTTTCCTATTTTTCCTTCTTTGCCTTCAACTTAAATTGATTCTGGTTTGAGCATAATTTTATCTCACAATTTATTGCGTCATCCAGAAATTTCATTCCATTTACCTTTAGAAACCTTAAACAGTAATGCTTGTAAGGTTTCTCTGACATTGAGACTGGCAAAAGTGTTGTTATTGCTCTCTTTCCTTGAGAGATAGAATACTCTATTGTCTGCTCTAGGTTGAATATATTTCGAAATGGATGCAAGCTTTTTAATTCTGTCCAAGATTGAACGGGAGCACCTTCAAATTACTTGGTAAATCCCAGAAAAACAGTATCATAAATTCTAAGTATAAAGAAAACTGGTAGAGAATCACGAGCTTTGGAGAGACTGATTTGTTCAAGGTCAATTAAACAACTTGAAATTACAAAAACATTACTCTCATTGGAACCCTAAAACCAGTGGATTTTATTCCAATTGTAAGTAAAGTAGTTATTTGGTACGTTAATATCCTTTTTCACCCCAGGAGGATTTTTGTTTTTGTTTTTGAAATGATGTGGTTTACAAAACTCTACCTTACTGATAAAGGTGCATTTACATTAAAAAAACTCATTCAGAGCATCTTCTGCCTATGCAATTTGATGAATCTCCTCATTAATGCAAAATAATCACAATTTGTACAATGCTTTTTTTGGCAGAGACGATATGGGTGTCGTGCAATGATGCTGGAGACTGTGGCAGCAGTTCCAGGTATGGTAGGAGGGATGCTACTGCACTTGCGTTCTCTCCGCAAGTTCCAGCAAAGTGGTGGGTGGATCAAAGCCTTGCTTGAAGAAGCAGAGAATGAAAGAATGCACTTAATGACCATGGTGGAACTTGTTCAGCCAAAATGGTATGAGAGGTTGTTGGTTCTTGCTGTGCAGGGAGTTTTCTTCAATGCCTTCTTTGTGCTTTATATACTTTCACCCAAGCTAGCTCATAGGGTAGTTGGGTATTTGGAAGAGGAGGCTGTACACTCTTATACAGAATATTTGAAAGATATAGAAGATGGTAAAATTGAAAACATTCCAGCTCCTGCTATTGCAATTGACTACTGGAGGCTACCCAAGGATGCTACTCTTAAAGATGTTATCACTGTGATCCGTGCTGATGAAGCTCACCATCGGGATGTCAACCATTTTGCATCGGTGAGTATCTGTTTCTTCTGTAATCTCCATTTGTTTCTTTTAACACTATTTCTTTTGTAGATTCTTTCCTTTTTTTCCCCTTGTCTCTTTAATAAACCTAGAACAACTGTACTTCGAATTTCTGGTCACTTAAAAAATCCAAGACTAATAAGGGTGATAAATAATATGGCACTGGACAATCATGAAAAGCCGATTTGATTAATTTGAGTTAGAATTTAGACACATTCTAAAGGAATTTCGTTAAAGCAGCCAAAAACCAAGAGGCAATTACATCAACATTACACTAACAAGTCAAGAACTGCAAAATATAGATAGAAAACAAGCATAAGTAGGAGCCCACAGGTTCCATCTTCATCTGCAATTAAGCAGCATAAGGGACCATTCTAACCAACTGATAGTAAACAAAGACTAGCCATGATGCTCTTAAGAGAGTAAATCCAACCATCACACAATGCATTATCCAACATCATTGTAATTTGAAAGAGGATTAAAACTCCCTTAGAGAAGAGAACACCACCAATTCCTGCAACCAACCACCAAGGAGAATGCAAGAAATAACAAAATGAAGTCTAAAAATAAAGTCCAACACAACACACCCAAAGCTAAAATCATAGACTTGAAAGTGAGAAACAAAATACTTCCTTCCCAAAGAAGAGTCTGCATATGAACTAGCTCATGAAATCACAGCCAATGAAACGATATAAGACAAAACAACAGCCTCAACCAGGGTTATTATTCTCCACATCACCTTTGAAGATGGTTATTATTCTCCACATCACCTTTGAAGATGGTGATTGGAACTTCTTGCAATGTAGACAAGCTCTCATTGATGGAAGAAGTGGCATTTTCTGCACAATTCTTAGAATCATTTTCCCTCCTTGGATCTAGTTTGTTTATCACAAGTAAATTGTGATTAAAAAACGAAAGTGAGAAGAGGTGGATTAACAAATCTAAGAATAGAAATGAATAGGAACTATAAAGAGAAAAAGAAGATGAAGAAATAGGGAAAAGGTTATGAAACTAAGATTTGCGGTAGCCATGGATATGTAATTTAAATCTATGTCACTCAAATTCATTTAGAACAACGAGAGTCGTAAATTTTTGAATACAAATCTGGGTGTCAGACATGTCAATTTTTCTAATTTTTTTTTGGATAAATTTATACCAAATTGAAGTGTCTGAATACCACACTCATGCTTATGTTGCTTGGCACGGGTACTTCACGAAATAGAGGAATTCAAGTAATATAGATTCAGATATGGTTCGATCCAAAATAAGAGAGGAGTTGTAGCTTGAGCTAGAAGGAGAGGTTTGGGAAAGAGAGTTACCAGCACATGGCTGGAAGGTGAGTCTAGAAAGGAACGGATCAAATTCTGGCGGAGAAGATTGGCGAAAATGGTCTATCAAGTTCTGTGTTCTTTGATGTTTTAATTGGCTGAAAACATTGCTCTCTGATGTTTGTTGCCTGCTAATCACAACTCATACTGTCTTATTATCGTAAATCCATAAATATGGATGATTCTTATAGATGAATCACTGTGTTGTTTTATGGTTAAATCCAGTAGTTGCATGATGCGCTACTTATCAATCAATTTCAATAAATTGGTTCGTACAAACATAAATCGGTTTAAGGTGCCATCTTTGATAAATAATGTGGAGGAAAATGGAAGTATGCAATACTGATTTTGTAGCAAATAGTTTATGACCTCTCACAATGTTGCGTCTCGTCTTTATATTCTTAGCATTTTGGAATTCCAAAATAGCTAACCATCTGCCAACGAGAGTGTAAAGGAAACTTGGATTGTAAAGACTGTTTAACATTAATCTAACCTTCGGATTTGCATGAATAAATTTAATCTATGTTGATCTATTTATTTACACGAGGTTTTGGTAATCTTTTGTCTGCACAGTTTAAATAGAACAGAGAAAACGGATAACCATAACATGATCTTTCACCTATTCTTTCAGGATATTCATTTCCAGGGAAAGGACTTGAAAGAATCTGCAGCTCCTGTTGGTCGTCATTAATTAGATTTTGTAAGCATACCCATCTTTTATTTATAGTCATGTATACGTCATTTAGTTGTATTAAATCTAAAGCCCAATCTCAACTATGTTGCAAAAGGAAAGTGAAAGAAGCTAGACACGGAATGTTCCCTCCCACTATTTCGCTGTTTGTATAGTGAATAACGGGATAATAAATGCTTATCAAAATAAAACAGTATTTCGTGTCTAGGAAATTATTTCTTCAAATCGTGCATAATTTAACCCTCCCAATTCCCAACGTATGTTCTCATCACTGTCGTTGGGCTTGAGTTAATGGGTAAGTTTTTATTTATAGGTCAGGCCTAACCACTAGAAGCCACCCAATCATAGACAATATGGTTTATACCAATTTTAAAATTTATAACAAAAATATCATTTAATAGAAAGAATTTTAATTCAATTTGACGGATTAATGGGTTAGATTTATAACAAAAATATCATTTAATAATATCATTAAATTTTAATGGTATTATTTTTTATGTTTTTGGTTACTCATTTTTATCCTATTCATTTTAAATGATTTGGATAATTTATATTGAAAAATAATGTGGTGTTTGTGTTTTGTATTGTAGCTTGACTTGTCAGAATGGTTAAAATTGATCAGTAATTATTTATGTTTATATTTCGGTTCAAGAAAATAATTATATATATTTAAAGTATACATATTCTTATAACAATAAATAGGCAATTTGATAATTGTTTTCTTTCTTCTTCCTTTCTTTCTTTTTGGTACGTGGTGATCAGACAAACTATAAACGGTATGACAGTTAACTCAAAATGGATCCAAATCCTGTAAAATAAAAAGATAATCAGCTTCTTCTTAACTTTAAAAAAAAAAAGAGACACAAATTGGCAAGGATCAAATTAGTGGCTCATTGTTCTAAAGGGCAAAATGAGAAGAAAAAAAAAAAAACTCGTAAAGGAAAGACGTACGATCTATCACTTGCAAACCTCGTTGAAAATACAGACTTGAGATATTCATATTACTAAAAGCTTTTTGAACGAGATGTTATTTTTCCTACTTGTTCCATTTTTTTGTTCTTTATTTTTACAAGCATTTTCCTCCATATCCTGCATTTCTATATAATGCTTGTTTTATGTCTTCCGAACTTATTGTTCTCCTCTGCTCCATATCCTGTTTCCATAACCAAAAATAAATAAATAATAAAATAAACATTACTTGACAAGCCCAAAAGATTACAAAGGGAAAGATTAAAACTTTTATGAACATATATATCCAAAGCATTAACTAAAGTAGTTAGTTACCTCTGAACAAGAAGCTCTCATTACAAAATCATTGAAGCAACTAATAACACACTGTTGAATCTCAAGGCCTAATGCTTCTAAAGTAGTAACTGTAGATAACAACAATCCTGGCTTTCCTGAACAGCAAATCTCAATCTGGGTTTCCATATTCCTTCTTTCCACATCAAACTGCAATTAAATTATGCACATAAATTCATTTCTTAGTTGGAAAAACAAATTGGGCATTCTCAGTTTGAGCTTTTAATCTTAGCTGAGCAGCCAGTTCATATGAAAAGCATAAACATACCTTTGATGAGTTTCTCACTACAATTTCATCTTGTTTTTTATCCTTGAGAAGACCCATCACATTCATTTCACTTGAATTACTTGTTTCATGAATTTCTTGTTGCAAACTGTTAATTCTCTCCAGAAGCTCTTTCATATAATCTATTGTATCTCCAACTATAGAGGTCCTATCCATCTGTGAAAATAAAATCATCTAATAATTAACCACATGATCCTAATTAGCTTTCACCAAAGTTCATAGAGACAATAAAACAAACACCTTATATACCTTACTTATCTTTGGAACAATGGATCTTAGCATTGAAAGACGGTCATTTAATCTCTTTCTTCGTCTTCTCTCTGCCATTAGATTCTTTGATGGTTGACCCTGCAACTTCTTAGCTTTATTCTTTCTTTCCATAGACATATTATCATTACTGTTGAAAATTTGGTTTTCAGGGGATGGAATTGACTCCTTTTTACAAGAAACATGAGTTTCTAAGTTGTGGATTTCATCTCCAACAATACTCAATTCTTCTTCTTCTTCTTCTTCTTCTTCCAATGTCGAAAAAGGATAATAATCTTGTTGAATAAGAAATGGGGGAGTATCAAATGTGTAAAGGGAAGAATCAGTGAGTTGTGAAGCTGAAAAATCATCCAAAAAAGGACCATTATAAATTCCATTAAAAGTGCAGTTGTTGAAGTTGTTGTTTTCAAGTGGTGGAGAAAAGTACTTTTGGCAAGAAGAATTTGGATAAATAGTAGATGGGTTATGATCAAAGTAATCAAAATCACAATTATCAGTAGAAAAAAGCTTATTCATTTGAGTTGGAGTGGTTTCCAAATTTTCTCTTCTTAGAGCTAGCAATTCTTCAAAGAAACCATCCTCATTTAGCTCCATTTTCTTTCTTTCTTCTCTCTCTCTCTGGAATGTGGATAGTGTGAAGTTCTCTGATAAGTAGTTGGACCAAGAGGAGAAAATATATAGCAGTAAACATACGACGAATTTTTATTTTTTATAACATTTTAAATTTAATATCTACTTCAATACCAACACATTAATTAATATATATAGTAATATTACTCAATATAAAATGATTTATTTACTTTTTTTTCTTCATTATAGGAATAAAATAAGCAATAAAGTATATATTATATTGATATTTATTAGCATCTAAAGCCTAAGATAGAAATGGAATCTGCCTTTGCACCGTCCTAATTAGTCCTTGTTTCTCTTGTCTCTCTTTCTTTCTCGCTCTAGCTCTAGCTCTAGCTCTAGCTCTAGGCTGTGGGAGTAACTTCATGTCTCTTTCACCGAAATCTCTAAAATCAAAATTAAATTAAATAATATTAAAATAGGTAATATATACTCACAGAATCAATTTGACCCACATTTCTGCCTCAATCGTAAAGATTGAAATTAGCATCATAGACCTTGTCAGGTTCTTTGTATGCTTAAGCTTTTCACGTTAACTACATAGTGACTTGAGCTATTTATCGCCGCTTAAGCTCTTCAGTATGTATATCTTCTTTGGTCATATGTATTAAGGATTCTTAGTCAAACTCGTTCGGTTTAAGTTTTAACGTGTATTTATTTTCTCAGCCTCGCAAAAAGTGTTTTTTAATATTACGTTTTAAAAAATTCACAATAAATAATACTATATTAATAATTTTTTTATTAAAATATTATTCTTTACTATTAATTTATTAAAATGTGATCTTTTAAAAATGTTACATGAAAGTTATTGTAAAAAAATTCACAAAATATTCATTTTTATTATTCAATTATTATACCTATTTTTATTTTAATATTTTATTCACTTTTATTTTTTTTAGAAAAATAAAAATATGTATTTAAATAATTTTATGTTAGAATATTATTATTGTTAATTTTTTATTTTAAATAATTTCATACCAAATTTTATTTTTGTTGACTTGTTGCATTTTAATTACTTCATATTAAAAAATAATTTTTTATTAAAAAAATTATTAAAATTATATTATTTAACATTAATTGGTTCATTTTTTTTAAGGTTTAAAGACTATAAAATATATTTTAAAATTTTAAGGAACAAACTACACGAACTTCAAAATCCTAAGAACTTTTGTTGCCTCTCTCCCTATGTATTAATATCTCTAAATTGTAAGTGTATAAATAGGGTTTACAATTTGGTTACAACAAATAATACTCAACCTTACATAATATGCTAAACATATTTTCTTTATAACGTGGTAAACATATAAGTTTTTAGGAGTTTAAAAATAAACAACTGAAGTCATATAAAAATTATAAAGTAAATATAACTGATTACATAATTTTACATAAACTAATTTTATTTTTTTGCAAATTAATATTACACAAATTAATTTTATTTTTTATAAGAATAATTTTTTATTTTTCTAAGAAATTTTATAAAAATTACTTGTTCATCACCAATAGTCTTAAACTTTAGCATGTAAGCACACAATTCTTTTAAAAAAATTATTAATTCAAGAATTGTTTAAAATTTTTGTTGAAGGAACAACTAAACCGATAATCTAAGACAAATGATGAAGATGAAATTAGAGAGAAGAAGAAGGAAGATGATGGACATAACAAATTGAAATTCTCTATATTTAAGTAATAATTATAACAATATTTTTATAGTAAAGCATATAACACATGCTCTTCGTAAGAGCTAAATATGACATGCGTGTGTGTAATGTAGTGTAGTGTATTTAGAAGATTAGTGAGTTTAGTTTTTAGCTCAAAGAACTTGTTACTTAACAATGTCTTTGTCATGATATCAACAAGTTGTTCCCGTGTTGGAGTGCATTCCACTTGTAATTCATTCATTAGAAACTTTCTCTCGAATGAAATAAAAATCAATTTCAATATGCTTAATTCTAACATGATATAAAGTGGATGGACTAAAGGCTTGTCTATCAATTTGATTTGTAACTCAATTAACACTTTTTGAATCCATATAACTTCACAAATAGTATGAGCTAATGACTTGAATTCTACCTCAGTAGACGAGTGTGAAACAACCTTATGCTTCCTTGAATGCCAACCCACCAGAGAAGGACCAATGAAAACATAGTACCCCTTGTTGATCTTCTATCATCACTACATAATACCCAGTTAGCATCAGTATAAGCAGAGATTCTAAGACTCCTTGAATTGTATAGCATCAAACTATGATCATAAGATTCTTTTAGATACCTCAAAAGTCTCTTAGTTGCATCCCAATGCTCCTTAGTAGGACAATGCAAAAACTGGAAAATTTTATTAACTAATAAAATTATTTCAGGTCTAATTAGGACACAATATTGTAATGCATTAATAACAGTACTAAAAAGTTGACATTAGCAATAGGAGAACTAGAATGCCTAGAGAGCTTTTGAGTTGAAATGATAGAGGTTGAGATAACTTTAGAGTCATTAAGTTGAACTCTATCTATAAGATCTTGAACATACTTAGATTGGAAAAGATGTAGTCTATCACATGTTGTAGTAACCTTAACCCCCAAAAGAAAGTTGAGATTACCTAAATCATTCAAGGAGAACATTGTATTCAACTTGGAAATGAAAGTATTAATCAGGTCAGAGTTGTTTCCAATTACTATGATATCGTTAACATAAATAAGAACGATAATGAAATCCATGTCATGCTTATATATCATCATATAGGCATCAGAATTGGAGCCATGAAAATCCCAATCTAAAAGACATCCACCAAGCTTCAAGAACTAGGCTTTTGAAGCCTGTTTCAAGCCATAAATGACTTTCTTTCGACGACAAACATGTGAAGGAAAAGTAGCATCAACAAATCCTGTCAGCTATGACATATAAACCTTTATATAACATTATCATAAAGAAATATTGTGTTGATATCAAGCTACTTGATACACTAGTGCCGAGATAAAGCAAGAGTGGGCACTATGCTTATAGTAGTGAACTTGACAACTAGACTAAAATTCTAAATATAGTCAATTTGGTATGTCTTGTAAGTTCTGTAGTCCTTGTGTCTTATTGGCATTTTCGTGTATAAAACACGAAGTTTGTTTATTTTATTTATTATATTTTTCTTCTTAAGTGTAGGGTTAGTTATTGACGATCAGTAATGCACTCATGCACATAGTTAGGTACACTTTGTATGTGAGTATATTTACACACATTATAGAGTTGGTTCTTGTAATGTGTATACTAGGTGGAGTGTTGTAGCGTTTTTTTCATTGTGGTTTCTAGCAAGTGAGTCAACATTATCGCTGTTATGTTGTGTGTGCCGGTATTTATAAAAATTACACAATAATTTTTGAATCAAAAAATAGACTTTTGGTGTGAAATAAGGTCTTCATTGGACCCCTTATCATCCACCTCATCGGGTGGTCCCCGAAGCCTTGCAATGGTGGTCTACGAGACCCTTGGTGAGTACCTCATTAGCTTGAGTATTGGCTATAAATACCCTTCCTTTCTTTGTTTTTGATAATGAAAAAAATGTAATGAAACTCTGTCAAATTGATATTTCATTATTATGATTTAGGATCACTATTATCTTTCGTATTATTCGGTATTAGTGATTTATGATGGAGTGAACAAAACCATGCTTCTGAGTGGTGAGTACTCGAGGTAATGTTTGAGAGTGGATTTTGGGTGATGAATTTATGATTCCATTTCACAAACCACATTGAGTGTATTTCGATGTTTGTGTTGCGTTTTTAGAGACTAAAATAGCTTTCTTAAACTGTGAGTGACTATGACTATTTTACTCGGGTGGAGTGAGCAATGTCATGCTTTAGGAATTGTTGAGTATTCCCAAGATAGTTATTGCGGGTAATCATGATTGAGTATATTTCCCAAATTGGTTGTTTATGGTTCATGATTGAATGTATTTTCCATATTGGTCATTTGTGGTTAGTGGTTGAGTGCATTTCTCAAGATTTGTTTTTTCAATTTTTGGTTCACATTATTGATATTTGGTTATAGATCACACTACTTTGTGTGGTGTTAGCTTTGGAAAGAGTTGGATCTTTATGTTAAATCGAGTGGTTGTAGAGGCAACAAGCGATGGTAGCAATAGGCAGTTAGAACAGAGGTTCTGATTGATAGAGGTGTTTACATTTATAGGTCTTTTGAGTTATATCTATTTATTATATTTAATGGAATGTTTGCTATTGAGTGGTTGACTTAAGCAACCCGTGGATGTTACCACTTAGGCAAGGGTTCTTTATGGGTTTATCTTATTACATAATTGTATTTGTATGATAAGCTATTGTGCTAATATGATTTGAGTTTTTGTCGTGTCTATACTAACATACTAGATTTAAATCTAATGAGAAAGCTTTTAACATTCTTTGCTTACTTTTTGTTTACTGAATATTATATATGACTTTTAAAGTTTTATGCCTGTCTGTGATTATTATTTATTATTGTTATTGTTATCAATTAAGTCTTCACTTTTTGCTACTTGCGAGTTAGGAACAATTCCTTAAGAAGTCAGTATCTCTTTAGCTTGGTTGTACCAGGTCTTTTTATGTTACTAGTCTGGACAGGATCCTGTGAGGTATATCGTCACTAGTGTGTTTATTGTAGATTGTTGTTTTGTATCTACTGATTATTTTAGTTGTGTGTTGAATTAAGTATTTTGTTTTGTACTTCTGCTATACTACTTACTTAACTCTACTTGTGAGGCCTGCTTGGTCAAGTTGGAATAGAGCTCATAAAAAGATTCAATGGATTGACGTTTTCAACTTTGTGTAATTGTTCCTACTATATAATTCTCAAATTCCTTTAGTTTGTTAAAACGCTTTGGCCATAACTCAATATTCATACTTCTTAAGTGGTGGAACCAACTCCCACGTTCCATTATGAATAAGTGAATCAAATTCACTTTACACAGCTTCTTTCCATACTAGAATATCTAATGCTTCCGTAGTTGAAGTTATCTCAAGAAAAATGGTTACAGACAAGACTGCTTTAGCTTTGAAAATACCCCTCTTTGCTCGGGTAAACATAGGATGAGTATTAGAATCAATGAAAGATTGATGACTTTCATTTGTAGTAGGAAGATGTAACTCAGTAATGAGATGAATGCATGAGGGATTAAAGACTTCAAAGGAATCAGATGCAAGTGTAGGTAAATAAGAAATAAGAGACAAATAATGTAGAAGGCATAACATGTGGCGGTGATGACAAAGTAGAGAAAAAAGACAAATTATGGGAAAGAGTTGTAAGAAATACTAGTGAATGACCATGACTAACAAAGATAGGTGAATGAGTGAATGAAAGTAGTGATAGTGACTGATGCAAAGAAGTATCACATGTATGTGATAAAGGAACATAGACAAGTAGTGAGATAGAAGCAGACATAGGAGGAACAAAAAAAGATAGAAAATGTACAATAGGTAAGTGGGATGAAAGTGAAAAAGAATCATTCACAATAGGTAAAAACAATTGGCTGAGGTAAAAAAGGAAACATAGACTCATTGAATCTAACATGAGAGGATACATAGACCTTATGACTTGTCTTCTCTAAGAAACAAAAACCTTATGGCTAAAGACATACCCTAAGAAAACACAGAGTAAAGATTGAGGTTCTAACTTATTTGAATTATAGGGTAGAAAATAAGGAAAGCACCCATAACCAAACTTTTTATATGATCATACATATGAGATTTGTTAAACAAAAGTTCAAAAAGACTCTTGTATTTAAGTAAACGCGAATAGAGTCTATTTATCAAATACACAGAGGTATTAAAACCATAATTCCAATAAGACATTGGAACACCTGATTTAATCAATATGGACAGACCAGATTCAATATGTTGATTTTTTCCTTTTAACCACACCATTTTGAGATGGTGTATATAAACATGAAAGATGTTTGATAAAGCCCTTTTGAAACAAGTGTTTCTCAAGTGCTTTGAGTTCAATATCTTCATCACTTTGCAATTGTTTAGTTTTATCACCAAATTGCATATCAACCATAGCCTCAAAACAAAAAATAAAATAAAATAAAGGCAACCTGACTTTTGTTATTAAGAAAATATATCATTTGATATCGACTACAATCATCCATAGAGATTACAAGAAAGTGACCCCATAAATCTATATGCATAATATCAAAAGGTACATTAGATCTAGTATTGTACATGAATAGAAGGTAGTCTATTTAACTTTCTTAGTTGATAATATTAAACAACTCAGGAAAGCTATTTTTCAACACAGCTTTATTCATGCTCTGAATCATATGTGTAACTACAACTGGATATGGATGACCTAATTTGTCATGCCATAATTCTCCATGTATGGAAGCTTGATTGCAAGAAACAATATTTGATGGTGATGTACGATAAACAACCTTTGAAACTGTGTAAAGTCCATGTCTAGCTTTCCTTGTTAAAACAATAGTCATGTTGTTCAAGTTCTTTACATAAAATGTATTAAATAAAAACTCAACAAAAACATTATTATCTTTATACAATTGCTTTATTAAGATTATATTCTTCCCAATTTATGGACCACAAATAAGATTATCAAGTTTTAATGAACTTGTGGAATCAATCAAATAAGCATAACCTATGTGAGAAACGGGAATGGTTAGACCATTACTTAATATCACAGATGCACTTCCACCATAAGAAGGTGATTGTTGCACTAGATCAACATCTGAATGAGTTTATATGTGGCACTTGTGTCCATAAGCCAACTCTAAGAATCATGAGACTTTCATACATAGAAAATGATTATACAAAGGTCAATTGTTCTTTCCACCCAAATAGGCAACTGGGACCTAAATGAGGGGTGAAAATGTCAACCCATAAAGTCTTTTTGTGAACTCTATTCCAACTTGACCAAATAGGCCTCACAATGTGAATTAAGTAGATAACATAATGAAAATAAAAAAAACAACATGCTTAATTCAACACACAACAAAAACAACCAACAGTTAAGAAAGAACAATTTGTGGTCAACACAATAATGATGTTGTGTCTCACAAGCTCCTATCTAGGCCATCAATAATAAAAAAAAGAGCAAGAATCACTCAAGGTAAAATAGACAATCATATTGAAAAGCTATAAAGGATTTTCAATTACTTCAAGACCTCATATGTAGGAACATATTTGATAAATGATGTTTTGTACTCTCACAGCATGCAATCAACCATAACACAACAAACTAATTAAATGAGTCTAACACTTGGTACATAACAAGGGTAAGGAGATACTGATTTTTTAAAGACTCGTACCAAACTTACATGCATATAAATCAGAAGCAATAATCATAAGCTATAGTCATGTTACAAGGAAAGGAAAGAAAGCATGCCACAATAAAAAAATAAATAAGCTTTCTAATAAGAATATAAATATAGTATGTTGTTACATACACGATAGAAACTAAGATTATATTGACACAATAACTGATTATACAAACACAATCATGAAATAAGGTAAACTCACATAGAATCCCTACCTATGTGATTACATCATCGGTTTGCTCATGGAAACCACTTGATAGTAAACAATCCACTAAAAATAATAAACATATACAAATAGATAAAAGTATAAACACAAATACCTTTATTAGCCGTGACCATCCTACCCTAACTATCTATTATAGCTCTCGCTTGTTGCTTTCGCAACAACTTGATCTAACACCGCACCTAATAATGCAATCAACTACCAACGATTAACAATGTGTACAACAAAGTGGGAACCCTCTCTACCACAACCTTTAGCAATCACTGCCTGGGTACTCACATATAGCATATCCCAATCCCAAGAGCACAGTATTACCCACACCTTACTAGTAAAATAGTCTTAAGTGCTCACCACTTGAGAACACTATTTTACTCTCACTAGCAAACACCGCCTCGAATACTCACCACTCAAAAGAAATATTTTGCCCACACAGTTATGAATCACTATTACCAAACAAACACTCAATGTAATGGTGACCCAAAATCAAAAAAATGAGATGTTAGATTGATAGAGATTTACTACATTTTTCACATTTTTGAACATAAATATAAGGGTATTTATAGAAAGTTTAGGTTGTCCAGAGGTACCTCACCAACCAATAATAAGCAACCTTACAAAGAGGGAGATAGAAACACTAAGTAAAATAAAAAGACTTTGTGTATTGCATATAGGAATGCCAAGAAAGATACAAAGGACTACAACACTTGCAATCTCCCCCTTTGACTTTCCATGGTAAAAAATTGCACAACTAAATATAGACGCACATCAAACATACGAAGACCATGAAGATTAAGGATGGGGAAAAAACTGCGGGTTCGGTTATCCACGGTTATTCGAACCGGTGGATTGGTTTTTAATCGGTAAAATTCGGGGACGAGGATGGTTTCGGGTAAAAACCGAATATGAAACAACGGTTACGGTTATACTAAAAACCGCACCCGCCCGCACCCGAAATTAATTATATATTAAATTATAAATAAAAAATTAATTATATATATTTAATAAATTAAATTATATATATATATTTTGGTTTTTTTTCGGGATTTTTTTCATAACCGTCCCGAACCGTTACCCGTAGGTAAAAAACCGTCCCCGAACCGTAACGGTTTTCGGGCGGTTTCGGTTATAGGTTTTATAATTCGATTCGGGGACGGTTATATCAAAAACCGTCCCCACCCGTCCCCGTGCCCATTCCTGATAAAGATGACCTAAAATTGTTTATACCCATGAGAAAAACATAGACACATACCCAAAATCAAAAAACATACCTGCTCTAAGTGCATCCATATTGTGCGTTCAATCCATATTCTCAAATCAACTTACTAACACTCTACTAGTCTGAAACATGAAGGTCTCATCTACTCTTCGCAAGTCTAAAACTCGATGCTCTCAATTTACACCTCTAACCTACACACACAAAACAAACACATACCCCGTGAACATATCATGTAGAAACAACGTGTAATCTATTCAGATACTATCATGTTATGCCTACATAGGTACACACTCATAAGCTACGTACAGTTAGACATGAAATAAATAAAACACAATCAACATGCAACACAAATGCATACTCCCCATGAATGTATGCAACATTCCCCTAAGTGTATGCATATCAAGCAGCTCATATACAATGCAAACTACACTCACATCCCAAGCTTCAAACCATGCAACAAACTAACATAATGCATAAATAAACACAAGTTGTGCACACTTATCTCCCTTTTTGACATGAAAAGTCAAACCAAATACATACAAAGTATGCAACATATCATACCCCTAAATGTAGAAGATAAATCAAAGAAAAATGCATGCAACACTAACAATCATGCAAAAAGAACACACAATACCACCAAGATAACAACATGGAAAAGACATGCAACAAACAAAAAACTGAATGCACAGATAAACCAAAAGACGTGTAGACATAAAATATCTTATTAATGTGATACATAACATGGAGCTATAAGTCTCTACGTATCAAAAACCAATGGAAAATAAATGTGTTAGTAAATCTATAAGAAGAAGTTGGCTAGAAGTCCAACTATCTTCTAAGTTGACACACTCTTGGTGGTTTAACTATCTTTCCCCAACGACACATGGGTAGATTCAATCGTGCAATCTAATCCTATACTATGCACAATCATAAGGAAAGACATCCCAGTCTACTAAAAAAATGTTACGTGCATCCAAATAGTAAATACTAAGCAAACGACTACATGCAAAAAACACACAATAAAGCACATCAAATCAAGAATGCTAGTAAAAACATAAGATTACATGTGAAACAAGAGAATGCATACAATGAATGCAACATGTCATACTAATAGTCCTATTTGTGCATGGTTCATACAAAGTGATGGTAAGAAGAATAAAACACAAGGAAACATAACATGAACAAAACAACATAATAATAACTCATAAATAGGACAAACACCAAGGATGAAAAACAAACACAACACTCCCCCTGACAACATACATTCACACACACCTCTCCCCTTAAATGTGTGCATGTTAGGTAATAAATATGTTATGCATTCTACACTATCAAAGCTTTCCCAAAGCAATAACATTTACACACAAGAAAACAAACAAACATAAGTAGGGAAGCAAACTAAGCATGTTAAGAAAACGCAGTTCATAAACTCATACAAGAGGAATAAGCTAGTAAGAGAGAGAAGTAGTCAATTTCATGAAACACAACAACAAAAACAACAACAAAAACAATAACAAAAACAATAACAATAACAAAAACAATAAACAATAAACAAGTGAGATGAAAAAGATGGCCAAAAAGATAAGAATGTTTCTCAAGGGAGATCTTCAGTAGCACGTACATCATCCATAGTCAAAAGAAGGAAATAAATTGACTAACTAATGAGCAACACAATCAAAAACCCCAAGAAAGAGAAGAAATAAGGGATGTTATTGAAACATATAAGCATATGAGGAAGTCTCAGGTTCCAAAATAGAAGCAAGAGACATGCTCAGACAGGATGAACACCCCAAACACCAAGAATACCAACTAAAATTACTAGTCTAGTCACAACAATGCATGTAAGTCAAGAGTCCTAAAGACTAGTAAATAATCTATATAACTGGTAAATAATCTAAATAACAAATAGATGCACCAAGCAAACCTGAAACATCACAATATAGATAAAATAGAAGAAACATTGATGTATATAAGCCTATAACAGACCTCAATTTTCTCAAAGCATAAGAAAAGAAATAGAAGGCAAAAGAAGAACTTTAAACAATAGGAGAAAAATAGAGAACTAACACTCAACATACTAGGTATAAGAAAGAAGAACCTAGTAAAATAGAGGATATACAATCTATATGGCATGTCATATGAATGACAAGGCTATAAAAGCAACATCTTACTTTGATTCTACATAATGAAATCACATAACGTGATGCTCACACAATACGCCACAGAAGAAGAAGAAAACAAACAATATAGCATACACACATAGAAAGTATGTCAAAATTACTAGTAGAGAAGAATATTATTGATGGAACAAATAGTTAGGCATAACAACAAGTAAGACAATTAATATACTATACAAGACAAGAAAGTAGTGAGAAAGATATATGCATGATGAAAAAAACAAGGAACATGCAAAGAACAAAATTTTATGGAGAAAAAAAACCTCATAGAACAACAATAGCCTACACAAAGGAGACACATGTCACAAACAAACAAGGTGTGTATATGTGTAGATAGATCTTTAGAATCAAGCACCCAAATGATTAAGCCTAAACAAGGGTGACCTCTCTTTGATACCAATTGAGAGTTTCATATGTAGGAATAATTTTTCAAAGGTTAATTATTTTTCCAACCTAAATAGGAAACTGTGACCTAGATAAGGGGTGGAAATTCCAATCCATGGAATCTTTTTGTAATCTCTATTAGAACTCGACCAAGCAGACTTCACAACGTAAATTAAGTAGATAACACATTGAAAGTATAAATGACATGCTTAATTTAACACAAAATTAAAAAAAGAATAAATAAGAAAGAATAATCTATGCTCAGTACACTAGTAACGGTATGCATCATAGACTCTTACCCAAACTAGCAACAATTAAAACAGAACAAGCATCACAAAACATGTAAAATAGATATACATACTGAAAAGCTATAAATAATTTCAATAATTTCAAGATCTCATATGTGAGAACATATTCAATAAGTGATGATTATACTATCATAGCATATGATTAATCATAATACAACAAACTAATTAAGCGTTTGATACCCTATACATAACCAGGTTAAGGAGATATTGACTCCTTAGAGACTCACACCAAACTTCCATGCACATAAAGTGGAAGTAATAATTATAAAGATATAGTTATGTACAAGGAAGGGAAAGAAATCATAGTACATCACAAAATAAATAAGTTTTTTAATCAGAGTCTAAATCTTGTATGTTGGTACATATATAATAGAAACTTAGATTACACGAATATAATAGCTGATCATGTAAAAACATTCATGTAGCGAGCTAAACCCATATAAGACCCTACCTATATGGTACCATCCTTATGTTTCTTACGGAAATCACTCAGTAGCATACAATTCACTAAAAATAATAAATTGATACAACTCGATAAAAGTATAAATGTAAATACCTTTATCAGTCGGGATCACCCTACCCTAACTATCTATTGCTACCCTTGTTTGTTGTCTCTGTAACAACTTGATCTGACACACGGATTGACTCTCCTATATAGCCAAAATTTCACATAGCAATGCAATCAACTACCAATGGACAATAATGTGTACAACAAAGTGAGAACCTCCTCAATCATAAACACTAGCAATCACTATCTTAAGTACTCAGAGATAGTATATCCCAATCCTAAGAGCCCAATATTTCTCACAACTTACTAGTAAAATAGTCTTATGTACTCATAACTTAAGAACGCTATTTCACTCTCACTAACAAACATTGCCTTGAGTACTCACCACTCAAAAACATAGTTTTGCATAATAGTCTTTATTATCAAAAAAATACTAAAGATAATGATGACCCAAAATAAAAAAAAATGAGATGTCAAATTGACATAGTTTCATTACATTTTTCTCATTTTTGAACACAAAGACATGGGTATTTATAGAAAATGTGGCCTATCTAGGGGAACCTTCTAGTTCTTTTAATTGAATTTCAATTCAACTCGACCCAATCTTTTAAAAAAGATTGAGGTGACTTACTAAAATGATTGAAAGGAATACAAAGAGACTCTTTGTATTTATTTTGATAGACACATACTTATCTAGATATATAATATCTAAATTAAAAAATATAAGATGAAATAACTTAATCCTTTCTATTGTTGTCTTGGATCCAAAATAAATCCTATGGATCCTTAAGGTTGGTGTATTTTGGATTGGTTTTGTATATTTTTTTTTTGTATTTCTTTTTATATAAAATTGATATTATTATAATTTTAATATTATCATTTCATATTTTTTGAAATTCCTTGTCAACTTCCTGATGAGGGGTCCGATGAGGCACCTAAAAGTTCACTAAAAAATGTGATTTTTTTGTTCTATTATTGTCTTGGATCCAAAATAAATCTTATGGATCCTAAAGGTTGGTGTGTTTTGAATTGGTTTTGTGTATTTTTTTTGTATTTGTTTTATTTATTTGAATTTTCTTTTAATATAAAATTGATATTATTGTAGTTTTAATATTATCATTTCATATTTTTTAAAGGCCTTGTCAACCTCCCGATGGGGTCCGATGAGGCACCTAAAGTTCACTAAAAATGTGATTTTTTTGTTTTAAAAATTATCAAGTAATTTGTTTTTTACAAATACCTACAAACAAAACAAAACAAAAACCACACACTTAACCTATCATGCACAAAACGAAAACCAACCCTGTAGTGTGTATGTATGATCACATAAAAATTGTATCTAACTATATGTGTGTGCATCACTATTCATATATAACCAACCTTTTATGGAGAAAGATAGAAACACTAAGTAATATAAATAGATTTTATGTTTTGTACACAGAAATACCAATAAAGATACAAGGGACTATAGGGATTATAAAGCAAATGAATGATAGCCAGTAGCTACCATGAGAGCCTTCGATTGATTAGTTGAAGATAAAGTAGAATCATATTGAGGAAACATAGTGATCTCACCCCGTGTATCATCACAGGCATCACTCTGCATTTGTGAGCAATGAGCCTGAGGTGATGGTCCTTTAGACTTTTGAGATTTTTGTGTGTTATTTGGTCCATTGTTTTTGGACTTAGAGTACTTGAAGTAACATCTTGCATTTATATGGCCATATTTTTTTACAAATTTGACATTACATTCCATCATATTTGTTTTGCTTAGCTTTATCAGTAGAGTCAATAGAGCCAGACATAGCTACTTAAGAATACAAGACTTATGAAGTGGTATCGTTATTTGTAAATGAATTTTGATTCTAAAATTTTTCATATCCAAAACTAGAATAATTTGTTTTAATATATTTGCTTGAATCAATTGAGCATTATGTAATGTTATATGCTCTCTTTGATGCTCGTGCATCCTCATTTTGGTAAACACCTCATCTAATCTAAGAACACGTTTTTTACTGGTGACAATAGTAACCAATGAGATGTAATTAACATCCAAGCCTCCAAGAAGAAATAGAGAACTTGCTCTCAATGTTCCAATTTATCTCTAACTACTAACAAATGATCAATAAGATTCTGTACACTGCCAATATATTTGTCCATATATAATGCACCTTTTTTTATTGATTGAACCATTCATCTTAAATCCATAAGATAAGCTTGAGATTTATTATTAAAGGCTTTTGTTAGCACAATCTATTAGTTAAGTGTTTTAGTCTTCCCAATAAGGTGTTTCAAAAATCCAAGAGTGAGAGAATAGTAGATCCAATTCTTGATCGCATTGTCCAACCTATCCCATAACACTTTAAGGATTTTCATCAAAAATATCATGAAGTTGTTCAATGCCATTATCAAGTATTGTGACAGTTTTCTTGATTAGTTTTTAAGGTATAATAATCGTGTCATTGATGATGGATTGCAATACAAAACAACAACTACCTACATAAGTTATTCCTTCCAGATCAAGTAATTGGAGTCATTTAGTTTCATCTAGAAACTCAAATTTATTGGATAAGTAGGAAACATTGTTACGTCTATATATATTTGAATAGTTTAATTAGAGGTTGTATTGCTTGTTGTGTTCAATAGAAACGATGTTAACAGCTTCAACATATGAGAAATCTTGTGTTGAAATTGAAGCATTAGCCTTAGTTAAGGTTTTGATACCATGATAATCAAAGAAAAATGAAGAAGATGGAATTAGAGAGAAGGAGAAGGAAGAAGATTAGCATAAAAAATTGTAATTCTCTATATTTCAGTAATAAGTGTAACAATGTTTTTATAGTAAAGCATGCAACACATGCTCTTCATAAGAGCCAAATATGACTTATGCATCTGTGTAGTGTACGTAGAAGACTAGTGAGTATCTAACATTAACCAACATATTCTCAAAACTTAACCAATGTATTAAGAATGAAGTATATTTTTTATAAGTTACTAACCAACAAAACATACTTGCATGTAAAATAATTTAATTTAAAATATCTTAATTAATCATATAATATAATTAATTTAAATCAATTATATAATTTTAATTTAAAATGCATGGAGTATATTGGAAAATCTTTTTTTTGTTTCTTAAAAGATGAGGTTTTACTTTATTCAATTTTGTAACATTACTAACTGAAAAAGTCAAAAAAAGATTGAAACAAAAAATCTAAAATCAAAGTCAAATCGATGAAGTTAAAATTAAGATAAATTAAAAATATATACAATAATTAACCATATACTAAGACATATAGAACCACTAACAATAGTAATGATATTCTATACTTTTTACAACTTTAAAATTTATTTAATTAAATGATGTTCATTTATCTCATTAAATACTTAAATTTTATATTTATCAAAATAATTATATATTTGGATGCATGATCAACACAATATATGTAAAAGTAAAAAATAAAAGAGAGAATTACCTTCATATCATTTTACTTCTCTACAAGATATATATTAACACCTAAACACATTCAACACACATGACATTTAAAATTAGAAAATTAAAAACGAATATTACAAAATTATTGAAGCAAGTAAATGAAGAATGTCTATTTCAATAACTCTGTAATAATATTTTGTGGGTCATAATTTTTAAGCATACAAATTTAACACATATTTAAGAGACTTTTGATTTTTTTTCTTTTAATTCTATAACAATGGGCAATTATTATATTGTTTACAAGTTTTTTAGTTTTCTTTCTAATTTTTGACTAAATGAGAATTATTTATAAATTTTATCTATTCATATGTTAAATAGTAATTATTAATTTTATTTTCTTTTAAATAAAATTAAATATTTTATGAGTCTTTTAGTTTTTCCTTTAATTCTATTACTAAATATATTAATACATATAATCAATTATTTTTTACACTAAATATAACTTAGAAATAAGTTAAAATTTAATACATATTTAGAATATTTTTGGATTTCTCATTTTATTTCATAATAATATATAATTATTATAATATTCATAAGTCTTTTGATTTTTTTTTCTTTTTAAATTTCTAATAAAAGAGAATTTTTAAATTTTTAAATCTATTTATATAAAATCAATTATTTTATGAATCTTTTGATTTTCCTTTAATTTTTTCACCAATAGATAATTAATATAAGAATTAATTATTTTTTATAGTAAATATAACTTAAAAATAAATTAAAATTTAACACATATATAGGAGACTTTTAATTTTATAATAATAGACAATTATTATAATATTTATGAGTATTGTGATTTTCTCTTTTTAAATTTTAACTAAAATTATTTTTATAACAATAAATATATTCATATATAATCAATTATTTTATAAGTTTTTGGTTTTTTCTTTTAAGTCTCTCACTAAAAGATCAATAATACATAGAATCAATTATTTTTATACTAAATATAAATTAAAATTTAGCAAATATTTTAGGAGACATTTGATTTGCTTTTTTAATTCTACAATAATAGAAAATTATAATAATTTTAATAAGTATTTTGATTTTTGATTTTTACATTTTTACTTAAAAAAATTTAAATTTATATTCTATTCACATAGAATCAATTATTTTAGGAGTTTGTTTATTTTATCTTTTAATTTTTCCACTTAACTAAATATTAAATAAAATTATCTATTTTTTACATTAATTATAATTATAATTAAATTAAAATTTAAGACATATTTAAAAAACTTTTAGTTTTATTTTCAATTTCTTAAAAATAGACAATTATTATAATATTTATGTTTTTTTTAATTTTTTCTTCTTAAATTTTCATTAAAAGAGAATTAATCAATTATTTTAATTTTTTTTATCTTTCATTTTAATTCCCACTAAAAGAATTAATTATTTTTGTGCTAAATATAATTAAAGAAATAAATAAATTAAAATTAAGTTTTTATTGAATTAGATCATATGTGGAAATACATTGATAGTTTGAGCATACTTTACTTATTAATGGTTAATATGTCTACTTTAGGGTTAAATAATAATTTTTTTATAAAAATATAAACTCATTCATTTGTTATAATGATATGATAAAAAGTAACAACATGAATTAAAATATTTTATATTTATATTTTTTATAAAAATGAAACATGACGAATAAGCAGAGAGAGACAGGAGAATTATTAGAAGCAATCATATTAAATGTATATTAGACTATATATTACTACATTAATGATTTTTTAAAGAAAAATACTAAAGGGCCTATTTTGGCTTAGTGATATACCATACCTATTCTAGCTAAATCAACAAATACGGCGGTACCATGTTTCACCTTGGATATATGTACAATTATTAAATAGATATAAGATTTATACATTGATATGATATATACTACAGTTGTACTAAAATTTAAAAGAAAATACCTATTGTCGCTTAAACATTTAGGGTTATATCCTATTCAACAAGTAGCTAACGAACAAATGTATAAACATATATAAATAACATTGCTCATCATTGATCTCTGCTTTGGCTACTTAAATTTTGATACAATCATAGGTAATATGACAAACAATTAATTACTAAAATAATAGTATTTATTTTTTTCAACATATCAATTATGATAATATTATAATTTATAATAAATAAACCTTTAATAATAATACTAATTTTTTTAATTAATAATTAATTATAATAATAATTCAACTTTTAATAAATAAATTTTTATCTAAATTTGATTTGTTTTGGCATTACCTTCATGGGATTTTTTATGCATATTGGTTTCTAATCCCCTATCCCCTATCCCCTATCCCCTATCCCCTATCCCCTATACCCAATGCAAGCTAGCTAGTTTTTAAAGAAAAGACTAGCTAACAACTATTTATGGATCTAGGACTTCAAAGGGGTCATCAATCAATAATCAATGACGTAACATTAGTATGAAAAATTTAAAAATAAAAAATAAACTAAATAATATAGGTAATTTGAGGTTTGTTACAAATTTATTGGATTTTAATTAATAAAATAATTGAGTTTATATAAAAAAAAATTAGTTTAAAAATTTCTACACTTAAAAATGAGTCTCAAACTTAAAATGAAAGAGATAATACATTTTAATTATAATTTTTTTTATAAAATATAAAAATTTATGGGTAAAATTACATTTTTAATCAAATGAGTGAGAAACGTATTTCTCTTGCTACCATGTACATCTTTTTATGCTAAGAATAATGGTTATGGGTCTAGGGATGTAAATTTGGGTGAATTGTGTTAATTCAAGCTCGAAATTTCGAGTTTGGATTAGACTTATCTAGATTTCGAATCAAATTAAGCTAATTTGGTTTTCTTAAATTTTTAAATTTTAAATTAACCTAAGTCAACATACGAGTTCAAATAGTTTAATAAAACATAAAATAATGTTATTAAATTATCAAAAGTATATATATTTGATAAAAATTAAATTTAACACTCACTTCGAGTCAAGTTTGGGATGAACTTATAATATACATTTTTAACCCTAAGTTTGCCCTAAAAACATTCAAGTAGGATCAGGTTAGATCAAACTCTTTTAGGCTTAATTGAGTTTTGAGTCATATCGAATTAAATCAAATTCATGCTTTAAGTGGATTGTGATAAACTTACATGTATATCCATGACCATGTGTATATTTATGCTAATAGTAATGCTAATCTTTTTAAAATAGAATGATATTAATTGAATATATGTCCATATGGATGTATGAATATTATAGTTATTTTTAAAAAAGTAAATAAATGTTTAAATTGTGTGATTTTTAATTCTAACAATATTAGTCAAATTAGGGGGAAAATAATTAAATTTAATTAATCTAGCATATGAAGATTTGGGAAGAGAATTTTGAAGTACTACTTTCTTGCATGAAGTTGGACAAATTACCCATATGGAGCCTCCAACTCATAATCATTTGAATATGCAGCACACTCATTTACCACTCATGTAAAGAAATTTGGGGACAAATGAGCGATACTTGATCTATGAAAGAGCTAGAGAGTTAATTATATTTGTTTCTATTTTGCTAGGAATTTGATTCTTAATTAGTTTTATAAGCAAAAATTATTTGTGTTCTCAAATTTCCTGGCAGGTAATCTTTCGTTTCCATAAAAAACTATGAACTTGAAAGGTTGCGAATGTAGCTCTGATAACTTTGACTTATAACATAAGCTTTTAGTGGTAATTGTAGTTTCTCTTAATCTTGAGGGTTCATATTTGGGGTGTTCATGGTCTAATTCGGTTTGATTTTGCCTAAAAAAAATTTAATCAAACCTAACCGTTCATATTACTTGGATCGGACCGTTTGAAACGGTTTCAAGAAATAAAAATCGGACCGGATCGTTTGATTTATAAAATGGTTTGGTCCGGTTTAGTTCTCCGTTTGGTCCGATTTTTTTATAATTTAATGAAAAATAATGTAAATTTTTTAATATATTATTAAACCGATCCGGTCCGGTTCAAACGGTTTAAAATTAGTACAAACCGGACCGAATCGTTTGATTAGTAAAACCGTTCAGTTTGGTACAATCCGATCCAGTTTTACAGTTTGGTTCGGTCCAATCCAGTTTATGGACACCCCTAATTCACATATAATATAGTATTTATAATTTTCTTTTTTAATAGCGGTGGATTTAGACATCAATATTTCATTTCACTTACACTAGATTAGGAGTAGCTAAAAGAAAAACTAAGCAAAAATAAACTCTTTTTTCCCACCCTCTATTAAACACTACAGAAAACAAAAAGTATTTACTCAACAGGAAAAAAATAATAAACAAATAAATGATAGATTAAAACAATGGAGTCTGTAGCATAAGTGGTATGACTTTCATTTCTATATCTATAGACTTAATTTCGAATCTTGTTAGTATAATATTTTTTATATTTAATTAAAAAAGATAGATTTTATTAATTACCATTAAAAAAATGGAGCCCTTTAATTTATCTCGAATACTTGCATGAATTTTTTTTCATGTTTAAAACATTAGACTATATAGAAATAAACTAGTGGCAATAGCCGATAGGGATCTCTACAACTAATTTCATAGGCTTAATTGCAAACCACCATTTAAACCATGTGCCTTTCTATTTCTCAAACTAGTGTCAGGGGTCTATCTATTTCATTTGCTTGGATATACTGAAAGGAATCATTCAGAAGTTGTTTTAATATTATTTAAACAAATTTTAATCAAGTTTAAGAATCTAATCAAGCCAAATGAATATGATTAATTTGAGGCACACAAGACCTGGAAATCTAAAATGTCGTGATTAATCTATTTCTGAATTGCTATGAAAACTTAATTTTAAAAGCTAACCCATTTGTTTTATAAGGCTTTTTGGAACTTAATTAGGAATAATCCAAAAGCTAGGGAGAATCTTGGCCACATGGTTAGAGTACTTGTACCCTTAAATAAACAAGCAATGAAGGGAAGGAAAAAAAAAAGATATATGAAGCAAAGTAGACATGTGGGTCATTTTACACTTTAGAGTTCCTGGTATTTCAGCTGCTGGTATTTCTCTTTTGATCATTGATTGAAATAAAATAGTAACTAATAATTAAAAGGGATTTTTTTGTTAGTTTTTACCTATTAATTATTTTTTTATAATTTGATTCATATATTTCTAAATTTTTTACATTCTAAACCCTTATTATTTTCTTATAATTTGATTTTTTTTATATATAATTTGATTTTTTATATATATAATTTGGTCCCATTACATTTTTATATTGTTAATGTTAATTTCAAATCAATTGTCTATCACTCTAGGAGCATGTAACTAAAAGTAGTGCATACTCTCTTGAATATGGGTTTGAATTTCTCTCCCCATAATTTAGAAAAATTAACTAATAAGTACATATATTGTGTATGCTAAATTGAATTGTATTAATTTAAAAACATTCAAATTAATTACAAATTATGATTAAATGTGAAAAAGTTAAAAAATCAAATTATAAGAGAAAAAAATAAGAGTATTAAAATGTACAAAATTAAAAATAAATGATCAAAATCATTTGAAAAAACTAAGAGTATGAGAGTATAAAATAAGAAAAAAATTTAAGAAATGTAATTCGACTGTACTTCTTTAATTGCAATTTGAGTTGTATTGTATATACCTGATGGAGGGGAAATTAAGTAAAGAAAATCTATTTGTACAAGAAATAATAAGAGCATTAGCAAGTTTTAACTATGGAACTCAAAAACCTTTCTTTTCTTAGAAAAATTATGTATAAAGGAACTCTTTAGTGTAAATTAGTAAGAAGTTATGGTTATAAATATCTAACTTTTTTAATGAATAAAAATTTCATTTTGATCAAAATTCGATCTCTCTTATATCTTAAATAAAAATGTACATTCTATCATTAGTTAAAAAAAAAATCAATTATTTTCGATTTAAAATATGAGGCTTGTATCATGGTAAGTAAAGATCCATTACGAAAATATACTTATATTTATTAAAACAAAATAATATAATACATAACTCTAGATTCCATCAATTAATAATAATATTTAGTTGTTTAAAATAAAAAAAATTGATAGATATTTATGTACGTATAACCAATATAACATGAGTGATACTTTTTATTAATTTAATAAAAAAAATTTATAAATAAAAAATAAATTAAAAATTAAAGTTTAAAATAAACGAAAAAAATTAGGAAAGAAGCAACAAAATATACTATGGTTTTTATGAATTTATCGAATTTTAATTAAAAATATATTAAATTTATTCATAGAATTTTAGCTAAAAATATTATATATTTAAAATATAAGATTAAAACTTAAATTGAAAAGGATATTACATATTAAATATAATTATTTTCATAATTATAAAATTTTATATAAAAAATTATATTTTTAATTAATCGAGGAGAGTTAAGTGCATTTTTTAATTAACAATTATTGTAATAGATGTAAACTTTTACGGTTGTTACCGCCGACAACAACGACAAAACCTTTAAATATAACCGTTTTACAATTTTGAAGAAAAGTGATTAATATTCTGATTTTTTTCTCGAATAAATTAGATTCTAAATTTTGGACCAAATTAATTAAATTAAAACGTAAATGATCAAAATACCTAAGAAAGTTTACTAAAAAAAATCAATAACATAAAAATTAACTAACAATGTTAAGTTGGGTTCAATGTATGATTGGTATTGATAATTTCATTTATTATATTATATTATATAATAGGATGCTACTATTTGACGTTTTCGTGCGGAATGGAGATACAACTTGAGCTTTAATTTTTACCCCACGTTTGTTTGGAGTGAATGAAATGGAATCAGAATTGATTCCTTCCATTTTGTGTGTTTGGTTGGACGGAATAGAGGACGGAATGAAATTTGATTACTAAAAGAGAATAAATCACAATTCTTTCTCCCACCTTTGGTAATCATTATTCCATTCACATCTAAACTTTTTTTTTCCAATTTTACCCTCACCTAAAATATAACCTTAAATTCAAATCCCAAATTCTCAAACCCAAAATTCCAAACCCCTAAATCCAAAATTCTCAAACCAAAAATTCCAAAACCCTATACCCAAAATTTCAAAACCCTAAATCCAAATCTTAAAATCCTAAAACCTTAAACCCTAAACCTCAAATCCCTAAACCCTAAAACCCTAAACCTTAAAACATAAATCCCAAAACCCTAAAACATAAATCTCAAATCCCTAAACCCTAAATCCCAAATTCCAAATCCTAAAACCCTAACTCCTAAACCCCAAATCCCAAATCCCTAAACCCTAAACCCTAAAACCCTAAATCTTAAAACATAAATCCCAAAACCCAAAAACATAAATCCCAAAACCCTAAACCCTAAATCCCAAATTCCAAATCCTAAAACCCTAAACCCCAAATCCCTAAACCCTAAACCTTAAACCCTAAAACCCTAAACCCCAAATCTCTAAATCTCTAAACCCTAAACCTTAAAACATAAATCTCAAAACCTAAAACCCTAAAACATAAATCCCAAAACCCTAAACCCCAAATTCCAAATCCTAAAACCATAAACCCTAAACCTTAAACCTTAAAACTCTAAACCCTAAATCCAAAATTCTAAAACCCTAAACTATTTTTACAAAAATAATAATTTTAACCCTAAACCTTAACCTACAAATATAACCCAAATCCTAAATCCCTAAACCCTAAATCACACATCCTAAACCTCAAAACCCTAAACCCTATTTAGAAAAATAATAATTTTAATAATATATTTCTTTTTAATTAAGTAATACTTATTTAGAAAAATAATGATTTCAATAATGTATTTTGTCTGACGAAAAAATAGTAATTAAATGACATTATTTGAACTTTACAGCATGTAGGGGTATTAAGATCATTTACAACTTTTTTCATTCCATTCCAGTGGCAAACTAAACACTATAATCCTGATTCTGAGCTTGATTCTAGTGGTCAAACCAAACAAAATTGTTTTACATTCCATTCCGATTCCGATTTCGATTTCATTCCACGAACCAAACGCCACCTTATGAAAATATGGGATTTCTTAGAAGGGCAAAAGATATTGAAGTTATTGTAATTTTTCTTAAATAAATACGTTAGTTTAATAATTAATTTAAGTATATTGATTTTTATAATTTTTTAAAATAAATAATTTAATCATATAATTTATAAATTAAGTAATATTAGTTCGATATTTATGAAAAAGACTAATTTTAATTATATAATTATTAAAATAAATTTTTTTATTAAAATTATTAAATTGAGTATTTTTTTTAAATCGATTAAATTAAATATTTATATAGTTATATATTTTTCCATGCTTAATTTTTATAAGGAACAAAATCATATATACATATTTAAAAAATACGATATTAAAGTATTTATTTACACATAATAACTATATTTTTTAAAACATTATGTAATCTTAATACAATTCAAAAAGGTTATGTTTTTAACAATGAGAAACTGATTGCAGAAAGAAAGAAAAACTTCAATATATATATATATATATACGAAAACGCAATAATTATCATTTTAATTTTATTTTATATTAAAATATTTAATTTTTAATTTAAGCTTAATTTAAAATATTATATTTTTATTGATTATTTTCAAATTTTTAAATCAATGACATGATTGGACTGATATTGTAATGTATGAAATTTTACTAGTAACTACAGATTGGCTGCTGATATTAAGGATTTAGAACGTGAGAGTCTGTCGACATCTTCAATGGAGGTAACGACGAGGTTGTGGCATAAGTTATGAGATTTACGCATTATGAGCAAGTCAAGTATTTTATCTGACAAGTCTTAAAGGGTGCTATTCCTTGTAATTGGAAGTTGTGATAGAAGAGGGTTAACGGGAAGGTGGATTAATCTGGTTGTGGTGGGGAAACTGCAATAGTTAATCATATCATGTGATTGTGTATGGTGGTTAAAGAGATATGGAAGGCATCAGCGTTAGGGAACTTCTATAGCATGTATGAAAAATGGAGTTTAGTAAATATTTGTTATTGGTTTTGTCAGAATTGAGTGATGGACAACTAGAGCTCATGTCAAACTTGGCCTTCTGGATATGGTATGCAAGATGTGCATTTGTATTTTATGGAAAGCGTTAGACGGAGGAACAAATAGTGAGTTAGGTAACTTAACAAGCGAAACAACATCAATAATTTAGATACCCACCGATTAGGGTGTCTATACCGAAACCCATAAATTAGTCTCCACCACTAATGGGAATATGCAAGGTAAATGTGGATGCAGCTCTATCAACACAGGATGGATATATATGATTGGGTTATGTTATTCGAAATCAATCCATTGAGATCATGGGTATTATAACACATAGGAAGCTCTATAAGATATCAGTGCATGCAATGGATCTATGAGTTATATGGTTTGGACTGCACATTGGTTTTAGAAATGTTGTTATGGAATCCGTTTATATTCAAGTTGTTCAAATGGTTAATAATAGTGTTAGAAACTTAAGTTTAATTCAACTCAATAAGATCTCATTGAAGTAAGGATTAATTAAACTTATAAGCAGTTTTGTTGCCTTACTTCTAGCCGATGTGAGACAAGAATACTTAACAATCCTCCTCCATACTACAGACAATGGTGGACATAAGCGTCACGGTAAGACTGTGGTAGAGCCTAGGGTCCAAGCACATAAATACCAAGAGCAGAGCTCTAATACCTTGTTAGAAACTCAGGTCTAACTCAACCCAATAAGATCTCATTAAGTTAAGGGTTGTCTAAGCTTATAAACAACATTGCTTCCTTGCTCCTAGTCGATGTGGGACAAGGATACTTAACAACCCCCTTCTACACGGTAAACAAAGGTGGACATAAGCGTCATGGTGAGACTATGGTAGAGCCCAGGATCCAAGCCATAATTGTGCAAGGTGATTTCATTTGCCCCTAGTTTCTTTGAGGCCATGATCCCAAATATGGCTGCTTTTTATTCTACAACATTGTTAGTTTCCTGGAAATCAAGTCTAAATGCGTACTCAAAACAGTTGATGTCGTGATCTAATATGACCACCCCTAGTCTGACACCATTGAAGTTGTATGCTCCGTCTACAAACACCTGCCAAATAGCTCTATCTTTTTATTCAGTCTTACACATCTCTTGCTCCTCCTTATCGTTGATGACCTCTCGTGGTTCACAAAAATCTGCCACAAACTCTACCACAACTTGCCCTTTTATGGTTGTTTTAGCCATGTATTTGATACCATATTTGCCTAACTATATGGCGATCTGTTCCAATCTTCATGCCACATCTAGTCGTACCAAAACACTTTTGAGTGGATGAAAGGTGAGTACCACAATTGTGTGTGAGCCAAAGTAATGTCTGAGTTTTTGCGCACTAACTTTGAGAGTAAAAACCAACTTGTCCATGGTTGGATATCTACTTTGAGCGTCTATCAGGATTTGACTAACGTAGTAAATAGGGTGCTGGATTTTGTCTCTTTTGGCTAGAAGCATAGCACTTCATTTTTGGGGTACCACATCCAAATACAAATAAAGAATCTCACCTTGGAAGGGGCTGACTAAGACAAGTGGCTTGCTCAAATATTTTTTAATTTCTTCAAAGGCTCTATTGTAGTCCTCATTTCAAAAGACTAATGTGTTTTTCCTTATCATTTTGAAGAAAAGTGTACACTTGTCCTTGCATTTAGAAATAAATCTATTGAGTGCCACTATTCTTTCATTCAACTGTTGTATTCCCTTAAGGTTGGTAGGTGGCTTCATATTCACCAAAGTTTGTATCTTGTCTAGGTTGGCTTCAATCCCTCTGGTTGATACAAGATACCCTAGGAATTTTCCTACAGCAATACCAAATATACATTTCTTGAGGTTAAGTCTCATGTCATACCTTCGAATTACCAAAAACACCATATCTAGGTTTTTGATGTGGTTTAGGAGTTGAGCTGACTTTACTACCATGTTATCCAAGTATGCCTCTAGGTTTATCCCAACTAATCTTCAAACATTTTGTTAACGAAATGCTGATATGTAATGCTTATATTTTTTAATCAAATCATCATCCTGGTATAACAAAAGGTCTCATCTTTTGTGATGAAAGATGTTTTCTCTTTATCCTCGAGATGCATTCTAATTTGGTGGTAACCAGAGTATGCATCCAAAAAACTCATCAGCCTAAACTTGACAGAGGTTTCTACCAGTTGATCAATACTAGGGAGAGAGAATAAATCTTTAGGACATGATTCATTTAGATTTGTGAAGGCCACACATATACGGGATGACCCACATGCCTTTTTTACCAATACCACATTTGACAACAATGAAGGGTAACTAACCTCTCTTATAACTCCAACTTCGCTTATGGCATTAACTTAATGCTTGATCACCTCATTATTTTCCCTTGGAAACTCTCTTTTTCTTTATTGAATAGGTCTGGCATTTGGATTGACATTTAGTCGGTGTACTATGACTTTAGGTTCAATCACAAGCATGTCTGTTATAGTCTATACAAATATATCTGAATTTTTCTTGAGCAATTGAGAGAGTTTCTCCTCTAGTTATATCGTTAAATCCTCTCATATCTTCAAGGGGTGGCTTCCACCTTGATCTTCTATTGAGAATTACCTTACCTTGTTAAAATTGATGAACCTTTCCAATCCTTTGCTCCTGGCCTCTTTTAAGGGAGACCCCTCTGTGATTGTTACTTATAGTCAACCTCTTTCATGGTGGCGTTGTAGTAGCTTTTGGATTTTTCTTGGTCTCCTTTTATCTCAATTGAACCCTCATCAGTAAGTAATTTGATTATCTTATGAAAAGTGGATGGGACTACCCTCATTTTATGTATCCATAGTCGACCTAATATGACATTGTAATGGGTCGGGACATTAATGACTACGAAGTTGGTCATTACTATCATTCATTTTTCCATAACTGGCATCACTACAATTCCTATTGCATAGGTGGTGCTACTATTGGACCCTATTAAAGAGAGCTTTGCCTTAACAATATCAAATTTCTTCATTCGAGCCTTGACAATAGTGAGAAAAATGAGATCTAGTAAGCTTTCTTTATCAATCATTATCCAACAGACATCACAAGATCCTATCCTCAAGGTAATGACTAAAGGATATTTGTGAAGGGACAAGGTCTAGTTCTTTTTGTTGAAAATGATCTCCACAATAGGTTTCACTTTACCCAAGGAGTATACATAATGAGCATCACGTAGCTCTCTTGCAAACCTTTTGAACAAGTTATTTGAGATCCTATTGAACCTAGGCCATCTGTGTATGATGTGTATATTTTTTATATTCGGCTCATTGTTGTGCTCTCTTCCACTGTTCAAGGGGTTAACTAGTTTTGGTACGTCTTGCCTATTTTGATGGTTTCCCCATTCCCCGTTGTCTATGACGAGGTCTTTCAGATATCCCTTTGTTAGCAACTCTTATATTTCCTTTTTAAAGTGTCTATAGTCTCTTGTTTCGTGTCCCATGTCTTTATGAAAAGCACATCATTTAGATGTGTCTCTGAGCAGAGATTTCATCTTTGAAGGTCATTTGACATTAGGTTCCTCCTATATCCTTAGTATAGCCTGGGCCAGATCTAATCTCAAAGGATGTCCTATAAAAGGATATAATAACCTCCCTCAGGCTCTCTTATCCTTCATTCATTGCCTACCTTCCCTATTATTCGTTGTGAAGTGCTTGTTTCTGTTATTTTGAGGTATACTATTTGGGCATATCATACTTTTCTCTTTATTTGGTACCATCTCTATGTTGGTTTGATGGCTCTTAACCAAGCTTAACTCCCTTTTTAGATTGATGAACTTTTTGGCCACTTCATACGCTTCCTCTAGAGTACGAGGAACTATATTAGTAAGTTCTACGAATAAGTTAGAATTCTTTAAGAGAACTCATCTGAAGGCTTCTATTGCAATAGAGCTAGGACAATAAGAGATTTCCAGTTTCTCCTTTCTGAATCATTTCATGTATCCCTCTATCGACTTACCCATTTCTTGAACAATTGAGAAGAGGTTATGTGATTCTTTTCTTAGGGGATTATTATAGGCATAATTTGTGATGAATAGTCTAGAGAATTATGATAATGAGGTAATAGAGAGATGTGCCAAGTTGTTGAACCACTTATGTGCACCTTCACAGAGGGTGGAAGCAAACAACTTACACATCATAGCATCTCTCTTCCCCTGAGCTAGACTCATAGGAGTCATGGCTATTTTGAAATGTTGCATATGTGTCATAGGATCTTTGGTTCCAAAATAATCTAGGAATTTAGAGGCATTAAACTTGGCTGGTGGCTTACCATTTTCTATCTTTTCAACAAGTGGGGACATACATAATTTCTCACAATCCCTATTTACATCATAAGAGGCTTTTTCCTTTCAAGTGTCTCTTGTTGGCCTCTTTCAAAGCATTGTCTTGTTTTTTATTGGTCTCTTCCAATGCTTGAAATTGATTCCCTCAATTTTTTCTTTCTTGTATCCACTGCTTGTCACTAGATCTCTCTTAACTAGAAAGGGAGTTCCCCTCAACCTTTTGGTTGGTTCCTATCGATCGAGTAAGTGGTTCGATCATCAGAAGCCTCTCTTCTTGATTGGGATCGTAGTGATTTGTTTTTTCTCCTTGTCTTCTCGAGTTCTCTTCTTAACTCGAGAAGTTGGCGAGCTAACTCATGATGAATGCTGGCCTCTGCTCTGGTTTCATTATGCGTTGGTAAAGTGTTCCCTTGTGTTGGCATTGCTTTTTCGTTGGCTAGTCTTAATTGCTCTTCAGTACGAGTTCTCTACCATGGTTTTATAAAATAGATGATTGTAAATGTTTGATTTTCCAAGTTTCTCTCAAAGCTTTGGGTGAATATTGTGAAATACGAGATCAAAAACTTAAGCTCGATCACAAAATCTGAGCCTCATGATATACGCCAAAATATTGGGTTTGTACAAAATTTAGAGAGAAAACTTAGAGAGAAACTGGAGCAAATGATGTAATGTGTAGATTTCTTGAAATATCTACATATTTATAAGGTTTTACATGTACATATTTATAGGATGAATACATAAAAATACGTCAAAAAGAACGTAAAAGTAAAAATATACTAATAGATAGGGGTCGATCGCCTAAGGCTCGGTTAGGTAAGTTACCCCATATATACAATAGATGGTAGGGACCCCAAGCTCGAGTTATCATTGTACTATCTAGATTTGGTTGTCATCCAACTCAGGTTATCATCCTGATTCGAACTGGCATCTTGTCTTGAGTTTTTGTTACGATTTGAGCTGTCACTTGGTCAAGACTTTTATACATTGAAACAAATGTTACAACAAATTAATTAAATAAATCCTACATTTTTTAAAAAAATATATCAATGGCGTGATTACAAATAAGATTAAATGAACATGAGCTATTAGCTTGTGTTTATACATTTTTCAAGTTAAAAAAAATCAATAATAATTAATAGCGATGATTTTAATTAAAAAATTCTTTTAAAAATTTCCAAATTTATGTCATTATTAGAGAATAACATGCAATTTTATGTATAAATATAAAATAATGCTATTTAATATAGAAATGATATTGGCATTTAGTATTTAGGGGACTGAATTACATTTATTAAAAATACTATTTTTTTAACAAAATTTAAAAAATATATTTTTAAGAAAATAAAATTTTATAATTAAATATCAAAAGTATATTTAGATTAAAAATTATTAATATAAATATATTAATAATAAAAAAATTTAAATTAAATTAAATATTTTTGAGCATATAAAAATCATGAGTTTTAACTTTTACTTTATTGTAATAATCACGAATTTACTGTTTGATTAGTTCAAGTGCTATATTAAGGACATTAATATGTTATATATTTAAAATTATTTACTAAAAGTAACTAAATTACAAAAATTTAAAGAATTAACAACAACAATATAATTTATATACCTCATACTTAATAACAAGAGAAAATCTAAATAACTTTAGAAAAATAATAAACTTTGTAATACACATATAGCCTTTATCTAAATATTAGATTTTTTTTTCAAATTAATCAATTTCATCTATAATTTTATTTTTATTTTATTTTATAATAACTACCCAGCATGCATGAACAGATGGAAAGACTGATTTTTTTTATATATATTTAGTATATTTAAAAAAATAAAAATATTTTCTATTATTTAGTTCATGTGTTTTTTTTATAAATATTATCAATATATCAAGTGTAAGGTCCGGAAATGGTTTTATTTATCAGGAAATGGTTTTCCTGAAAAATTAAGAGTGTGCCATACATGTGAATTGAGGTTAATTATATTTTATTAATTAAACTTGTTATCTATTAAATAATTTAAATAATTCAAACTCTTGTACTATGTAAGCCGAGTTTTTTTTTTATCAATTCATTGAATTAATTTAAGATTTAAAAAAAAAGTAAAATAATAATACATTCATAATTTAAAATCAAACCTGAAATATTTTAAATACTCAAATGAATAAAATAGACAAGTTTGCGGGAGTTTAGTTGACTGTAAAGACGTTTTTAATCCGTCCCTATATTAAAATAAATTACACCACACATCTGTCTTAGTAAAATGACAAAAACAAAAACAAAAAAATTGATAAGACTGGCAGGCACCACCCTACCACTACGAGAAGCACAGTTACGTTGAAGAAGACAGGGAAGAAAATAAGGTGGTGTGAGAAAAACCGCGGCTGGCACTTGGCAGTTTTCTCTCTCTCCCAATGGACCAACATATAGCTGTTTAGCTCAATTACCACTTTTCTTCTGGAGCAGGACCAACACCTCTCTCTCTCTCGACTTTGCAGCCCACAATATCCAAACCACTTGATTTTTTTAAGAGGAATGCTACCGACATAGGTCTAACCTTAACCTTAACCTTCTATTGGATTCACATATATCTCGTGCTAAAGTACACTTCAATTTTCAAACTTCTATTATGTTCCCACTAGGGATGTTCATAAACCGGATCGGATCGGACTAAACCATAAAATCGGACCGGATCAAACCGAATGATTTTACTAATCAAACGGTTCGATCCGATTTATATTAATTTTAAACCGTTCAAACCGGACCGAATCGGTTTAATAATATATTAAATTTTTTACATTATTCTTCATTAAATTATAAAAAAATTGAACCAAACTGGAAATCAAACCGGACCGAACAGTTTTATAAGTCAAACGATCCAGTCCGGTCCGGTCCGAGTAATATGAACGGTCCGATCCGATTAAATTTTTTTAGACAAAACCGGACCGAACTAGACCATGGACACCCCTAGTTCCCACACACATGCTAAATTATCAAACTTTTATTAGGTTAATTCTTTCGTTTAAATTTTTAAATAATTTAATTTAATTATTAAATTTTAAAATTATATATATTTAAATTATAATTTATTAATAATATATATATATATATATGTATGATTCAAAATTTAAGATTTGTAAGTGAAAATTTAAAAATTTAAAGATTAAATTATAAATTTAATATATATAAAACAAATGGATTTTATGAATATTAATATAACAACCTAACGTATACGTAATATGTGGGCGGATTACTCCTTTTTATGTAACCATGAACTTCATTTTTCAGGATCAAACACTATGAGTCTACTATGAGCTCAATTTTCTCACAATGTTTTCGGGTTATTAATATTATATAACATTAGTGATGATATTGACACAATAATTATTAATAAGGTAGAAAAATAATTGATAATTTATATATTTTATTGTGCTAATATTATTAATCTTTTAATTAATTCCAACAAAAATAAAACGTAGCATTTGACGTCATACAGAAGTCAAATGGTTAGTTAAGTAATACCGTTTTGCTGAGGTTAACTAGAATAATTTGTTTCAACTAAGTATTAATTGATGGGGACATACCAAATTTTGACAGATGCAATGGATTAGGAATTAGGTGCAAATCTTGGTTCGAGAAAGTCATCAACTTTAGAAAGCAACGGTGAATATTATTTATTATTTTTAATAATTAATATTTTTTTTCTATAGTATTTATTTATTTTTAAATCTTAAATTTTATTAACATAGAGTATTATATTATCACATATTCTAAAAATAATAAATAATTTCTTTAATTCAATATATGTACATAAAATTTCATAAGAGTTTAATATGATATTTTTTAAAAAATTATTTATTATTCTTTGAATATGTGATGAAGTAATAATATAAGTTATTGAAATTATAAATTAATGTAATTTTTCATTTGAAAAAATAAATACACACTAAGATAGGATAAGAGGTAAAGAAATAAAATAATATAATTGATAAAAAATATATTCTAAAAATAATAAATAATATCTTTTAATTTAAAACCAGTGATATTTTTCAACGAAGTAACATGTGATTGTACTTGTCTAACCAAAAAATTACATTAATTTTCAATTTTATTTACCTTAATTATCATATAATCAAGTAATTTCTCCGGTTAGCTATTTTTATTTAAAAATTTCCTTAGCTTTTGTTAAGTGCTAGATATACCTTATATAAATTTTTTTAATTTAATTGTTATAGTTATTTCTAGCAATAGAAATCTTAATAGGGTGAAATAGGATTCCGGCGTGTTTACTGAAAATCAAAACCAAAAAATTATATTATACTCAAACAAAATTTGATTATCTATTTGGAGTTCTAAAAATATAATTTTAACATTTTTTTAATTTAAATTTTTTCAAAACATAATATATTAATAAAAAATCTTTATAAATTAGAAATAGTAATATATTATGAATACTTAATATAGTTGTTTTATTAGTAGATATTAAATTATAAATATTTTTAATTATATATATATAATATTCAATAAAATATAAATTTATAATTTTGATTATCTAGATAAGATTACCTCATCTTTTAAACTAAAATAAATCTAAAATTTTAAATAAAAAAATAATCAAATTAAAATTTATCATCTAAAGTAAAATCCTTTCTATTATTACCCACAATTATCCGATGTATAATTTTGACATCCATGAGTTAGCGATTATAAGATATATCACTCATAATTTCACCTATTACTATGTGATGCTCCTCAATACATAATCTGTAGTCCAAAACTTGTGGCACGATATATTCACTACCAGCCCAACTAGCTTAACGATGCAAGTTGCAAAAGATATAATTTAATTAGATTTAAATGTAACTTAATATTAATCAAAAGCTAGGTTCTTATTAATTAAACAGAAGGCACATATATGGTCTTCTCAAACTCAAACGCAAGCTATTTAAAATCTTATGATAAATTGAATAGCAGATCGAGTGAAAAACAATTCCAAATTGAGCTTATATGTTTGGCAGCTGCACTACAATCAAATCTATAGCCCTCTTCTTTCAAAGATTGAGAATTCGCACAAAATCTACATTTATAATTAATCATTTGATTTTAGTGGTAGTTTGTCTTATCTTTTATGTTCTGTAGAGATTGAAAACCTCATGTAAGACGAGAAACAAAAATGATCAAAGAACTGTGAGCTAGTTGCATTACAAAAGTTCTTAGATTCAAGCTCATTTATAGTAATTAATAATTTTCTGAAAATATCATGCAAGGGTATTTCGAGTTAAAAAAAGTTTTACTAATGTAAAACATGTATTATTTTTAAAATAATCACATTATTCACACATCTATTGATACTCGAATCCTATATTTTTTACGTACTCGAATGAATTTTATATCACCGAATCATATATGAATAGCTATTAAAGTAAAAGATGTTTAAAAAAAAAGGTAAATATGTAATTAAAAATTAATAGATAGTTTAGAACGAATCTTTTGCTCCTAACTTTCCTATTTATATTTTTAGTAAAACTTGTCATTTTATATGATATGATCATTAATATCCCAAGTTATGACCTTTATCTTATGTGTATATCAAAATTGATTTTCTTTGCAACTTTGTTATTGAGAACTTTTCCTTAATCTCTTTAGTATCGTTTATGAAGTCCCATGTTTGTTTTGCTTTGTAATCAATTTTTACTCAATGGTGATCGAACTCTATTGAATGATAATCCTATTTTGTCCTCTTTTGTTAAACATTCATGCCATTTCAAACATTGATTAGTCATTGCTAATCGTGTTCTTGTATTTTCGGGTGTGAAATTACATTTGGAAAGAATATAAGATTTGAGTTTGGGTTTACCTTACTAACCCAAATGTCGATTTGGATGACAGCTTAAAAATAAAACCTTCCAACCTAAATATCTCAGGACGTTATAAACCGGTACAAGTTAAAATAATTTTTTATATAAGTAAGCTGCATGAGTATCTGAATTTTAACAAGTATTATTTGTACCTACATAAATAGGCCATTGATACGAACCAAATCAGCTCCACCACTACGAGTCGTTACAGCCAGCGAATGGAGCGCGCCAACCAGCCATGGACGGACAAAGATCGACGCAGCTCGGGCACGAGAAACACCTGGCTCTTTCTGTTAGAATGTCAGAAAATCTGTTAGCACACTAGTGCACGAGATTCACACAATTTCTTCGTGATTTCTCTCTGAAATGTTAGGCTATATAAAGCCGTAAAAATGAAATAAAGAAGAACAGACTCATTCTTTCCCCTAATTCGTAATAGTGGTATCAAAGCTGGTTGCGAGAATGGATACACGAGGCAAAACCAATTTAGAATTTCGCAATGATGTAATAGACACCCTTGCACGTCATGATAACACATTACAAGTTGTGCTCACAGAGTTGCAAGCAATACGAGCAGCTCGTAACTTACTTGAGGATAACCCCTTTGAAAGAGACGAAACCAACCAATCACACCCCCACACTTCGCGATCAGTCACATAAAGCAATCATCCCCAATTGAGGTTTTTCTTCCCAAGGTTTTCAGGAGATGATCCTACAGGTTGGATTTATAAGGCAAAGCAGTACTTCGAGATCACTAATATAGCGACTGACCAGCAAGTACAATTGGCTTCCTTCCACTTGGAAGGCATCTCCTTACAGTGGCACTGATGGCTTACAAAATTTCGTGGACCTCTCACCTGGGAGGAGTTTTCCAAAGCCGCCCAACTAAGGTTTGGACCCACAGACTTCGAAGATCCATCAGAAGCACTATCTCGTCTAAGACACACAACGAGTGTGGCAACATATCAGGAATCCTTCGAGAAATTTTCTCATTGTGTGGATGGGTTACCTGAAGAGTTTTCTAATTGGTTGCTTCATCACAAGACTAAGGGATGAGATCCGAATTGATGTTAAAATCAAGCAACCCATAACTCTAGTTGATTCCATTGGTGTGGCACGATTAATTGAAGAAAGGAATTGCTTACATAAGAAATCCACAACCATGTCTCGTTTTCAACCACCTGTCAACAACATTAAACTAATAACTAACACCAGTGCAGGATTGTTAGGACCTACTCCTATCCAACGCAGTGGCTCTAATCCTCTCATAACCTTTCGAAAGTTGATCAATCAGGAGGCACGTGAGCTGCGAGAGAAGGGATTATGTTACTACTGTGATGATAAATTTGTTACAGGTCACCGATGTGCACGCCCCCAACTCTTCATGATGGAAAAAGTAAACCAGAATGAGACAGAAGAATGTGAGAAAACCCCATCACTACTGGATCCTCAGGTAATACTACCTGAAATCTCTTTCAATGCTATAGTAGGAACTAAACATCCTCAAACCTTACGTATTATAGGAAAATTGAAAAATAAGGAGGTGTTGATCCTGATAGATGAGGGCAACACCCATAACTTCATCGATCAGGCCTTAGCCAACCAATTTGGCTTACCAATAACCAAGGGAAGAAAATTGGAAGTCATGGTGGCTAACTTTGAGAAGTTGGAGTGTGTTGGAAAATGTTGCAACCTCACTCTTATCATTCAAGGGTATCCTGTAGAAGCTTATTACTATGTGTTACCAGTAGCAGCATGTCAACTGGTTCTAGGGGTTCAATGGCTAGAAACCCTTGGACCTATTCAGATGGATTACAAGAAGCTTACCCTAAGTTTCAATTCAGAAGGAAGCACACACACCTTCCACGGGTTGGAAAGAGCCAGCATGACAGCCTTAAACCCTAAGGAATGTCAGAATGTACAAGATGTAGGGTTACTCCTGCAAATAAGACCAATAACCAATCATCAAAAACTTTCCCAGACATACTCTCCTGAGATAAGAAACCTACTGTCTAAGTTCCCTAAAAATTTTGAACCAATTGTCAGCTTACCTCCTACACCAGTACATGATCACCAAATTACCTTACAAACTAACTCTGAACCAGTGAATGTTAGACCCTACCGTTACCCACATTATAAAAAAACTGAGATTGAAAGAATAGTGCAAGAACTTTTGCAATCTCAATTGATCAAACTGAGCAATAGCCCATTTTCCTCACGTGTGCTCCTTGTCAAGAAAACAGATGGCACTCTAAGATGATTTTCATGGTATTATAGCCTCTAATGGCTCAGATCACACCTACATAGAACTCTCATGGAGAGATTGATCTGCCTACAAGAATCATTACACATGTGCCTTCAACTGTTGTTTCTTGCTCTATTTACAATCAGATCTCTAGTATACCTATCAATCCTAATTTTCTATAAAGTTAGATGAAACAAACTATCTAATATGGAAGAAACAAATCAGGCATGTTGCTATATATGGTCTATGGATTGTAGAGTTTCCTAGATGGAACTGAGATTACACCTTCAAGACTGATTTTTCAAGAAACCTTATAAATCAATCATGAGTTTGATCTTTGGGATAGGATAACTGATCATTATGAATTGGATCTACGATTCAGTAACTCAAATTTATCACAAATATTTGATTGGAAACAACTTGATTCATGGTTATTGGAGTGCCTTAGAAAAGAATTTTGTTAATTCTTCTCAAATGAATCTCATAGGACTGAGATGACAATTACAGACATTAAAGAAGGATGCTTTATCCATGAGTCAGTACATAAACACAGTTAAAGACCTATTTAATATCTTAAATGTTGTTGGAGCTACTATAACTCTGAAATATTATATTATATACATGATTGGAGGATTAGATTTCAATTACAATTCTTTAATCACTACATTGACGCAGAGGAAAAAAATACCATCATTGGAAGAAGCTTTCACTATGATGCATGTGTATGAACAAGTTCAAAGAATGAGTCTTGTAACACTTACTCTAAATATAATCCAAGAAAATTTTGCAAGATCCTCAATGTCTCTTCCTAGCAATATATCTTCACGAATATATGATTGTTCTATAGTATGTACAACCTGAATCACAGAGTTTCAAGAATGATCAGTCACATAATATTCAATTTGGTATTGTCTAGAATAATCAACAACAGGTCTCACAACTTGTACATAAACATCACAAATAGTAGTGGTAGAGTTATGATTCATGTGACTATTTATAAATGTCACAAATAGTAGCCTTTTTTCAGGTGGAATTTATGATACAACCTATTAATTTTCAAAATATATCTCGTCTTATCTTACATAACTTTTAATTAAATAAGATGGTACTAATTAAAACATTTTATTTGTCTCTAATGGCCTAATGAGACAAGTAATATAATAAAAAATAAAAATGAATGATTATAGGATACATAGGTATTATCCTTTGAACATTCTCTTGTGAAAATATGTTTACTTACTAGTTCAAAGTAGACACAATGTCTATTTTATTTCCTCAAAAAAAATAGGTAATTCATGAAACTTAGGGGCTTTAAAATTACTTGGATTCAATGTGAATTCATGGATATTTGGATCTACCACTAGTGTGATTGATCTACCTCCTCAATCAATCTAATTATTACTTGATTGATCGAGCGATATATATACTAAATATTTCTATGTATTTAATATGAAATCTAACGTGTTTAAAAAAGTATATAACTGAAATACATGGATTCAAAATTCATTAGTTTATTTAGCTTTAATAGTAATATTAAGAATGCATCAGACCCCCGAAAGGGCCATTCCCAATCCATCCCCCAGCCAACACGCAACGATCTGCTATCATTGCGAGAACATCTCAAGCAGTCCACCGACAGTTGATGGGTTATAAGAATAACTAGTTTACTAAAATCAGGTCGTTGTCCTAGCAATTAGGTTGTTGGAGATCAAGTTAACATGACTAAGACTTTTTTTTCAAAAGGTTTAAATTCTACAAATCTATACTCTAAAAAATAAAATTAAAATACATACAATAGAGCATTTGAATCATGTTCAAGTTAAAAGTACTAGTTAATCATCTCAATAAATACTAGGTAGAGAGCTCGAACAAATGTACGAGTTGATCATCTCCATTAGGAACCATGAAGATTTCTTGAGCTAAACTTTGAGTTAATCACCTCTATAAAGAAACAGGTAGAGCACTTGTGCTAAAGTGCGAGTTGGTCACCTTGATAAAAATTGGGTAGAGTATTCGAGCTAAAGTATGAGTTGATCATTAAACCTTATGAAAAATATCACCCGCATAGTCATTGGTGTCAACTTTATTTATGTAAAATGATAATTAATGTAATTCAAAAGTCTTATTCAATATACTTCAAATATTTTATCCACAAAAATATCTAACACTTATAATCCTTACAAATTCCTCTTTTGACATTTTCGTGTGTGTAGGTTAAGGGTGTAGAGTGAAGTCTTCATGCTTCAGATATGCTATGTGTAGGGTGTTAAGAATTCCGTGAGGATTGGATGAGTTGATTCATAAAATTAGATGAAGTGCAAATAAGGGCTGATAATTGATAAAACAATGTACACTTTTAGGTACACTTGAATACAAGCAAGATATATTTAACTTCAAATGCATTACATCCATTGAGAAATATGTGCATTTGCACACATTTGATAAGTGCACACAAAGAAAAACAAGTTCACATAAGTCTCAAAACCAAACTAATAAACTCAAAGAAAGGTAAATTTATCTTAAGATTTCAGACACTCTATTAATATTTTATCTTTGGATAATAATATTAACTTGTAAATGATATTTGAGGTAGTTTATTAATGAAACTAATCAACACGCTTCACAATTGTGGTTCAATATGTCTACCCAAGGAACCAAGGCAAACCTTCCATCCATTCATGGTAAGCAAACTTGTAAAACCAACAATTGTTTTCAAGATTTTCATGAAACTTTCCCTATTCCAATATTAAGTTATCGAATATGCCTTCAGATCATTTTCGAGCATTACCATAAACACCATTCTCACAGAATGAATCAGAGATCATTGTTGGGCCTATTAGCAATTTGTGGGTCCTATCTGTAACAATGAGGAACAGATTGTGTCAATGAATAAGTCGTTGCTCAGCTTGAAATGGAAGATCAGTAGGCTACGATGATCTTATTATAGTCAAAATATCCATTTAAAATGTAAAAGAAGAAATGCCCGACTAATCTATCAAGAATTTGCTCTATGAAATGGAGAGAAAATGGTTCTTCCTTGTAGCCTTATTCACCTTATGAAAATCCATACATACTCTCAAACTTAGGACAATCTTTATGGGTATTAACTCATTTGAAACATTTTCCACCACAATGATTCCTTCTTTTTTGGAGCACATTTGAATCTCATTTTTTAACTTGATTTGCAAAGTCTTGAAATGATCAAAGGTTTCAAATTTTTCTCTAAGAAACAACACCTATTTATATCTAGAAAAATCGTCAATAATAACCTTATGTATTTTTTATTATGTCCAAGAAGATTTGGGCCCAAACTCGCTTTGTCTATTTGACTTATCGTGATATCCTGTGTGTATTACTAAAAGTTTTTAATAATTTAATAACTGCTTTAAAAACACTATTATCAGTTCTTTGACAACTGCTTTAAAAACTTGATGCGATAAATATCGATATTATGCCCCATATTTACAAACCATCACAGACCGTTTAGTAACGTAGGACAAGTTCTGATGAAATGAACTTTCAGCTTGGGGAAATGACGTAGCCAATGGACTGAACAAGGCCTGTGCTAATGACGTACTTGACTCGGTTAGTGACTAATGGGCCTGTCCCAAGATAGGAGGTGTAAGATTTAGATAAAAAATAATTATTTAGAGAAAATTATATTATTTTAATTAAATTACTATAATTTAATAATAATGATTATATAAATTTATTTATATTTAAGTTTTATTTTTAGTGTCTTGCTTGTATATTTTATTTTTAGCTTCCAAACACTAGTTGACGGCACAATGAATATATCCTACCATCTAGGTATTGTACTAAAACCACCAGAACACCTATCTCAAACAATATAAAACAGAATCTCCTGAATAGACAGACGAGCAGAGCAATAGTAGTAAGTTGAACACAACCCTTGAAAGAAAATCCTATAGTAAACGTTGTACTAGAGTTCCTGCTATCTTGCCCATTACCTAGAGCATAGCTATTCAGTAACATAGAATACGTGTTCTTACTAATCCCAGTAATATTTAAAATAAATCAGATACGAGGGTCTAGGATTTCATAAATATAGTATTTCTGAATCACTTATTTATACACATTTATAATTATTTTTTTTGTGTTTAGTTATTACGAGTTTGAGTTGTCTCGTATTAGACTATTATATGGTCTATTCAAAAAAATTAATAAAAATGTGTTATTTTAACCAAAAATGATTTGTTAAATTTATTTATATACATATCATTATATAAATGGTATAGGTGTAAAAATAAATTAAAATTTTCCAAAATATTTTGTTGTAATTTTCTACCAAATTTCTAAGTTTAATATAAAATGAACATTTAAAATTCTAGTAAAAATATTTAAATTAAATATAATATATTTTATTTTTATGATTATAAGTTTTAAACATGTCATTTATTTTGTTTTTCTTTATATTCTTTCCTTAAAAAATAATTACAATGTTATAATTACTTTGTAATGATATATGATCATTTATCATAATTTATTACATCATTAAAAGAGTGACAAGTTTTTCATGTTGGATCATGATTCGATCCAGAAATGTTTAAAAACCATATAAACACAAATGTAAACACAACAGGAGCAAAAAAAAAGGATAGAAAACATACATCCAACTAATGATCAAGTTTCACTATTTTCACGAGAATTCTAATGGGTTTTTGGTTTGATGCTTCTAAATCTTTCTCTATTATCACAATGATGCAGAGAACAATTCATTGAAGATTAATTGAATTTTCTCTCAGTTTTCAACACACACAGAGCAAGTTTAGAGACCAAACTCAAATTTATAAGCATGTCTAAATGCTTTGTCTATCAAAGAGCAAAAGGACATACGCTTAAGGAGATACATAACGTGGGTGATGGAGTGATGGAAGTTATGGACCACCTTCTTATTAACTTCTCGGTTGATTACTAAGAAAATAGGAGAAAAAATAACATTCTCGCAATTGGTGGATGTTTATGTGCTCATGTATTTAGAAGAATGTATTGTTTTATGAACCTATTTTTTGCCCAAACTTCATCTCATCTCTCTTTCCTACTTTCCTCGTGACAACATCATGATAGCACTTTATTAATCATTTGTCTATAAATATAAAGCTATCTGGAATCTTTGCTGGTATTTTTAATGCTATAATGAGCTCTAAATATGAAGTTAGGTGTAATTCTTATTTTGTTACACTTGATTTCATATTTAGAGCTCATTATAGCATTAAAAATACCAACATGATTCCAAATAGCTTCATATTTATAGACAAAAGATTAATAAATGCTAATATGAGTTCGAAGGGATAATGTTATTATTATATCACTCAGATGTAGTTGTGATAATCTTTTTTTGATGATTTACAAGAAAAATAGATAGAACACTTTGTTCAAATATCAGGAGAAGAATATAATCTTGAATAACATAAGACAACATCATGATAATATTTATAATGATTTAATTTCTCCATTCGTATGTCTCTAAAATTTAGATTGCTTGTTTGATGGATATTTACGTGCTTATGTATGTAGGGGAATGAATTGTTATATGGATCAACTATTTTTTGCCCAATGTCCTTATCACAATGCTAGTGATTCTAAGCCAATCATGTTTGCTTGCATAATCCAATTACACTTTGACGACATTATTTTATTTGTAATTTAAGTTAAATATATATATATATATGTATTGTATATACATTATTTATTTTTGTAATAAATTTAATTATCAAGTAATTAATTATATTTAAAATTTCAATTATTTGTATTATTATTTATATTTTATTTTTTATGTTATATTGAATACATGTTAGTAAAGTGAAAAATGAGAATAAAAATAAAAAAAAATCAATACACGTAGCATCGGTTCACGTGTTGAACTGACTTTAAATTTTAAGTCAATCAATTTAAAATCGGTTCAGCGAAACGACTTTAATAGTCCATTTTGTAGTAGTGAAACCTCATAACTCATAGCCTGTGAAAATGTCTCAAGATCATTTTCGGCTCTAACATTGTAGTTACACTCTTGTAGATACACAACATAGTCACTAGGAATCGTCAATTTTCTTACTCTAGTAGATCTTCTTAATATTGCATCAACATTCTCTTGATGAGCAAGATCATGTTGTTCAGCTAGTTGTTCAATAGCTTTAGGCATCTGTTGAACTTCAACATCTACTAGATCAGGATCAACAACTTGTGGTACTTCCAGGACTATTTCTTCAACACACGTTTATACTCGAGGTGCATTGTTAATAACAATGATCAGTACATTACTTGAAATGGTATTCTAAGCATCTAAATGATCTTTCTTAGGACCAATGCCCTGGGATCGATCGCTCCTACTAATCAAGTCATTTTCACGAAATTTTGCATTTCTTGATTCCACAAACCTAGTGCTATGAGATGGACAATAAAACCTATATCTCTTATACCTTTCAACATATCCAATGAAATACCCATTTATGGTCCTTGAGTCTAACTTTTTTTCTTGTGGATTGTAGACTCTTACTTCAGGCGAGCAACCCTAAGTGCGTACATATCGCAAACTCAATTTCAAACCCTTAAATAACTCAAAAGGTGTCTTTGGGATAGCCTTGTTGGAACTTCATTCAATATGTACATGGTCATTTTAAGAGTTTCAGTCCATAAGGACTCAAGAAGTTTGGTGCTAGCAATCATGTTTCACACCATGTACAATATTTTTTGGTTTTTCCTTTCAGTTACTCCATTTTGGTCTGGAGAGATTGGAAAATTGTATTGGGAAACAATCACATTATCTTGATGAAACCTCGCAAATGGACCACTTGCGTGTCCACTCTCAGTGTATCTACCATAGTACTCTCCTCCTCTATCTAATCTCATGATCTTAATTTTCTTGCCGCATTGTTTCTCTACTTCAACTTTAAACACCTTAAAAGAATTTAGTGCTTCATTCTTATTGTTAAGCAATTAGAGACACATATATCATGAGTAATCGTCTATTAAGGAGATGAAGTACTAATCACGGTATGCATCCATGTTTGGACTATAAAAATCTGTGTGTATGATTTCTAATAATTCAGAGCACCTCTTGGAGCCTTTCCTTGACTTTTTAGTCTGCTTTTCATGTCATTAAAATATAGAGTAATAAGTACCAACCTTTTAATTATCTCAATAGAGATGTGTCCTAATCTCTGATGCCATAACATAGAAGAGTCTTTATTCACAACACATCGTTTAGTACCAATTATTTTGTGAACGTGCATAGTTGTAGGGTTGTCATCATTTTGCACATGAAGAATAAAAATACTATTAGACAAAATATCATATCCAATAACATCATATTTATAAAATAAAATAAAACCAAAGTCTGAAAAGTTAAAGGAATAACCATCTGATACAAGTCTGAATACTGAAATTGAATTCCTAAAAAACCTAGGAATAGAAAATTTCTTTTTCAAATTTAAAAATGAAACCACTACTTAAAAACAAAATGTACATGCCAATGGCCTCCACGTGGGGGCATCTTATTTCATGAATAGACGCTACGTTCACTTCCCATTGGTTTCCACAGGTCTCGCAAGTCCTACAATGAATTGGTAACATGGATTGTAGAACCAGAATCAATCCACCATGTGTTATGATTAACATCAGTCATATTGAATTTATAACAAACAAATGAAAGTTGAGTACCTTTCTTATCAAGCCACTTCATGAACTTGGAGCATTGTTTCTTAACATGCCCTGTCTTTTTTGCAAAAAAAGCACACAATCTCCTTCTTAATGTCTTTTTGAGGAGGGATTTTTCCCTTCCTCTTGTCCTTGGCTTGATCCATTTTGTTGTTCTTTCCAGAGGTAGTCAAGTTCACATTTTCCTTTTCCTTCATAAGCAACCTACCTTCTTCCTGAACACATATGGTTAACAACTCATTGATCGACCATTTGTCCTTATGTGTGTTATAGGATATCTTAAAAAAGACCATATTGTTGAGGTAAGGTACAAAGGATGTAGTGAACCAAGAAGGCCTATAATATATAAACCTCCAATGTTTTCAATTGGGCCGCAATATCCTTCATGCGCATGATATGATCAATCACACCTCTAATGCTGGTAAACCTCAGGGATGAAAATTGTATGATGAGAGTACTTTCCATTGCTTTATCTGAAGTGCCAAATTGTTCATCCATAACCTTTAGTAAGTCTTGGACCTTGTTATACTGCTCGACAAAGCCCCTAATACCATCAGATATTTTTGTCTTTATCAACATAACGGAGAGACAATTAGATCGCTCCCACTTATCATAAAGAAAAAATATATCTGGAGAGCTGGTTTCAGTTAATACAGGGGGTTCCTCCTTTCTAATGATGTAATCTATGTCCATCCATCCCAAGTGAAGGAGACTCTCTCATTCCAAACCTTGTAGTTGTTCCATTTGACCTCAAAAACATCACATTTCATATCAGAGTAATTAACAGGTTAAATTACTACAATAAATTAAATATTCATGCGCATGTTACTAAATTTGAAGCTAAAATATGACATGTTCTACTAATGAAAAATCATGAAAAAATATGAATCTAGTGACATATAATTTGTATGTGGGCTAAAGTTTTAATTCAATTAGATTCATCATAATTTTATGATAAAACTATCAATTTATGTTCATTTTTTTGATCTCTTTGGGTAAATTAAAAAATATAATTTGATATTTTATCCTAATTAATCATACAAAAATATAATAAAAATCCATATGGGATAAGATTTATTATATCACATATGATTAATTGTAATTAATGTTTATTTTCTAAATATGATCCTAAATAAACCTTATTATAGTTTTAATTAATTAAATATGTTGTGGTTACTCCCTAATTAATTAAACTATATGAATCACTTAAACATTAATTAAATCCTTAGGCTCAATTATTGTATAAAATCATGAGCAATATTAATTTAATTCCAAATGTGCAAATATTATTTATCTTAAGATTGCATGTATAAATAAATGACAATAAATTATACAACTAAAAATAAATAATATAAGCACTAATTCAATCCATAAAGAGTAATTAACAATTAATTTCATTATGCATAAATTATTTAACTAAATTTCATATGTATAATAAATTATAAAATTTATACATATAAATACCAAAACAAATAATTTAAGCATAATATATTTAAACAAATTTTAATGTGCCCAAAAATTATTTAAATAAAGGTCACATATTAATAAATGTTCTACACATGACAAAACTAAGTTAAATAATTAATCACATTAAAATTATATTCGGGATTATTTTTTTAATAAAAATTAAACTTCAAATATATATAAAAATAAGCCTAGTACATATCCTAATACAAAATGTGTTGTGGTCTAGTGGACAAGAAACTTCATTCTCAATCGAGGTTCAATTCCTTGTAAAAACAATTTTTTCCCAGAAAAATGATGTGTTGTTTTTTAAAGTCAAAAACGACATGTTGTTTTTCCGTGTAAGAGTCATCTCCAACCTCCAATCAGGACACGTGACCCAATTTTGATCCAAACGGAGGCCCGTTGGTTTCTCTCTATTTTTGGTGATTATATCTGGGATTCTTTTTATCAAAATTTCATAATTTGATTTCCGAGTGGTTCATGGTATCAATTTGAATCAAAAACATCAAAATAAAAAGAAGTTAATTAAAAGATTCCAATGAATATGCACGGAAAATTGGAATCATTTTCTTTAAGGGTTTTCATGTCTCAATTCACAAAATCACTCAAATATCAATACTTAAATAATTTATAATTTTTATATGCATAAAAAATGAGCCAAATAAAAAACCCAATTTTTCAGTCCCTCAATGAAACTGAGAAAAACATGGGTGTTTTCAAAATGGCTCTAATACCAAATGTTGGATCATAATTCGATTGAGAAATTTTTAGAAAATGATATGAACATAAATGTAAACACAACGGAAGTAAAAAAAGAATTGAAAAATATCTCTAGCCATTGATCAAGTTTCACCACTTTCACGGGAATTTTAATAGGTTTTTGGTTTGATGATTCTAAACCTTTCTCTGTTATCAAGATGGTATATTGAAAAATTCATTGAAAATTAATTAAATTTTCTCTTAGTTTTCAACACAGATAGAGCAAGTTTAAGGACCAAATTGAAATATATAAGAACATCTCAAGTGCTTTGCCCATCAAAGAGCAAAATGATGTGCGCTTAAAGGGCTACAGAACGTGGGTGATGGAGTGATGGGAGTTATGAACCATCTTCTTATTAACTTTTCGATTGGTTACTAAGAAAACAAGAGAAAAACTAACATTTCACCCTATACATTGCCACTCATATAGAAGTACTTACTCTTCCATTTAGGTTGGCCATCAGGCAAAATCAAAATGAGACCTTAAAGCAAAATTATCAAGATGTATGCCCTACCCTTGTCAACTCAACTTCTTTTCATACAATATGTAGCATGTATCTCAGCTTCATGAATCTTGTATCGTAGTTTCCCAATAACTACGACTAGAGAATGTTTGTTGATTTTAGTTTTTTTTAGCTTTTATCCTTCCTCTCTCCACTCTTCATTATCCTTCTTTGATTAGATAGACTTAAATGTCTAAAGTTAAATTTAAAAATTTAATAAAGGTTTTAAATTATGAAGTTTATTTAGAACTTGAAAAACTAAATTGGATCACTACATGATTAATTATATTGTATACTAGATAAAACTTTATCATATACGATATAAATGTATTTAAAATTAAGGTGTAAATACATAATTGCAAAAAATTATTGATAGAGGCATTTTTGTAAATTGCTTATTACCTTTGTGTGGTCATGATTTTTAAAGTTTTCAACATCTATATTGCTTTTTAATTAGAATCAACTAACTCATAAATTTTATTTGTATTGAGTTCAGTTCAGATCACTTTTAAATGAGTTGGAGTAAGTGAATAATAAGTTTCATATATATTTCACTATATACCAATGATATGATTGGAACTTGGCAGGCTAAACTTGGTAGTATTTATCTCTTTTCTTTTGTGCTTTTTTTTAAAATCTATGTTTTCCTTGGATCTTCAAATATATGTGCAAGTATCAATTCAACTATAATTTTTTATGATAGGTAATACTCCTTAAGAATCTTTCATAACTGATCATAAATGAACAAATTGACATCTCCAGGCCCTTCGATGTTTTTCAATAAATAGGCCGTTTTCTAGTGTCATTACGCTTATTTGGTATTGGATCTCCTAATTTGCACCAACTTGTCAGTCATTCATTCTTTTTGTTGGGGAAGACCCTTCTGAGAACCCAATTATCTTGTTAGGGTCTCTTAATTTTATATTGACAATTATTTTAGATTTATTAATTTTTGGATCTAAAATATTTTCTGTGCTTATTATTTTTAATAATTTTTTGATACTTACTAGGGCTTTATCTTCTCGTATTTCATTAAAAAATTTTTTTGTTTCTTTTCTATATCTAATGAAATATTTTCTAAATAAGGTTTTTGTAGTTGCTTTGTGTTTATCTCATCGGGTATATCTCTATTCTTATACGTTAGATTTCATATTAGATACACATAAGTATTTTGAATTTAGTCTACTCAATCGATTAAGACATGTCTAGATCAATCAAGCTCCATAATAGATGGTTGAGTCTAGAATTTGTCTCAAGACATTCCATAGCTACATTGGATACACATATGAGAGGTATAGCCTCCAAAAAGTTCACACAATTTCATTAATTTGTACATACGAATATGATGAAAAAAAATGCTAATTAGGTTATTTGGACACATCGTTATTACAAATGTGTATATTAATAGTTAAGTTATGACATATATGTTCAATTTTATAAGTTTGATAACTAAGTTATATAATTAAAAATTTTAAAAACTTACACGTGAAGTTTTAAAAAGTTAAAGATTAACATATAAAATTATAAGAAATGATAAAAATACATAAATTTATACTTATTTGACCATAATGAAGACCATCAAAAATATAAGCAAGAGAATTCAAAGGTTGACAAGCCAGTACAGATCGTAAAAGTACGTTATAAACAGTGTTAATAAACTTTGGATAGGTTAAACTGGGAAAGAACTCATAGAATATGAATCTTAAATAAAAAATAAATAATTTATATAATATTATAAATCCAAATAATACTGACTAAGTTCATACTAATCAATATTACTTTATCCATGTATAACTCTGTTCTTTCTCTTAAGAGTACCATTTTATCGAGGAGTATTTGGAGAAGAAAATTGAGGCTATACATAAGATATTTTTATCAATTAACATAATAAACAAATATAAGTGATATAAACATAAAATGTATAGATACAATGAATATTTTATTCATCACGTTTAATATCCCTACATTCTTTATGACAAATACATTTGCATTGTACAAGTTTACAAAAATAATCTTGAATACTATCCTAGACAGTCCCAAAACAACAAAAGGGAAACTTATTATTTAGAGCAATATCGATAACACGTTTTTAGCCACATTCAAGACCCATTCACAAAAAATGTTCTTTAATTGTCTTTTTAACATATTTCTTCTCACGAACAGGATCATTGTTAGAATGAGAAGAAGATATATACTATTACAAAATGTGTCATTTAAGTCGATATGTAAAGTTGATTCGGCGAAAAACCGATGCTACACACGTGGATAGCGTCGGTTGTATGTGTCAACCGACGCTATCCACGTGTAATTTTTTTATTTTAATAGTTTTTAAAATTAAAACTACACAATACAATTTTTTTGATTTGTCAATTATTATTTTATTTGAGCTGTTTAAAATTAAATTTAGATATATATAATTTTTTCTTCTTTTTTTTGGTCAATTGATTTTTAAAATTATAGAATTTTGTGTATTTGTTTGGATACTTAATTTGATGTACATGTTTTTCATACGTAGTTATCGAATTTGGATAGCATGCAAAACAAAATACATAAAAAATTTCAAAAAAATATAGAAGGTCTATAGTTAAAATCTTAAAAAATAATTAACCAAAAAATAAAAAAATTTGTATTGTTTAATTTCAATTTAAAAAATATTAAAATTAATAAAAAAAATTTAACTACGTAGCATCAGTTGACACGTAGAACCAACGCTACACATGTGGATAGCGTCGGTTCTACGTGTTAATCGATGTTATCCACGTGTGTAGCGTCGATTCAACACCGCAATCGACGTGTATTATGTATGTTTTGTATTATGCATATTATTATATGTTTGGTTGATTTTCTATGGAAATAATATCTAGATATTGTGGGTTTAAGGGACTGGAATATTTACTGTATGTGGATAATTTTTTTACATATAAATAATTATATTTTATTTAGTAAAAATAATACAATTTTAAAATGATTAAAATGATAAATTTTGTATTATGTATGTTTTGGTATATATTCTAATAATTAGGGAATTCGTATATAATAATACCTGAAATATATTGATTGGATACATATTTAATATCCTTAATGTCATTAATAGAAAATGGACAAATCTTGGATGTCAAAGTGTAAAATTGAGCAGGACTACATTTCTAGACTTGAAAGTTTCATATAATTTACTTGTAGAAATAGTAATAATAAAATTAGTATGACTCGATGTCCGTAGTGGTATTCTTTTGAGCTATAAATGTTGGTATTATCATGGAGAAAATATTGAAAATACTCATGGAGAAGAGATAAATAAGAATGTGAGTGGATTACATACATCTTATCATAATATATAGACAGAAAATATGTTTCATGCTGTTGAAGATGAACTACATAAGGATGATTCCGAAACCTTTAAAAAACTTCTATAAGATGCCGAAAACCCGTTGTATCCAAAATGCAAGAAATACACTAAAATGTCAAGATTAGTTCATTGGTTCATTACACAGTTGTTTCATACTTTTATGGTCACCAAAACTCAACCAAGTTAAGTAACAAATCGAAGTTACACTTTAATGTTAGGATATACTTGTGTGCCACATACTCTACCGTGGAAGTGTCTGTAGACTCCATCTCTAATCTGAGGTACGTTAACGATTTCATTTTGTCTTCCCTAAGCCTCGAATGTAGGACCTAATCCTTAAGTACCATAGATTCATGGAGGTTTGTACCAATTGAGACGCCTTCCCTAGGTTCAAGGCTTAGGGAAGGCGAAAGGAACTCCTTAACGTACCTTGGATTGAAGATGGAGTCTACAGACCCTCCCACGGTAGAGTACGAGGCCCACGAGTATATCCTAGCATTATCTCAGTTGGTACCAACCTATATGAATCTGTGGTACTTAAGGACTAGGTCCCATGTTTGAGGCTTAGGAAAGGCTAAAGGAACTCGTTAACGTACCTCGGATTGAAGATAGAGTTTACGGACCCTCCCACGGTAGAGTACAGGGCCCACAAGTATATCCTAACATTAAAATGGCACCTTTTTAATAAGGGTTATTTGTGTGGGCTCATAGCTTTTATATAGTAGGGGGTCTGTAAACTTCACCTCTAACTAAGTTATGACGCATTTATTTCGCCCTTCCCCAGCTTCGAACTTGGGACCTAGCCCTTAAGTACCTTAGATTCATAAAAGCTTGATTCCATTTTCATTTCAGATAGTTTCATATTTATAGACAAAAGATTAATAAAGTGCTAATATGATTTCGAAAGGATAAAGTTATTATTACATCACTCGGGTGTCGATGTGGTAATCTCTTTTACTAATCTTTTAACATATATAAGTTATTTTTTGTAAATTCATGATATTACATTCTTATTTTGAATTTAATTACGTATAGTTTTTTGGTTGGAGCAAGTGGGGCTATGATATGCATATTTTTGATGATTTACAAGAAAAATGGACATAATACTTTGTTCAAATTATAACATCATGAGAAGAATATGATGATTTTAAATAACATATAATAACACCATGGTAATATTTATAATGCTTTAATTTCTCCATTTATATGTCTCTAAAGTTTAAACTACTTATTTGATGAATATTTATGTGCTCGTGTATGCAAGAGAATGAATTAAAGTCGAATTAGTTGTTTTTGCCCAGTTTTCTTATCACTATGTTGGTGATTCTAAGCCAACCAAACTTACTCTTCTTGAAATAAAGTGAGAATATCGCAAAATTTATGACATTTTGACAAAATCATTTTATTTGTAATTTAAGTTAAATATATATATTGGTTGTATATAAATTATTTTTTTGTAATAAAATTAATTATCAAGTAATTAATTATATTTATTTTTTTAATTATTTATTTAAATTTAATTAAACAAATTTTGGTTTTTCATGCTATACGTGATCAAATACAAGTTATTAATAAAGTAAAAAATGAGTACAATATGTAAAAAAAATTAATATATATTTTAAAATTGGTTCACATTGAATCAATTTTACATTTAAAATCAATATATATTAAATTTTAAGTTTTACAATTTAAAATCGATTAAAAAAAACGACTTTAATGACCCATTTTATGTTAATGACATCTAGAAACAAAAATAAATAAATTTTATTAATTTAAAATAATCACTTTACATTTAACATAACGATCAACAGTTTGTGACAACCTGTTGACAAAAACTACAACGTTCTTATCATTGTTATAATATCCCAAACACCAACGCTCCAAATCCAAACCTATTTCATCTAAATGATTACAACCAATACGTTCTCCATAACACTGGTCATTAGACCCATCCCATATACAATCTGGAGAATTAAGAACAACATTTACAGCCTTGTTTTTATTCCACTGTTCATAATCGGGACAGATATAAGGTTTATCGTCTTCGTCTTCCACCCAGTGTTTTGGACACCCAACAGCATCAGCAAGACCTAAGCCATTCGAGACAGTCCAACCTCGAGAACGAAACCAGTCGATCATCTTCATACGTTCAGAATCGAAAGGACATACAACGTATGTAAACCTTGAAGAATCGAGGGAAGCGACCAATTCTTCCTGCCATTTTTTAGAAAAATTAAAATGGGAAGAAATAATAGATATAGAAGAAGCCATACCTCGACAGAAATTTGAAAACGCGACGAGGGATGATCCACAAATGAATACACAACATATATTTATACTGTTAGAAATTTGATGAGCACGATTTCAACAGTATCAAACGTATTTAATACGTTTGCTTCCATAGCAAGTTAGCTTGCATAACAAACTAACTTTATTGGCTGCCATAAAGTAGATTCCATTCAGGTACCGCCAACAATTTTTTAAATAATTCGCATAAAGCAAGCCGTAATCATAGATCCTATAATTTATTTTTTATTTATTTTATATTTATATTTTTTTATTATTAAAAAAAATTTATATATTATTTTAGACTAAATATTGATTATCTATCTAACAAAAAGCATAATTTTATATTTTATTTTGCGTGGTGTGAAGCAAATCACATTTAAAATCATTTTATTTTGATTAAAAAAATATTATTTCTTATCAAATGATTAAAATACAATTAAAACTTGATGTTTTATCAATGATAAATTGGATTCAATATGATAATTTTTTACAAAAAACACATCCAAAAAAATTTCATTCCAAATAAAGATGGAACAAGAGCTCCATAGAATACATTTAAATATTTCAAAATATGATAAACCCAAATATGACCAACCATGATATCCATCTAAAAGCATTAAAAAGATTAATATAAAACCTAATTTGATTAACTAAACATTTGTTACAAGATTTAGAAAATAGAACATAGCATCTATAAAGACTAACAATGAAGTATAGCAATCAAATAGAGGGGAAATATTGATGCTTCAATATTTTCAGAATTTATGCAAGAGAAATATTCGTAGTGTCACAAAAGACCTTAACTAAAAAAAGAAAAATTCTTATCTGTTCACAAAATAGAACCATCACCAAGCCAAGCACCAGACATCAATCCACCAGTGCACCATCCCAATGAACCAACACTAGCGCACCACCCCAATGCATCAACACTAGGCCAAGCAATAGAAGATCACACATTCCACAAACCATACCAAACGACTTTCCTAACAAATTTTCATAACCTATCTAAGAAATATCCAACATTCAAATTTCTCAACGTAAGCAAGCCTTTAGGAATCTATAAATAACCTCTACATATCGATCGAGATTTGGTACCAAGAGTAGTTTATAAAAGAAAAGATGAGTTGATGTTACTAGAAAGATTCAAGCAGTGGCCAAAGAACTACTATGGCAAGAGTGGAACAGAGGTTAAAACATGGTGCGATAGTGGAACAGATGCTGGAACGCGGTGTGAGAGTGGAACAAAAGTTGGAACGCGGTGCGAGAGTGGAACAGAAGCTGGAACGTGGTGGCACGAGAGTGGTTTAGAGGTTGGAACATAGCGACACGATAGTGGAATGCGACGTGAGGTTGGAATGCGGCGCGAGGGTTTCGAGTAGAGAAGAATATACACGACACTAGGTTTTAGCGAGAGTAGGGGGATCGCGAGAAAAATGAGATATTTATATACGGGAAAAAAAGAAAAAAAATGGAAAAAGGAAAAAAAAGAAAAAAAATGGAAAAAGGAAAAAAAAGAAAAAAAAGAAAAAATTAAAAGAAAAAAAATTGATAAAAAATTTGGGGTTTGGTGTAAATTAAAGAGAGAAAATTAATAAAGTATGACTATGACCTCAGTTTTAAAATAATTGAGGTCATATGGTATATCTATGGCCTTGATTTCATTAAAATTGAGGCAAAAATCCTAGTCTCAATATTTTTTTAAAATGAGGTTAAATGTTTGAGATTATATTTATGTATTGCAATAGTGGAATAAACTATTATATAGTATAATATAAGGATTGAAGAACTTGTTTAATTATCTCGTGCATGTAATAAGTTTTTTTTAATTCTTAAGGGTAATTTAACTCTTTACTTTTAGCACACAAAACATAACTATTCCTTCTCGTTTTTTTTCAAAATAGTCACAATTGTGTATAGATATCATATTACTAAGAATGTCAATAGAGTAAAACAAAATCAGGTGACATAAAACCCAAAATTGAATCCAAAATAATAACCTACGATAGAAACCAAACCTGAAACTATTTGGTTTCAATTCGGGGAATCCCAATTCGATTATAGTTACCCATTCGAGGATCCCAAACTCCAAGTGCACAACTTTTTTTCTAATTAAAGTCATTCAAAACACATTAATCCAACAAGATAACATGTATAAATTAATAAAAATCAAAATGTTTAAATGATTTATAATTATATGTATCACTATTTCTAGTAATAATAACTTTAATATATATCTACATTCAAGTATTTAAAATAACCTTAGAAATCAGTAATAAATATCTAAAAAAATACTTAAATAACTTCATAATACATTCAAAACAAAGCTAATAGTACTAGTGTACTAATTTAAGTCATTCAAACCAAATACCACACCTTAAAATAACAAGTCTAAATTACATAACTCGTATTATTCGTGATAACTCGTCCTAATTATCGGTCCAAACCACAAAACACATATAAGTCCAAATTTAGAAGAAATTATAAACATAATCATCACAATGAAACTAATGGATAGCTTGTCATCATCAAACTTTTATAATAAACAATTTTGCAAGGAAAAAAATTGTTTAAATAATATATAGTATATTATAAAGAGATGACAAAATGGGCAATATATAACTATAACATGGTACATATTAAAATAATGATTATTTACTAATAAGTAAATATAATTTGGTAAATATTTAATTATCATATAGTCCACGTCTATATCTTCTTAAAAAATGAGAAGAGATTCAATGCTTTGACATGTTATAACTTAAAAAGTATAAAAAATATGATTTCAATATAAATTAATATATAAACTAGATATTTCATGCATAAAAAGAATGAAAAAAATCATGATTTTAATAAAACTTAATATGTAAATAAGATATTATCTTGAGAATCAACCCATAATGTGAACAAATAAGTGCTTTTATTGTTAATTTCTTCACGAAGTTGGTTACGATATTTTCAACTAGTTGAGAGTGTAGCCTCTGAAGCTATCATTGACACGTGAATAACTAAGACATCTTTTGTAATTTCTTGCAAGGTTGGATGTAATTGAAAGTTGGGCAGCCCAATGTTTCTCTCAAAATGCGCTTATCAGGAAAATGGTCACCCAGACTTATAACTAGTACATTGCTAGCTTCCCTGGTCAATGTGGGACTCAACACTCCCCTTCATATCGGACGGGGACACCGCAAAGACCGATAGCCGGCTCATAACCCACCAAACATTGGGGGACTCAAGGGAGCGTGAGGGGACTCAATGCACAAAAGACCCGATCTGATACCAAATTGAAAGTTGGGCAGCCCAATGTTTCCCTCAAAATGCGCTTCTCAGGAAAGAGGCCACCCAAACTTATAACCAGCACATTGCTGGCTTCCCTGGTCGATGTGGGACTCAACACTCCCTTTCACATCGGACAGGGACACTGCAAAGACCGATAGCCGGCTGATGACCCACCTAACACTGGGGGACTCAGGGGAGCGTGAGGGGACTCAATGCACCAGGGACTCGCTCTGATACCAAGTCCCCCGGTGTTTAGTGGGTTTGAAAGTTGGGCAGCCCAATGTTTCCCTCAAAACACACTTATCAGGAAAGGGACCACCTAGACTTATAACCAGCACATTGCTGGCTTCCCTGGTCGATGTGGGACTTGACACTCCCCCTCACATCGGACGGGGACACCGCAAAGACCGATAGTCGACTGATGACCCACCAAACACCAGGGGACTTAGAGGAGCATGAGGGGACTCAACGCACCAGGGACCCGCTCTGATACCAAATTGAAAGTTGGGCAGCCCAATGTTTCTCTCAAATCACGCTTATCAAGAAAGGGGCCACCCAGACTTATAACCAGCATATATGCTGGCTTCCCTGGTCGATGTGGGACTCAACACTCCACCTCACATCGGACGAGGACACCGCAAAGACCGATTCCACCTGACGGGGACACCGCATAGCAGAGGAACTGTGAGGTGAGCCAGAGGGGACTCATCACACCAGGGACCTACTTTGATACCAAATTGAAAGCTGGGTAGCCCAATGTTTCCCTCAAAATGTGCTTATGAGGAAAGGGACCACCCATACTTATAACCAGAACATTGCTGGCTTCCCTGGTCGATGTGGGACTCAACACTCCCCCTCACATCGGACGGGGACACCGCAAAGACCGATAGCCGACTGATGACCCACCAAACACCGAGGGACTTAGGGGAGCATGAGGGGACTCAACGCACCAGGGACCCACTCTGATACCAAATTGAAAGTTGGGCAGCCCAATATTTCTCTCAAAACGCGCTTATTAGGAAAGAGGTCACCCAGACTTATAACCAACACATTGCTAGCTTCCCTGGTCGATGTGGGAGTCAACAGATGTTTCATTTTATTTACTTTCCATCAAGCTAAGAAGGAGCAAGAAATAATATTCATATGCTTCTCTCAATTTACTAATTTACCCAATAATTTTCTTTTTAAATTTTCTCTCTACTTAAAACTTTATTTTATGCATAATTATAATTTAAATATTAATATATAATTTTTTCAAGGAGTGCATCCTGGAACTACCTACTCAACAATTTCATGAACTAAAGACTAAGCTTACTATTCTTCCAAGAACATGAGCAATGAGAGGGTGTTAGAGAATAATGCACTATGGTCACTCAACTGATTATGGTATGGTTAGGTTAGTTTGTTATGCCAGCTGAAATGTTATTAGTGCTATGAAATGCTTGTATATATTTGCATGTGTACTGATGAAAACTGTTATGAAAAATAGTATGGCTTCCTTTCACTTTTAGATTCCCTCTTCTCTCTTTTAAAGCTTCCGGGAGTCATCAAGCAATTTATCTTGTAACAGTTTTACAAAAATAAAATATATATACATTAAACAGGGAGAATCAAAAATAAAAATTCATCTATAAAAAAATATGTTATGCTATTAAATTAATAATTTTTCTTATGTATTTATGATTGTGTAAAAATACGTAATAATGCTTTCTTTCCATTTTTTTAAATTATTTTATATATTCTATTTAGAAATTTTTCTCAAAACTTTTACAAAAAAATAAATACATATTTTTGAGTCCTTAATTCATGATTTTTTTTCGTATGTGATACAAGTAATTTTAGTCATCCACTAATCTCTTTTTTTTTTCTTTTTTATATTTTCCTCTAGTAAAACTATCAAAGTTGATATAATTATAATATAAATTATTATCTGTAAATATATTTTATCATTAAAATTTAACAATTGTTATAAAAATATTATCAAATTTTGATTTATTACTTCTATATCTTTAAATTTCGCAAATATTACAAAAATATAATCAATTTTTTTTGTTATTTTCATATTATTAAACTTTACAAATATAATAAAAATATCATCGAACTAAATGTAACTTGCAGTCAACTAATCAATATTGATGGTGTTTTGATAAATTTCAATATATGAAAGTAACAAAAAAAGTTTAATAATATTTTTATAATAATTTCAAATTTTAATGATATGAAAGTAATAAATCAAAACTCGATAGTATTTTTGTAACAATTTTTAAAATTTGATAGTAGAAAAATATATTTACTTCATAATTATTCATAAAAAAATAATTTATTAATGATAATTTTATTCAATAATAATGATATTAAGGTATAATTAATATTAAAGATAAAATGTATATTTCAATAATTAATATCTCAGGTAATGAATTCAGCAACAACAAAGTTTTATCTTCATCGATAATTTCAACATCTAAATTTTGCAGATCGGCCAAAATTTTATTGAAATTATCTAAGTGCTCAATCATAGGGGTACCTTTCTTGTACTGGAACAAAAAAATTTCTTCTTCAAGTAGAGTATGTTCTCAATACTTTTCGTCATGTACTTGCCCTCTAGTTTCTTCCAAAGAATTGCGGCTACATTCTCTTTCATGACAAAGTACTTCTGATCTTTTCCTAAGCACAGTCGAATTGTGCCACAAGCTTGTCGGTTGACATAATTTCAATCTTCAATTGAATAATCTCTTGGCCTGGTCTCCAAGGCTATATTAGATCTTTCTCGGAACAATAGATCTAATACTTCACATTGCCACATGCCAAAGTTATTGGTGCCGTCAAATTTCTCCACCTCAAACTTTTTGTTGGATAACATAGTTCTTCGAGTTGAACAACTTGGTTTGCCAGAAATTATATGGTTAGCTTGTTCATCTTCTTCGATCTCTCTTTTATCAGCCATAAGTACAAACGGATAACATAAATTTTACACTTACAACTTAAAACAATATTTTTCCAAATTTTATACCTTATTTGAAAAAAACGGAGTCCGTAATTGAATCCAGAATGATCCAATTAGCTAGGAATAGATCCAACTCAGCTGAGAACGGATGAAAAATGGACCAACTCGGTCCAAATATCACTAGTGATTGAGTTGACTCGATCCAACTCAATGAGTTGACTCAGTTGCTGGAAGCAGCACTCCGATGGCTTCTGGTGGTGATTTTGACTTTCGATTTGAGAGATTCTTTCACTGTTGCATTCGTCTCATCGAGAGCTTCGATTTGGTATATAATACTGCTATATTTGGCTCTGATACCAATTTGTTGTGCACGGAAGCAATAAATAGTGGTATATGAATATATCAAAGCGATAAAATGACATACAAAATTTACGTGGTTCGACAATTCGCCTAGGTCCACGGGAGGTAGTAGATGTTATTGAACTGAGTAGAAAATATACAGAATATAGATACAGATTTCTTCACTAATAATATCTCTAATGTGTTTCCCCAAACTCATAGAAAAACTCTCAAACTCACAACTATTTTCTCTCTTTGACTTTGTTTATGCTCTCTCTGATTTTTCTGATTTTTGCCTTATTCTTCAATGCATGAACTCTTCCCTATTTATAGATGAAGCAAGACTCTCTTTTTCTAAATTGTGCCATAATTTAAGTCTTAAATTAGGCCACTAATTTTCTTAAATTATGTCACTAATTTCTTTAAATCATGTCACAAATTAGGTCACTAACTTTCCTAAATTATACCACTAATTTGTTACTTTTAAAACCAATATTCAACATAATGTCTATTATAGGGAGTTAAGAGTGCATTTTTCAAACCACTCGTTGGAAAATGAAATTTCATCAAACCTCAAAGGATGTTTGATAATTACCCTATAATAATTGTCAACTTCAATGTTTGCTAAGGACTTTGAACTACATTTTAAATAAAATAATTTTGACTGCATGTAGTCAGCTTGCAACTTGCTCAGTCGATCAAACGATCAAATCTTACGTATTTCATGTAATTCTATAGATTATAGCCAACAAAAAGAAATTTATATATTTATGGGTGAAGGCACTATTTCCTTTACTTATGTATGAGATATAATTCCTGCCTGTGTGTTTTGATGTTGGGTTCAGTAAGAATATTGGTAGTTGACTCATTGTGTCTACTCGCATGTTAGTTCTCTCTTCTACAGCATTTGTTGAACATACATTCATGACTTTTGACACTAAGCTAAAGAAACAAACATCATTGCAGCTTTGCCAACTGTGAGCTCCGTTCGGTAGTTATTGTTGATAGGAGGTGAGTATCTTGCAAAATCTTAAGATACGTTGATGTAGTCTCATGCAGAGCAATAACAAGTTCAGTATACTCTCTACAGTTTGGAGGGGTCAGATATGTCAGCTACTAATTATCCTGGAAAACTTCCCCCGGGGCTTGATCTTCCAAGTGATGTTGCAGATGAAAAGCATCCAGATAAGGCTTAACCTAATAAAGTTTACTCAGGATCACGGAATTTCGCCTAACCAATATATGGTTTTTTTAATTAATTAATTTATTATTATTATTATTATTATTATTATTTTGTAAAAGATCATTGTCCTAAGGTTTGAGGGCTTGGTCGAGAAAAGATGTAACAGGATGACAGCCTTTATAATTTCAATACGTCCGTCACTTGTGCTTCCTTACAGGTGCCGATTGTAACGGATGTCTTATTAGTCCTAGATAAATGAATTTCACAACTTCAGGATAACTTACCAAATTAAAATAAAACAAAAATAATACCAAAGATTTTTGCGTGAAATTTTTTTTCAAAAATAAAAGTAACAATCACGAGATCCGTAAGCCACTTAAACTTTTACTATAATAAGATGAGATTACACACTTCACCTTTAGGTAGATCTCTCACAAAAATACAAAAAATATGTATCTTCAATTTGTGGATAAAACTTCACAAATTAGCTCTCTCAAATTTTCCTCTAAAAAAACTCTCTTAGAAAACTCTCTGTTTCTTTTTTCTCCGTTTTTTATATGTATATTGACATTAAGGCTAAGGCCTTTTATAGAAGCAAATGAATCTTTCACGCAGCCTAACATTTTTGACTTTTTTTCTTCCCACAGACGACGCCATCTTTGTTGAATGCTGAATGTTGAATGCCTCCCCCTTTCTTTTTCTTTGTTGTTGGCCCATATAGTTGGACCAACAAATCTCCCCATCCACCTTATGTGAGACAGAGCTCTTCTACACCTGTAATATTTCTACAGATAGCAAGCTTTTCTCTAGTCACGGTCTTTGTCATCATATCTGTCATGTTATCATTGGTGTGAACCTTCTCAACTTGCAGTAGTTTATGTTCCAACACATCACGAATCCAATGATACCTTACGTCGATGTGTTTAGACCTTGGGTGGAAGGTTGGGTTCTTGCTAAGGTGAATTGCACTCTGACTGTCGCAATAAAGAACATAGTTTTCTTGGTTCTGATACAATTCTTGTAGGAACTTTTTCATCCACAGGATCTCCTTACAACCTTCAGTGATTGCAATGTACTCTGCTTCTATGGTACTTAAGGCAATACAATTTTGTAATTGTGATTGCCATGAAACAGCTCCCCCTTCAAATGTTATTAGGTACCTGGATATAGATTTCCTCGTATCTACGTCGCCAGCCATATCTGAATCTGTATATTCTTCTAATATATGTTTATTATTACCAAAGCATAAATAATGATCGGAAGTTCCTTTGAGATACCTCAGTATCCATTTGACATCTGCCCAATGTTCCTTTCCAGGATTTGATAGGAATCGACTCACAACGCCAACAACATGTGCAATGTTTGGTCTGGTGCATACCATAGCATACATTGGACTACTGATCGCCGATGCATAAGGCACATTACTCATCTCCAATTTTTCCTCCTCACTTGAGGGACTTTGACTCACATTAAGCTTGAAATGGCTTGCAAGTGGACAACTAACATGTTTAGCTTTGCTCATGTTGAATCTTTCAAGAACTTTTTCAACATACCATTTTTAGGAGAGCCAGATCTTTTGCTTTTGCCTGTTGTGGGTAATTTTCATGCCAAGAATCTGCTTGGCAGGTCCTAAGTCCTTCATTACAAAGGACTTGCTTAACTTCTTCTTCAACTTGTTAATCTTGTCAATATTTTGACCTACAATTAACATGTCATCAACATAAAGTAGAATAATGATAAAATCACCATCAGAGAATTTCTTGATGAAGACGCAGTGATCAACCGTCATTCTGCTGTATTCATTTTTCTCCATGAATGAGTCAAACTTTTTGTACCACTACCTTGGTGCTTGCTTCAGACCATATAAGCTCTTCTTTAGTCTGCATACCAACTTCTCTTTGCTTTTGACGTGGAAACCTTCATGTTGCTCCATATAGATTTCCTCATCAAGATCACCATGTAAGAATGCAGTCTTTACGTCAAGTTGTTCAACCTCCAGATTAAGGCTAGCTGCCAAACCAAGAACAACTCGAATTGAAGACATTTTAACTATTGGTGAGAATATTTCATCAAAGTCAACGCCCTTCTTCTGCTCAAATCCTTTCACAACCAATCTTGCTTTGTAACGTGGTTGTGAGCTACCTTCTTCACTTTTGATTCTATACACCCACTTGTTCTTGAGAGCTTTTCTTTCCTATGGTAGTTTCATCAGGTCCAATGTGTGGTTCTCATGCAGAGATTTCATTCTTCCTGGATGGCTTTTAACCACTCAGTCTTATGTTGATCAATGATAGCTTCATCATAATTCTCTGGTTCTCCCCCTTCAATGAGCATCACATACTCGTTAGGAGAATATATATGACTTGGTTGTCGTACTCGAGTGGATCTCCTTGTCCATACTTCTGGCTGGACTTGTTCAGAAACTTATTCTGGTTCTGAAGTGCGAGCTGATGGATTAACATCATTAGTATCTGGTGTAACTCCCCCTTCTTTAGGATTTATTGGTGGAGAGACTAGGTCCAGATTAACTAGAATTTCATCTGACTATGGTTTCTTGAATTTCTCAAAATCCTTGATTGTTTGGTCTTCAAGAAACATCATGTCTCTACTTTTGACAATCCTTTTGCTAATAGGATCCCAAAGTCTATAGCCAAATTATTCATGGGTATATCCCATAAAGATACACTACTTCGCTTTTCCATCCAACTTAGACCGTTCATCTCTTGGGATGTGAACAAATGCTCTACAGCCAAATACTTTCAAGTGTTTGTAAGAAACGTCTTTCCTCGTCCAAAATCTTTCTGCTACGTCGTAGTTCAGTGGAACTGATGGAGAAAGGTTGATTAAATTGACTATTGTCCTCATTGCCTCCCTTCAAAAGGAGTTTGGCAAATTTGCATTTGAGAGTATACATATGACTCTTTCACAAATGGTTCTATTCATTCTCCCTACGACACCGTTGTGTTGAGGTGTCTTTGGTACTGATTTTTCCAACATGATGCCAAAACTTTTGCAGTACTCCTCGAATGGTCCACGATACTCACCACCATTATCTGCACATACACACTTCAAATGTCTGCCAGTTTCTCTCTCCACTTTTACATGAAACTGCTTGAAAACTTCATGTACTTGATCTTTAGTTTTCAAAGCAAAAGTCCATACTTTTCAAGAATGGTCATCAATAAAGATCACAAAATAGTGAGCACCTCCTAGTGACTTACAACTCATTGTACATACAACTAGAATATTTTCCTTTCTAGATGGTGCAAGACTACGAAATGCAACTCTATGTTGTTTTCCCATAATACAGTCAACACAAATTTGCAAGGGTGTACCTTTCATTCCTGGCAAGAGCTCCTTCTTGGAAAGAATTCTGAGACATTTTTCACTTATGTGGCCGAGTCACTTATGCCATAAATCAGTAGGAACTTCTTTCCTAGTAGTATTTACTTCTCCTCTACACAGCCTGACTTCAGTGATGTAGAGTGATGTATCTTTCTTGTCTTTTCGCTACTACCAAATTGCCTTTGGTGAGCTTCCACTTTCCTTCACCAAAATAATTATTGTATCCATCATTATCAAGCATACCGGTAGAGATTAAATTGAGGTGGATATCAGGAACATGCCTCACATCTTTTAGAAGTAATTTGCATCCAAGATTAGTCTCTAGATAAATATTACCAATGTCGACAATTTTCGATGCATCATCATTTCCCATCCTCACACGTCCAAAATCACCTTGAGTGTAAGCTTAGAAGAATTCTCGTCATGAGGTAACATGATAGGAAGTGCCTGAGTCAACTACCCAAGTAGTGTCTTGGTATGCAAGAATGACATAATCAACATCTCGAACAATGACAACTTCTTTAGTGACAGTTGTGGTGTCATTTGTTCGGGTTTCTACTTCCTGATTTCTGTATTGTTCTACCTTTAACCTTCTACATTCTCGAATGAAGTGTCCAAGCTTGCCACAATAATGACACTTCTTGTCATCACTTCTTGTCATACCTTCATCTAGACTTTGATCGTCCTCTTTTTTGACTTTGGTTATGGGGATTTCTACTTTTACTTCTCCTATGTCATTCTTGCTTTCCTTGTTTCTGCATGACAAGTGCTTCAGTGTCAGGAGTATATCCTTCATCTTTTCGTCGAGTCTCTTCGTTTAGCATTCTATCTTTTACCATATCTATGATAAGTTTTCCATCGGGAGCTAAGTTGCTAACTGACACAGCTAGAGTACCCCAACTTTTTGGTAGAGAGCTCAACATTAACAACGTTTGTGGCTCGTCATCTACAGTCATCTTCATAGAGTTGAGTTGATCTACAATGCCTTGGAACTCACTCATATGTTCTGATACGATGCTTCTGTCTTTATACTTCAAATTGACTAATCGTCACATCATATTAGCTTTATTCTGTGCGGTTGTCCTTGCATACATTTTTTCCAACTTTTGCCAAAGAACGTAAGCATCGTGTTCATTAGAATTTTTTTGAAAAATACTCTTGTCGATCCATTGTCTGATTTGAGCAGCACATTTTTGGTTTAGCACATTCCAGTCAATGCCTTCACTAGTTACTTCTTTCTCCTTTGGCATTATAATTGGCTTCTACAAATCTTTAATGTATAAAAAATCCTCAATCTTCGGCTTTCAAATTCCATAATTATATGCAGTCAACTTAATCATATTACCTTTTTTCTCCTCCATTTGAATCGTCAATCAATAGATTTTGTCAAATTTGGTACTTTTCTATCGATGAATAGTATCCGCCAAATAGTATCGATGAATAGTGTTGTCGAATAGTACTTTGTGTATAGTACCCGTGAATAGTATATATGAATAGTACTATATATGTGAACAGTACTCTCACTAAAAACAACCAAAAGCTTTTATACCACTTTGTTTGAAAAAATGGATGGTTGTAAAGAAATAAATTTCACACATTTAGGATAACTTCTGAAACTAAAATAGAACAAAAATAACACCAAAGATTTTTGTGTGGAAAAACCTTTCAAAAATGAAAGTAACAACCTCGAGACCCGTAAGCCACTTAAACTTGCACTATAATAAGATGAGATTACACACTTCACCTTTAGGTGGATCTCTCACAAAAATACAACAAATATGTATCTTCAATATGTGGGTAAAACTTTACAAATTGACTCTCTCAATTTTTTCTCTCAAAAAATTCTCTCAGAAAACTCTCTCTTTTCTTTTTTTTGCTTTTGATATGTATATTGAGATTAAGGCTAAGGCCTTTTTATAGAAAGAAATGAATCCTTCATGTAACCTAACATTTTTTACTTTTTCTTTTCTTTTCTTCTTCCCACAAACGGTACCATCTTTATTGAATGTTGAATGTTGAATGTTAAATTACTCTTTTTTTTCTTTGCTACTGGCACACATAGTTGGACCAACACAAACATAGCTTCCACAAGACAATAGCTCAACACAACATATCTTTTATCAACTACAAGAGCATGAAAATAATCCGTTTATTAAAACCTATATCAACAGAGCTCATATACTAACAAGATTCTGAAACTATATTTCTAATTTAATATTTCCTTTATAATAGTTTTTGAGTGTGAACTCTAAACTACATAATCAAATTTTGACATGGTCGTATTAAGAATCTATGGTAATCGAGTTGAAGAGCTAAAGCCCATATGTAGGGTTCATAAAAATAAATCTGAGATGTAATAGTTCCTTGAAACAGCATGAACTCGTCTGGTTGCATTTCTATTCCTTAGGAAAAACTACTTCACAAAATAAATATGACCCGAGTTAAAGATCTAACTCGGGATAACTTGGGTTGATCAATTAAGAATAGATATTCCTAATTTCCAACTCATCCAAAGTTTCTGAGCTTATAACTATGACAATAAATGTTAGCTTTTGGCCCTCCAAAGTAATCGGTATTTGTATTGTCTATCTTAAATGATACTTTATGCATCATAATTGTGTGCATTGAGCCAGAAATACAAACCTCAAGTATCTTAGATGGTTGTAGGTAATCACATACATACATATCTGCCAACCAGGGAACAAAGACTCTCCGAGGAAATGGAAGATTGCATGTTTTACTGTTAAAACTAACAAAAATATAGTGAGCTCAGTGGGTGATTGATGTGAAATAAAATATAATTATTAATTTAAATTAGAATTTATCCAGTTTAGTTATTATCCCATGGAATATAATATTTTATCAATTTAGAGTTTTAATCTTTGTCAGTTTATTTTGTTTATTGTTATATTGTTTTATAAATTTATAAATAGCGTAAGAAATGGGTTTATTGATGATAAATAAAAAAAATATTTACAACCTATTTATACAAAAGAAAAGCAAAATTGTAATAATTAAAATAAACATAATTATAGAGAGGCATGTTCTTGGACAACCTATCTTTTCCCACCAAGGTGTTGGTGGTTGCTTCCAGTTGGTATGTTGGTTGACACCAGTTGGATCTCAAGTTCTTTAACATTCCCTCTCAAGTTGGAATATATGTTAATTATTCCTAACTTGTTAAGTAAGCTCGAGAACTGTGGAAAACTCAAGGATTTGATAAATATATCTGTTGGTTGCTCTAATGTAGAGATATGATAAGTTTTGATCATTCCAGCTTGAATCTTTTCTCTCACTAGATGGCAATCGACCTCTATGTGTTTGGTTCGCTCATGAAATACTGGATTTGATGCAATGTAAATGGTTGCTTGATTGTCACAATATAACTTGGTTGGTTGGTAGTGTTTGATACCCAAATCATCCAAAATGTATCGTAACTAGGTTACTTCACAACATGCTACTACCATAGAGCGATATTCTACTTCTGTACTTGATCGTGAGACCGTATTTGTTTCTTAGTCTTCCAAGAAATTAGTGAGTTTCCAAGAAACATATAATATCATATGGTTGATCGTCGTGTATCTGTGCATTTTGCCCAATCTGCGTCACAGAAAGCATTTAGTTATAATGAACTAGTTGCTGAGAAAAAGAGACCTTGCCCTGGTGTGTTCTTGACATATCTTAGCACTCTTTGAGCTTCTTCCAAATGTGATTGACGTGGTTTATCCATATATTGACCGAGAATGTGCACAACATATACTAAGTTGGGCCTTGTGATGGTCAAGTATATTAATCTCCCAACAAGTCTTCGATAGGATATGGGATTACTGATGAATTCCCATTCAACCTTGGTGAGGGATAAATTTTGTTTCATAGGTGAATTGGAAGATTTGGCACATAGATAACACATGTCCTCCAATATTTCAAGTGCGTACTTGTGTTGTGACAGAACAATTTCCTTCCTGGAACGTGAAACTTCTATGCCCAAAAAATACTTTAATTCACCGAGATCTTTAAGCTTGAATTTTCTCATGAGATGATTCTTAGTTTCTTCAATGTCTTGTACATTGTTTCCTGTTATGATTATATCATCTACATAGACAAGAAGAACAAAGAAGGAATTACCACGGGTTCGAATGAACAGTGAATGATCATACTTGGATTGGTTAAAACCAGCTAGCATAAGTGTTGTTGATAGCTTGATGAACCATTGTCATGAGGCTTGTTTGAGTCCATACAAAGATTTGTGTAGCTTACATACTCGTGTTTCTCATTTTCGTCTGAATCCAGGTGGAAGGGACATGTAGACATCTTCATGAAGATCACCATAGAGAAAAGCATTGTTGACATCGAGTTGTGGTAGATACCAATTTTGAATAGAAGTAACGGCAAGTAGAAGCCGAACAGTGACAAGTTTGGCTACTGGTGCAAAATTTTCTTGGTAGTCAAAACCTTCAATCTGACTGTATCCTTTTGCCACTAACCGAGCCTTGTATCGTTCCACAGAGCCATCAAGATTATACTTGATTTTGTAGACCCATTTACAACCAACTGGTTTCTTGTTTGAAAGAAGTTTTTGAAGCATCCAAGTGCCATTAGTTTCAAGAGCATCCAGTTCTTGTTTCATGGTAAGCCGCCATTTTGGATCGTTGAAAGCTTCATCAAAGGTGGTTGGTTCCCTGAGAATGGAAATAGAAGTAGCAAAGGCACGATGTGTAGGTGATAATTGGTCATAGGTAAGTACATGAGATAAAGAATGAGAAGTACTTTTGTCATTGGACGGTGCTGAGTGAGACGAAGGGAAGGACCAAGAAGGCAAGAAAGCTTCTACATGATATTTTTGAAGGTAGCTAGGAACATTGGTGGATCGACGAAGCCTATGTGTGACTGGTGTTGGAGGAGTCATGTGTGGTAGAGAAGTTGATGATGATGTTTCTGGAGATGAATTTTGAAGATGAAGAATGTCTGAGTCGATTTTTGGAGGACAGATGGTGTATGATGAAGTGATGTATTTGGATTGGTTGATTGATGAATGTTAGGTATGCCATCATAAATAGTATTTTCTGATGGAGTGAATAGAGGTGGAGTGTTGACAGCGGAAGTAAGATAAGGAAATACATGTTCATGAAAGATAACATCACGAGACACTAAAGTCTTGCTTGCTTCCAGATTGTAGACACGATAAAATTTTATCCCATATGGATACCCAATGAATATGCATCTATGTGATCTAGCATCAAACTTGGTGAGTCGATCATGTACAAACACAAAACAGAGGGAACTAAAAACACGAAGATGTTCATACCTATAAATTTTGTGAAAAAGGACTTCAAATGGTGTTTTACCCTTAAGAACAGGTGTTGGAGTATGGCTTATAAGGTATGTGGCTATAAGAATGGAATCTCCCCATAATTGTTTAGGGAGATTGGCTTGGAAGATCAATGAACGAGCAACATTAAAAATATGACCGTGTTTTCATTCAGTAACACCATTTTGTTGAGGAGTATAGACACAACTGGTTTGATGAAGGATTCCTTTGGTAGAAAACAACTGGGTCACAGAGAATTCTGGTCCATTGTCACTACGAATGATTTTAACTCTGGATGAAAATTGTGTTTCAACAAGATTAATGAAGGTGGTAAGAAATGTGTGTATCAGATTTAGTATGTAAGAGATAGACCCATGTGCATCTTGAGTAGTCATCAACAATAGTGAGGAAATAACGTGCTCCATTAAGTGTTGGAATGTGATAGCCACCCTAAATGTCGACATGAATCATTTCAAAAGGTGCTTTTGTATTGATGAAACTTAAAGGAAATGAATTACATGTTTGCTTAGCTAATGAACAAATAGAAAAATCACTAATGGAACAAAAAGTTGTGTTGATGGAAAGAGAAATTACACGCAAATTGTTATTAGATAAATGACCAAGTTGTTGATGTCATAGATGAGAGTTAGTGGAAGCAGTATTTGAAATAGAGAAACATCTAGCCTTTTTCAGAAATAGTCAGGTAGTAAAGTCCTGCTTTCTCAGTTCCTATCACAATCGTCTTCCCTGAGCATTTTTCCTGAACAAAGCACATACTATTAGTGAAGGTGACATGACAAAATGTAGTTTGAGTTAGTTTGGCTACTGAAACTAAGCTTAATTTAAAGGAGGGAACACACAAGACATTATGAAGTATGAAATTATTGGAGAAATGTACAGTTCCAATATGTGTGACATAGGAAAGAGAATGATCAGGTAAATGCACATGTCAATTAGTGACTGGAATGTTAGAGCTCATAAGGTTTTGGGAACAGACCATGTGATCAGTTGCTCCTGTATCAAAAATCCAACGAGTTTCTGAATGGAAAATAGTTGCACATAATGTTTTACCTGAAGAAGTAGTCACTTGGCTTGCCATACTACCTGATTTGGATTGGTTGAGAAGTGTAAGGAGTTCTTGATATTGGGCAGATGTAAGGTTGTGGGAAGGCATAACTTGTATTTCTCTTATCTTGAATTGCTCCTTTCTTCCGACACATGTTGATGTCATGTCCATTCAAACCACAGAAATTACATTTGAGACGTTTTCGACAGTTTTCAAAATTGTGTCCATTGAGACCACAAAAATCACATTTGAGGTGACTTCGGCAATTCTCAGAATTATGGCCTATATTGTTGCATCGATTGCACTTGAGATGTGGGTTCCTTGGTGGGTAATTTTTGTGAGGATATTATGGATGACTATCTCTGGCAACAAGTGCAGCAGCTTCTGACATCCTTCCTATGATTTGCATGAAGACAACTCTCTGCTTTTCATCTTGAATAATGAGTGAATATACCTTATTTACTATAGGTAAAGGTTCTATGAGCAAGATTTGTCCACGTGCTGATGTGTAAACCGTGTTAAGCCCCATGAGGAACTTTATGGTTTGCTGCTTTTGTTGATATTCTTGTAGTTCCCTTCTGTAATTTCCTCCATAATGTGGAAGAGGACATAGTGCATCGCGACTATCCCATAAGCTTTTCAATTTGGTATAGTATTCTCTGATGCTTACATCTTCTTGTATGCAATCATGGATCTCTTGCTCAATGTGGAATAGGTGCACGTTGTTAGTGTGTGAAAAGCGTTTCATCAATTCTTCCCATAGCTCATATGCAGTATCATTATACATGACACTTTCTGCATTTTTAGGCGATATGGTATTGAGAATCCATCCTTTGACAAGAATGTTGCAGTGATTCTATTGCTTGATTTTTGCTTCAAAGTTTGTTGATGGCCTTTTGATTGTGTCGTCAATAAATCCTTCTTTGTTTTTTGGTGATGAGAGCCATAAGCATCGCACGACTCCAAATGTGATAATTTTCTTGATTTGAGGATTGAGATACTAGAACCATGTTTGGTTGGTCTGAGTGGTGTAGATATAATGAATGACTAGGGTCATCATACCACTTTGGTAAAGTAGGGTTGGTATTGGTTATAGACATTATTGTTGAGTAAAATAAATCGAAAGATCGGGATAGGATTTAGTGTGTTTTAGACAATAATGACTACTTATGAAACAAATAATGAACTGAAATATGTTTTATCTTATAGAAAATGAGTCAAGGATTACAGTTTTGGAAATTTCAGCTGCAGAACCGGTCGGAAAGTGGGTGAAGCGACGTCTGGAATGGCTGGAACAGTGACTGCAACGTTGGAGCACTGAACCAAATGAAGACCAAACTGGACCGAATGGAGGACCGAACCGGATGAACGACGCGTCGTTTGCTTCAGAGGCGTGTGAACGACGTGTCATTGGAGTCATCTTCCTTAGCAGCTGGCGCGTGAGGTGGTATTTTGGCTTGAAATTAATTGCAGATTGCTCTGATTCTTCTGGATATTATAATGGGGAGAAATTGAAATTATTTTGTGAATCGAAATTGATTTTGAAAAAAAAAACAGAATGAGAAAAGAAAAAAAAATTGTGTGAGTTAAATTTTTTGGGAATTATTTCCTAAGCTCTGATATCATGTAAGAAATGATTTTATTGATGATGAATCTGCAAAACATGGTTAATGTACTCTGCCTAAGATAACTACAAGGATCCTCTCTTCTTATTATATCTTGTGATTTGTATTCCAAGAATCTTCTTTGTTAGACCCAAGTCTTTCATGTCAAACTCCTTTGACAATTACTGCATCAACCTTCTGATATCATCAATATATGAACCTGCTACTAACATATCATCAACATAAAGTAGTAAAATGATATAATTGGACCCATATCACTTGAAGTAGCAACAGTGGTCTGCATTGCACTTCTGAAAACCTTCCTTGTGCATGAAGCTATCAAAATTTCTGAACCACTATCTCGGGACTTGTTTCAAGCCATACAAACTCTTCTTAAGTCTATATACCATGTTCTTCTTCCCTCTTTCTGAGAAACCTTCTGGCTGGTACATGTATATCTCTTCATCTAAGTCTCCATGAAGGAATGCATTCTTCACATCCAATTGTTCAAGATGAAGATCTTCAATGGCTATAATATTCAACATTGATCTGATAGTATTGAGCTTCACAATGGGAGCAAAAATGTTAGTGCAGTCAACTCCTTCCTTCTATTGAAATCCATTGACAACTAGTCGGGCTTTGTATCTCTTAGAACCATCATGCTCTTTTTTCACCCTGTACACCCATTTGTTGTAAAATACCTTTTTCCCCATCGGTAACTCAGCTTGTTCCTATGTCTAGATAGAGATGAGAGATTTCATTTCTTCTTTCATGACAAGCTCCTACTTATTGGCTTCTCGAGTCTAACAAGTTTCATTATAGCATTCAGGCTCCCCTCTATCAGTTAGCAATATATAGCTTATATATCTCCTATTAGGTACATGAGGTCGAGAAGACCTTCTCAATACAGGAGTTGGAGTATGAAGTTGTGGTGTGTCAGACTGTTGCACATTTCTTTTTCCAACGAGTTCCTCTGGTTGAGGACTTGTTACAATTGGTTTCATTACAAAACTATCTAGGGCATCATCTACATCTGCAAATACTGACTCATTCTTCTCTGAGTCGTTTTCATCTATTTTATGAATGTTCTTATACATTACCCTTTCATTGAAAATCACATCTCTGTTATGGATCACTTTCTTATTTTCGCCATCCCAAATGTGGTAGCCAAACTCATCCTCACCATAGCCGATGAAGGTGCATTTCTTGAATTTGGGATCAAGCTTATTCCTACCTTGATCACTAATATGCACAAATGCTACATATTTGAAAACTTTTAGATGTGATAGTTTTACCTTTTTTTTGCTTCATATCTCCTCTAGTATTCTCTGTTCCAATGGAACAGATGGGCCTCAATTGATCAAGTAAACTGTCGTGTTGACTACTTTTACCCAAAATTGCTTCGATAGACCTGACTGTATACAAATGTTTCTGGCTCTTTTTGTTAACGTTTGGTTCATATGCTCAGCTACACTATTATGTTGAGGTGTGCCTAGCAAAGTTCTCTCCATTATGATCCTGTGCTCATAGCAGAAATTTTTGAATATGGTGTCTTCATATTCATTATCATTGTCGGTTCTGAGCCTTTTGATCTTTAAACTTGTCTCATTTTTAACCATAGCTTTCCATCTTCTAAAAAGCCTCAAATACTTCAAACTTATGCTTTAGAAAGTAAACTCATACCTTCTGAGAGTGATCATCGATGAAAGTCACGAAGTAATGTTTCCCACCAATAGATGAGATGGTCGTTGGTCTCCAAACATCAGAGTGAATGAGCTTTAGCCTTTCCTTCTTTAGGGTATTGTCACTTGTCTGAAAGCTGACTCTCTTTTGCTTTCCAAGTATACAATTTTTCATATGTCTATCTCCTATAACTACTGACCTGAAAGTTTTCCATTTGAGTGCATAATTTTTATCCCCTTCTCACTCATGTGACCTAGTCTCCAGTGCCACAGATTTAGTGTTTCATTTCTTGATGCAATTCCGATCGAACAACGTGCCTCTACTATCATGTAAATAGTTTCACTCTTCTTGCCTCGAGCAACTGTCATTACACCTTTTGAAATCTTCCGATCATCACCATGAAAGATTATAGTGTAGCCTTCACTAGTCAACCGCCCTACTGAGATTAAGTTCTTTCTTAGGTCAGGAATATTCCTGGCATCCTTCAACTCCCAAACAAACATGTTCAACTTAATCTTCACTACACCTTTGCCAATAGTAGCACATGGTTGATCATCACCAAGATATACATTTCCAAGGTTTTTGGAAACATATTTCTCGAAGAATTCTTTCTATGAAGTAGCATGAAATGATGCTCCAGAGTCTAACACCTAAGATTCTTTCTTGCTCTCCAAAGAACATATCATTGCATCATCTCCTCCTGAGGTAGAAGTAACATTTGCCTCTGCCTTCACTTTATGGTCCTTCGATGCACTCTTGCACTAATTTTTGTAGTGTCAAGTTCTCCTAAAATTCCAACACTCGATAGTTTTTGAGCTATGGGAATTATAGGGATTCCTAGATTTGGTCCTCCTATCCTTTGATCTACCTCGGTAGTTTGTTCTACCACGTCCATTCCCTCATGTTGAATTTCTTCCTCTTGATTATGTATGCAAAACTGAAGAGGTTGACGATTCACTCGAATCTCTACGTCGGATCTCTTCCTTGAGAACTAGATCACGAACATCATCAAATTTCAACTTATTTATTCCTAACGAGCTACTCAGAGCCGTGATAATAATATTCCAACTTTCTGGTAGAGAAGACAAAAGTATCAATGCTCGTACTTCATCAAATTCAATTTCAGCTGAACTTAACTAGATTATGACTATGTTAAGTACATTGAGATATTGAGCTACCGATACGCCTTCTGTCATCCACAAATTGAAAAAATGTCTCATCAGGTGCACTTTGTTTGAGATCGATGGTTTCTCATACATATTGGAGAGAGCTTCCATAAGACCCATGGTGGTCTTTTCATTTACTATGTTGAAAGCAACATTGTGAGATAGTGTCAATCGAATAACTCTAAAGGCTTTTCTATCTAGAATATTCTAATCTTCTTCCTTCATAGCCTCTGGTTTCTTCTCTGAGAGAGGTTGATAAAGACTTCTTTGTTACAGATAATTCTCTATTTGTATTTCCAAAACCCAAAATCTATGTCATCGAATTTCTTAAGTTTAACCTTTCCTTCATCTACAACTATTGCTCCTACTCAAATCTAACTTTTTTTATATCGTATCTGATTATTCGTGCAAATCACCGGGTATTAGAACACCTCTGTCGACAAACCAATATCGTTGACAAATTTTACTATTCACATGAATAGTAACCTTGTACAAAATTGACAAAAATCACCACAAAGCTATGTTATCCGTTGTTGAAAAATTACGCAAATTCCTAATAAGTTAGATTTATGAGAAAATAAATATAGACAAAATAACACACAAATTTGATAACAGAATTTGACCAATTTTACTTATATATCTGGATCTACTGCAGATCTTTTATTGAAAGAGAGAAATTACAAAGTGTTTACAACACTCACAATTCACAACTCAATTATACCACTAAATTTTTTTTCTCTAAGTTTTTCTCTCAATTAGATTTTGATAATTTAATGATGAATTAATTACAATTATACATATATATATATATATATATATATATATATAAAAGGAGATTAACTTTTTAAATTACTCCTTAAATTAAAAAAATTTAAAATTACTCTTTGAATTAAGTCTTCATTATATTACTCCTTTAATTTTCTTCTTGAATTAAATTCTTTGACAACAATCTCAACAAGTGACACTTACAAAATTTCCATCAATAAGAGCTTTTGCATCTTTTAGCTCTCTGGCATGAACAGAAATCCCATGGTGAATAGCATCAGCCAATGTTTGGGCATCTGATACATTCTTTTGTTGATCAATAAGAGCTTTTGTATCTTTTAGCTCTCTGGCATGAACAGAAATCCCACGGTGAATAGCATCAGCCAATGTTTGGGCATCTGATGCATTCTTGTGTTGAATGGGAAATTTGGGGAAACGCAAATCTATTCGTTAGACGCCATAAAAGTTGCAGTTTAGTGCTCGCATGTGTGCAATGCATACCAATTACAACCATACGCTGCCTGGATTTTATGTCAGAGACAGATCTAAGCAAGAAAGCAATAAATCTGGCATGGCAAACATGGAGAATAATTGGAGATTATTATTTTTTTTTAAACAAACAAAATTTCATTAAAATAGAAAAAATTACAGCATTTAAATTGGCCAAATCATCTGGTTGAAGGCCCAGTACCAATATTAAAACATTCAAGCTAAATTCTGTCTGAGTACTGGTTGACCATAGAGTGGCTAAATGAGTGGCACTAATAATCACGATAAAATAAAATAAAATACATTTTTTAAAAAACAGAATATACAATCGAGCAGACTCGGGGTCAGAATTGAAGAGAAAATAGATTTGCATTGGATCAGAAAAAATATAAGACGAATAACTTGGAGGCATCAACTAGGTAAAATTCTCATATATATTTTTGGTTTTTAGAGACAACTCAAATCTAAAGGAACAACAGGACAAAAAAAAGACTGAGGGAAAGGGATGTTTATCATATTTGAAGATAATAACAACACAAAAGGGCTGTTCATATGAAATTTTCGTGAAGAAATTTAAATATATATTAAATATTTCCACAAGTGGTGTCTAAATTAAACTTGAAAGCACGTTCAAAATTACATGCAGTTTCTATCTTAAAATAAATAGTAAAAGAAATTCTAAAAAAAAAAGAGTAAAATATTTTACTCAGGTCAAAGTTGCAACTAAAAGTTTGAAGGGAAGCTAAGACCCGTCCCATCTTGAAGTCACAAGGCCGAAAGCTACTAGATGTAATATTTCATGTTACTTAGCAATTTCGACGTATCCACCTGGTTGAAAAAACTTGTTAGTCAACGTTTTCATAGAAAAATCACAATTTTAATACGAATTTAATCAAGTTTTAAATAACGGAATTAAACTTATTCTCTTTCTTTTATAAATTTTTTAGGAAACAAATAAATAGAGCTCAAAAATAAAAACATGCATAAAATCAACACAAACAATTTACATGAAAAAACTTTCCTGATGTAGGAAAGAAACAACCACGACACTCCTCTTCAAAACTTTCACTATCAAGAAACAATTGTACAACAGTTCTCTCTAGTTAAAACTATAGGCAAAAAATCAACAATATCATCAAGAATACACTTCTTGGAAACTAACAATTATTTCAAAAAAAATGGAGAGATCTAACCCAATTCGTAGTCACTGTTCACTGCTCAGAATTTTCCAAACCCGTGAGCCAAATCCAAATCTCACCGTACAGATTAAAGAGTCTTGAGTCGTGAACCTGCCTAAAATATTTCAGCTTAGTTAGACCACAAACGACCTTCCATCAGAGCACTTGATGAAAGCTTGCTGGAGAAGGAGAAGCTGAAAAATTGTTCTTAGTTTTTCTGCTAGCTACTGCCTTTTTGATGCTCTTAATTTTTCTCTGCAGAAATATACACTCAACAAACCCTAAATGAGTTTATTAATGAAGCAATGAAATGACACAATTTCTCATCTTACTCCATGGACTTTTAAGCCACATAAGCTTCACTTTGGCTTCTCCAAATAAGAAAAAAACCCAAGAAATCTCCCTTTTTTTCCGATTAGATGAAGGGATCCGCCATCTCGGTAATTGAACAACAAACTTCAAGTTTCACCTTGACACTGCTTTTGTCAGCATGTCAGATCCATTCTCATCAGTATGGATTTTCTCAAGTTCAAACAATTTATTGTTAAGAGTATCCCTTATCCAATGATACCTCACATTAATATGTTTTGATCTTGAGTGAAACGTCGAGTTCTTCGCTAGGTGAATAGAACTTTAATTATCGTAGAACAACACATATTTCTGCTGCTTGAAACCAAGTTCTCTCAAAAATTGTTTCATCCACAACAATTCCTTACAAGCTTCTGTTGCTGCAATAAACTTTGCCTCTTCTGTAGAAAGTGTAACACACTTTTGCAATCTTGATTGCCAAGAAACTGTTCCACTAGAGAAAGTAATTAGATAACTTGAAGTAGACTTACGAGAATCTTCATCTCTTTCCATATCTGAATTAGTGTATCCAACTAACACTGGTTTTCCACTTCCAAAGCTAAGTGTTAACTTGGAAGTACCTTGAAGATATCTCATAATCCACTTTACTGCATCCAAATGCTCTCTTCCTGAATTCGAAAGAAAATGACTAACAACTCCAACTGCATGAGCTATGTTTAGCCTCGTATACATCAGTGCATACATTAAGCTTCCTACTATTGAGGCATATGGAAAATTTTCCATATCTTTCTTCTATTTATCTGTTGAAAGGCCTTGACTCGATCTCAACTTAAAGTGATTAGATAAAGGAAAAGAAACCACTTTAGCTTTATCCATATGAAACCTTTCAAGTACCTTATTGATGTACTGTTCCTGTGACATGTACAACTTCTTTCTTTTCTTGTCTCGACAAATTTGAATACCAAGAATTTGTTTTGTTGGCCCCAAGTCTTTCATGGCTAAGGACTTACTCAACTGTTTGTTCAAATTATCAATTCTTGAAGAATTTCTGCCAACAATCAACATGTCATCAACATAGAGCAATAAAATGATAAAGTCATCATTAGAGAATTTTTGCACAAAAACACAATGATCAGAAGTAGTCTTCTTGTAACCATGCTCCCTCATAACTGACTCAAACTTCTTATACCATTGTATAGGTGCTTGCTTCAACCCATAGAGGCTTTTCTTTAACCGACATACTTAATCCTCTTTTCCTTTAACCTCAAACCCTCTAGTTATTCCATATAAATATCTTCCTCCAACTCACCATGAAGAAAGGCATTTTTCACATCCATTTGCTCAATTTCTAAATCCAAGCTTGCTACTAGACCTAGAACAACACGTATGGAAGATATCTTCACAACAAGAGAGAAAATATCATCAAAATCAATACATTTTCTCTGACTGAATCCCTTAACGACCAATCTAGCTTTGTATCATAGTTGTGAATTGTGTTCTTCTTGCTTCATTCTGTAGACCCACTTGTTTTTCAAATCTTTTTTACCCTTAGGCAACTTTACCAGCTCAAATATGTGATTGTTATACAGTGACTGCATCTCATCTTCCATAGCACCAACCCAGTATGCTCTGTTTCCATCTTCCATTGCTTCTGCATAAAATTTAGGCTCTCACTCATCTGTCAATAACACATACTCATATGTATCATACCGTGTGGAAGGATGTCAATCTCTGGTAGACCTCCTAGGTGGAATTTCTTGTTCTGGCAATTGATCAATAGTCTGGTGATCTGTTTCAGCTTGCATATCTGCATCATCTAAACCATGTTGGTCATCTTGAACATTTTGTTCCATCTGTATTGATAAAGGAACCGGATCTAGGTCAATCAAATCATCGATATATTGATGGACTCATTTTTCTATCTTCTTAACATCTTATATAGTTTGATCTTCTATAAACACAACATCACGACTCCTTACCAGTTTCTTCTCAACTGGATCATAAAATATGTAACCAAATTCATCCAGACCATAACCAACAAAGATACATTGTTATGGCTTCACATTGAGCTTAGATCTCTCATCTTTTTGTATATGCACAAAAACCATAGAACCTTTATTAAGTTTCCATTGACCATTACTAAAGGTATTGTAATATCCTTCATCACCAAGTTTACCTGCAGAGATCAAGTTCAAACGAATTTCAGGAATATGTTTTACCCCTCTAAGAAGTAGCATCGTGCTATTATTCATCTCCAAACACACATCTCCAATACCAATGACTTTAACCAAGCCATCATTACCCAACTTCACTGTCCCAAAGTCACCTATTGTATAGGATGTAAAGAAGTCCTCTAGACACGTAGCATGAATGGAGGCTCCATCAATAACCCAACTGACCTAGTGACATGCAACATTGACAATATCTTCATTTTAAACAACGAGAAAGTCTTCTGAACTAGCGGTGGAAACTCGATCATTTTCCTTGCCAACATCACCCTCTTGTTCTTTGTCTTTCTTCTTGTTATCCTGCTTCAACTGTCTACAATATTTCTTGATGTGCCCTTTCATGCCACAGTGATGAAACTCAACATTAGAAAACCTATTGGACTTGCTTCTTCCTTTTTCTTTGCTCTTGAAACCTTTGCTTTTACTCCTCGCTTTTCTTTCTATAACCAAAATCTCTGACTGCTCAAAAGACCCATGTGATTTTCTCTTCATTTCTTCATTCAAAACACTGCTTTTAGCCAGATCTATATTGATTACACCATTTGGAGCTGAGTTACTTAATGATATTCTAAATGTTTCCCAAGAGTCCGGGAATATACCCAATAAACACAACTCTTAAATCTCATCATCAAACTTGATATACATTCCAGCTAACTGATTGATTATTCCTTGGAACATATTCAAGTGATTTGTCAACGGAGTTCCATCTTGGTACCTTAAAGCCATTAACTGCTTTATAAGAAACATTTTATTATTTCCTGTTTTTCGAGCATACAACTCTTCAAGTTTATTCCATAGTGACCATGCATGTATATCTCCACTAATATGATTCAAAACATTATCATCTACCCACTGCCTTATATACCCATAGACTTGTCGATATAACAAAGTCTATTCTTCTTTAGATAACTTTTTTGGCTTCTCAGAGGCAAATACTGATAAATGAAATTGTTTGACATAAACGAGATCTTCCATTTTCCCTTTCCAAGTGTGATAATTAGAACCATTAAAAGTAATTATTCTACTCAAATTTGCTTCTATTATTCAACATAAGAAATTCAACAATAATAACCACAACTCTGATACCACTTTGTTAGGAGAATAACAATTTCAATACAAACTTAATCAAGTTCTAAACAGCGGAATTAAACCTATTCTCCTTCTTTGTGTTAATCTTTTAGGAAACAAATAAATAGATCTCAAAAATGAAAACATGCACAAAATCAACACAAGCAATTTACGTGGTAAAACCTTCCCGGTGTAGAAAGGAAACAACCACGACACTTCTCTCTAAAAATTCCATTATCAAGAAACAATTGTACAACAGTTGTCTCTAGGTAAAACTAGAGGCAAATAATCAACAACATTATCAAGAAAACACTTCTTGGAAACTAACAATTATTTCAAGAAAAATGGAAAGATCTAACCCAATTCGTAGTCACTATTAACTGCTTAGAATTTCCCAAACTAGTGATCCAAATCTCACCGTATAGATTAAATATTCTTGAGTCTTGAACCTTCCTGCAACATTTCAAATTAATCGGACCACAAAAGACCTTCCATCAGAGCACTTGATGAAAGCTTGTTGGAGAAGGAGAAGCTGAAAAACTACTCTCAGTTTTTTTGCTAGTTGCTGCCTTTGTTGCTGCTCTTAATTTTTCTCTACAGAAATTTACACTCAACAAACCCTAAATGGGTTTATTAATGAAGCAATGAAATGATACAATTGCCCTTCTTACTACATGGGCTTTTAAGCCACGTGGGCTTCACTTGGGTTCCTCCAAATAAGAGGAAAACTCAACATTTGATATTAGCTTTAAAAGAGGTGGTATTTTAGTGAGTTGAGGTATTATCCAAGTATATACCTCTTAGGACTATAACATATGTGAATAAGCATTCTTTCATCCCAACCATTCCCTAAAATGTGGTGTTGCTTCTGCAACTCCCTTTATTGTGGGCAACTCCAATAGCATTAACACAATTCACCCTTCTTATATACATGGGAATAACTGTCACATTGGTATATTTTCTCTATTTTAAATAATTATTATTTAAATAAATATAACTCAAACTAAGTCGACAAAATAATATTATTGAAAATATAATGTTAAAATAAATTAAAGTAGAAAAATAAAAACATTAAAAATTTAACGAGTTTGGTATAAATTTAACCTATGTCATCTGGCATCGTTGACCACTTTCATTATCTTCGAATAGATGAACTCAAAAATTACAAATAATTGGACAAAATTGAGTTAATCAATTACCCTTACAAAAGAGAGTAAGATTTATAAATTTTGGGATATTTTAGAAGTGGATGAGAAGCTTTTTTTATAGCCAAAAATACAACACCCAAATTCATTCCTAATCAATGTAAGATTTTTTTAATTTTCTCACTAAGGAGCTAACCAATATCCTTTACTAGGATCATGCATGTATATGCTTACAACACCAATCGCATGTGAAATGTCAGGTCTTGTACATACCATTGCATACATCAAGCTACCAACCGCATTTGCATATGATACATTTGCCATGTATTCTCGTTCTACATCATTATTAGGAGATAATTGAGTACTAAGCTTGAAATGAGGAACAAATAGAGTACTTACAAGTTTTGTCTATTCATTCATAAAAAAATGTTGTAGTACCTTCTTCAAATATTGACTCTAAGACAAATTAAGCTTCCCTTTCTTTTTATCTCTACTTATCTCCATACCGAGAATCTTCTTGGCTTTTCCCTAATCTTTTATCTCAAAAACTTGATTTAGTTGAGCTTTCAACTTCTCAATTTTTGTTTGGCTCTTCGATGCAATTAACATATCATCAACATACAATAGGAGATAGATGAAAGACTCATCTTGTAGCTTGCGAAAATACACACAATGATCATGTGTACTTCTAGTATACTTCTACTGCAACATAAACTGATCAAATAGTTTGTACCACTGCCTTGGAGATTGCTTCAATTCATACAACAATTTTTTCAACTTGCAAACCCAATTCTCTTTACCAGTAGCATTAAAACTTTATGGATGAAACATAGATTTCCTCTTCCAAGTCACAGTGTAAAAATGTGGTTTTCACATCAAGTTGAACTAGTTCCAAATCCAACTATGCTACTAAGACCAATAAAATTCTAATGTAGGAAAATGTTTTACAACTAGAGAAAATATCTCATTATAATTGATTCCTTCCTTCTGAGCATAGCCCTTAGCCACCAACTTTGCCTTGTAACGAACACCATCTTTGTTAGGAAAATCTTCTTTCTTTACATACACCCATTTGCAGCTAATTATCTTCTTGCCCTTAGGTAGATGGGTCAACTTTCATGTCTTATTCTTTTGAAGGGACAGAAATTCTTCGTCCATGGCTTCCTTCCATCTTTCAACTTTAGGGCTTCTGATTGCTTCTTTATATATTGAAGTAACATCATCATCCACAACTGAAAGTGCATATTCCACCATATTCTTAAACTGAGTAGGTAGACCTTCCATATCCTTGTATCTTGCAGGCAGCTTAACATTTTTTCATCATGGCCTATCAACTGGAGTTTTTCCTTGTTACTGTGGAAGTTCTTGGATTAAAACCTCTTCTTCATATGATTCATCTTATACCAATGTAAGATCAACTTCTATCTTATCTCCATCAACTAGATTAACAATTCTGCTTTCAAATTTCACCTGCTTCAGAGTTTGCTCCACCTGTTGCAAAGTGCCATCAATCATCTTAGTTACATTTCTTAGCAAGGCAAATTCATCAAAGGTAACATCTATGTTAAAGATTATCTTTTTTCATTTCAAGGCATCATAGTCGATATCCCTTAGAACCAGAAGGGATCCCTAAAAAATAGCTTTTTTAGCTCTTGAATCCAACTTTAATTATGTTACATGGTAGTATGCAATAGAACCAAACACATGTAAGAAATTGTAATCTCTAGTAGGTTTTCCAAACCATACCTCCATAGGCATTTTCCTTTAAGAGTAGACGATGGTAGACGGTTGACAAGATGACATGCATACGTCACAGCCTCAGCCCAATACTGCTTTCCTAACCCAGCATTTGACAACATACACTGAACCTTCTCCAAAAAAGTATGGTTCATACGTTCTACAACTCTATTTTTTATGGTGTTTTTCGAATAGTGAAGTGTCACACTATCCTTTCTTCTTCACAAACTTTCATAAATGGATCGTTTGTGTACTCAGCTCCATTATCAGACCTCATATGCTTGATCTTTCTACCAGTTTGAGTCTCGATCATCTTCTTCCACTTGAGAAAAATTCCTAGCACTTCATCCTTCTTCTTCAAGAAATACACTCAAACTCTTCTGGAAAAGTCATCAACGAAAGTAACATAATAATGTTTTCCACTCATTGATGGAGTTCTTGTTGACCTTGATACATCGATATGGATGTAATCCAAAATTACTTTTGTATTATGGAGTGTAGTGCCAAAACTTACTCTTTTTTTATTCCCTAGTACACAATGCTCATAGAATTCCAACTTGTCAGTTCTCACGCATTTTAACATACCTTGCTTTATAAGAACATGTAAAGCTTTTTCACCAGCATGTCCCAAACGCATATGCCATAGCTTAGCATTTTCTAAATATTTTTTTCCTCTGAAACTACTGATGATGTTGTCCCAATAACTGTACTACCAAGATAGTAATATAATTTATTCTTCTGAACACCTTTCACTGCCGCAAGTGCTCTAGAAGTAAACTTCAATGTCCCATTTTGCATGGTCTTAGTGAAACCTTTAGATTTTAAGACTCACATATCAATGAAATTATTCTTCATATCTAGGAAATAATGAACATCTTTCAAGACTCTCATTGAACCATCTTGATTTTTCAAACAAATTGTATTGATCCCTAAAACTTTGAATGGATAATCATTACCCATGAAAACAACACCATCGTCTAGTTCTTTAAAGTTAAAGAATTACTCTTTATTATGAGGTATATGGAAGGTACATGCTAAATCAAAAGTCCAATCACCATAATGGGATGCTGTTGATGAACCAACCAATGAAAAATCTGAATTTGAATTGCTTTCAGCTACACATGCATCAGATAGCACAGCTTTTCCTTTCTTTTGTAGCTTCGGACATTTTTTCTTCCAATGTCCTTTTTCATGACAAAAGGCACATTCATCTTTACCAAGCCTTTCTTTTGAATGAGATCTACCTCTCCTTTCTTTCTATTGAGTTTTCGAACGCCCTCTTACAAACAGTGCATTTGCTGCTTCATTCCTACTTTATTTTTTATCTTTCTTTCTAATTTCATAACTATAAAAAGTAGTGAAACTTTCTTAAAAGAAATTTTATCCTTCCTAATGAGTAAGCTCGTACTAAGGCGATCAAACTCATTGGGTAGGGAAACTAACAATATCAAGCCTAAATCTTCATCTTTAAAATTTCATCCATATTTAACAAATTTGCTATTAATCGATTAAAAGCATTAATGTGGTTGTTTATTGTGGTACATGGAAGGTATTCAAAATGGAACAATTTTTTCTTCAAATAGAGCTGATTATATCCACTCTTCTTCATGAACTTGTTCTCCAACTCTTTCTACAACTTGTGAATTCCTTTATGAACATGTACTTTTTTTTCTCATGAGAGACACAAACAGATTGTACCACATACCAATCAGTTGATATTTTTCCACTCAACTTCATCTACTTCATTTGGTTTCTTTTCTTCAATGACGATGTCTAGACCTTGTTGAAACAGAGTATCTAGAACTTTGCCTTGCCACATGCCAAAATGACCTATTCCATAAAATTTCTCCACCTCAAACCTTACATTCATAACCATTGTTCTACCTAACATGAATGGTTGACCTTTATTTGAAGGAGACTTTTCTTCCATAATTTATTGAAATTACAACAACTAGTAACTATATTCCAATAGTAAACAAACGGTTCACAAACAAATTCCTATGTAAAAACCTTCGACTTTGATACCAATTTTTGAGAAAATCGGGTATATTTTTCCTATTCTAAGTAATTACTATTCAATTATGATTTAAATGAATAGAACTCAAAATAGCCTGACAAAATAATGCTACTAGAAATATGATGCTAAAATAAACTAAAGAAGATATTGAAACATAAATATTAAAACAGAAAAATAAAAACACCATAAATTTAACGAGGTTCGGTATAAATTTTACCTATATCCTCAGGTTTCGTTCACCACTTCCACTATCTCCAAATAGATGAACTCCAAAATTACAACTAATTGGGCAAAATTGAGCTAATCAATTACTCTTACAAAAGAAAAGAAGATTTACAAATTTTGGGATGTTTTAGAAATGAAGAAGAGGACTTTATTTATAGCCCAAAATACAACACACATTAATCATAAGATTTGCTTGCAGCCTATAGTTAAATCATCATTGAGATCAAAACATTCAAGGACTTGGAGGCAGCTTACAAAAATTGAAAGCTATAACATTTTTTTGTTCCTTATATGAAGATTGACAAAATAGCTTTAACTACTACCAGTAGTAACATTTCAACTAATTTCACAAAGGTTTGGTTGAGGACTAAAGTGAAACAGTATTGATGAAGATTGAAATAACATTGTCAAAACCATGTCATAATTAAGGGTGACAATTAAGTCAGATTTGTGTATTTATAGGCACATTCAAAAACTTAGATAAATAATCAAGGAATAATGATATCTAATTTTACAGAAGATTATTTCACAATTTTTTTTTTTTGCCAAATACTCTGTTTACTTGCGGTCTTCCTTCCATCGAATAAGAGGGCATATATCACTAGGGAAAAAATTATCCAAAATTACTTGATTTTAAATAATATTTCATTTTTATCAAAATTATTCAGAAATAAGGCTAAGCACAACAGTGTTGGAATGATTTTGGTAAAAAAATAGAATTCGTGGTAAAGCATTGGTTTGAATGAGAAGACATTTGCTTAATGTGGGAAGGCTTACCTGGAATCTAGTATCGTGGTAAATCTTACCTTGGAATGATTTTGGTGAACAAAAGAAATTTGTGATAAGACATTGACTTGATACGGGAAGACATTGACCTAGTATGTGAAGACTTACTACTAACATCTTGTATCATGGTAAAACTTACCAAGATAAAATAATGCAATTTTGGTAAAAAAAAAATGGAATCTAACTCAAATGCCCTACTAGTTTTGTAAATCATTCTACATTAGGTCACGTTTATCATGATAAAGTAATATCTTACCACGTTATTGATAATCCTCACATTGGGAGCGATTTTGATGAAGAATGGAAGCTAACTCAAATGTCTTACTAGCTTAGTAAATCACTACACACTAGGTCATGTTTGGTGGATACTAATAGGTGGTAATAGAATGATTTAGGGTATTTTTATGTTTGGTTTGACTATTAATCTCAAATAGAATGTAAAGCATTCCAACAGTAGTAGAAATCATCATTCCTCACACACCTCAAATATGTTGGAATACAATATTTTCCTGAAACCAAATAATTCAAAAATCAAACAATTATACAAAAATAAAAATGTTATTTGAGGTGTCACAATTTTTTTAAGAAGGATGGAAATTTGGTAATTTTGATTTCATTTGGTATATTTTTTGTCTTTGTAATTGGGAGAATTGAAAGGCCTTAATAGACCACATATATACATTACTCTCCTCCTAGTCGTTTTTTGAGAGATGTCACTAAACCCTTCGATAACATAAACATTTATTTGCATTGAAGCCTAGGATTTGGACAAAGAAGAACATCACCAGCCATTTTTTGGAATACTCGTATTACTCTTAGACCACATCATCATTTCCATTTGTTGTTTCGATTTACATGATGAGCATAAATAAGTCAAGCTTGCTCCTCTCTAATATAGTAAACTTATGTTTTCTCTTTCTCTGTAATATTTAAGAAATACTTGTTATATTGTTTTAGCATCGAGATAATATTTGAGTGTATTTGAGGTATGATATTTTGAGTAGATTTTGAATAATGATATTTGTACTCTCTATTTGGTTTTTTATAGTGGATTTTCTAGGTGTGCTATCATTTGTAGAAAATAATTTTTAAATTGAAAAGTTAAATCACTTAAATATTTATGTGTCACTTATTTCTCATTGCTTAGTATTTTGCTATTATCCATAATTATTAATTTATGCAACTAAATTGTATCCAAATTTTGCTTTTGCTAGTACTAATTTATAATAAATTGATATCAAAGTTTTGGGTTATTTTTTTATTTATTGGGATTGATCAAGTTTTTTCTTTTGGATTTATTTTGAGTTTTTGGTTGTCTAATTGATTTCATATTTTTTGAGTTGTGCTTCTATTTATTTAATATTAGGTTTTCTAACATGACAGTAAAATATGAAATTGAGAAATTCAATTGTAAGAATGATTTTAGTATTTGACGAAAGAAGATACGAGTCATATTAGTTAAAGAAAATCTTGTTAAGATACTTGTAGCAAAGTATAAATTGTAAAAAAAAATTAACTAATGAAGAAAAAGATTTATTCATGGAAAATGCTCTCCATTAAATTCAATTATCCTTGTTTGATGAGGTAATACGCCAGGTTGATGATGAGAAATCTCTTATTGGGTTATGTCTTAAATTGGAGAGTATGTATATAACCAAGTTTTTAACAAGTCGATTATATCTTAAGCAGTACTTGTACTTTAAGAATATTAGAAGGTACACTTTTACATGATCATCTTGATGAATTTACTAAAATTATTCATGATCTAAAAAATATTGGTATCAAAATTGATGATGATGATAAAGACTTTATTCTATTATGTTATTTACCTCATTTGTTTGAACATTTTGTTGATACCATGCTATATGGAAGAGACATTATCTCTTTGGAGGATTTTAAAGTAGCTTTGAATTCTAGATAGTTGAAGAAAAAGGTGTATATTGCTAACAATGATAGTAACAGTGGTTTATTTGTTAGAGGTAGAACTCAAGAAAATAACTCAAGCATCAATAAAGGCAAGTGTAGATACAAATATAGAAAAATAAAAGATAAATACAACTATTGCCCTTAGGAAGGGCACTAGAAAAACTAATTGTCTAAAATTCAAAAGTAAAGGTAAATCTACAACATCTTATGGTACTAATGATGTTGCTAATGTTGCTGATAGTTCTAATTTCAATGGTGAGAATATTCTATCAGTATCTGTTAGTTCTCTTGAGATGTTTGGATTCTTGATTTGAGTTGTACTTACCATATGTGCTCCAGTAGATACTGGTTTAGCTTCTTATCAATCTATTGATGGAGGTGTTATCTTGATGGGAAACGTGTAAGGTAGTTGGCATTGGTACTATCTGGATTAAGATGCAAAATAGTATTGTTAGGACTTTGAAAGATGTTCGTTATATTCTAGACTTAAAAAAGAACCTGATATATTTTAGTATTCTTGATTCACAAAGCTAAAAGTATATAGTTAAATGTGGACTTTTAATAGTTAGTAAAGGTGTTCTGGTTGTTACTAAAGGGTAGCCTTTATGTGTTTCGGGGTAGCACTATCATTAGTAGGGTTTCAATTTTGTCATCGTCAGATCAAGATTCAGATACTACTTGCTTATGATATACATGGTTAAGGCATATGAATGAGGCAAGAATATCTATTTTGAGCAAGCGGGATTTTCTTGGTGGCTAGAAAATTGGGAAGCTTGATTTCTGTGAGAATTGTGTCTATGGAAAGCATCACAGGGTAAATTTAATACAACTATTCACAAAAAAAAGGTATTGTTGATTATATTCATTCATATCTTTGAGATCCTTTTAGTGCTTTGTCTAAGGGTGGTGCACCGTATATGTTGACTTTTATTGATGACTTCTCTCATCATTCTGGGTGTATTTTTTGAAAAATAAGAATGATATGTTCTCAAAATTCGTAAAGTTTAAGGCTTGTATACAAAATCAAACATGCAAGAAAATCAAGCGCTTGATAACTGACAATGGCTTGGAATTTTGTGAGGGTTAGTTTAGTGAGTTATGCGAAAGAAATCACATATTAAGATATCACACTGTGCATAATACATCATAACAAAATGGAGTTATAGAACGTATGAATAAGACTCCTTTGAAAAGAGCTTAGTGTATGCTTTTTCAAGCTAATTTGAATAAATTATTTTGGACTGAAACTTGTAACCATGTTTGTTATTTGGTGAATCGATGTCCATCAACTGTAATTGAGTTGAAGACTCCATTTGAGGTATTCTTTAATACTTCTGGTAATTATTCTGATTTGAAAATTTTTGGTTATCCTTTTTATACTCATGTTAATGATAGTAAGCTTAACCTTAAGGCATTGAAATGTATATTTTTGGGGTATCCTTCTAGAGTAAAGGGTTATAGATTGTGATGTGTTAAATAGAGGGATTTGTTGTTCCAAGTAAGAAAGACCATATTTGTTTCTTCAAAATTCTTTTATATGGGATGAAACAATCTCCTAGGTAGTGATATAAGCAGTTTGATTCTATTATGATTGATCATGATTACTCTAAGAATGATTGTGATAGTTGTGTTTATCATAAAATATTTCATAATGGTTCATTTGGGAGCAGCAAAAAAAAATTTGGACATGAAATTTTACAAGGATAAAAAAGCTAGCAAGCTTTATTTGACTCAAAAAAGTTATATTGAAAAAATTCTTGAACATTTTGTTATAAAAGAGTCTAACATATGAGTAACCCGTTAGCTGTGCATTTCAGACATTCTTTAGATTTGTCACCACATTCAAAGGAAGAAGAGAAGTACATATCTCAGGTTTCATATGCTAGTGTCGTTGGTAGTTTGATGTACGTTATGATTTGTACTCGTCCAGACATTTCACATGCTCTTATTGTTATTAATAGATATATGGGTAATCATGGTAAGGCTTATTAGTAAACAATGAAATGGATACTTTGGTATTTGAGAAACACGTCTACTTTTTGTTTGGTAAATAATGAGAATCCTAATATTTATTGTAGTGTTATTAGTTATGTAGATTCTGATTATGCTAGTGATTTGGATAAAAGATCTTTGATGTGATATGTTTGTAATCTTTCTCATATACCATTAATTAGAATTTAGCATTCTTTCTCATATGCAATTAGTTAGAATTTACTTTATAATCTACAGTTATTTTGTCGATTACAGAATGTATATGACAACAACATAAACAATGAAGGAAATGACAATGCTAATGATTTGGTTTTGTTTTATGATAACATAGAGATTTGTTATTTGAGATGGCACAAAATAATTTTTAAAAGGCCTTGATAGACTACATATATACATTAATCTCCTCCTGACCCTTTTTTGATAGATGTCACGAAACCCTAGGACAACATAAACATTTATTTGGGTTAAAGCTTGGGATTTCGACTAAGAAGAACATCAACAGCCATTTTTTTGAATACCCAATACTCATATAATACTTTTATAGCACATCATCATTTCGATTTGCGTGAGTAGCATAAACAAATTAAGTTTACTCTTCCTTCGTATAGTAAGCTTGCGTTTTCTCTTTCTATGCAATATTTGAGAAATACTTCTTAAAATGTTTTGGCATTGAGATAATATTTGAGTGTATTTAAGATTTGGTATATTGAATGGTTTTTAAACAATAATATTTGTTGTACTTGTTATTTATATTTTGATAATAAATTTTCTTAGATTTATAGTTATTAATAGGATAAACAAATTAAAAAGTGAAATAATCTTCCTGCATTTTGAATTTTTTTCGTTACTTATTATATTATCATGACTTATAATTATTAACTTATACAATCATATTAAACCCAAACTCCGTTTTCGAAGAAAAGACAAACTAAAATCAAAAGTTTCGGATAATTGATACAAACACTGTCAGGGACGAAACTACCCGAAAGGGTCCATAACCTCCGAAATCTTTAGAAATAATTTATTTTGTTTTAATTATATTGGAGATAATAAAAATTATTAATCTTTTAACAGTAATTCTATTTTTTAAATTACTAAAGTTATTTTTTAATTTAATTTTTAAATAATAATTAATACATTATATAAATTAATTAATAATCAATTTAAGTTAAAAGTCATAAAAGATAAAATATAAATTAAAAAATAATCTATAATAACAACTGTAAAAATACTTATAAAAAAATATTTTTATTAAACAATTAATTTTAAGAGGAGTTATACCTAATAAAATTTAGAGTATTAAAATTATAAACTTTACTTTCAAATACATCATAAATAATTAACATAATTTCATTATCGATTGCTTCCTCACACTGTACTTGCACGATCAATTCTATTACAACGTTTTATAAGTAAATTTAAAAAAAAAAATGTGACATGAGTAGCATGTTTAGAAACCAATGCGATTTTGTCTAAGAGACATATCCTAAGTTTAAAAAAAGTTCAATTAGAATTTAGAAAAAATCTAACTGTAAAGTTTTTAATAGACTATATTTAAAAAATATTAATATTTTATAAATTTATACTTATATTTAAAATGATATGCTAAACATTTTGATAATTCATAAATAATATAATAAATTATTATAATTATTAATAAATATAATTATAATTATATTTAATAAATAATTATAATTATGATATAAAAAATAATGTTCATAAAAATAATTAAATTATTAAAAAAATTATGAAAATTTTCTATACAAATTTCTACAATATACAATATAAACATAAAATATTATATAGTAAATTTTGCGTGAAAATATTATCTAATATAATATTATTATAATTATTTTTATTATTAATATAATAAAATATATAAATTATATCTAATTAATTATATTTTAATACTTAAATAAAATTATTATTAATAAATATTTCTTGTTTTAATAATAATTAAAATTATAATAATATTAGAGATATGTCTTACAATATAATCTATTTTTTTATTTTTATAAATATCCTATGATATTAATTGAATATCACAATACATTATAATTTTTAGTTTTTTATAACTTCAAAAATTATTATAAAATTAATTGATCATATAAAATAATTAAAACAATAAAGATAATAAATAATGAAAAATAATATCTATATTTTATAATAAAAATTAAATTTTTATCTCATATTAATAAATATATAATTTATTTATATTTAAAATTTTATAATTATTTTAAATTATTTTATAATAAAATTTTGATAATTTATTTGTTATAAAAAATTATATATTTTTTATTATATAAAATATAAATTATTTTTATTGATTTTTATTTATAATAAAAATAAATTATTATTTATTAAAGGTGGATATATATATATATATATATATATATATATTTTGTCTTTTTTTAGAAAATAAGGAGAGAGGGAGAAAATGTAGTTGAAAAAAAAAATGAGATGGGGTTAGAAAAGGAGACGAAGAATTTGAACGACGAATTGTTTAGTAATAAAGATTTTGGTTATTTTTCAACTAAATCCCACTAAAGTTCATTTTTAAACTATCGCATGAAATATGACTCTTATATAAAAAATCCCAAACCCAATCTCTATCAATGGCCAAAGATGAAGAATCGGAGGCTGAGATTTGGACTTGGGTCCCTTTCTTTTATCGTCCTTAGCGAAATCGATGATAGAACAAGCAGGCTCACCGGCATCGTTGGCTGGGGGTTTGGGATCAAATCGAAAACAAAGCCTCGATCCAGCGTCGAGCTAAGCTTTCCAATAACTAGTCCCACCTGAATTCAAATCAAACAATCAAAATCCAGATTCCAGATTCATCAACGCGTGAATGTCGGTGTGTTTGTTAGTAAGAAAGTATATAAACCTCAGCAGGGATTTCGGAATTGGCAAGGCCACTCTCGGTTTTTTTAAGCTGTGATTCCTCTCCGACCACAGCTTTGACCATTCTTGCTTTCTTTGTTCAGCTCAACCCAGTCGAATTTCAGACTCGAGAAGTGCAAACACATAGTCTGCCACTTACTGGTGACAATTTCCTCTTCTACTCGTTCTTTCTTTTTCTTTATTTCTCATTTTCAATTTGTGATTATTTTTTTCAAGAGAAATATTATTTTTATGATTTTTTAGTCTGACCCTTTCTTTAACGTTTCTTTCTTGGTCAAACTTTTCATCTTCTACTAAGTTTTGATTTAATTTAAAAGGTTTTCTATCAATTTGCTCCTTAATTGATAACTAATTAACCATTCAATTTTAAATCAATTAAATATAAATGTAATTATCACGTGTCAAAATATTATCATTCCACAATGAGAAAAATGAAGTAATAATCGTATATCATAATAACCATTAATCTCATTTTTAAACCATTTAGTATATATTTTTATAATATAAAATATGATATACACATTTTTTTTATAACTTGAAAATATGTCTTTTTCAAAGAAACCAAAAATAAAAACAATTGAATAAGTAAAATATATAAAAATCAAAAGAAATTATCAATCATTTCAATTCATTAACGACATATTTATTGATATGCTCTTCTAATCCTAAAAAAAACATATGTTCTTCATGTTAAGAAGAAGAGGAAAAAAACAAGAAAAGCATACATATAGCAGTTAAACCATTATCAATGGATTCCTCCATAACGAAAAAAGTAAATACTTTGTTGAAAATAGTGGATTTTGATTACACCCAATTCTAAAGGTTCTACTTCGAACAATCAAGTACTTTAAATTTCAAGAGATGTCAAGGGCAGGGAATGATAGCAGACTTCGGTTCTTCACACTGATATTTCTAATATATAAGGAAACGAAAAGAAAAAGAAACAAATCTGAACCATGTCCAATAAAGGGGCAAAAGAATCAAGGAAAAACACATCCAAAACAACCAAATACAAATAGGCTACAGTCAAACTATGGACAATTTTACTCCAGAAAATGCATGATTGTCCGTGCTGGAAAAACGAACACCAGGCTCAGGATGCAACTGCAACATCTCTAAAATATTCATGCCCAAGAGCTGTTCTTGCTGTAATTCTTTTGCTAGGATCCAAGCAGATCATTTTCTGAAATACAAATAAGATAATAAGCCAGAGTACCATAACAAAGCAGATAAGTTTATCAAGTGCAAGTGTAACGCTCATTATCTCAGGGTTTTTTAACCGTGTTTAGCATTCGAGTATAACACTAGTTTGATGTCTGAAGTAAAATGTGGCTTAGCCATGACATACTCCTATCAACCACTTGATGTTGCAAGGTATCAGGTAGATCAAGTACAGAGCAAGGGCATGCCACATGAATTACAGAAGGCTAATTAAGATGTTGAGCTGTGTAGAGACTGAAGGTATAGGTGCATTCCAGGTTGTTATGCTGGTGCACTGCAGTATTTGGAGTACTATATGCTGTAGCTGATGTATAGCGGAAGGTTGTCTGGTTGTCTGGTATTACGTGTCAACAGACTGTTGGTCCACTAGATTAGAAGATAATCAAGTGTGCTCAAGTGCAGAAAGAATGAAGTTTGTGTAGCAAGTCTTCTGTTATTTCTGTGTAACAAACTTGTACGAATGATAGGCATTATAAGCAGTCATGTGCATTTTTCAGTATTCGTTCTTTTCATTCACTGCTTGTACTCTCTCTCAGAAAAATTAATAAAGTTTTCATTCAGTTTTCTTGATCAAAGTTCAAGTTCAATTAAGTTTTCTCGATTCTTGCATTTAAAGTTTAGTTTCTTGTTAATTAATCTCTACACAAGATAAGTAACTTTTGCCAATATCATTCATTTCTCAGCAACCTGTCTATGATAGGCTATCATCACCATCAAATCTTATCTAAAATACATAATGAATTAGTTTCTTATGTAATTAGGTCTTTTTTTTTTGGGCTTCCAATTTTTCTGCATTACTTACAGATAGAAGATCAATGCCAGCTGGTTCAAGATTAGGAACGACACTTTTCAAGTCCTGCACATTACAAGATGCAACACGGTTTGGCTAGCAACTTAGTACGGTTTAATAATGTCATAAAAGGAACTACATAACTTAAAACCATAACACATAAAGCACAAATACCTTAGGAGACCATTTTGGAAAAGAAGACTTATAATCAGGCAAAGTACTCACTCCAGGCCATGTGTCTTCGGTTGGTGTACCCAAAACTCTGCATATGGAAGGAGAACGTAAAGGCAATAGTACTGTGCATACAGATTGGAAATGTAACCACTTGCTCTTTTTATAATAACTGTCATTAGCAATCAGTGCTTCCACCGTCAACCTCTACTAGGGTGTCAAATACTATATGCATCAACATGATAATCGATGATGATGAACTACTTTCATACCCCAAATGGGAGATCCTTTTTATTTATCTTTGACTGCTACATTCATATTTCTAAATCTTTCCTGTTCTTAGAAATAAAGAAAGATTATTAAGATCAAGCACTTTAAAGAAAATACCAAAAAGATTGAGAAATTTGAAACCTATCAGGCTGTGGCAAAAAAGTCCTTTTTAAAATAAAAAAACGCTACTAATTTCAGAGGTGTTTTGCATAAAAAGGGCAGATGCCTAGGAAGTTAACGATTCTGAAATCATTATATCATCCCTTTTGTTTTGTTTACGTTTCTTGTTATTATATGGTTAGTGTGTCCCAAATATAGTTGAGGGAATCAATAAGAGCTTGTAATCAAATAAATATATTTTGAAATTTTATAGCACAAATTGAGAAGAGAAATCAAGGCAATCATTAATATGCAAGGCAGAATAATATAGCATAGTTGGGAGAGAGAAAAATATTTAAAGGGAAGGATTTCAAACAAGGAATTTTAGATGGATGAAGAAAAAGAAGAAATACAAAGAGGAAGGAAAAAATTTATATATTTGATTGCAAGTATTCACCTGAATATTCTGAACAATTCATCAATCTCAGAATCACCAGGAAATAGTGGTTTCTCATTTACCATCTCAGCAAATATACAACCCACAGACCAAACATCAACAGGGGTTGAATAGTGGCGGGATCCAAGCAATATTTCTGGTGCTCTGTACCAAAGGGTCACCACCTAGACAAAGCCAACAAAAATATTAACCAAAGCTTGGCGTTAACTTGTAGATAGGAGATGTTTCAGCATTCAAAGTTATCATTATTTGATCAAGCACTACTATATATCACATATATATTATTATTATAATCACAACTGACATGTCAATTTCTTATATTAGATACAGTTATATAATCCCGACTGTATTTACAAATAACACTACACCATATCATTTGAGATTCATCTCAAATTTTTGATATATATACTTTTCCTATTTGATATGATGAATTGCTAGAATAGTGAAGGATTAAAAACATAGAAAATCTCACAAATAATTTGTTGATTTAACTCTTCTAAGAAGGTAAATCAAATAATCTAATATTCAATTAAAAAGTAACAAATGACTATAGGGACTGGTTAATAAATTCGCTACCCAAGTTTTGCCAACGGCACTGGCATTGGAACTACGACAGCTCTATAAACTCCTGACAGGTCAAGTGGGCATTCTTACCTCATGCGTAAAGGTCCTAACAGGAATACCAAAAGCTCTGGCGAGACCAAAATCTGCCAGCTTTATTGCATTGGTATTGCGATCTATCAACAAATTCTGGGGTTTCAGATCTCGATGAAGAACTCTATGAGAATGGCAATATGCAATGCCACGAACAATCTGGTGAAGGAACATCTGCAGAAATGTAAACAGTCATGAGTTCTATAATGGACCAAATGCATCATTGTATCTTTTCTATCATAATAAGAAAAACAATAAAGACATTCAAACCTAGAGGAAGGTAACATCAATAAAGAAGTACTAAATATGCAGCCAGCATAAGATTGTTTATGGTTGCCAGGTGAAATTTGTTGAATAATGAACTATAAAAGAAAAAACATTTTGATTTGATACTACCAACATAACTAGAAAGCTCTTTAGCTCAAAAAGGAAAGGAAAAATAAAAGAATTAGAAAGCCTAGGATGTAGACAATAAAGGAATGCCCTTATCCCATGTAAAGATACATCTATTAACTCTGGATGTAAAAGTAAACCCACTGTTTAACAATTAGGAGAAAAAAGGATCTTTATGACAAAATCATGAAGCCCAAATGAGTAGAAAAGAATCCTGCCTTTATACGGTGAGAATCCTTAGAGAACCCAGGAGTAGAGTCCATGTGCTGCTTCAGATCAAAATCCAAGTACTCAAAAACCAAATATAAACGCTTCTCACTATGCACTACATCCTGTAATCTGACAGCCAAATAAAAATGTTTTCTCATAAACATCCGAGGCACACAAGAGAGAGAGAGAGAGCAAAAACAACATAAAGGACAATAATTCACACACATGCATACACATACACAGAGTAATCAAAAGTTAAGAATATCTAAAAGGGGATAGACATCTCCCATGCCCTTACATTCCTGAGATAGAGAATGGCACATTGGTAAGAAGGAAAACTAGATGTTAATGTGCTTATTTAACTCAGAAACAGAAGAAAGAATATTAGTAATGAAAATCAGTCTAAGATATTTTGTAGGTGGTTCTCCCTGTACCATATCTTGACAGTTGACACCACACACAAAGCCGGAGTAACACAATAATAGCCATCCATAAAAAAGTGTAACCAAAAGACCACAGACAAGTAGGTTGGATGATTTCATAATGTGATTAGTAAACCAAAAATAACTAGTTAGAATAAATCACAACTATCCTTTTCATCTCTCCAGATATAAGAGGGAGACATATCCATAAGGCTGGCATAAACTAGAACATCTTTAAAACTATTGACCAATGCCAGCTTATGTCAAATGTCAAACTGTGATGTTCTAGTCACGTTTCTGAAAAAGTGTTATACTTTCAGTTCCTATCATGATCCTGTTGCAAGTATGTTACAACAGGTACTCAACAGAATTTTGCTAAAGACATCATGCTTTATTCATTTTAAAACATCATTTAGTTTATAGCTGTTACTTTTCGAGAGCTCATTGTGAACTCCACTAAATATTATTCAAATTTATAAGTTTATAAAACAACCATTTCAAATTAGGTGCACTGAAGAAAAACCAAGTCCCTAGTATGTTTGAAGAACAACTATTAAATGAGCTCAAAGCATTTATTAGATATTCAAATGCCAATAATAACAACCATAAAAATCTTGATGTCTAAAATAAAATGGTCAATTACTATCCATTTGGTTTAGCTTCACTAATGTTGTCACTAAGTTTATATTATCCATAAGCCTCAAAGGAAAAAAAAAATCAAACAAACAAACTGTACCGAGCTACGATCCATGAGTAGTGACTTGAAGGAACACTACAAAAATAATAATAACACTTTCAATCTTCTTAAACACCAAATTATGCAAGACGGTAATGGGCAAATGCTACAGCTAGCTAGAAGCTTAAATTGAATCATGCAAGATAGCAAGGTTCCAAAAAACGCATTAAGGCGACGCTTTGAGGCGAGACGACTGATGGGGACCTTGAGGCGAGGCAACTCATGGGAGCCTAAAGGCTAGCACTTATTCTATTTAATTTGAAGCGTATGCCCTTTAGTGAGGCATATGCCTTGAGACTAGACGCCTTGAGGCATCATGACACTTACACCTTCTCATGAAACTATAAAATGCTAAATTGTGTTGTTTTCAAACTAGGTCCAACTCTTATAAAAAGCCCAATAACCCATTAAATAAAAAAACAAAAAGACTCTTAGAAGATGAAAACAGACGTACAAATGAAGAGGAAGAATGGGTGGATGAAGATGAACAAGGCATTGGAATTAAATATGATGATGATTCAATGAATAATAAAAAAAAAGTAGTGACAAGGGTACTAATGAATGATGAGTAAGAGTTTGAATAGACTCAAGAGATGAAAAGGAAGAAACTAGAAATGACCAACATGAGTGTGCTGTCGAATGATGAGTAGAAGTGGACACTTTTTCAAAATTTATAAAAACCAAATCGAACTATTTAATATTACAAAACTAGACCGGATCAGACCGGTAAAAACCAAAACAATCTGGTTTGGTTCCAATTAAACTGTGTAGTATATATATAAACTATGAACATATTAATCGTTCAAACATTACATCAGTTAAGATATAGTGTGGGGTCTGGGTTTTGGGTTCAATTCCCAATTTATGCATTTTTTCTTTTTAATGTTGATTACAATTGAAATAGTAAAAATCTAATGGGTGGGAATCGAACTAGTGATCAATAGGTTATATGTACACATCATTTTCATTGGGTTACTCTAACATGTGACAAGAATGTGGTAATTCTAAATATATAATTAATAAAACGGTCCAGTCTAATTTAAACATTTCAAAAAATATATTAACAAACCAAACCGAAATGGATAAAAAACTGGACCAAACTGTCCGACGTAATCCAGTTTACCAATTCAGTATAATTTATCAATTTATTTGTCCACCCCTAATGATGAGTGAGAGTTTCATTTAGCGGATTCAAAAGATGAAGAGGAATAAAATAACAATGACCAACATATTCAAAAATGTTTTGTGACTTATTTGTGGTTCATTTTAAAATTTATTTTATGACTTTATTTGAATATTAACTTGAATATTAACTTGTGATTTAGATGTTTATTTCTATGATTCGCGACTTTATATTTAAATTAGTTATGTTATTCTTACATTTTATGATTTATCTTAATTTCTAGTGTATTTTTACTCTATATATTAGGCCTGCCAGTAAGAAAAATGAATGAAATATCTATTTTACTCCTGAGATTAATTATACCTTAGTGACACTATTATTGAAGGGGACAACAACAAACAAACAACTGAAGTCGATGCATAGCAAACCTGACAATGTTTCCATGCTGCATTTCTTTCAAGAGAGAAATCTCTCGAATTGCAGTGCTCGGTACTCCTTCGTCTTCCTGCTCCAACCGAATCTTCTTCAGAGCTATAGTCTCATTCGTATTCCGATCACGGGCCTTGTAAACCACTCCATATGTTCCTTCACCTATCTTCGCAACTTTCTCGTACTAACAAATCTCGCAAAACATATCTAATCAGAGCCAAATATTACATTTAAAACGAAATCTAACAAAATCAACGGTTAGTAACTACAGACCTGCTCCATTGTTCAGCCTAGATAATCTCTCTCCTTGATAGTAAACTTGAAGGTCTGAACAAAGAAAATGTAAGCAATAAAATAGAAATCCAGCCGAGTCGATAATTGTGAAAACTTATCAAGTAAAAAGTGGTATGATTATGTTAATTAGTAGAATTTCAGGAATTAGACTAATGTATAAACATCACTTTCGATCTTCATTCGTTTTCAGTTTAAGGATTACTACGATTGACAGGCAAAACCAAGAAACAAAACAGTTAAAAGAAAATGAGAAGTACCTTACGATGCGATTTAGCGGGAGAAATTGCGGCACTCGCAAGTTTTGATGAGGACGATTGAGCGAACCATCTTTTAGGTCCGATTCCTTTCTTCGGAGCCTAAATGCAAAAAAAATAAAAAAAAACAAATAAATAAAGGAAAGTTAAAAGAAATAATACTATTAAAATAACATCAAATAATATTTATTAAGATCTAATTAAACTTAATTTAATTTTAAATAATTACACTTAATTTAAACCGTTTATAATTAAATAATGGAACTAAATTATTTTAATAATAAAAATATAAATAAAAAATAAATGATATTTTTTATTATAAGTTTTTTAGATAATGTTTTCCCAAAATTAGAGTGGCACTGGTTGTTTAAATTTTTTAATAATATTTAAGTTATTTGATATAATTATTTATATAATTTTATTTTTTTATAAAAATATAATTTTTTTTACATTATAAAAAAAATATATGTATATTATATTTGTAAACATAAAAAACAATATATGTGCACTTGAAATATATTTTGAGAAGTGTGAAAGTACAATTTTTTTATATAATATTTAAGAGTAAAAATATATTATGATGTAGATCTAGTAAAAAATAAAATTAATACATTATAATTTATAATAATTATTATCTAACATAAGCAAATATATATATATTTATATAATTATGATGAATAACTAGTATTATTGACTAGAAAAATAAACAAAATCTTCAACAAAAAGAATACTCGAAATAAAGAATAATTAAGTTGTCAAAATGATCATAAGAGAACTCAAATATGTAATAAGAATAACAAAACTCAATGAGGTTTCAACATTATATTTATTAACTCTAAGGTGGTATTTGGTTCACGTAATGAAAAGAAAATATTTTTATTTGGTTTGATTATTGAAATTAAAGAATTAATTAATATTACAGTGTTTGGTTTACAAATGGAATGAAATGTAAAATATTATATATTACTTTAATACCCTTATATTTAAATTGATTATTGAAATCATTATTTTTCTAAATAATTATTACTTAAAAATAAAATATATTATTACAGTTATTCTTTTTTTAAATAGAGTTTGGGGTTTTAAGGTTTAGGATTTTAGATTTAGTGATTTAGATTTTGGGATTTTGGGACTAGGGGTATTACCTTAATACCCCTATATAATTATTACAATAAGTCTTTATCATTGCTACCGAGTAGAATGTAATCGACATATAATACTAGAAAAATATATTTACTCACATTAAACTTGTGATATACAAAATCATTAATGAAGGTTGACTTAAAACCATACGAGGTGATCACTTGATGGAACTTGTGATATCAATAACGAGAAGCATGTTTGAGACTATAGATAGATTACTTCAACTTATAAAATATAAACTTTGTATCTCCCGATATAACATTTTCTAGTTGTATCACATAAATCATCTCATCATTGTCTCTATTGAGAAATACAATCTTGACATCCATCTGATGCAACTATATATCAAAATGAGCCATAAGTATTATTATAGTAGTTTTATGTTTAAAAAAAATATTTCAAAGATAATAAAAAGAAAGTCTATTTGTAGTCTATACTTTTCTTTTGAGTAAAGTCTTTGGCGACTATATTTGGCCTATATCTCTTAACATAGCCTTTCAAATCTTTCTTGGTTTTAAATATCCATCTACAATCAATGGGATTTGCATCTTTAGATAACTCAACTAGATCCTAAACATCATTGTCTTTTATAGATTCCATCTCATCCTTCATGACATTAATCTACTTCTAAGAAATAAAACTATACATGGCTGACAGAAGTCAATTGGGTCATCCTCTATTAAACCAATGTCATTTTCGTGTTCTTAGAAAAAGACATTATAATCATCTGAAATCGCATTTATCCTCTCATTATTTGCTTCCTTAATGATGCTTCTTAAGGTTGTTTAGTTTGTTATATGGTTGATGCCTGAGGAAAAATCTCATTGTTATATTGGTTTAAAACAATGTCTAGAATGGGAGCCTGAATATTGTTATCTACTACCAAAATTGTGTCTTAAACAACATTAGTTATAGAAACCTGATCACTGTTAATAACATATTCTTCTTCAAAGACAATATTCCTTATATTTTATTCTCTCCAAACTCAATATCCTTAAGGAGTCTTTCATTTTCCGTTTCAAAGAAGTATCTTAATGTGGGATTATAAAACTTGTACCCCAGAAAGTATTTAACGTAATCAACGAAATAACAACTAATCATCCTTGCGTCCAATTTTCTTTCATATGGCCTATAAGGTTGTGCCTTAGCCATACAACCTCAAATGTACAAGTGCCTAATGCTCAAATTCTTGCATATCCAAAGCTTATAGGGATTTTGGCAACTATTTTGTTCGGTACCCTTTTAATGATATACATTGTTGTCTTCAAAGCTTCTCTCCAAAGTGACTATGGAAATAAGGAATGATTAATCATACTCTTTACTATATCCTTAATAGTTTTGTTTCATCACTCTTTAACAACATTCATGTTGGGTTTGCCTGGCTGGTGTATTACAAAACAATTCCATACTTATTAAGGAAAATAGTGAAGAGTCTTGGACGTTGTTATCTTAATCCATCGTACCTCCCGTAGTACTAACCACTATGGTCCAATTTTACAACCTTAATTTTCTTTTTAAGTTGAAGTTCAACTTCAGCTTTGAAAGACTTGAAAATGTCCAGGGATTGTGATTTCTTGTGTATCAAACATATGTAACTGACCTTAGAGTAATCGTTTATGAATGTAATAAAGTATTATCGCCTATTTCATGAAGCCATAGGAAATAGACCAAAATTTTAACATTTGTTCATTTTCCCTTAGATGCACTCAACATAGGCTTAAAAGTCTATCAAATCTTAGGGTTCAAGAATTTCATCCACATAAGCTCTAAATTATTTACTAAGAGATATAACCTAAATGCTTATGCCATTAGGTGGTAGAATTCTTACTTAATTTTTTCTTTATACCACTTGAACTTGTTTATAGTATTTCGTTATAGAAACTAACACCATCAAGTATATACACATTATCAATTAAAGAACTAGAACCAATAAAATTTGAGTTTTGATAGAGACAAACTTTATTATTTCCAAAAGAATAAGAAAATCCTGATTTGTTCAAATTAGAAACGGAAATTAAATATCATCTAAAAGACGATGCAATCAATATCTCAAACAAATCCAAATAAAATTCAATTTTCAATTGTAATTTAAAAATACTTATAGCCTTCACCGAAACTTTATCGTTGTCACCCATAAAGAAGAATATTTCAACATCACTTGGTAGTTAGCTCCGTAGGCAACCCTACATAGACATATTTATGTGAGTAGTAGCACCAGAATCTACCCACCAAGTATCTTTAGGTACAAAAGCTAAATTATCTTCAAAACAAGTTAAACCTAAAAGCATACCCTTTTTACACACTAGGAATCATACTTGGAATATTCATTCTTCATTGTCTTGACTTCTTACAAACATAATAGCCAAACTCCTCATGTTTTTTCTTTCATTTCTTTTGATGAGAAGATTATTTCGAAAGAACCATAACTCTCTTATTTTTCTTGTTATAAGAGATTAAGGCCAAGTGAGTACTCTTATTCCTATCACACTACTGTCTTTTTTCTTCTTGCACATAGTGAGATATAAGCTCATTAAGGAACCATTTATCCTTTTGAGTGTTATAACTCACTTTGAATTGTCAAAAGTGTGCAAGAAGAGAAATCAAAACCAAGTGCACAAGCAAGTCTTCATATAGTTTCAACTTAAGCGACTTGAGTTTTTACATGATATGATAATGTTCCCGTCACCCTTATAATTCTAAGAACTTCTTAACATTCTTTCTTTTAGTATACGAAATGCTTTCAAAATGGAGCATTTCATAATCATCATGACATTCAGTTAGATCATTCATACTTTTCAATTTTAAACTCAAGTTTTTTGGAGTAACACTGGGTCAATCTGATTGAAATGCAAGCTCCAAATCCATGCAACCGAGGACAACTTCGACGATTTCTTTACATACTTTGAAGATCATCCCACTTAACATTGGAATATTACTGACGTTTGTAGAAACATTTGTAACACTAGCAATAGAAACTATATAGAGAACAAAATAAACAAGCATGTCATAGAAATAAAACAAATCATGAACAAATAATTCAAATTGGAGAACTATCTCAAGATCTTTAACACAACATTAACTCCTAATATTTGGATAGAGAAATTAATTATAAGTGATACTCTCAGTGCAATGTTCAAATAGTGATAATTAGTTATGTCAAACAACAATTTCTCTTTGGAATGGGTGTTGTTCATATGAAAAATAAGGTCTTTATAATCGTCGTGCATTTATCACCAATGAGCATTGTTATTTGGCCAAAAGTATCTCTCTTTAAATTGAGCACAATTCCCATAAATATTCACACAAACCTCAATATATTTTCAGTTAAATTAATTTCACAACAATTGTCATTTTGACAATACGTTGTTTTAATGAATTTAATTGAAAATAATATACTAACCGGATAAAATAATAAAACATTGACATAAAATATAGAAGTTATAATTGATGCTACACATAAAGAATATATACATATTAAATGCTCTACCTTGTAAATAACCAAATCATTTAGAAAACATTAATAATGTTAAAACCATGATATAGTAAATAAGATAGAAGATCTTGATACTCGACCATTTAATGAAAGCAAATAAACGGTTAAAACTATGAATCAGTTATAAAGTTTTAATAAAAGCAAATCGTCAATCAAAACTATGAATAAGTTATAAAGTTTTTAAGAAAAAGATTGAGAGTAATCAACAATAGTGATGAAGATCTAAATCCCCAAGCAATTTTATCTTTAATATATATATATATATATATATATATATTTAATGAAGAAACATTAAAAACTAAACACTATATGAATAAAACATTCACAAATCTTAATGATCTGATAATAATAATTACTTTGATATCACTCGTAAAAATTAAATCATACTGAAAGTCATAAATAAATTTTAAATACAAACATCTTGAAATAGAATAACAAAAATCTTAGAATATACATTATATTAGATTATTAAGGATTTATGGATTTAGATAAGATATTTAGATCTTTTAAGAATGATCGCTTATTATTATAAAAATAATATGACAATCGATCACAAACGAATGGACACGAACAAAGTAATCTGTGATCTTATTTATTCAAATCGTCTTAGTTCCTTAACGGAAGTGTTATATCTCTTATAAATAAGAAGAAAAAATTATGTTATGATTTGATGTATTGAGAATTAAAATCGAAATAGTTTTTATATAATTATTCGATTAAGATTCACGTGTTACTTTAATTATCACAAAATTGGTAATTAATGAAAAAATTCATTTTAATTTAAGAAATGTAGGAATTTATTAAAATTATATCAATTAATTTTAATCAATTAAATTAAATAATTAAATAGAAAAATATATGATACTCAATTTAGAATAGGATACGTGATTGCCTAGCAGCAGAAGCTAACGACGGCGATGAATAGCAAATGTGAATCTATCAAGTGGGGGAATATGTGAATCAGCCAAACAGCTTCGTGCCAATTCGAGTCGTAGGTGGGGAAGCAGCGACACGATGAATTGACGATCATACCAACTTCAGGTGGCGACGACAGCTTCAGACGTAGACGATGACAGCAACTTCAAATTGTGAGATGTTGGATCAATGAGGCATTGGATAGTAATTGGGGGATGTATTTGGTTCTTTGTAGTTTAATGCAGAAACTGGTTTTTTGAGTTTTTATTATTATTTTAATGATTTAAAACGTTGGGTATATATTTAGTTATAAGTGAAATGTGAGTAAATGTATAGGTTTAAAAATTATTAAAAAATTAATTATTTTAAAAGCTTAAGATAACCGAAGAATCTATCTAAAATAATTATATACATTTATTGGGTGTAATATAATTATACATTTATATTTTCAATCTACCCACTCGTGGTTCGTGGATTACCTTCGAATTGTAATTTATATTTGTTTTTTCTTTCTTTCATATTTATTCATTTCAATGAAATAAAATAAAAACATAATAAATATTATTTTTACCTTTATTCCTATCTTACAAAATAAAACTTTGTTTCTAATTTTACTTTCATTGTTAAAAACAAAAATATTAATATTTTTATTTATTTAATTCTATTACATATTACATTAAGTTTTTATTACGTGAACTTAGAGATATAAATCACAATAAGATATTTATTAGATACATAATATATTCAATTAATTTTTATAATTATCATTTTATCTGATTTTATTTATTTTTTTATAAGATTTAGACGATAATAAAATAATATTAGTTAAGATATTTTATTTATTTTAAATAAATTAAAATAAAATAAATTAAAATATAAAAAATAATTAAAAATATGATACATGATTATTTATAATATAAAAATTTAACAATAAAAAGTTAAATATATTAATATTAAAATTTAAATATAATTATAATATTTAAATAAGATAAAAATAATATTATACTAAATTATTATTCTACATCTTAAAGATGCTAAATTATTATTCTACATCTCTATCTTAACCTAACATCGCATTAATTTTCCACTTGTTATTCAAAGGACAACACAATGGACGATCAGATGGAGAAGCTTGCAAGCCATATAGTTGACAATGACTTTCTCGGATGTGATCTTGGTATTTCCCAATTAGGCTATTTAAAGTAGCAGCCCTCGTTGTTGTTATTATTATTATTATTATTATTATTATTATTATTATTATTGGTAAACTGTTTAAATTATTATTTTATGTATGATGTTGTTAAATCTATTTATTTTTAAAAAATAAAGATATTTATTTATAAAGTTACTTTAAATTTTATTGGTAAAAAATATATGAGGTAATAATAAAGTTAATTTTTTATTAAATATAATAAAATAGTATATATTTAATATATATGTTTATATTTTTTTATAAATATATATTTATAAATTAATATTTAATTTAAAAATTATTTATTTATTTTAAATTATTTTAAATTTGGACAATTTTTTTAATAAATTTTAAATAAAATTTTATTTTCTAATATCAAAATTTATATATTAGATAATAAAAATTTAATTTAAATTTGATTGAAAAATTTGAATATTTTTTTAATTAAAAATTATTTATTATTATTATATTAAAAATACAAACATGTATTAATAATTAAATAAAACTTCAATTTATTTTTATTTCACACCGTATTTATAAACAAATAAATTAAATAATTTCAATCCCTTCACATGATGGACATAACTAGTTAAGTGTTATAAGCTTGTTATTAACATATTTTATTTTCATTCGATTAGTCACATCTTCCCTTATAAAAGAAGAAAAGACCACTGAAAATGCAAGAATTTTATTAATAATAAAAAATATAATTGATTTTGAGGTGTCATATGGGGAGAATCTTATGTAATGGAATATTGATACGTACTAAAATGAACTTATTTTAATATTTTATTTCTATAAAAATAGAAAAGTATAAGGAGTATAAAACAAATCGGTAATTAATATTAGCACGTACATACGTCAAGTTTTATGTTAGAATTTTTCGTCAATGATACGTATCAATAAAGTAATTTATATAATAAACTATTACATATATTAAATAATATGTTAATTTTTATTTAAACATAAAATATTAAAATAATTACGATATCACTTCTTAATAAATAACCATTTTGTTTCAAGCATTAATAAAAATGCATTTCAAGACAAAAAAATAATAATAATAAAACAAGGTTGAAAATATTTATTTTCCTCCGTCTTGAAAATAGTTTTTGGATATTATATTGATATTTAAATTTTAACATTTGAAAATATATCTAATAGTCTCCATTTTTAATATTATTAAATAAAATTAAAAGGATAAAAAATAATAATTATTAGATAAATATTAACATAGAAAAAAATTATTAAAATACCCACTCTTTTTTAATAGGATATATTTTATCCTTATGATCAGCATCTACAAAGACTGCAAATCTACAAATACTTATCCTAACCAGCATATTATATTTGGAAAAAATAATCTTAAAAGTCGGGTTATTTTGACGATTTTTTTTAACGATAAAAGAATCGAACATCCAACTTATAACAAATAAAAAATACTTGCCTTAATTTTCTTAAAACTTTATATTTTAAAATTTTACTTTATATTTTAAAATTTTACTTTATATTTGATATTGAATTATTTAAATTTGTTTCGTATCTCTCAAATAACAGATCAATAATTAATGAAGAGAGCGTACGACGCTAGGCCACTAAGGAGACCAAGCTACCAAAACAATCTCAAAATTCTCCTCAATTTTTTTATATATATATATCTTTAAAATTATTTTAAAATTTTAAAATGTGATATATTTTAAATAATATTAATAAACGTAATTATGTGAAAAAAATGATTACAGTATTATTATTATTGTAATTTCTCATATTAATAATATAATGTAACATAAATTTATAATTAAATTTATTTTTATATTAATTATAGTATAAGAAAATAATTATTCATTTTTTTTATAAATTTAATCATATAATATAACATAATTAATATTCTTGTTACTCATATTATCAGATATCAGCCACTCTTTTTTTTAGAAAAAAAATAAAATGAAAACCTCAATCTGATTGTTGTGTGAAATGCAGTTCAAGTTTCTTCTTTGTATTTATCATTGTGGTGCAATCCAGTTGGAAACAACATGAGTTATAAAGTTATAATCATTGGTGACATCCAGACCGTTGATTCAAGCTTTATAATCTTCGTGGCTGTTTGGATTTGGGTCCAAGCAATAGTAAACAATATCTACTAATCTTCTGTAAATCGAGGATAATGGTAGGTGTCCCTCCTATACTATTTAATCTATTTTATTTTAAAAAATGAAGAAAAAGAAGAAGGTTTTATTTGTAATTTGTTAACTACTTGCATTATCTATTCCCACCAAACCAATTGAATCCTTGTTAACGCCAAACCCACTTGCTAATTATTCATTTCCCACTATTAATGACCTTTTCTCACTTTAATTATAGGATAATTATTATAATTTAATTTATTAATAATAGTAATAATAAAATAGCTTGTGAGAATTTAATTGTCTTAATTTTATCATGGAATTAATTAATATTCGCTCCATTTTTATTTTTCATTTTGGCCTAAATAAGTTACTCTGATATAAATTCAATATTTAATTCGAAACCAAAAACAAAGTGACAAACCCAAGTTTAGCTACTCGGCGTAAAAGGGAATAAAAGCTTGTTTGGGATTTCTTTGTCTGGAAGCCTATGGTTTGATAATCTTCATGTTAATTGGGTTTGCGTGCAATGCTGGGATTGAGCTGAAAAAGTAAGAGTAATTTCCCAAGAGAGAAAGAGAAAGAGAAAGAGAAAGAGAAAGAGAAAGATGGTTGTGAGGAAAGTGGGTAAGTATGAGATTGGGAGGACGATTGGGGAAGGGACCTTTGCAAAGGTCAAGTTTGCTCAGAACACCGAGACTGGCGAAAGTGTTGCTATGAAAGTGCTCGATCGTAGTACCATTATCAAGCACAAGATGGTCGACCAGGTTCATTTGCTATTCCCCAATCTTGCTCTGTGTGTTGTGTGTGTTTAATTTCCGAATTTGTAGAACTCCTTAATGAAAATTCTTAATACATATATTAACTTGGTTTGGATAATCATGGTATGGACCTCTAACCTGAAAAAATTATCCCTCAGCTCTCCGATTTTTTCCCTAATTAATCAATTAGTTAGTTTGTGTAATGGATTGTTAAGAATTAAAAATCTGGTATTGATTGGTTACTTGTAGTCATCATAATGCTTAATTGTTTGTCTTGCTGTGAAGATAAAGAGGGAGATATCTATAATGAAGCTGGTCAGACATCCTTATGTTGTGAGGTTGTATGAGGTATGGATATGTTCCATATTGCTTTTACTTGCTTTCCTTGTCAGATTGTTTAAATTCATTGTATGATTATCGGCATGTTTGGATGTGCTTAGTTTAAAAGTGATTTTGATAGAAGTTGTTTAGCTATAAGTAGTTTAAAGAGTAGCATTTAAGTTTTTGGCATGATTTTATGAAAGTGAATCTTCTAGATATAACAAATATTGACTAATGCCAACACAATAGAAATATCCAAAGCATAAAACATCCAAACAAAGAATATTCCAACAATCACAACACAAACCCTAAATATAGATATCAATGATATGGAAATTCATAGTAAAGAAAAAAAATAAGGAAATAACACACCAACTTTTATAGTGGTTCAACCTAACCAATGTGGTGAGTCTAATCCATTTCTTCACTCTTTCAATGAAAAGTTCCACTAGCTTCAAATATAGAGATAACAAATATAATGGAGTATCTTGAAGAGAAAACATTTTTACTTAAAAAATAGCACTCAAAGAGACCTCACAAAACTTCCTTACACATCAATGGTGGAAAACCCTAACCTATCTTTTCTAGCTCTCTCTTCTCTTTCACAAAAATGCTCTGTTAAACTTCTAGGGCACACTAAATGTGCTTATACACTCCCAAATGGGCATTTACCAAAATTCCCAATTTGTTCTAAATCTTTATTAGTCAAATTCTGTGCCCATGTTCATCATTTCTATGAAATTTTACAGGTTTGATCTATCGAGCTAATAAAACTAGGCACCATAAAACAAGCAGAAACTCTTAGATTAAAGCTCAATCAAAGTTCGATTGATTGACCCTTTGACCCTGTTAGATTAATCAGGTCCGGTCTTGATCGATTGAGATGCATTAGAAATCATTTTCTCCATTCCTTGCAATGCTTTTAGTCCAACATTTGATGCTTGATCACCTACATTGGTTTTCAAGCATTTTTTATGGATTTGCATCACAAATTACACATGAAATTGATAGAAGTAATTTAGTTAAAAGTGGTTTAAAGAGTAACATTTAGGTGTTTGGCATGAAATTGATAGAAGTGGTTTTCGTTGGCACTTAAGTAATTATTTTAGGAAGAGAGCATGCATCCAAAAATATTTATTCTAAAAATAAGTATTACTTATTTATCTTGAAAGCACTAATGGTGCTTCTCAAAATTTTAAAAGCACTTTCATTGGAGATGACAAACACCTTTAGAAGTGTTTTGGACCACTTGAAACCACTTTTAACAAAAGGAGAAGCAGTTTCAGTTCCAAACAGATCCTATGTTTTCTCTTTAGTTGCTGGGTAACTCCTTCTAACCTAAAGCATTACCCTGTGCAGGTGCTTGCTAGCCGTACTAAGATTTATATAATTTTGGAGTTCATTACAGGTGGTGAATTATTTGATAAAATAGTGAGTCATCTTAACTTGAAATTCAATGGCTTAACATGTACAATTCTTGCCAATATACTTGCCTTCAATTGTAAGAAAGCGTATCTAAACTATGAAGGTGGTGATTATGTAGGTTCATCATGGACGTCTTAGTGAGTCTGAGGTTAGAAGGTATTTCCAGCAGCTTATTGATAGCGTGGATTATTGCCACAGTAAGGGTGTTTATCATAGAGACTTAAAGGTTTTTCTCAGTTTGCTTCCTATATTCTATTTATGCTATCCTTTAAGTAAATGTACTTTTTCTTGGCCAAGTTCTTGTTAACGTTTTTATTTTACTCTTCTTTCTCACAGCCTGAAAATCTTTTGCTTGATTCTCAAGGAAATCTAAGAATTTCAGACTTTGGTTTGAGTGCTTTGCCCGAACAAGTAAGATTCATTTAAGAGGTTACTTTTTCTATTCGGAAAAATCATAGTTGAGACTATAGAGAATGATATCAATTTTCATTTTATTTTGTGATGTTTGTGCAATAGGGAGTTAGCCTCCTTCGGACAACGTGTGGAACCCCTAACTATGTAGCACCTGAGGTATATGTAATGAAAACAATTTATGATTTAAATTTGGTCATATATAACCTGCAGATATTGCTTTCCTCAGATTAGTTACTATATCAATTTTATCACAGGTTCTGAGTCATAAGGGCTACAATGGTGCTGTAGCAGATGTTTGGTCATGTGGAGTCATCCTATATGTTCTGATGGCAGGATATCTTCCATTTGATGAGCTCGATCTGACCACACTATATGGCAAGGCATGGACTTCATGTCTACAATTTTATTCCATTGTGCATATCATGATTTGCTTTTTGGGTTCATTTCTTTTCCTTTTTTTTTCATGTCAGATAATGTTTCATCCTTTGCTGTTTTTTTTTTTTGTGTTGTTCCTCATTCTTTCATCTAATGATTGGCATTTTCATCTTAAAATGTCAGTTTTTGCTTATTAAGAATATCCGGTTATTCTGCAGGTACACTATTCAACAAGGATGCTTAAGCTTAATATCAACATCATTGTTAGGGTAAAATTTTCTTAATTATTTTCAACTTTCCTGCAGATTGAGAAAGCAGAGTTTTCATGTCCATCTTGGTTTCCAGTGGGAGCAAAATCTTTGATTCATAAAATTCTAGACCCAAATCCTGAAACTGTAGGTATCAGCAGTACATTGCACTTCATTAATTTTCATGCTCTTGGTTGCATTAACTGAATATGATAAGTAACGGTAAACATGGATGCCAATGCATTGTTGGTGTGCCATGTTGCATGCATTATACTTTAAAGAAACACATCTTTAAGATGCTGTAACATGAGTCTCTTGCAGTTAAATCCGATCTAACTTGTGATGTTGGAAATTGTATAGCTCTCAGTTATTAATGATGAGGCCTTTTTTAGAACAATTCAAACCTTATCATTTCACTTGGACACTTCAAATTAATTGTATTCAAGACCCCTGGTCCATTTGTTTGTGTGCAGCGAATTACTATTCATCAGATCAGAGAAGATGAGTGGTTTAAGAAGAGTTATGTACCTGTCAAACTTGTTGATTACGAAGATGTAAATCTGGATGATGTGAATGCTGCATTTGATGATCATGAGGTTAGTAAGACTTTCTAGTGCAACATAATATCTGTCTTTTGTTAACCCAACAATATTAGCACAATTATTCTATTGGTAATCATTGTCCCTCTTATAATCTTAGAGCTTTACGTCTTGCTTATGCAACACTTCTCATACCTTATCTACTTTGGCATAAAACTTGGTGTGTGTATATGTAACACCCCAATCGCAGAACCCCAGATGGTGCAAGTAAAAGATTTTATGTTATATGGGTTCTTCATTTTTCTTGAAATATCCGTGTCCAACAGACACAATATGGACATGGGTGACTACTCGACACTTTAAATTGGTGAAAATTTAAAGAAAATTAGAGAAAATAAGTGTGCTCGACACTCGGATATGTATTCAAAAATTTAGGATACTTAGTGCCCTAAAAGAATCTATTGATGGTACTTTTATTTTTCCTGGATGAAATTTCTTGTACAATGTAGTTTCATTGAAAACGGTATCTTTTCTCGTCATCATTTGGCTTTGCTTTGTTAAATAGTTAATTGTTATATAATTTGAGAACCTTATTTACTAGTACCACACAGATCAATAGGTTTAGAGATGCAGGCAAACAAAATTTTGGAATGATTCAACATGCATGCTACTGAGGTTTTCTTTTCAGGATATTTAAGCTGTTTAAGATAAAAGAGTTGGTTTTCAAGTGCACTAATGTGCTTTTTTTGTTGTTGGTATTTTATATGGTTTACTATAGGAACAAAGGGCTAATGAACAGTTTGGAAATGAAGAGGGTGGTCCTCTCATTCTAAATGCATTTGATTTAATAGTTCTATCTCAAGGCTTAAACCTTGCAACTATATTTGACCGGGGCCAGGTACCAGTTCTTACTTTCTTTCATTTTAACTTTTTGCTGCTCCGGGATTAGTCCTTTGTTCTGAAAATTGAGCATTATATGTTTGTATTTTTCTTGAACCTTGCTATTTATCTTATATTTTTCTTTTTGAACTACTAAAATGATGAATTTCTTTCCCTGTTTGACAGGACACTATGAAGTATCAAACACGCTTTGTTTCACAAAAGCCGGCAAAGGTTGTTTTGTCAAGCATGGAAGTAGTTGCACAATCAATGGGCTTTAAGACTCATATTCGCAATTATAAGGCAGGCCATTTTCTCAGTTTAATGTTTTGTTTTTGCAATCTTCTAATTTTCTGGTTACTCACTTTGACAAACAAAACAATGAAGCCTTTGATTTCATTTTTTCCTCAAATATATCATTACTTAATACAATAAAAGAAAATTTACAGTGTCCTGACCGGAATGAATATCTGGTGGTGGATTTCTTGTATTTACTTGAGAAAATTTCAGTATGTCTATCAATTGTAGATGAGAGTGGAAGGCCTTTCAGCTAAGAAGACTTCTCATTTCTCTGTTATACTGGAAGTAAGCTCTTATTTCTTGGGTTTGACTCCCTCTTAAACTTATTGGCATCCTTCAATATTATATTTGGATTTTACTAATTGTGTATTTTTTTTTTGCTCTAACTGAAGATTTTCGAAGTTGCTCCCACATTTTTTATGGTTGACATTCAAAAAGCTGCGGGGGATGCAAGTGAGTTTCTCAAGGTCAGTTTTTTTTTTTGGGTTGGGGTCATAACTGAAAATGTTTTTGCTGCCATAACATCCTTTGCATTAGTATGATTTTTTTTGTCTGATTCTGATGGTAAAATATTCCTCATCTATGTGTTGCAGTTCTACAAGAATTTTTGCGGCAATCTCGAGGATATCATTTGGAAACCACCCAATGAATCAAGCAAATCAAGGATTAGTAAGAGCCGTAGTAAAAAACGTTGATTTTGTTAGTTAAGCATCTACTTTTAGTTTAAAATCGTTATACTAGAGTAAGATGAAAAATGACATTCCAGGATGCTGACAAAATGAGAAGTTTGAAATTAGGGTTTAAGTTTAGCCTTCTCTGTGTGAAACTTCTCATGAGGAAAAAGTGCCAAGTTGTGTTACATTTGCTGTAAATTTACACCAGGTTACTTTACCCTTGTAATGCTTTTTATAGGAATGGAAGAGCAGTTAACGGTGTTGACTGGGAGAATGCTTTCGGTACTCCCGTTGTACATATTTCTTCTTGGTAGAGGTATCGTCTAATTAATTAAGTACAATATTGTGGTAGAATTTATAAGAATTATGAGCGCGTTTAACATTTTGAGACAAAGGCTCATGATTGTTATCTACTTTAACACTTGTCTCACATAACACTTGCCTTGTTATGGTTGGGCCTCACATCTTTCTTGTGAGAGGAGCATAAGGGAGTAATGGATTATGGAGATTAGAAATATTGTATATTTTCATTTTTCTACTAATTAGATTAAAGGAATGTAATTATACCATTATGAGCTTTATGACTAAAACTTGACAAGGTTTTTTTTTAAAATATGAATCTAATATGGTATGGTTAATCTACTAAGGAAGGGTTAAATTGAGATTTTTAGATGAATATGACAGGGTATTGATATATTTGATTTATATGAGAATTTGTTCTCATAAATGAAATATTGATTGGATTGATTGTATATTAATTTTTTTTACAATTTTTATCCCTTCGAAGTAAGAAATTAAATATCAATTTATATTTTTAATAACCTAAATAATATGAACACTCATAATTAACTTAGTTATTATATTCATAAATATTTCACTATTATAAATAATAAAATTTGCATAGATATTTATTGAACTCATATCTATGTTTATTTTTATATTATTAGATTATTAAAAATACAAAACTTAAAATATTGTGATAGAATGTTTAGGATTTAATTTCGTTTTTAAAAGTTTGAAAATTAAATTAAAAATTACACATATTCTTTTCTTAGATCGACTTTGAGAGTATACTTATAATTTTTTATGAAATTATTCGTGCATTTGCAAGAGTTTTATAAATATAAAATAAAAGTATTTAACTCATATCAAGGAAAGCTTTCCATTAGTCCTTCTTTGCTTCCTTTTTTCGGAATTTCTCGACTAAGGTCTTCTGAACACCTGTACCCCACTCAAACTGCCCTGATCTTATCCATTCATAAAGGAACTTATCTAAGGGTTCTAGGCTATTGGGTAGCCCATGGGCTTAAAATCCAACACACTTGGATCCATGTCCTCTTTCCACCCATGGGAAAATGAATCCATTTAGTAGTGATTTTGACATCAACATAACTCCTTAATCGGGAGAATCTATAAAAACCACCGACAATAGGACATAAACGCATACATTTTAAGTGCTTGAGAAAAACAAGAAATATTTCATATAGGAAAGTAATTACCATATAAGTGTGAACTTGAAACCTCTAGTAAGGTTCAGAAAATAGTGAACCCATTTGATGACAAAATGGTAAAATAAACCTTATAGCCCTTATACCCAGGCCTAGCAAGTCTAACGGCTGATATTGGGTGTAAAATAGTTCAGATCATATGATGCAATATAAGATGTCCTAGTTAGTAAGTAACTCGCAAGTTAGCCCAGTCAGTATTGAGTCAACATATAAGCATGAGTGTCACTTAAATAAATACATAATTGGACAAACAACCAACATTCAAACTCTTAATAATCTAACAATGAGATAATTAAGTAGATAAAGTTCTGACATTTAAATATAAGTCTATCATTATAGTTAATGATCATCAGTATGTATATTTCCTCTTAATATTCACCACTGCTCACCATTATAGATAACTTTTCTCATAACTACATACATTGAGATCTATACTCTCACTCAGGGTGTAGTTGCTACATATCTATAAATCAGTCATAGCCCATAGAGATAGGGTGTAGAAGTTGTAGAATCTCCTAAACCCAAGGTGTAGTTACTGCCTTTTCAAACATTAAGTATGGCTCGTAAAGGTAGGGTGCAAAATTTGTAGCAACCTCTGAACCCGAGGCATAGTTATTGCCTTTTCAAAGTTCAAGCATAGCCCGTAAATGCGGGGCATAGAAGTTGTAGCAAATCTTGGACCTGTGACTTATTTTATTTCTTTTCAAAGGTCAAGTATGGCTCGTAGAGGTGTGGTACATAAGCTATAGCAACTCTTAAACTCGATGATATTGTCATATGACCTTTCACAGTCCACACCTTTCAACCCTTTTATAGTTTGGACTTCCCCAATCCTTGTCGAATTCCATGAATATGAGATAATCTTGGCTCAAATACTTATAAATACATTTTTATTAGAATAAAAGTGTACCTAAAGCATTGTCTATCTTTTTATCGTAATGGTGTGTTGTTTCTATTCTATGTTGTTCCTTATGAGTGACATATTATGCCACTTTTTGCTATTTCAAGACAATTATTTATCTCTAGAGACTTACTGGAGATGGTATGTGGGGATAAAAGCCTATAACCTTGTGTATAAATTCCTTTTTGACACTCTATTGTGGGATTTTCTTAGGCTATCCTCACCTTTTAGGCATTATGTGTACTTATGTAATCTTAGAGAAGTTGAAACATTATTCTGGACCTTCGATATGTGAGTGGAAAAATATTTTGTTCTTTAGTTGGACATGACGTGTTACTTTATTGAGTCTGTGTCCAAACTTGATTGATTATATTGATCTCACCAAGTGTTCTCATATAGGGTTTAAGTGGATTTCTGAAGTGCGCTCTTGGGACATTCTTATAGAACTCCTTTTGACAGAATTCATAAGGAGGTGTACCCACTTGGATAATATATGATAGTTGGACACCTTACAACCTAATTTATTGATAGGGTGTAATTTTAGGTTGCATACTTTATTTCTTTACGTGTAATTTTATTTTTGAACCTAACCGTGGTGTCATCTATTTATGAAATTGTAGGCCATTGGGGCGTCAATATGGATATGCGGCCTATGAGTGGGCACTATAGTGCTATGGATATTGGAAGATGCCATAAGGAGTCCTCGTTGATAGAAAATGGTTACAAATCTTATACATGGTAGAGGCACTCCAAAATAGTTTATAGTGTGTTCTTCATAATGTTAAGGTGGACATATGGTCCCCTCCCTTGAACTTTTCCCTGTATTCTAAGGGTTTTTGGTACCATTATAGGTGTTGATTTATAGGGAAACCATAAGCGGTTGAGGCCACATGGCTAACATGGTTGGGTTGGACAAAGTATCTCTACACGTTGGCCTTGAGATGGTCATATGGATTATGATGGACAAAAGCTACTCGAGGTGGTCCCAATTGTTCTAATACGAACGATCGAAGGGAATATTCCTAGGAATCCATATGTGGATGTTCTCTAGGATGGAAAGTGAACTAGGGACCTATGGCCTTCGAAGGCATTCCTAGGATGGCTTGGAATTCTATCCTCATCATTTTGAGTGTTAGAACTAGTTCATTATTTCATTCTTTTTTGAAGAGTGATCGGTCACTCTTTAAGAACATTGTGACGATGATGACTGAAAGAGCAAACAATATCTTTCCAAATCTAGCGAATATACCAATTGTGTTGGCTTGAGGGTACGATACCATGCCTGGTCTTTATTGGTAAAGGTGAGCTAGAAGGCTCGACATCTGATTGCGCCACTATAACCATAATAGTCCATCCCATCTTTAAAGTCCTTAAGGTGCTCCAATGGGTTCTTGTTACTATCTTAGAAGCTCATATTGGGCATCTTGAATTTATCCATGAGTGGCATTCCCATAACATCCAAAGTGAACGAGGATTCATTAGAAATAGCCAACGAGAGTCTACCCTTATTTAGCCTTTCTTGTACCTCTTGTAATTGGATAACTAACCAATCAATGATAAGATAAAGGATTGTAGGTACATCCCTGGGTTAATTATCCGTATGGTGGCCATTGGATACTTAGGCTACGTTGTCTTCATACCTGGCTTGAATAGAGTGTTCCTATATATAGACTTCAAAGTGCTCGCACAAGTTGAGATGAGTGGGCTCCAAGTGATCCAAGATGGATGGATGGAGGGACGAGGTTCGAGCCTTTGTGAGTGGGCGACTTTGGATTGTATAAGCCAAAGCTATTTGTCTGACCTGTGGGCTTAGACCTCATTGAGGCGAGTTGCATCTCCGGTCTGCACCTGTATGACTATGGGTTGGATTTAATGCATTGTGGGCATTGAAAGGTGCCGTAGAGACATCTTCTAGTTCAAGAGCTTATGGCCTTGGTAGATGTTTCAATATAGTTTAGAGTACATTCTTCATTGTGTTCAAGCAGACTTCCATTTGTGCCCTTTTTTGGTGCTCCATTTTGGCCTATTATGATCGTGGCGATATAGGGTTGGCAACCTGTATAGGTGACTACACAACTTGTTGGACATGAGTTGGGACCTTACTGTGCTTTGCAAAAGTTTGGTTGTCCAAGTCAATAGGTTGATTCATCTTGAAATGATAGAAACATGTGGCCTTTAAAGACCGTGATGGGTGAACTTCTTCTAGAGTATTTTTCTTTTGAACTTTTAGGATCTTTACTTTAAAGACCATCTAGTTCAGAATGCTAGAGAATACCGTAAATCTTTTTCTCTCTAGTTGTGATTCAACTAGTAGAGCATACTCATTCTCATAGATAACGCTAAATGTTAATACTGATTTTTGTCATCATCAATGATTAAATGTATCTCTACTTTCTGTGGACCTAAGAATAGAAAATATATCATTAAGACCTTGGACCACCACGAAGTATGGTGACCTTTGGCCATCCAATGCTTAAGTAAGTAAGGGTAGTGAAACGAAGAAAAATACTAGTGTCTCTCTTTATGATGCAGAGAGATATTTAGGGAGAGTATAGATAGTTATAAGAAAACGTTATCTTTAATGGTGAACAATGGTGGATATTTATTAGAATAAATATACATGTTGATGACACTTATTTGTGATAATAAACTTATTTTTAAATTTTGAAGTTTTATCTACCTAATTATTTCATTATTAAATAATTAAAAGTTTGAATATCAATAGTTTATTTTGTTAAATATTTGACTCGTATAGATAATTATATGTTGAGTCGCTAACCTAACACTTATTTAATGATTATAATCTTTTATATTATGTCATACAATATGAATTATTTTATACCAAAAAATAATTATGCCACACTTCGAAAAAAATAACATATCACACGTGTTACATCATTAATTCTATGTAATTCAACTCGTGTTAAATCTTAATATAGTGGTAATTTTCATTTGTAAATACAAAGCAAATTGGATCTACAATTTTTGATGAATCTCGTAACTATTCAGGATCAATTATTTGGTAACATTTTGCTTCATTCATCATGATTTGAAATGAGAAAGTTTACCCACGGAAAAATCTTCACCAAACACACCTACTAAAAGTCACTCATAGGTCACGAGTGATATACCATTCGTCGTACAATGGGATTGTATTTTTAGTATTGTTAATTTTTTTTATTAATGGTTGTAAATACGATTTGTTATGAAATTAGGTGTATCATAGTTATTACAAAATTTTTATAAAAAATTTAATTATATAAATATTTTTATATTAAATAAATTTTTATTTATAATAATATTTCGTTCTAATTTTTTATGCATATTTTTTGTATATAGTTAGATATTTTAACAATATTTAGCAAGTATGTGAACAAAAATGACAAATAAAATTGAGTAAAATGTCATTTTTCTCACTAATTTTCAAACATTAATTAGGTAATCACATAGAATTAGTTACACATTAAATGATTGAATATTGATATTTTTGTTTACGTATTTGATAAATATTAATTTATTGTACACATAAAATTATAATAGTACATATATAAAAATATTTTTACATTAATATATTCTAATCTAAAAAATATTTCATATATTTAAATTTAGTTTATGATAACATAATATAATTATCAAAAATTATAAGTTTAAAATAAAAGAAAACATGACGAGAAACTTCAAACTAAAATTTTTAAAGTTTTTGTCATATCTTTAAATTTTTATATATTTTGTTTAAATATGTGTTTTAATTTTATTTAATATTATATTATATTATTTCATATTTTATTTTATTTAATTGTTTTTAATACTGCTTCAAGAAAACCAATCAAACAAGAACACACAAGAAAATATACATGTTTGTTAGTCTTTTTATATAAAAATATGTTAAAAATTCGAAAATATATAAATATGAATATGATTCGTTTAATTTTTAAAAATATATTATTAAAAATACTTTAATAATAATAATATTATTTAATTTTTCATAATAAAACAAAATGTTAACTATAATATTAATAGATTATAATTGATAATAAATTAACTATCATTACTAAACTTAATCAACTTTTAAGTATGATTTACTTAATGATTTAATAAATAAGATTTTATTTATTTTAATTTAAAAATTTGAACTACATGTTAAATTTTAAAAATTCATTATTAATAATTTTTTTAATATGTATTTTTTAATTAATAATTTTATTGTTAAATATTTGATTTATATATTTATATTTATTTATATAGAAATTATTTATATAATTTATATGAATCCATAATTTACATGAAAATAATATTAATATACATATTTTTTATTTATTATTAAACAAAAAATATTATTTGTATATAATATATTTTAATTTAAAAGTATAAATATTTTTTGAATAGATTAAAAATTATTAGAAAAATAAAAATTATTTTATTAATTTATGTGTATAAATATAATAAGAATAAAATATATAAAATTAGATTTATAATAAAATATTTAATTTATTTTTAATGGGATGGGATGAAATAATAGGGTGAAATAATTGGAGTAATGTTTATATGTTTATAGTTTTACGGCCCACTCCCACACCAACTCGACGTAGCATCCAGAAAGAAATACAATCACTGCACACCTCTCTAGAGAACTGAAAGCAGTGCAGAGCAATGGCTATGGCTCTTCGCAGACTCTCAAGCTCCACCAAGAATCCCACTAAACTTTTTCTCAATGGCGGCTCTATTTATCACATGGTTTTACTTTCTTTCTTTCTTCTTCTTCTTCTTCTTCCTCTGCTTTTCCTGATCTTCGAAAATCGAATATCAAATATTCTGGAGCCTCTTGATTTAGCTTCTATTGTTTAAATGCTCTGTTTCTGTTGGTTTACTTTTGATTGTAGACATCTCTTCCCAGTCACGTAGTTCAAGAACAAGAAAAGGCTCGTGCTACTGTATGAACTCTTTGCTTATCGCATTTTATGGGTTTGTTTATACATTCGAACAGATTGTTGCATATATATATGTTTTTATTTGTGCTTGATTTTGCTCGGCTTGAGATGTATGATAAGGACCCAAAGGAGTCATAAATATTTTGTTTAGGATTCTAAGATTTTCTTTTTCCTGATTCGCAGTGGATAAAGCAACTCAATGCTCCACTTCGGGAGATTGATCCAGAAATTGACGATATTATTGAGCTCGAAAAAGCTCGGCAATGGAAGGTATTATTAAAAATGTCTATTGTGTATCCTTCGTAAATTTTAATTATTAGTTTTTTAATGGATCTAATATCGTCGATTATCTAGAGTTTTACTAAAATTTAGAAATTAACTTTCTTTTTTCAAAAATATAAAAAAAACCTTGAATTTAATTTTGTTTTCTAACCAAGCAGTATTTTGTGGGTTCTAAAGGGATTCGAACTTATTCCTTCGGAAAATTTCACATCACTTTCTGTGATGCAAGCAGTTGGATCCGTCATGACCAACAAATATAGCGAAGGGTATCCAGGTGCAAGATATTACGGAGGGAACGAGTATGTTGATGCATTATAATTTACATAAAAATTCGTCATTATGTTTCATATTCGCGGTTTATTTAATATCTAATAGTCTTACTTTTTGAACTTCTGAACTTGGCATAGTTTTTTTTGTTTTTGGGTTGGCAAGGGGCTTTTGGTTCGGTGTGTAGCAATCCCTTATTCTGCTCTATACTATAGTCAGGGCGTTGGTAAATTAGTAATGCTACATATTCATTTTAGGATACTATTTCTCGTCCATCTGTCAACATATCAAGTAGTGTGCTGCAACTGGTAGACCACACAATGCAGGGACTATTGATATTTTTGCCACATGAATTTGGAAATGCCCTAAAACTCTTTTGAATTTTTCTTACTGAATCAGTAGTGATTAGCTCCTGATTCGTTTGAATTAAAGAGTTAAATGAGTTGATGCTTTGCTGTTAGTGATTTATTTACGAAGCTTATTTGTAATGCAATGCTAATGTTTGTTACTCATTTGGTCATTTGGATTTATAATGTTAAGTAGTAATTTTTTCTTGAATTCTATACAGGTACATAGACATGGCTGAATCCTTATGTCAGAAGCGTGCTCTAGAAGCTTTTAATTTAGATCCTGCAAAGTGGGGAGGTAATTTGTCAATAGGATGATTGATGTAGCAATTTTAACTAGAATACTTATTTATGCTGCTTTTTTTCCTCATCAGTTTTCATCATGTAGATGCTTTACTGCCTTGCAGTTTCATAAATTGCATGCATACAATGTTTTCTCGGTCAACATTCCAAGATTTTTTCCCCTTTTAAAGCCGGCGTAATTTTCTTTTGGCCAACCCCATGTAGTGAATACCTTTTATTCTTTTTCGTTTTTTGAAAGAATAATCATATTGTACTGCAAACACAGTTTAGTTATATTGTACATGAACTTTAATATCTTGGTCTCTCTCTGCTCTTATTTAAACTTTTTGTTTGATTATTAAGCTATTCATCTTTTTAAGATTCCCCCATTCAGTGTTTTGTTTATGCTATATTTGTTGCAGTCAATGTGCAGTCTCTTTCTGGATCCCCTGCTAATTTCCAAGCTTATACTGCTCTGTTGAAACCTCATGAAAGAATTATGGCTCTTGATCTACCCCATGGTGGGCATCTTTCCCATGGGTATCAGGTGCCTTACACTTACTGCTACTATTCGGCTTTATCTTAAGTGATTTGTTTTTGTTCTTATGTTTTTGCAAATTACCAAAGATAGAACTAGCTAGTACCTTAGTTTGTTTGTTCTCTCTCTCTCTCTCTCTTCTTTCCTTCTTCATTTGTAAAATCTGAACACTTACTCCATTGAGGCGAGGCATGCCTTGAGGCTGAATGAGGCTTAAGCCTCAAATTAAAATAAAATAAACAATAAAAAACTTTAGATAAATAATAAAAAAGATAAATTATCACAAAATAACATCATAATAATCATAATAACCTCACATAGTTTATAATATAGTAATTCAATCACCACTAAAACATCTAAACATGATAAAGTTAAGATGTATAAAAAATTAATGAAAAAAGACATTAACAAAGTTCATCAAAAAGCTAACAGCGTAGTATTGAACTAAGATATCTCTTGTGTTTAGAGTTTATCGTCACTCTCATATTCTTCAACCTTATTCCCATCATCACAAGCATTATTATCATTCTCTTTTTGCAACTTTTGGCATGATCAAGTTCTACAAAAACTTAACTCTAAAATCAACACCTATTTCAATAAAAAAATTCACCAACTTAAAGAAAAAAATCAACTACAAAATCAAAACAAAATTATTATGAAATAAATCAATAAAAATAGCCAACTTAAAGCTTTCGTAAACATAGAAGTTGAAAATAAATCAAGCTTTTGTAAACAAAATCAGTATTGTGCAGTGTGATATAACATTTCATAGAAAAGAACTCATAAAAAAAATCTCATAATTGTACAATGTGAACTATGATATAATAGTTGAAGAACAAATAAAACAGTTCATAGAAGAAAATAACTCATAAAATGGGGGGAAAAGTTCATATAAATTTTGGTAGCATAACATCAAAGAATAAGGAAATAAAACAAAGAAATAATAGAAATCAAAGAAGAAAGAAACAAAGAGGGGAATGGGTATCCAAAGAATTAAAAAAAAATAACAAACAACAAGAGAAAAGAAAAATAAGAGAAAAAATAGCAAAGAAGGAAATACAGGTTTGTATCTCTCCAAATATTTGTTGATGGAAGGTGGTGAGAAGGAAAAAACAGAGAAGAAGAAGACAAAGACTGTTGAGAACTTCTACCGAATAAAATAATTATTTTTTACATTCATTTTGGGGATAGGTTTTGGTTTTATCAGCTTCTATTTCATTTGTTGGGTCAAAATACTAATGGGATTTGTCTAAAAGTCCAAGTACTGATTTAATTTTGCTTTCTAGCCCACAATATTTCTTTTCCTGGGTGAAACAGAGGCTATAAGCCTCAATAGTATCAATGCTTGAAAAAAGGCTTAAGCCTCAAGGGTAAAAAGCGTATGAAATTTTCAGTACTCAATAAGCTAGCCTCAATACATTTTTTTTAAAAACCGTGGAATTACTCCTCTTTTCTGGTGCTGTTTTTAGTCCATAAATTTATCAATAGACTCCTACATCATGAATGATGTATGATCCAATATGAGTGTCAAATGTGTATGCTGATATGATGTAAAATTTAAACTCAACCTAGCCACCTTCTGGTCCAAAAATAACATTTTTGAGTAAAGTTTAATTATGTCTTTTAGTTTCTGAAGACTTAAACGATGCATGTGTGCATACAGAGACATCAAAGCATGGGCTAAATTCCCTATTATTTTGTTCATTTATGTGGGATGTAGGCTATATCTTCTTTGGTATTCATCAAATCTGTTGCTTCTGTCGTCATACAGTATTAGAACTTTCAATAATTGTATCCATCATTGTGCATATATGACTTGGCTGATAATGGTAGAACCAGGGAATTTTTTACTGCTCTGTGCCAGTGCTATGTATGAGTTAGAGAAAGCCATAAAAACAATACTTGAAGAGAATACTTGCATAACATACTGAGTTTGCTCTTGAAATTCGACTTGATTCCAACATTTGCATGGAAAATACTCTTTTCAAGTTACTGAATGCAAAAACAGTGCTTTTCTTTTGTAATCCATTTTGCAATAGCTTAATGGTGTTTTTTCCCTTCTGCAGACTGACACCAAGAAAATTTCAGCCGTGTCTATATTTTTTGAGACAATGCCTTACAGATTGAATGAAAGCACTGGTTATATTGACTACGACCAGGTATCATTCTTAGTTCTATTGATGGAAATTTTTCTGCAATATTCAAGATGTGTGGCTGTTGTTTTTCTTTATTCCTATAACAATAGGGAGAGAAGATTTACTAATAATGAGAGCCTGTTCAATGTTCTGCAGACTATTGAGAAACCATGCAAATTAGTCATCTAGTGAATGCTTATTTATATACTTCATAAATTGTAAGTCTGGAAGCATTAAGTCACTATTGTTTACTTTCAGTGTATCAAATTTCTATTCAAAGTGATGGGCATTTAATCATTACAAAAGAGTTGAAAGTGTAACTTTTGCCCTCGTGGGAACTATTACATGCACCTTTGATAAGTAATTGTAAAATCTTGATTAAATTGCAACTATAACTTTTTTAAGAGCATGCATACCAAATATGTTTGATCTCCAAGCGCCCTGGGTTGCTGATGTCCTCACCATAACTTTATCAACTCTACTATTTCTATTTGAAAGATATTGAAGCTGAGATGAGTAAGGACTGAAAAATATCTGTGCATGTGGATTTGTGGTTTCTCATTTTATTAGTAGTTTTATCGTCTTCTGAAAAGCTTAAATTTGATTTTTTTCTTAATTTTACTTTGCAAAGAACTGAAAATTATAAATAATTTCTGCAGTTGGAAAAAAGTGCGGCACTTTTCAGGCCAAAATTAATAGTTGCTGGTGCAAGTGCTTATGCACGACTTTATGACTACGCACGTATACGCAAGGTAAACATTAGCTTTAATGGCTTGTCTAGTGACAGATATCTGGTGTCAGTGCAGGTCTCATAGAAGCGATCTGCAAGGTACTAATATAATTGCTTTGATTGTTTTCATAGGTCTGTGATAAGCAAAAAGCAATCATGCTGGCTGATATGGCACACATCAGTGGACTAGTTGCTGCAGGTGTTATACCTTCTCCTTTTGAATATGCAGACGTTGTCACAACCACAACACACAAGTCACTTCGTGGCCCTCGCGGAGCTATGATCTTCTTCCGGAAGGGGCTAAAGGGAACGAACAAGCAAGGACAAGAAGTGAGTTTTTGCTTTGAAGTTAGAGAAATGCTAATAACATACAAATATGAACTCACTTTTGCATTCATACTCCTTATATTGTACCATGTGTCAGTGGATAAGTGATTTATTTTTCTATATGATACTGACACGTGACATAACATAAGGAGTGCGGGTGCAAAAGTGGGTTCAAGTTTTTGTGTTCTTAATAATATTCAACTTGAAGTTAAAATAAATTCAGGAAAGTAAAAAAGTTAAAACACTTTAAGGGGTAAACAAAAGAAGGAATTCCAGTTACATGTTTCTCTCCTGTTATGTCATCACTTGTGTGCATCAGTATTGCTTAAGAAAGAATACAGGTTTTATATGACTATGAAGACAAAATCAACCAGGCTGTCTTTCCTGGACTTCAAGGTGGTCCACACAATCACACAATTGCTGGTTTAGCAGTTGCTCTAAAGCAGGTTTTCTATTTGAAGTTTGACTAAAGAACTTGCTTTTTAATCTTGATTAATTTCAGGCATATGTTTGGGTCTGATGGCTTATAATTATTACCCGTGGAATTCTTGATTTTTTTCTTCACATTTTGTGATTTTAGGTCAAATCTCCAGAATTCATGGCTTACCAAGAGCAAGTTCTCCGCAATAGCTCAAAATTTGCTCAGGTATATCAAGTGGATGCTTTTCAAAGCAAATGTCCGTGCATAGCTTCCCAGTTGTTTGCTTATATTTATTGTTGCCATGTATAGCAGTTAACCAATGCATCTTATATTAAAATGTATGCCTGATTTTGTTCTGATTGTCGTGCACTCAGAGTTTGATAGAGAAGGGATATGATCTTGTATCTGGTGGAACAGAAAACCATCTAGTATTGGTGAACTTAAGAAACAAGGTATGATAATTTCTCTTTTTCTTTCTATATAATTTCTCGAGAAGCAGTTTGATTTAATCATGTTGATGATTATCATTTATGCATGTTGGATGAAATCCTCAAGTATTATTATCCCATAACTAAAAATGCATGTGCAAAAATGGCAAAACAAGTAGCATGGATCCAAAATGTGATTGATGGCATGCTTTCTACATAGTTCCTTTTAAATGGATTCCCCCCTCTCTTTTTCTCTCCTCCTACTCCTCCTCCTTTCTTTGCTGAATCAACCATGAGTTTTTGGCACCAAAATAAATATCAAGGGAACTTTATAATCTTATTGCAATTTCCAAGTTGGATAATCCCTGCATGATACTAATTACATTCTTAAGAGACATGGTCTGTTGTGGTTCATATTAGTCTTATGGTAAGATTTACCCTCCATCACTTCAACTCGTAGGTTCAAATCACACCAAATATAGATTGATCTAAAAAAAGATTCATGGTTTGCTGGCTACAAACAAAATATAATAATGGAAAAGGAAATAACTATAATACTTGTCTTTTGGGGATTCTGTTTGCAAAGGATATTGATGGCTCCAGAGTTGAAAAGGTTCTAGAAGCAGTTCATATTGCAGCGAATAAAAATACTGTTCCGGGGGATGTTTCTGCCATGGTCCCTGGTGGTATTCGTATGGGTAAAGTCTTCATCTTTTGTCATTTTGGAATTGTTGATACCGGCTTTGAACATCATATACTGACATAGATATTATTCTTATCTAATGCTGCAGGAACACCGGCGCTAACATCCAGAGGTTTTGTTGAAGAGGATTTTGTAAAAGTAGCAGAGTATTTTGACGCAGCTGTGAAATTGGCCCTGAAGATCAAGGCTGAAACCCAAGGTCTGATAAATCATAACCTCTGATACACCTGTCATTAATATTAACCATTTCAACTCAGAGCTGCGTATTAAGTTGGTTTTCTCATGTATATAATATTTGTGTTTATTTTAAATTCAGGAACAAGGTTGAAAGATTTTGTGACAACTTTACAATCAAATGAGCATGTCCAATCCAAAATTGTGAAACTCTGTCTTGAAGTTGAATCGTATGCCAAACAATTTCACACAATTGGTTTCGAGAAAGAGACCATGAGGTACAAGGACTAATAATTGTTAGTGGTTCAAGTTTTGCCACAAGAAGACTTCAACATTTCTGAAGGCTCTGCTAGATGAAAGTGTTTGGAAGCCATTATTATCTCATGATTTCTAGTGTGCTAATTCATTTCGTTCTACATTATTTTTCTCATTATCATGGAGGAATGTTATATTTATTTTCTTATTCCTATGGTGATTATCTATATAAATTTATAATGCGCATAAATAATGTTTACATGGATTAATACACATCATTTTACCATTGGATTGTTGATTTTTTCTAAATTTTTAAGAGATAGTTATTGAATTGATGTTTTGGTTTAATGTCCAATGTTATATTTATACATTAGTCGTTAAACTAGTTGTTATTAAAGTAGTCGTTATTAAATTAACTGTTAAATTAGCCGTTATTAAATTAATTGTTACTAACTAGTTAGAATTCTAATTATTCTTCCTTCTCAAGTTAGGTGTTTAGATATCGATCAACCTTAATTTGTTTAAATTTTTTTCAAATGATTTCAGATCTAAACCTTTGGTGAATATGTTCGCCAATTGTTTTTCACTTCTCACAAATGGAGTTTCAATTTCTTTTGTTTGAATTTTTTTCTCCATAAAGTGGTAATCCATTTCGATGTGTTTTGTTCTCTCGTGAAATACCGGATTTGATGCTATATGTCACGTCGTTTGGTTATCGCAAAATATTTTCATTGGTTCTTGAATTTTAATTCCGATATCCAAAAGAAATTGTTTGATCCACGTTAGCTCGCTTGAGATTGATGTCATGGCTCGATATTCTGCCTTGGCGTTTGATTGTGCCATAATATTTTGTTTCTTGCTTTTCCATGTGATTAAATTTCTGCCTACAAACGTGCAAAAACCAGTGGTTGGTTTTCTATCAAAGCTAACAGTCCAATTTGCATCGGAGTAGCCACATACTTCATTAGAATTATTACGTTTCATGAGAATTCTTTTACTAGGTGTCCTTTTTAAATATTTTAAAATTCTATGTATAGCCTCTAAATGTGGTATTCTAGGTGTATGTATAAATTTATTAATTTGGTTTACTGAAAAAGAAATGTCTGGTCGGGTTATCGTTAAATAAATTAATTTTCCTACAAGTCTTTGAAATTGGCTTATGTCTTCTAAAAGTTCATCATCCTCAATATTTAATTTGCATTTACTATCTATTGGTATAAATGTTGATTTACTCCCTAATTTACCAGTTTTTTTCAATAGGTCAAATGTATATTTTCTTTGTGAAATAAAGAGTTCCTTGTGTGAATGTGCTATTTCTATTCCTAGAAAATATTTTAATAAACCTAAGTCTTTGATATCAAAATTCTCCTTTAATTTTATTTTCACTTTTTTAATTTCTTCCAAATTATTTTCTATAATTATTATGCCATCTACATATACTAGAATTATGGTTGTGAAGGTACCATAATTTTTGAAAAATAATGAGTGATTGGCATTACTATTTTAAAATCCCAAGAAATTAAATAAGAGCTTAGTTTTTCATACCATACCCGTGGAGATTTCTTTAGTCCGTAAATAGATTTTTTTAACCTACACACTAGATTAGAATTGTTTTCTTTTTTATGACCAGGTGGAAGCGTCATATATACCTCTTCTTTAAGCGTTCTTTGGAGAAAAACATTTTTGACATCCATTTGATGTAAGGTCCAATTTTGGTTTACTGTTATAGAAAATAAAATCCTAACGGTATTCATTTTGGCTACGGGTGCAAATGTTTCTTGATAATTTACACCATAGGTTTGAGTGTAACCTTTTGCCACTAATCGTGCTTTGTATCTTTCAATAGTACCATCACTATTAAACTTAATCTTATAAACCCATTTGCATCCTACGGGTTTCTTTCCTTCGGGTAGTTGTACGACTACCCATGTTTCATTTTTTTCAAGTGCTTTAAGTTCTTCTTCCATTGCTTTGCACCATACCAGTTGACCTATTGTTTCCTTATAGTTATTTGGCTCATTTTCTTTGGAAATTGAGGTCAAATAAGTCCTATATTGTGGTGTAACATTTTCATAAGATAAATAATTTTGGATAGGATATTTTACCTCGTATATTACAAAATCCTGTAATCTAGTTGTAGGTTATGGAGTTCGATTAGACCTTCTCAATGATATTATTTCTGTAGTACCATCTTTTCCCTCACTTTGAGAAGTTTCTTCCTCTTCATTCTCATTGATTATTTCATTTTTATTTTCTACTACCGTATTTCCTTCTTCAAAATAAAAAAATAGAAATGTAAATTCATTTGGTTTCTCTTGGTGGTTAGTCTCCTTTTCTAGTGTTTTGTAATATGACTCATTTTCTTGGAATGTCACATCTCTTGAAATGTAATATTTTTCGTTAACCGGATCATAGCATTTATAATCCTTTTTTTGAGATGAATACCCCAAGAAAATAGTTTTGATTGATGTATAATCTAACTTGTGTTGTTTATTTTTGTACATATAACATGTATATCCAAATACTCTTAAATAATAGATATTGAGTTTTTCTTGGTAGATGATTTCTAGTGGGCTTTTGAAATTCTAATTAACACTTGGCAATCTATTAATTAAATATGTTGTGGTGAGAACAACATCCGACCAAAAAATTATTGGAACATTATTTTGAAACAAAAGTACTCTTGTTACTTCAAGTAAATGTCGATTTTTTCTTTCCGATACACCATTTTGTTGGGGTGTGTAAATACAAGTTGTTTGATGTAAAATTCCTTTTTCTTTAAAAAAATTGTAAAATTTTGATTTACAAATTCCGTTCCATTATCACTTCTAAAAGTTTTAATCTTTGCGTCATATTGATTTTCTACAAAATTATAAAATTCTTGAAATTGAGAAAATACTTCACTTTTATTTTTTAACAAGTGTAACCATGTGGTTCTTGAAAAATCATCTATAAATATAACAAAGTATTTATAACCATTAAATGACTCAATTGGAGCAGAGCCCCAAACATTAGAATGTATTAACTCAAAAGATTTTTTGCTTTTACAATTGGATAAACTAAATGGTAACCTTGTGTGCTTCCCTAATTTGCAAATTTCACAACTACTACAATCTAGTTGTTTGAAGTCAAAAATACATTTCAAAATCTTATCGGAAGGATGTCCAATTCTCTTATGCTAAAGAATGCCTAATTATTCTTTTTTTTAATATTGAAGTTGCATTTTTTTTTCACTTAGAATATAAAGCCCATTTTCTAGAAAACCTTCACCAATGATATTCTTCGTTATTAATTCCTAAAAAATCACATTTTTGGATGTAAATATAATTTCACAATTTAAGTCTTGTGTGGTTTTACTAATGGACAACAAATTAGATGTACAATTCTTCACATGCAAAACATTTGAAATTTTCTTGAAAGGAGACTAATTAAACCATTTCCTAATTTTTTTATTTTTCACCATTTGTAACGATTACAAATTGTTTAGTCTTAATTTTTTTGTAATTATTGAGTAAGTTCTTATTTCCAATTATGTGATCAGTTGAACTTGAATCAAGAATTTATTTGAAATTTAAAGAATTTTGAGTAAGGGTTGTAATCATACCAGAGGTTTTTTGAGATTTTTCTTGAAATATCGTGGATAATTGTGTATACAACTGCCTCATTCGATTCATATCCACCTCACTTTTTATTTTTAATTTATCTGGGCCTAACTCAACCCTTGAAAACGTGCTTACAAGGGTGAGGACTGCCTATGCTTATAACCAGTTCTTCTGTTAGTTCCCTGGTCGATGTGAGACTTATTTCCTCAACATTCTCTCTCATATCGATTGTGTCGACGAACGGTGGTGGTCTTATTGTTACCACGGGTGGTAGTGCCGGGTAACTCCTACATCGCTATGAGGTCCTGCTTTGATACCATGTTGATTTTTTCTGAATTTTTAAAAGATAGTTATTGAATTGATGTTTTGACTTAATGTTCAATGTTATATTTATACATTAAAAAGAAGAAACTAGCTGTTACTAAATTAGACAATTGTGTTAACTAGATTACCTACACAAATTACTCATATGCCGCGCAAATGCAAGAAATGCCGAATTCTTTTTCTTTTTTAATAAGAAGAAATACTCAATTCAATATCGTTACTATCAATTTGGCTAAATTGTTTAATGAAAGCTAAATGTAGTTACTTGGTGTCAGAATATGATAAAATTATTTATTACTCCAGATCAAGCTCATGTAAGTGTACAAACTAATTAAAATGAAGATAAGGGGAAAAAAAGAAAAAAAAAAAGAGTTGAGAAGAGATGAAATGTACCTAGCCCATCCTTATGTTACTGGCTTACTTAGTAGGACTAGTGAATAATTCTTCGAGAATATGAGAATTTATGTAAAATGGGTCGGGGAATGGTCAAAATATAAAATGTTCGAAAATGTGTCAAAGCTTAAGCATACTCTATAACCACTTGTTTGTTTAAACCGGTCATCAATAAGTCGTAGGATTCTAATTAATTTATTATTGTATGATAATAAAAATAATATTTTAATAATATTAAATAAATTTAATTTAAACAGTATTTAATTAAATAAAATTTAATATAAAATTACATCTATTATATTTTTTAATAATAAAAATATATAAATTTTTAATAAAAAAAATAATACTTTGTAGTTATAAAAAAAAAAAAAAAAGAAGACAGAAAAGCAAAATTGTTGTCAAACCCTCGGTTAATCCTTGCTGAGGCCAAAAGAAGACAGTGAAACGTAGGATAAGCAAAACCGTAACGCCGGCAGATGGCCACCCACTTTCTTCTCTTCAGACCTCCGGTAAGTTTTTTGTTTTAGTTCTAGAAGCAATTTTTTTCTGAATTATCAAATTTTCTACCCTCTATATTAGAGACAGCTTCTCAAATATCTTTAGGAATTTATACCCAGCTTAGAAAAGTAATGGATTCTTTAGTACCCATTAAGCAAAACTCTAATGGGTTCTGCTCATTTCACAATACTTGTTGGGAGACTACAAGAAAAAACAGTAATTTTGGAGCTCGACATGGTGATAGGGCCGAGGAACTAAATGCTCGGAGACTCTCAGTAGGCTGTGAAGCTCGGCTTCTTGTTATAGATAGCATTGAGTGTAGAGTACATTATATTTCTAGCAGACATAGACGAAATCAAATTCTCGCAGTATCAAAAGTTGAAACGTTTAGTTCCAATGGTAAATTGCAACGTACTGAAAAGAACCATTTAGAGCATTTTGATGGCATGAGATCATCATCGACCCCTCATTCTTCTCACGGTTTTAAAGAATTAAAGGGTAATAACCAGTTGCGAAAATTGGTTAGAACTGGGGCATTAGATGAAGGGTTTGAGTGTCTTGAGAACATGGTTTGCCGCGGTGACATACCGGATATCATTGCATGTACAAGTTTAATTCGTGGGTTTTGTAAGTCTAGACAGACTAGAAAGGCAACTCAGATAATGAACATCTTAGAAGAGTCTGGAGCGGTTCTTGATGTTATAACTTATAATGTTTTGATTAGTGGCTATTGCAAGTCTGGGGAGATAGAAAATGCCTTACAGGTTATCGATCGGATGAGTGTTCCACCTGATGTTGTTACATATAATACAATTTTGCGATCGCTTTGTGATCGTGGGAAATTGAAGCAAGCAATGCGAGTTCTTGACAGGCAGTTGCAAAGAGAGTGTTATCCAGATGTGATTACTTATACCATATTGATTGAAGCAACTTGTAAGGAAAGCGGTGTAGAGCAAGCAATGAAGCTCTTGGATGAAATGAGAAGTAAAGGGTGCAATCCCGATGTGGTAACTTACAATGTTCTTATAAATGGGATTTGCCAAGAAGGAAGATTAGATGATGCAATTAAATTCTTAGATAACATGGCATCATATGGTTGTAAATCAAATGTAATTACTCACAATATAATTTTGCGTAGCATGTGTAGAACTGGTTGGTGGTTGGATGCTGAGAAACTATTATTTGACATGATTCGTAAAGGTTGTTCTCCTAGTGTTGTTACTTTCAATATATTGATAAACTTTTTGTGCCGAAAGGGTTTATTGGGTCGAGCAATTGACATATTGGAGAAGATGCCTAAGCATGGTTGTATTCCAAATTCCTTGAGCTACAGCCCATTGCTTCATGGATTCTGTGAAGAGAAAAAGATGGACAGGGCCATCGATTATCTGGATATAATGGTTTCTAAGGGCTGTTACCCTGACATTGTGACCTACAATACTTTGCTCACATCATTATCCAAGGATGGGAAGGTTGAAATAGCGGTAGAGATACTTAATCAACTAAGTAGCAAGGGTTGCTCTCCTGTTTTAATCACTTATAATACAGTGATTGATGGGCTCTCAAAGGTAGGAAAAACAGAACGGGCAATGAAACTTTTGAATGAGATGCAAAGAAAAGGTCTCAAGCCTGATATCCTAACATACTCTTCACTTGTGAGAGGGCTTAGCAGAGAGGGAAAGGTTGATGAAGCAATTAAGTTTTTCCATGACACAGAAGAGTTTGGTATCAAGCCAAATGCAATCACTTTCAACTCTATCATGTTAGGACTTTGCAAGGCTAGGCAAACTGACCGTGCAATCGATTTTCTAGTTTACATGGTATCTAAAGGATGTAAACCCACTGAAGCTACATATACTATTCTAATTGAAGGCATAGCTTATGAAGGCCTGGCAAAGGAGGCTTTGGAGTTACTAAATGAGTTGTGCTCTAGAAGACTTGTGAAGAAAAGTTCAGCGGAACAAATGGAAGTTAAGATGTAGCTCAAGAAGCATTTCAGTTTTTCTTTTTTTGTGGTAAATTATGTCCCTGGATTTCATCAACCTCATTATTTCACTATATTTCATTTGTTAGACTTAGGAATTGGGAGGCCTTGATCCGTTGATTCTGTTCTTAGCATATCTTTTTTTGCATGAGTGAAACTCTCTAGAGTCACAGTTAAAACAAGGATACCAGTGAATTAGGTGAACTTTTGTTGCTTGAACTTTTTCTGTGCATTTCTTTGTTTTTTGATTCTTGATCTATCTACCCCTTATTTTTTTATTTTTTATTTTAAAAAAAATTATAACATCCCTAAAGTTCGTTACCACAAAAATAGCATATTTTATGTCAAGTTTATATATTTTTATTACAAATGAAAAGCCTTGTCCAAACATTTTATATTTGAATGTTATTCAAGTTGAATTTTGGTCAATTAGATTCATTTGATGTTGAACTTTGACTGATTAGAATCCATTCAATTTTATTATGATATTATTTTTGTTGTATAAGTTTAGGATGTTATTTAAAGTAATTTTTCCAAATTTTTTCAAAAATCTTGGGACCTCCACCTAATAGTGGAAGAGAACTGTCTATAAGCTGCAGATCTTGGCATCTAACTATTGTTTACCAACAACCAACTAATGAGCATTATGATGCGGTCAAGATGTAATTTTGATTCATTTGAACTTTGTTTGAGAAACTGTCTCTAGACTTGGCGTTGAAAGCTTAATTATAGGTGGATATTTTGTCTATGAAGGTTTGGATAGATAAGGACTTAAGAACCTTCTAGCTTACACATAGCGGAAGGAATTTAGACCAAATATAAACTGAGAGGACCAATCTTTGAACAAGTGCTTCTCCTATTTACTACTAACATGTACTTACAGATGGAATCAAATTCCGACCTTTAATTTGGATATTCCCTCCATGCATATATATGCATCCAAAAAAATTGCATCAACGTCTCAATCAAACACAATTATACCTCTGTTGCCCTTTTTTTTTTTTTTATAAATTAAAACGTAGGTTGTTTTGGTTAGAAGTTGTAACTTAAAATATGGAGGTGTCCGTAGCTGAGTCAGTGCCCAGAGCCTACAAGTAACTAAGCAATTATCACTCAGGTTGGAGTGCGCTTTTTATTAAGCCATATGCAAATGGTATAAGAAACAGTTGATACCTCCTTTTAGGTTGGAGCATAGAGTGTACTGTTTATTTGGCGTGAATAACTCGATATTCATAATTTAAGGGTTTTTTTTTAAATATATATCTTGATAGGACTCTTAAGGGTATCATTTTTCATTTTAAGTTCCTAAATATATTTTTTCTCGATTCAGAACCCATTTCAAGTTCTTAACTTATTATAATTAGTTATATATTTTTTAACACATTTTGTTCTACTATATATACAGTGGTTACCATATAGACATATAGTGGCAAAAAAATGGCTGAGATAGGTTAATAAAGATTTTGATAATTTACTAAGGGTTCTAAATTGAGGTAAAAAACATTTTTGGTCTTAAAATAAAATGGTGACCTTCCAAGAGCCCTACAGAGAGGATTAGGGTTGACACTTCCAAAAATAATAGTATCCCTTATCTTTTTTCTTTCTTTTTGATGTGTAATAATCGAAGAGAGCTCTTCTTTAATAGGAGTTTGTTCTCTTTTGGGTGAGTTTATGTTATTTTCATTTTTTGTTGTTGGATATAATAAAGCACCATTATTTGTGGTGTATTTCTACTTAAATTTTAATTTATGTGGATTTATTTATGCATAAATTATTTCTTTTACAATTTTCATTATTTTTTGGATTAATTTTTAGTATATTTTTCAATATATAGATTTCTTTGGTTTGTTATTAGAGTTGTTGATATCTTAGAATCTAAACACATGTACTCAAATAAATTAATTGAAGGCATTAAAGTACGATATAAATAATCCAGAAAAACAAATGAAAGACCATAAAAGATGCAATTATTACTAGTATTATCATTGGAACATAAAGAATAATACTTATATATTAATATGTTTATTATTATTTTATTTGTTTCCAATAATTAAATTTTTTGATATATTATAATTTTTATTGCAATTTTATCTTGAGAAAGAAAAATGAATTCCTATAAATAAAATCCCTAATTTAAATGTCGCTTGTTTTTCCTCTTTTTCAATAAATAACAATTTCTAAAATTAATTTATTACAAACAAATAACTTAAAAATAAGGTTTTATTGTGTAGTATATAATTCTTTTTTTTAAGTAAAATTTTATTTTTAATCATCATGTGTGGTGCACATATATTTCTTTTCGTATAACATAAAAATATTGTGTATATTTATTTTTTAGAGAGAAAAATCCTAATAATTATGTAGTTTTTAATAAAAGTGTACAAAAATCAAGTTGTTTTCAAAAAATATGTACATTGGTATTAAATTGACCATTGATCATTTTTTTGTTGTTGAAAGTAATCATGTGCTTAGGGATGTCAAAATTCTTCATAGGTTCACGTAACAAAGTTTAATAATAGGATGAATTCAGTTTTAGATAGTAAAATTTGATTCAATTTTTAAGTTCAGTTATTATTTTATTTAAAATTTTGGGTTTGTTTTTTATTTTAATTACCGGATAATTCGATAATAATGTTCAAAATTATAAATTTATATTTTATTAAATATTATATTTTTCATATATGTAAAAATAAAAACACTTATAGTTTAATATTTATGAAAAAAAAGTTAAATTTATTAAGCATACATAACATATTTTTATTTTATTTTATTAAAATTTCTTGTTTCTAAATAATTTTAAACTAAAAAAATGTTGAAATTCGATATTTGGAGCTTCAAACAAGTAACATTATACTATGATAATTTCTCATATTTATACCTACTTGTTTCAAGCATAATATAACGTTTTAATTTTAGTTTTAGGTAAAATACTCTCCAACCTCGTTTCACACCATTGACGTTCTTATACTGCCAATCACGTTATCATATTTTAATAGGTATTTTTAGAATTACATATTAATAACCCCCTCCCCCAATGCCTGCGTTATCCGAGAGCAAGACCAATACATGACAATAACCAATGCGATCTGCATCATGCGTCGTATACTTCCATTCAAGAGTGCGTGTCTGAGTATATTAGCTTCATCAATGGGGAGGCTAACGAACATTATCAAAGGACAACGTAAGACTGTTATTTTTGGGCTTTGGGCAAGTTGTTTTTTTTTTGGTAAGACACTGAAATATTATTATTAATAAGAAAACTTCGACAGATACTATATTATCAAGTATAAGAAGAATCCATAAAACTACTCTCATTCTGTTCAATAAACCACCATTTTGCAATTTCATGAGTCATAGTATTATACTCTAGGAATTCAAGTAGCAGTAAATGTTGAAAATTGTTCCATTAGTGAAAACATTTAATCAAGAATTTGTTTGGCTTTTCATTTTCATGATAGTTAATTAGGTTGATGTGTGATATATTCAATTTCTACTTTACATTCCCTTCAATAATCACCTCATATACACCAATAGCCTTAGCAATACTAATAGACAAAGCAAAGAGCCCTTGACTCTGCAACTTCTACACTTGAGAAATGAAGAATTTCACACCATATGCTAATGATATTTCTGTTTAATAATTGATTTTAATTCAAGGAGCAAATTAAATAAAAAATTAAGGAGCAAATCAAGCCTTAATTTAAGGATCAATTCAAGAAACCTTTTAAAATTTAAGGAGTGAATCTCCCTATAAATAAATACATAATTGTAATGAATTCATCAATTAAATCATCATTCTAATTGAGAGAAAAACTTGAAGAAAAAAATTTTAGTGAGAGAAAATTGAGAGAATTTTTTTGGTTGTAATTGGGTTATGAGTTGTGAATTTTGTAAACACCTTTTATAATTTCTTCAATTTTCAGTAAAAAGATCTACAACAAGTCCAAAGATATAAGAAAAATTAGTTGAACTCCGTTATCAAATTTGTATGTTATTTTGTCTATTTCTCTTTTTCATAAATCTTCCTTATCAGGAATTTGTGTAATTTCCCAACAATTAGTATTAGAGTTTTTTGTGGTGATTTTTGTCAATTTTCTACAAGATTATTATTCACATGAATAGTAAAATTGTTGGTGATATTGGTTTGTTGATGAAGGTATTCTAATACATGGTGGTTTACAGGATCAGGAATTTGTGTAATTTCCCAACAATTAGTATTAGAGTTTTTTGTGGTGATTTTTGTCAATTTTCTACAAGATTATTATTCACATGAATAGTAAAATTGTTGGTGATATTGGTTTGTTGATGAAGGTATTCTAATACATGGTGGTTTACAGGAATAGTTAGAAATAACCCGCAGGAAGTCAAGTTTAAGTGGAAGTAATGGCCGCAGATGAAGAAAAGGTAAAACTCGAGAAATTCGATGACACAAATTTTGGGTTTTGGAAAATATAGATAGAGAATTATTTGTATCAACCTCTCTCAGGGAAGAAACCAGAAGCTATGAAGGAAGAAGATTGAAATCTTCTAGATAGACAAGCCCACGAAGTTATTTGATTGACGCTAACCCGCAATATTGCTTTCAACATAGCAAAGGAAAAGACCACGACGTGTCTTATGCCAACTCTCTTCAATATGTATGAGAAGCTATCGACCTCAAACAAAGTGCACCTGATGAGACGTTTGTTCAATTTGTGAATGACAGAAGGCACCTTGGTAGCTCAATATCTTAATGAACTCAACTCAGTCACAACCGAGTTGAGTTCAATTGAAAATGAATTCAATGAAGAAGTATGAGCATTGATACTTTTGTCTTCTCTACCAGAAAGCTAGAATGATACTGTCACGACTATGAGTAGCTTGTCAGGAAGCAATAAGTTGAAATTTGACGATGTTCGTGATCTGGTTCTCAGTGAAGAGATCCGTTGTAGAGAGTCAGATGAATCATTAACCTCTTCAGTTTTGCATACAGAGTTAAGAGGAAAAAATTCAACCAAAGGGAATGGATATGACATAACAGACTACCGAGGTAGATCAAAGGACAGAAGGTCCAAATCCAAGTATCCCAATAATTCCCATAGCTCGAAGACTATTGAGTGTTGGAATTGTGGGAGAAAATGACATTACAAAAATCAGTGCAAGAGTGCACCAAATGACTAACAAGTGAAGGCAGAAACAAATGTTACTTTCACCTCAAGAGGAGATGATGTATGGATATGATCTTTGGAAAGCAAGGAAGAATCTTAGGTGTTAGACTCTATAACATCATTCCATACTACTTCATAGAAAGAATTCTTCGAGAAATATGTCCTCAGAAACTTTGGAAATGTATATCTTGGTGATGATCAATTGTGTGCTAATATTGGCAAAGGTGTAATGAAGATTAAGTTGAACGAGTTTATTTGGGAGCTGAAAAATGTCAAGCATATTCCCGACCTAAGAAGAAACTTAATCTTAGTAGGGTAGTTAGCTAGTGAAAGCTACACTATGATCTTTCATGGTGATGATTGGAATATTTCAAAGGGTGTAATTACGGTTGCTCGAGGCAAGAAGAGTGGCACTCTTTACATGACAATAGAGGTATATTGTTCGATTATAGTTGTAGTAGGAAATGAAATACCAAATCTGTGGTACCAGAGACTAGGCCACATGAGTGAGAAGGGGAAGAAGATTATGCAATTAAAGGGAAAACTTCTAGGTCTATAGTCTGCGGAGATAAACATGTGCGAAGATTGCATACTTGGAAAGCAAAAGAGAGTAAAATTTTAGACAAGTGGAAAAACCACAAAAAAGAAAGGCTATAGCTCATTTACTTTGATGTTTGGGGACCAACGACTATCTTATCCATTGATGGAAAACACTACTTCGTGACTTTCATCGATGATCACTATCGGAAGGTATGAGTTTACTTTCTAAAGCATAAGTTTGAAGTATTTGAGGCTTTCAAAAGATGGAAAGCTATGGTTGAAAATGAGATAGGTTTGAAGATAAAAAAGCTCAAAACTGAAAATGGTAGTGAATATGAAGATACCATATTCAAAAAAAATTTAATATGAGTATAGGATCATAATGGAAAGAACTATGCCAAACATGCCTCAACACAATGGTGTAACTGAGCGTATGAACCAAACATTGATAGAAAGAGCCAAAAGCATTCGTATATAGTCAGGTCTATCGAAATCATTCTGGGAAGAAGTAGTCAACAGAAGGAAGGAGTTGACTACACTGACATTTTTGCTCTTGTTGTGAAGCCCAATACTATCATATTAGTGTTGAGTATTGTAACCATTGAAGATCTTCATCTTGAATAGTTGGATGTGAAGACTACATTCCTTCACAGAGACTTAGATGAGGAGATATACATGTAGAAGGCAAAAGGTTTCTCAAAAAGAGGGAAGAAGAGCATGGTATGCAGACTTAAGAAGAGTTTGTATGGCCGGAAAGAAGCCCCAAGACAATGGTTCACAAAAATTGACAGCTTCATGCACAAGGAAGGTTTCTAGAAGTGTAATGTCGACCACTATTGCTACTTCAAGAGATATAGATCCAATTATATCATTTTACTACTTTATGATGATGATATGTTAGTAGCAAGTTCATATATGAATGATATTAGAAGGTTGAATCAGTAATTGTCAAAGGAGTTTAACATGAAAGACTTGGGTCCAGCAAAGAAGACTCTTGGAATGCAAATCACAAGAGATAAAAGAGAGGATTCTTGCAGTTATCTTAGGCAGAGTACATCAATCATGTTTTGTAGAGATTTAACATAGGCGACGCCAAACCAGTTAACACACAATTGGCCTATCATTTTCACCTATCCAAGGATCAGTCCCCTCAGATGAAGGGAAAGAAAGAACTCATGGATAAGGTTCCTTATGCCTCAGCCATTGGAAATTTGATGTATGCTATGGTTTGTACGATACCAAACATTGGTCATGCAGTGGGAGTTCTTAGCATATTTATGTCAAATCTAGGAAAAACTCATTCGGATGCAGATAAATGGATATTGAGGTATCTACGAGGCACCAAATAAAAGTATTTGTACTTTATTAAATAAGAGTTAAAAGTACAAGGCTATGTAGACGCAGACTTTGGAGGTGATGTTGATCACCGAAGAAGCACCACGAGTTATATATTCACTGTTGGAACTACAACTATTAATTGGATATCACAAATACAGAAGATTATCACTCTATCCACTATATAGGCTGAGTATGTAGCAGTGAATGAAGCGAGTAAAGAGATGATATAACTTCAAGGTTTGTTAACTAAGCTGAGATTCAAACATGAGAAGAATGTTCTGTATAGTGATAGTCAAAGTGTAATACATTTGGCAAAGAATTCATCATTTTATTCTAGAACCAAGCATATTGAGTTTCGTTATCATTTCATCATATCTCTATTGGAAAATGATGTGTTAATATTGAAAAAGATTTAAGGAAGTAAAAATCCAAATATATGTTGACAAATGTGGTGACTATTGACAAAATGAAGTTGTGTTCAACTTCAGTTGGTCTGCTAGAATAAGAAAACTAGAAAAAATATTGCATTGATCGAGGTGTAGAGACATATTGAAATCATTCTTCAAGTGCGAGATTGTTGAATAATTGTAAATTTTTGATATTTTTATTTTTTTACTTTAATATATGTTTTAATTTTTTTTAATATTATATTTTTTAATAACATTATTTTATCAGGTTAGTTTGAGTTGTATTAATTTAAATTATAAATAAATAATAACTATTTAAAATCAAGAAAATATATCTGATTTTTACAACATTTACCACTAACAAGATAAATGAAACTACTTAAATATCTTAATTATAAAATCGAAATGAAAAAATAATTAGTATTTGATTTCCTAGTTTAATGCCACGAATAGAACCTTAGATCATTAAAAACAGAAGAATGCCACATTTGAAATTTTTTAGCAATTAGTTTATAAGATCCTATTAAGCGTTTTTATCTCGAATTACTTTTCGGTAGGTGTTGATAGACCGAAAGGAGAGGGATTAAAATAGCTTGGACATGGACAAAAAAAAAAAAGATTTTCCCCAAAAAATAATATAATTTTTATATTCATTTTAATTGAATGAAGTCACTTTACCTGAATTCGGTTTCATGTTCAAAGTTTTTAGCCACTGAAGTCAAGTAATCTACTTTATAATCAAGGCAATTCAACTTAATTTTTTTTTTATTATTAAAAAAAATTATATATATATATATATATATATTATAAAAAACTCATTGTTATATTAAAAAAATATATTTAATCCACTATTTTATATTAAACATGGATTATAATTATTTTATTTCATTTAATATTTAATTTTATCTAATTCACTTTTTTATATAATATTATTAAAATGTTATCTTGATTGATATAAATTTTAATATTTTATGTAATTTAAAAAAAAAACATTAGTAGTTTAATTATGAAATAATTACCTTATATTACTTTCACTCTGATTGAAATGGAAATAATTAAATATAAAATTTTTGTATAACATGTCTTGTTCACTCTGATTGAAATGGCAATAATTAAATATAAATTTTTTGTATAACATGTCTTGTTCGTAACCTCACCCCACAACACAATAATAGCCATTCTTACCATATATTGCTGTCAATCTGTAATGCTTGTCAAAAGAAAACAAAAAGGTTCTCATGTTTCAATTTTATTCTTCAACCTTTTTCTTAGCCATACACTCAAAATCCATAACAAATTCCAGAAATAAAAACCAAACAAACTAATAATCCTCACTTTGGCAAAAACAATATATAAAAATTAAAATCCACACACAACTTATGAATTTTCAAATATAGAATGAACAGTGTAAAAAATTTCCATAAAGTGATGGAAGAAAATATTCCATCTCCCACAGGCATAGATGAAGGACAACTTTCATGTTGGGGATTTCTAAAGCTGAAGTTGCTTCCGTGGAGGAGGAGAAGAAGGAGGAGATTTTATAACACAACGAGGCTTCAAAGTAAAATGGGCAAACGTGGTTGTGTCTTTAAGTACGACCCATTAAGCTATGCTCAAAACTTTGACGAGGGTTTGGAAGAATATGACGAGGAATCTTCACATCTTGGTTTCTCTGCTAGATATGCATCACCTTTGTCAAAACCACTTCAAGATAAGTAAAAAAAAACATAAAAAAAAAAATTATTTGTTGTTTTAATACTTTATGATACCACTTTTATATTACTTCACATATATATAGTGTCCTTTTAATTTGGACATTGTTTACATGTGGAATTATGGTGTTTTAATATTACAGTATATATGATATGACGATGATGATTAACTATGGAAGTCAAAGTGTGAAAGATAGTTACATATATTTAGAAAAAAAATAGAGGATGTTTACTAATCTGTAGTGAAATTTGAAAGGAAACATAAAAGAATGAATCAGAAATTGATGGAACTGAACAAAAAAAGAATTGGAATTAAATTACTTTTGAATGTGTTCAGTTATATTATTTTTGAATTTGAATAAAATTAATTATTTTATTAATCAAATGTCTTGTTGATGTAATACTTAATTATTTTATAAGAGGTTAATTTTTGAAAATAATATTTGTATATTTATGTAAAATTTAATTACCTACCTTTTTAGAGGAATCAATTTAATGGAAATGAATAACTAAATTTTTGACCTTAATTTTTTAATTTCTTGTTTTATAAAGAAACTAATTGAAAGAAAATCATGATTGTTTGAACCAAAGTTCTTCAATTTCGAGATATCTACGTGAGTCATAAGTTTTTGGCATAGTGTCAGGTTACTTCCTAATAAGGTCTTAAGGGTTAGGATCGGAGTTCGAAACTTGAAGAGAACGAAAGAAACATGTGTCAAGTTATGGTCACCCCACTGTGAATATCCTGAGATTAGAGAACTCTTGTTTAAACACCAGAAGATGCCTTTTTTACTAAAGATATCTACGTAGTGGTCCAAGGATAGAACATTGATGCTCAAGCTAGTTCCAAATTAGACAGAACAACCCCTTCTTAGTACTTATTTCTTTAGCGCTTCCTCAACTTCGAACTTATGACCTACCCCTATAGTCATAGATTCTTAGAAGTTGGTACCATCTGGGTTAGTAGTCTAGATGGTACCAACTTGCTTCCCAATGTCTGTTTTAAGGGTTAGATTCTAGGTTCGAGACTTAGAGAGAGTGAAACAAACACATATTAAAAAGAGGCGGTCTCGTCTAGTCAGGAACTAGCTTGAGTATCAACGTCCTACCCTTAGGTCTTACATAGATATCTCGAGATATCTTGTGTTCTTCGTTGAGTTAGCTGTGGTACAAACAATAATTATAGGTAATTTAATGAAAAAAATATCTTAAAAATTAATTTGTTTATACCATTAAATTAATTTTATCAAATTACTTTCACATAAAATACATAAATTATGACATATAAGTCGTTTTAGTCTCGATACCCTCGTTAAAAACCAATAAAATAACATAATGTAGCACATGAAATGCGTATGAGTGGTGGAAGGTAGAGAGGTTAATAATGAAGAAAAATATTGACAATGATTGTTTGCTAGATTGATATGTTATTTGTAAAAATATTTTATTTTTAAAGATGGTAGGATTTATATGTTATTTGTAAAAATAAAATGATAAAAATTTGTTAAGTGGTACAAAAAAAATAAAATTCCAAACTGTTTTATCCTAATTTAATTCTCTTCCTTAATATGTAAAGGATTGATTTATTTATTTTTTAAAAAGTTACATTAAATTTTATCTAATTAATATTCTTTATTATACTTATATATTTTTCGGAAAAATAATGTTTTTCATATACATTCCGTTTATCAATATATTTTAACACACTATATGCATCGGATGGATTCGAACCCTGCATCCTCTTAATACCCATTTAAAATACATATAATTGTATTACAAGAAAATTGACAATTTATCGCTATTTTAAAATTTTACAATTGCAAATCATCCCACGAGTCCGAACAATCACTAGTTAATAAATTTAAATTTTATAATATATATATATATATATATATATATTTGAAAATTTCAAATTAAACACTATTTTTTATATTTTTTACATTATTTGAACCGTCACATTTACTTAATTCAATTTAAATTACCAAAATGATATTATAGCTAAACTTTTAGCATTCATTTAATATGAGAAATCCAACATAAACTGAACCGTACCCAATTTTTTTTATTTAGATTTTCCCGCCTCGCCGTATTCCCACTCTTAATTTAAAATAAAACTTTACTTTAATATTTCAAAATGTCCCCCAAATTATTGGGTCTTAAAACTAATCTTCATTAATCCTCAAGGTTATAGGATAACAAGACTTACGGAGTCCATTTTTATGAACAAAATGACAAGGGTGATCTACCTAAAAAACAAAAGATCAAAATGATTTAATTTTAAGATATATTGATTTGTAAAGCATTAATATATGCTGCTGCTTTTTTTTTTTGTAGACAGTAAGATTTTATGTTCAAAACCTACCGTTGTATATTTGTATATGTGAGCATGTAAGAATTACTCCAAAAAAGAGAAAGATGATTTGTACGTGTGAGTGTATAAAAATTACTTCAAAAAAGAGGAAGTCGATGATTGCATGTCGAATTACAAAATGGATTGATAATTGAATATAATGAATATATTTATCATTACAATTATAATGAATACTAATACAAGTATAAATATAAGAAATAAGAATCTATATTTTAAGAAAAATATATTAGTTAAATACAATTAATATATAGCTGATAAAGTATATTAGTTAACTAATATAACATTAATGATTTATTAACATTCCTCCTCAAGTTGGCGCATAGATATCGATCATGCCCAACTTGCTTAGTGAATCGTATAATGCCTTCTTGGAAACTCCATTGGTAAACATATATGCAATTTGTTCTTCAGTGGAAACAAAAGGAAAACTAATAAGTTTGACATCTAACTTCTCTTTTATAAAGTGACGATCAACCTCTACATGCTTAGTGCGATCATGTTGTACTGGATTTTGTGATATATCAATGGCTGCCCGATTGTCACAATACATCTGCATAGTATTTTTGAGTTCAAAACCCAAATCCAATAACAAAGTTCTTATCCACAGTAATTCACAAACCCCATGAGCCATACCTCTATACTCGGCCTCAACACTAGATCGTGCCACCACTTTCTGCTTCTTACTTTTCCATGTAACCAAATTTCCTCCTATAAAGGTGAAATAACCCGATGTTGACTTTCTATCTGTAATAATTCCTACCCAATCTGCATCTGTGAAGCCACAGACTTCAAGAGGATTGTTGTGTTTAGAGAACATTACTCCCCTTCCTGGAGTCGATTTCAAATACCTTAAAATTCTCAAAACAACATTAATATGGTTCTCACTTAGATTATGCATGAACTGACTCACCACACTTACTGCATATGCAACATCTGGTCTAGTATGAGCTAAGTAAATCAAACACCCAACCAATCTCTGATAGCGAGCTCGATCAGTTGGTATCTGATCTGGATACTCTGCTAAACAATGGTTTTGCTCAATAGGAGTGTCAATAGGTTTGCAATCCAACATACCTGTCTCTGTTAGCAGATCAATAATGTACTTCCTCTGACATAGATATATTTCTTCTCTTCCCCCGGCTACCTCAATTCCTAAGAAGTACTTTAGTTCACTTAAGTCCTTCATCTCGAATTCAGAGGCCAATTGTCTTTGTAATTTATCCATCTCAATAGTATCATCACCAGTGATTACCATATCATTAACATAAATGATTAGGGTTGTTACCTTCCCTCATTGATGTTTGAGAAATAGAGTGTGGTCTGAATTACTCTGTCTGTAACCAACCTTTTGCATGAACTGTGAAAACCTTCCAAATCAGGCTCGAGGGGATTGCTTGAGACCATACAAAGACTTTCTCGATTTGCATACAAAATTACCAGGAGAATCAACTACATACCTAGGTGGAAGAATCATGTACACCTCCTCGGCTAATTCTTCACGAAGAAATGAATTCTTGACATCAAACTGCCGAAGTGGTCAGTTTAGGTTAGCGGCAAGTGAGAGCAAAACCCGAATAATGTTCATTTTGGCAACAGGAGCAAAAGTCTCATCATAGTCTACACCATACGTTTGAGTAAACTCTTTTGCTACAAGACGAGCTTTATACCGATTTATAGATCCATTACCATTATGTTTTACAGTAAACACCCATCGATAACCAACTGCCTTTTTTCCTTGTAGTGGTGGCACAAGTTGCCAAGTATCGTTCTTCTTTAACACATCCATCTCTTCAACCATTGCCTTTCTCCATATTGGATCTCCCAATGCATTCTGCACTTTGTTAGGTACTGATACACCAGATATTTGATGCACAAATGATTTATATGACTTAGATAATCTCTTAGTGGACATGTAATTGGCTACTGGGTATTTTGATTTTGCATGAATATTTGGCTCATACCTTTTGCCTGGTTGACCTCGAGTAGATATATTTGGTAACACATATTGTCCAACATTAGACTCAATGCTATTAGTATCAGTGGGTGTACATACCTCAGATGAGTGACCTTCAGTATCAGGGAGTTGTTGATCAGGGGTAGGAGTAATGTCTGAGGGAACAGTTGTGTCTTCAACTTCATTGGGTGCTTGAATACTTGGAGCATCTGCTTCTACAATGACTGGATTCAATGGATTAGGAATCTCATATGGTCTCATTGAAACATCAGTTGGTGATTCTTCTAATGCCTCCCTCTCACCATGATACAGTTCTTCGAAATATGTATTCTCCCCCTGACGAGCAGTATCAGGTGAGGAAAAATAACTCATGTCCTCAAAGAAGGTAACATCCATAGTGACATAATACTTTCTGGTCGGTGGATGGAAGCACTTGTACCCTTTCTGATAACTTCCATAACTAACAAACACACATTTAATTGCCCAGACATCTAATTTAAACCGTTGATTTTTAGGAACATGCATAAAAGCAACACAACCAAATACACGGGTAGGAAGATTATGGAAGGATGATAAGGAGACGTAAGATGCAAGAATCTAGAATGAGATTTTTCCATTAAGGACACTAGACGAGAGATGATTGATGAGATGGGTGAAAGCTTATACAACATCACCCCAAAGATATTTTGGCATATAAGCACTAAATAAGAGTGCACGAGCCATATCAAGTAAATGACGATTTTCTTTCTTTCAGACACTTCATTTTGTTCCGGTGTTTGCGGACAAGTAGTTTGGTGAATAATCCCATGTGTTTTGAAAAAATCTTGAAAAACATGATTAACATATTCCCCCTATTGTCAGAACGAAGGATCCGAATGATGCCATTGTATTGTGTTTGAATAAAGGTATGAAAAGTTTGAAAACTGAAAAAACTTCATCTTTTGTTCTAATAAGAGAAATCCATGATAACCTTATACAGTCATTGATAAACGAAACAAAATATCTCATACTCGATATAGTGGGCTCTTTAGATGGTCCTCAAACATCAGAATGAATTAATTCAAAAGGAATAGTACTTTTATTAGAAATACTAGGAGAATAAGTAATACGATGGCTCTTGGCCAAAACACAAGTCTCACAATGTAGAACAGTCTCACTAACACCAATAAATAAAGTGGGCATAGATTTTTTCATAAGAATAAAAGACGGATGCCCTAAGCGGCGATGCCATAACCAAATTTCACTTAGCTTATCAGAACTAGAGGTCAATGCAGTGTGTGCCCGTGCTCCTGGTTTCTCCCTTGCATACCTCTACATTCCATAGGATGATCATGTCCATAGTAGTCTGGTTCTTGGAAAATTTGCACTACAACTGCTTTTGCTTTAGAACGATGATGTTGTCGTTTTGCTCCATAGTAGTCTGCTTTTCGTTTCAAGTGTGGATACAGTTTCTAACAATTCTCACGAAGATGCCCTTGTGCATTGCAATAAGAGCAGTGAAAATGAGAGCGATTGGTAAAACCTGGTAGAGGTCCCTATTGATGAAGTGGAATTGAATTTTGCTGTTGGAGGAAATGTGCCTTTGATTTGGCTTGAATGTCTAGGCTTGATACCTCAACTTGTGCCTGATGAAGACTCTCTTGCTAAGATTTGTCTTTACGGATGTATGTAAAGGTGGTAGTCAAGCTCGGAGGGTCTAACATTCGAAGCAATTCGCCTTTAGCACTATTATGTTTTATATCAAGGCCTCTTAAAAAGGCATGTACTCATTCAAGCTCCTTCTCCTTCTGGTACCACAGAAGATCTTCTGGATTTTTAATTTTGCACGGGTGTTTCTGATCAATTTCAGCCCATACATTTTTCAGCTTGGTAAAAAATAGAGATATTGATTGCCCATTTTGCTGCATGCAAACAACTTTGCACATGAGTTCCTGAACTTGAATAAATTCAAACTCATTTGTATAAAGATCGCTTAAGGTATTCCATATGGCCTCCGCAGTTTCACATTCCTCCACCATTTGTAATATATCATCATTGATAGCTCTAAATAGAATTGACATTACAAAGTCATTATCATCTTCCCACCTAGTATCGGCTTCTGTATCATCTTGACTAGGAGCCCTGATTGATCCAGATACATGTCCCATATTATGCATCCTACAAAGATAAACAGACATAACTTTTTTCCATGTTCGAAAATTTGTACCATTAAGTTTAGTACCCCCAAAAGAACCAATTTCTGAACTCTTAACAGAAACTTCAAAGTTTGGAACTTCATCAATTCTAGAAACTTGATGTTGTCTTGAATCTTCCATTGAAATAAAAAAAAAATTATGTAACAGAATAAAGATTTTGGATTTTTTGGGGTCGGGTTGGGTTGTGGATTGGGCTAATAAGTGGGCTGTCTAATTATTGAGTGAGTTGATGGGCTTGGACTAGGTCAGATGAGTAAGTGGGCTAATGGGTTGATGGGCTTAGAATAGGGTAGAGCTTAAAAAACTGAAATTGAAAAAATTAAAAACTGAAAAACAAAGGCCACTGAATTCTCACAAAAGAACACATGGCAGTGCAGGAGCTGTGCAAACTCACAAAGAACACATGGCAGTGCAGGGTTGGCGAGCTGGATAGCGTAGGGCTGGCTAGTTGGACGGCACAGGGCTAGCGAGCTGGAAGGCGCAGGGGTGAAGCTGGTGCACGAGTTGGACGACGCAGGGGTGAATCTGGTGTGCGAGCTAGACAACGCAGAGCTGGACGACACGGGTTGGACGACGCGGGCTGAACGACGCGAGCTGAAGGGCGCGGGCTAGACATCATAGACTAGATAGCGCGGACTGGATGGCGTGGGCTAGATGATGGATCTGTAACGAACGAACAGATCTACAACGGCGGCATGAACTGGACAGTGCGAGAAGATTAACTGCACTACATAAAAAACATTGACGACGACGCTACTGTATAGGCGGCGCTGGTGCTCAGAAATTGGTAAGAATTTTTTTTCGTTCCTACTCTGATACCAAATTGAATATACTAGGTATATTTACCATTACAATTACAATGAATGCTAATACTAGTATAAATACAGGAAATAAGAATCTGCTTTTTAGGAAAAATGTTTTTAAGAAAAGTATATTAGTTGTATACAACTAATATACCATTAATGATTTATTAACATTGATGATTATTATTATTTTCTCAAAAAAAATTGGATTGATGATTTGTTGCTTATGCATTTACCCATAAGTTCTATTATTATATATTGTTAGAAATTATTAAAAAATTATTTTTAAAAAAATTAAAAAAATTAAAATAAGATTAATTTTTTTTATATATCTATTAAGTATTAGTTTTATGTATCATATAAGTAAAATATTTATAATTTAACAATTAAAATTATTAGATCTCGACCTTTTTAAGACTATGTTATTATTTGTTAGAAAACCTATTCTTCTAAAAGTTTAGGCTTTTGATATTTTTTTATTAATTGAGTAATTAAATAATAAATTATTAATATTTAAAATATTGACAATTATCAATTTTTATGGTTAATTATCTTAAGTTATTTTTTCTCAATTAAATAATAAATTATTAGTAGTTAAAATATTGATAATTATCTAGATTACAAATATTTATCTTTTTTATACAAGGTTATTTAATTTATTTAACATAAATTAAAACTTATCATTGTTTTGTCAATTATATTAAGTTTTTTTATTAGTAATTAAAATATTAATAATTTTTTATAAGACTATTTATCTGAAGTAATATTAACGGTAATTTCGTACATCCCATGTGACAGTTAAAGAATAATCCTAATCAATAAATAATTCTATCGATCAAGCCTAATAAGTATTTAATCATTATACAAATGTGAACACAATATAATTATCCTAAGATGAAATGGACCAAACAATTATTCTTTAGTTATCTTAAAAATATAAAGACCTAAATATTAATCTTTATCTATTTTAAGGGATAATCTAGCAGATAATTAAGAATATATGTCTAAAGATAATGAATGTTTACAATATATAGTTATCTACAAAGTTATAATAACTCAATCCTAATCAAACAAGGATAAACTAACAGGTTTATTCTTTTTCCTATATATAGTCACATATGCATAACATAATATTATATCTAAGATCAAGTATCATACATCTCATAAGAGAAAATAAAATTTAAACACTCTTTTTTCACATAATTATTATAACAAAATTGAAATCTCATCTACCCTATATCTTACAGTTATTGACTTAAAGATCGTAACTTCTGAAAGAGTTCACGACTCGTACACAACTAGGGTAAGAAGATACATACTCCTTAAGGATTTGACTCTAAATCGCATGAACATAATAGTAAACATTTAAACAAGTAGTACAACAAAAGCACAAATAAAATAATATTAGATAAGTAGATAACTTTGAATAACATATATTATGTATATTCAACGGAAAGCAAGCAAATATTTAAACTCTTTCTAATCAAATTTTAAGCTTTTAGTATATGGTAACATACATACCATAAACTCATATTGTACTAACAAATAACAGAATATACATAACACACAATATAACGAGGTAAATCTATATAGACATGTTATCTTTGTGGTAACAACATCGAGCTACTTATGCCAACCACTCGCTAACAAACAATTCACTAAAAAATAAAACCATTATTACTTTTATTAGTTGGGACCTTTGTCCGAACTACCTATTGATGCCCCTACTTACTGCTTTGAACTTGGATTTTCTTCATAGCCAACACCACATAATGTGGTGTGATCAATATCCACAAATCAGTACCAAGAAGTGTAACTACTTATAATCTTTAATACCACTTTCAAACTCAAATAACCTATCTCTTATTGCATATAGTAAGAGATACGGGAACTAAAAAAATTTAACCTAGCTTACTCTTATAATGAGATTATCATAATTTAGTAAAAATAGTCTACCTTATTATTTTATACTTTCTTAAACGTATCACTAGTATCGTAACACAGTAGTGAAACCAAAATTCAAAATGATCAAAAATTGTGGCAAAGTTTAAGTAGAATTTTCAAATTAAATCAACATTTAACGAGGAAGGATATTTCTAGCATATAGCCACACCTTGCCAAACACCTCGCCAAAGGTGGTGACGAGAGGTGGTGGCAAGGGGTGGTGGATTTTTCATTCTAAAAATTATTGAGTAATATCTATAAATACCCTCACCAAAGGTGAGCCAAATATCACCATTCGCGGCTTAACATGCATACTAAACAACCAACTCTGTAATGTTTGAAAAACATGTTTTCAAACACAGTGTTCCAAACTATGTACTTGTGTGCATTACTAATCTGTAGTAACTAACCTTACACAGAGGAAGACATAACACTGAGTAAAAATAAATAGACATCGTGTTTTGTACACAAGAAGCCAATACATAGATACAGAGTAAAATATGACTTACATTCTCCCCTTTTGGCCTTTAGTGTCAAAACACTGCATAATTAAACACATACTCACAATTATCATAATATGACCTAAAGATGTTTGTTCCCATGAAAAAAATATCGATGCAAACCCAAACTCGAAAAACACACCTAAACCAAATGCATCCAACTTGTGCGCTCTACCTATCTTCATGTATCAACTCATCCACTTTGTCACTGTAAAATAAGAGGGTCTTCACACCTATCACACAACACACATGAAGCTCAAAGACTTCAATCTACACCTATAGCATGCATACATGAAATAAACACATATCATGTAGAAACAATGTGAAGTCTAACCACATACTATTATGTTACATCTACAAAGGTAAACACCGATAGGCAAATCATATGCATAATACACAACTCCCTTTGACTTCATGCAACATTCCACCAAAATGTATGCATAGCATAGGAACAAAAATATAATTGTGCACACAAATTTCTCCCCCTTTACATAGAAAGTCAAAGGAACACTCCTATATGAGAGAGAGAAGGCATACAAATAAGCAATAATTCTAACAATCATGCAACATTATAGATAGGATTAAAATGGATAAACAAACAAAATAATCCAAAAGTCTAGATCAAGGAATAACATTAAACTCATACTCATTAAACAAACTTTATTTTACAAAAAAAGTTTAGAAGTAAACTAAAGCAGCAAGAAATAAACTATGACGATGAATGTCACACTCGTTGATCACGTAGTAAAACTTAGAATGAATATCATGTTGACATGTGGCATGACACATGTCACTTGAAACATGCAGTGTTGCACGATTGGGCCTCTTTGCTTGCATGGAATCCATATGGCTTTCTTGGTCAACTCTCCTGGTTTTGTGTCATCCACGTGATTTCTTCTGATTGTTTTGTATTAAAAAATCTATAAATGTTTCAAAAATAAATTTTCATCCCTTTATACTAGAAAGTTTATATTTTAATATTTTAACTCCAAAATTACTACTTATTAAATAAAACGAGCAAATATTAAGTAAAAAGTACACTGATGACTTTATTTTTATAGAGTTATCACACCCTCAATCTTAATTGTTTGTTTGTCCTTAAGTAAAACCAAGTCTAATTGGATACAATGACATAGATGGTATATTAATACACACACATATATATATACACATTAATACATACATATTTAGCAAAAAAATATCATTCTCAAAAGTTATATAATTCTATGACGAAGAGTTCACATATTTATCAATCAACGTTTCATCAATACAAGGATATGTAAGGTTTTTGGCGAATTGATTCGTGTGTGTATAACACATGATATCATCCAATGCATTCATGAAATCAACCTATATGAGCATGCTAATCAATTCAATCTTAGAATAAGTCTTATAAGTCTATATTTTCACATCTGTCATTACTAATATAAATATGCACTTAGTTAAGGATCAATAAGGACTTTACGTGCTTGTAATGTAAGGTTTACGTGAGGGTTAGTAAATGAAGACATTCAAGCTTAGCTTTTTTTATATTCATTATGCACTTTTTAACTATAATTGAGATTTTACTTGATATTTTAGTACACCAGGTCTTATCATTCTTTTATTCCATCTTTTTTTTTTGTAAATTCATAATACCTCCAAAATTATTTTAAATTTTATTTTCTTTTTCTTTAGAGGAATAATTATATTGTGAGTTTTTTATAGGATGTATTACATTTTATCTCAATCTATAGCATAACACATTATTGCATTTTTTTTCTTTTCATACAAGCTAAAGGTGCAAAGGTCAAGATAATGCTTATTAGTTAGACACATAATTTGGCTTAAAGATATGAAATGTTATTAATTGGGCTCAAATTGGTGACTAAATATATTAACAATGATTAGCTTGAAAGACTCATTCGATTCAAATAACACATAAATAATCTCTCTTGCTAAATACTATTTGTCATTTGTAATGTTACTGAAGTGAATTTGGCTTGACTAACCCCCAATCTCTTGAAGACCGACAATGTCATAAGGTTAATTCTTGAACCTAAGTCATGTAGCATTTTTCCAAAAATAGATGTTCCTAATTGTGTAAGGAATGTCAAAGTTACCTGGATCTTTCAATTTTTGGGGTAGCTTTCTAGCAAGTATGACACTACAAACTTCAATCAAGGTTATTATTTCATTATCTCCATTAGCTTTCTAGCAAGTACGACACTACAACCTTTAATCAAGGTTATTATTTCATTATCTCCAAGCTTCATTTTCCTCGACAAGATATCCTTTAGAAATTTGGCATAAGAAGACATTTTTTCAAATACATCTGCAAATGATATATTTATTTGCAGTTTCTTAAAGACTTCTAAGAATTTTGAAAATTGCTCATTTGACTTTTGCTTTTGCAGTCTTTGAGGGAAAGAAATAATGGGTTCGTAGAGGTTGCTCTTTTTTGGTTGAATTATTTTCTTTTCAGTGCTCTGTTTATCCATCTGTTCATTATAAGTCGGTTTTTCCCAAAAATCGACTTTAAATCTCGACTTAAATGCCACATTTTGTAGTAGCGTCTTATCTTTTTTAGCTTTATGTTCCTCCTCATAAGTTTTACCACTCCTCAAAGCTATGACATTGTAATAATCCTTACATTCTCTTCTTGGGTTATAATTGTCACTTAGAATGTTACATTGAGGCCTTTGACTTATGGTCTAGGCAAGCTACCCCATTTGGGTCTCTAAATTTTGAATCGATGCCTCTTGAGTGGATACTTTTGTATTTACTGACTGGATGAAGTATTTCATCATCCTTATTAAAGAATTTATATTGTCCTCAGTAGGTGACTTTTTCTCTTGGGCTTATGATTGTTATGGTTGTTGAAAACCAGGTGGTGAAAATGATTGATGATTGAATTGATTACCACTTTGATTGTTGTTATTTCAAGAGAATTTTGGATGTTGTCTCCATTCTGGGTTATATGTGTTTGAGTATGGATTATTTTTTTGGTTCACATTACCCACATAGAATGTTGATTCAGAATTTTTTGGACAATTATGAAATAAATGAGCTCTCTCATAAAAGACATTAAAGACCCCTAAATCTTGGACCTGGTTTGTACTCGCTAGCGAGTTTTGAGCCTTCAAAAGATTAACTAAAGATAAAACTTGAGCTTTAAGTGTCGTGATATCATATACCTCCTACATTCTGACTAGTCTTTTTATAGATGTTATTCTGTTCATTGGCCATTAATAATTATTGCTAGCCATTTTCTTAAGTAAATCATAAATTTGATTGTAAGATTTGGCTAATAGAACTTCATTAGCGGATGCATTAACAGTGGTTTTTGTGTTGAGCATTGTGACTATTATAGAAAGTGTCCATTTGGATCCAATGATGGATACAATAATGAGGACATAATTTTATTCATAAATATCATATTTTTAATAAATAATTAATTTTTTAATTGTCATAATTTATGGAATGAGAAGTAGCTTTTCAATTAAATAAAGTATAAGTAATTTTTTTTCTTTTTTATTAATATCATAATTTTTTTAATATTTTCCTCAATTTAATGAATTAATTTTTAGTTATTAAATGTTAATAAGAGATAAAAATTATATAATATATCAAAACAATTTTTTTTAAAAAATTACATAATAAAATTTATTAATTTTTAAAAAAATAATCATTAATAAAATATTATTTTTATTGTTATTGTTAATTTAGATAAAATTTTAATTTGTTAAGTATTTTTTATTTATTATAAATTTTTACTTTTAATTAGGGATGTTTATTGTACGATTTGGTCTGATTTTGGGTAAAAAAAAAATTGGATCGAATCATTTATATTACTCAAACCGAACTAGATAGGATTATTTGATTATTAAAAACATTGAACCGAATGATTTGGTTTTATTTGATTAACGATTTGATTCAATTAATAATACATAAATATGATAAATACATAGTATGGGTAATTTGGGAAGTATTAGTTCACAAAAAGTTTTTCATAGATCATGAAGAATTGGAAAGCAATTAGGAAGACTACTATTTGGTAGTAACAATTTCAAAGCTACTGGTGAATTTACTGTCCTTTCATATTTTTCTCTCTTATGTTTTTGTACCTTGGTCCGTTGGATCTTTGGCACCAAATCCTTATCATTTAACTACTTAAAGCAACACCTTCTGATGCATGCTATTTGTCATTTTTACTCTAAGTGGATGGAGTCAAACTATGGTTCATTGTCAAACTATGGTTCATTGTCAAACAAAGTGTTGAGAGTTTCTTAAGTGGGATGATGTTGAGTAGATCAGAAATAGTGGTATGAAATGGTAGAAACAGGAAGTGTCAAAGGCAGTAACCATTAATAATTGGGCTCACCGTAAATGAACTTATAAACAAGGGTGGTACTGTGGTTTTTGATTTGTGGACAATTTCTTAGAAATGCACAAAACTGTTGGGTTTGTTGCAAAGGAAAGTTCCATACAATGATCGTAGTTGTTAATTGGATTGTGAAATTACTAAATGATTGGAATTTTACATTAAGTAAGATTCTATATTTTAGAGTTTTATTTTTATCATAATTATTATTAGATTAGTATTTATCCTTGGATTAAGATAAGATTTTATTAGAGTTTGATTCTTTTTTGAATTATGATACTTATAAATAAACACATTAAAGTTTCATTAATTTAATTATAATTATTGATTTTTGAGAATATTTGTTCTGCCATTCGTTTTCAGAGCTTTTCAATTTTTTATTCTTAAACTAAATCAGATCTTCTTATCGAAATTATTTTGTTATTGTTTATGTGAAAACAATACAAAATTTATCATTACTGTTAAAACAGTAACCAAACACACACACAAAATACTGTTTACCGAGCAAACAATATCTAAAACAAAAACCCTATAATTTGTTAAACCGTCAACCATTCCTGCCATAATAGTGACTTGCCATCACTTGCCACCACCACCAGGTTCGGATATCGTCGTTGGTACAACCATCCAAGCACCGTCGTCATCGGAGAAAAAAAGCTGCCATATGCAATCCAAAGATTCTTCCAATTTGTTCCCTCGCGTTGCCAACGTTATCCGATGTTGTTAATTGTCACCTTTGGCAAGTGTACACTCAAGACATTGTTGACTAGTGCAACCCCGATGCCCCCGAGTCAAGTCATCATCGTTATCCACTGAAACTTGTGTGACGAGTTCTATCGGCGCTGCCACTCATGGAAAACATCGATTGGAGCCTCATTGATGACCAAGAAGACTATCATTTGACTCGTTGTCATCTGGGCTTTCCAACAGCACTAATCTGTTGCTGATATGTTGTGACGCTCCTCCACGCGCCGCCAATAGTTGCTACCAGTTTTTTGTTAAATTTGGTATGGTTTAACTGAACCAAGTTTGGTTGAACTGGTTCGGTTTGATTTAATTTTGTTTGATTCTGGTCTATTTTGACTATTTCTGACCGGTTCACATTGGTTCCCGCAATTTCATATGCGTTCTTGAGTTTGCAGACACAGTTCTCAATTTTGGGAAAAACATTGTCAATGGATATTTTGTTACTAGAAAGAGAAATCAAATAAGAGTATTTTAATGATTCAAAACCACCCATATTTGATGAAGAGCAAGAAATTATTGAAGATAATTATTTTGATGACTCCAAAATACCCATCTATAATGAAAATTGGAATTTTTTATTGAAGTTAACATCGAAGATCCATTCGAATTGGACTTGGTTGGAGATACTATGATTTATGGTCAACAATACAAGTTACTTATCCATTATTTGATATTTACAAAAAATCATTTTTCGATGAAGTTGACTGAGTTGATAGGGTTGAGCTTATTGAGTTGTGCTTCAAGAAAATAAAGATTTATCTGTCTTAAATTTTGAGTAATTTTTCAATTCAATTTTACCTCAATTTACTCATATTTTTGTTGACAAGACACGCACGAATTCAAGTTCATTCAAGAGATCACAAGTATGTATTGGTGGATCAATTTGTAATCAGAACCAAAGGGATAGAAGAAGTGTACGCATTATCTCATATTCGTCAAGATCAAGTAAAACTTGAGGATGAGTGTTTTCCTCAACTGAGAAGTTCAATGTAGAATAAAATTATGAAATTATTGGAATTTTACATTAATTAGGACTTTATATTTTAGAATTTTATTTTTATCCTAATTGTTATAAGATTGGGATTTATTGTTGGTTAAGTATAAAATTTATTAGAATTTGAGTTCTTTTAGAATTATGATAGTATTTTATTTTACCTATAAATAGGTTTATTTACATTACAATTGGACTTTTATTCATTTAATTATAATTATTGATTTTTTAGAACGTGTGTTCTTCAACTATACCCTCCACATATTCTGGGCTACATTAGATTGATATGAAGAAGGTGTACAAACGAGAGAAATTTGGAAAGTATGGAGTACATTTGGTCAATTGATTAAACATAAGATGTTTGCATGTTCAATAAAAATGGTATAAACTAAATGGAAGAAGCTTCAGAAGGTAATAGAGCTAATGTACAGGAACATGTGTCTGATTTTGTAAAATGTCTGTGGATTGCTGTCAACTACGCAGTTCATTTGTGCCCTTGTCTTTTAAATTTATTTGAAAAATTAGTAAATTCTTCTGTCCTTTTTCTTCTCTAATCTTGTTGTTTTAACTAAGGTTGACGCTTTGGCTTATCTAAGCAAGTTCAAAGTGGTTTCGATATTTGCTACTATCACTTTGTCTGTGCTTTCTTATTATCTTCTGTTTGTGAGTATTGATATGGATGTAAGATTTGATCCTTGGGTGATGATATGTGAAGACCTTTCAAATCTGCATCTACGGTCATTGCATGAGCTTCCAGGGAGTCTACTTATATTGTTATCAATAAAGAGTTGATAGCTGACATATACACTCCTAACTATAACGACTTTCATTTTTCCTCATGTAGAAATTGATGTGTTCTTAGAGTATTTCTTTCAATATCAAAATAAAGTGATGCATCATAAAAGATATTTTAAATATTTCAGTTATCGGGTATGGAATTATTTCTGGTTAAAACAGGGTTGGAAGGACCAACATTTTTAAGTTCTGACAGGCTTTGAAATAAGTACTCAAGTTTTGTAATCAAGAACTAACATTGATGCTTTTTATGTGGAATTTTTTTTTTCTACATTCAGTTCTGTTTGTGCTGTTAAGCAATAATACTTTTATTAATTCCGGTAAATTGTTACTATCAGTTTCCATCATTTTTAATCCGATTCCTTAAGCCTTTATTTTGATCTCAGCACTCCTAGTATATGTCTTCATATTTGGCTTATCTGTGTTGTAGCTATATTTGTGTATGGAAACCAGTTAAAACTGGGTAGTATTTTCCAGGAGTATTTTCCTGCATGGGAAGCTAGCCATATTTAAGTCCATTTCATTCAATTTCGTGATCCCAAAATGACAAAGGTTTTGGTTATTTTGTTAGTCCAAGAGCTTCCAGATTATGCATTCCAATGGCATAGTACTTTACCAGTTAAGAAGCCTCACTTTTTTAGTTCAGTTTTGTTTATTTTTCTCTCTTTCACACGCACACATTTGTTCAATGCTAACTTTGCTGACTTTGTTGGCCATGGCTGATTTAAAGATATTTAAGGAATTCGATGCATGCAAAGTTCAACTTGAAATATCTTTATTCACATTTATTTTTTATCTTTACATAAGTAACTTGTGTGTTCTAATCATAACACACCTGTTCAATCGTAGCTTGTTTCAAATTTGAGTCTTTTGTTGATTGGTCTGTGGCTCTTATACCACATCTTTTTAATAGAAGCATAATTTGTAACCATGGTCCGTTTTGTTGATAGAACCAAGTGACATCCTTCGTCATTTGGTGATCTTGCTATTGCAGCTGTTGTCTGCTGCAGAGTCGAGGAAATTAATTGGGATCAAGATATTGGAAAATTAATACTGATAATGATGATGACTCATCATAATTCTGAGAAGGTAATTTACCCCAACTTTGTTGTTCTTGTTGGCTGTGGCTGTGGCTGGCTAAGCTGGAGTTGGACAGGTCCTTGTGGGTCCTCTCTCATTATGAGGAGAGGGAAATTTCTAATTGCACCATTGATTTGCCTCGTTCCATAGACCTGGGTTGTGAAACCTTACCATTTAGATGTATAAAGTATCCCAAATTGTATAGGGTTTAATATTGTATTAAGTTCTCCAGTATAATTGAGGGCTATGTTATTGATAGAAAACGAATACCTTATACAATTCCATGTTTTCCTGACGAACTAGGTTTTCCGTCTTATGCAGCTCGACGTTTTCTTGTTGAATTATACTCCCCTGCTTATGATATTGAATTTTAGATTCTTGGTATTAAAAAAAGAGAAATATCTTCTAGATTCAATAATTATTATAAAAATAACACTTAAGTTTTATATTTTTTTTTATAATAATTTAAATTTATTGTTATTAAAAAGTAACAGTATAAAAAAAAGTAAAATTTTTTATTTTATTTTTTAATTTTTTCAATTACATTAAATAAAGATTGTTTGAACGTGAACGAAGGAACGACAATTAAAAGAATTTAAGAAAAAATTAAATAAAAATAAATAAATAAATAAAATATAAAAAATAATTATTTATCCTTATTCTTATAGAACTAAATTATCAATAAAAATAAGTATAAAACTTAATTATTATTTTTAAAATAAATATAGTAACTTACCTCCTATTATAATTAGCTATTTAAATAGAAAGAATAAATTTAAAATTAGTGGTCAAAGTTTGCAGGTATAACCTTTCTGTTTAGTTCTTGTATTTCATCCATACGAATTTGATCCTGCAAAAATAAAAATGTCATGATTATCCCCACTGTGAATTATATCAGCTTCGTGATTTTAGAGAATAGGATCTTAGTACATAGTTTAGACCTTTTTCATGCGAACACCACGGAGACTCATTTCCAATTGGTTCTCCAGATTTTGTAAATCTTTGATGCTCAAGCCAGAAAGTTCCTCACCCATCATTTGTCTGTCAAATACAAATTTGGATTGTATCCGAGGCTGAATTTTCATAGTCTCTACTTATGTGTTGTGTGGGTGAATGTGTGAGATTCGACCATTCAACTTCAGATTTTAAGCGTACTCATTTTTCCAGATTGACACATATTGTAAATATTTGTGGTTTATTGTGGTCAGTATACTACATGACATGTTATGGACCATAAAATACTTACCATAGCTGTATTGTGAACTATTTGAGCTTTCATATCAAGAGGGTGCTCTAAAATGTCTTTTCCTTATTCCCCCAAAACCCCACCATCAATTAAATTAAAAAAAAAGAAGTAACTAAACGTCATAAACTATTACTTCTATTCCACCTCATTTTTATACAAGTTGAAATAAAGTTGTTTGTCTGAACGCATAAACATGAATATTATTACTTGAATCTAATTCAATAATTGTTATTCATGTGAAGGAATTGAAAATAAAACATTTTTAAAACTTATAACCATCAAAATAACATCTTTTATATCTGTCTTATATATTTTTATTATTAGAATTAAATTTAGCATATCATTTAGCTTTAAATACCGCTTAATTAAATACCGTTAAAATTAAACTATGATCGTTTAAGCGTATTTAATGTTGAATGTTGTCTAATTAAAACTCATTTAATATTAGTAAGGTGTTATTTTTATTGTTATAAATTGTAGGGGTGTTATTTTTTGTAATAATTTAATATCCTTTGTAGGATGAATTTGTGCTAGAAGAAAGGGACAGTACCTATGGTTTTCTTGCAAGTTCTGCAGTTGTTGCCCTAACATGGCTGCTTCTCTTTGCCAGAACTATCAATTAAAAAGGCAATGTATTTAGTGCTTAGAAACACCATATAAATCAAACGAGAAAGTAGACATTCTACATTCAACAATCAACTTCACTTACTAAAAGACAGTTTTTTTACTGGTTAAGAAGTGCATTATGCTGTAGTTAAATCAATTTGAAGGCTTTTCAATAGTTAGGTTTATATTTATAGATACGTGTGATAGACTATTGTATATGTTATTTTGTTTTAGTAACTTGATTACATTCCTCCCTGCCCAACATATTGAAAATCCTCTAAATTTCCTTCTGAACAGGTAAGTTAATTTTGAATGCTTGTTTATATAGAACAGACTTACATCCTAAAGGTATTAAAAATTAGGTTCCAATGAAGTCAATGCTTTTGCTGACAGTTTGCTGACCAAAATACATGGTGACATATGTATTTCTTGAGATTAATATGTCATCTTTGGTGGTTTCAAGTGAAAAATTTGGAGCTATGAGGACAAACTTAACAAAATGAAATTTCAAATCTCCTTTAATAGTTGATAATGCTTAATTGGACCCCTTAGAAAGTCTATTTTGATGGCTAGATCTTCATAATTTATGATTTGAATGTATTATACTCAGTTAGTTATATTTACTTAGTTACAATAATTTGGACGTTATTGATTGCACCACACAGCCTAAAAATTTAAGATTTTAGAGAAAATGATAGCCAACACTTTTACCATAATATCCTTGTACCTAAACTAAATTTTATAACTAAACTTACATAAATGATAAGCCTTTCAAATAATGTTATGTTCATGGAAGAAAAGTTTTTAGGAATATAAAATGTTAGTGTACACTTTTTGATCACAATGTCCATTATATGAAGTATGGTGAAATCTTTGCATTTTAGGCCTATCAAATCATATCTATCCTAGATGAGGTTTATTAATGTGCTATTGAAGTAGTAGTTGATTTTTCCTTCATTAGCGTCAAAAAAATATTTGCTTTAGTTTTTCAAAACGAAAGACATGTTACCAAGCTCCATAATTTGGATTACCTAGTTTATACTTTATAGTGTGCAGGTCTTGTGTTGCCTTTGCTACCTTACCTAAATTATTTTGCTAGCATTACTATAACTTTTCAACATGCATCATACATACATCACTATTTTTGTTAGTTGTTGAAGATGACTAGACTTGCTTTGATTTGTATAAGCTGGTCCAATGATGTTGAGATTGAGCCATATCTCCAAACTTTTGTCTAAGTTAAACTATTAATGAGTTTTTTTTTTTTTTTGTATTTTTAGGTTTAATAAACTTTAGATGAAGATGACAATTTTTTTGATAAGGTAAGATTGATAAGTCCTAGGATTTGGATACTTGGTTAAAAGGTTAGAATTGGCAAGGTAAGAAGATTGAGAAATCAAACATTTTAACACTCAAGCTTTCATGTCAAAAAACTTCTAGTTGAGAAAGATTATTTTTCTGATATTTGTGTACGTAACATGTTTAAATTTGAAAATTTATTCTTTATGTTGTTATATTGTCACTCTATTTTGAACATTACTTTTGATTTGCTTAGACTTTGTAGTTTGAACACTTGGTGAGGGAAATTATTAATGACATTCTTTTAAAAGCTTAAGTTGTTAGAAGGTGAGTTAACTATTCTCTTATATGTTATATTTGTGTCTTAACACTTCCTATGACTTGATGTTTTTTTAAACACTATTGAATTAATGGGTTTTTACTTGTGAGCCGAGTAGATAGATTTTAAGGTTTATTAAGTGGAGTTAGACAGAATTTCATCGATTGAGTAGATAACTTTTTAAAGGGCCTATCAATTGGAGATAGACTTTAAGTGAGGTAGAAGTTGAAAGATAGAGGCTTATTTAAAATTGGTGAAAGTTTTGGAATTGAGAAGGTTCGAACTAGGGATTAGTAGCGGATCGAAGCTGTTTGTTTTTTATCAATTCGAAGTCGATCTGATTCGAATCAAATTTAAAGATTTTTAATTCGAATTCGATTTGATGATGTAATCAAATTCGAGCAGATTGTATTTTTTGAATTGAATAGGTCAAATTGATGTTGAAATTTATCTATGAATTATTATCATATATTGATGCAGGAAGTTTAATTCATCCATTTACAGTAAGGAGGGATCCACTCCACGTGGCACGAGATTGTCTATTTTAGTCTATAACTGTAAGTTCAGCGGACCCACGACCATGACTTGATAGTTTAGCAGGATCTCATGGTTTTACTTCTAGCAAGAAGCCCCAAAATGCATCATACCATTTAGAGAGTGCTTATTCCTTATAAGTACATTATCACTTAGTGTCCTAAGAAATGTGGGACGCATACCGCATCATACTTCCTCACTTAGGAAGTCTTATGTCCTCGTAAGAACGTAAGCCCATATGGCCCAGTAGGGCTATAGCTCTGATATCAACTGATACATAAGGGTTAATCCCTCTGTGTATAGTGGGGTAGGCCCACTTCACGTGGCACGAGATTGTTCGTTTTGGTCCATAACTACAAGTTCAACTGGCCCACGGCCATGACTTGACAATTCAACGAGATTTCACAGCTTTGCTTTAGGAAAAAACTCTAAAAACATGTCATGTCATTTAGAGAGTACTCATCTCTTATAAATATATCACCACTTAACGTCTTAAGTAATGTGAGATATGTGCAGGCACACTGCATAATATATAAAACAAAATTTACACAACATTTAAACTTCAAATTATTGTATATCTAGCAAAATTTATTATTTTATCACAATGAAGAAAATCAGAAAAATAAAAATTATGCTTGGATAATAATTAAATTATTACATAGATTTCACATTTATATTTATTTTCAAAACTAAAATAGTAATTTAACGTAATTACGATATGTATAATATTTAAATATAACTTATTATAAAATAAATATGCATTTATTTATAATTTTTAATAGTAATTCAGTCCGGATCGAATTGTAGCAGATTACAAAAAATTTCAGTCCGAATCCGAGATTATATATTTTTCAATTCGATTCAAATCTGACAGATTGGATCAGATTTCTGAATTTAAACGTAGTGATCAGATTTACTCACCCCTAGTTTAAATCGAGGACCCCATACCTTGATACTATGTTGAAGGAAAGTTAGTAACCAATTTTTTTAAAAGTCATTATATTTTAAACCTTGTTTTTGATTTGATAAGACTTTGTAGTTTGAACACTTGCGAGGGAAAAAGATGAAAGCTAAAAAAGTTATATGTGAAGGAAAAGATAAGCATGAAAAGGGTGATATAAGAGCTCCTACTCTGATAACAAGTAGAAATATAAAATATGACAATGTAGAAGCTATAGGGACAATAAGACATTGAGACCTTAATACTAATATGCTTCTAAACTAATATATTTCAATAGTCCCCTCATAATGAGTATAGATATGTTTAACTTGGACAATTAAAAAAGACTTGGAAGATAACACCTAACAATAATTTTAAAAAAAGATACACAATTGCAGATAAACCTAGGAGACAAAAATAGATCCACCATAGTTGAAGTTGAATCGTGAAGTTGCTTGAAGTTGTTTGGGTGGAAAAGTAGTCATTGAGCTTTATGGACATTAACTTAATTGAAGTTGAATCGACATGTAGTATAAGGACCTTAAGTGTATAGAGTGTCTTTAAGATACATAAAGCAACATGGTAAGTGTTGGCGTAGGTTGAAATAGTGGCACAATATGGCATAGAAAAGGGTTTTCTAGAAGCTGGGATAGACAACGATGGCATTAGACTTGTGTTGTATAGCAGTGCAGATAGGGATGACACCATACAAAAAAAAATGATGTAAGCATAAAAACTCAATGGCGTCAAAAATAGCTGACGGAGTTGAATAGTGCAACAACCAACCATGGGTAGGGTAACAACGATGTTGATAGTGCAAAATAACTAGTTAGGTAGCACCAAAAAGCACAAAAACTAGCAAAGAAGCTAATGGAACAAGATCTTATAGGTATAGGGATAACAATGACAAGTGTCGGTAGGAGTGCGTCTGAATCAGACAATGGTGGTAGTTAGGTTTGAGGTGACGATAATAATTGGTGACATCAACCCTGGTTGTAGAGGCTAGGATTGTGACTATTTTTTTCACCCTGTTAAGTAGATAGACACATAAACTAATGAAGGGGAGAGGACCCAAAAGTATAAAAAAAATGGGGTTATAAATTGAACATACTTTGATACTGGGTTAGAGTTTTTTGGTTAACCAATCATTCCAAAAGCTTAAGTTATTGAGAGATGTACCAACAATAGATTTATGCATCTAACAAGTTAGAGCTTGTTGGGAAATTATTCCTCTCAAAACTTTGGTTTTTGATGTAAGATCTATAAGTGTTACCTAAATTATTGCACTCATGCATTTACTATCACATATTTACAACACAAAATTATTTTTGGTGCTAAAGTTTGTGTTGGTCGATCGATTGAGAGGTTTGATCGATCAAGTTTCGCTTGACTGCGATTGAGTCCCCTCGGGTAAAAATTGAGTGCACAAGTTATTATTGATCGATCGATCGAGCTTGAAAATTTTCTTTTAAAATATTTATTGAAACTCGAGCCAACTTGTGAAATTACTACTTATCCTTTATTTAATGTGGTTCAATGTTTTTAATGTCCTAAAATATAGGATAAAATATAATCTAAGATATAGCTTATAATATTGAATAAAATATAACATAAAATATAGGCTAAGAGATAGTCTAAGATCTCAATTAAACTACTTTAAAAGTTCTTTTTATAATAAAAGTCTTCTTGATTAATGAGTATTACTAATTCTATTTAAAATAACAATTTATCAAATACATAGGAGTAAGGGGTTTATTATTTCCTATAAATAAAACCCATTGCCTATAGATTCGATTATCACACAACACATTATTTTGAAAAGCACAAATCTATAGGCTTTTAATTTATACTTTCTATGAAGTACTTTATGATCATATAGCTTCTTGTTCTTAGAACTTTCTATTCCTTGCATTAATTCTTCACATGTGTGGTCATACTTTATTGACTTGATAATTAATAGAAGCTATGTTAATTGATCCTGTTTTAAATTGTTGTTCTAGGGTTACAATAGATTTTCTATCCATTGAAATATTTGTTGAATCTGGTAGCATGTGGTTTATTCATTATTGAAATCTATTTAAAACACACGTGTACTTGTGTTTCTGTGCCAACCATTTTGTAGGTGAATCTGTGAACGTGTCTAATTGGTAAGTAACTAATTGTAACGATGATTTGGATATCGTTCATGCTAGCCTTGAAAACTATGAAAATATAATAGAGGCTCGTAGAATTGGAGCAATATCCTAGGGAGTGTAGCATAAGACCGAGTTTGTACTTGTTATTTGATTTTCATAATAGAAAGTTAGGTGGTCTAGTGAATTGGTGGTTTTTTCTTAGGTCATGCTTGTGGCCTAGATTGTTTCTACCTATAAATATTGTGTTATTTTTATTTTTCATAATTTATTTTTTATATACGAGTGTATGTTTACCCGTTTTATTTAGGTTACAAAATTATATTTTTTTATAATTTGATAGAATTTAAAATATGTGAACTTTCAGTTGAGAGATGAGCTAATAATCATTTTATACATATTAACACTCTTATTAAATGTGGGCTTTATGCATGTATGTCAAGTACTTGAAATTCAATAATTGGGGTGCATTGGTTTGAACACAGGACCTTCTGCTATGGTACCATATTATAGTTTATTTGGAAACCAATTCTTTTAAAAGCTTAAGTTGGGTGGTTGTGCATGACCTTGTCATGCTTGACAACTAGATGCATTGCAAGGTAATATCATAGTCTTATCATGCCATGGACATACATGATAGGGCCCCAAGGTTCAATAGATCATTCCGCCAATGATCGTGGTTTTTATGGACATGCCTTTGGGTTACTTAAGTGAAAGATCTAGGCCCTACATGTTCATAACAAGCATATCGATTGAGAGGAATAAGACGAATTGTATGTGATGTTAGAGTGCACTGTTCCCTATTTCAGTCGCTTCCGATGTACCATGTGTTCAAACGTTTAGTTCGCTGATTCCTACAATCCGTATCAAGGTATTTTCTTTCACCAAGTTTTTCACTGATGTGAGAGCTAAGATATTTGTTTTCAAGATTCTTTCCGACATGTGAATGATGGAGTACCTCCACAAATGTTTTTCTAAGTTAGCTGACACATTAATTAGTTCAAGTTCCTTTTGTTTTATATGTTTTGGGCTTCGTTTATTATGCCGAGAGGATAGCAATGCCATCTTTTGTTCCAATTATTAGGGATATGCAAAATGCAAGCCGGTTGTCTCTAGTTATGGTGAGTGCCTTGCTTATATGTCCTCGGCTCCATCATCAATTCAATTGTTTTAATGATGTAAGATGGATAGTACTTGGAACATGGCACTGCAATCCTACAATAAATGCTAGTACATTTTTCCTCGGTATGTATTGTAGAAGGCTGTAAATATTGCAGTCTACTTAGCATTTGCTGCTTGTAGATCCACGTGAATAGCATTGAAGGTAGTATAAGGCCAAATCATTCTAATATTGACTATTCTTGGTACTTTGCTTCACCCAGAAAGATGTTCTTGCATGCAATTCTACCTTAGGGTTAACTAGTGGGTATCACAATGGAGAGGAATGTCAAGAGGCAAAAGTTTAATGGCTAAATGTTTATTTGATCTTGTGCATATTGATATAGAAGTTCCTTGTACATTTTCATACAGTTCTATGGAATGATGTTTAGGTAAGAAGCAAATTATTTTATCTTTCCACCTGAACTTTGACTCAGTTAAACAACGAGTGACTACTAATGAAGGTGAAGGATAGTGTCGTTTTTCTTGGCATGTCTCGTGAAGATGAAAGAAGTTCTAAAAATTCGTTAATAAGATCAATGTCCAAGGATGTAGAAAACTTCAACTACTGATGGTGGTTTTAGACTCCTAGAGTGTGATCCCTTCTGGGTTTAGTTTTCCCTATATTTTTAACTTACATGTGAAATTCGTGTAGACTTTTCAAAGAATCTACTTTATCAGTGATGAACAGGCTGTATTGTTCAGTGTAAAACAAGCTGTAATTATTGTTGATTCTAGCTATTATATTCCTAGCTTAGTGACCACTAATCTGTTATTTTTCATTCCTATTTATAAGGGTGTATATACATTAAAGAAAATCAGAGAATGAAGTGAATAATACATACTCCAGATTATCTCTCGTAATAAATTCAACATGGTATCAGAGCATCTCTGAAATCCAATTCTGTCAAGGAAGAAATTTTTATTTTTCCTTTGCTGAATACGTCTGTTTTTCAGCCACCACAAACCACCATCAGCCACCATCTCAGAACAACCATCATTTCTGTCATCATCTCAATCATCTCTGGTGTCTAGTCATCATCGCCAGTGGCCATCTCAGACCAACAATCATTCTGGTATCATCTCAGCCATCTCAAATCAGTGGTGGTGTTTGCCCAGCTTAGACAGGAACACTCTGGAACTTGGCAACAGTGTCAGGTGTACGAAGTATTCCCTGAGGAGACTCAGCAGCAAGCTCAGCTGCTTCTTTATACTTTGTTTGCGCAAACAACTCTTGAAAACACTAGACTACCAAGTTCTCAACACCTCAGTTGCATTCTGTTTTTTTTCTTTCTCCAATACCCATAAGCTACCTTTTGTAATATATCTCGACCCGACCCGGGTATAACCCTACCCACCCGACGCGGTAGAACCATACCCACCCGACCTAGTCCAGTATACCCGAACCGACCCGGTCCAGCACATTATAAAAAAAAACAACCCACAAATTTCAATCAACTTATAATCTACAATTGAAATAAATGGCCACGGGAAAACCTATAATTACTGGTTCCATAGAAAATAGTCTTATGCCCATCACCAGTCACAAATTAAATGGGCACAATTACCTTCAGTGGTCCCAATGCGGCAAGATGAAAGATGATTACCTTACTGGCGATGCAACAGCTCCGAACAAGGATGATCCACAATACAGAACATGGAAATCTGAAAATAATATGGTGGTGTCTTAGTTGATCAATTCCATGACAAACGAAATTGGAGAGAATTTTCTTCTCTACAAAACTGCCAAAGGAATATGGGATGCAGCCAAAGACACTTATTCTAGTTCTAATAATATGTTCGAACTATTTGAGATTGAGAGCATCCTCCATGATCTTCGTCAAGGAGAGTTGTCAGTTACACAATACTTTAACTCTCTCACTCGATGTTGGCAGCAATTAGATCTCTTTGAGGTTCATGAATGGACCTATCCAGCAGACAGCATCTTGTACAAACAGATTATTGACAGGAAACGAGTTTTCAAATTTTTACTAGGGCTCCATAAAGATCTTGATGATGTGCACGGAAAAATTCTCGGAACAAAACCTTTTCCCAGCATTCGTGAAGCCTTCTCTGAAGTCCGTCAGGAGGAGAGTCGAAAGAAAGTAATGATGGGTCCTCAATCTACCATATCTGTGACTGGAGAAGGATCTGCACTTGCCATTCGAGGTCACCAGCACTCTCATAATACAGACACCCGTCATCATCGTGGAAGACCTTGGTGTGATCATTGTCGTAAACCTGGTCATACTAAGAAAACCTGCTGGAAAATTCATGGCAAGCCCACTGATTGGAAACCACCATTCGCACAACACATCAACAAAGAAAGTTATGGAAAAATTGTCTCCAAATCTCAAGGCACTCACTCAACTGAATCTGCTCTATTTAGCAAGAAACAAATTGATCTCCTCCAGAAATTATTTGGACAATCCTTGACCACATCATCTGCCACTATAGCTCAATCAAGTAATACCCTCAATGCTCTTAGTGTCAAACAGGTTATGAGACCATGGATTGTTGATTCAGGTGCTTCAGACCACATGACGAGTGATGCTTCTCTTCTCATGAATCTTAAAATCTACCAGAATGGACACACGGTCCGAATTGCCGACGGTTTAGTATCCAAAGTAACAGGAATTGGTTCAACCAAAATTTCAAACTCCTTTATTCTAGATTCTGTCCTTCTTGTTCCTACACTTGATTGTAATCTTGTATCAATTACTAAACTCATCCGTGATAAAAATTGTATGGCTAAATTTGTTCATAACCTATGTGAATTTTCAGGAACTACATTCGGGGAAGATGATTGGCAGTGCTAAGGAATGCTCGGGACTTTATCTCCTCAGCAATGAAGAACCTTCAACAAGACAAGCCCACTAAGTTGTAACTGAAGTTTCTAATCAGAATAAAGCTTTGTTAAACCTTAAGTCTAATAAAGATGGTGAAATCATGTTGAATCACTATCGTTTAGGTCATCCTAATTTCAAGTATTTACAGAAACTTTTTCCTTCATCCTTTAGCAATAAAAATTCAGAAGATTTTCAGTGTGAAGTATGTCAATTTTCAAAACATGTTAGAACTTCATATCCTCATCTTCCACATAAAAAATCACATCATTTCTTATTTATTCACACTGATATATGGGGGCCTTCTCGAATCAAAAACATCACAGGGACACGTTGGTTCATTTCATTTGTGGATGATCATACTCGAATCACTTGGTTGTTCCTAATGAAAGAAAAATCTGAAGCATGTCAAATTTTTAAAAATTTCAATACCATGATTCAAACCCAATTTCAAACAAAAATCCAAGTATTGAAATCTGATAATGCTAAAGAATACTTCACTTCCACCCTTACTGATTATCTGTTAAGTCAAGAGATTGTCCATCTAAGCTCATGTGTTGACACACCTCAACAAAATGGGGTGGCTGAAAGAAAAAAATAGGCATCTTCTCGAGGTAGCTAGATCCCTCATGTTCACAACTCATGTCCCTCAACATTTCTGGGGGGATGATGTTCTTATAGCTACCTATCTTATCAATAGGATGCCATCTTGTGTCCTCTTGTTTAAAACACCTATCAATACTCTACTTGACTCATACCCACACACCAAAATCGTGTCCCACATTCCATTTAAAATTTTAGGATGTTCTGCTTATGTCCATTTACATCATAGTGGAAAAATTGATCCCAGAGCCATCAAATGCATATTCCTAGGGTATTCATCATACCAGAAAGGATACAAATGTTTTTCTCCTATCACAAAACGATTCTATAATACAATGGATGTCACATTCTTTGAACAATATCTGTATTATTCCAAATCTGTCATTCAGGGGGAGAACATAGGCAATGAATACCAGCTTTCTAATATCATAAACACTCAGTCTCCCACAAATCCTATCCCGCAACTTCCAGAGAGTGAATCAATATCTCAAACAAATACTCTTACTAATCCCAATGAACCCTCAACTTCTCTACCAACAGATCCAAACTTCCTTATCCCGAACAATGATCTTCTTGTCTACTCTAGAAGAAAAACAACTCAAGAAAGAGCAAAAAACCGAGTATATTTTGAGCCAATCCAGGAATCCCACCCGAATACAGGCAATTCCGACAATTCACAAGGTAACACCATTGAACCTTATATTTTTGAATTACCTCCTAATGATTTGAATTTGCCAATTGCTATAAGGAAAGGTGTAAGATCATGCACAAACCACCCCATCTACAACTTTGTTTCCTATAAAAATCTCTCACCAGGGTATAAGGCATTTATCAGCAACCTTGATCAAATAGAGGTTCCAAATTCTGTTCATGAAGCATTTTAGATACCTGAATGGAAGACAACTATTCGTGAAGAACTCAGTGCCTTAGAGAAAAACAAGACTTGAGAGATCACAGAACTACCATCGGGAAAACAAATTGTTGGGTGTAAATGGATCTTTACAATCAAACACAAAGCAGACAGTAGTGTAGAAAGACTCAAAGCTCGCCTTGTGGCTAAGGGATTCACTCAGACATATGGGCTTGATTATCAGGAGACTTTTGCACCTGTAGCAAAACTTAACACTATTCGTGTTCTTCTCTCCTTAGCATCTAACTTGGATTGGCCTCTTTACCAATTAGATGTCAAGAATGCATTCCTTAATGGTGATCTCGAAGAAGAAGTCTACATGGACATCCCTACTGGAATTGAATCTTCTGTTGTAACCAATAGAGTCTGTCGACTTAAAAAATCCTTGTATGGATTGAAACAGTCTCCACGTGCCTAGTTTGATAGGTTCTCCAAAGTTTTGAAGAGATATGGGTACACTCAATGTCAATCAAATCACATATTATTCGTCAAACACTTCCTTAATGATAGAATAGTTATCCTAATTGTGTACGTAGATGATATTGTTTTAATAGGTAATTCTACAATTGAGATGAATAAACTTAAGGAATTCCTTGCCAAGGAATTTGAGATCAAAGATCTGGGCAATCTCAAATATTTCCTAGGAATGGAAGTAGCACGAACAAAAAAGGGGAATATCTATATCTCAAAGAAAATATGTACTTGATATTCTTAAAGAAACTGGAATGATCGGGTGTAAACCGATAGAAACTCCAATGGACTCTACAGTAAAGCTTGGGATCAAAGAAAATAGTACACCTGTGGACAAAGGCCGTTACCAAAGATTAGTAGGAAAACTCATTTACCTATCACACACTAGACCAGATATTGGTTTTTCAGTAAGTGTTGTAAGTCAATTTATGAATAGTCCCACTGAAAAACACATGGAAGCAGTCTATCGTGTACTCAGGTATCTCAAGATGACACCAGGAAAAGGATTATACTTCAGTAAGAATCCCACAAGAAAAATTGAAGTCTTTGCAGATGCTGACTGTGCAGGTTCTACAGTGGATCGCAGATCTACCACTGGGTATTATACATTCGTATGGGGAAATCTTGTAACTTGGCGAAGTAAGAAACAGTCAGTAGTCGCTCGAAGCAGTGTAGAAGCTGAATTTAGAGCTATGACTCATGAAATTTGTGAAGGAATGTGGTTAAGAAGATTACTCAATGAACTAAACTTCACAACTCCTGAACCAATCAACATGCATTGTGACAATCAAGCTGCAATAAGAATTGCAAAAAAAATCCAATTCATCATGACCGAACCAAACATGTAGAGATAGATCGTTATTTCATTAAAGAAAAGTTAGATGGAAAAATCGTGGACAGTAATATACATCTACACATCATCAAATTGCAGATATCCTTACCAAAGCATTACCTCGAACAAACTTTGAAGAATTGAGTTACAAGTTAGGAATGATTAATATCTATTACCCAAATTGAGGGGAAGTGTAGACTTTTCAGAGAATCTGTTTTATCAGTGATGAACAGGTTGTATTATTCAGTATAAAACAAGCTGTAATTATTGTTGATTCCAGGTATTATATTCCTAGTTATAGGGTTGTATATACATTAAAGAAAATCAGAGAATGAAGTGAATAATACATACTCCAGATTATCTCTCGTAATAAATTTAACAATTCGAAAGCAGAAAAGAAATGCCATGGAAAATTTTAACCACTCTCTATGTAAATCTTACCAGCAACCATATTAGGAACCTGTTTGGAGTCCCATGCTTCCACCAAAAAAGACTAGAATTCTCCGTATTTCCTTCAATGGGGTACTTGGAGTCAGTATGATTCCATGAAACAACTTCGTGCTTATAGGAGACAGAGATATTTGAGCAGAGTATCTCTAGACTCCGTATCCTCCTCTGTGCTTCTATGGTGGCTATCTTTTGAACTATTGTATGAAGAGTCACAATGCTGCTGCTACGTGATCTGTTAAGACAAATGAATGATCGTTCAATGATAGTAATTTTAACCATACGCCGTGGGATCTTAATCTTCATATGTTGATCTCTGGTCTGCCTTTTCTTCAGTGGCTGCAGACTGGAGTATGTATTGTGGCTTTGGCTAGTCCTTATTACATCAAATTATGAGCAAATTTTCAGAAACTTGACCTAGGCAATGCACTTTACTTTCATCTTATTATGCTAAAGGGACCTCATTCTTTTTTCCTTTGTTTTGATGAAACAGGAGTGAGGAAATAAACTTAAAACGGGGTCATATTTCCATGAAATTACCTTTTGATATACCTTGTTTCCAGTTACTTTTCATATGGAAATCAACAGAAATAAGGAGGCACATTGCGGAAATATTCACTTCTTTTATTATTTATGGACCTATTTTCGTAATTTTGGCTGGAAGAATAGAACAAGATCTGAAAATCATGACACAAAGTATGGATTAGCCTTAGATAGCTCTAGAAGAGGCTGGATCTGTGAAATGAAGTATAAACCATCTTTTGAAGTTGAATCCACAAACTAGAGAAGCACTTATTTTTACGTCCTGACATCATTTTATTATGCCTTCAACACTCTTATTGTTGTACTTGCATATTTTCCATTTGATTCTAAGATTTTATGAGTTGGCTAATACTCTGACACAAAAAATGATCAGCAATTATAAACTCTGCTTTAGAAGTTGACAGCATGATGTTTCATGTTAGTGGAAACCATTAATAATGGACAACATGCTTGACTGATCATCTCCAGAATTATCCATTGTTGCTCCAAGATCCATCTCTTTGTAGGTTCGAATAGGGCCATCCTTAGAATGTCTTAATTATCTTGTTCTTCAATCACTATTCTTAGGTCGTAAAATGGTAGTCTTGCTGATGTTTGTGTTAAGAACTAAACATGGCCGAGCACAAATCTGGCTAAAGGAGGGTGGTTGTGCAAGATTGGTCAGATAAATTCCTTAGTTATTCATTTTAAAGTGGATCTTAAACTGATTAGATAATACTAAATTAAGCATATATATTCCTTGGGTTAATGTATTAGCAAAGGGGTTGAGCAGGCTCTTGTAAGAATCTGAAGATCTTAGTACTTTATCTTTAAGTGCCTTTAATCATGTTGCTTTTTAGCATATATATTGCTTGGGTTAATGTATTAGTAAAGGGGTTGAGTAGGCTCTTGTAAGAATCTGAAGATCTTACTTTATCTTTAAGTGCCTTTAATCATGTTGCTTTTTATATTTTTTATGACGATAGATAGCTATATCAATATACAGCTAATTCTTCTACTTTGGAATGTGTATGTTATTGGCAATTATAAGTCACTAATATATTATATCTGCATGATTACTCGGTAGCTAATTAGTGTTTGCACCTTATCTGTTATTTTAAATAGTATACAATGTTTAGCTGAAATTTGTAGGTTTTCTTTTTCTTGGGGATGGGTTGAAGGAGGAGGAGAAGATGGTGGTGGTGGTGGTGGTTTGGGGTTAGGGGTTAGGGATTCAGAGATTTGAGGCGTATGTTATCATATCCAAGTAATTGTATTTAATATAATTAATGACTATATATGAAACACATAACATTCATGTGATAATTGTCTCTTATTCCCTTGGGATTATCATCCCTATCTTCTATTGTTAGTTTCCCTGGATTATCTGTAGCTCTGCCATTCTAGATGTTTCAGTGCTCACTCTTAATTTTACTTGTCTACCAGTGTGCTAGTATTATCAGATTCCCTTGAATTCTCTTCCTTCAATATATTTGGGTCTTTATATTAATTTATCATTTCCATGCTCTAAAGGATGACTGCCCTGTCGCTAATCGCTATAACTTTGAATAGTCTCTTCTTTCTAATGTCCTCATATGCATCACATCTGATAATTGTTAAGCCCTATATGTCCAACCTGTATATTAGGTGGCATTTGGTTCGCAGAATAGAATCAAAATCGAAATCGGAATGAGAATGAAATGAGATAAAAAAGAAACAATGTTGCTTGGTTTGACCACTGAAATCAAGCTCGAAATCAGGATTACGGTATTTGGTTTGCCACTGGAATGGAATGAAAAAAAACTGTAAATTATCTTAATACCACTACATTCAGTAAAGTTCAAATAATGTCATTTAATTACTATATTTTCGTCAGACAAAATAAATTATTAAAATCATTATTTTTCTAAATAGGGTTTAGGGTTTTAAGGTTTGGGATTTGGGATTTAGGATTTGAGGTTTAGGGTTTAGGGCTATATTTATGGGTTAAGGTTTAGGGTTAAAATTATTATTTTTCTAAAAAGGGTTTAGGGTTTTAGAATTTGAGATTTTGGATTTAGGGTTTAGGGTTTTAGGATTTGGAATTTGGGGTTTAGGGTTTAGGTTTTAAGGTTTAGGGAATTGAGGTTTAGGGTTTAGGGTTTTAGGATTTTGAGTTTAGGGTTTAGGGATTTAGGGTTTAGGGTTTAGGGTTTAGTGTTTTGGGATTTAGGGTTTCAGGTTTTGGGATTTAGGTTTTAGGGTTTAGGGATTTAGGGTTTAGGAATTTAGGTTTTAGGGTTTAAGGTTTTGAGATTTGGGGTTTAGGGTTAAAGGATTAAAGGTTTTGGGTTTTGGGTAAGTTTTAGGGATTTGGGGTTTAGGGTTAAGGGATTAAAGGTTTTGGGTTTTGGGTAAGTTTTGGGGATTTGGGATTTGAGTTTAGGGTTATATTTGGAGTGAAGGTAAAATTGGAAAAAAATTTGAGATGGGAATGAAATCATTATTCCTAAAGGGGGAGAAGTAATTGTGATTCATTTTTATTTAGTAATCGATTTCATTTCGTATCCTCTATTCAGCCCAACCAAACATCACCTTAGTCTCCCTGCAATTTTTCCATTCCTTGTCAATTCAATTTATTATTTGTGTAGATTGGTCATTTTTCAATGTTAGAAAAAGTATTCCAAATGGTTTTCTAATGATGCAAAGGTTTTCACATCATATCCTGCAATGGTAGATTTTGGCATCTCTCTAGCTATTGTTTGATGCTAATATGTTTCATGTTTTGTATCAATGGTGATATGTTAATGCGTTTATCAGCTCATGTAGAATTATAGAAAAGATTTTAGATTAGAATTTGTTAGCAATATTAGGGACTAATATCTAGGAGATTTGGAGCTATCAGATCAGCTTTATCCTTATCCCATGATTTTAGGAGATTTGGTAATCTATTACCAAATCTGTAGATATATTTTTTTTCATTTTTAGGTAGTTTTGATTTCCTTCCTAAATTAGTGATAAATATCTCTAAAATAGATGAGCATTATCATCTATATAAATAGGGGCATGTAACCTTTGTTTAATGTAGAAAAATATTATTCTTTCTTTTCACAAACAAGATCTCCAAGTTTCATCAGACTGCTAAGGTTTTATGTTATTGCTAGTTAATTTATCTTAGTTAAATCACAACATACATTATATATTCTCCTGACCCAAAGGTGGATCCATAGAAAGAATGTATCAGGAATATGGTTCCTCGTGTATGAAATTGAAGAATATATTACGAGAGATGATTTGAAATATGTTCTTCCACTAAGCTAAGAATATAACATCTGGTATCAACACAGAAATACAACTTGTTTTACACTATTATTACAGTCTGTACAACACTGATATAGTATAATATTCTCATACAACTTACATTCCCCCTCAAGTTGGGTAATAGATATTAATCATTCTCAACTTGTAACTTAATTCTTTGAAGTTTGTTCGAGGTAATGCTTTGGTAAGGATATCTGCAATTTGATGATGTATAGATGTATATAGTAGGTTCACAATTTGTCCATCTAACTTCTCTTCAATGAAATGACGATCAATTTCTACATGTTTGGCTCGATCATGATGAATTGGATTTTTCACAATTCTTATTGCAGCTTGATTGTCACAATGCATGTTGATAGGTTCAAGAGTTATGAAGTCCAGTTCATTGAGTAGTCTTTTTAACCACATCCTTCACAAATCTCATGAGTCATAGCTCTAAATTTAGCTTCTGCACTACTTCGAGCGACTACTGACTGTTTCTTACTTCGCCAAGTTACAAGATTTCCTCATACGAATGTACAATACCCAGTGGTAGATCTGTGATCCACTATAGAGTCTACCCAGTCAGCATCTACAAAGACTTCATTTTTTCTAGTGGTATTCTTTCTAGTGTGGGATAGGTAAATGAGCTTTCCCATTAACCTTTGGTAACGGATTTTGTCCATAGGTGTACTATTTTTTTTATTTCGAGTTTTACTGTAAATTCCATCGGAGTTTCTGCCGATTTACACCCGATCATTCCAGTTTCCTTGAGAAGATTAAGTACATATTTGCTTTGAGATATAAATATACCCCTTTTGTTCGTGTTACTTCCATTCTTAGGAAATATTTGAGATTGCCTAGATCTTTGATCTCAAATTCCTTGGCAAGAAATTCTTTGAGTTTATTCATCTCAATTGTAGAATTACTTGTTAGAACAATATGATCTACGTACACAATTAGGATAACTATTCTGTTATTGGAGAAGTGTTTGACGAATAATGTGTGATCTGATTGCCATTGAGTGTACCCATATTTCTTCGTAACTTTAGAGAACCTATCAAACCAGGCACGTGGAGACTGTTTCAATTCATATAAGGATTTTTTAAGTTTGCAGACTCTATTGGTTAGAACAAGAGATTCAATTCCAATAGGAATGTCCATGTAGACTTTTTCTTCGAGATCAACATTAAGGAATGCATTTTTGACATCTAATTGGTAAAGAGGCCAATCCAAGTTAGATGCTAAGGAAAGAAGAACATGAATAGTGTTGAGTTTTTCTACAGGTGCAAAAGTCTCCTGATAGTCAAGCTCATATGTCTGAGTGAATCCCCTAGCCATAAGACAAGCTTTGAGTCTTTCTACACTGTCATCTGCTTTGTGTTTGATTGTACAGATCCATTTACACCCAACAACTTGTTTTCCCAATGGTAGTTCTGTGATCTCTCAAGTCTTGTTTTTCTCTAAGGTACTAAGTTCTTCTCGAATAGATGTCTTCCATTTAGGTATCTGAAATGCTTCATGAACAAAATTTGGAACCTCTATCTGATCAAGGTTGTTGATAAATGCCTTATAACCTGGTGAGATTTTTATAGGAAACAAAGATGTAGATGGGGTGGTTTGTGCATGATCTTACACTTTTCCTTATAGCAATTGGCTGTCAGAAATAAGTCAAGAATGTTGTATGAAAATGATCAAATGATTTGGTCTTATGATTTATTTCTATTTATAGACTTTACAAAATACAACAAACCTACAAAATACATCAAAGCTGTCTATGAACAGCTGTGGACAGTTGTGGACAGCCATGGATTACTGTCTGTGGACAGCTATGGATAGCTGTTTATGGACAATTATTTACAGCTAAATAGACTATGGACAACAGTTGTGTACAACTAAATTAATATGGACAACAAATTATAGCAAAACTATTATGGATATCTAAGCTGTCCATTGACATTGGCACATTCAAATCATTAGAAGGTAATTCAATAATATGAGATTCAATAAAGTTGCTTTGTGAATTTTTGGAGTGGCCTGTACTCAGGCTGGAATCCTGGAATGGCCGTAATCTGAGACTTAGGAAGCAATGTCGATGACGAGTGAGAGACTTGGTAAAGATATCAGCAATTTGTAGTTCAGTAGAAATATGTGGAAGAGTGATAACACGAGCTTCAAAGGCTTCACGGATAGAGTGACAATCAACTTCAATATGCTTTGTGCGCTCATGATAGACTGGATTGGCCGTAATCTGAATAGCATTTGTATTATCGACATGTAAAGGTGTAGGATCGGTCTCAGAGAAGTCTGACTCAGCTAGCAAACCTCGAAGCCAAATAATTTCGGAACAAGCAAGAGACATTACTTGATACTCAGATTCTATAGATGACTTAGAAACTCTGTCTTGTTTCTTACTCTTCTAGGAGATCAATGCATCACCTAAGAACATGCACTAACCAGTGATGGAACAACGAGTATCAGCACAGCCAGCCCAATCAGCATCGCTATAAGCAACAAGACGAAGAGAATTTCCTGAAGGAAAGAATAAGCCATGGGTAGAAGTGTCATGAACATAGCGTATGATCCGACAGACAGCAGCCAGATAAAGATGACGATGAGCCTGAAGAAATTGGCTGACTTGTTGTACAACAAAAGAAATATCTGGTCTAGTGATGGTGAGATAAACAAGGCTACCTACCAATTTCCGATATAAGCTGGGATCAATAAGTAAGTCACCTTCCTCTTTGCGAAGCTTGACATTTAATTCCATAGGAGTATCAACAGAGGTAGCTTCATGTAGTTCAGCTATAGTCACCAAATCACTAGCATATTTTTGTTGATTAAGGGAAATACCAGTGGGGTTACGATGCACCTCAAGACCAAGAAAATATGTAAGAGACCCAAGATCCTTCATATGAAAAGATTGTGAGAGATGGGTCTTGAGCTGGACAAGTAAAGTAGAATCAGAACTAGTGATCACAATATCATCAACATAAACCAAAAGGACAACAATGCCCATGTCTGATTTTCGAAGAAACAATGAAGTGTCATACTTGCTCTGTATGAAAGAAAATTGTAATAAAGTGGTTCGAAATTTTTCAAACCATGCCCGTGGAGCTTGTTTAAGACCATAAAGAGAATGACGAAGTTTACACACATTGGATTTCGGACAGAAAAATAACCATGGAGGTGGCTTCATATAAATACATTCTTTAAGATCTCCATGAAGGAAAGCATTCTTAACATCCATCTGATGTAGTGGCCAATCATTGGAAGCAGCAAGAGCTATTATCATTCGAACAGTAGTCATTTTAGCCACAGGAGCAAAGGTTTCCTCTCAATTAACACCATATTCCTGTTTGTTCCCAAGGACAACAAGCTGAGCTTTATAACGATCCAAACTTCCATCAGAGCGAACCTTGATTGAGTAAACCCATTTGCAACCCAGAGGAACTATAGTGGAAGGCCAAGACATGATTCGAGCATCAAGCACAACCCAAGAAGGAGAAGACACGACTTCCTTAGAGTTGACAATATCAAATGTTGGTGTAACATATGTGCCATCAATATGGCTCAAAAGGTCTTTTCCCTTGAGGAAAAGTTCAAACTGGAAAACCCAAGTAGAGTAATTTTTTCCCGTAAACTTAACACACACTGGTGCAGTGTCCATTGTAAGTAAATAAAACCCAAGAAATATTCAAACAAATTAAAAAACAAGATAAGGACCTTAAACAGAGATTGCCGAAGAACACTTGTTTAGCAACAAACGCTAAAAAAATATCAATGAAGATTTTCTCAGAAATAGAAAACTGATTTTTTTTGTCTCAAAGAAGCTCTGATACCATGTCAGAAATAAGTCAAGAATTTTGTATGAAAATGACCGAATGATTTGGTCTTATGATTTCTTTCTATTTATAGACTTTACAAAATACAACAAACCTACAAAATACATCAAAGTTGTCTATGAACAGCTGTGGACAACTGTTTATGGACAATTATTTACAGCTAAATAGACTATGGATAGCAGCTGTATACAACTAAATGAATATGGACAACAAATTATAGCAAAACTGTTATGGACAGCTAAGCTGTCCATTGACATTGGCACATTCAAATCATTAGAAGGTAATTCAATAATATGAGATTCAATAAAGTTGCTTTGTGAATTTTTGGAGTGGCCTGTACTCAGGCTGGAATCCTGGAATGGCTCAAGATATGCTCGGCTCTCCGCTCTTTCTTGAGTTTTTTTCCTCCTAGAGTAGACAAGAAGATCATTGTTTGGGACAAGGAAGTTTGGATATGTTGGTAGAGAAGTTAAGGGTTCATTGAGATTAGTAAGAGTATTTATTTGAGACATTGATTCACTCTTTGGAATTTGCAGGATAGGATTTATGGGAAACTGAGTGGTTATGATATTCAAAAGTTGGTATTCATTGCCTATGTTCTCCCCCTGAATGGCAGGTTTGGAATAATATGGATATTCTTCAAAGAATGTGACATCCATTGTATTATAGAATCGTTTTGTGATAGGAGAAAAACATTTGTATCCTTTCTGGTATGATGAATACCCTAGAAATATGCATTTGATGGCTCGAGGATTAAGTTTGCCACTATAATGTACATGGACATAAGCAGAACATCCGAAAATTTTAAAGGGAATATGGGACATGATTTTGGTGTGTGGGTATGACTCAAGTAGAGTATTGTGAGGTGTTTTGAACATGAGGACACCAGAGAGCATCTGATTGATAAGATATGTAACTGTAAGAACAACCTCTCCCCAGAAATGTTGAGGGACATGACTTGTGAACATGAGGTATCTAGCTACCTCGAGAATATGCCTATTCTTTCTTTTAGCCACCTCGTTTTGTTGAGGTGTGTCAACACAAGAGCTTAGATGGACAATCTCTTGACTTAACATATAATCAGTAAGGGTGGAAGCGAAGTATTCTTTAGCATTTTTAGATTTCAATACTTGGATTTTTGTTTGAAATTAGGTTTGAATCATGGTATTGAAATTTTTAAAAATTTGACATGCTTCAGATTTTTCTTTCATTAGGAATAACCAAGTGATTCGAGTATGATCATTCACAAATAAAATGAACCAATGTGTCCTTGTGATGTTTTTGATTCGAGAATGTCACCAAATATCAGTGTGAATTAATGAGAAAGAATATGATTTTTTATGTGGAAGATAAGGATATGAAGTTCTAACATGTTTTGAAAATTGACATATTTCACATTGAAAATCCTTTGAATTTTTATTTCTAAAGGATGAAGGAAAAAGTTTCTGTAAATACTAAAAATTAGGATGACCTAAGCGATAGTAATTCAACATGATTTCACCATCATTATTATACTTAAGATTTAACAAAGCTTTATTCTGATAAGAAACTTTGGATACAACTTGGTGGGCTTGTCTTGCTGAAGGTTCTTCACTTTGGAGGAGGTAGAGTCCCCAGCATTCTTTAGCACTACCAATCATCTTCTCTGAATCCAAGTCCTGAAATTCACATAGATTATGAACAAATTTAGCCATACAATTTTTATCACGGGTGAGTTTAGTAATTGATACAAGATTACAAACAAGTGTGGGAACAAGAAGGACAAAATCTAGAGTAAAGAAGTTTGAAATTTTTGTTGAATCAATTCTTGTTACTTTGGATACTAAACCATCGACAATTCTGACAGTGTGTCAATTCTGGTAGGTTTTAAGATTCATGAGAAGAGAAGCATCACCCATCATGTGGTCTGAACCACCTGAATCAACAATTCATGGTCTCATAACCTGTTTCACACTAAGAGTGTTGAGGGTGTTACATGATTGAGCTATAGTGGCAGATGATGTGGTCAAGGATTGTCCAAATATTTTCTGGGGGAGATCAATATGTTCCTTTCTAAACAGAGCAGATTTAGGTGATGTAGTGCCTTGAGATTTGGAGACAGTTTTTCCATAACTTTCTTTGTTGAAGTGTTGTGCGGAGGGTGGTTTCCAATCAGCTAGCTTTCCATGAATTTTCCAATAGGTTTCCTTAGTGTGACCATGTTTACGACAATGATCACACCAAGGTTTTCCACGATGAGGACGGTTTTCTGAATTATGAGAGTGCTGGTGGCCTCGAATAGCAAGTGCAGATCCTTCTCGAGTCACGAAAATGGTAGGTTGAGGACCCATCATTACTTTCTTCTGATTCTCCTCTTAATGGACTTCGGAGAAGGCTTCACGAATGCTGGGAAAGGGTTTTGTTCTTAGAATTCTGCTGCGCACATCATTAAGATCTTTATGGAGCCCCAATAAAAATTTGAAAACCCATTTCTTGTCAATAATCTGTTTATACAAGATGTTGTCTACTGGACATGTCCATTTGTGAACCTCAAAGAGGTCTAATTGCTGCCAACATCGAGTGAGAGAGTTAAAGTATTGTGTAACTGACAACTCTCCTTGACGAAGGTTATGGAGGATGGTTTCGATCTCAAATAATTCAGACATATTATCATAACTGAAATAAGTGTATCTAGCGGCATCCCATATTCCTTTGGCAGTTTTATAGAGAAGAAAATTCTCTCCAATCTCGTTTGTCATGGAATTGATCAACCAAAACATCACCATATTATTTTCAGATTTCCATGTTCTGTATCGCAAATCGTCCTTGTTCGGAGATGCTGCATCTCCAGTAAGATAATCATTTTTCATCTTTCCACATATAAACATCATGACAAATTGGGACCACTGAAGGTAATTGTGTTCATTTAATTTGTGATTGGTGGTGAACATAAGACTGTTTTCTGTGAAACCATTAATTATAGATTTTTTCGTAGCCATTGGTGTTATTTTAATTGTAGCTTATATGTGAGCTGAATTGTGTGAATGGGTTGTTTTTTTTTGTTGGGTTGTACCTGGTCGGGTTAGATTAGATTACAAATGCAACTGATTACGGGTATTGGAAAAAAAAACAGAAAGCAAAATGTGGCTAGTGGGCTTACTAGCTTACGGGACCAGATGATCGATGACGATGGCGATAGACCAGATGATCGGTGATGACGATGAACAGATGGCCGACGATGATGATGAACAGATGGTTGATGGTGAACAGATGGTTGATGATGAACAGATGGTCAACGAGTTATGAGTAATAGCTCGCAAAGATGGCTTGAGTTTCGTGATTTTTGGTTGTCGGCGAGCTCGCGATGATGAATGGCCTGAGGAAGGTATTTGTTTTTCTCTCTGAAATTCACTCTCTGAGTTGAGCTCAAATTTGTATCGAAAAACAGTTTCTGCTCATTTTTATTCTCTGTTATTTTTAATGTACATACAATCCTATAAATAGGAATAAGAACTTAGATTAGTAACCACTAAGCTAGAAATATAACAACTGTTATCAACACAAAAATACAACTTGTTTTACACTATTATTACAGTCTGGATAACACTGATATAGTATAATATTCTCGTACAGTTTACAGAAATAAATAGAAGCAATCAGTGCTTAAAACGACAGTCAGTTTTACTAAATAATGGAAAAACGTATATTGCATCTAAAATTCTCTATAAAAAAATTAGATGAAGCAGCTAAAATGAAGAAGTTAGCAGCAGAGAGAACAGGGAACTGAATCCATACCTTAGCTTCAGAAGTTGGATTCACTAGTTGGTGGTGTTCATCTTTTGCTTTGTTGTACCGATCAATTACAGACTTCATGCTGCAAAAATAATTAATCTCAGTCAGAGATGCACTTCTCTTTTTTGTGCATTGCTTGGATGGAATTTTATGGATAATTTTGAAGATAGAGACAATCTCTATGCGGATAAGATGGACTCAGAAAATTTAAGCCTCCTATTAGCTTGTTTTGCTGGAAAAGCGTTGTGATTCATAACATTGTTTCCCCTTCCTATTTTTGCAGATATGATTCAAGCTGCATAGAGTTTACCCGCTTGAGAAATATGTGGCTGAAGTAATTCATGTGACATGCTTATGTTTATAATGAGTTTATGTATGATCGAAGTAGAATCTACAGGTAAATTTATGTGATTCAATCTGCACTCTCTTTACTCAGATAAATATTTTCAAATATGTCTCCGTTTTAACTATTAAGCTTCTGGTGGGCCAAATATCAGTATTCCTTTTTTGACTACTGAAGTGCAAAATAAGATCTAGATTGGTTTAGTCTTAATGCCACCTGTTTAATGGAATTTTCAATGTTTTTCTGTATCGACAAATCTTGTCCTGCCGATGAAATCATTTGCCTTACTCAAATATATTTTTCTGAGCCTATTTGCTAATGTAATTCGCTGTGGACCATGTAAGTTGCTTTCTAGAATCTTCTGATTCTATTATGAGCTCATTTGATCTGTATATGGGCTTTTAATACATGACAGTTATGTGGTCTTGATATTATTTAGTGTCGGAATCGTTTGAAACCTTGACCCAAAAAATCACAACGATAGAGCTCTAGCTTTATTTTCAAAATCTATGCCCCTGGAGGAACTTCCAACTGTATTTACACCACAAATTTTGAGCTTATCAATTTAAATTGGATTGATGAATTCTCTACGTAAGATTTATAGTTTTATTTCATCAATCATAATGAGGCTTCTGATATTAATCCTCTCTTGTCAAACTTGCTGGCTTGATTTAAGAAGATTAAGATCTGAAAGGCGTTCAACTTGGAGCAGTACTTCCATTACGAGAGGATAACAACAAAGTTTAGAAACTTTAGAGTTATGATTCTTAAACTGAACAGTGTGAAAGACGGCATATATATAATGAAAGCTGAAACGAGAACCAGGCAGGGAAAATTATTGGCTATGATGCACGTAACAGTGAGAGTTGCAGAGAATCTTTTATCTTGGAAGACTGGTTACTTCAATATACACAGCTGAGTCACAGCTTTCCTTCAACTGAATCTCTATTGTTCTACGTAGGGAAGTTTATTATTTATCTTTCTTTTTTTTAAGTTATAACTTCGCATGTTATTCAAAATTCTTCCCGTATTTGGGCTTTAAATGCTTGTGCCTCTGCGTATCTAGAACAAATAAAATATTTAAGGAGCAAAAGAAAAGCATGATGTTTAATTTTATGGGTAGTATTTTGTTGAGATTCCCCTGGCATTGTTGTTGGAAGCTCTTGCACACAAATTCTATGGATGAAGAACATGTTTAAAGAATATGGTTTTAATAAGGTATAATTCCTCTTTATTGTGATAACACTAATGTTATATGTATCTCCAAAAATCCTATTATGTATTCTCGAAAAAAACATATAGACATTAGATATTTTTTTATTAGGGAACTAATAGAAGAAAACTTGAGTTTGTGACAATTGAAGGCAATTAGTTAATTTATTTACTAAGGTACTTCATACCTAAAGATTTGAATATCATAGAAGTATAGTAGGAATCTACACTATTGATTAAATTTTCTTTAGTAATTTTTTTGATTCTTTATTTGTTTGTTTCTTATAGAACGAGGAAGGAAAGTAAACTACCTTAACATTGACTTGGACATTACATATTTATTAATTATGCAATATGCAAATGGATATTGTGACTTGTGAATGTACATATTTTTTACATCTAGTGATTGATGTCAACATGAACATCCTCACACACTCATTGGACACATAAATATATCATGCTTGAAGTTTATGATTTCTATTGTGAGATTTTAGGACTTGAGATAACCTTGACTACTAAATTATGGTTGGACTCTATCTTTCACTTTTTAAAATATTGTTACAAAGAGATACCTAGTTTTGAGATGACTACTTACTATGATGTGTGAAGCTATCATAGTGAGCAAAGAGAGCTATCTCACAACTAGTGTGAAATCATGCTAGGTCTTTTGGCTCGTGCATGATTTCTTCATAGAAGAAATATTGAAAAAAATAAAAAATACAAAAGCAATTGCATGCAAAAAAAAAGAGAGTCACAAATGGTTATACAAAAAGAAAAATAAGTAGCCAACCATTGTACAAAAAAATATAATTGATGAGAGGGAATACAAACAAAAAAGATAATTATGTTCTTTCTTTGTTAGTAACTAATCATGAATGAACTAATTGACATATTGATGTAGTTCCAATATTCATCTCACTTTTGGTGACTCTGGATATGTCACTATATGTGTTTGTATTTTTGAGTGTCTTGTCTACATATATTTATAATGTTAATGAATAGTCACACTTTGAAGAAAATATTATTTTCTCATTTGTATGTTCTGTTTAGCTCAATTCACTACCCTCGATTAAAAAAGAAATCTCCTTACTTTTTCTTTGTGTTTTTTATTTGTATGACAAACAGAGAGTTATTGGAAGAAATATTTAAAAGGGGAGACTTAATTGAAGAAATATTTAAATGTAAGAGATTGCACATGGGAGAGAACACACTGAGTGTTCAAATCTATTCAATATGTCACATAGGAAGAGTAATACTTAAACATTATATCTGTTATTACTCATAACTTATGTCTATTTCTTCACTTTTCTTTTATTATATACATTGAAGTAATAAACAATGACTGTTTCGAGACAAGTTGTGTGCCTCTTTGTGTTTTTATTTTTCATTGTACATAAAAGTTGTCAAGATTCAAGCGAAGAGAGTTTCATTGGATCATAGGATAGTTCAACTATGTAAAGTACTTTTTCATATGAGTGTGATGAAGTGAAAGAGAGGTTTTGTCATACGAACCAAAGGGGGAGATTGTAAGCTTTATGAATATTGATGATATTCGTGAATAAAACGTTTACATGTAATTTAGTATTTAGACGCATTTTTCAAGATCAATATTCAAGCCAAAGAAACTACCAAGTTCCAAACGAACATATCTTAAGTATAACTCTATTCTTATGAACGTTAGATTTTATATTAGACACATAGGAACACTTTGCATTTAGGTAACTCGATTAATCAAAAAATGTATGGATCGATCAATGTAAGTAAATAGATCAAGAATTGATCTACCTTGATTTAATTTTTAAATGAGGTAGATTGGTTGAAGTTTAACATTCAATTAAGGGCTGGATCAATCGATAATCAATCACATTCGATCTACCTGTTCTCAGAATTGTTTTTGTACCCTAGATTGATCAAGATTTGGCTAGATTGATTGGTCATCATTTAATCATTTCTTGAATCCATCAAAAAATATTTTGATAGACTGACCTTTTTGGTTCAATCGATCGAGCTTGACCTAGAATTGAGTTACTAGGGTTTCAACTTTAACCAAATTTTTACTCTAGCTAAAACAATTTATTACTATGTTGTCCTTATTTTTTAAAGTTGTTTTAAATGATTTTATGGACAAAATAGTAATAGGCCTTTAACCTAGGGATTTAACATATTCTATTTAAACAAACCTAAAGCATAAGTTTTTTCAACCATAATTGAATTAACTTTTTCAACTTATGCTTTCTCTCTAAATCTGTTTTGCAAAAGCCATTCTGCTAGGATTTTTTATTAATTAATCTATCAAACATTTTATGGTTATGTTTGATTGATCGACAAGAATATAATATTTGTTTTATTGTGCTTAATCATCTATTCTAGAGTTGCTATTGCTTTTGGTTTATTTGTCATTCAGCTAAATCATCTACCTAGGGTTTGTCACTATTTAATCCACTATATAACACACATTACACTTGTGTTTTTATGCTAACCTTTTAGGTGTAAGTTAAACAAATTAGGTAACTCAAATTTATTGAAACATTGGTATGGATCTGAACATCTCATTTGTGAAGGTTATGAAAAAAATGGAGACTTGTAAGTAGTTTACTTGAGGGCATTACCTTGGAGGGTAGTTTGAGTCCTAGCTTTGTAATCAAACATATTTTCATAGTTGATAGTTTGGTGATATGGTGGATTGGTGATTTTTCTCTTAGATTATTGTTATGATATAGGTTGCTTTTGCCTAAAAATCCCATATGTCAATTTATTTTTTTGCATTATTTTATTTACACGCGATTGTAAGTCTAGCTATTTGTGAATTTTAAATTAAAATATTTTTGTTAATTATCTTGTAAGTCTCATTGTACTCGTGTTAATGTGTTGACTTCTCACGTACAAAACACAATATATGTTTTATTTTACTTAGTGTATTTGTCCTCCTCTATGTAAGATGTTACTATGTATCAATAATTCACACACATTTATAGTTAGGTACACTTTGTATTCAAGCATGTTTACACATACCATGAAGTTGGTTTTTATAGTGTGCATACTAGGTTAAGAGTGTTGGTTTTTGATGAACGAGCGTACGAGCAAGTCGATGTTGTTACTCATGGTTTTTGGCTTGTTTCATATGAGAATATTTGTGGATTTTACTTCGTATTTTTGGAAACCAGAAATATCACATTTTACACACCTTTCCAAGAACCTCGCCAGGGACTTGGCCAAAGGTGGTAGCAAGGTGGAAAATTCAAGTGTTATAAATATCCTGCTCATTTCTCTTCTCTTTACCCCTTATTTTAAGAACCAAAATTCACTCTAAGATTTATATCTATTGTCAAAATTATTTTAGAGAGTCTATATTTGAGTGTGGGTCATTTAGTGAGTTTAATAATTAAATCATAGGTTATGTGCATTCGTAATTTAACTGTGTATCTCCCATACATGATTTGATTGTAGTGGTAGACTGTGTGTTACTTGAGAGTGTGAGTTGATACACTTCTAACTACTGATCATTGATTATCAATCATATCACATTGGGTATAAAGCAGCAAGTGAAGAGTAATGGTAAGCGGGTTGGACGGATGTCTCAACTGATAGAGATAATAGTGGTTTTATTATCTATTAGTATTGTAACATGTTTTACTATTTAGTAAATTATTGGTTGCTAAGTGGTTGCCTTAAGCAACACGAGGATGTTACCGTATAGATACAGTCTTTATATGGGTTTTCCTCATCATATTACTAGTTATGCATGATCTATTGTTGAGTTTAAGATGTGTATGTTTTAACATACTAAAAGCTTATTAATATCTATTATTTAAAGTTATCTGTGTATCATATATTATATTGTTTATGTTTCTACTATGTATATCACTTAAGTGTTAAATTTCCTTTATATATGAGTTAGGGTGGAGTCCTTAAGAAGTCTACATCTTTTTACCCTATTTGTGTACTAGGTTATGGACTCTTTCAATTGGTATCAAAACTGGTACACCCTTTTAGGATTAACCACTCCAGTATTGATCTTGTTAACTCGTGCCTTCACACGCACACATTCTCTCTAGTGGAGTTAGAAAAAAGAGGTAATACATGTAGATATCTATTTTTCTATGGGTTGAATTATACCTATTGAAAATCTTAAATGAGGGTCTTCTTGTGGTCCAAAAGAGACCATAGTGGTTCCTTGTTAGGAATGGCTGGACCTATCCCACTAAAACCCTACTTGATAATATTGTGATTCCAAAACTAATGATTGAATGAACTAAAGAATAATCTAAAGATTTCGAATGGAACAACAAGGGTTTGTATGTTATCATTTAGGCTATGTTACCTAATAAACATAGAAGAATTTAGAGTTGTACCTCATCAAAACAAGCTTGGGATAAAAAGGTCCAAAATGCTTAATTAAATAGAGACTTCGAATTTTGCAATATGCAAGAAAAAAAGACATTTGGAAAATTTTATGCATGATTCTCTAACATTATCAATTGTTCTTACAACCTGGGTAGATCCATTAGTTAATAAAAGTAGATAAAAAAATCATCGCTAGTTTACCTTATAGATTTCATGCTAAGGTATTGTACTTGAGTCAATATATAAACCTGGAAAGCTCTCTATGAATGAGATAGTTGGTAACTTGCAAGTCTTTGAACTGTATCACGTGGAAATCCTAATAATATTGATACATGATGCTTCCAGAAAAAAATCGCACGAATAAGCATGCTATGAAAGTTTAGGTTACTATTTTGGCTATTAAAAGTAGTGCTAATGAGGAAGACACTAATTTTCTAGCCTTCATTGCCTCTAGTAATGTCATTCATCCTCCAACTGTTGCCTCAAAATTTCAAGAGGTAACTGATGATGATGATGATGAGCAGCAAGATGAGTTGCTTGACTCCTACAATGCTCTCATGTTAGAGCACATCTAGTTTAAAAAAGAAAAGAAAAAGGCGGTGAAAAGCCTTGATAAAAAGGAGCATGAGATAGATGCTTTGAAGAAAAATAATGAAGAATAAAAGTCCTCTATTGATGGCCAATAGATTGATCTGACCAAAAAAATGTGAGTTTATACAAAGGAAACATTCAAATTTGCGTGAGAAATTTAATACAAATATTAAAAAAGTTAAGGAACAATTGAAGTTTCCCATATATAGTAAAACTAGTCAACTGTTTGTGAGTACTGTTCCCTCTTTTGATCAAGATGCTAAGGTAAAAGATTAAAGAAGAAGATCATAGTTTTAGAGAGTAAAAAGGAATACATGGCATACTCTCTTAAAGAAAAAGACTATTTGATTATTGCCCTAAAAGACAAACTTAAAGCTAGTTAGAAGGAACTAGAGCATTCTAACCCTAGTTTGAATAAAATGATGATTGGATGAAAAACCTAAATGATATTCTTAGCAATAGAAAGACGTTTGTGGACAAGCATGGTATTGGTTACAATGAGAAATTTTTAACTTCCACGGTGGGTTCAACTAAGTTTGTTAAAGCTTCTAATGAAAAATTGAAGTCTAGTGCCACCAAACCAAGAGGTAAGTCTGTTGTGCTATTTCAGCCAGATCCTTTTAGAAAGATGAACCCTTCACCTAATGCTAGTACTTCTTTTCACTCCAGTAATGGTCTTCTACATCTACCTATTGTCCTTCCTACTTGTCATTTTTGGGTGAATTTGAGCACTTGAAACCACACTACTAGAATTGACTACTCCTCCTCGTGTGAAAGTCAATATGAGCACTCCATCCTTTTCTCCTCCACATACTACTTCTCGGAGTCAAGGACCTAGATTTTCTAGCTTCAATATCTGTGTGGCACTGTTGGCCACCTTACTAAGCATTGTCTTAGACATATGAGAAGTACTACTCAAAGTTCTCTTCCTCAGTCACTCATATCTCTTATGTCATAATGTAGCTATTATGGCTCATTTGAGCATATTCAAAATGGTTGCATCATACACTTGAGAGATGGTGTGGAAGGAAACAACTCTACTTCTAAACAACTACTTGGTTTGGTGTATTTAAGTAACTCAACAGGATTTTCAAGAAATAATAAACAAAGAAAACCTTGATTACCTTATATTCTGCATGCTCATATAATACAAAGGTTATTTCCTAAATTAGTTTCTCCTCATAAATACTTTAAATGGAGGGATGATGTTTGATCATTATTTTTGGATGATCCTTTTGTGAGTTGTTATGTTCTTTTCTCTTATCTCTTTTGGTTCTAGTCATTCTTCTTGTAACTTTTATTATTTATCTACATGTTTTATTTCTTTTTGTTTAAACAAAAAGTTAAAAAAATAGATTTTTTTTTGTGTTTGGTTTTGTAACACTTCTTGCTTCCCATCCCCATCTTTTCTTGAAACTGTTCAACAAATTATTTTGTCCAACTTTCCTACCTTTTTAAGTTTACCTATTTTTATGATCTCTGTTGCTTTTTGATAAAGAGGCTTTTGACATAAATGAATGTGTGTCTATTTTGATATGTGTATTCTCTAAGCGGTTGTACGACTAATCTCTTATAAAGATTTTATAAAATATATAAAAAAGGAACTTTTTTCTACACATGTAATAAAATTATGAATCTGTATGGTTATATTTGAGAGGTTTGTGTGGATTATTTGCTTGAATGATTTGTATGCCTTTAACAATCTTTAGAATTCACATATAGTATCTCTCGAGAAAAAATCTTAGGTGCTGCTCAAATAGAAAATCATCTAGGCCATTTTTGGATTGTTTAATCCTTCTTTCCTTTCTTGTCTACCTATCCATAGTTTCTACTCTTGAGGCTTTTTGTTATACTTTTATTTCGTTGCACCTACTAGCCCAAATTAAATGTTTAATCTCACTTACCTAGCATTCCTTTTGTTAAGTTTCAAATTTATCATATTGAACATTTTTGCTTTGGGATCATTTTGCTTCTCTTGAGTTTTTTAAAAAAAAAGGAAGGAAGAAAGAAATAAAAAGAAAAAAGGAAAATGAAAAAGGAAGAGGTTCAATGATTAAATGTTATTTTACAAATGAAAAAGATCACTTGTTTGGGAATTTATTTTTAAGAGTTTCAATATTAAGAAGTTCAAGAAAAAGATCATCAATTTAAAGGATTACCTCTTATGGTTGCAAGCTCTATGCTTAAAGTGAAAGCTTGTTCATCTTAAGGTGTGCCTTTGCTTAAATGTTTCTTCTCTTCTACTCAAATCTCAGCCTATTTTTACAAGATTTTTAAGACCTTTAGATTTCTACTGAGAATGCATTTACATTAGTAGAGATAGAAGCTACATGCTTGATTCATATAAACATTTCTTAATGACACATAATTAAAATGTTTTGTATTTCACACAATACATGTTTGCATAATTTATTGGTTATACTATCAAATGAATGCATTTTGGAATGATTGTCATGTGGATGTTTATGTTGAGTGTTTTTGGCTATTTTTCATCACTTTTTAGATCCAAATTTTTCCACCTCACCACATGGCTCGCCAACCACCCCAACGAGGTGGATGGTGAGGTTCTTAGCAAGGTTTTTCTTTTCTTATTTAAAGAACCCCTAGTGCATACTTTCTTCATACCTTAGAATAGCTTCCTTCTTTTCTTACTATAGTTTATCTTACATTCTTTCTTTTACCATATATGGCCCCAAAAAGTTCTATAAGGGGTAAGAAGTCAAAACAACCTAAGTTTTCCAAACCTTCTAGTAGTGCACCTATTCTTGTTGAGCATCTTATTAATAGTCATGATTTCCTTGAAGTCGAACATAGGTTTGCATAATTTTCCTAGTTTTTTCTCAATTCTCTAAATTATTCCTATAATGAAGAGTTCGTTTGGGAGTTATATTCTGCCCTTCCTCATCTTTCTACTACTGGGTTCTATACTTCTTTTATCCTTAGAGGATATAGAGTTACCTTCTCTCAAGATGATATTTGTGTTTTGTTATCCCTTCTTATTGTTTGGTGCTGTCATTTTCTATCATTCCATTTGAATTTGAAAATATTTCTTCATCCTATCTTTCTGAATTTGATATTATGTCTTGCAATTTTGAAGAAATGACTTTTTAGCTAGCAGGACCTGACTACTCTTTTATTGGTAATGCCTTCGTTGTTGATGCATCTACCTTTGATCATTTTCTTAATGTTATTGTTAATGATGTTATTCATCCTTGCTCGCTACTTTTATTTGTTCCTTCATATTGACGACACTTCCTCTATACGATTCTAAATGGTGAGGATATTGATCTTTTTGGTATGAACTATAGAACTATCATTTTTCGTACTATTGCTCCATTCTCTTCTACACTTCACTACCCTTCTTTGATTTCTATGTGAGATTTCACTATATAAATAACATTATGTTCAACTATTTGAGTAGGTTTGTTCTCTCACACACTGGTGTACCTAACAACCATGGTTCTTGGTATTCTTCTACATCCAATTCTTCCTCTTCTTTTATGAATGTTGATCAGTCAACTCATTACAAATCCACTTCTATTTCCTCTACTCCTTCCATTTCCATCTTTCTTGATCTAGATTACAAAACTATCATTTCTACTATTGTTTTAGAGTTACATACTTTGAATAGGAATGTCCTTGATATGCATTGTCTTCATGCTTTTGCTCAGGGTGTTACAGCTTCTTACTGTCTAGTGGTTCACACCTTTTCATAGCTCATCTATTTCATCTACCTCTATCAAACCATGCCCTACCCTTGCCAAACCTCCTTGTTCTGGTGTTTCTTTCCTTGAGTCATTGTTCAACATGTTTACTATGTATAGTGGTGATGAATTTAATTTTCCCTTTAAGCCTGACTACTCTTTTGATCAGTTTGCAAACAAATTTCTCAACCCATAAACTACTACACCTCCTTCCACTACCCCCTTCTAATGTTGGACAGTCTTCTCGCAGTGATGTTCAAGGAAATGATGATACTGAATAAGGAAATAGGGAGTGTTGATCTCTTTTTTATCCTCTTACTTTTAGTTTTTGTTTGTTGCTTTAGTTTATCTCTAAACTTCCTCATGTGAAATGAAGTTTTTTTTCATGAATATAAGTTTGATGGTGTTATTTTCATCTGTGACAATTTCTATTTTGCCTTAACTCTATCTACTTTTTTGCATTGTTATTAAAATTGTTGCACATTTGTTTTTCTTCCCTCCCTCATATAGGGACATAACTTTGACTTTCTATGTCAAAAAAGGGGGAGAAGTTTCTACACATAACTATAAGTTTGTTATCATGCTATGGGTTGTAAGTGCAGGATTACATTGCATATTTTTTTCTAACTTGCATGCATTCAGGATGAGTATTGAATATAGTTAGAAGAAGTTTTGTAGTTTTCTTACACGTTGTTTTTGTATGATACATTTCATGGGATGTGTGTTTGTTTCGTGTTTGTAGGTTACATGTGTAAAGTGAACTCTTAGAGCTTCATATGCTTTGTGTGCAGTGGTGTTGAGACCATTATGTTTTAGAGTGACAAAATGGATGAGTTGATAAATGAAGATGGATAGAGCACACAAGATGGATGCACTTGATATTGGTGTATCTTTTAGGTTTTAGTGTATTGTTATATTGTTTAAGGGAAAAAACAACTTTAAGACATCTTCATAATCATCTTATGTTTGATAAGTATATGTATCTAGGTTTGTAGTGTTTTGACAACGAAAGCCAAAAGGAGAGAATGTAAGACCTCGGTGTACTTGTGTCTATGTGTTGGCTTTCCGTGTACAAAACATGGTGTCTCTTTTATTTTACTTAGTGTATTAATTATCTTCTTCTATGTAAGGTTGGTTACTACGGATCAGTAATTCACACATGCACATAGTTAGGTACACTTTGTATTCAAACATATGTACATATGTCACGGGATTGGTTTTCATAGTATGCACGCTCGTTCGCCTATGTTGTTACTCGTTATTTTTGGCTTGTTTTAGGTGTGGGTCTTTGTAAATTTTACTCGGCATTTTTGGAAATAAAAAATATCACATTTTACACATCCCATCAACAAGTTCACCAGGGACCTCGCCACATGTTGTAACAAGGTAGTGACAAGGTGGTTGGTGTTCATGTTCTATAAATGTCCCACTCATTTCTCTTCTCTTCACCCCTTATTTTAAGAACCAAAACTCTTCCAAAATTCACTCTAAAATTCATATATGTTGTCAAAATTATTTTGGAGATATTATATTTGAGTATGGGTCCCTTAGTGAGTTTAGTAATCAAATTGTAGGTTGTGTATGTACATGATTTAACTATGTCTCCCATACACGGTTTAATTGTTGTGGTGGATTGTGTGTCCCTTTAGAGTGAGTTGATACACTTGTAGTTAATGATCATTGATTACCAATCATACCACATTACATGGTGTTGACTGTGGAGGACAGTTGGGTTTGAATGTTGAACCAAACGATTTTGAAAGAAAGAAGTGAAAAGCAGTCATAGGCGATTTGGATAGAGGTTCAATTAATAAAGGTAATAATGATTTTATTGTCTATTAGTGTTGTAACTTGTTTTACTGTTTAGTGAATTATTTGTTACTAAATGGTTACCTTGAGCAACCCGAGAATGTTAGCATATTGATAGGGTATCTATATGGGTTTACGTCGTTATATAGCTTGTTATGCATGATCTGTTATTGTGTTAGTATAATCTAAGTTTAAGGCCTACATGTTATAACATACTAAAAGTTTAAACTCTAATTAGAAAGTCATTACATTGTTCCATGCTTTTTGTTGAATTTATATAGTATGTGTTGTTTAAAGTTATCTACTTATATGATATTATATTGTTTTTGCTTATGTTGTGTATACTGCTTAAGTGTTTGATTTCCTTTCTATGTGATTTCCTTGGTTGCGTATCGGGTTGTGGACTCTTTTATATCTATTCATCATTTCTAGCTAATTAGATCCATAACATAAAAACTCGTAGACATGTTAAAAAGTTGCAACTTTTGGAAATGAAATGTTATGTTAAGAGATTGTAACTTCAGTAAAAGATATTACTTTGGATAGGTTGTAATTGTTTATAAACAATTACACATGTATTCTAAGAGACAAGTTAAAGAAGAACAATGAATGTTCTGTAATTGTCTTTTCTTCCACCATTATTTATATACAAATAAAATTAATGTTCTAAATATTAATCTTCTTGAATATTCTTCAAAGTCAAAGGTGTTATTAGGTTATTTTTGTGAATACTCATTGCAAACAACAAAAGGGTTCATTGCATCTTAAATGCGTATTTGTAGAACTCAAGGCATCACTAAACTAGTAGAGTATAAATAGCGTCTTAAGGACAACGATTTAAAGTTGTGCCTTAAACCAAATTCAAATGTCATATTATTTAGTATGATTTTGCGATCTAACATTTAAAGACTTCGTAAACTTAACTTGAAAATCATAAAAATTAACAAATTATATCAAATTCAAACATTTTTCCCATAAAATTATTACAGTGAGATGTTAAACTTAAATACTCATTACATGCACACAATTATTGATATGTGTGTCCTTAGTTTTTTAAAAAGAATAGAGGGGGAACATTCAAAACTTAAAATTTAAATACTTATATATCCGCCTATAGATAGTCAAAATTCCTCTAGGCTAGGGTATATTTCACAATTGATCACAAGAGGAAGAATGCTAATAGCACCTAATGTGCGCTCACAACAATACTTGTATGCAAGTGTATCTATAAATCACAACTTTCAATTTTTAGGTGACAATGCCTTATGTACAAGTATTAATGGCAGTACAAATTTGTGAAATAAGCATCAATGGCAATACGAATATGTGAAATAAGTGTTCTTTTCTAGAAAGATGCCTTTATTAACGTTCCTTTAAACATTGACACTATGAGTTACACTAGGATTTTTTTTTCTTTCTTTCTTTCTTTCTAATGAGATTAGCATACCTTAATGATTTAGTTACTCTTAGTTGCTATATTACACTAGACAGTAGCTAAATTCCTCGTATTTGATTACTTCAGGGTTGGATTATTAACAGAATGAAGTGAGTTTTTTTTTTTAATAACTAGACTGTTTATATTTTCTTAATAAGATTTGAAACACAACTATTTAACATATCTAAGTAAATTATATGTGATGAGAAAAACTAAGATGACAAAGAGATTAAGATGACAAAGAGACTAAGAAGAGAGAGACTAAGATAGATTGAGATAAGAGAGAGAGAGAGAGAAGAGAAATTGTAATATTTTTTAGGAGATGAAGGAATTTTTTGCTTTTCATTTTTATTTTTAAAAAAATTAATTTTATCTTTGAAAAGTATCAATTTTAAAAAAATTAGACTAAATTAACTCCATCTAAAAATTACTAAATTAAACATATCTAACTTTAAAAAAATGATTGAAGTTCCTTTATCAAAATTTTGCAGGACTAAAATGACAAATGCCTTTATATTATTTAGGAACTTGTGTGAGAACCGAATGAATTGTTAATATTTGGGTTATGTTTTTTGACATTAATATGAATGATAATAAAAATAAGTTAATATATTTTTGTGTTTAATTTGACTATTTTGTAACATAAATGTAAAATATTATAACATATGAATACGTATTCCTCTCACACCTATATGAAATACTTTATTTTACTCACATATTTATATAATAATATATTTATTTTTTCTCTTGTTATGTCATTAAAAAAGTTATTTTTATAAATTTTATTTTAATATTATTATTTTTTTGATTTTACTTCTCAAATAAATATAATATATAACAATAATATTATTTTTATTAAATTCAATTTCTATTACATATAACATTTAATTTTATATATCTTATTTATTACATATAGAAGCGAAGATAATTGAGCGTTGAAAGGACAATGCAGTCATACAGCTTCGGATGGTCAATTGTGGAAGAAGATTTGGACCCTTAAATATCCAAGAAAGCTGAAAACCTTTTGCATGGTAGTGTGAGAATGACATCCTGGCCACCAATAATTACTACATACGGAGAGGAATATTGCATTATATGTGTATTCTTATTGCCTATTATGTTTGGAAGGAGCTGAAAGTGTGTAACGTATTCCCTTGAGCCTTTATAGTATCGATGAATGAAGAGGAACTTTTGGGAGCTTCTTTAAGGTTTAGTTTACTTACACTTCAACGACTGTGCCGAGTGATAACGAGCATTTTACTGAACATATATATGCTGATGAAGTTGATATCGTTATGAAAAATTATGGCCACGGATGTGATTTTTAATACGAATTAATTTAAGTTTTGCTAGTTAATATGCATTATATTCAAATATATCGAGATTTATTTGATCCATTTAATTGATCAGGAAATTGAGGATTAGTTCTTTGCTTGGATTCATTTTTGTGTTTCATTCAACTCGTCGACCCGTCGAAATTTAGTTGGAAATATATATATTTTTGTAATTGATCACACTAGTAGTCTGATATTGGTTTCCGTATCTCAAATTCTGAAATAATATATTTTGATTCCTAGGACTTAAGTATGGAATATATGATGTGTTCGCTAATTGCTAGTTAGTAAGTGTTAGACAAGGAAATGTTGGTTCATCACAGAAACCAACTCATCACTTTTTCTTTTTTTTTTTCGAAGTACTAAACTAGTTCTTTGCTATTATACTTAGAGTAAATCATAATTGGCAATTTGGTTTTTTAGACATTAGTTATTTTATTCTCCTTTCTTTCAATTCAGTCAAATAGATTCAAAATTTTCAAATTATTGGTAAATTTAGTTTTAAAAAATTATCATTATTACATTTAATATCCCGTAAAATTGTTTGTTCACATGTATCCTATAAATTTGATTGTAATTAGTAACTTGATGTTAAGTTATCTCTTTATTTATACTAAATAACTAACGGAAACAAGTTGACCATGTATACTCATATACAGATGTTATACTTCTACTTAGCTATCATATATACCGATTACTTTTCCGTCATCATTCATGTTTTATCCTAATAATGTGGTAAATTTTTATAATTTTTTTATTAATTTAAAGAATATGTAAATTTTTATAATAAAAAATTAGAAAATAAGATAATAAAGACTTATTTTTTATTAAATAACAAAAACAAAAGTAAAGTTCATACAAACCCAAAATATTTTACTTCTATAAAAAAATTAAAACAAAAAAATAAATAAATAAAGCATGAGATGCGGTTATTTTTGAAACATGTTAAATAAATAGGTTATTAAAAAAAGGAAGATCTAGGTCCAAAAATTTTCTTGAACTCGTAATTATACATAAACTATATATGTCTAAATGTATTATATAAATAAATGAGTGTACATTATATATATAATTAATATGTTATTTTTAGGTCAATTTAATTATATACAACTAGTAATTATGGTATTCAACTCCCAACCTCCTACATATTTTTTGTTTATTTATGTATTTAATTTTCATATTCTAATTCAGTTTTAAAAGAGATTGCATACTTGCTTTCATTTGGGCAAAAATTAAAGACACTATATACAAAACTAGTATTTATATATTTTTTGACAAACATATTCTAGCCGTTGGCAACCAATAAATATTTTAAAATATTTTAGCATATATTTATATATTTGTATTTTTAAAAACATTTTAACTAGGCAATTAATAATTTCAAAGTTTACTTTATTATGAATTTATAATAATATTTGTCTCTGAAGTGAGAACATCATTAACAATATGAAAATTATGTACAGACAAATACAACATTTTTAAAGTTTGTCAGATATCAGAGTTTTAAAATGCAAAATAATTACCTCAAATAAAAGAAATAAGACCTAATTATAAAGAATTGCAACAATAGATGATCCACAAAATCCAAAATTTTGTGTCATCTTATGCTTTCTTATGTTTCGGTTATTTCATTTCGTTTTCGACCAATTTTCAACTTTAACTATATTTGAATATTAGAGAAATGTTACACTGCTATAATTTTTATGGTACATCAGGAGATGACGAACTTTTACATAAATCAAAATCATGCTTCAAATATTCTCTATTTATTATTTTACATAGAAACTCATTTTAATGTATTATTAATATTATCTTCTTGAAAATATCAAAGTCCATTATATCTTCATATGTATTCATAGACCTCACTCATAAAAAAATTCACCACGGAGTTGCCTCACAAAATCTTTTTAAAACCATGAAATTAAAGCTAAACTTATCGAATATAGTATTTAAGCATAGAACTTCATCAAATCCGTGATAAAAGTGCCTTGACTCATAATCCCTGTGCCTTATCACGAGACAAGCCTTACAAAAACTTTTGGGCTTGGTTTAATTTTTTTTTGTTGTAAAAGTATATGAGATTGATATAAATAGTTCATTTTTGTAGTTACAATTAAGTTTTAAGTAATATTATAATTATTGGTTTCTCAAAACTTTTAATTCAAAACCATTAACGCTAAAGCTATCCAGTAAGTAGCAGCAAATGGCCACCAGCATATACAAATGCTTGGGTAAAAATCCTAACGCTTAAGCCTTGAACTTTAAGTTGAAGGTCCTAAAATAGTTTTCATGGAAGACAGTCCATTTCAATGCTATAGGGCTTTATTAGATGGAAAACTGATAAACGTAAGTCATAACAGATTAAGTATATATAAAAAAGATAGCTCTAACATTTTCCTAAGTTGACTATTTATAACTTTTATGTGCAAACTAATTTTACACAAATATCTTACTACTATAATACTATTATGTTTCGCCAGTTTATTAAAAAACGGGTAAAAGAAAACTTAAATTTTCCAGTTTAGAAAAATATGCATCTATCCTGCTGTTAGTCCTGAAGTACTCTGATTATAAATTTAGCACAAAAATCTGACAGATATCCTGATCAAACAAATCTTGAAAAAAAAATCTCTGAAACCCTAATTAAGAAAAATCAAATATAAAAATATTATATGCGCAGAAACAAGTTGGCTTGCTTAAGCTTATGTCTATTTTATATACTACAGTTATTAATGCATTGAAATTTTGTTTCAAACTTATATTTCAAAAACTCATCAAAAAAGTGTTTTAAATGTGAAAGCATTTCCACAAACACATGGAGATCTCAAAGCTCCAAATCAATGCCATAACATCCACGCCAAGAATAGCATTGACTTAGATTAAGAATTAGAAGCTAAAGAAAAATTAAATAAGAACCTGGTGCTTGCATAATCATAGAGCTTGCCAGTGATAGAGAAGATCATAACTCCAACCTCAGCATCGCACAAAATCGAAAGCTCTTTCGCCTTTTTCAACAATCCATTCCTTCTCTTCGAGAAAGTCACTTGTCTGCTCGTCGAATTGTCGATCCTTCTAATCACAATCTTACCTCTTACCATCTTTAATTATCTAGAAAATGAAACAAAAAATAAAAAAGAACAAATCTATATATCAAAAACACTAATTAAAGAGAAAATATTAACTAACTAGCTAGCGATTCGCGAACGAGGTATTGCCGTAGTCATGATAGTGAAATTTCTAAAATATTCCTATAACTTTAGCTAGTTTTAATTTGCAAGTTTAATTAAGATCGGATGGATAGAGAACAAATTAAAACTGACGGAAATAACAAACAATCAGTAAAAAATTTCCGAGAAAGTGAGGAAATGAGTTTTCTTAGGAAAATGAAAAGAAGAAAGAAAAAGAGTACTTACTCGGTGAAGATAGGTTTATATATATGGTTAAGGGAAACAAATGGAGATTTGGCACAAAACTTGGTGGTATTTTGGCCGTAATAGTGAGGAGTCAAGCTATATAAGGAAAGTGTATCCGGTGGAGTTAAAACTACGTTCCTTTTGGTGTATAAAACCACTTGTTGTTTTGGCTTCCACCAATCGATCGTCTGCCAAAATACATTCCATTATTTAACTCGTCTTGGGAGAAAGTGTAGTCCATCTTATAGATCGTCGACGCGTGTATATACGAATACGTATACGTATTTTACCATTTTTGGGAATTTTCAAATTAATTTGGAATGTGGACCCTGCCCCTTTATAATTTGGGAATTTTCGTTTTTGTCCTAATCTATTTATATACATTTGTTTTGGGGAAGATCTTAACTTGTTACCTTCTCTCTATGGTTATTAAAATAAAAAAAAGTTTATTTTTTAAATATTTTATTTGGAAAATTTTATTTAAATAAATTTAAGTGTTTCATTATATAGATTGAATGTATTTTTGAGAGTATGTAAGGTATTCGAGGTAGGGGTGAGCAAAATATCCTATCAATCCGAAAAATTCGATAAAAATAAGTGGTTTCGATCCAAAGTCGGATCGGATTCGGATTAGATTTTATCAATCCGTTCGGATTCGAATTTGTTTCGGATTAAAAATATTTAAATCTGTATAATCCGATCCGATCCGATATATTTAATATATTATTTAAAAATATATATATAATAATTAATAAACTTAATTATTATTCTAACCTAACCTAACTTAGTCGTATATATGATTCTTAACCTAATCTATTTTGCCAGCTACCTCCCTTCATCCATCTCTCTTTCTCCCTCTCTTCCTCCATTGCTAATTTCATACTTGAAGGATTCTATGCTTCTCTACTGTTGTTGCTTGTGATTCTCTACTTTGTTGCTGCTTCTCCTTCTCTACTTCATTGCTGCTCCTCCTTCTCTGCTTCTTTGCTTGTGATTCTCTACTTCGTTGTTGTTCCTCCCTTCTCTGTTCACTCCTAACTACCGCTGCCGCTGTTGCTCCCTGCCCACTGCTCGCTGCTGCTGCTCCTCCCTTCTCTACTCACTGCTGCTACTCCTCCCTTCTCTGTTCACTGCTCGCTACCGCTGTTGCTGCTCACTGCTCGCTGCTGCTGCTCACTGCTCGTTGTTGCTCCTCCCTACTCGCCACTGCTGCTCCCTGCTCGCTGCCACTACTGTTGCTGCTTCCTACTACTCGTTATTCGTTGTTCTTCATCACAATACAAACAGAAGGTTGTATTTGTTTAAACTTTTTTCTTTTTCTGAATTTTGATTTCAGATATAATATTCAAATGCTTTGTTTTGGCTACTATTGATAGTTATTATTTTTGTTTCAAATGGATGTGTGAAGCAATAAGTTATCTAAAACATATTGTGTGATTTACTATTTTCTTATAATAATTTTTAAGAGCTATGAGATGAAATTACGAGTCTTAGTGAAAATGTGATTATGTTGGGAGATCTATTTTGGATGAATTTTTTTATGATTCCATGTAACTTTTCGATATCTAGGCACACCAAATCGTCAAAGGCGATTTGTCTTGAGTTTTTCCCCAAAAACATTGTTTTTCATGCTTTAATTGAGTTACAAAAAACTTTAAGCTACTTTTAAAATATTGAGGTCTATCATGGTTTGGTGGAACAAATGTGAAAAATATTTTTATTTTAAATTTTTTTATTTTATGTAATTTTTCATTTTATATGTTGAAATTATATCAGATTTGGATTTGTTCGGATTAGCATTTATAACAGTTCAGATCAGATTGATATTTCATAATTTGCTTATTTATGTAATTTTTTTAATAGATTTAAATTAAAATTTTGACCCTATCAATCAGATTGGAATTTAAAGCGGATTCGGATTGGATTGGATTCAGATTGATTTAAAATTGGTGGATTCGGATTGGCATATACAATGGATCGGATTCGAATTGATATTTAAAGCAGATTCGGATTGAATAATTTTTGGATCGGATTGACTTAAAATTAGCGGTTTCTGATTTGTTCAGATTGGCATGTACAGCGGATCGGATTCGGATTGAATAATTCATAATTTGCTTCAAATCGGATCGGATTTGGATTGACCTAAAACTTGCGGTTTTGAACCAATGCTCACCCCTAATTGGAGGTAATGAACAACTTAACATATCCAATAACGCTCACAAGATCAATGAAGAGAGAGAAACACTTGTTGAATGTGGTAAAACTACCTAACAAATTTGAAGTGAGAAATGTCATGAATGAGTAACTTTATTCTATAATTTGTTGTAGAGTAGCTTTGCCTATATGAAATGTATATAAAATCAAGGGTGGATCTATTAGAGTTGAGGAGTGACACATGTCTCACCTCAATTCTAAGCAAATAAAATTTTATGTATAATATTTATAAAATTATAAACAAATTATATGTATAAAATAGAGTTGTTTTATCTAAATTTTAAGCTTTTAATACTCAATAATTCATAAAAAATCAATAATTTGAATATATTTTACTAAAATAAGATACATATAATATCATTTTCAACTAAAAATAACTAATATTATTTATTTACTATGTATATGATGCCCCCTCTCATATATAAATCTTAAATATGTCGCTTTATAAAATAGATAGTTACTCTTTATAGAATGCTATGTAATTGTTCTCTAATTCAATAAATACTATGAATTTCTTTTTCTCTTTCGTTTTCATTTCTTTACAAGTGCCAAATGTTTTCTTCTTCTCTACTAGATTTCTTTTATTTTTCATGGTATCAAAGCAATAAGCATTGGGTTCTTGTGTTCATTCATCAATGCAAGATCATGTGAATACATTAGCTAAGAAAACATCGGTAATGCCTAAAGACTCAAATCATAAAGATCGATCGATATACACATTTCACAACATATTAGTTTCAATCAAACTTGACACCAATAATTATACAATCTTAAAATACTAGATTTTGAAAATAATTAGAAGTTTAGAATTGAAAGATTTTGTGCTATAAGATTTATCATCATAGTTTCATGTAGATGGAACATTAAATCATAAATACAAGAGTTAGAAGAGGCAAGATGGCATATTTTGTTGTTGGATCATGTCATTCATGACAATGCATGATATAGGAAGTGCTAAAGAAGCTCATGCTTTGACAATACAAGGGATTTTTGGTTATGCTTAGAAAAACCATTTATATGTCCCAAAGTCAAGAGCTAGGGCTAATCAAAAGAAAGTTAATCTTACAAATTCTGAGTATGCACTTAGAATCAAAATGTTGAGAGATCAATTAGAATTAATTGGTTGTGGTTTGAATGAGGAACATAAATTAATGATAGTATTTGGAAGGATTAAATGAAAACTATGACAATGTTTTCTCAACCTTAACTAAGATGATGTGTGAAACTGTAGCCATGGATAATGTTAGAGCTTTGCTACATAGGTGTGAACGTAGGCTTGGATGGAGAAAAGTAGTTCAAATCTCACCACTACCCAATATTAATTTGAGTAATGTTGTTGCTAAAGACTCCCAAAATGAAAAAAAAAATACAACTATTGACTCTATCAATCCTACCTCTCAAGCAATGTTTTCAATACTAGTACTCATAATGCCTATGCTTCGCCCAATAGCCAACAAAAATTCTTTGATTACAATCAATATTTTTTTAATAAGTTAGGAGAAAGTAAGGTAGAGGAAGGATAAATGCCAACTTTGTGGAAAACTTGGTACATAGTATCCATATATTAGTGTCGTGTGTTTTGACAAGAACTTTCAATCACCCATATAAGGACCACCTGGTCATCAACCACCACCAATACTTCACAACATCTCAATCAATTCCCATATCCATCCAACTAATCTTCTTCTCAACAATAAACTTATAACCACATTCAACTCATGCTATAATATCTACTATCACTTATGCTTTAATATCCACTGTCCCCTCTCATATTCCTCAAAAATTGCATGCTTTAATCTAACTCAACATTATCTTCATACACCTCAATAACCAGCAGCTTATACCTAAGTACCATTCCTACCTACCACCACCATAATTTTCTTCTAAACTATACTAGAACCCAAATTCGGGTAGTAGTCATCATGTAACTCATGATGTTTCAATTCTGGTTGGATCATAGGTGTATTAAGGATTTGAAAGAGTCATGATATGGGATGGTAAGACTCTTATCTTGGTCATAATACATCGCTATCAGATCATAGTTCTAGTAAAACATTACAATTAAACAATATTTTGCATGTTTCAAATATAGCCAAAAATCTACTGAGTGTATTTCAGTTTTCTCAAGATAACAATATATACTTTAAATTTCACCCATTGTGTTTTTATGTTAAGGATCATGTGACATGAGTAATACTACTCAAAGGACACTTGTATAAGAAGTTATATGGCTTTGATTTTGGTTTGACTAAAACAGCCATGAAAGACTAATTTAGTTCTAATGCAACTTCAACATCACCTAATATAACTTCCACCAATGTTTTTACAGTAACTAGCTCTCAATAAAATTTGGCTTTGTGGCATAAGAGGTTGGCATATGCCTTTTTACCCATTGTCAAAAAGGTTTCAAACAATTTGTGATGTTTTAGTTCCACCAACTAGTGAGATTTATGTTCTTTGTAATGCCTAAAAGGTTTTAAAAAAGTCACAAATTACCTTATAAATTAAGAAATAGCTATGCAACTGTCCCTTTAAAAAAATATTATGATATATGGGTTGTACCATTGAATTTTAAAAGTGACTATCAGTATTATGTTCACTTTTTGATGACTTTTAAAAGTTACAAATAATGCTCACGAAACATGTTCAAGTTAAAGACGTCAAAAATTATTGAGGTGGCAAAACTGCCTAACAAATTTAGAGTGGGAAATGTAATGAATGAGTGACTTTAGTCCAAAATTTGTCATGGAGTAGCTTCACTTAGGTGAAATGTATATAAAATAGATAGTTACTCTTTATAGAATGTAATGTAATTATTTTATGATTCAACTAATATTATGAATTTGTTTTTTCCCTTTCATTCTCATTTCTTTACAAGCATTAAACATTTTCTTCTTCTTCATGCCAACTTTTTCTTTTATTTCTCATAAGGTGGAATAACAATTGTTTTGTGATATGCTTGCATGGACTTCTAACTATAGTGTCCAAGTATGGTCATATTTGCCCATTCTTTTGCATATTTTGATCGATCCATAAGTATAATGAATTGCGTAAAAAATTTGCCCCTTCTTTACAAGGAGAAAAGGAATTGAAAGGGTAAGGAAGCAGTAACTATAAATTCACTCATGGCTATCAATTTTGACGATTAATACAAAGCTATTAGCTTATTGATTACTTTTAGGAATGATTATTATATAGTTTTAGTCTTTATTAATCATCTATACACCCTTATATAGCTAGCTTAACAACAAAGAACCAATAAAAATTAAACAAACAATTGGAAATGACTAATCCATCTATCTACAATGTTAAGTTAATGCAATTGGTTTTAAATATGTAAAGCGAGTAAGAGTTTGATTGACAAAAGGATCAAGCTTGCAATTTGATTCACAATAATAATAAAGTATAAAAGTCTTTCACAAAATGATGGATTTTAATAATTTGGGTTTTATATGTGAGATATTAATCTTTATGTTGTACAAAGAAGGGGATATTCTTTATAAAACAATAAAGATAAATTTAAATGATAACTTGCCAATATTGATTTTCAATACAATTATTATTAATTATATATGATTATCACGCTAAGAAGGTAATTCAATAGTTTGAGTTAGCTTAGTTTAATTATAACAAATCGTATGTGCTTATTAATTAATTGCATGACTTCTTCTACCAATAGAGAGCATTTCTCTTACTCTTTATCTATTGAAACTTTTTAAACATTTTAAGTACTACATGAGAATTATTTCAAAACATTATCAAAAAGCGAACATTTTGTCAAAACATAATTAAAAAGTAATTTTTTGTCAAAACATATGTAGTATAAAAGCATCAAACTCGACATTAGTCAATACTTATTATTACGAAGCTTACACGAAAAATTAACAAGTAAACTATAAATTAAAATTAGAGTTAAAATTTAACAATTAATTTTTTTGTGCAAAAAAGTATCATAAAGTGTGATTTATTACAATTTTTTTAGATTTTAATTAAAAAATAATTGAGTTTATGCCTAAATTTAAATTGAGAGATGGTACTATATGTTAAATATAATTCAACTTTTATAAAAATTATAAAATTTTGCACATAAGACGACAATTTGAATGAAGTGAGTAGGGCATGTACCCCTCTAATTAACATTTGCATCTGCCAATCCTTGGATATCTTCTAGATTTTCTCCAAAATTTAAATAGATCATACGAAAAAAAAAGGTACTTTTACATTATTATTATTATCATATCAAGTAAAAAATATAAAATAAGAGAAAAACTAAAATTTTAAGAAATGGAAATAAATTTAGAAGAGAATAAGAAAACAAAAGAAAAACAAATTATTTCTCATTGTTAATAATAATAGAATAGTGCGCCAATATTTATAAAAAAATCACTATATAACCCTAAAATCTTAATTTTGCATTTGGAGTTACTTTATTTTTACAAATTAGACACATTAGTCACATTGCTATAAATTGATGGACTTTAGGCACTTAATTATTATGTTTATGGACAATTTAGTCATTTTAGTAACTTTATTTTTCACTTCTTTTCAACTTTTTGAAACATTTTTCTTTTCAAACATCTATTGGCCCTTTGGTAGCTAGTAAGATTCAATTTAATCATATTTAAGTTTTTTTTCCCAAAATTAGTACTAATTGACTAAAGTGTCCAAAAATACAACAATAAGATGACTAAAAGTGCACTAATTTTTTTAAAAATAACTAATATAACTAATTTGTAGAATAAGGTGACTAATGCATTATACTACCCTTTTAGAGTTGTGCTTTCAAATTATTGACATGTACATTCTTGTCATATATTAGTATATGAAGGGCAAACTTGGTAATTAATTTGAGATGAATAAAATGTGGTTTAAGGGATGACAAGAATCTCAAGATAAAAAATTATTCATTCTAATCAAGTTTGTAATGTTAGTAAAGTTAATGAAAATATATAATAATGGTTTAAGAGATGAAAAGGTTTACAATTTACATTTCATTATACTTTATTTTTGTTGACATGAATTAACATATTAAAATAATTCAGCATCAATAAATAATTTATCTATTCTACCTAGTACAATTTTTAACAACCAAGGGAAATTATCTATTAATCATGAATTTAGTAACAAGTTAAACCAAGAAATGTAATTTTGGATGTATCTGGTCCAAGCTTGAAATTTTAAGTTGGGGTTGTACTCAATCCGAATAATGTTGGGTTATGTATATTTTCGAGTCAAGTCGAATCAAATCTTCAAATTAAATACAATCAAAGCTTAGTCTTAAAGTATTCGTGTAGGTTTAGGCCTAACTTTTTCAAACTTTGAATTGATTTCAATAAGTACTCTAAATTTAAATGATGTAGTAAGTAATAAAATATGACATAATATTCAAACATATATAATTTATACAATTTAAATTTAATTTACACTTCAAAACGATTTGGATCAAGCTCAAAGTATAAATCTTTGAACTTAAGTCCAACCCTAAAATTATTTTTGTAGAGTCAAGCCGAACTTTTTCAAGTTAATATGGCTTTGAGTCATGTTAAATCATACCAAGTCATTTAGAATTTAATCGAATCAAACTAAATTTACATCCCTAATCATGTGGTTGGGATAGGATGAGAAGAAATAGAGAAAAAAAAAGAATTTTTATAATATCTCTCATTTATGTGTATAGATTAATTAATAATCTTTCACAAACCAAAATATAGTATCTTTTATGTTTAATTTATACATTTAATTATTAAAATAAAAAGTATGATATATATTAGTTTATATTGAAAATCATTCGATTAAATATTATTTAAATTAAATTATTATTATTTAGATTTATTTAATATTGAATATCATATAATTTTATATTAAATATTATTTAAATTGAATTATTATTTAAAGTTATATAATATTTAATGTAATTTAATATTATTCGAAATTTATTTTTGTTTTGATTCATTCAAAGATATATATTTTTAATTTTTCAAATTCTTTTACCAAAAAAACTCGCCGAAGAGCCAAAACATCCGCGATGAATATGCCGATTTAGCGAGTAAAAAGACACACGTGTCAGAGAAAAGAGTGGAGAAGGGAAAGCGAGAACTGATAAATGAGAATCTGCTTTATTTTTGAATTTTTATGTTTTGTAATTTTAAGGTTACCAAATTAGGAAATAGATAAGTATGCCCTGAAAATATGTATTTTTTTTTTCTTTCCCTCTTAATGACTTCACTTTGATGTCTGCCAAAGCATCTTCTTCTTTTTTGATAGTACAAAGCATCTATTTTTATTTGGCAATAACTATGATATGAGATGTATGAGATATCACTTCATCTGAGAACTTTGTCTCTCTGCTCTGAAATTTCAAGTTCCAAGGTTGGTACTGCCAACTACCATAGCCCACCTGATACTATTAATTTAATTCAATTGGGTTTTTTTTATTTTTCTTTTTCAGATAATAAATTGTTATTTAATTTAATATTTATATATTTTTCTTTTTTTCCTTGGACCACATCAATAGAACTTTCACTAAATAATATGGGTATGCAGAGGAATACTTGTGTTCAAGCCTTGTTAGGTTGCTACTATAAATGGCCGGAGAAAATTCAAGTGTATGTAGAATAAGGATAATGATATTATGCCTCTAAGTTCAAAGATAAAAGTTAATAGTAAAAAATTTGAAAGTAAATAGAAGTTGGAAATTAATAACTTGGTATAATTTCAATATAAATAAGTTTAGGTAATTCAAATGAAAATCTAACTCATTGTTGAAAAATCTTACAATATTTTAAACAAAGAGACCATTTTAATCTATCTAAAGTCAAGGATTTTTATAAAATTGATGAGTTGTATCAATCCACTAATCATATTATTGTTTTAAAAAATATACATTTTATATTCCTAACATATTTTAACGAAAGTTTCATGTATATTTTATTCATTAGTACTTCATTTTAGAGAAAATTACATTTTTTTTATTTTCAAGTATAAGCCAATAGAATGTCTAACAACTAAAAATTTCTCAAAACTTCAATGAAATTAGATAAATAAATAAAGGTGAGTGAAAAACAACAATGTTTTTAACCTACTTAGGAGAGCATCCCTTGAGGAATTAGGAAAAAAATAGACATAAACACAAAAGTCAAGTATATATCATTGCAACATATCAGAGGATGCAAATATCAAAAAAGTTATTTTATCATATGTATTCTACTTCGTTACATTTACATAATATATATTACCACATATCAAAAAACATATTTTATTGTATGTATTGTTATCTTGTTGTAGTCATGTTTTAATGATTCCTTGTAGAAATAATAGATGTTGTGCTGGATTCTACTTTGAATGAAATAAAATTGCAAGATAAATTATTACACATTAGTATAATAAAGGACATTTAAGTTGAGTTTTAAGGTTGATTCTAAGTAAAAATCAATTTATAATAAATTTTAATTCAATAAGCTTATAAATTGACTTAAAATTTAAAGTTAATTTTAATAAAAAATTTATTTTTAAATAGACTTAAAATTAAAAATATCACTATGACATGTAGAATTAATGCTACTTAATGCATCAGTGTTATATGTTAATCAACATGATGCCACGTGCAACATCGGTTGACACGTATAACTAACATTAATTGCTTTTTTTTCGTTTTATTCTTCCCCTTGAAAGTTCCCACTATTGTCTCCATTTCTTCTCTCTCTCTCTGCTCTCACGATGCCACATTTTCTTGCTCTATTTTTGTTACATATTGCATGTATTCTTATATCATTTAAAGTTTATTGTAAGTAAATGATTGTAGATATAATTCATAAACTAGTTGGTAATTTAACCCATGAGGAGCTTTTATAGGATTTTTTTCTCTACTTGTATTATAAATTAACCATTTTTAAGATTGTAGAGTAATCATCAGAAACACATATGAATGACTTGCTTATATTTTGTATTTCTTGATGCTTTTTTTACATGTTATGGTAACTTTTAGTGGTTAACTATACTATTTTTTAGTTGAAAATGTGTATTAAATAATTAATATACTGATATTTTAACATATAAATTATTTTTAATGAATTTATAATGTTAAATTGTTATTTTAAATTTAAATACACACAATTCTTCGTATGGAGAAAACGAGCTACGATATACAATTTTTTGAAAATTTACGAGAAGAATGTGCAGAACATATACTCCAAATTATAATATCACAAAAGGAATCATAAAAAAAAAGAATTGATGATATTATAAATTAGCATAGATACCATTATTATTATATGTGCTTATCTTGTAAGTAATAACACATATAATAATGAATATGTAATATTTTATATTTAATAAACCATGCACATGTATATTTGTTTATATTTAGTGATATTATAATCAAGTTATATTTTTTTATATGTATTATATGTAAATCATTTTTTATTATAAATTGGTTCTTAATAAGTAATATATAGTTTTTTATATTAATAAAATGTTTTAAAAACCCTTTTAAAAATATTTTGATTGTTTTCTACTACTATGTGTTTTAAAACGTGTAGAGACTAGCAAAAATAACAAAAAAATATGTTTAAAAGTTATGTAATTTTAAGTCAATTCTACTATAGAATCAACTTAAAATTGTTTGCTACATAAAACCAATTTTAATTTTTAAGTTGGTTGACACGTCGAACTAATTTTAAATTTTAAGTAGATTGATATGTAAGATCAACTTTAATTTTTAAATCAATTATACCGTAAAACTGACTTAAAAATTTAAATCATCTCTTTTTAAATCGATTTACTGAACGAATTTAAAAACCCTTTGTTGTAGTAGTGAAAATGATTAGCATGCAATGAAAAAGAGTGAGGACATTAAGGATGGCAAATGAATCACTCCCATTTTTATATTATTATTTTTCAAATAGGAACTACAAAACTATTTAATTAAATTAAAATTGGTTAAATATTATTTTTAGATATTGAAATTTCATTACTTATATATAAGATATTTAACAAAATAATATGTTATTTTGTTATTAGAGAAAAAATCCCATAAAAAGATAATTAATTAGTGATAATTATATATCAAAAGGATTTTCTATTGGGGTATAAATAGATACTTTACTTCTAAATTGTAGCACTCGAAATTATTTATTGTTTCCAAAATATGTAATATATTTGATGATAATGAAATTTATTATTAGTATAACTTTTTCTTTCAAAAAACAATAATCAATGAGAGACTTATAGCAAAACAATTTGATTAATTGAGAATATATTTCAAAAATAATGAATAACAATTATTATAGACACTAATTATACAACCACAAGCTACAACTACCACAACATTCTAGAAAAGCATCCTATTGAAACTAATTACATATGCTAACCCATGGTAAACATGTGACTTATAAACTCCAAAGTAAATAAATAAAAAATGAATTACCGATAAGAACAGGTAAGATAATTGTGGTAATCCTCTAGCAAAATGTGTTAATTTTAATGAAGAAATCTATTGATTTCTTTTTTCAATTACTCGATTACCGTCCTATTTCACTTAATGCCATAAAAGGCTTTTCTCGGGGAACACATAAATCAAGCCATTTTGCATTTTTATAGAAGTGTGCGTATCAAACGTAGTATATATGGAAGTAAGTTATGCACAAAACACAAATCTAGGAACTAGATTCTTGATATATATATTAAAAGATAGTTCTATTATTAAAGTAAATTTTACTATTTTCAAAACAAATTTTTTAATTTTAAAAACACTTGATCATTAAATTGTGAGTAAAAATTTTAAATCATGCAAAGATTAGTCTTTTTTTTATTTGAAAATATCAATTTCCTTTTTAAAGCTTTATTTTTGTTTATGTATGTGTAATCTTATTTACGGAACAGTTTTTACCAATTATGTCATAATAGTATTTCTATTTTTAGAATAATTATATCATTAAATTGTTAGGTAAAAATTTAAAATTATTCTAATATTAATATTTTTTATTCTAGAAATAATTTTTTTTAAGAATATAACAACTACCTTATATATTTATATTTTATATGTAATAAAATTACTTAAATTTTTCTTTAGAAAAAATATACTACTTTTTCTATAGATCTTCTAGTTCCAATCGCATGGGAGCTAAAGATATAAATATATGATATTGACTGATAAGCCACATGAAAATGGCATTATATGACCCAATCTAGGCTATACCCTTTGCACGCTTTTATTGGTTTAGCCCAATGTTTAAATGATAAAAACACTCCATGTTCTCTCCTTTTCTCTTTTATTCTCTCTCTTCTTCTTTTTATTTAGTTTATTTTATGCATGAAGTAATGAATTAATATTAAATACACAATAATCTATAAAATATTATCAAATTATTATATTTATTTTATTTATATTAATTTATTTATATCATTTCATGTAAAAAAAATTATTTATATTATTTATTAGTATTCATCTAACAATATCAAAATTAATGTTAAATTTATAACAATTTAATTAATTAAATGATATATTTAAAATAATAATTTATATTACAATTTATGATGCGAATAAAAAGAGACTAATTAAATGACATAAATAAAACTTTTTATGAATACAATGGTATAAACAAGATAAAAATAATAATTCAATTGTATTAATAAAACAAATGTAATAACCTAGTACTATTTTTTGTAAGTTTACCCTTAAATTAATTGTAAAGTTAAGAATGTAAATTTTTAAAATTATTTTGAAATTATTTGAGGATAATTATATTGTAACATGGATATTATTATATACCTAAAGTAGAGATAAAATAGTATTTTTCGTTGGTCATTTGAAATTGTGTATTTTTGGGTAAATTTTATGATATTTTAATTGTTCTTAAGCTTGTCCATCATTTTCTTCTAATGTCAATTGATAAGGGTAGACATAATAATTGATAAACTATTTAATTTGATTTAAATCGAGTCTAATCAAACCTAATTTTATGCTTTATATGTCTATATAGGTTGGTTTTCGGTTTTGAAAATAAAAAAGACATATGTTTAGTGTGTTAAAGTTTTGAAGTTTGTAAACTAGCATTTAATTGAACCAATTTATATATTATTAATAAACATATTTATTTTTTAATTTATACATTTATAATACATATATCAAATATATTTATAATCATATAATTTTAGTTAAATTTTTATATCATTTGAGAGAGTGAAACAATTTATATTATTTTTTTCATATGTTAATTTTAAAAAAATTAATATAACTACTAAAAAATCTAAATTATTTGTTGTTCTCAATAATCTACACACCCTCAAAAGTCATTTTCTATTTGAAAATTGATGTATAATTATAATTTAAATACTAATATTCAATTTTTAATTAAATATCGACTAAAATAAATATGATTTATTAATTTAATATTAACATAAATTAAAATTATTTAAATTTATTTAAAAAATAAATAAGTTTAAATCACAAATGAAACATATCAAACTGAAATCGATTGGTTGGTCAAATATTCTCTAACAGATAAAATATTAATTGTTTTGATTTTTAATTTAATAAACTGATATATATTAATTTAATTACTATTTTACAACAAAATCCAATTGTTATACGACTTAATTGTATTTTCTTATTAGGAAATTAAATTAAATTATCAGGAATAATAATTTTTCCAACTGTTTACTTATAAAATAAGAATATAAGAAATTAGAGCCTTACACAAATATTACGAATCAAATTACTGATTTTCTAATAACTTAATTTCTATAAGACGATCTGGAATTAATTTACTGCACAAAACATTATATTTTGTAATTAACATCCTCAAAAGTAATTAATATTACATTAACAAGGAATTTTAATAAATAATCATTTTTATTCTGATTATCAAAAATAATTTATTTTCAATTTTCAATTTCTTTCGAATTCAATTATGGAATAATAAATGTGTCCTTAAAGAAAATGAATGAAATATATATTGAGATGCAATTGAATTAGATTTATATAATATAAATAAATAATGTTAAATATTATATAGTTTGTGATATTACAAATTAAATGGAATAATAAGTTTGACGATGACTTAGAGAGGTCACATAAATTTTATTATGCTAATAAAATTATGATATCTTAATAATTTTTAATAAAAAATATATTTATTTGTTTGATTTTTTAATGAAAATGGTATCATCAAATTAAAAAACCACCACATGAAGTGCTGCATTAATATTTTTCTTGTAAAACCTTTTCATATTAATTTTATTTTTTATATTTATTTTTTTGGTTAAAAAAAAACTCTTCATAAGGGGAGCTATTGTAGCATTGGACATCGATGTCATGTATCTATCTAAAGCTTTCCTTTTCCATTCCACTCATTTAACTATAAGTCATACTCTTCATTGCGCGCTTTCATGAAAAGAAAAGCTCGCAACCTACTCTTTTTTCTTAAGAAGAGAAAACAGTAATTAGGATTCCGCTTGAGTTAGTTATAAATATGTAGTTCATTCCTCTGCTCTGCTCGAGGTACGAATGAGTTATTACTAAGAAGTTTCATATTTTTGAATTAGCAAGACTAAAGCTCCCTGATTGATTTATCTAGAACTAATTTGGCTTGAGTTTGGTAAGAGAGGAAAGGATAGAAGATAGAAATGAGTGCTTTGATTGACCTATTCTTCGATCTTATTCTTGATAAGAGATACTAATAATGAATTAGTAGGAGGGTTTCTTCTATAGGTTCAATACACAGAGGCACATGACCGCTAAGGTTCGAATCACGTACCTCATCGTTTAACAAGATAACAATATCCTTTGTATATATATATATATATATATATATATCCAAATTTCCATTCAAACTATCTCATAATTGGTTATAATTTTGATTTTTCGTTGAGAATAATTTAACGTTACACTTCTTTTTTTCGTATAATGTATAATTTTATATAATAAAAAATCTGAGGTAGACAAGAGTTGCACACTATATGAAAATGTAGATATCTTTATCTTTATATATAAAAAAATAGAAATCTTAAGTTTATTATCAAAATATCCTTTTATTTTTAATTTTTTTACATCAATAAATATCAAAATATCTATATAATAAATATATTTTTATACTTTTATTTTTATTTTTTTACACAAATAAATACAAAAATGTCTATATAATAAATATTTTTTTATGAATTATTATTTTATATAATACAATTATTTTTATCACATTAAAGTAACAATTCATAGGTTAATAATTACCCATTATATAAATACCAAAATGTCTATTTAAATACTAAAATATTAATATAATAAATATTTTTTATAAATAGTTATTTTGTATAATGTAATTGTTTATAGAAAAAAAACGATAATATTTGATCATGACCAAAATTTATTTTTATAGTTTTTTTATATCAATAAATATCAAAATATCCACGTAATAAATATATTTTTATACATTTTTGTTAGTTTTTACATCAATAAATACTAAAATATTTATATAATAAATATTTTTTATAATATAATTATTTTTATTACATTAAGGTGACAATTCATAGGTTAATAATTACCTATTTAACGAATACATAAATACCAAAATGTTTATTTAAATACTAAAATGTTAATATAATTAATACTTTTTATGAATATTTATCTTGCAAATTATTTTTATTATATTAAGATGATTTATAGGTTAATGATTACTCATTTAATGAATATATAAATACCAAAATGTCTATTTAAATACTAAAATGTTAATATAATAAATACTTTTTATGAATAGTTATCTTGTATAATATAATTATTTTTATTATATTAAGATGACAGTTCATAGGTTAATGACATAAATACCAAAATATCTATTTAAATATTAAAATGTTAATATAATAAATATTTTTTATGTATAGTTATCTTGTATAAAAAAAATTACATCAATAAATATCAAAATATCTATATAATAAATAATTTTTTATATTTTTTGTTGGTTTTTTACACGAATAAATACTAAAATATTCATATAATAAATATTTTTTCATAAATAATTATTTTGTATAATGTAATTGTTTTTATTACATTAAGGATAATAATTCATACGATTAATTATTGTCCAATGAACACATAAATATCAAAATATTCATATATGTGAGACCCTAATTTTCTTTTGTAGAATTTAATTACATAAATTATTTTTATGTATATTTATTTATTTTTAGTTAGGATATTTTTTGCAATTATAATTAAATATTAATATTTTTTCATTAACATTAGGAGATCAAAAATATATATTTAAAATTAGTAATACTAATATGAGTTATTTGGTTTATGATTAATTTGATAATTTATTAGGTTTTAATTTAAATAATAATTTTGTAAAAAATAAAATGCTGCATCCGTGTGTATGTGGCAACCATGAGGCCTTTCGGCCATAAGAGAACAAAATAATAATAATAAAAAGCCATCACACATATGTACGTGGCATCTTTATTAAGTTTGGATCATTAAGTCCATTTGGCCAGAGCATAGAAAGCACGAGGAGAAGGAGTTCGGCATCCTTTTTTTCCATTATTTCACAAAATCTTCACTTATTTTTCATTATTTATAATACTTGAATACTACATTAAAGCTCTATTACTCCTTTTTTTTTATAATTTATATTACTATTCATTATTTTAGGAGTGTTTAGTTTAATTAATTATTTAAAACTCATGTAAAAAATATTATTTTTTGATAATTTTAATTTATAAATAAATATAGATTTAATGTTTTCGTCATTATATTATCATTATCTATGATTTATTTATGTGTATTAATTATTACAGAAAAATCCTAAATTAAAAAACTGTATATTTTTCAATTTTTTTTAAATATGTATAATAATTAAATAATTCGTTTTACTTAATCATATTTATATAAATTGATTATTTTTGTATTAATATTGATAATTTCATATAACTAATAAATATGATATTAGTTTAATGATGAAAAGAATTTAGAAGTAAGCTATGAAACTTTATTTTAGAAATTAGTTTTTAGTATCAATTTTTTTATTTAAAAAATTTAATTATTTAAAAATTATTAATTATTTAATTAATATGAAGCTATATTTTATTCAAATTTTATAATTACTTGTCTATTATATTTATATTATTTAAATTTATTAAATTTTTACAAATTAAATTTTTTCTTATTAGAAATGAGGATTTTATGTTTAGAAAATAAATAATTGACTTTTACATGACCCTATGACCTCGGTTAAAAAACTGAGACCATAGATTGTTACCTATGGTCTCTCTCACTTAAGTCTTGGTTTTTATAACCGTGGTTATAGATTTATGTTCATGGTTAATAACCGAGATCATAGATACATATTGTAGTAGTGATAATAATAAATAAATTTTGGGAATATTATAAATACAAAAAATTATCGAATGCTCCAAAAGTGGTGATTTAAGTATCAATGTAGGCAAAAATTTATAAAAAAGATTTACGGAAAGGTCACTTTTTGAGCCGCTTATTAATAATCACCAAAAAAAAAAAATTGTAAACTGTTTTGGGATTTTTATTAACCATCCCTAAAAACATTTCACGTTAATTTAGAAACAGTGCTTTTTTCCTCATATTTGCCCTAACTATATACAAATAATTTTCCACCAACTGCCTCCCCTAAACCACCATTGCCGACACAGTATCACCCTTGGTCGGCCAACTGCCATCACCAGCGAAACCACCACATGCGATAATATCAGCAATCCAGTTTATTTTCCAGCGTGAACAACTTCTTCTCCAGGGCGAACTTTTTTTTCGCGAATCGAAAGCACCAGCAGCTTCTTCCTTCAATGCCCATCCTCAACCACCTATACAATACGTCCAGATTGCAAGTAAACTGCTCATCTTTCTCACGAGCCTGTTTGAAACGAAAACACCCCTATTTCTTTTTCTTTCTTTTTTTTCCTTTTTATTCCCTGTTTCTTTCTTCTTCATTTTTTTTTAATGTTTCTTTCTTTTTAATATGTTTCATTAACAAACCACGTGTAAATTATATTATTTCATTTATTCAAATTCATTCACATTGTGTGACAAAAATTCATTAGAATTGATTGATAGTTGAGAAATAGTGAAACTCAATAATTTAATGGTTTCTCAAGTAGTAGAAATTTATAGATACAAGTAGGGCATATGAGGTCAATATAGTGACAATTGAAAAATCAACCTTATTTTCTTTTGATTTATGCAAGGAACGTAAAGAGTTGTTGCATGGAATAGCTTTTTTTGAGAACAATGAATACACAGAATTTCTTCACATGGTTACCATATGCATAATGGTGCTAACATTTGTTTATCTTTCTTTAAAATTTTCATCTTAGGTTCTTCACATATGACATGGAAAGTAAGGGAGAAGCTGGAAAATAAGAAGGTGGTTTCTCTTGGTGGAAAGATATGAAGAATCATTGCTCTTATTTCATGCAATAATAAAACCTTGCCTAGTGTGCTAATAAAGGAGTTTGTCATATCATGATAGTTCCACCCATCTAAACCGTGTCATATTTTTTCTTTGTATTGTTATTAGGATTTACCTTCTAGTATAATCCTTAACTTCTCTGCATTTCTCTCTCCTTTTTAATTTCTTTTATAAAAGGATGGGAAAAAAGGATCCCTGAATATTATCCTTGTTTATCTTTGAGATAGTCTATTAACATGCAGAGACTACCCCTTAGTGTAACAAGAGTGTGGATGAAAAAGCAGAAAGAGAGAGACGAGAAAATGCTAAAAGAGGTAAATCTTATTATTCCTATCCTCCATCTTCTCTTTTGATTTTGAAATATTACTCATATTACGCTAAAAGATGAAATTCTCTAACTATTCTAGCATACACAGGAAACTATTCTTAGAAGATCTGGAGGGGAATTCAGTGGTGGTTCTAAAAAGTCGGTGGAAAGATGGAGGCTTGAGGACAAAGTTCTGAAGCCAAGTGAAGGTTAGTTTAGAAATGTATACTAGATGTGAAGCATTTGTTACGTTCGGTTCCATATGGTGGAAAGGGTGATGTTGGTAGTACCAGTGTGGTTGGTAAATGGAAAGAGAAAGGAAAAGGTATGATGAGATGTAATAAGCGCAGTGGCAAGAGAAACCATTGATTGAGTCAAGGTAGGAAATGTTTCTTTCTGATTACCCTTTGATTTTTGTTGAAATTTAAATTGGTTTATTGAGCTCAAGAAAATGCTATTGTAGTTAATCTGCATCAATAGAAAAAGAGATTTGGAGCTCTTGATAGATTTCAGATTCTTCACACTGTTTGGTCACTTGTTATATCAAGGACAGGGTTAAGTGCAACTGTTACGTTAGATTTTCTTTTTCTTCTACAATTATTGCTTAAGTTTAGTTTTTGTTTTTCTTCACATATATAATTGACTAGAAAATTAAACTATTTCTTTATTATTTGTAATATTTAGACTTTGGTTGTAGTATATGGTTAATATTAATTAGATGTACAATTAAATTTATATTAAAAACATAAAAAAAATACTTAATAATTAATTAGTTATTAAAAAATAAAAAACAGTCTAACAAACCCAATAAATTTGTCTATAAATAAAATTTTCTATTGCCTCAATTATTATTTTGGTCAAATATTGTAATAATTTTTTAGTTGTAGAGTAGGATTTTTTTTTATGAAAATTTAATTTGTTAGCTTTGAAGTGTCATTGTTTAAGCAATTTTATAAGCTAACAAGAAGATGGAGGAAACAAGAAAAAAAATAAGAAGATATATGAATAAATAAAGTTATTGCTCAATGAAAAATTAATATTTATTTATCACAATATTTATTTATATAAATAAATTAATTTATGAAAATTGCTCAAATTTAACACCAAATTTAGTGCGATGAATAGTATTATGTTAAATTTGTATCGTACAAATACTATTCACATATCGAATCTTTTTATAGAAAAAATTTAAATTTTTTATTACATATAATAAATTAAAATTTATTATATGATACAAAATTAATAAAAAATTACTAAATATATCTTTTGGTGTAATAAAAGGAATATTCTATTTTATATAAGAGTATATTGTTTAGTGTAATATTTGATGGAGAGGAGTAAAAATTTAATACAATTTTTGATACAAAATTTGATATAAAATGATATTAAGAATCGAGATGTTCTAATTCTCTATTATTTCGGAGGTTAGGTCATAGTGCCGGTACTATGCATGTTGCATTTTATTTGTTATTTCTGAATACTTTGCTTTTAATTACAATTTGTTTTAATATTAATCCTTTGAGCATCAAATGACTACTATGAATATTCTATTATTATTGCAAAAAAAAATTTGTTTCTGATATTATTTCATGAATTCAGAATATTTACTAAGAATATATTGGCCTTGGAGACTTCAAGAAATAACAAAACAATTCCAGGGGTGTATTTGCATATTCAAAATCATCTTGTAAGTCAACTCTCAGATTCAATCCCAAGACTTTATTCTTTGTGATGAGAATTTTTTTTTTAAATTTGGAATAACTAAAAATATCGAGCTGAGTTTCTATTTGAAGAACATTAATTTGTAGTAGTACCTTATATATCACATAATATACTAACCATCACTTAATGCTATGTACAGGTGACAATGGACAATGGTATACTCCAAGTCACACTATCAATTCCTGATGGGATTATCACTTCAATTCAATATAATGGCATTGACAATTTGCTTGAAGTTCATAATAAAGAAATCATACATGTTTTGATCACCTTCCTATTTGATCCCTCTTTTCAACCATTCTTAAATTGGTTAAATTCTAGTTTTTTGTTTCAATCGATAAGTACTCTTTTGAGAGTGTGGGGGAGGGAATAAGATTGTTATGATTCATCATGCTTCCTCTATTTTGAAAAAAATAAATAAATAAATAAACATAACAAATTGATGATGTATTAGGTAATTCCTGCTCAAGTTTTTCTAATTGATGTAAAAATATAATTAATTTTACTTAATTTTCTTTCACAGAAAATTTTAAATATTACAAATTTGTGATATAGAGTTTGGTTTTTTTGGGTTTTTGGACTTTATTTTTTAAAGAATAGATTCAAGATTATAGTTAAACTCACGTGGTTATATCTACTAAGATTCTACATTTGTTTTTGTGACTAGGAGTGCTTTAATCCTCTCATCTATGGCATTTGATTTCAGTTAAGATTGAAAACTGACTTCATTTCTGAATGAAAACATGTAGCTACTGGGACCTTGTCTGGAGTGCACCAGGAAGTAAAGGCACATTTGATGTGTATGTCTCTCATTTTCTCATACTTCTTCATTTTATATTATTTTATAATTTTGTATTTCTTCAATATCGTATTATTCAATATATTTTAATATTCCTGTTTGTCCTTATACTAAAAATATTTAATTAAATTTGTTAGTATTTCTATGCTCACTTGTGCAAGACTAGTAATCATTTTTGTACTTGTTATGCAGGATTAAAGCTATTGAATTTAGGGTTATAGTAGAAAATGAAGAACAAGTTGAGCTATCGTTTAAGAGAATGTAGGATCCTTCTCTCGAGGGAAAAGTAGGTTCCATTAAGCATAAACAAAAGGTCATTGCTGAACTAATTGAGACTATATATATTTTTAATTAATTGAGCTGTATATATATATATTTTTAATTTTTAAGAATTTTAATCACTATTAATATTTTTTTGTGTGACTGCTCTTCTCTTCACAGGTTTATAATACTCTGTGGTTCCTCAGGCTTCTATACTAATGCTACTTATGAGCACTTGAAAGACTGGCCTGATTTTGACATTGGTGAAATCGGGATAGCCTTCCAACTTAGGAAGGAGAAGCATGAAAATATGATCCCGCTTTGTTATATGATTTGATCAAATACATGCAGTGAGGGATCTATAGATAGATAATGAAGGGCACGTGCACTCTCTCGTTTTTTTTAATAAATTTTTTTTTATACTTAATATTTATAAAATTATAAATAATTTTATATACAAAATTGATTATATATATCCTCGTATTTTAAATATTAGGTTTTTTCACACATAAAAACTAATTATAAATTTAATAATTTAAATATATTTATATTAAAATAAAATATGTATAGTATCTTTATTTAACGAGAAACAAATAATAACCATGAAACATTTTTTACTACTTTTTAGCATCCCTCTTTACTTTTAATCCTAGATCTACCATAGAAAATATGTATGAATCTCGATCATTTTACGTGATAAGTTTTATTGCATATAACTGTGTGCATCAAATGTTCTTGCAAGGACAAAAAATGGACATTTATATAAGAAATGTTTGATAATCAATTTAATTTATTAATTTTTTGAATTGAATTTTTAATTTTAATTTTAAAAAAATAAAAATTATAATTTTTATATAAAAGATAAGATTTTCATTCAAATTATGAAATATATCATATTTATTAAAAACAAAAATACATGTAAAAATTAAATCATCAAACTATTGTTGATCTTTTTGAGCACTTTTCTAACCTTATTCATTAGTATTTTTATATCTCCCTCAAAATATGGTTTTTTTATATGAATGAAACAATGAATCTTCCATGATATTTGATCTTTGACAAGTCTTCGTTATTTGAATCTTTAAAAATCATCTTCAAAAACATACGAAACATGAAAAAATATGATTAAGTAAACCATAACTTGACGAAATATCATTTTAGATCATAATATAGGTGAAAATACTATCCTAAATCAAAATCCTCCTGGACGGATACAAAAAAATTGTAATTTATTTAATATTAATAAAATAATCATAAACAAAAGACCTATTGTCAAAATCCTCCTGGACGGATACAAAAAAATTGTAATTTATTTAATATTAATAAAATAATCATAAACAAAAGACCTATTGTCAAAATCCTCCTGGACGGATACAAAAAAATTGTAATTTATTTAATATTAATAAAATAATCATAAACAAAAGACCTATTGAAAAGAGATATATCTCTTCTTGGTAAAAAAACTCGACAAAAAGAGAGTTGAACAAGGAAAATGGAGAGGATATGAGATTGGAGACTAGACTTCAATTTTTTTAAAATAAATTGTAAATTAGATATTGATGGTTTGATAGTTAATTTTTAATTTTTAAAACTTTAAAATTTAATTTTAATTTTTTTTAAAATTAAATTACGATTATTTAATCATTTTAACTAAGATTTAATCTGACCGATTTATTAATTTTTAGTATCAAGACATAAAAAATAAAAAAATAAATTATAATATTGATTTTTTTGAATTTCAAAATTTAGTTAAATTTTAAAAAAATTAAATTTAAAATGAATTATCCAATGTATTTAATTTCAAATTAATTTAATGACATAATATAACCTTTCACAAATAGAATTTCATTTTTAACTCTCACATAAAATTTAAAATATATTAATGTTTCCAAAAAAAAAAATGTTGTCTTTATTTCCAATAAAGTCCTTACACTTAGATTGATTTTCGTTGTGACATGTAGCATTCCTCTATAATCAACGTCCTTAACATGTGTTGGGATCTTAAATTTTTTATTTTAGAAAAAATGTAAAAATTGGAGCTAAATTAATGATTATGATATACAATAATTAATATATAAGATTTTCTATAAATTCACAAAAATTGAAGCTGTTAAAAAATATATTAGAAGTTGACTAAAGAAAATATTACTAAAACATTTATAAGAATTATGATATCTTTATGTATTAAGTTAAAATTAAAAATAATTAAAATTAAAAGTTTCAAGTTTTTATATAATATCAAAACTTCACTTAATTAAATCAATAATATTAAGAATCCCTAGCAAAAAAAATTAAATAAGTAATCCAAATAATAAAATATAAAAAATAGATTAAAAATAACAAATGATATACTTTATAAGAGACAAACTTTCATGCTTCCATGTATGTTAAAGATACAAAATATTTCACATTGATAGAATATAATATTGCAGTAAAGTTATAAAAATTATAGATATCTCTACCTATTAAGTTAATATTTAAGAATTTAAAAGTTTATAATTTTTATAAACTTTTACTTAATATCATAGCTTAAATTGACTTATAAGTTTAAGATAGAAATCGTATAGTCCTCACCAAAGAAGAAAAAAAATACTCAATAAAATTAGATGAAAATATAAAATTGAAATAAAATATGAAGAAAGTAGAAGATTTAAATAAAAAATAAGAAAATGGTTTTTATCTCAACTTGAAATATATAATAATTCAAATAGATAAAACTTATAGGCCCTTAAGAATAAGTGGTTTCACAAATTTTCTCAAAACCTAACAATCTCAATATTATAGTCAATAATATCCTAACACATCACTTAAAATACATCTCAAGTTTAGATGTATAGTATTATTTAAAAAAAATATGAAAGTAGAATATTGAAATAAAATAAAAAGAAGAAATTAGAAAATTGAAATAAAAAGAAGAAAACAGTAAAAGATTGAAAAAAATAGAAGATTAAAATAAAATAAATGAAAATAGGAGATTAAAATACAATATTGGGTCAAAACACTCACATTTTCATAGGGTATTAGAGTATAAAAAAATGTATTACGTTAATTAAATATGCTATTAATATGTGATTTATAAGTACGCATAAGCATTGACATTCTTGTAGTTAACTTTTTGTGATTGAGGGTCTTAATTCTTATTATATGGTATCAGAATTTAAGTTAATTGAGTCAAAAACTTTAGGTCTCACGTTACAAAAAGAAAAAAAAATGGGGAATTACAAAAATAAAAAAGACAAATGATCCTAATAGAATAGAATATATAAAATATATTAAAACACAAAGTTATGAGATTTATAAAACACAAAAACTCATATTTTGAGAGAAATGTTATAAGAGATAACGCCCCAAAGTACTTAAATATGATACTAATGTGAGCTTTAAATGTAAATATGAGCATTATTATCATTGGGTTTAATCTTTCTTATAAATTTTCACGTGATATTAGAAATTCAGTGGTTTGTGTCAAACTTTGAAAATTCCCTAAAAACATGAAATTGGTATTTTTAAAAAACAAGAGATCTAAATAAAATAAATTATAATAATAATAAAATAATTTAAAAATATGGAATTTTCAAGCGATAAAGCATTGCCTAAGTATCATTACTATAAAAACGAGCTTTAAAGTCGGTTCATTGAACTGACTTTAAATTGAGTGAATTAAAATGTAAAGTCGGTTCATCGCGTGAATCGACTTTACATTTTATATATTTTTCCTTTATTCTCATTTTTCACTCCACTTGATATTCAATATGTATAGTATAAAAAAACCAAAATATAAATAATAATACAAATAATTAAAATTTTAAATATAATTAATTACTTGATAATTAAATTTATTACAAAAAAATAATGTATATACAATACATATATAGTTAACTTAAATTACAAATAAAATAATGTGGTCAAAGTGTAATTGGATTGTGCGAGCAAGCTTGGTTGACTTAGAATCACCAGCATTGTGACAAGGAAACTAGACAAAAAAACATCGGGTTCATATAAAAATTCATTCCCCTACAACACGAGCACGTAAACATCCATCAAACAAGTAGTCTAAGCTTCAAAGACATACAAATAGAGAAATTAAATCATTATAAATAGTATCATCAAAAAGAGATTACCACAACGACATCCGAGTGATATAACCCTTCGAACTCATATTAGCACTTTATTAATCATTTGTCTATAAATATGAAGTTATCTAGAATCTCTGGTGGTATTTTTAATGTTATAATGAGCTCTAAATATGAAATCAAGTGTAACTCATATTTTGTTACTTGGCTTGTGTGAGTTTTGGTGTCCTTAAACGTATGTAACAATTTTGTAATACGTTCATGGGCACCGAAACTCATATGAGCCAAGTAACAAAATATTAGTTACACATGACTTCATATTAGAACTCATTATAATATTAAAAATACTCCAAAATTCCAGTTAACTTCATATTTATAGACAAATGATTAATAAAGTGCTAATATGATGTTGTCATAAGGAAAGTAGGCAAGATAAATGAGATGAAGTTTGGGCCAAAAATAGGTCCATCAAACAATGTATACCCCTAAATACATTAGCACATAACCATCCATCAAAAAGGGGAATTCAGACATAGAAATAGAGAAATTAAATCATTAAAAAGTTACCGTTATATTGTCATATGCTATTCAAGATCATTAGAATCTTCTCCCGATTCTTCTTATGATGATATGATTTGAACGATGTGTTTTGCCCATTCCTCTTGTAAATCATTAAAAATTTACTGGTCGTATTCCGTCTTGTTCCAACCAAAGAACTACATGTATTTAAAATCAATATAAGAATGTAATTTCATGTATTTACAAAAAATAACTCAAATATGTTAAAAAAAATTATATATAGGTAAAAGATATTACCACATCATCAATTGAAATTTTGATATTTGTGATGATTTCGTTCATAAACTTCATGACATAATAACCACACATGACTCAATTATTATGTTATGGAACCTACAAAAAACAAGTGTACATGATTTTCCATATTCGAACATCTTTATTATTCAATTATAAAATTAATAAAATTATTAATATTCGCTTATATATACCATAAATGTTTTCCATATAAGCTTATGAGATTTTATAAGGGCAATGCCCCTAAACTTGTTCTACAATTTACATGCCTTGCCCTATCAAGGTTTAAAACTGTTAGTTTTTAATTAAATATTACAAAAAATAATAGAAGAAACCAATAGCTATCTATAACTCTTATATTTCAACAACTGTTTTTGTATCTTTACTCAGTTCTATGGAAGCTGAGTCACAGTAGAAAGCATGATTATTGAACAGATCAATGATTACCAACATCCAATGATCTTGGCCTTGTTCAAACCTTAGTGGCCAAGGGATTATCAACTTTTGATTTCTGTTAAGCGTTAATGTCTTATCACATAATTATTTAGCTCTGATGCTAACATCCTTATCTTGATATTGATCAACATATGAAGAATCATAGAACATTGCTAAATGTGATGAGTGATTATGTTGAAGTCGATAATAAAAAGCCTTATATAAAAAAAGATTTCAATAAGTAATTAGATAATATAAATATAATTATATATGTTCTACATAAATGAAAGAAAATTAAATAGATTGAGGACACTCACCTTGTCCACACTTGAATTATACTTAAATCGATCATTTGATATTCAAATAATTACAATATGCATTCAATCGATATATAAGTTTGGCTGATATCTACACGAGAAAATTCTATAGGAAGTGGTACAGTCCATCCATCATTTATGCTAGATGCCCTCCCAATAATAGTCATCAAAGTGGCAAGATTTCTGCTGAAGTTTAAAGTATAATCATAAGTATACTTTTTCAAGGCTTCTTCTTGAATGACTTGGTGCACGATAATTGGCCACTAGACATAGATTTAGCACGAGATACTTGCTTCGTCTCTCTTAAATGTACTGCATTTAAGAGTTCTGGTATAATAGACTAAAAAACATAGTATGTATGTTAGTAACAATAAAATAATAGTAGTAAACAAGTGTTATCTTTTAAGTTAAAAAATAATACCACATCAAAATTTAGCACAACTTGAATCGACAGTCAAGCCACACACTGTTCAACCGCCTCTTGGACTATGGTAGCATCAAAAAGCATAGGTAGTGGACAATCATGAAGCAATGATTGTTCAATTACTATTCGCCAATGATTAGGAAAATATTGATTATGAATCATCCGATCATCGCTCAATTGATGTACCATTCCAATAGCAACAAAATCTGTTGACGAATGATGTTTCAAAAACAATTTCATATTCTGTAAAAAAAAATTAAGTGTTATATATAAAAAATAAAACATAAAATAAGAAATAAAAATAATAGATTATATATAACAGAAATTAAAATCTTACCACATATGATTCATCAAATAAAGGAAGACTCATATATGGGGTAGCTATTGGATGTACATTCTCACCAAAATGTTCGTTGTGGTTTGATTGATGGTAAGAATGTGTAGATTGCATTGGAGAAAATGAACCATGGCCACTACTTGATTGCATATGCATTCCTGGCATATAAGGAGGACCAATAGGATGACTATATCCTATACTGGATATAGTTTGAGCGCCATGAGATTGCGTGGGTGGCATGCCTGACATGGATGGTGGCATACCTGGTATGGATGGTTGTATGCTTGGCCAATATGGCATGCCCTGGTTGTAGAATGATGTCATGCCTGACATGTGTTGTGATTGATATTCTTTTAGAGTGGCAATCTCACTTAACATTGAGGCCTTAAATGAGTTGAGTTCTTCTTCAATTTTAGTGTACTTCTCCTTACTGATCGTCTGAGGCTTTTGTTTTGGAATGTTAAAATACTCCATATAACTATCATATTGGCTACCTCCTCTAACACGGCCAAGATGCTTGCGTCTGAATGCATGATATAGAGCATCTTTCCCAAGCTCTTTGATTATTTCACCCCTGGATTTTTGTTCTTGAATATCTCTCTACAAATAATAAAGCACACAAACATATCATGCATTATTACATCTATTATTGAAAATCATTAAGACTGTGTATCAACCAAAATTACTAACCAACTTATTTAGTTGTTCTTCTCCTCTCTTAGACATCGGTCTTGAATTTTTCATTTTGGGAGTCTTTGTTTCTATGTGCAATTCAGTTCAGATAACATGTCTACCCAATTGAGCTTCCTACATAAATTATGAAAATTTTATTAAGTAAGACATGAAATTAAATTGAGGAAAATAAATATAAAAATATTTATAAATTAACACAAATCAATAACATCATTCTATATCTAACTTCGGGATTTAAAGACCTTTTAGTACGGTTAGGAAGAATGTTATGCATTTGTATATTCTGATGTTCTTTCCTAATAATTTGAAATTCATCTGAATGTCTATAATCCATGAAATCTTTCCAAACTTGAGGTGTAATCCAGAGGTGTCCTTTAGGGATTTTGTAGAGCTCTACCTCATCGAGTGGTTCCAAATATGGAAACACATAATTTCTTGCCAATCTGGAAGTCGTGTATTCCTTCCACGCCTTATTTGAAATCTTATAACACTTGCTCTTTCAATTTTCATCGACTTTGTAACGATTCTGTATAAACACAATACACAAAATTAGATATAATACAAAAAAGATATAATATATGTACGTAATTGATTATAAAATATAAGAGACTTACACAAATGGTTATCCATATTTTAAACTTTTCTGAATCATCAACCTGAGACCAATCATTTATATTGATTCGTATATTGGACTTCACAAGTCGACCAATAGAGGATTTCAATTGTTGACCATTTTCCCCCATTGGATTACCAGTAGCATCAAATAGAACATGTATTCTATCATCTGGGTTAAGTGGAACATCAGATATATTTTCCCAACTTCTTCTTTTCAAATACCCCAATGGATCATTTGGATCTACAAGCTCTGTTACCCGAGGATCCATGAAATATCTGCAAACAATGAAGAAATATAAATTAATTGAAAATTTTAGGAACATATATATATAAGAGTTATTACAATAATATAGAACATACGTTATGTTTAATTAGGTTGTTGATCGTATACATACATTCCTTCACAATCACTTCGAGCCAATGAAGAAGAATCATCGGCATCAACTATATCATCACATACATTAGGCAATTTATTTGAGAAATTACTAATATTGGTTAATGTATCAAGAATAGGTTCATCATCTTCTAAAGCATCACAATGGTAAAACTCTTTTTATGGAGGCGTTAACACAACAGACCATCTTGTATCAATTTGATCGCTCACGTAAAATACTTGTTTTGCATGAAGTGCTAACGTGAAAGGATCATTAGTGTGACTTATCTTAGATAAATTTACAAGGGTAAATCCAAAATCATCTATTTTATATCCAATATTGATAACATCTTCGACCCAATCACACAAGAAAACTATTTCATGGAAGACCTCGTAATCCAATTCCAAAATCTCTTGTATTATACCATAATATGTTCTATCAGAAAGTATAGGATTACCATCTTTTGAACTGGAAAATTGCATAGTTTGTGCAACCATCTTCACACCACTATTCTGATTTACTCGGACTTTATCCCTAGCTTGAGCCATAAACCTTGATCCATTTATTGTGAAACTAGAAAATGATTTGACATCGAATTTTGGCCCATGTGTAAGCCATTGTAAACTTTCTGATATTTTATGATTGGGTTTCTTGAGTTCATCTCGAATCTATGTATACAGAAACATGAAATGTGTTTAGAGCAAAGTTTTAAAACATTGCATAGATCTAGGAACATACATGCATGAATTTTTGTTTGTGACATTTACATGGTTGCAAAACCAATTAATAAGCTCTCGCTTATGTTCATCATACAACCATTTTTCTCCTCTCTTTTTTTATAACGAGAATCAATCTTCAATAAGTTTAAATGCATCCTGTAATGTTATTAAATATATATGAAGTATATATCATCATTAATAGTTAAATAAAAAATGTTTTTTTGCATAAATGGAAAGGCTGAACATCACTTACTCGGTGTGCTTTTTCCCATCAAGTGCGATCAATAAACAATTTCTTACTTCCACCAAGCATAGGGTTACCTACTTGGATCATGTGATGTTCTAAGAACAACTTGTGCATAGGATTCCCAATTTTAGTGCAACCACTAAAGTATTCAGAACAAAACTCAATGGCCTCTTAAACAATGTAGCGTTCCACCATGCATCATTCAGGTTGATTTCTATTATTTACATATCCTTTAAGGACTTGCATATATCTCTCAAAACGATACATGCACCTTAAGTAAGTAGGACCACACAATTGAACCTCTTGAACTAAATGAACACATAAGTGAATCATTATATCGAAGAAAGAAGGAGGAAAATATTTTTCAATTAGACACAAAGTCTCTACAACATCTTTCTGTAAAGAATTTAACTCGCCAATTGATATAGATTTCTTGCATATTCTATTGAAGAATGAACAAAGCCAAATTATTAATAATCGAACATGTTTTGGAAGAATTAATCTAATAGCAACTGGTAATAGCTGTTGCATTAAGATATGACAGTCATGTGATTTCAATCCATAAAGTTTCTTATTGATGATAGACACAAAATTTCTTAAGTTGGATGAGTAACCATCAGGAATTTTCACACCCTTTAAACATTTACAAAACACATCCTTCTCTTTTGTTGACATTGTATATGATGCTAGTGGCAAGTATGTTCGATTCTTATCATTTTCCACCCTTGGTACCAATTCAGGTCGTATGCCTAGTTTCTTTAAATCTAGTCTTGCTTTAATTTCATCCTTTGTTTTTCCAGGTATATTAAGTAAAGTACCAATCAAGCTCTCACATACATTTTTCTCAATGTGCGTGACATCTAAGATGTGATGAATGTGTAGGTATTTCCAATAAGGTAATTCCCAAAATATTGATTTTTTATTCCAACAACCATGGTAAGTCGGTTCAAACTCTTTTTCATTTTCCTACCTTAGTGAGTTTTTTTTTCATCTTTTCATATCATTTTAATGTCATACCATTCAATTGACTTAATATCTCAACACCTCACAAAGTTCGGGTTGCATGATCATGATCTTCTTCACCATCGAACGATTTCTTTTGGTATCTAAACTTGTGTTCAAATGGAAAAAATCTTCTATGTCTTCTATAAGAAATCTTTCGCCCGTGAACAAGATAAGTTGCAGAAGTTCCATCACTACATATAGGGCATCCCTTGTAACATTTTGTTGCGTGTCCTGATAAGTTAAAGTGTTCTTCTTTATGTGCATCGTAAACATGTACACCATCATTTCATAATGTCTTTAAATAATCTATCAGAGGCTGCAAATATACATCAATATCAACACTGGGTTGTTTCGATTCTGAGATCAATAATGTTAACATCATGAATTTTCTTTTCATACACAACCAGGGAGGAAGGTTATATGTTACCATAATTATTAGCCAACAACTATATCTACTACTAAGGGAACTATGTGATTTAATTCCATCAGCAACAATGGTAAGACGAAGATTGCGCGAATCATATGAACATTGAAGAGATAAATTATCTACTACTTTCTAATTTGGAGAATCACAAGGATGACGTAGCACCCCATCATCCGATCGATTATCTGAATGCCAAGTCAACATCTTTGATGTCTCTTTACTTTTGAACAACCTTTGAAAGTGAGGAATCAGAGGAAAGTACCAAAGAACCTTTGTAGGCATGCCTTTCTTATGTGTTGTCTCATTTGTACCATGCTTCCATCTCGATTCTTTACATATCGAACAATCATCTAATGTCTCATATTCTTTTCTATAAAGAATGCAATCATTTGGACAAGCATAAATCTTATGATATTCCATGCCAAATTGACTAAGATATTTCTTCACTTCATACATTGAAGATGGCAATTCAATACCCTCATGAAACATATCGACTAGTACATTTAGTAATTCTGTGAATCCCTTGTCAAAAAAATCATGTTTTGCCTTCACATTGTACAAATGAACCAATCTCAACATTTTAGTGTTTTTTTTTTTTTGCATTTTGGATACAATGGTTTTTCGGCATCTTCTAGAAGTTTTTTAAAGATTTCGGGATCATCCTCACGTAGTTCATCTTCAACACCATGAAACATATTTTCTGTCTATACATTATGATAAGATGTATGTAATTCACTCACATTCTTATTTATCTCTTCCCCATGAATATTATCAATATTTTCTCCATGATAATACTAACATTTATAACTCAAAAGAATACCACTATAGATAAGGTGATACTTAACCTCGTTAAATTCATGAAATCACTCATTTTTACATTTAACACATGGACATCGAATCATACTAGTTCCAGTATTACTATTTCTAAAAGCAAATTTCATGAAACTTTCAACTCCAGAAATATAATTCTACTCAATTCTACACTTTGACATCCAAGATTTGTTCATTTTCTATTAATGATATTAATTAAACATATTAATTAATTCTGTATCCAATGAATATATTTCAAGTATTATTATATATAAATTAAGAGATATCTTTTTTATACAAATAATATATATATTGTTTTAATAATCTTAAAAAAATATGTATTAAATAAATAAATAGTTAAAAATTATAAAACAAACTTATAAATCATAATTTTTTAATATTTATTTATTGTCACTATTTTTATTTGAACATTTTATTATTTTTATTTTTAAATAAATAATATATTTAAATTTTATTTTATCTCGTATTTTATCCATTTTAATTATTTAATTTAAAAAAAATTATTTTAATAATAATAATTTATTTTATTTTATAAAAAAAATAGAAAACTACTCTTTAAACACAACTCACACTTTTTATAAAATGAATTCTTTAATTATGTTATTTTCAACTAAAACATTCAAACCCCGGCCATGACTAAAAAATTATACAATTAAATCTTAAAAATTCAAAATAATAAGTATTACTTTAAACTTTTAAAATTAAATATATCTTTTTCAAAACTAAAACATAATTATTTTAAATTATAAAAATAAAATACTTCAATCGCTATACTAGTACCCATTATTCCTTTAAAGTTGCAATACAGCAACATAAAAGCCCATAATAATATTGCAATTTTCACAGAACAATTGAATGGTTACTTGTTTGAATGTATATATTATTTCCATATAAAATAAGTCATACATATAATAACAATCATAATACAAAACATACATAAATAAAAAAATTATACAAAAAATAAAGCAAACTGAATAATATGTAAAACAAATTAATAGAAATACTTACAAGAGTAAATGAAGTGACTAAATGAACGAAATGAAGAAGAAATTGGTATTTTGTAAGTGAAAATGGGTATAGAAAATTTCAGTATTTCATTCAAAAAAATAGAGGATCTGAAAGATAATGAGAAGAGGAATATAACCCAAAAAACGGGGTAGGAAATAGTTGTCGGAGGTGGCCGAAAATTGAAAAAAAGTGTGGGGGAGCTCAATTTTGGGAGAAGGGGGAAGAAATCTGAAATTTTTGTGTGAAGAAGATAACGCAAAACAGTTATATTATGTGGCTAGCGTCGGTTCGCCACATCAACCGACGCTAACCACGTGTGTAGCATTAATTCGTCCCGTCAACCGACGTTAATCACACAATTTAAAATTGATTTTTTTTGTCATTTATTATTTTATTTAACCTCTTATATATATATACTATAGAAAAAGAAAAAAAATAATTTTAAAATAATATCCAAAATATTAAATAAAAATATATTGTACGTACGTATATAAAATCCAAACAAATACACAAAATTATATAATTTTAAAAACCAATTGTCTAAAACAAAAAAAAAATACTATATATATATATATCTAACTTAAATTTTAAAGAGTCAAATAAAATAATAATTGACCTAAAAAAATATTGTAACTAAATTTTTTTTGAATTGTAATCTATATGCATTTTTTAATTTAAAAAATACATGTATATAGGACGTAGCATCGGTTGCAATTTATGTAACGACTTAAATACCTTGTAGTAGTGTATGATACAATGTAAGGTTTATAGGTAAACTTGAACATTGTCATCCTTGATATCAAATTTTTAAATTGAAATATGTATAATTCTTATAGCTTAATTATATTAATATTGTTCACATTTTTTTATTTTGGGATCTTCACTATATACTCGTTTAGAAAATTCATACATGCTTATAATGTTACAAATTTGCATGGAATTACATACGATGTATGTAAACTATACAAACCCATTTAACTTGTATTATTTTTCACTTTCATCGGTAAGTAGAAACTACGTTTTGGAATCAACTTTACATTTTAAAATTCGCTAAAAATCATAACCATTTGTGAATTTCACTCAATACTAAATGATTTCCATGTAATTCCAACTATGTTAATTGATTATATTGTTTTGTTTCATCAGATTTTTGTTAGTTCTTATTATGCTGGACGAGAATTGTCACCAATGTTTAGAGGTGGCGAACCATGGAAGACGGTTTTTGGCCCTGTATTTATCTATGTGAATTCTGCACCAGTTGAAGATGAACCTTTTAGTAACATTTGGGAGGATGCTAAGAAACAGGTATGGTCTGGGACAAAAATAAAAACCTCACATATTAATGTAAAAAAATTCTATTTATTTATGAAATAGTGTAATGGTTAAGAGATGAAAATCGAGAAACTAGCTACTACAATTTGATTTCAGATGACAAAAGAGGTTCAAAACTGGGCATATAGTTTTCCAGCTTCTGATGATTTTCAGAAATCAGAACAAAGAGGAAATGTTACCGATAGATTATTTGTTTTGGACAGGTATGATTTTGTGATTTTTTTATATATTCGAGGTTATAATTTTAAATTTTTTCCAGGGCTTTTAGCGCCGCACTTTCTAGTTGAATCAAATAGAATAATAATGTCTTTATTGGAATTTTTGTGTACTCTCTACATATTTCAATTTTTTACATGCTATCACCTAAGTTCTTATAAATTTACATTTTTTTATTTAAAAGATGCAAAAATATTAGTTATCAATTCTTCCAAAAACTTAAATAAGAACTCATTTATATTCTTAACATTTCCATGAAATGTGGACTACTTTTTGCCGGAATACTTCTTTTGTAAGTCCCTCCTACATTTAAGAGGAAGAAAACACAAATGTTAAGTGTAACCATAAATGTTAGGTGCAACTACAATTGTTAGGTGTAACCACAAATGGTAGGTACAATTACAAATGTTAGGTGTAACCACAAATGTTAGGTGTATATAACATTGATATACAATTTTGCCTTAGAGATACATCAACACACCAAAATAAGAAGAGAAGCAAAACAAAGCCAAAAGAACAATTTCCTTTGAAGAAAAAAAGTGTTGTGTGTAAGAAGGTGAGAAAGAATATCTTAGAAAAATATTGGAATGTTTTTCTAAAAATGGAGTGACAAAATAGTGAGTTTGGGAAACACTTGTGTGACACTATTTTGGGTTTATCTCAATTTGTTGTATTGCCTATCACTTTGTAGCCATTAATTTTATTAATGAAAGAAATATTTTTCGGAGGTTGTCCCGTGGACTTAGCCCAAATTAAAGGGTGAATCACGTTAAATTTTCGGTGTCATTATTCTACTCTGTGGTTGCAGCATAGACTGATCTGCCACATTAGAAAAGATTTTATTAGGTCTAGGGCGCATTTATTTCCAGAAAAAGAAACACAACGGAAAAAAATGCCAAGCCAAAAGGTAGATATTGAGAAATTTAATGGCAATAATAATTTCTCTTTATGGCAAAGGAGGATGGAGGATATTCTCATTCAACAGAAGGTTCATAAGGTGTTGCTAGGAAAAAAGAAGAAGGTAGCAATCGTCACCGAGGAACAATGGGAGGAAATAGATGAGATTGCAACTAGTACAATCTGTCTAAATCTCTCAAATAGTGTCTTGCAAAATATTGAATCAAAAAATTGCAAGACTGTTAAAGAAACATGGGATACTCTAGAAAATGTGTACATGTCAAAGAACCTTGCCAATAAATTTTATTTGTGGAAGGAGCTATATCAGATGAGGAAGGAAGATAATGTGAGCATGATGCAGCATGTTAGCAATTTCAACAGTAAGCTTTCTCACTTAGCAAGATTTAATGTGAGTTTTGGCAATGAAGAGAAAGATGTGATGTTATTGGCATCACTACCCTCATCATATAATCATATCACAACAACTCTGACTTATGCAAAAGACAAGATGGAATTTGAAGTTGTTGTAGAAGCCTTGTTCTCGTATAAGAAACAAAACAAGGAAAGAGATTCAGAAGCACAAGCCCTTATCATAGAGTCTAGAGGAAGGAGACTGTACAAAGAACAAAAACCTAGAAGCAAGAGCAGAGGCAAAACAAAAAAATTTGCCAATGTTGAATGCCATCACTGTAAGACGAAGGATCACATTAAGAAATTTTGTCGAGTGTTCAAGAAGGAACAAGAAACGAACAAAGGCAAAGTAATGAAGAAAGACAACAACAGTGATGATGAGCAAACAAATACCATAGACGAGTTCAATATCGTTTATGATGAAGAGTTTTTCAATCTTGCATCACATGAGACCAGCTGCGTGATTGATAGTGGTGCTACAGTTCACGCTACATCGCGTAGAGAATTTTTCTCATCATACAAACCTGGAAGTTTTGGTGTTGTTAGAATGGGAAATGAAGGCCTATCAAAGGTAGTAGGCAGAGTAGACGTTTGCTTGGAAATAGAGAATGGAGCCAGACTATTTCTGAAGGATGTCAGGAATATTCCAGATATGTGCCTGAATTTTATCTTGTGTGCAAACTTGAAAATGAAGGATATTGCAACTCCTTCATTTATGACAAATGGAAACTTACAAAAGGCTCCTTAGTAGTGGCTAGAGGTGAGAAGCATACAACTCTGTATATAATGCAAGTGAAGCTCTCCACCGACATAGTAAATGCCATAGAGAAAGACAATGCAACTAAGTTATGGCATAAGAGACTCAATCACATGGGTGAAAAAGGTTTGACAAGTCTATTCAAAAAGAAGATATTGCCTAGAATGGATGAAGTACATTTGGAGAAATATGTTCATTGTCTAGTAGGAAAGCAAAACAGGGTTGCTTCCAAGAGCTTCCCTTCTTCCAAAATGAATAATATTTTAGATCTGATGCATTCATATTTGTGTGGACCAATGCCAAAGTCACTTGGTGGTGCTCAATATTTTGTGACTTTCATTGATGATCATTCAAGGAAGACGTGGATATATCTTCTAAATACAAAGGATCAGGTGCTAGATGTCTTCAAAGAATTTCATGCCTCAGTTGAAAGACAGATTGGAAAGAAGCTGAAGTGCATCTGGACAGACAATGGTGGAGAATACACAAGACCTGTCCATGCTTATTGCAAAAAGCATGGTATTCGGCATCGGATGACACCTCCAAAGACACCGCAGTTGAATGGCTTAGTTGAGAGGATGAATAGAACTTTGATGGAGAGAATTAGATGTCTACTCTCACATGTAAAGTTACCTAAAACTTTTTGGGGTGAAACCATACTCACAGTTGCACATGTGTTGAATCTTTCACCTTATACTCCTCTCAAGATGGATATTTTAGATAAAATGTGGTCAGGAAAAGATGTTTCCTATGATCATCTACGAGTGTTTAGTTGCAAAGCATTTGTTCATATCCCCAAGGATGAGAGATCCAAACTTGATGCCAAAACAAGACAATGTATTTTTATTGGCTATGGGCAAGATCAATTTGGTTATAAATTTTACGATCCGGTTGCAAAGAGACTTGTGAGGAGCCATGATGTTGTATTTGTTGAAGATGAGACCATTGAAGATATTATCAAAATGAAGAAAGATGTTCCTAATTACAATAGTGACTCATCAGATTTGGAATTAATTCCTCCAACATCAGTGCCAAGACAAGTTAGAGATGAAGACCAGGTTTATCCATCTGATGAAGATAATGCTCCTATAGAAGTTGGTTCTGAACATGAGGGAAATGATGATGTTCATTATCCAATACCAACACCTATGGCTTCTCCTGTTCCACTGAGAAGTGATAGAGTGAGACGACCCTCTACCTCATATCCTTCAGATGAGTATGTAACTTTCACTGATGAGGGAGAACCTGAGAGTTACGAAGAGGCTATGGATGATGAATCCAAACAAAAATAGATTGAAGCTATGCAAGATGAGATGAAGTCCTTCCATGAGAACAAAACCTTTGAGTTGATGAAGCTTCCCAAAGGGAAGAAAGCCTTGAAAAATAAATGGGTGTTCAGAGTGAAGCATGAAGGACACAGTTCCAGTCTGTGATACAAAGCTAGACTAGTTATCAAAGGATTTAGCCAAAGAAAAGGTGTTGACTTTGACGAGATTTTCTCTCCAGTTGTAAAAATAACATCCATTCGTACTATGCTAGGGTTAGCAGCAAGTCTTGACTTGAAGGTTGAGCAAATGGATGTCAAAACTTCTTTTCTACATGGTGACTTGGAAGAAGAGATATACATGGAGCATCCAGAGGGTTTTTAGCAAAAGGGAAAAGAAAATTATGTCTACATATTGAAGAAAAGTCTCTATGGCTTAAAACAGGCACCAAGACAGTGGTATAAAAAGTTTGAGTCTGTTATAGGGGAGCAAGGCTACAAAAAAAACTACTTCAGACCATTGTGCTTTTATGCAGAAATTCTCTGATGTTGATTTCATTATTCTTTTGCTCTATGTGGATGATATGTTGATTATTGGCCGAAATATTTCTAGAATCAACAACTTAAAAATGTAGTTGAGAAAGTCTTTTGCCATGAAAGACTTAGGGCCAGCAAACCAGATTTTTGGCATGACTATTATTAGAGACAAAGGTGTCAAGAAATTATGGTTGTCACAGGAGAAGTACATTGAGAAAGTACTTCAAAGATTTCATATGGATAAGGCTAAAGCAATTATTTGTCCTCTTTCTAATCACTTTAAGCTAAGTTCTAAGTAGAGTCCTTTTACAGATAAAGAGAAGGAAGAGATGGAAGAGGTTCCATATGCTTCAGCAGTTGGAAGTCTAATGTATGTCATGGTTTGTACACGGCCAGATATCACTCATGTAGTTGGAATTGTGAGTAGATTCCTTTCAAATCCTGGAAAGGAACATTAGGTTGCAGTGAAATAGATTTTCAGGTATCTTCGAGGTTCTTCCAAAATATGCCTACATTTTGGAAATGACAAACTTATGTTAGTTGGATACACAGATGCAGATATGGCTGGTGATGTGGATTCCAGAAAATCTACTTCAGGTTACCTTATTACAATTGCAGGGAGAGTTGTGTCATGGCAGTCAAAGTTACAAAAATTGTGTTGCACTGTCCACTACCGAAGCAGAGTTTATAGCAGCAATGGAAGCATGTAAAGAGTTGCTATGGATGAAAAAGTTCTTGAAAGAACTTGGGTTGCAACAAGATAGTTATCAGTTATTTTGTGATAGTTAGAGTGCTATCAATCTTGGAAAGAATGCCTCATTTCATTCAAGATCAAAACATATTGATGTGAGATATAATTGGATTAGGGATGTAATGGAGAAGAAGCTATTACAACTTGAGAAGATCCATACAGAAGAAAATGGTGTAGCCCTCTATGTAGTCGGGAAGGGGAGATTCGTAAGTCCTTCCTACATTTAAGAGGAAGAAAACACAAATGTTAGGTGTAACCATAAATGGTAGGTGCAACCACAATTGGTAAGTACAACCACAATTGGTAGGTGCAACCATAAATGGTAGGTGTAACCACAAATGGTAAGTACAACCACAAATGTTAGGTGCATGTAACATTGATATGCAATTTTGCCTATAAATAGGCAATTTCTTTGCCTTACAGATACATCAACACACCAAAATAAGAAGAGAAGCAAAGCAAAGCCAAAAGAACAATTTCCTTTGAAGAAAAATAGTGTTGTGTGTAAGAAAGTGAGAAAGAATATCTTAGAAAAATATTGAGATATTTTTCTAAAAGGGGACTGAAAAAATAGTGAGTTTGGGAAACACTTGTGTGACACTATTTTGGGTTTATCTCAATTTGTTGTATTGTCTCTCACTTTGTGCCCATTAATTTTATTAATGGAAGAAATATTTTTTGGAGTTTGTCCCATGGACTTAGCCCAAATTAAAGGGTGAACCACGTTAAATTTCCAGTGTCATTATGCTACTATGTTGAATTCATTTTTTTTTATTCGTTGTGCCCAACATATTTGCAATGTGTTTTTGATTGGTCTTTTGCGACTTATGTTGGGAAATTTTGTGGCTACTCCCTATTATTAATGCTCTATTTTTGCTTTATCATGTTCTGATTTGCTTTAATGTTCTAGTCTAGTAAACTGGATTTATGTTTACTTTAGTTGTTTTTGTTGTTTGCTTTGTTTTGTTTTAGTTTTATCTGTTTAAGCTTTAGTGGTTTTGTTTTTACTTGTGAGGACACCGTTCCTGTGCTTGTTACCATGCTAGATAACCTTGGTGATGTTGGAGATTTTTATAAAGCTCCTTAAATTAAGGAGCAAAACATGGAGCTTAATTCAAGGAGCAATTCAAGGAACCATTAATTTAAGGAGTAATTTAAGGAGTGAATTTTCCTATAAATAGATGTGTAATTGTAATGAATTAATCATCTAAAGTGTTCATTCCAATTGAGAGAAAAGCTTTTGTGAGAGAAAATTGAGAGTAATTTTCTAGGGTGTAATTGGGTTGTGAGTTGTGAGTGTTGTAAACACCTTGTGTAATTTCTCCTCTTTCAGTAAAAAGATCTGCAGTAGGTCCGGAGACGTAAGCAAGATTGGCCGAACTCCATTATCAAATTTGTGTGTTATTTTTCTATTCTTGCTTTCTCATAAGTCTGGATTATCGGGAATTTGTGTAATTTCACAACAACTGGTATCAGAGCTATTGGTGGTGATTCTTATCAATTTTCTACAAGGTTATTATTTACGTGAATAGTGAATAGTAAAGTTTGTTGGCTAGATTGGTTTGTCGACAGAGGTGTTCTAAAACACGATGGTTTACAGAAATAGTTAGAAACGATCCGGAGGAGGTCAGATTTGAGTGGGAGCAATGACCGCAGATGATGGAAAGGTGAAACATGAGAAATTTGATGGCACAGATTTTGGATTTTGGAAAATGCAGATAGAGGATTATTTGTATCAAAGAAATATGTATTAATCTCTCTCAGAGAAGAAGCCAGAGGCTATGAAGGAAGAAGATTGGAATCTTCTAGATAGACATGCCCTCGGAGTTATTCGATTGACGTTATCCCGTAATTTTGCTTTCAACATAGCAAAGGAAAATACCACGACGGGTCTTATGATAGCTCTCTCCAATATGTATGAGAAGCCATCAGCCTCAAACAAAGTGCACTTGATGAGATGTTTGTTCAATTTGCGGATGACAGAAGACGCATCGGTTGCTCAACATCTCAATGAACTCAACACAGTCACAACCCAGTTGAGTTCAGTGGAAATTGAATTCGATGAAGAAGTACGAGCATTGATACTTTTTCCTTCTCTACTAGAAAGCTAGAATGCTACTGTTATGGCTGTGAGTAGCTCTTCAGGAAGCAATAAGTTGAAATTTGATGATGTTCGTGATTTGGTTCTCAATGAAGAGATCCGACGTAGAGACTCAGGTGAATCATCAACTTCTTCAATTTTGCATATCAGTGATCAAGGCAGGAATAAGCTTGATCCCAAATCCAAGAAATGCACATTCATTGGCTATGGTGAGGATGAGTTTGGCTACCATATTTGGGATGACAAAAACAAGAAAGTTATTCGTAGCAGAGATGTGACTTTCAACGGAAGGGTGATGTATAAGGACATGCAAAAAATAGACACCAATGACTTAGAGCAGAATGAGTCAGTATTTACAGATGTAGATGATGTCCCAGATAGTTTCACAACAGACCAAATTGTAACAAGTCCTCATCCAGAGGAACTTGTTGGACAGAGCAAAACACAGCAGTCTGACACACCACAACCTCCTACTCCAGCTCCCGTATTGAGAAGGTCTTCTCGATCTCATGTGCCTAACAGGAGATATATGAACTATATGTTACTGACTGATGAAGGGGAGCCTGAATGCTATGATAAAGCTTGTTAGACTCGAGATTCTAGCAAGTGGGAGCTTTCCATGAAAGAAGAAATGAAATCTCTCATCTCTAACCAGACATGTTAACTAGCTGAGTTACCTATGGGAAAGAAGGCACTTCACAACAAATGGGTGTACCGGGTGAAAGAGGAGCATGATGGTTCCAATAGATACAAAGTCTGCCTAGTTGTCAAAGGGTTTCAACAGAAGGAAGGAGTTGAATACACTAACATTTTTGCTCCCATTGTGAAGCTCAATACTATCATATCAGTATTGTAGCCATTGAAGATTTTCATCTTGAATAGTTGGATGTGAAGACTGCATTCCTTTATGGAGATTTAGATGAAGAGATATACATGTACCAGCCAGAAGGCTTCTCAGAAAGAGGGAAGAAGAACATGGTGTGCAGACTTAAGAAGAGTTTGTATGGCCTGAAACAAGCCTCGAGACAATGGTATAGAAAGTTTGACAGCTTCATGCACAAGGAAGGTTTCCATAAGTGAAATGCTGACCATTGTTGCTACTTCAAGAGATATAGGTCCAATTATATCATTTTACTACTTTATGTTGATGATATGTTAGTAGTAGGTTCAGATATGGATGATATTAAAAGGTTGAAGTAGCAATTGTCAAATGAGTTTAACATGAAAGACTTGGGTCCAGCAAAGAAGATTCTTGGAATGCAAATCATAAGAAATAAGAAAAAAGGATCCTTGCAGTTATCTCAGGCAGAGTACATCAATCGTGTTTTGTAGAGATTCAACATGGGCGATGCCAAGCCAATTAGCACACCCTTGGCAAGTCATTTTCGCCTATCTAAGGATCAGTCCCCTCAGACAGAGGAAGAGAGAGAATTCATGGCTACAGTTCCTTATGCCTCAACCATTGGAAGTTTGATGTACGCAATAGTCTGTACGAGACCAGACATTGGCCATGTAGTGGGAGTTGTTAGCAGATTTATGTCAAATCCAGGAAAAACTCATTGGGAAGCAATCAAGTGGATTTTGAGGTTTTTTCGAGGCACCACAGAAAAGTTCTTATACTTTAGTAAAGGAGAGTTAAAAGTACAAGGATACGTAGACACATACTTTGGAGGTGAAGTTGATCACCGAAGAAGCACCATTGGTTATATATTTACTATTGGAACTACAACTGTTAGTTGGATGTCACAAATACAAAAAAAATGTCACTCTATCCACTACAGAGGCTGAGTATGTAGCAATAACTGAAACTAGTAAAGAGATGATATGGCTTCAAGGTTTGTTAACTGAGTTGGGATTCAAACAGGAGAAGAATGTTCTACATAGTGATAGTCAAAGTGCAATACACTTGACGAAGAATTCAGCATTTCATTCTAGAACTAAGCATATTGGACTTCGTTATCACTTCATCAGATCTCTATTGGAAGATGATGTGTTAATACTAAAGAAGATTCAAGGAAGCAAAAATACAGCAGATATGTTAACAAAGGTGGTGACTATTGACAAACTGAAATTGTGCTCAACTTCAGTTGGTCTACTAGAGTAACAAAGACTAGAAAAACTGCTGCATTGATCGAGGTGTGAAGACAGATTGAAATCAGTCTTCAAGTGGGAGATTGTTATAAAACTCCTTAATTTAATGAGCAAATTAAGGAGCAAAACATGGAGCAAAACAAGGAGTAAAACATGGAGCAAAACATAGAGCTTAATTCAAGGAGCAATTCAAGGAACAATTAATTTAAGGAGTAATTCAAGGAGTAAATTTTCCTATAAATAGATGTGTAATTGTAATGAATTAATCATCCAAAGTGTTCATTCCAATTGAGAGAAAAGCTTTTGTGAGAGAAAATTGAGAGTAATTTTCTAGGGTGTAATTGGGTTGTGAGTTGTGAGTGTTGTAAACACCTTGTGTAATTTCTCATCTTTCAGTAAAAAGATCTGCAGCAGGTCCGGAGACGTAAGCAAGATTGGCCGAACTCCATTATCAAATTTGTGTGTTATTTTTCTATTCTTGTTTTCTCATAAGTCTGACTTATCGAGAATTTGTGTAATTTCTCAACATGTGAGCCTATGGAATCCCTATTAACATTTAAAAAAAACAAATTAGTTTGCTAAATATGTTGGTATTTGACTCTTTAGATTGCTTTTGTTAGTAATTTATTAAAATATTAAAAATAATTATTACTAAATTTTATTTTAATTAAAATTATAATGATCGATGTTATATTTAAGATAATTATTAATATTTTAACAATTTATTATTTAATTAATAAAAAAATAAAATTTTAAATAAATTATATAATAATTAAAAAATTGAGGATAATATTAGTTATTATTTTAAAATTTGTGGATAATTTTATAGAAGAATTTATAAAGTATAATTTAAGCTTTTATATATATCATGACAATTTTTCTATTATCCAAAAATAAGCTTTCAATACATGATGTGATTTTCATGCTGTTCTATTGAAATGGGTGATCTTGTATATGAACCTCCAAGAGATGGACCTACATTGTGGGAAATAGGCATTCCTGATCGTTCTACTACAGAGTTCTATATTCCTGATCCCCATCCCAATTACATTAGTAGGCTTTATGTTAACCATCTCACATGTATCACTATTGTTTTTTACTATAATTTTTATTTAAATTTATGAAGGAATTGATTCTAAATACATTTTAGTTGTTATATGTTTGGACCACTTAAGTAAAGTCATTAAATCAAGATGGAAGGCAAAACATCCTAAATGTTTTACCAGTAAACTAGACTGAGCTCAACAACAAACCCGAACCTATAAGAAGATTGAGTTATAAGATGGAATAACTCATGATACATCAACAAGTAACAAGTCAATTCTAAGGAGTTGAATCCCCTAAATGGTTAACTACCGAACCAAGTTAGAATTGACCTCGACTCATAATATGTTGTACTTTATATCAATTATATTTCTTTGACGTGTAAATACGTGTAGGTATTATGTAACATACACATGTATCTATAATGTTCTTTAAATATATGGACCACTTATGGGATCCACACATTCAGCCAATTATCTTAACTTTTATTTAAGTTTTCTCACCCCATATCCTTTGGGATTCACCCCGCTCTTTGAAAGAAACTTGGAAAACCAATCGTGTTCCACTCACAAGCTACAAATACCATGGTAGGAACTCACTTTGAAAGACAATCGAGGTTGGCTGATCATGAAGCAATGGTGACTTAGAGAAATACCTCACCAACCCTTAATGAAACCGGGGCAGAAGATAAAGCCAACTACCAAGAGTATAAGTCACTACATTCCCAGATCGGAGGAAGGACCTTGGTTAACCAAACAATTGATCCTGCCAATAGAAATATAGATGGGCGTAGCATCCCGAGCCCCCACAAGTTGAACACAAAGACGAGGGGAATCCCCTATCTAGCTCAGCGAGGCTTAGTGATGAGCAATGGATTCAAGAAAGAAAAGGCTGGGAGGCACGATTCCAAGCGCTAGAGGAGACCAATAAAAGGAAAAATCGGGCCTTGAAGGCTGCAATGAGAACCATGAGAAGGGCAAAACCCCTTATGATGTGGACAAAGAATGTGAGCAACTATGCATCTCTCCCTTTTCTGATGTAATAGAGAATGATGAACCACCAGCTAAGTTTAACGCCCTTAAATACCCTAATTATTCTAAGACAAAAGATCTGGTAACACATCTTCAAAATTTTAAAATAGCCATGGCTCTTATGAGTCTCACCTAGGGAAAGAGAGACGCCATGATGTGCAAATTGTTCGTTACCACCCTCTATAAAGGCGCACATAAATGGTTCAAAAACCTTGCCCCAAAATACATAACCTATTTCCCACAGTTCGTTAGGTTATTCATCACAAACTATGCCTACAAAACTTTGAGAAATGAGTCTCATCACCTTTTTCTCAATTATTTAGGGGAGAGGGGAATCCACTAAGGAATACACGAAATGGTTCAGAGAAGAGAAATTGGAGATCTCTGACTATCCCAATTCTATTGCTATAAAAGCCTTTAGGTAAGGCCTACTAAAGAACTCCGACCTATTTGTAGAGCTAACTAAGACAGTGTCATGCACCTTAAAAGAAGCTTATGGGGAGGCGAGAAAGTTTGTCAACTTTGAGAGGGAGCTAGGTCTAGTCAAAGGGCATCAAATTGATGTAGAGGTGGTGCCAGATAAAGAAAAAGAGGAGGATAAGCTAAGACAATGCACCTCAAAATAACAAAAACAAATGTTTTGTACCAAGTAATAAACAGGTCAGATAATGGTTGAGAAACAAAGAAACTTAGGGAAGGTTACTCTATTCTTTTAAGAGGCCTCCCTTAAAAGTTGAGCTAGCTAAAGCTATAAGGAGAATGAAGGATGAGTCCAATGTCAGATGTCCACGAAAGGGGAAATCACCCTTTAGAGACACGTCCAAATGGTATGCATTCCATAAGGATGTGGGCCATGAAACAAAAGACTACAGACACTTAAAAAAAGAGATAGAAGATTTGATGGCTAAGGGATATCTAAAGAACCTTATCACAAAAATGGGGACAGAAGAAGCCAACCAGGTGGACAAGGGGTGCCAAAACCAATGAACCTGTCAGACGGTAGCAGAGAGTCGTGTGACGAGAAAAATGTTAGGACTATAAATACCATACACATAGGACCTAGGGTCAACGAGATCTCTAATAACTCATACAAAATATTTTAAAGGGAGCTATGCAATACCCCCCATGTATATGCCTTGGATAAGAAAAGACCTTATATAGAAGTCATTTTCAGAGAGAAGGACGAGATCTCCTCCTATCACGAAGACCCTTTAGTAATAACTCTGAGGATCAAATCTTGTGATGTCTGCTGGATAATGATTGACATGGGGAGTTCAGTAGATCTCCTTTTTATGGCCACTGTCAGGGCCCTAGGAGTAAAGGATTCTGACATCGTTAATACAAAGCTCTCTCTCGTAAGATTCAACAACAATACCACCTATGTAAAAAGAATAGTGGTTCTACCTGTCATAACAAAATGGGTAATAATAATGTCCCTGCATATTACAATGCCATTTTGGGAAGGTCATGAATATATAAAATTAGGGTAGTCCCATCCACCTTTCACCAAGTGATCAAATTTCTCATGGTCGAGGGTCCCAAAGAGGTAAGGGGAGATCAAGAAAAGGTTAGAATTTATTATAATGCCACTATGAAAGGAACTTCCCTAAAATAACAATCACCAAGGGGTATCCCTCAAAAGAGACCAAAGAGAAAATGCCTGGAAAGGTCAGTCTATCTAAATAAAGTTAAAGACCTTCCAATGGGTGTTAAGGGCAAAAATCACCCCTTGAAAATGGGTGAGGATTTGACGACAAATCTTGAGGAGTAACTCTCACAATTTCTTAGAGCTAATGTAGATGTCTTCACGTGGTCTCTAACAGATATACCAAGAATTGATACAAAATTCATAACACACCATCTGAACGTCAACCTAAAAGCTAGACCCATTCAGCAACAAAAAAGAAAATTCCTCAAAGAAAAGAACAAGGAGATCAAACACCATGTGGCTGCCTTTAAAGAGGCTGGGGTAAACAAGGAGGTCAATTATCCTTTATGGCTTTCAAATGTTGTACTAGTTAAGAAAACATATGGGTCATCTCATATATGTATGACCTTTATAGATATAAACAAGGCATGACCCAAGGATTGCTTCCCCCTTCCAAGCATTTATTAGCTAGTAGACACCTCTTCTGGGTTTGGGTTGATGAGTTTTTTGGACGCATACTCCGGATACCACCAAATTAGAATGCACCATGAGGATTAGGAGAAAAAATATTTCATCACGGAGGAAGGAACATTCTACTACATAAGGATGTTGTTTGGAGTGAAAAACATAGGTGTTACATATCAATATATCCTTAACAAAATGTTTGAAAAACAGTTGGGGAAGAATCTAGAAGCATACATAGATGACATGCTGTGAAGTCAGCTTAACCCCTGAACCATATCAAGGATCTACATGAGATATTTGAAGTAACCCAAAGGTATGTCATGAGACTTAATCCCAAAAAATGTATCTTTAGTGTTGTTGTAGGAAAATTTCTGAGGTACCTCATATCATCCAAGAGGATTGAGGCCAACCCAGAAAAGATACAAGCATTGGTAAACATGAAGCCATCCACTAGCCTTAAGGGAATTCAATAGTTGAATAAAAGAATAGTGTATGCCCTTCTTCAAAATGCTGAGAAAAAATCAGTCCTTTTGGACAAGGACTACGATGTAGCCTTTGAAGGAATAAAGAAGTACTTAAGTAACCCCTATCTTGGTTAGCTCCCTACTAGGAGAGATTCTTTATCTCTATTTGGTTATGACACCCCAAATATGCAACATCGTGCTCTTAGTTGAAAAGGAAAAAATTCAGCACCATATCTACTACGTCATCCAAATTCTAACGGAGGCCCAAAGTAGATATCCTACCATTGATAAATTGGCCTTTGTCCTCGAGATTAGTGTGCAAAAGCTCAGGCATTACTTTGACTCGCACATATTCATACCCTTTTAAAAGTGTCCTGACGAAACCAGATGTTACAAGGAGACAGACCCATATAGTTGTAGAATTAGGAGACTATGATATTAAATACATGGATAGAACAACCATTAAAGGGCAAGTTATGGCCAAATTTATGCCTAAATTTAATGATAGGCCTGAGGTTGTCACTAGGACAAAGCAAGATGAGGTGTATAGGATAGACCAAAGGGAATTCCCAACCTGGTAGGTATTTATGGATGAAGCACACACCTTTAATGATGTAGGGCTAGGGGTGGTCATAATTGATCACGAAAACAACTTCTTTAAGTATACAATCATACTTGATATCCAAGCAACTAATAATTTCATAGAATACGAGGTGGCTATATTTGGAGCTATGATTGCAAAAAAGATGGGGGCAGATAGGATCACCTTGCATAATGATTCTAGGTTAGTGGTCAACCAGTTTTTGGGGGCATTTGAAGCAAGGGATGGAAAAATGAAAAAGGTATATGGAGAGGTTAAAGTAAGAATGCTTAAAACTATCTATGTTCGAGGTCAATAAATAGCTTGAAAAGAGAATGGTCACGTTGATGCCCTAGAAACTTTGGCATCAGTAAGGGAAACCAAACACAATAGAGTAGTGTCGATAACTATCCTGGTAGAAGCATATTTAGAGGAGGTTGAAAGAAAGGTTGGGTGTATGGATGCTCCCTCTATCACATAGTTCACTCCAATCTTTAATTTCTTGGAAAATAGGGACTTACTAGAAGATTTCAAGGTTGCGAAAGAAGTCGAGACCAAGATAGGCTGATACATGATCAAAATAGGGAAACTATATCGAAAAACCCCACTCGGTTCTGGCCTCATGTGTATAGCCAAGAAGGCATCTAAAAGATTGGTGTTTGAAGCACATGAAGGAGATTGTGGTTCACACTCTAGAGGTACGATGTTGTCATAACGGATTCTAAAACAAGGTTATTATTGGCCCACTATGATGATAGATTGTACCAAATACACTTAGAAATGTGATAAATTCCAAATGTTTACCTTATTGTCACACACACCTTCGAATACCATGGTGGGTTGGTAAGTCCTTGACCCTTCTACAAATAGGGGCTTGACATAGTAAGACCTCTGCTCTTAGGTATGAGTCAAAAGAAGTTTCTCCTTGTGGCCACTGATTACTTTTCAAAATAGATCGAAGTAGAGCCTTTGGGAAGAATACATGAGGAAGAAGTGATTCGATTGATATGAAAATCCACAATTTTTTGTTTCATCCTATCGAGGGAGCTCATCACAAATAAAGGAAGACAATACACTAGTTGCAACATCAAATTATTTTCCCTCGAATACAATATTAAGAAGTTTCATTCAACACCATACTATCCTCAAGCTAATGGTAAAACAGAGTCTTGCAATAAGATGATTATCAATCTATTGAAAAAGAGGTTAGAAAGCACAAATGGAAGATGAGTGAAAGAGCTATATGGTACGTTATGGGTTGTTAGTACAAACCCCAGATAGAGCACCAAAGAGACCTCATTTTCCTTGGTCTATATAACTAAAATGATTATACCAACCGAGGTCATAATTCCCACTACAATATTAGTTCTAACAGAGGAATAAAATGAGGTAAGAAGAGCAACCGAATTGACCAGAGAAAATGGATGAAGCTTTAAGAAGGATATCCAAGCAAAAAAGGAAAGTATCATATTATTACAACAAATCCATACACTTCAAATCATTTTATAGAGGTGATTGAGTTATCAAGAGAGTCTTTCTCAATAAAAAGGAATGAATGGCCAGTAAAATGGGTGCCAATTGGGAGGGACCTTATCAAATAATTGAAACAACACCAAGAAAGGCCTATGTATTGAAAACAATTGAAGGAACTAAGGAGGGCATAAGCTAGAATTCCAGACACTTGAAAAGATACCACTTTTAAATATGCATTAATTTACCATTTTTTTGTAACATCGGTACACACACATATATATATATATATACAAAATAAACCCCCTTCAAGAGGGGGTCCCTTTCTAGAGTTCTCCCATATTTTTATATCATAGGTTGATTACCTCGATTAAGAACTAGGTGTGGTTCCCTAACACTTGAAAAAATCATGAGTTGTCCACCTAGGTTAGGAACCAGGTAAAACTCTCTCATTAATTTGAGCCACAAGCTTATCACCTCAGTTAAGAACCCAGTCATGGGCCCTGGTACTTGAAAAGGTTACGAGTTGTCCACCTCGAATAAGAACCAGGTTGGTGCTCTAAAATTGAAGGGATAGATGAGCACCTCAGTCATGAACAAGTAAGGCTCTCTATCTAACCAATTTGAGCCATAGGCTGATCACCATGAACCAGGTAGAGTACCTGATGAGTGCTTAAAAAGTACTAAAATTATCATGATTTCATGTACTTTAATTGATTAAAAAGATTTATATTTATATGATTTTATCATATTTTTATATAAATTTATCTTTTTGGAATCACAGATATTTTTATTATTTTTTCAGGTATTTTCACTTCAAAAAAATAACTTAAAAACTTAAAGAAAAATACTAGAGGTAATACATCACAAATATATTGAGAAAATAAATGAGGAAAAGTCAAAAAGATGGAAAAATTGGACAAAAAGGCCAAAATCGTGCTCACAGCCGCCCAATAGCGCCGAGAAACACGCCCAGTTGCGCCAAGAAACACATGCAGTGTGCCACAGCCATGCTGAACAAACACCAAATTCTGCACACGCATTTGCGTGCACCGCTCAAACAACTTTGAACTCGCGTGCCCATCTACACGTATCTGCCCAAATCCACGTGCACCACTGAGCCCAACCGTACTCCACATGTTGAATTCATGCCCCTCACTGCCTACATTAGTTCTTATGTCACCACTTGTCCTTTATGCATCAATAATGACATCATTATCTACCTATTATGTGTTTTTCCCATTTCTTATCAAAAATTTCTCACTCGTTCACTCTATTTTCACCTATAAATACCCTTATCTTCTCCATTACAAAGCACACCTAAAAAACACCAAAAACTTCTCAATAAATAAGTTCTTAGCTTTTTCTCCCTATTTTTTTTAGTTTTATTCTTAGTTTTAAAGTTCTTCTCTTTTTGAGAAGAACTAGTTATGTTTTTGTAAATTTCTAGATTTTTATTTAATAAATGGAAATGAAAATCCATTTCAAAGTTTTTCAACAACAGAATTAACATCAAAGTATTGTAAGGATTTTATTTTCTTTACAGTTATTTTTTATGTTTTATTCTTATATTTTGTTTAATTTGTCTATGATTAAATTTGACATGTCTCAGTCTTTGTAAATATGATATAATAATAACGTTGTTATATGTGAAATATTAAATAAGTAAAATATTTTTATAAAATGAATTAATTTTATTTTTATTCAAGATTTTATATTAAGAATGTTAGAGAGAAATATATTATTTTTCATTAAAAACTTAAATATGAAAATTAGATTTTAAGGTTTAGTTATTCAGTCTCATTTAGAGTAGTGTTCTTTTATTTGTTGATACAATCACCCTGTAGTTAGAGTGAAGTTCTATTTCAAAAGTTTTTATAAGAATTATTATTTGAAACTGTATTGACAACATGTTTTGAATAGTGGTTTTAAAACTTGAAAGTTAGTACTCGAATAATTAAATTCTTAGGTTTAATTTTGACATCTTGAATAAAGTTTAAACCGTCTAACCCCACCAAAGGTGGCATTTAAATAATTCATTTTTCAATCTCTTAGAAAAAAAAATTAATTTAATTAACCAAATTAGTTATCGACCTCACCCATAGGTGTTAATTGCTTTGTTTAATTAACAAAGAATATCTAATCCCATCAAAGATGATATTCATATAAAAAAGAGAGAATCAATAAATATCAATTTATATCTTTAATAACCTAAATAATATGAGCAAACATAATTAACTTAGTTATTATATCCATAAATACTCCATTATTATAAAAGATAAAATGTGTATACATGTTTATTGAATCTGTATCTATGTTTATTTTTATGTTATTAGATTAGAAAACACATAAAACCCAAACTATCATGATAGGATATTTAGGATTTAATTTCGTTTTTAAATTATTCGTACACTTGCGAGATTTTTATAAATATAAAACCAAAATATTAGTATGATCGGTGATGTCGGTTTTGCTCATCAATACCCTAACACTTAAAAAAGTCATGAGTTGTTCACCTCGGTTAGGAACCAGGTCAACACTTTGACATTGACGAGGGAGATGAGTACCTCGATCAAGAACTAGGTAAGGCTTTATTTCCCTCAAATTTATGCCACGAGACTAATCACTTTAATTAAGAACCAGGTAGAGTGTCCTAGTAAGAGCAAAGGTCGAGTTGATCACTTTGGTCAGCAACCAAATCATGTCATATATATATATATACATGCACAACGTTCAAGTATTACAAATACTTGCCATAAAGAAAACTTTAATTATTTGATATTACAAATCTTTTGAAAAGGTTATTAATACAAAGCTCACCCTTTACAAGGGCAACCATTTCAGCCAAGACCCTCCTCTTTTGAGATTAAGTTTGCATCAACTGTTCTTTACAATAAGCGATCTCACACTTACTCTCCCCAAAGGGACCTACCTTGCCTTTGAATTTGAGCACATTGGCTTTTAGTGCCATAACCTTTCTTTTAAGCCTGTTATTATCAACACTTAAAGCTCAAACTGAATGTCTTTGGGATCGATCAGAATCCATAAAGATTGACCAAAAAAGAGGGAAACCTTAGCAAAAACCTTTATTGCACTAACTAAACAGTACCTTTGATCTCTTTTTTACAGAGGATGATGTTGAGAAAATGATAAATAAAAAATAAAGCAATAAATGAATGTTCCCAAAAATCAAGTGGATAGGTCAACATAAAAAATAGACAATAATTCAGAGAAATTAACTTTTTCATTAATAAGATTGGTTTCTCATTCAAATGAAATTCCAAGTCTAAGCTCGCAACCACACAATCATAACTAGCATCGAGCCCAAAAATAAAAAAGGGTACAACCCGAGAAATTAATGATCTTCTTCCTCGACCCCTACATTAGTCGCCTCGAGCACATTCACACTCTTACTAGAGCTCGAGCCCTCAACTTCCTCCCCTTCTTGAGAAAGAGAGTGCGCATATGGAAGAGTGACTAGGATGTTTAGAATACGATGATAGTAGTCTCCTAGGTCCTTATTCTTAGCCTCTATCTTGAAAGATTCAATGGTAAGCTCGTACCCCTTCTCTACGCTTAACTCAAGTTGCCTGGCCATGAATTCAATCTCACCCTTTGCCCTCACTTATCCCTCATTCATAGCCTTAGCTTCTTTTTGTGCCTCCTCAATCTCTAAATTGGCTCACTTTTTGGCCTCCTCTAACTTGATAAGACGGCTGACATACTTCTCTAGTTCGATAAGATGGTTGCTTTACTCATTTAGCTCAGTGGCGGCCCTTTTCAACTTTTCCTTCTTATCAATGGCTTCACCTTCCCATTTTTTAAACCTCATCAGAAGTGCGATGTACTTAGATCGAGAAGACATATGACTTTTCCTTTCCTGTTCCAAATCATCCTTCAATTGACCCATGCTTCGATCCTTGTCAAAATCATAACGCAGCTAAAACTGAAACAAGAAGAGGGCACGAGGTCAATAATTAACCAACAAATCACAAGGTCAAACTTGAAAAAAAAAACAGATTTAATCATAAAGAGAGGTCACATACTTGGTATAGGTGATGACAAATGACATCGTCAAAGCCCATACCTTCATATATATCCTCAAGTTGCTTCTCATGGACTTTAGTAGGAAGTTGGTTTAGGTATTGATCAAGCTATGTAGGCTCTAAGCCTCGATACAAGGCTATCTCATCCACGTCAGTGGTAAGATCATTAACAATGCCTTTCCACTTCCTTGAATCCCGTATGGGATGGGCAGGCACTTTGTGGATCGAGTAGGGAGATAGAAATGGATCACTTTCTTGTGACATGGGTAAGGGGAAAAGACATTTATAGGCTCAAGGATAAGTATAGCCTCATAAATGACTACCTTATTCTTTTTCTTCTTTGTAGAGACATGGGGCAACCTTAAGATCAGAAGACTTGCCCCTCTTTCTGCCCTTAGAAGAGCCCTATTCATAAACATGGGGCTTACCTTTCTTACTCTAAAGGTGAGACAACAATTGGGCGGCCATAAACTCTATAGAATCTATAAAACAAATTCAAGGTGAGGTTATTTTCATCACATTGTGCTATACAAAAAAAGAGGGGGTAGGGTGAAGTCTAAGAACTAGCTCACCATCATCAGCCACCACCTCAAACTATCCCTCAAATTAAATGGGAAAGGTTTAGTGCCTTGGAGGAGCCCAGGGTTTACAAATAATCCTAAGAGGGGGCTCCACTAAATCATGCCTCATCAGCCCACAAACAATAAAGCAATGAGTGTTAAGCAAACTCTTCCAAGGGGTCTTCTAGGGAAGATAATTTTAGATATTAGCCAGTTATTGCTACGAGTCTAGACTCAAGGTTGTGAATAAGGATGCCATATTCCTTAGCACAACCTTAGTATCATTCCAAACAATCCTTAGCAGCCTGGTGTCACTGGTTGGGGAATCTTATCACCTTGAGACATAGAAAAAGTACTCTTTCCAATTTTTCTCATTCTTAAGAAGAGACACGTTAATACTCTGGTCTTGTTTCATAAACATATATACCCCCATTCAGTCTATGGGGTTCTACTTCAAAACATACACCTCATTAACCTTAAACATCTCCAAATCTATCTTGAGTTCCTGTCATATAATGGTCAGGAAAAAAAGATACCTTCACGCATTAGGCATCAACTATCATGACGCAAGTTGAGTCCTAACTAAAAATATCCTAATGAAGGAATACAAGGGGAACCTCAACCATAACCACAACACCTTCTCATGAAATATTGTCCACCCAGATGAATATTGGTCGCTATCACAGGTACCCTCTGGTGGAATCATTATATGAACAAAGAAGGGGATATTGTAGGTCTTCATTAACCTATCCTCATTCTAGGGTATTAAGCCATTTCTCTTAGGTTGGGCAGACCAACCTATGGTATAACTTGTAGGTTCGCCAGACCCAACGTTCCTAGTTTTCTTCCTCTAAGGCCTAGCCACTGAGAGTTGAGTATGTGGTATACTCGGTCTAATGGTTGGAGTGGCCTGTAGAGGTTGATGGCTAAGGTAGAGATTGAATCATCCTATTGGAAGAGCCCAACTTAGAGGACCTTGAATCATCGTTAGAACTTTGATATTATAGGCTTTCCCAAAAGCTCGAGCCTGAAGTCTCTTCTTGGTGCATTATCTATAAAAACCAAAAAACACAAAAAGAAAAAGAGAACATGTAAGGTACTGATAACTTTGTGCTTTAGAGTTATTTTGTCCAATTTATTATTATAATTACTATGTTCTTAAGGTTTTTCGTTAATTTTAAGTTTTTAAATTATTATTTGGTGTTAGTTTTGTAAGAAAATATATTTTTAGAGAAAAGAAAACAATTTGAATTAAAAAAAAATAACTTAAACGCAAATAACAAAAGTTGATAAATTTAAACATATCCATGCGCGGAATGAGTCACACGTGTCTCGATTCGTTGGATCAGAAATTCAACGGTGTAGATCAATAAAGTGAACTTCACATGCTACGCGAGTATGTGGACAAAGATTTCAAGCTATTCTACATGGTGCAGCACCAGAGTGGGGTCCAACTATCTACAACGTCAGCCCGTAGAGTGAGGTGTAGTCGTCTGTATAACCCAGGGCGTGAAATCCCTATGATGCGTTCCATTAAAGCTCTGTACACCATCGCGTCTCACCCAGCCAACACACGCCACGTGTTTGATTGTCTTACCCATAAATCAAAGCTCGCCACGTGTCATGCGTAGTGTAAACAAAAATCAGAAAATTTGCTCCACCAACTTAGCTTCTTTTGCATGTTTGTTTTTACTCCTTTTTGGATGCCTTTTAAGAGAAATTTTATGTGTGATTTTTTTAGGAAGAAACTAAGAGAGAGAAGATGCCATTTTTTTGTTGTTTTATTGCTGAAAAAAATGAGAAAGAATGTAGAGAGCAAAAACGGAGAAGAAAAAAATGTATTTTTTTAGTTGAATATTGAGTTAGCAATGCTTAAATATTGGGGCATTCTTAAAGACTATTATGCAAGATTTTAAAGGGGAATATTGCTTGGAGACTGAGGAATTATAAAAGAGTTTCTTGTAATCCTTTTATCTTTTGATTTAATTTTTCTTAAATATCTAAGCATTCTTGGATTGTGATTTTAATATTTGTTATGAACTAAATTATTTGTTCTAGGGTTGTAATGGTGCTTACATTATGAAGCTTGAATTAATTATTTTTGAATGATTTGTGGGATGTTGCTTTTAATTTGTTTATTCTATTTGTGCTTAATGTTTTTGATTGTTGGAAGATTAATCAATTGATTTGTGAACCCTGATAAATTTGGAAAATGAATTTTTTTATTTTGCTCTTGGATAGAATAACATATATATATATGGATAAATTAGGAGTTCTTGGTTGACAAATTAAATGTGAGAACACAAATCAAGAGAAAATAAAATGATTCAAGTGGATTAATTTGGTGAAATTGCAATCCTAGAGTTTTCTTCTAGGCCACTAATAATGTCGTAGAGTATGAGGCAACTATATTCGGGGCCATGATGGCAAAGAATCTTGGAGTAGATAACATCACCTTGAATAGTGACTCACGACAACAGGTCAACTAGTATTTTGGCACATTTTATGATAAGAATATTAGGATAAGAAGATATCTTGAGAGACTAAGAAAGAAGTGCTCGAAATTTGCTAATTCGAGATCAAACATATTTCCATGAATGAGAATGGGCATGCGAATGCTTTGGCCACACTATCCTCTGCGCAAGAGGCAAACCACACTCGGGTAGTATCAAGGATGATCTTGACAGAAGCCATGTTGGAAAAGGCCAAAAAAATAGTCGGTAGCGTGGATGCCACCTCAAGACCATGGTTCACCCGATCTTTGAATTACTAAAAAGGGGAGACCAACCCTAGGGCCAGAAAATCTAAAAGGAAATTAAGGCTAAGGTAGGTCAACACATGATTGAACATGACAAATTATACAGAAGGATCACATTCGAACTCAGGCTCTTATGCATAGCCAATGAGGGGTCTGACATCATAATTTTTAAAGCCCATAAGGGAGAGTATGCTCTTATTGAGATGGAAGAAGGTTATCTCAGCGAATTATGAGGCATGGGTACTACTACCCTACTATGCTAGCAAATTGCACAAGGTACACCCACATATGCGATAAGTGTCAGAAATTTTCCTCATTGTCATATGCATCTCCAACCACCATGACTGGGGTAGTTAGCCCATAACATTTCTACAAATAGGGACTTGATATAGTAGGACCTTTGCCCTAAGAAATAGGCTAAAATAAGTTTTTATTAATGACCATAGACTATTTTTCCAAATGGATTGAAGCAAAACCCCTATGAAGGATACATGAAGAATAAGCAATTATGTTCATATGAAAATCTATAACTTATCACTTTAGTCTACCTAAGGAGCTTATTATTGATAATGAAAGATAGTTTATTGGTCACAACATCAAAGAGTTTGCTAGCAAATACAACATTAAGATGTGCAACTAAATTTCATATTACCCACAAGCCAAAATCCAAGTTGAATCCTTTAAAAAGTTGATAATCACCTTGCTATTGAGGACCAAAATGTCACAGTGAGAGAATTTGAACTAACTCTTAGAGGAAAATAGAAACAAAGCCTTGATAAGGATAGTCAAGCAAAAACTAAGAGTAATAGACTATTACAACAAGGTCATGCATTTCAAGGCTTTCATAATAGGTGATTGGGTTTCTCAAAAGGGTCTTCTCCAAAAAGAAAGAATGGATGGCTGACAAGTTAGGTGCAAATTAGGAGGGCCCATACCAAACAACCGAAACAACTCCAAGAGGGGCCTACTTATTGAAAAGTATTGAGAGAGTAGAGAATAGCACAGTTGGAACGCCCGACAGTTGAAAAGTATTACTTCTAGTGTATATATATGAAGAAACTATTTGCAAGCGCTGACTCTCTTTCAATATTATGTACAAAGAGTTGATCATCTCGGTCACAGACCAGGTAGAATGCTCTCCCTCAAAAAGAGTTGATCACCTCAGTCATAGACCAAGTAGAGTACTCTCCAATAAAAAAAAGAGTTGTTATATATATATATGAAGAAATTATTTGCAAGCGCTGAATCTCTTTCAATATTACGTATAAAGTGTTGATCATCTCGATCACAGACCTGGTAGAATGCTTTCCCTCAAAAAGAGTTGATCACCTCAATCATAGACTAGGTAGAGTGCTCTCTCATAAAAAAAAGAGTTGATCACCCTAGTCACAGACCAGGTAGAATGCTTTCATTTAAAAAGAGTTGATCACCTTGGTTACAAAACAGGTAGAGCGCTTTTCCATAAATAAAGAGTTGATCATCTTGGTCATAGACCAGGTGGAATTCTCTCCCTTAAAAAGATTTGATCACTTCGGCATATACTATTAGATCGTTCTCCAACAAAGAAAAAGTTGATAATCTCAATTACAAACTAGGCAGAACGCTCTTACTCAAAAACAGTTAATCACCTCGATCACAGATCAAGTAGAATGCTCTCATTCAATAAAATTTTATCACTGATAACTGTATTTTATACGGTTATTTTCTTCTATTTTATTAATTATAATTGCTATGTTTTTTACATTTTTAATTAATTAAATTAATATTTACTATTAGTTTTTAATAAATATATTTTCAAGAAAATTAATGAATTTTAATAAAAAAAGGACTTAATTGTAATTATTAAAAGCTTAAAATTTAATTTGAATTAAAAGTGGGTGAAAATGCAAATATCAAAAGATTAGAAGTTAATTTGAATGAAATTTGTGGGTCAAAATGCAATTAATGAAAGTTGATTTTTCTGCGTAGGAGAAGAAGGCCACTCGTGCCATTTACAACGCCCAACACCCACCATTCGATCTTCCAATCAACGGTTAAGATCTGGCACGTGGAATTCAGACGCGGAAAAAGAGTATGGACCCAGTTTTCCTAGATGCACGTGGCTCGATGCCAAGTGGGGCCCACCTACCGCGCAGGCTGGTGTGCAGGGTGGGACCCACATGTCGGCTGCACAGAATTTTCCCCCGAGGTGCATCTCATCGCTCACCGTTGGATCAAGTTGAACGGTCCAGATTTACGTGCATGGAATCAAGCTATCGTGCACCCAGCAGCTTGCGTACACTCCCGTGCGACGCTGTTCATCACATCAGAGTGTGCCATCATGTTCCATCGAATAAGAAGCAGCCACGTGTTTCCTCAATCATCCAGCAAATAATATGATGACACATGGCATAAACTTGGTAAAATAAAAATGCAGGAACGATGCCCACTTACCAGCTCCTTCTGCGTCCACCACGTGTCACTCTCAACTGTCGTGCACTTTCAACTTGCTCTTATCCCGTGTGATGCAGTTCATCGAAGTAGCGTGTGCCCTCGCGTTCCATCCAATACGAAGCTGCCACATGTTCCATTAATCTTGTAGCCAATCATATTACGACACGTGGCATACATTTTATGAAATCAAAACACATAAATTTGTGCACTCTTTATTCTCTCCACGTGTTTAGATTTTATTATGCTCTCCGAGATGTATTTTTTTTGGAGAGTTGTCTAGTGGGGATATATTTGGGATGCGAGAAAAGAATAGGAGTTTTGAGTTTTCAATTTTTCCATATTTCAGTTCAAGTTTTAGTTTCTCTCTACTTGTTTTCTACACACGTAGAAACTTTTATTTAACATTTTTATGTTGTATTTTCTTAGGAAATAGAGAGAAAGAAAACAACGAAGAAGAAGAAAAGGGAAGAAATTTATTTTTTCATTGAGGAATCGTGAAAGAGTTTCTCCTAATCTTTTTCTTTTAAGTTTAATGTCTGATTATTGTTGTATTGTAATTTTAATTTCTGCTATGAACTAATTTATTTGTTCTAGGGTGCAGTGTAACTTAAATTATGAAACTTGAATTAATTATTTTTGAATGATTTATGGAACAGTTTTAAGTTGTTTATTTTATCTACGCTTAATGCTTTTAATTATCGGAAGATTAATTAATTGATCTGTGACATTTAAATAAACTTGGAAAAGACATTTTTGTGTGTTACTCGTGATAAAATAACATATATATAAGGGATAGAAATATACTTTTATTGTATGTGTAACTATTTGAGAACTTAGAACTTAATAAATCTGGTTGAATTTAATTCTCATAGGAATATAGTGAATTATTTTAGCGAGATGTGTCTGTATGGAGCTCGGAAGAGATATATGGATAAATTAGGAGTTCTTGGTTAACAACTTAAAATACGAGAACATAAATCAAGGGAAAATAAAATGTTCAAGTGGATTAATTTGATGTAACTGCAATCCTAGAATTCTCTTACAAACTGTTATAAAAATTAGTTAGTCAAACTGCATCAAATTATTGATTGTTTGGATAAAATCATGTCGAAATAATTTTAGTAATTAACGAACACTAGTAACAAATCTCTGTGGGAACGATATTTTACTTATCATTTTATTACTTGTGATCGTGTATACTTGCACGTTTTATGTTCTCCTAAAAGAGACAACAATCACATTGGTCATAGAGGAGGTAGAATGCTCTCACTCAAAAAGAGTTGATCACCTTAGTCACAGACCAGGTAGAATGCTCTCCCTCAAAAAGAGTTAATCACCTCAGTCACAAACCAAGTAGAGTGCTATCTCTCAAAGAAAGATTTTATCACCTCAATCACAAACCATATAGAATAATCTCTCTCAAAAAGAGTTGATCACCTCGATCACAGACCAAGTAGAGTGCTCTCCCGCAAAGAAAAAAATTGATCGCCTCGGTCACAAAACCAAGTAGAATTCTCTCTCTCAAAAAGAGTTGATCACCTAAGTCATAGACCAGGTAGAATTCTCTCCTTAAAAAAGAGTTGATCACCTCAGTTACAGACTAGGTAGAGTGCTCTCCTATAAAGAAAGAAAGATTTGATCACTTTGGTCACATACTAAGTAGAATGTTCTCCCTCAAAAAGAGTTGACCACCTCAATCATAAACTAGGTAGAACACTCTTACCACCAAAAATAAAGCACATTAATCGAACTTCATAGGTTTTTTCTTAATTAAAATAGAAGTTTGTTACTCGAGTTTTACAAAGTTTTCAAAATTTATGAAAGGATAGCTCGGTCTCTCAAAAAATTAAAAGTCTGTTAGACGTTTGGACACACGACCAATGTCCGGGTCATCGATCTCCTCTACTAAGGGTAATAACTCAGCCTAAATCTTGACAAATTTCTTGTGAATATTAACCCCTATTTTAGTAGAGGCTAAGCTCGAGTTGAGTATGGACTGTTCTAGTTCCTCTAAAACACCCATCACCTTGAGAAATACTGCCTCAAATAGCTTCATATAGAAGTTGACCCAATGTGACTCCTTATCAATGAGAGTGGCCATCTTAGTCATGGTATTCCTCTCTCGAGCTCGAGTTCCTGATAATTGCTCCTTATAAGACTTAAGCTCATACTTAGTCTTTTTATAAAAGGAGAGATTACCCTTAAGCTTGGGCAACTCGCTTATTAATTACTTTACCTCAATCTTGAGCCTACCATTCTCCAGTTTTAAAGCTTAAACTGAACATCTATTTTTCCAGTTATAATCCATAAGGTTTGCACAAGAAAGATGGATAAAAAATTCATCTACTTTAAACAAAAAAAGATGTCTAAGTTTTATAGCATTAACCTTCTTTTATAGGGAATGATAGTTGGAAAAATTTAATGTCACATGTCCTTTAAAACAAGAAGGTGGGTTAGTATCATAAATAAATAATATAAATACCATAAATACACAATCACATATATGAGTTGTTCCCAAAATCAATTGTTTCTCATTAATAACAATGGGTTATAAGTGCAAGCTCGCTACCACATAATAAGAAGTTGCATTGAACTTAAAAGAAATATATATAGTCCCCAACATATGGAAGAGACCGAGAAAAAAGGTTTGTAATATAAGAAGACTTAGCCTGATATTAAGAATATGGGTTTGGAATATAAGTAGGCTCACCCCAGTGCCAATATCAAAGGTCCCTAGTTCCACCATATTCCTCCCCCACCCCGAGCCTATCGTCACTTGCACTAGAGCCTGATCCTTATTCATCACCCTCATCTTAGGTTTGAGGGGGTGAGTGATTGGGATATTTAGGATTTAATAGTAGTACTCTCCCTAGCCCCTCTTATTGGCCTCATCTCTGAATGAGTCTATGGTCAGGTTTTACTTTATCTCGATGCTTGAGGAGAGTTGTTCCTTAATTGCCTCAAGAATGTACTTCTTCTGGCTCTTCTCAAACTATAAGATTCCACTATAGTCTAGAACTTACTTTAGGCCTCCTTGAGCTCCTCCAAATGCCTTGAGACATCATTCAACTCGTCCTTGGCCTTGGAAAACTTCTCCTTGTCGATAGCCTTGCCCTCCCATTTATTGGCCTTGGCTAACACCACAACATATTTGACCTGAGTTAAAGCGTGGATCTCTTTTCCATTGCGAGCTTATGCTTTAAACTCTCCACACCTTGAGTCATGACCAACATATGAAGGAGCTGCATATGAAAATAAGGAAAACAACACGAGGTTATTAAAATATAAAAACCCAAGAGTCAATTGGAAACAAGATTGGACTAACACTTACCTGGTATATAAGGTAGCTGAGCAAAACCTTAGGATCCATACCCTCACATACGGTATAAAGTTATCCTTAGTGCACCATGTAAAGGAGTTAGTCCACATGGTGGTCCAACCTATCTGGTGTGAAGCCCCTATAAAGGGCCACTCATTCAACGTCGATGGTGAGGTCATCGATGACACCTTTGCCTTTCCTTGAATCCTTCATAGGAGAAGTAGGTGTTTGTTGGCCCAAGATGATGGTTGGTGAGGTGTGTGGACCAGGGGACGTTGGAGAAGGCTCGATGACATTCAAAGGCTCATGCTCATCGAAGGTGACACGCTTCTTCCTTTTTGGAAAGATTGGGTTGCCTAGAGGACTTACACCTATTCTTTCCTTTAGAACTCATTCCCTCATGTTGGGCATGCTTACTCTAACGCCACGCCAATAGCTCAGAGGCATTAACTAGTTCACCATCATCTGGTACCACCTCGAACCTCCATTCATAGTCTATAGAAGGGGTCCTATGCTTTAAAAGTGCTCAAGCTTTAAGTATAATCCTATGATGGGGCTCTACTAAGTCCTACCTCATCAAACCACAATCACTTCTTTGCTTCTTGGCTCAAGGTTATAATAAAGGAACCCATATTCCTTATCACGACCTTAGTGTCACCCTAGTTGCTCCTTATCAGCTTGACATCGCTATTTGGAGTCTCTCACCAATTAGAGTGGTATAAGAAATACTCCTTCCAATTCTTTTCATTTGTGGAGAGGATCATATTTATGCCTTGATCTTGTTTCATTAACATATAAACCTTCATCGCGTTTGTATGATTCTATTTCAATATGTACACCTCATTAAACTCGGGCATCTCTAGCTTGACCCCAATCTTTCTACATATCAAGGTGAGGTAGAGCCAGTACCTCCACCCATTAGGCATCAACTGGACTGGCATGAGCTGAGTCATAGAAAAAAAATTCCTTATAAAGGGGTGTAGAGGAAACTCGACCCTAGTTATAAGGTCTTCTCGTGAAAGACCATCCTACCTAACTAGAAGTTGGTTACTATCACGAGCTTCCGATAAAGGAATCATTATCTGAATCGAGGAGTAAATATTGTATGTTCTCCTTATCCTCTCCTCATCCCTATGTGATAACCCATTGGTCTTGACCTTGGATGTCCAATCTTTAGTACGACCTATGGGCTTACCAGTCCTTTATTCCTTGTCTTCTTCCTCTATGATCTCAAGATAGATATTGGAGTTTGAGGCATATTCAACCTAATTGTAGGTATTGCTTATGAACGAGAGGTAGAGGTAGAAGGTTGAGGTTGGGATATTAAGGGCTCTCTTAGAAAGACAAGCTCGAAGTGCTTTTTCTGTGCATGGTTTCTACAAAATATCACGAAACATAAAAAGGTATGGCATGAAAATTATAAATGATTTAGAGGTGAGTTTGAAATAAAAAGGGAATGACTTTTTAAATCGACCCAAAAAGAAAATAAAAAATTGTTAAACTTGAAGAGTTTTTCCTTTAAAACTCGAGCAAGTAAGCTATGTGTCGAGCTGCTTTCTTACCACCTAACTGAAAATTAGTATGGCTTAAGTTGAGGTGATAGAACATTTTTTTCTCTTAATTTTTATTTGATGTGTAGGAAAAGATGAAATGAGGAAAAGCCCAGGCTCTTCCTTATATAGAGGCCCATATTTCTCTCTCCAATCATCTAACAATCATTTATTAGGGGAGAAAAATAGTTCATATCAACTGCACGTGTATTACTCTTCCATCCCTATTCAGGACCCGAGCTAAAATAGTAAAGGGACTGAATGTTTGGACATGTGGATCAACCTCGAGCCTCATTCATCTAACAGCCCGATCCAACTAACAAACTGAGCCATCAGGCGAATCATCATAGAAGAACTTACCTATGCCCGTGCCCATAATGACACCAACTTTATGGGCCTACCTACACATAAGACCCTTAGTATTGAAAGGCTAAGCTCTAGACTGAGCCATAATGTGGTCGACCTCTATCTTTGAATGTGTTTTCTTTTACTCTTGTACACATATGACATGATGTGACATGTACCTCCTATGTAATCGACACATGTACATACAATGCTTTATAAATACATGGACCTCATAAGATATCCACACATTCCATAAAACTCTATGACTTCTCTCTAGTTTCTCTTATTACAAATTGAATCAATCCCAATAATATTTATAACATATTACCTATATATAAAAAGAAGAGTTTCCCCGAATAAAGTTATATTTATTTAAAATTATTTTATTTGATGTTTACATATAAATTAAAATATATTTATTATCCATAGTTTTTTTATTTGATATTTTACTATTTTTTATATTTGTTATGATATTTATAAATTATTTGAGTCAATAATAAAATAAAAAAATAAGATAGATTTAACTTCTATATTTATTTAATTAATTTGTTTTCATTAAATTTTTATTTTCACGAAATTGAGATGGGAAAATTTATTTAATTTGATGCTTTCACAAAAGAAAGGCATATGGATTTTCAAAAAAATATAAAAAATAATATTCTTTAAATTTATAACAACAAAAATAACATCATTATAATATAAATATAGTCACACGATAACGAGCTAGCGGGTGACATAGAAAACCACACATAAAAATGTTTATGACTCTAGAAAATTGCCTGATCTATAACAGAATGATGCTATAACAACCAATCATCCAAGCAAGCAAACTTTATGTAATCTAAAAGAGTGAGTGTATGTGTAATAAATAAATATAAAATTGTATCATAAGTGAAACTGAGTCACCATCAATCATTATTAAAAGAAAATACCATATTTTATACACAAAAAGACCAACAAAACTTACATAATCATTGATCAAATCATTTCATCCATTATAATTTACTTATCAATATTGACAAAAATGAAATTTATGGTAATGGAAAAATTCATTGACAAATCTCAACTTTTTATTTATTTGAACTTTAATTTTTTTATTGTAATTAAAAGAATCATAGTTTTGAATTAAACTTAATGAATTAATTCAAATCATATTAAATATATTAATAAAATAGTTGTCACATTTTTTTTATAAAATTTAATTTTAAAAAATCAATAATTAAATTATTTATGTGTATTATTATTCATCCGTAATTTACAATTATAAGAAAAAACAAAATCAATATAATATATAAAGACAATAAAATTTTGACGCATGACTAATTTTGGAAGATATGGTATGGATATAAAATATTTTTCATTTACTCAAGTCTATATTTATTAGAATAATTCAATCAACAACATAATACTTGTCCGTTGTACAAACCTAATATATAGAGATAAAAAGTTGCAAAAAAATATATAATTATTTTAAGGTTGCATATTATAAGTTCTTCTTAAATGGAATTTTATTCTTTAACTCATTTCATGCTTTGTAAGCATTTTTTATAACATGAAAACATATGCTTTAACACATATTAAAAAAAGTTGTACATATATATATATAATATTTCTCTTTTTTAAATGACTAACTTATTTAATGTTACATACTATAGTGATGACAGTTTGACCAAATAGATTAGTGGCTCGTGGGTACCCATTTGTATTGGTTGATTAAGGTCAGGTTAGTTTCGTTCTAAAATTGTTCAATATGTATCATGTTATTTGTAATTTCATTTTGAATCGATTTATGGATCGGATAAGAAATTATCTATTTTTTGTTTTTTGTGTGCATATTTTTACAATTTTAAAATACTAAAATATTATTAAAATAAATATAGTTTAGATAACTAACCCACTTCAAACGAACCTAATTAGCTCAAAATTGCTTAAAATAATTCAATTTAATTTATCATGTGAGTAAATTTACTTTACTTTGAATTAGATCCAAATCAACGTATTATCGTACTTATATGCATAAAAATGCTATTTGGACTTAAGATGAATTCATTACTTAACATTGTATATGCTTTAGTAGATACACGAGACTTAAGGTTATGTTTAGCAAAAGATAAGTCACATATAAGAAAGTTTCTATTTTCTTTTTATTAATTATTTTGATATTTATTTTAAACATTGATTTAGTTTTAAATATATAATTATTTATTAGAGATATCTTTAATAATAATTATAGATGATCATTAAATTAGAAACATATATAATAGTAACTTTTGGTCGAGGATTTCTATTGTTCATATACTGCACATATAATGATACTGATGGAGGGTACGACTTGAAATGACTATTTTCCATCTTTTATTTTAAATATAGTAAAATTTGATATAACCTATTTGGAAGGTTTTCTTTAAAATTTTAATAACACATGTGTTAATAAAAAATATTTGGTTAAGGATCTTAATACTTATAAATAGGTGTATTTGTAAAACTAACTAATAAACCAATAAATCAAAAAACTTTTTTCTTTTAACTTTTGATCAATACTTTGTTTCAAATTTAATGTATTCTTTTATTTGGTAGTTAGTTTTACTTTATATCTGAGTTGTTAAGTCTTTCACGTGATTTGAAGAAAGTAAGAGAGTACAAATATATGCACCATGAATAGGTTTGGGTAAAGCAGTAACAATAACCTTTGAAGAATTTCATAAGTAAGAATAATGACATGAATGTTAGTTTTTTTTTTCTTATTCAAATAAGTAATCGAGACTTAGATGACGAGTAAAAAGGTCAACTCATAAAATGTTTTCGTTAACTTTATACTAATTTGACCAAATCGATCTTACAAACGTAAATTAAACAAATAACATTATGAGAATACAAAAAGTATGCTCAATTCAACATACAAAAAAATAAGCAGTAAGGAAGAACAAATAGTAGTAAACACATTAGTGATGATATGCCTCACATGCCCTTATCCAAACTAGCTACAAGCATAAACATGACAAACAATAAATAACATGTGAGATAAGAATGCATACTAAAATAAAAAAGAATTTTCAATCACTTTAAGATTTCATATGTTGAAACATATTCGATAAAAGATAGATAAATACCTAACTGATAATCATAATAGTAGTACAAATAATCACAAACATACAGTAAATAAGCAACAAATATATTATTAGTAATCAGAAAGTAAGCAATAAATATTAAATCTTTTCTAATCAGAGTTTAAATCTTAATATATAGAAACATACACAAATTAAACTTAAATTATACTAGCAAAATAATAGAACATATATAACACTAGATATAATGAGGTAAACCTACATAGAACTTCTACCTATGTGGTAATATCTTCGAGTTTCTCATGACAACTACTCGGCAACAAATAAATCTGTTAAGTAATAAAATAATTACAACCCTGACAGAAATATAACCCTTATTACTTTTATGAGTTGGGATCACTTCTAAACTACCTATTGTTGCCTTCGAACGACTTGATTCGACACACTAACTTGACTTTTCTCCAAGCAATCACCACTCGATGTAGTGTGATTAACCACTAGTAATTAGTAAAATGTAATGTGAATAATCTAATGTAAGGAACATCCCCAATCACAAACAAATAATAATCACGGTGGGACACACAATCAATCTATGAAATGTACACAACCAAAGTGGGATGCATAGTTGATGACATGCATGATTTAACATAATTTATCACTTCTTAACTTTAACTTTAATCTAATTTTATTTATTTTAGACTTTATTATTATTATTTAAATTTTATTGCAGATTTAAAGAAAATGAAGCTCTAAAATTTTAAAAGTATATCGTCTAAGGACCCTTAAACCAGGGTATATATATATATGATAGAAAAGGAAAAAAAGGGAACCACAAAGAAGAGAACACAAACAAAATAAATGCATAACAACACAAAAATAGAAAAAAAAGGAAACAAAAAGCAGAAACAAAGAAAAAAGTTGAGAATGAAATAGAAACAAAAGAAATAGATTAGAGAAGGAATGGAACAGAGCAAAACACAAGAAAAGGCTAGTAAAACAAGGGAACAAAATGGAAGCTTTTACGCATTCATTCTCTTTTTAGAAAAATTACGATGAATTCATTTATGTTAAATTTAATTTTTAGCAAAAACTAAATTTTCTTTATTCTAGGAAAAAGATATAATCTAATTCTAAATTATGCTTGCTTTTTCATGTTAATTTGAATTATTTCTTCATGCTTGTTTGATTTATTCTGAGTTTATTGCTTCTAATTAAATTACCATTAATTATATGATTTTAATCTTATGATTTACTATTGAACGAGAGAATTATAAGATAAATTTGGACTATTTAAGTGTATGTACATATAGAGATCAAAAGACTTGTATGAACCTATGTAGTTTTAAAATCTTTGATCTTAATGCATTTTTTGCTTTATTAAATTGCATATTCTTGTGTAAATTAATAAAAAAAAAATATTTCCAATTGACTGTCGAAAGAGATTTGTGGATGTTTTTTGAAGATTGCTAACAAATAGAGAGAATTAAATTCAATTAACTAGATCGGTAAAACATAGTGAGGGATTAGGTGAAACTAATTTTTAAGAAGTTTTCTTCCCATTAATTTGATCTTTCAATAACATCTTTATTTTCTTTAAATTGATTTTATTTTAAATTCCAATTACAACATCCATAGTGACTTCTCTAGATAAAATTGATATTAGTGTAATTTTGATATTTTTCAAAAGTAAGTTACCAATTCTTGAGAATAATACTCTTCTTATCACTTTACTATAAAACTATGATACTGTGTAATTGCAATTTTGCACCAATCAACAGTCTATCACTTATTGCACACAATCAAAGATATGAAAAGTTAATAATTCACCTTAATCCATTATCACAAAGTTGTTCTCACATAATAAAAAGTTACACGAATACAATTACTAACCAACACACAACTCACAACTACACAAGCTCCTCATATAAGAAAAAGTTACACGAAAGCAACTACCAACCGACACATGGCTCACAGCCACACAGGTTCCTCACATAAATCGACTTGCAAACACCGTCCCAGGTACTCACCATTTAAGAGCACTTGCCTACACCGTCACAAATTACTAATACCTAACAACAATCAAGGTAATAGTGATCCAAAAATAAAATAAAATGAGATATCAATTTGATAAAGCTTCGCTATAATTTTTCTAGATAAGAAAACCAAAGACAAGGAATATTTATAGATATCAACAAAGCTCAATAGCCAACCTTGTCGAGGGTTCTTATCGACCACCTTGTTAGGGTTCGTCGATGGGTCCAATGAAGCCCTTGCTAAGGTGCAAAAAATCACATTTTTGATCCAAAAATTACAGAGTAATTTTGATAAATACCCACCTCTAAAACAAAAAAACATAAGTGACAATGTCGGCTCGCTCGCGCACTTGCTCATCAAAAATCACAATGCTCAACCTAACATACATACTACCAAAACCAATCTATTAGTTTGTGTAAACATGCATTCATACAAAGTGTACCTAACTATGTGTGTGTGTATATTACTAATCGATAGTAAATAGATTTTGTGTTTTGCACCTGAAAAGACAACACAAACACAAAAGACTACATGACCTGCAAACTTTCCCATTGTTTCTCTCGCAATCATAATCACACTATCAATACCAAGGAAGTGTTGTTGTGAACACTCTTCAATGTATGTCATTAGGGTGGCAAATTGTATCAAATTATATTAACTGTATGGTTAACTTTAGCCTGATTGTTACGATTATAATTTTGGAATTGGATCATCTATTTTTATTTTAAAAAAATATATTTCATTCATTCAAACAAAAAAATACTAGAACAATTAAGTCTATAATATGAAAATATATCAAATTATCATAAGAGAATACAAATTATTGGTAACACAATTTAAGCTTTATTTTTTTGACTCTTTCAATTTTCTAAACATATATGACTATTTTCATTGATAATTTGACAAATGTTCAATAAAACTTGTCCATACATTCAAACGAAAAATACTAAAACAATTAAATCTATAAAATAAAAATATATTAAATTATTATAAGAGGATAAAAATAATTTATAACACGATTCAAACTTTTTTCTTTGACCCTTTTAATTTTTCAAACATATATGGCTATTTTTATTGATAAATTAATAAATCTTCAATACAACTTGATTATTTATTTTTTGAGATCTTTACGTTATGAATTGTATAAATATTTAAATAAAAATTATAAGATCTAAATATAAATATAGAAATAAAATAAAATATAACATAAAAATGCTTAAAATTGTCCTTAAATGCAAATAGATGTAAAAAACAAACACTTAATCAAAATATAAATATAAGGTATAAATTATAATATATTTTGTTGAAATAAATTAGATGAGACTAACCTTTTATCATAAAATTAGTTTTTATAATAGAAGACTTATTTTTGTTAAGAAGCATAAACATTATGTTTTTATTAAAAAATAAAAAAATAAAAAAACGACTAGTTGACAATTGGTGTAAGAGGCTCAAATCGAGATCATCTGAAGTCACTTTAGATTTAAGCCCTTTATTTAGTTGAAATACAATTTAAAGGCAAATATATTTTAATGTTGTCATAATATATATATATATATATATATTTGGTTGATGTTTTGGTTGTTAAATGAGTTTTGCTTTGACATTTATTTACTGTCCAATTCAAAATTGAATAAATTAGACAAGTAGTAAGTCTTATATTATTTTAATTAAAACAATTTATTAAATTTATTTGTACGGAATTTTTAGATGAAGGTGGATGATTTTAATTATTTAGTATTTGTATGGAACGGGTCGTAATCATAAAATAATGATTTTTTTTAAATAAATTCATTTACATTATTATATCATCTTTAAATTTGATATTAATTTATTTTTTATTTTTTATTTTTTAATGTATATATTTAGAATTTTTAATTCTTTAAAAGTTTTTTAAATGATAAATATGAAAAGAGTAAAAAAAAAGTTCAAAAATTTGAAATTAATAAAAAGTAAATAAATTAGAAAATATATTCAAATGAAAAAATTGAAAAAAATATTTTTTATTTTTATTTTTTTTACTTTTATATTTTTCAAAATTTTAACTTTAAAATTATCTAAAAAATAAAATATTTTTCCATTTCATTTCTTTTTACCTTTTATATATCTTACAAATCTAATTTTTAATATTTAGTGAAAAAATCTTTATGTTTTGTTTTTTAAAATTTAAATTTCCTTTAAAATAAAGTTTATTTAAAGTTGTAAACATCAAATATAATCTTTTATAATCAACTATTATATATTTTTTATTAAAATAATATTATACATTATTTTATATTTAAAAATCGTTTAAATTAAATAACGATAATTTAAATTTAATTTAATATTTATTATTATTAAATTAGATCATATTTAATATTTATTATTATTAAATTAGATCATATTTAATATTATTTTTATTGTTAAAAATTTTAACATTATTTTTTTTATAATTTTTTAAAACCTTAACCTTAACATAAATGAGTTCAAAAGTCAATAGATATTAGGTATGATTTTCTAATTTTTTTTGTTTATTTTAAAATTTTAATTATTTATATTTATATTTAATATATCATGAATTTAAAATTATTAATAAAAAATAATATTTAATTTAATATATAATTTAAATTTAATACATAAAAATAAAAATAAGTGGACGTTGTTGTCCATATAAATTATTATTTTTTGTTTAAAATAATATAAAAAATAATAACAACACATTAAAAAAAATCAAAGGCTCAAAAACAATCTGTTATTATTATGAAAATATTTTATTAATAATAATTTTATTTAATAATATTAAAATATAATTAATTTAAAAGATAAAGTAATATTTCATATACTTTTATTATTACAATAATAAAATAATATAACTACCTACTTTACTAATAAGCCCTGCACTAACCCCACAACGCCCCGTTTTCTCTTCGATTTGTGTTCCCCTCTCTCTCTCCATTTCGTTTTCCTTTTCGGTTTCTCTCTCCTCCGAGTTATCATAGTTCCGGATGTATATGTATCCCAGTCCGTGGTCTCGTTCGTCTCTCAGATGCTCTTATTTTCTTCTGTGTATACAGTTGTACGAGATATAGTTATAGGAACTCTTTGTTTATAATTTTTGTTGGGTTTGGTTGTTTTTTAAGGGTTTTAGTTTAATCGTCGATTTCATGGCTGTTTATTTTGATTTTACTTTTATATGCAGTATCTAAAAGTGAAGGAGCTGAGTTGAGAAATGGCGACTCTGAGGTCGAGCTTGCCCTCGAGGCTGCGCCAACTTCTATCTGCTAATGGCGCTTTAGGTCCTACTTTCAAATTGGATTCTGAAGTAGTGAGTGTTTATTTATTTATTTTATATTATAAATATTTAGACACATGCATCTATATATGTTATTCTACATGCTTTTATAAATATGTATCTGGTTATTGTATTGATTATTGATTAGAATTTTGGAAAAAATTATAAATATTTAGACACATGCCTCTACATATGTTATTCTACTACATGCCATTATAAATATGCATCTGGTTATTGTATTGATTATTGATTAGAATTTTGGAAAAATAGGTTCTATTTTGTGAACAGATAAGGGTTTTTCTTTTTTTAGTTCGACCTATTTTCTTGGGTTTGCTAATTTTTGTAGCAATTACTAGGTACTTTTGTGTTTGTGTTTTTATAATTGGTGATTTTATGATAGTCTCAGGTTTTTACTCTGATTATATGCTGATAGTTTTTTACTGGTTTGGAGTTAGAAAATAGCTTGCACTAATGGCCAGTCTCAATGGTTCTATGAGCATGCTGCTTAGATCAAATTGATCAGAGAAACATCCTGGTTTAGTAACAGGCTTTTTATGTATGTGAATAATCACATCAAATGTATTGCATAGAGTTAAATCTTACTACATTGATTCCCCTCGCTTAAAATCAAACACAGGTGTATTCTGGATAATCAGTGATTGCTTTGTGTGATTTCTTGTTTGAATCAGCTTTCTTGTTTTTCATTATGCTGGTTACATTTTTGGCTTTGAAATATCTCTATATTTACAAACGTAATACAATATAGATTAGGATGAGCTGATCGTAGATCAAACAATGAAAAATAAACAGGCTGACATGCAGATTTTCAATTTCAGTCCTCATGGCTGAACGATTTTTTTTATTACCATTACATTTGACAATTGTTTTAAGTTTTCCAGCATTCCTAATTTAATAGTTAGTCTAAACATTTTACTACATTCCATGCAAAGCAGATGGTATATTCTAGAAATGCCAAATGTTTTTATTTTTTATTTAAAATGGAAATCATCCACTATTTAGTATCTTTCAAGGATAGTTTCCATCCAAAAATATGCTCCATATTTGTCTTGGCTTGCTCTCCTTATTAATCCCTGCATATTTTTTCTATGCCTGAAACTCCATTGCATCCTGTGTTATTTTGAAAGTTTTTCTTTTCTTTTTTTATGGGGACATGAGATGCTCCTGACACATTTTTCTTAATGTTATTGAAGTTGTTTTTGACACCTGCAATGTTTTTAGTCATGTATCGATTAATCTTTCATTATGATGTCCACATGTTTTATGCTTTGTTGCATCCCATCCAATATATATCATAGACTATAGGATTGTGCAAAACTTTTGCTTCTTGTGTCACCGTTAGAGTTGCATCTTCTTCTTCCCACTTCTTAATTCTGTAAATGTATTATCAAAGTTATGCTCATTACTGTTTGAATATTTGCTTCTTGTTTTCAAAGTTCCAAGTGAAAATCATAGAGAAAAAAGTGCATATTTTGGCCATTTTAATTTTCATTTTCTTTAGTGAACAAAGAGTTATCTATTTGTGCCTGTCATGTTCTACAATGGCAGATGGTAGAAAATCATTAAATTTTCTTTAGTATTGGTCCAAGTGAATGTCATTGTAGATGTACTTTAATGGTGATGAAAAGCCTTGAGTTTGTAACAAATCATCAAATGATCTACATTTTTATATCAGACACTAGTTTATAATTTATTGCTCGGATTTTTTGTGTATTTTTTTTAATAATTTGTTTACCATGTAATGCCAGACATGTTATTACATGATGGCTTACCATTAAAATGAAAGCCTGGCTCAGTCTTATATTAGATGATTCTCAAAAAGTCATTTCTTCTAACTTTTGAGAAGCTAGTAGGGAACAATTTGTGTGTGTACATACATACAATTTCAAAATTCTGTCATTTTCTCAGAAAAAATGCTTTGCTGCATATATTTGGACCATAATGTTTATGACCCTATCAAATGTCTCATTGTTTTTCTTATTGACTGAAATCATTGTAACCTTGGCATCATTGAATTTTCTAGAATTTACATCAATACCTTTATCAAAAAATAATTTAGGAGAATACCAACTTGGCATATATGCAGAAGAGTATTTATAGAAATCAGTATCTGTATCAATTTTATTGAAATTGTGACTTTTAACTTTATACTTAAATGATTCTTGTTAGAGTGCGGCTTTCAAAAAGGAAAAAAATGTTTTGTTTCAAAGTTGTAGGAAATCAACCTAGGAGTATGATCAGTTTCCTGATTTCCAGGGTGGAACCAACCCCTGATTTTAGGAGGACAGTTTCCTGATTTTCAGGATGATTTACAGCATTATACTAATAACTTCCAACCGTGTGTTAGGCATAACAAATATATATATAAGGGGATTTGATATTAAGAAATAAAAGGAAGTAATTTTTTGTAAAATAAAAACAGCTTTATGGTATTAGAGCTTTAGGCTCATACACTGCTGCTCTTAGCCTCATGTTCAACTAGTTCTGTAAGTTCACCTAGTATGATGTCAAATACTCAGGAAAAGAATGCACCTTTTCAGTTTCCAACTTAAGTTTCAGTTTTTGGGCATAAGAGTTATGAAAAAACTGAAAGTTTAAATGTTCTTAGTACATTGGAAGATGACATGGATGAGGAGGTTCCAGAGACAAGTAACAGAACTAAATTCAATATGGGAAATTCAGGCAACTTTGGGCTTGGATCCATTCTTGATCCTGCTCCTAAACATAATCCTTTTGGTGGTCTATTTAACAGTGCAACTATTAATGTTTCTGCTTTTCCTTTTAACAGTACCAGTCCTCAGAGAGAGTTATTTCGGCATGCATCTTTTCAGTTCCAGTCTCTCCAACTATCAGTCCAAACTCAGCCTCCAAACTCAAGTGCATTTTCTAGTAATCCTATCCCATTCATTAAGGAACAGTTAGAACTTCTCCAACAACTTATACAAAAGACAAATATCAACACCACATTTAGTAGCAGCAGGAATAACTCTATACATATTTCTAGTAATTCAACAATGTATGTTGGAAAATTTCCCTCGTCTTGGATAGTAGACTCAGGTGCCTCCAATCACATGATAGGTGATCAATCACTTTTCACAACCTACTCACCTTGCAACAGACTTCAAACAGTGCGTGTCGCCAATGGTACTCGCACCATAGTGGTCGGAACAGGGACCATTTGCCTCTCAAACAACCTCACTCTCAAATCTGTGTTATTTGTGCCTGGATTTTGCTGCAATCTCATATTAGTTAGTAGATTAAATCATGACCTTAATTGTGAAACTAAATTCTTGACTAAATCTTGTGTTTTTCAGGACCTGAGCTCGGGGAAAATGATTGGCGGTGCTGATTTACTTGAGGGCCTCTATGTTCTTGATATCAACACTCCTTCAAACCATTATGTTAGTCATCAATGTCAATTGAGTCATAATCTTAAGTCTCATACCTTCAAACCATTCTGTTAGTCATCAATGTCAATTGAGTCATAATCTTAAGTCTCATAGTCATACTAATAAGGAAAGTGAAATCATGATGTGACATTTTCGTCTAGGTCATCCAAATTTTTTGTATTTGAAACGTTTGTTTCCATCCTTATTCATCAACAAAAATCCTAATTTATTTCATTGTGAAGTTTGTTAGTTGGCAAAACATACTCGAAACACTTTTTTACTATGCACGCACAAACCAAGTCACCCTTTTTCCCTCATTCACGGTGACAATTGGGGACCATGTTACGTTCCCAATATTACTGGTGCTCGATGATTCTTACTGTTAGTTGATGATCATACTCGATTATGTTGGACATTTCTTATGAAAGACAAATCTGAAACCAAACACATATTTCCACTTTTTCATGCCATGATCCAAACGCAGTTCAATGCCAATATTCAAATCCTAAAAACTGATAATGCTAGGGATTTCTTTAATTTTGATCTTAGGGGATATCTCAAATCACATGGTATTGTCCAATAAAGCTCCTGCGTTGACACACCATAACAAAACGGTGTAATCGAACGCAAAAACCGTCATATACTTGAGGTTACCTGAACTTTACTTTTTCAAACCAATGTACCTAAAAAATTTTGTGGTGAAGCCATTCTTACTGCAACACACTTGATCAACCAAATGCTTCTTGAGTTCTCAACTTTCATTCACCTTTACAAGTGCTTAAGAGTCAATATTCTACCTCACAACTTGTGTCACCAGTTCCTTTCAAGGTTTTTGGTTGCACTATTTTTGTCCATATTCATTCACAATATCATGGCAAACTTGATGCCCGTGTCATTAAATGCATCTTCGTTGGTTACTCAACCAATCAAAAAGGCTACAAATGTTTCTCTCCCATCACTCGTAAGTTTTACCATTCCATGGACATTAATAGGAGATTGGAAATTTACACTGACGTTGATTGGACTGGATCTCCTAGTGACCGAAAATCCACATCTGGATATTGTTCATTTATTTGGGGAAATTTGGTGACATGACGTAGCAAAATGGAAGCAGTGGTAGCACGTAGTAATACCGAGGCTGAGTTCCGTGCATTGGCTTTGGGCATCTGTGAAAGAATTTGGCTAAAACGACTGCTATATGAACTCAAGGTTGAACATTCAGAATCTATTAGAATCATGTGTGACAATCAGTTAGCAATTGTAATTGTCAAAAATCCAGTCCACCATGATCGAACTAAACATGTGGAAATTGATACACTTCATCAGTGAGAAAATTAAAGGCAAGATGATCTCCTTCAACTATGTTCCATCTAGGCAACAAGTAGCAGATATCTTAACCAAAACTTTGTTTCGACCTAATTTCACAGAGTTAAATGTAGCACTTGGTTTGGAAAACATATATTGTCTAGCTTGAGGGGGAGTGTAGGAAATCAACCTAGGAGTATGGTCAGTTTCTTGATTTCCAGGATGGAACCAACCCTTGATTTTAGGAGACAGTTTCCTGATTTTCAAGATGATTTTCAGGATGATTTACAGCTTCAAAAGTGTTTGATTACATGAGCCAGATTTGCTTTTTTATGCAGCAGTCAACATTATATTATGTGAATATCTTATCTCTCTCTTAATTTAGGCATTGTTTGCTTTTTGTGAATAAACTTTCTATTTATGGCATGCAAGCCCATGTAGGGGCTTGTGATTTATTCACTAATTCAGAGCCATGTATCATATCTGCTGAGATAGCTAAATAAGTTATTATGATTGAGAAATTAAAGAAATTTATCTAGGCCTCTGGCATCATTATCATATGCACAATCAGATTTTTTCAATTTTCGTCAAATTTTTATCATCTATTTTGCTTCTTATTTAATGTGTTACTATGACTGTTGGTTTTTGATCTTTTGCAGCTTCCTAATATCAAAGCCTTTATAGATAAAGTGATCCAGTGTCCTTTACAAGATATACAAATACCTCTTTCTGGTTTCCGATGGGAGTACAGTAAGGTAAGTATACTGATATTTTGAAGTGTCAAGTGGTTTACCTTTATATTCATTCACTTATTTATTGCTTTACTTCAGGGAAATTTTCGCCATTGGAGGCCGCTTTTTCTTCATTTTGATACATATTTCAAGACATACTTGTCTTGTAGAAATGACCTTCTCTTGTCAGATAAATTCTTAGAAGATGATAGTCCTTTTCCAAAACAGGCAGTTCTACAGATACTACGAGTGATGCAGACAATTTTAGAGAACTGCCCCAATAAGAATTCATTTGATGGCTTAGAGGTATTTCTCTTATTTTGATGGTTCAAACCAAGTGCCTTCTTTGCAGTTCATAGTTCTGAACTAGCAAAATAAGCCACTTTCTTTTTTTAGCCTTTGAGATATTAGCTATAGTGCTGGTATGTTGATCAAATGGGTTTCTTATAATCTAAAAAACTTTATGCTTTTCAGCATTTCAACTTTCTACTGGCTTCAACTGATCCTGAGATTCTTATTGCTGCCTTAGAAACGCTTTCTGCACTTGTGAAAATAAATCCATCAAAACTACATGGAAGTGGAAAGTTGATCGGTTGTGGTTCAGTAAACAGCAATCTCTTGTCGCTGGCACAAGGTTGGGGAAGCAAGGAAGAGGGGTTGGGATTATATTCATGTGTTATTGCAAATGAGACCAAGCAAGATAGACTTAATTTGTTTCCTTCAGATGTAGAAATTGAGAGTGAAAAGTCGCAGCACCGCATTGGTTCCACCCTTTATTTTGAATTAGATGGTGATGCCCGTAGTACTGAGGAAAGCAGTAATGTAAATTCTTCTAGTTTGAGAGTTATACACATTCCTGATCTCCATTTGCGGAAGGAGGATGATGCTACATTGATGAAACGGTGCATCAAAGAGTTTAGGGTACCCTCAGAATTGAGATTCTCATTGCTGACCAGAATCAGATATGCGTGTGCTTTCCGCTCCCCCCGAATATGCAGGCTGTACAGCAGGATTTGCCTTCTTTCTTTTATTGTGCTTGTTCAGTCTAGTGATGCTCATGAAGAACTGGTGTCCTTCTTTGCAAATGAGCCTGAGTATACAAATGAATTAATCAGGATTGTACGGTCTGAAGAAACTATCTCTGGAAACATTATAACACTTGCTATGCTTGCATTGGGTGCCCAATTAGCTGCATATTCATCATCACTTGAGCGGGCACGTATCTTAAGTGGATCTAGTATTAGTTTTTCTGGGGAAAACTGCATGATTCTTTTGAATGTACTACAGAGAGCTTTCTTATCACTTAAAACCTCCAGTGAACCGTCCTCCCTTGCTTTTGTTGAAGCCCTTCTTCAGTTCTATTTGCTCCATGTCGTTTCATCCTCGGCAGCAGGGAGTAGTGTGAGGGGATCGGGCATGGTTGCTACATTCTTGCCTCTTTTGGAGGATACTGACCCTACACATTTGCACCTTGTTTGTTATGCAGTGAAAACTCTTCAAAAGCTCATGGATTACAGTAGCTCAGCTGTATCCCTTTTCAAGGAGTTGGGAGGAATTGAACTTTTGGTCCAGAGGTTACAAACAGAAGTACATAGAGTTGTTGGTTTTGCTAATGACAATTTAATGGTCATTGGTGAAAGTTCAAAATGTTGTGCCGATCAGTTGTACTTACAGAAGAGGCTCATAAGGGTTTCACTGAAGGCACTTGGATCTGGTACATATACTCCGGGGAACTCTTCCAGATCCCAGCAATCAAATGAAAGTTCATTACCTGCTACACTGTCACTGATATTTGGAAAAGTTGATAAATTTGGTGGTGACATTTATAACTCTGCTGTGACTATTATGAGTGAAGTTATCCACAAAGACCCAACTTGTTTTTCAGCTCTACATGATATGGGTCTTCCAGATGCATTTTTATCTTCTGTATTGTCTGGAATCCTTCCTTCTGCCAAAGCTATCACATGTGTACCCAACGGTCTTGGTGCTATGTGTCTGAATGCCAAGGGGTTGGAGGCAGTGAAGGAAAGTTCAGCATTACATTTTCTTACTGACATTTTTACCAGCAAGAAGTATGCCATCGCAATGAATGATGCCATTGTTTCTTTGGCTAATGCTATGGAAGAGCTTCTGCGCCATGTACCTTCACTAAGAAGCATAGGTGTTGATATTATCATTGAAATTATTGGTAAAATTGCTTCCTTTGCTGACAGTAATGGCATGGCACTGTCAGATAAAGCTAATGGGAGTACTTCTATGGAAATGGATTCTGAAGACAAGGAAAATAAAGGCAGTTGCTCTCTGGTCAGTGCAGTAGATTCAGCAGCAGATGGGATCAGTAATGAGCAGTTTGTTCAATTATCCATCTTTCATTTTATGGTACTGGTTCACAAAACCATGGAAAATTCTGAAGCATGTCAGTTGTTCGTGGAGAAATCAGGAATTGAGGCTTTATTAAAGCTTCTCTTACGATCTAATATCGTGCAATCCTCTAATGGTATGTCTATTGCAGTGCATAGCGCCATGGTCTTCCAGGGTTTTACCCAACATCACACTGCTGCACTTGCCCGTGCATTCTGCTCCTCCCTGGGGGAGCATCTGAAGAAAGCTTTAGCTGAACTTAAATTGGTTTCTGGGACATTTATTCTGGATCCCAGAATGACAGCAGAGGGTGGAATATCATCTTTGCTTTTCCTTGTTGAGTTCCTTCTGTTCATTGCTGCTTCAAAGGACAACCGCTGGGTTACTGCGTTGCTTACAGCATTTGGAAATGGTGGTAAAGAGATTCTTGAAGATGTTGGGCGACTCCATCGTGTGGTTTTATGGGAAATTTCTTGTCTTGAGGATGTTACGCCAGAGAGGGAGGACAATACTGCTGGTCATGCTTCTGAGTCACAACAGGCTGAAATGAACATATCTGAACCTGAGGAGCAAAGGTATAATTCTTTCCGGCAGTTCATTGATCCATTACAAAGAAGGAGGACCCCAGGATGGAGTATTGAATCTCAATTTTTTGACCTCATCAGCTTGTATCGTGATCTTGGTCGTGCAACTAGTTCCCAACAAAGGTCAAATGCTAATGGTTCTTCAAATATGCAGTTTGGAGCTGGCCATCAATCACATCATTCTGGATCTTCTTCTGCTGGGGCGCATAACGGAAAAGAATTTGACAAACAAAGATCGTATTATAATTCTTCCTGCAATATGGTGAGATCACTGTCTTTTCATATTACCAATTTGTTTCAGGAGCTGGGAAAGGTCATGTTGCTCTCTTCTCGTCGTCGAGATGATATTGTTAATTTGTCTCCCTCTTCTAAAGCTGTGGCTTCCACTTTTGCCAAAATTGCATTGGATCACATGAATTTTGGGGGCCATGTAATTGCTTCTGGCTCAGAGGCATCTATTTCAACCAAGTGTCGCTATTTTGGCAAGGTGATTGATTTCATTGATGGAAGCTTGCTTGAGAGACCAGATTCTTGTAATCCTGTTTTGCTAAATTGCTTGTATGGACATGGAGTTGTTCAATTAGTCCTGACAACATTTGAAGCAACTAGTCAATTGCTCTTCACAGTCAATAAACCTCCTGCATCTCCTATGGAAACTGATGATGGGGGTCTAAAGCAGGATGAAAACAAAGAGATGGATTCATGGATATATGGCCCTTTGGCAAGCTATGGTAAACTCATGGACCATCTAGTGACATCTTCTCTTATTTTATCTCCTTTCACAAAACACTTGCTTATACAACCTAATGGAGATATTCCTTTTCCACGTGATGCTGATACTTTTGTAAAGGTCCTTCAATCAATGGTGCTGAAGACTGTAATTCCTGTTTGGACTCATCCCCAGTTTGTTGATTGCGGTTTAGATTTCATTACTGCAGTTATTTCTATTATCAGGCATGTCTACTCTGGTGTTGAAGTGAAGAATACCAATAGTAGCAACAGTTCTCGTATTACTGGCCCCCCTCCTAATGAGACCACTATTTCAACAATCGTAGAGATGGGATTTTCCCGCTCCAGGGCTGAGGAAGCTTTGAGACAAGTTGGATCAATTAGTGTGGAACTTGCAATGGAGTGGTTGTTCTCCCACCCAGAGGAGGCTCAAGAAGATGATGAACTTGCTCGCGCACTAGCCATGTCACTTGGCAACTCTGAGTCACATGACAAGGAAGCTGGGGCAAGTGAAAATGCTCATCATATAGAAGAACAGATGGTCCAACTTCCTCTTGTTGAAGAGTTGCTGTCCACATGCACAAAGCTTCTGCAGATGAAAGAACCTCTGGCTTTTCCAATTAGGGACCTCCTGGTGATGTTGTGCTCTCAAAATGATGGCCAGTATAGGTCAAACATTATCTCATTCATTGTTGACCGTGTGAAGGATTGTAGCAAGATCTCTGACTGTGCAAATAGCATCATTCTCTCTGCCCTTTTTCATGTTCTTGCTTTAATTTTTCAAGAAGATGTGGTGGCACGAGAAATTGCCTCCAAAAATGGTCTGGTAAAAGTTTCCACAAATTTACTTTCACTATGGGAATCTGATTTGAGTAACAGTGAAAAGTTTCAAGTTCCTAAGTGGATAACAACAGCCTTTCTTGCCATGGATCGATTGCTGCAGGCAGATCAAAAACTAAATCCTGAAATTGTGGAGCAGAAAAAGGAAGTTATTAGTAGCCAGCAAACATCAATCAGTATAGACGAGCATAAGCAAAATAAGTTGCAGTCTGCATTTGGGTTATCTTTCAAACATGTAGAAGTTAAAGAACAAAAGAGACTCATTGAGATTACTTGTTCTTGTATCAAAAGACAGCTTCCGTCTGAAGCAATGCATGCTGTTCTGCAGCTATGTTCTACTCTCACCAAAAATCATGCTATTGCTGCAAGCTTTCATGACTTTGGGGGTCTGAGTTTATTGCTTTCTTTGCCGATTACTTGTCTGTTTCCTGGGTTTGACAACATAGCTGCTACCATCATTCGTCACGTCCTTGAAGATCCTCAAACTCTTCAGCAGGCAATGGAATTCGAGATAAGGCACAGCCTTGTGGCTGCTGCTAATAGGCATTCAAATGGAAGGGTTTCACCTCGTAATTTTATCTCAAGTCTAAGTTCTGCCATTTCCCGTGATCCAGTGATATTCATGCAGGCTGCTCAATCTGTTTGCCAAGTTGAAATGGTTGGTGAAAGGCCCTACATTGTATTGCTGAAGGAACGGGACAAAGATAAAAGCAAAGAGAAGGAGAAGGAGAAGGAGAAAACCATGGACAAAGACAAACCATTGACATCTGGGACTGGACATGGAAAATTCCATGATTCAAATTTAAATTTAAAAAGTGTCAAAGCGCACAGAAAATATCCTCAGACATTTGTTGCTGTGATTGAACTTCTTTTAGAATATGTTTGTGCTTATGTACCTCCCTTGAAAGATGATATGCTCAGTGATGCATCTGTTAGAAATCCATCAATAGCTGACATGGATATTGATGTGTCTGCTATAAAAGGTAAAGGAAAAGCCATTGCCAGTGCATCTAATGATAATGAAACCAGTAGCCAAGAAGCTTCTGCAAGTCTTGCAAAAGTTGTCTTTATCCTGAAACTTTTGACAGAGATTTTGATGATGTATGCTTCATCTGCTCATGTTCTGCTTCGTAGGGATGCTGAAGTTAGCAGTTCCAGGGGATCTCACCAAAAGGGTCAGACATGCACTGGTGGAATATTCCATCATGTTCTTTTCACGTTTCTCCCATACTCTCGAAATTTGAAAAAAGAAAAGGTAGATGGTGATTGGAGGCCCAAATTAGCAAGCAGGGCTAGCCAGTTCTTGGTTGCATCTTGTGTTCGATCTTCAGAGGCAAGGAAGAGGGTTTTCACTGAGATCAATTACATTTTTAATGATTTTGTTGGCTCATGTAATAGTTTCAGGCCTCCTAACAATAAAATTCAAGCATTCATTGATCTGCTTAATGATGCTTTGGCTGCTCGCACACCTACTGGTTCCTATGCCTTGGCAGAAGGTTCTTTGACTTTTATAGAAGTAGGTCTGGTTGGGTCATTAGCTAGAACGTTCAGGGTGTTGGACCTGGACCATTCCGATTCATCTAAGGTTGTTACAGGTCTTATTAAAGCCCTGGAGTTGGTTACCAAAGAGCATGTTCAAGCTGCTGAATCCAATTCTGGAAAGGGAGATATTTCCACAAAACCTTTTGATCATGATCAACCTGGACAAGCAGCAGATAATTTGGGGGACACGTCCCAATCTATGGATGCAGTTTCCCAATCCCATCATGATTCTATTCCACACGAGCACATGGAGCAATATGGCACTATGCAGTCCTTTGGTGGCTCTGAGGCTGTTATGGATGATATGGAGCATGACCGAGATCTTAGTGGAGCTTTTGCTCCTGTTGCTGAAGATGACTACATGCATGAAACTTCAGAAGATGCGAGGGGTCTAGAAAATGGGATTGATAGCATGGGTATTCAATTTCAGATCCAGTCACATGGGCAACATAATCTTGATGAAGATGAAGACGATGATGAAGATGATGAGGATGATGATGAGGATATGTCTGGGGATGATGGAGAGGAAGTAGATGAAGATGAGCACAATGATCTCGAAGATGAAGTCCATCATCTCCCACATCCTGGTGCTGATCATGAAGATCATGAGATTGATGATGATGAATTTGAAGAGGAAGTATTGGAGGATGATGACGAAGATGACGACGATGATGAAGATGGAGTAATACTGAGATTGGAGGAGGGCATTAATGGGATCAATGTATTTGACCATATTGAGGTTTTGGGCAGAGACCCTAATGATGCGCTTCATGTGATGCCTGTTGAAGTTTTTGGTTCCAGACGTCAAGGACGTACTACTTCAATTTACAGTCTCTTGGGTAGAACTAGTGATAATTCTGCTTCGTCACGGCATCCTCTTTTGATAGGAACATCCCTGCACCAAACCTCTGCTAGGCAACCAGGTATATGTTATATTTTTGATATTTTTAATCAAGCATTTCTAATGGTGGAAACTAACTGTTTCAGATAATGCACGTGAAATGCACCTCCCAGATAGAAATTCAGAAAGTGCCTTTTCACGGATGGATACTATATTTCGTTCACTGAGAAATGGTCGCCATGGTCACCGCTTGAACCTGTGGATGGATGACAATCAGCAAGGTGTATCAAATACAGGTATAGTGCTTCAAAGCCTTGAGGAGTTGCTTGTTTCCCAATTGAGGCGACCAGCCCTGGACAAGACATCAGATCAGAATACAGTAGTAGAGCATCAAAGCAAAGGGGAAGCTGTTCACTCACAAGAATTGGAATCAGGTCTAAGACCTGAAACGTCAGTTGTAAACAATGTCAACATTGAGAGTGGAAATGTGGCTCTTCCAACTGTTGCAATTGATGCGTCAGAAAATATTGATTTGAGCCATTCAAGTGTACCTCAACAAGTGGCAGATACGTGTAATACACAAACTGTTGAGATGCAATATGAACATGATAATGTGCCTGTGCGAGATGTAGAGGCCATTAGCCAGGAATGTGGTGGAAGTGGGGCAACTTTAGGGGGAGAAATTGGAAGTACGGGTGGCCATGATGAGGGAGCAGAGAGGCAAGGTTCTACTTATAGAATTCTGACAAGTGAGATGCAGTCAGCTCACACTAGAAGAACCAATCTGCCTCTTGGGAACTCTTCAACTGTCGGGACAAGAGATATATCCCTCCATAGTGTAACGGATGTATCAGAGAACTCTAATCGAGAAACCGAGCAAGATGGTCCAGCGGAGCAGCGGATTGACAGCAATGCTGGTTCTGCTGCAATTGATCCTGCATTCTTGGATGCACTTCCTGAGGAGCTGAGAGCTGAAGTTCTTTCAGCACAGCAGGGTCAGGTGTCTCCTCTGACAAATGCTGAACCCCAAAATGCTGGAGATATTGATCCAGAGTTTATTGCGGCCCTTCCCCCTGATATCCGTGCAGAAGTTCTGGCACAACAGCAAGCACAGAGGATGCATCAATCACAGGAGCTGGAAGGTCAACCAGTTGAAATGGATACAGTCTCTATAATTGCAACATTCCCTTCTGAATTAAGGGAAGAGGTACACTGTTTAGTTTTGTAGAAATATCAATGTGCTCTGGTAAGTTGTAAGTTTAACTTTCTCTCATATACAGGTTTTGTTGACGTCATCTGATGCTATTCTAGCCAACCTCACACCTGCTCTGGTTGCGGAGGCAAGCATGTTGCGTGATAGATTTGCCCATCGTTATAATCGCCGTACCCTTTTTGGAATGTATCCTAGAAACCGCAGAGGTGAGACTGCTAGACGGGGTGAAGGTGTTAGGGCCAGCCTGGAAAGAATTGGGGGCATTGTCACACGTAGGTCTGGAGGGGTCAAGGTAGTAGAAGCTGATGGAACTCCTTTAGTTGATACAGAAGCTCTGCATGCATTTATTCGGTTGCTTCGGATTGTTCAGGTGGTAATTTAGTAATAAAATTATCCTTATTTATGTTATTGTGCACCTATGATCTGGAAACTAATAGTTGCAAAATTTTGCAGCCGCTCTATAAAGGTCAGCTGCAGAGGCTTCTATTGAATTTATGCACTCATTCTGAAACCAGAACTTCTCTTGTTAAGATTCTAATGGACATGTTAATCCTCGATACAAGAAAGCATGGTAATCAATTGAGTGCTTGCGAGCCTTCTTATCGGCTTTATGCATGCAAGACAAATGTGATGTATTCACGTCCCCAATTCTTTGATGGTAAGAACTATTTAATTTATACTGATGATTGTTGTGTTAGTTGCCACCTCTACCTTGGTTGGTGATGTGATTATGGTGAATAAATTCCAATTATTTTAAAAACATTAATCCTATATGAAGAACTCACGTGACAAATCATCTTCTTAATAGAACTCTTCAATTTATTAAACCTCTTGGTTTTGTATTTTGTAATCAACTATTGTCAGTACATTGTTATTGTTGCTTGAGATGTAATTTTGTAATTTTCTAGTCAAACAAGTTGTGATCGTCTGGGTTTATCCCCTGAACCTGGAGGAAGCTGCATTGCTATTGTGCGTGCTTAGGTGCAGTTAGTATTTTGATTTTATCTTTAATAGACAAATTAACGTGGAAGGTTTTAGTTGTATCCTCCAGTGCTACGATATTTAGTATTGATCTTTCAAGTTAATGTAATAGCTCTTGGTTTCTAAAGTCTTTGTTTCCATATTAATTAATAGGAGTTCCTCCTTTGGTGTCTCGTCGTGTTTTGGAAACTCTAACTTATTTGGCTCGGAATCATCCATATGTGGCAAAGACTTTGCTTCAGTTCAGGCTGCCTCTCCCAGCTCCACAAGAAGCTAAGAAAACTACTGACCTGATGCGTGGAAAAGCTGTGATGATTGTTGATGAGAATGGACAAGATGTAAGCGACATTCCCCAAGGATATATACCGATTGCCTTGCTTCTACGCCTTTTAAATCAACCCCTTTATTTGAGAAGTATAACACATCTTGAGCAGGTGAAAATCTGTAAAACATGGAACTTGTTACTTGTAGTTATGAATCTACGTGCTTAATCAATATGTATTGGTTTCATCTCTCTTTTCTTTCAGCTGCTTAACTTATTGGAAGTCATAATTGATAGTGCTCAAAGCAAGTCAAGTTCCATGGAAAAACTTGGGATTTCTATCTCTGAACAACCATCTGGTCCCCAAAAAGAAGATGCTGTGATGAATACTGAATCAGGTGGCATTTCTTCCGTTGGTTCCTCATCTAAGGTGGTTGATTCCTCTCAACCTTCAACTTCAGTCGTGGATAATGAATGTGACCCTAAGACTGTTCTACTTAACCTTCCACAAACTGAGCTTAAGCTTTTATGTTCATTGCTTGCACGAGAAGGGTATGAAAATAATTGCCTTTTCTTTTTGTTGGTACTTATCCATATAAAATCGTAGCATATTGTGTCTTGTTTGGGGATCTATAATTTGTTATGGACCAAATGAGAAGATAAAAAGTTAGAAAAAAAATATTTTCTTATGTATCTTGGTCTTTGACATTTTGTGATTCTTTCCAGATTGTCGGATAATGCATATGCTCTAGCTGCAGAGGTAATGAAAAAGTTGGTAGCTATTACTCCAACCCATTGCAACTTGTTTATCACTGAGCTTGCTTCAGCTGTTCAGAATTTAACCAAATCTGCTATGGATGAGTTACGCATGTTTGGTGAAGCAGTGAGAACACTTCTCAGCACTACTTCTTCTGATGGAGCTTCCATTTTAAGAGTTCTGCAGGCATTGAGCTCATTTGTTACTTTGCTGTCAGAGAAAGAGAAGAATCTGCAGGACCTTGCTGAGAAGGAACGTACTTCTTCTATTTCTCAGATATGGGACATAAATGCAGTTTTTGAGCCTTTGTGGCTGGAACTAAGCGCTTGCATCAGCAAAATAGAGACCTATTTTGATTCTGCTCCTGACCTATTGACTGCATATGAAACTTCTACACCTAAACCTTCTGGTGTAACCCCATTGCCTGCTGGCAGTCAGAACATTTTGCCATATATTGAATCTTTTTTTGTCGTGTGCGAGAAGTTACATCCTTTCCTTCCAGGTCCTGTTCATGACTTTAGTAATGCTGCATTTACTGAGGTTGAAGATGCCAACACATTGGGAAGCCAGCAGAAAGCCTCAGTTTCTCTTCCGAAAGGAGATGAAAAACATGTTGCCTTTGTGAAATTTACGGAGAAGCACAGGAAATTGCTTAATGCTTTTGTTCGACAAAATCCTGGTCTGCTTGAAAAGTCTTTCTTCCTTCTGCTGAAAGTTCCTCGCTTTATTGATTTTGATAACAAACGGTCTCATTTTAGATCAAAAATTAAGCATCAACATGATCATAATCGTAGTGCTCTGAGAATCTCTGTGAGAAGAGCATATATTTTAGAAGATTCATATAACCAGTTGCGGTTGCGTTCTTCTCAAGATTTGAAGGGGAGATTGACAGTTCATTTTCAAGGAGAGGAAGGTATTGATGCTGGTGGACTCACAAGGGAGTGGTATCAATTGTTGTCCAGAGTTATTTTTGACAAGGGAGCACTGCTATTTACGACAGTGGGCAATGAATCGACATTTCAACCAAATCCCAACTCTGTCTACCAAACAGAGCATCTTTCATATTTCAAGTTTGTTGGGCGAGTGGTGAGCTCAATTTTAATTGCTCATGTAAAATTGAGTTACTATGTGCAAGAAAGTCAACTTTTTTTCTTATTTTTCTTTCATTTTTTTTTTGCAGGTTGGTAAGGCACTTTTTGATGGCCAACTCTTGGATGTCCATTTCACTCGATCTTTTTACAAGCATATTTTGGGGATTAAGGTTACTTATCATGACATTGAAGCCATTGATCCTGGTTACTATAAGAACCTCAAGTGGATGCTTGAGGTATGTTGAGTTCTTGTAATTTTGCTCTCAACACCAAACACTCCTAAAATATCCTCTCTTTTGTGCATGTTGCCAAGGACAAGCATATTTTTACTCATTCCTTTCTCTATCTCTGCAGAATGACATCAGTGATGATCTTGATCTTACTTTCAGCATTGATGCTGACGAGGAAAAGCTGATATTATATGAAAGGACACAAGTAATACATTTTTCTACTCTTTCTATCTAAAAGAGGAATAACAGAAGGAAAAAAAAACCTAGTACTACTCTGATAAGCTATTTATAAAAATCATGTTTTCATGGGCTGGTTTTGACCTTTGTGCACTAATGGTAAAACGTAATACAGGTAACTGACTATGAACTGATTCCTGGTGGACGAAATATTAAAGTAACCGAGGAAAACAAGCACCAATACGTTGATTTAGTTGCCGAGCATCGTCTGACAACTGCAATTCGTCCTCAAATAAATGCTTTTCTAGACGGATTCAATGAATTAATCTCATGTGAATTAATCTCTATTTTCAATGACAAGGAGTTTGAACTCTTGATCAGTGGTCTTCCAGATATTGATTGTGAGTTTCAGTTGTCATTTTTTTGCATACCCTGGACATTATGTATAGTTTGTAGATGTTTAAAAAATACATTTATAAAATGGTTTTATTTTACCGACATGGAATCTTGACCATCAATTTTCATTTATTTATGTCCCAGTGGATGACTTGAGAGCAAATACTGAATATTCTGGGTACAGTGCTGCATCTCCTGTCATACAGTTGTTTTGGGAGGTTGTCCAAGGATTTAGCGAGGAGGACAAGGCTCGTCTGTTACAGTTTGTGACTGGCACCTCGAAGGTAGCTCTCCCCGTTTAAAGATATAAGCAATTTTTTCTCTTCCATTCTCCAAGTTGAGGAGTCGAATTTTGGAATTTGTTATACTTTTTCGTCATGTATAATTTCTTAATTGACATTTTTTACTGTGGTGTTATTTTTTCAATGTTTGCAGGTGCCTTTAGAAGGTTTTAGTGCATTACAAGGCATTTCAGGTTCACAGAAGTTTCAGATACACAAGGCCTATGGCAGCCCAGATCACTTGCCATCAGCACATACTTGGTACTGCTACTTTATCAACCACAATGTTGTTTTTGGTCATTCACTGCTTTTTGATTGAAAATGTCAAAGTCCTTTGCAATTATACATATGGAGCTTGCTATTATTTATACACATGATGTGTTTAGATGATTTTTTTTTTAAATTAAAAACTTTGAAGACATTGTTTTCATGGGTGAATGAACTTTTAAATGCAGCTTCAATCAGCTGGATCTTCCAGAATATCCTTCCAAACAACACCTAGAGGAGCGATTACTTCTAGCAATTCACGAGGGGAGTGAAGGATTTGGTTTTGGTTGATGGCTGTTGAGGACTCCCAACCGTTGTAGATAATATAAGATCATTTTGATGGCTGCCTTGAGGGGAATTGGGTATATGGTGGCCTAAGAGATGTTGAAGTTACATGTCTATATAGTGTAAAGTCGTGTACTTGCCAAAAGATGGCAGTTTTTATTGAGCCAATTCATTAATCAAAGGCAGCCGCAACCTAGAAAGGATAAGAAACTTGTCAAAAGATGTTAGAAAAAGAATACACACAATCTGAAGAGAAGATAAAGGTTGGAGCAATTCCCGAAAGATAAGCACAACATGCAATTTAGATGACATACATCTCAATGAATATTGAATAGATGAGTACGCATATTGACGTCTAACCCTATGGATAGAATAATTAACTATATGGAGTAATCATACATCTTGTAAAGCCTTCAACTATTGCATTAAATGGGACTTTCAAAACTGGACGTACTGAAAAAACACAATGCTCTGCTAGGGTTTCTCGTATGACTCCCATCCCTCCATTACCACTGTTTCTTTCGTCCACCTTTAATCTCCATTGTCTCCACCATCAATGACATTCTTTGGATCTATTATTGTTCGTCTCTTTGGTGATGGTTAATTTTCTTGACACTTTCAATTTGATCCAAGAGTGTTTGTAGCTCATTGGACTCCTCTTTCAGTACCTTGTTGGTTTCCTTTTGCTTTCCTCTTCGATCTATTATCGTTTTTGTGATCTTTTCTCTTTTGATTTTGGAATTGTTCTTAATTTTCACTATTTTTAGGGTTGTTTTTAGTCCTTTAGTCCTTAATTTCTTGGTTTTTGAATCGAATTTTGGTTCTTGTTTTGTGATTCATTTTCTTATAATTCTAATGTGACATGTGTTACGGAGAAGCTTATGAATCATGTGTTACTTGGATCTAGCTCTTGAGATTGAGGATTTGCTTGAGAAAGAGCTCCTTGTCTCTTGGTTGTTCAGTGTTTGTATTCAGAGGAGCTTTGCTTTGAGATTGGAGGTAAGTTTGCTCCATTTGGAGATTAGACTCGAGCTGTTATGAAATTGTAGGTTACTAACCTTGTCAAATGGGGTACTTGTGTGGCATCTTTTGACAAGCCTTCTGTTGTTGTTGTTGTTTGTCCTTCTTAGGGTGATGACAATGATTTGGGATTTCAGTTGCTTACTTATGGTTAGGAGACTAGTAAGAAAAAGGCTAAGACTCCTCTAATGAATGATTGCCTTGCTTCTAAGAAGAAAGTGTGTTGTTAGTGGTAAAGAATTTTTTGATCTTTTTCTCTTGTGAACTATGTTTATGAGTTTTTGAATGTCTCTATCCAATTTTCTGTTTGTTCCTTGTTTGCATGCTTAAGTTTAAGTCTATTTTGGTCTTTTTAAAAGGAAATAAAAAAACAAAAACAAAAACAAACATTCAAAGAATAAAGAAAAAGAATTTCTATCGTAATTGGAAAACATAATTGTTGAGAATTGAATTCTAGATTGATAAAAGAGGCCAACGCAAAAGGCCAAGGCTTAAAGGCCTTTACACACAAAACAAACTCTTTTAAAGTTGTATTCTTCTTATTCTTTTCTTCTCTATAATTCTCTGATATAGAACATATATATATATATATATATATATATATATATATATACTAATGTTATAACTAAAATACACAGTTGTAATATACTAAAATACAGCTGTGATATACTAATACAAAGTGGGAAATAAAGTTGAAAATAAAACTAGAAGTCATCCTGAAAATCAGGGGTTGCTTAAAAATCAATCATATGCCTAGATTGATTTCTTACACTCCCTCAAGCTAGTCAATATATGTTTTCTAAACCAAGTGCTATACTTAACTCTCAAAAACAAAGCTTTGGTTAAGATATTTGATTATCTTATCTTCAATTTCCACATGTTTAATTTGATCATAGTGGACTAGAACCCTTTACTCATTGAATCAAGGGTTAATATTTAATACTCCCCCGCAAGTTGGATCCAGAAGGTTTATGGATCTAAGCTTGGTATGTGATGACATCCCAAAAAGGATTACTAATCTTGTTGCTATTAGCCTGAAGATTGGGATGATGAGAAAGTATACGATGACATCCTAAAAAGGATTATTGATCCTGTTGCTAAGTAGCCTGAATATTGGGATGATGAAATATATTTAACCACCAAATATGAGTGGAGCAATGCAGTTGAATTTTCTGCAGCTCGGAGAGTGGTGGTTGAAACTGAGTGATGCAATGCAGTTGAATGTCCTGCAACTCGGAGAATGGCTATATCCTTTTGAATCTGATATAGACCAAACAAGTAACATTGAGACAAATGAATGTTATAAAGGCCAATTATGATTCAGGGACGTCTTCTAGTCACATAACTTCATCTTTAGAATGAGAAGTTTATTGGAAGAAATTGAACGGTCCTTTCAAACGAAATCATTCTCATGGATTATTTTCTTGAAATAGAAAAGCTTGATGCTTTACGAAATACAGAAAATGGAAGTTACTGCATTGACGTTTGATCTTTCTATGGCCAATTTGATAGTGAGGAAAGTTCTTTGAAAGTTGAACTTGATGCTTGATTCAAAAAACAGTAGAATTGGAACTGAAACTGTGAAGTATTTTCAGTACTTATAGATTAAACTAACTTGAACAGTTGTTGTCCAGTTGCTGTAATGCATGCCCATTTATTGTGGAGCAGAACTGCTGATGGTGGCATTAAAGCATGGAACGTTGATGCAATGAGAGTTGTATGTAACCTCAATACAACTGAATCATTTCTGAGCATGTTGGATATAAAGTGCCGCCTTGTAGAACTAATTTTTTTGTTTATGTGGCAGCTTCTGGGAGGTAAAGAGAATCCATTACACAGATGAATTGGTTCCCAGTTCAAATGGTAAAGAGGTTAGAGCAGCTTAAGACCTTTGCTAATCAATAGTCATTGCTTGATCTGAATGATGGCAGTCGGTTAGTTGACACATAGAAATTGTGTGTGAGAGATCCAACTTCAGCAGGGAAGGTTCAAAGATGAGGTTGCTTCTAGGAATGAGAAGAAAAAAAAATTGTAAGGCTGGTGCTGTCCAAATACAGGAATTGTGTGTGTTGATGTCTGAACAGTGTCCCTAGCCATGCTATCTTCCATATTAATTTATCATTATTATCTGCAGAAGCAGCACCAAATTGAATGTAGGGCTGGACAGGGCTGCTGGATTGGTTACTGGGCCTATCCGGCTGCACTGGGCTATTGGTGGCTATTGGGCTGAAACGTTTAAACGTTTCTTCACCATTTTTCAATCTTTCTTTGTTTGAGTTTGAATCTTATGCGCCGAATGCAGAGAAACGCTGATTGGAGGGCAACAACGAAGCGCCGAAGTGGAGGATGACGGTGACTGCATGCCCGGGTTTCGCAAGACTAATGACTGAAGTCTCACGAGACTGAGTTTGACATCGCGCGACAGAGACGAACGTAGATGCACGATAATCAGTTGTTTCTTAGACGAACAACGACTTTGGCCACAAACAGAAAGAGCGAGAGGTAGGAGTTGTAGAGGAGCCTCGAAGAGAAATTACAATAGCACTAGATGTGGTGGATCTCACTGCTGTAGTTAACAATCTCAGAAGAAGACGAACTCTGTCCGGTAATAGCTTCAGAACCAAACAGTTTAGAAGCTGAAGTTGAGCCAATACGAGAACTACCAATTTGGAATCTTGTGTTCCCGGTCTCCCCACACGATGGGGATGATAAAGTGGAATAAAATTGAATGGTTGTGCTTTGGGTAAAGCTTGCAACACTAGTCCCTGCACATGATGCATGAGCTCCGAGTGTAGATCTACAATTCTTGAGTCCTGCTTGATTTTAATTTCATCAGGAGTAGAAGAAATTGATGTAGATTTTCCATTTATAATGCCTGGGACAAGCTGAAGCTTGAGGCATCAGAAAGGAATGCTTCAGAAGGTGCCTTATTAGTAACCAAGTTTGTGGATAAGTCTGAACCTATTACAAAAGTTTGTGCAGGAAGCAATGGAGGCTGCAAGTTCAAGATGCCTGCATTCAGGACTGACTGGGCAGGAAGAATTGAAGACTGGAAATTTGGATTGCTTGTTGAAATAATAGAAGACAACAAACACGAACTGCTTGTAAGAACAGAGGACTGCCAACTCGGAGTGCTACTTGGAAGCGCGGAAGATTTCAGATTGCTGTTGGGATTGAAACCTATTTGAGAACCCATAGAATCCTTGCCAATACATTGATGGGAAAAAAGCAAGGTTTGGCATCTGTGAGGTTGTCTGAGGATGAGTAAATGCAACAGCATGCTGGGAAGAATCAGCTTCTGGTTCAAAGGTTTTGGTGGAATCCAGAAAACTGTTGACCTTCTGTACAAGGTTGTAGATGTTTCATTCCTGAAACCGCTTCATGGGCACCCACAACAGGAGTGAAATCTAACTTCAATACTGCAGCAATGGGCTCAGAATTCTCAATATTTTTTTTGTCTATTGTCATTGTCAGTTCTCATATATCAATCAACCTCAAATAATGAGAATTAAAGCAGCAGAAACTGATCTGAGAAGTAAAACATCAGAAAATGATCTAAGAATTAAAACCACAGAAAACCATTTTTTTATTAGAAAAAAAACGGTTTTCTGCAAAGAGATACAGTGAGAGAGAGGCAAATAGCAAAGGTTTCTGAACCTAAAGCTCTGATACCATGTTGAGAATTGAATTCTAGATTGATAAAAGAGGCCAAGGTCAAAGGCCAAGGCCTAAAGGCCTTCACACACAAAACAAACTCTCTTAAAGTTATATTCTTCTTATTCCTTTCTTCTCTATAATTCTCTGATACATAATATATATATATATATATATATTAATGTTATAACTAAAATACACAGCTGTAATATACTAAAATACAGTTGTGATACACTAATACAAAGTGGGAAATAAAGCTGAAAATAGAGCTGGAAGTCACCCTGAAAATCAGGAAACTTCCTCCTGAAAATCAGGGGTTGCTTAAGAATCAATCATATGCCTAGGTTGATTTCCTACAATAATAGTGAGAGTGAATATGAGTTGTTTGAAAATGCTTGAGTTTGGTTTACTTTATCTATGGTGGAGTAGCCTTTGATGTGCAGTGTTTCTACTAGCTCCATTGCTAGATACTGGATTCTATGGATTCCTGAGGTGGCTTTTTAGCTTGTTGTAGATGGAATTGCTATTTTCTTTACTATTTGATTAGTCTTGTTATCTAGTGTTCTTTCTGTTATATTGTTTGAAGTGTGCTTCTCTTAGATCGAGGCTTGTAATCTGGCTCTATTATTGTAATTTTTCTCTTTTCCAACCCCCTCCCCCAAAAAAAAAATGGTCATGGTAGGTGCTGGTGCAGCAGGAGATTAATTTATGTATACAGATTACACACTACAAAGTCTCTTTTAGGTCATGAACCTATTTTCCCATCATAAAATCTCTTAACAATAGATGGTTCCATGTTGGGATGTTGAAAATTGGTGGATTAGTTCGAATTCATAAATAATAAAAAATATCATTCCAGATTTGTTGGTTGGTTATTGATATTAAAATTTTAGTAGATATTGATCTAATATATACTTATATTATATTTAAAAGAGTATGATCCGGTATAACACTAGGGAAAGAAAATACAGATTTTTGAATGGTTATTTTAACTCGTACAAACAAAAAAGAATACATTTAAGTAGATAATGTAGCAAAAACACATGTAACATAATATCAAATAAGCACATAACTTTTCACAACAAATATTATATAATCAAGAAAGCAAAAAAAACATTAAACCTTTCTAATTAGAGTTTAAGTTACAATATGTTATAGCATACACATCTTAAAGTTCAATTGTACTAACACAATAAGAGATTATGCATAATAAGCGATGTAATGAAGAAAACCCACAGACATTGTATCTATTTGGCAACATCTTCAGATTGTTTAAGGTAACTATTTAGTAGTAAATAATTTACTAATTAATAAAATAGTTACAATTCTGAAAAAATAAAACCATTATTACCTTTATCAGTTGAGACTTCCATCCGAACTACCTATTGATGCTCTTGCTTGTTGTTTTCACAACGAATTTGTTCGACACACAAACCTAACTCTCTTCCACAATCAACACCATCCAATATGGTGTGATGAGTAGTCATAGATCAATAACGTGAAATATTTATAGAACGAGAAACCTTGAGGATCACAATCAATTTCAAGGCACCAAAAGACACACTGTCCTCCACATATCTCAAATCGTATACGAGAGATACACAACCAAGCCACATACGTACATAGACTACGATTTGATAACTAAACTCACTAAATGACGCACACTCAAATGTAAGTTCTCTAAAATGATTTCAATAATAGACATAAATCTCAGTATGAATTTTAATAGAATTTATGTACTAAAAATATGGGTAAAACGTAGAGAAATGAGGGGTATTTATAGAGCTCGATCGGTCACCTCACCAACCACATCATCAAAGGTGGTGGTTAGGGTCGTGGTAAGGTACAAAAAAAAAGATATTTTTTTGTTTCCAAAAATACTGAGTAAATTTTACAAAAATCCATAGCAAAACAAATAAAAATCCACTACTCTTAACCTAACATGAATACTAAAAACAACCAAATCCATGATGTGTGAAAACATGCTTTAAATCATATTGTTCCTAACTATGTGTGTGCAGTAATGATCTACAGTAACCAACCTTACATAGATGAAGTCAAAACATTGAGTAAAAATGAATAAACGTTGTGTTTTGTACACATGAAGCCAACTTATAGAAATTGAGTACAATAGGAGTTACATTCTCTCCCTTTGGCTTTCTATATCAAAAAAATGCACAACTAAATACATATTCATATATGTCATAAGATGAACATGAAGATGCCCTAAAGATGTTTGCTCCAATGATCAAAACATCGACACACACAAAAACTTGAAAGATGCATCTACACCAAGTGCATCTACCTTGTGCGGAGCCCATCTTCATGTATCAACTCACCCTTTCTGAAGCACGAAGGTCTCAACACCACTACATATAATACATAAAGCTCGAAGACTTAAATCTACACATATAACCCGCATACACAAAACAAATATACACCCTATGAATGTATCATGCGAAAACATCATGTAGTCTAGCCATACACTATTGTGTCACCCCTACATAGGTAAACACCGATAGGCAACCCATATAAGAAAAGTACACAACTCCCCTGACTTCATGCAACACTCCTCCTAAGTGTATACAAGTCAAGCATATAGATACAATGCAATCCTACACTCACAACCCACATAACACATAACATGGTAAAAACACTTAGTTGTGCACAAAAACTTCTCCTTTTTGACATTGAAACTCAAAGAAACACCTATATATGAGGGATAGAAGACATACAAATATGCAATAATTCTAATAAAAATACAACACTACATATATTATTAAAGTGGATAAATAGCCAGAATGAATCAGAACAGAGATCAAAACACAACATGAAACTCATTAAGCAAACTTTATTTTACAAAAATAAGTTCATAAATAAACTAAGACAATATGAATAGAGTAAAGCAAAAAAGACATAAAATGACTTCAGCACTTTCTGTCTCCCTCTACAGCATTATCATCCCCATGAACAACACTGCGAGAAGACTATCCAACATCAGATGGAGCAATAGGTAGTGTAAAAGCTTATGGATTGACAAAGTTATTAGCAAATTATTCAAAGGAATAGTCTATCTCAAAGGCAACATTGAACTCATTTTTACCATACACAGTCAACGTATTCACCATTGACCTAAGGGAAGAAGCACTAAAGCAAAGAGGTTTGGTTGGGCTAGGACAAGGTCTGATTGAGGTAAAGGAAATGTGTGAACCATGAAAAGGCAATGCAACAGGATGACAAGAAGCCATTGAGCATAATCTTGAAAACAAAGCATAATTATGACGTTTTAGTTAAAAATTTGCAACTCTTCAAAAACATTTCTCAAAAGAATAGAAGATTTTTCATTGAGAAAGAAAAAGGTAGATAGAGTAGGAGAAACATGAATAGATGCACAACATGTGGACTGAGCAAAGTTCATGAAAGAGGAAGAAGAGGAAGAAGGGGTAGCAAATGTATGTCGAGACCCATGACTTATAGAAACAACAATGTGAAAGAGAACAAGCCTGCTCAAATAGTTGAATGAAATGTTATGAAAAATAGTAAAAATTGACATGAAAATCAAAAATGGATAGTGTAGTATAAAATAAGGTGGAGCAATGGTACGAAAAATGATAGTTCTATATATCACACAAAGGAAATGTCCTTGGCATGAAATGATAGTATGAGGATGGGAACAAGGATGAATAACATCACTTAACAATATTAAGAGAACGACCAAGGGAAGGAGTTAACAACAAGGGCTATGTCCTCTAAGGATAAAAGTAGTAGAGTAATTAATAGTAGAAACATAAGGATAGGCATCATAAAACTCCCTAACGAACTTGTCATTAGAAGAATATTCAAAAAAGAGAAAACCAGGGAAAGTAACCAAACCTTTGCTCAATTTTAGGAAATTCATGAATATTGGCTAAACACTCAACAAGAATGGGTGCACTGTAAGAGGGATTGGCAGGCTCAGGTTGCTTTGACTTCTTATCGCTTTCGATACAATTTGGGGCCATATAAAGAAAGTAAGTGCTAAGGGGTTTTATATATAGAAATAAGAGCATCTCGCCAACCCCTCACTCGAGTGATTGGTGAAATTCTTGGAGAGGTGATGTCGAGCTATATGATGAGGTGAGATTTTCTTTTGGAACCAAACAGTTTGGCAAAATCAAACGATACACTCAACATAAACATCCATATGATAATTAATCCATAATGCATTCATTTAAGGGTATGATTAAATTTTTTTATGATGTGCATTGTATGTGTTATGCTAAGCTTGTTTACTCTATATGATATCAAGATATGCTTATGCGAACTAAATAAATAGAAATGTAGACTCAAGTATAATCAAACTTCATATGTCTATATTTAGCCTCTTTCTTCACTAATATAAGTGTCAACCTAGAATAAATTAATAGGACTTTCAAAGCTTGTAATGATAAAGTGAGATATGAGTAGGAGATAGATAACATTTAGGCTCAAACACATCTTTGTCCATCCAAAAACAATCAAATAAGTTCATGTCCAAGACATTTAAACCCTCACGTAAGGTTTTTTTTTTCTCTTTAGTTCTTAAAATTCATTCACAAACAATGATGTTGTGAGAACAGTACATAAAATTTAGTAGTTTATGACCCCTTCTTTTTAATATTTAACATCATTTTACTTTCTTTTCCCACTTTTAAAAAAAAAATCAATACTTTATGTTCTTTCTCTTTTCTCCATCTCCCTCTTTTCTAATATTATTATTCAATTTTTCAACCTTCTCCATTTTGTTGATTGAAACCAAGAGGGTAAAACAGACATTCTCAAAACATAAATACTAAACAAATGGTGTATAAGGTAAATGGGGAAACTAAAGACAAATATTAGTGACTTGAAAAGTTCAAACGGTTCAAGAAAGGTCTAAGTCCTCTTTCTATCTAAATAACACTTAGAATTTTGCATGAAGAAATACTAAAGTGAATTCTTGAGCTTGTTAGAGCCATACAAATCATCTAAGCATGAAATCCACACAAACGTTTCAAAATATCCATTCATTACAAGAATTTAACTATACAAATGCTCAAGGAATGAATATGTCAAAATAACCACACTTCAATTCAAGTCAAAAGCATCCCAAAGATAAAACATCAATGGTCCCTCTAAAAGGTTCAAAATACTAGCAGAAGATAGCTAGGTCAGAGAGACTTGTAGGACTGTCCCGGGTAGAAAGCAAAAGGAGAAAAAGAGAGTGTCAATACAACAAATACAATATTTTTGATTTTATTAAAGCATTAACAATAAATAAACAAGTAGACAGAAAACAAAATATGTCACACAAAGAAAGACTACAAACATAAGAGAGAAAAAGGATGAGCAATTCAACCCCATACATATCACCATAAAATAGTGATCAAACCGGACCATTGAAAATCTTGTCTTTGTGTCATGTGAGAATGCAGAGTATATGGTACTCGAGGTTTGTTTTGTTTATTACTTCTTGAAAATCTTGTCTCGTTATCCATATAAATTAGACCAGGAATAATTTTAGAAGCTAACTTTCTTTATGAACAATGTCTTTAATGCATAATGCAACTTGCTTGGAAATGATCAAATGCGCCACAATAGTTATAACCTATCATAAAAGATAGGGGTGAACAAGGTGGAGAACTCTGAGTAGTACTTCTCATATTCATATATCTAGGACACTTCCTAGCAAGGTGACCAACAATACCACACAAATAACAAACACGGACAGTGGAGTTAAAGAATATGGGTCCTCAACTCTGAGAAGTAATACGTGGAGGAGAGGAGGAAAAAGTGCTCACATTGACTTTCACATGAGGATGAGTAGCCAATTTCTCATAGTGTGGTCTCAAATGCCCAAGTTCACCGTAGTGGTAACAAGTAGGAACGACAGTAGGTATAAGCAATGACCACCACTAGAGCGACGAGAAGTGATAGCTTTAGGTGAATGATTCACCTTACTAGAGGAATTTGGTTGAGGAGACACAACACACTTACCTTTTGGGTTGGTAGTGTTGGGATTTCATGTGTATGCTTTTATGGTGAGAATTTAAAATTTTTCCAATCACCACTTGGCTCAATACACAAAGGACCTCATTTGTATGACAATTGCAAGCAAGATTTTCTCTTAAGCATTTCAACAAACACCTAATGTGTACTAAATAAAATAAACAAATCTCATCTATCTTATTGCTAGAAATGAAGAAGATTATCTTTGCCTAAAGAGATTGTCAAATTTCTTAAGTAGAGGGAATTCAATTTACCTTCTAAATCTCATGGAAACCACCTCTCTTTCGGGAGCACCTCTTGGTTCACCTTGAACCTAAACAATGAACTACCACACCTCTTAGATAGATGGATGTATAGTTCAAGGCTTAGATCCAACCACCTAGTAAGAAGAGATGAGAGAAGAGACTTTCGACCTAGGGTTGAACCATCTAGGTTTCGTCCTTAAGCAAGCCTTTCCAAGTTTTGGCCTAGGAGAAGGAGAAATGTGGCTACTAAAAATGTAGGATTTCGGCTAGGGTTAGAGACAGCATACTTGGATCACATTTTCCTCAATTATGCTTCCTTAAATAGGCTAGGGTTAAGGCAACTCTTTATGTAACATTTGAATCAATTACACAAATGCCACTAGCCTTGTTTAGCCATTTCTTGCTCTCTTTAATCTCAACTTGTGATTGTTTTAATAAATTAATTTATGAACAAATAATATTATTCATATTATTCTATTATACAATGTCTCTATTATTCTTATAATACATTCAAGCATTATACCAAATAATATTTGCATAACTTCACAAATTTATTTATAGTTTAAGCATGTCATATTATGACATTTTGTTTTAGCATTTTATTTCATGTATTATACATCATTATGAAATGTAAAATACTTGTTGTTTCTCATAGTCTTGGCAATAATATAAAACATTATATTATTGACTATAAGAGATTATATCATTATATTATACTTTTCCAAATGACATAGTAATTATTTACTCGATTCATTAATTTTGTGTCTATCCCTATCATATGATATTATGAATAATATGCAAAATAGGATCATGTTACTTTTGCATTATATTCGTTTTCTTGGTTTCTCAAGTGAATTATAATTATAACTACATCAGTTATATTACATATAATATAATTCCACTTTACCAAGGGGCCGAGTAATATCATAACTCAAAATTGAGAGACAATAATAATATTAACATATAAATTTCTTCCGCACAAATTGTACACAACGAACTATTATTTCATTCCTATCATAAAATAGTATTTAAATAGCAATCACATTATATACTTCTCATGTGAAAAACCTACACATCTCATATCTAAGATTCTAAGACACAATTGAAACATTAATGACACAAAACACAATTCATATAATGTTCCATCTAGTTAGGTCATGTTCAATATATAAAATACATATTTTATATACTCATGTCATTAAATGATAATCCCTTATCAACATTTATAGAACTACAATGTACTTTTCATTGACATGATAATCTTTCATGGTAATTAATGTTCCTTCTTAATTACCACAATTGTGAACATATTTAGGATTACATGTTTCTCATTTTAAGAGTTCTATGGTTCAAGACCAAATGCATCTTCTTGAACACTTCCAAAATATAACATGTTAATCTTAAGGAATAAGAATACATAATATTTAAAATCATGAACAATACATAAATCTTTATCAAAAAGAATAACTTTTAAAACACACATCCTTCATGTAGAACCTATCTTTGAAGTTGAAACCTCTTCACTATAACCAATATCATGTGTGTCCCCAAATGTGTTTGTGTTGTTGAGGATTTTATTTAGGTTCTTCGATCTAGTCATCATTTTGTTCAAGCCAAAGGTAGAGTGAGCTAGTTTCTTCTCAATGACTTTGAGTTTGTCCTTTAAGGCAATAATCAAATATTCTTTTTCTTTAAAAAATGATTCAAGATAAGCTACTGAATTGTTCAGAATCTTTCTCATTTAGTTGTTCAATCTCAACTTTTTTGGTAAGAGAGTAAGCCAGATATTCCTTTTTTCTCTTAATGAATATAATATGCTTATTCAATCTTTTAATCTCATTATTCTGATCGAAGAGGAATATAGGCTAACAACCAGTTAGGTAACTTTACTAGAGATGGGAACCTTTATTTGTTCCTTAAGCTTCTTCACCTTTTCATGTTTTGTATTAAATTTCTCAAGCAAATTCGAATATCTCTTTTGAACAACCTCATACTTTTTGGTGAGATCAAGTTATTGACCATTGACAACAAAAAAAAATTTCCTCTTGATTTTTCTTCTATGTGCATACCTTGCACTAATTCTTGTCAAGTCTTTCCAAAGCCTCTTTCTTTACTTTTTTAGAGTTGATGTGCTCTAACAAGAATGCATCATAAGATTCAAGTAATTCATCATCATCAGCAGCAAAAACAGCAGCTTCAATTATCACCTCTTGAACATTTGAGGCAATAATTAGAGGATTAACAACACTATTAGAGAAATGAAGGCTAGAAAATTAGTGTCATCCTCATAATCACTACCGGTATTGTCCAAAACAATAACGTCATCTTTCATAGCAAGCTTTTTCATGCAATTTTATTTCTAAAAATACTTTACAGCAATGTGTCCAGGCTTCCTACATTCGAAGTATCTGATTTTATTCAAATGACCTTTGATAGGCTTCTCAGATTTATTATTGGGATCGGAGTTATCATTACCACTAACCATGGCACAAACATCTATGATCGGTTCCTTTCCTTTGGTTGTCTTAATGGCTAAGCTTTTTCCCTTCTTGGAATCATTTTTCTTTTGCCTCAACAACATGTGATGTTGTTCGAAGACTTGTAGATCACCAACTAGCTCATTCATTATGTGCTCACCAACTTTGTACATTGACTCAAGTACTGTGACTTTAGCATGAAATCTGTAAAGTAGACTAACGATGATACTTTTAATATGTTTTTCTTCACTAATTGGTCTACCCAAGTTGTATGAATATTTAACAATATTTGAGAATTGTGCATAAAACTTATCAAAAGTCTCATCTTCTTGCATAATCCACAATTCAAAGTCTTTATTTAACTTAAGCATTTTGGATCTCTTCACAGTAGACATACCTTTATGAATAGTCTCAAGGATATCCGAAGCTTAATTTTAACGTTGTATAACTCTGAATCCTTCTATACTTATTAGGCGTCAGAACCTTGGTGATAGCATATAAACCCTTATTGTTCCATTTAGACTCCTTAGATTCTTTCTTAATCCACTGAATCATTAGTTTTGAAATTAAATATTATCTTGTAGGTTTTAATTAGGTATGTCCAACCATTCTCAACAAGGAACTACACACGGTCTTCTTAAGACCAAAAGAATAGGCATAGTTTAGCCCATTAAAGAATGGATGTCTACCTATATTGCCTCCTTTTCCCAAATCCATTGGAGAGTGTATGTGTGTGAAAAGTGAGTTAACAAAATCAACACCAGAATGGTTAAGCCTAAAAAGGGTGCACCCATTTGATATTAATTGAAAGAATTTATGACTCGGTACAATATTAGGGTAAGGAGATACAAACTTCTTAACGACTCAACCCTAACTTATACAAATAAAAAGAATACACTTAAACAGATAATATACAAACAATAGAAAGTAAAAAATAGTTAAAGCTTTCTAATTAGAATTTAAAATACAATATGTTATAACATACACACCTTCAAATATAATTGTAGTAACATAACAATGGGTCATGCATAACAAATTATGTAATGAGGTAAACCCACGTAGAGATTGTATCTATGTGGTAACGTCTTCAGGTTGCTTAAGGAAACTACTCAACAACAAATAATTCATTAATCAATAAAACAGTTATAACTCTAAAAGAAATAAAACTATCATTACCTCTATCAATTAGGACCTCTGTCCGAACTGTCTATTGTTGTTATTACTTGATGATTTTGCAACCACTTGGTTCAACACATGAACCTGACTCTCCTCCACAACCAACACCACTCAATATAGTGTGATCAGTAGCCACAGATTAGTAACGTGAAATATTTGTAGAACGATAAACCTTGAGGATCACTTTCAATCTCAAGGCACCAAAGGACACACTATCCTCCACTTATCACAAATTATGTACGAAAGGTGCACAATTAAACCACATAGGCATATAAACTATGATTTGATGACTAAACTCACTAAACGATTCACACTCAAATGAAAGCTCTCCAAAATGATTTTGAAAACAGGTATAAATCTTAGTATGAATGTTGACAAAATTTCGACACTAAAAGCATGGGTAGAGAGCTGAGAGAAGTAAGGGGTATTTATAGAACTCGATCTACCACCTTATCTGTCATCTTTCCGGAGGTACCTCATCTGTCATCTTTCCAAAGGTGGCAAGGGTGGCGACTAAGTACCAAAAAAATAGTTTTTTGTTTCCAAAACCAAGTAAATTTCACAAATATCCACACTTAAAACGAACCAAAATCCACCTCTCAACCTAATATGCATAATAAAAACAACCAACTTTGTAGTGTGAAACATACTTTTAATCATAGTATTTCTAACTATATGTAGGTGCATTATTGATCCGCAATAATCAACCTTACACAAAAAAAAAACACTATAAAAATAAACTGATACCGTATTTTGTACATAAGAAGTCAAATACAATCAGATTTACAATATTATATTATTTTTTTATTTTTATATAATATAAAAAAAACTAATTTTTTAAAGTATGATCATATCTTTTCAATTAATCCTTAACTTTATCCATTATTTGAATTAGACATTAATCTATGCTTAAATAATATAAAATTAATTAGTAAATTTTTGTGCTATTTAGAATTTAAAATTACAATATATGAGTTATTTATTTATTATTTGAAAAGAAAATTAAAAGCCTTATAGTCAGTTGGTAAAACATAATATTTAATACAATAATTATTTAGTTATTAAAAATAAACATTTAAAAGAATTTACGATGAAAAAAAAACTAAATTTAACTAATTCAATTCAACCCAATTCAAATTGTTCAATTTGAATTGGTTTTATATGCTTTATTGAATGAAATCAATTCTTATTTTTCAAGAATCAACTTTATTGATTCAGATTCAGTTTTAACTCAAATTCAAACCAACATATAATATGCACACCTCAACTTCCAAGTTTCAATGATTATGACTTTTTCCCAAATAAAGAGAATTTATAAAGATGAGTATACAGAAAAAGAATACTTTGTGCTTAACACCCTAATAATATACTGGTCATTAACCGGTGTAACACATGATTTATTACAAATTTGTTGCAAAGCATGTGAATTTCGTAATTTAGTGACTTGGTGATATATATATATATATATATTATAATTACCACATAAACTATAACAATTCTTACATTTAAACTCCCATTAATTTAAGAGTGATAATATCATTTTCCTAGATCGTCCATTAGAGCAATCTTATGCATGGATCGAAAATCGTTGGGGTAGGGAGATAAACAAAAACCTAATGATGTAAAACAGTCTGCTTGGTATGCCTCGGTGGTCAAGCAACTGCAGTTAAGAGGTAATGGCTGGTTACATTCCTTTGGATTGAGTCTTCTAATTGGTTGGGGGAAAGAATAGAGTAATAAGGGTAACAATATTGATCCAACTAAATTTATTATTACGACAGCTATTTTTCATTAATGAAATTTTATCCAATAATAATGACAATAACAATGATAATAAAGTGAATCAATTAATTTTTTTTTATCGATTCAAACACTTTTGTTTTGACAATAACAAAAGGAGTCCCGTAAATAATAATACATGTTCTTTCTTTCTTTTTCTTTTTTTTGGTTCAATGAAATAATGATGCATGTTGAAATAACACAATTTTCATTTGGATGTAAATTGAACAAAGATTATGACAACTATACTGAAAAAATATTTTAGAACAACATACATTAAGAGCACGACATCAATCAATTTCAGAGGATTGCTTTGCAGGTTGTGGTATGTTGTACAAGACTAGACCCAACAAAAGGATCCCAGTTCCAGAGAGAAAGAAGGGACTCAAAGTTACAGCATCAGGTAGATATGGCAAAGGAAAGGAAAATATAAATATTGATATGGGCACTGCAATATGAATAAAAGACATTAGCACAATAGCTAGCAGAAATGTACAAAAAGTGCAATATTATTGAATAATGACATCATGTAAATTTCATTACGAGACTTAAACTTGTACATAATCAAAAGGACTCCAAATAGCATTTCCGTTATAGATAGCATATATATATATATATATACAAAATCTACATAATATACATTCATTTATAAACTAAATGTGCGCATATATACATGCTACGTATAAACTAACTTGTTATTTTTGGACAAATTTGATTATGAACTATATATAAGTACTATTTTAAGCTTCAAATCTGTAAATTCCATGAGAAATAGATTGCAAACCTGACAACGTTGCAGCTAGAGAAGCAATAACGGCAGAAGCCATTTTTACCAGCCGAAGCAAAGATATGTTGAAAATAAGATTTATAATTATATAAAGCAGAGGAAGCAATGGAGCTCCAGCACAACCTAAGATGAGCAACATATGTTTAGTGGTGAGAAGGACTACAGAGCCAGAGAGGAACTGCTGTACAATTTTTTATAATTAAACAGCATCATGATAATGAATTAACAAAATGCTTATGGTCTATCATTATTGCTAAACAGGCAAGAAAATATCATACTACATTGGTATTTTTTGTGGACAGAGTTAAGATTGATACTAAAATAACCCACTATTCTAAACTGTTGCATGATTTGAACTTTGTCTCTTCAACTTATTGGTTCCTGCCCCAGCACATGGACAATTTTATTCTTGGATGCCTGAACTAAATCCTGATTTATTAGACTTCTCAAATATGGAATGAAAGTTGGCCAGTTATTTTCATACTCTAGAGTTACCATTAGTATTCCTTAGCAGTGGTAACGAAAACTTCCCATTAGCGTAGACAATTGATTCATCAAAAATATAGGTTGTTCAAAATATGCTGAGTAGTGGAAAAAAACTAGAGCAAATAACAACCTTAGAATTTACAAACAACATAAGTATCAGCTAAATACATAAAGTACAATTCGAGTTGAGAGTTTGCCTGAGCTAATGGTTCCAATATTCAGAAAGCAACCAGCACCACTTTTTAAATAAGAAGGGAGTTGTTCAAATGGTATGCCTCTCAAGCGTGATAAAAACGGTAGGAAAATAAGTAAAAAAAGTGCCTACAGTCGAAGGAAACAAATATAAGAATTACAGAACATAAATATATAAATAAAAAATTAGCATTCTTATTCCTAGACATCAAATTCGATAGTATAGACTGTGCTTAGAACTTCCCAAAGTCTATTAAGCTCAACCCCATCACAAATATTTTATTCATTATCAAAGAAAATTAGTTGTGAGGTTTCCTTTAACTGATATTTTATCTGGTCTCAGACTCAGCCCTCTTAATTTTTTAAAGAGGATGGCTTCCTCACCTGAATGATCCAAGCAATCTTATTCAAGCAAGTTGATGGTTAAAAAAAAGAAAACCGTGGAGGTTAGTGAAAATGTGACTTAAATTGATACAAACATCATAAAAACTATCGTAGAAGCCATGTCATTAACCTGAAATCCAGATCCAAAAGAGTTGACTACAAATATGTCAAGCGACTTATCCTGCAAATAAATAAGTGGATGAGTATTTACATGATGTGCAAAGATAACATCTTAAAAGGAAAAAGGATTCAACAGGCCTTAAAATGTTGTGTTATACCTTAAGGCGACTTGCAGCATCAATAAAAACAAATTCCTGTATACGCTAAATCCAGTGTCATCAGTTTACTTATGGAAAATACTAGTAAATTATTCAAATATTCATTTTTTTGACCTTGGTAATGGATGAACCGGCTTGAAAAGCACTTGATGCAATCATTAATGCTGGCCACACAAACTCAACTCCAGACAGCATCTGACCAGCATTAGATCCACTGCAATAATTAAATATGCAAACGACTCGTGTAAAGTTGGTTTCTCTAAGCTTGAAAATTGCAGTAATGGAAGTACCAAAAAGATCTATATCTGAATAGACCAATGAAGGAAATGCATTTGGAATAACTACTGAAAATGTTAAGGTTCAAATTATGAGGTTATAAGGTGAAAAAGATCTCTCTAATTTAATTGCTGACAAATGTGATATAAGCTAATTCAGTAATTACACCTTAAATAATTCCATTTAACATCATGTAAAACCAAACTCACATTCTTCAGGTGAAAAAAACGTATCAGAGTCAAGCAACCAACCTCCTGGAGATGCTAGCTATATGTCACGACCTTATTTTTCAAGTAGCGATCGTGCGGCACTTAGCACCGTCCGTTGCACTAAGCCTGCCTTTGAAACCGAATGAAACTCCAAAGAGAATAGAGAGAGAGTTTGCAAAGAATGCTTTGTATTGCTCTAGAGAGAGATTATCTTACAATTTCCCAAGGATGATTACAAATGAAGACCAAGTGGTCTATTTATAGTGTGGCTTCTAAGCTTAAGAATATGCCACCACTTTCTAGAGTATTCCTAGTCTAGAATGTACAAGAGAATTCTAGAATTATGTACAATATGCCACAAGGGTCTAGGACCTTCTAGCCAACTCTAGAGTCTTCTAGGTTTGTCTAGTTCCTTCATGCACCTTCCGGGAGGTTCCATAAGCTTCCAGCAGCTTCTACATCCTTCCCGAACCATCCGGCACGTTCTAGAACATTCCAGCCCATTCTAGCACTCTCCAACGTGCTCTAGAACATTCTAGGGTCTTCTAGCTTAAGTTGACTCCATCCAACTCTAGCTCTTTCTAGACATCTCTAGGCAACTCTAGAACTTTCCATGTAGAACAGTCTAGATCCTTTAGGCAACCATAATTTGTTTGGATTTTTAGGGACAATTTGAGCGAGACGTGACACCCTCCCCCACTCAAGTTCGCAACGCCCTCGTCGCGCCTTCAAGCTTGAACCTTTCTATGTCATCTTTGAATTGCCACAAAGAGTCCTCAGGTTCCCAGCTTGCTTCTACATCCGGAGCGTTCTTCCATTTGACCAAGTGTTCCCGATAACTTGGTACACCTCTACGCCGGATCACGCGATCCGCCAAGATTGAGTCCACTTCCTTGTCAAAGGAGGTTACCACTGCGGTAGGCGCCCTTTTGGATTCACCTCGACTCATGTCTTCCTTGTCTCCATGATAAGGTTTTAGCATGCTTACATGAAAGACTGGATAAATTTTGAGCTTTGGAGGTAGTTGCAGCTTGTATGACACCTTACCGACTTTCTTGAGGACTGGAAATGGTCCTTCATACTTCCGCACCAACCCCTTATGAACCTTCCGCAAGGACTTGAATTGTTGGGGCAATAGTTTTACAAGAACCAAATCGCCCTCATGAAATTCCACCAACCTCCGTTTCTTGTCAGCCCACTTCTTCATCTTCTTAGATGCCTTATTCAAATAGGCTCGGGCCAACTCAGCTTGTTCATGCCATGCCTTGGCAAATTTGAAGGCAGCAGGACTCTTCCCTTCATAACTCGTGGCCAAGGCATGAGGAGTCATGGGTTGCTGCCCCATGACGATCTCAAAGGGACTCTTCGCGGTAGACTCGCTCCGTTGTAAGTTGTAAGAGAATTGGGCTACATCTAACAGCTTCGCCCAATCCCGCTGATTAGCACTCACAAAGTGCCTGAGATATAACTCCAGCAACGCGTTGGCACGCTCCGTTTGTCCGTCACTTTGAGGGTGAAAGCTTGTGGAGAAATTCAAGTCTGATCCCAATAGCTTGAATAGTTCCGTCCAAAATTTCCCCGTGAATCGTGGGTCTCGATCACTCACGATATTGGAAGGAATTCCCCAATGCTTCACAACATTCTTGAGGAACAAACGTGTCGTCTCATCTGCCGTGCAGTCCGTTGAGGCAGGTATGAATGTTGCGTATTTGCTGAAGCGGTCGATGATGACAATAATGCTGCCAAAGCCCTCTGATTTTGGCAGACAAGTGATGAAATCCATAGAGACACTTTCCCATGGTCTCTCTGGAATAGGCAGCGGCTCTAGCAATCCTCCGGGTGCATGCTGCTCAATCTTGTCCTGTTGGCACACAAGACAAGTTCTTACATATGCTTCGACATCATCCCGAAGTTGAGGCCAATAGTAGATGGACTTGATCAAAGCAAGGGTGCGCCTCATTCCTGGGTGTCCAGCCCATAACGAATCATGGCACTCCTTGATAAGCTCTTTCCTTAAGCTCCCCCATTTTGGCACAAAGATTCGATTCTGCTTGGCATAAAGTAGTCCGTCACTCAGCCAAAATCGTCTCGTCTTTCCTTCCTTGATGAAGGCAAGGATGTTTTGAGCAAGGACATCATGCTCCAACCCTTCTTTGATCCTTTCCAATAGAGGACTGTTTGGCCTACTCAAGGCTGCTAATTCCGCCTTCCGGCTCAGCGCATCAGCCACCACATTAGCCTTACCGGGTTTGTACTCCAGCCTATAATCAAATTCCGCCAAGAAGTCTTGCCATCGAGCTTGCTTGGGACTCAACTTCTTTTGAGTCTGGAAGTAGCTTGTGGCTACATTGTCCGTCATGATAACAAAATGAGAACCCAACAAGTAGTGTCGCCACACCCTTAGGCAATGAATAATAGTTGTCATTTCCTTTTCTTGCACAGTGTAGCGGCGTTCAGTGTCATTGAGTTTTCGGCTCTCATAGGCTATCGGACGCCCTTCTTGCATCAAAACTCCACCAATGGCAAAGTCTGAGGCATCTGTGTGCAGCTCGTATGTCTTGGAGGGGTCTGGAAGACAAAGTACCGGTTCTTCACTAATGACCTTCTTCAAGTCTTCAAATGAGGTTTGGCATTCGCTTGTCCATTCCCAAGACTTGTTTTTCTTAAGCAAATCGGTTAATGGGGCTGCTCTCGCTGAGTAGGACTTGATGAACCTTCGATAGTAGTTCACAAGTCCGAGGAAAGATCTTAACTCGGGAACCTTGGCAGGAGGTTCCCATTCTTGGATGGCTTTCACCTTAGCTCCATCCATCATCAGTTTCCCACCCTTTATCTTGTGCCCTAAGAACATCACCTCGTCTTGGGCAAAGGAACATTTCTCCTTCTTGACATATAGCTCGTTTTCCCTTAAGACCTCGAACACCTTCTTCAAATGCTCTAGATGTTCTTCCAAAGTCCGGCTATATATCACGATGTCATCAAGATATACTACCACGAACCGATCGAGGTAGGGATGGAAAATCTTGTTCATCAAAGTGCAGAAGGTGGCTGGTGCATTTGTGAGACCAAATGGCATGACAAGGAACTCATAGGCACCATACCTGGTTACACATGTGGTCTTGGGCTCATCTCCCTTGGCTATGCGTACCTGGTAGTATCCCGATCGCAAGTCCAGTTTAGTGAAGTATCTAGCATTCCCCAATTGATCGAACAAATCAGCAATAAGTGGGATAGGATACTTGTTCTTGACTGTGATCTTATTTAGAGCTCGGTAGTCGATGCACATTCGCAGCGAGCCATCCTTCTTCTTTTGAAAGAGCACCGGGGCACCAAATGGGGCTTTTGACGGCCTTATGAAGCCAGCATCCAGCAATTCATCGAGTTGCTTCCGCAGTTCTGCCAACTCTGAGTTCGCCATTCGATAAGGGCTCATTGCTGGTGGCCTAGTGCCAAGATCCAACTCAACTTTGTGGTCCACCTCCCTCCTTGGAGGTAACTGTTGGGGCAATGCATCCGGCATCACCTCATGGGACTTATCTAGAACAGCTTGCACTTCCGTTGGCAAGCTTGGCTTTGGTGACGCCTCAAACATCACCTCATGGGACTTATCTGAGACAGCTTGCACGTCCGTCGGCAAGCTTGGCTTTGGCGACTCCTCCTCGTTGTACTCTTTTGAGATGGTCAGATAACTCTCTTCGTCCCTCTTCAATCCCCTTTTGATTTGAAGTGCCGAGAGAGCTTGGGTTGTGCGTTTGGTGGTCCTGTCCGTCGGTACCACGCAAGCCTTCGAACCATCCATAATACACATAGAGTTTGAACATGGCACCAAGAAAGCTCTAACCTGGTCCAAGAACTCCATGCCGAATACTATCGAGTAGTCATCCATAGGCGCCACCGATAAGTCCACTTGGCCAGTCCAAGTACCGAGACTGACCTTAACTCCACGAACAACTCCATGCAATGGTAATGCCGCCGAGTTAACTGCTTTGAGAGATCCCCCTCCATTGACAACCTTTAGGCCAAGTCGCTTTGCTTCTTCCACTGAAACAAAGTTGTGAGATGCACCTGTGTCGACCAAAGCCTTGGCGACCTTCCCGTTGATGGCTGCATCTACATACATCAAGCCTTTGGGGGTCTTTGGGGCGCTCTGCAATGCACCAAGTAGGCGCAAAGAACCCATCTTTGCACCTTCGTCCGACTCACCTCCATCTTGATCATGTGTGGAGGCAACCAAGGCACTCAATGCCTTTCTTTTCGGACATTCACGTGCCCAGTGCGGTCCGTCGCATATGAAGCACGTTACCCGGGGCTTCGAGGCATTCCGATCCTCCTTCTCCTTCCCCTTATCTCGTGGCTTGAATGAGGAGTTGTCTTTATGGTTTTTAGAACCCTGACTTTTGGCATGGCCTCCACCACTCTTTCTTCCACTAAACTTTTTATCTGAGGCTTTAGAGCCCTCCTTGTTTGTGGAGTAGTCAATAAAGCTTTCTGCAGTTGCGATGGCCGAAGATAAGTCTTGGACACCACGTCGCTTGAGCTCCAAATTAGCCCATGATTGGAGACCGTCCATGAACAAGAATAGGGCATCCTTGTCCGATGTGTCGGGGACTTCTAGCAGCAAGGTTGTGAACTCCTTCACATAATCCCTTATGCTACCCGTTTGCTTCAATCGTCGCAAACGACCTCTTGCCTCCTCTTCAGCATTAACGGGGAAGAACTGCATTTTGAACTCCCTTTTGAAGTCATCAAAGGTATCAATTGTGCAAACTCCTCGTTGCACATCTCCACCACAACATCGCAGTGTCGGATAAATACATGGCTGCAGTTCGGATCTTGCTGGCATGGTCCGTTATGCCAGTAGCCTCAAAGTATTGTTCTAGCCCCCATAGGAAGTTCTCCACTTCCCTAGCATTCCTAATACCATTGAAGGTCTTAGGCTTGGGAATATCCACCCTCTTAGCCTCAATGACGGTGGTTGCACTAGTCCCCGCGGCCATAGCCCGCTTACATAGAGCTAGATCACCACCCATATCCTCCATTCTATGCAATACATTAGTAAGTTCTCTTTGGACAAGATCCCTTACCTTGGCAAGTTCCGCCTTTAGCCCATCAATCTCTTGCCTTAATCCACCATCTAGCTCGTTGAGTGACATCTTAACCGCTGCATGGATTTCCACATCCTCGGCCTCCAAGCCATTGCAACGCTCCTCTAAGTTGTCCACCCGATCAAACAGTTCCCCTAAGCTGTCCTGCGCACTTCCCACTCGTGCTTCCAAGCTAGAAAGCAAGTCTTTCGACTTGGCTCGAGATTCCTTTGGGACTTTCCGAGCTTCCTCACGGCCACGTTCCATTGGTGGAACGTCCATGTTTGGTGTAGCTGGGGCGGTGTTCTTCATTTTTGCCAAAGATAGAGATACTTTAACCCGCTCTGATACCAACTGTCACGACCTTATTTTTCAAGTAGCGATCGTGCGGCACTTAACACCGTCCGTTGCACTAAGCCTGTCTTTGAAACCGAATGAAACTCCAAAGAGAATAGAGAGAGAGTTTGCAAAGAATGCTTTGTATTGCTCTAGAGAGAGATTATCTTACAATTTCCCAAGGATGATTACAAATGAAGACCAAGTGGTCTATTTATAGTGTGGCTTCTAAGCTTAAGAATATGTCACCACTTTCTAGAGTATTCCTAGTCTAGAATGTACAAGAGAATTCTAGAATTATGTACAATATGCCACAAGGGTCTAGGACCTTCTAGCCAACTCTAGAGTCTTCTAGGTTTGTCTAGTTCCTTCATGCACCTTCCGGGAGGTTCCATAAGCTTCCAGCAGCTTCTACATCCTTCCCGAACCATCCGGCACGTTCTAGAACATTCCAGCCCATTCTAGCACTCTCCAGCGTGCTCTAGAACATTCTAGGGTCTTCTAGCTTGAGTTGAGTTCATCCAACTCTAACTCTTTCTAGACATCTCTAGGCAACTCTAGAACTTTCCATGTAGAATAGTCTAGATCCTTTAGGCAACCATAATTTGTTTGGATTTTTAGGGACAATTTGAGCGGGACGTGACATATAGCTCCATGCAATTTCAAGCATGTGACATTAACAACTAACGTATTACCCAATTTTAACTGCAGCCAAATTAAGCTAGCAGTACTGCAGTGCTGAGAAGGTTTCTAGCCTAAACATCTGAAATAACCTGCAAGGGGTTGCATACTACTACAGTACAATGAGATGCAAGAGAAGCAGATTAGCATACCTTGCTACAGCTACAGCTACACCTGTTGCTACAAGCAAACAGCCAGCTATCTGGTTAAATGAGTATGTTCTACCTAAAATAACGGAAGAAAAGGCCAGCTGCCATACCAAAAATGTCTGCAAAAAAGAGGTAGTATGGACAAAGTATCCAGGAAATTAAGTTTTACTAAAACTACTACCATTACTATAAGAAATTAGAGTAACGACATAATATGGAAATTCTTATTGTGATGGAATTCAAGCTCTTATATATGGAAACATCATGTCCCACATAAGAGTAAGAGGTAACGTTCCGTGCATATTACATGTTAAAAGACTCATTACTCAACATCTAACTAATAATAGCAAACAGGTTTTAGCAAATCCACTTCGCCATGTCAGCATTTCATAAGGGACACTCCTATAAGCAATATAAGAAAAATGGAACAAGTAGAAGCCAGTTTGCATCGTCTTTTCTACCTTCCTTCTTTCCCATTTTAGTTAAGATATTAGAAAAAATACCTGATTTAAAATAGGAATGGCCGGTCCAGGTAGCATTGCTGTGGAGGATGCATAAGTTTTAGCACAATTAAAAGCCAAAATCATAACCTATAATGCAAAGAAATTTTTACTTGTTTTATACTTATATTACAAAACTGTTGAATTAGCTAACTTAATTCATCTCAATTAGTCAATCCACCCCAACAAAAAGAGGAGAAGAGGGGGTTGAATAAAGATAGACAATGAATGGGAAAATAGAGGATTTTCCTGCTTGGGTATTCTTAGCTGAATTTTTTAAATGTCAATTGATTTTCTTAAATATATGTAACAGGTCCACACCAAGACAATGTAGATTCTTAGTCACCACGAGCAAAGCTTTGCTTATAGATCCTATATATATTCATCACTTGTGTAATCTCATAATTCATTCTCTTATTTTCCATTCAAAGATACTACATATTTATATACAAAGTTAGGGACACTATTAGGTGATAGACACCTAATACACGTACTATACAACTAAGACACCTAATATACAATTCAACTAGTGAAAGACACGTAATACACAACTAATATATCTAATACTCCTCCTCAAGTTGGAACATAGATATTAATCATGCCCAATTGTTACAAAGGTAATCAATCTGAACTCCATTTAAAGCTTTCGTGAAGATATCTCTTAGTTGTTCTCCAATCTTCACATATCATGTAGAAATCAAACCTTGCAGAATTTTCTCGCGAACAAAATGACAATCAATTTCAATGTGTTTAGTTCGCTCATGAAACACAGGATTAGAAGCAAAATATGAAGAGCAACTTGGTTATCACAGTACTGAAGTTTTAAGACCCACTTCATCCAAGAGCTGAAATATCCACATTATCTCAGATGCAGATTGTGTCATAGTCCTATATTCTGACTCTGCACTCGATCGTGACACAACATTTTGCTTCTTGTTTTTCCATGAGACCAAATTTCCTTCAATGAAAATACAATAGCTTGATGTGGATCTTCTATCCACTTTGAAATCTGCTCAATCTGCATCTGAAAAACATTCAATATGAGTGTATCCATGATTTGCATACAAGATACCATGCCCAGGTACTTCTTTCAAGTAACACAAAATTTGCTCTAACGCTACCCAATGATGAACTGTTGGAGATGACATAAATTGGCTAACACTGACCGAATATGCAATATCTGGACGAGTCACGATAAGATAATTCAGTTTTCCAATCATCCTTCGATATCTCTCAGAATCTTTAAAGAGTTCCCCATCTCCTGTAAGGTGAATGTTCGAAATCATTGGAGCACTACAAGGTTTTGCTTCTAATTTTCCTGTCTCAGTTAATAAGTCCAGGACATATTTTCTTTGAGATAGAAAGATACATTTTTTACTCCTTGTGACTTCAACACCCAAGAAATACTTTAGCATTCCCAAATCTTTCGTGTGAAACTGAGTACGTAGGAAAGACTTAAGAGATGAAATTCCCGCAGTATCACTTCCAATAATAACAATGTCATCTACATACACAACTAAAAGAATGATACCAACTTCTGATTGTTTGTAAAACATAGAATGGTCAGACTTGCTTTTCATCGTACCAAACGTTTCTATAGCTTGACTAAATTTTCCAAACCAAACACGAGGACTCTGTTTCAAACCATACAAAGATTTGCGGAAACGACAAACTTGCCCAGACTCCCCCTGAGCAACAAAACCTGAAGGTTGCTCCATAAACACCTCCTCTTGAAGATCACCATGAAGAAAAGCATTCTTGATATCTACTTGATGCAAAGGCCAATTATGAGTAGTTGTCATAGAAATAAACAACCAAACATAGGTCAATTTAGCAACAGGAGATAAAGTGTCAGAATAGTCCACTCCATAGGTTTGAGCATATCCCTTAGTAACAAGACGGGCTTTTAATCGAGCAACTGACCCATCTAGATTAACCTTAACTGTGAACACCCATTTGCATCCGATAGCTCGTTTCTCCGAAAGTAAATCAACCAAATCCCAAGTACCATTGTCATCCAACGCATTCATTTCCTCGATCATTGCATGATGTCAACCAGGATGAGATATGACTTCGTGAACAGTTTTAGGGATAGAAATAGAATTAAGAGAGGCAATAAAAGAGCAAGAGGAAGACGACAAACAGTTATATGAAACAAAAGAAGAAATAGGATAAGTACATTGACGTTTACCTTTGCGTAATGCAATAGGAAAGTATCGTTCAGGACTGGATCTGATGACGAAGGAGCAGGTGCAGGACATGAATCAAAAGGTCTATGTCTATAGTAGACTTGAGTTATAGGAGGCCTAACAGGAACTGGATCAAAGAAAGGTTCAGATGATGTGATAGAATAGACTAACAAATCGTCATCCTCCCCCTGACATGCAGGAGGAGGAGGAGAAGACAAAAAATAGGGTGTCTTCCATGAAGGTAACATCAATTGAGACAAGATATTTGTTAAGACTAGGACAATAACATCTATAACCTTTTTGGAGACGAAAATAACCAAGGAAGATACACTTCAAAGACTTGGGATCTAATTTAGTAACATGTGGACGAACATCCCGAACAAAACAAGTGCTACCAAATATCCTAGGGTCAACCGGAAATAGTGACTTATTAGGAAACAAAATTTTGTAAGGAATCTCACCATGAAGAACAAATGAAGGCACACGATTAATAAGAAAACATGATGTTGAAACTGCATCGGCCCAAAAAGGTTTAGAAACATTCATTTGAAATAATAAGGCACATGCAGTTTTGAGAAGATGTATGTTCTTACGTTTGGTCACTCCATTTTGAGATAGAGTATCAACACACGAAGTTTCATGAAGCATGCCATTTTGAACCATATAAGATTGAAACAAAGCTGATGTATATTCTTTGGCATTATCACTTCGCAAAGTACGAATTGAAACATTAAATTGAGTTTTAATCTCAACACAAAATGCACAAAACATACACAACCAAAGATACGAAGATTATCATAATTAGGTTGCTTAGTAAACAAACGAAAATAGGGAGATTCCATGTGCAAAACTTGGGAAGGTAAACGATTAATCAAGTGAGTAGCAATCTTTAGAGCCTCAACCCAGAACATGGATGGAAGAGAAGATTCTAACAAGAGAGTACGTACCATATCAAGAAGATGACGATTTTTGCGTTCAGCTACTCCATTTTGTTGAGGAGTAGCAGGACATGAACGTTGATGGATGATACTTTTAGAAGCCAAAAATACCTAAAACTCAGTGGACAAATATTCACCACAAGAATCTGTGCGAAATGTCTTAATATTTGCAAAAAATTGATTTTCATTATATGATAAAAACTCGGTAAAAGTATGAAAAACCTTAGATTTAGAGCGAAGAAAATAAACCCAAGTGAATCTGCTATGATCATCAATGAAAGTTACATAGTATTTAAATTTGTCATGTGAAGTAATCGAGGAAGTTCCCCAAACATCACTGTGAATAAGATCAAAGCAGTGAGAAGCTCTACTAGCATGCAAAGAAAATGGAAGAGGTTTGTTTTTACTAAGTTTACAAGAATCACATTCAAAAGGTAAAGAAGAACGTTCTTTATTACCAAGAAAGCCCGAGTTCATTATATGAGATAAAACTTAAGTATTAGGATGACCTAAACGATGATAACACACTATACTTAGATTAAGAATATTATTAAGAATATTATTACAAGCAAAAGACTCAATAGAAGGAATTGGATAAATTGCTAAAATAGGTAAAAGTAATGGAAACAAACGTCACACTTTAGGTCCCTTCGCGATCGGCTCCCCTATTACCTGATCCTGCACAACACAATCATCACCAGAAAAGTTAACAGCACAATCGTTATCAACTAATTGACCAACAGAAATGAGATTTGTAGAAAGTTGAGGAGCAAGAAACACATCAGTAAATGTAGAAGAAACATTTCCAACAACTTTGATTGGCAAAGAACTGTCATTGGCCGTCTGAATAGTAGATTGGCCAACATAAGGCCGAACATGAGACAAAGTTGTGGGAGTATTTGTCATATGATTAGAAGCCCCTGAGTCTACATACCAAAGTGTAATACAATTTTTACCTTGAAATCCCATTGCAAATAATGCCGAAATTAGCATCTGTTGCACCATTTCAAGAGTGCAGTAAGTTGCTGCAAGAGGTGGAAGATTAGAAGAAACACTTGAGGAAGACATATGTGCTACAGTAGGTGATAATTGGAGGAACAACAACAAAAGTTTGAAATGCTTGGGCCTGACGATTCTGGAGACGAATACGACATTCTTTGATAATATGACCATTTTTCTTGCAATAAGAACAAGATTTTTTAGGACAATTAGCAACAATATGCCCATATTCTTTGCAGCAGAAACATTACATATTTTTAGAAGGCATAGATGATCCATGCTCTTGGACTGCATAAGCCATAGTTATCGTCGTGGAATTGCCATAAGATTGTTCCAGAATAGCTTGAGTACTTAGACGTTGTTCTTCGCGAAATAACTCACCAAAGCAAATATCTAGAGAAGGAACAGGAGATCTGTTCAATAGAGAAGAGCGAACTGATTCATATTCCGGACGTAATTTCATGAGAAATTGATCACGCTGACTAGTCCTGTGAAGATTTTGAATTGTTGATATAGCAACAACAAGAACATTTGTTGTAACTAAATCAGCATATTCATGCCAAAGAGTCAAAAATGTCGAGTAATAATCTTGGATGGAAAGACTATCATGTTGGAACATGGCAATCGCATGTTCCAACTGAAAGCGATGAGTATCATTGTCTTGATAAACTTTCTTCAAATAATTCCACATGGAGTGAGCAGAGCGATGAGCCATCAAGTTGGTGACGATATGTGGTTCCACCGAACTAAGAAGCCAAGACATGATTAGAGCATCAAGCACAACCCAAGAAGGAGAAGACACGACTTCCTTAGAGTTGACAGTATCAAATGTTGGTGTAACATCTGTGCCATCAATATGGCTCCAAAGGTCTTTTCCCTTGAGAAAAAGTTCAAACTGGAAAACCCAGGTAGAGTAATTTTTTTCCGTAAACTTAACACACTGGTTCAGTATCCATTGCAAGTAAATAAAACCCGAGAAATATTCAAAATTAAAAAAAAACAAGATAAGGGCCTTAATAAGAGATTGCCAAAGAACACTTGTTTAGCAACAAACGCTAAAAAAATATCAATGAAGATTTCCTCAGAAATAGAAAACTGAATTTTTTTTTCTCAAAGAAGCTCTGATACCATGTCAGAAATAAGTCAAAAATGTTGTATAAAAATGACCGAATGATTTGGTCTTATGATTTCTTTCTATTTATAGACTTTACAAAATACAACAAACCTACAAAATACATCAAAGCTGTCTATGAACAGTTGTGGACAGCTGTTTATGGGCAGCCATGGATTGCTGTCTATGGATAGCTATGGACAGTTGTTTATGGACAATTATTTATAGCTAAATAGACTATGGACAGCAGTTGTGTACAACTAAATGAATATAGACAACAAATTATAGCAAACTGTTATCGACAGCTAAGCTGTCAATGGAACACAGCAAAGCTGTCCATTGACACCTACTGTACTACGATAGGAAAAAGCATCCAAATTTGCTATACATCATGTTTGCTTAACAATTTTCTAGTAGCCATGGTTGTATCTGAATGCTTACTATCATTTAATGGTGCCTTAGAAATCAATTCACGAGTGTACTTTAGCTGACCGAGATGGATACCATTCTCTATTCTATGAACTTCAATGCCAATAAAATACTTTAAAAGGCCAAGATCTTTGAGGGAAAATGACTTCCACAGTAGCTAAACAAGGAAATCAATGGACAGAAGAGTTACCAATGATGACAATGTCATCAACATAAACCTGTACCAGAAGCACCAAATAGCCTTAAATTTTAATAAAAAGAATAACATCAAATCGTGAATGAACAATCCAATGACAATCAAAAATTGATTGAGTTTTGTGAACCAAGAACGTGAGGCTTTCTTGAGCTTGCAAACCAAACCAGATCTTTACTCAAAACCAAAAGGTTGTGTCATGTAAACTATTTCAACCAAATACCCATTTAAAAAATCGTTATTCACATCAACCTAACACAATTGCCAATTAAACTGAAGAGCAAGACGAAGAATGACACGAATTGTAACCGGTTTAATAATTGGAGTAAATGTCTCATAATAATCAACCCCTTCATGTAGAAAACCACAAGCAATCAAACGAATCAAGCATACCATTAAAGAGCAATTTAACTCACAATACCCATTTATAACTAATAAGATACTTGCATGATGGTAAAAGAACTAATTTACAAGTGCCGTTTAAAATTAATGCATTATATTCTTGATGCATAGATGCTTTCCATTCAAGAAGAGCAATAACAATTTTCCAATTTTTAAGAACAGGCAAAATAGTGACATAAGCTGCATACAAAACTTTGAGTTTGGAAATGCCTATTTTGGCACGAATGACCATGGGATGATGATTGATAGGACAAGGTTGAGCAGTGGAAGTAGTCAAAGAAGGAATAGGTGCACATGATGGTTTAGTGGAAGAAGAAATAGGAACTAAATTGTGCTCTGGAAGAGAAGGTGAAGTAGATGAGTTTGTAGAAGCAAAAGGAATGGAACAAGAAATAGGAAAAGTAGGAAGATTGGAAGAAGCAATGGACAAGGACATTGAAGAAAAAGGAAAAACATGATCATTGAAAATGACATGTCTACTAATGTAAACTATGAAAGAGGAAACATGAAGACACAAACAACCCTTATGATTGGCAGCAAATCCTACAAATACACATTCCAATGAACGAACTTGTAGTTTATTTTGACAATATGCATGCAAACAAGGGAAGCGTTGTGTGCCAAAGACACGAAGTGTATCATAAGAAGACAACTTGTTAAATAAGATTCCATAGCGAGAAATGTCATTAAAAGACTTGGTAGGAAGCCTATTAATGAGATAGACAGAAGTACACATAACAAAAGACCAAAGAGAAGAAGGCAAATAAGATTGATGCAATAAGGTCAAGCCTTTATCAACTATCCTATGATGGCAACACTCGACAACACCATTTTGTTGAGATGTGTGAGGACAAGTAAATCTATATATGATGCCATATTGTTTAACCAATGTAGATAAGGCAACAAACTCACCACCATTGTTAATTTGGATGCCCTTAATATTTAGAGAAAATTGTGCTAAAATTATTAAAAATAGAGAGTTTGATCTTTAGTTTTAAGAAAAAATTCATGAATAACGAATTTTATCATCTACAATAAAGAGGAAATAACAATCCCCATGAAAATGAAAAGAAAGAACAGGAGCTATCCACAAATCTAGAAATAGCAAATCAAATGCATTAGCACTTTTCTCATGTTGATGAGTAAAAGGTAAACAATGAGATTTTGTAGTATGACAAGGAACACAAAAGGAAGTAACAACAGAAGAAGACTCAACAGCAGATAAAGAGCTTTTGGAAATAACATCTTTAACAACTTAAAAGGATGGATTACCCAATCGAGAGTACCAGTGAAGCAAAGTTGCTGTGAAAGCAGACACTCTCAAGTTTGGAGTAGAGCAAGCAACACTCATGGCACCAAAAAGCTTAAAAGGACCTCCTTCATTACATCCCTGAAAAAGTACCTTCCTCGAAGCAATTTCTTTAACATAGAACAAATTAGCATGAAATTCCACAAAAACATCATTGTCATCACACAATTTTCGAAGAAATAGAAGATTGTATATGACTTGTGAAGTGTGCAAGATTTGTTTCATAACAAGAAAACATTTGTTATCAAGAGAAAAAGTAACAGTTCAATGATATTTAAAGTATGACCATTACCTAGAAAAATACCATCAGTGCCAGAGAGTGATTGAGATTGGAGAACATTTATAGACTATGCAGTCATGTGATGATTGGCTCTAACATCGAGTAACCAAGCATTATCAGAGGTATTAGAAGGAGTACATTGAGCAGTAAAAGCAAAAGGAGAAGTACAAACTTCATTTTTATAAGTCTTGTTGAGCAAATCACACAAGACAAAGCACCTAGATGCTAAATGGCTAGTTTTGTCACAAATTTGACACAAGTACATCTCACCAAAAGGTTTCTTGTTTTGAGAATTCTAAGAGACAGGAAAGGATGATGATGATGAACCAAAACGCGAAGGAGAAGATTATGATGTGCTAGAATTGGATTCAGAGCTCAGTCATTTAATGAACTGATGAATTGTCTAAGGCTCAGGTCTAGACTAATTGTTACAAGGTATTGGTATAACCAATTTTATGGATAGAAGCAACGTTTGCATGAAACATTTTCTCCTTATCAAGGTTAGATTGTTGATTCAACATTTGTTCATAAGTCTCAAGCTAACTATGAAATACACTAAAGGAAGGCTTAACAGTCATCATGTTTATCAAAGTGATGAAAGGATTAAAGGATGAATTGGTGCTTAAATTAGAGATTGCATACATTACAAGATCTCTATCAATGATAGATTCTCCAATAGTAGCCAAATGATTAAAAATTGTTCTAACCTTAGAAATATATTCATGAACTCCAAGGCCATATTTACGAAGAGTCTGAAGTTGTGATCAAAGATCAAGATACGAGATTGAGAACTTAAAGCAAAAGTGTCTTCTAACGCATACCATTAATCAAAGGCAATCCCTTTGAGAGACACATGAGTGTTCATTTCATCAGCAACAGAGGCATAGATCCAACTCTTGACCATTGTTTAATCGATTCCAATTAGAATAACGAGAATTTACAATTGATCTATTGGAACCAAGAAACTTAGCAGGTTCAACAATGGTTCTATCAATAAAACCTTCCAAACCGTAGGCAATTATAAGACTCTCCATGTGTTCACGCCAAATCAAGTAATTATGATTGTTGAACTTGATCGATAAACTCAAATTCACAAGGGGCATGGAAGAAAAGCTTTGCGCCAAAAGATCAACCGGATTAGAAACAAATGCGAAGGTGTAAAAGAAGAAAAATGGTGTTGATTCTTTTGATTCTGATTCAATTGAATAGATGAATTAAGAACATCTCTAAACAAAGCATTGTTTTTGTTTTCCATTGAAGATCAAGCAAAAATTTGACAAGAGAAAAATACATATTAGAAAGAAAAGAAGATCACTAACTGACCTACTCTGGTACCATTCAAGAATTGATGCAGAAGAAAGAAAGAAAGAAAAGAATAATGTTGAAATTGTAGTACTCAATTGTGTTGTATACAAATGAGACACTAGTATATATAGCTAGTGAACTCTTGGAAAATATATAAAGTGTAACTAACTAAAGCTATTACAATCAAAGAGTATTAAGTTTGTTTACAATTAATTAACTCTAACAATCATAACCAACATAACTAACTATTCCTATCATACAGTACCTGCAGCAGACATCCCTGTAGCCGCTCCAAGAGCTTCTAAAGCTCCTATAGCCATGAAGCGCAATTTGGGTACAGCCAACATTTCATTGGTGACAATCCCAGCTCTGTATCGGATAAACAATATCGAAAAATATACAATCACATACCTGCACAAAAAACAATTACCATTTTCATGACCTAAAAATATCCAAACACATCACAAGCAAATCATAATAAAGTTCATAACATAATTTTATACCCAAAAGTTGCCAGTTGGGCCAAAAAGAAAGGATAATTTTTCATGGGACCAAGGGCGAGCTTGTAAAGTACGCGGTTAGCAACCGCGAATATCACAGTTAAAGCAGAGCCGAAAACTATTTGTTTCGCGGCAGATGATGGAATTGGAGAGGTTGAGTTCGAAGCTTGAGATCTGAAATTTCTACTTGAAAGGGAATTATTGCTTCTCGTGTTGCGCTTGAGATTTCGAATGAGAGTCAGTGGATTGTTTGGAGCTGAGCGAAGAGAAGAGGACTGTGATTGTTGAAGATAGGGCATTGAGGTCGTTAGGCAAAGGAAATGGGTACTATTCCGGTAGCCATGGATGAGAAATCGACGAGTTGGAGACTGTGCGAACACATGACACGACGAAGAAGAACTAAAACCCATGGGAGAGATCGGGAGAGAAACTTGCTGTTAAGGTGTAAGGTGGGAGATTGATATTTGAGAGGAATTTTTTTGACTTTTGACAATTTGTTAAGTTCAAAGACTAATGTCGGGAACAAGTAATTCAACATAAATATATAATCGATGGGCTTTAAGGTTGAAGCCTTACGAGAAAATAAGTGTGACTAAAGCAATAATAAATTTATAAAATCGCCTTCTTTTATGAGCGTTAAACCGTATGTTTTAATATTAATTCTTGTCGTTTATGTCTGACTTTGTTTCAGAGAATATAATTAAAATGGGATTACGAATGATAATGGGAAGGACGAACTACTACTACAATTTCAACCGAGAAGTATGAAAATAATTAAAGGATTAATTTTTTAAAATCTAAATTTTAAAAAATAGATATACAAAAATAGATAATCTATTTTCAACTAACAATATTTTCACATTAAATGATGTGAATCTTTTAAGAGAATAATCTAAAAACACAAAAACTCAAAGAAATAAAAAAAATTAAATTGATAAAAACATAATTAAGATGATTAAATTGAAACCTTAAAGAACAAAAACAGAAAACAACTTAATAAGTTGCAATCAAACTTTTAGCCATTGAAATTAAAGAAAAAATCAATATTATAATATTTGGTTTAAAATTATAATGTAATGGAAAACATTGTATATTATTTTAATATCTTTATATTTAATAAAAATTAAATAATATTATTTAATTATTATTTTTGTCAGACAAAATACGTTGTTGGATTCATAATTTTTTAAAATAATTATTACTTAAAAAAATATATTATTAAAATTATTTTTTTAAATAGATTTTAGGGTTTTAGGGTTTAGGAATTAGATTTTTTAGTTTTTAGATTTAGAGTATAAAGTACAATATTTAAGATTTAAGGTTATATTTATGAGTTAAGGTTTATGGTTAAAATTATTTTTTTTTTAAATTAGATTTATGATTTAGGATATAGAGTATAAGATTTAATGTCAAAGACTTAGGGTTTAGAGTTTACAGTTATATTTACGGATTAAGATTTACAATTAAAATTATTATTTTTCTAAATAAGATTTAGGATTTTAGGGTTTGAAATTTGAGATTTATGATTTAAGATTTATGGTTATATTTAAAATTAGGGTAAAATTAGAACAAAAAATTAATATGAGAATGAAATCATAATTCTTTAAAAGGGAGAAAAAATCTTATTTCTTATCTTTTAGAAATCGATTTTATTTTATTCTTATTTTTCTGTCCAATCAAACATAAAATTAAAAGGAGTTAATTTTGATTCTATTTCTATCAACAAAATAATTTTGATTCCATTTCATTATTTCTACAATTAATTTTGATTCTATTTTTGTTTTTGGATAAATATTGTACTATCAGCATAAATTTTTAAATAAAATTTATTTTTTATAATTAATACTCGAATTTTAAATTATTTGTATATCAAAAGCGCTAAATATTGTGGGGCATATGCGTACTTTCAAAACAACTCGGAGAGTGAGCAAGGACGCATACTTAAACGGACGTTCGTTGGGTTTATGACACTTTGTCCCCACTCCTCAGTCCTCTGTGCGTGGGCTGTTTACTTTTGTTCGTTCTCTCATTTAACTTCAGTGTTATAATATCCGAAATTCTAATGGAAAATTCTTTATCAGAGATAGCTTCCGGAACTTTTATTTATTGGAAAATTCAGACTATTATTCATCTCAAAGGTTCGCTTAAAATATCCGAAACTCTTGACTTCCTCGTCCTCTTTCAGTCATCAGATATAGCTGTTTTTCGTAAAGAGTTTTGTTATTGGTCCGAAAGGAGAAGATGGAGAATTCAAACCTAACAACGTATGAATTGATTTTTTCCTTTTGTAGTTATAGATTAATTAGTTTTTACGAGACTAAATTTTTGCAACTCACTTTTATTTTAGCGAAGCTCCTCAGCTAGCTTCTGTTCTGAAAGAAATGAAAGATGGACTCGACACTGTGCGGAACTGCAAAGGTAAGAAGCAGTTTCGGTAACGGATATTCTTATGTTCAATAAATACGTAAATATACGTATCTTAATAAATAATATATTGATAAAAAAATATACAATAAATACGTAAATATACGTAATAATTAATATAATAATAAAAAATAATTGTTTATAAAGAGATTACTTTATTCACTAAAATTAAATAAAAATAATTAATTAAATCAAATTTGATAATTAAAAAAATATATTAGAAAATATTTAAGAATATTTAATCTTTTAATTTTCTAAACATGTAAATCGTTAAAATCTCTCCAATATAATATTAATTGATTACATTATCAATTGAATATAACCTAAAATGTATTTTTCTCTAAGTAAACTGCACATCATATATTAATTAATTTAATCACACTCTCATGCCAATTAAATTGCATATTACTCATTAAGTTCATTAATTATGGATCACATACATAAAAATCATACATCTCTACCTAAAAACTATACATGTTATTTAATCGAGACAAACAATTAAATAATTCTCTCAAATCAATTTAATTGTCTTTATAAATAAATTATTTGTCAAACAATTTATAGCATAAAAATCAGATTAAATAATATATTAAATTAATATTATAATTGAGAAAAAATATTAGATCATCACATATTTAAAATTGGGTTCATAAAATTCCTAGATTAATAAATTAATTAACTATAATTTTGTTCATAAAAGTCACATTTTTCATAAAGAAAGACATAAAAATTGATAAAGAAAAGAGTAGAAAAAGAAATACAATCAATATCTTGAATTATAATATTAATTTTCTCTTGAATCTCCACCAAAATTATGTCTTCTTTTCAAATGTTTTTGTATTTTTTTCTCTTTTTAGCTCCAAAAATTGATTAAATTGTGCTAATGGAGGCCAATTAGGCTTAAATAAAGCTCAGGTGTAATCTGAACTGTCCGATCAGCTTCAGATCAAAGGCTACGATCAAAACAAATAAAATTGACAATTTCAACCAATCACAGTGCGACACGTGGCAGGAGAGACCGGTCATAATCAACGCTCACTGAGTCAGCAACACGTGACATGACATGATTCGTAGAAGGGATGGCGTGGCGCACGGGTGGAATACGTGAAGCAATGGCGTAGCGATACGTGGCATGACGCGTTTGTTGGGAAATTACACATATTCCCGATAAACCACACTTATGAGAAAGCAAGAATAGAAAAATAACACACAAATTTGATAACAGAGTTCGGCCAATCTTGCTTACGTCTCAGGACCTGCTGCAGATCTTTTTGCTAAAAGAGGAGAAATAACACAAGGTGTTTACAACACTCACAACTCACAACCCAATTACACCCAAGAAAATTACTCTCAATTTTTTCTCACAAAAGTTTTTCTCTCAATTGGAATGAACACTTTGGATGATTAATTCATTATAATTACACATCTATTTATAGAAAAATTCACTCCTTGAATTACTCCTTAAATTAATGGTTCCTTGAATTGCTCCTTGAATTAAGCTCCTTGTTTTGTTCCATGTTTTGCTCCATGTTTTGCTCCTTAAATTAAGGAGCTTTATAACAATCTCCCACTTGAAGACTGATTTCAATCTGTCTTCACACCTCGATCGATGCAGCAGTTTTTCTAGTCTTTGTTACTCTAGCAGACCAACTGAAGTTGAGCACAACTTCAGTTTGTTAATAGTCACCACCTTTGTTAACATATCTGGTGGATTTTTGTTTTCTTGAATCTTCTCTAGTATTAACACATCATCTTCCAATAGGGATCTGATGAAGTGGTAACGAAGTCCAATATGTTTGGTTCTAAAATAAAATGTTGAATTCTTCGCCAAGTGTATTGCACTTTGACTATCACTGTGCAGAACATTTTTCTCCTGTTTGAATCCCAACTCAGTTAACAAACCTTGAAGCCATATCATCTCTTTACTGGCTTCAATCACGGCTACATACTCAGCCTCTGTAGTGGATAGAGTGACAATTTTCTATATTTGTGACATCCAACTAACGGTTGTAGTTCCAACAATAAATATATATCTGGTGGTGCTTCTTCGGTGATCAACATTACCTCCAAAGTCTGCATCTATGTAGCCTTGTACTTTTAATTCTCCATTACTAAAGTACAAGCACTCTTTTGTGGTGTCTTGTAGATACGTCAAAATCCACTTGACTGCTTCCCATTGAGTTTTCCCTAGGTTTGACATAAATCTGCTAATAATTCCCACTGCATGGCCAATGTCTGGTCTCGTGCAGACCATTGCATACATCAAACTTCCAATGGCTGAGGCATAAGGAACCTTAGCCTTGAATTCTTTTTCTTCCTCTTTCTGAGGGGACTGATCCTTGGATAGGCGAAAGTGATTGGCCAAGGGTGTGCTAATTGGCTTGGCATCGCCCATGTTGAATCTCTGCAAAACATGATTGATGTACTCTGCTTGAGATAACTGCAAGGATCTTTTCTTCTTATTTCTTGTGATTTGCATTCCAAGAATCTTCTTTGCTGGACCCAAGTCTTTCCTGTCAAAATCCTTTAACAATTGATGCTTCAACCTTCTGATATCATCCATATCTGAACCTGCTACTAACATATCATCAACATAAAGTAGTAAAATGATATAATTGGACCTATATCTCTTGAAGTAGCAACAGTGGTTGGCATTGCACTTCTGGAAACCTTCCTTGTGCATAAAGCTGTCAAACTTTCTGTACCATTGTCTTGAGGCTTGTTTCAGGCCATACAAACTCTTCTTAAGTCCGCACACTATGTTCTTTTTCCCTCTTTTTGAGAAACCTTCTGGCTGGTACATGTATATCTCTTCATCTAAATCTCCATGAAGGAATGCAGTCTTCACATCCAACTGTTCAAGATGAAGATCTTTAATGGCTACAATACTCAATACTGATCTGATAGTATTGAGCTTCACAACGGGAGCGAAAATGTCAGTGTAGTCAACTCCTTCCTTTTGTTGAAACCCTTTGACAACTAGGCGGGCTTTGTATCTCTTGGAACCATCATGCTCATCTTTCACCCGGTATACCCATTTGTTGTTATGTGTCTTCTTTCCCATAGGTAACTCAGCTAGTTCCCATGTCTGGTTGGAGATGAGAGATTTCATTTCTTCTTTCATAGCAAGCTCTCACTTGTTGGAATCTCGAGTCTAACAAGCTTCATCATAGCATTCAAGCTCTCCTCCATCAGTCAGCAACATATAGTTCATGTATATCCTCTTAGGCACATGAGGTCGAGAAGACCTTCTCAATACAAGAGCAGGAGTAAGAGGTTGTGGTGTGTCAGAATGTTGTGTACTACTCTGTCCAACAAGTTCCTCTGGCTGAGGACTTGTTACAATTGGTTCTATTGCGAAACTATCTGGGACATCATCTGCATCTGCAAATACTAACTCATTCTGCTTTGAGTCATTGGCGTCTATTTTATGCATGTCCTTATACATCACCCTTTCGTTGAAAATCACATCTCTGCTACGGATAAATTTCTTCTTTTCGTCATCCCAAATGTGGTAGTCAAACTCATCCTCACCATTGCCGATGAATGTGCATTTCTTGGATTTGGGATCAAGCTTATTCCTACCTTGATCACTGATATGCACAAATGCTACACAATTGAAAACTTTTAGATGTGATAGTTTCACCTCTTTTCCGCTCCTACCTCCTCTGGTATTCTATTCTCCAATGGAACAGATGGGCCTCGGTTGATCAAGTAAACTATTGTGTTGACTGCTTCTGCCCAGAACTGCTTCGGTAGGCGTGACTGTATACGAATGCTTCTGGCTCTTTTTGTCAACGTTCGGTTCATACGCTCAGTTACACCATTGTGTTGAGGCGTGACTGTATACGAATGCTTCTGGCTCTTTCTGTCAATGTTCGATTCATACGCTCAGTTACACCATTGTGTTGAGGCGTGCCTGACACAGTTCTTTCCATTCTGATCCCGTGCTCATAGCAGAAATTTTTGAATTTGGTGTCTTCATATTCACCACCATTATCGGTTCTAAACTTTTTGATCTTTAAACCCATCTCATTTTCCACCATAGCTTTCCATCTTTTGAAAGCCTCAAATACTTTAGACTTATGCTTTAGAAAGTAAACTCATACCTTCCGAGAGTGACCATCGATAAAAGTCACGAAGTAGTGTTTCCCACCAATAGATGAGACGGTCATTGGTCCCCAACCATCAGAGTGAATAAGCTCTAGCCATTTTTTCTTTGGGGTTCTGCCACTTGTTTGAAAGCTGACTCTCTTTTGCTTTTCAAGTATGCAATCTTTATACATGTCCATCTCTACAGACTGTAGACCTAGAAGTTTTCCTTTTGAGTGCATAATCTTCATCCTCTTCTCACTCATGTGGCCTAGTCTCTGGTGCCACAAATTTGGTGTTTCATTGCCTACTGCAATTATGATTGAACAACGTGCCTCTACTGTCATGTAAAGAGTGCCACTTTTCTTGCCTCGAGAAACTATCATTGCACCCTTTGAAATCTTCCAATCATCACCATGGAAAATCGTAGTGTAGCCTTCATTGGCCAACTGCCCTATTGAGATTAAGTTCTTACTGAGGTCGGGAATATGCCTGACATCCTTCAACTCCCAAACAGACCCGTTCAACTTAATCTTCACTACACATTTGCCAATAATAGCACATGGTTGATCATCTCCAAGATATACCTTTCCAAGGTTTCCGGGGACATATCTCTCGAAGAATTCTTTCTGTGAAGTAGCATGGAACGATGCTCCAGAGTCTAACACCCAAGATTCTTCCTTGTTCTCCAAAAAGCATATCAATGCATCATCTCCTCCTGAGGTGGAAGTAACATTTGCCTCTGCCTTCACTTGTTTGTCCTTCGGTGCACTCTTGCACTGATTTTTGTAGTGCCCGATTCTTCCACAATTCCAACACTCGATAGTCTTCGAGCTATGGGAATTATTAGGATTCCTGGATTTGGACCTTCTGTCCATCTACCTCGGTAGTCTGTTCTTCCACGTCCATTCTCTTTGGTTGAATTTCTTCCTCTTGACTCTGTATGCAAAACTGAATAAGTTGACGATTTACATGACTCTCTACGTCGGATCTCTTCACTGAGAACCAAATCACGAACATCGTCAAATTTCAACTTATTGCTTCCTGATGAGCTACTCACATCCGTGATAGTAGCATTCCAACTTTCTGGTAGAGAAGACAAAAGTATCAATGCTCGTACTTCTTCATCGAATTCAATATCCACTAAACTCAACTGGATTGTGACTGTGTTGAGTTCATTGAGATGTTGAGCTACCGATGCGCCTTCCGTCATTCGCAAATTGAACAAACGCCTCATCAAGTGCACTTTGTTTGAGGTTGATGGCTTCTCATACATATTGGAGAGAGCTGCCATAAGACCCGTTGTGGTCTTTTCCTTTGCTATGTTGAAAGCAACATTACGGGATATCGTCAATCGAATAAATCCGAGGGCTTGTCTGTCTAGAAGATTCCAATCTTCTCCCTTCATAGCCTCTGGTTTCTTCCCTGAGAGAGGTTGATATAGATTTCTTTGATACAGATAATCATTTATCTGTATTTTCCAAAACCCGAAATCTATGCCATCAAATTTCTCGAGTTTCACCCTTCCTTCATCTGCGACCATTGCTCTCACTCAAATCTGACTTCCTCCAGATCGTTTCTGACTATTTCTTGCAGAAAATTGACAGAAATCACCACCAATAGCTCTGATACCAGTTGTTGGGAAATTACACAAATTCCCGATAAGGCAGACTTATGAGAAAACAAGAATAGAAAAATAACACACAAATTTGATAATGGAGTTCGGCTAATCTTGCTTACGTCTCCGGACCTGCTGCAGATCTTTTAACTGAAAGAGGAGAAATTAAACAAGGTGTTTACAACACTCACAACTCACAACCCAATTACACCTAAGAAAATTACTCTCAATTTTCTCTCACAAAAGTTTTTCTCTCAATTGGAATGAACACTTTGGATGATTAATTCATTACAATTACACATCTATTTATAGGAAAATTCACTCCTTTAATTACTTCTTAAATTAATGGTTCCTTGAATTAAGCTCCTTGTTTTGTTTCATGTTTTGATCCATGTTTTACTCCTTGTTTTGCTCCATGTTTTTGCTCCTTAATTTGCTCCTTAAATTAAGGAGCTTTATAACAATCTCCAACAGCGTTGACCAATTTCAGAACACGGATTGAACATCGTGCTAACACGTGGTGAGTGTTTTGTCCTCCTCACACGCAACGCGACGTGATTCGCTCTCCGTGTTTGCTTGGCTTACTCAGTCAGCTCTTCTACCTACGTGGCATGTCACATGATAACTCCCGATTGGTCCTGCGTTAAAAATTCCATAAAAATCCAAAAAAAAAAAATATTTTCACCCCTTTTTCATTAAAAAAATTATATTTTAATATTTTTGAACCAAAATAATATTATTTATCAAATAAAATAAGTAAATATTAAGTAAAAAAATGCATTAATGACTCTATCTTCATAGAGTCATCAGTAACCCTTTTCAAGCAGTTAATAAATAATGGGGTCTAATTGTCAAAACTTTATTGGGTTTTTGGTCTTTTGATTAAGTAGTTTGGATATAGAAAAATTGGCCATTGTTTAGATACATAATCTATTAAATTTCCTCTTGCCAATCCAGTCTTTTGTGGAAAGAAAGAAAATTTGTTATTGCCAATATGGCTATGCTTGTTCATATGATATTTTTACTGCTAAAACTTCCAATTTTGCAAAATTCCTCTCATATGATGATGCAACCTTTCAGCCATTAGAATCCTTGGTTCCTTTGTTGTAAATTGCCTATTCTACGGCAATTAATTGTTTCTGGTATTCTTTTATCTCTTTTTTGCTGCCCTTTTGCTTTGGTTTTTATCATAAGCATGTGTGATTTTTTTTTCTTTGGATTTCCTTTTGAAAATTGTTAATGTGTCATGTCTCTTCTTCTTGTGTTTTGGTTTTGATTTGTTTCTTTTTTTTTTATTTCTGTCGTCATTATTAAAATATTCTTTTTTATTCCTTTATTCAATGTATTAGGTTAGCTCAGATCAGTTTCCAACAGCAGAAGGAATCAGTTATCTTGAAACCAAACCTATAATGCTTCTAAGCTATTGCAAGTCACTTGTTTATTACCTACTTCGCAAGGCTCAAGGGTTCTCTATAGAGGGGCATCCTGTTGTTAGAAGCCTTGTAGAGATAAGGTTATTTTTGGAGAAGGTTGGTATATATATTTGTGTTTGTCCTTGTTTGTCCAGTAAAGTTCAAAGTCACTCTCACTAAGTGATGACCTTTTTGTTCTAATAGATCCGACCAATTGATAAAAAGCTCCAGTACCTAATTCAGAAGCTTACAAAGGTTGCTGTAGGTGCAAAGGACAATGTTGCCCCATACGAAAATCAATCTAGTGCACCTCAAGAGACAGAGGATTTGTTAAAATATCAACCAAATCCTGACATGCTTGTTAACAAAACTGATAAGACTTCTAAGGTAGATTTCGTACTATTATGGATGTTTTAATAACCGCCTATTGATGTTGAGAGTATTCTTACCTAAAGTTATGTTTTTATGTTGAAGAATGGGGTATATCGACCACCTAAATTTGCACCGACTTTGATGGAGGAAGAAAAGATTTCGAAGAAGGACAGAGACACAATAAGAAGAGAGAAAAATGTTTTGCGGCAAGTGAACTAGAGTGATTATGTTAGAGATTTGATTAATGATCTTGAGGGTAAACCTGAAGAGGTTTGTTAAGTTTCACTTCGTGGCGTACTTCCTTCTAGGCGCTAGTCAAATGCTTCTATTTGGTGTGGTATTTATTTGTTATTGATGTCAAAATGTAGGTTAGAGAAATTGTTGGAGTTGAAAGTATAGAGATTAATATATATAAGGCAAAGATGGAGGTACAGGCACGACGTGAAGAAAAACTTTTTATATGTGCTCCTGTTACAAAGGCGGAGAAAAAGAGGGAGAAACACTTGAAGAAGTCAAGAAATGGGTATGCTTAGTCCAAAACCGACCGAAACTCGTTCCAGCTTTTTTCTATGGTTTGATAATTTGGTGTGTAAAAAATGTATTAACTTTTGCTCTTCTTATATTTCTGTATCAGGTTACTTGGTCTGACTGACAATTGTTATTGTTGGAGATTGTTATAAAGCTCCTTAATTTAATGAGAAAATTAAGCAGCAAAACATGGAACAAAACAAGGAGTAAAACATGGAGCTTAAATTAAGGAGAAATTCAAGGAACCATTAATTTAAGGAGTAATTCAAGGAGTGAATTTTCCTATAAATAGATGTGTAATTGTAATGAATTAATCATCCAAAAGTGTTCATTCCAATTGATAGAAAAACTTAGAGAAAAAAGCTTTTGTGAGAGAAAATTGAGAGTAATTTTCTTAGGTGCAATTGGGTTGTGAGTTGTGAGTGTTGTAAACACCTTGTGTAATTTCTCCTATTTCAGTAAAAAGATCTACAGCACGTTCGAAAACGTAAACAAGATTGGCCGAACTCCGTTATCAAATTTATGTGTTATTTTTATTTTTGCTTTCTCATAAATCTGGCTTATCAGGAATTTGTGTAATTTCCCAACAACTGGTATGAGAGCTATTGGTGGTGATTTTTGTCAATTTTCTACAAGGTTACTATTTACGTGAATAGTGAAATTTGTCGACGATATTTGTTCGTTGACGGAGGTTTTCTAATACACGGTGGTTTACAAAAATAGTCAGAAACGATCCGAAAGAAGTCAGATTTGAGTGGAAGCAATGGCCGTAGATGAAGGAAGGGTGAAACTCGAGAAATTTGATGACACAGATTTTGGGTTTTGGAAAATGCAGATAGAGGATTATCTGTATCAAAGAAATCTATATCAACCTCTCTCAGGAAAGAAGCCAGAAGTTATGAAGGAAAAAGATTGGAATCTTCTAGACAGACAAGCCCTCGGAGTTATTCGATTGATGCTATCCCGTAATGTTTCTTTCAACATAGCAAAGGAAAAGACCACGGCGGGTCTTATGGCATCTCTCTCCAATATGTATGAGAAGCCATCAACCTCAAACAAAGTGCACTTGATGAGGCGTTTGTTCAATTTGCAGATGACGGAAGGCGCATCGGTAGCTCAACATCTCAATGAACTCAACACAGTCACAATCCAGTTGAGTTCAGTGGATATTGAATTCGATGAAGAAGTACGAGCATTGATACTTTTGTCTTCTCTACCAGAAAGCTGGAATGCTACTGTCACAGATGTGAGTAGCTCATCAGGAAGCAATAAGTTGAAATTTGACGATGTTCGTGATTTGGTTCTCTGTGAAGAGATCCAACGTAGAGAGTCAGGTAAATCGTCAACTTGTTCAGTTTTGCATACAGAGTCAAGAGGAAGAAATTCAACCAAAGGAAATGGACGTGGCAGAACAGACTACCGAGGTAGATGGACAGAAGGTCCAAATCCAAGAATCCTAATAATTCCCATAGCTCGAAGACTATCGAGTGTTGGAATTGTGGAAGAACCGGGCACTACAAAAATCAGTGCAAGAGTGCACCGAAGGACAAACAAGTGAAGGCAGAGGCAAATGTTACTTCCATCTCAGGAGGAGATGATGCATTGATATGCTCTTTGGAGAGCAAGGAAGAATCTTGGGTGTTAGACTCTGGAGCATCGTTCCATGCTACTTCACAGAAAGAATTCTTCGAGAGATATGTCCCCAGAAACCTTGGAAAGGTATATCTTGGTGATGATCAACCATGTGTTATTATTGACAAATATGTAGTGAAGATTAAGTTGAACGGACCTGTTTGGGAGCTGAAGGATGTCAAGCATATTTCCGACCTAAGAAGGAACTTAACCTTAGTATGACAGTTGGTCAGTGAAGGCTACACTACGATCTTCCATGGTGATGAAAATTCTGTATTGCACTTATATTTATGTTGTTGTAAAGGTGAAAGTTTTATAAATTTTTTGTCTAACGTAAAAGACATAGAATTATGATTTATTGGGGTAATAATTTGTCATAAAATTATTTTCTATGACAAGATTTTCATGCATATTAAGAAAATATAATATTTTGAAAATAATAATTTTTTTATCATCGAACCAAATAGGATCTTTTTAATTTTATATTAAATAATTCTGTTTCATTGGATTTTTTTAAGTATTCATTTTTTAAAGATATTGCATTTGATTTACAAAAACATATGGTTATTTATATATCAATGAAAGTACACAAGTTATATAATTTATAACTTGCAAAATTATAATATCTTAATATATAATTATAACTTTTTTTTCATAACTTGGTGTAAATATTATTTCTTCTTTACTTGTTTGGATATTATAACTTTGTATTTGAAAGATTTATTTTTTTGGTTAATTTCAAGTAATATTTTTAACATTAATAATTTGATATGAATTTTCTTCATTTTTAGAAAATTATTCATTAATTTTTACATTTTGTTTAAATTTTTCATAATCATGCTAAGTGTATAAAGCTTGCCAATCTTTATTGACATAATTCTTATTTCTAAAATAAACTTAATTGTTTGAAACTTGCATTTCTATTATTGAAGTATTGTTACATCTATAAGATTAGTAAATAATCATTCTTTTGGTAACTCTAAATCTCTCAAATTAAGGAAAATTTGTTAATTTATAAATAGTTTTCCTATAAATAGCTAAACTTTAAGATTGATGATCTATATTTTGGATTTTAAAGTTAAATTTTTATCTTAGTTTAATTATTTATATTATAATCCATTATATTTATAAAGAAATTTAATCTTGCTTTATTCAAATAATTTCATTTATTAAATTTGATTGAACTCCATTAATTAATGATTATAATGGATCTTTTATTCTTCTATATAAAATTAACAAAAATAAAAAAGTGTTTATTCTTTATTTAAATAACCTTGTGATTGAGATATGTATTAGACCAATATGAATATATTTAATTTTAGGATATTTTTCTTCTATTTTTCTATCTTCTTTTGATCAAATAATTGTATTTTAGCTATACTATATTTTTTGCATTTTGTATTAGAATTTTCAACAAATTATTCAAAGACCCTTAATGAGAAAATTTTAAAACTTATTTTATATATGTCTTATTTTTTGATATTTTATTTGATTCGTTTTATTTCTTCAAGTTGTTCTTGAGTGTAACTTAATTATTCTCTCATTACATTTTATATATGTCTTATTTTTTGATATTTTGTTTAGTTCATTATATTTCTTCAAATTGTTCTTAAATGTACCTTAATTATTCTCTCATTACATTAATTTTATGTTTAGTAATTATTCAATAAGAGTTTCTTTTATTTTTATAAAAGAACTTAGATTGTTATTTCATCATACATATCATTTACATTTTTTCTTCTCTATATATATATAGAATTTTTAGTTCCTCTATTTTTAAAATTTTAATAATTTTCTTTGCACTTTTTTCCTTTATTATGACACTTAGGTTCATAATGTCTATCTTTATTACATATATAACATATGCGTTTTCTTTGAAATAATTTCATGTTTTTGTTTTTGTTTTTTAATATATTTTTTTCTTAGAAATTTTTTTTCTTTTCTTTCAAGGTTTCTAGTAGGACATTCTATTTTTTAATTTTATTTTAATATTTTATTACAGTAATGTCGATCACATTTTAAACTACTAATTTGATTGTTTGCTTACTTTTTTTCCTTTTATCGATAAACATTGTTCAAGTATTAGTCTGAAGATATAATTTATCCTAAAACCTATATTGTCTGATTTGTTTAGCATTTTTTTAACAAATATGGGTATCCTTAAATAGTAATTCATTCCAAAGATTTGATAATTTATGAAAAAATTATTCTAATCAATATATATCTTAGAGGTTTCAAAAAAAAAAGTATTTTTGAATATTTTTACATAAATTTCAAAATGACAATATTACATAATTCTAGTTTTAATAAAGCAAAATTAGTATATTTTTAAATTGTAGGTTTTCCAACTCCTCTTATCAAATTTTCTTTCATTATTTTAGTAAATTCTCTTAATATATCTATAAAAAATGATACATGCACAAACACGTTAAAAATAAAAATGTATTATTCTAAATCAGAAATAGATAAATATAAATCTATATAAATGACAAGTACAAAATTTAAATAAAATAAAGGAATGGTTGAGGTTCGTGTATACCAAAGTGTCCTTAAAATAATTTTTTTTTGCTTACTATAGATGTTAGAGAGCTCCAAAAAAATATCTCCCAAGATACAACAATGAAATAGTAATAAACTTATACCATAGTTTATTAACCCACGAATTTTCAAGTATCTTAACTCTATTGAAAGAAATAAGTAGAAGAATTAACATTATTAATATTCGGATCATTTCCTAAATTGCCCTTGAGGTTTGCTATATCTTCAATTATGCTCCTGGGGTTCATTAAATATCACAAATGTCCTTGTGTGTTAATGGTGTTAATCCTCCGTCCAGTATTACTATTTCTGTTTGAATTTTACTATTCATTACTATTCATTGAATTTTTATTCTATTCCTTGGCTCTGATACCATTTTTCAAAGGATCGTTATAATATTTAAGATTTCTAATCTGGAGTTAGAATTGACCTATTTGATGGTCTTTATATATTGGTTGGTGATAATAAATTATTTAAAAAACTTATTATTTTCCTGTATAAATCTAATTTTCTTTTGTATTCATTACAGTTGCATAGTATGTTATGTTCTTCATTATGTTGGTTACTTAATTCCAATCCTGATTCTATTAATTGTCTTTTAAAATTAAAAATTACTCTTTCATTTGTTAAATCTAATAATTCTAATTTATGTACTAATGATTCGATATTCATATTTTTAATTGTTTAAATCTTATCTTCCTGTTTAAAGATATTATACCTTGTTATAAGCGAATATTTCAACAATCAAGATCCTTAATTAACTTAAATCTATAATCATCATACCTGAATTTAATGGGTCCACCACGGTCTTCCCTTCTGTTCGTCTTCTTTTGTTACACCTGTTATGCCTCAACTTCGCTCAAACCTCAACACCCTTCTGGTAATGGTGAGCTTTCTGCATCCGTACATGTATGGTGTCCAATAATTGACTTACTGGAGAAGAGTAATAGAACTCCATTTTATTCAAGATATAATAATTATTACAACTTAAGGCTAACTAAGAACCTTGAAAGGGTTACTTAGCCGCTCATAGTTACTAGGTACAACATTTTTGGGTTTTGGGTTTTCTAGAAAGGTTTTCTCTGGTAGAGTATTTCAGAGTAGAGAGCTCTGTATTTTTCTGTGTGTTTGTTATGATAATAAGAGTTCCTTTTATAGAATAAGGAATCCCTGTTTTACAAGACTAAAATTATTATTTTACCCTTACTTTAATAATTCATCTGCTTTTCCTTTTTAAAGGATAGCCATTACTTTTTTCCTTGGCATATGCTGCCGACTAAGATGTGGGGTCTACATCTTTATTTCTTTTGTAGTCTTCTGCCGACAACTGCTTTCTTTATTCTTCTTTGTTGTTTTCTGTCGACGGTTCCTTTGATGACGTTGATGATGATGCATCTTCATCTTCTCGATCTTTGATGCAGAGAATGCATCTATGGTCTTTGGTAGCTTTTCTGGCATAAATGCAAAATACCTTCCTGGTTTCTTGACCAATTTCTAGGCTGTTACAATTAAAATTGATTTCATATTTGGTGATTTTTTCACCATCTTCTTCTGACAGAGCCATGCTGCTGTGAGAAATGATAATAACTTTACTGGTTGAATAATTTACTTTAATCTCAGTAGAATTGTCGATCTTTTTGAGTTCATAGTAAATTTGGCTTAGCATTTGTCCTCTTAATACACAGAGTTCTTCTGTGTTGAATTCCTTTTCTAGAAGTGCCCTTGGTTTGGGAACCTCTCTGTTTGTGTTGGAAATCCCTATTTTGATGAAGTGGTAGGGACTAATACTTCCTTCTTCATTCCAGTCCATTAATGAACTAAAAAATCTAAGATAAACAGGTTTATCACCTGCTTTAATTTTTCTTCGGAAATTCTTAATTGCTCTTTTAAAATTTTCTAGCAAATAATTTAATTCACTTAAATTAATTCCTAGATAAATATTTTCTATTAATCCTACATGAAATGCTTTATATACAAAAATTAGATCAGCTTCTTCCAATATGTTGAATTTACTACCTACAGGAAATTCTTTGTCTGTAGTATAGAATTTCATATCTTCAATATGTTCTTGGGTAGATTTTCTGGCTAAATTATAGAGATTTAACTATTGTGGTTTGCTAAGTTTCCTGTATTGGTCTTTTTCATCTTCAATGACTGGTGTAGTTCTAGGAAATGTCTCCCTGAATAACACTGAATGTTTTGTTGTTTTTGATGTCTCTGGTGGAGATGTTTCTCTAAATAGCACTGTAGGCCTTACTATTTTCCCAAGATTTGTCAATCTGCTTGGAATTGTTGGTTGCTGTTGTAGTACCTCAGAATAATTTCTTACTATCTCCTCTAGAGTTATTAGTTTTGGTGTTTTGTAGTTGGCATAACTACCTTCTGCTTCTATCCTGTTGGTGAAGGCTCTGTGAGTTACTCCACTGATTCCTAGAATAGATTTGCTGGCTTCTGCCCAGTTGTTATAAATTCCTGGTTTTGGGCCATTATAGACCACATAAACTTTTTTCTGTTCTTCTTTTTCTGCTTCATCTGCCCAATTGGGTTTAGAAGTTTTTTGTGAACTGTTAGGTTCTTCCTTTTTTAACAAAGATTCCTCATTTGAGGTTCTGCTTTGTTTTGAACAATTAAGTTCTTCCTGTTTTATTCCTATCTCCTTAAGAGATTTCTCGAGATATAGCAACTCGAGTTGTTCCTGTAGGATTTTTATCTCCTTTTCTTTTATCTTGATCTTTATATCAAGATGTTCCATTCCTACAATCATAAAAATAGTTAGAGGCGCTAATTCTCTGGTAAGAGCATCAGCTAAACTGTTTTTATGTCCTGGAAGATGTTCAACATCAAAATTGTAATGGTTGAACCAGTGTTGCCATCTGATTAGTCTTCCTTGTTTATAATCTCCTGCAATATTAGTTCTTAAGAAATAGCCAAAATTCTTGTTATCTGTCCTGATAGTGAATCTAGAACTTATAACATATATTGCAAATTTCTTAATAGTTTTTTTAACAGCTAAGTATTCTTTTTCATTACTATGGTAATTTAATTCTGGTCCTTGGAAAGACCCTGATGTGTATCTGCAAAGATATTCATCTTTGTCATCTACTCTTGCTTTGAGGACTGCTCCCCAATATTCTTGTGAAGCATCTGTTTCAATTATCATTTTATCATCTGGTCTTGGATGGTATAAAGTTGGTAAATTTTTTATTTTTGCCTTTACTTTATCCATGTATAGAGTATATTCTTCTGTCCATTTCCAGACATGATCTTTTTTCAATTTTGCTTGTAATGGTTTTCGCATTTCTACAAGTTTCTTGATATAGGCTTCTGCATATGTTAAGCATCCTAAAAATCTTTGTAATTGGTTTTTATCTTTTAATTCACTAGGAAAACCTTGAATATTATTTAGTATATGAGGTTGTAGATTATGTTTTCCATCCTCAATTTCCAATCCTAAGTATTTGATTTTTTGCTGAGCAAGTACTACTTTCTTTTTAGAGAGTACAATGCCTTCTTTTCTACATTCTTGTAATATATTGATAATATCCAAATAATGTTTATTTAATTAATTACTGAAAACCAAAATATCATCTATGTAAACACAGCAATTATCTTGTAATTTTTTAAAAATGTTATCCATATATCTTTGAAAAATACCTAGAGCTTGTTTTAATCCAAATGGTATAACCGTCCATTGGAATTGTCCTTGGGGGCAACTGAATGCCGTTAATTTTTGGGATTCTTCATCCAATCTTATTTGCCAAAATCCACTTTTGCAGTCGAAACTTGAGAAATATTTCTTTCCTTTTATTAATGATAGTAGCTCTTCCTTTTTTGGAATGAAGTATCCATCATCAATGGTTTCTTTATTTAATGCTTTGAAGTTTATTACCATTCTCTTTTTTCCTCTTCTTTTCTCAGCTTCTTTTTCAACTAAAAATGCTGGACTAGAGTGAGGTGAATTACTTGGTATTATAACTTTTAATTCCAAAAGTTCTTCAATTTGTTTTCCAAATTCAATTCTATCTTCTGGAATATAAATCATTGGTTTTACTCTTATGACCTTGTTAGGATCTTTTAATTCTATTTTGACTCTTGTTTTAGTTTTATTTATTTTTGGATCCAAAGGATTTTCTGAACTGACTGTTTTTAATAGTCTTTTAATGCCTGTTAGGGCTTTATCTTCCTGTATTTCATTAAGAAAAGAGTTTTGTTTTTCTTCTATATCTAATGAAATATTTTCTAAACAGGGTTTCTATTTTTGTTGGTCTTCTATCTCACCACGTTTTCGCTTTTTATGTTGTTGCATAAAAGTTGGGTTGGAGACAGTTAGAGCTTTCCTTACTTTAGAGACATATATTGTATCTCCTTCTAAAGTTGTAAGACTTATTTTGTGAGAATGTTGTGTGAAAGGTTGGTATAAATTTAAAAAAATATTTCCTATTAACAAATCTACACCTGTTTCTTGTTGATATATTGTAGGAATATGAAAGTTTTCTCCTCCTATTATTATATCAGTATCCTTTAATACTTGATTAAGTTTTATTGTAGTATTATTAGCAATTCTTACAATTAAATCTTTTGGTGCTTGTTTCCAGTTGTTCTCTGGAAATACATATTTATTGGCTACACACATACTAGCTCCTGTATAAATATATGCATGTAAATGATAAGTGTTATAACCTTTAAATTTTAGTCCTACTTTAATGTAAGTACTATTTGGATTTGTAATACTATACAAATCATTCATTTTCTGATGAAGAATATTCCTGATCCGAATGTTCATATTCTGAGTCAGTTATTTCTTCTTCAGTTTCTTCTAATAGATAAATACTGTAAGTATCATCTATATCAGATTCCTCAATTGGTTCTAATTCCATTTTGAAAGCTTCTTCTAAGATTTTTGCTTTCTGTGAAAATTCCTTTTTAAATTCTTTTTTATGTTGAAGTTTATTTGGACATTCATTTGCATAATGTCCTTCCTCATTACAGATCCAACATCTGCATTTCTTTTTCCCTGAAAGGCAATAATTCCTTTTTTCAAAAGGTTTATAAATCTTTCTTCTAAAATATCTTTTCTTGTAGTTTTCTTAGTTGAATCTCTTTTTATATTTTTGGAAATTTTGTTTACTAAATTTATATTTTTTAAATCTTTTATATTTTTTATATTTTTGTTTATAAGACTTTATATTGCATCCATATTTTCCTGGCATTCTAAAATCTCTTGTATCACAACAAATTTTATCATTTCCTCTTATTTGTTTGTATTCTTTTCTTTCTTGGAATTTTATAATGATCCAATCTCTAAGATTTCTTATTCTTCCTCCTAAAGTATCTGATATAGTTTCTCTATTCCTTTTTTCCCAATTTTCTGTTAAAGTTTTATATAATGTTCCCGATAATTTTTGAAAAAACATTTCTTTATAGATTGTTTGAATAGAGGGTGGTAATTTATGGTAATACATTTCATATTCACAAATAAAAGAATCTATGTAACACATGTTACAAATTTCCATATTTGTTAGATGCCATTTAGCTTCATTGATTTCATTTTCACTGGACTCAGTGATAGTCCTTCTTTTATCTTCCCCGATAAATTCTTTGTATATTTCATTTATTAATGTATCTAAGTATTCTCTTCCTGTGGAAGCATTTCCTTGCATTAATAAATGTTGTTGATCTGTTAAGTTTGAAAACCAAACTTTTACATTTCCTGTCATTTTATGTGCTATAAGCACTCTACAAGTTGAAGGATTTGTTTGAGTAGTTGGAGAAGTTTGTATGAGAACACTCATTCCACTAGACCATTCATCTAGAGCTTTTTTTTCTATCTCTTATACAATCTAAGTTTAAGAGTTCAGATTTATAATTATGATGGAGTTTAAACTCTGGTGGGATACTACTTCTAGTTCCCCAATGCAACCCTTCCTCCATTTTAGGTGGTTGTCTTCTTCTATATGTAGTATCAGGTTGTTCTGATCTTTGTCAATTTCTCTCTTCCCTATGAGGGTCAGATGTTTCTTCTTGGTAAGGGACTGGTAATGAAATTGGTTTCATATTACCTTTTGGGGTCATATTTTCTGGTTCTGAATCAGTTTAACTGATTATTGTCATATCATCTTCTTCTTTGTTAGTACAAAGTTTTCCAATATAATGTTCTTCTATTTCTTCATTGGTTAATGTCAATAATTTTACCAATGCTTCTATATCTCTATTTTCAGGGTTCATAAATTCTTTTTCTAATTTCTTTCTATATTCCATTAATTTGGAATTATTTCTTTGTTCTTAGATTGTTCCTCATTTTTTCTTTTCTCATTTTTTGGAATCAAAGAATCTGATTTCCTTGGTGGTTCCTCTTTCAATCATTCTAAATGATCGTATTTATGATTTATTCTTAGAATGTATACATCTTTCCTTAATTCTGAAAATTCCTTATGCATATTTTGTTGTAGTTTATTACAACCGTACTCTTTTATTTCTTTTAATAGTTCTCCTTGTATATCTATTATTTCTTTTAAATATTTTGTGTTTGATTCCTGGACTAGATCCATTTCCTCTGTTAATAATTTTATAGTTTCAAATAATATTGCTTGATTCTTTGCCACTCCTACTAGGCTTCCATTTATTTCTAAATGTATATTTTTTATTTTTTCTTTAAACATGATTTTTTTCTAATATGCAATCATGAACTAATGCCTTCATTATTTTGACTTTATTTTCTAGTTTTTTAACTTCTTGATTAGAAGTTTCTTCTTCCTGATCTATAAAAGTAAATCTTGGTATGCTATTAGTTTTATTACTTCTTCCTGTTATTAAGGGTTTTTCTTTAATATCTAATTTCCATTCTTCTGGTATTTCAAAGTCAGTTAGTATTTCTGGTTTTATTATTTGTCCTAATTCCTTAAAAGTTTTATCTATTTCTATAAATTCATTTTGTCCATATATTGAACTATTATGACTATTTGTTAAAGAATATGCCACTAGATAGTGTATTGAAAATGGGTGATTTCCTTCTTTCATTAAATCTCCTCTTTCGAATTCATAAGCTAGGCTTAATACTTGGTTTAAATTTTTATCTTGTATGTTTATAGCAAATCTGGGATATGCTGTAAATTTTAGTTTTTGGTATCCTAAATTTCCATGGATCATTCCTAATAAAGCATCTTGTCTATTTATTATTCTGTTGTCTAACAATGCTATTTTTATTGGTGTATCTATTCCTTCTCTAAAATGAGCTTTTATTAGTATTTGGATTCCTCCTAAATGGATGTATCCAATTTTTCCTTTATCCTTACTAGGGATTTTTGATAATTTGTTTACTATAGTTTCTTTATCAATTAATGGTATGTTATACCTTCCTTTTGCATCTGTAATTTTAATACTCATCTCTTTATTACTTATACCATAATAAATTATATTTTTCCTAGGGAATATTTTTCTTAATAAAAATGATGGGTCTTTAAATCCATCTACTTCTTTAAGATTTAATTTTTCTTTTTGAATTTCTTCAAATTTCTTTTTACTTATTACCATTTTTTGTGAAAAACATCCTGAGATGTCTTCTATTTCTATATCCAATATTTCTTGGTTTATTTCCTCTTCCATTTTTTTATAGAAACCTTATGGGTATTCTTGATAAGTGTTAAATTGAACTTCTGTTATATTTTTAAGGGTATTTTTGAATTTTTTAAAACCTGAAGGGTATTTTTGAAGATTCCTTAAACCTTAGGGGTATTTTTGATTTTTTCCCTTAATATTCTTAACTTTTTCAGTCATTACACTGAGCTTGAACAACCCATAAGATACATACCATTTTCCCACAAACATCACATTTTTAGTCAAAATGACCTTATCAAATTTAAACATCATTTGAAAGTCATGCTTGTTAAGAAATGAGTCTGACCTTTAATGTAAGCTCATTCTCATAAGTCATCTTCTGTTTGACCTAGCATTTCCCTTGAATGATTCATGTGGTAGATTTTTTCATGAAGAACTTATCTCTATCTTTCACTAATTTAAGAGTAACGAATGACTCCTTATCTGAGCATACATGCCTTGTTGTACCAGTATAAATCTATCACTCTCTCGAGTTTGACCCGATCTGATTCACTTCAGAAATGACAGCACAAAAGTCAATATCAGAAACATCTTGAGTGATGTCATTAGTCATATTTGCCTCACGATTTTTGTTCCTCCTTGTAAGCTTGCAATATGGGCCCTTGTATCTAAAACCTTAACAATTGTAACACTTCTTTTTGAAACCTTGTTTTTTAAAAGCACTAGTTTTAGGTCCCAATTTTGACCATTTTTCTTGCTTATTTTTATGAACATTATCGTTCTTGGAGCTTTGGTCATGCTCCACAATATTGGCCTTTGGCCCAACCCGGAGTATCTTCTCTTTGTATAATCCTATTGTCTTCTTCAACTTTGAACCTGATGATCAAATCCTTCAAGTTTATTTCATTTTATTTGTGTTTAAGGTATGACTTGAATTCTCTCCATAAAATGATAGTTTTTCAATAATAACAGTTACTTGGAAGGTTTCACTGAGAATCATCAATTCATTATAAATCTCAATCAATATGTCTTGGATTTTTCTCACTTGACTAGTTAAGAGTCTACCATCTAATATTATTGAAAATGACTCACCATAAATTTCTTAGCATTGATATTCTCAATTTGATTTTTATGGTCTAAAGATTCCCATATGTATTTAGTTGTTTTCTTCTTATAGTACTCATTATAAAAAGATAAACTAAGGTTATTCAAAACATAACTTTAACATAAGTAGTCAGAATGCAAACATACTTCAATAATACTAGCAAATTATACATCTTGCTTAATCTCAGGTTGCTTGAGAGCCTTTGTAGTAAAACATTTCACTAGATTCAATGTAATAAGATAAAATATCATCTTACTCTTTCATCTTTTGAAGTTCAAACCATTGAACTTTTTTGATTTTTCAACAATAACATGGTTTAAAGGAATTAAAATCGACAACAAAGAGATAGCCTCATCATTTGGTTCACATTATAATCACATATAGTAAAGTCAACAATTTCACAACTGTATTTTCAATTCAAGACAACGAAACAATCATTTCAGATATCATAATATTTTCCTTTTTTTTTCTAAAAAATTCAATAATAATAACTAATTCTTAAAATAACAGATTTAGTTTAATAAGAAAATTTGTATCACAATTAATACAAATATAACAATTCACAAACAGTAAACACAAATAAACTTTATCAACCATATGAAACTTAGTAAGTAGAAAAGAGCAAATCAAAGCTAATTTAAAAGAACAAGGAAATTAAACAACTAACTAAATTTAGAATCTTAAAGTACCTATTAAAACCACAAAAAGAAACGAGAACAGTTTCTAACTGGTAAAATATAAAAATAAATAAATAAGAAACTCTGAAACAAAATGTTTTTATAATTATATTAGTTTAATCGTATACAGGGAAATAATATCACTACTACAAAAAGGAGGATTAAAGTCGGTTAAAAACCGACTTTAAATTAAATGACTTAAAGTGTAAAGTCGGTTCACGCGGTGAACCGACTTTAACTTTTTTTTTTTTTTTAATTTATTCATTTTCAACCTGTATTCAAGCAGAAAAAAAAACCAAAGTCAGTTTAGCAAACAGTTCAAATAATACAAATATTTGAAAAATAAAATATTAATTAATAACAGAAAAATTACCATGGTTTTGTTCTATTTTATTCAAGATCGTCATATTCTTCTCCTTATGTTATATTACAAACCTACATATATAATACAACAATCTATACACATAAATAATAACATATAATAACAGAAAAAAATATGAATAATAGGGGATCTAAAAGATTAGTTAGAGAGGAAGAAAACTCACTAACCGATGTTGGAAATGGTAGTCGTAGGTGGCCGGAAAATGAGGAAGAGTGGAGGAGGAGGTTTTCGATTTTTTGGAGTTTTGCAACGCTGAAAATAGTTTCTGTCTGGGAAGAAAGAAGAGAAAATATTTATCCACGTGTGTAGCGTCGGTTGACGTGTCGAACCGACACTATGTTACGTGGATAGCGTCGGTTTGCCACGTCAACCGACGCTATGCTACGTGGATAGCGTCGGTTCTAGGTGTCAACCGACGCTACGCTACGTGGATAGCGTCGGTTCACCACGTCAACCGACGCTATCCATGTAGCGTAGCGTCGGTTAACACCTAGAACCGACGCTACGTCCACGCATAGCGTCGGTTTGACACATCAACCGACACTACGTCCTACGTGGATAGCGTCGGTTCTATATCGAACTGACTTTAAACCAATTTAAAGTCGATATTTGGAAAAAACCGACTTTACGTATCGACTTAAATACCCATTTTTGTAGTAGTGTATACTGGAGTAAGACTCTAAAGTTTGTTTTTGAAACGAACTCCAGAAGTTTTTTTAATGAAATATGATGTAATAATGATTGTGTACTGTATTATCCCTTGTTACTCTTTATACATCAAATTATACTTTTTATTCTTCCATTTTATTTATTATTTTATTTGAATGTGTTGTAAGACTACAAATATTTAGAGACTCCAATATACATAGTTACAAGAATATTAAAATGTATTTTTAATAAAATTATTCTACATATTAATTTACCATTCTTCTTATAGGATGATTATTCTTTTCCTAATTATATTAATATATAATAAGCTATAATTGGTGGCTAAAATAATATTCATGATAGTTAATCAATTTAATATTTTTTTTCATTTAATATTACATAGTATATATATATATATATATTTTTTAAATTTAATTATAAATTTTTTAATTCACATTTTAGGAAATCATAGAGATAAAAAGAACCTGACTATAATCTATAACAAAATATTATATATATTTTAGAATTAATATAATTTTATCATATTTATTTTAATTTTATTTGTATGATAACATGAATATACATTGTATTAATTAAAATTGATTTACCTACGTTATTTCTTTACAAATATTAATACTTTATTATTTAAAAAATTCAAATAACGTATATAAGTTAAATATATGTCCTTTTCACGTATTAGTTTATTATCACGTATTAATTTATTATTTAATTGGTAAAAAATAAAATTTGATAATAAATCTTAATAGTTCAATAATAATTATTTGTATTTTAAAAATTTATTATTAAAAAATTAATATAAATTTATCATTTTTCTAAGCATGTCTATTTCTCTGCATGTAATAAAATATAGATAAACAACAATTACTAGTCTATGCAATAAAAAAATACATTGAAATGCATAAAAAAAATATAAAATTAATATATTTTGGAGCGTTCAATATCTAGTCTATGCATTAATATTATGCAGAATTGTATACATCCGATTTGAGAGATACTTTTTGTTGCTCGCGAAGAAATGAGAGCGTTCAATATCTAGTCTATACCAAGCTCATTACAATTGTATGGTTTCATGTCATATATACTTTGTATGGAAGAGTGCTTATGTAAGTATAACTTTGATCTCAATTCTCTGTGTTGTTTTTGGTCCTCGTAGACGTAGAATCACGAGTTATATATATAAAGTATATATATATATATATATCGTTGTTTCAAATAGTATCATAGGAAGTGGAGGTTTCCATTTGACATAAAAGAAATTACACATTTCCTAAAGTATATTACATTAGGGGTGTTTAACGGTCTGATTTTGAGAAAAAATATTTAATCGAATCAGACCGTTTGAAACAGTTTTAATTATTATAAACCGGATCGGATCGTTTGATTTATAAAACTGTTTGGTCTGATTCGGTCTGATTCGGTTTTTGGTTTGGTTCGATTTTTTGGACATCTTTAATAAAAAATAATGTGAAATTTTTAATATATTTATTAAATCGGTCCGATCCGATTCGACCAGTTTAAACTGGACCGGACGGTTTGAAAAATGGTTTTAATAAATATAAATCGGACCGGACCGTTTGATTTGTAAAACCGTTCAGCCCGGTTCGATTAGATCTGGTTTTACGGTTTGATCCGGTCCGAACCGGTTTATGGACACCCCTATATTACATCATAGATTCCCTAGGTAGCTTAATTTCTTGCCAAAAAGCTATTATACTACTCTTCATATGCAATTTCTGAAAGATCTAAAAACAACTTTGAAATTTTATAAATTATGGATCTAATTAATCTAGAGGGGATGAATATATTATTTTTAATTTTTATCAATTTATAATTTAATAACCTAAACAAAGCAGCAAGACATGCAATTGTGTGTAAAAATAAGTACTAAAATAAAATAATAATACATGATATTTTTAGATGGAAACAACCTAGGTCATAACCATGACCTGAGAGAAAAACCATCGGTCCACTAGACCACCTAAATTTCCACTATGAAAATCAAATATTCAAGTACAAACTCAGTCTTATGCTACCCTCCCTAGGATACTGCACCAATGTACTTTACTTACGAGCCCCTGCTCTGTTTTCATAGTTTTCAATATTAGCGTGAGCGGTTTCCAGACCAATGTTTCAATAAGATTCTCGCCAATCAGATACGTTCCCGAAGTCACTGCAAAATAATTAGCATAAAAACACTAGTGCCCATGTGTGTTTTAGAACATATTTAATAATAAATAATCCTAACTAGATGGTTCAAAACATATGTCATTTAAATTAAATAAACTAGCAAATACTAGAGCAAAAAGATCAAGCAAAAATTCAATAAAAATAGTTTCTTTAAAAATTAATAATCAAATCAAATAATTATGATATGATAAAAACAATTATTTGATCTAACAATTTAAGAACAAAAATAAAGAAGAAGCGATAAGAACATATTATCAAAATATCATAAAATAATTAGGCTTATTAATCAACCAAACATAACCACTAATATTTGATAGATTAACTAAATTAAAAAGTCTAAAAAATTATGATTTTATATTTGTAAAATAAGAGAGAGAAATTAAGAATAATATAATAATACTCTTGTGTGGTTGATTGAAACAATGAGCAATGAGTTTTATTTATAGGAAAAATTAAAACCTTTAATCCTATGTAATTGATAAATATATTTTCTATTATAAATAAGATTAGTAATATTCATTAATTAAGATAACTCATATATGATTGATAATTTCTATTACAAATAAGATTAGTAATACTCACTAATTAAGAAGACTCTTATTTAAAATAGATTTTATACTATATTTTATGCTAAAGATTTCAGATATAATTTAGATTATATCTTATCTAATATCTTTTAAAATAGATTTTATGTTATTTTATAATATATCTTATATAATATCTTTTAGCATATCTTATTCCATATTTTAGCACTAAAAATAATTTCATATTTATAAGCATATGCTATCAAATACATAAATATAATCTTATGTGTCGTAATCATAAAAAATATACTCGAAGTATAATTATCTGAAACCTTAACATTTGCTTGCTTTTTCTTGATAGATTTGATAGAAAGCTTAAAAACAAATTTACAGATAAATATTTTATTCACGGAAATAACCAAAATTCATAATTTTTACAAACTTCATTCAATTTATGTTTGTTTCTTGATAGGCAACAATGAAAATTACAAGAAGGGAAATAGTGACATAGATGATGAGCACCCCACTAAAAACATAAATTAGAAGAAATCTTTTAATAATAAAATTATAATAGGTAAATTAAAGCTTCAAAGAATCATTCCTATTAACCTCTATCATTAAATATGGAGGGACAAGAAAGAAAGTGTTGATGCAAGTTTATAAAAAACAGTGTAGGAACAATATTACCGATAACTTCAAAGTAACTGCTTGGGTTGAGTCGCAGACTAGGTCGCTCTCTTTAAGACGTTTCGTGGCTCTGCCCAATTTGTGCAAGCAAACACAACCTCGTCGTCCCCAGGATAAAATAGCCCAGAATCTTAATCTCTGTCTCAGAACTTCACTGCACTAATGAAGACTGGAATGCTACACCTGAAAATTTGTTGCTCGGAAAACTAAAAATAATACTTAAAATTGTAGAGAGAATTGTTTTTCGTAGGGAGATGAGATTGCTGATTGTTGTGTTAAAATGAGAGCTGAAGCCCTCTTTTTATAGGTTTTAGAAAACATGTAGCAATTATGAATAAAACGGTAATGTCTGGGAATTAAGAGTGTAACGGCCATTCTGAGTAATCAAGAATAACGGCCATTTTTAGATTAAAGACGAGTAACGGATATTTTTGTGAATAAATACGAGCAATGGCTCTTTTTTCTGAATAAAGAAGACAAACGGCCATTTAACGACGATATTCTTAATAAAAGAAAATAACGGTTATTTTTCTGGAAAAAAAATATATATATAACAACCAATTTTATAAGTGGAAAATTTTTCCTTAAAAAGAATATTTTACCAAAAAAATAAAATACCACCTCACCTCACACACACGCACTCGGACTCGGCTCGGCATGGCACGACCGGTCGGTCGGACGGACGACGGCGGAGGCAGCGTGCGCGCGCGCGTGTGTGGTATCACATTTGCCTAGGTCCTCTCCCCTTCCACAAAAGTGGGTGCCCCTTGGGGCCCAATCCCAATAACAAACTCTTCACTATTTATACCTCTTTAAAATAATATAAAAAAACAATGTGGGACAAGGCACATTTCCCAACAATCTATTTTTTAATAAATTTCATCTTTTTCCAACAATCCCCCACTTGAATTTTATATAAAAAATAATTTTCATCGAGCAACCGATCAATTAAAATTATAAGATTGTGCATAAGCGAAAAGGTGTCTATCGACTTGAACCTTTGCATAGTGTTTATGCTTTAGAATATACTAGAGTAACTCGTAGTTTTGAACTCTATCTCTAACAATCATCACACACACAACCTTTCCAAGGTGTAGTTCGAAAAAACCCGTGCTTTACGACCATGCACGTGTATTCCAGTATAGTGAACGCTCTAGTAAATTTTGCCCAAAAAAAATTTTCATAGGAAGCGGCCACACTTCCACATTCACATAGGTGAGTCTATCAAGAGTACTCCTGTAACTATGTACTCCACTCCACTCCATATAGAGTATAGAACTCATTAAGAGTTTAACAATTAACTCATCCTTTTCTATCACTTCAGGACTTCATGCTTTTAACAATATAGAATGGGATTTGATAAATAGCATGATATATCTCATATCACTTCATGACTTGTTATTACCCTTTGAACTTATTTCTTGGGATCTCCAGTCTATAAGTTGGGTTACCATCATAAGTGACTCTTCATTCTAATTAATCCCATTCCTTTTAAGGTTTTGAAAACCTTCTCTCTTGGTAATCCTTTCGTCAAAGGATCTGCCAAATTTTCATCAGAACGTACATGATCCACTCTTACAGCTCCCGTAGAGAGAAATTCTCTAACAGTGCTATGCTTACGACGTATTTTTCGTCTCTTGCCGTTGTAGTAACGGTTCTGAATCTTTGCAATAGCCGCGGTACTATCGTTGTGGATCAAGACAACTGGTATCGGTCTTTCCCACAAAGAGATCTCAGCTAACAGACTTCTTAGCCAACCTGCTTCTTCACTAGCAGTGGCTAGTGCTATCATTTCAGACTCCATTGTGGATTGAGCCAATATTGTCTGTTTCTTAGACTTCCAAGAAATAGCTCCACCAGCTATGTTAAATATATAGCCACTAGTTGCTTTGGAGTCTTCTGATAAAGTGTTCCAATCTACATCGCTGTATCCTTCTAGAACAACGGGAAATTTTTTATAATGTAATCCAAGATTCATAGTTCTCTTAAGGTATCTCATAATTCTTTCAATAGCATTCCAATGCTCTATACTAGGTCTACTGGTAAACCTACATAGTAGTCCCACAACATAAGCTATGTCTGGTCTAGTGAAATCAGTAGCGTAACGTAAGCTACCAATGATGCTCGCATACTCAGTTTGTCTAACACCGTCTCCGGTGTTCTTGAACAACTTTACACTAGGATCATAAGGAGTACATGCAGGTTTACAGTTAAAGTAATTATATTTTCTTTACGATCTTCTCAATGTACTGAGATTGATCTAGAGAAATTCCCTTTTCAGACCTAGTTATTTTTATACCAAGGATTACACTCGCTTCTCAAAGATCTTTCATATCAAAATTAGCTCTTAACATCATTTTCACATTATTCACAACATAAATATTTGATCCAAAAATAAGCATGTCATCCACATATAAACATATAATAGTGCAAATATTATCATCTAATTTATAATAAATGCATTTGTCACTTTCATTTATTTTGAATCCATGTGAGATAACTAGATTATCAAATTTTTCATGCCATTGCTTAGGTGCTTGTTTTAGACCATAAAGAGATTTATCTAATTTACAAACTTTATTTCTTGACCTGGGATAACAAAACCTTCAGGTTGATCCATATAAATTTCTTCTTCTAAATCACCATTTAAGAAAGCAGTTTTAACATCCATTTGATGTACTACTAAATCATGGATAGCAGCGAGAGAGAAAAGTACACGTATGGAAGTTATTCGTGTAACTGGTGAAAAAGTATCAAAGAAATCTATATTTTCCTTTTGCCTATATCCTTTAACTACAAGACGAGCTTTATATTTTTCAATAGTACCATCGGGTTTTAATTTCTTTTTTAGTATCCATTTATCATTTATGGCTTCTTCCCATAAGTTGGCATCTAAAGAAGATAATGCTTCTTTAATAGTTTGGGGATCTTCATCTAAGGTATAAGCATAAAAATCAGACCCAAAATCCTTAAGGGTTCGAGCTCGTTTACTTCTTCTAATTTCAGTATTTAATTCTTCAGTTTGTTCACTAGTTCTAGTTATAGGTAAACTACTAGAAGACGAGCCCCCACTATTCTTAAATTTAAAGGGAAACCTATGTTCATAAAAGTCAGCATCATTTGATTCTATAACTACTTGATTTTTTAAGTCATAGAATTTATAAGCTTTACTATTCATAGCGTATCCTATGAATACACATTCATATGCTCTACTTGCAAGTTTATTTCTTTTAGGATCAGGGATCCTAACATAGGCTAAACAACCCCAAGTTTTAAAATAAGTTAAATTAGGTTTCTTATTTTTCAAAATTTCATATGGTGAAATTTTATTTGTAGATTTAGGCACTCTATTTAGCACATAGCAAACAGTTAATAAAATTTCTCCCCACCAATGGGAAGCAGCACCAGAGTTTAATAAAATTGCAACAACTGATTCAGTAAAAGTTCTATTTTTTCTTTCAGCTTTTCCATTCATTTCAGGAGAATAAGGTGCAGTTTTTTCATGAATGATTCCATGAGTTTTATAAAAATCATTGAAGATATTGGAATCATATTCAGTGCCTCTATCACTTCGAAACTTCTTTATTTTTCTATTAAGTTGATTTTCAATCTCAGTCATAAATATTTTAAACATGTCAAACGCTTCACTTTTATTTTTCATTAGATATACATAAGTGTAATATGAACAATCATCTATAAAAGTTATAAAATAGCGTTTTCCATTTCTTGTTAAATTTCCATCAAGTTCACATATATCAGAATGAATTAATTCTAAAGGTTCGGATTCTCTAACTACTGATTTATGTGAAGTTTTGGTTATTTTAGCTTGACTACAAAAATCACATTTTTCAAAATCATTTAAAGATAGTTTTGGAATTAGTTCTAAACTACTCATATTCTTGATTATGCGTTTATTAACATGACATAGTCTCGCATGCCAAATATTAAAAGAACTCAACATGTAAGCAGAAGAAGAAGTTTTATTGATTTCAACATTTAATTTAAACATGCCATCAGTGGCGTACCCTTTCCCAACAAATATATTATTTTTAGTTATAGTATATAAATCAGCCCCTATGGTTTGAGTAAACCCAGCTTTGTTAAGAAGATAGCCTGAAACTAAGTTCTTTCTCATCTCTGGAGTATGCAGGACATCCTTCAAGATGACAGTCTTTCCAGAGGTAAACTTCAAAACCACCTCACCAGTACCAGCAACTTTAGTGGAGTGGGAGTCACCCAGTAGCACTTTCTTATCCTCAGAATCAGAATAGGATTTGAACATGTCTCGATCATAGCAAACATGGTGAGAAGCACCAGTGTCTACCCACCACCCCTTGGATCCACCAACAAAATTGACTTCAGATATCATAGCAATAAGTTGATCTTCGGTAAGGTTCGCCTGTGGGGCAAGACGATTCGTGTTCCGGAAGTTCCTAGCCAAGTGGCCAGGTCTATTACAACTATAACACATGAATGTGTTATTCCTTAAGGGGGGTTGAGGTCCATTCTGGGGAGGATAGCTTCTATTTCTATTTTGGTGGTGGCGGTTTTGATTATTACTACGATTATGAGTTTTCATATTTCTACCTTTATGTTTCAGAATTGTAGAGGAGGGTTTCTTATTGGTACTATTATTTGAGACTACAAATACTTCATCTCTTTGGTCTTGTTTTCTAGCTTCTTCTTATATTCTTAAACGGGTTATAAGACTTTCTAAAGAAAATTCCTTAGTTTTATGCCTAAGTGTATTCTTAAAATCTTTCCAAGCAGGGGGTAATTTATCTATTATAATAGCTACTTGAAATTGTTCATCTAAAGTCATACCTTCAGAAGTTATTTCGTGTGCTATCTTCTGCAGTTCATGTGATTGAGCTTCCACTAATTTTCCATCAATCATTTGAAACTTCATGTATCTACTGACAACATACTTTTTAGTTCCAGCTTCCTCAGTGTCGTATTTCTTTTGAAGTGCTTCCCAAATTTCCTTAGCAGACTTATCACAGTTATAATAATCATACAAGTCATCATCTAAACCATTAAGAATATAATTTTTGCAGAGAAAATCATTTTCCATCCAGGTGTCTAAATCCTTAGTTACAGCTTCAGTAGGAGGATTGGACTGTATTGGTTTTTCAGTAGTAAGAGCATAAACGACTTTTTTCATGGTTAAGAAAAACAACATTTTTTGTCTCCATCTTTTAAAGTGTAATCCCTCAAAACGGAATGGTTTGTTTAGATCAGTAGTTAGCATTTCAGTAGACATGGCAGATTGAATTCGTCTTAAAATTGTTGATGCAAGTTTATAAAAAACAGTGTAGGAACAATATTACCGATAACTTCCAAGTAACTGCTTGGGTTGAGTCGCGGACTAGGTCGTTCTCTTTAAGACGTTTCGCGGCTCTGCCCAATTTGTGCAAGCAAACACAGCCTCGTCGTCCCCAGGATAAAATAGCCCAGAATCTTAATCTCTGTCTCAGAACTTCACTGCACTGATGAAGACTGGAATGCTACACCTGAAAATTTGTTGCTCGGAAAACTAAAAAGAATACTTAAAAATTGTAGAGAGAATTGTTTTTCGTAGGGAGATGAGATTGCTGATTGTTGTGTTAAAATGAGAGCTGAAGCCCTCTTTTTATAGGTTTTAGAAAACGTGTAGCAATTATGAATAAAACGGTAATGTCTGGGAATTAAGAGTGTAACGACCATTCTGAGTAATGAAGAGTAACGATCATTTTCAGACTAAAGACGAGTAACAAATATTTTTGTGAATAAATACGAGCAACGACTTTTTTTTCTGAATAAAGAAGACAAACGGTTATTTAACGGCCATATTCTTAATAAAAGAAAATAACGGTTATTTTTCTGGAAAAAATATATATATATAACAACCAATTTTGTTAGTGGAAATTTTTTCCTTAAAACGAATATTTTACCAAAAAAATAAAATACCACCTCACGGACACGGCACGGCACGGCCGGTCGGACGGACGACGGCGCGCGCGTGTGTGTGGTATCACATTTGCATAGGTCCTCTCCCCTTCCATAAAAGTGGGTACCCCTTGGGGCACAATCCCAATAACAAACTCTTCAATATTTATACATCTTTAAAATAATATAAAAAAACAATGTGGGATAAGACACATTTCACAGCAATCTATTTTTTAATAAATTTCATCTTTTTCCAACAGAAACTTAGAATCCTTATTAATATTTCCAATTATTGTCTTAAAATTGTTTTCTACATTTTTATTTGTCACATTTCCCAACAATCTATTTTTTAATAAATTTCATCTTTTTACAACATAAACTTAGAATCCTTATTAATATTTCCAATTATTTTCTTAAAATTGTTTTCTACATTTTTATTTGTAAGAGGTGGTAGTTTACAGGGCAAATTATGTTGTATTTATGAGGACAATTATTTATGGGATTTGATATTTTACTTCTCAATTTAATTCTTTAGAGTTTCTACAAATTGAAATATTATCGGCATTAGTAAAATCTGTCTTGAGAATAAATTATCATTATTTATTTATGCCTTGTTATTTTTATTACTATTAAACATCATTGATTGTTGGGTATCTGAACTAATTTTAAATTTTCAAGGATACATTTTGGACTTGAAAGCTTTCTTCTTGTTTTTTTTTCCTTTCAAAAATATAAAAATTTCATTAACATAATAGTAACCATTATAATCTAAACAACTTAAGCGGAAACTGCGAACACAACAAATTGAATCCTAAAGAAGTGAAATCTTAACATGCACCCTAAAGTACAACTATCAGTTCTATCTTCAGTAGCAAAGAAGCTAAAATATCAACAATGTCTAGCTTCAAGGCTAGTAACAAAGAGAGTTGCACAAAACCCCTAGCGTTATCCGGCCAGCTAGTCAAAACAAAGGAACCACCTCTAAGCATACAAATACAACCCACACAACAAAAACAAAAACTACTAGACCAGAAAAAAAGAGAGAAACAAACTGAAATCCCGTCACCAATAGCCTAAACACCAATAAGAATTAGATTATTCAAACAAATTGAAACAAACCAAAACAGAAAAACAGAACCAAGCCCATCCCTACACCAAGGAGCAGCAGCTACTTCGTCCAAACCAGCAAGAAATCAGCCAGAAAAATCGCAACTCCTGCCTTACCAGCCAAATCTGCTATGATTTTCTTCATATCAGCAGCTCCATCTTTCTTATATTGGACCTCCAGAACTGGTTGGGCAGAGAGACATGAAGCAATGCATCAACATTCACCGACTTTTGAGAAATGAGACATGAAGCAATGCATCAACATTCACCGACTTTTGAGAAATGAGACAAGCCACAATCATAAAGGCAGAAACACCTTGTTCAACCTCAACCACATCTTCCTTAGCTCCAACATAATTCTGAACATCCACCGAGGACAACGCAACCTCTCCATTATAGATTCATGTAGATGGTTCCTCAATCAATTCTACATCCCTCCCTGATTTGGATAGAAACTTGAACAAGTTTCACCCAAGCAATTCCATTACTATCACTTTCAATTGAGAATTTAAGGAAGACTTGGGAAAGGAAACACATCGTTCACAGCCATTGAAAACATCCGGGAAAACACAGTAGCAAAAGTAATCAGATCATATAAAAATTGGAAGAACATAAACCAGAACAAAGCCAGAAGCAGAATCCAGAGAGTGAATCCCCTCTCTCGGAGAAATGATGGCTAGGAGAGTTTATGAAATTCAAAAACGCTAGAAACTGAGCTTTGAAAAAATTGTTGAATGCAATCTGGTGGATAAAGAGCGGGAAAAGCAGAGAAATTGCGAAAAACCCTAAAAGTGTAGCTACATTATCGCAAAAGTGGTCTCATTCTTGTTTTGTTTTGACTTGAGTAAATTATTTACAACTTTTATTTCATTGTAATAGTATTTACAATTACCACTGATTTTGATAGGAAATAATAGCCTTTTATGCATTTACTATGCATGCTTTGTTGAAAAGTGGTTTAAAATCATTCATTGTTATCACATCCCGTATTTATTTTGGTATTAAATTGATTAATTGTCAAGTTCTTACTAAGCCTATTTTACAGATTTTTTTCACAATTGTCATCTTGGATTTTGCACCGCAAAGTGGGAGCATCTGTCAGATTCCGGTTCGCTGGATGGAAATGTGGTAGGGAGGTCATGGTCAAGTTCAAAAAGGTTTTTCTCATGCTGTGGTTCTTGCATTTGTCATAGCCTCATGGGTTATAGAGTTTTATGCATGAAAATAACTCATTTTTGTTGATTCATGTTAACAAAATAACTCATAGAAGGCAGGTTTTTATTTTTGTGACAAATGCACATACTATTACTTACTTAGGTTAGTTAGATCGAATACTTTAATTTATTGGTTCTTTTTATTTTTTTAAAGAAAAAAGTCAAGTTCTTTTGAGTTTATTTACTCTTATAATTTTACATAATTTATATATTAATATGGTAATTATTAAAATAGAACAATTTAATCCTATAATTTAAATTTATATCATCTTAATACAATTTTTTTTAAAAGTAATATTTTTGTATTGCTAAAATTGAATCTTTTTTTTTATAAGATGAATCTCTCTCTCTTTAATATGGTTGTGACATGCTTAGGCTTTCCTTTAAGAGGAAAATCAAAAGGCAAGATATTTGTGTTCTGATCGTGGACATCCGCAGGAAAGGTAGGTAGTTTCTTCCGTTTAAGATAAATTTTTTGGAAGCTTTTGGTTGGTTGATCAGCTACTCTAGAGACAATATTGTAAAACCTTATTTTAAGTATGAGGTATTTTCCTTAGATGAGTTATTTTAAGTATGGAAGTGTTTTACTTAGATGAGATGAGGCTTAAGCTTCATGCGGAATAAAAAGTAAATCTCAAATTTTAATTTTAAAAAACGTCTAAAGTATAATAAAATCAAGTTTTAATCTAATAAGCAATAAATATTATGAAAAGTATTTCAAAATTTAATTTTAAATAATGTTAAAATATTAATATAAGTAATTAATTATGAATATAATCATAAAATACACAAAGTAAATTATACAGGCTATGGTTCTATTGCTCAAATATCAATTTAGAGTAGAATGAAAAATACAAATGTAAATAGTCAAATAGAGAGATAATAAGACTTACGATGCTATAATTTAGTGACTGAAAAAATTTGAAATTATCGAAAAAAACAAAAAGAAAGATGATAGGTGAGCGAAGATAGAAGAATGTTAAGAAAATAACTTTAATTATGTTTGTTCATGAGATTATAATATTCTTTTTTTTGTGTATCTTATCTATGAATGTATAATTTTTTTTAATTTTGTGAAATCATATTAAGATTTTATGGATAACTTATGAACTAACTTAAAAAATTAATCATTTAAGGCTTTCACCTCGAGGCGTCATCTCAAACCAAAAAAGTCATAAGTCTTAATTTAACACCTAAAGCTATAGCTTAAGAACTTTTTTTTAAACCTCAAATTTGAGGCGAAACTTAAAATAACCTTTTGCAACAATGCGAGGGACTTGTCTCTACGATTTGTGTTGCTTGTTTATAACATAACTATTGGTTGCAAGTTACAAATGGTTTGTACCAACTTGTGTTGTACATTGTAGCATCACTATTCCACCTCATATGGTAGTATTCGTACCCTACTTTGATCATTTTTTGGTTCTTTCTCAATGTTCTTTAGGTAACATGTGTTCAACCCCCTAAATCATTTTTGTTCAACTGACCTCTCTGTTCCGTTTCAAAAATTCTTTGTGTTAGAATAAAGGAATTAGAAGGCAAAAGAAAATATACAAACTAAAATGCAATTACAATAAATTCAAAAAAATAATTACAACTTAAATAGAAAACGAAGAAAGAAACTTAACTAAAAAAATAGAAGTCCACTAATTCCACCATAACTTACATGCCTCCACTAATAATAGAGTGCTCATAAAAAAATGACATCCCCTTAAACTGTGTGTTCTAAAATATCAATTTATAGAACATGCTTCAACAACCCAACTTCTATTTTCCAAGATCAACTTCCTTCTTTAAATATACTCTTAGTAGACTTCAAAACTTAACAAGCACAACAGGCTTGGGAGGCTTAGTGAATAAATCAGCTACTTGCTCTTCACTTTTGTAGAATATCAAATCAATAACTTATTCCTTATATAAATAACTTAAAAAATGGTACCTCACACAATATGCTTGCTCCTTCCATGTGGAGCTAGATTTTTTGAAAGTTTTATTGCAAACACATTGTCACAATAAATCAATGTTGGACGTTGTTGTTGGTTGTGTAAAACCTCAAGTAATCTTCACAACTAAATGGCTTGACAAGAGCTTGTTGTTGGATCAACAAATCTAACTTTAGTGGTTGATAAAGTCACTATCTGCTGCTTCTTAGATGATCATGACATAACTCCAATACCCATCATAAGCACAAAACTTAATGTATTTTTTCTATTATCAATATCTCCAACATAACCACTATTTGAAAAATCAATTAAGCTTTAATTTTTAGCCTTTTATATAAGATTTCAAGGTTTGTAATGTCTTCCAATAAGAAAATATTCTTTTTGCAATAAAAAGATGTTGCTCAGTTGAATGCTCCATATATATGGTATTAGAGCCCTACTAGGCTTGAAAAAAGAAAAAGAGAAGTTGCAACTTTCTTACTTATAACAGCAAGAATTGATGGCAATAGACAATAATTTTGTGCAACCTACAATCCCTTGCTTTGATAGCCACTATGGCCATTGGAGCATTTCAATGGAGGTTTTCCTAAAATCCAATGAGTATTGAAGCCTCATAGAAACTGATTTTGCTGAACCGAAAAGTGCAGTAATAGTTACTGAAGCACAACAAAAGAAACCCAAAGAGATGAGGCTATAGGATTTGAAGGTGAATAATTATCTATTCCAAAGGATAGATTATACCATTCTTATGATCGATCTCAATAAAGGAACTTCAAAGAATGACTATTTTGAACTATAATCGGAGAAGTATATTATAGAATAAGGGAGAAGCCTCTCTGTATTCTCCATGCCAAAGGTAGTGGGATCTTTTCTTGTCTGTGAAAATCTTGTTAAAGGCTTTCCTTATGATTTATGCTCATATATATTCATATGATTGATATTTGTAGAGCTAAATAATCTAAACTAGTGCATTTCTTAAGAACATGTAATCATTTTCTCCCTTTTTTTTAAAGTTCTCATATTGTTAAATGTACTCCGAGAGATATGATGGAGATAATATGGAGTATGTATTCTATGTTTTCTCTTCTTGTTTACAACACTATAATACAATCTATATATAGAAATACAAAGTGTCCACTAATTCTAGGAATAAAATAGCTGGTAACAATAATGAAAATACAGCTTGATTTACACTAACTCTACAGCCTGTACAACACTAATAATATTCTCTGAAAATCTACACTCCCCCTCATGTTGGGTAATAGATATTAATCATTCCTAACTTGCAACTCAATTCTTCGAAAATTGTTCGAGGTAATGCTTTGGTAAGGATATATGCAATTTGATGTTTAGTAGATGTATATAGTAGGTCTACAATTTTTCCATCTATCTTTTCTTTAATGAAATGACGATCAATTTCTACATGTTTGGTTCGATCATGATGAACTGGATTTTTCGCAATTCTTATTGCAGCTTGATTGTCACAATGCATGCTGATAGGTTCGAGAGTTGTGAAGTCCAGTTCATTGAGTAGCCTTCTTAACCACATTCCTTCACAAATCCCATGAGCCATGGCTCTAAATTCAGCTTCTGCACTGCTTCGAGCGACTATTGACTGTTTTTTACTTCGCCAAGTTACAATGTTTCCCCATACGAATGTACAATATCCAGTGGTAGATCTGGGATCCACTATAGAGCCTGCCCAGTCAGCATCTGCAAAGACTTCAATTTTTCTAGTGAGATTCTTACTGAAATATAATTCTTTTCCTGGTGTCATCTTGAGATACCTGAGTATAGGATAGATTGCTTCCATGTGTTCTTCAGTAGGACTGTTCATAAATTGACTTACAACACTTACTGAAAAACCAATATCTAGTCTAGTGTGAGATAGGTAAATGAGTTTTCCCACTAATCTTTGATAACGACCTTTGTCCACAGGTGTACTATTTTCTTTGATTCCGAGTTTTATTGTAGAATCCATCGGAGTTTCTACTGGTTTACACCCCATCATTCCAATTTCCTTGAGAAGATCAAGTACATACTTCCTTTGAGATATAGATATGCTCCTTTTTGTTCGTGCTACTTCCATCCCTAGAAAATATTTGAGATTTCCTAGATCTTTGATCTCAAATTCCTTGGCAAGGAATTCTTTGAGTTTATCCATCTCATTTGTAGAATTACCTGTTAGAACAATATCATCTACGTACACAATTAGGATAACTATTCTGTCATTGGAGAAGTGTTTGACAAATAGTGTGTGATCTGATTGGCATTGATTGTACCCATATCTCTTCAGAACTTTAGAGAACTTATCAAACCAGGCACGTGGAGACTGTTTCAATCCATATAAGGATTTCTTAAGTTTGCAGACTCTATTGGTTGGAACAGGAGATTCAATTCCAGTAGGAATGTCCATGTAGACTTCTTCTTCGAGATCATCATTAAGGAATGCATTCTTGACATCTAATTGGTAGAGAGGCCAATCCAAGTTAGATGCTATGTAGAGAAGAACACAAATAGTGTTGAGTTTTGCAACAGATGCAAAAGTCTCCTGATAATCAAGCCCATATGTTTGAGTGAATCCTTTAGCCACAAGGCGAGCTTTGAGTCTTTCTACACTACCGTCTGCTATGTGTTTGATTGTAAAGATCCATTTACACCCAACAGTTTGTTTTCCCGATGGTAGTTCTGTGATCTCCCAAGTCTTGTTTTTCTCTAGGGCACTGAGTTCTTCACGAATAGCTGTCTTCCATTCAGGTATTTGAAATGCTTCATGAACAGAATTTGGAACCTCTATTTGATCGAGGTTGCTGATAAATGCCTTATACCCTGGTGAGAGATTTTTATAGGAAATAAAGTTATAGATGGGGTGGCTTGTGCATGATTTTACACCTTTCCTTATAGCAATTGGCAAATTCAAATCATTAGGAGGTAATTCAATAATATGAGGTTCAGTGGTGTTACCTTGTGAATTGTCGGAGTGGCCTGTATTCGGGTTGGATTCTTGGAATGGCTCAAGATATGCTCGGTTCTCTGCTCTTTCTTGAGTTGTTTTCCTTCTAGAGTAGACAAGGAAATCATTGTTTGGGACAATGAAATTTGGATCTGTTGGTAGAGAAGTTGAGGGTTCATTGGGAGTAGTAAGAGTATTTATTTGAGATATTGATTCACTTTCTAGAGGTTGCAGAATAGGATTTTTGGGAGACTGAGTACTTATGATATTCGAAAGTTGGTATTCATTGCCTATGTTTTCCCCCTGAATGACAGATTTGGAATAGTACGGATATTGTTCAAAAAATGTGACATCCATTGTATTATAAAATCGTTTTGTGATAGGAGAAAAACATTTGTATCCTTTCTGGTATGATGAATACCCTAGGAATATGCATTTGATGGCTCGAGGATCAAGTTTGCCACTATGATGTACATGGACATAAACAGAACATCCAAAAAATTTAAAGGGAACATGGGACACGATTTTGGTGTGTGGGTATGACTCAAGTAGAGTATTGATAGGTGTTTTAAACAAGAGGATACGAGATGGCATCCTATTGATAAGATAAGTAGTTGTAAGAACAGCATCCCCCAAAAAATGTTGAGGGACATGGGTATTGAACATAAGGGATCTAGCTACCTCGAGAAGATGCATATTCTTTCTTTCAGTCACCCCATTTTGTTGAGGTGTGTCAACACATGAGCTTAGATGGAAAATCCCTTGACTTAACAGATAATCAGTAAGGGTGGAAGTGAATTATTCTTTAGCATTGTCGGATTTCAATACCTGGATTTTTGTTTGAAATTGGGTTTGAATCATGGTATTAAAAATTTTAAAAATTTGACATGCTTCAGATTTTTCTTTCATTAGGAATAACCAAGTGGTTCGAGTATGATCATCCACAAATGAAATGAACCAACGTGTCCCTGTAATGTTTTTGATTCGAGAAGGTCCCCATATATCAGTGTGAATTAATGAGAAATGATGTGATTTTTTATGTGGAAGATAAGGATATGAAGTTCTAACATGTTTTGAAAATTGACATACTTCACACTGAAAAACTTTTGAATTTTTATTTTTAAATGATGAAGGAAAAAGTTTCTGTAAATACTTGAAATTAGGATGACCTAAACGATAGTGATTCAACATGATTTCACCATCTTTATTGGACTTAAGGTTTAACAAAGCTTTATTCTGATTAGAAACTTCAGTTACAACTTAGTGGGCTTGTCTTGTTGAAGGTTCTTCATTGCTGAGGAGATAAAGTCCCGAGCATTCCTTAGCACTGCCAATCATCTTCCCCGAATGTAGTTCCTGAAAATTCACATAGGTTATGAACAAATTTAGCCATACAATTTTTATCACGGGTGAGTTTAGTAATTGATACAAGATTACAATCAAGTGTAGGAACAAGAAGGACAGAATCTAGAATAAAGGAGTTTGAAATTTTGGCTGAACCAATTCCTGTTACTTTGGATACTAAACCGTCGGCAATTCGGACCGTGTGTCCATTCTGGTAGAATTTAAGATTCATGAGAAGAGAAGCATCACCCGTCATGTGGTCTGAAGCACCGGAATCAACAATCCATGGTCTCATAACCTGTTTCACATTAAGAGCATTGAAGGTGTTACCTGATTGAGCTATAGTGGCAGATGATGTGGTCAAGGATTTTCCAAATAATTTCTAGAGGAGATCAATCTGTTCCTTGCTAAACAGAGCAGATTCAGGTGACTCATTGCCTTGAGATTTAGAGGCAATTTTTCCATGACTTTCTTTGTTGATGTGCTGTGTGAACGGTGGTTTCCAATCAGTGGGCTTACCATGAATTTTCCAACAGGTTTCCTTAGTATGACCAGGTTTACGACAATGATCACACTAAGGTCTTCCATGACGAGGAAGGTTGTTTGTATTATAAGAGTGCTGATGGCCTCGAATGGCAAGTGCAGATCCTTCTCCAGTCACGGAAATGGTAGATTGAGAACCCATCATTGTAGATTGAGGACCCATCATTACTTTCTTTCGACTCTCCTCTTGACGGACTTCAGAGAAGGCTTCACGAATACTGGGCAAAGGTTTTGTGCCGAGAATTTTGCCGCGCACATCATCAAGATCTTTATGGAGTCCCAGTAAAAATTTGAAAACCCGTTTCTTGTCAATAATCTGTTTGTACAAGATGTTGTCTGCTGAACAGGTCCATTCGTGAACCTCAAAGAGATCTAATTGTTGCCAACATCGAGTGAGAGAGTTAAAGTATTGTGTAACTGACAACTCTCTTTGGCGAAGATCATGGAGGATGCTCTCGATCTCAAACAGTTCGGACATATTATCAGAACTGGAATAAGTGTCTTTGGCTGCATCCCATATTCCTTTGGCGGTTTTGTAGAGAAGAAAATTCTCTCCAATTTTGTTTGTCATGGAATTGATCAACCAAGACATCACCATATTGTTTTCAGATTTCCATGTTTTGTAATGTAGATCGTCTTTGTTTGGAGCTGCGACATCACCAGTAAGGTAATCATCTTTCATTTTTCCACATATAAACATCATGACGGATTGGGACCACTGAAGATAATTGTGCCCATTTAATTTGTGACTGGTGATGGACATAAGACTATTGTCCGTACCAAGAATTATAGGTTTTCCCGTGGCCATTTGTTGCAATTGTAGATTATACGTGGACTGAAATTTGTGGGTTGTTTTTTTTTTTGAATAATCTGCTGGGATCGGGTCGGGTAGGGTTTGATCGGGTCGGACTGGGATATATTAAAACAGCTTACTGGTACGGGAAACAGAAAAGAAAAAAAACAAGCAGAATGTGATTGCGAGACTGTGAGACTTACTGATTGAAGCAGACAACGATGATGATGATCGACGCCGACGATGAGGAGATGGTCGGCGATGATGACTGGCGATGGCGACGATGACTGAGATGGAAAGCAAGGTGCAGAAAATGGATTTCTGCTTTGCCTCTGGAATGCAAGCTGCTGTAGAAAATTTTGCTTTGCCTCTGGAATGCAAGCTACAGGAACTGGATTTCTGGATTTATGAATTTTTGAATTTCTAAAATCAGTGTTCCTTGGACAGAATTGATATAACACAAAATTGGATTTCTGGATTTCTGAAATGCTCTGATACCATGTTAAATGTACTCCGAGAGATATGATGGAGTATGTATTCTCTGTTTTCTCTTCTTGTTTACAACACTATAATACAATCTATATATAGAAATACAAAGTGTCCACTAATTCTAGGAATAAAACAGCTGGTAACAATAATGAAAATACAGCTTGATTTACACTAACTCTACAGCGCTTGTACAACACTAATAATATTCTCTGAAAATCTACACATATTTAACATATATATGTTCTTTGATAAAGTTGTATGTCATTTGATGAAACTTTATTAACTAGTCTTGCTATCTTATTTAGACCTCGGAAAAGTAGTCTTTTGCTTCCTGTTGAAGATTATGAAGATGTTGAGGAAGAGGCAGATGAGGTGGTTCCTGATGGTGTTGAAGAGATCGAGCTTTCAAAAATTAACCTTGAGTGTAAACACTGGGAGCGGAAATTGATTCTTGATGACATTAGGCTATTGTCTATGACCTCTGATAATTCCGGAGACATTTGTATAGAAAAGAAAGGGGACCTGTGGATGGTAACTGGTTCAAGACCCATGCTGGTGAGTAATTATGTTCTGTAAAATATTTTGTTCCAAATTTGATTATACTTTATGTTTTTAGCCAGAATGCTGTATTATAGGAGTAGAAAACAATATCCCTGCTTTTTTGCATGTTCTCCACTGCGCACACGGGACCAATCGAGGGGAAGTGTTTATACTTCTTTACTCGTGTATCTCCATGGAATATAATGTTATATGCTTTTGATGCCCAAGACTTCAACATGAGTTAATATAAGGTTTGACAGACTCCCTCTGTTGCCATGCCAGGCCTAGCTGAACCATTTGCATTGTTAAAACCTTAAAGTTCTAGCAATGGTCTTCAACAATACTTTTGGGAATGAGGAAAAACATTTTGGATCATAAGATTGATTGCCATTATGCAGTCTTATATCAGTGACTGCAGATTATTAATTTGATCTTTGCCTCAATAATATCAAGTTGCCTTAACAAAGAAAACTAGTAAACACTAGAGAAATAATGGGAAATAAATTAGAAAAAACAAATTGTTTGTGATCAAGAATATCGATATGCTGTTGTGCATCTACATATTTGTTCATAATTTTTTCTCATTTTCTCTCCCTTCTGTCTGATCTCTAGTGTCCATGTTATCAAAAGCCTCTCTCTCTCTCTCTCTCTTTTATCCTTCGTTTTATTTATGGTTTTTTACTTTTGCCTTATTATTGAACAAAATAGATAATAAACTGATAATTATTCATCTCTCAGGTTGCAAGGACTAAAAAGAGAGTTTGTTATTGTGCAAAAGTCTCGGAAAATAGCTTCTGCATCACTAAGGTTGGCTCTACACAAAGCAGCACAGATACGGTTGATAGAAAAGGAGAAAGACAAAAGTCCATCCTATGCGATGTGCATTTCTTTGCAGATTAAAAAGGTGGTATGGAGCATGCTTATTGATGGTAAATCTTTTGCTGAAGTAGAGATAAACGATATGGTGAGTGCCAATTTGGTCTTTATGATAGTGTAAGAATACTTTATTTGCTGATTATTTACCCCATTCTCATTGCTGAAACTGACACAGGAGAGAATTGGATATATTGTTGGTATTATAACTCATTTCCCCTGCCATAAAAGAAGTATTATTAAAGATGTTTTACCATGAGGAAATTCATAAATTTGGACTTAGGCTAATGTGTCAGAGAGCTGTTTATTGCACGGACCTCCCCTGGAAATAAAATAAAACCCAGCATTGTCTGCTGAAATGCAAAATTGTTACAATGAATTCCCATGAATAACTGTTAGTTTCAGTGATGTAGTTTTCTTTTGTAGTTGCATAAATATTCTAGTTGCCTAAGATACCCAAAGTTGACGAATAATTTAAAGAAATGAAAATGAAAAATGCATACTTTTTAAAATAGGAATGGCAGAGAGCTATTGTTTTAGATATTTCCATACTTAATAATTTATATTCAACACATAGTACTATCGAACACTAAAATCTCTTCCGGAAATTCATTATTTCATATCTGTTAGTCTGATACTCAGAAAGTACTGTTAGAAAAATTGGGTATATTTTTCCTATTTTAAGTAGTTATTATTCACTTATGATTTAAATGAATATAATTCAAACTAACCCGACAAAATAATGCTGTTGAAAATATAATGTTAAAATAAACTAAAACAGATATTGAAACAAAAATATTAAAACAGAAAAATAATAATACCAACGAAAATGACATAATAATGTTTGCCACTCATGGATTGAGTTCTTGTTGACCCCCATACATCAGTATGGATGTAATCCAAAATGCCCTTTGTATTATGGAGAGCAGTGCCAAAGCTTACTCTTTTCTGCTTCCCCAATACACAATTCTCACAGAATTCCAATTTGTTAGTTATCGCACCTTTTAACAGGCCTTGCTTTACTAGAATATATAAAGTTTTTTCACCAGCATGTCCCAAACGCATATGCCACAACTTGGTAGTTTCTAAATCTCTTTTTTCCTCTGAAACTGTTGTTGATGCTGTCCTAATAACCGTACTACCAAGGTAGTAGTACAAGTTATTCTTTCGAACACCTTTCATCGCCACAAGTGCTCCAAAAGTAACCTTCAATGCCCTATTTTGTATGGTCACAGTGAAACCTTTTGATTCTAAGACTCACACAACAATGTGATTCTTCTTCATATCTGGAACATAATGAACATCTGTCAAGACCCTGATTGAATCATCTTGATTCTTCAAACAGATTGTACCGATTCCTAAAACTTTGCATGGATAATCATTACCCATGAAAACAACCCCACCGTCTAGTTCTTCAAAGTTAAAGAACCACTCCTTATTAGGAGACATGGAAAGTACATACTGAATCAAAAATCCAATCACCAGGATGAGATGCTGTTGACGAACCAACCAATGCAAAATCTGGATTTGAATTGCTTTCAGCTACACATGCATCAGATTGCACAACTTTTCCTTTCTTTTGTAGCTTCAGACAATTTTTCTTCCAATGGCCTTTCTCATGACAAAAAGCACATTCATCTTTACCAAGTCTTCATTTTGATAGAGATCTACTTCTTCTTCCTTTCTGTTGTGTTTGTGGACGTCCTCTTACCGACAATGCCTCTGCTGCTTCATTCCTGCTTTCTCTTTTATCTTTCTTTCTAATTTCATAACTATACAAAGTAGTACAAACTTCCTCAAAAAACACTTTATCCTTCCCAATGAGTAAGCTCGTAATAAGATGATCAAACTCATCAGGAAGAGAGGCTAACAACATCAAGGCTAAATCTTCATCTTTAAAAGTTTCATCCATATTTAACAAATCAGCTACTAATTGATTAAAAGTAGTAATGTGGTCGTTTATTGTAGTACCTGGAAGGTATTCAAACCGGAACAACTTCTTCAAATAAAGCCGATTTTGTCTACTCTTCTTCATGAACTTGTTCTCCAACGCCTTCCACAACTTACTTGCGGATGTCTCCTTCATGAATGTGTACTTTTGTTCTCTTGAGAGACACGAACAGATTGTACCACATGTCAATCGGTTGATATTTTTCCATTCTACTTCATCTGCTCCATCTGGTTTCTCTTTTTCAATGGCGATGTCTAGACCTTGTTGAAATAGAGCATCTAGAACTTCACCTTACCACATGCCGAAATGACCGGTTCCATCAAACTTCGCCACCTCAATCCTTGCATTCATCACCATAGTTCTGCTTGACGTGGATGATTGGCCTTTATTTGAAAGAAATTTTTCTTTCGCCATTTTTTCAAATTACAACAACTAGTAACTATATTCCAAAAGCAAACAAACGGAATACAAACAAATGCCTAGGTAAAAAACCTTCGGCTCTGATACCAATTATTGAGAAAATCGGATATATTTTTCATATTCTAAGTAGTTACTATTCACTTATGATTTAAATGAATAGAACTCAAATTAACCCAACAAAATAATATTATTGGAAATATAATACTAAAATAAATTAAAATAGATATTGAAACAATAATATTAAAGTAGAAAAATAATAACACTAGAAATTTAACGAGATTCGGTATAAATGTTACCTAAGTCTTCGGGCGTCATTGACCACTTCCACTATCTCTAAATAGATGAACTCTAAATTATAACTAATTGAACAAAATTAAGTTAATAAATTACCTTTACAAAAAAGACAAAGATTTATAAATTTTGAGATATATTACAAATGGTAAAGGAGGGTTTTATTTATAACCCCAAATCCAATGCGTGACTTTTTTAATTTGGTCACTAAGGAGCTATATAACAAATACATGTAACAAATACGTTGTTATTTATCTTGGCAAAAAAGAGGGGATACTTATAATTTCACCGAAATGCCGAGGGTATTTCCTGTTTATCTATTTTTTTTTCCTGACAAGAACTGAAAATTTCATCTATTAAAAAGTAAAAACCATAATTACAAAGAAGAGGCGGCGGATCAGTAAACCACTCAACACAACAACATTCTAACCCCCTCGAGGAAAGACCAGAACATGATATTGATATCCTTTTCCATGGAGCAATACATTACTGCACAGCCTCTTATACCGCATCCTCACAATGTCAACCTTCTTTCTTAACCCCACCATGCTGAAATTTTCATGCAAAAAAGACCAGCAATCCTTTTGAGCGCCCATTGAACCCCCATTTTTCAAAAAAACTTGTTTAGAATACAATGAACAAACAATCCATGTCCTCCACATGGCTTTTACAGATCACACTCTTAGAAGGTGCCATTGAGTTGTCTAAGTACTAAGATTACCGAGAACCATGGAAGAAAATTTTGGAAATTTTGACTCTTCAAAATTCGAAATTTTGAGTTACTGACCTAGAAATTGGGTTGGGTAGAGTTGATTTCTTCTAGAATTTCTGTAAAATCTTGGTTTTAAAGCTTGAATTTTTTTAATAAAATAAAATAAATACTCAATTTATCACAAAATATTGCTACAAATTTAACTCAATACAAATAATTTCATAAGATATCAAGTCAATTATCTATTTTTTTTAATTTTACAATGAATTTTTATTTTTATTTTTTACTTATACATGAACCTACAAGAAACATATTTTGATATTAAATTAATTTTAAGATTTAGGTGTATTCTTTATCTCAAATAATATTGTGTAATGTAACAAGTATTATTGAAACTTTAAAGTTTTTATTTTATAATTAATTAATAGACTTACCTTTAGAATATATTTCATATTTACATTAAGCATCATGTTTTAGGTGTGAATTTTTTTATAAATCTCATTAAAAGAGTTTACTGCAATAATTAAAAAGTTAGTCTATGGAAAATTGAGAGACAGATAATCCAAAATTCAAAAGCAAGTTGGTAACAAAAATGAATAGGTCGACTTGGTTAAATATTGGTTTACAAAGTTGAAAACCGAAACCTACCCTACATGAGTTGAATTTTGCATTTTAAGGACCAAAGTTGGCTTAGACTATAAAATAATTGAAAAATTATCTCAAATAACATCTTAGAACTCATAATAACAAATATAGCTAAATTTTTTTTACATTAATAGGGTTATGGGTTAATGCTAGTTTTAGGATTGTTATTTTTATTACTACGAGTTATAGGAGTGTTAGATTTGTTATTTATTCAAAATAATTTTCAAATATTTTATATTATTAAAAAAATTTGTTTTAGTATTCCAATTCAAGTATATGTATTTTTTTATCTTTTTTGATTTAGTAATCAATCTTTTTTACCTAAAATATCCTTTTAGCATTTTTATGAAGGATTTTTTTTCTTTTTGGTAATTAAATAGAGTTAAAAAAAGTGAAAAAAATTGTTAATTTTTAAAAGCATTAATAATATAAATAGTTTTAGTTAATTGTTTATGAAAAATATTTTCATTATTATCGCTATCAATTAATCATAAATTTTTTTTTATTGTGCTTCCACTGAAATTATTCGAATGTTATAGTTTTTAATACTTATTATATTATTTTTTTAAAGGAAAAAAATTAATAATTTTTATTCTTTTCGTAACTTTTAGTAGGTAGTGTTCAACCCAACCTTTAACAATTTTTTTTAACTCTAGTTAATTTTCATAAAGAAAAAAAATAAAATCCTTTACTAAAAAGTCAAAAGGGTATTTTAGATAAAAAAAATGATTACTATTAAAAAATGATAAAAAAGGTACCAATATTTAAATTATAGTATTAAAATAAAACATTTTAATAACATGAGACATTTGAAGTATAAATGTATTAATTATGGTACCTTTAAAGTATCATTCATGTATATATTATTATAAGTCAACCTTATTTTGTAAATTTTACCCCATTTTTTTATAAGTATCTTATATGTGTTTTTTTTTCTCTTTATTAGTCTTATTGAACACCCATATGGTTGATCCTATATTTAGATGTGACAAATAGTTGAAAAGTTATAATTTTATTTTGAGAAAATAAAAATAACATCCTTAAAACTTGTAATTATAAAAATAACATATTTTATATTCACCTAATGTATTTTCGTTATTAAAAAAAAGTTTGTCACATCATTTTATATTAAACGTCATCCAATTGAATGCCGCTCAAATTAGTCACGATCATTTAAACCCATTCAATATTCAACGTCTTCTAATTGGATCTCGTTTAATATTATTAAGATGATATTTTTGTTGTTATAAATTTTAAGAGTATTATTTTTTATAATTTTCTTTCTATTTTTAACAAATATGAGTTACTATATTACATGTTTCGTTACACCCTACCACCTAATTACTTGAGCCAAGCTTTACAATATTATCATTGGTCATTATTATATTCATTTAATTATGTGTCTTTAATAGGGTTCATTAACTTAGTAGTACCTTAATTCTATTTTTGATATCTTTTTTAAAAGTTTTTATGTTACAGATCTAATTAGCTAAAGGGGTTAAATAGATAATTAATATAAATATGTTAAATTAAAATTTTGCAGAACGATCAGACATGCAATCACATGTAATTAAAAAATAAATAAATAAGGATTGACATACGATATTTTAGGTAGAAATAACCTAAATTACATCAATGATCTAAGAAAAAAACCATTGATCCAATGGACCATCTAATTATACATTATGAAAATAAGGTCTAATTACAAGGTTAGGACTTAATCTACTCTCCAAAATAATGCTTCAAGTAATCTACTTATAAGCAGTTACTTTCCTTCATAGTCTTCACGAAAAGGTGTTCGAATCTGAGCTAACATTCCGGTAACTTGAGTCACATAAGCAATCGAACCCGTCAATTAGTATCTAAAAAGTTAGCACAACAACACAAATACAAAATGTGTTCTAAAGTAGATTCAACAAAGAATAACTCTAACTAGAAGATTCAAGAATATATTAGTTAATATTAAATCATCTAGCAACCCTATAATAAACATATTAGGCATAAATTTAATAAAAATATATTTTTCAAAGATAAATAATCAAACCAAATAATTATGATATTACACACATAATTATTTGATCTAATAATTTAAGAACAAAATAAGAAGTTATATGAACATTTAATCAAATTATCATAAACTAATTAGGCTTATTAGTCAACCAAACATAACTATCAATATTTAACAGATCAATTAAGAAAAGAAGCCTAAAGAAATATGATATTGTTTTTTGGAAACAAATTTCAAAGAAAGAGCTTAAGATGAAAATATTCATGTTCGTATGGTTAATTAAAATATGAAGCATTAAGTTCTTTATATGGGAAATATTGAAGCCCTAATGCTAATTTAAAGTCCAATTATAATTCTATCCATTAAACAATTCATTGAGTAGTAAGTATAAGAAACAAAATGGTAATTAGAATGTTTGATTTTAGTAAACAATTAGGTTAAAGTTAAGAGTCTGGCCTTTCGATCGATCTAGGTTGATCTCGATTGATTGAGCCAAAAAGATCGATCGATCTAACTAATCCTTAATCTATCTAAGGTATTAAAAATAAATCCCGAGACATAGATCGATCGAACATTGATCTATCTCAATTAGAAATTAAATCAAGGACTTTTTAAACAAGGCAAATCGATTCTTGATCGATCTAGATATGTCTCGCTCGATTAAGTAACCTAAGTGCAATATGTTTCTAGATGTTTAATATGAATTCTAACGTGCATAAGAATAAAGATATACATAAGATGTGTTCGTTTGGAACTCGATAGTTTCTTTAGTTTGAAAAGTGTTCTTGAAAGACTCATATAGAAACTAAATTACATTTAAATATTTTGTTCACGAATATCGCTTATACTCATAAACCTTAAAATCTTCCACTTTGGCATATTTGTGTGAAAAAAATGTCTCTCTTACTACATTACACTCATAGGAAAAATTACATTTTACATAATGGAACTATTTGTTGGGATTTCATATGTACGCATATATGGTGAGAATTTAAAAGTTTCCTATCACTACTTGGCTCAATACACAAAGGACCTCATTTGTATAATTATTACAAGCAAAATTTTCTCTTAAGCATTTCAACAAACACCTAATGTGCACTAAATAAAATAAACAAAACTCATCTACCTTATTTCTAGAGATGAAGAAGATTACCTTTACTTAAAGAGATTGTCAAATCTCTTAAGTATAGGGAAGTTGATTTCCCTTCTAGATTTCTTGGAAACTACCTTTCATTCGAGAGCACCTCTTGATTCACCTTTAACCTAAACAACAAACTACCACACCTCTTAGATAGATGGATGTAGAGTTCAAGGCTTAGATCCAACCATCTAGCCAGAAGAGATGAGAGAATAGACTTTCAACCTAGGGTTAAACCACCTAAGTTTTGGCCTAGGAGAAGGAAAAATGTGGCTACTAAAAATGGAGGATTTCAACTAGGGTTAAAGGCAGCACACTTGGATCACATTTTCCTCAATTATGCCTCCTTAAATAGGCTAGGGTTAGGGTAACTCTTTGTGTAAGGTTTGAATTAATTACACAAATGTCAATAGCCTTGTTTAGCCATCTCATGCTCTCTTTAATCTCAACTTGTGATTGGTTTAATAAATTTATTTATGAATAAATAATATTATTCTATTATACAATGTCTCTATTATTCTTATAATGCATTCAAATATTATATCAAATAATATTTGCATAACTTCACAAATTTATTTATGGTCTAAGCATGTCATATTATGACATTTTATTTTAGCATTTCATCTCATGTATTATATATTATTATGAAATATAAAATATTTGTTTATCTTCAATTGGTGTGACCGTATAATCTATATCATCTTGGCAATAATATAAAACTTTATATTATTGACTATAATAGTTTCTATAATTACATTATAGTTTTCCAAATGACATAATCGATCTACTAATTTTGTGTCTATTCTTGTCACATGATATTATGAATAATATGTAAAATAGTATAATGTCACTTTTGCATTATATTCATTTTATTGGTCTCTCAAGTGAATTATAATTATAAGTAGAATTATATTACATGCAATATAATTCTACTTTATAATTCTACTTAACCAAGAGACTCATTAATATAATAATTCAAAATCGAGAAATAATGATAATATTAATATATAGATTTCTCCAATAGAGTTTATACACAATGAACTATTATTTCATTCTTATCATAAGATAGTATTTAAATAACAATTACATTATAAATTTATGGTTATAACAAGATAAATTATTTGTGTTTATATTTATAGTAAGATAAATTAACAAACTTATTATTTAATCAAATATTATCGTAAATATAAAATCATTCATTTATTATATATTTTCGACCTTCTCCTAAATTGCCAAATAAATAACAGCTCTGGTTGATAGACGGCGAAAAACTGACCAAAAAACAAAGAGAACGAAGACCAAACCTGAAGAAATCGAAGGTTGTGGCAGTTTTTCTACCTTCTCACGCAACTGTTGATTTTTCTTTTTTTTCTTTTGGTTCCAGCTCTCTTGCGGCTGCTTCTCTCTATTCTTTACTCCACGAACTCTCCTAGGAAACAATATATATATATATATAAGGAGGATAAAGGTTTAATTAGATGAGTTTGGGACTAATATTGTTTTGCGTCATTTTTAACCATCTTTTTTTTCCTTCTATTGACTTTAACTATTTACATGAACTCTAAGAAATTGAAGAATACTTAAACCTTTTAGATTTTCTTTTCTTTTCTTTTTCTGTAGATCTAGACGAGTAGATCACAAATTTTTCTTAAGAATTTTATTTTTTTTAAGAGTTAGGAGTACTTATAAAAGAAGAATTATTTTTCTTAAGAATATTTTGACTCTCATTTTATAAATTTATAATTAATTTTAAATACACAAATTTCTTTTATCATATCATATATTAAAATTTTATTTTAAAAAATAAAATATAATTTATTTTATAATAAAATAAATATAAATTTATACATATATTGAAAATAATATGCTAAATATTTTGATAATTCATAAATAATATAATACATTATTATAATTATAATATTAATTACAATTATGATATAAAAAATTTTGAAGTCTCTATATCCAATTTTCTACAAGATACAATACAAACAGAACATTATATCACAAATTTTGTGGGAAAATATTATATAATATAATATTATTATAATTACTTTTATTATTAATATAATATAATATAATATATAAATTATATCTAATTAATTATATTTTAATATTTAAATATAATTATTGTTAACAAATATTTATTATCTTAATAATAATTAAAATTATAATAATATTAGAGATATTTGTTATAATATAATCTATTTTTTAATTTTTTTAATCTTAAATAATTTATTTTTTTAAAATGTCAATAATTTTTCATAAAAATTATTATAACTATTTAGTAAAGTTTTTAATAATTTAAAATTTTATAATTTATTATTATTATTTTATAATAAAATTTTGATAAGTTATTTGTTATAAAAAAATAATTTTTATTATATAAATATAAATTATTTTATTATTTTTTATTTATAATAAAAATAAATTATTAATAAGTATATTTTATTTTTAGTATTCTTTTAAAAAATAAGAAGAAAAAGGAAGAAAATGGGGTGAAAATATAATAAGTAAATTGTTGAATGAATTATGATTTGTTCATTTTTAAACTAAAATATAATTGAACTTTTTTTATTATTGAATAAAACTCCTAAATTCAGTTATTTACGTTGTAGTGGTGACAAAGACAGTTCTAACTCAAGAGAAACTCAGTGATTATCTCTCGGGTTAGAGATCCGAGTAACAGTTCTTTTGGGTGCTAAGAAATTTGTCCGAGTCAAATTATAGCGAGATGGAGATGTTGCCAAGGGTCGTGGAATGATTCATGCAGGATGGGTACCACAAGTGAGAATAGAAAGTCACGGGTCAATTAGAGTTTTTTTGACTCATTAAGGTTGGAACTCAGTGATTGAGAGACTTGCATTTGATCGAGTCTTGGTATTGTTTCATGAGTTGAATGATCGAGTAATTAATGCTAGGTTGTTGAGTGAAAAGGGACTTGGAGTAAAGATACCTAGAAACGAGTCAGATGGATCATTCATTTGTCACAGAGTGGCAAAGTCATTAAGGTTTGCAATGGTGGATGACTCGGACAAGTCGTTGAGGGTTAAAACAAAACAAATGAGAGACTTGTTTGGAGATGGGGATAAGAATGATTATTATCTGCAAAGTTTCATATGTTATATGAAAGAGTATAGGTCATCAAAGTTGACTTAAAATTGTTGATGCCGTCAAACATATTTTGGTTGATCATTGAGTTTTGTATTTACTCAACTATTTAGTACACTCCATTCCAGCTTATAATATGAGTACTCTTTCAACATAAATCCAGATTTCCACTTACAAAAGAAACCATATTTCATCGAATGAATTGTCATTGTATTACTTTAAAGTTGAAACAATGTATTTTACAAAGATCTGAAACATTCTTTTTTTACTACAAAGGATAATTTTACTTGTACCCATTAATATATTTTTATATTGATTTTTTAAACACTAATATCATTATTAAATTACGGGGAGGGATGCTGCACTAATAAGCACAAATGAAATTACTCTAATATAGTATACCAATTGTATATCACCATAAATTTTTTTCTTCCACTAACAATTTCAAAGAAAAAATCCATTTATTACAAGTTATGAGAGTACTATTCGAATGGCTAAAACCCTGTAGAGCACGTGTTAAAACAGGACCAATAAAAAAAAGGGAAAACTGAGAAACATAGTTGTGTGAGAATTCACACTATAATTTGACTTAGGCATATGTAATGTAATTAGACGGATGTATATTTTTTTTTTCCTAGCAAAATAAGTCTAATTCAATTTTTTTTCAAAATTCGATATAGGTGTTTGCCGTAAAATAAAAATAGAAAAAAGAGCAATGGTACTATTTTCTGCAATAAAATAACAACGCTAAATTGCAGAAATTGAAAAAAAGAACTAAAAATATGCCTGCTAGCTTCTAGGTTTAGCAGATGGAGAATAAGGAGGATTCTCATTTACTATGAAAGCGTTCGTTCGAACCCATATGTACAAGGGAATGTTGGAAAAGAGAAAGAATAGGATTGGTTCCCTCATTAATTGATACAAGATATTCCTTTACTTATTAATTAACAGTTACACACTTGCATGTATAAACACCCCAAAGATGCAACCTAGAAAAGCAAAGTTAGTTGTGGTAGCATTCCCAAGCTCTAATTGGAAGTGTCACCATGCCATTATGAAGCAAAAGTTGTACCACCACGCCATTCCAACCAATTCCAAACAAATAAGAGCTTCACATGCCAATCTCCTTAAATGTGATGATTATTGGTGGTTTCTGAAAGCCAAGGCATTAGGTGGAGATGGCTGAAAATTCCAACAAATCGTGTATGCCTTTAAAAATGGAAAGAACATATTAATTTTGAAATAAGTAATTCTTAAACAACCTAAACAACTCACAACACTAACAGTAATGGCACAAAAGGTAAAATAACAGTATGAATTAAGCTGAGTCAAACATGGCCAGCAAAGAAGTTCGTTCATGTACTGCATACAAATTACTAGCCAATCACACACTAGTTATATAAGAGCTGAGATTTTCACTCCTCTAGGTTCATGATGTTGTCAATCTGATGAAAAGACAAATACCAAAGAATGATCTCATTTACATTGATAGGATCAAAGGAGACCGACAAATTCACCAAGGTTCGTGAAACAATCCCCCTGTTATTCCCTTTCTATATGGAAACAAAAACTTAGCGTATAAAGTTAAGATCAACCTATACTTTCTTTTCAGATACTTCTTCATATGTGGGGGTCTTAAGATCATAACAACTAATGCATAAGCTTCAGATTCTTTTTTGAGTAAGGTAACTCAGTAAATTGACTGGATAAATAATCTGATTAACCCGGTTTTATTTAAGAATGTAAGTCTATTAATTGTTTTTCGTGAGGAAGAATATGGCAAATGTTTTCTAAGTTTGTTCCTGCCATGGTTTTTATTTAGAATAGATTTTAAATAAGTGAAAAACAGCCCAACAGGACCCTTGACTTTTTCTAAAGAGTGCACTTTAGTAAAACGTGCTTTACAAAAAGGTAAAGCCTTTTAGTTATGTAAAAGGCACTAAAAGGTGCAGTGAGTCCCCTAGTTGTTGACAACAAATGGTGCACAATATCTTTCCCAAGGACCCAAGAAATGAATTTTTATCACAGTAGGGCACGGGCACCCATTTGTAAACTCGTTTTCCCCATGGTAAAGCTAAAAGACTAAATTGGACCCTTTTAAAAATCAAGTATCCTTTATGTTACGTCCCGCTCAAATTGTCCCTTAAAATCCAAAGAAATTGTGGTTGCCTAAAGGATCTATACTCTTCTACATGGGAAAGTTCTAGAGATGTCTAGAAGGAACTAGAGTTGGATTGACTCAACTCAAGCCTTGAAGACTCTAGAATGTTCTAGAGTACGCTGCAAGGTGCTGGAATATTCCAGAACGTGCTGAATGATTCATGAAGGATATAGAAGTCTTTAGAAGCTTACAGAACATCCTAAAACTAGCATGAAGGAACTAAACACTCCTAAAAAACTCTAGAGTTAACTAAAAAGTCCTAGAACCTTGTGGCATGGTGTAGATAAAACTAGAACACTCTTGCACATTCTAGACTTAGAATGATTTAGAAAGTTGTGGCATAGCTTTAAACTTGGAACCACACTATAAATAGACCTATTAGTCTTCATTTGTATTCATCCTTGGGAAATGGTAAGATAATCTCTCTAGAGCAATACAAGACATTTTTTACAAACTCTCTCTCTAGTTCTTGCTTTGCTTTTGAATTCTCTAAATCTTTAATTCTCTTTCTAGTCTCTTTGGAGTATTTCGTTAGGGTTGAAAGGCAGACTTAGTGCAACAGATCGTACTAAGTGTCACACGATCGCTATTTGAAATTTAAGGTCGTGACATTTAGCTATCCTTCAACCTTAAAGAAGTAGCTCTTTGTAACAAAATTAGTAAATTCTAAAGCCTAGTGAAGATAGCCTCATCAATCTTTTTCCATAAGGCCAAAAGCATATCTCAACAATACTGCCATGTATACATTGTGACTTGTGTAAATAGATCTCACAAGAGTATTTATATTGTTAGAGGAAAATTAACAACTAATCCTCCTAAAAGTTAAAACTGCTAGGAGGTGAGCTAACTATCATTTTATATGTTATTTGGGTCCTAACACTCTTCTCATTTATTTTATTTTTTAACACTTCTCCCTTTAATAAATAAGCTCTCACTTGTTAGTTGTGTAAACGAGGGTGATGAGCTCGCACATGGGGGATGAGAAGGCTTATCAAGTAGATAAAATCCTATCGACTGAATAGATAATTGTGATGGCCCATCAAGCAAAATGGGATAGAATTCCATCACTTGAGTAGATGAAGTGCACATGAAGTAGAGATAGACTTTAAAGTTTGGTAGAAATGGGAAAAAAAAGACCCATTTAATATTGAATCTGTTTTTATTTTACAGAAAATTACTTCCTTTTATTTCTTAATATCAAATCCCTTTATATATACATTTGTTATGCCTAATACACTGCTAGAAGTTATTAGTATACAGCTGTAAATCATCCTGAAAATCAGGAAACTAACATCCTAAAAATAGGGGTTGGTTCCACCCTAAAAATCAAGAAATTGTCCTCCTAAAATAAGGGGTTGGTTCCACCCAAGAAATCAGGAAACTGTCCTCCTAAAATCAAGGGTTGATTCCACCTTGGAAATCAGAAAACTGACCATACTCCTAGGTTGATTTCCTATGCTCCCCCTCAAGCTAGGCAATATATGTTTGCCAAACCAAGTGCTACATTTAACTCTGTGAAATTAGGTCAAAACAAAGTTTTGGTTAAGATATCTACTACTTGTTGCCTAGATGGAACATAATTGAGGGAGATTATCTTGCCTTCAATTTTCTCACTGATGAAGTGTATCAATTTCCACATTGTTTAGTTCAATCATGGTGGACTGGATTTTTGAAAATTGCAATTGTTGACTGGTTATCACACATGATTCTAATAGATTCTGAATGTTCAACCTTGAGTTCGTATAGCAATCGTTTTAGCCAAATTCCTTCACAGATGCCCAAAGCCAATGCACGGAACTCAGCCTCGGCACTACTACGTGCTACCACTGCTTGTTTTTTGTTACGCCATGTCACCAAATTTCCCCAAATAAATGAGCAATATCCAGATGTGGATTTTCGGTCACTAGGAGATCCAACCCAATCTGCGTCAATATAAATTTCCAATCTCCTATTAATTGTTTTCTTGAACATAATCCCCTTTTCAGGATCCTTCTTCAAGTATCTTAGAATACGGTTTACTGCCTCCAAGTGATCTACTGATGGGTTGCCAAGAAACTGACTAACACTGACTGAAAAACTTATATCTAGACGTGTATGGGTCAAATAAATTAACTTACCTACCAAACGTTGATATTGCCCCTTGTCAGTTACCAATTCATCAGTTCGAGGCATTAGTTTGGTATTAGGATCCATGGGTGTTTCAACAAGCTTACACCCCCACTCATGTCAGTCTCACGCTAGAGATCTAGAACATATTTGCATTGAGAAACTGAGATTCCTTTGGTACTATGTGTCACCTTCATTCATAAGAAATATTTCAAATATCCCAAGTCTTTAATCTCGAATTCCTTGGATAATAACATCTTAAGTCTCTTCATTTCTCCTACATAATTTCCTGTAAGAACTATATCATCAACATATACAATCAAAGTTGCGATTCTCCCATCTGTGAAGTGTTTGACAAATAGAATGTGGTATGTATGTGTCTGAGAGTATCCATCATGTTTGAGGACCTTAGTGAATTTGTCGAACCATGCGCTAGGTGACTGTTTAAGTCCATATAATGCCTTTCTCAACTTGCATACCTTCTTCCCTTGTGCATCTTTAGTCTCAAAGCCAGGAGGCACATCTATGTAAACTTCTTCGATCAAATCTCCACTTAAGAATGCGTTCTTGACATCGAGTTGAAGCAGTGGCCAATTCTCATTAACTACAATAGACAGTAAGACACGAATTGTGTTAAGTTTTACTACAGGAGAAAAAGTCTCTTGATAATCGATTCCATATGATTGAGTGAACCCTTTAACCACTAGTCGAGCTTTATATCTATCGATATTTCCATCTGCCTTTTGTTTAACAGAGAATATCCATTTACAGCCTACTGTCTTCTTTCCAAGTGGTAGTTCTGTTAACATCCATGTACCATTCTTTTCAAGTGCAGTATATTCTTCTAAGGTTGTCTTGTGTCATTCAAGAACCTTTAGAGCCTCATTGATAGAATTAGGAATCTTGATGTTGTCTAGGGATGTCACAAATACTTGAAATTTTGGGGACAGATTTGCGTAAGAAATGTAACTTTGAAGAGGATGTTGAGTGCATGATCGAGCGTCTTTTCTTTGTGTAATAGAAAGATCTAACTCAGGGTCAGAACCTAGTTTTGGACTAGGTTATGCTTCATCTTGTAATCTTTCAGATTTAGTCTGACTCAGGAGAGTTTCTTGGCTTTGATGATTTTGTGTGAGCAAGTCAGGATTTCTCTTTCTTCCATAGAAATTTATGGCATCATTAGGAAGGAGAAGATGTTTAGGATAGACAATGGGAGATTGATCAGGTTTGGTTTTTGAAGGAGAATCTAAAATGGGTATCAGGTTGGAAGAGGACAAGGTAGTGGAGAGTAAATGAGATGATAAACTCGGTTCAATGAGTGATGACCAATCCCAATTTTGCAATTCGTTAGTGTGATTCTCCCCCTGAATTGCAGAATTAAAATAGAATAGAGTTTCTTCGAAGAAAGTAATGTCCATGGAATGATAAAACTTACGAGTGATGGGAGAGAAACATTTGTAGCCTTTTTGATTGGTTGAGTAACCAACGAAGATGCATTTAATGGCACGGGCATCAAGTTTGCCACGATATTGTAAATGAATATGGACAAAAACAGTGCAACCAAAACCCTTGAAAAGAATAGACTCTGAAACACTTGTAAAGGTGAATGAAAGTTGAGAACTCGAGAAGGCATTTGGTTGATCAAGTGTGTTGCAGTAAGAATGGCTTCACCCCAAAATTTTTTAGGTACATTGGTTTAAAAAAGTAAAGTTCGGACAACCTCAAGTATATGACGGTTTTTGCGTTCGACTACACCGTTTTGTTGTGGTGTGTCAACGCAAGAGCTTTGATGGACAATACCATGTGATTTGAGATATCCACTAAGATCAGAATTAAAGAAATCCCTAGCATTATCAGTTTTTAGGATTTGAATATTGGTATTGAACTGCATTTGGATCATGGCATGAAAAAGTGGAAATATGTGCTTGGTTTCAGATTTTTCTTTCATAAGAAATGTCCAACATAATCGAGTATGATCATCAACTAACAGTAAGAACCATCGAGCACCAGTAATACCGAGAACGCAACATGGTCCCCAAATGTCACCGTGAATGAGAGAAAAAGGGTGACTTGGTTTGTACGTGCGTGGTGAAAAAGTATTTCGAGTATGTTTTGCCAACTGACAAACTTCACAATGAAATAAATTGGAATTTTTGTTGATGAATAAGGATGGAAACAAACGTTTCAAATACGAAAAATTTGGATGACCTAGACGAAAATGTCACATCATGATTTCACTTTCCTTATTAGTATGACTATGAGACTTAAGATTATGACTCAATTGACATTGATGACTAACATAATGGTTTGAAAGAGTGTTGATATCAATAACATAGAGACCCTCACGTAAATCAGCACCGCTAATCATTTTCCCCGAACTCAGGTCCTTGAAAATAGGGGTTGTTTTCACCCTGAAAATCAGGAAACTATCATCCTAAAATCAAGGGTTGGTTTCACTCTAGAAATCAGGAAACTGACCATACTCCTAGGTTGATTTCCTACAAATATTACCGAAAATTTTGAAATTTGGAGGTTGAAGCCTAAATCCTTAAGCTTTGGTACCATGTAAGAGAAGGACTACCAACAAATTTACCTACAAGTTCAAGTTGTTAGGAGGTGAACTAGCTATCATCTTATATGTTATTTGGGTCTTAAAATAAATAATATGCATAAAAACACTGAAGCCTAGATGGAAAACAATCTTTATGATGAAGGTAAATCATAAAATCTAAGAAAATTGAATTGGATTAGCGTTCAGCCCACCAAGTGGATGTTCACTTCCAATACAGATACACACATTCAAATTGCATTTACTTCTATGAAGTTAAAAATGATAACTCAGATAGTTGCAACATACCTGCCAATCTGGCACAAACATTAAAACCAAAGTTAGTCTTCACATCTTCAAGACATCTGTACTTAGTTCTTAATCTACCCTGTTATGAAGGTTTGGCTTTTGAAGTTCGGGGAATGCAAGCTTTATGGAGTTGAAGATTTTCTATAGAGTACACAAGAAGAACTCCTTCTTTGGTCCCAGCTAAGAAGCATTCTTCTGGAGTTACGGTCAGGGATGTTATTACCTTCCCAACTCCACTGTATTTTCTAATGACCTCAAGTGAATTCATGGAGCGTAGAACTATCTGCCCTTGGTCCCCAGCACAAACCAAAAACCCACCACATCTACTCAGCTGAACACAGTTAAGACGTCCACTGGATTCAGAAGAAGCAAGATGTTTACCATTAATTGAGTACAGATTCAAACTGAGATCTTCATCAGCATAGAACACAATCCGTCCATGCTGAGAGGCAACAAGCTTTGACAATGCACTGCCAGATGGATGACACAAAGATCTTACATATCTTCCCGTCCTTAGGGTATGGAAAATACAGGTTCCATCTTTTGATCCACTGATAACTATATCAAGCTCCACGCTAACAAATAAGCATGTAATTACATCGTCATGTCCACAAAGAATATGAAAGGGAGTTTCAACAATCACAGTCTCTTTACGGGGTTGTTCTGTTTGGGTATTGCGAATTCGCTTATCCAGAGTTCTACCACGAACAACTTCCCAGACCATGACCGTAGTATCAAAACTTCCGGTGGCAAGAATGCTTCCATCAGACGTCACTGCAGAGTAAACAATAGATTATAGATCATAAGTAGTTTAAAGAAACAATGCTACAATTAAAAAATATATATAGAGTTAATGGCCCTAATGTTTCACAACTGAAGAAAAATATGAGATGAATAAGTCCTGGTTTTTTTCCCTTTTCTACGAAAGAAGTCTTGGCATTTGCAGATTACAATGGAAGTAACATATTGTTTCCTAGTAGTTCATAGTCCAGAGTATTCTTTTCCGGTTCTTACCCTATGAAGACATGAGAATTGAAGAAATTCACAATGTGGTTTGAGATATGCAAAATTCACAATGTAGCCAATTGAAATTTGGTTACCCACTTAGGCTAATGAACCATTTGTTGTATAAAAATGTACTTTAAAGTGTGCAGCTCCTAATCTTTAGAGGAAGCAATAACAAATTACAGGTATAGCTAATGTGGGAGTTGGATTTTAGCAGAAAACTGCACAAGTGTTACTCAATTTGTATTTTTTGGAATTATGTGGTTTGGCTTGTGTTCTATACAGATGCATCTTTATGATTCGTTGATTATGTAAAAGAGATTGTTACTGGTTGGACAAGTAGCTCAACATAATTCAGCTCCATGGGAAATCACTAAGCAAGTTTGCTAACCTTAAAAATTTTGTGTGCATGTGTGAGCATATCAAAAAATTACCCTTGCTCACGTACTAGCATATTTAGTTGGATCTAAAATAATAATAATAACAATAATAATAGTACAAAGTACAAAGTCGACAAATAAATCCACTCGATAAAAAAAAGCACCAAGCTATACATCCATTACAGAACTCCATACTTCAATTCTTTCAATTCTTTCGAAACTCATCCCACAATGAATCCAAACATAAAACTTTTTCCTACAAAAAATTGCTATTACTCCCACTATGTTTGAAACCTCTATTATTCCCTTGGTCCCCTCGTTATCTTCTTGTTTCTATAGTTCAATAAAAAAAAAATTATTTCCTGTAAAAAGAAAAAAAATTGTTGCTCATCTCTCCAAAAGATTTCTCTATATGCCACGTACACCCAAAAAAGTTTAACTTCAATTGAATACTGCTACAAAGGATTTACAGGTAAAAGAGAGAAATGTTGGAAGTTTCCAACATGCACTTCATATGCAAGGCCCAAGGGAGCAAGAATTGCATGTAACCATGGTGTTAATCCTATTGAAATTCAAGTAAATGGAGTAAAGATGTAAAATTAGTTTCCACCGTGAGATTCCACATGCATGTGAAATGGTAGGATGAGATGAGAAGGAAACCATAATTGCACCTAAAGTTTCCTTAAAGGATTATGCATGCTTATTATCTTATGTCACACTGCCAAGACTTGCCATCATTGAATTCTTTAGACCTAATTCATTTTCTAACTGTTACACTAATTTCACAACTCCTTCAAGTCATATTAAGTAGGGTGGGAGCTATTCAGTCTCTTTAAAGCAAAGTAATTTGTTTACAGTAATCACAAATACCTGCAACACAGCTAACTACATCCTTATGCTGTCTGATGCTTTGCACCATTCTGCCATCGATCAAAGATATAACCTGAAAGCTATTTTCCCAATTGCCACATGAGATCAAAAAATTCTCAGAAGGTGTTTGCATTGTGGCGAAACATTGTACTCCAAGCTCAATATTTTCAGACAAAGGACTCCCAATTTTTCGTGGAGATAGTGTATCAGAACCCACACCAAAGAAAGGACCCTGCAAAATAGAGTAATTAATTTTGCAATTGAGCATCCTAAGTAATTATCCTAGAAACTAAATTCAAAAACCATGGCAGTACTCTAGCAATCTAACGAATGAATAAAACCTCACCTGAGAGCCAGAGAAAGTAAAATTTCCACCAGATTGCAATGGCATTGTCAACCACATCTTAACCGACAAAGTGGTTCCCTGGTTCACTAGAACAATATTTGAGCCTAAGACATGGACATATAATATAGCTGATGATGGACTGCTTGGGCTAGAAAAAATTGAAGTCAAATTAATAGAACTAGGAGTGAAGAATAGGGGATGAGCAATTGGAATTGGGGGTCCTCTTCTTGGGTGTTTTTTACGGAAAATCTGTATAGGTGTCTGGCCAAAATTGGCGATTTGATCTTCAATTGCTGATCTTTGCAAATCATCTTCCATGGTGTCTAGATCAACGGCACCTTCATAAGTTAAGTAATAAAAGATATTTGCTGCCTGTATAAAGAGACGAGTAAAACGTATGAGATGCATATCAATTACTTGACTTGCAAAGACGAGAGAGAGAGAGAGAACCTCTACTGCTGGTTTGCCACGTTGCTTGTAACCAAAGATTAAATCTATCCAGTGATGAAGGTTAGAGCTGACATATTCACTTTCAAGGGCTTCTCGATTTCTAATGATAAATTCTTCAGGCGAGCCCTGTCAAATTATAAGAAAATGAGATTATGACAGGACATATAAATAAGAGTTAATGTGTGTATACAGTTTATCCTTTAGATATAACAGGAATGCTCTTTATTCTTATTTTGTATATTTAGAATTAATTCTTTCCAAGTAAAATTATGTAAATTTGATATTACGCAATTAAGGTTATATGAATAAGGCAAGCTTTTTATAAATTAGTTTTGTATCAATGTGAGCAAAAGAAAATAAAATTTAATCACTGCAGTCAATAACTTGCTGTCAAAGCCCTAAAATTTAGTAGGAGATTCATATACTTGACTCATACTCTGACTGACTTGTTATATGCAGTTAATGTGGTAGCCAATTCATGCACAATCCAAGTAATCGGTACATAGTGTTGAAATCCCAAAATCTTAGAATATTTTAGGGGATAAAACAGCTAAATATTGGCGTATATTCACTGATCTATATTCTTCCTGATTATTAAGGATTTTTATTTTATTTTTCCTATTATTATTATTAGGGGTCCACAGACCGGTCCAGTTTTATATAAAAAAAATTAATCAAACCGGACCGTTCATATACATACCTCAAACAGGACTAGATTGTTTGACTATTCAAAATGTTGTAAACATATGGATTGGTCCAGTTTGATTAACGGTTTTGAAGCAATATGAGAACATTTGAACTTGAAAAATGTCTTTTTGGCCAAGAAATATATAACAAGCCATGCAATGAAGATTGTGTGGGATTTGATTTGAAACAACTGAGTACCAAAAAACAAAGCAATAACAAAGGAAGAGCTTTAAAATCCACCTCTGGCTACCCATCATCCACTATTGCGCTTCGTGGGTCTGAAGTTTATTCTTTGTTATTTGTCGCTTTTCCATTTGGAAATGGGATTACTTTTTATGAAAAAACTACAACAGTTTTTAATAATTGTGATGCTATGTCTGTAAGAACATGTAGTGAAATAGAATGTGATTTGTGTGACTACATGGGAGAACAATTTGGAAAGCCTATTTTATTAACAGGGCCAGTTTTGCAAGACAATACTGATAACACATTGTTATATGAAAGATGGGCAGAATGGTTAGTAAAATTTAAGCTTGGTTCGGTTGTGTTTTGTGCATTAACATATTTGTGATAAAAAGATCAGTTTCAAGAGCTTTTATTGGGAATTGAGCTAATTGGGTTGTCATTTTTTATTGCCTTGAAGCCACCTATGGGTTGCAAAACTGTTAAAGAGGCATTGCGAGACGAGTTTGAGAAGATAGTTAAAGTGGCTCTGCCTTAACCATCACTAAACCAGCAACCACTCGCGGTTATCTTATAGTGGCTAAGGCCCCCACAACTAGTGCCTAGTGAAGGAGAGAAACCCAACTTGCAAATCAACAACAGCAAAGCATAGTGTTGGACTCAACATATCAAAAACTCAAAAAAGCAACTATTGCCAACCAATCAAAAATATAGACAATGTCTGTTTGGAGAAGTCACACGCAATAGTTCGTCCATAAACTCAAACATATATATTATCAGCTCATCACGTACCTATTTCGTCCATGAATGACAGGACTAGAGGCAACGCGAGGCGAGGTCGACTGGTGGTGGAGGCGACACGAGGATGGTTGACTGCTACTGGAGGTGACGACAAGGAGACAGATTTCGTTTTAGAGTTCAAAGAGGGTAAGCTACGCGAGGGAGATGTATGAATGAGAGAAATGTGATTTTTTAATATACGCCGATCCAACTTTTTAATATATTATTCAAACGGTTTAATCTGGTTCGAATGGTTTAAAAATTAGTATAATTAGACCGGACCGTTTGAAAATCGGTTTTAGTTAATACAAATCGGATTGGATCGTTTCATTTATAAAATTGTCTGGTTCGATTTGGTCCAATTTTTCGATTTAATTCGGTTCGGTTTGATTTTTGAACACCCCTAATCATTATTGTATAATAAAAACAAAGTTTGTGATATAATTAATATTAGAAAAATACATATTTTAGTCCAATCTTCGTGGTATCAAAGTAGAATTTCTGTAATCCTGTCGCCATTGATTAAAGTTAATAATAATAGCAGCAAGCCTGTTTTCTCTGATCAACTTGATAGAGAAACAAAAAAGATATCCACCATGAGTCTTGGAGGATTCAATAATCCATCCATTTAACTCAATGGAAAAAGTTACCATGAGTGGTCACAATCTATTTAAACTAGTAATGGATGACGAGGGAAAATTGGGTTACTTCACCAATGAGACAGAGGAGCCAACCTCAACCAATTCTATCAGTCTCCAAAAATGGAAGTCAAAGAATTCTATGGTAACGACTTGACTAGTGCATTCCATACAACCTTCAATCAAAAAAACATACCTATTCCTACCAACGAGGAAAGATGTTTGGGACGCTTTTCATGAAACATACTCATATATCGAAAATTTCACTCAGATTTTTGAAATTAAAACCCAACTGTGGAAGATGAAGCAAGGGAATCGAGATGTCATAGAGCATTATAAGGATATGTGGAACTGTGACAGAAATTAGAATTGAACTTCGAAGAGAAATGGGAATGTATAGGCTATAATGTATGATAAAAGAAGAAATCGGAAAGCGAGAGTGTTCAAATTCCTCGCCACGCTCAATCGAGAATTTGACGACGTAAGTGGAAAGCTCCTTAACCTACAACCTCTTCCGTCAACTCATCAAGTCTTCTCAAAAGTTCATCACGAAGAGAAGAGACGAGACATGATGTTGAAGGAGATGGCTGATGGATCTAATGGGTTAGCCTTAAATTCTCATCTTCCTATTGGGCTTGAAACGAATGGGTTGTTGCATTGTGGGAATCTAAAGATCTATGGGCCTAAAACATATGGGCTATATCGTGAGATTCTAACAACCCATGGGCCTATTGGGCTCATATCTAGTGGGCCTCAAATTGAAACTGGTCAGAATCAACAAAAAAGGCATCTTTGGTATAAACATTGTCACAAAAATGGACACACAAAATATACTTAATGGGAAATATATAGGAAACCTGTGGATTGGAAACCAATACAAAATAATAGAAATTGAAGTTATCAAGCTACTATTGATCATCAAATCGAAAATTTTCAAGAGGAATAATCTGCTTCCGGTGTAACTTCAACCTAGAGCAAATGAAACAACTCTATAAAATGTTTTCTAACTTCCAAACATCGGATCAATCCTTCACATATGTTCCTTCTGGTTCACTAACCCACAAAGATAATTTTCTAAAGGCTTTAAGTGCCAACTCTCGGATTAAAACTCATTGGATTATTGAATATGATGCTTGAGATCACATAAGTGATGCGTATCTTTTTTCCTTATATTTACCTTGTGTTGAAAATCTTAAAGTAAAAATTACAAATGACACTCTCTCACCTATTAAGGGAAAAAGGAGTATTAAAATTTCTAATTCTAATAACTCTTGAATTTGCTCTTCATGTTGCAAAATTGTCATGCAATTTATTATCTATTAGTCAATTGAAGAAACATTCCAATTGCTAAATTTTTTCTCTCATCTAATGTATTTCAAGACCTATCATCGGAGAAGACGATTGACAATATTAAAAAGTGTGAAAGACTTTGCTACTTTGAAGAAGCTAATACGAGTAAACAATGTCAAATTGTTAATTGTGGATTTGCATCTGTTCTTAGGAATAGTGAAATTTTGTTATGACATTTTAGAATGGATCACTCAAATTTTTAATATTTAAAATATTTATTTCCTTCTATTGTATGAAAGAAAAGGTTGTATAATTTAAATGTGAAATTTGTGAATTTATAAACCATCAACATACCTTATTCTCAAAACCAAAATATAAACCATCCAAACCATTTACTATAATCCACAGTGAGTTATAAGGATCCTCTCTGAATTGTACCCAAACAAAATGGTTTGTAACATTTATTAATGATCATACTCTAATATGTTGGGTTCCTTTATTAAAAAATAAAATTCATGTTCGTATTGTGTTTATCAATTTTCACTGCATAATTTAAACACAATTTTAAACACAAATTCAGATTTGGCGCACTGATAATGGTACCGAATATTTCAATATTACCTTAAAAAATTATCTTCGACACCATAAAATAATTCAACAAAGTTCCCATGTTGACACTCTTTAACAAAAAATGGAGTTGTCGAACAAAAAAAATACACCTTTTGGAAGTTGTGCGTGTTCTAATGGTTACCACCAATGTGCTAAAAATATTTGAAGAGATGCAATTTTAACACATGTCTATTTCATAAATAGAATGTCTACCTGTGTTATTTCCATTGAAACACCTATCAACAAACTCAAAAATTCCTTTCCCACCTCTTTTTTTAATTTCCAATCTACCTCTTAAAGTGTTTGATTGTACTACTTTATGCATATTCACTTCCATAATCGAAGTAAACTACATCCAAGAGCTATCAAATGTATTTTTATTGGATATTCTCCTATTCAAAAAGGCTCCAAATGTTATGATTCATCTACAAAAAGAACCTTTACTATTCTAGATGTCACATTCTTTGAAAACAAACCTTATTTTCAAAATCCCTCTCTTCAGGGGAGAATTTAAGTGAAGCTCAATTTTTAAAAAATGTGTCATATACATAATGCAACTTGAATTCAAGGGTAGATGTTGGCACACAAAAAGACAAAGATACTTGTTTATTCAAGGCCAAACCTAAAATACAAGGAGAATCTCACACTTGATACACTAAGAGAGAGAGATACAATGATAGCTCCATGTATTCTTAAGTCTCCTTCCAACACAGGTAATTCTGAATCTTCTATTGATGATTTATCTATTACTCTCAGAAAACAAACTCAATCTTGTATTCTCCATCATATCTCAAAATTTGTATCTTGCAATACTTTATTTCCTAGATTTCATGCTTTCTCCTAGATAGATTTTATTTATATTTCATATATAGAATATATTAATTAATATAAATTAATATATCTCTATCCATACTGAATTTTGGATACAGAAATGATAGAATCTTTTTTGATTGGGGGCAAAATAGGAGTTTCCAATAGAGAAAAAGATAGACAAGAAATCCAAATAGTAAAAAACGCTTTTCAATATAGAACCACAATTTAATGAACCAAAGAATTATTTAATGAATTAATGACTTCGGCGTTTCTAGCATAGCATAAGTATATATAATAGGAAGGTTTTTCCAGATACAGATTGGACGCGTACGATAGAAGATAAAAGATCTAATATAAAATATTGCAACTTTTTCTGGAGAAATCTACTAACTTAGAGGAGTAAGAAATAAAATGTAGTAGCTTTAAAGTTGAATTTCACACAGTTGCACATAGGATTGTGATAGAAAAAGCTTCTGAAAGAACTACAGATCAAAATAAAGATTCCATTCAAAGTCTTTTGAGATAACAAAACCTCCATTAACATTTCCCTCAAACCAATTCAACATGACCGGATCAAAAATGTAGAAGTAGATGGACATTTTATGAAGGAAAAAGTTGGAAGACAATTATTTGTATGAACTACATTCCCACAAAAGAGAAAACAACATATATCTTCAACAATGGCTTCCTCAATAAAATTTAGATGATTTCGTTTACAAGTTAGACATGATTAATATTTATGATCTAATTGATGGTAAGTGTTGAAATCCCAAAATCTTAAAATACTTTAGGGGATAAAACAGTTAAAAATTAGTTGTATACTAAGTTAGAGATTAGATGTATATTCTTCCTCATTATTAGAGATTTTTTTGATTTTATTTCTTTTTACTGTTATCATTATCGTATTATAAAAAAGGTTATGTGAATCATGATTAATATAAGAAAAATAAATATTTTAATTCAGTCTTCACTTAGATGCAGTGAATTAGATTGTACCTTATCTGAAGTCCTCCCCATGCAAAGGTTCTCTAAACATGGACACCTAAATCTATGATTTGATTCAGTTTTCTTAAGCAATAACATCTTAGAAGTTCATGTTATGTCCACTTATGAAAATGTAGGTAGAAAGGAATGAATATGAAAATGTAGGTGGAATGGAATCAATATGAAAAATGTAGGAGGAACAAAATCAACCAAAGTTAAAATGAGTGATCGAGGGCATATTTAGCAAGTGCTAGATCGATCGGGAATGGTCCTCGATCGATTTAGTAGTGCTAGAAATGCCAAAAATGTGTTGCTTTGAGTTCCTCTTGATTCAATTAAGGTTAATTAAATAGACCAGATTGGCTCTTTTTCCCCTACAAGTATAGCCACATTGAGTTTCTAAATTCATTCAAAAAAATTGCAATCAAAAAGCAAGCAAAGTGAGCTTTGAGAGCCCTTTGGAGAGATTTCAAGATTGAACAAGACCGGAACCGAATTTCATTATAGATTTCTATAACTTCTCTCTTGTTTGATTTTATTTCTTTCCATGTACTCATTTAAGTATTCTACAATCATGTTTAAAATGATGAGTGTCTAAGTTTATTATTTAGAATTTTGTTTGAATCTAACCACTTAACAAGTAATTAAACAATTTATTAATTTGATTTCCTCTCTATTTGATGTTTTAATTAATTCTATACTTAATGTGAGATCTATGCCTAAGTTTGAGAAAGTAGAGTATATCAATAATTAATTAACATATGCATTGGAATAACGTGAAAACGTGACTAGCATATATATAACATGATTGCATGTGAGTTAAGTATCAAATAAATGAAATAGCATGAAAATGTGATTGTTTACACTAAGTCGTATATGATTGTTTACACTCATTCACATCCAACATCATGCAACTAAGCATCGTATTTAGGGATGTCATATAAAAGTTAAATTATATGTAAAGTGGTTAGGGATTCCTAAATCCTAAGTATTGCGATTACTTATTATCAGTACTTTACTACAAAATACCCCACTCCTCAAGGATCGACACTCGTGCTGCTAACATTATATTACTTGCACGACTAGTATACTTGCGAATCACATGTTATCAACTTTACGAGCTCTAAAATGGATAGAAAGTCTACTTCAGGATATCTTAAAGTTATAGGAGACAGATAACTTCAAAGAGTAAGAAACAAAATGTAGTATCATTGTCTAGTGCAAAAGCTGAATATCGTGCTCTCTATCATGCTACTAGATAGTTTTCTCTCTTGGTTGAAGATCCTAAAAATGTGAGCTTAGATTTAGTCCGAAAGAGCCTAAATTTCTATTTTGTGATAATACACCAAATTTGACAGAAACCACACCAAGAACAATTTGGATTCTTATGTCATCAATGTTCTGTACTTCAAGAGCATTGATCAAATAGCTAATATTATGACTAATGGTGTTACTGGTAGTTCTTTTCATAAGTTCTTTACATGACTCGGTGTCTTAGTGTCCAAGTTGGATTTTCATAAGTTCTTTACATGACTCGGTGTCTTAGTGTCCAAGTTGGATTTTCATAAGTTCTTTACATGACTCGGTGTCTTAGTGTCCAAGTTGGAGCATAAAGGGTGAGAGTTAATGTGAGTATGGTGTGTACTTTATTCTTTAGATATGCTAGGAATATTCTTTATTCTTATTTGTGTATAGTTAGAATTAATTTTCTTTCCTAATTAGGACTTATGTACATACATGTGTATAAATACCCAATAAGGTAATGAATAAAGCAAAATTTTCATAAATTAATCCCAGCTGGTACAGTGAATCTGTTATTAATTAATATCTTTTAAAAATGATGAATGTCTTACCTTCATGAGAAGGGAGGAGGGAAATGAAAATGAAATAAGGGAAAAAAGACTGTCATAACTAAGATGTTCGCGTAAGGCTGTTGTCATCTTATATATGTGGAGAAGATATTTTCACTAGCTAATTTTGAATTGCTTGTAGGAAAATTCACATACCTTGGCCCAGGGAGGAAGACAAATATCTCCAATAGGTTCCCCATCTTGTTTCACTCCTAAATGATAAGAGTTTGAATTGACAAGAATTTCTGGCAAGTAAAAGAACTCCGGTATTAACTCCTTCACATCGCTTGTATTAGAAAGACAATTTCGATATGTGGCCTCCATACTTTGAAAAAGACGATCAGCATGATCAAATTTACCACCCTGACCGAAACAGCAGGTTAAATCCTCGGATCATGAGTTAAAGTGCGAGTCCAAAAGAAGATCTTGAAAATACTTAGTAAATAAAGCATACAGAGCAATGAACCTTTCTGCATATATGTTATTGTCTACATAAAAAGGTAACATACAAGGCAAGACTGCAGGAAAAATCCTCACAATAGCTAAACTATGATGAAAAATCAAGTAATGATATTATGAATATGTAGATAACTTCATACGATCAGACAAATGGGCATATCCTAATAAGTGTTGGTCCAACAAAACTTTAACACGGTATCATTAACTGGAGGTGATCAGTAACCCCAAATAAAAATAATTAATTTGAGAAAATTACATAGTCACCCCCCAAACTCAAAATAACAAAAGTAACACCTTTTCCTTAGAATATGGAGGGAAATTAGCTAATGTGAGGGTTCTGTTTTTGTTATAAGTTTTAGGAGTGTTAGTTTTGTGGTTTTCTCTAATAATTTTTAATGATGGGCCAAAGAGAAGCCTACTATTGAGGTGAAGTACTGCATAACAGAAAGGAATTGTTAGGCATAAATCACATCTTCTTAAAGTTGGAGAGAAACAGTGGTGTACTACATTTTGCATAATTCCTAAACATATAAAATAAGCCGATAACACAAATCCTGAATCCTAATTCCTCAATTATTACCCTTAATTCCTAAACCTTAAAATTTAAACCCCTAAAATTACAACAAAAGGTAATTTTCAACAAATGACACAAAAATCATTAGTCAATACAATATTAATTAAAACTCCATGATCGTAAGGAATATTTCATCAATGGATATACCAAGCAACTGCAATCTTTGCTCGAGATAACAATTTGAGATTCTTCTGGTTTCCCAAAACAAAAAAAAGAAATCATAAATGAAACAAAGCATGACACATAATGTAAGAAATCAAGTAGGACAATACCTGCAGATTCTGATGAAGAGTAGTAAATGGCTCTAATCTAACAAGATAATAAAGCACAATCCCCATGCTCGAATAATGAGAACCATAGTAGAAACTGCACCATTAAACAAGACTGAAGCATATGAGAAAAACTGACTAAGGAAAGGGCAAAGGAACTACCAAGTTCTCAATTGTACTTGGATATTACCTAGGAATATCAGGATCACAGAAATTACGGTATCTATCTTCAAACACCTGTATGGGTTGAAAAATCAAGATATATTAAAAAACTAGTAACTCATTTGCCTTAACAATGCAATCTGGCAAGCAGCAGAAATACACAAACCTCAAATCGTTTTGAATCCAGGGCTCCAACTGGTTTTGAAAGGTCGCGAAATGTGGACGACTTGTTAAAATCAAGAACCTCTGAGGAGTAATCATCCAAAACCCAAGGAAAAACAGGATATTGTGTTAGGTCATTATAAGACCTTCCTGCCAGTGTATTGAGAATCATTAGATATTCAAAGTTTGTTATATCCCGTCTTCTCCAGCTCTCTTGAGCAGTTTCAGCCATCTTCAATGCTACATGTCTATCGACAAATGAAATTATTCCACTCTTGTCCCTACCACTTCCTTTTGGAAACAAATATTCATTCCTTGTAGCAACAATTAATGTCCCAATATCTTTTGCTACATTTGGAGATGCAAAATTCAAAAATATAGGTGCAACTGAATCACTGAAGAAAACTTCTATTGCAGTATATCTGAGCAGGTAACGAGTCCAATGGATGGCTTTTATCTATGTCCAACCATAAAGAAGCACATGGAGTATCAGAAAAGAACAGAAATCAGACCTTTCTCAAGAAATACAAAAAAGAAGAGTTTAGAGAAATGTATTAGTTTCACACCTTCCCAATGTTCCATCTCCTATGACGCTTAATGCTTTTCAATTCCTTTCGTTTTAGCATGTCTTCATTTGTTGCCTCAGAATTATCAACAAATGTACCTTTATCAGATTCTAAATCAAAATATAGAGGCCATCTCAGAGGTTTATACTTCTGCTCAGGCTTGGTAGAGCAAGAATTACTTGAAGCATGGAAGTTTTTGAAAACAGATGATCCTCCAGTACCTTCAACCAAAAATTCGCCAAAAAAACGCAAGATATTTTTCTTGACTGCTAACTGTCCTGCTAATTTTCTCTTTGGGGTAACAAGTACACATGGAACTGAAGTAAGAACCTGAAACAGAAATGAAAGTACGAAAGATAAAAAAGATAGGAAAGTTAGTTACATATGACATTTATTCTCACATGATTCATTGTCAACCTATATACCTCACTGGTTTCTGCCTCTAGTAAAGGAGAAGAATCTTTTCTCTCTTGCACCCAACTGTTGCTGTCATTGACTAGCTCAGGGAACTGGTTCTCAGATGGATCCTTCAAAATGGACTTTGGGCCACATTGCTCAGCATCATTTTCATTGAGTTCTAAGCTAAACTCATCGGTTATTCTCTGTACACCTTTCAGCAAAAAACGTTTCATTTGCTCAGGTATATGTCCCCCATAGCCAGATTTACTTTCACTAGAAGTGGGTACAGCCTCATTGCTAGGAACAGATGATGAAGGATGACAAAGTTTTTCATCAAAATGATAGTTCTGCCTCAGCTTTGGCCTGCGTCGCCATGCATCTTCTGTTTTGTCAAGTTTCCAGTGTCTTGAAGAATTATTTGGGAAAGGACTAGCAGACCATGGACCTCTTTCATCAATCAAAGCACGAAACATATGTATCCATTTTTCCTGTCAGAGCAATATTGTTAATACTGGAGCAAATAACTCTGTGAACACAAGGAAAAAGCACACTTGACAAACAAAAAGAAATAACATTTAATAGCCCAGAAAGGGTACACAAACAATACTGATACACATACAGCAACAGTTACAAAAGGAAAAAGCACACTTGACAAACAAAAAGAAATAACATTTAATAGCCCAGAAAGGGTACACAAACAATACTGATACACATACAGCAACAGTTACAAAAGGAAAAAGCACACTTGACAAACAAAAAGAAATAACATTTAATAGCCCAGAAAGGTACACAATACTGATACACATACAGCAACAGTTTGTTTCTCCTCCTCATAGGTAAGCTGGAATGCAGCTCTTCTGCTGTCATCTGAAGCGAGAATGGAATTCAAGCTACTTTGTATCTCATCTTCGAAAACTTTCCTGTTAACCAATTCTGCAGAGAAATTTTCATCCACCCTATTGCTGAGATCTTGCAACTGCTTGGTACGATCCATCTTCAATGTCTTTATATATTTAACCTCATCAGCGACCTGAAATAGAAAGAGAGGATTATTAGAGAGTGGCTAGTATGATACATTTTCTCTTAACAAGAAACACAAGCTTCATTAAGAATAAAAGGCAGTCAAGTGCATAGAAGACACAATGACAGTATCTAAGGCATTATAGTATTTATAAAATTATCCTGTAGATATTGGAAAGCAGCTGCGTTTACAAAGCATGTGTTGATTCGGTTTTGTATTTATATACCACTTCAGACTTTGTTTAATGGATCAGACCCCTACAGTCAAGAATGCCAAGCTGAAGTAAAAGCGTCTATAATCTTATCATTGGATCCCTTTTTTCATCTATATCTTTTTTTTACTTTTTGCATTATCTTTCTCTTTCTTGTGGAATGTGTTAAGTCAATATTCATCCTTATCTAAGTCCTTCATAGCCTACCTGGAACCGAAATCCTTTACAGATCATTTGTTAGGTGCTATTTTTCGGTGTATTTCATCATGTTGGTATTTTTTCATGGAAGTTTGACTGTAGATCTTTATGACTGTTCAATAACTAACTATGTATTTCATATATACTAACCACAATGCTATGATATGAATATGATGGTTGGAAACAACAGAAAATTGAGTAATAGATAAAACATAAAGGCAATAAAACATATATCCAAATACTAAAGAGACTACAGACGCACTGCTGCAAGCACTCGATCGTTCTGAATTATATTGTGAATAGTTCCCGTTTCTTTTGAATTTCTTCCAGACTCCAAGGAGTCATCTTTGCCAGCCATACTAGTAGCAAGCATTGATTTGCCACAGTTCACAGTTTCACGGATCATGTGTGATATAACATGAAAACGAGCACCATCGTCTAACATCCCATACTGTGATCTCACAGCAAGCAAAGCCCTGGAAAAAAGGTCAATTTGATATTAAATTCTTTTGGAGGATGCTATCAGCAGAAATATCACAATTTACGTCCTTGTTACATGAACATCAAAAACAAATATCAAGTGGGATAAAGTGCAACAAAATATACCAAATAAATAGATGCAATCTGCTCTTGCTTTGCTCATCATCAGCAGTCAACAAACAAGGCAAAAGTGGAATGACCTGCTGAACACATCGTGATGCCCTCTCCAGAGAAGATCTGCAGAGATATAAGACCACGAGTCGAAAGATTATTCTTGGGCACCTCTCTCCTCGAAGAAGCATGGCCTTGTCAACATTTTTGTTTGGTTTGCCAACCAATGCATTGCCTATACCTCCTGAAACAACAACTGCAGCTACCTCTGCAGCAGGAATGTTCAAGGACTCTACTAAGCCGCGTGCTCTCTGGCCTAAAGTTGGAACTGTTGATGATGATTTGAGGGATACTTTACTTGGGCCTTTCCCATTCATCTCACTTATGATTATCCACAAATTATCATATAGTTTCCACCACTTCTCATCATGTATGATAATTTCATTTATGGTAGGGTGCTTGCAGCTCCATATAGTTCTTTAAGCAGTCAAAAAATAACTAGTACTAGTGAGAAATCATAATGTGTATCAAAACCAAGAAGCAGTATAACAATATTGTTGTAAATATCACAGAGCTCCTCAACGTTTTCTTAAATACCAAATTGCTCACTGAATTTCAATTTTGTATCAACTGATCCCTAAGGTTAGCATTAATATCGCCTATTTTAATTAAGTGGATAATCATGTGTCAATTAGTCAAAAAGAAACTATATTAAGTAATAATAAGAATTATAAATAAAATAATTACTTAAACATTAAAAATATAAAAATATAAAAATCAAATAAAATGTATAGTAATTCTCTTTCATATCTCATGTTATCCCTTCCAATCAATATCTCTTTCTATTATGCTTTAAATTTGCTTACCTTTGTATAAAGAAAAACGAGCATTTAAATTAATACAATAACAAACTGAATTAAGTTGATAATATATGGTCAATTTCAAATTGAAAACAAATTACCAGGCAGCTCAAGTTAATCATCAAAACAAATTAATTTAACCAGACATCCTTAATTGGAATTCAGTCTTCGATTGCATAAATTTGAACACTTGTTCTTATTGTAGAGCTTGCAAGTTTAGAGTAAGATAGACCAATAGATTTAGTGGAAATGAATTAAAAAGAATAACTTCACATTTTATTTTATGTTAATTCTTTTGTCAATGTTTAAGTAATTATTTTATTATTTTCTTTTATTTAATTTTTCCTTGACATTTATTGACATAATTCTAACATTAAGGATGCAATCAATAGAAAATTCGAATTTTGGGAGCAGTTTGATATTTAGCCAAACCTTAGGAGGTCCGTGATATTTCCCTTTAAATTGGCTTGGACAGGCACAACATGTTGCTTTTAGACAACTCAAAGGAGAAAGGTACAAAAGTTACTATAACTTGTGAAGTATACATTGATAAGAAAAAATATGGCTTTAAGCTTACTAAATTTCTGAATCTGGTCTCTATCTCAAAATAAACAGGCACCACTTGCGGTTTTTAATTAAAATCATAAAGTTATCCAAAAGAAGAAAAAATACAGGGAAAAGCAGAAAATCTATTTATTCTTATAGATTACAAATAAGACGGAAAACAAATAACTTTCCCCCATGAAAATGCTTGGCATAGCCCAGACCCCACCATTAACCTAATAACAGATAAAAATAACAATGACTAACAAGTTTACACTTTTACTTAAAGTAGACTTAGGAAAGTTGAGATAAATAGAACTTGATAGGATAGTGCATAACTCTTTCTAAAATCTATTATTAACTCCAATCATTAACAATGAGTTCAAAACCACAATACAATTTTTCTGTGGTTCAACTACCTTTTGGCTATAAGTGAAATTATTCAGGAACCAGATTAGGAAATCAAACCTAGAATTGAGTTACAAGTACCTGTCAATAGGGCTATCAGATTGTCCTTGTAAAACTTCATATGAAAATGAGTCATAATCTTTTTGATGTTCAATTTCCAAGGAATCGAAAGAAAAATCAGAGCTACTCGCAGGAAACTGCAGAAAATAAAAATATAACAGCGAAAATTAAAATGTAGAATTGGGAGAATAAATTGGATTAAAAACCAAGGAAAAATCCAAATTAAACTCATGAAAGCAAAAAATTATTATGGAACGTGTAATTATAAACCAAGTCCCCGTTTAGATTTAACAGCATATTTTTTAGAAAGCTTTGTGCTCCATGACTAGGGATGGCTGCTTGACCTAGGGATGTAAAATCAGTTGAGCTTGTTAAGCTTGCCTTAGGTGAGCTATAACTCAATTCAACTCATCTAAATTTTATGTCAGCCAAATTCAACACAGTTCACTTTTAAAGGAATTGGACCGAGCAGCTTATTTACGCTTCTAAAAAATAAAAAATAAAATAATTAATAATTTTGTTAAAAAAATTATAAATATTACTTTTGATTATAATTTTGTAAAAAAAGAAAAAACAATAGTATCTTTTAATTGCGATTTTTCACAATGCACTATCATAATTATGAAAATGCTATTATTAACAAAGATATTTTGTCAAATAAACTAGCGAGCTACTTATTTGCTAGATGAGCTAGCTCATTTGAGCTCATAAACTAGATAAACTGGGCTCATCAACTCATTAGATTAAACTTAAATGAGTTGAGTAAAGTTGAGCTGTCCATTTGATACAATTAATTTAACCCAAAGGGTCAAAACCATGCATGTACCTTCCCTGTTCCGGTCAGTTCAGGAAGATCAGTTCGCATCATACACAGTTCAGTGCATACCTGTTATTTTTAATACCAGGTCAGGTCAGGTCATGTATATGATCAGATTTTTATCCATTGGCATATATTTTTGGATACTTTTTATATTTTTTTAAAAGCTAAATTAGTATTCAATATGGGTCAACGTTTGGGCCACTGGCAGTAATACCCATTGAACTGTACCCAAAACCACTTAAATGGTTCAGTTCAATTTAATCCACAAGCGAATTCGGTTTGGTTCGGATCTGACCCATTATCATCTGTATCCATGACAGTTTTTCCCCCAAATATATGACACCAAGGATGTAAATATAGAAAAATTTGCTCACATAACAGCACTAATGTCAGATCTCTGAGTACCCATTATAGGGAATCCAACATAAATGACTTGTTCAAATTAGAGTCGATGACCCTGAACTTTGATGGATTTGGACTAAACTGTCCATATTTGCAAAGGTTGAGGTTTCTATTGGAAAACATAAATGGCAGACTAAACAATTCACTTGAACAAAAGTTGCAGAGTTGGCTAATGCTTTCAAGTTGTTAGAATATCTTCGCTAATTTTGTTTGAAATCTATATGCCTTAGTATTTTTATTCCTAATTAAATACAAGAATATCCCAAAAATTAAATCTTAGTAGTTAAAAGTTTCAATTGTTCATGAGTCTTTTGCGTCGAGAAGAAGCTGCTTTCACACCTGAATCAGAATACGCTACATGGATCTTTGTACTACTAGGTTTTTGGCCTTCTACTTTTACGTTTATTTGACAAATACAGTTTACGTGCCCACTAATGTAGCAGCTCGTAAAAATACCACAAAATGGTAGATGAAGTCCACTTTCACACTCTCCAACCTTAACCTATTCATTAGTCATTGACCAAGGTTATCCAGTTGTGACCAAGGTTGACTGGTCGTTGACCGAGTTGATTGGTTGTTGAATGGAGTTGATCAGTCAATTACTGAGATCAACCATTAGATGAAGTGACCTTAACAAATGAACATCTGTTGAAGTGGACATCAAGATGAAATCACTTTCATCGAGTCGAATATGGACGGATGAAGTGGCCTTCATCTGGTTGCATCCAGACGGCCTTCATACGGATAAGTTCTAGACAAAGATTGTGTTATTTTTTAATCTGAATGAAGTGATCTTTGTCATGATTAAATCAATGAAGATTGTGTTCTTTTTGGGGGGAAAAATTGTCAATTATTGTCCATGCTCCTACTTTCTATGCTCAGTTGCTGTAGAAATTTTCTTCTCTTTCCCTTTTTGGTGTTTTAAGAAAATATGGTACCACAAGCATAAATTAGTTGGGTCATATGACTTAAATAAGCTGGGTTTTTTAGGGCTAGATGAGTGGAATACCGGGAGTTTATGGTCCACCTCAGAGATAAGCAGCTCATCGACCAATTTCAGAAGGTATAATGTATTGTCCCGACATGGTTGTGAACTAAAAATATTTTCTTCAAAAGACAAATCCATGAGTCTCTGGGTTAAATCCTCATATATGTAACGAAGTACACAGCAAGATATGTTGCCCTGCAAAATATGTAGCATATCATAATTGGAAAGTAAAATAAAGAGAACAAAAATTTCAGATTTAGTCAGCAAGCAATATCGGGAGAAACTTCAACATACTTGCTCAGAGTGCATAAGGAAGAAATTCACTGTCTCTTCCAACTGTTCCCAACCTCCTTTAACTGAATGCAGATAGTGGCAAAGAACAACAGAAAATAAATTTCGCATCTCAATTTTGTCTTCATCTTGTGAATCCATTTTGTAGTCGATGAAAACATCAAGCTTTATAGAAGCAGCTAACCAGGCATTCCACCCAAATTCCTGTCAACGAGAATGTAGTCTTTAGACGGTTTGTCAAGATTAAAAAAAAAGTGATATTATCACTCTCATGTATTAGTACCATAAAAGCTTCAATATTTAAGGGATTTGAATCAAGAAGATCAAGTAGATCTTGAATAATTTTCACACTTTCAGCTGCATCCTCAGAATCGGACAGGAATCTGAAAATTAGAACCAATATCTGAGGAAGGAAGAAATGAGAATTATGTCCCTTGCTTCTCAGCCTAGTGTCTTGGCTGTGTTTCTTTAAAACCTGCAGAAAAAGAGAATAAAAAAGGTAAAAATTTCATTGCACTACAAGAGATGCCACTTACAAGCAACACGATAGACAGTCTATCCCCCCAACCCCTTTCCCTTACCTGTTTGGGGCTAGCACCACCAAGAAGAACGTCAAACAAGGAAGCACATAAATTATCCGTCTGCGGAAACCTGAACAATCTATCAGCCATGGCTAAGAAAATTGGTTGCATCTTCGAACTGATCTTCATATGGTTTTCTGACGGAGACCGGGATTTTCCAACAGCAAGATTAAAAAGCCTGTGTCCCTTCTTCCCTGCTGGAAGTCCAACCAAAAGTCTTCCAAGACACTGTAAACTAAGTAATCTAATAGGTTCAAATTCCCTGAAAAAAAAAATAGAGTTACAACAGATAACATGGAAATGGGAGCACCTCTTATATCACTGAATTGATAGCAAGGAAGATTTAATGAGTGGAAGCCATAAGCAGTACTGAAATTGAAGATCCCTCCTCTAGAGACATTTCATTATAATTTCTTATGCAACCCCCCTCCCTCTTTCTTTTTCTCTCTTTCTCCTCCTCTCTTCTTCTCTTTTTCTTTCTTCTCTGGTAGATTTCAAGGACTTTCCTTTTCTTACTTGATCATTGTGAAATATAAGGTAGAGAATGGTCATTAGGTTATGGAAAACTTGCAAGAAAATGAACTTGATAAGCCTAACAATTAAGCACCTTTGTATTTTTTAATTAATAGTATCAAATTTACAAATAAAAGTCGAGGAAATAGAACTCCCCCAGCTCTCTCATTGTGAGTTTAAAAGGAGGAAAGTGAAAAAAAGTTCTGGAAGTCTCACAGTTACAAGAACAGCTCCTTGAAGTACAAAAATATCATGCATGAAACTATCCTTTACCCAGGAAAAAATCAAACAAAAGAGTAATAACGGTTAAGAAGAAGATCATCCCACCAAAAGTCTTTCCCAAATTTTATTACTAATGACTAATCTGATGTAAAGAACGAACCAAGTATTGTCCATCTCATCAGTCAATAAAGTCATCATTCACATCTTAACTAGCACTAAATGTAATCTGCTATCCTAATTCTGCAGCTAAGAAATTTATTATTTCCAAAAGTGGCAGGTTCTTAAGTTCTAGTGAATCCATTCGCATCAACTTATTGTTGAAGGGAATAGTATTTAAACAATTTTTAACACATGCAAAATTCCAAAAACAAACAGGTGTTTCGAGAAAAAGATACCATAGAATCTGTGAGAAATTTACTATTGTAAAAAACGAAGGAAAGCTGGTAGTCATATTGCTCCAATTTGAAATTTCGTCCATCTACAATTCAGAACACAAAATCCATACCTCTGAAGTAGATTGACAAATATTTGACAGCCACCGATGGAATTGACTTGATCAAGAAAAGCTGCAAGCAGAGGCTTTTGAGAAACAGCACGAATAACCATATGTAGAACATCCTCGATGCAAGACATATCTTGACTGATCTCAAAGAAAGCTATAAGAGCTTTAATATCCACCACAGCAATATTCTGCCTGCACATTTCAGTAGGATTCTCAAATGAAAACCTGTACTAACAAGCATGTTTATGGTACATCTAAGATGATAAACAGTGATATATGAATAAAAGGTACATCAGGATATAACCGTGAAAAAAGAAAATTAGGAATTAAATGAAATACCTGAGGGCCATTTCACCAAGACTCAGTAATAGAAGACGAATTTTACGTATCTCTTCATTGCTAGGTCTCTCCACTATGATTGGCTCAGTAAGTGGATTCAGAAAAGGTTCATTGGCCACAGCAAAGCGAGATTTTGAATTATCACAATAAAATTTGCGTATGATATCAAGAACACGAGGGAGACAGCATACACTTGCTAGCAACCTTGGGTCATTATCAAACTGCTGGATAAGAAACATGTATAATTCCCGCTGCACCTTATAAGATGTGTATAGCCAGATCAAAGGATTAAGAAATATGCTAGATATGGCATCTTTAGCAAGCAATTCTGCCATCTCTGGAGGTAAAAGAAATTCTGTTAATTAAAACAAATATATTATTGAGAGTTTACTATGAACAACTGTAGGAAAACCATAAATCAAGCTAGTTTGGGCTCTAAATAGATGGGTTTCGAAGGTGCAACAAAAATGTCCCAAAATCAGTGTGTACAGCCTTAATGATTTTGAGAAATTTTTTTTCACTTTGCCTCCAAAAAAGTGTAATTTCAGGCCTTAGAACAAACCAAACATTTAACTGTTTAAATTTAATGGCATTTACCACAATTTGCAACAACATTGAAAAGATGTTTTATAGCTGATAGTGTTTCCAAATTGAGTTGCTCTGGAGGAACTGACTGCAACAAAAATCCCAGAATGGAAAATCCGGATAGAAGATACATCTGTTGTTGATTAGCAAAATTCTCATCAAGGACAGAAGCTATGAGCTCAACAACTTCAGCAGTCACCCGCTCCCTTGCAACAGGCATAAGCATCGTATGTTCAAAAAATATATTTTCTTCGTTCCCATATCTATCAGACCAAGCAATTAGGGGGAAAAACACCGACACACCCCCAACACAGTAAATTATCTGTTGCAGTAAGCGCCTTGAACATAATTGTGTGCCTACCATCACAGTTGCTTCAAAGGAATTCCTATCAATTACACTATCCAGCATTGGTGAAACATTGTAGAGTTTCCTGCCATCGCTTGCCTGGAAGAAGAAATCGACTGCTTAGGAAACCACTTGAATACATGACAGTACTTTCAAAAGATGATTAATAGTTAATACCCAAAGAAGTTTAAAGATATTTGGAAGGCTAAAGAACCTGTGCATTGAGGCCAAAAATAATTTTGGATGCAAGGCCTTCTTTAACATCAAGTATGCCACTCAGTACCAAGTTATCATTGGAAGATGCAACCTCATTGTCCAGAAACAAGTACATGTAACTTGGTCCAAGGGAATAGATACCCTGAATTTGCTCAGAACTAATGGCATCGTTGAACAAATAAACAGGGCCAATCTGACCAAGAAATGGAGAAGAATCCTTTATGGAATCAAGAGGAATATCGTCTTCATGCTGGGACATATTAATCTTAGAGCCAACTGTACAACTTGAAAATGATTCATTAACTTTTGCATATCTGAAGAAATAAAAGAAAAATCAGGGAGGATAAATGTTTTGTAAGCAAAATGAAATCTAAGGGGAAAGAAAGAATGGAGGTGACCAACAACCTGCATCGTTCAGAAGAAACAAGAGCACCATCCACATAACACCTCAATAAGCTACCCCCCGAGAATGCTCTTCCTATGCTATGAGTTATGCAAAGAAAGTGCCATTTCTTTCTAGCTAGACTAACTGGAAGTTGAACACACTGCCGCTTTAAATTGATTGACTGCAAAATGCATGAAGTTCATATGAATGCAATTTTAGGAATCTAGGCAACAAAAAGTGTCAGAAAATACATACAGTTGAATTCAAGAACTCGAAGTTTTTTATAAGAAACATTGTATTATATTAATATATATATAATAATTACAAAATATAAAGTGGACCAGTAATCCACTTACAAAAAGATTCAAGAACTCAAAGTTCAACAACTTGATGAAGAATTAAATTAAACAAGAATCAAAATGAGAAGTTCTGTAAGGCCATTTATTTACAGACAAAATTAATAAAGGAGCTCGGACAAATCCCAATAATAAAAAATGCTTACCTCATAGATAAGTTTGTCCTTTGCGAGCATAGCCAAGCACCCTCTTCCATTTTGGGTAAGGAAACTGAAAAGACCCATTGTTCCATTTCTAGGAAAATTTTCTACCCTAAGCCAACAGGAAAAAGAATACCCCTTGTTGAGAGGCCACTGAACAGGTGTCTTTATCATGATCCCCTGCAAGAACACAAAGCCAAAAAAATTAAAATTAAGAGAATAAGGGAAAGAATCATTCTTATATGCCATAATGATAAGTTAAAAAGTCTTCAGACAGATCAAATAAATATTGCAACACAGTTTCAGAAATGAGAAACTAGTTATTTTCAAAAGTGTATTAAGTTTAGACAGACAAATTCCAACATATATCTCTTCTAGCATGGCCACCCATCCCCTTATTATTTAATACCAGTCAACTATGTACTCTAGATCAACAATTCTTGAATATGCATTTTTTCTAATGATAAAATCAGTAACCATACCTATAGCATACCGTATATGCACTTAGTAACCAAAGCTAGGCAAAGTAAAATCATATATATATACGCACACACGGATTCATGAAAGACCTAAATCTCTTTTTTTTTTCTTTTTTTCCCCACTTTTACAAGGTGTATTGACTGCCACACTTTAGAAGCTTGTGTATATAAAACAACACAGCTGCAATGAAAGTCCAGAAATTGCAACAAGTAAGCCTGAGCACTTACAGAATCAGTACCACTAAAATCAAAAAAGGCAGTTGGTCCTTTCTCATTTAGCATGGACAAAACAGTGGACAACAATAGTGAGCAGTATTTCTGCTGATTGCCAACTTTCTCACTCCGGAGGAGAGCAAATATTTTGCGAATATCCTTCCCAGATATGCTATGCCCACCAATGACCTGTATTAATTGGGCAATTTTTAAGATGACACCATCGTTGTCTTCGAGTGCAAACCAATCAAGAAGAAAATTAAGCATTCCTGCTCTGACGCATGAAGCTCTATTGGAAATTGATTCCCGTTGTAATTGTTGAAATACATCAAGCCCCTGCTGCTTCAATGACTCACTGCTCTGCCCATTTTATAAAACGAAACGTAACTTGCATGACAACATTGCATTTTAGAAAGAAAAATCCAAAAGAATAAAAAAAAATGAAAATATATTGCCATTGGCAATTATAATAGAAAAGAGTTACGAAACAAAATTGAGAAAATTGAATTATACATAAGAAAGCAGTGAAAATTAAAGGCATTGCTAACCTTCTGTAGAACACTCAGATAAAGTATAATCGCATCCTCATTCTGGAAGAGAGAGAGAATATCATACAAAATACATACAAAATACATACAAAGTTATAAAAGCATTTATCAGTGTTTGGCATTGACATAAAAATATGGTTAGATGTCATAGTTAAACAACAAGAGCCAAAAATGCAGGCAGAACAAATTTCCTTAAATCAGTGATAGATACCTTAATTGCAGGGTTAGCTTTGACATCAAACTTTCCATCAAAAAGCATATCAAGCAAAGCATTTAGAATCCCTTCACTTGAATGCCATTGGCAAAAATCCAATAACAAGCTCTGCATTGCCTGGTAGCCCTTGCCAGCAAGAGCACTAAATGCCGCCTGCAAAGATACATTACCAAATAAGATGTTAGTGTGTGAACAAGAAATTAAAATTTGTGAGACATGTATTGCTAAGATCAAACAAGATGAAAGGTTACCTTTGAGGTATCATTACTTGAAAGCAAGCAAGTGAGAGTTTCAAGAACATTCAAGACTAACTTCTCTCCATTTGCATCATCAAGACTACCATTTAGTAATGAGACAACATGCAAAAAGCACTCTCCATCACGAAACAAAGCCTGATAATACTGGAGGAATGAAAATCCATGAGACCTCAGAACATATAACCAATGAAGAATCAATCGAACATAATTGCACATGTACATATAAAGACCAAGAAATATTAGAGAAGTCAAATCAATGTTACCGTGGGATCAGTCAGGATCATGTCTCTCATTCCAACTAGTAAATCAATTGACAGTTCTGTAGAGCTCTTTTCTCGGTCCTTTATTTGAGTGAAAGTTTCTACATACTTAGAACATAAATGCAACTTTGATGTTTGATGTTCAGAAGAAGATGGTGCAATCTGATGAGTGGAAACATATTACAAAGTATACAACTAAAACACGGCTTTTAATCACCAAAACTCCATAGAAACAAAAGCATAAAAAGGTACCTTCATGAGCTCAATTACATGCTTAAGCACATGACTCCTTAAACCTTCTTCCCAAAATAGATCAAACAAACAATCAATACATGTAGAACTATTCAAAACCAAACTCTTTCCATCATCTGCTACTGTGACAAATTCTGTAAAGAGCTCTATAGATGTTTCTATGCATTTGAGCCAACTTTGAGTTGCCTCAGGTAAATCGTCTTTCCAATGAATGTGAGATGGAAGCATTTTAATAAGATCACTCCTACTGGATGGACTTATATTTCTAAGCCTCTTTGATTCTTGGGCTTGAATGCAAGCAACTTTAAGTACCCGTGGAACAGCATTCAGTGTCTTAAAAGAAGCAATAGTCTTCTCAGCTGAAAGCTGTAATATGCGGAGTATACTCTTTCCAATAACAGTAGAAACTTCAGGATTACAAGCAGATTGCTCCAGAGCATCCACCAGAACAGACATTTCAGGCTGCCACAATAGGGAAAGAAAAAGTGAGAAAAGATACATTCTGGTGCAAATATACCTTGGATTTTCCTCAAAAATTACAGCGAACATAATTTGTTCTTATATACACATATATAAAGAAAGAACTGTTTTATGAGAAACAATATATTATAGGGAAAAGAATCATAGAGATCCTTTTGTTTAGGCCATAGTGTTGTTTAGTCTGTTTGTTTAGAAAATGTGTCTTTGTTTGTGAGAAATGTACCAGACAAGGATAAAGTTAACTTTCCATCCAATTTTCTGTTTTCCGTTAAATATAACAGGATAACACATGTGACGCATACATATTTTTATTTTTCGATAGGCATCTACATAAAAAATTAATTAAATTAAAAAATTACTCAAATTTTTATACAAATCTTTCGATTAAACTTAAATTAAATTTTCATTGTCTAATATGTGACTTTAGATATTAGACAATGAAAATTTTGTTTAATTTTGAAAGAAAATTTTAAAAAAAAAAATTAAGTAATTTTTTTAATTAAATATTAATTTTTTACGTATATACCTATCAAAAAAAATTAATATACATGTGACACATGTGCTATTCCGTTATATTTAAAGAAAAATGGGATGAAAAGTTAACTTGGCCCTTATCTGGTACCTTTTTCACAAATAAAGGGACTTAAATAACATCTTTTTCACAAATAAAGGGACTTAAAAACACTTTTTTCTAAACAAAGGACTACACAATGTCTTTGGCCTCTTATATTAATAAATAAGTAATAACTACAAAAGTACAAAGTGGACTACTAATAAAGAGAAAGAACTGTTAAGAAACCAAACGTCTAGTTTTGTAGCAGCTCTACTACACACACATACATAATGATATCACAAGTCACAAAAGAAAAAATAATAACTAAAACATGGTATTTTTAGTATTGAAAAAAAAATTCATTGAGTTGAAAAAAGTTACACAAAAAATTGTTGGGACCACTTGATGTGGAAAACCTAAGAAAAGGAGCCATCAATAGAATCAATACAATGGAGAAGCTATGAAGAAAAACAATATCCGCCCTTTCCGAACACAAAAAAGTTGAACTTCAAGATAACTCTTGAAATAGAGAGATTAGATATCCAAAGAACAACATTATAGTAAATCTTGCTTACACAACTCTTCCAGAATTTCCTTTTTCTTCAACTATTTTATAATTCCACTCCATCCAAACTACCCAAGTAAAGACAAGAGTGAGTTTCCCCAAAGTAGCTTATCCAACTTAGAACCCCCAAAACAACCACAATCAAAATGACCCGAGAACAATTGACAAAATATGGAAAATTGAAAAACTATCCACCCATCTATATTATCCAAGCCAAATTAATCTCTCATATATTCCTTCAGTCCTTCAGTCAAAGAAGAGAATATTTTTAATAACAAACACTATTGTATTAAAGCATGTAATATTTACAAAGATTCAGAGTGAATCAGTAATCCAGTTACAAAAAGCACTCAGCTATACCACATAATAGCTATGTGCCCTATCCAATACAAAGTTCCAACGAGGTAGAATTTAGAATGGGAATCAATAAACAATAGGAGGTGAGATTGCAAATAGTGAGTTATGGGAAAATGAGAATAGTATTTAGGAATGAATCCCATTACATTGCCAAATACAAACAGTGAAGTAAACAAGGAGAGAGACACATCTCTCTTCTTCATGCACATTCCTTAAGTAAGATGCACCATTAAGGTTATCTTAGATTTCCAAATGAAAGACTTGGGAGGAAAGAAAAGAAAAGAATTGAGGAGTCAAGGAGAAAAAATAACTCATAACTCATAAGATCCAAGATCTTTTATATTATTCACATTCAAAAAGAAAAACAATATTTGATATATTCGAGAATGAAAATTCCCAAGACAGAACCTAATGAACCAAGATCTATATATGGTTCTCTATATTGAACAACGAAAAAAGTCAACAAAAACAAATCATAAAAAGAAAGATGCCCCACCAAACATGTTCTGACTTTCGTTACAAATAAAAAGGAACCTTCTAAATAATTATAGCATAACTTCCATTGAACCCATCCTAAAACAAGCCAACATTTCTGTAAAGAGATAACTAACACAATAAGACTTTCATGGGAACCTTATATCATATCAAACTAAGAATCCCTATTCATAAACATAGTTTAAGTTACTTTTTTTAATAGAACACATTAATTTTTATTGGAAAAAGGAAAAAAAATTACAACCAAAAAAAAAGTAGCACAGAAATCCACTAAACACCATAAAAAATTCAAACCACCCCTGAAACAAACTAAAATTACAAAGATTGATATTCCCTCAACAGAAAAACTTAACATTAAAAAAGACTAGCTTCCCAGTTACCAAAAATGAAAAACTGAGAAACAGGTTTGAACTCGTTAGAGAAAGAAGCCCAAAGAAAAGTCAACATTGCATTATCCCACAAGGGACTAAAAGTTTGCTTCTTATCATCAAGCATCCTTCTATTTCTTTCCATCCAAATACTTTATTGCATCTTAATATAGCCTGTCTGCCTCAACTAGAAAAGGAACATATATTATTTTTCTTGATCAGTCTATAGATGGTGCCATTCAAACCCTTGAAGTGGAAGGGAGAGGAGTGTTTTATCAACCAATAAAATTTTGAGTTTAAGAAAGCTTGGAATGCATGGAACAAATAACTAGGCTAAACAACAAAACGTACCAAGTTGTGTGAACTTCCATTAGAAATTGCTGCGAATTCCACAAATGAAATTACTTCCATTTGGAGTATTTCGACCCCACAAGCCTCCGTTTGACTACTAATAAGGTTAGGAGAGTTTATGTCAACCTTTCTTGGGAAATCTCTATACATGAAACACTCTGTAGAAAGTTCCTCACAAGAGGGACCAAAATAGAAAAAGTTCTCCGAGAATATGAGGTCCCATATTCCCTCTGCTCGGAATATTTCTATTGACAAAGGAGAAGAAGCAAGAACCTTTCTGAATGCATCAAGAACACAGTGCTGTAGACTATTGATAAATACCCTGCAGATACATTACAAGGAAACAACTTTAGAGAACCCCCCAATAAATGAAAAAACAGAAACTGATCATCTACCAAAATTAACAATATTTTGACAGAGCTGGATGATTACCAAATAAAAGTAAGATTGCCAAAACATTCACCTTAAGTGGTTTGGTAATTCATTCTGATTTGAACAAGCTTTAAGGCAGGGGAAAACTGTAAGAAGAACCCTCATGACCCATTTGATTGAAAGTTCACCATATAATGAAGATACCGGCATGGCAATTCGACTAGAAGATATTTGGATGCTTTGTGTTTGAATATCTTCTTGAATAAATAGAAAAGAACAGAGCATTCTGCTCACCTTAACAGCATAATCACTCCAAATTGGGGAATGATAACTATTAGAAGAAAGAGCAACCGAAAGCTCTGATATGTGACTTTTTACATGACTTGCATTACTGAAGCCAAAGATTTGCATCTGAAAATCATGCTTCCCAGAGAACTCCAACTCCTGGAAGTACTCTTGAAGCACAAAAGCAGGAGAACAAAAACTATTTGCAAATTTTTGAACTCGTCCATTCTCGCACAGAAATTGCAAATTGTTCATGTTTGCAAATCTGAATCTAGTTAAGGTCTTTATCAAAAGATCTGAGGAATCCAACTAAATCTCCGTATAAATAATTGAGCGCATATGACTGAATATGTATCAAACAAAATATTGCCACAAGTCAGACACGCATGAATCCATACTTTTTTCGTGATATGTAAATAAAAATTAAAAGAGTAAGCAAAGGTCCAATTTCCCTACATCAAAAACAATGTCAAATAAAATAATGCAGTAGCTTCACCAGAAAGGGCTAAAACACCATGACTGCATCAAGTGCAAGTGCACAAGTGGTGGTGACATGAATATGAATTTGAATATAAATTAAATAATCCATGAATGACAAGTTAGCATTCACAAAAGACTGAAAAGCACAGTTACATAAGCTTCAGCAGTGTTACAAAGAGTAGACAATATTAAGGATACACGGCCTCTCTAAGAACTTCAAGAGATAGAGTATGGAGTTGCAAAACTTTTAGGATAGGGTTCTCATCTCTGCACAAAAAGATACAAAAGAAGTTATAAGGATGAGAAAATGAGTTTAACTCCCCATGAGGCCATGAATGAGGAAGTTTCAAAAAATAGAACACAGTAGTGGGAGAGTAACAGACAATTCTTAGACTTATGAACTAGCATCTTTAGTTGGACAACTTGTCCACTTTGTACCATTTTATATATTTCAATGAAATATTTATGTTTCCTATCAAAAACAATTAGTGGGAGAGTAACAGACAGTTTTCTTTCTTCCCCAAAAAAGAAGCATTTTTGCAAAAACCACTTTTTCTTTTTAGTTTTTATTTTTCTTTGTGGGGGAAATTATTAGAGAGAAACAACCAGTACAACCCAATCGTTCATCAAGCATTTTTGAAAGGGGGGGAGGACAAAACTCTAACACTTTTCTTTTAATTATCGCAAATTAGAGTGAAAATGAAAATGCCAACAAGCTGCTCAAGTTTTATATATCACACTTCTCCCATGTTTTCTTCTTTATCTTCAAAGATCTTCCACTTCATTTTTCCAATATCATCTAAAACAAAGCTAATCTAACAAAACATACATTTGCCTAGGGGTGATAAGACTTCCATGTCTCCATTTCAAGGCATGATTCAAAGTTCAAACCATATCAAGCACCATTTGGTCTAAAAATCTTAATTAATGCACCTTCACAGAACCTTGCCTTAATTGGATCTCCCAAATCAATTCCAATTAGCATCTAATAATAAATACATCTTGTGCACACTATCAACAACATCGGCAAAAGCAGTAGCATTTTCAGGTGAAGTCGGTTGATTTTATCAAGTTAGTTTGCTTCTAAACTTCATTTACCATAAACTTAACAAATGATCATCCTAAAACAAATTATCACTTTCTATGTGTCAACAAAACAAGCAATGTTTAGATGACAAACCACAAGATCAATAAAACCTCACATGCAAGAGAAACAACCACGGTATCTCAAATTTTAGTAAATATTACCGTTTTTCAACAGCAAAAGAGGAATCCTTTAATCTCTGGCAATTATAAGATGGTACACCAAGGCCGTCTAACAAAACTTCTAGTCCTCCAATGCTTCTAAAATGATTTTGACCACGAGGATTTTTGAATAAGGATGAATGGAGAATTCTTAAAGTCAAACGATGAAGTGATAAGTCCATCTGTTGTTCTTTCAGGCTCAGCCTCCTGATAACACGCAACAATTCTGGGACAAAATCAATATCAGCGAATGGAAAAATCACTTCAAAGAGAATGCATGATTCACAGAAAAAAATAATTGGGAGATGAGCATTTCTTTTTATTGGAGGGTTAATTATGAGACATTTTGCCCTAATTCTACGGTAAAGTTAAGAAATTTTAGTGATATCTATACACTAGCTTAATACGAGACTTATTTTCAGGGGTATAAGAGACAAAATGGTAATTTTGGTGGCATTTTGCTGAAAAATGAAATAAATCACTATAAATGATAATTTAGAGTGGCTTATTTAACCCTTCAGTGAACAATCCTGCCTAAATCACCACATTGTTATGTTTCCCCTCCCAGTAAGCCGCATGGATGGCACTTGACATACTTTCGCTAAGCTAGTATATGGAAATTCCTAAAACTCCTCAATTGTAACGTATAAAATGTTAAAGGTATGTTTGCAATTGCAACTAACTAAATGTTATAGCCATAAATGTTATTATGCCAAACATTAGGGACAGAAAATGTAACTGACCCTTTATTGGACGAAGGGTCAAAATCTATATATGTGTGAGAGTGTGTGTTGGTGCAGATGAGGGAGGGGCTGAAAAAGAGGACTCAAGGTCATAGCAGAAAGAAAGTAGAGAGGAAAATAAGCCTTTTCACTACATTATAATCTCTCTCTAGCTATCTCAATGCCAAGTATTTGCAAAGGACACTAAACTATCCAAAGTCTAACAGACAAGGATGCAAAAATAATAATAATAATAATTAAACTAACTGAGTTGGAAGAGAACAAAAGCCAGAAAAATAGATGACTTACAATTAATTAATTGAAAGACACAAAGAAAGGAAATATTGCAGATTTATATGCATGCCATTTCTTATGATACATCATATGACATCTCAAAGCACCCAGATTGCAAACAAAACACTTTTTTGTTATTACACTGAACCAGTTATAATGCCCATAATGCTAGCATTTTAAAACTCATATGCATCATGCACAACCTTTCTTCTTAAACATAAAGGTGGGCCAAAGAGCAATGAAAATTAATTAAATTCCCTACCTTACCTACTAACCAATTAAGGCCACCAGCTTCCATAACTGAAACAACAGCCTTCTGATGCCAATGCGATCTTGCATCACACAAAGGAACACCCGAACTACTAGCAGAATCAATTTGGGATACACCATCCATTGACACACTGCTTACAGTGTTGTTGGACGAGAAACCACTCTCATGTACATTGGAATGTATATCAATAAAACTACATATTATTGACACCACATGCAGAAGTATTTGTTGCATGAGTAACATCATGTCCTTTGTTGAGTCAGACAAATTATCATCGGTAGAAAGGGCACCACTTATTGTTTTTAGTTGGATGACAGCCCCTGCAAAAAGAAGACCAAAACCTTAAATCAGTATTATGCACGCCTGTGCACACACATATATGCCCAGTCACGACAAACCTGACGCACAAATTAAATTAACTATGTTCAAAAAAAGTACTGATAAATCATGTCATCATCTGAGAAGATTGTAAAAAAATAAGGGTGAAGATGATACCTTTCATTAGCACCATAAGCTTTTGAATCCCACCATGATACCAAAAAACTCTGCAATTGTACAATGCACGTGTAACAACTGCTAGAGCTTCCAAAACAGGAATGCCATCAGTTTTTATATCCGGACTTGTGCAAGAGCCAGACAAATCTGGTTTTGATTGCATCATACTCATGTTTACTGGATCAACATAGAAAAACGTAAAGGGGAGAAATAACATTAAACATTTGTTGGGTGAAAAAAGATATTTTATTAAACAAAATATTATGAATACTTGATTTAAGCCAGAGGGTAGATCAAAATACGGCACACATACCAGAAATTTTCTGTAAAACATCAATCAAGTTCTAGTAAAGATTAAAATGTAGTGCCACAGATGAATAAACTTCCTATCATTTGGTAAAATGCTAATATCATAGTTTAGACGCAGACCTAGGAGTATGCAAACAATCCGATCATCCGATAAATCCGATCAATCTGATCCGATCCGTTAATTTTTTGAAGGTTTCGATCCGACCATCGGATCGGATGGAAAAAAAATCATCTGTTAAGTTCAGATCGGATGACGAATTTCACTACGATTCATCCGATCCCATCCGATCCAACCGAAATTAATTATATTTATTTATATTTATTAAAATAAATATATAAATATAAATAATATATATTTATTAAATTAAATATATATATATATATATTTAGGTTTTCCTCGCCATATGTTTTCTAATTTTCTTTCACGCAACTTGATTAGGGTTTCCTTTCCATTTTCATCGTGCAGCTAAGCATTCTGAATTCTCTCTGACTTGTTGCTATCTAGTCTCTAGTCTCTAGTCTCCAATCTCCTCTCCTCTGTCGCTTTGCCCTTTGCTCTCTACCACTGCGTGTATCGCCGTCGTCGACTCTCTCTCTGTTCTCCCTTTTCCGTTCTTTGTTCTACATCAATCTGGTTCCCTATGAGTTGTGACTCTTGTTCCCTGTGTAATATCTGGTACTACTTTTGCTTTTCATTATTTATTTTGTTCTTCTATGAGATATGGGAAATTGTATTACTTTGGTTGTAAATCTGCTTCTTTACATTATAGAAATCTATAAATTTGCTTCTTTACATTCTGTAAATCTGCTTCTTTACATTCTGGAAATCTGGAAATCTGGAAATCTACTTCTTTACATTCTGAAAATCTACAAATCTACTTCTATCTAAGCTATATATTTTTGGTTAGAGAGTTCACATTTTGATAATTTAATTTGATGAGGTCTGGAAAGTTTGTTCTGTTTATTATGTTATATCAGTATAAAGTTTGTTGCTAACATTGAGATTGACATTAGTCTACTCCTTTTTATCTTTCACGTGTATTTGTGATTATCATTATATAATGTAATCCAACTCATACTTTTAATTTCTACTTTAGTAAAGTTTTACACATATTAATGGGGAAAAGAATTAATTTATTCTATTAAGTATTTGATATATTGATAATTGGTCTGTGGGTAAAGCTTTACACATATTAATGGGGAAAAAGGTTAATTTATTCTATTAAGTATTGATATGTTGGTAATTGGTCGGTGGGTTCCATAAAAAACAAAGAAAAATTAAGAACTCCTTAGAGATATATAGTAGTTTAATATAATTCATCAGTAGGTAACTTGTATTTTAGTAAAGCTTTGCACATATTAATGGGGAAAAGGGTTAATTTATTCTATTAAGTATTGATATGTTGATAATTGGTCAGTAGGTTCCATGAAAAACAAAGAAAAATTGAGAACTCATTAGAAATATATAGTAGTTTAATATAATTCATCGGTAGGTAACTTGTATTATCATTTCTCTTCCTTCAATTAATGTATTTTTATTTTTAGAATTCTAACGAAAAGGAAGCATTATACTGAATCTATAGGAGGAACATGATGATTTGCTTGTCTAAGTGCAAATTTTTTTCATTCATGGCATTATCATATCTCTTCCACTTTATGTTTATCTGTGGTTTTTTATGATAGCATTGTTTGTCTAAGTGCAGATTTTTTTCATTCATGGCATTCAAAGCTTTTGATAATTCATAAGTTTATGATGAATTATGTTTTTGATTTTAAAGTAAACAGATGGTTGTTATTTGTTAACATCTGATGTCTTGTTCCCTGTGTAATATCTGTTGTTTTTGTTATTTTATTTATCTGATAGCATTTTTATAACAATTGTTTTTCTACACAATGTGTTTATTGCATTAAGTTGATTATGTCTCACTTTATCTTAGATGGAAAAAAATACCTATATTACGGATAGTCCACTTGCAACCACCGGAAATGCAAGCGCTACCCATGATGTTGAAAATCAATATAAGAATCCACAAAATGCTCCACCATAAACTAAAGATCTACCATTGAATGACAAACCTGAACCTTCTATAGATAGCTATGATGGAAAAGGTAAGCGAAAGTTTTCTAAACCTCCCTCTTCTGCCTGGAAACATTTTGATATAGTGGGTGAAGGCTTAGATCGCAAGGCAAGATGTAAATATTGTTCAAGAGAGTATGTGTATGTATCCAGCAAGTCTGGTACATCAAACTTAAATGCTCATATTGTTATGCAATGTAAATTATTTCCTAGTAGATATGAGAAGCAAAAAACTTTAGCTTTTGAAAATGTCACAAACAATAAAGAAGGTGTACTTGTTGCACACACATTTAGTATTGAGGCTTGTAGGCTTGCACTTACAGAAATGATTATAGTTGATGAATTGTCATTTAGTCATGTTGAGAATGAAAGATTTAAGAAGTATAGTAGAGTTTTGGAACCAAGGTTCCAAGTTCCTTCTCGTACCACTGTTGCACGAGATTGCTTGAGTCTTTTCTTAAAGGAAAAGGGTAAATTAAAAGAATTTTTCTCTAAATCATTTCAAAGAATTTGTTTAACCACTGACACGTGGACTTCTGCTCAAAATTTGAATTATATGTGTCTCACTGCTCACTTCATCAATAATAATTGAAAACTCCAAAAAAGAATCTTAAATTTTTGTGTAGTTCCTAGTCATAAAGGTGATATCCTTGGGAAAACAATTGAGCAATGCTTGTTAGATTGGGGAATTGATAAGATATTTACTATTACTGTGAATAATGCTAGCTCAAATAATACATTAGTTTCTTACTTGCGTAAAAAAGTGAACAATTGGGATGGTGCAATACTAGATGGTCAACATATGCATATGAGGTGTGCAGCTCATATTCTAAATTTGGTTGTGAGAGAGGGCTCGAAAGAATATGATTCAAGCATAAGTAAGATAAGAGAAGTTGTGAAATATGTCAAAGGATCACCTTCAAGGTTGTTAAAATTTAAGGATTGTACGGAGCAAGAGAAGATTGATACTAATAAACTTTTATGTTTAGATGTAGTAACAAGGTGGAATTCCACTTATTTAATATTAGAAGCTGCAATAAGATTTCAGAACGCTTTTGAGTGTTTAGAAGAAGATGATGTGATATTTAAACAAGAGTTCAACATTGGAAATGATAGTTGCAAAACTCCTGATATGTTTGATTGGTCTAATGCTCACATATTTGTGATGTTTTTGAAAATATTTTATGATGCAACATTGAGGTTTTCTGGTTCTGTATATGTTACTTCAAATTTATTTTTGGATCAAATTTGTTTCATACATAACCAATTGAGTTTCTGGTGTGAAAATACAGATTTTTTGTTAAACAAAATGGCAAAAGAAATGAATGATTTTTTATTTATTGCAACTTTGCTTGATCCAAGAAGTAAGGAACAAGGTTTGAAAATTTGTTTGGATCTTTTGTGTGATGAAGATGATATTATGGTTGGTCATATGATGAAAAAATTTAGACCAACTTTGAATAATATGTTTGATCAGTATTTAGTTTTGTATTTTGCAAATGTCCAAGCTATATGCTCACAACCTTTAGACACAGAAGAAGTGGATAGTTGTAACATTGATTCATCTTCACTATGGATGGATCGTTATAAAAAACGCGTCAAAGATGCAAAAAAGATAGACAACCAAACTGAAGTAGATAAATATTTGGGTGAGACATGTGAGGATGTGGATGATGAGTCTTTTAATCTTTTAAGTTGGTGGAAGGTGAACGCATTTAGATACAAGGTTCTTTCCAAGATTGCCAAAGATGTTTTAGCTACGCCATATCAACTGTACCTTCTGAGTCTGCATTTTCTAAGGGGGGGAGGGTTATTGATTCTTTTAGAAGCTCATTGTCCCCAAAAACTGTCCAAGCACTTATTTGTACTCAGAACTGGATTCGATCATCACCAATAATTAACATTCGTGAGTCCCTTGATGATATTGAAGCAATTGAAACAGGTAATATTATTTTAATTTTCATTATTAATTGATATCATTCTCTTATAATTTAATATTCTGATCACTTTCTATTATCTTCTATTTTGTAGATATGTTGAGAGACATTAAGGATATAATCCTTGATTGAGTATGATATATTATTATTTTATTTCATATGTATTTCATATATTATTTTATATATATTTAGTTATCAATTTACTAATATTTTTTAAATTATGGCTAATAGGTGATAACACATTGAAGTTTTTTGCTATTGTTCTCAAGATTCAAGACAAGATTATTTTCAAGATGGTATAGATGTTAAAAAGTGAAATGATCAAATTAATTTAGGTTTAGATTATTGTGAATTATCTTTTTGTTTATTATTTGAATGAATTGTTAAATTTATTAAAATGACTATTGTAATCGACATCGTTATTGACGTATTGTATTGTTTTTGTTTTATATAGGTTTGAACATTTTAGTCTTATTTTAACTTTTTTATTTGGTTTTTTAAGATTTCTTTTAATTAAAATAATTTTATGTTATGATTTATGTGAAAATTTAAATTTTTAATTCAAAAATACCAAAAATATAATTAATTAAGTTTATTGGTCGAATTGATCTGGATTGATTGGATGTTATCCAAATATTTTACGGATCGGATTGATCGGATGTAAAAGTTGATCGGATCGGTTGCGAATTAGGATATTTCAATCCGATCGGATGTTCAGATCGGATCGAATGAGCATAAAATTAACGATTTCGATCCGATGAACACCCCTATACAGACCTGACTGTTAAAGAGATATACGGGAGGAATGGGCTTTAAGGTGGGAAAAAAAAGCTACATCAGAAGCACATGTATCAGTAGATCATAATTGGATTTAGCAAAATTTTAAACCTAGCATAGCCACATAGGAACCAATGATCAGAAATCACGATTTTGCAATAAACTTCCTCGACAACTTATGCTGAGACAAGTCTAAATATTTGTCAATTTCTTTCAGAAGAACAAAATCCAGGTAAGAAAATAGATTTCATTTCTGTTAGGCTCTATACGGAACAGTTGAACAACAAAGGTGACACAAGATAAAAGAGATATCATCATTTGCAGACTCATTATGCAGCAAGCCAGCAATTACAGATAAAGCGAATGGGCATAAAAAATATAACTAAACTTACACTTCGTGACCAAAGCAGTTACTTGTGTAACCTCTTCGGTCAAAGTCAAAATAATAGCAGCAGGATGTCCAGCAAAGCAGCCAATAACTACATCATCAGAATGTGATGAACTTTCTTCTGTTTGGATTGAAGTTGCAGCAGCTTCTAACCATTGGCTAGAATTGTCTGGTTCCCAATTCTTATATACAACGAGAAATTGCTTGAGGAAAACAAAGAACAACCTCCTCTTTTCCTCCTAGATGCCAAGCAAACAAAGATGAAATCATAAATTTTCCAACATTTAACTAATTATAGAAGAAGTTATACGGCAATGCTTTGTACTTAAACAAAGAACCACCTCGTTCATTATTTTGCTCTGACTACGATAAACTATATGCATTTTTCATTTCCAAATATATGAATTGCTTGCAAATAGGATATCATAACATTTTCCAACATTTAACTAATTATAGAAGAAATTATAAGGCTATGCCTTCTACAAAAACAAGGAACAACCACCTCGTTCATTGTTCTGCGACTGTCTGCCCTAACTATGATAAATTATGTTTTATGCATTTTCAGTTCCAATTATATGGATTGTCTGTCAATTGTAGTACCATTATTCTAATTTTTAAAAAGTTTGTCTTTTATACAAAAAAGAAAAAGGAAAATTTTGGAAGGAATCAAATACAGGTCTGAAACCCAATGAGAATCTTCTTTTATCTCTTTTTTTTCTTTTTCCTTTTTCCTCTAAAATTGAGGATGCATTTACTAATCCATAATGAAATCAATCAAAATCGGATTGAAGAAGAAAGAGAATGAAAAAATCATTCATTTCTATGTATTTACTAAAAATTATAATAATCAAAATGAAAATATTAATTTATTTAAATATCCTTTTCAAAAGTAGTAATGACTAATAAAATATAAACTACTAAAAGCATATAATTTTGGAATCGCATATTATAATTTAGGAATGAGAATCAATACTAAGAGGGTGTTGGAATCAATCAATGGGAGTGATTCCAGAATTTGTGACACCCTTAATCCCTTTTTTGGAAAGTAAACAAGGACTTCCTATCCACTTATTCCCCTTGTTAGTAAACACTCCCTGAATTCCTTTTAAAACAAATAGCATGTACAAAAGATGAAATAGAAATCCAGCTGACCGTGATACTAAAACACTAAACAGAAAAGCAAAAATAAAACAAATAAGGTTTAACAACTTCATTAATCTCAAAAACTTTGAGCAATGCACACATGAGTCCCTAACCTTTTAAAACGTATAATTTAGTCTTTGATTTTTAAAATTTCATATATAAGTTCCTAAAATTTTAAATTGTATCATTTAGTCCATAAAATTTTAAAATTTCACATAATGATCCTAGCTCAACAACTAACATATAGAATTATTATTTAAAATTTTGGGACATATCTATGAAGTTTCAAAAGTTAGGGGACTAAATCATACATTCTAAAAGTTTTAGAACTAAATGATACATTTGAAAAGTTTGAAGACTAAATCATACATTTCAAAATTTAGGAACCTATATTTGAATCTAGTCAAAGTTTGGACCAATAATATAATTTAACCAACAAATTAACATATGTATATATGTATGCATGCATGTAGAACAACCCTGAACAAAGCCTTAATATTTTGGAAAAAAATTATATCTTGACATCCCCTCAAATAAAGAACTTGTCAGGAACCAAAGTGAAGTAAAAATAGATTATATTTTCAAAACTATACATTGGTCTTGTTCCTTATCTTTAAAGATTCCTTATTTCATTCAGTCATACATCCCAACATGTATAAACTGAATTCAGCGCAAATATATTCTCCTTCTTGGAAATCCCAAACCCCGTGTTCTATCGTGATTGAATAGGTAACGTTCTTTTGTTTTTTCTCTTCTTTTCTTTTTGGGTTATACAAAATAATAATTCACAAAATCCTTTATTAAATAAGAGATTCTCTGAAAATACATAACAAAGGACTATAGCGAACTTCAAACATACCTCCTTATCAGCTTTCTCATATCTATCCCAAAGTGTTTTCAGAATTGCCTCATCTCCAATTTCACTGAAAGAAAAATATTAAGAGCATAAGTTATCATGGTCATAAAATTTTGATTAAAAGTCAAATAATATGCAAGCAGCAACATAAATACAGTGTTATATAAGCTAACAAAGTGACAGAAACGTCTCACCAAATGACAAGTCAAGATATGTGACAGGAATAATTTCAGAAAATATCTTTCTTATTCCTTTAATAGGGGCTTGTTTCAATGGTCCATGAAATATATAATAAAGGACAAAAAAAATTCTGCCACCAAAAATTCTCGTCACAAATATACCATTTAACTTTTAGGTTTTACCAAATATACCAATAACCTTAACATAAGTGTTCCGCATCTTCTACTTTACGGCGCCACAACTCGTCATGAGTTGAGTTTGTTTAGGGAGGGAGAAATGATGGGAATCAATAAAAAAATAAAAAGAATGATTACGAGGAGTTAAACAATTAAGATATTTATGAGTAGTCAGATATTGTTAGAAATAAATTAGGATTTTAAAAGTAGAAATATTGTTAGGATTTTATTTATCTAATAAATATGCATTTGATTTTCATATTATGATTTTGAATTAGATTTATAATTGATCAGAAAAGTCCTATTTGTACATTGACTTTTGTACCATAATGTTGAATCAATTAAATTAGTTTCCCTCCCGTAAATTCTCTCCTTTCTCAATCATCTATCTCTCCTCTCTAAATCTCAAATTTCCAAATCCATAATCCAAATTTTCTCTCTCCTTTCCCCAATCTTCTTTCTCCTCCCGACCCACATCAGAAAGGAGGTAAATGAATACCAAGCAAAGAGATCCTACACTCCTAGGCAAGCTTTCTGTGAACATTTTGACAGTTTACAGATGACAAAAGCAGAAAGACGTGCCAGCCAATTCCCTTATCTACAAAAGTTCAATTTCAAAACTAATTGTTGCCTTGGTTAAATTTCTTCATTGTGGCAGAAGAAAACATGACAAAAAATGTTTGGAAGTTATTTAGTGTTATTAAGTACTAGTCCTTTACTCGCCCATGACCGAACAACATAGAATTTGATGCAAGCAAACCAGAAAACTGGAAATCACAATGAACAAAAATGTAATGTACCTCAGTGAAGTAAATCATAAAATGAAACAATAATACCTGAAGCAAATCTTCACACAAGGTGGAGAGAGTCTCTGAGCTTGTGACCCAGAAAAATACTCTCCAATTTGGCCACTGGAAGTCCTTCTAATTAGGTCAGCTACACCCTTGACAATATTCATGATTCCAGGGTACCAGGGTCACATGATCAAGACTTTATAGGTACACATTCAAGATTCAAATAGTCATTCCTTCTCGTTATTTTCACAAAACACTCCCGACTGCAACCACCATGAGTAAGAATAGCAATTTGTTTAAGAACTCGGAATTTTAACAAATAACTAGCAAGGATCTATTTTGCTCCCGTCTGCAACCCAAATAACAGCTAAACTAGAAAATGATGACACGTGAATTTGCCTCAGCCATGTATTAAGCATCTAGTCCACTATTTGAAGTCAACTCTTTTCTCGGAAAAATACTAACTTAAAAAGGGTTGAAAAACCTCAGATTTATTTTTAATTTCTTTCTCCACTAATTCTATCCGAGAACACAAACAAGAAATTGATTGAACTTTCAAGCTGAATCAAAATAAAATTATCCAGGCAATAAGAACCTAATTCCGAGCTCAAATCAGCTGCAAACAAGAAAACGCGCAGTATAGAGAATACTCCTTAGTCCTCAGCGAATATTGAAACAATCCTTAGTCCTTAGCGAATATATGAAAAAATATGAACGAAAGAAAATTGTTTATGCTCACTGAAAATAAATTTCGCAAAAAAAATGAAATGACTAACATTGATTGACAGAGCTTGAGGTTTCGAAGAAGAAACACAATTGTCACATTGATTAACCTTGTTATTGCCAACCTGATTAGATCACACGGTCCTGACGATATAAATATACTCTAGGGTTTCTGATCAGAGATCTAAGCTTAAAATTCTTCGGAGGTTCTTGAATGGCGTCAGCGGAGAATCACAAAAGGAGAACGCGAGACACAAAGAGAGAGATTATATATATTTGCATAGTATGCCCCTGAAGAACTTGTTGAAAGATCAAATTGCCCTTTAGTTTAGATGGATTTTTTTTTTTTAGTTTTTTTTAGATTGGGTAGTTAAGTACGAGCTTTTTTATTTCTTTTTTATTAAAACACATCCATTCCATTTAAATCGGTGTAGTTATATCTTCATTAGTTACATCCAAAAATAAAACCTCTAAGTAGATTAAGAATATCATCTATAAAGTTCAAAAAATTAAAATGTGTAACACCATGTAAATAGATTGTGCTCCCTATCTTTAAACCAAAAAAATACTCATTTACACATATTTTTTAAATCTACTCTATAATAACACATTTACATCATGTTTGATGGATTGGAATAGATCAAATGTTATGTTTGATTGGACTTAAAAGTATGAATGGAATCAATCTATTCCTAAAAGATAATGAATCAGAATTTATTCTCTCTCTTTAAGAAATCATAATTTCATTTTAATTTTAAATTATTTTTCCAATTTTACCCAAATTCCAAATATAATTTTAAACCTTAAATCTCAAATCCTATAATCTTATTTAGAAAAATAATAATTTTAACCATCAACTTTAACCCATAAATATAACCTTAAACCTTAAGGTGGCATTTGGTTCATGAAATGAAATCGGAATAAGAATAGAAAGTAAACAGTTTTTGTTTAGTTTGACCATTAGAATCAAAGAATAAATCAGTATTACAGTATTTGGCTTACAACTGGAATGGAATGGAATACACTCTATATTATCTTAATACTCATATATTCAGTAAAATTTAAATAATATTATTTAGTTATTATTTTTTTTAGACAAAATACATTATTGAAATCATTATTTTTTAAATAATTATTACTTAAAAATAAAATATATTATTAAAATTATTATTTATGGGTTAAGGTTTTAGGGTTTAGGGTTTAAGGTTATATTTGTGGGTTAAAGTTTATGGTTAAATTTATTATTTTTCTAAATAAGATTTAGGGTTTTGAGATTTGGGATTTAGGGTTTAGGATTTAAGGTTATATTTTGTAGGTTAAGGTTTAGGGTTAAAATTATTATTTTCTAAATAGAGTTTAGGGTTTTGAGATTTGGGGTTTGGGATTTAAGGTTTAGGATTTAGGGCTTATGGTTTAGAGTTATATTTGGGATTGAGGTAAATTGGAAAATTGAGATGAAAATATAATGATGATTCCTTAAAGGGAAGAAGAAATTATGATTCCTTCTCTTTTAAGAATCCATTTCATTCAATTCTCATTTTTCAACCCAACGAAACATAAAATTGGAAGGAATCAAGTCTGATTCAATTCCATTCCAGTAAACCAAACATGGGGTAAACTCTAAATTTTAAATCTCAAATCACAAAAAAAACCTAAACTCTGAATCCCCAAATCTTAAATCTCAAACCTCAAAACACTATTCAGAATAATAATAATTTTAATAATATATTTTATTTTTAAATAATAATTATTTAGAAAAATAATGATTTCAATAATATATTTTTTCTGACGAAAAATAATAATTAAATAATATTATTTATGACATCTACCAAGGGTAAACCAAACACTATAATAATTAAATAATAATTTTAATAATATATATTTTACTGAATATCCATTTCATTCTAATTGTAAACCAAACACTGTAATATTGATTCTTTCTTTGATTCTGGTGGTCAAACCAAACAAAATTATTTCATTTCCATTCTATTTTATTCTCATTCTCATTTCCATTCTGATTCGATTCTGTGAATCAAACGTCACCTTAGGGCAAAATTATCATCTCTACTCAAAATCAACGAAATAGCTCTTTGTGAATCAGACTCAAATGTGATTGATCCCATGATTTTGTATAGCAATATACAAAGCCGAAGCCAAGAATTTTATGACATCTACCAAGGGTAAAAATAGATTATTCATAAACAATGAAAAGTACCAAGTGATTTACCTGCAGTATTTCTTGTAACACACATAATACCAATTATTTTCTCACCAATGAAAAGTGCAACATTGTTGTTTATTTTGATTCTTCCAAAAGGAATTAGCTTCCATTTGGTAGTCTTTTCATTTAAGTTCCTTTGTTTCTTGTTTTCTAATGTCTTGAGAACAAATTTTCCCAAAATATTCTCGTAGCATATTCGCCTAATAAATGATATCATCGGGCTTCCTTCATTTTCTTCCATGTAATATCTCATTTTGATTATGCCAAATAGCCTATGCAATATAAGAAAAATGAGATTCATCTTCCTTATAATATTACAACTATACAACAATCCATAACCCTACAAACGTTAATTGTATGGTCCTATCCATAATAGTTGAAAAAATCAAAGACCTCTAAACATGTCTAATATTTTCACATACCAAAATAGCATGAAACAAATCTTCAGCACTAGCATTGCAGAGGCAACACCAAGGATGAGCAACTACTATCTTTATCACTAACTATGTTTGCACTGTAAGAATGTCGTTACAGGCACATCAAATAATCATCTTCACTGTATTAGGTAGCATAATTCCATATTATGCTCCATTAATTTGAGCCATCATTGATGCTAGATACAACTCTATAGTCCATTCTCATTCTTGATCTTCTTAAGTTCTCAACTAGCCAATAATTACTCTTAATAGAAAAGTCTTTTTTGGAGATTTACCTTATATCAACTTATCTTTAACATGTGATGCATTTATGGGAATTTGTAAAATAGTATCAACCTTTTCAATTAAGAAGTTTTCTCAAATAATACTTTCCTTTCATAATCCATCGTCATTTGATATATCAAAAATACAAGCATCGACATTTAGTTTGAGTGGGGAGTAGGTTCTGCTAGAAAAATAAAGTAGCCATTGGTCTCTATATATCATAATATTTCTACCATTATCAACCTTCCATTATCAACCTTCCATTTCAAACCTTCCTTATAAAGTTCTTGCCCCAATTATACTCATCCACAAGTAGGATGCAAAAGTAGGAACTGACGCTATCCACGTAAGATGTAGCATCAGTTGACGTGTCGAACTGACGTTATGCGTGGACATAGCATCGATTGACACCTGGAATCGATGCTACACACGTGGATAAATTCTTTTCTCTTCTTTCTTCCCTAGACAGAAACTATTCCAAGTGTTGCATAACTCTTAAAAACCCAAAACCTCATCCGCTTCTCCTCCACTCTTTCTTATTTTCCGGCCACCTACGACTACCAATTCCAATGTCAATTAGTGAGTTTTCCTCCTCTTTAACTAATATTTTAGATCCCCTATTTTTTTGAGCAAAATACTCAAATTTTTTATACCCATCTTTTCTTCATTTCCTTCATTTTATCACTTCATTTACTTTTGTAAGTTTTTCTATTAATTTTACGCACTTATTATTCATATTTTCTTCTATTATTATGTGTATAAATTTTTGTATTATATATGTAGGTTTGTATTATAACATAAGGAGAAAAATATGAGAATCTTGAATAAAATAGAACAAAACTATGGTAATTTTTCTACTATTAATTAATATTTTATTTTTCAAATATTTGTATTATTTGAACTATTTGCTAAACTGATTTTGATTTTTTTTTCTGCTCGAATGCAGGTTTTTATTTTAGTATAATAAAAAATGAGTAAATTTAAAAACAAATTAAATTTGGTTTATCGCGTGAACCAACTTTACATTTAAAGTCATTTCATTTAAAGTTGTTTTTTAACCGACTTTAATGCTTTTTTTGTAGTGGTGACAATTCATCGTAAAGCCACAAGGGCAATTTGAAACAGCTTATTGAGTATGTAGAAATAACTTGTACAACTGACTTCAAAAGTACCTCTTTCCCAGCTTTAAAGAACATTTTTTTCCTTTCAACTCTTTAAATTTCTTCACATCCTATTTTTAATTGCCTAAATAACCTCATTTCATTCCTTACATTCATAGCTGGTAGTGCAAGGTAACGTCCATAACAGTACAAAGTAGGTATAGCCAATATCTCTTGAGACGCCCTTCTATAATCTTCAAAAGTGTTAGGGTTATAACACATTGTAGACTTCATAATATTTACTTTTTATCCCAAGGCATGTTTACACAAGGATACTACCGGTTTAATTCCTTCACAACTATCCTTATATACTTCTAAAAAGACAAAGTTCTCATCAGTAAAACACATATAGGACACTTTTGGGTTGTTCTTTGCAATAGTTACACCTTTTAGGACACCATTACTTTAAGCTTTCATCTTAAATTAAACCAATCAAACCCTGAACATAAATGATGAATATATAAAGAGACAAAGGATCCCCCTACCTCAATCTTTTGTGTGACATAAAGGATTGTATTTTAACTCTGTTAACCAAATTGAATAGGAAATGACTTCACATAATTCATAATTAAATCCTTCCATCTCCTAGCAAAACCCAAAATGGTTAGCATATTTTCAAAGAACTCCCACTCCATATGCTTTATACATGTCCAATTTGGTAACAACTTGTCCATTCTTGCCCCTAATAATTCTTTTGATTCAATGAAGTGCTTCAAAATTCACCATTGTATTGTTTGACATCAATCTACCTGATACAAAAGAACTTTGACTCTTTGAAATGATAGCAAACAAAATAGGTTTCATTATATTGGTTATACATTTTAATATCAACTTATATAAACGTTACATAAGCTTATAGGTCTGAAATCACATACTTGCTTTGGTTTTAGGGGATAAGAGAAATTAAAGTATTGTTGTGTTGAAACAAATCCTCATCTTCATTTAACACCTTCAGCTATACTTGAGAAACATCGTCATCCATTATGCTCTAAAACTCTTTATATAAAAGTGTAGGTATTCATTAGGCACAGGAGCCTTAGGTACATCTAGGAAAGTTCACTCTCAATAACAAGTTTAGTAAAAGGCCTAAGCAACAATTCATTCATCTCATCATCAACTTTGGATGGGACACATGAATCAAAATGTTAGGCGTTTGCAATACCATCACTAGAAAACAACTCTAAATAAAATATTTGAAAGATATTTAGAATATCTTCACTTGGTGACACCCAATTGTAATGCTCATCAAACATGCCAATAACACTATTTATTTTCTTCCTTTGACTAGCCTTTTCATGAAAATATCTTGAATTTTGACCTCTATGTTTAAGTCAATCCTGTCTTAACCTTTGTTTCCATATCATTTCATTTCATTCTATAGGAGAATTTATCTCATTTTTCCAAACATTTAAATTTTCTCATATCAATTACTTGAGAATGCACCTCTGAAGTATGCTTAGTTTTCTTCTCTAGCTTGTCAAATCTTCTTTGAACATGCCCCACAACATTCAAATTCCATGTTGATAGAGTAGAAGAGAACACATTGATCTTGTCTTCCATTTTACCAAAGCTACCATTTATACAAAAACAATTGTCCCAAGCACCATTAATAACATAAAAACATTCATCCATTTTCAACCAAAAATCTTCAAATTTAAAACTTCTACCCCTCTTACTTGCAACTAGAGAACCACCAAGCTTGAAAATTGGCACAACTATAACAATATGATCAACCACTAAACTCTCAATTGGTTTCCCTCTAATTACTTAAAAAAAGTAATTTGTAGAGTGTTGACAAAAGCTCTATCGAGTCCCACTTGATTGTTATCCCTCCTTTCATTTCCTTTTATTCCATGTGAACTTAAAGCCTTCAAAGCCTAAGTTCATCAAACTACATTGCCTAATCACATCTCTAAAAGAGTCAATTTGACTTTTAGATCGAAAATTAGATTCAATTGATCATCTTGTGCTATAATCTCATTGAAATCGCCTAAAATTATCCATGGTAGTTAATTCATATGAGTCAATCTTCTTAACAACTCTAATGAATGACACCTTTGATTAAGAATTAGGTTGCCATAAATGCATGTAACTCTCAAACTTTTAAAACCAACAACTTTGACTAAGACATCAATATGCCCCTCATTAAAGAATTAAACAGAGATATCAATTATGTTACGCTAGAATAATAATAAGCCATCACGAAGTCCTCTTCTAGGAACTTTAAGAACCCTGTCAAAACCCAATTGAACTTGAATCCCTTCACCATTTCCAGCTTTAAGCCTAGTTTCCATTAAGAAAGCAAGATTGAGAAATTTGAATCAAACACCTTAGCAGTTTGAATGTTATAGGGTTCTCAAGTTATTTATCATTCCAACTTAGAAGTATCATTACTTATGACGAGATTGATCCACAGTCCTCATCATATGTTGGTTCGAGTTAGACACACCATTCATATATTCCACTTGTTTGGAATTAAACTTGTAGCAAACTTTCAGAGAAATTTTATTACCAATTGCACGCATCTTATCCTTCTTTTTGCTAATAGAGCCTTTCAATTTTAAAGTCATAGTAGCAATCTGTGAGTTCCTTTTATTAATGCAACTAGAAGCCTTTTAAGTCTTACTATTAAAACGCACATTCTCACATCCCACTTCAATCATGATCAAAAATTCCAAAGAGTTAGTGATATCATCCATATTTAGGGCTAAATTCTCTACATCGACATCCATATTCACAACCAAAATATTCCCATCACAACTTATATTTGTCTTCTAGACAATAATTAGATCATTAATCCCTATAACTAGATTGTCATTATTCTCCAAATATATAATCCCAACATCATCTTTTATAGTCTCTAAAGGACCATATATAGAAATAGAGGAAGACATACCAATAACCCAAGAAAACAACATTAGAAGCATTGAATCCTTCTTCATCACCAACAAGGTACTATTAGAATCCCAACTTCACCATCAGCCACCCTATATCACCCTCCTCTTTCAAATTTAAGTTATCAAGGATCCATTACTTAACCTTTGAGGGCATACCTCTTATATCCTCCACCTTCATCCAAGTTCCAAAGAGTTGGACAATATTTGCAACTTTATCTTTCTTACATTTGCAACTTCTTGTGTCATGGTCGAGCATCCAACATCAAAAACACATCATAGGTAATTTCTTATATCGAAAATCTAACCAAATAATTTTTATATCTTTCCTACCTAGCCATATTATATGCAATAACAACTTTGAAATATTTGAAACCACCCTTACCCTTTCACCTTTTAGAAAAAGGTCACTCAAGGGCGATAAATAATCCATACACAGAACCACACCAAACCTTTTTCTAATTTTTCCAACCTTCTTTTAAGTAATGAATCTAAGTGGTAGGGTTATTGATATGAATCCAAAAAGAACCCCCAATGAAGAATATTTCCTTAGGAATCATATTAGAGACATACTAGAATAGGATCAATACAACACCATCAAAATACCACGGGCATCTATTAAGAACAGATTGTCGATCTTCAACATTTTTAAAATAAAAAATGAACATGCTTCTACTAATAAGACAAGCCTCTAGAGGACATTTACAACCCCAAAATTCAGTTAAAATTCACATTATCACATCCACATTAATAAATTTTGCTACAAGACCTCTGCCAATCAAACTAAATTCAAAAGAGATGTCATCCTCAAACTCAGAGTCATTTAGGTCCAACATCTCTAAACTTCAAAACATGATACAAAATATATTCATATTTACCAATAGAAGAAATCGCAAAAAGTAAGAGAAATTATAACCAATAAATACAATGAATAAATAATGATGGATCCCACCAAAGTAAGAGCCAATATTGGCATTACCTTTCAAACTCTTAACAGGAGCTTAAAGTAACTAGAAAACTCACTTAAAATTCAAAAAATAAATAGAAGCTCAAAATAGTTAGAAAAATTCACTATAATAGCTAGAAAAAAGGCAACTAGAGTAATAAAAAAAACTCATATTTGTTGTGATGGCAACAAATGATGGTTGAACTCCTCGAAGCTGCATCCTTGAGAGAGAGCAAACAAAATGGTGAAAGTTGATACCACGAAGCTTAGGTTGAACAAATAAAGATGAGAAAAAGATGTAAGCTAGGTTAGAAGGTGGGCTTTTGTTTAGGGTTTGTGAGGGATGGGTTCAACGTCATGGTTCCATCAATTAGTCAAGCGAGTTCTCCTTTTTTCCTTCTCACTTTTGCAAGAAGCAAAAACCCAAATAATGAGGACCCAAACAACGAAACAAAGTTCGTAGCTTAATTTCTCATTGAGGATTCAATTAATAGTTTCATTCCTTTTTTTTTCTTATCACTCTTGCAAGAAACAAACAATAGAGTGAGAGAAAACCAATTATTTTCTTCAAACCTTTTACTTAATTACCATAGTTCTTTTTTGGAATTTTCTATTCAACAATAAGCGGACTTATTATGTTCATAAAAGACATAAAATCAAACACAGAGGCTTTCGTTACTCACACTACTTTTATATGTTTTTTTAAAAATTAGATTCATTCATATTATTCTATTTTAGGGATTTTTTGCTCTTACCGATAGTTTAATTTATAGAAAAATAACCATAAAGGAGAATAAATTTGTCATTGTTGTGAAAAATCATGTGTCTTTAGATCTCAAGCACATCGAACAAATACTTTTTTAATTTCTATTGTTTAGTTAAGTATGAGCTAGCTTGTGAGTTGTGACCCTATTTTGTTGTATGTGTGGTTCGAGTTGAAGGTAAACCAAGAAATGGAAAGGTCAATAGCTTTTATATACGAAATAACCTTATTGAACTTTTAGTACTTTTTATTGTCATTAGATAGATAAAATATTGAATAGACTGTATACAATGTCCATGTTAATATCATAGTTGATCTAGTTACATTTTTTACATTTTTCCATGACTTCATTATACTATGTATTCATGTTCCTGTTATAAGTAAGATTATCTCTACTAAATGGTGTCATTATAGTGGCATGATTGGAAACGTTGCAATGATATCATAATTGTCGAACCCATTGTCCATTTTCTTCTGTATTCATTGTTTTGTTTAGAAAGATAATAATAGTGATCGTTACGTAAGAATATTGGTTATTTTTCTCTTTATTAATGATTAAATGGGTAACAATTAAAGATTTTTCACTAAGAAAAATAGTGTAGACTGTCATAATTGATCTCATTTTTTAGTCTCTTTTAAGATAAAGCTTAGTTTTTATTTTTAAAAATAAAAAAATATAACATATTTTTTTCTTTCTTTGTTATTACCTTGATTTTAACATTCTACACTTTAATTTTTTTTAATTTTTTCTTATTATTCAATCATTTTTTTACACTTTATTCTCTTACTTTTTACGCTTTTAAAATTTAATCTCAAATTTTAAACTTATTGTTTAAAAATTATTAAGAGAGAGAGAGAGAAAGTACCAAAGAACAAAAATAAAAAGTACCAAAATATAAAATGTGAAAATTTTATAGAACATTTTTGTATTTGAGGGAAAGTAATAATTGTCAAATGACATTAGTTCATTATTTAAAAAAGGAAAAAAATACAGTAGAAGTCTATTTGTGTAAGTATTAGGGATTGTTTTACATATGTTTGGAAAAATTATTTTTAAGTCTATTTGTTTTTAAAAAATATGTTAGATTAAGATAAAATTAACTACTCATCTAATTTTTTTTGTTAAATATAACAAAATATCACATATAATACACGAATGTTTATATTTTTTTTGATATATATATATAATGAAGTAATTTTTAATTAATAAATTACTTATTTTTTTAAAAAAGTTTTCGATTAAATTTAGATTAAATTCATTGTTTAATGTATGATTTTGAATATTAGATAATGAAAATTTTGTTTAAGAATTATTGAAAATTTTATTTAAATTTGAAATAAATTATTAAAGAATTTGAATAATTTTTGTAATTAAATATTAATTTTTTTAACATTTATACTTATCAAAAAATATAATCATACATGTTACATATGTGTGGATAGATATTTTAACTACGAATAGCTAAAATTATGATTATCTATAAAAATTCAACAATTTTTCATCTAAAAATAACTTTAATTGATAAGTTATGGAGTATAGATGATTATTGTAATATTGAAATTATGGTTAAACGAAACCAAACATATATTAATATTTTTTTTTATAAATATAATTACAAAAAACATATTTTAATAATAAAACAATGTATACTTATAATAATGAAATTGAATTTTATTTATTCTTATTTTTATATTTTTATTTTACTTAAAAATATATGTTAATTAATTAAAAAATGAAAATGAATATCAATATCAATATCAATATTTTAAATAATGTTGTAAAGTAAAAATTATGTTAACATTTAATTTTCTAAACTATATATATTTTTAAATAAATATTTAAAAAATAAAAAGCGTGGTTAAATCACGGAAAAATTGCTACCTATTCATAACATACAATTATTACCTAATTGTACCCAAAATTGAGGCATAATTATTATGGTTATTAGTATAACCGTCTCCTTCTATCCTTATACATATCTATAAATATATGTATTATTTTATTCTATTTAACAAAGAATGAGATGAAAAATTAATTTTGTCTTTTAAGTGATTTACTAAACTAGTAAAATTTTGCAACTAAATTTATTTTTTATCAAAATTAACTCCCTTATGTCTTATATATGCAATATTAATACCAAAATACGCATACACTATAGAGTTATAAACAAAGTTCCAACAAACTTTTTGGTAAGTGTGGGAGAACATTGACTTAGTATGGAAAGTCATTAAGAAGGTATTATGTGTCGTGAAGAGGTTTATCATTAAGATAATGCATTTAGTGTCATGAAAAAGCTTAACACGATAAAATAATAACTTACTACAACATTCTTAAGCAAATAATTTTGGTGAAAAATAGAATAAGTAGAAAGGTATTGAATAGTGTGGGAAGACATTGGAAAGTCATGCTAGTCTTACTAAGATAAGAAAATGTCTTACCTCAATAGTAGTAAATTTTATTTTTGAGAAATTTTGATAAAAAAATTGAGTTTAACTCAAATTAAATGATTTTTATTAATTTAAACTTTGTTCATATTTGACACATTTTTAATAAAAAAAATAGACTTAAATAATACATTTTTCACAAATAAATAAACTTAAAATTATTATTTTTAAATAAAATGACTAAACAACACATTTAGTTTACTATTTGGACACTTCACTGTTGAAAAAATTAAATAGATTATTTAAGTGTATAACTTAGATCACAATCTTATGAACAAGGCCCTTATTATTTATAAAATATAAATATTAACATAATTAATTGGGTGTGGTATTTTTTAAAAAATATTTTTGTTTCACTTTTTTATTTCTTAGCTACATCTCCCAGTTATAAAGGAAAAAAATATTTCTTCAAGACCAAGTATAGGGATATACAATTTTTTTTAATAATGAGCTAATGTTAAATGAAATTATCTATCCCTAATTTCATTTAAAAAAAAAAAGAGAAAATCATATAAGAAAAAAATTAGAAAACCCATCATTGTACGTAGCTACCACCTCTAATCGTCATTGACCTGCTATTCCCACCATCTCCACCTGTCGTCACCAACCCCATCCAACCCTTACCCAATCCATCACAGCTTCTAAAATCATTGTAGCTAACCTATTTAGAATCGTATAGGTAGCGAAAGTAAAAGACCCCTACGGCCTTGCTGTTGTCGTTCAGTCGTCTGCATCACCGCCTTCACGAATAAACCCTCAATTAGCTCAACCACAGAACCTGGAGTATGGTCACGGTTGCACACAAAGCCACCATCGCCGACTGCGCAAACCAAATCTTAAAAAAAAATGTTTTTGGGAAAAAAATCGCAGGTTATTTTTCTTCTTTTTTTCCACAGGTTGAGCAATTTTTATTAATAGTACGAAGATTAAGGGCTTGAACAAGAATATCTTGCCCTCAAATCACAAGGAGAAAAAAAAATAGATAATTTATTAAAGCATTAAGGCAAGAAATAAACTTTCACCTGGATTCGCTTACGAATGAAATGTGGAAATTAAAGTATAGAATAACTGCTTTTATTCAACGAATGTTATCCCTATAATAGTAAAAAAGAGTAAAAATTGTCAATTAATCATGCATGGTTCAAAACATTGAATAAGCCCCACAATTATAGTTGCAAAAACAAGAAGAAGAAGATACTTATATAAAGATTACGATTTCAACACACAAAAAAATATTTGTTTGGAGATTATGATTCTAACCCACAATCAAGAAAAGAATGTGTATACTTTTCGAATATTATGATCCCTACAAAATCCTTGGAGCAAATTTGTTTACATGGTGCCCGTAGTCAGCAAAAAGTTGTCTAAGATAGCATCACTTTCCATGATAGTTTCATACTTAATATTGGTTAATAGAATGATTTTAAAATATGTGTATTTCGGAATACATGATATTATTGAATATGATTATTTTTAAATTTATATTGATGTTATATTAATAGCAAGTAAAACTAAAACTAAAATATTGAATCTTAAAATCAAGTTAAACTCTGAGTTTGATGTGAAGGAATTATGGTATGCTAGTAAGATAATATGTATGAATATAAGTAGAAGTTTCAAATCTGGTACCCTTTGTGTTTTCCAAAGATTTTATTTAGAAAATTGTTAAAATTATGTTTAACGCATTATTCAAAACGTGTTTAACTTTCTTTACATGTATATATTAATTTGTCTTTGCATGATTATCCAAATACTATTAATGATATTGAATATATATCTAAAGTTTTATATTCTAATATTATTAAATCTATTATATTTGTTAGTGTTTTTAGTAGATATATGTATAATCTTGATAAATCTCTTCTGTTGGTTTATGTAAACTAAGAATTTACTTTTATTGGATTCAATTTAAAGATATTACATATTTATATACAAATCTAGTGATACTATTAGGTAATAGACACCTAATACATAACTAATATATTCAACTAGTGATAGATATCTAATACACAACTAATATATCTAACACTTCCACTCAAGTTGGAGCATAGATATTAATCATGCCCAACTTGTTACAAAGATAATAAACTTGAACCTCACGTAAAGCTTTCGTGAAGATATCTCCTAGTTGTTCTCCAGTCTTCACACATCCTATAGAAATCAAACCTTGTTAAATTTTCTTGCGAACAAAATGACAATCAATTTCAATGTGTTTAGTTCACTCATGAAATATAGGATTAGAAGCAATATGAAGGGCAGTTTGGTTATCACACCATAATTTCGCTGGTATTAAAGTTTTAAGACCTACTTCATCCAAGAGCTGATATATTCATATTATCTCATACGCAGATTGTGTCATAGCCTTATATTCTGACTTTGCACTCAATCGTGACACAACATTCTACTTCTTGCTTTTCCATGAGACCAAATTCCCTCTAATGAAAATACAATAGCCTGATGTGGATCTTCTATCCACTTTGGAACCTGCCTAATCTGCATATGAAAAATATTCAATATGAGTGTGTTCATGATTTGCATACAAGATACTATGTCCAGGGGCTTCTTTCAAGTAACACAAAATTTGCTCTAACGCTGCCCAATGATGAACTATTAGGGATGACATAAATTGGCTAACAACACTGATCGAATATGCAATATCTGGACGAATCATGATAAGGTAATTCAGCTTTCCAACCATCCTTCGATATCTCTCAAAATCTTTAAAGAGTTTCCCATCTCCTGTAAGGTGGATGTTTGGAGTCAGTGGAGCACTACAAGGCTTTGCTTCTAATTTTCATGTCTCAATTAGTAAGTCCAAGACATATTTTCTCTCAGATAGAAAGATATCTTTTTTACTCCTTGAGACTTCAACACCCAAGAAATACTTTAGCATCCCTAAATCCTTCGTGTGAAACTGAGTATGTAGGAAAGATTTAAGAGATGAAATTCATGTAGTATCACTTCCAGTAATAACAATGTCATCTACATACACAACTAAAAGAATGATACCAGCTTCTGATTATTTGTAGAACCCAGAATGGTCAGACTTGATTTTCATCATACCAAACATTTCTATAGCTTGACTAAATTTTCCAAACCAAGCACGAGGACTCTATTTCAAACCATACAAATATTTATGGTGACGACAAACTTGCCTAGATTCCACATGAGCAACAAAACCAGGAGGTTGCTCCATAAACACATCCTCTTGAAGATCACCATGAAGAAAAGCATTCTTGATATCTAGTTGACTTGATGCAAAGGCCAATGGTAAGTAGTTGCCATAGAAATAAACAACCGAACAGTGGTCAATTTAGCAACATGATAGAAAGTGTCAAAATATTCCACTCCATATGTTTGAGCATATCCCATAGCAACAAGACGAGCCTTTAATGAAGCAACTGACCCATCCAGATTAACCTTAACCGTGAACACCCATTTGCATCTGATAGCTCGTTTCCCCGAAGGTAAATCAACCAAGTCCTAAGTACCATTGTCATCCAAAGCATTCATTTCCTCTATCATTGAATGATGTCAACCAGGATGAGATATGGTTTCGTGAACAGTTTTAGGGATAAAAATAGAATCAAGAGAGGCAATAAAAAAGTAAGAGGAAGACGACAAGAAATTATAAGAAACAAAAGAAGAAATAGGATAAGTACATTGACGTCTACCTTTGTGTAATGGAATAAGAAGATCATCATTCAGGATTGGATCTGATGACGGAGAAGTAGGTGTATGACATGAATTAAAAGGTCTATTTCTGGAGTAGACTTGAGTAATAAGAGGCCTGATAGGAACTGGATTAGAGACAGGTTCAAATGATGTGATAGAATAGACTAACAAATCATCATCCTCCCTCTAACGTGCAGGAGGAGGAGACGACAAAAAATTGGGTGTGTCTTCCATAAAGGTAACATCAATTGAGACAAGATATTTGTTAAGACTAGGATAATAACATCTATAACCTTTCTGGAGATGTGAATAACCAAGGAAGATACAATTCAAAGACTTAGGATCTAATTTAGAAACATACGGACGAACATCCCGAACAAAACAAGTGCTACCAAATATCCTAAGGTCAACCAGAAATAGTGACTTATTAGGAAACAAGATTTTGTAAGAAATCTCACCATGAAGAACAGACGAGGGCATGCGATTAATAAGAAAACATATTACTGAAACTACATCGGCCCAAAAAGGTTTAGAAACATTCATTTCAAATAATAAGGCATATGTAGTTTCGAGAAGATGTCTATTCTTACGTTATGCCACTCCATTTTGAGATGGAGTATCAACACACGAAGTTTCATAAAGCATGCAATTTTGAAACATATAAGATTGAAACAAAGTTGATGTATATTCTTTGGCATTATCACATCGCAAAGTACGAATTGAAACATTAAATTGAGTTTTAATCTCAACACAAAATGCACAGAAAATAGAAAACATTTCAGAACGACTCTTCATTAAATATAACCAAGTTACACGAGAATAATAATCCAAAAAAGTAACAAAATACTTAAATTCAGGTTTAGACAAGATAGGACAAGGACCCCAAACATCAGAATGAACTAATTCAAAAGAAACACTAGCACATTTATTACCTCTTGGATTTGAACTAAGACGATGATGTTTTGCAAATTGACAAGACTCACAATCTAATGAAGACACCTTACTAAACTGAGGACAAAGTTTCTAATGTAAAGGAAGAGATGGATGACCCAGTCTACAATGTACCTCAAAGGGAGAGGTTACACCAGAGCAAGCAACAAATTTCGGTATTGGTGTGTCAAGAATATATAGGTCTCTAGACTCATGTCCTTTACCAATAGTTTCTTTATCATAAGATCCTAAAATAAGCAACGATCAAGAAAATATAAGATGCAACTGTTAAGATTGCGAGTAAGCTAACTTACAGAGATCAAATTAAAGGATAAGCTAGGTAAATGTAAGACAAACAACAAAGGAAGCAAAAGAGTGGGAGTAATTGTGCCAGACCCAAGAACACGAGATGGTGACCCATCGGCTAAGGTAACAGTAGAGGTGGAAGTGTGTGATTAAAGAGTAGAAAAGAGAAGAATTACTTGTCATATGATCCATGACACCATAATCAATAACCCATCTGGAAGATGAGGAAATAAGACACACATTTGGTTTACCTGAATCAGCAATAGTAGTGACAGAAAGTGATGAAGACTTTAGTGATTCTTGATACTGTGAGAACTTGGTAAATTCATCTGTAGAGATAAGAACCAATTTTTTAGAAGTATCATAAGTGGATGCAATATGGGCTGAGTGACCTTTCTGATGCTTGTACTGAAGCTTTCTACAGTCATGTTTCGTATGTCCTCGTTTGCGACAATAGTGACACACAATACCTCATGAGTCATATGGTCGAGTTTCAAACCCTTACAAGCTACCTCATTTGTTTCTACTCATATAAGTTGACCGTTCAGGCTCATAGTTATTATTTCAGCTGACCAAAGTACCATTTAATTGGGCAGGTGGAGGGGCAGTGCCTTCTATACGATGTACTCGACTAAATACTTCTTGTAAATAGGAGATCTCAGAATAAAAAAGAACTTGGGAGTTAGCAGTCTCTAAAGTAGAGAGAAGACCGGTAAGAAAACTCATGGCCGCCATTTGTTCCCGTTGACTTTGTTGAACCTTCACATCAGGGCTAAAAGACATCAAACTATTGAGCTCCTCATAAGTCCTTTTAAATTTCATAAAATAATTTGTGAGGGACTGATCTTGTTTGTCTACACGGTAAAATGTTTTGCATACCTCATACATGTGAGAAAGATTTCGTTTACTAGAATATAAGAAATCCAAATAATCCATCAATTCCTTAACGAATTCATAATGATTGATCAAGTCAATTACATTGCTCTCAATAGAATTCCAAATCTGCAGAAATAATTGGGCATCTTCACTAAGCCATGTTTGCTTTGAATCATCTTTAGGAGGATCATTAGTCAAATGGGTGTTTTGTCGATACTTCTCAAATAAATTTGAATGGTCTTGCTCTAAGCCAAATAATTAGAGTCATTGAGTTTATGGTCCCTGATTTTAGACATCACAAGCACCATATCCATCATAACATTAGATTTATTTTCAACCATAACTCTTACAAACTACAAGGCAACGAACAAACAAAATCTAACAAGGGCAGCGACCAAACATGTTGCGAATAAGAACACAAAATTAGAAAAACCCAAACTTGAACAATCAGAAAGCGATGAGTGCCAAACCACCACAGATGACATAGGGGAACGCTGGAGAGCAACACGAGGACGACCAGAGAAGACTTCTATAAGGATATGTTGTCACGCGCCGACGTGTGGGAAGATGATAGAAAGTCGTGGTGTCGCGTAGGGCCCACTCATGGCTCATTTGGTGACCAGATGTCAAGGTTTGGTCAGTCGGTGGCTGGGCATCCTTCCTCTGCCGAATATGAGAATAAATTTGCACTCCAAAAGGCATGTGGGAAGATGGCAAAAAGTCGTAGTGGTGCGTGGGGCCCACTCGTGGCTCGTCTGGTGATCATACTTTGGGGTTTGGCCGGTCGACGACTGGGCTTCCTCTCTGTGTGGGAGGTGAGAATAAATTTGCACTCCAAAAGGATGTTCCAAGTTAGAACCCAAAAATGCACTAAACCCTAATTTGTGTTTACCCAAAATCAAACCCTAATTTGAACGAAAAAAAAAGAATTCCCAATTTTGTAACCTAAATGCTCTGATACCATGTAAACTCAGAAGTCACTCTTCTTATTTTTCATTCAAAGATACTACATATTTATATACAAAGCTAGGGAGACTATTAGGTGATAGACACCTAATACACAACTAATATATTCAACTAGTGATAAACATCTAATACACACCTAATATTTTTAACAGTTTATTTTATAATAAAAGACTAACAAGTTTTCAAGTTGTGCAGGTTACACTGATTCTAATTATGCAGAAGACAAGGATAAAAGAATATCCATGTATAAATAAATATTCATTGTGTTTGATAACCTAGTGAGTTAGAGATGCAACATGCAATCAATTATGTCATTGTCTACCAATTAAGAGGAATTTCTAGCATACAAAAAAGCTGTCAAGGAGAGCCTATGGCTCAGAGGGATAACCAAGAAATTGAAGATTGCTATTGATAATGCATTGTGAGCAGTGTGTATTATGATAGTCAGCCATCCATCTATCGAAGCACCCTGTGTTCCATAATATATCTAAACATATTGATATAAAATTTCATTTTATTAAATATGTTGTAACACATAATTTAATTAGGATAAAAAAGATAGCTACTATGCATAGCTAAGGGGAAAAGCAAAGCAGTCCACTTTATCTTAATTTCCAAGGTGAAGAATTGTTAATTTAGTGACACCTAATTCAAAGCAAATGTTGGAACATGCAGGAATAATTTGCTAATTGCTTATGAGACAGATAAAATGACTCAACAAGAGGCATTATTGGAATTTGAATGGTGACTATTTAACCTTTTCTAATTCGTGTTCTAGGGTTACATCGATCATTGTATCTCTTTCTCTTCTCTTGTCACTTTCATTTTCTCTCTCGTTTTGAGGTTCCTCTAGGTAAACTCTTGATTTTATGAGAGGAATATGTATTGTTGAGTCCACATAAGTATAATGTGGTGTCTTTAGGGTTTATCAAGAGCTTATGTATTATTTTTGAATCGGGTCCTGTGACTACTTTGAATAATTTTAGTGGATTGTTATTTTCCCTCTCCCATGGATTATGATAATAATATACAAACTATATAATTTCTCCTTGTAATATTTTTTATATGTTCTATGTTCATATACAATATCGTTTCTAAACATCATCCAAATGAGTTCTTAGCATTTTGTTAGACGTTAGGTATATATTTCCAACAATTACATTGTTGGTGTCATTCATTAGTTTGCCTTACCTTGATTAGTTTGTTATTTGTTCTTTTAATACTATCTTGTTTGATTATATTTTTTCAAATTTGTACCAATGCATCCTTTAAGTCTATGGATGACTCGAGATATAGTATAAAATTAATTAATTTGAATAATTTTAAAAAATATTCATAATATATTTTTCTCACTTTCAATATTTATGATAACTATGCAATTCTTTAAATCACAAGTTCACCTAGTTTTTAAAATTACAAAACAATCAATTCTAGAATATTTAAACTCATTTTGCATAAATTTTTCTTAAGGATAATTGTGGTTTATTAGAAGAAAAATACTATATTATTTTAATATATTTGTCAAGTGAGTTAGAAGATATGCTTGGAAAATAGAACTAATGCCTCTAACTTTTAGCATATGCCCCTTACTTTTGTAAAAAGAACTCTAATATTCCTGATTTTTAAGTTAATATTATTAATATTCTTGAAAAATTAATAGCATTAACTTTTCATTCGATGATATATTTTTCTTTCCTATGGTTTTGATACCAAATAATTTTTTGATTTAACATATTTTTAATAAATAAATATTAATTAATTTTTTGGTTTTTAAATTCTTAACAAAAAAACATTATATTTAATGAATAGACTTTAGAGTTGTATTTAATCTTACCATATTTTAATGAATATGAGTCTAATGAGTACTTAAAAAGTATTAAAATTATCATAATTTAATATATTTTAATTGATTAAATAGATTTATATTTGTATAATTTTATCATACTTTTATATAAATTTATCTTTTTGGAATAACATGTATTTTTTTTATTTTTTAGGTAATTTCGTTCAAATATAATTTAATACTCGGGAAAAAAATACTGAAAGCAATACATCATAATATTTAAAGTGTAGTATTCATTTATTATACAAATAAGTGAGAAAAAATGAGGAAAAGTAAAATAAAATGAAAAAATAGGCAAAAATGTCTAGCTAGCACATGCCCACACACAACCAGTAGACGCCCGCACGCACCGATCCTAAGCATGCTCGCACCCACTAGCGCATGTCTTGCGCAAATCCCACATGCGTCAGCCTCCGTCTCGCCGCAAATCTCGCCCCATACGCGTGTTAACTTGTCCAAAACCAATTTGGAGATATTTTCCCACTTTTTAAACCTTTTTCTTACCTATAAAAGGATCCTCTTTTCCAATCTCAAATCACACAATTTCTCATCTCTTCTCTCTCTAGCTTTCTCTCTCTAGAAAGTTTTTTTAGTTTTAAAGTTATTCTCTTTTTGAGAAGAAATAATTATGTTGTAAATTTCTAATTTCTGTTTGGAAGTTTTTCATAAACAAATTTAGGATCAAAGTTCTGTAGGGATTCTTTTGAGTTATAATTTTAAAATGAATTCTTTACAATTATTTTTATGTTTTATTATTATATGTTATGTTTAATTTATTTGTGGCTAAATTTAACATGGGTGGCTAAATCATCTTCACATGTAGGTGAATTAATATAGACATCACGTTTCTCTTGCCAAACTACTAATGTTTTATTGTTCTCTAATTTTCATTGATGATATAGACAAATTACACTTACACATGTTATCTGAATAAGAAGATATGGATTTGCTAGAACAAATGATTGACTATTCAAACCCAGAAGAGCCCATTGAGGGATCATCTGATGCTTCCTAAGTCGTAACCACCATATCCATACCCTACAAAAGCTTTTGGTTAAGAGAAATAGTTAAAAGGAATTTAGCAAAATTTATGTTGCTTTGACAATTTTGGGTAATACAAATTTTGAGGCCAAGAATGGCGTTCCATCTTGTGGTAAGAATGGATCATAGTAAACTCTTTGACAAGAGAGAAAATGATTATGATATAGTGGCAATTTCTGACACGACACGAATAGACACAACATGATTGCTACCCCTAGTTACTATCAACAATTATTTTAATTTTAATTTTTTTCCTTACACTTATAAACAAGATAAATCAAAACTATTGATGGACTTTATTCGTTTACATAGAGAGTTTCTAATAAATGAGATTATCTTTCAAGCATTTGTATCATCAATTCAACAACTTAGTTATCAACAAAAGTTATTTAAATTATTTCTCATAAGATTAATATGTTAAAGGATGAATTCATTAAGAAATTTGTACTTATGATTAAAACTTAATTTGATGTCCTTAACCTCAGTTGTGCCTAATAAAAATACCATTAGCCTTTCATTTATTACAAAGTTATCCTAAAACATGTATTAGTGGTAAAAAAATTGTATTTACAAGTTCAAAAAACATATTTATGAATTTATAAAAAGAGATATATTTTACACGTTCTAAGTGACAAAAATAGGTAGTGTTAAGAACTAAAAATCACTTTTGACAAAAGTCAACTTATGTTTTTGCGTTTAAAATCTAATGCATAAAACCTTAATATAGCTTCTAGAAGGAAATCGTCGACGTGACTCAACTAGCTACGATTGTATACTCTGTTGCTATCACAATAATGGAAGCCCAAAACATGGTTTATAGTAATAAACAAAGGGGCCCTGAGTGGTCATTTAAAATAAGCTAAGCATTAAAATAAGCTAAGCATGCATGCAACTAATAGAAACACACTAACAAACTAAAACAATATAACAAATAAGGAATCTATTTTTAAAATTGATAGTTGATATTCCTAAGAACTTATACCGATATAATAGAATAATAGATCAACAATCGATATATAGGTATATCTAGGATGGTAATCCTCACAAGACATGCTAACAAAATAACAACATAAATATGATAATGACAACAACAAACACGATTGATTAAAACTTATGATTAGTTGTTTTACAAATTTGAAAATATCATTATTATTTACTATTATAAATATTTATTTTGCTAAATTACTATTATAAATAATTTATTGGATAAAAAATTATCTTAATTTGTAATCATGTTAACCAACATGTGAACAAGAACTCAACATGAGAACACGATCTAAAGGAAGAAAATATACCCGAGCACAGTCATGCAAACATCATGTTTATCTTTTAATAAAGTATTGTAACAATAATAAACTATTATAAGCTAATGTATGAATTTGCCTTGTTTGATATAGAGGTGACTTAATATGTAACTTTAAATACTTAGATGCAATACAATTTCCTCACTTCATGTCTTGTCCGATTTAGACAATATTGGTCGACCACATACATATTGAACAAATATAATTCATGACGCTAAATTAAGCATATTCACAAATCATCCCTAGCAAAGAACAACGTAACAATATAACAAACCTCGTCCACTTCACAACATGTCTTTTCATCTTTGTGCTTGAACAACATGTACCATGGGCATTAAGGGATGCACAAAAAGTTTGGAGCAAATTGCTCCAGAAAACTCCATTCTCATACACGGATTAAGATTAACTACGACCATTTCTTTGTTATTCGTTCCAATAGCCTACTTACTTCATCCTTAGATACATATGGATCAAGATTGCTAAGGTTATTAACAAACATGTTTGCTTCATCCCACCGATTGAGCTTACAATACCAATCCACAATCAAGTTGTATGTATATTGGTCTGGTCTACATCCATTCTTGATCATATACTGAATTACATATACAGCTTCAACAAACATTGAATAAGCTACATAACTTGCAACAAATGTATTATAAGTTATTACATCGGGAACAATCCCAGAATGCCTCATTTTTGAGAATATCCGTAAAGCATCTTTCATCCGACCATTTCGACAATAGGCAAATATAACAGTACTATACGAAATGATATCAGGTTTCATTCCTTCTTCTAGAATATCCCTTAAAATTCTTTCTGATCTCTCAAAATTTTTAGAACGACTGACTATATACATTAAAATATTGTAAGTAAACAAGTTAGGAGTGAATCCATTAACAATCATAAAGTTCAAAATCTCATTAGTTTTTGAAACTAGTTGTCTCCTTCCATATATTGAAAGCATGGAAGTTAGAGCAACTATGTCAAGTGAAAACCCCTTTTTCTTCAGCTCTAAGAAAGCGCGCTCTGTTTCCATAAGAAGGTCACATTTACTACAAACTAGAATAAGTGTCTTCAAGAGCACTGCATGAGATTCAATTACACCAGAGTATATTTGTTCAGCAAGAGCCAGCATCCGCTCGATTTGTTTTCCATTTGCATAAGCATGAAGAAGAGAACTATATGTAAGTTCATTAGGTTTGCAACAACCATCTTTCATTTCAATAAGCAATTTCTCAGACTGTTCCCATAGTCTTCTCCGTGCTAGTGCTGCCAAAACAACATTATAGGTAGAAAGGTCAGGTGTAATTCCACCTTCCAGCATCCTCCTGTAAATTGATATGACTTGATCAAAAGAACCACACCGACAGTATGCACTGATTAGGGTGTTGAAAGTATCTTTCTCTGGTACAAATCCTACCCGTTTCATTTCCTTGAAAACTCTTGAGACTTTAGAATCCATCCCATTTTGACCAAATACATTCAAAAGTGTGTTCCACGTAACAATATTCGGTAGACAATGACATGCACTGATCTCTTCAAACACTTCCATCATTTCTGAAAATTTCCCCCTATCACCATACATCTTAATTAGAACATTAAAAGTACATATGTTTGGTTTGCAACCTGCACCTCTCATCTCCTCGATAACCTTCATTGCTGACTCATCTTTTCGAGCTTTCACAAATCCAGACAAAAGGGTACTGAAGGTAAAAACATCGGGTTTAATCCCTTTTCTAACCATTTGTGTTTTGAGAGCCATTGCTTTATCCAATAAACCATCTCTAGCACAAGCAGATATCAAAGAATTATAAGTCACAATGCTAGGTGATATCCCATTAACCTCCATCTCTTTTAATACCTCCCTAAGTTCCTTAGGCCTCCTAGACTTACTATAGACATCCAATAATGCATTATAAGTGACTTCATTAGGTCTAAACCCTGTTGATTTCATCTCCTCAAAAATCACGGTAGCTTCTTCATGCAGAGAACCGCACCTACAACAACTTATAAGCGTATTATATATATAAGAATTAGGAGCAATCCCAGCCCTCTTCAAGCACTCAACAAGCCCTAAAATTTTATTCCAAGGCATGCCCATTTTCCTATACACATTCAACATCACGTTGTAAGTTATCAAATTAGGCTTACAACCCTCTTCTTCCATTTTGTTAAAAACCATGACAGCCTCTCTATACCTTCCATTACTAGCACAAGTAGTTATCAAAGAAGTATAAGCATAAACATCAAGCTCAACCCCAGCTTTATGAAGATTTTGAAGCAAAGAAGTCGCAGCTGAAACCTGGCCAGCTTTACCAAGCATACTGAAAACAACAGCAATAACAGAACTAGTGATAACACATTGAAAACCTTCAGAATTTCTCACCCAATCAAAAACACTCAAAGCCAGCTCAAATTTCTTATGAAAGCTTAAACATTTAACAATATCCAGTACATCAAAAGACAAGGACTCTGTATTAAAACCAACATCAACTTTATGCGATTCAACTAACTGAAGCAAAAGTTGATTTAAATTGGAGGAATCAAAGTCTGGGTCGATTAAAGATTGGAGGATAAGCTGACCTTGAGGAGTGATACGGCTATTAGACCAAGGTCTACCACGGTTGGGGTCGTGGGACTTGCCGATGCGAGTAGGCTTTTTGGGCAGATGAGGTTCAAGTGGGGAGTGAGATTTGTTGGTGTCGGGATCGGCGCTTTGACGGAGGATAACGTCATGGAGAATAGGTGTTATGGGACTCGGAGATTTGGTGGGTATGGAGGGCTTGTTGTGGTAGTGGCGGTTTGGAAAGATGGGTTTTGAGGGTGGAGGGTTCGGGAGGAGCAGAGGAAGAGCTGCTTTCTCGGCCATTAGAGGAGAGATACGAGACATGGTGAGCGATTGGATATTTTGGCTCCATGCATATTTCGATTTTTAAATTAAATACATCCCAAACCTAACCCTAAGATGTCATTTCTTTCGTATAATGTAATCAGAATTAGAATAAAATTGAATAAAAATGAAACAATTTTGTTTAGCCCTACAACTTAAATAAAAAAAAATAGTATTATAATTTTTGTTTTACAATGAAAATGAAATGTAAAACATTGTATGTTATTTTAATACACATATATTCAGTAAATTTTAAATAATATTATTTAATTATTATTTTTTTAACAGATAAAATACGTTATTAAAATCGTTATTTTTCTAAATAATTATTACTTAAAAAATATATATATTATTAAAATTATTATTTTTCTAAATAGTGTTTAGGGTTTTGAGGTTTGAGATTTAGTATTGTGGGATTTAGGGTTTAGAGATTTTGGATTTAGGGTTTAGGGTTATATTCGTGGGTTAAGTTTTAGAGTTAAAATTATTATTTTTCTAAATAAGGTTTAGGATTTAAGGATTTAGGGTTATATTTGTGGGTTAATGTTTATGGTTAAAATTAATATTTTTCTAAAGGGTTTAGGATTTTAGGATTTGGGGTTTAGGGTTTATGGTTATATTTGTGGATTAAGGTTAATGATTAAAGTTATTATTTTTCTAAATATGATTTTGGGTTATATTTGTGGGTTAAGGTTTAGGGTTAAAATTATTATTTTTCTAAATAGGGTTTAAGATTTTGGGATTTAAGATTTAGGGTTTAAGTTTTGGGGATTTGGATTCAGGGTTATATTTGAGGTTAGGGTAAAATTGAAAAAAATGAGATTAGAATGAAATCATGATTCTTTAGGGGGAGAAGGAACTATGAATTGTGATTTTTTCTCCCCCTTAAGGAATCATGATTTCATTCTCATTTCAATTTTTTTCCAATTTTACCCCAATCTCAAATATAACCCAAAACCTAAAACACTAAATCCTATTTAGAAAAAATAATAATTTTAACCCTAAACTTTAACCCACAAATATAATCTTAAACCCTAAATCCTAAAACTCTAAACCTTATTTAGAAAAACAATAATTTTTACCTTAAACCTTAATCCACAAATATAACCCTAAACCCCAAATCCCAAAACCCAAAACCTTATTTAAAAAATAATAATTTTAATCCTAAATCTTAACCCATAAATATAACCCTAAATCCTAAATCCCAAAACCCTAAATCCTATTTAGGAAAATAATAATTTTAACACTAAACCTTAACCCACAAATATAACCCTAAACCCCAAATCATAAATCCCAAAACCCTAAATCTTATTTAGACAAATAATAATTTTAACTCTAAACTTTAACCCACAAATATAATCCTAAACCCTAAACCTCAAATCCCAAATTCCAAAACTCTCTTTAGAAAAATAATAATTTTAATCCTAAACTTTAACACACAAATATAACCTTAAACCTTAAATCCCTATATCCCAATTTCCAAACCTCAAAACCCTAAATCTTATTTAGAAAAATAATAATTTTAATAATATATTTTATTTTTAAGTAATAATTATTTAGAAAAATAATGATTTCAATAATGTATTTTGTCTCACGAAAAAATAATAATTAAATTATATTATTTAAATTTTACTGAATATAGGGGTATTAAAGAAATATATAATATTTTTCATTCCTTACCAAGTGTAAACTAAACATTATAATTTTGAATTCTTCTTTGATTACAATGGTTAAACTAAACAAAACTGTTTGCTTTCCATTACATTCAGTGAACCAAACGTCACCTAAGATATTTGTGTTGATTTGTGCTATATTTTTTTAAAATTTAAATTGAATTAAGTAATTGTCATAACTAAAAGACTTAATTACATGATATAATATTATTTTATACATAAACATTTGCTTTTGACTCTCCTAAGAAAAAAATATATGTTGTTTTTCTTACAATGTAAAAAAACATATATGTTTCCAGCAAAAAAAACTTAGAAAAACAATGTATGTTTTTTTTTCTTTTTGAATAGGGTATAAATAAAACCATGTGAATAAATGAGTTATATAACCCTTACATGGAACTTAAATGATGTATGAAATTATAAAATAATACTCTAAAATATTCAAAGGAATATGCATTTTAAAAATTTTAAACTTAACTCATATTTTGTGTTCACTTTGGGTCGAGGTCGTTGTAAAAGTATTTAATTCTAAGTTTAGCTCTAAAATTATTTGAGTATAATCAAGTTTATTTGAACTTCAAACTAGATCATTTAAGCTTTAAGTAGATTAGGTTAAATTTACATGACTAATCTTGTTACAAACAATTTAGTTATCATTACATTTGAGAAATTCAAATTTTTTATTCCCTTCATGAATTGAAAATGTTGGTATTATAATTGTGTAAAACATTACCTATTTTTAAAGGATAATTTTATCTACTTGTTAAATAATTTAATTTCGTTAAATTGTTACTTGAATAAATATTTTTAATAAATCTACAATAAAATAATTGGTAAAAAAGTTTTGGATTTGCTTCTTCAATAATGTTAAATCTGTTGTATATGGTTGGTTTTCTTCCTGATGTATGAACTTTTTCAATTGTGAAAATTTTCATGGTTTCAAGTTGATCTTTTCCTGATTTTCTTAAAATTAAAAAGATTTAGCTATTGATATAAGTTTATGTTTCTTTATCTTTCCTTTGCTTCTTTAAGGATAAGAAATGTATCATTTATTTCCCTAAATATTATCGGTCTTGGTATTTTTCATGCATTGTCATCTTTCTTTTTGCAAATATTTAATTTTTGAGTGCTTGTACATAGTTTCCTTCTAAGTTGGCTATTACATCACTAGCTCTGAGAAATTTAGGGATTTTATAATTAGCAAAACTTCCTTCTGCTTCAATCCTATTAGTGAATGTTTTATGTATTACACCAAAGAATCCAATTATTGATATACTTGTTTATAGTCATGTCTTATATATTCTTGAGGTCGGTGTAGATAACATAATACTTTTCTTTTTCTTCTTAACTCTTTTCTTTGAACTCTTCTTCATCTGTTATACTAGACCATAAAGCTTTTGAGAAGTTACCCTTTCTCTTTTTATTAATTATGAGGTTTCATCCTCTTTCTTTAAGATTTTAATATTTCTTTTTGTTGGAGTACTAAACTCTTCCTATTTTTCTGAATTTATATTTCATGAACCTTTTATATTTTTATTTGTAAGGTTTTATGTTATATCTATATTTTCATGGCATCTGAAAATTATTATTATCATAAGATATTTTAGAATTTACTTAGCATAATTATATTCATTTATTATTTGACATTGCAAAATTATCCAAGATTTAGTTCTTTTATTCTTCCTCCTAAAGTTTATGATACTGGTACAATATTTTTATTTCTTTAACTTTGTTCAAGAGTTTTATATAAAGTTTCTTGTAACTTTTGATAAAACATTTCCTTAAATTGTTGTTGTTTTATTTAGGTATCTTGTGACAATATATTTCATATTCACATATACAATAATCTATATAGCACATATCACATATTTCCAAATTTACTAAATGTCATTTAGTCTTATTTATTTCTAGTTCGCTTATTTTAGTAATATGATTTATTTTATTTTCTCCTTTCAACTCTTTATATATTTCATTTACCACTTTATATAAATATTGTCTTATTGTTACAAAATCTCCTTGTATTCTAAGATGTATATAATCTAGTAGATTTCTAAACCATACTTTTAACATTTTCAATCATTTTAAGGTTTAATAATACTTTACAAATTGATGGGTTTGTGTTAGTAGTTTCAAATGTCTAGATTAGTACACTCATTGCACTAGTACATTTATCTAATATATATATATATATATATATATATATTATCTCTAATACAATCTAGATCTAGATAGTCACTTTTATTATAATTTTCATGACATTTGAATTCTAGTGGTATGGACAATCTAGTACTCTAGTATAATTCATCTTTTATTTTTGGTTGTAGTATTCTTCTATTTGGGGGATTAGTTTCACCTTATCTTTATCTATTTATTTCATTTATATGAGAATTATAAGTTTCTCGGTTTAATGTGTTTCTTTCCACAATTTTCTAGTTCGAATCTCTTTCATTGATTATTATCATATCATCTTTTTTATTAGGTCATATTTTTTCTTCATAATTTTTTCTTAATTCCTTATCTTTTAATGCTAACAGACTTAATATTGTTCCTACATATTTATTTGAAGGATTCATAAATTTTTCTTCTAATTTTTTTTCTATATTCCATTAGATTAGAACTATGTATTTCTCTTCATCTTTTTTTTCATCATGGGGAATCATTTCATTAGATCTTCTTACTGGTTCTTCTTTTAATTCTTATAATGGATCTCTTTTAAGAATGTCTGGTTGTAATATGTTATCATAACTATTTTTTACTTATTTTTGTAAAGATTTTTTCTTGGATTTTATTTATATTTTGTAAATATTTTATTTTATCTTATAAAAGAAATAAGGCGTTTATCATAATTTTTTTGATTATTTATTGAGCTTATTAGAGTATCATTATTTTCTAACTGTATTCATTGTAATTTTCCATTTAATATCTTTAAGAGATTTTTACTTTATATTTTATTAATTTTTGTTATTGACATATTATTTCATGGATACAATTTTTTTTTTATTTCTTCTTCTTGTTCCCATTTTTGTTTGCTTATTATTATTTTTTATTTATAAATTATATCCATGGTATGTTACTTTTTCTTACTACATTACTTTTTCTTATTGGTATTAAAGTTTTTTTACATTTAAGTTTCATTCTTAAGGTATTTGAAAGTATGTTAATATTTCTAATTTTATTATTTATTTAACTTCTTGTAAAATTTTATCTATTTTTATGAATTAATTTTGTCCTTGTATTGAACTATTATAATAATTTGTTAATAAATAATCCTACTATATAATGTACTGAAAATGAATGATTTTATTCTTTCTTTAAATCTATTTTTTTTCAAATTTATAAGCTAAACTTAATATTTGATTTAAATTTTTATCATTAATGTTAATGGGAAACCTAGGATATAATGTGAATTTTAATTTCTAGTATCCTAAATTTTCATGAATTATTCCTAATGACTTATCTTTCCTATTTATTATTCTATTATCTACGAGTGTTAATTTTATTAATGTATCTATTTATTATCTAAAACATGCTTTTATTTATATATGGATCTCTCCTAAATGGATGTATCAAATTTTTTTATCCTTTTATGCCAATATTCCTGATGTTGTCAATAACATGGTTGATGTATGAGGGTGTATTAGTTTTGTTTGGTGCATATGATATTAATGCCCATTATGGTTTTATGGATATAGTACAAGGTGAGTATGACATTTATTTAAGTAATTTGTGTTATGCTATTGTAATAGAAAGCTTAATAGTAGAAGGGTGAGGAGAGTTATGCCAGTGAAAAATCGAAAGGCTTTGAAGCTAAGTATTTGGGTAAGGTTCCTCACATATGGCAATATTTTGTCTGTTCAAAACTTATGTCCACTACTTATTACAGCTTACTGAATAGGGAAAATGTTATATTATTGTATGCAATAGTATCCAAAATGACTATGGATGTTAGACATATAATTCACCATTGGATAAAATTGTCTGCTAATAGCCACAGATTGAGTTATTTTTTCCCTAATTCGTAACAACTCTTTATGCTTTAGCACGATTGAGTTACCCAAAAGGGAAAGTTTTAATTCAACTTGGTGAATTATTAAATTTAACATGCTATAATGAACTCATCTCGGGTACGAAAATTACCTAAAGGGATAGAAGAGTCACTTCTTCATCAAGAATGACAATACATGATGAAATTCACCTTACAAGTGAAAGAGCGACTTACACAAAAATTATGTCCAAGCTTATACATCCTAGTATATTGCATTTACAAATCAACATTACCGTGATGAGGTAGATTATAACCATATCTTCTATAAAATGAATTGGTTAATACTTAACCATATTGGGGTGGATTCAAGTCATTTAAAAAAAATCTAAGAATCAAGAGTATTATTTTACTTTTACACCACTTGAACAACCAAATCATGAAGAAGACGGACCATACGATACAGAGGATTTAGCTCCAACTTTGCTCTGAAATTTTATGATTTTTTATTATTTTTATATATTTTGTTTTAGTTTGTTTAAATATTTTTGTTTTTTGATAATATGTTTGTTTCAAGTTATTTTATGTAATTTGTTTTATTTCTTGTTTATGTGAACAATGTTTATTATTTTTTATTTATGTGAACAATATTCATTTTATTTAGAATTGTTAAAATTATAACTATTTATTGAGATGTGTGAGAAGTACAAAGTATTTTGTCTATATGGAATAAAGTGTTTAAGATGATGAATTCACCTAAATTTCAACATCAAATACTTAATCACCTGCGAAAAATGAGTAATTTTTCTCTTATTTATTCTGCATCTTTAATTTACATTTGTTACATTAAGAGTAAGATAAATTCTAAGTTGTGGTAGAGGAAAAGTTACAATAAATTTAAACAATTTAAAATATTTTTATGAAACATTTGCTTACATTTATTTGTTTGTATTTAGTTCATTTTTAGTTCTTTAAGGATAAGTTTCTTTTTATTTATTTTTACAAAATTATTATGTTTTTAATTGATTTTAAGCAAATGATTGAGTCTTTATATTGTTAGATTAATTTCTTGAACATATCACGAAATAATGTAATAATTAGTTTTTTTGTCACAGTTTCATGATAAAATGTTAAAATTAAGATAAACCTTAAATTGATGTTTAAGAATCAAATAGTGGAGATTATCTTGTGAGAATATTTTGAGGTTATTATTATTCCATTCTGAGATATAATATTTTTCTAGTCTAAATACTCTTCTTAATATTTTAATTTGTTAGAAGATCTCTATAAATTTTTGATTAAATGTTAGGATTTTTAACATATGATAAAGTATCATGTGCTTATTTTTATTATTTAAATTGAATAATTTGAGAAAAATTAAAAGTATATGCCTATTTCATCCTTGCATGATTTCTAAAAAAAAGAGATATATATATATATAGAGAGAGAGTTTCCTAAAACCAATTAAAAAGTGTCAAATTAGTCACTCACAAAATCAAACAAAATATATACAAATTATACATAGGTCTACTCTCTAAAAAAATATTAAAAAATAGTATATGAAGAGAGAGAGAAATCAATAATATAAACTAAATACTATAATCCAAAGTTACTTCAAAGTGATGGGAAATGGTTATTACAAAAGAAAAATAAGAAATAAATCCCCTAGAAGTTATCGCATTTTCATTAATCTCTAAAGGCATATAATTGACATTTTTATTTGATGATTTTAATTGATGCATGAAAATAGTTTTTGATTTTTTTATAAATCTTATCATTTGATTTATTTCACGAGATCAATTTTATGTACTATTTTGAACCTTTATTCTTTAAATATATGTAAATTTACTATTTTATTTCTTCACATAAACTCTATTTACATATAATTTTGTTTGAGTGCCTGAATATATAAGATTAGTATAATATTGAGAATATGACTTATGAAGAATAAACTTAAAGTGAATTCAGATTTCAACATTAAAATTAGTTAAATCAATATTGATACATTTTTTTGTTGTGGAATATGAATTTGGAATTTTTAACTAATTTTTACAATAAACTATGAATGCTTATAAATTTAATTTATGTTTTGGATTTTAATTCTGAACTTAAAAGAAACTAAAAACATATTTTTTATTTTTTTTATTTTTACTTAATTAAATTTTAGTACTTATTTTGTTATTTCTTTCTATTTTTAATTTTGAGTTTGATATCTACGGGTATCAACGAGACTTAAAGTCGTTTACTAATAAAACCTACAATTATTATTGTATATAAATTTATTTTGTTTAAATAATATATATATATCTCTTTGAATATCCAAGTAAATAGTTGGAGAGATATTAATAGTAGCATTGACAATAGACCCAATAACCCAACCAAGATCCAGATGTAAAATGACATTTCGGTCTATTTGCTTTTAGATTTTGTGTGTAATCATTTTATTTATAAAAATATCAATTAATGAATTTGATTATACAAAAAAAAAAAAAGAAGAAGATAAATTTCATTATTTAATTATTTTTTAATAATTTATGAGAATAAATGGTTTTTAGAATTTATTTGTAGATATATTTTAGACATTTTAATGTATTTTTTTTATTTAATAAACCAACTTAACTCTTTTTTGAAAAGAAAAAAACAGATTAGCGTTGTAGAGAATAACCAGAAGTGAATAATCATTGTAGAGAAAAGAAAAGGCGATAAAAAATACAGAATTAATTTTCAGCATAGTTCAACATTTTTCTCAATAAAATACAGATGATACATCTCTCTCTCGCAGTTATCGTTGTTTCCCTCTTCATTCGGAACTGAAGGTGTTTCATTTTAAAAGAGGAGGCAATGGGTTTGGGGTTTCATGGGTTTAGTGGGGTTATTTCATTTTTTTAGTTTGTTTTTTTAATCTGTATTTTCAAAAATAACCCTTAAAAAATTGTTTAGATTAATGTTTACATTATTTTAATATAAAATATTTTACTTTATCCTTAATTAGCATAATTACACTTTAAAAAAATTAAATTACATATTTTAAAACTAAGTGGATTAAATAACACAATAAATAGATTATTACAGCAGTTTTTTCTTTTTTATAAAATACACATAAATTTTAAGAAAATGTTTATTTTACTCTCCTGATTATTATTGTGTTAATTTTAATCATTTAACTTTTAATTATAATAATTCAGTCTCTTAATTTCATTAACTAATTAAGTTAATAGTATTTTTAAATTGAATCAATTTAATCCTTAACTTTATTTAATCTGCTTATCTCTTAATTTAGTTTCCTAATTTTAATTCGTTTGATTTAATTTCTTTTTTCAAATAGGTACCAATCAATGTTATCTGATAAACTATTGTTCATTTAATGAGAAAAAATCATCTAAATTAGTTAATACTCATAAATGGATTGTTAATCCCACCAAATCCACCATATTTACACCTAATTCTCACTTCTCTATAAAGAGTAATAACTAATATATATTCATATATTATTTTATTAGTAGAAGATTATCTATATATTACTACAAAATATTATATATGCATAAAACAATTTGTTTGAAAAAGAAGACAAAGTAAACAAATTATAATGAAATTTCTTATTTATATAAACTAAAATAAATTAAATTAAGACCATTTTAAAAAATTGGTATTTTATTTTAAAAGAAATCATACAAAAGAAATAGATAAAATGCTTAACCTCATGAATAGGAGTCAAACGGATCAACACGAAATTTCTTATCTATATATTACTACAAAATAGTTCCAACCTGCACTTCATGACCTACTAAAAACTAACAAACACAATATGACAATATACTCTAAAATAATATTACAACACTATCCTTATCCTGGCCCTGGCATGCAAAGCCCAATTATCTCTTAAAATCTGATTAGGGAAAACTACGAAAATATGTTGAAAATGTGGGCATAGCCCAAATGGTTTTGGTGATGTCTAGCATGTAATGAACTAAACGTTTGTCTCTGATTTTTTTTATTAAATTAATATTTAATAAATATATATTACATGCTATTATTTATACGTATAATTAAATTTAATAAAAAAATATTATATATATATACATACGGCAAACAATCACAGTTGTCTTATTTGTATATATAAGGCAAACAATGATAGTTGTGTTATTTGTAAATCAAACATATCTCCAACAATTAGGTATGATATGACACACATTTGATATTTTATTCAACATTAAAAATATAGCACGTTAATTAATGAATCACAAGCTAACACAATATATCGACATGTCCTAGTTTGATATATTTATGCTACGATGGGTTTGTGTTTGATTACGTCGTATTTATTTTATCTTTGAATTGTTTGTAAAGACGATCGGGAACAATTATAATAATAACCATAACTATTTTGTATTACTTTGTGGAAACGTAATCGTAACTACTCAATACCAATTATAATAATTAATAGATCACGAGTTAACACAACATATCAACGTGGCGCAATTGATACCTTAATGCCATTATAGGTTTATGTTTGATCATGCTATATTATTTTGTCTTTGAAAACAGTCGGGTACGATTATAATAATAAATGTAACCATTCTGTATTAGTTTCAAATACATTCGGATAATAACCATCAGTGATAAATTATTAGTATTTTTTAATGATTTAATTACGTTTTTTAACACTTATTTTAAAATATATTTAGTTTTAAAAAATTAAATATGAACATAATTCTATCTAATTAGTCTAAGTATTATGTATTTAATTATTAAAATGTAACTTTTATATAATTATATGTATATAAAAAATAATATTAATATATGTTCAATTTTGGTTAATCACAGTTACACTATTTCAATAATCATCTCGTCGATGTCTTATCAATTATAGTTATTTTTAGGAAAAAAATCGTCAAATTTATACGGTTAATTATATTTTTAGTTATCTATATTTTAATTCTTAATAAATTAAAGTTAATAAGTAATAAAATATTAAAATAAAATATGTGACAATTAATAAATATTAAAAACTATTTTTTTATGAATTTTTCATATTAATTATAACTTTATCATTATTAAATATTCGTGTTTAATTACTTGATAGAAAAATAATACTTTAATATAAATATCATTAAAATAATATAATTTATTCTTAATTGGAAATTTTTATAAAGATAATAGAATAAATAAGATCGTTTAATCTACTGACTAAACAACATAAATAATCTAATTTACAAAAAATTTACAAAAAAATCACTATTTTTTAATAAATATTAAAAAATAAACATGATATTAAACAATCAAAAATTAAAATTATTATATATTAATGATTATAATTTTAAATAAGATTATAAGATTACGACGATTATGATTATTCATATAATTGCACTATGCGTCGTACACTCATTCCTACATAAACTAAACCACTTTGAAATTGTAAAATTGGGTATCAAATATTTTATATGAGAAAAGAAACATCTCGTTTAAATTTTAAATTGTCATATTCTTCGATGCTAATAAGAAGTTATATAAAAGTGTATCACATGCGTGCAATATTTTATTAAATAATGAGAAAAATGCAACATGTATCTTTTAACAATTTACTTATTTATTTTAATAGTTTAATAGTTTTAATATATAAAAAAGATAATAATAAGAACAAACAATTAATTTATACATTTTTAATTTTGTAATCATAGTCATACATAATCTATATAATTAATGAATATAAAAAAATGTGAGAAAAATAAAAAAAAATTATCAATTATTTTTCTATGGTCACTTTCATAACAAAATAACAAAATTGTTGAAAAATAAAATTTATTAAATTTCTTTAATTACATAAATCGAAAAATTTGATTGATATCCTTGAAATTTAAGGTTCTTCAATAATGTCATCAAGGTTGTAAAAATAGATTCGAATATCCTCAATGTTTAATGTATCATCCCCACATTGAAGCATCGATCACACTCCCAGTGATAAATATAGACTTGCACATAATTTTGATTCAACTGACAACTCAACTGACATCTTGTTCTCTGAGGTATGGAAGGTTATGAAGCTCACTCATCCATTGAGTCCAATGACCAACCTATTAGTCTGACATCTTGTTCTCTAAGGTATGGAAGATTATGAAGCTCACTCATCCATTGAGTCCAATGACCAACCTATTAGTAGGATTCTCCAGAGCTTCAAAGACCTTTGAATGATATGTGACCTTACCAATAACAATGGGGCATGACACTTATATGAAACATTCATAGTGGATTTCTTCATAATAAACTAGCCATTACTATACAACGGGATTTTGGGACAATCATTCTTGCATGCAGCCCAAGCTATAACATCCACTTACCATCTTACCCTAAAGTTCCCCACATAAAATGGAACATGGATAATGTTAGGAGAATAAAAAGTGGTGAGAGAATGTTATGCCTTAGGAGTTTGTATGGACAAAAATAAAATCCCAATGAATAGAAGCAAAGTGTACCCTACTAGCCTTGTTTTTATTTTCTTTCATTTAAAATTGTTGAATTTTTAATTCATGGACTTAGGTTTAATTTCAAAAGGAAAGAAGCAAAGTGTACCTCATTAGTCTTGTTTCTATTTTCCTTCCTTTAAAATTGTTGCATTTTAAATTCATAAACTTATGTTTAATTTCAACTCTATAATTTGAAATTCTTGAATAAAAGGGACACTTCCACATTGAATGGCTAAAAATTACATTTGATTTACATTCGTGCAATTTGACAAGGACAAAAAAGTCCAAACTACAAAGAGACTAAAAAGGGTAGACTATGAAAGGTCACACACCGATACCCTTGGGGTTAGAAATTTCTACAACTTCTATACCCTACTTATACAGGAAATGTTAGACCTTTGGATATGGAGTAACTATTCCTCGGGTTCAAAGGTTTCTATAACTTCTCACCCAATGTGTATGGACCATGATGGACCTTTGAATAGACAAAAACTACACCCCGAGTTCAAAAGTTGCTACAACTTCTACACCTCACCTTTATAGGCCATGCTGGACCTTTGAATAGGTAGCAACTACACCCCAGGTATAGAAGTTACTACAACTTTTGCACCCCACCAAAACGTGTCGTGTTGGACTTTTAAATAGGTAGTAACTACGTCTCGGGTGCATAAGTTGTGGTTCAAAAGTTACTACAACTTATGCACCTCATCTATATGGGTTATATTGAACCTTTAAATAGGCAGAAAACATGCCCCAAGTTCTGGAGTTACTATAACTTCTGCACTGTATCAATCCAAACATAGATTTGCTCATGTTGGGGACCTTGAGCCTCCAACCCTGATTGTTGATAAAAAATTACCTGGCATGAATAAAGTGCAACGACACTCAAGATATGGTGGAATAATCCAACAAGGACCACAAAAGTTTTCTAACACTTAAGACCTAATGCTTGGATGACTTGATAATACACAAGCACACCAAGATGAGGTTTGATATACCAGGAACACCATGGTTAAAAAAATCACCCTTACTTAAACAAAATGAAAACAAATTATACGAAAGAAACAAAATCTAAACATAAGCCCAATGGATAAGCCGTCAAACTGGAAATTGCCAGACTAGTTAATGGACACATGACAAACTGGGCCAATAGAAGCCCACTGAATGGCACACGACCAAACATAGTCCACGTGGCCAAACAAAGGGAGCATGGCTGGACATAGCATATGTGGTGTGACACAATGTATATGCCCAACTAGGGTATACGTTCATGAACATGCAATCATTTGGATCACTTTGGACCTACTCCCTAACAAGTACTTACTAAATCTTGAAGCAAGCTCCTCCACTTTTCTTTCCCTCAAAAGTGTTATTTGGAGAGTGGAATGAAATAATAAGGGGGAGATATCTTTATATAAGGGATAAGGTGAGATCTTATTCGTTCATCAAAGAACTCATCCAAGGGTCCTAGGAAATTGGGTAGCCTATGGGCTTGAAAGCTCACACACTTGGTCTAATTTCAAAAAGAAAACCCATTGAATAGTGGTTTTGACATTGACATAACTCCCTAATCGAGAGTTCGATTGAGAATCCATAAAAACTACTATTAACAAGACCTTTCCATGCATATTTTGGATGCCTAGGAAAAATCATACGAGCAATTGAAGACCACTAGTGAGGTTTAGAAAATAATAAACCCAGATGATGATGGAATGGAAAAATAGACCTTTTAGCCTATGTGCCTAGGCCTAGCAAGTCTAGAGGATGATGTTGGGTGTAAAATAGTTCCCACCAAGTGGCGTAATAAGAGAAGTCTTTGTTGGTAAATAACTTGCAGACTAGCCTTGTCAGTATTGAGTTAGTATATAAGCGTCAATATCAGTTAAATATCTAACATGATGTACGATTGACATTGAAATCTTTAATTATCTGATAATGAAATAATTGAATGAATAACACTCTAACATTCAAGGTAAGTTTATCACTATGGGTAAGAGTCATCAATAAATATATTTTTTGTATAAATGTTCACCATAGTACACTATTAGACACAATTACTTCTACACACAACAACTTCTCTTAACTATAGAAATTGAGATAGATAATTTCTCCCTAAATATCTTTCAACATCTATCAAGATTATAAGGAGAGAAACTAATGTCCTTCTTATCTTCATTACCTAAACTTACTTAAGCATCGAAGGGCCAAAAGATACCACATTCATAGTAGTCCAAGGTGTTAATGGTGTGTCCTCTATTTTCATGTACACAAGAATTAAATTGTGCACCAATCATTGATGTTGACAAAAAAAGGCATCAACACTAGCTATTACATTAAACAAAGAGTTGAAACCTCTTTTACACACTAAACTTCATTGAGTTACACTTATCTTGACATTTTCATTAAATGCACCATATTTGTACAAGAAACAATACATTTAATCAACTCATATTAATATAACACTTTGAATATAATTAATAGAAAAATACTATAGTTAACACTTTTTTCCTTTAGGATGATGATCCAACAACTTCAATAGATCCAATTTCATCCTACAAAACAAAACATCTCAATAAGAATAATTTGGTTATTTATTAAAAACATTAATAAAAATATAATTGATGCATATAATCTTCAATCTTGTAATTGCAATTTTATTGAGATGAGCATAATCTCCCTTTTTTCAAGCATGGTGTATGGCTTTGAATAAAGAAAAGGGTTGGTGGCTCTTGACTCTTAAGTCAAATAGTGCTAAAGATGATTTTAGAAATTAAAGAGTTGTATTTTAACAATATAAATGTATGGATGGTTGCATATTGAGCTATTTTTTTTAATTACAAACATAAGAACTTCATCCACACACTTATGCAGTACTCTATCTCTATTGGTATATAGTGGTGATACAAATATTTCTTCTCACAAACTGATATATGATGGTTAATCCCTCTACTTACAGTGGGACGGGATACATTCCATGTGGCACGAGATTTTCCGCTAGTCTATAAATGTAAGTTCAATGGGCCCACAACCATGACTAGACACTTCATCAGGACCTTGCGACTTTACTTCTAGGAAGAAACCCCAAAACACATCATCATATTTAGAGAGTGCTCTCCCCTTATATGCACATTATCACTTAGCTTCCTAAGTAATGTGGGACATGTTCAGACACACAATATCATACACCCCCACTTATGGAGTCTTACGTCCTTGTAAGAATACAAGCCCACATGGCTCTAATACCAAATAACGTAGGCTAAAAGCGTGAATATACTAATAAGATGAAAAATAAGGAAGAAATGAGCAAAATTTATACTAACCAACTTCACTCTCTGACAAAAGATCCTCGTATTTTTGTTATGAAACAAACACAAGGAAACAATTATCTAAGCAAACACTCTAGAAAATCTAGAATAAGATAAGCCTAGCTATATTATCTATATTTAGACGAACACTCTATCAACTCTAGAGTAGGACTAGCCTCAAGATATTCTTCTATCTCATGAATAAGAGGATTTTAACTTCCAAACAGAAGAAAGAAGAACTATTCATAAAATATTAGGAATAAGAGAAAAAAGAAAGAAGATAAATTCTTTAATATTACTAAGTTTATTATTTTCTAAGATGCCTTATACAAGCATAGGGTCTAGCTATTTATAGTTTAAAAATCCTCATAATAATTCATAAATTTTCTATGTGAGACTCTAGTAGTACACAAAAAAGAACTCTGAATAAATATTTCTATGTGTGATTCTAATAGTACATAAAAATTAGAACTCTAAAAAACATAAGATATTATTTTAGTATAATTATAAATAAAAACTTTAAAACAAAATAAGCTACTTTCTTTTTTCTAATCCTATCCCATATTATTCCCCTCCACTTATTTAAAACTTAAGATTAAAACTTGTACTTAAGTTTTCTATAAATAAGGATGATAATACTTGTAGCATTCATAGATTTTTAAATTATTTTGTTTCACTTTCATGAACAATATAAGCCAAATATTGTCTACATGCTCACCTTTAAAATTAATATTTCCAACAAGTTCTAGAATAATGAAATATGACTATGTATCTTGAAGATGATTTGACAACTATTGTTGCATTGAAAAATAATTTGTTATGATGTCAAATAATTTATTTCATTTGAAAGTAGCGAAGACACTTGATTCTTTAACTTCAAGAACATCTACAAGTGTCATGATATTTGAATCTTCTTTTATGAAAATAATTTTGAGATTTGGAACTAACTCATCTTGTAAAGAGATTTCTTCATCAAATTCTTTATTCTAAATATGTATGATCTCTAACATAGCTTTGTTGGCCTCGATAATATGATTATTTTTGTCTTCGACCAAAACCATTTCATCAACCTTGTTTCGAAAAGATTGTTCTTTCACCATTAAAGCTTTAGGTGAGTCTTCCTTTTTTGATTGCTCATATTTAACAGTGTTAGATCATCTTTTCCACTCGAGTAAGATCTTGATTTTGAGCTTTTTCATAATATTTTTTAATATGAGCTTGATATATATATATATATATTTGTTTAATAACACCAATGATGTAGAAAAACTTGATTAGTCTCTTGAAAAAATTCTTCGAATTCTTTTCATGAAATACGTTTATTATGCTCCATTTGGCGCATATGAGCCTCGTTTTGATACCAACTGACACATAATGAAAGTGAGAATGCACCAATAAGATTGAAGCACTTAGGAAATGAGGAATAAATGAGTAAAGTTTATATTAGTCAGACTCTTTCTCTAGTAAAAGGTCTTCGTATTATGTTATGAAACAAACACAAGAAAGTTATTATCTAGATAAGCACTTTACACTACTACAATAAAAATTATTTAAGTCTTGATTTAAAGTTAGTTCTAAGAAAAAACTGACTTATAATGAATCATAAGTTGATAAGCTTATAAATTGACTTAAAATTTAAAGTTGAATCAAATTAAAAAATGGCTTTAAATGAAGTTAAAATTAAAAATTAATTATAAAATAAAAAATAGCCTTTGTCGATGTGTAAAACTACTGCTACACATAGCAATAAGTATCGATTATACACATCAATCGATGCAATGTCATGTGTAGTGTTGGTTGTACACGTCAACCAATGCAATGCCAGATGTAATGTCGGTTATACATATCAATCAACACGTAATATAACATCAGTCCTATGTGTCAAACGATGCTAACCGTGGCATTGAGTTTATTTAAGCGTAGAACCGACCCAACGTCACGTATAGCATTGATTCTATGCATAAATCGAAGTTACATGTAGTGTTGCATCGCTTGACGCATAGAATTGGTGCTACGTGCCACGTGTAGTGTCGCTTGACATGTAGAACCGATGCTAACTGGCTTTTTTTACCTTTTCTTCTTCTTCTTTCATTTCCCCCTATAGTTCTTACTACTATTTCCTATTTTTCTCTCACTTTAACATGTGTATGATATTTTCAACCATTTTTGACGCAGTCAGTTGAATTTTATTCCTCTCTACTTACTAATTTAAATCCACCCTTTTTTGAGTTTAATACTCAATATTTTGTATCCATTTTTCTACACTTTCTCACTTACTAAATTCATTTTTCCTTCATTTTCTAACTTGTTTGATACTTATAAGTATTTTAGGAATTATTTTATACTTATTATTGATATTGTATATTTTTATTTATTTTTATGTATATTATGTATTATTTTTTATTTGTATATATTTTTGTGTAATGTAAGTTGCTCATTTTTTTTCAAGCTTAAATAAGACAAGATATTTTTATTTATTTACTTTAACTAATTTCATATATACATATATATATTAATTTATTCTGAATTAAATTTTTTTGAACCTATTATTACATGTATTAAATAATATTATACATTATTAATGTTATAATGAATTTATTAATTATTTAAATTTTATGTATTTATTTTTATATAATGTTTTGATTGGTATTCTAGTAATTTATAAACTTTGTATAATAAATTCTGAAATGTATTAGTAATTAATACATTTATATTTATTGGGTACGACTATATTTTTGAAGTTAAAACTTTCTTAGAATTTGCTTGTAGAAATAGTAGTAATAAAATCAATATGATTCGATGCTCGTGTATTAAATGTAAAAATGAGATATTTCATGATGTTGATGAGTTAAGTATCACCTTATTCGTAGTGGTATTCTTCTGAGTTATAAATGTTAGTATTATCATGGAAACAATATTGATGATACTCGGGGGGAAGAGATAAGTAAATATGTGAGTAGATTATATACATCTTATCAAGATAGGCATTCCAAAAAATATGTTTCATGCTATGGAAGATGAAGTACATGAGCATAACCCCAAAACCTTTAAAAAAACTTTGAAAAGATGCCAAAAATTCGTCGCGTGTCCAAAATGTAAGAAATACACTAAAATGTTATGATTTGTTCATTTGTACAACTTGAATGCAAAAAATGATTTTTCAGATAAGGGATTAACATAATTACTAAATGTACTAATAGATATGTTTTCTAAGGGTAATAAGTTATCATCTTCTATGTATGAAGTAAATAAATCTATTAGTCAATTAGGCATAGAGTATCATAAGATCCATGCTTCTTAAAATGATTGCATTTTTTATCGAAAAAATATGAGACATCAGATGATTGTCCGGTACGAAAACAATCGAGATGGATGCATGTTATAAATGACACCACCTAAGAAAGGCATGCCAACAAAGATTCTTTGGTACTTTTCTATGATTCATTACTTTTAAAGGTTTGTTCAAAAGTAAAGAGACATCAAAGATATGATTTGGCATTTAGGGAATCGATCTGATGATGAGATGCTACATCATCCTTTCGATTCTCCAAATTGAAAAGTAGTAGATAATTTATCCCTTCATTTTACATCTGATCCACAAAATTTCGTTTTACCATTATTGCTGATGGAATTAATCCATACAGTTCCCTTAGTAACAAATATATATATTGGCCAGTAATTATGGTAACATACAACATTCTTACTTAGTGTATGAAAAAAAATTCATGATGCTAACATTATTGATATTGGGGCTGACACAACCGAAGTTGATATTTATGTGTATTTGCAACCTCTGATAGATGACTTAAAGATATTATGTAATGATGGTATAAATGTTTATAATGCATATAAGGAATAATACTTTAACTTGAAGGGGTCCTTTTATAGACAATTAATGGTTTTATTGCCTATAAAAACTTATCAGGACATGCAACAAAAGATTATATGGAATGCCATGTTTGTAACTATGACAATTCTACAATTCATCTTGTTCATGGATGAAAGATGTCTTATAGAAGACATAGAATATTTGTGCCATCTAAACACAAATTTAGATACTAAAAGAAACCTTTCTATGATGAAAAATAACATGATCATGTACCCAAACCTTTGCAAGGGGTTGAGATATTAAGGTGATTGAATGATATGACATTGAAACGATATGAAAATATAAAAAAAGAATAATCACTTTTGAAGGGAAATGAAAGTGGTCAACTAATAAAATGGGTGAAAATAAAAATGCTACTCAAATAGTAGAACATTATTGTTGGAATCAAAAATCAATATTTTTAGAATTCCTTTATTAGAAAGGCTTACACATTCGTCACATCTTATATTTCATGCTCGTTGAGAAAAATGTATGTGAGAACTTGATTGGTACAATACTTAATATACTTGGAAAAACAAAGGAATTAAAGCGCGATTGGATTTAAAGAAAATTGGCATACAACTTGAATTGGCACCAAGGGTGAAAAATAATAAGAACTGAACATACTTGCCACCAGCATCATATACAATATAAACAAAAGAGAAGGATGTGTTTTGTAAACATTTGGAAGGTATGAAGATTTCTGATGGTTACTCATCCAACTTAAGAAATTTTATCTATGGCCGATAATAAACTTTATGGATTGAAACCACATGATTGTCATATCTTAATACAACAACTATTGTCAGTTATTGTTAAGTCAATTCTTCCAAAACATGTTTGATTATCAATAATTTATCTTTGTTCATTCTTCAATACAATATGCAAGAAATTTATATTAATTGGTGATTTATGTAAGGGATTTATATTAATTGTGGGGAATTTGTGTTACTTGAGAAACATTTTTCTCCTTTTGTTTTTTGATATAATGATTCACTTATGTATTCATTTAATTCAAGAAGTTCCATTGTGTAGTTCTACTTACGTAATGTGTATGTATCTTTTTAAAAGATACATGCAAATCCTTAAAGGATGTGTGAATGATAGAAATTGTCCTGAAATATGCATGGTGAAATGTTACATCATTGAAGAGGCTATTGAGTTTTATTCTGAATACTTTATTAGTTGCACTAAAATTGAGAATCATAAGCACAAGTTGTTCTTCGAATGTGACATGATCCAAGTAGATAACCCTATGCTTGATGGAAGTAAGAAATTTTTCATTGATCACACTCAATAGGAAAAAACACAAAGAATCATTTTGGTAAATAACAATGAGACACAAACATACATATAGTAAGAAATAACAATACATGTCAGGTTCACCCTTTTCATATAAAATAAAACTATATTTATTTAACTATTAATGATACGTAATTGATATATCTTTCATAATATCATAGAATGCATTTGAATTTTTCTGAATTAGATCCTCATTGTAAAAAGAGAGAGGAGAAAAATGGTTGTATGATGAACATAAACGACAACTTATTAATTTGTTTCACAATCATATAAGTGTCACATACAAGCGTACATATAGTCTATTATACCAAAGTTAGTAAGTGTCGCAAATTTAAGAGATGTAAATGAAGTATCTCGTGACCAATCTATATCTAATGGAAAATCATCACGTACTAAGTCATTCAATAAAATCCAAAGAAAAAGTATAATTATGAGTATGTTATAAACTTCAGTAAAAATCTTGACTTTTTTATGACGACTGTTGTGAGTAAAAATAGTATAAATGATGGATGAATTGTGTCACTTCCTAAAGAAATATGTAGAGTAAACATTGGGAAATCTTATATATCAAATAAGTGCATATTGCAATCATTTGAGTTTTAAATGATTGACTTAAGTATAAATCAAGTGTGGACAAAGTGAGTCCTCAATAAGTATATAGCTTTCATTTATGTAGAGCATATAATTAATATTTATATTATTTAATTAATTATATATACCTGTCACATTTAACGATGTTTTATGATTCATCGTGTATGAGTCAATATCAAGAACATAATGCTAGCATAAGAGCGAAACAATTATGTAATAGAGCATTAACATTTTAAAGAAATCAAAAATTGATAATCTTTTGGTCACTAAGTTTGAACAAGGTCAAGTTCATTAGATGATGGTAATCTTTGAACTATATGGTAATCATGCTTAGTATTGTGACTTGACTTCCATAGAATTAAATAAAGACATAAAAATAGCTGTTGAAATGTAACAGTTATAACTAACTATTTTTTTTATTGTTCTTTATAATATCGAATAAAGAAGAAAATAATAACTTTTTTAACCTTTGATAGGGCATAGAAGCTGTGGAATAAAAGTAAGGGCATTTTCATTAAAATTACATAAGCTTATATGAGATAAAGTAATGGTACTGTAAGTGAATATTAAGAGTGAATTTTATTAATTTAATGAATTGTAAAATTGAATAATAAAGATATTCGAATTGATAAACTATATATACTTATCTTTTATAGGTTTCAAAACACAGTGATGGAGCTATGTGTGGTTACTTTGTTATGAAATTTATAAACGAGATCATCTCAAATATCAACATGTCAATTAAAAATGTGATGATCATTTTTACTAATATTTTTTTTAACATATAAGTTATTTTTTAATAAATTTATGATGTTAATTATGAAATAAGTTTTGTTCATTTGTTTATGAAATCATATTACTTGTTAGGTACTGTTTGATGTGCTCAGGTACTATTTGATGTGATCACTTGTTTCATACTAATACTTTAAATTTGTTAACCTCAAAAACTTCAGATTTAATATTTCATATAGCATACAAGTTATGTCAATTTTTTAAGCCTATTCATTTGAGGCCATGAGAACATTAAGGTAATGATGCATGTATACTCCTTAGATAACTAATATATTGCTCTTTTAACATAAATACGATATTTTTGGTGAATTCATAATATTAAATTGTTATTTTGGCAAAAGTTAAATGAAATAATCTAGCAATAAATCACTATGTTAAATGTATATTTTTTTTACTTTTTATATAACATAATTATTCACATGATTTTACTTTTAACTCTCTAAAAATAAATGTGTATCATATTTTTGAACATTAAATTTTTTTTTATGTTATTAAAAATACATAAATACAATGTGTGAAGAATAATTAAAAATAAAACTTCAGTGAGTGTTATATTATACAATTAAACTAAAAATATGATTTGTCAATAATATCTATTTAAATCATTTATCATCGAAATGAGCCTATAAATCATATTGACATTTAGATGAAAATATTTAAATGTATAGATGTTAATAAATATATAAAATTATATTAATAATTGATTCTTAAAATCAAGAAAAATATTTAATTATAATTATAATTATATGTGGGTGGACGATATTTGATAGAAAGCCATATTTTTATTTGATTTATTTTTATTTTTTTACACATAAAATATTTAAAAAACTCTATATAATGTAATTTTTTATTACTTTAAGGATGATAATTCATACAATTTAATTATGATTATCTATTTAACAATTATTTCACTTTAAATTTCTTTTTGTTTTTTATAATTTTTTAGATTTTTACACAATTTTTTTACCTTTTTTTTCTTTTTGTTAATTATATCAATAAATATAAAAATGTCTATATAATAAATATTTTTTATGAATAGTTATTTTGTATAAAATTATTTTTTATTATATTAAGCGTGATAATTCATATAGTTTATGATTACCTATTTAATAAGTAATCGATTATTTCACTTGTAAATTCCTATTTTTTCCTTACTTTTCCTTAGTTTTTTTGCACATAAATACCAAAATGTCCACGTAATAAATACTATTTTTAATTTTTTTTATTAGTTTTCACACCAATAAATACCAATATATATATATATAATAAATATTTTTTATGAATAGTTATTTTGTATGACATTAAATGTGATAATTCATACAATTCATAATTATTTATTTAATGAATATTCGATCGATCAATCCACATATAACCAAGCTCTGTTTTTTCTTATTTTTCACACCAATAAATACCAAATTGTCCATATGATAAATATTGTTTTTACATTTTTTGATACTTAGTTTTTTTTACATCAATAAATACTAAAATGTTCATATAATAAATTTTTTTACGAATAGTTATTTTAAATAATTCAATTATTTTTATTACATTATGTATAATAATTCATACAGTTCATGCTCATAAATAAATCATATTTTTGTTAGACTAATAATTTTATGTCAAGATCATATTATATCACATATCAATTAATTGTTTTTAGCTAATATAAATTATTTTTAGGCAAAAATATTTATTAAATTTAATTAAATCATGTTTATCATTCATGTACGATTAAATTTTAAGATATGAAAAACATTAATTAAATAAGTTCATATATTGTTACGTTATATTTGATTTATTTATTAATCAAATTATGTAATTATATTAATATCTTTATAAATAACTCATATTTTTATTGTATTTAGATTCAATTGTTTATAAAATAGTTATTACTATATATTTATTTATTATTAAATTAACAAATTAATTTATTATTTATTTTAAGAGTATATTTATAAATCATTTTATAAAATATTTTAATATATTTTTTAAAATAAAATAAAAAACTTAAAAGTATAGGAGTGATTATTCGATAATTAATATTATTATATTTTTATTAAATTTAAATTATTAATATACGTGAATGTAAGAGTCCAAATATTAGGATATATATATATATATAAAGGAGAAAAAGTTACTACTAAGATTACTAAAATCTCCTGTAACGACACGGGTGAAAAATTTAAAAGAAGTCATGTATCCATAGTGAGAATTTCTTCTCTTTTTTCTGCTTTTGCCCAACGAGGAAACTAAACGGTGATTGATCAACGTCTTGTTTCTTATTTTATGTGAAAAATATATAAAAGTGGTGACTCGTGAAAACCAAACGAGAAAAGAGTTTAAAATTACAAACCCCAATTCCCAAACGCATTAAAATTCAAAAATCTCACCAAATTTGTAGCGATTTGCAGTCTTGCATTATACCAAATAATCACATAGTTATTTTCATTAAAAAGTATCACATGCTTTATGGTTCTAACAAAACAAACAAGAAAAGTTATCCAAATCCAAACTCCAACCTGTAATTTACGCAAATTCGTAATTTTATAATTTTAAAATTAAAAAACTAAATTATAAGGAAATTTTTTGTGAAGAATTTAAGATTTATATATAATATGATATCATATATATAGTAAAAAATAATAGGATTAGATATCACATAAATCCTTTAAATTAGATCACTTATATTATTTAATTTATTATATTAGAAATAATATCATTTAGTTCTCGGTTTTTTAAAATGAGTTAATTAAAAATAAATTATATTATTTTAAAATTTTTTATTTAAAATATTATTATTTTCTATCAAGTAATTAAAACACAACTAAAATATGAATGTTTAACAAGAATAAAAGTAAAATTTAATATAAAATAATTTTAAAAAAATAACAATAATTTTTATTTATTTATTTAAATATATATTTTAATTTAAAAAAATATAAAATATTAAAATGAAATAGCTACATTAAAAAATATGAAAAAATAAATATTTCATGAATTTTTTATATTATTTGTGGTTTTATTATTATTTAAAGTTGGTATTTTATTCGCATTTAATCATTTGAGATAAAAATAATAATATTTTAATAAAAAATCATTAAAATAATATATTTTATCATTAATTAATCATTTTTACAAAGCTAAGGGATTAAATAAAATCGTTTATAATATAAGAGAACTAAACGGTACAAATATAAGAGACTTGTGTGAAATTTTTCTCAAAATAATATTAAATACTTTTCAGTTATTATTTATTTTTATTAAAATATGTCATATGTATTTTATTTTGAAAAAATATGTTTAAATTATATATTTTTTAGGGATATTAGGTGTTAAAAAATGTTAAAATTTAAAATTTATGTGGGACATAATTATATTTAATGTATGTGATTTATCTATTAAATATTAGATTTAAAAATTTATTTGTATATAGTTGAGATAGGATAAGTGTCCTCCTAAACTTCAAATATATCATTCCTTATATCAAATTGTGAAAATTAAAAAAAAATAATTAATAAAAAATAATAATAACATAACCAAAATGAAAATATGAAGAAAGGAATTATAATAATTATTTATATGATCAAGTTTTTTTTTCTTTTTTTATTTTGTTTAAGAAATATAAACATGATTTGATATTTTCATACTAGAAATTATTAATATGAAAATAATTAAATATTTTATTTCATAATTTAATACTCTAAATTTTTTAAAATAAAAATATTACTCTAATTTTAACCATTTTTATTCTAATAATTGTATTATCTTTATTTTATTGTGACATGGAAGGTAAAGAAATGTGACAATACCTTATAATGGGCAGTTTTCTTGAAATATATTGCACAAATTATAAAGAAAATGACAACATCCACATTTATCTACTCTTTCCGCACCGCCCATTAAATATTTGGAGAGATGTACTAAGATCACATGTATTATACCTATTTTTACGTGGGAGGGATATTATCATTATGGTTTTATATGATATTGATTGTAAATTTAAAAAAATAATAAATGTAATTTTATATATTTATTGTAATTTTTTTTACCATTTTTATTTTGACTCTTGTATTCCTAGGTCATTTTCAACCGTATGTATTGTTTTATATTAAATTTTATATAATTTTATACTAAAAATTATATTAACTTTTTATCCATCTCTAATTTAAAATACCAAATATTATACTAAAAAATATATTATTTTATAAAATAAAATATTTTTTTAAAATTATACCAAATATTACACCAAAAGATATCATATAAATTTTAGTTTATTATATTAATTTAAATTTTTTTATTAATCTTATATCATATACAAATTTTAGTGTAAAGTTAGAGTAACTCTAAGTTAAATTTTGCATTGCACCATTAAAATTGATTCAAAAATATATCTGATATTTTTTAAAAATTAAAAATTAATGTGATGTCATATTATCAAATTTCTTTAGAAAAATCCCCTCCCTGTTTACATAATCACTTATATCTTAATATTATTAATTCTTTTAAAATAAATAAATAATTGATTCTTTTAAATAATTATAATATGTGCACAATATTCAAATGAAGCTCAAAATTCCAAAAACACTCTTTAATATTATTTCTTCTTGCTAGCTAATAGCATCAACTACTTTTCAGCTAGATTTTCACGTTAAAGTTGCCCTCGAAACAGCCTCGAACTCTCTCATTTTTCGTTTTTCGGATCCACTCTATTCTTCACACCGCACAGGTTGCCAATCAAGACGAAACGATCAAATATATTTCCGTGCAAAAACTATTAGGAGTATCTCCGTTTGGAGGTAAAGAAAAGAAAACACAAGGAGATTTTGTGTTCTTGACTTTTTCCTTCCCCGTCACCCGAGCTTGATCTATAAGCTTCACCAATAATAACTGTACGATACTGTGTTCTTTGTTTGCTTGAGACATAGGAAGTTGAAATCTAAACGGCGCAGAAATTGGAGCTAGCGAGAAAGATAATCAGGGAGTTGCGTTCGATCGACTAAGTTGTGTTTTTGTAAGAGGCGCGTGAATTGAAAGATTGATCTCTCTTAAACTTGTTTGGAGGAGGCGTGTTGAAAATGCCACACAAAACGACCTACTTCTTCCCCAGGCAATTTCCGGATCATCGAGGATTCGATTTATCTAAAAAAAAACTTTTAGAAGATCACGAGAAAAAACTCAACTCCTCAATCACTTCAGTTACAACCAATACCACAGCCACTAGTAAAGAACCTCAATCAACTTATCTCGAAAGCGATTTTAGGAAGCCACAAAAGCAGTTTTGGGTCAGCAATACTAACAAAGTCTCATCTGAATCGGAACTCTTCACGGGTCAAGATAATAATTACAAGTCAGAAAGCAAGAAATATCAGCATCAACATTTTGCTGCCTTTTGTGATTGGTTAGCCGAGAAGAAACACGATCAGTACCGTTCTTCTCACGGTAAAGAATCGGCACGATGTCCCACGTGCGATGAGGATCGTGAGCTTCTTTTACAACCTGAGTCGTCATCGTCTTCGACGTTATTGACCGTGCCTCCTCCGGTTCCTAGTTTGGATAGGAATTTTGATCAGCAGGGGTCTTTGCGGAGGGTCTCTAGCGATAGTAGTTATGGTGAGAGTTTGTTTTCTCCAACGACATTTGATGGGAATTTTTCGAGTGCGGAAGTTAAGGACTCGTTGTCGACGACGAGGCAAGAGGAGGTGGAAGATGATGACCATCGTCCGAATAGGGAGAGTTTGGCTCAAAGAGCAAAAGAGAGTTATTACTTACAGGTCAATCTGGCTAAGAGGCTTACATTTCAAGCTTGTCTCGCTGGTGAGCCTCTGCTTATGCAAGTGACTGCACCCGACACATCCGACGCCGAAGCCGTTTCGCATCGCCTATGGGTATGTGGCCTTTTTCTTCCATACTAACTTACTCGCACGTGCTTTGGACGCGAAGGATTATGAAGGGAAAAATAAAAATAAAAATGAACATGATCTTATTGAGTTAAAAAGAGAGCCTATTTTCTCAACAAATTTTACAAATACTAGATTAATATTTTTATTTTTAAAAAATTAGCTAATTAAATTGTGAGGTAAAATATTTAATTATTATTACAATATTGATTTTTGTTTTAAAAATATAAAAAAACTAAAAATTACTTAACTATAGATAGTGATATGGTTTCATAGTTTCTTTATAAGTTTAACTCCTTGTATAATATCAAATTCTAATATAAATAAAATAAAATTTATAAATTATTATTCATCACTTTTAATGAAAATATATTTTAAATTTGTATTTATTAAGTAAGATATTACAATTTCGTTAATTTTGTAAAAAGTCATAGGAATACATTTTGTAAAGATAATGAACTTGTAATTAATTATTTTTTTTTGCAAAAATGCAGTAGCAGAAGTTTATTATCTTTACAAAAAATAAAATTTTGATATTTTTTTTATAAAAATAATAGATTTATATTGTCATGCCCAATAAATAAGGATTAAAATATATTTTTATTAAAAATAATGAAGTTTAATTACAAAAAGAATTACACTAAGTAGTACATATATCATGCTTATTGCTTGACTTGTTTAATTTTTATGCTAGTTTGGATAGTTAATTTTGATGTGACCAATAATGATACATAAGTCATAACACATATAAAATAACAAATAGAGTGGGATAAATTGGCATGACTAGTTTGTCGATCATTCAAGGAAGATGAATATTATGCTATCCTCTTGGCATGCATGGATTACATACAAATTTGTCTGAACTCAGTATTGAAATAAAATAAAATTTTGGGTAGTTTAACTGCTTCGTTAGGCTAGCTAAATGATGTCTTAAAACTGATACGGTGGGATTTATATAGAATTGTGAATCAAGCTTAAGTTAAGAAGAACAGATCTTAAAAAATATTAGAAAAATGTATTAAATGCAAACGATTTATATCATTATTGTATTGCGTTCATGGAAATTAAGCAAATAAATTGAATAAGACGGTTACCTTTTAACTTTTGTAGCGGTTCCGTGCATAATAATAATAAATAAAATTTTACAATTATTTGTTTTTTCTTGTTAAAATAAAAGTTCGGGCTTAGTCAATATTTTATAATAAAAATAAATAATTGTTTTGAGTTAACTTACACGCCATGAATAGACTTCCAAGTATAGTCTTTTGACTCTTTTTTTCATCATCATTTTAGTTCGAAGATTGCCAAGAATTGATAAATTTACATATATATTTATAATTATACTAATTATAGTTGTAACAATGATAAAATAAAAAAATTTGATCGGTGTCACCCTATAATTGTACAATATGTCATTCACATTCCATATTTATCTATTTACAATTTACTAATTAATACGTGCATGTTGTTTGTTGAATTGAGGCCTTAAAAAAATGGTTCCTTAATTGTAAAAAAAGGATTCTGGAAGAAAATATGGTTCCTTAATTGCAATGAAACTGACATTGCTATTTGAAAAAATTGGCTGTATAAGTCGATCAATCTTTACACTGTATACAAATAGTTAAAGGATCAAAGACATCTTCCTATGACGACAGTGTGGACAAATAAATAGTAATTACATTGGTCACAACTCACAGCTAAAGGAACACTTTGCTGGACTAGGGGGCACTGGTCACAACCCAAATTCAAACACTAAAATACCAATATTGGATTTACAAATATATAAATAAAAGTTTATATATCAAACTTTTTAGAAGAATATGCTGATTTCCTTCTTAGTATTTTTATTTCATATCCTTAATACTATTTATACCAAATTTTGTAATATTTTAAGTCAAAAGTTAGCTATATCAAGTGTAAAATCGAATATTCATTTTATTACAACAAAAATTATACCAAAAATTTTATTTAGTAATTTTTTACTTATTTTGTATCATACATTTAATTTTAATTTATTAAATTGTATAAAATATGGTGTTCTGCACCATAATTTGCACCAAATTTGATGGTTTGGTGCAGAATTAGAGTTGCTATAAGGACCCATTTGCACAATTGTATAAAATATGGTGTTCGGAGTAAATATATTAGCTTATTTCCATGTTTTTATTTTGAATAAGTTTCTAACATTCAAAACTGTTGGAATAATACATAACACTACAAACTAATAAGTGAGACTAGCAAAATTTACGAGACAATTATGAAGAAAATAAAATATAGAAGGAGAAAATATTGATACTGCATGTTATTATAGTATATTAATAATCATAAACTTATTAACTGTCTGAGATGAAATAAAATGTTAGATGGGAAAAAAAAACAAGAATTAAAAAAGAAAAAAAATGAGAGAATACAAGTATAAGTAGTTATTGATATGGTCTCAACTTCTTACACTTTTTCCTATTTATAAAAATAAATCTGTTTCCACAACAGCCAAGCAAGGCTGCCGCCACTTTTCATGACTACATGGAATTAAAACAAATTGCGTGAGATAATGAGCGTACAGCTCCCGCATAAATTAGCTACATACATGGTATTGCACTAAGCTATATGCGAATTGTTGGTCAAAATTTCTAATGACCATGACGTTGTTTTTTTTTTCCAGGTCAGTGGATGCTTGTCTTACGCAGACAAGATATCAGATGGTTTCTATAACATTTTAGGGATAAGTCCATATCTTTGGGTGATGTGCAATGATCTAGAGGAAGGAAAAAAACCGCCATCGTTAATGGCAATGAAATCAATTGAATCCAGTGAGAGTTCCATGGAGGTGGTCCTCGTTGATAGACATGGGGACTCTCGCCTAAAGGAGCTTGAAGATAAAGCACAAGAGTTACATTCTGCTTCAGAGAGTACGTTAGTGTTGGTGGAGAAACTAGGAAAACTAGTTGCCATTTACATGGGGTGTGTTCTGTTTTCCTGATTTAATTATTTGCTCACTCGTATATACTTTTTCCCCTTTATTTTTAACATGCCTATGATTGTTATATTTAAGGGGTACATATCCGGTAGAGCAAGGTGATCTTCATACACGCTGGAAGTTGGTTAGCAAAAAGTTGAGCGATTTTCATAAGTGCATCGTGCTTCCCATTGGTAGCCTCTCTACCGGGCTTTGTCGGCATCGTGCTATACTTTTCAAGGTAAAAAAAAAAAAATTAGCATTACGTAGTTGAATTAGTTCTATATTATTCCTTTAAGTCCAATCTTCTTCACTAGAATCTATAATTCAAGGCTCCTTGAAACACAATTTAAACTCATATACATTGTCATTTAGAGGCTGGCACCAAGTCTAGGTTTAGGAACTCTTAGTTTTTTCCATATTAGTATAACTTCCACTGTACTGATTAGTTTATTTACATAAGCAATTCCTTAGGATGCAGTCATCTCTGTTGGCATTCTAGATAATTGATTAGAGTGTGGTTTATAATATGCTTGTCTATGATGACATATTTTAAGGCAGAGTGAGTGTGTGGGCTTTCATTATGGTAAAGTAAATTAAGGGTAGATATTAACTATTAATAGCATGTTTAGTATGCATATCGGGTAGTATAAATATAATTGGACCGGATTGAATTGTATTAAATTATGTTATAACAAATTTGTACTACGTTTGGTGATAACAGTATAATGTAGTGAATAAAATGTATCCCATTTGGTAGTATTCTGGATTGGACAATTTGTTTTTCAATAAAATATTTTAAAATTAATTAGTAGTTTTAATTTTTTTTTATATCTTACTTATGTATAAGTGCAAATATTTAATAAAAATTATGTATTTATATATGCATTTTTAAAAAATTGACCATTTTAAACCATAACAATTTTAAGAGCATTTTTATTTACATCAATTTGTTGTGTGATAGTCATTTATTAGTCAAGACAGTTGAGCTCACATTTTTTTACCAATAAATAACTACTTGTTAGGTTGTTGTGAAAAAAGATAAGCAGAATTTTTCTAATTTTAATGAGTTAATATGTATAGATATATATTGTATTTATTCTAGTTATTTTAGGATAAATACTATAAGTTTGAGTATGATTAGGATTTATTTATCATTGTCACTTATCCTTATCAACATGTGAATAAAGACCCCATTGGACTAATAAAGCTTTCAAAATCAATTTAACGATATAGGTAAAAATAAACCTTTCAATAATATGAATTTTTTTTATTAAAATTTACATTTATAACATTAAAAAAGTGAATATTTCCCAAAAATAAAAGTGAAAGAAAAATAAGTATTCATGAAAGGAATTCAGAATATTTGTCAAATTAATTTTTTTAAAGAATACATGTATTTTGTACTGTACGGTGTAGACCCATGGTCTACCACCGGTTGAAAATCTAATCATTTGGGCGTAAGATTTGTGCCACTGGATTTTACTAATACCGGTATAGAATGTTGTCAAACACCTTATTGGGAAACAACTATATTATTAGGGGATTTTATGCAGGGTGACAAACGAGGCCCAAGTGTCTTGTTATTATTAACCAGCATGATTTTTTCTGGATTGGCATCTTTTATTAAGCACTCTATAATATTTGTCAAAGAACAAACCATCAATGCTCTTCAAGAAGATTTAGAAGTGATGATAGCACTGAACGGAAATGCTGTTGAATAAAGAACTTGTTTCTCTCTGTTGCTTATAGCATAGTAAATACCAGCATTACGCAAAAGACAAAATTCTTTTTCTCTTTCTGCACCTTCTTCTTCTTTAAAAAGTCTTTAGGACCATGGTTGGATGATGCAGACCTAAAGTAGGCTGCCCATTAAAGCACTTTAGTATTTCAATATATTTTGGTTTGTTATCCTGATTGAGATTCTGTTTTGCTTACATGCAGATCAAATTTTGATTTTTTTTTTAAATGTTGTGTCAATCCGGAGATCTCACTATTTATAACTAAGTATTGTGGATTTTAATAAAATAGGCTTGTTAGCTAATTACTTATTATTATGAAAAGTGGATTTACTATTTTTTTAGAAATTATATATAATAAATAAAAAGAAAGATCTTTTTATTTATTACATTTGGAACATGAAAACTATATTAAATAAACAATTGGATCGTTAATTTTTTTTATAAAGTTAATCATCATCATGTAAATGGGTATGTTTTTTGAACATGCATTTCTATTTCTTGAAATTATAAAAAATTAAGAGGCAAATGCCGTTAGCACAATTCTTTGTTTGTTTAAACATATATGCATGTTTGAACAGGGTTTCAAATGAGACTGAAAGTAATTTAGCATTCCATAAGAGCTTTTCATCTTCTGAATTCATCGAGGTATATATAGCTTATTGGATGAAGTGATAAATTCTTGTCACATATGGTACTTATAGGTACAAATGGGGGAGATCGGGCCTTTCCCTATTCACATGTTGTTGTATGGCTCCTTAGTGAATAATTTGAAAAAATCCCACATGGATTAGGAACTATGATGGGTGTTGTATTTTGGGTTATAAATAAATCCCTCTCTTTCACCTTGAAATCATCCCAAAATTTGTATATCTTCCTTTCTTTTGTTTGGGTAATTTATTAGCTCTATCTTGCCCAATTAGTTGTAATTTTTAGAGTTAATCTAATTTGGAGATAATGGGAAGTGGTCAAAGAACGTAGGTAACATTTATACTGAATCTCGTTAAATTTTTGGTGTTATTATTTTTTCACTTTAATATTTTATTTAATATCTACTTTAGTTTCTTTTAACATTATATTTCTGATAGCGTTATTTTTTCGGGCTAGTTTGGAAAAATATCAACCGATTGGCATGTGGTACAATCCGTTCGTGTCTCTCAAGAGAACAAAAGTACACGTTCATGAATGAGACAATCGCAAGTAAATTGTATAAGGCGTTGGAGAACAAGTTCATGAAGAAGAACGGATAGAATCAGCTCTATTTGAAGAAGTTGTTTCGTTTTGATTACCTTCCATGTACCACAATAAACAACCACATTACTGCTTTTAATCAATTAGTAGCAGATTTATTAAATATGGATGAAACTTTCAAAGATGAAGATTTAGCCTTAATGTTGTTAGTCTCCCTTCCTGATGAGTTCGATCACCTTATTACAATCTTACTCATTGGGAAGGATAAAATGTCTTTTGATGGAGTTTGTATTGCTTTGTATAGTAATGAAATTAGAAAGAGAGATAAAAAAGAAAGCAAGAATGAAGCATTAGAGGCATTGTCTGTAAGAGGACGTTCACAAACACAACAGAAAGGAAGAAGAGGTAGATTTGTGTCAAAAATAAGGTTTGGTAAAGATGAATGTGTTTTTTATCACGAAAAAGGCCATTGAAAGAAAAACTGCCTGAAGTTGCGCAAGAAATGAAAAGTTGTGTTGTCTGATGCATGTGTAGCTGAAAGAAATTCAGATTCAGATGGTGGATTTGTTTTCATGGGTAATGATTATCCATGCAAAATTTTGGAGATCAGTACAATTCGTTTGAAGAATCAAGATAGTTCAACCAGAGTCTTGACAGATGTTCATTATGTCCCAGATATGAAGAAAAATCTCATTACTGTGGAAGTCTTAGAATCAAAAGGCTTCACTGTGACTGCAAAATAGGAGATTAAAGGTTACTTTTGGAGCACTTGTGGTAATGAAAAGTGTTTAGAAGAATAGATTGTACTATTACCTTGGTAGTACGGTTATTGGGACAACATCACAAACAGTTTCAAAAGAAGAAAGAGATTCAGAAAATACCAAGCTGTGGCATATGTGTTTGGGACATGCCGGTGAAAAAGCTTTATAGATTCCAGTAAAGCAAGGCTTGTTGAAAGGTGCAAGAACCGACAAGTTAGATTTCTGTGAGCATTGTGTATTTGGGAAGCAAAAAAGAGTAAGCTTTTGCATTGCACTCCATAATACAAAAAGTATCTTGGATTACATAAATACTGATGTGTGAGGGCCAACAAGAGCTCCATCCATGAGTGAAAATCATTATTATGTCACTTTTGTCGACGATTTCTCGAAAAGAGTTTGGGTGTATCTCATGAAGAAAAAGGATGAAGTGTTGAGAATTTTTTTCAAGTGGAAAAAATGATCGAGACTCAGACTGGTAGAAAGATGAAGTGTCTGAGGTTTGATAATGGCACTGAGTACACAAATGATTTATTTATGAAAGTTTGTGAAGAAGAAGGCATTGTGTGACACTTCACTATTTGAAAAACACCATAACAAAACGGAGTAGCATAATGTATGAACCAAATTTTGTTGGAGAAGGTTCGGTATATGTTGTCAAATGTTGAGTTAGGCAAACAATATTGGGTTGATGCTGTGACTTATGCGTGTCATCTTGTCAACCATCTACCATCGTCTACTTTTGAAGGCAAAACACCTATAGAGGTATGGTTTAGAAAACCTGCTAGAGACTATGATTTCTTACATGTGTTTGGTTCTATTGCATACTATCATGTCACAGAATTAAAGTTGGATCCAAGAGCTAAGAAAGCTATTTTTCTGGGGATCGCCTCTAGTTCTAAGGGATATCATATATGGTTTCTTGAAACGAAAAAAATAGTCTTCAATAGAGATGTTACTTTTGATGAATTTGTCTTGCTGAGAAAGGTAACTGAGAAACTCAATGGTACTTTACAACAGGTGGAGAAAACTCCAAAACAGGTTGATTTTGAAAGCATAATCATTGACCCAGTTAGTGGAGATAAGACAGAAGCTGATCCTTCATTGGTAGAAGATGAAAAGAAGTTTTAACCCAAGAATCTCCACAACAACAAGGAAAAAGTACAGTTGATAGGCCATGACAACAAAATGTCAAGGTGCCTGCACGATATAAGGATATGGAAGATCTACCTGCTTAGTTTAAGAATACTATAGCCTGTGCACTCTTTCAATTGTGCATAATGATGTTCTTTTCATATATAAAGAAGCAATCAGAAGTCTTAAAGTTGAAAGATGGAAGGAAGTCATAGATGAAGAACTGTTGTCCCTTCAGAAGAATAAGACATAAAAATTGACACAACTACCTAAGGGTAAGAAGACAATTGGTTGCAAATGAGTGTATGCAAAGAAATAAGGATTTCCTAACAAAGATAGTGTTCGTTGTATGTCAAGGTTGGTGGCTAAGAGCTGCACTCAGAAAGAGGGAATCGATCATAATGAGATATTTTCTATAGTTGTAAAGCATTCCTCTATTAGAATTTTGTTGGCCTTGGTAGTACATTTGGATTTATAACTAGTTCAACTTGATATAAAGACCGCGTTTCTACACGATGACTTGGAAGAGGAAATATATGTGTCTCAGCCAGAAGGGTTTAACGTTACTGGTAAAGAGAATTGGGTTTGCAAGCTGAACAAATGGTTGTATGGATTAAAGTAATCTTTGAGGCAATGGTACAAGCGATTTGATCATTTATGTTGCAGTAGAAGTACACTAGAAGCACACATGATTATTGTGTGTATTTTCGCAAGCTATAAGATGAGTTTTTCATCTATCTCCTATTATACGTCGATGATATGTTGATTGCATCAAAGAGCCAAGTAGAAATTAAGAGGTTGAAGGCTCAACTAAGTCAGGATTTCGAGATAAAAGATCTGGAAAAAGTCGAGAAGATTCTCAGCATGGAGATAAGTAGAGATAGGAAGAAGGAGAATCTTTGTTTGACCCAGAATCAATATTTAAAAAAGGTGTTATAACATTTTGATATGAATGAACAGACAAAACGTGTAAGTACTCCGCTTGTTTCTCATTTCAAGCTTAGTGTTCAATTGTCTTCTAAGAATGATGCAAAACGAGAATATATGGTAAATGTTTCATATGCTAATGCGATTGGTAGCTTGATGTATGCAATAATGTGTACGAGATCTATCATTTCACATGCGATTAGAGTTATAAGAAGGTACATGCATGATCCTGATAAAGGATATTGGTTGACTGTAAAATAAATTTTATGGTATATTCTAAATACTGTAGATGTTAGTTTAGTATTTGAGCAGGATAATATTATTAGTTAATGTGCAGTTGGATATTGTGATTCTGACTATACATGAGATTTAGATAAGCGTCGGTCAACTACTTGTCCAATTAGTTGTAATTTTTAGAATTCATCTAATTTGGAGATAATTGGAAGTGATTAGCAATGCTCGAGGACGTAGGTAACATTTATAATGAATCTCGTTAAATTTATGGTATTCTTATTTTTCTGCTTTAATATTTTATTTAATATTTGTTTTAGTTTCTTTTACCATTATATTTTCAATAGTATTATTTTTTCGAGTTAGTTTTAGTTCTATTAATTTAAATCATAATATTTTGTAAATAATAACTACTTAGAATTGAAAAAATATACCAAATTTTTCCAACACATATATACTTCCCTATAGTGAAGTTCTTCTGCCTCACACATCGCAAAATTTATGTTTATGCATCATCATGGCCTGATAATCCTTCAAATGCAAACAATATGATAATTATGCTAATTATTTAATGCCTTTCTGAATATATATCTTTAAGTTACTCAATGTTTTCCAATGCAGAAATTAGCAGACTGCATAGGTTTGCCTTGTCGCATTGCTCGTGGTTGCCGGTACTGTGTAGCAGATCATCGTTCATCTTGTCTAGTAAAAATCGAAGATGACAGGCAGCTTACAAGGTTCTTGTCTAGCATATCATTACTCCTTAAGTGTTCTTGTGGACCTTTCTACAACCATGGATTACTGCAACTTGAACTTGCTGTAAAATTGATTCATGGTTTGATTGCCTCATAAGACATTCAATGATTTTTTCAAAATCTCCATGTAAAGTCTGTAGCTGTAGAATAGCTTCAAATTATTAGTTTTACATTTGATAGGATTTCATTATAGATTTTTTCATGTGCATCAGGTTTTATATCCAAGTTTCCTATGCAAATATATTGTGTTTGTATTTTAATGTCCGTATTCATAGATCTACATATTTATACAGGGAATATGTAGTTGATCTAGTTGGGGAACCAGGAAATGTCCATGGTCCGGATTCTTCCATCAACGGAGCATTCCTTTCTCCAATGCCTTCACCACTTCGAATCTCTCACCTTAAAGAATTCCAACAACCATACTTAGATGCATCTTGTCAACTTGTGAAAACAGAGACGACCTGTCTTCCTATAGACAAACCTCTCCATTCAGGTATTAAGACCATCATATTCTGAAAAGTTAGGCATGATACCTCGAACGATGGCTGATTGAATTGTGGCAGAGGCATCATTGTTGATGGTAACCAGAAAAATAGCTTTTGATATTCTATTCTGAGTACTCGCGTGCACTGTTATCTTGAAACATTTTATGTAGTTCAGTAGTGTTGCAGACATTTATGTATATCTTTATTTAGTTAAGAGACAAATGCATTCAAGCTTGCAATATTGCAAAACATATATTGACATAATGAAGAACTGGTAGCTCAAAACTATTTGCTTTTTAATAACTAGAAATGCCAGTATCCACTCCGATTTACTTTGATTGGATTTCCGTGTTACCATATTAGAGTATCTCTCCCAAATATCAGTTTAAGATTTATTAAGGCAAGTTCTTGTAGGCTTTGGATCACAAACTCAGAAAATTAAGGAAAGTGGTTTTGTCAAAGAGACAAAGGTTGCTACTTGTGCTCCTATTGATAAAGCTAGTCCTGGAAAGGAATATTCTATGTTGCCATCAGAGTTGGAAGGAAATGCTGAGAATTTCCTTCTTCAGGGTCCTGTGGCTTTATCTCTTCAGGGTACCTTTTCTGATTCACTTGGTACTGCTGGTTTAGCAATTTTACTTTGATTGAATGATTCTATTATAGTTCTGACGATTTTGTCAAAAAAGCTAATCAAAGCAAGTTTTTCCTACCAGGAAGTCAAGTCATGAAAAAAAACGTAAAGCAACCAATAGTTAGAGCACGATTATCCAGTCAATCAGATGCCAAGGAGGTTGGGAGTGATGTTGAGAAACAGAGCAGATATACTGATATGAACATCCCTAGATACTTGAGCCTTGAACCATCCCTTGCAATGGACTGGCTCGAGATATCATGGGATGAGTTACATATCAAGGAACGCATTGGTGCCGGTATTCCTCCATCTTCTCTTAATTTGTCTCCCAGTAGTCAATCATACAAAATCTTATACTCTAACTCTTTCAGGATCCTTTGGGACTGTGCATCGTGCTGAGTGGCATGGATCGGTTAGTAATACGATTCTTGTATTTTCACCATGAATACTAGTAACTCTAACGGACATGGAATTATAGTGTGGTCCCTATGTTGATAAATCTATGTCATATAAACTTGCTCAATATTAGATTTTCTCTATATGAAATGTGCATGTGGCCTCTGACCTATGAGTTTTTCTAGTGGTCCTACTTTTACAATAATAGTCCACAGTGTTCTTCTGATTTTCATCTAACACACAAGTTGATAATACATAAAGCTGGTAAAAGAAAGAGACTGCGTAGGTCACTTAGTTTTCTGACCAGTATGTATTTTATATTGGTCTGAAACATCTTCGTTTGGATAATGATTTAACTGAATTGTAATATGATCAATTTTATTTATATTTTAAATATCTTTTCCCTGCTTCTACCTAGATTTTTATTTATTTGGTACTTGGTAAGATATGTTGGTGTTATGCAGGATGTTGCTGTCAAGGTTCTGAGTGTACAGAATTTCCATGATGATCAACTAAGAGAGTTTTTAAGAGAGGTATTACACCAACCTCAACCATTAGATATCTTGAATGCAAGAATCATTTTTCCATAATCATCATTATGCTATTTTTGCTTCAGTTAATTACATTTTATCTTCATCTTTTATTTCTCAATTGGCATTTTTTCCTTTTATTTCTCTTTTGAATCTGAACTGCATCATGATACTGTATTTTTTGATTTGCATGCTTTGATGATAACTGATCTTTCACACCTCAGGTTGCAATATTGAAACGTGTCCGCCATCCAAATGTTGTTCTTTTCATGGGTGCAGTTACAAAGCAACCACATCTTTCAATAGTGACAGAGTATCTTCCTAGGTAAAATCTACCACTGGTTCCCAATCACAGCATCTTAAGATATTTGCAAGAACCTTTTTTCACCAAGGTTTTTTAGCAGTTCTTATTTCTAATCAAATTGCAATCCGGTGGTTATGTGACAGGGGTAGCCTTTATCGCCTCCTACACAGGCCAGCTTCTGGTGAAATTCTTGATCAGAGAAGACGATTGCGCATAGCACTTGATGTGGTATGTACTATTAATAATCCCCTTATTTACCATCTAAATTTTTTCTCTAAACATAATTTTGTTCAATTATTAAATTAAATGTAGGCCAAAGGCATTAATTATCTCCATCGCCTAAATCCACCAATAGTGCATTGGGATCTTAAATCTCCCAATTTGTTGGTTGATAAAAATTGGACGGTCAAGGTAACATTATAAAATTTGTAAACTTTGTTTTAAGGGGTATCTGTTGGCTTGTAAGTTGTAACATTATCTGTTGATTTCAATCTCAGGTATGTGACTTTGGCCTGTCCAGATTCAAGGCAAACACATTCATATCATCTAAGTCGGTCGCTGGAACAGTAAGTCCTCTCTCTCAGTAGTCTCACGCACAAATTGGCGGAGATAGAGATGTTAAACTAACTGGAACTTGGTGTTCCTTAAAAGAACTCCTATTTTTGCTTCTAACAAATTCTTTTAAAGAAAATCATGCCATTTAGCATTTGAAATTCTGGACTGGAGAATGGTTGAGGGAATTTCTATAAGTTGCATGTTGAAATTTTACCATGCACTGCATCAGTGATCAAATAACAGTCTTGCTTTCTATTTTTCAGCCTGAATGGATGGCACCAGAGTTCCTTCGTGGTGAACCCTCAAATGAGAAGTCTGATGTATACAGCTTCGGAGTGATCCTATGGGAACTTGTCACTATGCAACAGCCTTGGAGTGGACTCAGCCCTGTGCAGGTATGTGAAGAGTGATGTCATATTATCTTGTTCTTCTTTTGACAGAGAGATTCTATGATTTTTGCTTTAATTTTCTTCCTTCTATTATATAAATTTTCAGGTAGTCGGAGCTGTTGCTTTCCAGAACAGAAGGCTTGCAATCCCACCTAATACGTCTCCTGTTTTGGCTTCTCTTATTGAGTCTTGCTGGGCTAAGTAAGTCTTCTTAGTCTTCAATTGTATCGTGTCATTTATATCTTCTCACTATTGATGTTGGCCTAATTACTTCTACTGATATCGTCTTGTTTTATCACGGCAGTGATCCTGTTCAGCGTCCATCTGTTGCTAGCATAGTGGAGTCGTTAAAGAAGTTGCTCAAGTCTCCAGTGCAGTTCATACAGATGACTGGAACATAATGATCGCCAACAGCCAACCAACTTTGTTAGTCATATCTCACATAATTTTAGGTTGCTGGAACCACTGTAATTTTTGGCAACCAGAGGTATGTTGTTTGCACATCTAACTCACCTGATAGGGAAAGTAATAGGGGCAGCCTTCTCTGATAAGCTATCTTTTGAATCCTAACATTCAGTAAGTTTGAACCCTAACACTTGATACCATATAATGCACTGGATGTCTGATGAACAATGTAACCAAAATTCATGTTTAAAGTTCAGTACCTTGCTTGCTTCCTTTCTTCGTCCTAATGTGAACCACTCATGCCTCTATTTGAATATTTTTGAATTTTGTTGTTTGACATAGATATGATATCCAACAACTGCTTTTTTGTAAAAAAAACAAGAAATAACTCTACACAAAAGAGTTCTCTAGTTTGTATTATTTTTTTCATATTTTCATTACAATTGTATAATTATTTATAAAGAAATTTTACTCCTTCAATTACTCTTTAAATTAAGCATTCCTTGATTTACTCATTGAATTAAGGTTATTGTTTTATTCCTTGAATTAAGGTCATTGTTTTATTCCTTGAATTAAGGTAATTGTTTTATTCATTGAATTAAGGTTATTGTTTTATTTCTTGAATTAAGGTCCTTATTTTATTCCTTGAATTAAGGTTCTTGTTTTATTCCTTGAATTAAGTTCCTTGTTTTATTCCTTGAATTAAGTTCCTTGTTTTATTCCTTGAATTAAGGTCCTTGTTTATTCCTTTAATTAAGGATTAATATCTAATATTCCCCCTCAAGTTGGATCCAGAAGGTTTATGGATCCAAACTTGGACAAAAGTCGTTGAAACTGATGAGAAGCCAAGGACTTGGTGAAGATGTCAACCAGTTGGTCGAAACTTCTTGTATAATGTGTCTGAATCACCTGTGATTGAACTTGTTCACGAACGTAATGACAATCAACTTCAATGTGTTTCGTCCTCTAGTGAAACACTGGGTTTGATGTTATATGCATGGTTGTTTGATTGTCACAAAATAAGGACATAAGAAGAGTTGTAGGAACACCTAAATCACACAGAAGACCTTTAAGCCATATCAACTCACACGCAGTTGAAGCCATTGCACGATACTTAGCTTCGACACTTGATCTGGCGATGACAGTTTGCTTCTTACTCTTCTATGTGACCAAGTTTCCACCGAAAAATGTACAATAACCAGTGGTGGACTTGCGATCGATTGCATTCCCTGCCCAATCAGCATCACAATACCCCATGATTTGTGTGTTGTCATTCTTCTTCATGATGATACCACGACCCACTGATCCTTTTAAGTAGTGTAAGATCCTTTTAACAAGGTCAAATGCTTAAGTATCGGGGAGTGCATGAATTGGCTCACAATACTTACAAAATATGTGATGTCAGGTCTGGTGATTGTTAGGTAGATCAACTTACCAACCAGTCGTTGGTAATAACTTATATCCGTGAGTGGCGTGCCCTTCAAGCTAGGTTTGAGCTTGCTGTTAAGAGGGGTAATGGTTGGTTTAGCATTGCTCATGTTAGCTTCCTTAAGTAAATCTAGGACATATTTCCTTTGGTTAAGAAAGAGTCCCTTGTGCGAAGTTGTCATTTCTATACCAAGAAAGTACTTCAATATACCAAGAAAGTACTTCAATATACCAAGGTCTTTAATTGCAAACCTTTTTCTGAGGGATTGTTTGAGGTTGAAAATCTAGTCAGCATTATCACCTGTAATTATCAGATCATCTACATAAATCAGCACAACCAATTTTCCCATAGCTCCTGTGCGAACAAATAGTGAGGAATCGGCATTGCTGCTTTTGAAACTAACACTAGTGAGAACTGAGCTTAGCTTGGCATACCAAACTCATGGGGACTATTTCAAACCATAAATGGATTTGTGCAATTTGCACACTAAATCCAGTTCATTGCTTTGAGGATGCCCGAGTGGCAATTTCATATAGAATTCTTCTTTGAGATCACCATGCAAGAATGCATTCTTCACATCCATTTGGTACATGGATCACCCCTTGTTTACAGCCACAGACAGTAGCACTCTTACTGTGTTCATTTTTGCAACAAGTGCAAATGTTTCTTTGTAATCCACCTCGAATTTTTGAATGGATCCCCGAGCCACCAATCTTGTTTTATACCTCTCAATTGATCCATCTGACTTGAATTTAAGCTTATAGATCTATTTGCAACCCACGACTTTCTTGCCTTTTGGAAGTTTGGTGATGCTCCATGTGTTGTGTTGATCTAGGGCTTTAAGTTCTTCTTGCATGACTTTCTTTCACACCTCTTGGTTGTTGGCCTCATGAAAGTTTTGAGGCTCACTGTAACTCGATATAGTGCTGAGGAATGTGGCATGGACTGGTGTCACTCTCTTATATGACACATAATTTGAGATGTGATGTGTGGGTTTGTAGGTGACAAAGTCTTGAAGTCTTGTGGGAGGTTGCCTAACACGCATTGGATTACGTCATAGAGCAGGAAGAGTTATCTCACACTCGTTCACATCTTGTACCATATTGTGAGGATCATCTTGATTATCACCATCTTCATGCAGTGTACCATTAAGACGAGACCTTTCATTGTTACTTTCAGTGAGAGATGCATTAATGTTGACATGACTGGGATCTTGTTATTGTGGAGCCTCAAGTTCGATTCTTGGTAATGGAAATACATCTAAGATGTCATCCCCTTGACTTGTGATTTCATGTGACTTGCTGAAAAAATGGTTAGTTTCATAAAATCAAACATCTTTAGACACAATTAATCTCCTAAGTTGAGGATCATAACACTTATATCCCTTTTGTGTAGATAAATAACCAAGAAAAATACATTTAACAGTTCTAGGATCCAATTTATCTCGATGATGAGATTGAATATGTACAAAACAGATGTAGCGAAAGACTCTAAGGTGTGAGAGGTTAATTTTCCTTCCTTTCATGACCTATAGGGGAGACTTGAAATCCAAGACTCAGTTGGATAATCTATTAATGATGTAAGCAGATGCCATAACCCCTTGGGACCAAAATCTCTTTGGTACATTCATTTGTAGCATTAATGCTCTAGTTTTTTCAAGTAAGTCTCGGTTTTTGCGTTTAGTTACACCATTTTGTTGAGGTGTCCCAACACAACTTGTTTGATGCATAATGCCATGAATGCTCAAATATTGTTTCATGATATGGGACATGTATTCGGTGCCATTGTGAGACCTTAAGGTTTGAATTTTAGAGAAGAATGATTTTTAACAAGGTTATGAAAGTCCTTAAATACTTCCATAACTTCATTCTTAGACTTTAAAAGATATAACCATGTGACTCAAGAGAAATCATCAACAAAAATCATAAAATACTTATAACCATCAAAAGATTCATTAGTTGGTCCCCATACATCTGAATGAACTAGTTCAAAGCACTTACTAGCCCTAGACAAGGAAGAATTAAAAGGCAATCTAGTGGCCTTAGACAAGTGGCAAGTTTCACATGCAATTGCATCATTTCCTAAGTTTGGAAATAAAGTTGAAAAAATTGGTGGAGAAGGGTGAGCTAAACGTTGATGCCACAATTGATTATCTTGGATAGGGTTAAACTTGGCTTGAAACCCTCTAGGATTGCTCTTGGATATGTAATAGAGACCATCTAAGTAAAACCTTTCACCAATCGTCTTTTTGGTGGTACAATCCTGAAAAAAGACATTGTGAGGAGAAAAAATGGCTAAGCAATTCAAGGTATTTGCGATTTTTCCTACAGATAGAAGTTGGAAGGGAAAGGAAGGTACATATAAAACTGTTGACTTGATTTCATTTGACATTAATTTTATTTTTTTCCTTTCCTAAAACCTTTACATTCTCACCATTTACAATTGAAACTTGAGAAGGATTTGCTAATTTTTCAAAGTTATGAGATTTTGACACATGGTTTGTCATATGATCTGTGGCACCTGAATCTACAACCCAAAAACATGCAACATATTTATTTTAAAAGCAGTTTTAAAGGCTTTTATGATACCTTGCATGTCCTCTTGTGGTATGAGTTTTATATCTGCTAAGAAACCCGCAAACTTGTCTAGCAATGCTGTCGAGTTTCCTTCTTCTATGCTATCCGCATAGTCAATTCTAGCTCCTCATGTCTTGCTTTGAAGATACAACATAAACTCATTCATGAGTTCAGTTGGATTCGTTGTGAATTTCTTGAATGGATCAGACCCATTAGAGATAGATGCAAAAGCATGATTTGCACGGTGTGTAGTACGATTCACTTTCTGTAAACCCTTATCCTTTATAAAATCAGGTTTTAATTTTGGATGTAGAATCCAACATGTGTCCTTAACATGGCCCGTATAGTTGCAGTATTGACACTTCAAGTTTGGATGCTTTCCTTTGTACTTCCTCTCGTTGGTTAGATAGGCTTTTGCCTCAAGTGCACTAGCCATTGTACCCTTGTTTATGACTTTCCTCCTTACTTCTTCACGTTGAATTGTCGCACATACATTGGTGAAGGAAGGAAGTTTAGTATTCATGAGTATGTGGCATAGTATATCTTCATATGTTGAATCGAGACAGGACAGTAGTTGAAATATCTTATCTTCTTCCGCTCTCTTTCGTAGTAGAGCTATATCGATTGTATGAGGACGATATATTTCCAACTCATTCCACATGATTTTCATGCTTCCTAAGAGTTGTACAAAAGGCTTGTCATCTTGTTGCAGATTTGAGATGTCCTTCTTTAATTGAAAAACTCGTGCAACATTGTTTTGACTGTCATACATTTCCTTGACCATCTCCCATATTTGGTATGCATATTCAGAGTAACTAATTATTTAAGCTAATTTACGTTCCATGGAATTTAGGAGCCATGATATCACCAGCTGATCTTTACTAAGCCATGATTCATAGGTTGGTGAGGAAACATCAGGTACTTCGATGCTTCCATTTATGAACCCCAACTTGGACCTTCCACCTAGAGCCAGAGACACTGCTCTTGATCAAGGCAAGTAATTAAACTCATTCAACAAGACTGAGCTTAATCTTTGATTTGGGTTTACATCCATCTCATGCATATTCATGAAGGAAAACACCGATGAATTTTCAACTTCTGATCCTAGCGGTTTGTCTTCAACCATTTCAAAAATTAAAGATGCTAAGATAATAATAAAGCAGAAGCAAGTTAATTTTTCTGCTCTGATACCATGTAGAAAAAACAAGAAATAACTTTACACAAAAGAGCTCTCTAGTTTGTATTATTTTCTTCATATTTTCATTACAATTGTATAGTTATTTATAAGGAAATTTTACTCCTTCAATTACTTTTTAAATTAAGCATTCTTTGATTTACTCATTGAATTAAGGTTATTGTTTTATTCCTTGAATTAAAGTATTTGTTTTATTCTTTGAATTAAGGTACTTGTTTTATTCCTTGAATTAAGGATTAATATCCAATATTTTTCGATCAACCACCTTCTATAATACAGCTATAAGTCCATCATGGAAGTTAAGATTCAAAAATGTAATCGGTGTGAAGAAAAGAGTTCATCAACATCCTATTAAACAAATAGGGCAACAAGTTAACTGTTTGAGTAATCGCTCACTGTAGTCCCTATATTTCAAATATCCTTAGATTATACACATGAATAGACGGCATCTAATGGATGGAAAATCGTGTTTATTACCTAACTTATATATAGGGCAAAGCCCTCCAAAAATTGTACAATGTTATGGACCTCATTGGTCGACTTGTGATTTAATTTCTCTTTGTAGCTCCTCCTTGTACTTTTCAAAGGTACCAGGAAATGTCCTAACGGTACCATCTTAACACCCCAAATTTCACTCTTCTCTTCCTCATCGCAAACACGTAATATCAGTCTAGTGTCATGACTGACTAGTACAACTCCACCAGTGAACTCATCAAGGGCATCAATGTTCTGCATATCTAAATGATTAGTGGGTTCATCCAATAGAAAAATGTGGGGCTTATGATATGGATATTGATGTAAAGACAACTCGGGAATTTCGCCAATATTAAAATTGAATTGTATTTTTATAATATAATTACAAAAAATTATATATTAAAATCGAATATTTTTATAATATAATTACAAAAAAAACAATATATTAATTAGAATGATTTAAATTTATTGTTAATTTTCTGTATCAATATATTGCTATTATTAGCAATCGTCTTTTAAAATATTATCGGCTTCTTCTGTAAATGGCCGGTGCATTTTGCAAAGGTGCTACATGTTTATGGAGTTCCACGAGTTCCTCGTGAACTGAAACAGCAGCTTTAAGTGCAGTTTTATTAGCAAAAAAAAAAAAAAAAAAATACCTCCTGTTCAACCAAAAGCACAACAATGTTTTTGGGTACATTAATTTTCCTCCATCCAAGGAGCTTCAAAAGTGTAGACTTGACCTTTCCGTTAATAAAAGCTATAAAATAGACAAAATGGTGAATGTGTTATTTTTAATTTTATCAAATTATAAATTTATAATCTAGTCACAACGGTTAGATATGTAATCATTTGTAAGTAATAATGTAGAATTAAAAATAATACACGAGATTTTTAAGTAAAAATAACTTAAGTTATAACTATAATGTAAGAAAAAAATAACCGGTCTATCAAATTACCTAATCTATGTACTATAAAAATTTGGTGTTTAAGTATAAACTTGTCTTATACTCATTTTTAAGATAATGTTTTAATGTATTTTACTTACGAGCATTTTTTCTATTTTCACAACTTTTGATATTAGTGTGAGAAAATCTTAATCAACATTCTGATTACCTCATCAAAAATCAAACACGTTAAATAATCAACATGCAAACAAGATTAGCACAAAAGACACAAATACCCGTATGTATTCTAGATATATTTTAATAATAAACAAATCCTAACCCTATTTCAAGACGTAGATCAACAAGCATGGAACTAAGATTTTTAGAATCCATAATAAGCAATAATTTAGCTAATGATTTATGTGTCAATAATAACAATTAAAATTATTAAGATCTGAATCTGATAAAAATAGTTACAGAGTGATAAAATGATAAAATACGGAGATGACAATGATTCTCAAAAATATATATCATGATGTGTATAAAAGTGAGCAAGGGTATGAATATATGAAGCATTTTGATACCCATAAACTTAGATTTCAATGGAAAAGATTAAAATACCTTCACTAGATTTTAAAGTACTTATTTAAAATAGGAATATTATGTAATTTCATACATAAATCAAGTTAAAAAAATATTTCTAAATCCCATTAACTACTCAATTGATCAATAGAGATGCGTTGAATATTTTGACCCAAGAATACTCAATCAAAGTCGATCGAAGGCTGATTGATTGAGTAAATATAAAAATTGTTAAAATTTTGTAAATTAAAATTGCTTTAAAATTAAAAAAAAAAATTGTCTTAATTCATTTCTAAATTAATTTTTTGTTTATGAAGTTTTCCATTCTTTTCATTTCCGTTTTTGAAATTTTCCGTTTATGAATTAAAGCACTACTTTCTTTCTTCTCGTTTTTGTTTATGAATTGATTCTTCTATTTTTTATAGCTATTAATTATGCTTTGTTCATGGGTATATATATATATATATATACATATTCCTTGTCGAAGAAAAGAAGAAGAAAACATAGCAACTAAAGAAGAGAGAAGGATGAAAGAGAAAAGAAGAAAAAAGAAAGAAATGCATAGTACAAAAAAGAGAAAAAATTACATCTAAAGTTAGGTTCATTCAATAGAGTTAAGACACTTCAAATTTTGTATAATAATAAATTATGGTATAAGTTTATTATTATTTAATCGTTGTATCATGAGAGATACGTTTCTATAATTCTCTAATATCTACGGTAAGCAAAAATATTATCTTAAGAACACTATGTGATACACAGACCTCGATTTTTTATTTTATTTAGATTTTATGTTATTTTATTTATTTCTAATTTTAATAAAATAATTTTATTCTTAACTTATCTGTCCATGTATTATTTCTTAAAATCTTAAGAAAATTTCTTTTTTTATTCATTTTTTGGACAAACAAATACAAAAAAAATTTCCAAATATTTTGAGGCAAATAAATTATTCATAATATTTTATATTTATCTATTATGCTATATATCTAATATGCCATGTATATTTTATTATAATTATCGTTCAATTTTTACATCTCTTTATTAATTTTCTTTACTTTATATATATTTTTATAATTTTATAAATAAATAAATTATTTTATTTTTAAAATTATTTAATCATTATTGTTAGGATATACTCGTAGACCCGTAGTTTTAATACAGTGGGGGGTCCTTAGACTGCTCCTCCAAACTGAGCTACGCCGAGTTCCTTTCGCCTTCCTAAGTCTCAAACCTGAGACCTAGCCCTTAAGTACCTCAGGTTCTCACAGACGACGCCAATTTTTTGGAGAGAATTTAAGTATCTAATTTTAGTGATTTTTAGTGAGATAATAAATTATGTCTTTTTGAATCCTCCCTCCTTCTCTCATCTGAGGGGTATATATATAAGCATCTTTATGTATATAGCGAGGTTCGTCTTAGTGACCCGGTTACAATAAACTAGTTCACAGAATCGAGATCGTTTTTTTACAAGTATATACAAATAAATGGTTTTTATATATAGGTCGCTCTTGGATAACGACCTCGACATCAAAGACATCATAACTTTACCAAGTCTTGTCATCCCAAACCTCGTTGCTTGAGGATGAGATGCTTTGTAGATTGGGTTGGCGTGCTTTTCGGAGTTCGTTGGTCACAAGTATTTTGCTGAGCTAGCTTTGATATCCCTATTTTAGCCTAGCGGGGTACATATATTTATCAGGTCGCATGTCCGTTATATATTTAATATCAAACAATTATAATTAATGAAATTGCAAATATGAATGTAAATTAATATATTTCTATCATTTATTTATTGAATATATTTTTTGATAATCTAAAACTTTATTCGGTGATTTTTAAAACTTAGGTTGATATTTGTGTATTTAATAGAAAAGGTAAAGAAAAGATTATGGCATCAGAAATGATCACTCTATTATCTCGAATTGAAAATCTAACTGTGAATGTTACTGACCCTACTCTGGGTGGTTCTACGGTGAACCAAATGATGAGGCATTCTGGGGCTCATACGGCAACCCCATTATTACCTTTTTCTATTCCTATGAACCATGTTATGGTAGAGAAATCATAGAAGTTAAATGGTTTGAACTTCAAGAGATAGAGGATTAAGATGATGTTCTATCTCACCACCTTGAAATTGGCCAAATTCTTGACTGAAGAAACTCTCGATCAACTTGAGGATGAACAAGATTTTTAATTTGCTAGTTGAAGCATGGAAGCATTCTAATGATCTTTATCAAAACTATGTTCTAAATAGTCTAAGGATTCCTTGTACAATTAGTACAATAAGGAGAAGACGACTAAAGATATGTGGGAATCATTGGATCAGAAGTATGAAACTGAAAATGCCAATGCTAAGAAATTTTTGGTTGGTCGCTTTCTTGATAATAAGATGATGTACTCTAAATTTGTATGCAGTCAAGTACGTGAAATCAAAGATATCTTAACAAATATGTATGATGAAGGGATAGTACTTAGTAAAACCTTTAAAGTTGCAGCTATTATTGAAAAGTTTCCCCATTTATGAAAAAGGTTTAAGACCTACCTTAAGCACAAGCAAAATGAAGTGTCTTTGAAAGACTTGCTGATAAGATTCAAAGTGGAAGAATACAACAAGGCTTCTTCTAAAAGAAGGTATATCCCATCAGCACCCAAGGATAATGTGATGGAACATGGTCAAAGTTCCAAAAAAAATAAGAATAAGGGCAAGGGCAAGCTAGGTAAAGGGTCTAAATTGGGACCTAGAGAAGCAACTGTTAAAAAGTCAAGCTTCAGAGAGATTTGCTTTAACTGTTAAAGAACAAGTCATAATACCCCAGACTACACATTTCTAAAAAGAAACAGGAACCGTGAGGCAAACATGGTTGATGATATCACCCATGATATCTTCAATATTGACTTCTGTGTAGTCATTTATGAGGTAAACTTGGTGGGATCAAACCTAAAAGAATGGTGGATTGATACTGGTGCAACAAGACACATATGCTTAGAAAAAGAGTTATTCACTACTTTTGAAGCAGTGAAAGATGGAGATAAGCTCATTAAGAAATGTGCTTTATGTGCTAGATATCCGTAAGAATCTTATTTCTGATTTATTGCTAAACAAACATGGTTTTCAGATAATGTTTGAATCTGATAGGGTCATTATGACCAAAAATGGGATATTTGTAGGGATGTGGTATGTATCTGATGGGCTATTTAAGCTCAATGTAATGATTGTAAAAGCTAAGAATATTAATAAGATTAATTTTTTTTACTTATTTGTTAGAATCTTCCAATTTGTGTATTTGTGTATTTTTAATTTTAATAAAATAATTTTATTCTTAACTTGTTTGTCTATGTATTGTTTTTTACAAAAAACAACCTAAAAGAGACTCGATAGGAGTCGATTGAAGCTCGATGAATCGATAACCTCAATCAATCGACTAACACAACTTTTTGCATAAAATATATTTCTAAGTGTGTGAACATGTGCTAAATAATGCATGAGTGCAATACTAGGTGTAATAGTTATGAATGATATATCTGAAATACGATTATCTAAAATACGAGTGTTTTCTTTAACATAGCTTGATAGACTTGATAACAAAACTAAATTATAAATAAACATTTTATCCACAAAAATCTTCGATATTCACACTACTTTATAATTAGGTTCAACCAAACCATAAAAGTTTTTCATAAACATTTTACTTACATTATATAGATATATTAATAAAATATTTTATATTTAAAATAATATTTAATTTATTTTATGTAGTTTTCTTATGTATCAAAATAGTTTTTTTATTAAAATTTATCTAAATCAATTTTTAATTTATTTTTATGATTTTCTTACATTTTAAAATTAAAAAAATATTTTTATTTTGAAATGAAAGAAAAAGTCAAGATATATAATTTTTAAAATTAAAATTCCAAAAAACACCAACGTAACTACATAGGAGCCAAGAATAGCATTTGCCCCTCTCAACTTTTAATAACGTGTATTTTAATACTATATATGCCTATAATTACGATTAATATTGTATTTAATTAAAATAATGATATCGTTCCAATAAGATTATTTTATAATTTTTAATGATAATAATATCATTGAATTATAATTAATAATATAAATATAATAGATAATTTATATATTTTTATTATAGTAATAATAAAATAGTTATGGATAAATAAATTTTTGTTTCAGGGCCCTGCACCTCAAGGGAAAAATAAAATTAAAAAAATAGAACATCTATATTTTACTAAACACCACTATAGTCCAAGTACATACGGCATACGTCTTAGTTGCTTCATTCATACCGCGTTGAATCCTAGAACACTTCGCGTTTATTTTCATATATGGTTGGGTGGTATTCCAATAATGAAAGTTCACCAAAACAATGTCAAAGGCTATTTGAGATTAAAGAACACTTGGCATTTTAATTATCAAGACAAAAAATTACAAGTACTTTTATGCCTATATTATTAAAATTTTATTATGTATTAATATTACATAATAATAATAATTTTTAAATAATTATACCATATGATAGGATATTAAAAATATGAATGTAAAAATTTATGCACAAACATATGATATTTTATATTAGCATTTCTCTTAACATCAATACACCTAACTAATATTAACCCATTCATGATTGATTAAAACAGTGATACTAATTTTATATAAATTATTAAAAATGAAGTGAACTCATAAATGTCACTTACATTAAATTATTTATGTAGTTTAATTATTTAGATTATGAGTATTATTATTTAAAAAAATTAATTAAAAACAAAACGCATTATTTTAATTATTTTTTAATTAAAATTTATTTTTAAAGTAATATATTAATGTAAAATAATATTAAAATAATATAATTTTTCTTAATAAATTTATTTTTAAAAAAATAAAAGAATAAATAACATCATTTATAATCTAAGGTAATATTTAACACAAATAATCTAATATTCTGTATAAAAAAAATGCAAAATAAATATGACCCCCGATCACCCATCTCTGTACAACGAATCTGAGAACAATGACTCTAAGGTTGTTAGTAAATCGTGTGACTGAGTCAATTCATTAGCAACTTAGCATTATTCTTCTTTCGTTACATTATTATTATTATTATTATTATTAAATAAAGAAAAAACTGTAAAGAGTTTCTTAAATTAAATTATTTATATTATTTGATATTTTAAATTAAAAGTAATATTAATAATTTTTAAATTTAAAAAATATATCAATCAATAACAAATTATATTATTTTAATAATAAAGACTTAACACTAATGACTTAAGACTTTGACCATAATGACTTTGACGAAAGAAGTTATTGTCTTTATTTTGAAAAGCTTGTTGAAGACTGCTTATTGCCTAGAGTAAGTGTTCTATAAAGGAGGGGCAGTGACCTCTAATTATCAGCACAAACCAAGTAAATCAGCCTCAGTACGTTTTAGTTTTTAGAAGAGAGAGATAGAGAGAGAGAGAGAGAGAGCAAGGAGTTTGTTCAAAGCAGGAGCTAGAGAGACACAAAAGCTTAAAATGCAAATGGCATCAATGGCAAAAAAGATATTTAAAAGTATTTTATTTTATGCTCTGTTAAGTGTTATTCTAAGCTCATACTTTAATAGGTTTCAAGTGTATTTGGAGAAAGAAATAGGAAGCCACCTTACAGAGGGATCTGGTGTGTTTTACTTCTAACACATTTTCTGATTCTATACTATTATGCTAGAAAGTACTTATATAGTAACATACTAACATCCATAGAGGTTTCATTTACACTTCTCTTTATGACCTCAAACTTCATAAATATGATAAAAGAAATGAAGACTCTTAAAGAATGACCCCAAACGTGATATTTTCCTTTCCTATTTCAATGTTAACTCAATGTAAGTGCAATGATTGTGCAGATCAACTACGTGACACTATAGCAAGAAGGTTACAAGATGGCTTAATCACTTTGTCAATTAAGTTCCTCCATTTCTTCACAGCAAGGTGTCTTCAGTTCAGATATTTAGCCCCATTGCAACCATCATCTTTTCCTGCATCGTATCTATTCTGGTTTGCATTTACTCGATCAGTTTCTTCAACATCCGATGCCTCATTTGAATAGTTTTAAGACATTATGCAAGTCTGCAATTACCTCAACATATTAAATTATTGACAATATGAATATCGACTGTTCTTCTACTCATCACCTGATCACTCAGTTTTCGGAGTGTTGGACAACGGTACTACTTTTGAAAGAAGCAAAGGGACATACCTCAACCCAAGCTATTGTACTGTTGTGAATTGCTGCCACTACAATGATCATATACTTTTCTTCGTAGTGAAGACAGCAACCACATCCCACTCATGCTATACTAGTTCATTTCTTTGTAAAACATCATATGTTTGAAATAAACGAGAAACAAATTATGTTTCAAGTGCAATAAGAGTGTTTCCTTTCCTAACATGTCAGAATTAATACCAAAATAAAAATAAAAAAGCATACCGTTACAATACATGTATGGCATTACACAGAACAGAGGCAAAAACGAACTATGAGAAAACAAGTAGTGAAGTTTAATGCAGTCTTTCGCCATCTAGCCAATGCAGCTTGGACAGCAATCTAATAAAAAATGACTTGAACTTTTCATCAGCAATTGGATTCCCGGAAATATCTGTCTCAAGTTCGAGCTTTGAAATATAAAAAAAGCTTCCCAATAATTTCGCACATTGTAATCATCAGTAGCAATCTCATCAGCACTCCAATCAACATCTTCAGCATGAGAAAGAAGAGAAGGGAAAAGGTATCTCGATGTGTCAAATTGAATGTGAACCGATCTCATTGTGTGATATATTCAGCACTTTTAGTGATTTAAGCAGTCTCAAGGGCCCTAGAGAAGTAAAACTAGCCAGTTTATTGTAACTCAAATTTAAGCAACAAAGAAGCTGCATGGCCTCCAAGCCTGTCAAAAAAAAAAACAAAGAAAATTTCGTTTAGAAGAAAGGACAAAAATGACACAAGTTGAGTACTAAATGCGTATTGGGTCACCAGGGGGTTATCACCTTGGCTCTACCTCAAAATCCTAGATATAAACCATGCAGGTTGTTTCAGTGTCATCATATGAGTTGCGAACTTACTCACTCTTATGATGATGCTACAAATATGTAACTGTCCACTTTTTTGGTTCTTTTTTATAAAACACACAAGTTCATGCCTTGCACCCACAGAATCTCAAAGTTGACATATATCAAACATCTAAATGAACGAAGTTACCATTATGTCTAAACTCTAAAGGGAACAACATAAAATCTGACTTAGGACTACATGTGCCCATTTAGGTAACTTCATGAGTAGAGAAAGTACATATTTATAACATGAACTGGTATTTTTTTTTTTAAAAAAAAACTTAACTATTTTATTAATTCTCAAACTTTTAAATTCTACAATTTAGTCTCCAAAATTTTAAAATTTCACACATGATTGCATGTGCCCATTTAGGTAACTTCCATAAGTATAGAGAGTTAGTTCCCAAACTTTGAAAAAATTCACACCTAGGTTCCTAAACTTTTAAATCTTACAATTTAGTCTTCAAACTTTTAAAAATTCACATCTAGATTTTAGCTTGACTACTAAAATACATATTTGTGAATTAAAATTTTAGGACCTATGTGTAAAGTTTTAAAAATTTGGAGACTAAATCGTATGATTTAAAAGTTTAGAGACTTATGTGTCAAGTTTTCAAAGTTTGAGAAACAAATCGTATGTTTTAAAAATTTAGAAACTTATATGTAAATTTAATTAAAATTTGGTGATAAATGATAAAATTCAGCCTAAAACAACAAATTCAAGGTAATAATAGTTTACTATTACAAAATGCGAATTCTTTATGGGATGTTCATTAGAGTAGTGAAAAAGTACGAAAAAATGAAATAAATAACTGTAAAACTCAGAATTCACTCTTCTTATTTTCATTCAAAGACACTACCTATTTATATACAAAGTTAGGAACACTCTTAGGTGACATATACCTAATACACAACTAAGACACCTAATACACAACTAATATATTCACTTAGTAATAGACACTTAATACACAACTAATCATCTTTAACACTCCCCCTCAAGTTGGAGCATAGATATTAATCATACCCAACTTGTTACAAAGATAATCAACCCGAATCCCACTTAAAGCTTTCGTGAAGATATCTCCTAGTTGTTCTACAGTCTTCATATATCCTGTAGAAATCAAATCTTGCTGAATTTTCTCGCGAATAAACTGACAATCAATTTCAATGTGTTTAGTTTGCTCATGAAATACAGGATTAGAAGCAATATGAAGAGCAGCTTGGTTATCACACCACAATTTCGCTGGTACTGAAGTTTTAAGACCTACTTCATCCAAGAGTTGATATATCTATATTATCTCAGACGCAGATTGTGTCATAGCCCTATATTCTGACTCTGCACTCGATTGTGACACAACATTCTGCTTCTTACTTTTCCATGAGACCAAATTTCCTCCAATGAAAATACAATAACCTGATGTGGATCTTCTATCCACTTTGGAACCTGCTCAATCTGCATCTGAAAAACATTCAATATGAGTGTGTCCATGATTTGCATACAAGATACCACGTCCAGGTGTTCCTTTCAAGTAACACAAAATTTTCTCTAACGCTGCCCAATGATGAACTGTTGGGGATGACATAAATTGGTTAACAACACTGACCGAATATGCAATATCTGAACGAGTCACGGTAAAGTAATTCAGCTTTTCAATCACCCTTCGATATCTCTCAGAATCTTTAAAGAGTTCTCCATCTCCTGTAAGGTGGATGTTCGGAGTCATTAGAGCACTACAAGGGTGTGTCTTCCATGAAGGTAACATCAATTGAGACAAGATATTTGTTAAGACTAGGACAATAACATCTATAACCTTTTTGGAGACGAGAATAACCAAGGAAGATACACTTCAAAGACTTGGGATCTAATTTAGTAACATGCGGACGAACATCCCGAACAAAACAAGTGCTACCAAATATCCTAGGGTCAATCGGAAATAGTGACTTATTAGGAAACAAAATTTTGTAAGGAATCTCACCATGAAGAACAGATGAGGGCATGCGATTAATAAGAAAACATGTTGTTGAAACTGCATCGGCCCAAAAAGGTTTAGAAACATTCATTTGAAATAATAAGGCACATGCAGTTTCGAGAAGATGTTTGTTCTTACGTTCGGCCACTCCATTTTGAGATGGAGTATCAACACACGAAGTTTCATGAAGCATGCCATTTTGAACCATATAAGATTGGAACAAAGCTGATGTATATTCTTTGGCATTATCACTTCGCAAAGTGCGAATTGAAACATTAAATTGAGTTTTAATCTCAACACAAAATGCGCAAAAAATAGAAAACAATTCAGAACAACTCTTCATTAAATATAACCAAGTTACACAAGAATAATCATCCACAAAAGTAACAAAATACTTAAATCTAGGTTTAGACAAAATAGGACAAGGACACCAAACATCAGAATGAACTAATTCAAAAGGAACACTAGCACGTTTATTAACTCTTGGATTTGAACTAAGACGATGATATTTTGCAAATTGACGAGACTTAATCTAATGAAGACACCTTACTAAACTGAGGATAAAGTTTCTTCAGTAAAGGAAAAGATGGATGACCCAATCTACAATGTGCCTCGAAGGGAGAGGTTATACTAGAGCAAGCGACAGATTTCGGTATTGGTGTGTCAAGAATATAGAGGCCTCTAAACTCATGTCCTTTACCAATAGTCTTCTTCATCATAAGATCCTGAAATAAGCAACGATCATGAAAAAATGAGATGCAACAGTTAAGATTACGAGTAAGCTGACTTATAGAGAACAAATTAAAGGATAAGCTAGGTAAATGTAAGACAGACGAAAAATGAAGCAAAAGAGTGAGAGTAATTGTGCCAGACCCAAGAACACAAGATGGTGACCCATCGGCTAAGGTAACAATACAGGTATAAGTGTGTGACTGAAGAGTTGAAAAGAGACTAGAATTACCTGTCATATGATCTATGGCACCAGAATCAATAACCCATTTAGAAGATGAGGAAATGAGACACGTATTTGATTTACCTGAATCAGCAATAGCAGTGACAGAAGGTGATGAAGACCTTAGTGATTCTTGATACTGTGAGAACTTGGTAAATTCATCTGCAGAGATAATAACCAATTTTTTAGAAGTATCAGAAGTGGATGCAATATGAGCCGAGTGACCTTTCTGATGCTTGTACTGAAGCTTTCTACAGTCATGTTTCGTATGTCCTGGTTTGTGACAATAGTGACATACAATACCTCCTAGGTCCTGTGGTCGAGTTTCAAACCCGTGCGAGCCGCCTCCTTTGTTTCTGTTCATATAAGTTGACCATTCATGCTCATAATTATTACTTCGGCTGACCAAAGCACCATTTAATTGAGCAAGTGGAGGTGGAGTGCCTTCTGTACGAAGTACTCGACTAAACACCTCTTGTAAAGAGGAGATCTCAAAACCAGAAAGAACCTGGGACTTAGCAGTCTCAAAAGTATAGGGAAGACCGGTAAGAAAACTCATGACCGCCATTTGTTCTCGTTGGCTTTGCAAACTATTGAGCTCCTCATAAGTCATTTTAAATTCCATAAAATAATTTGTGAGTGACTGATCTTGTTTGTCTGCACGGTAAAATGCTTTGCATACCTCATATATGCGAAAAATATTTCCTTTACCAGAATATAAGAAATCCAAATAATCCATCAATTCCTTAACGAATTCACAATGATTGATCAAGTCGATTACATTGCTTTTAATAGAATTCCGAATCTATAGAAATAAGCGAGCATCTTCTCTAAGCCATGTCTGCTTTGAATCATCTTTAAAAGGATCATTAGTCAAATGAGTATCTTTATCGATACTTCTCAAATAAATTCGAATGGTCTTGCTCCAAGCCAAATAATTCGAGCCATTGAGTTTATGGTCCGTGATTTTAGACATCACAGGCACCATATCCGTTAGAACATTAGATTTCTTTTCAGCCATAACTCTTACAAACGACAAGGCAGCAAACAAACGAACAAACAAAATCCAACAACAGCAGCGACCAAACACGCAGCGAATAAGAATACAAAATTGGAAGAACCCAAACCTGAACAATCATAAGCGATGAGTGCCAAACCACCACAGATGACGCAAGGGAATGGCGGAGAGCAACACGAGGTCGACCGGAGAAGAATGCTGCACGAACGCGCTGTCATGCGTCGGCGCGTAGAAAGATGGCAAAAAGTCGCGGTGGTGCGTGTGGCTCACTCGTGGCTCGTCTGGTGACCGGACTTCGGGGTTTGGCCGGTCGACGATTGGTCTTCCTCCCTGTGTTGGCGATGAGACGCGTGGAAAGTTGACAGAAAGTCACAGTGGCGCGTGTGGCTCACTCACGGCTCGTTTGGTGACTGGACTTCGGGGTTTGGCCGATCAACGACTGATCTTCCTCCCTATGCCAACGGTGAGAAAAAATGTGCACTCCAAAAGGGTGTTCTGAGTTGGAACTCAAAAATGCACCAAATCCTAATTTGTGTTTACCCAAAATAAGCCCTTAATTTGAACGGAAAAAAAAATTCCCAAATTTTGTAACCTAAATGCTCTGATAGCATGTAAAACTCAGAATTCACTCTTCTTATTTTCATTCAAAAACACTACCTATTTATATACAAAATTAGAGACACTCTTAGTTGACATACACCTAATACACAACTAATATATTCACCTATTGATAAACACCTAATACACAACTAATCATTTTTAACAATAATAATGACAATGTAAGTCATAGAAATAAAAGTAAGAATTAAAAAGGAAAGTTTCAAAAAAAGTAACATGTTCTACATGATTATTTTCTTCTTCTTTTAAGTAGCAAAAGAAGCATACCTTCAATCGATCGAAGTTCATTGTGGCTAAGATCTAACATTTGGATCCACAATAAATTTTGGATAGATCCCATCCGTGATAATGATAGATTATTTAGACGAAGACAAATATAAGTGCTACTGTTTGACACAGTCTGATTTCTATATTGATAGCAATGTCCAAACAAAGAGCCCTTGTTGGAAGTTACCTGAAAATTTAACCAAAATTAAGAACTTCAAAACTTTGAGGTTATACGTAGTAAAAGAGGATCATTCCATTAATCTCCACAAGAGACTCCCACAAGTATAATTTAAAGGAAAAATGAAAAGTTGAGGGAACAACTGATATTTTTACAAGTAATGTTAAAAACGAATTTAACAAAGCATTTTCAGCAATAGATGAATGAGTCAGCATGCCATTATACAAGTAAGAGGTCCCTACATTAATCCGCTGGCAGGGCAGCATACTCAATCTTGATTATAAAATGAATACTGAAGCAAGCCTTTACTCTTAATGTGAATGGCTGCTTTCAATTTGTTGTATTTCGTTAACATCATAAACAAAGAAACAAGCAAGCACTGTTTGCAAAGATTTAAAACCAAATTTCAATTAAAGCTGCTTCAATCAGATTCATGAGTGAGAGCATCATAGATGTGGGAAATGTGAGTTATGCATCTATAATTGATCTAAATATGATCCAGTAAACAGGTCCCATGATAATAGCCACAAAATAAAGTTTTACATTAGTGATTAAGTACTGATACACAATTTATGATATTATAGGCAACCAAGGACCATGGGCTATTTTTCTCTCAATCAGAGAAGAGAGAATCACCTGGTGCAAAAATACTAAGCTATGTTCATCCTTGTAAAACCAAGGATGTGAGGGATCCAATTTTATCAAATCACTGTAAAGTTTAAGAACTTCAGAATGGACCATTTTGTCAGCACTTTGAGACAAAACAAAATCGTGAACTCTCAACAGCCTTGCTAGTGTAAGCTTCCCAATTTTACTGCAAAAAAAGATTAATTTACATGAGAAAAATAAAAACATAATATCTAATCTGATATGTTCATCAAATGAGATAAGCTTACTACTCTATTTCTGATAGCTCTCGGAAGTGAGCTATTTCATTAGCTATGGTCTCTGCATGTGAGTTATAAGTTCTTGGATCTAGGCCATCTTCAATAGTTAGTTGTCCCAAAGAAACAAGGGGATTTAGTTCGTTATCTTGTGCTTCATGCATATGAAAATTTTCATCCTTCCATAAAATAATTTCCCCGTCCTGCTTTCACTTGGTTGTGTTTCATCACATCGGAACCGGAAACTAACTTGGAAGGCTATCTGCGTAGAGCGGTTATAATGAAAGCCAGAAGAGGAGATGATACCCTAAGAATGCCCCAGGGTCACCTGAACTGCAAATGCCTCTGAGCCACAGAGCTTATCAGGAAATTTTAAATTTGTAACCCAAACTTGACCAGCAACTGAGTTATTTGAAGATAGTGGTTTCCAAATAAGATCATCATTCATAAAAAATGAGGATTTAACTGATACTGTTGATGAGTTTACACCTTCAACAGCTTGATTAAAATAAATAATAAGTGAAAATGTGTCTGAATCAACACATAAATAACAAAACGGAGACAAAATGTAGTCCTCCGGACACCTATCTTCTGACAAAAGTACATTGGAACCATGAGCAGGCCAAAAGGAGACGAGGAGATGCATGAATCATCATGATATGAGCATACAATTGCTCGGGCTGCTTGGCACAGCTCATGGGCACACGAGACGCAGAGGGGGACCATGCACGGCGCTGAAGTGCAGGCAATGCAGATTGGGGGGACCACCGGCCAATGCAGCATAGGAAGGGTTATAATTCAATTAGGAATGTTAGAATTGGTTAGCATGATTTCCTTGTAATCTCATGTGCATGTAAGGTTATGTATAGCCATAGTTATTTCAAGAATGGATACAAAAAATTATAAGCAAAACAACTCCTCCTTCTCTGTTCTTCTTCTTCTTCAACCCTTTCTGAAAATTCTACATAACAATGATATCAAAGTCGGTTCCAACCATGGATAACCGCAACGAATCCGACGTCGAATTCTTCAAAGAGGTATCTAAGATCTTGGCACGACATGAGTCCAGATTCGAGCGAGTGAGCGCTGCTATACAAGCGGTGTTGATCGAGCTAGGAGCTCTTCGCGCCTCCCACAGCTCACCACCAACTTTTTCTCTTGGTGTTGTGATGAGTGGATCGTCTGAGACCTTCAAGAAATTTGAAGTTCCAACCACGGGTCTTTCGCCTCTAGTGCTTGTTCGAAGAACGCTTCGAGAGAATCCCAATCTGTAGAGAGCCATCTGGTTCTTGGGTTACACAAAGAGACGACAATGGCTTATTCAAACCCCAATCTGAGGTTCTGTGGATCGCCACCACTTAGGCTTCCAGAATTAGCCCATGAACCAGTCCAAGAAGCAAGCCTACCTCATAAGGGTAGTTTCCCTCCATCAGTTGAATTGCCTTGTAATGGGCTTGGATTTGGCCCATCATCTGGCCATATAGCCCTTAACCATGAAGGAGACCAGCTCCCTCTCGTCTGCACCCTCTCTTCTTCGTCCACCCCTCTGAACATAATCAGAGCAATAGATCAGTCGATCAATCGAGAGGCACGAGAGCAACGAAGAAAAAGATTAAGTCAGTATGGTGATAAGAGATTCGTTGTCGACCATCACGGCACGCGACCAAAGCCAATTCACGCTTATGAAGGTTCAATCAAAGAACCCAAAGACAGTCACTTGAGGAAGCTTCATCAGACTATTAAGCTCTACGAACACACTCCTTTACCAATTCCTGATACCTAGATGACCCATATAGGTATTCCATTGGAAGATGCTTCCCCAGCCACTCTGAAGGCGGTTGTAACTCTTCAAGGCTTGAGGGTAGAGAAGCGAAAGAAGAAAATCCAGGGGAAGTTACGAGTTGTTGTTTATTTTCAAATAGCAACAATTCAGTTAATTCATGTTATTGGTCATATTGATCATTGTGTCCTGAGTTATCGTTCAATTTCAAATAACAACAAATCAGTTTATTTAGTCGGTGGAAGGGATATACCTAGTAGGAAACAATTTCTAGGTTTAACCCGTTATACAGAGAAGCAACCCAAAGCAATTTTGACGTTTATAGGAGAGACATTGCACGACTTAACACTAATCATCCTCGTGGTATGTGCTTTGATTTCTATACATGCCCATAGCGTCCAAATTACCTACGGGTCGTATTCAGTTTCAAAGGCTCATAACCGGGTGAAATGGTATGAGAAGTATGGTGATAATAGTGACACACACAAAGTGTCTGAAAGAATAATTAAGAGAGAGCAATGTTCTTGTGATTCATTGATTACAGCTTTATGTAGGTTTGAAGAATGGAAAATTGCCTTACAGGGGTTCCAATCCATGTTATCTGAGAACGTGGAGCCTAACATTTTTATCCATTATCTGAGAACGTGGAAAATTGCTTATGCAGTGAATTTTTCTATACAAAAATTCTTACAATCTCAAAGCAAATTCATGGTGATGGCCTGGATTTCTACGGTGGTGCTAGTGCTACACACATCTTCCATCTGGTAGCTAATACTAACGCTGGGATAGGGCTTAGTTGGAGCTGTTATTACACTAAACACATCTTGATGGCTCATTGTTATTGGCCAATTGTTGTACATCTTCATTAATAAGTCAGATGGTGCTTGGACTGGTTTCTCATGGCTTGCATTTTCTAACTTATATGGCTTTGTTAAGTTTTCTTTGGCTTTGTTAAGTTTTCTTTGGCTTTGTTAAGTTTTCTTTGGCTTCTACTTTTATGTTATGTTTAGAGTTTTGGTACTTGATGGTGTTGGTGGTCATCACAGGCCATTTGCCAAATCCTTTGATAGCAGTTGATGTCATTTCAATATGTATAAACAAACAAGGATGGGATGCCAAGAGTGCACTTGGGTTTAATGTTGCAATCAGTATGAGAGTATCAAATGAACTTGGGGCTGGTAACGCCAAGGTACTGAAATTTTCAATGGTAGTGGTTTCTATAACATCTGTGGTCATTGGAGTTATTTGCATGACTGATGTTTATGCCACAAGAGACTATTTCCCTTACCTTTTCACAACAAGTGATGAAGTTGTTGAAGAAACTACCCAACTTGCAATCTTGCTTGGCATTACAGTGCTTCTAAACAGTCTCCAACCAATTTTATCTAGTGTTGTTGTTAGAACTGGTTGGAAATCTCTTGTTGCATATATCAACATTAGGTGTTATTACATTTTTGGATTGCCATTACACTTGGAAACACTACATTTTCATCTTATGCACATACTGGGATGATTGGCCGATTAAATTTCCCAGCCAGTTTAACCTTGCAAGCAATGGCTTCTTCTGGGTTCACCTAACCTGGCCATCCACAAAATTTTAGCAACTCCTTTGACTCTATAGTTGCCAAAGCTTGTAGGGATGTTTCCAAAGTTGACGGATCATACTCCTATAACTAGAAGACACTTCCAAAGGGAAATGGTAATGACCTGAACTGTAATAGTGTTACAATTAGTTCTGTGCCAAATGACTGGTGGGTTGAAAAATTGAGTGAGCTCAAGATTGACTGGTACAAGCAGGTTCTTATGAGTATAAAAGTCAAAAAGAAACTAGTCGGTGAAGACTTTAATATCTCTTACAAGGGTTCTAAAATTTCTTGTCATATGAAGAATTGGGTTGAGAGTAAATTGAATGTTGAGCTTCTAAAAGATGTTGAGAGGGCTGGTTATAAGAAGCCTTCCCCAATTCAGATGACGGCTATTCCTCGTGGTCTTGTAAGAATGCTGCTTTGGTACTTCCTATGCTGACTTATAATTCTAGACTATCTCTTATTAGTGAAGAGAATGAGGCTAAAAGGCCTTATGCTGTTGTTTTGGCTCCTACCCGTAAACTTGCTCGGCAGATTGAGGATGAGATTGTGAAATTCGCTCATTATTTGGGTGTGAAAGTGGTGTCAATTGTTGGTGGGCAGTCTATTATAGAACAAGGCTTTAAGATTATGCAGGGATGTGAAGTGGTAATTGCCACCCCTGGACAATTGAGTGATTGCTTGAAACAAAGATATTGTGTTCTCAATCAATGTAATTATGTTGTTCTTAATGAGGCCAATAGAATGATTGGTATGGGTTTTGAGTCGCAGGTTGGAAATGTTTTGGATGTAATGTCTTCAAGTGATTTTAAGCTTAAGAATGAGAAAAAGGCTTATAACTATTTGTTGTTGCCTATGGGCGTACATATAAAGGGCCAGTATTGTATGTTCGTATCACCTTTGGTTGAACCAAGACATGTTAAGGCATATGTTAGATTGTGTACAAGATCTAATTGTGGAAATGCAGTGGGAGTGAATGAAAATTTATCTTCTCTGCTGCTTGAATTACCGCCCATCAAGGGGACTTACCAATTGTCAACAGACTCTGAAGACAAAGGGATAATTGTGTGCAAACGACAGCTAATGGAAGAGCAATCGGCTAAATGGGAAATAATAACAAGTAGACGTGGTTTTAGCATCAAAACAACTTGTCTTGGAACTATGGGCTGGCTTCAAGGTCAATTCAAGACTACTTTTTGCTTCTGTCTTGAAGTACAGGCTGTAATCTTATTAATTCATACCTCCACTTTATCCTTGAGGACAAGGATTCTAAAAGGGGGAAGGAATGATACGAGCATACGATTGCTCAGGCTGCTTGGCACAACGCACAAGACGCAAAGAGAGACCACGCACGGGACTGAAATGCATGCAACGCAGATTGAGGGGACCACCGGCCAATGCTGTGTAGGAAGGGTTACAATTCAGTTAAGAATGTCAGAATTAGTTAGCATGATTTCCTTGTAATCCCATGTGCATGTAAGGCTATATATAGCCATAGTTATTTCAAGAATGGATATAAGAAATTATAAGCAAAACAGCTCCTCCTTCTCTGTTCTTCTTCTTCCTCAACCCTCTCTTAAAATTCTACATAACACATCAGTAGATTATAAATCAATTTGATTACAGTGATTCATTTCAATGTAGACAAATTATTGGAATTCTACCGATCTTAGGGAGTATCAAATGCTAAAACAAGTACCCCTTCTATAGTTAATACATGAAAAAACCACACTTAGAAAAACTCAATTTAATTTGATACAGACAACCCTATAAGTATATGTCCAATCCCATATCCAAATCTATATAAGAAAAGATAAAGAAACATAATATTCGATCCACACCTTCGATTGTGCCATGCAGAATAGTTACTAAAATTGGCATTTATCATATTAATTGTATAACATAGTTCATCCTCCGCTGATCTGTTCATCAGTGCTGCTAGAAACATGGAAAAGGTGTCTAATGATTACATAGATGTAAAAGATTAAAAAGTTCAACTTCGCACAAAAAGAGAGAAAAGAAGGTTTCACCTTCTGTAATTCCAAGCATTCAAATTCCTGGAATCGGCTTCCTGAAACCGATTCACAAGCCGAAGTTCGTGATCTACAGACGAATGTCCCCTGTTCAGCACCCATTTTCGATGATGCCAAGCACCATATGAATTAAAGTTCTGTCTCAAAGCATTCTCTACCTACACATATCAAAATTAACACAGGATACTACAGAATATAGATTTAAAAAATTATATCCTAATTTAGCTAGGGTATTCAGTTAGGAAATTTTTGCGTCAATGAATGCAACTTATTTTCTTTCTATCACTACTATTTCCAAGCAAGCAATCGAATAAAGGTAACATAGAAAATGGTGAAGGGTAACAATATTCTCTTTATTTTTCATCTTTAAAAAAAATTATTAGTTACGTTCTATAATTTATAAAATTAATAAATTTAACACGATCCTTTTTACAAACAATATTAAATACTTTTCGTTGAGATATATAAATTTTCTTTTCCATAAAAACACGATTTTGACATCAAGTTAAATTAGTTTTATATCCAAATATATTACCAAGATCAACAAATCTTGTCACCAATCTTGGCTTGTAGCGAATATTATTTTTGTTAGAAAATCTTTATTTCTTTACATACATCAATTTGTAGTTAATTATCTTCTTTCCTTCAGGTAGTTGTGTTAATTTCTATGTTCGTCCATGATTTTCTTTCATCTTTCAACTTTAGGACTTCTGATTGCTTCTTTATATAGGGAAGAAACATCATCATGCACAACTGAAAGTGCACAGGTCACCGTATTCTTAAACTAAGTAGGTAGATCTTCCATATCTTTGTATCAAGTAGGCACCTTGACATTTTTGTCGGTGTGGCCCTTCAAGTGCAATTTCTTATTGTTGTTGTGGAGGTTTTTGGGTTAAAACCTCTTCATATGATTCATATTATGTCAATGGAGGATCAACTTCTGTCTTATCTCCATCAACTAGATTAATAATTCTGCTTTCAAACTCCATCGGCTTCGAAGTTTACTCAACCTGCCTCAAAGTGACATCAATCTTCTCAGTTACCTTTCTCAGTAAGGTAGATTCATCAAAGGTAACATCTCTACTGAAGATTATCTTTTTCGTTTTAAGGCACCATAGTCGATATCCCTTAAAACCAGAGGGGATCCATAAAAAATATCTTTCTTAGCTCTTGGATCCAACTTTGATTATGTTACATGGTGATATGCAATAAAACCAAACACATGTGAGAAATCATAATCTCTAGTAGTTTTTCTAGACCATATCTACATACGTGTTTTGCCTTCAAGAGCATAAGATGGTAGATGGTTGACAAGATGCCATGCATACATCACAACCTTAACTCAATACTGTTTGCCTAACCCAGCATTTGACAACATACACCGAACCTTCTCCAACAAAGTCTGGCTCATACGTTCTGCAACTCCATTTTGTTGTGGTGTTTTTCAAATAGTGAAGTGTCACACTATCCCTTATTCTTCACAAACTTTCATAAATAGATCGTTTGTGTACTCAGTGTCATCATCATACCTCATATGCTTGATCTTTCTACCAGTCTGAGTCTCGATCACCTTTTTCCACTTGAGAAAAATTCTCAGCACTTCATCCTTCTTTTTCATGAGATACACACAAACTCTTTTAAAGAAATCATCAACGAAAGTGACATAATAATGTTTGCCACTCGTGGATGAAGTTCTTGTTGGCCCTTACACATCCGTATGAATGTAATACAAGATGCCTTTGTATTATGGAGTGTAGTACCAAAGCTTACTCTTTTATGCTTCCCCAATACACAAGGCTCACATAATTCCAACTTGTCGGCTCTTATGCCTTTTAACAGGCTTACTTTTCAAGAATCTGTAAAGTTTTTTCACTAACATGTCCCAAACGCATATGTCATAGCATGGTAGTTTATAAATCTCTTTCTTCCTCTGAAACTACTGTTGATGTTGTCTCAATAATTGTACTACCAAAGTAGTAGTACAAGTTATTCTTCCAAATACCTTTCATCACCACAAGTGCTCCAAAAGTAACCTTTAATGCCCTTATTTTGTATGATCACAATGAAACTTTTTGATTATAAGATTTCCACAACAATGAGATTCTTCTTCATATCTAGAATATAATAAACATCTATCAAGACTCTTGTTGAACCATCTTATTTCTTTAAACGAATTGTATTGATCCCCAAAACTTTGCATATATAATCATTACCTATGAAAACAACTCCACCGTCTAGTTTTCAAAGTTAAAAAACCATTCCTTATTAGGATACATATGAAAGGTACATACTGAATCAAAAATCCAATCACCAGGATAGGATGTTGTTGACGAACCAACCAATGCAAAATCTGAATTTGAATTGTATTTAGCTACACATGCATCAGATGGCACAACTTTTCCTTTCTTCTACAACTTCGGATAGTTTTTCTTCCAATGGCCTTTTTCATGACAGAAGGCACATTCATCTTTACCAAACCTTCCTTTTGAATGAGATCTGCCTCTCCTTCCTTTCTGTTGAGTTTGCATACGCCCTTTTACAGATAGTGCTCCTGCTGCTTCATTCCTGTTTTCTTTTTTATCTTTATTTCTAATTTCATAACTATACAAAGCAGTGAAAACTTTCTCAAAAGACACTTTATCCTTCCCAATGAGTAAGCTCGTAATAAGGTGATCAAACTCATCAGGAAGTGAGGCTAACAACATCAAGGCTAAATATTCATCTTTAAAAGTTTCATCCATATTTAACAAATCGGCTACTAATCGATTAAAAGCAGTAATGTGGTCATTTATTGTGGTACCTAGAAGATATTCAAAACAGGACAACTTCTTCTTTAAATAAAGTTGATTCTATCATCTATTCTTTATGAACTTGTTCTCCAACGCCTTCCATAACTTACTTACAGATATCTCCTTCATGAACATGTACTTTTTTCTCTTGAGAGACACGAACGGATTATACCACATGTCAATCGATTGATATTTTTCCACTCGACCTTGTTGAAACAAAACATTTAGAACTTCACCTTGCCACATGTTGAAATGACCGGTTCCATCAAACTTCTCCACCTCGAACCTTGCATTTATCACCATTGTTCTATCTGACGTAAATGGTTGGCCTTTGTTTGAGAGAGACTTTTCTTCCACCATTTCTTCGTATTACAACAACTAACAACTATATTCCAATAGCAAACAAACAGAATACAAATAAATTCCTAGGTAGAAACCTTCGACTCTGATACCAATTGTTGGAAAAATTGAATATATTTTTCTTATTCTAAGTAGTTACTATTCACTTATGATTTAAATGAATAGAACTCAAACTATCTCGACAAAATAATTTTATTGAAAATATAATGCTAAAATAAACTAAAGTAGATATTGAAGCAAAAATATTAAAGCAGAAAAATAAAACACACCAAAAATTTAACGAGGTTCAATATAAATGTTACATATGTCCTAAGGCGTCGTTGACCACTTTCACTATCTCTAAATGAATGAACTTCAAAATTACAACTATTTGGGCAAAATTGAGCTAATCAATTACCCTTATAAAAGAGAGGAAGATTTACAAATTTTGGGATGTTTTAGAAGTTGAGGAATTGACTTTATTTATACCCTAAAATACAACACCCACCTTTATTCCTAATCAATATGGGACTTTTTCAAATTTACTCACTAAGGAGCTATACAACAATTCTTTTCTTCGGGCTTTGAGGTTTTACAAGGTATTTCGTGCATTTCTGTGAGTGAAAAGTTTTGAAAGCAAGTGCAACTCTGGTTTTAATGATTTGAACAATTTGGTTATCAATTTTTGTTTATAATTTGTAATTTTAATTTTTTAATAATATATTTAAGTGTTATATAATATGATAGTCTTCTATTGGTTAAAAATCATATATATTTTCACTTGATTTTTTATACAAAATAATAAAAAAATACCCTTAGTTTTCATTGATAAATTGTTATTTAATTTTAATTAGATATTTATTCAATTTGATCGATTAGAATCGGAGGAATGTCCAACTGATTGAAATTTGGTCAAATATTGACACGACTCATTGGAAACTAGTTTGATAAATGTTTAATTAAATTGAATAATTGTTTAATTGGTTTGAGTTTGGTTGACAAGTTACTTAATTTATTGGATAAATTAGACAAGGATAAATTAGACAACCGTTCAACTGGTTAAGTTTTGATCGGATAATGATCCTACTAATTATAAAATGAATTAGACAAATGTTCTCGTAATAAAATTCAATTTTTAGTTATATGTATGTACAATTCTATTGTATCAGTTTGACATATTTTTATTTATGTGTTTATTAAAAGTATAATGAAAATAACAATAAAATTACAAATTGAGGTCCAATTAAAAATAAAAATAATGATATAGGATCACGTAAGCCTATTTTCTATATTTAATAATTACAATTTTTATATTTTTAAGAAACCATTTTCAAAAGATTTGATAATATATAAATCTCAAAAAAAGGATTTTTTTATCATCACCTTATAAATATATATTAAAAAATGATTAAAATTATAAATTTAAAACTAATAATCAAAACTTTTCTACATTATCTAGGTGTTAAAAAAATATGAAAAATGGTGAAATTTTTTTCCATATAATATATAAGTGATTTTTTGTTTATTTTTTAAAAAATCATTAAATAAAAATTGTTAATACTATCATTAATAATTATTAAAAAAATCACAATCAATTATTTAATCAAAAATCAAAATCTTTATCAAATTACTCAACTAATTTTTCTTTTGTTAATCTCTGAATATATATATAGAGGCAATCAGGGCATTAAAACCTTATAAAGAATATTTTTCTTTTGTTAATCTTTTGTTAATCTCTGTATATATATATGTATTACACAGAATGATTAAAATAAAATTGTATCTATAATCATAGCATTATAATTAAATCATGATAAGTAACTAAACCAAAATACTATTAAATTAAAATAAAATATATTTGATTCATTCAAGAGTAATATGTTTTTTATTACTAACATGGTTGCAAATATGCTTATATTAATTTTTGAATTATTAAAAATTTCAATGTATTATTTTATATTCCACAAATGCTCCTTCCAGCAAATTTTTAACAAATTTTAATTAAACCACAATAAAAAAAAGTAATTTACTTTTGATTTAAATTAAAATTTTATCGATAATATTTAAATTAGAAATTTGAAAAATATATTAAATCTGTTTTCTCCTGTAAAACGGTTCGATTTGATTTATGAAAATAAAAAATACAAAATGGTCCCAATTTTAATTGTTCAGTTTGACGTTGATTTAGTAGTCTAATTTTGGTATTCGATTTTTTTATTCTTCAAAATTTTGTTTTCTTTCATTAATGAAGCATATTTTTAGCTATTTTTTGGAAATAGATTGATTAGAAATAATGATATGGGTCGGAGAATATCATTATCAGTGCATTCTTTTTTTTCTCATTAATAACCCTATTTTCATTAAAATATATATATGATAGTATTTTCATACTAACTTGAATGTAGAGTCGTTAGAAATAATAAATTTTTAGTTCCTCTGACAATATAGGATTTTCGAATGTACACTTATGTATCTTCACAAGTACTTCGATTTCTAAACATTAATCAGATGCATAAAGGTGTTTAGATAAAATTTAGCCTTTTTCACTCAAAAATGATATGATGCTTGTAAAGTAACTGTGGCTCAATAGCATGACTTTTTATTTCGATATATAGAATGTGAAAGTGTTTGCCTTTTAGTTGGATGTATAAATAGTGTTGTTTTTTTTTTTTAAATATTTCTTATGAATATAAGTTACGATCATCAGCTTATAACTCATTTATTATTATAAAAAATTCGTATTAAAATTAAAAATATATTTATAAACAAAAATATTGGTATAATTATTACATTTTTATTATATTTTTGTAAAATAATAACAAAAATTAAATAATAGCATATATCTTTTATAAAAACTATCGCAAATGTACCTTACGTTAAACCAAATGGATCATTTATTTATTTAGAAAAACATATAATTTGAACTTATACTTTTATAAAAATGTAAAAGAAGTAAAAAAAATTATTTTATTAATGTTTTAAATAAAATAATATCATTCTTTATATTTTATTTTGTTGATAAAAAACCATATGATAAAAATTACTTTTTTATATAATATTTATCATAAAAATTATTATAGGTTGGGTTAATAGTGAAATTTTTATCGTAAATTTATTAAAATATTAATTGAATGGTAAAATGTAGGGTTATGCATTGGATCAAAATCGTTGATTTTATACTTATTTAATCTGATCTGACCTTTCAATCGGATTGAAGCATCCTAATTCGCAACTGATCCAATCATATTTCAAATTCGATACAATCTAATCCATAATCTATTTGGTTTAGATCAGTTGAATCCGATCAATTTGTAACCTATTCAGATTGGATCGATTGAACCCAATCAATTCGACCAATAAACTTAATTAACTTTATTTTGATATTTTTGAATGAAAAATTTAAATTTTTACATAATATAAACTTATTTGAACTAAAAAACCTTAAAATATAAAATAAAAAGGTTAAAATACGACTCAAACGCTCAAACCTATATAAAACAAAAATAATACAATATCAATTACAATAGTCATTTTAATAAAATTAACAATTCATTTAAATAATAAACAAAATGATAGTTCACAATAATCTAAAGCTAAATTAAGTTGATCATTTCATTATTTAACGTCTATCGAGCATCTTAAAAATAATCTTGGATCTTGAGTGTTGAGAACAATAGCAAAAAAAACTTCAGTATTTCATTACCTATTAGCCATAATTTAAAAAATGTTAATAAATTGATAACTAAATATATATAAAATAATATACGAAATACGTATAAAATAAAATAATTATATATTATATTCAATCAAGGATAATATGCTTAATGTCTCATAACACATATACAAAATAGAAGACAAGAAAATGATGAAAATATTAAAATATCAATCGTAAAAGAATTCCATCAATTATTAATGAAAATTAACATAATCTTACGTGTTTCAATTGCTTTAATATCATCAAGTAACTCATGAATGTTAATTATTAGTGATGATAGAATCCAATTTTGAGTACAAATAAGTGCTTGGACAATTTTTGGGGACAATGAGTTTCTAAAAGGATCAATAATTTTTCCTCTAGTAGAAAATACAGACTCAAAAGTTACAATTAATATAGGTATAACTAAAACATCTTTGGCAATCTTAGAAATAACCTTATACCTCGACGAGTTCACCTTCCATCAACCTAAAAGATCAAAAGACTCATCATCCATATCTTCACATGTTTCACCCAAATATTTTTCCACTTTAGTTTGGTTGGTTATCTTTCTTGCATCTTTGACATGCTTTTTATAACAGTCCATTGATGACTTTATTAAAATAGAGTCATTGGCGCACTTTTTTTATTTAATATTTACTTGTTTTATTTAATAAATAATATTTTATGGCCAAAAAAATTAAAATATAAACTTTTTAGTGAAAATGGGTGAAAATATAATTTTTATGAATTTTTAACATAGAACCAATCAAAAGCTACCATGTGGCATGTCACGCAAGTAGAGGAGCCGATTGGGCAAGTCACGTCGATGCCATGTAATCACGAAGAGCGAATCACATCGCATATAAGGAGAACAAAACATGCACCACATGTTAGCATGACGTTCAATCTGAGCTTTATTTAAGCGCCTAATAACTCCATAAACCCTAATTGGCCTCCATTAGCATAATTTTAATCATTTTTTGGAGCTAAAAAGATAGAAAAATATAGAAAAATTCAAGAGACGATACAATTTTGGTGGAGAGTTAAAAGAAGATTAATACTATAATTCAAGAGATTGATTGTATTTTTTTCTACTCTTTTCAATTTCAATTTTATGTATTTCTTTATGAAAAATATGATTTTTATGAACACAATTATGTGTAATTAATTTATTAATCTAGGGATTTTATGAACCCAATTTTCACCATGTGATGATCTAAAATTTTACCCCAATTATAATTATAATTTAATTATATTATTTAATCTTATTTGTATGTTATTAATTGTTTGGCCAACAATTTATCTATAGAGACAATTAAATATATTTGAGAGAATTATTTAATTATTTGTCTTAATTAAATAAAATGCATAGTTTCTAGGCAAAGATGTACAATTATTATGTATGTGATCTATAATTGTTGAACTTAATAAATAGTATGCAATTTAATTGGTATGAGAGTATGATTAAATTAATTACTATATGGTGTGTAGTTTACTTGAGATAGGAATACATGTTAGGTTAGATTCAATTGATCATGTAATTAATTGAAAATTATATTGGAGGGATTTTAACGATTCACATGTTTAGAAAATTGGGAGATTAAGTATTCATAAATATTTTCTCATTTATCTTTTTAGTTACCAAAGTTGATTTAATTAATTATTGCTATTTACTTTTAGTTATTTTAATTTTGTTTTCTTAAAATATAAAAACACAAAAAATTGATTTTTAGTTTTTTAGTTTTAAAAATTAGTTTATAATAAAATAATCTATGTGGGAACGATTTTTTCTTATCATTATATTACTTGTTGTGATACATATTCATTGCACACACTTCGTGTGTGGCGATCATCCATCCATAGTGAAAATGAATCAATGCTACAACTATCCACTTCTTCTATGTCTAAAGGTTGTGAGCATATAACTTGCACATTTTGAGAATACAAAACTAAATACTAATCAAACATATTATCCAAATCTGTCTAAATTTTTTCACCATCTAACCAACCATAATCATCTTCATCGCATAAAAGATCCAAAAAAATTCTCAAACCTTGTTCCTTACTGTCTTGGATCGAGAAAAGTTGCAATAAATAAAAAATCATTCATCTTTTCTACACCTCCCCGATATTTATTGAATTTTGTTTTCATTTCTTCCACCACTTTTCTTAACACAAAATCTATATTTTTACACCATAAACTTAATTGGTTGCGTATGAAGTAAATATGATCTAAAAATAAATTTGAAATAACATACACAGAACTAGAAAATATTAATGTTGCATTATAAAATATTTTCAAAAGCCTTATAAATATGTGAGCATTAGACCAATCAAACATATCAAGAGTTTTGAAACTATCATTTCCAATGTTGAATTCTTGCTTAAATATCACATCATCATCTTCTAAACGCTTAAAATCCTTCTGAGTCTTATTACAGCTTCCAACATTAAGTAGATGAAATTCCACCTTGTTATTACATCTAAACATAAAAGTTTATTAGTACCAATCTTCTCTTGCTTCGCACAATCCTTAAATTTTAACAACCTTGAAGGTGATCCTTTGACATATTTCACAACTTCTCTTATCTTACTTATGCTTGAATCATGTTCTTTCAAACCCTCTATCACAACCAAATTCAGAATATAAGTTACACATATGCATATGTTAACCAAATAGTATTACATATCCCCAATTGTTCACTTTTTTACGCAAGTAAAAAACTAATGTATTATTTAAGCTAGCATGATCCACAATAAATATCTTATCAATTCCCTAATCTTACAAGCATTACTCAATTACTTTCCCAAGGATATCACCTTTATGTTTTTGGAGTTTCCAACTATCATTGATAAAGTACGTAGTGAGACACATATAATTCAAATTTGAGCAGAAGTTCATATGTCAATGGTCAAACAAACTCTTTGAAATGACCTAGAGAAAAATTCTTTCAATTTATATTTTTCCTGTAAGAAAAGACTCAAACAATCTCGTGTAATAGTCGTATGAGAAGAAACTTAGAACCTTGGTTCCAAAAATCTACTATATTTCTTAAATTCTTCATTCTCAACATGACTAAATAGAAATTCATCAACTATAATAATTTCTATAAGTGCAAGCCTATAAGCCTCAATACTAAATGTGTGTGCAATAAGAACACCTTTTTTTATTGTTTGTGACATTTTCAAAAGTTAGTCTTTTGCTTCTTCTCAGATCTACCAAGAATATGAGCATTTTAGTTTGATGTACTAGACTTGTTGGATACATACACATACTCCCTTGAACAATATTTACATTTTACCTTGCGATATAAGCCTTTATCCAGTATATCAAAATGCTTCCAGGTAGGAGAAAGAGGTTTAGAATACTTCCACTTACCTTTTCCATCATAGCTATATGTGTAAGGTTCAGGTTTGTCATTCAATGACAGATCTTTAGTTTTTGGTAGAACATTTTGTGGATTCTTATCTTGATTTTCAGTATCTTATGTAGTGCATGTACTTTCGGTGGCTGCAAATGGATTACCTGAAATAAGAGTGTTTTTTTTCATCTAAGATAAATTAAAAAAAAAATCAACAAAATATAAGTATAAGTGTATAATGATAAAATCTATAATTCTAAAATAAGTAGTTTCAACTAATAAACCAAATATACCTATTTAAGACCACATTTGAAGCAATTACACATTAAAGTCACTAAAGTTAGCCTATAAAGGAAAATGATAACTATTCATCATTTTACAAAATTTCTAAAGTCACGAAAACATGTGAAATTATACCAGAAATGCTGTAATAGTAAAGGAATCTATAAAATATTTATATTAGGAAAAATATGTATTGATTTAGGGTTAAAGGTCGTAGATTCTAATTGTAATAGAGAGAAACTAACTAGCTAGAATGACTTTCTCATAACTTTAATAATGATTTTGGACAGAATTTGGGGTTTGTTAACATATAATTTGGTCACCTTAGACATGTATTAGTTGCTAGCTGCATTTTATCAAGCCGGTGCCAACCAATTTCCTACGAGAAAAAAGAAAACAACTTTTATTAAATAACCTACATTACAGGATAAGAGGTTTCTTCTTTGTACTGATCACAGAGGCAGATCTACTAGCTCACAGAAAAGGATTGCATGCTATTTCATGAACATTCTCTAACTGATAATAAAAGCTTGACAATGTTGAGCGATACTAGCATGTACCTTATTATAATTAATTGAAACTCATAACATGTTAGAGAACCAAACAAAAATCTTCAGTTAAAATAAATCATAAAACAATGTTTTAGGAAATCTGGACTTCTCAATTTCACACAATGATGCATATCATGGAAGGTATAGGCAGAATAAAGTAAGGAATTGGAAACAAGTGACATAACGCCTATTTTAGGTTTTTGCTTAGTGAAGCCAAGCTGAATCACTGATATGGTAGAAAAATCATATTTCACATGTTGTCACACGAAAAAACCAACTTTATCGTATGATTGAGACAGCTTCTCTCGTTAACATTTTATTTCTCTTGCTAACTTTCTTGAATGAGAAGGAAAGCAATTCAACATTTTTGAGTGAAAAAGGGACAACACAATTTTATTTTATTTTTTGGATTCTAAATAGCTCTAAATAAACAAATATACAGAGAAGACAAGAATTTCTTTACGTTAAACAACTGTAGCAGTCAAAGCAAGAAACAAAATGTCAACCATTATATGCAATAATATTTACAAAATGTCTCAACTCTTTGAGACGAGGACGAAAGACACAAAAAAAAGGACGGTAGACTCAAAGACGAGGACAGTGAGCCAAAGACATACGTAAAGCGACAAAAGGGCGAGGACAAAGTCGGGACTTGAGAGTGGTATAGATACAATATGATCTAACTCTTTGAAACGAGGATGACAAATATAGAGACGAGGACGACAGATGTAGTGATAAGGAAGGCGAATTGACGACACACGTAAAGCAATAGAAGGGCGAGGGTAGAGAACGACGGAGATACAATCTGTGAATCTGAGTAATAATCAATTCATGTTTCATACTTTCATTCGGAGGACAAATATTTAGGATTTTTTTAATTATAAAAAATATTGTAGGGTTTTTAATTTTGTTAATGTGTGATGTGATGTATAATAGAAATAAGAATGACCAATGAGGATATGACTAATGTATAAATGTAAATATATATTTAATTATTTTCTATCAGAACGGATGAAATCGTATGATATATAATGAAATCTGTCATTCGATCCAAACTTAACAAATTGAAATTTTTTCCATCTGATCTTATGGTTATTTATAACTATATTAAAATTGAGAATTTAATTATTATTTTTAAATCATGGTCATTGTTATCTACCTTTTTTCTATAAAATTAAATTTATATTAAAATATCACTTTGTAATTAATATATATATATATAATGATATTACCAAAATGGTACATTCTTCGTCCAAATATTATAATATAAAAAAATTAAAGGATCATTTTTCTATAGAATAAACAATATTTTAATATGATTTAAATCTGTGATAAAAATAATAATTTTTATCATCACATCATTAAATAAATAACATGTATCACTTTATAATGAAAAAAATGTACAATAATATTCTTAAAACTGTGTATAATAATAATACTAATATTGAAATTAAATTCTACTCTATGCTTATCAATTAATTATGAAATTATGATTATATTATTGGGTTTTTGTCTATAATGGACATCTCCCGTTAAATAGTTTAGAAATAGACTTATTTATGTTTTAGTTTAAAAATAGACTACTTATAACCCATTCAACAATTAACAGGTTTGTTTGTCTTTTTTAAGCTTTCCATCTAACTCTATTCTTCTCTCTCTTTCCCTAATCATCGTTTTTTTTCTCTTCTTATTTTCTAAAAAAAATCAAAAATAAAATATTCTCTTCCACCAATTTTTAATAAATAATAATTTATATTTATATAATATATATATATATTTATAACAAATAAATTATCAAAATTTTATTATAAAATAATAATAAATTATTAAAAACTTTACTAAAATAAATTATTTAAGATTAAAGAAATTACAAAATAGATTACATTATAACACATATCTTTAATATTATTATAATTTTAATTATTATTAAGATAACAAATATTTATTAATAATAATTTAATTTAAGTATTAAAATATAATTAATTAGATATAATTTATTATATTAATAATAAAAATAATTATAATAATAGTATATTAGATCATATTTTCACACAAAATTTGTGATATAATGTTCTATGTATTGTATATTGTAAAAAGTTAGAGAGAGAGGTTTCACAATTTTTTTTAATAATTTAATGTTTTTATGAATATTATTTTTTATATCATAATTATAATTAATATTATAATTATATTTAATAACAATAATAATAATGTATTATATTATTTAGGTTGTTTTTATTATAATAAGATAAAAAATTAATGTTATAAAATTTTGCAAAATAGTTATGTAAGTTATAGTTTTTATCTTTTATGTAATTTAGTTATTCTTTATTATACCATGTATAAATATATACATATTCTTTGTCATGCATATTATATATTTAATATTGTTATAATCTTATTTTTATGTATTTATTAATTTATATTGTTTAATTTTAAATTATTTTAACAATTTATATAGATATGAAACTATATTATTCAAGTTGATAAATAAATTTAAAAATATTAAAAACTAAAAACCTGCTAAAAAATTAATTCTCAAGTTAGAAGTTAAGTTTTGACTCTTTTTAAACTATAACACAAATACTCCTTTTTTAAAAGTATTATATGGAATATGGCTATTTTGGACCAAAAAAACCCCATATTATTTGTATAACTCATGTAAAAGTTAAATTATATTTAAATAATTTTTTTTAATAATAATATTAATATTGGATCTCAAATTCTATAGATGTTATATTTATCATTAAATTATGAAATAATGACTATATCATGTAAATAAATCATTTAAATAACTCATATGTGAGAGTATTTTATTAAAATATCATATAGTGATTTGAATCAAGAGTTTTGCAAATATGAACTATGTATAGAGGCAACTCTTTTTGGAAACCATGTATTTATTTTTATTTTTTTAATCATACCATGGTTACAATATTGTTATAAATACACACAAATAAATAAGTAAATAAAATAAAATAAAATTATACATATTTATATAATATTTTAAATATAAATGTATAAGTATTAATTAATATCAAATACACTTATAATAAATAAAAATATTATTTGATTAAGTCTATTAAATTGATAAGCTTAAAGAATTCATTATTTATAACTTTGTCATCTCATAAAATATTAATTCTTATCTTTATCTCAAATAATTTTATAAATGTAATATTTTAAAATATAAAAAATAAGAATATATATATATATATATCATTAATTTGAGTGCCTGATTTTTATAAAAAAATATTTTCTTATTCTTATTATTATTTTTGCTATATTATAATTTAAACCAATAATTTTTTTTATAAATTAATACTTTAATTTTATTTAAATTGTTGTATTTTTTATTTGTTTGAACAAATACATGTGCGTTTATTTGTTATTATATTAAATTGACGAGTTTAAAGAATATTATAATTTAATTCTTATTATGTATGTTTATTTGTTCAAAAGAAATAAAAAATAATTTATAATATTATTTTAAATTTTATATTAATGTTAATTATATTTTTTTATTAGATAATTATTTAAAAATATAAATCATATTAAAAGATAGATAAGTGTTGATTTATTAAATTACTAGAGATTTTGTAATTAATTATTTTTTACCGATATCAATTATCTTGTATCATTCGCATATAATAATAATATCACGACAAGATAATACCTTACAATAACAGTAATAAATATTCTCTCCAAACAATTTTAATAAAAAAGTGAAACCTATGAAAATATATTGAACAGTATAGAATGCATTAAAAAACCTTTTAGTTTTACTAGAATTGTTATAAATCGTATTAATGATTTATCATAATAGTGTAATTAATACCTTATCATAATAAGAATAATAAATTTTGTATCCAATATATTTTAATAAAATATAAAATTTAATTCAAAATAAAGAGATTTTGAATAATTTAGACTCTGTTTATAATCTTCTTTCTTTCCCTTTCTTCCCTCTTCTTTATTATTTTAGTTATTTTATTCTTAAATTTTTTCCTCTCTTATTTATTGTTATAGAATTTATATTAAGAAAGTTTCAATTATTATCTTATTAAGATAAATATTAAATTTGCTCCATCACTAGGCTTATTTTATGTATTTTTAAATTCAAATAAAATTTATTATTTTTTGAAAACTAGTAGAACAATGTATATATTAATTATACATGATAATATGATGGAGAAAATAACAGTTACAGAATAAAAGGAAAGATAACTAATCAGGGTGCAGTTTCTGGTCCTTGTAGCTAAGTAGATACTTAATTAGCAACCACTAAAGACATTGATTAAGAAAGGAAAATCATTATCACCACCCATTTTGATACTGTCACAAGTCCCTACTCATCATTTAAGTCTGTTGCCTTCTAACCTCTTCTTAATTACTATTTATTGCATCTTATATATATATATATATATACACACACAACTAGCAGATAAATAAACGCAGTATGCACGTTAAAAAAATTAATTTAAAATATTATAATATAATATAATTAATTTAAATTACATATAACAGTTTAATTTTAAAATATATAAAGTTTAAAAGATAGTTATTTATTTTTTGATGTTTTATATTAATTTAACACATATTTAATATAAATTTGATTTTTTATTTTAATTTTATAATAATAAATTATTATTATAATATTCATACGTTTTTTCATCTTTTTTATTGTAAATTTTATTAAACATTTCACATGTAATTAAATATTTAAGAGTTTTTTGATTTTTTCTATAACTCTTCCAACAAAATATCATTATTAGTACATATAAATAATTAATTTTACCCTAAATATAATTTAGATAATAAATTAAAATTTAACATATATTTATGAGATATTTTATTTTTATTTTTAATTTCATAATAATAGATAATTATTATAATAATCATTAATATTTTGATTATTTCTTTTAAATTTACAATAAGAAATAATTTTACGCTAAATATAATTTAAAAAATAAATTAACTAAAAATAAATTATATTTAAATTATGTTATATAAAGAAATAAATTCATATTTACAGCAGAAGTTTTCTAAGTATACTAATTTAATATATATTTAGTAAAAAAATAATTTTTTTAATTATATAATAATATGTAATTATTATAATGCTCATGAATATTTTTGTTTTATTTTTATTTTTAAATTTAATTTACACTTTTACATATAATCAAATATTCCATAAAAAAAATAAGATATTTGAAAAGTCTTTTGATTTTTTTATTATTCAATTAAAAGATCATTATTAATTTATAATCAATTATTTTCATTTTTTTATATTTTATTTTTAATTATATAATAATAAAAAATTATTATATTGATATTGAGTTTTTTTATTTTTTGTTTTTAAATTTTCACTAGGAGAAAATTTATAAATTTTAAATTTATTCATATAAAATCAATTATTTTAAGAGTTTTTTTCTCATTTTAATTTCTCAACTAAATAATAATTAATACAAATAAGAAATTATCTTTTACATTAAATATAATTTAATTAAAATTAAATTACAGTTAAATTATATTATATCAAAAAATACATTGAAACTTACAATAGACATCACCCATCAAAATATAAAATAATACTTATAGGGTTATAACGGTCATTTTTATATAAAATTGCAAACTCGATCCTCTAATAATTATAAGATTATAGGATAAGATATAAACCAAAGTTTAAAATTGGTCTCTAAATTTTAATTAAATTCACAAATAAATTCCTGAACTTTCAAAATGTACGATTTGGTTCTTAAATTTTTAAGACTTCACATATAAATTCTTAAGTTTTAAAATACTACAATTTAATTCCTAATTTTTTTAAATTTTACATGTAGGTCCTATCTTAAAGACTAAAATATATATTTATAAATCAAAAATTTAAGATAGTATAAAAAATTTAGTTGTAATATTTATGAAATTATAGAAAAATTATATGTATAAATTAAGTTATGTCTCACTTAAATTTTAAATTTTAAGTTTTTAATATTCATTATTTCAAAATTAAATAATTTAAACATAAGATATTTATAACATTGTTTTTTAATTAAAACTAAGTGATAATTAAAAATCATTAATATTATTATTTTATTATATATATAATTTTCTTATTAGATATAAATTTTGAATTCTTGGATATACTTTTTATGGCTTTTAATATATAATATGATATATAATAATAAGTGAGCATTTAAGTAAATTACAAAAAATAATTTTTTTTTTATAAAAGCGACAGTTATGTAGGCTTTTATATGGAGTAATGAAACAAGAATAAATGTGATTTTTGTAGGTGTGCCTTATTTTATATATTTTTAGTGATAATCATTAGTTTATTTGAAAAGTAAAATTTAGGAGTATTTAAATAAAGTATCTTTTTTATAAGGTAGTTTAAATTTAATAGATATATAATAATATTAATAATTTAATTTTTTTATTTAAAAAAATGAAATAAATGAATAAAGTTTTGAATATAATTTTTTAACTTAATTTTATTATAATTAAATAACTAATATTAAATTATTTTATAAAATACTTTATATAATATACTTAAAATAAATAGTTAATTAACTTATTACTTTATAGACGAATAACTATATAATAATAATTATTTTATGAGTAATAGAATCTAAATATAATATAAAGATGTGTGATTTATCATAATATTTATAATAATTATATAATTTTATTTAATAAATAAATTAAATATATCAAAATAATATATGAATTTATTTAATTAATATTTTTATTATCTAAAAATTTCATCCTATATGGATAGCAAACATAATTTGATTAAATTTAATAATGATTATTTTTTAAAAATAAATTATATTAACTTATTTTTTTTAATTTATACGATATATAATATCATATCGACATAAAAATTATTAACTCAATAAAAGTATGACATGTTAATAAGTCAATTGATCTAATATCCATTAAATGACTAATAATTAATTATATAAATTTTCATCCTTAATATAATAAAATAATTATATTATATAAAAAAATATTTATTATATGGACATTTAACAGAAATATGATATATTTATAAGTGAATTGATTTAACACTTATTAAATGAGTAATTATTAATTGTATAAATTATTATTATTAATGTAATAAAAATATATTATATTATACAAAATAATTATTTATAAAAAAAATTATTATATAGACATTTAAAAAAATATATGATATGAGTACGAATGATTTGATGGAATAATCATTAAATAAATAATCATGGAATAATCATTAAATAAATAATCATTAAGTGTAATGATTGTTATCTTTAATGTAATAAAATTAATTGTATTATATAAAATAATTATTTAAAAAATAATTATTATATATATATTTTGATATTTATTAATATAAATAAATTATAAAAATATATTTATTATTTTAATATTTTAATATTAATTAATATAAAAAAAACAGTTAACGTTGATACTTAAAGCTTTTAATCAATATTATGATAGAACAGAAATGAGGAGCACATGTATCTAAATTATACGTAGAAGAAAAATCAACTACAATGTCTGTTTTTCATTTATAGTAATGATAATGATAGGTAAGAAAGTCGCATCAAATTAAATAGAGGGATGGCTGCATTTATACACCGACTAAAAGGGCTTTGGTAGCTTGTTCTGATATTATTTTTTATTTTAATTTTTAATTAGTATCAATATTTTAATTTATTGAGATTATTATTAAAATTTATATTAATAATCTAAATAAAAATATTTTAAATATATTAATTAAAAATAAAAATAAAAAATTGATACCAAAATAAGAATATAAATACTTCAATCATATATTTTTTATTTTTTTAAAATGAAAAAAATATTATCAATAATTTTAAGTTGGTACATCTTTAATTAAGATTAGTAGAAACTAATCCTATTTATTTTCAACCAAAGTTACATAATTTGGTAACATTGGATAAAATTTAACTAATCTATGAGCAGTATAGTTCAGTGGACAATAATTACGTGAGAAATTACTAATAAAAAGGATTAAACCTTTAACATATTCTATAATATTTCTTTACATTACTAAATAATCTAATTCATCATTAATTAAAATCACCACTTGTTACGAATCTGATTTCAGAAGCACTCGATGAAAGACTATATCCAAATTAAATTATAGTCCAATCCAAAATGACCCAAAGCTCCGCAGCATATGGTATCAATCTCGTAATTATCCTATTTGCTATTGCCACCATCACTTCTCCTGTGGTTCTTTATTAGACAGTCCAATCCTACCACTTTACTACGTACCTTGAGATGTTTTTTAATTATATCTCAGTTAGACGGATTTGTTCTTATCTTATAACAAGTAATGTGAAAAGTGTGTCACTTTTGTTTTATGAATTAAATATAATAATTATTTTATTTAAAATTATTACATTAATTGTTTTAATATTTAATAAGTGGAATGTTTTATATTATTTTAATACATTTTAATTATTTTTTATGTGATTAAAATTGATATATTCATATAATTAATGATGTTTTACAATTTAATTTGATAAACTATTTTAATTAATTATGACCGTTAAAAATTGATATCTATTTTATTTTTTTAAAAATCAATAAAAATGGCAATATATCTCTACATCTCGTGATTATGGGTGTCTATAAACAGGTTCGGATCGGACCAAATTGAAAAACCGGATTAAACTAAACGGTTTTATAAATCAAACGGTACAGTGGTTTTTATTAATTAAAATTGTTTTTCAAATGATACGATTCGGTTTGTATTGATTTTTAAACTAGACCGATTTAATAATATATTAAGATTTTCATATTATTTTTTATTAGAGTTGTCCAAAAACTGAACCAAACGATTTTATAAATCAAACGGTCTGATCCGATTAATTTTTTTCCTCAAACCAGATCGGATCGAACCGATAGACATCCTTACTCGTGACACCGTCCGATTAAGAATGAGTTTTGCAAATCTTGAGTTCATTTTGGATAATTTGGGAAGTTTTTTAGATTTATTGTCTATAAATAAGCTTAGAAGTTATACATTTTTTTTTTATGAATTTGATAAGAAAGGTTTAAATCATCTACTCATCATCGTTCATAACCCAATATTGCTATTTTTTATAAATTTATTTATATAAGACTATTAAACATAATTATCAACTACTTTAATAACTAAACATAAAAGTAATTTTTTTAGATACTAACAATTTTTTATATACTGTTTTTTTAACATGTAACTATGTACAAACACACGACAAAATTTAAAACCTATATAAGGATCGGTGAAACTTTTGAATACTACTAAAAAAATGAAAAAGAAACATAAAAAATTGAGTACACTGTTATAATTTGCATACAATATTATATGTAAAAATGTGCACTTTTTTTATATTTTGCACTATATTAAATATTTTAAATATAATTATATTGGCCTATAATATACTGAATTATATTATAATTATTCTGTATAATACTTCGTGAGAACTTGTATAATATAATCGGATAAAGTTAATAATAAATATTTTATATTTAAAATAATTTTGTTATATATCAAAATAATTTTATTATAAAAATTTGTTTAAATAAAAATTTAATTTATTTTTATATTTTTAATTTAAAATGATAAAAAAAATCAAGATACATAATTTTAAAATTGAAATTTTAAACATACTAATTAAAGTGTTTAGTAAGATTTAAACCCATACCCGTTACTAGTACTAAATTTTTATATAATCATACTATTTTATTCTGTACAATACGATCTTACTTTACGATCAAAAACATAATTATAAAAAAATTATATAATTATGTCGTTCTTTTAATATTGTGAAACACACATAATTAGTATTAATATTTAACACTAAATATAATTTAAGTTTTATTAAAAGAGTAATTTTATTTGTATTCATTGTATTAGTTGCATCTCTAGGAACTTTTCTATATTTTATTGGTCATTATACATATATATTAAATTACATTAAATCTATAATAATTAATAAAATATTTAATTTATTTTTAAATGAAAATATAATGATTAATGAAAGAATAATAAAAATATATTTAAATTTAATTATATGATATAATTTTATTTACATGTAGAGTTTTATTTTCAGAAAAAAATATATGTTTATTTTTCTTACAATATAAATGAATATATATATTTTTAACATTTTATGAAAATGAATATATATATTTTTTAATGAGAGTTAAAAGTAAAACTATATTAAATAATTGATTTATTTATACATCGGAGCTATATGTTTATTGTATTTGCCCCTAAGAATTTATTTTCTCTAAGATGGTACTCCATTGTTAATTACAAGGTTTGAAATGTCAATATTAATTAAGATGTCCAAATATAATATTTACAAAAATATCAAAAATATTATTGTTAGTTACAAAACTTTGGAAAAAAATTATGCAAACTATAGAAACTCTAAGTAAATTTTTTTTATAAAACTTTATAAAATATCAAAATAATCAATTATTTATATTTTAAATTAATTTTTATTTAATACATGTATTTTAAATAATTATAATATTTATATTAATCAATTATTTGATCAATTAATTAAAATATTGTATAATAAAATATATATTATTTTTTATAAAATATTATAAAATAAATAGTTAATTTTTTTGAAATATAAGTAGATTATCTAATTGTATTAGCTATTATAAATAGAAAAATATTGATAGTATGAAAATAAATTTTATTGATTATTTATTTTTAAAAGTACTCATAATTGTGAAAACATAATAAGCCTTACCTTTTAATGTAATCTACATGTTATAACATTAACATAAAATAGTAGAAAATAAAAAATGCATGTAAGACTACAACAATTACTAAATATCCATAATACCTACAATGTTGTAGTTAAGAAAGATAAATAAATCAAGAATTCGATTTAAAAAAAATTAATTTCAATGGACATTTTAGCGACGATATCCAAATATTTAGGATATTTTAACCAAAAAATACATTTAAAGATAATTTAACAATAATAACATTTAAACGATAATTTATCGATATTCTTAATAGTTTTATGATAATTTAATTAAAAGATATAAATATTATATTTTAAAGTTAAAATGAATAAAACAACAATATAGTCACAATGATTTCGACAAAGTTGTCGACACGTTCATCCTTTGTCAATGCAGTTATTATACATTTGTAAGTACTTGCTGAAGCTGTTATTGGGCTGACAGTTAGAATTACGTGATAAAATGGCCCAACTCATTAATAACCTCCCCATAAATAATTTAAATTTTATTTATTTTAAATATTTATCTGAAAAATCTTTACTGTACTCTTGAAAGTATATATTAATATTAGAACCAAATCTATTCCCAACTCAAAAATTCAAAAAAAAAAAAATTGAAACAATTATTTCAAAAATTCTCACACTTAGTTACAATGGCATCTTCAAACATTGAAAGCTTCATATCAGACATAAAGCTATCTTCAACAGTGCCAGCCAAAGTAAGAAGTGAAAATGATGAAGTTCATGAATTAACAAACATGGACTTAGCCATGAAACTACATTATATCAAAGGGGTCTACTTTTTTAATAAAAGTGATGCAATTCAAGGTCTCTCAATTCAAGACTTGAAATCTCCAATGTTTCCTTTGCTTGATATATATTTCACAGCGGCAGGGAGAATTAGGAAATCAGAAGCAACAGACAGGCCTCTGATAAAATGTAATGATGCTGGTGTTAGAATTGTGGAGGCCTTTTGTGAAAAAACTATTGATGAATGGTTGGCTTTGGAGGATCATTGTGTTTTTCAAGGTCTTTGTTATGACCAAGTTCTTGGCCCTGAGCTTGGTTTCTCTCCTTTGGTCTTTTTTCAGGTATTATTTGATCTTCAATTATATATATATATATATATATAATTGTTTTTTATTATTAATTAAGACTTTTTTTATAATTGGGAAAACATTTAATGGTAAATTAATATGGGATTTTTTTTAATTACTTTACATGCTCCCTTAGATTGGCACTATATATTCAAAAAACTATTTAGAGAGGATTCGAAACGTAATTTAAGTATTTATTACCATACTCTAGGTAGCTGACTAAGGAAATATACAATTTTTTTTTCTTTCTTTTAAATAATTATTTCAAATGATAAACATTACATTTATTTTGAGCATGATATATAAGAGTTGTGATTGAATATTAGATATTTGATCAAGATATTAACATCTTATCAATTTGATCATCAATTAACAGCTTAAACAATTAAGAGAATAATTAATTAAATTTGGACCTTTTAAAGTCCCAATCTCATTTGAAAGCTTTTTGAAAATTTTAACAATTAAAGGCTCCTTACTTTTCAAGTAGATGGTTATCCCAAAATAAAAATAAAAAAATACAAGTACATTAATTAATTTGCAAGACTTTTTTATGATGCATGTTTTACTATATATTTGTATAATGTTATGGTATTATATAATGAGATGTAAAAGTGATTATATCTTATAGTTAAACCAAATTCTTAAGTAAATACTAAGAATAAACAAAATATAATATTCAAGCTATTAGCAAAAAGTAAAAAATAAAAATAAAGTTGTAATTACATTCTTTGAAAAACAGTTCACTCTTTTCAAATGTGGAGGAGTGTCTCTGGGAATCAGCTGGGCTCATGTTCTTGGAGATGCACTTTCTGCTTCAGCTATAGTCAATACATGGGGTCAAATTATGTCAAGTCACGTGCCAACAAAGTCTCTACACGTGCCAAGTCCCACAAAATCTGAATTCCCACCTTCAACAATCTCATACAAAGCCTTTACTTTAAAGGAAATAGACCCAGTTGGGAACTGTTGGTTACCTCCAAATAACACAAAAATGAGAACACATTCTTTTCAAATCTCTTCAAAACAACTAGAAAAGTTGATGTCCACAATTTGTAAAGACAAGCAATTGTCATTAACGAAAGCTTCACACTTTGAAATTCTCTCAGCAATTATATGGAAATCCTTATCCACGATAAAGGAAACCTCAAAACTGAAAAGGGTTACAATTTGTACAAGTAATTATTATTCAAGGGATATAGAAAATGAAGTACCAAACAATGGAATGATGTTTAGTACATGTGAAGTAGACTTCTCTATTGAAGAATCTTGTGTGTTAAAATTAGCAACTTTAATTATGGAGAAAAGGGTTTGTGAGAATGATATAATTAAAGAGATGGTAGAGAGAAATAATGGGGAAAAGGACTTTATAGCATATGGAGCAAATTTAACATTTGTAAATCTTGAAGAGGTTGATATTTATGGATTGGAATTGAAAGGTGAAAACCCAGCTTTTGCAAGCTATACTATTGAAGGTGTTGGTGATGAAGGTGTTGTTTTGGTGATGTGTGGAGGACCAAATGAGGGCAAAAATGGAATAACAGTTACTGTTGTTCTACATGTTGACCAACTTAACCTTCTCAAAAATGAACTCAAGAATGTTTGGAGTATTGTTTAAATTTTTTATCACTAGTTTAAGAGTAAGTTGATAATTAAAAACATATGTGTATGTTTTTGTTAAATAAATATAGTTCATTGTGTAATTTAATAAAGGAAAAAATAAATTATTTAGTTGTGTAGTAACGATCAAAATTGAAGCTGTTCCAATGGTTTTTAATTGAATTCTAGGTCTAATATTGTAAATTCAATCAGTAATGATTTTTTTTTTCTTTCTAAAATATGCCTTTAGATTCAACGCCATCACCCTTGAAACTACATTATCGCTGTCGTATACCATCGCAATGTTGTTTCTCTCTGTTCTTTAATTCATTTATTTTGATTGTTATGTTTTTTTCTCATAAAAATGGTTAAATTAGTTCAAACTGAAAGAAAAAAAAATTATAGATTAAATTGGTTAAATAAAAAAATAAAATAAAAATTATTTTTTAACTCTTCGTTCTCAGGGTGCTCATAATTTTTATGAATTTAACATTAAAAATTTTATATTGGCCAAATTTAGTCACTTATTTTAAAACTTATGGAACATTTTTTTCATTGGGTCAACGAGTGATTTAGTATGAAATAAATTAGTTTAAAATAATAAAAATAATACCTTTAAAATTTATAATAATAAAGATAACATTTTTTTTATCTATAACTTATATATTTTTATTATTAATAAATATCTTGTGCCTTGCACATAAATTGTTATATTTTTTTTTTATTTTTTTTAATTTGAAACTTAATACAAATATAATTAAATAAATAATAAAAAATTAATCATAAATTTTTAAGTTAATTAGAATATCTCAAAACTAAATATTATAAAAATTATTAATAAAAACACAAAAGTAAACCGATTAATATATATGTATATATATAAGTTGTTTAACTTAATTTTTAATTTAAAATAAAATATATAAAGATTTTAAAATATAAGTATAATTTTGTTAAAAATTATTTTAAGTTTGATTTAGATTTTCATATATAATACAAATTAAAAAAATTCAAGCCGTTATTTACATTGATTATTGTCTAATTAGATGCTACTTAAGTTAAAGTAAAATTATTTATAATCATTTAATATTGAATTCATCCAATTTAATTTCACTAAAACTTTATATAAGTGATAGTGTATTATTTTATATAATTTCTTAAAAAAATTCAAAAATGATTTAATTTTATGAAATTATTTAAAATAGTACTCTTAAAATTCATATAAACTAAAATATCACATTTATTTTGAATTAAGAGGTATATCAATTAATATTAATGTGTGTTATTTTTGTTGTTATAAATTTTGAGGACCTTAATTTTAAGGTTTTATTTTTTATTTTTTAAGATAAGATAAATATACAAAAGATGAATGAAATAAATTGATGACATAAAAGGCAAATAATTAAGAATTTGCAGGCTGTCTTAAAAAATATTATTCTACTAAAAAACGAAGAATAAAGTATTAGTTATCATAACCTGTTTTTTTTTTTCCATCTTATAACACCATTGATTATGGCTGATCAAAAGTTACCAATTCGAACAAAATTATTTAGTTTAAATAACTTATTTAATTCTATCAAAACTAATATTTAAATTGTAAGATTTTTCTTTTGATTGAGTTGGTTTTGCTATTAAAGTGTGATCCAAAATGAGCTGGGTTTTTTATCCTAACATTTTTTCATCTCTTAAAGCCACTGATAGAGTGTTTTTAAAAATTTATAAAATTCAATCCAACTCATTTAATTTATACTAATTTATTTAATTTTAATCAATATTTAAATTGTCGAGTTCTTTTTTTCCTTTTATACGATTAGTTTGGTTCCTAAAATCTCAAATACAATCCAAATGAGTTTGATTTGTTACTAATCTAAAAAATTGATAGGAATCAAACCAACTTATATTATTAATTATAATTATATTATATTATTTTATATTATAATTTTAAAAAATAAAATTTAAAAAATTAATAGTATTGATATTTATGAAATATTTGTTACATAATATTAAATATTTTGATTATATAATTTTTATGTAGTCAATTGTATGATTTTGAAATTAGACCGTATCATATAATATAAAAATAATATGATTATGTAAAAAATTTAGTACGACTTAAAGAGTGTCATATTGAACATTTAATTTTATCTATTTGAATTTTAAATATAAAATTATGTGTTTTGTTTTTTTGTTTAATCTCAAATTAAAAATATTTTTTATTTTAAAATTAAATAAAAATAGATTAAATATTGATTTAAATAATTTTTATAATAAATTTTTTTAAATATAAATTATTTAATTAAAATATTTATAATCAATTTTAATCTATTATATTATATAAATTTTTGTGATTAATGTATAAATAATATAATATAATTAAATTAAATATAATTATAATTAATATATCAAATAAATTTAGTTAAACTAGGGTTATTTTACACACTAATAGAGCCTTTTATCTCTTAATTAATCCATATCTTTTTCTGAAGTCTTAAACGTGACACCAACCCCATGCACGAAGCTCGGTACCTCGCTCTAGGGCATTATCATGTAACTTTTAAATTTGTTAAATTTGATATAAATTTTCTATTACTATATTATATTTAACTATCACATAGTTTTAAAGGATTGATGTCATAAGTTATAGGGATCAAATTATGTATTTTGAGATACATCTATGATTAAATGAATTAATTAAAAATCAATTCATGTAATAAATAACTATAACACCATTAAACTAATTCAAAAAAAATTATTGAATTTAAAAATAAAATAAAATGATATGAATTAAAAGGTTAAAAATATGTAAAAATATATATGAAACGAACGCGTATATGAAAAGAAATAAAGTAGAGACTAAAGACCACAAAGTAAAGGGGATATTCCATAAAAAAGAGACTACAAAGTAAAGAAAAATGTTTTTAGTTATATGATAAATAATATGAATAATATTATTAATAAATATAATTAATTTTTAAAAATAAATCAAATATAAAATATTATTATAATAAATTTACGATATAATAGTACATCCACATAAATGAAAAACCAACTCCTAACTACTTTTCATTAATTGTCAACGTGAAAAGTAAGATTGCTTTCAAAGGCACACAATGAGACACGAAATAATACAATGTTTGATATTTGTATATAAAAAAACAATGTTTGATATTTGTATAAAAAAAGAAAAAATAAATTGGTATCAAATTAAGAAAGTTATAATGGAAATATATATTTGTGTGGTAGTCAAAATGACACCATTTACAAAGAGATGTATGTGCTATCGAATGGAAGAAGGATTTGTTCGAAACTTAAACTACCGACCTCGTCCAAAAATCTTTAATACATCCAATTAATTTTATTAATTAGACTGACTCAAGTTAGTTAGATGTATACTATTTAAGTTCGTTATATATTTTACTAACTGACATATATATATATGCTTTAAAGATTAAGAATTTAAACGTCGTTGATGTGCATATTCACAACACATTTGAGCATTAGTATTTAATATTTCAAGTCATGTATGAAAATATAATTGGCATATTATGTTTAGTAATTTAAAATTTTATAAATTTACTTAACAATTTTTTTAAAATAAAAATAGTCTTACTCTTGATTTTCTATTAATAAGAGTTTGCTTTTAATAACTACACTATTATACATTCTTCGCTAGTATCTTGAATCTTAAACTTTCTATATATTCAAATGTAATAAATTATATTGGGTAATGAACATTATTTTTAATGAAAAAAAAATAGAGTAAACTATTTTTTGCTAATATTATTGTATTAAAATAATTTTATTTTATTTTTAAAAAAGTTTTTTCTAGAAAATTTATATTTTATTTATTCAAACAAAAAATACAAGATCAATAAATATCAATAAAATGAAAATATATCAAATTATCATAAGTGACAACAAAAATCATATATATTGTTAATGTATATCTAGTAACATATTAATGTATATATATATCTACTAATGTATATCTACTTATTTTAAGGATATCTATATGTATTTACTTTAAATATATCTATTTTACTTGTAATTCCTATATAAAGGAACCATATGTATTCATTTGAATCACAGAATAGAATACAATCATCAAGTATTTCTAACATGGTATCAAAGCCACTATTCTCGTCTTTCTAGCAGTGTTTTCTTTTTTGGTGTTACTTAACCCTTATAGCTTTCGTTGTCGTAATAGCCGCTGCAATCATTCACCGTTGAACCTCCGACGTCTTTCAGCCGTTGTCCTTAGGTTCCGGAACTACATTTGCCATTGTTAAGGAGTTCTGCACCATACAAACAATTGCAATCACCGCCATCACCGTGCATATTATTCCGAATTTTTTCTGCATATACCACTATGATCGGCTCGACCGGATCTACACAACCGTGGAAGTATCGCAACCATCGAACACCGCACGCTCCCTCACGCGCCACTCAATCATCTGCACGTCCATTCACGCACCGCCGCCGTTAATCTTAACCCGAAGACCTATCTGAAGATACCATTGTGATCGTCGCGACCCGATCTATATAACCGTGGAAGTATCACAGTCATAAACCTCCGTACGTGCCCTCACGCACTGTCAACAACAACTGCGCCTAGATCTGACGCGCCAGCACGCCGTGCTCCGCTCGTGATGTCATCAGTACCTTGCCTAGGGTTGATGTCATCTTCGCCTCCAACTGACATCACAGAAGCCGCTGACCATGACCGGCTTGACCGTTGATCGAGCTGACCGGACTGCCCGATGACCGTTGACCGGAATTTCACAATAGAGGTTCACCCTACCCAATTTTTTGTGTAGATCTCATTTTTACAGTCCGTTTTTGCATATTGTGTTTTCAAATGGATAAAAGTGATGCTTTTGTTTCTTGCCCTATCAATACTATATTGGAATGGACCAAGAATTACTTGTCATGGTCTCAAGCTATGCACAGTTTTCTTAAGGGTCATATGCTCTGGAATTATTGTACTGGTACAATTATCATTCCTATTAAAGAAGCAAGTTAAGAAGATGTTATTTTTCTTCGTCGTATAACTGAATGGGATAGTCATAATCACATAATCCTCACATGGATTCAGAATACTTCCATTCCCTCCATCTCCAATCTGTTGGGCAACTTTGATGATGCCAAATCAGCATGGGATATGTTGGCCAAAAGGTACTCCACTACTCACAGATCCATGAAATATCAGCTAATAGTTGAATTGCATCGTCTTCAACAAGAACCAGGGCAATCTATCAATGACTACTTTGATCAGCTTCGCTTCCTTTGGGACCAAATTGACCTTTGTGATCCAGTTTGGTCATGCTCAACAGATGCTCAGCAATATGCTACAATTAAGGATGAATTTCGTCTCTATGAGTTCTTGATGTCACTCCACAAGGACTTTGAGCCAATCCGAGGTCAGCTTCTTAATCGTAGTCCTCATCCCTCTCTTAATACTGTTGTAAATAAGTTGGTTAGAGAAGAAGCTCGGCTTGCAACCCTTCAAGCCCAGAATAAGCTCAATGTTTTGGCTATTACTCCTCCTGCTCCTGTCATTGAGCAACCTCAGCAATCAGGTGATTCCTTTGGCTTTTACAATCGTCGTAGGCAGAACAATAAAAGGTTCTGCAATTATTGCAAGCGTCATGGCCACACCATTGAGACTTGTTACCGTCGCAACAAATCTACTGCTATTGTTGCTAATACTGAGCCTACTTCGCAAATTCCTTCTAGTTCAGTAGAGTCCCAATCTTCTGGATCCACTATCAACCTATCCTCCACTGAACTACAGAAGATCATAACTCAGGCTGTTCAAATGAATGGTAATGCATCTCTTTCCACTACTCTCTCAGTTTTGCCCGGTAAGTCTCAAACTTGGCTTTTTGACTCTACATATTGCAATCACATGACACCTCATTCATCTTTATTCTCCAAACTTGACCCTACACCACATACCCTTAATATTCATATAGTTGATGGTTCTATCATTCATGGGAATAGTCTAGGTTTTGTTTCGACCTTTACCCTCTCTGTTCCTGGGGTTTTCCATGTACCTGACCTATCCTATAATTTATACTCGGTGGGATAATTAGCTAAACTCAGATATCGCCTTATTTTTTATTATTCTGGGTGTATTGTGCAGGATCCGAGGACGGGGCAAGAGCTTGGGACCGGTCCTAGGGTCGGGCGTATGTTTCCCATAAACAATCTTCATCTTCCACCTGTTGCTCCTACCTCTGTTGTTGCTGCAACTGCTGAAGTTTCTTCCTTACCTTCTCTCGCACTTTGGCATTCTCGTCTTGGTCATGCCTCATCATCTCGGGTACAACAGTTAGCTTCTAAAGGTCTATTGGGTTCTGTGTCCAAAGACAATTTTGATTGTACTTCATGTCAGTTAGGAAAACAACCAACTTTACCTTTGAGTTAATTCATTCTGATGTTTGGGGACCTTCTCCTGTTACTAGTATTGGTGGATCTCGATATTTTGTTGTTTTTATTGATTAAACAAGCTCCACGAGCATGGTTTGCCAAGTTCAGCTCCATCATCCTTCGCTTGGGTTACACTGCCAGTCCTTATGATTCTGCCATATTTCTTCGTCGCAATGATAAAGGCACCATTTTGCTTCTCCTATATCCGGATGATATGATCATAACTGGTGATGACCTCAGTGGTATTCAAGAACTCAAGGATTTTCTTAGTGAGCAGTTTGAGATGAAAGACCTTGGACATCTCAGCTACTTCTTGGGTCTTAAGATCACTCGTTCCACAAATGGTCTTTATATTACTCAAGCTAAGTATGCATCTGACCTCTTATCTCAAGCTAGACTCACTGACAACAAGACTGTTGACACTCCAGTTGAACTTAATGTGCATCTCATACCATCAGAGGGGCAACCATTGTCTAATCCCTCTCTTTATAGACGTTTGGTTGGCAGCCTAGTTTATCTTATAGTTACTCGTCCAGACATTTCTTATGTTGTTCATTAGGTGAGCCAGTATCTATCTGCTCCACGATCAACTCACTATGCTGTTGCTCTGCGTATTCTATGATACTTGAAAGACAGTATCTTCCATGGCCTTTTCTACTCAGTTGATTCTCCTTTAGTACTTCGTGCATTCTCTGATGCTGATTAGGCAGGAGATCCCACTGATCGCAGGTCCATTACAGGTTATTGTTTTCCTTAGTTCTTCTTTGATATCTTGGCTAAGTAAGAAACATACCTTCGTGGCCCGCTCCAGTACTGAAACAGAATATCGTGCTCTTGCTGATACCACATCTGAGCTTCTTTGACTACGATGGCTTCTTAAGGATTTGGGTGCAACCACATCCAATGCTACTCCTCTTTATTGTGATAATCAGAGTACCATTCATATTGCTCACAACGATGTCTTTCATGAACGGACTAAACACATCGAGATTGATTTTCACTTTATTCGCTCTCATCTTGTCCATGGTGCTCTCAAGCTATGCGCAGTTTCCTCCAACGATCAACTTGCAGATATCTTCACTAAGGCACTTCCCAAAGGACGTACTCGTAATTTGGTTGACAACCTCAAGTTGGTCTCACATCCACCTTGAGTTTGAGGGGGGCTGTTAATGTATATCTAGTAACATATTAATGTATATATATATCTACTAATGTGTATATATATCACTAATGTATATCTACTTACTTTAGGGATATCTATATGTATTTACTTTAGACATATCTATTTTACTTGTAATTTCTATATAAAGGAACCATGTGTATTCATTTGAATCACAGAATAGAATACAATCATTAAGTATTTCTAACATATATAACAATTCAAGTTTTCTTATTTAGCCCTTTCAATTCTTCAAACATATATGATTTTTTTTTTCATTTATGAAATCACATATCTTCGATCCAACTTTATCATTCATATCTTAAGATTTTTAAGTTTTGAATTATAAAAATATCTAAATGAAAAATATAAGATTTAGATATAAATTTAGAAAAAAAAAAAACAAACCAAAACATAACAGAATATACCTAAAATCATCAATAGATAAAAATTTAGGTTTAAGAAAAACCATAATATATCAAAATCTACAAATTATAATATATGTTTATTTAAATAAACTAAATTAAATAAATGATTTATCAAAACAGAGAGCTCATCCAATAAGAACTCTCCCTAATAAGAAGCAAAAACAATGAAAGTTAGATTTTTCTGTAGGAGGAAAGAGAAAAAAAAATTAAATCAATACATTTTTAATTAGTTAGGGAATATATGTATTGTATTATAAAATTAACAATTCTCAGTAAGTTATTGTCAAAGGTTAATTCGGTACCATAGTGGTACTCAAGTTAATCGATTGTATCCCATTTCACCTATATTTAAAAGGTTTCAATTTAATAAAATAGTTTCTATATTGTTAAATTCAAACAATAACTTCATTTAATTTGAAAATCTTTACATGTGCATTGCACATGATAAAAAATTCAAGGTCAATTTTATCATTTAATTTTTTCCCTTCCTTTCTCCGTCTTCTTCCTCAGTTTGGTATTCCGTTTTTTCCTTTCTTTTCTTCTTCCCTTCCTTTCCATTGTCTTGTGCAAAAAATTTACCAACATTGATTCGGTTATTGACCGGCTTATAAAGTATTCCAAATCAAAGTGGCTAAGTTAGCTTCTCACTTTATCTAGCTATGTGTCTCATAATTTTCTTCATTTTTTGGGTTTTTTTTTATGGTGGGTTTTCTATTTTCTTCATCTAAATTTGTTACTTATGCATCTTATTTTTCCTTTTAATTTGGTTACTATGTAAATTATTATATTATTACTAATTTTGATATCTAATTATGGACTCCAGTTTCTCTTTAATCAGATTGGCATATTCATCTATATTTTATAAATTTTTATGCATTATAAATGTTAGAACAAAATAACAATATTTGGTGAAAATCATCACTTAAAAAATAACTTAATAACATTCATACTATATCACAAAGAATCAAAGACGAATATAAGAAAACGTAACTAAATATATAACTATTAATTAATTATATAGTTAATTAGTTTGTCTTTTAGATTTACACATTTTCATTAGAGAATTCTTTAGTTTTCTTTCTGCTCTCTCTCACTCTCACACATAATAGGATATCTGTGATCTAGAGACCATAACCGCTATATATAGAGTTAATAAATATATATCTATTTTAGTTTATCATTAAAATAAATATTATCCTTAGGTTTTTACACATTAAAGGTACACATCTTATTAGATACATTAAATCTCAAATTACTTAAACCTTAACAAATAACTTTTAAATAAGCTTAACCTTATATGATATTCTACAATACATAATTATTTATATACAATCCCAATATTGGATTAAGGATCCAACAAACTCCCACTTGAGCTTATGTATAATTTTATAATTATGCATTGCAAAAAATAATCATATGAGCTCAACTTTTTTGTTATTATCAAAATATATCTATACCCAATATGGTCCATCAATTATACTAACATAGATCAAAGCAACATTCATTACATTTGTCTTAACTTGGCCCATCAATGGTCACATATGTCAATACAACTGAGTATCATGGATCATAATGTGGATGTGTAGCTTAATTTTTTTAAGAAATATGATCTTAACATACCTATTTTCAACTGGTCCAATCTTAAAACTTAGTGAGATCAAACTATACCAAAATCAAAGTATAAATAAACTAAAAACTTTATTTTTGTAGAAAATAATCTCAAAATATCCATAAATTGAAATAACTAAAAGTGTGTCTATAAAAAACATTTGAAATTACAAACTTCCACTAAAACTGAATATCCTCGAATGACATGACACCCATACGAGCAGTGTGCTCATGAAATACTTTGGGTGGCAATCCCTTAATAAGCGGATCCATAATCATGAAGTTTGTATCAATGTGCTCTACAGACACTTGTCCACTTTGAACTTTTTCTTTGACAACGAATAACTTAATATCTATATGTATCGACTTCGTTGAGCTCCTATTGTTAGTAGAATATGGCATTGTTGACTTATTATCACAAAATAATTTTAGTGGTCTTAGTACCATCTACTATGCGTAGTCCTGTGATAAAATTTCGTAGCCATATTCTATGATTGGATGCATCATAACATGCTATGAATTCTACTACTATTGTCGAAGAGCCTATAATAAGAGACTGTTTAGCACTCTGTCAAGAGATAACACCCATAGTTAGTAAGTAGACATAGCTTGAAGTAGATTTCATATTATCTTGACATCCAGCCAAATTGAAGTTAGTATACCCAATGATATCAACTAATATTGACATCTATTAGATAATCATATAGTCTTTTGTTCTTTGTAATTACCACAAGACTCGTTTGACTATCATCCAATGGTCTATTTCTAGATTGGTTAAATATCTACCCAACATCCCAACAATGTACGCAATATCTGGGTGCTATATACATGAGTATACATCATACTCCTTACTATTGATGCATGATGAATCTTTTACATTTTCTTGTAATTGTGCATGCTATATCTCTTGAGAACCTTTTCGATATAGCTCTTTTATGATAATCCTAAAATACTCTAAGAGTAATCTTATAATATTTGTATATCTAATACAAAAGAGGCGTCACCGAAATCTTTCATCTCAAATTTTTTATCTAAAAATCTCTTGATTTCATGCAATAAGCAGATATTATTATTGGGGACATTTAAAACCATAAAAATATACTTGCTCCTACATAAATTATGGTATATGCAATCATCAACCAAATTCATCTCAAAACCAAACAAAGTGATCACTCTATGAAACTTGAAATACCATTGTCGAGATGCTTGCTTGAGCATATAGATGGATTTCTTAAGTTTGCAAGGCATATTCTTTGGGTCTCCTAACACAAAGTTTTCTAGTTCCATTATATAGATCATCTTATCAATGTTACCATCGAGAAATGTTGTCTTTACATCCATCTAATGTAACTCAAGATTGAATTATGCTACTAATGTCATTATAATTCTGAAAGAATCTTTCAAAGAAATTGGAGAGAAATTCTTTTTATAGTTGATGCCTTCTTTCTATGTAAGTCCTTGTGCAACAAGACAAGTCATGTATCTCTCCACATTGTGTTTCAAATCTCTCTTAGTCTTAAATATCTATCTATAACCAATAGGTTTCACATTTTTTGGAAATGAGATAAGATCCCACACATCATTATCCTTCATGGACTTAATCTCCTCATTCATGGCATCAATCCACTTTTAAGAATTATGACTTTCCATGGCTTGACAAAAGTTGATCAGATCTTCTTCTATTACTCCAATATCAAACTCATGTTCTTAGAGAAATACAATGAAGTCATTTGGTACTACACGTCTTCTTTCCCTAGTGGATCTTTTCAATGACATGAGTTCTTGAGGTGGTAGATTTTGTTCTTTTAGAACAATTTCTTGAATGTGAGATTTTTTGAGATTGTCTTAATTTGTTGTGTCTTGATCAAAGTAAGAAATATGATTCTGATCAATGCTAATCTATGGAAATATCAACATATTCATCTTCAAAGGAATATGATTGTGACAATGCCAATCTGTGGGAATATCAACATATTTCTCTTCAAAGACAAAATCCTTAATTGTATCTCCCTCTACAAACTTGACTTCATTAAAGAATCGAGCATTTTTTATTCAAAAATCGACTTAGATGTGGGATCATAAAACTTATACCCCTTGGATTTGTTAGAATATCTAATAAAATGGAAACTCGTCGTTCTTGAGTCCAGTTTCTTTTTATTAGGTCTATAATACTTTGTCTCAACTAGATATCCTTAGATATGCAAGTGCTTTAAAATAGACTTCTTGTCCATCCAAAGTTCATAAAGGGTTTTGGTTGTTATTTTAGTTGGAATTCTATTAAGGATATATGCTGCAGTCTTAAGTGTTTCTCCCCAAAGTGATTATGGTAAGGTAGAATGACAAATCATAGTTCTCACTATGTTCTTAAACATCTTGTTTCATCTTCAGCAACACCATTGATAGTGGGCGAACCTAGTATAATGTACTATGGGATGATATCACATTCCTTTAGTAACTTAGAAAATGGTCATGGATGTCATTCATTTGAACCGTCATATCTGTTGTAGTAGTCACCACCACGATCAAATTTGATGATTTTGATCCTTTTGTTGAGTTGATTCTTAAATTCAATTTTATAATTTTTGAACATATTCAATGATTGTCACTTTTCATGAATGAGAAATAAATAGCCATATATGAAAAAATCGTCTATAAATGTTATAAAATATTGTTGACTATTCCAAACAACTATAAGGAATGACTCACAAATGCTTATATTTATAAGTTATAAGACTTATAAAGTCTTATTGGCTTCAAATATCCTTTTATTGGTGTATTTTTTTTATACAGTTAACACAAATATCAAAAAAATTGAAATCTAAAAGGTCTAAGATTTTGTCAGACACAAGTTGTTTTATTCTCCTTCTGGAGATATAACCCAATCTCTCATGCCATAACGTAGTAAAATATTTATTGGTTAATTTTCTTTTTATACCTCATGTACTTGATTGCAGCTTCTTTATCTTTCTTTCTTTATTTTCCCTTATTCATGTACTTAGAAGTTAAGGTCATGTGAATACTTTCTAACTTATCTTGCTTTAGCCTTTCCTATTATAGAACACAATGTGAGATGAGCTCATTCATAGACCAAGTCTTTTTCTAACAATTGTAGCTCACCTTAAATTGGCTAAACTGTGTAGGAAAGAATAACAAAACCAGATGCACCAGCAAGTTCTTAGAGAATTCTAGCTTTAGTGCTCTCAATATGGAAGCAAGATGAGTCATCTTTATGATGTACTTCTTGATATTGCTTCCCTATATCTCATTAAAATTAGAATTTTTAAAAACATACCTATTTCAATCTTTTTGTCCTTGACAAAATTCTTTTCAATGTCCTCAAAAAAATCCTTAATAGTAGTTATCTTTTCAAACATTATGTTCCTGAATACTTCCAGGATAGCCTTTTTCATGATCATTATGCATATGTGAATCGATCTTTCCCATCATTCATTTTCTTTCTTTTAATAAAAAGTACTCTTATATGTAAGGGACTTTAGGAGAAACGACCCTTATTGTAAGGTTGAGATTTATGACTTCGAGAACTGTTAAGAGGTTCTTTTGCCATGACTTGAAATTGGTCCCATTTAGTATAGAAATAGGTTTGATGTTAGCATTAATATTAGTAGGATTATTTATAAATGAATCTAATAATAATAACAAACAAAACAAGCTCACGTGACTTTTTTAAACTAAAACAGTAAATTCAAAAAAAGTTAAATCTCATCTCAAGATGTCAGGCACCCTACTAATATTTTATCTTTATACAACAATATGAACTTATAAATGATATCTTAGTGTAGTAATCAATGAATAACAATAAGAACATGTCAAATAATAAATCTTATTTTGGGTCGATTTATTGTTCATATAATAAAGACCGAATAATCATTTTATTACCACATGTATACGTGCAATTCTTTCAAATATCAACTTTCTTTTTGAGCCAATTCATATTCATATAAGTTATATATATAAAACTATTTATATTCTCAAATAAATTTATTTTCACAGAAGATACGACTTTGATAACATAATGCTTCAATTAATTTATCTTAAAATAGGTAAAAAAAAATTCAAAATTAACACTTATCAAATAGTCAAACTTCTATCAACTTTGGTCAAATCTAATCAATGACAATCAATGATTAATTCTCTTAGTTTATTAGGTCATAAAATCAATATCTCTATTTTTACCATGAACTCAAATCTATAATTTTATTGTGTATTATATTTCTTGAATTTTAAAAAATAAATTATATTTACTGCGGATATCATTCTTGAGCTTTAAAAAGAATATTTATGGGGTCCTCTTAATACCCTAGATGTAACGTAAAAAAAACCCTAATTGTAATAAACTGGTAAAAAAAAAAAGTGAAGCTCAAATTATGCAGCGTGAAAGACATTAATAATTAATAATTATCTCATGAGCATCAAAAAGTCAAGTTCATCCAAATTCATATATGAAAGTGATCAAAGTAATTATCTGTTTGCTTTATTTATTTAATAAAAAAAATCTGAATATGTATATATATACACAATTGTCGCTGATCAAAATTCATCTTATCTCCTTCTTCTACTTCTTTTTTATTTTAATAATCATAATAAATAGTAAAGAAAAAAGAAAAAAATTATTAAATTTGAATCTATTAGTAAAATGAATAATATGAAAATAGCTTATCTTTTATTTCTTTTTAATTTTTTTTAATCAATCCACGATCAAATAGTCACAATTATAAAATATTCTAGGATTTAAATTCATAATTTTAAAAGATAACAATAATTATTCTCAAATATGATAATACTAAAATAAAAATTATCAAATTTGAAAACATTAAAATTGTCATAAATCGAAAATAAATTTGATTCTTATTGATTCAACATTAAAAGGCTTTGATATCACTTGTTAGAACAAAATAACAACTTTTGATGAAAACCATCACCTAAAGATAACCTAAGAACATTCATATTGTATCACTATTAATTAAATACAGATATACGAAAGCATACATGAATCTCTAGCTATTAAGTAATTCTATAATTGAGTATTTAATCTTTTAGATCTATACGTTTTCTTTATAGAATCTTTTAGTTTTCTCTTTAATGATGTGATATCAGATAAGAAGAATAAAGTACATGTGATATAGGGACCATAACAACTATATATATACAATAAATGTACATCTATTTTAACTTATTATTAAAATATATATTATTTTTAGGTCTCTACATATTAAATGCCTACATCATATTAAATATATTAAAACTTAAATTACTTAAATCTTAACATATAAATTATAAATGGGTTTAATCCTATATGAGAGCCTAGAATCTATAATTAGTCAAACCTAACTTTAAATTAAGAATACAAAAATAAATTATTGAAAAGTTAAAGCTACATTTTTCTATTATGCTTTTGAAGAGTTTAGTCTCGAGAAGTCTGAATGTTTTCTTAAACAAGCCTTTTACTCTTTATAGCTTTTTTCCAAAAATGTATTTTTTGAAGAAATAAGTCCTACATGGACTAGGAGGAAGGAAATAGTGCTACTTATAAGACAGAAACACCCTTTAACCTACAAGCTGACTTTTGGGTTAAGAGAAAGGCCCGGTTGAATAAGATTGGTATCAAAGCAGGAACCCTGGCGGTGGAAGAGTCACTCAACACTACCACCCGTGGCAATAAAGTAAGACCACCAATGTCCATCGACACAGTCGATGTAAGGGGGGGTGTTGAGAAAATAAGTCTCACATCGACCAAGGAACCAACAGAAGGGTTGGTTATAAGCCTAGGCAATCCTTACCCATTACTACAAAATAGACTATTAAAGTCGATTCACGCGTTGAACCAACTTTACACGTAGCATCGGTTCAACGTGTGAACCGACGCTACGTGTATTGATTTTTTATTTTTATTTTTATTCTCATTTTTCACTCTACTAACATGTATTCAATATAGCATAAAAAAACTAAAATATAAATAATAATACAAATAATTGAAAATTTAAATATAATTAATTACTTGATAATTAAATTTATTACAAAAACAAATAATGTATATACAATACATATATATAGTTAACTTAAATTACAAATAAAATAATGTCGTCAAAGTGTAATTGGATTGTGTGAGCAAGCTTGGTTGACTTAGAATCACTAGCATTGTGACAAGGAAAATGGGCAAAAAATAGTTTGTCTATATAACAATTCATCCCCCTACATACATGAGCACATAAACATCCATCAAACAAGTAGTCTAAACTTCAGAGACATACGAATGGAGAAATTAAATTATTATAAATATTACCATGGTGTTGTCCTATGTTATTCAAGGTTATATTATTCTCTTATTGTTTGAACAAAGTGTTCTATCCATTCTTCTTGTAAATCATCAAAAAGAGATTACCATAGCGACATTCGAGTGATATAATAATAATCTTATCCCTTCGAACTCATATTAGCACTTTATTAATCTTTTGTCTATAAATATAAGCTATTTGAAATCAAGCTGGTATTTTTAATGCTATAATAAGCTCTAAATATGAAATTAAGTATAACTCTGATTTGTTACTTGGCTTGTATGAGTTTTGGTGCCCTTAAACATATGGAACAATTTTGTAATACGTTTATAAGCACCAAAACTCATACAAGTCAAGTAACAAAATAGGAGTTACACCTGACTTCATATTTAGAGCTCATTATAGCATTAAAAATACCAACAGAGATTCTAAATAGCTTCATATTTATAAACAAAGGATTAATAAAGTGCTACCATGATGTTGTCATAAGGAAAGTAGGCAAGAGAGATGAGATGAAGTTTGGGCAAAAAACAGGTCCATAAAACAATACATTCCCCTAAATACATGATCACATAACCATCCATCAAACAAGGGACCTCAGACACAGGAATAGAGAAATTAAATCATTAAAAAAATTACCTTTATATTGTTGTAATGATATAATTTGAACCATGTGTTCTACCCATTTCTCTCGTAAATCATTAAAAATTTATTGGTCATAGCCCATCTTGTTCCAAGCAAAGTAATACATGTATTTAAAATCAAAATAAGAATGTAATTTTATGTATTCACAAAAAATTACTCAAATATGTTAAAAACTTTTCTGTATATGTATAAAAGATGTTACCACATCATCAATTGGAATTTTGATATTTGTGATGATTTTGCTCCTAAACTTCATGATATAATAACCACACATGACTCCATTATTTTGTTGTGTAACCTACAAAAAAACAAGTGTACATGATTTTCCATATTCGAACATCTTTATTATTCAATAGTAAAATTAATAAAATTATTAATATTCGCTTGTACATACCATAACTTTTTTCCATATAAGCTTATTAGAGTTTTTAAGGGCAATGCCCCTAAACTTGTTCCACAGCTTTCATGCCCTATCAAGGTTTAAAATGAGTAGTTTTTTTTTATTAAATCTTACAAAAAATAATAGAAGAAACCAATAGCTGGTTATAACTCTTACATTTCAACAACTATTTTTGTATCTTTACTCAGTTCTATGGAAGCTGAGTCATAGTACCAAGCATGATTATTGAACAGATCAAGGATTACTAACATCTAATGATCTTGGCCTTCTTCAAACCTTAGTGGCCAAGGGATTATCAACTTTTGATTTATGTTAAGCGTTAATGCCCTATCACATAATTGTTTAGCTCTGATGCTAACATTCTTCTCTTGATATTGATTGACATATGAAGAATCATAGAACAGTGTTAAATGTGACGAGTGATTATGTTGAAGTCGATAATAACACGTCTTATATAAAAGAAATATATATAAGTAATTAGATAATATAAATATAATTATATACGTTCTACATAAATGAAAGAAAATGAATAGATTGAGGACTCACCTTGTCCACACTTTAATTATACTTAAATCGATCATTTGATATTCAAATAGTTGCAATATGCACTCGATCGATATATAAGTTTGGTTGAGGTCTACACCAGAAATTTCTATAGGAAGTGGCATAGTCCATCCATCATTTATGCTAGATGCCCTCGCAACAATAGTCATCAAAGCGCCAAGATTTCTACTAAAGTTTAAAGCATAATCATAACTATACTTTTTCCAAGGCTTCTTCTTGGATGACTTAGTGTGCGATGATTGGTCACTAGACATAGATTTAGCACAAGATACTTGATTCGTATCTCTTAAATGTGCCGTATTTAAGAGTTCTAGTATAATAGACTAAAGCAAAAGTATTATGTATGTTAGTAACAATAAAAGATATAATAAAATAATAGTATTAAACAAGTGTTATCTTTTAAGTTAAAAAATAGTATCACGTCAAAATTTAGAACAACGTGAATCGACGGCTAAGCCATATATTGTCCAACCACCCCTTGGAACATGATAGCCTCAGAAGGCATAGGTTGTGTACAATCATAGAGCAATGATTGATCAATTATTATTCACCAATGATTAGAAAAATATTGATTATGAATCATCCGATCATCACTCAATTGTTGTACCATTCCAATAGTAACAAAGTCCATTGATGAAGGATGTTTCAACAAACATTTCATATTCTTTAAAAAAATTAAGTGTTATATATAATAAATAAAACATATAATAAGAAATAAAAATAATAGATTATCTACACCAGAAATTAAAATCCTACCACATATGATTCATCAAATAGAGGAGGACTCCCATGTGGGGTAGCTATTGGATGTACATTCTCACCAAAATGTTCATCATGATATGGTTGATGGTAAGAATGCGCAGATTGCATTGGAGAAAATGAACCACTACTTGATTGCATATGCATTCCTGGCATATAGGGAGGACCAATAGGATGACTATATTCCATACTGGATATAGTTTGAGCATCATGAGATTGTGTGGGTGGCATGCCTGGCATGGATGGTTGCATGCTTGGCCAATATGGCATGCCCTGATTATAGAATGATGTCATGATTGACATGTGTTGTGATTGATATTCTTTTATAGTGGCAATCTCACTTAACGTTGAGTTCTTCTTCAATTTCAGTGTACTTCTCCTTACTGACTGTCTGAGGCTTTTGTTTTACAATGTTAAAATACTTCATATAACCATAATATTTGCTACCTCTCCTAACACGACCAAGATGCTCAAGTCTAAATGCATGATATATAGCATCTCTTCCAGGCTTTTCAATTATTTCACCCCTGGATATTTGTTCTTGAACAACTCTCTACAAATAATAAAACACACAAACATATCATGCATTATTACATCAATTATTAAAAAATATATGGACTTTGTGTCAACCAAAATTACTAACCAACTTATTTAGTTGTTGTTCTCCTCGCTTAGTCATCGGTCTTGACTTCTTTGTTTTGGGAGTCTTTGTTTTTTGTACATTTCATTTCGGGTAACCGGTCTACCCAATTCAGGTTCCTACATAAATTATGAAAAATTTATTAACCATGAAATGAAATTAAATTAAGGAAAATAAATATAAAAATATTTATAAATTAATAATACCATTTTATATCTAACTTTAGGATTTGAAGATCTCCTAGTACAGTTAGGAATAATGTTATGAATTTATATATTTTGATGTTCTTCTCTAATAACTTGAAATTCATCCATACGTCTATAATCCACGAAGTCTTTTCAAACTTGAGATGTAATCTAGGGGTGTCCTTTAGGGATTTTGTAGAGCTCTACTTCATCAAGTGGTTCCAAATATGGAAACACATAATTTATTGCCAATCTGGAAGTCTTGTATTCCTTCCATGCCTTATTTTCAATCTTATAACACTTTTTCTTCCAAGTGTCATCGACTCTGTAACGATTCTATAAAATCACACTACAAAAGATTAGATATAATACAAAAAGATATAATATATGTAATTGATTATAAAATATAAGAGACTTACACAAATGGTTTTCCATATTTTGAATTTTTCATCTTCGTCAACCTGAGTCCAATCATTTATATTGATTGGTATACTGGACTTTACAAGTCTACCAATAGAGGATTTCAATTGTTGGCCATTTTCCCCTATTGGATTACCAATAGCTTCAAATAGAATGGGTACTCTATTATCTGGGTTAAGTAGAGCATCAGGTATATTCGTCCAACCCTATCTTTTCAAATGCCCTAATGGATCATTTGGATCTACAAGATCTATTACCTGAGGATCCATGAAATATCTACAAACAATGAAGAAATATAAATTAATTGACAATTTTAGGAACATAAATATATATAAACATCCAAGAGTTATTACAACAATATATAACATACTTTATGTTTAATTAGGTTGTTGATCGTATACATATATTCCTTCACAATCACTTCGAGCCCATGACGAAGAATCATCGTTATCAATTAGATCATCACATACATTAGGCAATTTGTTTGAGAAATTACTAATATTGGTTAATGTATCAAGCATAAGGTCATCATCTTCTAAAGTATCACAATGGTAAAACTATTTTTATGGAGGCATTAACACAACAGACCATCTTATGTCAATTTGATGACTCATGTAAAATACTTGTTTTGCATTAAGTGCTAACGTGAAAGGATCATCAATGTGACTTATCTTGGATAAATTTACAAGGGTAAATCCAAAATCATCTATTTTATATCCAATATTGATAACATCTTCAACCCAATCACAAAAGAAAAATGTTTCATGGAAGCCCTCATAATCCAATTCCCAAATCTCTTGAATTATACCATAATATGTTCTATCAGAAAGTACAAGATTATCATATTTTGAACTGGAAAATTGCATAGTTTGTGCAACCATCTTCACACCACTATTATGATTTACTCAGTCTTTATCCCTAGCTTGAGTCGTAAACCTCGATCCATTTATTGTGAATCTAGAAAATGATTTGACATTGAATTTTGGACCATGTGCAAGCCATTCTAAATATTATGTTATTTTATGATTAGGTTTTTTGAATTCATCTCGAATCTATGTATACAAAAACATGAAATGTGTTTAAAGCAAAGTTTTAAAACATTGCATAGATTTAGGAATATACATGTTTTTTTGTTTGTGACACTTACATGGTTACGAAACCAATTAATAAGATCTCGCTTATGTTCATCATACAACCATTTTTCTCCTCTCTTTTTTTATAACGATGATTGATTTTCAATAATTTTAAATGCATCATGTAATGTTATTAAAGATATATGAAGTAGATATCATCATTAATAGTTAAATAATTTTTTTTTGCATAAATGGAAAGGTTAAACATCACTTACTCTATGTATGGTTGTGCCTCATTATTATATACCAAAATGATTCGATGTGTTTTTTCTCATCGAGTGCGATCAATAAACAATTTCTTACTTCCACTAAGCATAGGGTTACCTACTTGGATCATGTGACGTTCTAAGAACAACTTGTGCGTAAGATTCCCAATTTCAGTGTAACCACTAAAGTATTCAGAATAAAACTCAATGACATCTTCAATAATGTAGCATTCCACCATGCATCCTTGATGAGCGAAAACCGGCATTACCGATTCTTGCCAATACTTTGGTTTTAATATTTATAAAACTCTCGCAAGTGCACGAATCATTTCGTAGAAAATGATAAGTATACTCCCAAGGTCGATCTAAGGAAGGAATGTATGTGGTTCTTAATTTATTATTCAAACTTTTAAAAACGAAATTAAATCCTAAACATCCTGTCACGATATTTTAGGGTTTTGTGTTTTTAATCTACTTACATAAAAATAAACATAGATTCAATAAACATTTATGCAAATTTTATCATTTATAATGGCGGAGTATTTATGGATATAATAACTAAGTTAATTATGCTTGCTCATATTATCTAGGTTATTAAAGATATGAATTGATATTTATTGATTCTCCCTTTTTTGTATGAATATCACCTTTGGTGGGGTTAGATATTCTTTGTTAACTAAACAAATCAATTAACACCTATGGGTGGGGTTGATAACCAATTTGCTTAATTAAATTAATTCCTTTTTCTAAGAGATTGAAAATGAATCATTTAAATACCACCTTTGGTGGGGTTAGACAGTTTAAACTTTATTCAAGGTGTCCAAATTAAACCTAAGAATTTAGTTATTCGAGTACTAACTTTCAAGTTTTAAAATCACTACCGAAAACATGTTGTCAATACATTTTCAGATAATAATTCTTATAAAAACTTTTGAAATAGAGCTTCACTCTAACTACCGGGCGATTGTACCATCAAATAAAAGAGCACTACTCTAAATCAGACCGGATAACTAAACCTTAAAATCTAATTTTCAGGTTTAAGTTTGTAATGAAAAATAATATATTTCTCTCTAACATTCTTAATATAAAATCATGAATAAAAATAAAATCAATTCATTTTAGAGATTTTTACCTATTTAATATTTCGCAAGCATAACAACATTATTATTACATCATGTTTATTAACAGCCAACACAGTTAAATTTAATCACAGACAAATTAAATATAACATGTAAGAATAAAGCATAAAAAATAACTGTAAAGAAAATAAAATCCTTACAGAACTTCGACGTTATTCCCGTTGCTGGAAAACCTCCAAGCGGAATTTGCACTCCCATTTATTGAATCAAAAAGCTAAAATATTACAAAAACATAACTAGTTCTTCCCAAAAAGGAAAGAACTCTAAAACTAAGAGAAATTAACTAAGAAAAACTAAAAACTAAGAAAACATAAGAAAAACTAAGAAAAACTAAAAATCTAAGAAAAGAGAGAAAGAATAGAGAAGTGTGTTTTGAAGGTGTGTTTTGAAGTGAAGGGAATGAGGTATTTATAGGTGAGGATGGAGAGAAAAAATGAGTAAAAAATGTTAAAAAAATGTAAAAACGCGTAATGGAAATGCTAAGGTCATTGATGACGTCAACATGACGTCATGGGGCGGCTGCACGTGAAAAATGGGGCGAAAAGGCGTCGGCACGCGCGGAAGGGGCTGCTGGGCGCGCGCGGATGGCTGTCACTACGCGCAGCTCGGTGCGCGTGAACAGTAGCCGCGCGCTGGGGGGCGCGCGGATTGGAAGGCTGGCGCGCGCGGGATGGTTCGCTGGGGCGTGCGGCTGGGCAGTTGGGCGCGATTTTCTCTTTTTTGACATTTTTGACCCATTTTGTCCAATTTTTCCATGTTTTTTGACCTTTCCCCATTTATTTATTAATATATTTGTGATGTATTGCTTCAAGTAATTCTCTTTGAGTCTTTACGTTGCGTTTTTAAGACAAAATACCTGAAAAACAATAAAAGTACCCGTGATTTCGAAAAAGACAAATTTATATAAATATATGATAAAACATATAAATATATATATTTTTAATCAATTAATGTGCATAAAATCATGGTTATTTTAGTGCTTTTTGAGCACTCATCACAACCCCCAACGAGCTTCTTGCTAGTCTCTTAGCAAGAAAAGCGATAAAAACTAAAAATTAAACTATCCTAAATCACTTTCGTGGATTGAAACGGTTGCATTTAGCCTATGCAACAAGCCTTTAAACCCCTAGTGGACGAGTTTGAGTCTCGTGAGGGTTTTCAGTAATGATACCCACAAACATTGAACTAAATGTAAAAATCAAAAGAAACAATAAAAACAATCAAATAAAAAACTAAAATTACAACAAAATCAAAAATTAATTTAAAAATATCACAAAAATGTCTCATACTTTTTAATCTCCTTTAAGATCATAATTAAAATGTCAAGCATAAGTTATTTTAATCTCTTTAAACAATCATGATTTATTATAATAATTAGTCGAAAATCATTTTCATATTTCATATCAAAAATGTATCAATTTAATTTTACCCAATTTCAGTGTCATGAATCAGAATTCGCTTCGACTCTATTCCTCACAAGTCAATACTCTCAAAACACTGAATCTTATGGGTTCAAACACTCATACTAATTTATATGCGAAAGAGTTGATATATAGAAATGAACTAATATGTTCGCATATGTATAAAGAATAAAGGCCCAAAGTGTTATTTTAACATTGATCTCATGAAAGGAATCGAATGTATAAATTATAAAGATATCATATATAAAAATTATTTTCATGCATAAATCAAAATCATTAAGAAAGAATTTCAAGATATATGCTTTTTACAAATGAAGAAATTGCAATGACTTTTTAGGGAATTACTTCCTATATCTTTCTTTTGTAATTAGCCTGTACTCACAATTTTGTAGACAACGTGGGTTATAATATGTAGATGATACTATATATATATTTTTTTATCTCTTTATTTTTTTTTGTAGATATTTTTCAATATATGTATTTTTTTAGAAAGTCAACCCATGTACAGATTGTACATTTGTTTTTTGGATTTTGGTGAGTGGTTGTTAATTTTGTGGCTTTTCTGTTTGATCTTGGTTTAGGTAACCCCAGATATGTCTTTTTGTTTTTGTAGCAGTCATGCATAAATGAGATATAAGCATATACTATCAATTTCTACTCAAATCATTTAATCTAAGCAAAAATAATAATATATATATATATGATACTCTATTAAGATGAGAAAAAATTCATACATTCAATGCTAATACCTATAGAGATCATCTAAAATTTGAATAAATAAGAAATGTGTTTGGAGTAGAAAAAATATATATTTCACTCTGAATAAAAGATATTAGGCTCAAATTATATCTCACAAGGGTAGTCTCCACTAAAAAAAATTCATAAACACCGATTTTGGATTTAATATAATTTCCACATTTTATCAAGAAATACTAGTTATGACAAAAACTAACTAATTATAAAAAATAATTACAAAATATTTCATGATATGTTTTCAAAAATTAATCTAACAGTACAAAAGACTTAACTATCCATTATTACTATTTCTTCAAGCAAATTCTATGAAACTTTCAACTCCAGAAATGTAGTCCTGCTCAATTCTACACTTTGACATCCAAGATTTGTCCATTTTCTATTAATGACATTAATTATGTATACAATCAATATATTTCAAGTATTATTATATATAAATTTCCTAATTATTAAAATATATACCAAAACATACATAATATAAACATTTTATCATTTTAATAATTTTACAATTGTATTACTTGTACTTAATAAAATATAATTATTTATATGTAAATAAATTTATCCATGTACAGTAAATATTATAGTCCCTCAAAACCACAACATCCAAATATTATTTCCACAGAAAATAAGCCAACCATATAATAAAAAACATAATACAAAACATACATAAATAAAAAATTTATACAAAAATAAAGCAAACTGAATAATAAGTGCGTATGATTAATAAAACTACTTACAAGAATAAATGAAGTGACTAAATGGAAGAAATGAAGAAAAAATGAGTATTTTGTAAGTGAAAATAAGTGAGAAAATGAGTATAACTTTTTTGAGTATTTCGCTCAAAAAATAGAGGATCTGAAAGATAATAAGAAAAAGAATATAACCCATAAAATGACATTAGAAATGGTGGTCAGAGGTAGCCGGAAAATGAGAAAGAGTGAAGGGTAAGCTCGGTTTTGAAGTTGTTACTGCACAAATTGAAAAAGAAATTCTGGTGAAGAAGAGAGAGGAGAAATGGATTAAAATGCGTAGATAACGTCGGTTGACGTGACGAATTGACGCTACACGTGTGGATAGCGTCAGTTCAACACGTCAACCGACGCTACGTCCTACGTGTATTTTTTTATTTTAAAAAGTGAAGTTTGAAATTGAAATTTTGTTTAGGTCAATTATTATTTTATTTGAACTCTTTAAAATTTAATTTGAATATATATAGTATAAAAAAGAAAAAAATAATAATTTTATAATAATATTCAAACAAATACACAAAATTATATAATTTTAAAAACCAATTGCCTAAAAAAAAGTTTATACTATGTATATATATATCCAAATTAAATTTTAAAGAGTCAAATAAAATAATAATTGACCTAAAAAACATTTCAATTTTAAACTATATTTTTTAATAAAAAAATACACATAGGACGTAGCGTCGGTTGACGTGGTGAACCGATGCTACACACGTGGATAACGTCGATTCAACACGTCAATCGACGTTACGTCCTACGTGCATTTTTTATTTTAAAAAATACAGTTTAAAATTGAAATTATTTTTAAGTCAATTATTATTTTATTTGAACTCTTTAAAATTTAATTTGAATATATATATATATATATATAATATAATATAATATAAAAAATAAAAAATAATAATTTTAAAATAATATCCAAAAAAATATACAAAATTAATTATATAATTTTAAAAATCAAATGTCTAAAAAAATATTATACTATATAGATATATATATATATCCAAATTAAATTTTAAAGAGTTAAATAAAATAATAATTGACCGGTACTATATAATTTTAATTTTAAATTGCATTTTTTAATTAAAGAAATACACGTAGGACTTAGCGTCGGTTGACGTGGTGAACTGACGCTATCCACGTAGGACGTAGCGTCGGTTGACATGGTGAACCGATACTATCAACGTGTGTAACGTCGGTTCACCACGTCAACTGACTCTACGTCCTACATCGATAAGGTTGGTTCTATACCAAACCGACTTTAAATTCATTAGAAGTCAGCTTTTCCCAAAAGCTAACTTTACATATCGACTTAAATACCTTTTTTTTAGTAGTGACCCTTGTAAGCTCTTTTTCAAGGGATGAGTTAGGCCTGAGTTTCTAACATGGTATCAAAGTAGGACCTGGTGGTAGAGGATCTACCACTGAAACTTCCACCCATGGAAACAATAGACCACTAACGTCTGTCGACATAGTTGATGTGAGGGGGAGTGTTGAGGAAATAAGTCTCACATCTACTAGGAGGAAGATAGAAATGTTTCTTATAAGACCGAGACAACCCTTAACCTACAAGCTAACTTTTGGGTTAAGAGAAGGGTCCGGTTGAATAAGATTGGTATTAGAGTATAAACCCTAGCGGTGTAGGAGCCACCCAACACTACCATTTGTGACAACAAAGTAAGACCACCAACGTCCATCGACACAGTCGATGTGAGGGTTTTAGGTTAAGAGAAGGGAATGATTGAATAAGATTGGTATTAGAGTAGGAACCCTGGCAGTGGAGGAGCCACCCGACATTACAACCCATGGCAACAAAGTAAGACCACCAACATCCATCGACATTGTCGATGTGAGGGGGAGTGTGGAGGAAATAAGTCCCACATCTACCAAGAGGAAGGCAACAATGCTACTTATAAGACCAAGGAACCCCTTAATCTACAAGTTGGATTTTGGGTTAAGAGAAGGGCCTGGTTGAATAAGATTGGTATCAAAACAAGAACCCTAACGGTGGAGGATCCACCTTGCACTACTACTCGTGGCAACAAAGTAAGACCACCAATGTCCGTTAACACAATCAATGTGATGAGGAATGTTGAGAAAATAAGATCGACCAGGAGGAAGACAATAGTGCTGCTTATAAGACCGAGGCACCCCTTAATCTTATTCAACCGGGAGCTTCTTTTAACCCAAAATCCAACTTGTAGGTTAAGGGATGCCTCAGTCTTATAAGCATTGTTGCCTTCCTTATGGTCGATGTAAAACTTATTTCCTCAACACTCCCCTTTTATATCCACTATGTCGACGGACATTGGTGGTCTTACATTATTACCATGGGTGGTAGTATCGGGTGGCTCCTCCACCACCAGGGTTCCTGCTCTAATACCAATCTTATTCAACTTGGCTCTTCTCTTAACCCAAAAACCAACTTGTAGGTTAAGGGGTGCATCAATCTTATAAGCAGCACTGCTTCCTTCTTCCTGGTAGATGTGAGACTTATTTCCTCAACATTTCCCCTCACATTGACTATGTTGAAGGACGTTAGTGGTCTTACTTTGTTGCCATGGGTGGTAATGTCGGGTGACTCCTCCACCACCAATGTTCCTGCTCTGATACTAATATTATTCAATTAGGTGCTTCTCTTAACCCAAAAACCAGCTTATAGGTTAAGGGATGTCTCAGTCTTATAAGCAGCATCGTTGCCTTTCTCCTTGTCGATATGAGGACTTATTTCCTCAACACTCCTCCTCACATCGACTGTGTCGACGGACGTTGGTAATCTTACTTTGTTGTCATGGGTGGTAGTGCCGAATGACTCCTCCACCGCCAAGGTTCCTGCTCTGATACCAATCTTATTCAATCAGGTCATTCTCTTAACCCAAAAATCAGCTTGTATGTTAAGAGGTGTATCAGTCTTATAAGCAACACTATTGTCTTCTTCTTCTTAATCGATGTGAGACTTATTTTCTCAACAATAATAACTATTTATTTTGATTCATGGAAAGAAAATCTATATTTGAATTTCATATTTACACGGAAACAAATGACTAAAAATATGAAAGGTTAAAATAAGATGAAAGGTTCAAAAGGAAAAGAAAAAAAAAACTAAAAATAAATAAATAACAAAATTGTCCTTTATTTTTTATCATATACGATTCACTTGTAAAAATCTTCAAATGAAATGGGGCTATTACTAATTAAGTACCAAACAATTAACTTGTGTATCATTATGGGACCAAACATTTAAACTAAATTACGTGATATACATGTTAAGTAATACCTGTAAAACAATACAAATGTATACTTAGTTTTGTATTAACATCCTTTATATTATTTTATGTTTTAATTTATCTAAAAATGAATTATTTTTTAATTTTTAAAATAATTTTGATACATTATACAACAAAAAAGATATAAATATAAAAATATATAATAATAACATTTTTATTAGATGCATCATTATTATAGTTGAATTCGTTAAAATAAAATGAAAAATTTGTACTATATATATGTCACGAGAAAAGACATTCTTGATATTTTTTTCATCCCAATTGCATTAATACTCAAAAATAAATTAGATTTTTATTTTATTGGGGCGCGAGATCTACCAAACTTGTTATCAGATTACAACCAATAAAAATAAAAAAATAGAGAAAATAATATTTAATTTTATATTTATTTTTATTATCAATTGAATCCTGTTATTATTATAAAGTGAATTTATAAAAATAAAGTTAATTTTTTTTATTTTTTCAATTATATTAAATTGAGATTATTTTAATACCGAAAAAATTAAAGAAAAATATAGATAAAAATAAAACAATAAATAAAAATATAAAAATAGTTATTATTATTATATGATCACCTTTTATTAATAATAGAACTAAATTATAAAAAAATAAATATAAGATTTAAATATCATTTTAAAAAATAAATATGAAGTTTTTTACCGTCACACTCCCAAAAAAAATAAATACTTAATAAAATAAAATATACAAATAAAATTAGTTATATATATATATATATCAATACAATTAATCTACAACTTTGAAAGAAAAGTTTGTCCCGTAGTATTTATTTCACTTAGTTATATATCAATGCAATTAATCTATGAAAGAAAAATTTGTTAGTCAATGTTATTGGTATTGCTATTTATCATGTTTACTTTATCTGCTTCGTTGGTTTGTGCTGCATGGTATCTCCCTATTTTCTTGCCTGCTCATCTAATTGTGCTCCACAATTTTCAACCTGTTTTCTTACATGGTTCTAACTACATGGGTTTCATATTCAATGAAGAATGGAGATTAGGATGCATGTGTTCCATAATTCATAATAAGAATCAATCAAAATAAAAATAAAGGAAATAAAATATAAAATTTATTCTCTTTCTTTATATATAATTCCTAAAGAATTGAGATAAAAATATTAATTTATTTAATTATCCTTACAAAAAAATAATAAAAAATATAAAATAAAATATTAAAAATAAAAGATAGTTTTGCAATTACATCTTGTAATAATCAATACCAAGAAAAAGTAGAGAATCAATCAATATGAATAACTTTTAAATTTTTAGGATCCTTATTCCCTTTCTATTATATGTTTTTAGAAAGTAAAAAGAGTATAAAAATGTTTTACTTTTCTCTCATTTCCTTTCATTGTTAATAAACACACCTTTGGAAGAAGGCATCGTTGGTGTAAAAAGAGATCTCGACGAGAATTAAAAATCTTAAACTAAGTATCTAACATTTTTGTTCACGATTTTACACAAAAAGAATAAAATAGAAGATAATAGAGTCTCTATATAGTAAACCTCTCCCAAACAAAGAGTCTAACTCTCTATCCGAAATCAATGTTGTCTCGTAACTTCACTTTCAAAGATACATTGATTTAGTTCCTCTTTGTTTTTCCTTCCATTTTTGCTTTACTCGTACTATTTATGTTTTGTTGAAACTAAATTAGGATTACAATTTGTTTTTAGCCTTTAACTCAAATGGAACACCATTGATCATATTTAATTAGAATATAACATGTTTCATACTTATTTGTAAAAAATTAAGAATGTGAAGTCGTCCATTATTTATTTACCTTTAAGGATTGTATTATCCCTTGGGATTTGAATACTCACGTGATTAAATCCCTAATCCAAACCTAAAATATATTATTATTTGCCATGAGATTTATTATCATTGAAGAATTATCATGTGTAACAATGGTATAGGTATTGGTTCAACGGTGGTATGGGTTCTGCAGCTTCCTTATTGCAATAGCTTCCATGTTTTCGTATATATATATATATATATAATCATTCCTTATTCATTAAAAAAAGAAAAAAGCTAATATAAAAAAATTATTTATCTTCTAATTTTGTTCATAGTATTAGAGAAAATTGATCTTAGTGAACAATTGTTATTCCTATACTAAAACAACATATCCTTGGAATATCGATCTTTGATAGTTTTGAGCTTCTCAAGTTGTCATCAATAGAGCCAGATCTATCCTGCTTGTATAAACTTGATTTATACACATTTTGCTTTGTTTCAGGATCTTAAGCAAGACTAAAATAACCACTCTTATTTGAACCCTCCTAACCCATTTAAACATATTATCCCAAAATCCATTTAGAAGAAGAAATAAAGCCTATTTTCTAACTATTAAAATTATAAATACTTTAGGCTACTCTAGGTTTTGGTTTGGAAGCTCAAATTACAAAGTTGTTTATTATCACCAATAATGATTGATACTACAATTCAAACTGAAAAAATAAACAGAGTTGTTGAATCAACTAAAGATGCTTATAATCCTAATAGAGATCCCTATTTTTTACAAAGTTCAGATCATCCTGGAATGATGCTTATAACAACATATCTGACTTGAGGTAATTACCTCACTTGGAGTATATCTATGGATATTGTTCTTGAAGCCAAGCTAAAGTTGAGTTTCGTTGATGGTAGGATTCCTATGCCCAATGAAAAAGAGCTAACTACATGATGACTTCTTGGATGTTTGATGAGTGCTCAAAAAGCATTAAAATTACCATGATTTTATGCACTATAATTGATTAAAATAATATATATTTATATGATTTTATCATATTTTTATATATTTTGTATTTTTGGAATCGCGGGTATTTTTATTGTTTTTTAAGTATTTTTGCTTAAAAAAGTAACTTAAAGACTCAAAGAAAAATATTGGAGGCAATACATCACAAATATACTCATAAAATAAATGAAGAAAAGTCAACAAAGATGGAAAATTTAGATAAAATAGATCAAAAGGGTCAAAAATGTCAAAAAAGATGAAATTGCCCACGCAACTGCCCAACAGTGCTAGCCAATGCGCGCAACTACCTACCAGCACCGAGCAGCACGTGCCACAATGCCCAACCGTGCCTAGAAACACATGTAGTGCACACCGCAATGCCCAGCCACGCGGAGCAACGCGTGCACATCATATAAACCACGTTGAAGTCGAACGCCCATCTACGTGCCTCTCCCTCATTCTGCTCGCGCCCGCGCCCATCTACACACAGTCTGCGTATGCCTCTACTCCATTCTATGTGCGCTGCATTGCCCCACCTACCATGACGTCAACTGGCGTCATCATCACCTACTATGCATTTCCTCCATTTTTTAATCATTTTTCCACCCAATTTTTCTTCCTCTCCTCACCTATAAATACCCTCATTCTCTACATACCAAAACACACCTCAAAAATATCTTCTTCTCTCTTTCTTTCTCTACATTTCTTAGTTTTTAGTTTTTCTTAGTTAGTTTTTCTTAGTTTTAGAGTTTTTCTCTTTTTGAGAAGAACTAATTATGTTTTTGTAATTTATTTGTTTTTTTATTCAATAAATGGAAATGCAAATTTTGTTTGGAGGTTTTCCAGCAATAGGAATAACATCAAAGTACTGTAAGGATTTTATTTTTTTTACAGTTATTTTTTATGTTTTATTCTTATATGTTATATTTAATTTATCTGTGATTAAATTTAACTTTGTTGGCTATTTGTAAACATGATATAATAATAGTGTTGTTATGCTTGCAAAATATTAAAAAGGTAAAAATCTTTAAAATGAATTTATTTTGTTTTTATTCAAGATTCTATATTAAGAATGTTAGAGAGAAATATATTATTTTTCATTACAAACTTAAATCTAAAAATTAGATTTTAAAATTTAATTATCCGGTCTGATTTAGAGTAGTGCTTTTTTATTTGTTGGTACAATCACCCAGTAGTTAAAGTGAAGCTCTATTTCAAAAAAATTTATAAGAATTATTATCTAAAAATGTATTGACAACATGTTTTCAGTAATGGTTGTAAACTTAAAAGTTAGTACTCGGATAATTAAATTCTTAAGTTTAATTTGAACACCTTAAATAAAGTTTAAACTGTCTAACCCCACCAAATGTGTCATTTAAATTGTTCATTTTCAATCTCTTAGAAAAAAGGAATTAATTTAATTAACCAAATTAGTTATCGACCCCACTCATAGGTGTTAATTGATTTGTTTAGTTAACAAAGAATATCTAATCCCACCAAAGGTGATATTTATATAAAAAAGATAGAATCAATAAATATTAATTTATATCTTTAATAACCTAAATAATATGAGCAAACATAATTAACTTAGTTATTTTATCCATAAATACTCCACTAATATAAATGATAAAAGTTTCATAAATATTTATTAAATCTATATCTATGTTTATTTTTATGTTATTAGATTAGAAACATAAAAACCTCAAATATCGTGATAGGGTGTTTAGGATTTAATTTTGTTTTTAAAAGTTTGAATAATAAATTAAAAATCACATATATTCCTTTATTAGATCTATCTTGGGAGTATACTTATCATTTTTTATGAAATGATTCGTGCACTTGTGAGAGTTTTATAAATATAAAATCAAAGTATTGGTAGGATCAGTGATGCCGGTTCTGCTTATCAAGTTTTTGGTACCGTTGCCGGGGATGGAATCAAGGTTTTGGCGATGCTGATTTTGCTCATCAATGCTTAATTCCATATCCAAGGATCTTGCTGATATCTTTCTTTATACAACTTCAGTCAAAGAGTTAGGATGAAATAATTGAAAAATATGGTGAAAGCAATGGGTCCTTACTCTATAAGATTCAAAGAGATATTGCTTCAATATCTCAAGGTAATGATTCTATTGCGAAATATTATGGAAAATTTAAGTGCCTATGGGATGAATTTGCTTGCCTTATGTCTTTACCTCCCTGCACATGTGGAGCTACAAAGGTAATTTCAAATTTCTACTCTATGAATAGATTGATGAAATTTCTTATAAAATTAAATGATTGCTACGACCCTACTAGAAATCAAATTTTTGTCATGTATCCATTGCCAATTGTGAATCGTGTTTATTTAATAATTCTTAGTATATAAAAACATAGAGAGATTCATATTAATTTTAATGAAATTATTGAAGCAACTGGATTATTAGCCATAACTCAAATGAGAACGAATCAATTTAAGAAAGAAACTTATGTAAAAGAAGTTGTTGGTAAGAAGAATCTAATTTGCAGACTTTGTTTTCTTAACCAGAGACAACAAAATCTTCAGGTTACTCTATGTAAATCTCTTAATCCAAATCACCATTTAGAAAAATAGCTTTCATATCCATTCGGTGCACAACAAGCTTGAATAGCAGTAAGAGAAAATAACACACATATGGTGGTTATTCTAGTGACAAGTGAATAAGTATAAAAAAAATCTACATTTTCTCCTTGATATATCCTTTGGCTACAAGACGAGCCTTGTATTTTTCAACACTATCAACGAGTTTCAATTTTTTCTAAAATAACGATTTACAACCTATTGTCTTACAACTTGAGGCAAGTCAAGTTTTATTTGATTCAAGAGAGTCCATTTCGTCATTAATGGCTTCTTCCCAAAAATTGGCATTTAAAGAAAATAAGACTTCTTAAAAAAGTTTTGGGATCTTCCTCTAAGATATAAACATAAAAGTCAGATTGATGAGTGCTTAAAAGAAAATTTGTCTTTTCAGAATTATAGGTATTTTTATTATTTTTTAGGTATTTTTGTTCAAAAATAACTTATAGACTCAAAGAAAAATATCAGAGGCAATACATCACAAATATTTTGAAAAAAAATGAGAAAAAGTAAAAAAAATGGAATAAACGGAATGAGTTATACTTTTTTATAGATTTATAGTTTTTGATTCAATAAACGGAAGAGATTTTGTAGTAACAGAATTAGCATCAAAATTCTCTAAAGATTTTTTTGAGGTATAATTTTAAAATAAATTCTTTATAGTTATTTTTTTTATGTTTTATTCTTATATGTCTATGATTAAATTTAACATGACTGACTATTTGTAAATATGATATAATAATAACGCTGTTATACTTGCGAAATATTAAATAGGTAAAATATTTCTATAAAATAATTGATTTTGTTTTTATTCAAGATTTTATATTAAGGATGTTAGAGAGAAATATATTATTTTTCATTACAAATCTAAATCTAAAAATTAGATTTTGAGGTTTAATTATCTAGTCTGATTTAAAGTAGTGTTATTTTATTTATTGGTACAATCGCTTGGTAGTTAGAGAGAAACTCTATTTCAACTTTGCCATTCATTTCAGGAGAATAAGATGTAGTTTTTTCATGAATGATTCTATTGATTTTATAAAAATCATTAAAAATACTGGAATCATATTGAGTGTCTTTATTACTTTGAAATCTTTTTATTTTTCTATTAAGTTATTTTTTCAATTCTAGTCAAAAATATTTTAAACATATAAAACACTTTACTTTTATTTCTCTTTAAATACACATAAGGGTGGTAAGAATAGTCATCAATAAAAATAATAAAATAGAATTTTCTATTTTTAAATAAAACATTATATAGTTCACAAATATCAGAGTGAATTAATTCAAATGGTTCAGATTTTCTAACTACTGATATATGTGAAGTCTTGGTAATCTTAGTTTTATTACAAAATTCACATTTTTCAAAATCATTCAAAGATGGATTAAGAATAAGTCATAAGCTACTCATGTTCTTAATTATGTATTTATTAACGTGATAAAGTCTAGCATAACATATATTAAAAGAACACAACATGTAAATAGAAGAAAATTTCAATATTCAATTTAAACATACCATTAGTGGCATACACTTTCACAAAAAAAATATTATATTTAATTATTATATACAAATTAGTCCCAATTGTTTGAATAAACCCAACCTAATAGAGAATATAGTTTGAGATTAAGCTCTTCCTCATCTTTGGAGTATGCATAACATCTTTCAAGGATGATAGTATTTCTAGGGATAAACTTTAATTATCTTACCACTATCAGTAATTATAGTGGAGTGGGAATCACCCAACAACATTTTCTTGTCCTCAGTCTCATAATAGGACTTGAACATATCATGGTCATAGCATACATGGTGAGTAACGTTAGTGTCTACTCATTACCCCTCAAATCCACCACTAAAGTTAATTTCAGTTATCATAGCAATAAGTTTCTCTTCAGTAAGTTTTTCATACGAAATGAGACAAGGGTTATTCTAATAGTTTCTAGCCAAGTGGCTAGACCTATTACAACTATAACACATAAATATGTCATTTCTATCACTTCTTAGGGGATTGAGATCCATTATGTGGAGGATTTTGTTACAATTTTGGTTATTGTGGTTTTGGTTGGTATTGTGATTCTAATTCTCCATGTCCCCCCATTTGGGTTTCAAAATCACAAGGGGAGATTTATTTTTAGCATTGTTATTGGAAATAACAAGTACTTTATCTCTTTAGTCATGTTTTCGGGTTTCTTCCTCAATACGAAGATGGATAATAACACTTTTTAGAGAAAATTCCTTAATTTTGTGCCTAAAAACATTTTAAAGTCTTTACATATAAAGGGTAATTTATCAATTATAACAACAACTTGAAATTGTTCATCTAAAGATATACATTCAAAAATTATATTATGTGCTATCTTTTGTAGTTCATATGATTGAGTTTTCATAGATTGTTCGTTAGTCATTTGGTACTTCAAGTATCTACTAACAACATATTTCTTTGTTCCAACTTCCTCAGTGTCATACTTCTTTTGAAGTACATCCCAAATTTCTTTAGCAGATTTATAGAATTATAATAGTCATACAAATCATAAACTAAATTATGAAGGATAAAATATTACATAAGAAGTTATCTTCTACACAATACTGATAATCCTTAGTTTGAGTTTCAGTAGGTTCAACAATATCTAAAACATAAGCGTCATTCTTCATGGTAATAAAAAATAGTATTTTTTATCTCTATCTTTTAAAATATAACACCTCAAAACTAGAATGGTTTGTTAAGATTATTAGTAGCAATTTTAGGAAACATGATAGATTATAATGTATTAAAATTATTGTTGTACAAGTAATAAAAGAAGGAACGAAGTTACCAAAGTTATTACTTGGATTGAGTAACGGATTAGACTGTTTTCTTTAAAACCTTTTGAGAGAATAAACTCATATGTATACTTTTTCTTCTTCTTTTTCAAAATTCATACTATCACTTCCAACAATAAAATGTATTACCTTTATAAAGATTTGGATGATCATTCTTTTGTGTTTCATAGCACGATAGAAAGTCAAAAGTTTGAGACCTAAAATCTCCAAATCTTCCTTGCTTGACGATTCTCTTTCCAACATTTAATACCATATCCCCCAATAAAGCAAGAATATGATCATTTTAATTGTATGAATTTTCTACGAGTTCATGTTTCTTTTAAATTAGATATGTTTAGTTTATTAACTTTTAAATAGAGTCAATTATGTTTATTTTTTTAAAATATTAATTTTTTAAGGATAAAATTTGATCTTTTCTAAAAATAAAAATAAAAACCAAAAATCACTTGGTTAAAAAAAATACAATCTCTCTCTCTCTCTCTCTCTCTCTCTCTCTCTCTCTCTCTCTCTCTCTCTCTCTCTCTCTCTCTCTCTCTCTCTCTCTCTCTCTCTCTCTCTCTCTCTCTCTCTCTCTCTCTCTCTCTCTCTCTCTCTCTCTCTCTCTCTCTCTCTCTCTCTCTCTCTCAATGTATCTTAATTTCTCTTATCTCATTCAATTTATTTATATTATAAGTTATTTTTAATTGTAAAGTTGTTTAAATTTAGAAATGACAAAAAAGATCAAAAAAGACTTAAATAAGAAAGAAATTATCTTTATTTGGGAATAAAAAGAATGAGACATTATATTTTTTTAAAATTTAATGTTATTTTTTAAAGAGTATTATAAAAAAAAGATGCAACTTTTACCTTTAAAAAATTATTATTTTAAAAAAACTAGAATAGATTAATCATATCAAAAAATTATTAAAATTAACCTAAAAAACTTATATATATAAAGAGAGACTAAAGATTCTTATAAAAAAATTAGACATCCTAATCTCATTAAAATGCATTATTTATTACATCAATTTATTTATTAAAAATATAGTATTTAAGTTTATTTTATTTGTAAAAAAAATTGCTAAATAAGAATAAAGTTAATTTTTATCTTATTTTTCATTAAATGTAATAAAATAACACATGTAATACATACATATTTATATTTTTTGATAAATATATATGTAAAAAAAGTTACTAATTTTTTTTAAATTATTTTAAACTTAAACAAAAAATTTAATAAAATAAATAAATTTTTTATTATCTAATATCCAAAATCACACATTAAACGATATAAATTTTATTTATATTTGATAAAAATTTAAGCAATATTTTAATTAAAAATTACTTTATTTTTATATCTATCATTATATATATTATTTTATTATATTTAATAAAATATTATATAAAAAAAGTAATTTTATCTATACTTATCACCTTCTTCACAAATAAATAAAAATAATAACATATTTTTTTAAATAAAATAACTAAACAATTTCTAACATCTTAAAAAAAGGAATTTCTTAAAAAAAAAATCTACTTGAAAAACGTGGTCAACAATTCATGCGACATCTTGTAACATTAAAATTTATAAGAAAGAGCAAGACCATGGCACTTTCTCTCACCTTCTACAGTTCCACATTCTCAGTATTATTTTTTTATTTGAGAGGAGAAAATTAGTTAATTCATTAATATTTTTTATTAAATAATATTTTTAATATGATATAAATTTATAATTTAAAAATATTTATTAACCATCAAAATCAATTTGAGTTTTTAAAATAAAGAAAAAATATATTGAGGATTTTGTTATCATTTACTACTTTTGGTCCCTAATACTATTTCACCATAAGTCTTTTTTTTAAGAGTTTAATGTATGTTTGGTTGATTGAATGTAATAGAATTGAAATTAATTCTTTTAATTTTATATTTAGTTGGACTAAAAAGTGAAAATAAATAAAATCGATTCTTAAAAAAGAATGAATCATAAATCTTTCTCTCTCCCTTAAGAAATCATTATTTCATTCTCATCTCAATTTTTTTTTCAATTTTATCCTAAACTCTAAATCTCAAATCCCAAAATCCTAAATCCTATTTAAAAAATAATAATTTTAATCTTAAATCGTAACTCACAAATATAACACTAAATCTCAAATCTCAAATCCCAAAACCCTTAACCATATTTAGAAAAATAATAATTTTAACCCTAAACATTAACCCACAAATATAACCCTAAATCCTAAACCCCAAATCCCAAATCCTAAATCCCAAATCTCAAAACCCTAAATCTCAAATCCCAAAACCCTATTTAGAAAAATAATAATTTTAACCATAAACCATAAACACCAAAACCCTAAACTCTATTTAGAAAAATAATAATTTTAATCCTAAACCCTATTTAAAAAAAATAATTTTAACCCCAAACCTTAACCCACAAATATAATTCTAAATCCCAAATCACAAAACCTTAAACTCTATTTAGAAAAATAATAAATTTAACCCTAAACCTTAACCCATAAATATAACCCTAAACCTCAAATCCCAAAACCCTAAACCCTATTTAGAAAATTAATAATTTTAACCCTAAACTTTAATCCATAAATATAACCATAAACCCTAAATCCCAAAGCCCAAAATCTTAAACCCTATTTAGAAAAATAACAATTTTAACCTTAAATTTTAACCCCATAAATATAACCCTAAATCCTAAACCCCAAATCTAAAACCTCAAAACCCTAAATCCTATTTAGAAAAATAATAATTTTAATAATATATTTTATTTTTAAGTAATAATTATTTAAAAAAAATAACGATTTTAATAATATATTTTATCTGATGAAAAAATAATAATTAAATGATATTATTTAAATTTTATCGAATATAATAATATTAAGATAATATATATTACTTTACGTTCAATTTCATTTGTAAACAAAACTATAATATTGATTCTTTATTTGATTATAATAGTTAAATTAAATAAAGATGTTTCATTTTTATTAGATTACATTCTGATTTCATTATAGAAACCAAACGTAATTTTATAAATGTTATATTTTGTATTATTTTCTTTCTTTTTGTCCATTAATTACATATTAATGTGTATTTTTTGTTACATTTTATAATATCTGTCTAACTATACTCTAATTATTGATTAATATTTGTAATTTTTTTTTAATTTTTAAACATTAAATAAATTTTTTGTTAATAATTTTAATAATTGATGTTTAAAAGAAGTATATTTATGTCTATCGTTAAGATTGGATAAGACAGTATATAGATAATTTGAGGAAAACATCTGGTATCGTTTCTTTACTCGGCAAATTTTTTCATCTCCAAAACCTCCGTTCACTTTCCAACTTTTGCTCTCAACGCCACCAAATCCTGTAAAGGCGCGTAATTTCACGCTCTTCAACGGTCGGTCCCATTTCTTTGTACTCTCTATTAGTTTTGATCTACATCTTCACACTTCAGTCGGTAATCAACTTTCTCTTTCTCCGACTCTCAGGCCTCTCTTAGCCCTTTACAGGGTTTAGGGTTTACGATTTTTCCTTTGTCGATCTGATTCTAAGGAGGAAACTACGTATACAGATCTTAGATATTCGTTTGAACCAGTTTAGGACAAGGCTTATCATGCCATTTCACTATAAATAATAGCAATAATGATTCAGAAAATCAAGAGGCAGAAAAGGGGGTCAATCAGCGAAGAAGATATCTCCACCCTTTTACAAAGGTCTTTTTTATATCTATTTATTATAATAATAATTATTTTTTATTGTTCAAATTTTTCATTGGGATTTTTGTTATGATTAGGTATACTGCTACTACGGTGTTAGCTTTGCTTCAAGAGGTATCGCGGTGTGCGGACGTGAAGATAGATTGGAATGCGTTGGTAAAGAAGACTTCAACTGGGATTTCTAATGCCAGGGAGTATCAGATGCTGTGGCGCCATTTAGCTTATCGAGATAATTTGCTTGAGAAATTAGAGAATGAGGCTAAACCTTTGGCGAGTTCTTTTATCTTTGCAACCATGATATACTTTTTAGCTGCTGTAAATTTTTTACGTAATGATTGATCTAACATTTATCAAAATACTAAAGGTTGTATATTTATACCCTATAACTTATGTTATATTGCATTTGCATTTGTTGATATTTTATTATAAGTTACGTTTTAAAAAGGTAATTGAGCATACGCTATTGCTCGTTCAGTTTTTCCCTCTTTTTTTGCTCATACAAAGTCTTTCCTAAATAATCTTAACTATTTTAAGATGTTGATATGGTGTGCTATCACCTTTAATTTTTTTTTAAATGTTTTAAATAAAGAGCTCACATACTTTTCATAGAGCATAATTGATATTCTACTAACCAAAGGATAATAATTGAAAATTTTCTTCTCTTTAATGATTTTAATCTTGCTTGCAGGATGATGACAGTGACTTAGAATTTGAACTAGAAGCTGTTCCTACTTTAAGTAGTGAAGCTTCAACTGAGGCCACAGCATGCGTGAAGGTATAATATACTTACTACAAATAGTGTATGCGTGATATAAGACCATTTTATATACTTAAAAAGGAGTTTTATTGCATTAGATGTAGTTCGTTTACTTTAGGCTTCTTTATACTAATCAAACTTTTTTGGTATATATTTAGACTTCTGAGTTCATCCATTGATTTTGCTCAATTTTCAACCTTTTATTTTCTACTGTTTCATAATTGTGGACTTTAGATTCGAGCTGCAGACTGTTCTTTGAGATACACCTGTGGCTCAAATGGGGACTTTAAATATCACGCAGGGGTGTTGTACCCTGGTTAGAAAAATGGGGAGAAATTGAAGATCTTGGTTGACGTAGTAAGAGATGCTTAAGTTAACTAGATATTTTTGGATGACTGTACTGCTAAGGTATCTAATTATTTAGTTCCAGATATGTATTAATAGAATGGCTGTTTTGATCAGGTGTTGATTGCTTCTGGTTTACCAAGTGACTCCAACTTGCCAAATGGAGCAACAGTTGAAGCTCCATTGACCATAAATATACCTAGTGTCCGGTCAGCTAAGGGTTCAGAAAATTCACAACCATCCTCTTCAATTCAAGGAATAAATATTACTGTTCCAGTTTCTGTTCAGAAGCAGCCTCACCCTGTCACACCAGTTGTCGCTGCCAAAGCACCTGATGCAAATGGATCATCTGGTGGCAGCATTCCCACTAGAAGGAAAAGAAAACCATGGTCTGAAGCTGAGGATTTACATCTGCTTACTGCTGTGCAGAAATTTGGCGAAGGGAATTGGGCAAATGTAATAAGAGGAGAGTTCAAGGGAGATAGAACTCCTTCACAGTTGTCTCAGGTTGTGATATGTTACCTTAATTAATTATTTGGACCCATTTTGTCACTTTTATGATCTCTCTTTTCCTTCGCTTTCATTTTCTTGTCGTAATGTCCGTTAGATGAAATTGGGTTATCATTCTCTAGGTTTTCCAATTTGTTTTTCCCTCTTTTAGTTTGTGAAAATGGTGCAGAATACTTAGTTTATATATGATGCTTATGTCCATCTGTAGCCATTAGATTGATGTTTGGCTGAATCTTTCTGATATTAATCATAAATGTTTACATGTTTTGTAGAACCATCATGGATCTCAAATTACTTGTAGCTAAATATTGGTTTATTTAACCTGTAATTGTACCCAAATTTTCATTCTGGTGGTTACTTTGGTCGGCTGAATCAGGCTTTCATGCCAAATTTTAGGTTTTGTAGCTCTGATATAGTAACCAAAACATTAGACATGTTTCCCCTGGTGTGCTTATGATGTATATGATTTATTGGTCTACCTCACATTTGATGAGTTTTTCTGGACAAATTTATAATTTAATGAAGAATGTACTTTCCACATGACTGTTGTCATCTAGTCCGGTCAGGATGTGGGTTTTGCCCAGTTTTCCCGGGTTCAAATCCCTGCAATGGAATTATTTTCTGCCTTAAGTGAACTTTTCACTGTAAGTGCTGTGAATATTTTTAATGGGCTTGGCTTTAACGTACATGCCCAAAGCCAATTGATGTATTTGTACGCTTTGAGCTTTCTTTTTCCTTACAAAAAAATTGGCTTATGGTTGTCATTGGAATATATTTGCTCTACTCATTGTACACATTATCCTGGCTCATGTAGAGATGGGCTATTATTAGGAAACGATATGGCAACTTGAATCTGGGAAGCACCTCAACTGCTACGCAGCTTTCTGAAGCACAGCTGGCAGCTCGGCATGCAATGTCTCTAGCCCTGGATATGCCAGTCAAAAGCTTAACAGCTAATTCATCTGGCTCTGGTATTTTGTTAAACCTTGTAGTGCTATGTTAGTGTACTGCTACTGACTCATCTGGACTGCAGAGGTAGCATCAGCTTTGCCTCATTTTCCTGTTGTTTTAATTTTGAAGACTCAAACTAGGATTTTTCTTTCATCACCAAAATATAAATTTCACTCTTTCTTGATGCATCACCTGTTTGACTAGGCAAACTGAACATTGATTTTTATGGCACCTGATTTACAACTTTTGGGTCTGGTCATCAGCAGTTTCTCTTCTAAGATCTGCCTTCTTAGCGCCTGATTTGACAACTAGTCCCTATGACTATGAAGGCAGCTGTGATATCTTGTGTGGGAAGACTTGCCTTTTAAGGCCCATCTTGTTGTTTAGTGGTTTTGCAAACCATGTAGTATGGTTATCATGAATTAAATTTCTTGAACTGAGCCTTGGATTTGTTTTCCTCTTCCTTTTTCTAGTTTTTTTCCTTCTCTTTGTATCATTAGCATTTGTGATTTTGCCCAAGGATTTTACGAGATTCATTGATATTTCTTTGGGAACAGAACCTGGAATCACTATGCCATGTTGTGAAAGCTTTTTGGTTTAACACCAATAAAAGATAAATATTTGAGTTAATCTAGATCATGGGAAATATCTGAGTGCATTAATCTAGATGTGGTGATATTCCTTTTTTTGTCACCATTGTTTCTAGGGATGTAAATATGCCCCCGGAGTGGTGATCCGTGTAAAAAACCTTGGTTTTGGCACCAGTGGGGAATGCCCTCTGGCAGATATGGTAGGATTGGTGATTACAGATTACCCTCCCTGATCCATGTTTTTCTTTAATTTATTTTTAAAATATTATAAACTCCCATAAGCTTAGAGTTAAATTTGATGATTTTTTATTAAAAATTATATTACTATCATTAAGTTCATAATTTAATAATAAAAATACAATATTATGATATATAAAACAATATTTATAATGAACAAAACAAAGAATTTAACTATGACATGATTTGTACCCTAAATTATAAATCTATAATATTTATTTGCATAATAAACATATAGACTTGATTCAGGCTATTTAAATAGATTTGATCTTGAGTTTTTTATTAGTGTGCAATTGATCTTTGTATAAACTCTGATCCATTAGAGTTCTCGTCCCACCCCACAATCATTTAAATGGGTATGGGGATAGCCTCATGACCTTGCTATGTCCTGATGACATACCTAATTCTTTCCTGTCATATTTGTTTTTAGTTGTTTTTCTTTGAAACTTGGTTTAAGAATTTTATTTTGAACAGCTGCAGCAAATGGCACCATTAACTCAGCTGCAACAAATGCAACTAATAACTCAAGTGTTCCTACCAATGCTGGTGAAACATCAATGAGGGAAGGACAAAAGCAATCTCAGCAAATAGTCAACCCGACAAAACCATTTCCATTGGGATCATTTGGATCTATACAAAAACCTCAAATAGCCTCCAAAAAGCCCCCTATCAAGTCTTCATTCAGTGATAACTTGAGAGCCACTGCAGTTGCTGCTGGGGCACGCATTGCTTCTCCATCTGATGCTGCATCCTTGCTCAAGGCTGCTCAGGCAAAGAATGCTGTTCATATCAAAGCTGGTGGTTCTGTCAAATCAACAATGCTTGGTGGCATTCCTACCCACTCTGATGGTCATCCTAATGTGCATTTTAACTGTAGTGGCCTGTCTTCTACATCACCTTCTTCTTGCCCTAGTGTCTCATCCAGTGTTAGACACACTGTTTCAGCGAAAGCTTCCTCATTAATAGCACATCATGTTTCTACTAATGCTACATCACTCAATACATCATCCAAACAGACCAATGATGTGAACCATTGTCTAGACCAGGAACCTTCGAAGCAAGAGGATAAGGCAGAAGAAGATAACACAGTTTCTCGGACAGGTGATGAAAGTGATGTCCAAGCAGATGGGGCATATATCTCAGAGAGTGTGCATAATGAGCTCATCCATGAATCTAAAGCATCTTTACCAGTTCCAGAAGCTTTATTGGAAAATCTAGTTACTTGTGTTGAGAATTCTGTTACGTCACCAAAAATGGAGATAATTGAGTGCGATCAAGTAGTTACTGAAGTTCAAGATAAAATGCAAGATAAGAATCAAAGTGTGATTCCAAGTTCACTTGTTGGAGTTGAGAATCATGATGTGGTGGAGAGTTGTGATGATCAAAGTGCCAATCAAATACAGGAGGCTTTACTAAGGGCAGAGGCATCTAGATGTGAGAAAATGGAGATTCAAAGCAAGGTTGGGACTGGCATTGGGAATTAGGAGAAAGAGTATGTTGTGCTAACTTGCAGATTATCTTATTTATTTTTCACTGCTATTGTGAAGAACTATGCAGTGTGAAATTAAAGGAATGGATAAATACCTGTCAATTATGTAAATTTGCTTTGTTTACATGGAGTTGAAATCGGCTGATTCCTTTGTCACCCTTTTTGAAATTCTTCTAGGGAACTTGTCAAATTGCTGGATTCATTTGATTAGCTTCACTTGTAACATCATCTTGCTTAACATGAAAATTGTCAATTCTAAAATCCATGAAAAACCTTCCTGGGCATGCTTAGTAATGATTGAAAATAGTGTATTTGAATGCCTTAAATCCCTCAGGAAAGCTTGCTATGTTCTTACAAAGGTATGCAAAGTAAAGCCTACGATTAACGATAAACTTTTCGGCTGGGTCTATGAATTTTGTGGTAACATAGGGTAGTTGTGGGAATGCTATGACAATGGGGAGGACATCTTTTGTAGTATTCCTTTCAAAGGTCAGACAGAGCATCCCTCTTTGCTAGCAGCAAATGTAAGACACTTTTAAATGTTACAAGATATAGAGGATTGAAATCTAAACAGCGAAAAGAACTGGAACATATTTAAGAAAACGCTGTTAGGATGACACAGAGCAGCACAAACTTTGTTCTTTGCTCAGAAACTAATAATGAGAGGGAAAAAAAAAGCATCCTTATGATTCCTTCCCTCAATAGATATACAACTATCAGAATAAAGAAAACATACTAAAGATAGAGAAATTGATTTAGGTGATTTAGGTCGGTGTGCAGGACAAAAGTGAACGCTTGTTCTTTTTCAACTTAGAACCAAACAGGAAAGACCGCAATGGGATTTGAACACGGCTTGACGAATTTGCAGCAGGTGAGTAGTTGCTCTTTGACACAAATCTCAAATTCCTCATCAAGTTTCACTAGTGTCTTTTCAACTTCAGTTTTTATTTTCCTCACGCGGTTAACGCCAACTTGCAGTTCATTAATAACCTTATTGTTTTCTCGTTTCATGTTGTGAACCTCACCTTGAAACTTTGCAATTTTATATTCACTAAGGTCTGTCTTTTCTACTATAGGACTTGCAATGGAGATTCTTGATATCTCTTCTTGGATGTTTCACAAAGATGAGAATTTATTCTGCAGTTCATCTTTCAGCAAAGAACTGTGTTCCAACCACAGATCTAATTCTGTCTGTATTTCTCTCATGTGTCTGTATATCGGCAGGATATCTGATTGTAGAGACGGTTTGTTGATTCCTTCTAGATACTTCTTACTAGTTCTAATTGCAAATCAACTATGGAACTTCTGTATTTGATGAATTGAGGTGCTAAACCTTAACCAGAATGCCAAGTTCTCTCCAACTAGTTCATCAATGTCTGATCGGATTGTCTCCTATATTTATTACAGAATGGGGTCTAGCTACCTTTTTCTTCCTGGTTCCTTTTTGATCCTCCTTTCCAGATAAGCTCTTCAAGTTTTCTTGTGACAAGATATGATCACCAAGCTCAGATTTAGATTCAGGATCCAAATTCCCAACTTGAGTGATCTCCGAGTATGCTGGGATTTCTGCTCGAGTTATGCACTCTTTTGGGACATGTGCATCTGTGTACTTATGTTCTGTTGAACATGTGTAAGGACTTTCATTTAGATTTGTTTGTGGGTACTTGCACTTTTGTTGCAAACATTTAATCTCATAATCTTTTGTGGCAATATTACATTTTAATTCTCTGATCTGCATTGCTAAGTCGAAGATTAGTCTTGTTTTTGTTCTCAACTTCATTGAGTTTGCTCTTTACTTCCTTGTAATCCTGCAGAACTGAGGTGTACTCATCTAGCAGAACCTTTTCTCTATCTTCTAACCCTTTTTGAAACACATGCCTCCAATTGGGTAGACCTTCCTTCTCTGACTCCGTTTCATGAGGCTCCACATTGACATTACTCTTTATTGTATCAGACAAATCATGCTTTTCTGCTTCCTCTTGCTGCACTAGTTCTTCGGTAATTTCAGTCACACCGTCAAGTTTATCATCAGAAGCTGATATATTTGTTTGTTCTTCAAGCTCGCTTTCTGATTTGGCATCAGGAATTGCTTTCACTACCTTGAACAGTCTTGTGCTCTCATTCTCTTCATCCTGCTTCCCATCCCGCAATTTGCTAGAAAGTTTATCAATATTACCTTGAGCTTCCCTAAATTGTGTTTGAAGATTACTAGTTTGGTCTTGAAAAACTCGGTTTAGACTCTTAACCACATTCATCTTCTTAAAATCTTCAAGCTGCTTATTCATATACTGTGAACTTTCTATCAGACTCTCCTTGTTTTCTTCCAAGCTACACATGCACTCCTCAAGATCGTCTACTTCTGATCTCAATCTGTTTATGAGCATGGTCAAAGAAACAGCTGTAGTTTCTAGTCTAACCACCAAGTGTACTACTTCATCAATTTTCTCTGCAAATTCACTCACTGTCAAAGCCTTTGAAGACAAATCAAGGCTCTTCCTAATTTTGGTTCGTATGTTTTGCAATTCTTTTTTCTTTGATGATGATATACTGTCAATCTGCTCCTCTAAACTTTTCGAATCTGTTTCTGTTCTAAAAGGCTCACTTTCATCTTTTTGGTTTGGAACAAATTCAAATTCAAGTGCAAAGATATTTTGCTAAAATATCTTTGATTCTATTATGCCCTACTCTAGCATCTTCGGTTGAGTATTTATGCTTCACTTGCAATTTCAACAATGTTTCTTGGCATGATTTTAGAGCTGTGGCTGCCATTAATGTCTGAGCTTCATTATCTTCAATAACAATTTCGATATCAAACTCATCTTGTAGGCTGCAAACTTTCTTTTGAGCATCAGTGATCTGGTTTTCGATATCCCATTACTTTTCATATCCATTCTCATATACACTCTTTACAAACTCCTTTTCTGTTTGCTTTGCCAAAATTCCCTTCTCAAGCTTATCAATTTCTTTCAATGCTTCTTTGGTCATCCCTGACTTTGGAGTTGTGATAGCCTTAGAAGTACTATCAACTCTTTTGAGACATCCCTTCTTTGATATCAACTAGGGGTATTCATAAACCGGTCCGGACCGGATCAAACCGTAAAATCGGACCAAATTGGATCGGGTTGAACGATTTTACAAATCAAATGGTCCGGTCCGGTTTGTATTATTTTTTAAACCGGTCGAACTGGACCGGACCGGTTTAATAATATATTAAATTTTTCACATTATTTTCTCATTAAATATGTCAAAAAATCAAACCAAACTGAAAACTGAACCGAACCGAATCGAACGGTTTTATAAATCAAACGGTCTGATCTGATTTGTATTAATTAAAACCGTTTCAAACGGTTCGATCCGGACCGGTGTACACCCCTAATATCAATATCTATAGACTTCTAAGATCTTTCTTCATCTTAGGAACTTTTGGGATGTTTTTATTAGATTATGAGAATTTGTTAGGATCACTTGAAGAAATTGAGGTTTGATTGTTACCATTTTCATAATCATCATCTAATGCATATTGAACTCTTTTTGGGTAAGATGTAGCTATGGTACGGTTTGCACTCTGTAATTCTCTTGATAGATGATCATATCTCTCTCCAAGAGCTCAATATGATCGAAAAGCATCTTCGACGAAATTGGTTAGCTCTGGTCTCTTCTTGTAAAACATTTCTACCCTCTTTGTAAAGGAGTCTCCATCATCATCTATGATTTTAAGTGTGTTCAACCTTCACTTCCATATTTGTAATTTTACACACTTAAATAAGTCAATAGTCTGAAATTATAGAGATTCAAATTTTGTTTATGCCTATTATTAGTTTTATTTATAGAAAAAACAAATAATAACATTAGTCATCTGCAAATTCAGGTAAAAATACATAGATCATATAGTTCTAGCTCAACTTCTTTAAAGTAAATCAATTATAATTTGCTACTGGTAACATTGGATTTTTCAATTTTCCCGAGCAACACGACATGGACATCGTGTAGCATATACTCCTCATTTGATTGGTTTGTGATAAGGAGGGAGTGATAAAAATTATTCTAAAATTCAGAAACTTTTTCTCTTCTAAGAATCATAAATTAGTTAACTAGGATCTAAGAATCATGTTATCATGGATCATCAAAAAGTGTTATGCATTTTGATATTTGCTATAATGAGTTTATATTATTTTTATTAGAGATTTTTGTTGTAATGAATTATGTACATTGAAAGAGAAAAAGTAGTAGTGTATGAGAATAATGACATACCATAGAGGTTTTCTTCTAGCCATTTTGACTGCTTTGTCCTGATATGGCTTGCCCACCATCATGAATATGCATTACTTGCACCTCTTTGCAATCTCTCTCTCTCTCTCTCTCTCGAACTCAAATCTATAAAAAAGAAAATTAACTTCAACCCATTAGAAAATGGCCAAAACCCACCAAAGAAATGGTTTTTGAATGCTACCTAAATGAGAAATAGTACTTAGAAGACATGCAAAAGCAACATTAAAACCTTTTAGATCAAAATAAAGGAAATTTTTTTAGAAAAGAAATAAGTAATTGTTTTTGGAAACGCCTTATAAGCAATCACTAAATATGATGGAGACTGTACTTCGCCTGGACAATAGGAACTAAATCTGTTTAAGTTATGAAATAATTCAAATATTAAAGGCATTTAATCAAGAATTTTATTGTCAAAGATTTTTCGAATTAGCATACTCTTATTATGTAAGAAATTTTATTAACAACTAATAGTTTTCCTATTTTTAGAATGGCAACTATTACTAAGGGTGACAATTTATGTTGTCACTTTATTGTTCAAATCGAATGCTAATAGAAAAAATAGACCGAATATGAATCAAATTAAATATGAAATTTGGAGTTTATAATATGAAAATAAAATAATAATAATTTATGGTGTGTAATGTAATTATTTTTTTATATGCAATCTAGTATAATGTAAAATTTGTTGCAATTTTCTCCCTCTAAATATATTAATTATTTACTTTAATAAGAATTAGATGGTGTTTTATTAACAAGGATGTGACTAACTAACGTTTATGCATTCCATTTTAGAATAGAATTTGTTCCTCTACACAAGTTTACTCTTTTGTTTGTTTGTGTAGCTTTTTAAGCGTGTGGATGAATTTGTAATAGTTTATTCCTAAAAAATATGGCTTCATTAGTTCAAATAAAACCTAAAACTCAATTAAAAAACTAATTTAAGAATAACATAAAGTCATAAAAATCACTAAACTTTTCCGATTCCTTAACTTTTCTTTTTATAATTTGTCATACTTGAAAGAGCAAAATACTTCAAAATTGCAATTTCAAAAAGAAGACTAAAAGGACTTGATTTGTAAATTTTCTTCTTGTGCAGAAATCTCTTATCACTGAAACGACAGAATTACACTGCTCTCTTCAATACAGATTACATAAATTGATCCCAAAAAAAAAACACCACACAAGCATCAAGCCACGTAAGTTGTACAAAGGTTCTGCGTCACTTTGGTAGAATAAACTAAAGCAAGAATGAAAAAATAATACATTGTTACTCTAAAGCGTGATGGTTATACAGACTACAAACAATTAGCAAACCACAATAAACATTGCTGTGTGATGTACATTGAGTGAGCTACTCATTAAAACCAACTTGTTAGACGCCAAAGTTCTCTTTCTCTGATGTTCTGTTCTGCCTCACAGGACTTCTTGGAGCAGCAACAACACCAGCATCGGCATCCTTGTTTACGCTTGAAGCATCTGATTTAGAAGCATTCCTATCTCTAAATAGATTTCCACCATTTGATGCTGCAGATCGCATCGCTCTGGGTAGTTTCATAACTGGGATATCAGCTTCACTTGTATTATTGTTCTCTGGCTTCTTAGGGGCTTCATTGTTTTCTAGCTGCGCAGGAGGTGGCGGCGCAGGTAGAGGGTTGGTAACAAGTTGTATGGTTGATTTGCGCCATTTCTTTCTCTGATTAGGCTTTGGTGCATTTGATTTGGCCTGAAGTTGAATGATAATAATCAAGGCTATAACCCCAAAAGAACAATCAAATCATTACAAAGAAAGTAAAATAGCATAGAATATGCACACCAGTAAGTCTTGTTTAAGTTCAAAATATCCTTCTTCCAACTTTAAAATTGTTTTATGTCCATGAATTAACTAGAGTTCAAAGTATAGGAGATTGGTTCTAATAACTATACACGGAAATTACCCAAATGGTCCCAATTTTAGCATATTTCATAAAGGATAATGAGTTAAGCGAATTTTTTAAGGTAGAGTTAGGTGGGTAGAATTTTCACAAAGTTGGGTAGAAAGAGGAAGTAAATGGGTCTATAAAATTTCCACATTCTCGTGTGAAATTTATACACACTTGTAATTTGTTTCCCCTAGTTTGTAAACATTGGTATAATTCATCACATATTACCCTACTATACATGGTGAAAATGAACATACCACTGTATTCCCAATGTCGGAAAGAGGCTTCCTTTTTGTTTCATTATCCTCAGTTATTCCTTCAGGCTTTTCAACTAATGCACTCTGAAGCAGCATTGCACCTTGAGAGGCAAGGAGGCTATTCTTCTCTGTTTCATTAATCACTTCAGGTATTTCTGGTTGTAGTGATTCGTTCACTTCTCGGTTAGCACACTTAGTAGACACACAACCACATGATGGGCCACAAAATCCCCCAGCTGATCGACATTGACATTTTGTTGTTTTGCAGTAGGAGAATTTACTGCAAGAACAACATAAACCAGATGCAATGGATTCACTTCCACCAACAACTCCATCAGCTAAATTTTCTGTTACCAATCCAACAGAATCATTTTCTGACTGATGTGATGATCCCTTTGAACGATTTCCAGTTTTAGAATTTCTCTTCCTAAATCGGTGCTTTCCTGACATCACCCATTCATCATCAGCAGCGTCAACATCATCAGCTACCCATTCATCATCAGTTGCATCCATATCTGAATTCTCTGATTCTGAAATATCCATATCCTCCAAAACAAAAATTGAGTTCCTGATATCCTGGAGGTTTATGAAATCAATTAGCCTTCATACTAATCCACCGAGAGATGTATAATTAACCTATAGCAATAGCAGTTTGCAATCTTGGATATATGATTGTTTTAAACATCATTTGTTAGATTCTAGAATGCATAGAGAACTCACAAGTGGAACAATTGACTAGAAAGAAGTTGGCACTTACCTGCTTACGCAAGGCATACTTATGTCCTCCAATGTTTGGATTAGCATCCTTGGACTTTCTTGTAGCTTTCATGGCATACTTTTTCAAGGCTGAATTCTGTAGCATGGTTTACATTAAATTGAATGTAAACTAGATTTTCTCACATTATTGAAACGGTCAGAAGCTAGGGATTACTCAATCCTTGTAAAGGGAGAGAAAAGAAGCAGCTGGAAAATTTACCAAGCAGTAACCTACATAACAATGTTCACGAGACTAAAGATGCATATGCTTCAGTCGATAATTCCTCTTAGGATCGTATTTACATATGTTAAATTTGTGAATTGTACATATGTCCAAAGCTGAAATTTCTTTACATTAATATAAATAAGTTCATATGTTAATTCAAATTTTGATACTTGTTGATTCCAACCACTCGAGACAATTGTACCAAAATACAATATGCATTCAAGCCAAATTAACATGATAACAAATTATCTCAAATTTTAAACTGTATTTTATGCTAAAAAACTAGTATGGAGTAGGCAATTCATCAAGACTCACCTGATGGATAAGTTCTCCCTTCTGTGTCTCCAATCTCCTAAGCATGCCACTTAGACTGACCACTTTTTCCTTTAAATCTCTTATTTCAGAATCCTTCTCTCTGCATGCAGCTTCCCTATCTCGCAACAAGCACCTTAACAGAAAAATATACAACCTAGTCACTTAGGCATCCATTTGGCTTGGCTCACAAAGCACAGTAGTAAGATTGATTTTAATATGCATTAGGCGGATAAGAGAATCAGATGTGATCGCTTAAATACAATAAGTAGACAGTAATATGTTACCTGGAGGAAGAAGCTAAATCAAAAAGATAATTCATCACATTTTTTGCATCAGGAAGAGACCGGACTTGGTTCCAACGTCCCCTACCACTAAAAGCTCGTTCACGCTCTCCTGCTTCAGACAGCTGTGATGCCATAGATACAACAGTGGTAGTTGAAGCATCGAGCATGTTTTGAAGCGCAAAAATCCGTGAATTTCTTGCACCAGGAGACATTGCTTGAGGACAATCACTACAAAGGAGGAAAAATAGAATAAAGATATTTAGAATTAAACAATAAAATATAAAAGTGAGACTGACTATCTCATGTACCAACCTTGAATTAGTTTGTTTCAATATCTCTGCCTCTTCTTTTAGCCTGGAAATCTCCTTCGCCATTCTAGCTCGTCTACAATACCAAGCATTAGTTATATCAAATTTTATATCAAAGCCACAAAATAAGAAACTGAAAGAATATTCAACTTTCTTTCAGAAACTCATATTTTAAAAGCCGAAAGAATACAAATATAGAATTAATATGACAAAGAATCCAATGATGTACATACAAATACACTAATAGAATGCTTCAAAGGATTTGTAGAATGCTACATGGTGCATTTCAGAGCCATTGATCTTTTAAATCTATCCAATACTTCCTATTTTTTGCATATCACTTGAATGTCAACCTGTTCTGTACTATAGCTATAGACAAGGAGCATGCAAGTTCTCTCTTTGAAAACAGAGGAGAGCACAAAATCAAATATACTTTCAATTTATAACAAAATCCATCTAATTTAAAATATAGCAGATATCTACAAATCCAGATTGCTGCTCTCTTTAACCATGTCAACACTAAATGTCCTAAAATACTTTAAAGAGAATTCCAAAAATAACACCATAAAATAAAGAACTTACTCTTCTATTTGTCGATCATACTCGGAACGTACTTCATGTACCCGAACTATGACTTCAAGCTCATGCTCAATTGTTTGCATCAAAGCCTTATCAGAAGAAATGTATGTATTTAATAGAAGAAGGCAGAGATAGTATGGTCTAGTTAATGCTACCATCATTCTATAAAATTGGTTGTCCAACTATCTACTGCATTTTAATGCAAATTACACATTATTTAAAGGTTTAGGTTTCTTTTCTCCTATTATTTGAAAGAAACTCGTTTAATATAAGTACCTGAATTCCTGGACCACCTCCAGAACCTGTACAAAGTAGTCAACTATAAATCATCCTAATGGCATGAGGTTGAAAAGGTAGCTCAATGCAACAAATCCCCTTACCAAAAGTTTCACGTGAGGAAGCCTTTCGAGATTCTAAAAGTTCCTTTAGCCTTTTTGTAGCCATGGCAGCTTCCTCTGACTTTCGTTGTAAAACCTGTTAGATATAAATATAAGGTGAGATAACCTAATCTCCAATCTATGCACTCAGTATGTAGAGAGATTTCATAGCATTTACTTACCATTTTTTGCCTCTGATTCAAAGCCATTAACTTATGCATCTCATATTCATTTCTCCTTCCCTCTTTCTTAAGCTGGCAATTGAGAAAGATTTATCTTAGAAGTCTATTGCATAAGGAAATCTCTAATCTTCACAACTTGGGAAAAAACCAAGTGCAAATGTCAAAAGTAATTGCCTCTTTCTAGGTAACCCTAAATCCTATTCAAATTCTTGAGTTCCATGTCATTGCATTAGTCAATTAAATATTAATCTATTCTTGGGATTATTCCAAGGGCAATTAGAAATGTCCATTACATAATGCATCACTATAACTAGAGACAATTCCAGCTCCAATAGTGTATCTTGTTAAAACCATGTGTGTCATAAAGGTTAACTTATTATGCTTCTGGCTAGATACACACTAAAATATCATAAAGTGCTAATGGCAAGGTTCTATAATTCAACCAAAGAGTTTATCATTATTTAAAAAAAAAAGAAGAAGATAATTTTGTTTATTAAAATCACCTCGTAATGAAAAGTTTAAACCTACTTATTAATACCCTAGTGATACGGCCCATTGATAATTATTGAATTACTATACTCTGAATATATGTGCATAGCATCTTTATGTAAAAGCGCTAAAATAAATATGGCAACACTATAATAGTCTTGTAACCTGGGAACCAAATATTAACTAATATTAATACATTCAACTATAAGATAACAAATGATATATCAGAATCACTTGTTACAGCCCACTTAAAAAACCAAGCTCAACATAATAATAGATATAATTTCGAGACTGCACAACTATTTATGGTGTTCTGGTTCTCATTGTTATGTACTTATGCTTCAATTGAATAGGAATGACTATGTGATACGGCCAATTGATAATTATTGAATTACTATGCCCTGAACATATGTGCATCGTATTCTCATGTGAAAGCACTAAAACAAATATGGCAACACTATAATGCTGGGAACCAAATATTAACTAATATTAATAAATTCAACTATAAGATAATAAATGATATTTCAGAAGCACGTAGCCCACGTAAATAACCAAACTCAACACAGTAATAGGTATAATTTCGAGATTGCACAACCATTTATGGTGTTCTGGTTCTCATTGTTATGCACTTGTGCTTCAATTGAATAGGAATGATTATGTGACATGATTTTACAAATATCTCTGTTACTTGGTAAGACATGTCACAACCAGTCACTGTGCACAGTATGTATGCTGAGAAATTCCAAAACCAAATAAAAAAAAGTAAGAAAACACAAGGAGTAGTATACCTGAAGAACTTCTTTTTCTCGTGAAGCTTTCCATAACCTAAACTGTTCAGACTCTTGCTTAATCTTATTTTGCAGCTGAACCTGAATAAATGATATTGCATCTTCAATAAAAGCTAAAATTGCATATACCAACATTGTAAGGATTACTAAATTCACAGCAAATGGTACCTTTTGAGACTTAATTCTCTGAATTTCATCTTGTAATCTCTTTGCTGCCTCGTCACTTTTTTGCTTTTGTCTCAATAGTTGAGCTTGAGCATCTTGTTTTTTCTTCAGCTCTGCAACCTGCAAAGCAAACAAAGCAACGTAGAAAAAAACAATCCCAAAAGGTAAGGAAACTTGTAAGAATATTAAAAAAAATACTAATGCAAGTCAACCTACAAGCTAGATGTTATATGAAAGATGGCACACCTACAAAATATTTAACATGGCATAAGAGAGGGAGATACTTATCCTTAAAAATTTTGTGCTCCACTGCTCCTACAACTTGAGCTTTTACAACACAAGCTAAAATCTAACCTGGGTTTCAAGACCATTTAACTTTTGCAAATAATTTTCCTTCAACTTTTGAGAGCCATCATCACAAGTAGATGAGATATTTGCAAGATTTTTCTTCAGTTCATCAATATGTTTCTGCAATAAAAATAAAAAAAGGAAATTGAATTTTAGATATTCAAATCACACCATAAGAATAAATGATAGATAATTTACCTGCAGAGCTCTCTTCTCCAGTTCCAACTCATGAACTTTCTTGTCATAATGTTGTTTAAGAACTGAGGTATCACCACTTGTAAAATGCTTCATTTCAGCCTGCAAGTCAAAAACCAAAACAAGAGAAAACAATATTTGTTATTCCAAAACCATATATGAAAAAGCAACAAGATTAGAATGAACTATCTGGCAAGAAATAAAGTATACATTCATTTTGTCTCTATGGTATACCCAGTAAATATACTCCTTGAAACTTAATAATTATTACATGTATCATCTATGAAAACATACCAAATGTACATGTATCAATTTTTCCAAATATAGTTTCCATGAAATAGAACACCTACATCTAATCAAATGCAAACAATTTACAGTCAGAAAATAATGATTCTGACCTCCTTTTGTTCAAGTTGTTTATCCAATTCTTTGAGCTCCCTGTCCAATTTTTCTTGAACAGAAGAATGCTCTCGCTCCTTTTCATCATCAACAACCATATCTACGTAGGAATTCAAATGTTAACTTAATGATTATGTGTGGATGCTCGAAGTGCAAGGATAAAACAATGATAAAAAAATTTAATACATGCGCACACAAACAGAACCAACATTCCGCTAAAGAACTAATGAACTCATATCTTAAATAGTCCTAGCATAGTTAGTGTGCTCCTATACGTCAAATATCAATGGTAAAAAAGTTGAAATGAACAAGTCATTGATGAAATCCACTAACTAGAACTTTATCTCACCCGGGATGCCTCCAACTTTGGAATCAAAATCAGATGAATACTCATTAGGTGGGAATAAAGAATTCTTTGAGCGGAAGTCATCTTCGTCTGAGTCAATGACATCGACAACTCGACTGTATTTCAATTTGCTCAGGTTTTTCATGCGCAAGATTTCTCCTTCCAACTCTTGAACTTTTAACGCATAATTCTTAAGCAAATCATAATCCTGAAAAAAATCAAAATTAATCCGTGAGCCAAAGTTATCATTAATCATGAGATAAATCTAAAAACCAATATCCCTATAAAGAAAGAAAAAAAGAAAAAAAAGAAATTTCATAGGAATAGATGTACTTAACCTTATCCAAATTTGAGTCAACCTCATCCCAAGGTTTTCCATTTCGGACAGATTCGATTTTCAAGACCAATTTATCTTTTTCAACCTAACATATTCAATATATTTAAAAATCATTATTAGAATAAGCAAACAAATACCTAGTTACTGCTAAAATTAGAATGAAAGAGAGAGAAAAGTGAGACAGGAACCTGAGCATCCAGGGCACACTGTGCTAAATGCTCACAAGTGACTTGACGTCCTTGAAGCTCCCTTCGTAGTTCTGCATTGCTTGCTTCAAGTAAGGATACTTTGGACTTAAGAATCTGGAAACAAAGTTGAAAAAGTTTACTATAACCAATAATTGAATAAGTCATGTAAGCAAGGAAGAGATTTAGACCTGAAGTTCTTCGTAAGGTGTACTAGCATCACCACGATAGAATAGAAGCTCAGTCTGCAGGTGCTCAATTTGGCTCCGCATTCTTTGTAATTCAGCTGCCATTGGATCACGATTGATCTAAATTCAAGGAAAAATGAGATCACCATAAAAAAAGCATGAACTCTAAAGACAAAGTTACAAACTTTTGTTGCCAAAGAAAACTTACAATTGCCTTGTTTTGGATGTTACGAGCACGGTTTGCATACTTTAAGGTATTCAAAGTCTCTTCGGCATTAGTGTCAGCAGGACTAACACAAGCTACAATAAAAAAAATTACAAAAGGAAATGAATTAGAACTCAGTGTTAATTGCCTTACGATGGTTTGTGATATATTGTCCTTGAAATAGATAAACATACCAATCATCACCGTCTTGCTATTTCCTCCAAGAGAGTCCTAGAAATTCAAAAATCTAACTAGTGTTAGGGGAAAAAAAATTAGGAAGTAACAGCAAGTGGCCAAGTGCCACTAATCTATGTATTTAATTGTCATGTACAATATATAACACGAGATGTTGGTTTCCCAACAAATTGAGATATTACAATAAACTTTTTGAATAAGGAGAACATGTCAAGAGCACCTAGTTCTACATTTCAACAAACTAAAGCAAGAAAAGTGCCAGTATTTTTTAAAAAAAATATAAGTACAAAATGTTACATGCCTGTAACAAGCGTGTTAACTTGCTATCACGATAAGGAACATGGCCACCTTCTTTTCGCTTCTTTTCATCTCCCAAAGCACTTATGACATTCCCAAGAGCCAATAAACCCTTATTGATATGAATGCCTAAACAAAAATCAGCAGTAAGTTATACAAACAAATAAATGAAATAAATAAGTTAAGAGAAACAAAGAAATAAAGAACAATCTATTGAAAAAAATCTGTGAGAACAAGAGAGTTATATAGTGAAACTATAGCCAAGACATTGTGTCACTTTATGACAAGTTTCCTCAAGATTATACACATCACAAGCTAGTATTAGTTGATAGTTAACTCTAGTATCATATTATCATATTCACCTTCTTTAAAGCGCATTCCATCAGCACCTGTTCGCTTTGCTCGCTCAGAACCTGCCAAGTCCACTAAGTGGAGTTTTGCACTTAAGATGTCATCACCAATATCATCATTGATTGCTCCATCCAAGCAATGATGAACCTTCCTTTGTTCAATTGTTATTGTAAATATAGCATGTGATCGACTGAAAGAAAATAAATGTTACAAAGTTGAATGTAAAGATACTTCATGCTAATAGCAACGTGATGAAAAATACCACATAGGCAAGCAAAGGTACAAAAGAAATGAAATTTTAATCCTCTTAAATGCAAGGAAAATAGTAACAAGTTACGAACTAGTGTGAGTGTGTGTGTGCATGCTTAGCAGTTTACAATACTGCTGGTGCAAATAATGGATTGATATTTACAAACAAACAAAATTAATAATAATAAATTTACCAAAGGCACAAAAAAAATGAAATCTTAATCCTCTTAGATGCATGGAAAATAGTAATAAATTACAAGTTGGTGTGTGCGCGTGTGTGTACATGCTTAGTAGTTTACAATTTTATTAGTGCAAATAAAGGATTGATATTTACAAACAAAAAAATAAATAAATAATGATAATAATAAATTTTCCAAAGGTGCAAATAATGGATTGATATTTACAAACAAAAAAAATTAATAATAATAAATTTACCAAAGGCACAAAAAAATGAAATCTTAATCCTCTTAGATGCATGGAAAATAGTAATAAATTACAAGCTGGTGTGTGCGCGTGTGTGTACATGCTTAGTAGTTTATTAGTGCAAATAAAGGATTGATATTTACAAACAAAAAAATAAAAAAAATAATGATAATAATAAATTTTCCAAAGGTGCAAATAATGGATTGATATTTACAAACAAAAAAAATTAATAATAATAAATTTACCAAAGGCACAAAAAAATGAAATCTTAATCCTCTTAGATGCATGGGAAATAGTAATAAATTACAAGTTGGTGTGTGCATGTGTGTGCATGCTTAGTAGTTTACAATTCTATTAGTGCAAATAAAGGATTGATATTTACAAACAAAAAAATAAATAAATAATGATAATAATAAATTTACCAAAGGTACAAAAGAAATGAAATCTTAATCCCCTTAGATGCAAGGAAAATAGTAATAAGTTACAAGCTAATGTGAGTGTGTGTGTGCATGCTTAGTAGTTTACAATCCTGTTAGTGCAAATAATGGATTGATATTTACAACAACAAAAAAATCATGATAATAATAAATTTTCTAAAGGTGCAAAAGAAATGAAATCTTAATCCTCTTATTAGATGCAAGGAATATAATAATAAGTTACAAGCTAGTGTGAGTCTGTGTGCATGCGTAGTTTACAATTTTGCTATAGTACAAATAATGGATTGATATTTAAAAAAAAATAGTGTAATAATTTTAGGCACGCACACCAAAATTTATATTATTTGGAATAATGATAATTGCTAAGTTGTATAGGTAAAATGGAGACTAAAGCTATGTTGTGCAAGAAGTTGTTGCAAATAAATTATAAAACTATTATAATTTAAAATGGTTAGGATTTCATTTTATCATAATTGTGATTCATTAGTTGATTAGGTTAAGATGTATTAGTTATTATATAATTATGATAGTCTTTTAGTTTGACTATTAATAAGCTTATTTGAAATTATAGAATTTTATTAATTTTGATTATAATTATTGATTATTGAGAACTTTGTTTTTTTCAATTATCCCTTCCATGTCTTCTAGCAAGTATGGCTAATTGATTATGTAAAATAACTGTGATTAAAGCATGCATGCTGACTATTTAAAAACCAATAGCTGACAGAGAATTCAAAAATAAACTGCACCTTGACTGACTATTCATGTTTGTGCTTCCAGTGGCACGAGATAAAGAACCACGAGTCAGATGAGATGCCATTTCTTCTTTTGACCTAACCTCTGCTTCTGTCACACCAGCAAGAGTTATCCCACCATTCACTGTTTCTCTAATTTGTATGGGAACTCTTGCAGGAGCAGTGGGCTTAGGAAGAGTCAACCCTTCATGTTTCGAGAAAGTCGTTGAACTTGGATCAAGCAAGTCAAATACCTCTTCCTTGAAAATCTGTCATTTAAGTAAATCAATCCCACTGAACAACCAAATCATATTGAGAACAGAAAGGAAAAAACTGATTACCCTTTGTAAATCATCACTTACCTCAATAAATGATACCCTAATCAAGAATTCTGTATTTGCTTTCAAGGCTTCGACTTTATTAAAGACATTTTCCATTACTTTTGGTATAATTCCACTGCTGCTCTCTTCACCAGTATAATTGGTTCCCATGGTGTATGTTTTTCCAGAACCAGTCTACAAAAATAAATACGAAAGTAGCCTCATTATGTTGAAATCCACTTTGAGTACAAAACAAAATGAACAACACAAAATATAACAACCGAACCTGGCCATACGCGAGCACTGTGGCATTGTAACCATAGAATAGTGCATCAATAAGTGGACCAACGCAATCATCGTATATTGCAGACGAAGGTAATCCCGTACAACCGTAGACATAATCATAAGTGAATGCATGTGAGCCGATTTGCACCTGTTCAAGCACTCCATAAAATGAGTACTTTAATTTATAATTTAGGGTATTTCATTTAAGCGCAATTACTTTGTTATGCTGCATCTAATAGTACATGAATTTAATATCAATTTCCAATTTAATGCTTTATAACCTAAAAGAAATTCTAAGCAGCTCGTCAATGTTCATCGATGAACCTGACTTAGAATAATCCAAGCTAGTCAAAAGATTAACAGAGGAAAACAGAAATTAGCACCTGTGGTTCACCCGGAACAACAGAAATGCAATCCGTACAGCCTTGCATTAGTTCCGGTGTAATCAACGGCCTAATATTAACCGCAACACGAACGCATTGAGATGAATCCCCATTCTTCGTATCTGAATTCTCCATCTCCACCTAAAGCTAACCCTAACTGAAAAACAAGAGATTCACACATGGAATTAAATATCAGAATTAGGTTCAACCGCTACTTTACAAAGAATCAAAACTGAAATTAGACGAGCATAATATAAAAGGCAAGAATCGTAAAATCTTTAGGTAATATATTCTCGATTTGATCGCATGGAGAGATAGATATTGATCTGAAAGTACCTGAAGAAAAATGGTATTAAGAGGAGGGAGAAACAGAGGATGAGAGAGAGATCTAGAAAGCTTTCTCTATTTTTGGTTTGTGTTTTTCGAACGGAAGAGATGCGTACTGCAAATTTGAAAGCGGCTGAGTGGGGTTTGATTAAATTGGATTGAAGAAAAAAAGCGCTACGTCCGAATTCAAAATCAATCTCGCGTGACATTCACGTGCATTGTAACGGTACATTATTCGTACTTCATGGACCAAAAAAAAATGTGCTTTTGAACTTTGAGGATGATGGGCCGGGTTTTTGGTCCAAAAACTTGATTTTCTAAAGCGCTAAAATGTGCCGCTTCAATTTCTTTTTCCTTATATAATGTGTCTTTTTTTCTTTTTATTTTCCAATATGTTTTTTTATGTAATTTTCAAGATCTAATGTCTTTTTTTAAGCTATAATGTAATAAATATTTTTATATAAAAAATAAAATATAATAAATATTTATTATTTAAATGATACATCAAGATTATTTCTATAAAAAATAAAAATATGTTAAATTATTATTAGAATAATTACAATTAATGTGTAATTGCAGTAAACTTTTAGAGAATTTTAGCATTTTTATTTCGTCCTTCATCATCTTTATTTTATTAGCCTGTTTCAGTACATAATAATATGATAAATTTTTAAAACAAATTTATTTTTAATAATTTGAGATATTTAATATTTGAACGTAAACAAAAAGTTTGCAACTAACATAAGATTCAAAACTAAATTGGATAGGAAGACTTATCAAAACATAAAATAACATGGATAAATGTTAGCTTAAATTAATGTTTAAGTGAATAAATTATGAACTAAAGCTATCCGACTAAACTAAGTTACAAAATAAAGTATATTATTATTAATAAAAAAAGAAGAAAAAAATAATATTTGTTTGGACATTCGAACTTGCTCGATACCCGATCCTTGAAAATTGCCTTAACTAAGTCACAAACCCAAGATAAAAAGGTAAAACATCCCAGATGTCCTACCCATTAGACACCCCAAGCTCAATGATAGCCCGAAATGAGGTTGAACTCAACTACTGATATATTGTACTTTATGTTAATTTTACCTTTTTGATATATAAATATGTGTACTTATTATGTAATTAACATATATATGAACAATGTTCTATAAATATACGGACATTTTATGAGATTCACACATTTTTTTACTGATCAACTTAACTTCTCTCTATAAACCAGATCAATCCTAAACAATATTTTAAAGAAAAAACTATTATATAAAATAAAATGTATTGTTAGTAGACAATTAAAATAAATTGTGAAGAATAAAAATATAGAAGATTGGCTTTCTTTAGAGAGAGAATATGCATCTACTATTCCATTACAATTGTTTTAATTTTAAAAATTTTAAGTTAGTATTAAGTTTAATCCTAATTTTTTAACATTAAATAATGATAGGAGATAAGAGATCTAAACATTATTTTAAGGATCCTAGTGATAAAAAAATGTATAAAAATCTACCAATGTTTGAATAGAAAATTATAAATTTACTTATTATAAAAAAAGTGAATTATAAGTGTAAACTTAAAAAAAAAGTCAAAAATTGAATGCATGAACACAAACATTTATATTTTTTGAATTATTATGTATTTTTAACAAATATTATGTGTTTTGAGTTGTAATTGACTTGAATAATACACAGTAACTAAAAAAATGTACATGTGTTCAAATGTTTCATTTTTAAAATTTTAAACTTCAAATATATTTTTAAATAATTAATAAAATTAGAATGTCATATTAAAAGCTAAAAAATAAATTTTATACCTTAATTATAATTAATATATTATTTTATTCATGTGATATAACTTTTTATTACCATGAAACTAAATATAATATTTTTTCATTTAATAAACATTACATAAGTCTTTTTTTATATAAAAAAGTAGTTTTGTAATCTATGTGTTAAGAATAATAATGTATGACATACTTATCTTCCCCTAGGCTCTATTTCTCTCTCTACATATCACATACTTATCCTAAAATATAACGAAAATAATACATAATTTCCCTTTAATAATAACGAGAGCACTTATTTTAGTTAAACAAGTTTACATTGAACAGCCAAGGGGTTATGAGAAAAAAGAAGGGAATATTTGGTCTACAAGCTACATAGAGCATTGTACGGATTAAAACAAGTTTCATGAGTTTGGTTCAATCGAATCGAGGTACACTTTGCCAAGAAAGGCTTTTAGAAATGTGACAGTAAGCAAACTCTGTTCACAAAGAATAATGGAGTAAGAAAAATTAGCATTGTAAATATTTACGTTGATGATTTAATTTTTACTGGAAATGATGAAGTTATGATGTGTGAATTCAAGAAATCCATGTTGAGAGAATTTGATATAACTGATTTGGGAAGCATGAGGTTTTTTCTTGGCATTGAAGTATTTCAAAGAACATATGGCAATTTCATACATAAAAAAATATGCCCTGGAAGTTCTAAAGTGATTTGGAATATTGAAAAGTAATGAAGTGAGTAGTCCGATTATCCCAGGATTCAAGATCAGTAAGGATGAGGATGAAATTACGATAGATGAGACATATTTCAAGCAATTGGTGGGAAGCTTGATGTATCTTACTGTCACAAGACCATACATAATGTTTGTCACCAATCTCATAAGCATATTTATTGCAAAACCAACCGAGTTTCACCTACAGGCTACAAAGAGAGCTCTTCGATATTTAAAAGGGATGGTGAACTATGGTATTCATTATAAGAAATGTGGGAGTGATGGACTGATTTCTTTCACAGATAGTGATTATGCAAGAGATATGGAAGATAGGAAGAGTGCAAGTGGTTATGTATTCTTGCTTAACTCAGGTGCTATGACTTGAAGCTCAAAAAAGTAGCCTATCATTACACTATCTAGCACAGAAGCAGAATTTGTAGTAGCTGTAGTGTGTGTATGTCAAGTAATATGGATGAAGAGAGTGCTAAAGGAACTTGAGTATAGTAATGAGACTTGTACTCAAATTAAATGTGATAATAGTTCAACCATTAAGCTATCAAAGAATCCAGTGATGCATGATCGCAATAAGCATATCGATGTAAGGTATCACTTTCTGAGGAATCTCACAAAGGAAGGTTCCATTGTTTTGATTCATTGTGGGAGCAAAGATCAAGGCAGATATAATAACCAAGCCATTAAAGGTTAATGTTTTCCAATGACTTTAAAATATGTTGGAGGTTTGTGAGATTAGTAGTATAAACTAACTATTTAATGACATTAAGTTTAATGGAGGGATTGATAAGTCTATTAGTGTTCCCATAGAAATAGGATTAGTTAGGATTATCCCTTTTATGTAGGAAGATTTTTTCTTTATTAGACTATTTCCTATGCACGCTACCACGATCCTATTAGTGTGGATCGTGGCCTATTTTCAGCATCTTCTGTAAGGCTATATAATAGACGTAGTTCTAATTGAATAAAATCGGTTCAATTCCTCTAGACTACAAGCGATTTGTAATATCAATTCTAATATAATTTCTCTTATTCGCAACAATTTTGTGGATATACGTAGGTCTTTGTGGTATGCATCACAACGAATAGATTATTATTTCAAGTTTTGTTTATCTAAGTTTTTAGTTTTGTAATATTTCTCTGTTATTGGTTATGTTGTTTATTAATATTGAATTTGAAGAGGGACATGTAAAGATGGTTGATACTTACGAAAGTAATTATTGAGAACTTTTGATTCTAGTGTTCTTTTTTTACTTACAATTCATCTTTTTACCTCCCCTTTGTTTAAATTATCGAAACTCCGTAGGGTGATTTAGCAGCATGTGCGAGAGGATTGAGAGAAATTACGTTGTACCTTGAAAAATCAATGGCCATTAATACATTTTTGACTCATTTTTTGATATAAGCTAAGTTATTTTCCTTTCTAACCATTACATAGTTTAATGTTAGGATTAAAAAAAAAATTGTTACGTCCTTTTTTGTGTTAAATTTTGTAGTAATTGGTTTAGAATTTCATTTTAGTTTCCAGAAGGGTTTGTATTTGTGTTAATATATGGTACTATAAGTCTCTTAAGTTATTTTTTCCTTCCTTTTTTCTTTTCTTTTCAGTTCGATTACAAGCTGAAAATTTGAAAATTTAATTCATCAGGTTTAGTCTTACTTATTAGCCTGCAAATTGTAGGATATCTCATCAGTTTCAAGAATCAAGTATCATTCAACGGGTATTGAAAATCAACACCAATTCAATAAATGGAATGGTTGAAAAATTTCGAAAAAAATGGAGTGGTTGAAAAATGTAGAAAAATAAATGGAGTGGTTGAACGATGTAGAAAAATAAATAGAGTGGTTGAAGGTGATAATATTTGTGTGATGTAGATTGCATGGTGAGAACTATAAATAATATATCTTGCATTTGTTTTAATCATCCCATCAAAAACAAATAAGTTTTTGTATTCTTAGTTTGAGTGTGAGTTGGGAACTTTCTCTTTGAGTGTTTATATTTCTCTTCAATTTGTGAGTTGTCTTTAAAATGTGTTATAGTGTCTTTTATAATGGGTATAATACAAGTAATTTTTTTATTTGTTTGGATCTAATATTAGTAAATTTAGAGTTGTGTATTCTAAATTTTACTCAATAATTGATATCAAAACGGGACGGTCAAAGATCGTTTTTATTGGAGCTATCTTGAGTTGTGAGAATTTTGGTGCTCTACAAATTTCTTAGTTAAGCTTGTTCGGTATAGTCAAAGTCTTGCCGACACAATGGGTGACCTTCAAGTAGTTAGAGGAATCAAGAAGCTCAACAACAAAAACTATAACACATAGGCAACATTATGAAGTCTTACCTACAAGGCCAAGACTTGTGGGAGGTTGTTAGTGGTGACGAAGTTACACAACTAATAGCGAAAGATGCAAATGTCATCTTACAGAAGTGGAAAATTAAAGCTGGCAAAGTGATGTTTGTTTTAAAGACCACAGTTGAAGAAGAAATGTTGGAGCACATTCGGGATGCCAAAACACCAAAGAAAGCATGAGACACTCTTGTTACACTATTTTCAAAGAAGAATGATTCTCGAGAATGAATTGTTATTCATGGCGTAACGCGACATGGGGATTTTCTAGTACTTTCATAAGGTGAAGTCGTTATGCCGCAAAAATTTAGAGTTAGATCCAAAAGCTCCTATTGGGGAAACCAGGATAAAGAGAATAATTATCCGTGGTTTGAGACATGAATATCAAGGATTTGTTATCACTATATAAGGATGGCCAACACAATCATCTCTTGTTGAGTTTGAGAATTTGTTGGCCGGTCAAGAAACTATGACTAAGCAAATGAGAGGAGTCTCGCTAAAAGTTGAGGAAGAAGCACTCTACACCAACAAAAGTAGAGGCACTTTTAAGCGGTATAATGGTAATGGATCTAACAAGGATGATAATAAAGGAAAAATTCCTCAAGGAAATGGAAGCTTTTGTCCAGGAGAAGCTTGGAAGAATCGCAGTAATAACAGAAAATTTGATGGTGAGTGTTACAACTGTGGGAAGATGAGTCACATGACAAAAGATTGTTAGAGTAGGAAAAAATCTGTTAAAAATAATACAACTACTTCCAGTTCCAAGGAGAATAGCAAAGATGGTTGGGATGCTGAAACATTATTCGCTACAAAGGAAGAAGAATTAACTTTCACGGTTATAACTGTGAAAATGTTGGCAACTCTACTCTTAAGAAATGTGTATATCATGCTCTACTTGTTGAATGAGATAAAAAGACAACTACTAGTGGTTCAACCAACAATTAGTAGGAAGAGACAGATACCTCTACTTGGGGAAGAAATGCCAAAAATACTTCGGGATCTGACAATCTTATTCCGCTTTCACCATAGTGGCTTATGCCAAAGCCATGAGATATGAAGCCAACAAAGACAACTGTGGGAAACCTTCCCATTTCCTTTGGCAATCGCTTAGATATCACAAAGTTATCAGGAAATAGTGAGGAGGTTCATGATATCTAGAAAAAAGGATGTGTTTAGGTCATTCTTGCTGGATATGAAAACTAGTAGTCATAGTCGATGGCATGATGGAAAAAGAGACACAAATTCCTTTTTGCACAAAGATCACTAGAGAGATAGAGATAAAAGAGCTTAGCGACAACCGTAGGATGGACCGATGGATAGAAAATTCAAACACGAAACGCCTTGGAAAAGGGCGTCGTGTTCCATCTAACCAATGGACAGACTTGGGTAATAAGGATTCCAACTATGAACAAGGCACCTCTTTTGCAAAGTTTGATGGTGCCAGAAAATCAGATAGATTGACAGGGAAATTAGGTTATGATAGCATAAGATCTGATGTTACAATGAATGATGTTACTGATTATGAGATTCCATGGGAGGAAGACGATGAGAAACAAGTTGCTCTTTCAATTTTTGTTGGATTTCATCATATGGATAAAATTCAAGAATTGTTGTGGATTGTTGAGAGCTATTTTGAGTTCAAAGGTATTTCAGGGATAGAGCAGGTGCAATTGAATACCCGTAAGTTGATTGTGGAGGTTTATAAATGTTGGGAAGATATGAAAATTGACTGAGGAATTGAAGGAAATGGTGACATTAACATTTATCAAATTCTGAAGCAAACCTTGAAAGATCAGTCCATACCTACTAGCCATAAGCCTTCAATTTTCCATGTACTAAATCCCAACTTAACAATTTCTGAAATCCCCATTGAATTCCAAAACCTTAATAGCACACTAACCAAGCAGAGTACCCATCCAATACCAATGTTATTAGCCAAGCTTGAGCTTGAAAATTGGGGCACATGTGCTCATGATGAGAGTGGAATCAAAAAGTGTCCTCCAGATGAAATTCTTGATGTTGTTGTTACAAGATGTTCCTAAACTTAAGTTTAATGGGAATGAGTTCAAGGATGTAATGCTTACTATTCAACAACATATTATCACTAATGATTAAAAGGCAGGGTCCTTGTGATTATCTTCTTACCTGAAGTGACCAAGCTTAAGCTACTAGAAGTCTATCATCTTTATTCAAATTCAATACCACAGAAACTACTTCGAATGAGAGCTGTACAGTACCAAGTAGGGATTATTTTTCTTGTTGCTTTAATTTTTTTTTGGGTTGTCCTTCACAGTTTGGATTTCACCTGTATAAGGGAAGGGAGGACTTGTTAGTTGAAATGATTGAAAATTCAACTTTAAACCTTGAAGAAATTGCAGGAACAAGTCCACCCCCAAGTCATATATGCTATGAGTTTCAAAAGAAGTTTATTAGCCACTATTGGAAGAAGCGTTGGAAGACCCGAATTTTTTTCTTGTATGCCAAGCTATATTCAATCCTCAAAATGCACTTTTTGTGGCTAAATGGTAGTGAAGGTGCTAATAGTGTTGAAGATCGGAAAAGATGTATTCTGAATGACAAGCCTATACAATGGGAAGTCTGCAAGTTTGACACGAACAAGTACAAAGCCCGAACTAATTAACACAAAGAAAAGGAAAAGCAGTGCTTCAAGAAGAACTGCTATGTTTGAACTTTGTAGCCTATGTTGATGAGTTTGTATCAATTCCAATATTCAAAAAGGTTGTTGCTATAGCTCTTGAGACAGAACTACTTCCCATATGATAAGAAGTGTGATTTACTTACCATTTCATCAATCTACTTTGCTATCCACACTGGTGGATTTTCGATCAATCGTATCCTCAAATGCTTGGTCTATATGGGTACAAAATTTGAGTACTCGTGCATCGGCTTCCATTTAGATTCAAGGTCAATCTTTTTCAAAGAATGGGAGAATTGATGTGTGCTTATTGCTAGAATAGTTAATTTGTTTCTTTTCTTCAAGCTGTGAGATGTAAGCGAGTGTTTAGCTAGTTTAGCTCTTTTTCTTTGTTTTTATGAGCTGTCCTTTGTGTTGTTGCTGAGAGTATGTTTGTGGAGTTGATTATAGGTAGAAATAGTGGAATGAGTAGGGCAGTTGAAGAATTATGATAGTTTTTGAAAGAGTTATCTGTATTGTTTCTTTTAGGTTGATGATTATTCCCATTTTCTTAGTACTAGTCATAGTAAGTGCGTTGCAAATGAAAATTAAAATTTATCAATTAAATAAAGAATTATTGATATTTACGATAATATATCATTATTATAATATTCTAAATAAATTGTAAAAATAATTATTAATTTTATTAATATAAAATATATAGTTTATTTTTAATACTGATATTTTGTTACCATATATGAACATTTGAATAAAATATTTTTTTGACAATTATTAATTTTATTAATACAAAATATACAGTTTATTTTTAGTAGTGTTATTTTGTTACCATATATGAATATTTGAATAAAATATTTTTTTTATCAATGTTTCATAAATAGGTATAGAAAATATGTATATATGAAAAAAATTAAGTGATTATAAGTTCTAAAAGTATAAAAAAAAATTAGATTAAATTATTAGTTATTACTAATATTATGAAATAAATTAAAATTTAACCAACTTTTTTGTTTTTTTATAACATTAAAAGCTATATATTTTAAGATGGATGAAAAAAATAATATAATAAAAAAAGTTGGGTTAAAACATGTCTATGTTATCTTTTCACACACTTTTATATTCTCATGTCATCAAATAAATACTTATTTATCTTTTCAAGTCATATATTTGAATCACGTCAAATATCATTGATTTAATAATCAAATAACCTCACAACAAATTTGACAAAATAAAAAAATCTTGGTTATATTGTCTATTAAGTTATATATAATAATTATTGGTGTTGTGTTGAAAACAATAAAGATGCATCAAAATAACTATATATCATCTATAATTATTTTAATTTTATAAGTAAAGTTAAGAAAGTGTGACTAAATAATCAAAATAAAGACTTTTAGAATTCAATTTTTTTATTTTTAATTAAGTGATTATATTTGTTATTTATTATTTTATAAATAATTAATTTTAATTAAGAATATTAATGTTTAAAATTGTTTTTTGACCGAAATAACTATATGTAATTATTTTAATTTTATATAAAATAAAGTAATAAATTCGTGATTAAATAATCTAAATTAAAGTCTTTTAGAATTATAGGTTTTAATGACTATTATTTATTATTTGAAAAAATATTAATTTTAATTAAAAATATTAAAGTTTTGAAAAAATATAAATAATTATATGCAATCTAATTTTTTTTAATTTTATAAAAAGAATTTAAGAAATGTAATTAAATAATCCTAACTATTGTATTTTAGAATTCTAGTTTTTAATTTTTAATTAAGTCATTATATTTGTTATTTATTATTTCAAAATAAATTAATTTTAATCAATATTAAAGTTTTTAAAAAAGTATGTATGTATAACCTTTTAATTTTATAAAAACAGAAATAAAAAAGGGTAATTAAATAATACTAACTAAAATACTTTAGAATTATAGTTTTTAATTTCTAATTAAGCTTTATAATCATAAATAATTAATTTCAATTAAATTTTTAAAAAAAATATATTAAATAATTTTAAATTAAGTCTTTTAGGATTTTTGTTTTTAATTCTTAACTAAATCATTATGTCTACTATTTATCATTCTAAAAAAATAAATTTAATTACAAATATTAAAATATATATAAATTGATGTCCGATTAAATATGACCTATTATTTATTAAAGAAAAGTGTTATCAATATTTCTTAGATGATGTCATTTGTATTATTTAGTCTTTTAGATTATAAGTGTTATTATTTCTTTTAATTTTAGAAAAATAGATCAGTTAAGAACAAAATATATTATTTTTATATTACTTTAAAAAAATCATTAAAATAATGTGTTTTGTTTTTAATTATATCTTATTTTCTAAAGTTAAAATACTAAATAATAATACTTATAATCTGAGTGATCAAATCACATGAATCACATAATCTAAAATACCAGTAACACTTTCTATTTATTTTTTCAAAATAACACCAAAATAATTTTTTAACCTAATTATTTTAGAATTCTAGTTTAATTTCTAATTATGTTTGTTATTTATTATTTTAAAAAAATTAATTTAAAATATTAAAATTTAAAAAAATATCAAAATATATGATATATTTAATATATATATAATTAAATTAAGTTATACATGCTAAAAGTAGAACTCATGAGTCAAAATACTACATGTTACTTACAGGTACCAAGGCAATTATCATATGAAAGTACATAATAGTTACTTATGATACTAATAAGATAATAAGACTAATCTTAATCTATTGGTTTCTACGCCAATCTGCTATTGTATTCTGTAAGAACAACATCTTAAAATAAATTAAAAGAAATGATTTTCACTCAGATCTTGATGTTTTGAGTTGCTAGATTTAAGGTTCCAAGTGTCAGCTCCACCCCTGATTTTCTCAAAAGTGACAGCTTTCAGCATATGGATATTATCATATGCTTTTTACTAGTGAGATCTAAGCAAGTACTTGTATTATTGTATTGAAACAGGAAGCTACATCTTCTCAGAGTTATTAGCCATCACCGGGTGAGGCTTGCTACACCTCTCCGCACAGTTCAGAAAGTATACAGAGATGCTGATTTAGACAATGTGCCATTTGCAGACAGCATTATCAGTCGTTCTAGGGCAAAAAACCGCCCTTATGTACTCATTGAGCCATCTTACAAAATAAATGATGATAAATATAAAGGTTCGATTCGCTCTGTACATACGAATGAAGACACAAAAGGGGACACCAAGGCTGTATCAATGTCAAGTGGTTACTTCAAAACAGATGATCGGGTTGCTGCATCTGATTCTCAGCTCCAGAACTTTGGCATCCGAGGATTATCACGGAAGATCGAAAGTGCAGGACATGCAGGGAAAGTGAAAGTAGGAGTTGATCAGAAAGATTAGTCTCCACGAAAGGAAACATCATAGAAACTATCAGATACTCCATCTTAAGCTGGCAATGGAAAAAGAGAGTCCACTGGTGACTTCACAATCAGAGCTAGATTTTGAGAAATCTCATGCATCTCAGTCAAAGTCATCTCCGTTGGAAGACAATATTGTTCTTGGTGTTGCTCTTGAGGGATCAAAGGGAACACTTCCTATTGAGGAAGAGATTGGACCAACTATTGATGAGTCAAAAGAAGTGATTACCACTCAAAAAGGGGATCTACTTCCTGTTGGCAAAGATACCAAAGATGGTCAGAAGCCTACCCTTCATTTTTTTTCTAGGTCAAAAGAGAGTGGATTTACTATGTCGTGGTTGTAAATAATTCTAAAGGAGATATATGAAGAATTTCTATGCTCATTGGTTTTGGAGAGGATCTTCTGTTTACAGGGGAAAAAAAATAAAAATGGAGAGATGCTCCACTTTTATTTATGGTCACTGCTGAGTTTAAAATCTTGCAATTGCTGGATTTTAATGTCATTTTGGTAGTTCTGGGGATGAACTTTTTAATGAAAAAAATAACAGAAGGCTACATAAAAGTTTCCTAAAAAAACAAACCTTTAAAGTTGAAAGTTTTATTTTTCAAAAAATATTACAAAATGTCATATGAAGTCAATTTTCTCACGTGGAAGACCATTAGATGAAGGATTGGATGAAATGATGAATGATATTGGGAATTCGCTAAAGGGGCTAAAAGTGAGAGAAAGTATCACTTGAGAACCCATTAATATTATTAATTAAGCGTTTTTACTTTAATTTTTTTTGCCAATAGGTCGCTTGATTTACAGTAATCATTCATCAAAATATCAATTAATTTACCATAAAAATTTGTCTTCCTATTTTAGCATTTAGACCCTATCCACCTTAACTGAGGGAGGTTCGTTACCATATGGCCTCACGTCAATCCACCTCTGGTATTAGAAACTTGCCTAATTTAATTAACTTAATTTCATAATTATTTTATTATCTTATATCTATAACTTTATATTCAATTAATAACTAGCATATCAATTGATATATGTAACACTTAAGAATTAATTATTAATTGTAAAAATTCTTTAATAAAATATACATACATATAAGAAATAAATATGATAAGCAAAATGTTAATACATTATTACTTCAATAATATTTTTATCTAAAATTAATTTCGGTTTGAATTAGACTTTTATATTTAAAAGAATGAATACTTCTTTATATTACAATTATAAGATGATCACAACTCACTAAATTTTTTTTTATTAGATATAATCATGTTAATCAGATTATACTGATTACAAATAATTTTTTCTTAAACAACAGATTCATGCATTTTTTTTAAACCAACACATCAATTATGACGTTCATGGTTACCACAAATCATATACATTTTGAGATCAAGAAATTATAGATCAATTCAAAAGTAAATGATACGATGCTGCTCATTAATTTCATTGGTTGTTCTTTTAGAAAAAATAATGAATAATTATGTTTTTTTTAGTTTATTGCACTTACCTTCCATCTCCTTTGTCTACATTTCCCCATCATCCATAATCATGAACTAATGTATAATTTATTCTTTGAGCTCACCATAAATGGCCAGCAAACTCACATGTTACAGTTCACTTCTTTCTTTATCAGCCAAGCCAAGACAATTCAAAAAATGCTACTATATATTCATCATTACATCCAAATTCCATGGCCCATAAAATTCCTAAGCTATATCTAAGATGTCGTACAAATATGACAAAGAAGATTATAATTCCGTCTTTAATTGCAAATGTGAATCGTCATCGACGCTATTTCTTTCGTCTTCGATAGGTGTTAACCGCATCTTTTTACCAGCTTGCTGTTCAGGTGAATCAGGCACAATATCCTCATTAGTCATCCAAACATCATTACCCAAGTCTATTCCCTTCTCTGCCTCATCAGAGTCTTGATGAGCAGACATGTCAGAAGCACTATTTTTTTTGCTACTATGCATCGTATCATGAATTTGGGGGTCTTTCACAGTGGAAGCATCTAGAGATTCAGAAGAGAATGAAACAAGGCCTTCTTTGACGCATTTAAGATCTTCTATTTGTGTAGATTGACCTTCATTTGTATTTTCTTGACATGGACCCAAATCCTCCCTATATGTAGAATTTTCAATAACACAGACATCCAAGTCATCAGACTCACTAACTGATGGTTCATGCAATGAGTCAACATCCCCTTGCTCTGCTTCCGCAGCAATTCTTACATTATATGTGGCTTCATAACTTGATGAATAAGGAAGCTCACAAGACTGAGATGTGATCCCAGTCATACGAGGAACGAACTCAAAATGCTCACCAGTTTCCAGGTCTTCCTGTATAAAGTAATATTCAGTATTGAAAATGATTAATATTTACTGTAACATCTATGCATAAGCTTTGTTCCAAATTTTAATGAGTTCGTGAATAAAGCACTGCCAATTTTCAGTCATTATATGTCTGTCCAAGGGAGAAAGGTACACAACGGAAGATAAATGTGAATTCAGATCTTTGGAACCAATATACATCATAAGTACTTTTCAATGGAACCTAATTTCGGAGATCCAAAACTGATGAAATCACAGAATAGAAACATCAAAAAATGATTAATATTATTATTCATCCATTGAAACCAAGAATCACACAGTTAGTAGCATTCTGAGGCGTTAAAAGTTTTTTCAATAAAAAGAAACATATTTTTACCTGTATTGATGATATATTTCCCTTACGAGGGTAATGAGATGACTTAGGGTCAAAAGACTGATACTGTCCTAATAATGATCCTGCAGTGGTTCCTGGATCAAAAAGATCCCTAAGAACCAAGCCAGAGCCATTGACACACTGAGAACTATTAGTGGAAGATGCTGACAAAAGTGTAATTTCAAGGTTGGGGCCAGCTTGGGAATGCGACAAGGTTTGTTGAATCAACTCAAGATTGCCTCTCTCTGAGAGAAACTGAACACCGACTACATTCTGAGTAGTTTCTGGAAAATTTGAGGTTTGGTCTTCATCCTGACGAGATGCCAAGAAGGCTTCAGGGATACGATCTTCAAGCACTTCAAAAATCAACCTCTGGATGAGAGTACGCTTCATAGAAGCCTCAGACGGAGGAAACCATTTCACATTCAGCTGGTAAGAGACAATGTGTCGATCAGTAACAATGAAAGAGTATTGACTAAGCAACAAATGTTTGACAATAGCAGCTGTATGATTCCAAAAGTCAGAAAAAAGAGAGAAATGTGTAAGAAGCAAGATACCCTGTTCTTAATACAATACATTCAACCATAAAAAAAAACAGATCTTACCCTCTAAAGGAATATTACTGCAAATCGAAAAAACTAAGACAAAAGTCTGAAGCTTGTACAGCTATGGTACAAGTCCTTCAAAATTGGAGATAAAGCATATCACAGATCTACAGTTTTGCAAGCTACATTCACAAATTTTGTGAAAAGGGCATAAAGATACAATACGACTCAAAGAATTGACAAGATTTCTGAAAATTGTTAAAAAGTCACAAAGCAATCAAATAAGTCGAGCTGCAAAATATAAACTGCATGCAATAAATCAATCAAAGTTAATAACTGGATAGAATACTCACAAAATTGGAAGACTTGGTTATCTTGAACGGATTGAAATTGACAGGAGCTTCTGCCAAAAAAAGCTCCAGATAGTGGAGCAAGAACAAACCACAATCATAATAATTTTCCTGTTGTGGCAGCTGGCATGAAATGTAAACCAACATCAGGCTATCTTTTATCATTCAAGAAACAGAATAAAAAACTAACATATGTTTAGAAAAAAAATACGAGCATGCAAAAACATCATGATAATGAAACTTTAAGAAAATATTTGCTCCTAATTAATAATATTCAAGTCAAGATGAAAAACTCGCTTAAAACATACAAGGACTTCACATTGCCAAAAGGTGCTCGTGATGTCCACAGGAATTTTAATTACCTTGGCAAGTTTAACATGAAAGAATATTCAGTCTATGTTGGTGGGTCTAATCCTAATCCGACCAACAAATTATATAATGATTTGTTTTTCTTAATAATGGCTCCAGTACATAATTTGCCGACTAACTCTAGAAAAATAATTGAAAATTGGATCGGTGTATTTCTGATATCTGTACAATACCATTTGATACATATTTATAGTAAAGTTGGACTCAGTACATAAGGAAATAAATCGCCTATACAATCTTTCTATTAACTCTTAAATATCTCTTAATAAAATACAAAATCAACAATAATCATTCTAATTAAATACAGAATAAAAATCTATCATATTCTGTGACTTTAACAATCATTCTTTAGTTGGATCATAAATGTTAATCATATCCAACTTTTAAAAGAAATCATCCAAACTCTATCAAAGAAGTCCTTTTGTGAAAATATCAACAATCTATTCTTTTGTTGGAACTTGAGTCATGCAATTAATTCCATCTTCAACCTTTTCTTTAATAAAGTGTATGTCCACTTCTACATGTTTTGTCATATTATTTGGAACAAGGTTCAAAGAGATGTTGATGGTTATTTTGTTATCGTAGTAAAGTTTGACTGTTGACTTTACTGAAATTTGAAGTTCCATCAATAATTTTCGTAACCACAGAGCCTCACAAATTTATTGTGCAACTGTCCTAAATTAACCTTGGCACTACTCCTAACTATTGGGTTTTACTTCTTACTTCTCTATATTACTAAGTTTCCAAAGAGAGAAGTGCAATATCCTATGATTGATCGTCTTCTTCTATTGAACCATCATAATATCCATCAATGAAAACCTCTATCTTTGGATTTTTTTTTTGGATATGCCAGGTGATCCTTTGAGGTATATGAGGATCTTGTAAATTACTTCAAGCTGAGCTATCTTTGGGAGGTGCATGTGTTGACTTATTACACCTACTGCACATGCAATGTCAGGTATAATATGAGACAAGTATATCAACTTTCCTACTAGTATATGATACTTTTCTTTGTCTACTTATTTTTGCAAATCTTTTGACGTCTTTCCTACTTCAATCAATGCATCACTTGATTAACACCCAAACATGCCTGTTTCAGAAAGAAGGTCAAGGATGTATTACGTTGAGAGACACTGATTCCTTCTTTGACCTTGCAACTTCCATTTCAAGAAATATTCGCATTTGTCCCAAGTTCTTCACTTCAAATTATGTAGCCAAGTTTGTCTTTAATCTCGCTATTTCTTCCAAGTTGCCTCTAGTCAAGATTACATCATCAAAATACACAATCAAAATTACCTTTTTTTCATTTTCAATCTATCGGAAGAACATTTCATGGTCTGATTGTCCCTACTGGTATTCTTGTTTCCTCAACACCTTTGCAAATCTGTCGAACCATGCTTTCAGTGATTGTTTGAGGCCATACAATGATATTTTTCATTTGCATATTGTGTTGGCATCTTCATTTTCGAATACAAGTGACATGATCATAAAGACTTCTTCCTCTAACACACTATTTAGGAATGCATTTTTAATATCCATTTGGTGAAAAGGCCAATCCATATTTGATGCAAATGATAAAAGCACCCTTACTGTATTCAGCTTAGCCAAAAGAGTGAATGCTTATGTATAATCAATTTTATATGTTTGTATAAACCCTTGGAAAACAAGACGTGCATTGTATCATTCTATTGTCACATTAGCCTTGTATTTTATCATGAATACCCATTTACAACCAACTAGTATGTTTCTTTTGGCAACTCTATTATATCTCAAATTCCATTTTTCTCCAGTACCCTTACTTCTTTCATAAGAGCTTTCCATCCTAGGATTTTTAAAGTCTTATAGATATTTTTTAAAATTTCTGTTCAATCAAGGTTAGTGGTAAAAACACGAAACTTAATAGATAAAGTTATATGAAATAAAATCAAGTGTACAAGATTAAGTTGATTTTCTCAAAGCAATAGACAACTCAGAAGACTTAAGGAACTCAGCATTACCTGGTTTTGATGTAAACTCCTAGATAATTTGATCTATCATCGGTTCTGACTCTTTTGGCGCATTAAGTGTGAAGTTCTCTTTCTTTCTTTTTAATTTTAACCTCTGTTAGTAAATAATCATTTCTTTGTTTTTTTATTTTTTTTATCTACATTGATTTAAATTTCTTTTTGTAGATGGAGGAATGGAACAGATGGGGTTTTAGGCTCACTAGTTGGATGAGGTTTAGGCTTATTGTTTGTTTTAAGAGTAGTGTTTGAGGTGGTGGATTCATGAAGGTTAAGAGTCAGGTCTAAGTATTGACCAAACGAGTTCGCTTCTCTCAAATTCTCCTTTACAAGAGAGGGCTTTTGGTGATATGGTGTGTTTTGAAAGAAAGTAAAATCGCGACTCACAATGATCCTTTTTTGTGAAAGAATCATAATACTTGCAATTTTTCTGAGTAAGGGAATGCTCAATAAAAAAAACATTTGGTTGCTTTGGGATCTAAGTTGGATATGTTACTGGAGCAAATGCGAGTGAAATCAATAAAACCGAACACTCTAAGAAAATGATTAGACTAAAGATGTGATGCCGAGACAAATTTTTGGAATGGTGTTTTGAAGGAAAGAATACGACTAGCCATTCGGTTAATAGAATAGGTTAAGGTTAAAATAGTATCCCCAGAATAGTTTTGGCATGTTAGTAGTGAACATTAAAGCTCGAGCTATTTCAAAAACATGTCGCTTTTTCATTTAGCTACCTTATTTTGTTGGGAAGTGTGAATATAAGAACTTCGGTGTACTATCCCATGGTTTTGGAGATAGCGGTCCAAGGTATTTTTAAAGTATTCCGTCCCATTATTTGTCCTAAGAATTTGTATTAATGATTGAAATTAGGTTTGAACCATTAGATGCAAATTAATGAAAATTTCTTAAACCTTGGTTTTTTCTTTCTTCAGATAAACCTAACAAACTCGAGTGTGATCGTAAATATATGTGACAAACCACTTAGAGTGAGTGCAATTATGGAAACGAGAGGGTCTCAACCATTATAGTGAATTAAAGTAAAAAGTTTGAATGGTTTATACTGGGTGTTAGAGGAAAACAAAAAGTACATCAATGTTTTACAACCTCACAAATCTCATACTGAAATTAATTGTTTTATTTGAATACGAAGATGGAAATAATATTTCATATATTGAAAATTAGAATAACTCATTTTATAATGCCATAACATAAGTTCATTATCCCAAGAAATAGATACAGAATCACACATTGTAATTTGACGATGTTTACTCACATTGACCTCATTAAAATAGTAAATCCCTTCACATTCTTTATATCAATTGACTTCTTCAATGAGAGGTCCTAAAAAATACAAAGAGATAAAAAAAACTTCGTTAAACAATTTGAGTCTTTTGTTAATTTGCTAATGGATATTAGATTATAAGATAAGTTGGGGACATGAGGGACAAACTTAAGACTTAAAGAATAAAAAATTTGGATACTCCTTATTCTGGCAACATTTGAGAGTCCATCTACCACTTTGACTTTTGAATTACCAACACATGGTAAATAAGAGGTAAATAAGTGATACAATCTGATGCACCAAAACCAATGATCCAATGATTTTTAGATCGTGAGGTAATAACTATGGCACTTAAATAATTAACTTTATAAGCTAGTGATGATGAGGAGGAATTTGTTAATGATTGACCAAAATTGTGCATGTCGAAAAAAAGCTTGTAAAGTTGGTCCAACTGTTTCAAATTAAAAGCTCCTCTAAACTTCAATTATCTTGGGGTTTTTAATGGTCAACCGAAGCCTGGTAACTCCTTGCCTTATTCTATTTTGGCTCCCAATCTACTAGTTTACTATGAATTTTTTGACATGTTTCTTTTGAATGTCCGACCTTGAGACTGATCGCAAAAAAATCTTTTTCTTTGTGAATTTGGGTCAATTCCAGTTTTGTTCCCATATGACCCATGAGTTAAATTTGCTCAAGGCCCAATACCCGTGTAAGACCCATTTTCCATTTGGTATACATAGGTTGAGTTTATTGAATGTTCAAGCCCATGATTATTTAGTTGGTTTTTCGACCCGCTAGGCTCAACTGAGTTAAATGTTAAATGGTTGAGATGTCCTTCTCGACCAACTAGGCCCAATTTGGTTATGTCAATTAAAACCCCATCTTAGTCCCTTTATCATCGTTTTTCCTATTCTTAAGAGCTAAGCTTTCACGCGAATAAGGATCTCGAGTAACGCCGCTTGGAAAGGAAGGAGACAGAGTATGACCCATCGTCGACTCTCTTCATGCTAGACTTCACTTAACACTTCTCGGACGGAGGCTAGTGGACGCCGACCGAGTATCCTTCCACGAACAACGTTGAGCTCGCGATTTAGTCCTACTAGAAACTCAAAAAGGTTCTTTTGATCTCAATTATTTTTGGGTAGCGAGTGCTATCAACGACGCACTCACTCCTCTTCTGAGCTTAGGTCTAACTCTTGTCACAAGAATAGCATTTTCATGTAGTAATCAATAACTTCCCTCTCTCCTTGTTTCATTTAAACGAATTTTTAATTCAAAAATTTGAAAAGAATCTTCCCCATTTGAATATGCTTCCTTGACAACCACCCACACCATTTGTTGTCGATAACAAACATATATGTTTTTCCTATTGCCAGTAGCATGGAGTTGACGAGCCACGTAGTCACCATTGAGTTCCCTGAACTCCACCGTTGCGCTGCGTTGGTGAGTTGGTCCCACCCCCCAAACCAAAAATCAGGTTCCACACTTTCCCTTTCTTGTTTATAAAGAGTTTGATTGATTGAACCCACTATCTATAGTTTTTTCCATTGAGTTTCTCTACTGTGAGATCCAGTGACGGGTTATCCAAACTATTGGAGCTCATGGTGGGGATACTATTTGTTTCGGTTTGAGTTTGGGTGTTTTTTGAGAATGTATCAGATTCCTGATTCAAAGTTGAATCCGCAGTAGTGGCTCCGTTTTAAGAACCTGATACCATCAAGAAAAATAATTGGAAATTGGATTGTTGTATTTATGATATTTGTACAGTACCATTTGATACATATTTATAGTAAAGTTAGACTAAGCACATGAGGAAATACAATCTTCCTATTAACTCCTAAATATCTCCTAATAAAATACAAAATCAACAATAATCATTCTAATTAAATACATAATAAAATACCTGATATTCTATGATATCAAAAATAACATTTTTCACAGCAAAACTTATTATCCCCATTATTGTATCAGTTGAAATTCTAGAGACATGAGTGTTAAGTAATTCGATTACCATGCTAATTTTCGAATTAATTAAATTCTCTGTCGGGCCCCAATAGATGGAAAAATCAAATAAAATAATTGACTTTACTTGATATGCTAGGAAAATAAAGATTTCAATTATGATAGAAGCTTTTCTATAACTAAGCTGAATAGTTATCCAAAAATAAAGGATCTGGACTTTGAAATAATATTTATTTTTCATTACTAAATAAATAACCATATTTATCCAGACCATAACTCTATATGGAAAATAATTACTTTTATCTTTGCTGATTACTGTTCAAGGTTTTTTTATACAGGAGATAATCAAATTTTGGAATATTAGAAAGAACCACTTGAAATCTAAATGGTAAATTACCTTTTTCCTAAATCAAGATGACTGATCTAGCTACAAAGTTAATGTTATAACGGAGCCAACAGGTACTTCAATGCAACTGACTAATCTCATCCCAATAGAAAGAGCCTCATAGCGAATTCTAATGATGCGTACAGTCACAGCCTTGACCAAGGGACATTAGCTCCAGGACTCTCAAGGCAAAGATAAGAAATATCCCACACACATATTAGCATGTGAATGGGAGCAGCTCCACCCAACACAACGAGTTCCCCCAAAGGACCAGAATATGTTGTGCACGAGCTCAAGTCCCACCACTTACTAAAATAAATAATAAGATTGCATCAAAAATACTTCCATTCTTATCATTCCAAGACTTACTGAAAACATTGAAGCTCATAAGGCTTTTTATATCACAAAATGCTCAAAGTTTCTCTTCTCCACCAATTACATTTCATGCTAAACATTCTATGATTGAAACACCATGGATAATCCCATTTAAAAAAAATAATAATAAGCCAAAAGTTATGGCTCCATAGACATAAACCGCAATTGGGAGTAGAGATGAAAATAATGACTATAACCTGTGAAATAACTAATAAAGAATAAAAGCCATTATTTGTAATGATTATTAACCAAGTTCTTAAGCAAATTTTAAGTTCTTAAATTCTTATACAGAATGACCAATCTCATATACAATTAACTTCTCGAGCAAATCTTATACTAAACTCATTAAATTAAGACAATAAACAAAGTGAAAGTTATCATAAAAGTAATTCTTAAAGAAATCTTTTAGTTCCAATGTGACTAAAAAATGTCCATGAAGACTGAAGGAAATACCTCAAGCTGGACAAACCGCATGTTGTGGAATTTCGATGAGACTTCTTCAGATGTCTCCTTTTGTCTCTCCTTCCATTCTTCCGACAAATAACTATCATTTGAAGGTCAAACATATCTTTTAAATTTGAAATAAAAAGAGAAATGAAGAATTTGCTTATAAATACAAGCAAAAAGACAGCTCAACAGAGATGTTTCGGAGGAATAAACACACTTAAAGTCATGAAGGACCGAAACAAAGAGAGAAAAGTTTCTCCGCTCTGGTTATGCAATTTCACAAAATAAAATATCATTTGAAGGTTAAACATATTTCAAAAAGTGGAAATAAGAGCTTAAAAATAGAAGAATGTGCAATGAAGTATGCGCAAAAGTAAAAAAATTCTGCAGATGCTTCCGAGGAATAAACACACTGAAAGCTAAGAATGAGCTAATATTTTTGTAAAATCAAAACATCTATATCGTGGCTCAGTGCTTTATTATTTTTAGATCAAACAACAATTTGTTGTTATTCGGAATGACGAATTTCACTACATATTAAAAACGAAATACAAGAACCTCATAATAAAAAGCAAAAGTAATTAAATCTAGGATGAGGAGCACCAGAGGTTCTCTAACAGTTACAAAATAAACACTTTAATCTCATAGCTTTCAACTAGAGCACTTTAATCACATAACTTTGAAAAAAAAAATATACACTTTAGTTCTAAAAACCAAAGCTACACGACTAAAATGCACATTTTTCAAACTATAATGCACTTCTTTTAGGGCTAAAGTGCACCTTTTTTCAAAATTATGGGATTAAAACATACCAGTTGAAAGCTACCCAAGATAACATAATTTGACTAATAGAAGAAAGTCATATGGTTTTAACCTTCTGAGTAGCCATTCTTAAAAATAGCTGTCTTATTAATAATTTGTCTAAAGATCTACTCTTGAGGCATACAATCACTGAAACATAAAACCTCATAACAGAAGATCCTACCAGCTTTTATTTGTGGCGATTAGTATATTATGAGTAAAAACAAATTAAGAGGAACAAGTGGAACTAAATTACCTAATCGTACCAAGAAATTTGGAAACCAAGTCCAGTTTCAACAAGCTTCTGAAGCAAAGATTTTCTCTTTTACTAATGGTGGATATCATTCATCCATTCCACTAACATCATTAGTGCCAAAATGAACATAATAAAAAATTATGGCATAGCCGAATTATTGCAAAGCCAAGAACCTATGCTACTTCCTCAGGAACAAAGACAAAAAAAAAACTTTAGTATCAGAATGATACCTTTGAATAAGATTTTTGAGGCCTGTATGATTCCCCTTTATGGAATCCATATGCAATATGCAAGGTACTTGAGGTGACTTCTCTAAGTCATCATCTGAAATACAAAAAATAGCACGTAAACTAACTAAAGAAATATAAGAAGTAGCCATCTACAAGTCCAAAAGAAGCTTACCTTCAAATCTAGTCACTTCTCCAAGATGACACATGACTATTAGACTCCAGTGCAAACTAACATTAAAATGTGAAACAGTATGAATCCAGTCCAAAGTTTAGGTCTTGTTTCCCACAGCAATTGTAAGACATCATCACAAGATGAAAAAGATTTGATCCAACATTCTTACTTGAAATTTACAGGAATGAAAACATAATCCTTTCCAAATAACTCGATTTTCCGTGTCCACTTGCGAACACGTTGGAAAGCAGCCTTGCCATCAGAAATACTGGAAGGATCTTTATCTAGGTCAGCCAGCTTCCGGAAGAAAAAACTGTTAAAAAAGTGGAACCTATGCTTTTCTTCAGGTCGTATCTGATTCTTCAGATACCTGCTTAGCATTACAGTTTTACAAAAGTCAAACAAAATAAAGACAACTTGTGGTTCACATTGGAGCTTCAGTTTGGAACAAATAAATCTCGTGACGATAGCTTCTACGAGCATGGAAAGAAAATAGCATACTGTGGGTCAGTGGTATTAGAGCTATTTTGTGAATTCATTGAAAGGGGAAGTAACTAAAGGGATTTTTGAAAACAAGGATAATGATGCGACATACTATGGGAGAAAATTTTGGTTTATTCTTCTTTATAAGCAGCCTCTAAACAACTTGGGGAAAAAAATATATCTGCTTTATAATTATATAATAGGAACTCTTTTCTTATTTAATGCTGGTTCACTGTTTTCAGAGATGTAGCAGCTAAAGTTTGAGGGTTTAATTATTAAGAAAGTCAGTTGTATTTGGTTCAGATTGCAAGACAAAAAAAGATACAAAAACTCACTTGATATAAAAATCAATGATTGTATCATTGATGAATGTCTCCGGCTGCAATAGATCAACATCTCTCCGACTGATAGATACAGCATCTGAATCCCCTTTGGGATAGATAATCTCTTCAAAACACTTGTTGAAACTGTATAAAATTCCATTTATTCAGGTTTATTCAACTATATTATAGACTCCGAGAACAAATCGAGTGAAATGCAATCTGAACACAAAATGCATGCAAAACACCTGTTGAGCAGTTTGCACTAACAACATTCTATGCTTAACGACAAATAATTTTCAATCTGCAAATGCATGCAAAATGATGCTAGATACTTCAACAAAAAGTTTTAAATGCCATAGAACTGAATGGAGGCTGCAATGGCCATCACTCACCCTTAAATTGCCAGATTAGAATACTTTCTAATATTTGTAGTATATGATGTTGTCCATTCTGAATAGAACCAATAAGTGTTCCATTTTTCCAGCCACAAGGAGAACTTTATTTCTTGATATTCCTAATAACCTTTCATAACCTTGACATCCAAACAGCACTATATGCACTCTTCAACAGTCAAGTAAACAATATGGAAGATAAAACATCAACATGGAAAAACATTACTAAATTTGGTACCTCACCCAGCATTTAAGAGTTATATAAAACCAAATCTAACAGCAAGTAAAGAATGACTATATTAAATAATTATCCTTAGTAAATAAATGAGCCTTCTTAATTATAAACTAGAAGATATACACAAAGCTACGAAGGTCAATCATTAATAAGGGGTATCAATTAACTTACGTTGGAAAATAGTGCATTCGTCCAGGTGAACAATCCCCATCCATTCTTGTGACCAGATTACCACTGAAAGCATGCAATCAATTACCATTGTTTTCCATTGCTTTTAAAAAATCAGATTCAAAAAGATAAAAAAGTAAAAAGTATGAGAGTGACACAAGAAAGATAATGACACAGACCAAAAGGGAACAAATTAAAACTTATGAAGAACAAATTAAATTGATGACCATAAGAATAATCCAAGCATAATAATGTCTACTTAAAAGCTTTGAACCATTCTTAAAGTATTATATGGACTCAAAATAGGTCCTCCCTAAACATCATGCCATCACCGCATAAATAAACACTACAATGAAAGCAAATGTTTAGGATAAAATAAAAAAGAAATTATGGAATCATTATTTGTAAATGACCCCTACACCTTTCAAAAAAGCTTATTGTGTAGTTAGTTCATGGCAAACTTGTAGCTTGCATGAAATTCTTCTTTCATCTTTCCTCTTGTTTTTTTTTCCTCTTTGTTGTTATCTATTCAGTATTCACTACCTACTGTCAGTCCATCTGCAAAATATTGATGCTTGAAAGTTATCATTCTGATTAATATTACTAGCCTTTTTCACCCCTTTCTAAGTTTGTACTTCTAATCCCGAAAACTAAACCCCTTACAATTTTGATCAACTTGCAACTGTATATTAAAACAAAAAATTCTAAACATCCAAATCCTTTGTGCTTGGCAATACAATTAAACTAATTATAAAACTGAACCAAAATAGTCAATATTTCTCATCAATGTACAAAATAACCAAAACTGCTACGAGCAATGGTGTTGTTAATGCACTTCAATATTATAAATAAATAGTGATTGAATAGACAAATAAATTCCAAATATTTTGTAATCCTATTTTCACTAAAATAAGCACAAAAAATTACAATAAAATTCCACATAAGAATCGACCATGATATGAGAAATATCAAAACAAGAAAGTCTAAACATCTAAATTCTTTTGTGCTTGGTAATACAATTAAACTAATTATAAAACATAACCAAAATAGCCAATATTTCTCATCAATGCTTAAAATAACCAAAACTGCTATCAGCAATGGTATTGTTAATGCACTTACTTCGATATTATAAATAAATAGTGATTGAACACAAATAAATTCCAAATATTTTGTAATCCTATTTGCACTAAAATAAACACACAAAAAATTACAACAAAATTCCACATATGAATCGACCATGGTATGACCATTGAATTAAATCTATAAAACCCAGTCATTATCTTGTATCTTCACAATCTTTAGCTCCCAAACAGTTTTTCAAAAACCAAATTAGGTCGGTCTCTAGAATGCATTATAAACAAAACCTATTTACCCCTTTCAACCTCATCTTTCAAAAGCTTATATTGTGAACTCAAAACTACGTCAAAGAGGTGCCCTCCTGATTCACAATATACTGAAGACATCTTTGAAGCATATGGGTGATGCACAAGGAAAAGATAGTAAATTTATCACGGTATACACACTAGCCTTGTCATGCAAAACTAAACTCCGATCATAAGAATATTCACATAACCAAATGCAACAAAGCTATAAAGAAGAGGCAGTGCTTGAAATGTGGATAGTGTGGAAACACAAAAAACTCACTCTGCCACAGCCGTGTATCTTGAATTCAAGGATGCTATGTCTTCACGTTTCTTGGACCAGTCGGGTTCAATAATTATCATCTCCAACTCCTCAACGGCTGAAATAAATCCGTTATGAGTTCAGAAAAACATGAAAATTATCAGCCGAAGAACTTGCTTAGGGGAAAAAAATCACCATTCTTTAAAAACGTTCACTGAGGAGAAACTACTAAAAAAAGGCCAATCATGAAATCTATTGAGAAGGAAAACTTGCTAATTTTAGCCACACATTAAAAGGAGCAAACAAATCTATATCAAATTCACTATTTCATCTATGCAAAGAACTTTTACAAAGGTATGATATTAGCTTGGATGAAAAAAATTGTGATATATCCCGATATATCGCTCGAAATTTTGATAAATTCACAATATGGATATCGATATGGGATAGAAATCGATTTCGTCCAAATATCGGGAAAAATATCGGAATATCAATTTCAATATTTTTGCTTTGTTATTTTCTAAAATATCGTCGAATACTTTGATAATATCGGTTAAAATGTAAAATAAAAATTGCAGCAGCCTGTGTGAAATAGTAGGATTCTTCCTTGTGTGTTTTTAATTGGAATATTTATTCTTGATGAGAATCTAATTACGAGCATTATTACTATTAATTTGTGATGATCCAAATGTCCAATCTATGCAATACCACTTAAGTCAAGAACTATACATGATGACTTTCTTAATGGACAACTTCGATATTCGTTTTGGAATGAATACCCTTGGTATTATAAGAATTTGATTAATCTACAATTCCCTTTATATGAAGACATTATTGGGAGATATCTTATATATTGCACGTTAATAATTACAAGTAAAATTATTATTACTTAATTTCATGGTATGATTATTGTATCCCTATTGATGTAGATGTTTCCATAGCTCTAAGATTTGAGTTAGCAGGAAAAAAATTAATTACGTATTTATGTATATTTATATTGCATGTAACTCAATGCATTTAGAGTTGTGTTAAATAACTTATATATTTATTTGTTAAATAAAAATTCCACTTATGTTTCACTATTATTATATGTATATTATGCGCATTATATATACCATAAATATGTCATTTCAATGAAAAAATTATCTAAACTAGTGTACTATTTATTTTAATATTTACTGAAATTGTATAAAATATTTCAAAAAATTTACAATTTTTGTAAATTTTCTTTAAATATCTATCAATATCCTCTATATTTTCATAAAAATGAAGTATCCATATTGTCATAAATAAGTCAAAAATATTGTATGAAAATAACCGAATAATTGATCTTATGATTTCTCTCTATTATATAGGTTGTAGAAAATAATTTCATACATAGAAACAAATCTCGAAATAAATACGGACAGTTATAGACGATGAATATGGACAGCAAAGATGTATATGGATAGTTATGAATATGAACAACAATGTTGTCTATGATAGGGTGTCCACAGTCCAGTTCGATCCAGTTTTGGGTAAAAAACAATTAACCAGACCGGACAGTTTGATTATTAAAAATATTGAACCGAATGGTTTGGTTCAATTTGATTAGCGGTTTTCAACGGTTTGGTTCAATTTGATTAGCGGTTTTCAACGGTTTGGTCCAGTTAATAATGCATAAATATGATATACCTAATGATATATTTTTAATTAAAATATGAGAAATTTAATCAAAGGTTTGTGAGAAATAATATAGAAAATTTAATATATTATTAAACCGGTCCGATCTAGCACGATAGGTTTAAAAATTAATATAATTGGACTGGACCGTTTGAAAAGCGATTTTAATTAATACAAATCGGACCGGACCGTTTGATTTATAAAACCGTTTAGTTCGGTCTGGTCCGGTCCGATTCGGTCCGATTTTCCAGTTTCATCAGGTTTGGTCCGGTTTTTGGACACCCTTAGTCTATGAATAGCTATGGACAATTAAGAAAAGTTGTCTATAGACAGCTATGGACAACTAAAATGAATATGGGCAACTAAATGAATATGGACAACAAAATTGTCTATGGATAGCTAAGCTGTTCATTGACAACTCCCCTCAAATTGATGGAGGTTGATTAACAAGCATCAATTTGCAACTTAGGAAGCAATGTCAATGACGAGTGAGAGCCTTGGTGAAAATATCAGCAATTTGTAGTTCAATGAAAATGTATAAAAGAGTGATAACATGAGCTTCAAAGACTTCACGGATAAAGTGACAGTCGACTTCAATATGCTTTGTATGCTCATAATAAACATGATTGTCGTGATCTGAATAGCATTTATATTATCGACATGCAAAGGTGTAGGATCGGTCTCAAAGAAGTCTAACTCAATAAGCAAATCTTGAAGCCAAATAATTCCATAACAAGCAAGAGACATAGCGCGGTACTCAAATTTCGTAGATGACTTAGAAACTCTGTCTTGCTTCTTACTCTTCCAAGAGATCAATGCATCACCTAAAAACACGCATCAACCAGTGATAGAGCGACATGTATCAACACAACCAACCCAATCAACATCGTTATAAGCAACAAGACAAAGAGAATTGCCTGAAATAAAGAATAAACCACGGGTAAAAGTGCCCTGAACATAGCGTATGATCTGACGAACAGTAACCAAATGAGGTGTCTAAAAAAATTGGCTAACTTGTTGTACAGCAAAAGAAATATCTAGTGTAGTAATGGTGAGATAGACGAGGCTACCTACCAATTTTCGATATAAATTGGGATCAACAAGTAAGTCACCCTCCTCTTTACGAAGCTTGACATTTAATTCTATTGGAGTATCAACAGAGGTAGCTTCCTGCAATCCAGTTGTAGCCACCAAATCACTAGCATACTTGTGTTGATTTAGTGAAATACCAAAGAAACTACGATGCACCTTAAGACCAAGAAAATACGTAACCAAAAGAATAACAATACCCATGTTTGATTTTCGAAGAAACAATGAAGTGACTTGCTCTACTTGAAGGAAAATTATAATAAAGTGATTCGAAATTTTTCAAACCAAGACCATAGAGCTTGTTTGAGACCATAAAGAGAGCGACAAAGTTTAAACGCATTAGAGATCGAAGAGGAAAACAATCCCACGGTGGCTTCATATAAATACATTCTTTAAGATCTCTATGAAAAAAAGCATTCTTAATATCCATCTAATGTAATGGCCAATCATTAGAAGCAGCAAGAGCTAGAATCGTTCAAACAGTAGTCATCTTAGCCACAGGAGCAAAGGTCTCCTCATTATTAATACCATATTCCTGATTGTTTCCAAAGACAATAAGCCGAGCTTTATAACGATCCAAACTTCCATTAGAGCGAGCCTTGACTGAGTAAACCCACTAGCAATGCAGAAGAACTGTAGTGGAAGGAAAAGACTTAATGTCCCAAATGTGATTGGCCTCTAGAGCAACAATTTCTTCCTACATAGCTTGTCGCCAACAATCATACTTGACAGCATGTGAGTAGCATGTGGGAATATTAAAATTGGACAATGCAATAGTAAGAGTTGAAATAGAATTACTAGAAGAAAAAACATACCTATCTAGGGTACAGTCACTCGAGAAGAGCGACGTACCAAATATTCGGGAGGTGCTACAACTAACTGATTCCGGTGCATGTTAGGATCAAATATCGGGTGAGCCATTGGATGAGACGGTGGGTGGGATTGTCTCGTATACATCATACGTGGTTTAAAACATGAACTGTTTTGAGGAAGATTTGAGAACTGCTACTCAAAGGAGGGAAGGACCACAGTAAAAGAATAGGGCTCAAATGACACAGGAAAAAAATGTTGACTTTTAAAGAAAAAAGCATTCCTAGAAATATGTGTACGATGTAATGTAGGATCATAACAAACAAATCCCTTTTGACACATTATATCTTAAGATTGCACATCTAATAGATTGGGCGATAATTTATGTTGCTCATAAGGAGGTAAATGAACAAAACATACACAACCAAAGACACGAAGATTATCGTAACTAGGTTGTTTAACAAACAAGCGAAAATAGGGAGACTCCGTGTGTAAAACTTGAGAAGGTAAACGATTAATCAAGTGAGTAGCAATCTTTAAAGCCTCAACCCAGAACATGGATGGAACAGAAGATTCTAACAAGAGGGTACATCCCATATCTAAAAAATGACAATTTTTGTGTTTAGCTACTCCATTTTATTGGAGAGTAGCAGAACATGAACGTTGATGGATAATACCTTTAGAAGCCAAGAATGCTTGAAACTCAGTGCATAAATATTTACCACCAGAATCTGCGCATAATGTCTTAATATTTGTAGAAAAATTATTTTCAACATATGTTAAAAACTAAATGAAAGTACGAAAAATCTCAAATTTAGAGCAAAGAAAATAAACCCAAATGAATTTGCTATGATCATCAATGAAAGTCACATAATATTTAAATTTCTCATGTGAACTAACTAGGGAAGGTCTCCAATCATCACTATGGATAAGATCAAAGCAGTGAGAAGCTCTACTAGCATATAAAGAAAATAGAAGTTTTACTTTTACCAAGTTTACAAGAATCACACTCGAGATAAAGAAGGTCATTCTTTATTACCAAGAAAGCACAAGTTCAATACATGAGATAAAATTTGAGTATTGGGATGGCCTAAACGACGATGCCACACCATATTCAGATCAAGAACATTATTACAAGCAAAAGACTTAATAGAAGAAATTGGATAAAGTGTTGAAACAAGTAAAAATAGTGGAAACTAGCGTCCCAGTTTAGGTCATTTTCCGATCAGCTCCTTTGCTACCAGGTCTTGTACAACACAATCATTACCAAAAAAATTAACAACACAGTTGTTATCAACTAATTGACCAACAAAAATGAGATTCATGGAAAACTGAGGAGCAAGAAACACATAGATAAATGTAGAAGAGGCATTTCCAACAGCAATGATTGGCAAAGAACTGCCATTAGCAATTTGAATGGCAGATTTGCCAACATATGGCCGAATGTGAGACAAAGTTGTAGGAGTATTGGTCATGTGATTAGAAGCCCCCGAGTTAAAATACTAAAGTGTAGTAAAATATTTACCTTAAAATCCCATCGCAGATAATGCTGAAATTAGCATTTGTTGCACCATTTTAGGATTGCATTAAGTTGTTGCAGGAAGTGCAAGATCAAAAGAAGCACTTGAGAAAGACCCATGTGCTACAGAAGTCGTTGCTAAAGAAACAACAACAGAAGTTTGAAATGCTTAGACCTGACAATTCTGGGGGCAAATACGACATTCTTTGATAATATGACCATTTTTCTTATAATAAGAACAATATTTTTTAAGACAATTGGAAACAATATGCCCATATTCTTTATGGCATAAACATTACAGATTTTTAGAAGTCACAGGTGATCCATGTCCTTGGACAGCATAAGTCATAGTTACTGTCATAGAACTGTCCTAAGATTGTTCCAGAATTGCTTGAGTACTAAGACGTTCTTCGCGAAGTAACTCACCAAAACAAATATCAAGAGAAGAAACGAGAAATCTATTCAGTAGAGAAGAGCGAACCAATTCATATTATGGGCGTAGTTTCATACGAAATTGATCACGTTGGCTAGTCTTGTGAAAATTCAAAATAGTTGAAAGAGCAACAACGGGAACATCTATTGTAACCAAATTAGTATATTCATGCCAAAGAATCAAAAATGTTGAGTAATAGTCTTAGATTGAAAGACTATCATGTTGGAACGTGACAATCGCATGTTCCAACTGAAAGCAATAAGCATCATTATCTTGAGGACAAACTTTCTTCAAATAATTTCACATGGATTGAGCAGGGCAATGAGCTTGTAAGTTGGTGACGATGTGTGGCTCCACTGAACCAAAAAGTCAAGACATGATTCGAGAATCAAGCACAACCCAAGAAGGAGAAGACACGACTTCCTTAGATTTGTCAGTGTCGGATGTTGGTGCAACATCCATGTCATTAATATGGCCCAAAAGGTCTTTTCCCTTGAGGAAAAGTTCGAATTGAAAAGCCCAGGTAGAGTAATTTTTGCCTATAAACTTGACACACTGGTATAGTGTCCATTGCAAATAAATGGAACCCGAGACAAAACAAAATAAATATTCAAAAAAAATTAAAAGAACTGAGACAAGGACTTTAATTAGAGATTGCCGAAGAACACCACTTTAGCAAAAAAGTGCCAAAAAATAACAAAGATTTCCATAGAAATAGAATACCAAAAAAAATTTCAACCTTACTTTGATACCATGTCAGAAATAAATAAAAAATGTCATATAAAAATTACTGAATAATTAGTCTTGTGATTTCTCTCTATTATATAAACTGTACAAAATAATTCTATACATGGAAATAAATCCCAAAATAAATATGGACAACAAAGCTGTCTATGGATAACTATGGATAGTTAAGGAAAGTCGTCTATGGACAACTCAAATGAATATGAATAGCTAAGCTGTCTGTTGATAGATATTTCATAAAAAAAAATCTCGATATTCCGTCGATATCAATATGTTCATCCATGGATACTAGTAACTCATTGAAAAAGATATCAATAGTCTATCACCATACATCAAGATTAAAATTATTACTCAATCAAAGAACTAGATAAGTTAAAAAAAATAAAATAAAATAAAACATATGAAAAGTAAAGATGCAAGCCATATAAAATTCGATTGCAAGCATAGCATACACAGACTCACAAGATGGCTTCTTCATTATAAGCAAAAGTTCTTTCCAGACTTCACATGTCACATAATATCTTTATACCTTCAATAACTGTCCAAAATCATTTCCTCGTGACAAAGTGAAAATGCCATAGAATAACAACGAAATATTTGCATAAATCAGAAGTATGTCTAAATCTTACAGTTCCTTTAAGAAACCAAGCATAATTCTCATACTATACCACTAAAATATCACTGAAAATTCTACTGATGGGAAATGATGATGCCAACAAAATCTAACAGAAGAAAATATCATGAAAAAAACAAACAAGAAATAATCTGAAAAGGTATACTGACCTGAAGTATGATGTGCATTATCATCTTGTAACATATCTTTCGACATTATATGAAGTTTAATCTGTACAATTTCAACCTGAATGCAATCCAGATAGTCAATGGTATATATATAATACCATGCCTAAAATGAAAATCGGCAACAGCTGACACTGATAGGATAGTCCGAAGAATCACCTTATGAAGCCATCGATACTCAATATCGACAAGATCACTAATTCCCCATTCATAATCAAAAGCTCCCTTGTCTCCATATGCATTTAAGTCAGTGATTTTTATGTGACTTTGAGAAAAGGTTAACTGTGCTACTGTAAGATAACTATCTCGATATACAATAAATTCGGGATAAAGCACAACAGTCATATTCATGTCATCCTGCAAATTTAACAAAGGACTGAATCAGAATTCAACAATATTGGAAACAGGATACTTCCAATTAATATTAACTTCACACGCTAGAGCTGTTTCTTACAAATGACAAGGCAAAAATTTATGAACAATGCAAAGCATGCTAAACTAAAATGTAGAAAAAAGTAGCTTAAAAATTATCTAAAATCCACAATCAAGTGGGAACTCTGACACAGAATCCTGGATTTTTGAGCAAGAACACTGTATCCAGCATCACAAGGGAGCTGGACATAATATGAAGGGGCAAAATGAAATTTTATATATATATAGTATCGGGGGAAAAGAAAAAAATAAAAATAGATAATAATAATAATAATAATAATAATAATAATAATACAAATGATAATGGAGTATACAAAAGCCTGAACTAAGAATACCCCCATAATCTCTACTTCGACATCTCATCATTGTTAATTCTCATCTCTAAAACTAAAAGAAAGATTATTACCATTTCCATATTGCCTGAGGAATGATCCCATGAACGAGAGTCATTATTTACTGAACCTGAAAGTGAACACAAAATTAGAGTAAAATCAAGATTCGCCAAATGATTGTCCGTATAAAATACAGGGCGTGGCAGAAAATAATTTAAAAAAAATCTAGTTATGAAAAATACCGCCATTTTCTGCAATTACAGAAGCAGGATGCAGTGGAGATCTCTGAATAATATTTTGATCAGCATCTGAAGCCAAGTCAACTGCTCTATTCTGCAAAAATTTCAAACAATACAAGAAATCAGAATATGTCTGAATTGAGTTGAGGTGCTATTCAGAAAGGCAAAAGTCAAAGTACGTTTGGGAAATCCAGAAGACCACTGTTAAATTGGCTTTTCTCAGGAGAAGGTGCTATTAGGCCCAAACTTTTTTTCTCAGCCCCAGAAGGAGACTTTGTAGATTCATGACTATCAAATCCAGGCTCGGAGCTATCTTTGGGACTCAACAATTTCAATGGTGAAGCAGCAGTAGAACACTCTTTCACGGAAGCATTCTTGTTTTCAACTGTCAGCAGAGAGGGACAGGAAATACCACTACCACAAGTAAGATCACAGTTGACCGCATCAAGATCTACACAAGGCACACTCTGATAATCTTTTGAGTGGGTGTTTGCTCCCTTTGTAACTAGACAAATATAAATATGAATCAAAAACAAATATAAAAATGAATCAAATGCCTTCTTAAGACCAGATTAACAAATTAAAATACAAGTATTCAGCAGCAAATACAACTCAATCATCGTCTTCCTAATGGAACTGCAAGTGACATTTGAAATAGATATAAAACAACTTTGTATATAGATAAGAGTAGTGCTGGATATGCTTCCATACTTAGATGTACTATGAGTGAGATTAATATAATATAGCAAGGAGAGAGGGTTTGTGAGATTTTGATACCTAAATGGTATTAAGTAGTGTAGTTATGACAAAATGCATTTTCCTATAAATAAAGATAAAATTTGCTATAAAAGATAGTTGTATGAATAAATTAAGCAGAGACAGCAATGCACACACGCTGCTCTATTCAGTATAAATTGTTTACATTTGCTTCTACTACAGTAGAATAAAATTTACAAACTATTAAAAATCATTACTTCTTCATTCATTTATTTATCTGTAGATTAGGGGCATTAAAATAGAGAGGACAAATTTGCACTATGAACTTGGAAACATACCACATTCAAGGAACTCATACTTCAAAATGGAAGTATTGTCAGAGTCAGAGTTTTGGCATCCTCCCTTATACTTTCCAGCGATCAAATCAGGGAACTCATCATCCTCTGGCTTAAAATCAAACACTTCCAGACCTCTTTGCGGCGAATTCTTCATAACAAAGAGAACGGTCACGAATCGACACTATTGCTACTCGATTTACTCAGTAGCTGGATTTAGGGCATCGGAAATTAGTGGAAAAGTGAAAACAGTGAAATTGGAAATTAACTATGGAAGCTAAAGAAACATTGGGCATGTAGTAGTAGACTAGTAGAAACAAATCGTGTATAGCCCTAATTTCCACTGAGATTTGACCAATTATAAAAATAATCAAATAAAGAAACAGCAACTGATCGAATAACGGAATAGTAATAATACTTTAATAAAATTATTTCATTAACCAATAAAAAAACATTTAAGTACAAATATATATTAAAATAAAAAATTAAGATAATATATTGAATATTTTTTAAAAGATAAAAGATAAGTGACATAAAAAAAATCTAATATTACTCATTATATCATAAATATATTTGTATATTAAGATATAATTACCGAATCAGGTAACTTTAAAAGATAAATATGTTTTATTTTCATGAGCATTATCAATGTACACTAATTAAAACATATACTGCTAAGTAGTACCATTGTTGATTGCAGCTACTGTAAATTGTCAATGTTAACAAATAAAATTGTTATTTGGATAAAGAAGGGTGAGAATATTTTCTAAGATAACTAACGAAAGATAAGTAAGAGAAAAGTTAAATTCATACAGCGAATACTATTCATTTTGAATTTATTGAATTCCACCGGGACAATTCATGTAAAAAAATATTATTGAATGAATTAGTATTACAATGTTTATTTTATAACTAGAATAAAATAAAAAACATTGTATATTACGTTAATATCTAATAAAATTTAAATAATATCATTTAATTATTATTTTTTTGTCAAATAAAATACATTATTAAAATCATTATTTTTTTAAATAATTATTACATAAAAATAAAATATATTATTAAAATTATTATTTTTCTAAATAATTATTATGTAAAAATAAAATATATTATTAAAATTATTATTTTTTAAATAGGGTTTAGGGTTTTGAGGTTTGGGATTTGAGATTTTGGGTTATATTTGTGTGTTAAGATTTAAGATTAAAATTATTATTTTTCTAAATAAGGTTTAGGGTTTTGAGATTTTGGATTTTGGGTTATATTTGTGTGTTAAGATTTAAGGTTAAAATTATTATTTTTCTAAATAGGGTTTTGGGATTTGGGATTTGAGGTTTAGGGTTTAGGGTTATATTTATGGGTTAAAGTTTAGAGTTAAAAATATTATTTTACTAAATAGAGTTTAGGGTTTTGAGATTCAAGATTTGGGGTTTAGGCTATAAGGTTTAGGATTAAAATTATTATTTTTCTAAATAGGGTTTTAGGATTTGAGATTTAGAGTTTAAGATTATATTTGTAGGTTAAAGTTTAGGATAAAAATTACTATTTTTGTAAATAGGGTTTAGAGTTTTAGGATTTTGGATTTGAGATTTAGGGCTTAGGGTTTAGAGTTTATGATTATATTTGAGGTTGTGATAAAATTGAAAAAAAATAGAGATGAGAATGGAATCATGATTTTTTAAAGGAAGAGTGAATTGTGATTCCTTCTCTTTTAAAAATTGATTTTATTTTATTCTTGTTTTTTAGTCTAATCAAACATAAAATTATAAAGAATCAATTTTATTTAGATTCAATTCCAACAAACCAAACATGGGGTAAATTAAAAAATTTATTTGCTAGAAGAAAATAAAAAAAAACATTAAAGGAGGTAATTATTTAATATTATAGTTTGGGAAGTTATTGTTAGTTTTATGGGAGGGAAGTTAATATTATTGAAATAGAAAGTTATCTAATATTAACAAAAGAAGTGGAGAGGAAAGTGAACCGGAGGAATTCTAAGCAAATAATTATTCAAAATATGATTCCCAATCCCATAATTGCTCCTACTAAATGGAAGTTTGAGAGATATATCGTTCCAAACGGGATTAACAAAATATTATTAGTTAAAAACATAAGAATTACCTGTAAATTTAACCATTAATTTATCTAAGATTTATAATTTCTTCCATAATTTTTCAATTTATACTTAATAATGTTTGTAAATTTAATAAATTTATCCAAATTTTCAAATTTTGTTAAATTTATTTTATGATATTACACTCATTGATTACATGATTGCAAGATTGAGAATTAAATTATAAAATCAAATTATATATTTTGAAATAAATCAAGATAAAATAAATCAATACATCGAGTCATATCATACTTACTTATTTAACAAAAATTAAAATTTTGTATTAAATTTGTTAAATTTAAAAATATTATGTAATAAATTGTGTGAATTATAAAATTAGATATCAAATTATAATATATTAAATTGATAAATAAGTCCAACCAAAATGAATAACACCTAATAATATTTTAAACAGTAATGAAAATTGTTTCAAAGAAATTGAATAAAATCTTTAGAGACGCAAAATAAATTATTAAAGAGATAATGACTTTCTTGTACTAGATACATTATGACTAAGAGGTATATATCGAATTTGAGTATCCAATGTTGATTATGTTGTTTTCATGAAGAAGGAAGTTGTCAAAACAAGGCCGATCGTGAGCATAAACACTGATAATGTTACGTACCATGCTCGAGGATTGGACTCAAAATCGATTTTGATTCCATTACAAAGTGGCAGAGAAGACAAACGTGGTTTAGGATCTAAATGTCTACTACACACCAAAGGGTTTAAATGGCGGGGATTTCAACTAAGTTTTCATGATTTGAGTTTGACTACAACTTTTTTGAACCTAAATCCTTCCTAATATCACATTGAAGTAAGATGAAGTATCAACGATTGTGAAGTTAGTCATAACTGTACTTTACACTATTATGATAACATGATTACGTATAAGGTGAAAGTAATCATTTTATCTTTCTCCCTTTAAATTAAATCATTAGTGTACTTAATATTTAATGGTGTTAGTTTTTCATTCATTATTATTCATATTACTCTTCCTTTTGATACTAATTTTTACATATCGAATAAATTTTTAATCAAGGATTAATATTGATCTAGTTGATGATTTTTGTCTATTTGCTTAAAACAATAATTTGTTTAAAAAACTTATTATTTGTTTACATAAATATAATTTTCTTCTATATTTATCACAATTACAAAATATATTATGTTTTTTATTATATTGATTACTTATTTCTAATCCTAAATCTATTAATTATCTTTTAAAATTTAATATTTAAAATTATTTTTTCATTTGTTAAATCTAATCATTCAAATTTATGTACTAATAATTCGATATTTATATAGTATTATCCTCATAAGTCATATGTGTTGAATGCAAATTATTTTGTCTTATTCGTAATATACAAACAAATTTTCTTTGTGTACATACAATGTACTTATAATCTTCAAAAAATAGTATCTAAATATTAATTTGTTAAATTTCTCTTTCTCTACTCTTACATATTTTTAACTAAAATAAACTCTTAATGTTCTTGAAACAAGATGGTCTATGATGCTTGTGATAACTTTAATATATTTTGTATAGATGTCTAACAAAGTGTTAAATCTTTTAAAATTTTCAAGACAAGTTTCATAATCCTCATCTTTAAAATATTCATTTAATTAATAGAGATAACTTTTATCAATATTTTTTAATAGATTTAGATTTTTATCTTTAATTTCTTTTGGAACTAGTTGTTTATAAAAATTAAAAACAATATCCATTTTCCTATTTATTAATATTATCACTTTAATGTAAGTAAATATTTAAATATCCAAGATTCTGAACTGACTTTAATTTATAATTATTATACTTAAATTTAAGGGTTCCATTATGAACACAAGATTAACAATGCAATTCTGATCTTGTCAATAGTTTGGTTTTATATTTGTACAACTCTCGCAAGTGCACAAATCATTTTATAGAAAATGATAAGTATACTCTCAAGGTCGATCTAAGAAAGAAATATATGAAGTTTTTAATTTATTATTCAAACTTTTAAAAACCAAATTAAATCCTAAACATTCTGTCACGATATTTTGGTTTTTGTGTTTACTAATCTAATAACATAAAAATAAACATAGATATGATTCAATAAACAATCATGCAAATTTTCATTATTCATAACAGTCGAATATTTAAGGATATAATAATAAAGTAAATTATGTTTGCTCATATTATTTAGGTTATTACAGATATAAATTGATATTTGTTGATTTTCTCTTTTTGGTATGAAAGTGTCATTAGGTGGGGTCCAAATTCTTTTGTTTAATATTAACTAACTAATATTCTTAGGTGTGGCCTATTAATTAATTAAATATTAAATTTCAGTTTTATTTCTAAGAAAATAACAAACCATCTAATCACAACTTTAGGCGGAGTCAGTTAAGTAGACTTTATTCAAGGTGTCTAAATTAAACCTAAGAATTTAATTATCCGAGTACTAACTTTCAAGTTTTAAGATCGTTATTGAAAATATGTTGTTAATACATTTTTGAATAATAATTCTTATAAAAAACTTTTAAAATAGAGTTTCACTCTAACTACTGGATGATTGTAACAATAAATAAGAGAACACTACTCTAAATCATATTAGATAATTAAACATTAAAATCTAATTTTCAGATTTAAGTTTGTAATAAAAAATAATATTTCTATTTAACATTTTTAATATAAAATCTTGAATAAAAACAAAATTAATTTATTTTATAGAAATTCTTTACCTATTTAATATTTCGCAAGCATAACAATGTTATTATTATATCATATTTACAAACATCTAGCCATGTTAAATTTAATCACAAAAAAATTAAATATAATGTATAAGAATAAAACATAAAAAAGATAATTGTAAAGAATCCATTAAAATTATACCTTGAACGAATCCTTACAGCAATTTTATGTTAATTCTATTGTTGAAAAAGCTCCAAACGGATTTGCATTTCCGCTTATTGAATCAGAAACTCAAAATCTATAAAAGCATAACTAGTTTTTCTCAAAAAGAGAATAACTTTAAAACTAAAAAAACTAAGAAAACTTCTAGAGAGAGAAAGAGTTGAGAAAATTGTGTATTTTACAATAAGGAAATAATGTCCTTTTATAGGTGAGGAAAAGGCCAAAAAAGGTAGGAAAATATTTCAAAATTTGAATTTGGATGCATTTAGGGCGCAAAAATGGTGGCAAATAGGCGTTTGGCGCGAGTGGGACATGCAACGTTGTGTGCTAGCACACACAAAAATCAACGCGTGATTCTAAAAAGGAAAATTTAAGTTATTTTTGAACTAAAATACCTAAAAAATAATAAAAATATTCGTGATTCCGAAAAGGTAAATTTATATAAAAATATGATAAAATCATATAAATATGAATCTATTTAATCAATTAAAGTACATTAAATCATGGTAATTTTAGTACTTTTTAAGCACTCATCAGTCCACCACGATCTTCCCTTATGTTCATTTTTTTGTTACACCTGTTATGTCTCAACTTTTCTCAAATCTCAATGCCCTCCTAGAAATGGTAAGCCTTCTACATCCGTACATAAATGGTGTCCAATATTTGACTTACTGGGAAAGAGTAACAAAACTTCATTTTATTCATAAGATAATAATTATTACAACTTAAGGCCAACTAAGAACCTTGAAGGGATTTTTAGCCACTCATACTTATTATGTATAACATTATTGGTTTTGGAATTTCTAGATAGAGGGGATTTCTATGCTAGAGTTTTTGTTTTTTAGAATAAAGAGCTCTGGATTTATTTGTGTTTGTGTGTTTTGAAATGAGCATAAGGGTTCCTTTTATAGCATAAAGAATCCATATTTACAAGACTAGAATTATTATTTTATTCTTGCTTTAATAATTCGTCTACTTTTTTTCTTTAAATGATAGCTACTTCTTTTTTCCTTGGCATATAAAAATATGGGGTCTACATCTTTGTTTTCTTTATCATCTTTTGCTAACAGTTCCTTTCTTTATTCTTCTTTGTCCTTTTCTACCGACACTTCTTTTGATGACGTTGATGATGACACATCTTCATCTTCTCGATCTTTGATATAAAGAATGCATATGTGGTCTTTGGTAGCTTTTTTGGCATATAAGCATAATACCTTCCTTATTTCTTGACCAATTTCCAGGTTATTGCTGTTAAAATTAGTTTCATATTTGAAAAAAAAATTCACCATCTTCTTCTAACAGAGTCATACTGCTGTGAGAAATGATGATGACTTTACTAGTTGAATAATTTACTTTGATCTCAGTAGAATTTTAAATTTCCTAAGTTCATAGTAAATTTGGCCTAACATTTGACCTCTTAGCACACAGAGTTTTTCTATGTTGAATTCATTTTCCAGAAGTGCCATTGGTTTGGGAACTTATCTATTTGTGTTAGAAATCCCTATTTTGATGAAGTGGTAGGGACTAATACATCCTTCCTCATTTCAGTTCATTAATGAACAGAAAAATCTAAGATAAATAAGCTTGTCACTTGCTTTAATCTTCCTTATGAAGTTCTTAATTGCTTTTTTAAATTTTTTTGGGAAATAATTTAATTCACTTAAATTGATCCCTGGATATATATTTTCTATTAATCTTACATGGAAAGCTTTATAAACAAATATTGGATCAACTCATTCTAAGTTATTGAATTTACTTCCTTCAAAAAATTTCTTGTTTGTGGTATAGAATTTTATATCTTCAATATGTTTTTGGATAGACTTCTTGGCCAAATTATAGAGGCTCAACCATTGTGGTTTGCTGAGGTTTCTATATTGGTCTTTCTTATCTTCAATGATTGAAGCATTTATGGGGGATGTCTCCCTAAATAGTATTGAATACTTTACTATTTTGGTATTTCTACAAGAGATGTTTCTCTAAATAGCACTGTATGCCTTACTATCTTTCCTAGATTTTTGTCAATCTACTTAGAGCTATCAGTTGTTGTTGTAATGCTACAGAATAATTTCTTACTATCCCCTATGAAGTTATTAGTTTTGGTGTTTTGTAATTAGCATAAATTCCTTCAGCTTCTATTCTGTTGGCGAAGGCTTTATGTGTTACTGTACTAAATCCTAGAATAAATTTACTCACTTCTTCCCAGTTGTTATAGATTTCTGGTTTTGGGTCATTATAGACCACATAAACCTTTTTATATTCTTCTTTTTCTGCCTCATCTGCCTAGTTGAGCTTTTTGATTTTAGAAGTTTTTCTTTCTTGTGAACTGTTAGGTTCTTCTTTTTCATTTTGAATTCTTTCTTTAGAAGTTTCACCTTCTTTAGATTGAATTTTTAATGAGGATTCCTCTTTTGAGATTTTGGACTCTAGAGGTTGTTTTGAACAATTAAGTTTTTTGTTTCTTTCTTGTCTTCATAAGAGATTTCTCAAGATATAGTAGCTTAAGTTGTTCTTGTAGGATTTTTATCTCCTTTTCCTTTATCTTTATCTTGATGTCAAGATGTTTCATTCCTGAAAGCATAAGAATAGTTAGAAGTGATAATTTTCTAGTAAGAGCATCTACTAAGCTATTTTTATGTCCTAGAAGATGTTCAACATCAAAATTGTAATAGTCGAACCATTGTTTCCATCTGACTAATATTCCTTGTTTGTAATTGATGAGTGCTCAAAAAGCACTAAAATAACCATGATTTTATGCACATTAATTGATTAAAAATATATATATTTATATGTTTTATCATATATTTATATAAATTTTTCTTTTTCGGAATCACGGGTATTTTTATTGTTTTTCAGGTATTTTGGCTTAAAAACGCAACTTAAAGACTCAAATAGTAATACTGGAAGCAATACATCACAAATATATTAATAAATAAATGGGGAAGGTCAACAAAAGTGGAAAATTTGGACAAAATGGGTCAAAAATGTCAAAAAGGAGAAAATAACCCCTCTGCGTGCGCCGACACCCGTTTCGCCCCATTTTTCACGTGCAGCCGCCCCATGACGTCATGTTGACGTCATCAATGACCTCAGCAATTCCATTACGTGTTTTAACATTTTTTTACTCATTTTTTCTTTCCATCCTCACCTATAAATACTCCTATTCCCTACACCTTCAAAAGACACTTCTCTCTTATTTCTTTCTCTCATTTCTTAGTTTTTAAGCTTTTCTTAGTTTGTTTCTTAGTTTTTAGTTAAATTCTCTTAGTTTTAGAGTTCTTCTCTTTTTAAGAAGAACTAGTATTGTTTTTGTAATTTATTAGCTTTTTGATTCAATAAATGGGAGTGCAAATTCCGCTTGGAGGTTTTCCAGCAACGGGAATAGCATCGAAGTTCTGTAAGGATTTTATTTTCTTTACAGTTATTTTTTATGCTTTATTCTTACATGTTATATTTAATTTGTCTATGATTAAATTAAATTCGGCTGGCTATTTGTAAACATGATATAATAATAACGTTGTTATGCTTGCGAAATATTAAATAGGTGAAAATTTCTAATATGAATTGATTTTATTTTTATTTAAGATTTTATATTAAGAATGTTAGAGAGAAATATATTATTTTTCATTACAAACTTAAATCTGAAAATTAGATTTTAAGGTTTAGTTATCGAGTCAAATTTAGAGTAGTGCTCTTTTATTTGTTGGTACAATTGCCCGGTAGTTAGAGTGAAGCTCTATTTCAAAAGTTTTTATAAGAATTATTATCTGAAAATATATTGACAACATGTTTTCAGTAGTGGTTTTAAAACTTAAAAGTTAGTACTCGGATAATTAAATTCTTAGGTTTAATTTGGACACCTTGAATAAAGTTTAAACTATCTAACCCCACTAAAGGTGATATTTAAATGGTTCATTTTCAATCTCTTAGAAAAAGAAATTAATTTAATTAACCAAATTAGTTATCAACCCCACCCATAGGTGTTAATTGATTTGTTTAGTTAACAAAGAATATATAACCCCACCAAAGGTGGTATTCATATAAAAAATAGAGAATCAATAAAATATCAATTTATATCTTTAATAACCTAGATAATATGAGCAAACATAATTAATTTAGTTATTATATCCATAAATACTCCACTATTATTAATGATAAAATTTGCATAAATATTTATTGAATCTGTATCTATGTTTATTTTTATGTTATTAGATTATATTTATTGAATCTGTATCTATGTTTATTTTTATGTTATTAGATTATATTTATTGAATATGTATCTATGTTTATTTTTATGTTATTAGATTAGAAACACAAAAACCAAACTATCGTGACAGGATGTTTAGGATTTAATATCGTTTTTAAAAGTTTGAATAATAAATTAAAAACCACATACATTCCTTCCTTAGATCGACCTTGGGAGTATACTTATCATTTTCTACGAAATGATTCGTGCACTTGCGAGAGTTTTATAAATATTAAAACCAAAGTATTGGCAAGAATCGGTGATGTCGGTTTTTGCTCATCAAGTTTTTGGCGCCGTTGCCGGGGAAGGAATAACGTTTTTAAATTATTTATCAAAATTTTAAAAAATATTTTTGTGCTGTAAATAATTGTGATTTTTTTGTTTTAATAAAAATAATAATCAAATTTCAAATTTCATAAAAAAATAATAAATAAAAAAAATAAATTTTTTTTAATAGTAAAATAATTTAGAAATTTAAAATCTGAAGTAAAATAAAATTACCATTCATGAATAGTAGAAAAACCTAAAAAAATAAATTTAAAAACTTTAAAAAAATTTTAAGATAGAAAAAATAAATAAATAAATAATATAGTGTAAATAGTAAAATAAATTACCGTTTATGAATAGTAAAAAAATAAAAAAAATATATAAAAAAAATTAGCGTTAATAGTAAAATAAAATTACCGTTCATGAATATTAAAAAAAAAGTTAAATTTTTACGATAAAAAAATATAGCATTAATAGTAAATTAAAATCACCGTTCTTGAATAAAAAATTAAAAAAAAAATAAAATTTAAACTTAGATTTTGATTAACTTATATTACATAAACATATATTTTGTTAACTTGATTAAATTTATACCTAACTTAACTTAATTAACTTAATAGCATAAAAAATAAAAATCTAAGAGAGTTTTGTCTAGGAGACTAGTTCTTGGAAGCCTTTGTGCCACTAGTATTTCCTAGGAACGTTGTTCTGGCTAGGAGAATGGTTTTTAAGGAGCCGTTGCACTACCATTCTTTCCTAGGAGCACTTTTGATTAATACTGATTATGTTATTTTATTTAAAAATAATAATAATAATAAATAAATAAATAAAAACAATTTTTTTTAGGGTTTAACTAGTTTTGTTTAGTGTTTTGTATTAAATACCATGCAAATTTTCTTTAAATTTTTTATTTTGTTGACAGGAGTTTTAAATTTACGTTTACAATAGTCTATGCGTGGTAAGAGATCCTTAGGAAACCCCCTTACACCATATGTAAATATTCATTTTTCTATGCTTCCTTCCTTTTATGGGCTACCTAATGAAGATTCTCTTTCCTTCATGAGAGATTTCTATGCTACGGTCCAAACATTCCCCCTCGGTATTCTAAAGGAGGATCAACTTAGAATGAGATGTTTCCCCTACACCTTAAAGGATAAGGCCAAAGCTTGGTTAATGTCACTTCCCCAGGTTCTCTGATGACATGGGAGAACATTTACAATAAATTCATGGGAAAATTCTATTCCCACCAAAAAACATCAGAGTTGAGAGGAAGGATTGCTACTTTCTCTCGGATGGAAGAAGAACCATTCCATGAAGCTTGGGATAGGTTCAAAATATTTCTCACTCAATGTCCCCATCACAGCTTTCCCCTGCAGTTGCAGAACCAATTCTTTTACGATGGACTTACACAACAATGTCAGTTCATTGTCGACAACGCTGCAGGAGAAGCAATGAGAGAAAAAACTGCCTCAGAGACGTACAACCTCTTTGAGATGTTGGGTGCTAATTCCCAATAGAAAAGCTCACGAGTGAGAAAAGCTGGAGTTCATGAAATCGATTCCAGTAATGAAGTTCAACAACAACTTGTTCAACTGACCAAACAAGTTGCCCTTCTCACTACACAAACCAACACCAATAATGAACAATATGGTTTGTATAGCAACATGGGACATGGTACTGAAGCCTGTCCATATCAAAGAGAAACAACAACTGGACCTGAACAGGTTAATGTGTTGGGAGCATATCAACAGAGACCAAGGTTTGACCCCAATTCAAATACCTATAATCCTGGGTGGAGAAATCATCCAAATTTCTCCTGGAGGCAAAACAACCCTCCTTTCGCTCAAAGCTCAAAAGGCCAGCAATTCCACCCACCTATTCCAAGAAGCATTCCCAATAAACCAACCCTGGAGGACAACTTGAATTTTTTTATTCAAGTTTGTAGGGATAACCAATCTAAAACCAATCAACGATTGGACTCTGTGGAAGCTTCTATCAAAAAGGTGGAAGTTCAAGTAGAACAGTTAGTTGAACATTTGCAAAAACAAAGCAAAGACTAATTTGATAGTAAAATAAATTCAATGAAAAGAAGACATTAAGTTTGTCATTCTGCAATCTCCAAGCAACGTCTTACTAGAAGACGATAAATTTTAGTCCTACATGGAAGGTCACCCACTATTGTATTTTCCTTTGTTTTAGTTTTATTCTGTGTGTAATAAATTCAAATGAAATAAATTCGTTTGTTTCAAAAATTGGGTCCATTCTTTTAAATTTAGCAAAATAAATAATAATAATAATAATAATAATAATAATAATAATAAAATAAAAATAAAAATAAAAATAAAAATAAAAATAAAAAAATTTAGGTTCCTTGCACCTTTTTGCTTTAAGCCTATACATTTTATCAAGTTATAAATATTTCTTAGAGATATCTACTATTGTTTTAAAAGCAAAATGTTGATACACAATAGGAGGAGGATCATTTTCAACTACAAACAACCATGGGAGATGCTGAAGATAGGCGGAAAAAGATGAAACACTATACAATGTCAATCATTGGCAATGTAACTTCCGGCATCCAATTACAAGAGACTGCAAGGAATTATGAATTGAAAAAGATTCATTATTCTTTGTTGCCTTCCTTTTATGGTATCCCTAATGAAGATCCTTTGCATTTCATTCGAGAATTCTATGCTATTGTCCAAACCTTTCCACTACATGCAATTAATGAAGATCAACTTAGGATGAGGTGTTTTCCTTACACCCTCAAGGATAAAGCTTGGTCATGGTTCATTACTCTACAATCAGGTTCTCTTAAAACTTGGGAGGCAGTATATGAATTTTTTATGGGTAGGTTCTATTCCCATCAAAAGACTATTGATCTAAGGACGAAGATAGCAACATTTTCTCAAATGTATGAAGAGCCCTTTCATGAAGCTTGGGAACGATTCAAACTCCTTTTCATTCAATGTCAAAATCATAGCTTTCCATTACAGCTACAAAACCAATTCTTTTATGACGGATTGACACTGCAGAGTCAATACATGGTTGACAATGCCACTGGAGGTGTTGTAGGAGAAAAAACCGCAGAGGAAACCTATAATCTTTATGAGCTATTGGGTTCTAATTCCCAACAAAGAGGTGGTAGAAGGAAAGCAAGGGTCAATGAAGTTGGCTCTGATAATGAGATAACCTTGCAACTTGCTGAATTGACTAAACAAGTGCAACTTCTCACTACCCACCAAATTTCAAATCAAGAGGTGTGTGAAGTGTGTTGTTAAATTGGGCATGGTACTCATAATTGTTCAAATACTTGTGATTCTAGTGTCGATGCCATCGAGGAAGTCCAATCTTTTCAAAGGTATCATCCAAACACCTATAATCACCCAGCCTACACCCAATGTCCAACACTAAGGTCGGATGACAACCACCCTTACCCACCAAGCCAATCTTTTAAGCCAACCTTAGAAGATAGCTTGAATGCTTTTATTCAAGTTAGTCGTGACAACCAATTGATGACTAATCAAAGGTTGAACACCATGGAGGCTTCGGTTAAAAGGATTGAATCTAAAGTTGGGCAACTGGCTGAACAAATGCAAAAGAAAGAACCAGGAAAGTTGCCCAGTCAACCAGAACAAGCAAAGGATGTAAGAACCCTTCGAAGTGGTAAGGTAGTCAATACCAGTTTACCTGAAATCTCTAACAATCTACCTTATAGTTCAGGTAACAAAGAAGGCGATATTCTAATCTCGCAAAAAGGAGAAACAAGTGTTAAACTTAACAAGCCTTCTGAAAAACTCATTGGGGAGTCATCTGACATCCCTAAAATTCAAAAGACAACAGAACCACACCAGATGCAAGTACCTTTTCCCCACCGGTTAAAAGAATCCAAACAAGATAAGCAATTCTATGATCTTTTTAATATACTCTCTAAAGTAAATATCAATTTACCATTATTAGAAGTGATCATGAATATGCCCTCATATGCCAAGTTTTTCAAAGAGTTGAACACTAAGAAAAGGAGGTATGAACTGAATGAACGAGTAGTAGTATCAGAAATTTCTAGCGTTGTACTTCAGCACAAACTACCCCCTAAGTTGAAAGACTCTGGAAGTTTTATTATAAACATAACTATGGGGGATAGGAAGGTTGCTAAAGCAATGCTTGATTTAGGTGCTAGTATAAATTTGATGCCCTACTCTATATTCTTACAACTCAATCTAGGGGATTTAAAACCCACAACTATGTCCCTTCAACTTGCAGATAGATCTCTTAAATATCCAGAGGGAATAGTTGAGGATGTGTTGGTACAAGTAGACAAACTGATAATACCTGTTGACTTTGTGGTTCTGGATATGCAAGAAAATCCAGCATTGGACAGAGAGCACACAATATTGCTTGGTAGACCATTTATGGCAACTACTAAAACTATTATTGATGTCCAAGATGGAAATTTGACAATGACAGTCTTAGGAAAGACTGTTCATTTTAAAGTTTTTGATTCATCACCTTTTCCTTCTATTTCTGCCATCGATGAAATATTTGATGTTGACCCTTTGGATAATCTTGTCCAAAGCACCTTTTTCCAAACCAGAATAGAAGACAAGCTTGAAACTGTTCTTACACTTGAAGAGGTTGAAGAAGATTTAGATGAGAAAATTAAGGGGTACCTTGAACAACTAGACAATGATGAAGTAATGACAAAATCTAGTACACTTTTAAATCTACCCAGTTCTTCATCTAGTAAAGAGGCCAATCCACCTGAACTTGAACTCAAAGACTTACCTGAGCACTTAAAATATGTGTTTTTGGGAGAAGGAGAAACTTATTCAATGATAATTTCTTCAACCTTGACCAAACCACAAGAAAAGGAACTCATCAAAGTGCTTAAACAGTTTAAGAAATCTATAGGTTGGAGTATAGGGGATATAAGAGGCATTAGTCCAACAATGTGTATGCACAAGATCAACTTGGAGGATGGTGCTAAACCTGTACGAGAGGCCTAAAAAAGACTAAACCCAAATATGCAAGAGGTAGTTAAAAAAGAAATTCTTAAATTATTAGAAGAAGGGATTATTTATCCTATTGCGGATAGTAAGTGGGTTAGTCCAGTGCATGTGGTACCAAAGAAATCTGGGATAACAGTTGTTAAAAATGACAAAAGTGAATTAATGCCCACTAGAATAATCACTGGATGGAGAATGTGTATAGATTTTAGGAAACTAAATTTATATACGAAAAAGGATCACTTTCCTCTTTCATTCATTGATCAAATGTTGGAAAGATTAGCTGGGCACGAATTTTACTGTTTTTTGGATGGATTGTTTGGATATTATCAAGTACCCATAGCACCAGAAGATTAGGAAAAGACCACATTTACATGTCCTTTTGGGACATTTGCTTTTCGTAGAATGCCATTTGGATTATGCAATGCCCCTACCACTTTCCAGAGATGCATGATATCTATTTTCTCGGACATGGTGGAAAAATTCATTGAGATTTTCATGGACGATTTCTCTGTCTTTGGGAACTCATTTGATGATTGCTTACATAAATTGACTTTGGTTTTAGAAATATGCATTGAATGCAATCTCACCCTTAGTTGGGAGAAAAGTCATTTTATGGTTCAACAAGGGATAGTTTTAGGACATATAATTTCAAACAAGGGTATTGAAGTTGATAAGGCAAAAGTTGAATTGATATCCAAACTACCTCCCCTACATCTATGAAGGGGATAAGAAGCTACTTAGGACATGCAAGATTTTACAGACGATTTATTAAAGATTTCTCTAAAATAAGTCGTCCCTTATGTAACTTGCTATCCAAAGATGCTTATTTTGATTTCAACAATGACTGCCTTATTTCCTTTAATACCTTGAAAGATAAACTCACATCTACCCCTGTTATTATGGCACCAAACTGGTCTTTACTTTTTGAAATAATGTGTGACGCTTCTGATTATGCTATAGGAGCAGTCCTGGGACAAAGAGTGGATAAGCGTTTGCATGTCATCTACTATGCTAGCAAAACACTCAATGATGCCCAAATGAATTATACCACCACTGAAAATGAATTCTTGGCTATAGTGTTTTCTTTAGACAAATTTCGGTCTTATTTAGTAGGATCTAAAGTGATTGTGCATTCTGATCATGCTGCTTTAAGATACCTATTAAGTAAACCAAATGCCAAGCTAAGATTAATTAGGTGGGTCTTACTCTTACAAGAATTTGATTTAGAAATCAATGATAAGAAAGGCAGTGAAAACTTAGTAGCTGACCATTTGTCTAGGTTGATTTCTGACTTCAATTCTCTTAAAGATGAGAGTAATGGAGATATAGTTGAAACTTTTCCTGATGAACAGTTATTTTTCATAGGTCCAAACCCATGGTATGCTGATATTGTAAATTATCTCGCCACTGGTGTTTTGCGACCTAAAACTTCATATCAGGACAAGAAAAGGTTTTTTAAAACAATTAAGGACTATTTCTGGGATGACCCTTATTTATACAAGATTGGTCAAGATCAAGTCATCCGGAGATGTGTACCTGAAGAAGAACATAAGAGCATTCTAACTTTTTGTCATGAACTTCATTGTGGGGGAAATTTTGGTGGTGAAAAGACAGCCCGTAAGGTATTACAGTCTGGATTCTTTTGGCCCACTCTTTTTAAAGATGCTCATATGTTTTGTGCACAATGTGATAAATGTCAAAGAACAGGAAACATAAGCAAAAGAGATGAAATGCCTTTGACATCTAATTTAGTTGTTGAACTCTTTGATGTATGGAGGATTGACTTTATGGGTCTTTTTTCCCCATCTAATGGTTTTCAATACATTTTGGTTGGTGTGGATTATGTATCCAAGTGGGTAGAAGCTATCCCCACCAAAACCAATGATGCTAATGTTGTTGTGAAATTCTTGAAAGATTTAATATTCAGCAGGTTCGGAACGCCTAGAGCTATAATAAGTGATGGAGGTAGCCATTTTTGTAACAAACTCTTTGATGGAGTACTAAACAAGTACAACATCACACATAAAGTAGCTACTCCATATCATCCTCAAACTTCCAATCTAGTGGAAGTAAGTAATAGGCAAATTAAGGGAATATTGGAACGCACTGTGCGTCCTTCAAGGAAGGATTAGGCATTTAAGTTAAATGATGCCTTATGGGCATACCGCACCACTTACAAAACACCTATTGGGATGAGCCCTTACCGGTTAATCTTTGGGAAAGCGTGCCACCTTCCAGTTGAACTTGAACACAAGGCTTACTGGGCAATTAAAAAGTTAAACATGGATTTAGATAAAGTAGGTGAAAACCGATTACTCCAGCTTCATGAGTTGGAAGAAATTAGGAATGAAGCCTATGAGAATGTCAAATTATACAAAGAGCGTACTAAGCGCTATCATGACAAGAGGCTAGTTCCTAAGACTCTTCACCCTGGAATGAAAGTTCTTTTATTTAACTCTCGTTTGAAATTGTTTCCAGGAAAGCTGAGATTAAGATGGGATAGACCATTCAAAATAGTTCAGGTATTTGAACATGGAGTAGTAGAACTATTGAACTCCAAGACACAAAAAACGTTCAAAATCAATGGCCATCGTGTCAAGCCTTATTTAGAAGAACCAAACAACATTGCTGAAATGGATTGCATTTGCGTGAGTAACCCTTAGCACCAAAAAGTTACGTCTTGCTAAGACGTTAAACTAAGCGCTGGATGGGAGGCAACCCATCATTTTAGGTAATTTTCTGTTATTTACTTTATTTTATTGTTTATTTTAGTTTAGTTATATGTGAATAATTTTTAAATTGTTAAAATTAAAAATATTTGTTGAGATGTTAGAAGTTCACAGCGATCTGTCTGTATACACTTTAAATGATGAATATGATGAATGCACCTGCATTTCTCCATTACTACTTACACATTCTCAAGAAATAGGTAATCTTTCTTCTCGTTTCTCTTTACCTTTAATTTACAGTTGTTACATTGAGGACAATGTAAGTTCTAGGTTGGGGGTGGTGAAAAATTACCATGCTTAATTAGAAAAAAAAAAGATTTAACAATTAAAAAAAAATTCTTTTTGTTTATGTTCACGTTTTCATTTTTTGTGTTTGATTTTATTTTTGTTTTATGTGATTTAGTAATTTTTGAAATAAAAAAATATATTTTCTCACAAAAATTTATCATTTCTTTAAATCAAGTTTAAGTAAATAGTTAAGTCTTTTGTACTGTTAGATTAATTTTTGAAAACATATCATGAAATATTTTGTAATTATTTTTGATAATTAGTTAGTTTTTGTCATAACTAGTATTTCTTGATAAAATGTGGAAATTATATTAAACCCAAAATCGGTGTTTATGAATTTTTTTTAGTGGAGACTACCCTTGTGAGATATAATTTGAGCCTAATTTCTTTTATTGAGAGTGAAATATTTTTTTTTTTCTACTCCAAACACATTTCTTATTTATTTAAATTTTTAGATGATCTCTATAGGTATTAGCAATGAATGTATGAATTTTTTCTCATCTTAATAGAGTATCATATATTTTTGATTATTATTTTTGCTTAGATGAAATGATTTGAGTAGAAATTGATAGTATATGCTTATATCTCATTTATGCATGACTGCTACAAAAACAAAAAGACATATCTGGGGTTACCTAAACCAAGATCAAACAGAAAAGCCACAAAAATTAACCACTCATCAAAATCCTAAAAAATGTACAATCTGTACATGGGTTGACTCTCTAAAAAATACATATATTGAAAAATATCTATAGAAAAAAAATAGAGAGATAAAAAAATATATAGTATCATCTACATACTATGACCCATATTCTCTACAAAGTTGTGAGTACAGGCTTAAAAAAAAGATATAGGAAGTAATTCCCTAAAAAGTCATTGCAATTTCTTCATTTGTAAAAAGCATATATCTTGAAATTCTTTCTTAATGAGTTTGATTTATGCATGAAAATAATTTTTATATATGATATCTTTATAATTTATACATTCGATTCCTTTCATGAGATCAATGTTAAAATAACACTTTGAGCCTTTATTCTTTATACATATGCGAACATATTAGTTCATTTCTATACATCAACTCTTTCGCATATAAATTAGTACGAGTGTTTGAACCCATAGGATTCAGTGTTTTGAGAGTATTGACTTGTGAGGAATAGAGTCGAAGCGAATTCTGATTCATGACACTGAAATTGGGTGAAATTAAATTGATACATTTTTGACATGAAATATGAAAATGATTTTTGACTAATTATTATAATAAATCATGATTGTTTAAATAGATTAAAATAACTTATGCTTGAGATTTTAATTATGATCTTAAAGGAGATTAAAAAAGTATGAGACATTTTTGTGATATGTTGTTTTCTTTTATTCTTAAATTAATTTTTGATTTTGTTGTAATTTTAGTTTTTGATTTGATTGTTTTTATTGTTTCTTTTGATTTTTACATTTAGTTCAATGTTTGTGGGTATCATTACTGAAAACCCTCACGAGACTCAAACTCGTCCACTACGGCAACCTAGGGGTTTAAAGGCTTGTTGCATAGGCTAAATGCAACCGTTTCAATCCACGAAAGTGATTTAGGATAGTTTAATTTTTAGTTTTTATCGCTTCTCTTGCTAAGGGACTAGCAAGAAGCTGGTTGGGGGTTGTGATGAGTGTTCAAAAAGCACTAAAATAACCATGATTTTATGCACATTAATTGATTAAAAAAATATATATTTATATGTTTTATCATATATTTATATAAATTTGTCTTTTTCGGAATCACGGGTATTTTTATTGTTTTTCAGGTATTTTGGCTTAAAAACGCAACTTAAAGACTCAAAGAGAAATACTGGAAGCAATACATCACAAATATATTAATAAATAAATGGGGAAATGTCAACAAATGTGGAAAAATTGGACAAAATGGGTCAAGAAGGAGAAAATAGCCCCTCCGCGTGCGCCGACGCCCGTTTCGCCCCATTTTTCACGTGCAGCCGCGCCCATGATGTCATGCCGACGTCATCAATGACCTCAGCAATTCCATTACGCGTTTTAACATTTTTTTACTCATTTTTTCTCTCCATCCTCACCTATAAATACCCCTATTCCCTACACCTTCAAAAGACACTTCTCTCTTCTTTCTTTCTCTCATTTCTTAGTTTTAAGCTTTTCTTAGTTTGTTTCTTAGTTTTTAGTTAAATTCTCTTAGTTTTAGAGTTCTTCTCTTTTTGAGAAGACCTAGTAATGTTTTTGTCATTTATTAGTTTTTTGATTCAATAAATGGGAGTGCAAATTCCGCTTGGAGGTTTTCCAGCAACGGGAATAGCATCGAAGTTCTGTAAGTATTTTATTTTCTTTACAGTTATTTTTTATGCTTTATTCTTACATGTTATATTTAATTTGTCTGTGATTAAATTAAATTCTGCTGGCTATTTGTAAACATGATATAATAATAACGTTGTTATGCTTGCGAAATATTAAATAGGTGAAAATTTCTAATATGAATTGATTTTATTTTTATTTAAGATTTTATATTAAGAATGTTAGAGAGAAATATATTATTTTTCATTACAAACTTAAATCTGAAAATTAGATTTTAAGGTTTAGTTATCCAATCTAATTTAGAGTAATGCTCTTTTATTTGTTGGTACAATCTCCCGGTAGTTAGAGTGAAGCTCTATTTCAAAAGTTTTTATAAGAATTATTATCTGAAAATATATTAACAACATGTTTTTGGTAGTGGTTTTAAAACTTAAAAGTTAGTACTCGGATAATTAAATTCTTAGGTTTAATTTGGACACCTTGAATAAAGTTTAAACTGTCTAACCCCACTAAAGGTGACATTTAAATGGTTCATTTTCAATCTCTTAGAAAAAGGAATTAATTTAATTAACCAAATTAGTTATCAACCTCACCCATAGGTGTTAATTGATTTGTTTAGTTAACAAAGAATATCTAACCCCACCAAAGGTGGTATTCATATAAAAAATAGAGAATCAATAAAATATCAATTTATATCTTTAATAACCTAGATAATATGAGCAAACATAATTAATTTAGTTATTATATCCATAAATACTCCACTATTATTAATGATAAAATTTGCATAAATATTTATTGAATCTGTATCTATGTTTATTTTTATGTTATTAGATTATATTTATTGAATCTGTATCTATGTTTATTTTTATGTTATTAGATTATATTTATTGAATATGTATCTATGTTTATTTTTATGTTATTAGATTAGAAACACAAAAACCAAACTATCGTGACAGGATGTTTAGGATTTAATTTCGTTTTTAAAAGTTTGAATAATAAATTAAAAACCACATACATTCCTTCCTTAGATCGACCTTGGGAGTATACTTATCATTTTCTACAAAATGATTCGTGCACTTGCGATAGTTTTATAAATATTAAAACCAAAGTATTGGCAAGAATCGGCGATGTCGGTTTTCGCTCATCAGTAATCACTTGTAATATTAGTTCTTAAGAAATAACCAAAATTCATGTTATCTATTCTAGCAATGAATGTAGAGCTTATATCATATATTGCATATTTCTTAATGGTTTTTTTAAGAGCTAAATATTTTTTTTATTACTATGATAATTTAATTCTGGACCTTGGAAAGATCCTGATATATATCTACAAAGATATTCATCTTTGTCATATATTCTTGCTTTAAGGTTCGCTCTTCAATATTCTTGTGAAACATCTATTTAAATTATCATTTTGTCATCTGGACTTGGATGGTATGAAGTTGACAATTTTTTTACCTTTCCTTTTTACTTTGTCTATATATAGAGTATCTTTTTATGTCCATTTCTAGATATGATCTTTCTTTAATTTTGCTTGGAATGGTTTTCATATTTCTGCAAGTTAAACGTTGTCTCTTTTAGGAGAACATAAAACGTGCAAGTATACACGGTAACAAGTAATAAAATGATAAGTAACATATCGTTCCCACGAAGATTTGTTACTAGTGTTCGTTAATTACTAAAATTATTTCAACCTGATTTTATCCAAACGGTCGATAATTTGATGCAGTTTGACTAACTAATTTTTATAACAGTTTGTAAGAAAATTCTAGGATTGTAGTTTCACCAAATTAATCCACTTGGATCATTTTATTTTCTCTTGATTTATGTTCTCGTATTTTAAGTTGTTGACCAAGAACTCCTAATTTATCCATATATCTATTCCGAGCTCCATATAGACACATCTCGCTAAAATAATTCACTATATTCCTATGAGAATTAAATTCAATAAGATTTATTACGTTCTAAGTTCTCAAATAGTTACACATGCAATAAAAGTATATTCCTATTCTTTATATATATATGTTATTTTATCAAGAGCAACACACAAAAATACCTTTTCCAAGTTTATTTAAGTGTCACAGATCAATTAATTAATCTTCCGATAATTAAAAACATTAAGCACAGATAAAATAAACAACTTAAAACCATTCCCTAAATCATTCAAAAATAATTAATTCAAGTTTCATAATTTAATCTACACTGCAAACCTAGAATAAATAAATTAGTTCATGGGAGAAATTAAAATTACAATACAACAATAATCAGACATTTCAGAGAAATAAAATTTAAAAGAAAAAGATTAGGAGAAACTTTTTCACGATTCCTCAATGAAAAATAAATTTCTTCCTTTTTCTTCTTCTTCGTTGTCTTCTTTCTCTCTATTTCCTAAGAAAATAACAACATCAAAATATTAAAGGAAAGTTTCTGCGTGTTGTAGAGAACATATAGAGAAGAAACTGAATATTAAAGTGAACTGAAAAAATGAAAAACTGAAAAACTCCCTCTCGTCTTTCCTAGCGTCTCCAAATATACCACCACTAAACAATTATTATTATTTTAATAAAAATACTAATGGGAGACAGAATATATGGAGAATAATAAAAGCAAACACGCGTGGAAGACCGTTCTGTGTTTTATTTTATTTTTTCTTTAAATGCGTGCCACGTGTCAGCATCTTATTGACTACAAGATATAATGAGACACGTGGAAGTCTTTCATTAGCTATGAAGAACGGGCGCATGAAGAATAGCTGGAACACATCGCACAGGAACTTGGCGCACTGGAAGTGTGCGATAGATAACACTCACACGTGGCAACGTAGAACGAGCTGGTAAGTGGGCGTTGTTTCCTGTATTTTGATTTCATAAAATGTATGCCACGTGTCTTCATATGATTGGCTGGAAGATTGATGAAACACGTGGCTGCTTCTTATTCAGTGGAATGTGAGGGTGTACTCTGATGCGATGAACCGCGTCGCATAGGGTATTAGAGAGCTACTCAGTGCGCGACAGCTTGATTCCACTAGCATATGAATATGGACCATTCAAAGTTGATCCAACAATGAGCGATGAGATTCACCTCGGGAGAATATTCTTTGTAGTCGACACGTGGGTCCCACTCTATGCACCGTGCAGAGTACATCCAGGAAAACCGGGTCTTATCTTTATTATCGTGTTTGGATTCCACGCATCTGATCTTGACGGTTGATTGGACGATCGAACAATGCATGTTGCACGTTGAAAATGGCACGAGTGGCCTCCTTCTCCTGCAAAGAAAAATCAACTTTCCTTAATTGCATTTTTACCCTCAAATTTAATTCAAATTAACTTCTATTCTTTTGATATTTACAATTTCACCAACTTTTAATTCAAATTATATTTTTAGCTTTTAGTAATTTCAATTAAGTCCTTTTTTTATTCAAATTCATTAATTTTCTTAAAAATATATTTATTAAAAAACTAATAATAAATATTAATTTAATTAATTAAAAATTAACTAAAAATGTCAATAAATAGCAATTATAATTAATAAAATAGACGAAAATAACTGTATAAAATACAGTTATCATTAAACATACTAAAAATCTTTGTAAATAAAAGTCTTTTAATTCACCATGAAAACCTTGAATATTATTTAGTATATGAAATTGTAGTTTATGTTTTCCATCTTCAATTTCCAATCATACATATTTAATTTTTTACTGCACAATTAATGCCTTCTTTTCTACTTTCTTTTAGAATATTAATAATATCCAAATAGTGGTTATTTAATTCATTACCAAAAACCAAAATAGCATTTATGTAAATACAATAAATATCTTGTAATTTTTTGAAGATGTTATTCATATATCTTTGAAAGATACCTGAATGGAGCTTGTGTTTAACCCAAATGATATAAAAATCCATTGAAATTATCCTTGGGGCAACTAAATGCCGTTAATTTTTTATATTTTCATCTAGTCTTATTTTTCAAAATCCGCTTTTGCAATCAAAACTTGGGAAATATTTATTTTCTTTTATTAATGATAATAGTTCTTCTTTCTTTGGAATGAAGTATCTATGTTAATGGTTTCTTTATTTAATGTTTTAAAGTTGATTATCATTCTCTTTTTCTTCTTATTTTTCAACTAAGAATGCTTGACTAGAGTAAGATGAATTACTTAGTACTATGATTTTTAATTTCAAAAGTTCCTGAATTTGTTTTCCAAATTCAATCATATTTTCTGAGTATAAGTCATTGGTTTTACTCTTATGACCTTATTATGATCTCTTAATTTTATGTTGACTATAAGTCATTTAATTTTTGAACTGACTATTTCTAATAGTTTTTTGATGCCTGTTTGGGCTTTGTCTTCCTGTATTTCATTGAAAAAAGAGTTTTTTTCTCTTCTATATCTAATAAAATATTTTCTAATTAAGGTTTTTGCTGGGCTATCTCACCACGTTTTAGTTTTTTATGTTACTTCATAAAAGTAGGGTTTGAGATAGCTAAAGTTTTTCTTATTTTTGAGACATAGATGGTATCTCGTTCTAGGGTTGTGAGACTTATTTTGTCTAAATATTGTGTAAAAGCTTAATATAGGTTTAGGAAATTATTTCCTATTAATAAATTAACTCATGTTTCCTGTTGATATATGGTAGGAATGTAAAAAAATTCTCATTCTATCATTATATCTATGTCTTTTAATACCTTATTAATATTTATTGTAGTATTATTAGTAATTTTTATAATTAAATCTTTTGGCACTTAATTCTAGTATTCTTCTGGAATACATATTTATTGGCTACATACATACTACCTTCTATATCTATATATGCATGTAAATAATAAGTGGTATAGCCTTTAAATTTTAATCCTACTTTAATGTAAATACTATTTAGATTTGTAATACTATATAAAACATTCATCTTCTCATGAATAATATCCATAATTTAGGTGTTTATATTTTGAGTCAGTTATTTCCTCCTTAATTTCTTCCAATAGATAGATACTATAAGTATCATCTATATAAGATTCATTGATTGGTTCTAATTCCATTTTGAAAGTTTTCTATAAGATTTTTGCTTTCTATGAAAATTCCTTTTAAAATTTCTTTCTATGTTGAAGTTTGTTTGGACATTTGTTGACATAATATCATTCTTCATTACTGATCTAACATCTATATTTTTTCTTTCCTGAAGGGCAATAATTATTGTTTTTAGAAGATTTATACCTTTCCTTCGAAAATATATTTTCTTATAGGTTTCTTTATTAAATCTCTTTTTATATTTTTGGACATCTTGTTTTCTAAATTTATATCTATTAAATCTTTTATTCTTTTTATACTTGTATTTTTGTATATAAGATTTTATATTACATCCATATTTTTCTACTATTCTAAAATCTTTTGTATCATAACAAATTTTATCATTTCTTCTTATTTGTTTATATTGTTTTCTTTCTTAGCATTTAATAATTATTCAACTTTTAAGGCTCTTTATTCTTCCTCATAGAGTATATGGTATAGTTTCTCTATTTCTTTGTTTCCAACGTTCTGTTAGGGTTTTATATAGTGTTCTCATAAGTGCTTAAAATATACTAAAATTATCATGATTTAATGTATTTTAATTTATTAAAAATATTTATATTTGTATGATTTTATCATATTTTTATATAAATTTGTGTTATCGGAATCACATTTATTTGATAGTTTTTCAGGTATTTTCGTTCAAAAAAATAATTAAAAAACTCGAAGAAAAATACTGGAGGTAATACATCAAAAATATGTTGAGAAAAAATAAGGAAAAGTCCAAAGAAATGGAAAAATGGAAAAATGGACAAAAGTTGCCAGTCACGTGTGTATCATGCATGTTTGGCACGCAGCCCCGCCCATTCACGCTAAGTCTTGCCTTTACGCACACCTAGAACACGCCAAACACCTGCCTATGTGTGCGTATCCAACATGTGCTCGCATCGAGTCCCTGGCATGCTAAATGTTCTTTAACCAAAAATCTCACCTCCACACGTGTGCCAACTTATCCAAATGCATCCAAAATCAATTTTTGAAATATTTCCCCACCTATAAAAGGACTATCTCCCTTATTGTAAAAATCATCCCTCAAAATCTCTTCTCTCTCTAGTTTTTAGTTTTTTTAGTTTTAAAGTTCTTCTCTTTTTGAAAAGAACTAATTATGCTTTTATAAATTTTTAGTTTTTGATTCAATAAACAGAAATGCAAATCTGTTTGTAGGTTTTTCAGCAATATAATTAGCATTAAAGTTCTGTAAGTATTCTTTTGAGGTATAATTTTAAAATGAATTCTTTACAGTTATTTTTTATGTTTTATTCTTATATGTTATGTTTAATTTGCTTATGATTTAATTTAACATGCCGGATGTTTGTAAATATGATATAATAATAATGTTTGTATGCTTGCAAAATATTAATTATGTAAAACATTTCTATGAAATAAATTGATTTTATTTTTATTCAAGATTTTATATTAAGGATGTTCGAGAAAAATATATTATTTTTCATTACAAACTTAAATCTGAAAAATTAGATTATAAGGTTTAATTATCTAGTGTGATTTAGAGTAGTGTTCTTTTATTTATTGGTACAATTGCCCGGTGGTTAGAGTGAATCTCTATTTCAAAAGTTTTTTTATAAGAACTATTATTCGAAAATGTATTGGCGACATATTTTCAGTAATTGTTTTAAAACTTGAAAGTTAACTCGAATAATTAAATTCTTAGGTTTAATTTAGACAACTTGAATAAAATCTAATTATATGACTCTACCTAAAGCTGTGATTAGATGGTTTGCTATTTTATTAGAAATAAGGCTGAAATGTAATATTTAATTAATTAATAGGCTCCGCCTAAGGATATTAATTAATTTATATTAAACAAAAGAATTTGATCCCGCTTAAAGACACTTTCATACTAAAAAGAGAAAATCGACAAATATCAATTTATAACTTTAATAACCTAAATAATATGAGTAAACATAATTAACTTAACTATTATATCCAAAAATACTTCACTGATATGAATTATAAAAATTTGCATTATTGTTTATTGAATCATATCTATGTTTTTTTTGTTATTAAATTAGGAAATAAAAATAAAAATATCGGGACATGATGTTTAGAATTTACTTTCGTTTTTAAAAATTTGAATAATAAATTAAAAACCTTATATATTCCTTCTTTAGATCGACCTTGAAGTATACTTTTCATTTTCTATTAAATAATTCATGCATTTGCGAGAGTTTTACAAATATAAAACCAAAGTATTTACAAAATTGACATTCCCAATTTTTATTCATTAAGTTTTTGGAATTACTACCGGGGACTTGATTTTGTCTCATCATGTTCCAGGTAATTTTTGAAAAATCATTTCTTCATAAGTTGTTTGCATAGAGGGTGGTAATTTATGGTAATACATTTTATATTCACAAATAAAATAATCTATATAACACATGTCACAAATTTCCAAATTTTTTAAATGCTATTTAGCTTCATTCATTTTATTTTCACTGGATTCAGTGATAGTTTTTCCTTTATCTTGTTCGATAAATTTATTATATATTTTATTTATTACTATATCTTAGTATTTTCTTCCTATGGAAGCATTCCCTTGCATTATGAAATGTTGTTGTTGTGTTTGATATTAATATTTCATGTCATTTTATGTGCTACAAGTACCCTATAGATTGAAAGGTTTGTTTGGGTAGTTTGAGAGGTTTGTATGTACACACTCATATCACTGACCCATTCATCCAAGACTTTCTTCTTATCTCTTATACAGTCTAAATCTAAAAGATCATACTTATAATTATCATGTAGTTTGAATTATGGTGGAATACTACCTCTAGTTCCCCAATGCAAACCGTTTTCCATTTTAGCTGGTTGTATTCTTCTATCTATGACGTTAGGTTGTTCTATTCTTTACCTATTTCTTTCTCCCCTATGTGGGTCATATGCTTCTTTTTGGTAAGGAACTGGTAATAAAATTGGTTTCATATGATCGTTTAGAGTCATGTTTTTTGGTTTAGAATCATTCTTATTGATTATTGTCATATAATATTCTTCTTTGTTTGTACAAAGTTTTTCATTATAATGTTTTTCTATTTCTTTATTAGTTAGTGTTAATAAACTAACTACTTTTTCTATATCCTAATTTTCAGGGTTCATAAATTTTCTCTCTAATTCCTTTCTATGTTCCTTTAAATTGAAATTATATCTTTTTTCTCATATCTTTCTTCATTTTTAGGAATTAGGCATATGATCTCCTAGGTGGTTGTTCTTTTAGTCGTGCTAAGGGATCATATTTATAACCTATAATTTCATTATTTCTATGTATGTTGTATACATCTTTTCTTAGTTCTAAAAATTCGTTGTGTATATCTTCTTGTAGTTTATTATAATCATATTTCTTTATTTCATTTAATAATTCTTTTTGTGCATCTATTATTTCCTGTAGATATTTTGTGTTTTATTCTTGGACTAAATACATTTTCTCTGTTAATAGTTGCACAGTTTCAAATAATGTTACTTAATTTTTTGCTACGTCGACTAGGCTTCCATTTATTTCCAAATGTATATTTTTTATTTTATCTTTAAATATTATTATTTTCCTAATATACAATCATGAACTATTAGCCTTCATTATTTGGACTTCATCTTTTAGTTTTTTAACTTCTTCTTTGTTAGAGTTTTCTCCTTCGTGGTCTATGAAAGTACCTTGACATACTATTATTCCTAACAACATTACTTTTTCTTCCTGTTATCATAAGTTTTTCTTTGATATCTAATTGTCATTCTTCTAGTAGTTCAAAATCTATTTGTATTTCTGATTTTATTATTTATCTATATTCCTTAAAAGTTTTGTCTATTTTTATAAATTTATTTTGTTTGTATATTGAACTATTGTAATTATTTGTTAAAGAATATATATATATTACTAGGTAATGTATTGAAAATGAATGATATCATTCTTTCAAATTCATAAACTATACTTAATACTTGGTTTAGGTTTTTATCATAGATATTAATAACAAATCTATGATATATTGTAAATTTTAGCTTTTTGTATCCTAAGTTACCATGGATCATTCTTAATAAGTCATCTTTCCTATTTATTATTCTGTTATATAGTAATATTATTTTTATTGGTATATCTATTTTTTCTCTGAAATAAGCTTTTATTAATATTTGAATTCCTCTTAAATGGATGTATCTAACTTTTTCTTTATCTTTATGGGAAATTTTGGATACCTTGTTTAATATAGTTTCTTTATCAATTAATGGTATATTATACATTATTTTTGCATCTGTAATCTTAATATTTATTTCTTTATTACTTATGTCATAATAAATTATATTTTTCTTAGGAAATAATTTTCTTAACAAGAATGATAAGTCTTTAAATCCATCTAATTATTTAAGATTTAATTTTACTTTTTAATTTCTCCAAATTGCTTTGTAACTTTGGGCAAGGAGGCATTATTGAAGCAAGATCTTTCCTACTAGGAAGCATTGATTCTAAGTTCTTAGTTACTTATTCTAATAGAATCATAACCATTATGCTTGGTCCAATATTGTTTTGCTAACGTGCTAGTTACGAAGTGCCTTGAAATTCTAGAACTCGATGTATCTAGGTACATAAGAAACTACCAAATTGAAAATACTAAGCTTTCATGTAGACAATACATGTTTATTTGAATAACCAAACTAGGAATATAATTAATAAGAAATATGTGGAACGATGGCATTATATTATTGGTTACATGTATGATTAATATAAAAATAAGAAATATATTGTAACTCTTTCACTTATATTCACATAGCTATTTAACATCAAGGTATATCTATACTAACTTACATAGTGGGTATCGAGTTAATATAATTAATTAAAAATATGTGACTTTGTTATACATAATTTTTTAATTTGTGACTTTGTTTAATTTATATAATGCAATGGCAAATGAATAAATAATAAAAATTTAAAACAAAATTTAAGCAAAATCATGCATGTATAAATAAAATAATTTTTTTAATTATATACTCATTGAATTTTGAAATTGTTTTAACTTTTTAATTTTTTGAATACATTTTTTTCTAATAAATTAAAATTTTGATATCTTTATTAAAGAGAAATTATGAAGAAAAAAAACCTTATTCTTTACCCAGTATATTTTATTGATTTGTAAACACTTCAAAATTAATGTAATTATAAGTAAAACAACCAATTATCCCTCTATCATCCTAATCTAAACGAGTCATCTCACTCAATAAACTTTTATTTCAGAAAACAAATATTCTTAAAATCATTAGACATCTATCTCTTTTTTCGTCTTTTCAACCTAAAACGTCTCCATCGTTCACCACTTACATCACTTATTACCAACCCATATATCCTAATATTTTTATCACAAGATTCTCAATAATTTATAATACTTAAAATGAAAGATATATATATTAAATATACAAAAATAGAAAAAAAAAATATTGGAGAGAATGGATTAAAAATCACTGAGAATAATTTTATTGCTTAATTTTTTTTTTACAATTCGCTAGTAAGTTCGATAAACTCCAACGAACCTACTTTAGAAGATTATATAGGACCATCGAACCTCATTTAAAAAGAGATTTGATAAGACCATCGAACCCCATTTAAAAAGATTTGATAAGACCATCGCACTTCCTTTAGAAGATCCGATAAGCCCTACAAACCTTAGACATCCAACTATCTCGAGATTCAACAAAGCCTTAAACTAAATTATTTTATCTTAATTAAGATGAATTTGAAATGTTTTAGAATTAATGGGTGTATGAAGTAAATAATATAATTTCTTTAAATTTTTTCTTAATTAAATCAACTTCTTATTATTATAAAAGTTTTTATTCAAGCTGTTAAGTATAAATTTTAAAAAAGTCCTAAAATATATAATATAGCATTCTTTAATATAAAAGAATATTTTTATCAAAAATTATTTTAAATTTAATTTAGGCTTTTATGTATAAGGTATTATTCACACTTTTGTATATGAGATATTATTCATTAATTGCATATGAGTATTTACTTCTTAACGATCATATTATTTACTTTTTTAATCAAACGTTAGGTATTTGTAATATTCAAGAAATTAATTACATTAGATATTTCATCAATTAAAGTACCATTTCAATATATATTGTAAAAATAATAAATAATATCTCTCTTGGTTGATAATAATACAGATAATATTAAAAGGAATGATTTGATTTGAATGTTTATTAGGAATAAAATATTAAACATTGTAAAAGAATATGAATACTAATTCCTCTCGTATACTTCAAAAACATGTGAGAATATTCTATTTTTTTATGCATATTTTATAATTATTTATTATTTTTATCATTTTAAAATATTAAAAAACTTTATTTTTTAATTTTATTTTATTTAAAATTTTATAAATTTTATAAATTTTATTTTAATTTTTATTATTATTTTAATTTATCTACGTTAATAATATTAATATTTTCCTTAAATTTAATTTATATTATTATTCACATTTTCATTAAGTAGGAAAAATTATTAAATATATCACTAATTATTATTGTTAATGTATATCTATTAATATATTAATGTATATCACATCTATTAATATATATATAGTTTATTTTAGACATATCTAATTTATTTGTAACTTCTATATAAAGACACCATATATATTCCTTAACTTACATAATAAAGTACAATCATTAAGTATTTCTAACATGGTATCAAAGTCACTGCTTTACCTTTCTATTAGCAGTCTTGTCTTTTATGGTGTTACTCCACCCTTATAGCTTCCGTTGTCATAACAGTCGTTGCAGCCACTCACCGTTGAACCTCAAACGTCTTTCAGTCGTTGTCCTTAGGTTCTAGGCCTACATTTGCCATTCTTGAGAAGTCCCGCATCATATAGACCACTATAATCACCATTTTTTTCGTGCATCTTGCTCCGATAACATTTCTACAGGTACTACAATGATCGTCTTGCCTCAATCTACACAACCATGGAAGTCTTGCAACCATTGCAGTCCACACGCTTCCTCACGCGTCACTCAAATGAACTGCACATCTTCCTCACGTGTCGCCAAATAAAACCAAATGCCACCATGCATTCTGCTCTAACAACCTTTATGCAGATATTACTGTGATCGGCTCAACCACATTTACACAACCATAAAAGTCTCGCAATTATCAGAAGCCTCACAAGCCCTAATAGGCCGCTAATAGAAATCACACGTCAGATTCACTCAACTCACACGCTGCACTCTATACCTATGATGTCATCAATGACACATCCCTAGAACTGATGTCATCATCACCTTATGCTGACATCATGTTGTCTCTTTTGGAGAACATAAAAACGTGCAAGTATACACGGTCACAAGTAATAAAATTTGATAAATAAGGTATCGTTCCCACGGAGATTTGTTACTATAATTTGTTGAGTACTAAAATTATTTCACTCTGATTTTATCCAAAATAATTGTTAATTGAAACAAGTTAACTAAAGAGTTTTATAACAAAATAAAAGAATTATAGGATTGTAGTTTTTCACCAAATTAATCCACTCGAATCATATTATTTTCTCTTGATTTATATTTTTTTAGTAAATTTAATTTGTCAACCAAGAACTTATAATTTTATCCATACATCTCTTCCGAGGTCCGTATTAAGGTTGAGCATCGGTTCGAAACCACAAATTTTAGGTCAATCCGAATCTGATCCGATCCGAAGCAAATTATAAATTATTCAATCTGAATCCGATCCGTTGTATATACTAATCCAAACAAATCCGAATCTGCAAATTTTAAGTTAATCCAAAACCGAACCGATCCGATCCGAAAATTATTTAATGTGAAAATTATTCAATCCGAACAAATTTGAATCCGCCAATTTTAAGGCAATCCAAAACCGATCCGAAAATTATTTAATGCAAAAATTATTCAATCCAAATCTACTTTAAATACCAATCAGAATAAATATGAATCCGATCCAATCAAATAAAGACAAAATCATAATTTCAACTTATAAAATAAAAAAATTACATAAAATCAAAAAACAATTTAAAATAAAAATATTTTTCATACAAATTCAACAATAAATGAATGATTAAAAATAGTTCAACAAAAATGATAAAAAAGAAAAAAATTCAATACAAATTACATAATTTAACTTAAAATATCCATAGTTTTAACATAAAATTTAAAAATATTAAATTCAAATTACATCAAAATAAAACAACACTTTTAAAGTGTTGTTCACTACAAATCTTCAGTATGAGTTGGTTTTGAGATGATTTATTTAATAGAGCTTCCAAATCCCGAAACGACAGACGCATGGAGATCATGAATGCTATACTTGTTCATTGTCTTGCCAATATAAAAGACTACGAGCTTCTTCAATGGTTGCTCTTCCTAATAAAGCAGGTCATTATCGCACAAGAGTTTCGCACCACTTTGAAACTATAAGGCAACTCTTACATTGTGACCTACAACCTCATTAGATGATCCACGTTATCTATGTGGTGTTGTGCCTCTTTCGGACTCTGCATTTTTCAACCTCCTTGCTCAAATTATTTGAAATAATTTTCCAAACAAAGAAATAAAATTTTAAAAAAAAACTGAAGTTCTCTAGAACAAGCTGAAAGAAAAATAAAAAGGAGCAATCTATTAGAGATTAAAATAAAATCTGTGGGTTTTTACAGAATTCATAAAACACCAATCTCAAAAGCTAACCATGATTAATTTTAGAATAATCAAAACCAAAACCAAATACGCACCGGAAATCAAACATTCTTTTAATTTCTATGCGCATATAAACAATCCTATACTATAGAACTTGTTATACATGTTTATGAGTTCATTTAGAAAATTGAAATAGAACTTGTTGTAGAACATTTTTTTACAACTGAATTAAAAAAACAAAAACAAGTTCCAAATACAAGAAAACAGAATTCATTACAAAAAGAGCCCTAATTAATCAAATGAAAAGTTACAAGAATGGAGCGATTATTAATAGAAGTTACCCAGGAGAAAATATTCAGTTAGATCCAAAATTAATCAATTTAAAATAAGATGAACAATACAACTGGTAAATTCATAATTATGTCTAATATGCAGAGCCGCTCACTTAAGCAAAAATGCCTACAAAACCAAAATGCAACATATGTTATTTGAATTCCAACCAGTAAAACCAAAAATGCAACCTCTCCAAGAGAACAAAATTTGATATATGTTAATTATTCATTATTCAAATACGCAACACTAGACTCTCATTTTGTCTCAAGCAAAAATCCTACAACATGGAAAGGGTCAGAAACCAGTTAAATAATAGGAGAGCTTTGTCTGCATCTAATCAACCCATTGGAGCAACCAAAAATATAAAAAAAAATTGCATTATTCATTTGACTAAATGACAGACAAAACCACAGAAACGCCCTGTCAAAAAATTAACTCATGTATGAAAACAACCTAACTGTTATTTAATGTTGTAACTTGTAAGTTCCAAATATTATGAGAGACAAAGACTGTTGCTAAAACAAGAAGCTTATGTGGCATACATCAAGATTGGCTTGAAGCTCAGCATTGGCTTCTGGAGCATGCATTGCCCTGACAGCTCGATCCCGAGCACGAGATTTCTTGACACCACCAGCATTATATTTTCCTGCAGCTCTCAATCTACGACCATAAAAGTCGCCCAGGTTAGAACTATCAAGACTATTTGTAATCCCCTTTATGCTTTAAAGTACAGAGAAGAAAAGTAAGAACTGTCATATTACAGAGAAGTGCATAGCAAATAGACAAAGAAATGATCAAATCAAGATAAGAAATGTTCAATAGCAGTAATATACTTTCTGGCTTCTTCATTCCGAAGTTTTGCATCTATCTCTTTACTGGGAGGATATTTTGGAAGACTAGAAGGGTCACAGACATAAGGTTGGTTTGTGAAAAACTGAAAAATAAGTGATAAGAACTCATTAATATTCTGTGAATTTATTAAAACAAAATACAACTTATAATTAGCAAATAAAAGACAAAGGAAAACTACTAGTCAATGTTGAAGTTAATGAGTCATGACCAACAGAGAAATGGGGGTAGTAGTGGTTGTCTCTTCCCATTGATACCAACCATTTTTCCTGCACAACTTGACACACATATAGAAAATAAAAAAGCAAAGCATGGAGAAGAAAACAAAGATAAATACCCTTGTTCCAATAATACACGCTAAGTAAAAAGATTTACCATATCCATCACGGAATGCATCTTCCACCAACTTTACAGGAAGAGCATTTGCTCCTTCACAAACTAGCTCCCGAAATTCCTGGTTTGGTTATACCTTGCTATTATATAACCCAAAAAAGTAAGAGTAATAGATCATCACCAGATCAGAAACGAACACATGTATAAAGGGGACCGATGAACGACGATTGGAGTCGAAACTGACGAACAACGAATGGAACTGGTGAACAACGAATGGAACTGATGAATAACGAATGGAACTGACGATCAGCGACTGGAACTGACGAACAACGAATGGAACTGACGATCAGCGACTGGAACTAACGATCAACGATTAGAATAGCGGCAACGAGAAAAGGAAAGAGCGGCGAGTATGAGAGAAGGAGATAACTGCGATTTCAGAGAGAAATTATGAGATTAGGGTTTTCGAGCATTCGACTCCAAATTTCAGTTTTATATTAGATTTAATTATAATATATTATTATATATTTTTTAAATAATATATAAATGTATCAGATCAGATTGGATTATTCATATTTGAATATTTTCAATCCGAATCTGAGCGGATTGATAAAATCCAATCCGATTTTGGATCGAAACCACTTAATTTTTTCGGATTAGATCGAATTGATCGGATTTTTCGGATTGATCAGATATTTTGCACACCCTTAGTCCGTATAGACACATCTCGCTAAATTAATTCACTATATTCCTATGAGAATTAAATTCACCAAGATTCATTACGTTCTAAGTTCTCAAATGGTCACACATATAATAAAGGTATATTGTTATCCTTCATATATACATGTTATTCTATCCATGAGCAATATACACAAAAATACCTCTTCCAAGTTTATTTAAGTGTCACAGATCAATTGATAAATTTTCCAATAATCAAAAGCATTAAGCACAAATAGAATAAACAACTTAAAAATCTTATAAATCTTTCAAAGATAATTAAATCCAAGTTTCATAAATTTAGATAAAATGCAACCCTAGAAAAATTAAATTAGTTTATAATAAAAATTGAAATTACAGAATTTAAGGAATATCAGTTACAGAACACAAAAAAAATTAAAAAATTTCTGCTTTCTAAATTTTTGGCACACGTAGAACACAACAGAAGCCAAAAATGGCTTCTGCGTGTTCCACAGTCCAATTCTCCAACCCTCAAAAACGAACTCAAAACAACCCCAAAACAAAAACTATATTTCACAATAACCTCTTATTTATAGCTCCAACACTCTACAAAAAATACATCATAAACTATATTTTTTTAAACACGCGGGAGACATTTTTCTTTGATAATGCAGACACGCGTATGAAAATGGGGATATCAAAATTGTTATTTTAACATACGTGTGGGAGACATTAAAACATCTAAAAAGAGCGCCATTTTTGATTTATTTTTAATTAAAACCATATGCCACATGTTAGTATTTGACTAGCTGAAATAAATAGTGGGACACGTGGCAGCCTTTAATTGGTGGGAGGGAGAGCTTGCCTGTAGATGTGCCGCACGGGATCATGGCACGCGAGACACGTGGGTCCCATAAAAACAGTTAGAATTGCGTGCGCTGGTTCTGCGCTTTTGTTTTACCCAATACGTGCCACATGTCTACTTCAAATTAGCTACATGAATATTTGAGACACGTGGCATTGTATAATTGTTGGATGGTTAGGGCACGCGAAGTTTCTGTGGACCGCGTCACACGAGAAACTACCTACGCAGGGGACACATGTGTCCCACCCTACACGTCAGATGGGCCCCACACGGGTATCCAACAACGTGCAGCTGAATACCCGCATCCAATCGAGATTGTCGCGTCTGGTTCCATACGCCTCATCGTAGCCGTCGATTTCCTGATTGAACGGTTGGTGTCGCATATTGGTGATTGCGCGAGTTGCCTTCTTTTCCTGTACATAAAATAAATTTTCTTAATTGCATTTTAGCCCTCCAATTTTATTCAAATTAACTTTTAAACTTTCTTTAATTGCAATTAAGCCTTTTTTTAATTTAAATTAACTTTTCAACTTTTGTTAATTACAATTAAGCCCTATTTAATTCAAATTATATTTTAAACTTTTGTTAATTGCAATTAAGCACTCTTTTAATTTAAATTATATTTTCAGACATATTTTTGCAATTAAGTACTTTTTCAATTCAAATTTTTTAATTTTCTTAAAAATATATTCCTTAAAAAATAAATAGTAAATATTAATTTATTCCATTAAAATTAGCTAAAAATATTAAGAACATAGCAATTATAATTAATAAAATAGATGAAAATAACTATATAAAATACAGTTATCACATCATCATTGATCGTACACTTGACAATGCATTGTTGTTATTGACCATTGACTTTTTACAATTCAGCTCATACCTATTCAGTTTTTCGCGTAGACCTCATTTTTGCAATCCGTTTTGCATATTGTGTTTCCAAATGGATAAAAAAAATTCTTTCTTGCCCCATCAATACTGTTTTGGAAGGGGCCAAAAATTACTTATCATGGTCTCAAACTATGCACAGTTTTCTTAAGGGTCACATGCTCTCGCATTACTGTACTGGTGCAATTATCATTCCTGTCAAAGGAGCAAGTGAAGAAGATTCTCCCTTCCTTGGCAGTATGATTGAATGGGATAGTCACAACCACATGATCCTTATATGGATTCAAAATACTTCCATTCCTTTCATCTTCAATTTGTTGGGCAGCTTTGATGATGCCAAATCTGTATGGGATATATTGCCCAAAAGGTACTCCACTATTCATGGATCCATGAAATATCAGTTAGTAGTTGGATTGCATCAACTTCGATAGGAACTAAGGTAATCCATCAATGACTACTATGATCATCTTCCTTTCTTTTGGGACTAAATTGACATTTGTGATCCAATTTGGGCATGCTCAACAGATACTCAACATTATGCTACAGTTAGGGATGAATTTCGTCTCTATGAGTTCTTGATGTCACTTCACAAGGACTTTGAGCCCATCCGCGGTCAAATTCTTAATCGTAATCCTCCTCCATCTCTTGATACTGCTATAAACTAGTTGGTTAGAGAAGAAGCTCTGCTTATAACCCTTCAAGCCCATAATAAGTTCAATGTTTTGGCTATTACTTCTTCTACTCCTGCCATTGAGTAACCTCAGTAATTAGGTGATTCTTCTAGCTCTAACAATCATTGTAGGTAGAGTAACAAAAAATTCTGCAATTATTGCAAGTGTTATCGCCACACCATTGAGACTTGTTACCGTCGCAAAAAATCTACTATTGATGTTACTAATACTTAGCCTACTTCGCTGATGCCTTCCAGTTCAGCAGATTCCCAGTCTTCTGGATTCACTGTTAACCTCTCCCTCATTGAACTATAGAAGATCATAACTCATGTAGTTCAAATGGTTGGTAATGCATCTCTTTCCACTACTTTCTTAGTTCTGCCTGGTAAGTCTTAAACTTGGCTTTTTGATTCTACATGTTGTAATCACATGAAACCTCACTCATATTTATTCTTCAAACTTAACCCTAAACCACATCCTCTTAATATTCATATAGTTTATGGTTCCGCCATGCATGAGAATAGTCTAGGTTTTGTTTCGACCTCTAACCTTTCTGTTCTTCGGGTCTTCCATGTACCTGACCTATCCTATAATTTATGCTCTGTGGGACAATTAGCTAAACTAGGATATCACCTTATTTTTGACTATTCTAGGTGTATTGTGCAGGATCCGAGGATGGGGCAAGAGCTTGGGACCAACCCTAGGGTTGGGCATAAGTTTCCTGTGAACAATCTTCATCTTTCATCTATTGCTTCTACCTCTGTTGCTACTGCAGCTGCTGTAGTTTCTTCCTTACTGTTGTCTGTTTTGCAGAACATAAAAACGTGCAAGTATACACGGTCACAAGTAATAATATTTGATAAGTAAGTTATCGTTCCCACAGAGATTTGTTACTATAATTTGTTGAGTACTAAAATTATCTCTCTCTGGTTTGATTCAAAACGCTCGTTGATTGTAACAAATTTAAGAAAAGAGTTTAATAACAAAATAAAAGAAATCTAGGATTGCAAATTTTCACTAAATTAATCAACTCAAATCATATTATTTTCTTTTGATTTATATTTTTTTAGTACATTTAATTTGTCAACCGAAAACTTCTAATTTTATTCATACATCTCTACCGAGCTCCGTACAAACTCACCTCGTTAAATTAATTCACTATATTCCTATGAGAATTAAATTCACCGAGATTCATTACGTTCTAAGTTCTCAAATGACCACACATACAATTAGGGTATATTCCTATCCTTCATCATACATGTCATTCTATCTATGAGTAATATACACAAAAATGCCTCTTCCAAGTTTATTTATGTGCCACAGATCATTTGATAAAATTCGTAAATAATCAAAAGCATTAAGCACAAAATAGAATAAACAACTCAAACATCTTATAAATCGTTCAAAAATAATTAAAATAAAAGCATAATAAATTTAGATCAAATGCAACCCTAGAAAAATTAAATTACTTCATAAATTTAAAATAAAAATTACAACAGATACAGAAAAATTAGATGAAGAAGAAGGAAAATTAAAACATCACTTAGAACAAATATGTGGCACACGAAGAACACAACAAAAGCCAAAAAATGGCTTCTGCGTGTTCTGCAGTCCAAAACCGAACAACACAAAATAATCTCAAAACTAAACACTACCAAAACTCCAAAACTTTTTTTACTCTCTCATACTATCCTCTATTTATAACATCAAATTTATAAAAAAATACATTTAAAAATATATTATTTTAATACACGCGGGGGACATATAGGTATGGAGAAATTAATTTATTAATACGCGTGGGGGACAAAATTATATCGAAAACGCAAACTGGGATAAAGCGCGTCGCTGCTCATTTTTTTAGATTCACGATGCCACGTGTCGGTGTCTGATTCCCTGCAAGGATTAGTGTGGACACGTGGCAGAATTTCTTTGGCTGCGGGAAACGGGCGCACGATGGAGTGTCGCACGGGAGACAACGGCTGCACCGCGGGCGTGATCCTGCGCTTTCGCACACATCGTAACATGACATGTGTCATAACATGATTGACTTAAAAATATAGTGGGACACGTGGCATCATTTGATTAGTTGAAGATCCGGTTGCACGCAGAGATCAGTGTACGGGATCAGAGGCGCACGTAACGTGGGGGATAGCGGCTGGACACGTCAGACACGTGGGTCCCACCTGCACACCGGCCTGCGCGGTATGTGGGCCCCACTCGAGCGCCGAGCCGCGTGAAAAATAGAGACTTGCACCCACTCGCTTTGGTCGGGTGTGATAAGGACGCACAAATCTCAACCGTGTCTTCTTTGATCGGACGGCCCACGTTTCGCGTGTGCTAAATGGCGCGTGGATTCTTCTCACCTATGCAGAAAATTAAATTTTAATTAATTTCATTTTGGCCCACAAATTTAATTCAAATTACAATTTCAACTTTCTTTAATTATAGTTTAGCCCTTTTCTAATTTAAATTAAATTTTTAAACTTTTAATAATTAAAATTAAGCCCAATTTTAATTTAATTTATATTTTTGATTTTTATAAATTGCAATTAAACACACTTTTATTTGAAATTATATTTTTGGACACAAATTTTCAATTAAGTACGTTTTCGATACAAATTATTTAATTTTCTTAAAATATATAAAAAATAGTAAATACTAATTTATTAAACTAAAATTAACTAAAATCATTAAGAATATAACAATTATAATTGATAAAATATATGAAAATAACTATATAAAATACAATTATCACTTATCTTCTCTCGCACTTTGACATTCTCGTCTTGGTCATGCATCATCCACTCGGGTATAACAATTAGCTTCTAAAGATTTGTTGGGTTCTATGTCCAAAGACAATTTTGATTGTACTTCATACCACTTAGGGAAATAGCCAGCTTTACCTTTCAATAGTAGTGAATCTATCTTGAATACTATCTATGGGGACCTTCTCCTGTTACTAGTGTTGGTGGATCTCGATATTTTGTTGTTTTTATTAATGATTATTCTCGTTATAGTTGGATCTTTTCTATGAAATCTTGTTTTGAAATCTTACCAATATACGATAACTTTGCAAAAATGGTTGAAACACATTTCTCTAAACATATGAAAACTTTTTGATCTGATAATGCTCTCGAATACACTCAAAATTCTTTTCAAGCTCTATTACATTCCTATGACACTATACATCATCTAACCTGTCCAGGCACCTTTCAACAAAATGGTCAAGTTGAAAGAAAACTTTGTCATATTCTTGACATTGTCCATGCTTTTCTTCTTTTGCCAAAGTTCCTCCCCTATTTTGGGGTAAAGCCGTTCTTCATGTTGTTCATGTCCTTAATGGCGTTCCAAACACTATCATTCATAATCAGACTCTGACCTTTTTTGGGTCATCCCCTGACTATCATTACCTTCGCTCATTCGGATCTACTTGTTTCGTTCTTCTTCAGCTTCATAAACATAATAAACTTGAGCCTCGATCTAGACTTTGTTTTTTTCTTGGTTATGGTGAAATTCAAAAAGGTTATCGATGCTATGATCTTGTCTCGCATCGTCTTCGTGTTTCTCGTAATGTTGTCTTTTAAGAACACCGCTTATTTGTTGAACTTTCTGACTTTCGTTCTTCCCTAACTAACTCAAATGTTTTAAAAATCTTTCCAGATAAGTCTCATGTTCCTTCTACAGATACTCTTGATCTTCATTTGGACTTCTCTATTCAATCTTCAAATATTTTTAATGATTCTCCTAGATAGGTTGTAGAAGAACAGGTTGATGATGAGCTACCCTACCTTGAGCATAGATCATCTGCTCCTACTTTGCCTGAAAATCCTTCACAAGACATTCCACCACTCTAATCAACCCTAGTAAGATCCATCCCTGCACATTTACTTGACTATCATTGTTACACTATCTTTGCTACACTTCATAAGCCTCACACCTATCGTGAGACATCTATTAACCCTTTATGGCAGATTGCAATGAAAGAAGAAATTGATGCATTAACCAAAAATCATACTTGGGATCTGGTTACTCTTCCTTCTGGTCAGTCTGTGGTTGGTTGTAAATGGATCTATAAGATCAAGACTCGTTCTGATGGGTTCATCGAGCGCTACAAGGCTCGTCTTGCTACAAAAAGTTTTACACAAGAGTATGAGATTGATTATGAAAAGACTTTTGCTTCAGTTGCCCGTATTTCCTCTGTTCGTACCCTCTTAGTTGTTTCCACTTCTAGTAAATGGGATCTTTTTCAAATGGATGTTAAAAATGCATTCCTTAATGGGGATCTGCATAAAGAATTCTATATGCAACCTCCTCATGCTCTTTCTATTGAAACAAACAAGGTTTGTCGCCTTCGACATGCACTTTATGGCCTTAAACAAGCTCCACGAGTGTGGTTTACCAAGTTTAGCTCCACCATCCTTCATTTGGGTTACACTTTCAGTCCTTATGATTCTACCTTATTTCTTCGTCACAATGATAAAGGCACCATTTTGCTTCTCCTATATGTGTATGATATGATCATAACTAGTGATGACCTCAGTGGCATTCAAGAACTCAAGGATTTTCTTAGTCATGAGTTTGAGATGAAAGACCTTAGACATCTCAACTATTTCTTGGGTCTTGAGATCACTCGTTTCATAGATGGTCTTTATATTACTCAAGCCAAGTATGCATATGACCTTTTATCTCAAGCTGGACTCATTGACAACAAGACTGTTGATACTCTAGTTGAACTTAATGCGCATCTAAGCCAGTATCTGTCTACTCCACGATCGACTCATTATTCTACTATTCTATGCATTCTACGATACTTGAAGGACACTCTCTTCCATGGCCTTTTCTACCCATCTCAGTCTCCTCTTGTACTTCATGCATTCTCTGATGTTGATTGGGCAGGAGATCCCACTGATCGTAGGTCCACTACAAGTTATTGCTTTCTCCTTGGTTCTTCTTTGATTTATTGGCAAAGTAAGAAACAAACTTTCGTGGCCCGCTCCAATACTGAATCAGAATATCGTGCTCTTATTGATACCAAATCTGAGCTTCTTAAGGATTTAAGTGTGTCCACATCCTCTGTTACTCCCCTTTATTGTGACAATTAGAGTGTCATTCATATTGCTCATAATGATGTCTTTCATGAACGAACTAAACACATAGAGATTGATTGTCACTTTATTTGTTCTCATCTTGCCCATGATGCTCTCAAACTTGTCCCTGTCTCCTCCAACGATCAACTTGCAAATATCTTCACTAAGGCACTTCTTAAGAGACATACTCGTAATTTGGTTGACAAATCAAGCTAGTCTCACATCCACCTTGAATTTGAGGGGAGTTATTAATGTATATCTATTAACATATTATCATATCTGCTAATGTATATCTAGTTTACGTTAGGTATATCTAATTTACTTGTAACTCTTATATAAAAACACCATGTATATTCTTTAACTCATATAATAGAATACAATCATTAAGTATTTCTTACAATTATAAAAGTTACAAACATATTATCTAACGATAGTATTTGTTAATTTATTATTATTATTAGTGTTAATTATGTGTTATACACGTTATCTATGTGACAATATATAAAATTTTACAAAAAGTTTACTTTCTGAGTTAAGGAATATATCAAAGCATAATGATAAAAACATTTTTGAACTTTGGGTATAATTATATCGTTATTTATATATTATAGTCATAATTATAACTTTAAAAATAGATAATTATTTATATGTTTTGGACATAATTGTAAGTTTGAAAATGTTATGCTTTGATATATTTTTATTGTAATCATATATTATGAATATAATTGTAAAAAAGTAAAAAATTTAGATATTTTTATTAGGAGTAGATACCGTTCGATTTTATAATAAATTGGACTAATTTTCTTATAAAATCAAGGTGAACTACACCGATTAAATGGTAACAATTTAATTCAATTTTCGTTTTAACCTTAACATAACTTATATTAAAATACATATAGATAAATGATCCAATACTACACATGTAAAGTTTACAGCCTATAGGAAAGTTGTGTTATTTATTTCCTCCACCAGCATAGTTTGAGTCACCCTTCCTTCTATTTTTATTAATTTTCATTTGTTTAAACCTTAAAACAACATAAAAATTGTCAACATTAATAACATCAGCTAAGGTATATATACGTGTAATTAAATATATATCATTTAAAACTATTCGATCTGATATAATTAACTTCAATTCTTTATAAATTATATCGAATTGGAATATATAACACATTAGATCAGATTACATAATGCTTTTTAATTTTTATAAATTATTTCATATATTATTCACGTAAAACATAATTATTATGATCAACTTTCTTCCCATCAATAAAATTTCAGTTGAAAAAAGGAAAGAGTCCTCTAATCTGAAATGGAACCAAACCCAAAGGAAACAGAAGCCGAACGATTGCTCCGGGTTGCAGAGAAACTCCTTCAAAACAGAGATTTCCAGGGTGCGAGAGAATTCGCTCTCTTAGCCCAAGAAACCGAACCTCTCTTCGATGGTTCCGATCACATTTTAGCCGTTATCGACGTTCTGTTAGCCACCGATAGGCGCATAAACAACCACCTCGATTGGTACTCAATCCTCCAAATCGATCATCGGTCCGACGATCTAGATTTGATCAAAAGTCAATATCGCCGTCTCGCTATCCTCCTCCATCCAGACAAGAACAAATACGCCTTTTCCGACCATGGCTTTAAGATTGTCGGAAACGCTTGGGCTGTCTTGTCTGATCCAATTAGGAAACCTTTATTCGACAAAGAGGACGGTCTCTTTACCAAAATTGATCCACCATCTCAAGCCCAGCAATCTAAATTGCCTGTTCAAAGAACCCAAACGAGCAATTCGAGCTATAATGGCGTCACAAACGATGGCGTTTGGCAAGACACATCACAGAGACTGAAATCGCAGAATTTTTGGACCGCATGTCCGTACTGTTATATTATATATGAGTATCCGAAGGTGTACGAGGATTGTTGTTTGCGGTGTGAGAAGTGCCAAAGGGCTTTTCAAGGGACGCATATTGAGTCTTTGCCTTCTGTGGTGAATGGGAAAGAGTCATATTACTGTTGTTGGGGTTTTTACCCACTTGGGTACATGTTTGGGAGCTCGGAAAATGGAAACGGTCCAGGTCTGGCTCCGGCAGGGTTTTCGAATTGGATGCCACCGGGCTTTTCAACTCCCCATCCAGGAAATAATGTTTGGAATTACACACCGGTGGACGGGACTCAGGGGAGAGATGGTATTGTGGAGGTTTCGGATGGGGATGCTTCACAATTTGAACTTGTTTCTAGGAAGAGGGGTAGACCCAGAAAGCGGATATGAGGATGTAGATTGGATCTAACTGCTACTAACAAATGGCCTTCAATTTTGGATTTTTAGTTTATTTCTGTTATTGTAGTATATACACAAGGTACTTTCAACTTTTGTTCTTGTCGTAGTAAGTAGCTGCTTGTTCTGTTCTACGGATGTTTCATTTTAAATGACTGTCTATATAATTTACCGGTAATTTTATATGATATATATGTATTTGTTTGTGCATATGTTAATTTTCGGTTGTTGTCACATGAATATTTGAGATATTTTATATGTAAATTTATTTTTATGATTATTATGTCTATTAATCAAAAAATTTAGATAATTTTAACTAATTTAATTTTTATAACTATTATATATATAATTGTATTCATGTATTTAATATTATATATTTATAAAATTAAAATTATTTTTATTATTAAAATATTTATTTAAATTTGAATCAATTTATAAATATGTTTTAATATTTTTAAGATGTATTTTAAAAAAATTAATTTTTTAAAACATTAAATTTTTTAATAAGCTTTTAAAATTTAAGTCGAAAATATATATTGTGTGCTGAATATAAAAGGGTTGAGAAGTTGTGTGCTGAATAGAAGTTAAACATGAAGAAACCAAAAAAAAAAAAGAAAAAGAGAATAATGTTTACCTCTTAATTGAATTTAGAGAAACAATGAAGCTGATGAATAACAAAACACAAAAAAGGAATGGCGACAGTTGATAATTAATATATATATATATATATATATTTCTTTAAATTGATAAAAAAAATTATAAATATTTTACGGGTTAAACTTTTATATGTATTAATCTATTTATTTCATATTTTTCATATTTATATAACTTATTTTGTTATTAATATCTTAAATATTTAAATATAATAATTATTTGATTTAATTATTAAACGTTAAAGAAATTATTTTTATTGAATTTGTGTTTAATATATTTGGTCTAAGATTTGTTAGTTGATTTGATTTGATTTAAGTAATATATATTTTGAATCATTTAGTTAGGATTATTTATTGATAAATCCGTTCTAGAACACACATAGATATTTGTGTTTTTGTACTAACTATTTTGTAGTTGATTTGTGAACAATCTGATTTGTGGAAAACTCGTTGGAAAGTTGGTATAAAAACCGTTCAAGTTAATTTTAGAAACTGCGAAAATAGAGTAAGTGTTCGTAAGTAAAATATATTGGGATAATATCCTAAAGAAGGTATGATAAGAGCGAGTTTTTACTTAAATATTTGATTTTTATAATTAAAAGTTACGTGGTCCGATGGATCAGTGTTTTTTTCTCTTAAATCATGGTTGTGGCTTAGGTTATTTCAACCTAGAAATATAGTGTGTGTGTGTGTGTTTTACATTTTATTCTTACACACGATTGCATGTCTAACCACTTTGTTTAGATTATAAAATTATAAATTGATAAAAATTAAAAATAACCTATTCATTCTCTCTAGGTTAATTAAGTTCGTATCTTATAAACTTTCATTTGGTATAACGGCAAACACTAGACACACTTAGTGAGTTTGATCCTTAGGAAAACACACACCTACTTATAGACCAAATGAAAAAATGTTGGTTATTTGTTAGACCTCTACTCTTTAATGGATATAATTACCCTTATTGGAAGACTCGTATGCAAGTCTTTCTCAAACAAGATGAAAAAGTCTAGGATACTATTCTTGATGGTTGGAAACCACATTCAGTAACAAAATATGGTGTAACAATCATAAATCTAAGAAGAGACTTGACCACTAAAGAACGCACCCTTAGTGGGACAAACCAAAAAGGTCTAAGCTTAATATTTGTTACAGTATAGATGGATGAATTTTGTCGCATCTCCGACTGTGAGACTACTAAAGATGCATGGAATACACTTGCTCTTACTTATGAAGGAACTTCCCAAGTGAAACAAATAAAATTAAGATTGCTAACATATGAGTTTGATTCCATTAAAATGAGTAACACTGAAACCTTTGATCAATTCTATACTCACTTTTGTGATATCACTAATGCTTGTTCTAATTTTGGTGAGAAAATTTTACAACCTATACAAGTATGTAAAATCCTAAGCTCCTTAACAGTAGACTACAAGATGAAAGTTACAGTGATAAAGGAAAAGAAGAATATGGACTCACTAAACATTGATGAACTTGTCGGGTCAATCCAAACCTATGAGGTTATTCTTGATCGACCCAAGAAAATCAAGGATGTGACATTCAAAAATTTCAAAAAGGACATCCCTGATAATGATGAGAATATGAATGATGAGCCACTAGTCTTGATAGCATAAAAACTTAAGAAGTTCCTAAAAAAATGGTCAATAGGATAATCCATTTAATAAGGGACAATCTAGTTGTTCGAGTGATCGAAAGTCAAGGAACATCAAGCTTCTTAGCTCTAATGACAAAAAAAAAGTCCACTAGTCCTCAATGTTTTACTTGTGGAGGTTTTGGTCATATTCCTATATAATGTGCGAATAATAAAAAGAAAGTCGGAAAAGCCTTTAATGCTATACTCAATCACACAAAAAGTGAGCAGAATAATGCTAGTAACTCAAAGGATGATGACATTAATTATCGTGCCTTCACTGTAACTACCAAAGCACACCAAGATGACTCTAACTCTGGCTCAGATGAAGAAAATGAGGAAGTGAACTCTTCCTTTCTTACTATTTAAGTTTAATGTATCGAATTATGAAGAACTATTCATGGATTGTCTAGGTGGTAGGGAAGATAGGGATAAACTACTTATGGAAGTAACTAAACTTAATGATATCATCAATGTTCACAAAATAAATTTCTCTAGTTTAGAGAAAGATAAAAAGGAATTGTCTAAGCATATTAATGCCTTGAATCCGAGTCTTGCATAAACTAATGAGGAAAAAAATCTTAGGCAAGAACTTAGTATTGCTAAAGAGATGGTGAAGAATTTGACCATAGGTGCTAAAAAATTGACCAAAGTCCTAGATTATGGAAAACTATGTGGAGATAAGAAAGGTCTTGGATACATAGATGAGCAGTCAACACCTTCAACATCAAAACCACATTTTTAAGGCCCTTAAAACTCTACTCACAATGTTACTACTTATGCACAAAGAACTATTATACTTATGATAGAAAAAGTTATTAAGTTTATACATCTCTATCATCATTGTGGTAATAAAGGTCATATAAGACCAAAATATAGATTTTTGATTAATCCTCCTGAACTTAATCATGTTTTCCATGTTTCATAAAGTAGGACCCATAAGCATCATTCATCTATGCATGCTACATCATATTAAAGGATGCATGAAAATTATAATAACTTGTTCATAAATTCTACTAGGAAGCATGAAGTCTAAGGTTCAAAGAGTCAAGCAAAATTCAACACTTTTAATGCTAGGACTCATTATCATCATCTTACTATGTATATTGCATCTTCATTTGGGATGAATAAGAAAAGTATAGCTAAGTTCAAGAACATGCCTATGAAACCTAAGTTAGTTAAGTCTCAACCCAATGATATAGATAAGCCAAAATCCAAGAAACTTTGGGCAAGGAAAGATTGTTTTTTTCTAATAATCTCACTGTCTTTTATTCCTTCATCTAGGTGTTTTTGTTAGAGTGCTTAAATGACCACAGGTGAACAATATTTCTTGTCTTTATTTTATTTATTAGTTAAACTTAAAAAAAAGATAAAGAAGTAGAATCCTTATCTATCCAACACAGTATTAGACTTATTTAATACTTATATATATATATAACCTTATTTTTAGTGACTTAACTCATTTTGATATTATTTTATAAATTGTTCTACAATTTTGACTTATGCACACACATATTCTTGTACATGTGATGATCGATGTTGACATAAACTTATTCATACAATCACGAATACTTATATATGCTATGCTTGAAATTTATGAATTCTCTTGAAAGACTCTACAATTACAACTAATCTTGACTGTAACATTGTGTTGAGTTCTATTTATTGTTTTCTAAAATTTTACCTTATAAAGGTACTCAGTATTAAGAGGGCTACCTACTGTGATGTGTGAAGCTAACGTAGTGAACGTAGGGAGCTACCTCACAACTAGTACGAAAGTCATCATGCTAGGTTTATGGCTCGTGCAAAAAATGGAAAGATTGTGCAAAACACAATTGTTTATAAAACTTGTACTTGAAATGCACAAAAAATAAGATCCAATAGAGGAAAAAAAATGTGCCTCATTTATGAAATAAAGAAAAAAATTAAGTCCTATTTTGGTAGATATATTTTATTTTGTGAGATTAAATAATCGATTATAATTTTATATGATATATGATATATTTTTCTTTTGAGTCTTTGATTGTCACAAAAAAAAATGTGTGTAATGAATACGTAAGTATACGTATGGCAATAAGTAATATAATGATAAAAAAAGATCGTTCTAATAGAGATTATTTAATCAGAAACTAATTTTTCAAAACTAAAAATTAAAATAACTAAAAGTAAATAATCATAATTAATTCAATTAGATTTGGTAACTAAGAAGATATTTGAGAAAATACCTAGGACTATTTAATTTCTCAATTTTCTAAAAATGTGAATCAGTAAAATACCCCTAATATAATTATCAATTAATTATATGATGAAAATTGGGTTAATAAGATCCTTACATTAATAAATTACATACACATAATTTTGTCCATAAAACTCATATTTTCATAATAAAAGACATAAAATTTATAAAGAAAATAATAGAAGAAAAAATACAATCAATATCTTAAATTGAAGTATTAATCTCATCTTAAATTTTCACCAATATTGTATCTCCTTTTGAATTTTTCTGTATTTTTCTCTCTTCTTAACTCAAAAAATTGATCAAATTATGCTAATAACGGCTCGTTCGGGTTTATGAGGTGATTAAGGGGTTAAATATAGCTTAGGTGGAATCTAGATTGTCAGATTAGATTCAGATCAAGGGTTGAGATCAAAACAAGCAAAATTAGCAACACTAGCCAATGATAGCGTGACACATAGCACATGGAATTTACTGGGCGAAATAGAGCGCAACGCGTCTCAAGGAAGACCGATCCTACTCAATGCTTACTAACTCAACAACATGCAGCGTAACGTGATTCATGGAAATAGATGACATGGCATGTTGGTGGATAGTGGTTACCAATCGAACGATGACATGTGGCAAGGGGTTTTTACCCCACTTTAAAGTCGGATTGAATACTGTGTTGACACGTGACAAGGCATTTTTTCACTTCTCACACGCGACGATCTTCAATTAGTTTTCTCTGCTAGTGTGGCGTCTGCATAGCTTACCCAATCAGCTCTTTTGCTTGCGTGACACCACATGGCAGCTCTTGATTGGTCTTGCATTAAAAATTCATAAAAAATTTCAAAAAACTCCATAAATTATATTTTCATCCATTTCACTATATTTTTTATATTTTAATATTTTTAACCCCACAAATACTATTTATTAAATAAAATAAGCAAATATTAAATACAAAATTACGCTAATAACTTTACTTTCATAGAGTCATCACACCCCTAAACTTAACTCTTTGCTTGTCATCAATATAAGGATATGCAATGTTTTGATAAATTGATTCATGTATGTATGCTACACATGAATCCTCCAATGCATTCATGAATATAACATATATGAGCATGCTAATCAATTCAATTTAGAAAAATCTCGTAAATCTATTTTTCACATCTCTCTCTACTAATATAAATATGCACTTAGCTAAAGATCAATAAGGACTTTATATGTTTGTAATGTAAGGCTTAGATGGAGGGGTCGATAAATGAAGACATTTAGACTCTTTCCACACCTTAGATTTCTTGTTGTTCATCATGCACTTTTTAATTAAATTTGAGTTTCATATGATATTTTAGTGCACCCTCTCTTAACATTGTTTTCATATTTTTCTATTCCACGTCCTTTTTTTATTTTTTTTATAACTTCACAACACCCCTAAATTATTTTCAATTCTATTTTCTTTTTCTTTATAGGGATAATTGTGTTACGAATTTTGCTTCTTTTTGTGCATTATATGTCATCTTATTCTATAGCATGACACATGATTGTATCTTTTCTTTTCATACAAGCTAAAGGTGTAAGGATAAAAGTAATACTTATTAATTAGGCAAAAATTGTGGCTTAAAGACATGAATAGTTCTTTGTTAGACTCAAATGGGTGACAACGGATATTAACAATGATTGGTTTCAAAGGCTTAATCAATCCAAATAAGGCCTAAATCATTTTTCTTGCTAAATACTATTTAGGTTTTTGTCTCAAGGGATAATAAAATAGATTCTAAAACTTGGTATATCTCATCAACTCACATAAATCACTACAAATTTTCTCTCATTAATAATACCAAGATCAATCATGAACATGTGCATAAGAATTTGAATCAATCCAATCAAAACTAGCAAGCATGTCACATGATTAATGTACGTATCTTAATAAGTATATTACATTCCTCATCCTAGTCATGACAACTAGTTTTTATCATTGAGTTCATATGTTTCATATCAAGCATGCATGCATTTAGTTTCCATATATTTATCAATTTTTACCAAAATCATGAATAAAAACATCCTAAAAATTAAAAAAAAATTCCCTAAAAATTGAAAATGCATACTAAATACTAAAATAAAGAATGATGTTCCCCCTAAACTTAAATTGCACATTGTCCCCAATGTGAACATATAAATATGAAAAAATAAAAGAAAAGAACACTCCCTTAGCCTTGGTACACTACATCTATCGTTGAAATGCTCAATTTTGTTGCACTATTGCTCTTCACATTTATTCACCTACAAAATAAAAACAATAAAAATATAAGTCAAATAACATTGGGTTTCCTCCAACCAGCATCACATTTAATGTCCTTGACTAGACGGTTCTACCAAGTCTTAAGGAACATCCTTTTGTGTCCATTTAGTTTTGAGTTTGCCTGAAAATAGTTTGAGTCTTGATTTGTTTAATAATACTTTATGTTCTGACTCGGAAACACGATGCTCAATTCTCTTCTTATGCCACATATTTTTTTTCTTTTTGAACTTTTTTGGCATTCTTATAAGCATTCCATCGTTACTCATCCAATTATATATTTCCAACATATTTTTGTCCTCTTTATTGGACTCTTTCATTTTCCTACTTGATTGGGAATGAGGGGATAAAAGTGTGAAGTCTAAACTTTGTGGCCTTTCAATTGGAGATTTGAGCGTAAATCATATCTCAAAAAATTTCATAACCACCTTTGATACACACATAAGAGGCACGTCCTCCAAAAAGTTCACACAACCCACAATATCAACCTTTGATTCCATACTTTCAAAGTTAAAACATGATGAGTTTTTTTTCTGGTGAGTTTATGTCCTTGTTCACAACATCATGTGCTAAAGTCATAAGTATGGGTGACTCACTAAAATCTGGCAACGACATCAAAAACTTGATTGACATATACAAAATGTGTGCAATGAATATACAAATATATGTATCATAATAAATAATATAATGATAAGAAAAGATAGTTTTCACGAAGATTATTTTATTAGAAATTAATTTTTAAAACTAAAAAAATAAAAATAATTTTTTTGTGTTTTTATATTTTATGGAAGCAAAATTAAAATAACTAAAAGTAAATAATAATAATTAATTAAATCAAATTTTATAACTAAGATGATATATGAGAAAATATATAGTAATACTTAATCCTTCAATTTTCTAAACATGTGAATCACTAAAATCCCCTCAATATAATTATCAATTATATTATAAAGCTCATATTTTTCATAAAGAAATACTTAAAAATTGATAAAAAAAAGTAGAAGAAGAAATACAATAAATATCTTGAATTGTAGTACTAATCGCCTTTTCAATCTCCACCAAAATTGTATCTCTTTTTGAATTTTTCTATATTTTTCTCTCTTCTTAGCTCTAAAATTTGATCAAAATTATGCTAATGACTGCTCATTTGGTTTTTTGAAGTGATTAAGAGGTTAAATATAGCTCAGGTGAAATATGGATTGTTAGATCAGATTCAGATCAAAGATTGAGATCAAAACAAGAAAATTTAACAATGCCAGTCATTGATAGCGTGATGTGTGGTACATGAAATTTATTGGGCAAATTAGAGCATAATGTGTGTCAGGGGAGACCGATCTGAGTCAATGACATGTTGCATAACATGATTAACAAAAATAAAAGGCATGGTGTGCTGGTGGATAGTGGTTACCAATCGAATAACGACACATGGCAAGAGGGTTTGACTCCGCTTCGAAGTCGGATTGAATGTCGTGCTGACACGTGGTGGTGAGGCACTACATCACTTCTCACACACAGTGATCTTCAATTGGTTGTCTCTATTGGTATGGTGTCTGCATAGCTTACTCTATCAACTCCTCTACTTTCGTGACATCATGTGGTACTCTTAATTGGTTCGACGTTAAAAATTCATAAAAATCTAAAACAATTCCAAAAAACCCCAAAAAAATTTAGAAATTATATTTTCACCCCTTTACTCTAAGAAGTTTATATTTTATTATATTTAACCCAAAAAAATACTATTTATTGAATAAAATAAGCAAATATTAAATAAAAAAGTGCACTAATTGGTATATTTGTAGAGTTTCAACATATACACAACTTTTAAGTAAATATCAATATGTCATTATATGTACGAAGTGTGATTTTGTTTCTCTTATACTCTACTTGCTTATTTATATAATAAATAATCAAAATTTCGATTAAAAAATGATGAGTTCTCAATTGGTTGTGTTTTCATTTGTGATTAAATGAGTTAAATATCTTATATGGCTATTTTTAAACTTTTAAAAAAAGCAGATTCTTATTCATTTACATGTTCTTTTTATTTATTACATTTTTAATTGGTTTTTAAGTTAGAAAGTCATAAAAACTAGGAGGAGTTTAAACCACATTGCACTTCTGTATTAATCTTCTTTTACATTTCTCTATCTTTAAGGGAAGTTTAGTTTCATTACTTTGTCCAATGCTTTGTCATTCTCGTATGTCAAAAAGGAGAAGAGAATAGTGTGTTTCACTTTCATCACTTCCATGTTTTCTTATGTTATGCATTTAGGGAGAGAACATATTTATTTAAGCTTGAGTGGCATGAATGCATAATATATAATTATTCTTTACACTTTGCTTATTTATATGTAAAATAATTTAGTACCTTGGGTTTGTATTGACTAGGAGGAGGGTCCTTCCAGATGGATCCAAATGGAGCCTGAGCAAGGTTCGTTTTGGTTCTGGGTTAAAAGGAATTGTGGTACCCCTAATGGTAGCTTAAACTTTTGGTAGAATTGGCTTATCAGTTCTCCTTTGATATGATATTAGAGCTTGGTCAAGAGTTTGAATCCCGCCAGGTATAGGTTCAATGGTGAACCTTCTTTCCAAAGAAGGGAATGATGTGATCCATCATTTAGTACCTTGGGTCTGTGTTGGTGAGAAAGATGGTCTTTTCAGGTGGTTCCAAATGGAGCTCCAACAAGGTTCATTCTGGTTATAGGTTAAAGGAAATTGTGGCTCCCCTATTGACAACTTAAGTTTTTGGTAAAACTAAACAAATGCGTATATCTTATTTATCTTATTTCAGTTATTTACAAACTTATTAAGTTACAATGAATACTATTATAAAAAGAAGTATTTAAGTTTATATGTAAAGTCAATTTTTGGCTTGAATAATATTTATTATATCTTTTTATTTCTCTCCCTAAATCTGAATCATCATCGCAACAATATTGATCCTAGTTTAGCTTCACACAAATTACAATCAGTTTATTTGTTTATTTACAGATACTAACCATTCTTAGTGAGATTCTATTTATTTACGAGTTAGTTTTGTTGATATATTAAACATGCAATGGTGATCATCACATAGGGCCGAAGGAAAAAACTTATACGCGATATAATTTTTTTATATATATAAAGCAAGTGCATGCATAAATAATAAAATTTATATTTTTAAGATTGTTAGAAACTCAGGCCCAACTCAACCCAATAAGATCTCATTAAGTTAAGGATTGCTCAAGCTTATAAGCAGCTTTGCTGCTTTGTTCTTAGTCGATGTGGGACAAGGATACTTAACAGCCCCCTCCACACGGCGGACAAATGTGGACATTATTAGCGCCACAGTAAGACTGTGGTAGAGCCCAATTAGGTCCAAACACATAGAGACTAAGCCCAGCTCTGATACCATGTTAGAAACTCAGGCTTAACTCAACCCAATAAGATCTCATTAAGTTAAGGATTGTCCAAGCTTATAAGCAGTTTTGCTGCTTTGTTCTTAGTCAATATGGGACAAGGATACTTAACAAAGATAATATTACTTGTATTTTAATTAAAATAAATCCCATATATAAATAATACAAATCTTAATTAAAAGTGTGTTTCGTTAATCCATATACTTATTTCCTGAAAACATTTCTCGTGCCAACAAAATCTGAGACAAATGACAAAAAGCACGAAGGACGTAAGGAAAGAAAGGAGAAAAAAAAAACATAAGCATGATAAGGTACAGAAGTAATATGCTATTTTCTTCAACTCTAATCATGCTTAGAGCTTTCTTAAATGAACTAATTAATTGCTTCTGGAAACGACTACAAAGTATAAACTCAACTGAATTGAGCGTGCAAAGATTAAAATTAATGCAAACAAAAAACACTTAATAGCACCACAACATTATTCAATATCATTGATGTGTTATGAATCTAACTATCTTTTATATTTTAATGAAATTCAATTTGATAATTTTTTTATCCATTTAAAGTGATTTTGATGCCCTTGTACTCAATGCAAATTTTTGGCCAATTTGCTCCTCCTGGATATTCATTCTACAAAAAGTAACTGATTTGGCTAGACTCCATTACGTTATTGTATAGTGAAGTTGTAATTGATTTGCAAGTATGTGCAAGTTTAAATCTCTTTTAAACACCTATAATTTTTTATTGCAAACTTATTATTGCAACTTTATTACTCATATTATTTATCAAAAAAAAAAAGAGAGAAGGGTGCTTTTAGTCCTATAACTTTAGATAAAATAGTACTCTATTACTATAACTTTCAATTTAAGTATTTTAGTATTATAACTTTGAAAAAATGTGCATTTTAATTTTAAAAGAATATATTTTAGTTTAAAAAGGGTGTACATAAAACAAGTTTAGATTTTTAAGACTAAAGTATATATTTTTTTTCAAAATAATAAGATTAAAACGTTATAGTTGAAAATAATGGAACTAAAATACTTATTTTTATAAAAATTATATGATCTCATGTGTCTCTCATAGAAACAATTACTCAAAAAATGTTACTAATAAATTAGATAGTGTTAACTTTTGGCCGGTCGTAGGTGATAAGGTGGTGTTAGTTTCTTTTTCTTATTCTAGTGTTGTATTGTAAACCCATAAAAATAGTGATTTAGAAGTTGATTATTATATAAGGGATTTGCCTAGAATTTGAAACTATGATTTGTACTGATATTAGCTTTTACTTTTTATGATCAATTGCAACTTCAAAATCAACAATGAGATATAGAAATCTCAGTTGAAATATTTGGCAACAACACTATTGTGTAAAAATCTTTAACATTATATTGGATTGATTGGAATAAAATGTAATTATAATTGATTACTTTTAATTTTATGTTTGATTAGGTTGAAAAGTGAGAATAGAATAAAATAAATTGCTAAAAGAGAAGTAATCAGAATTTTTTCTCATTCAAGTTTTAAAACTACTATTTAAATCATGTTATTAATACATTTTTAGATAATAATTCTTATAAAAAATTTTGAAATAGGGCTTCACTCTAACTACCAGGCGATTGTACCAACAAATAAAAGAGCACTACTCTAAATCAGACCGGATAACTAAACCTTAAAATCTAATTTTTAGATTTAAGTTTGTAATTAAAAATAATATATTTCTCTCTAACATTCTTAATATAAAATTTTGAATAAAAACAAAATCAATTCATTTTAGAGATTTTTACTTATTTAATATTTCGCAAGCATAATAACATTATTATTATATCATGTTTACAAACAGCCAACAAAGTTAAATTTAATCACAGATAAATTAAATATAACATGTAAGAATAAAACATAAAAAATAACTATAAAGAAAATAAAATCCTTATAGTATTTTGATGTTATTCTTGTTGTTAGAAAACCTCCAAACGGAATTTGCAGTTTCATTTATTGAATCAAAAAACAAATAAATTACAAAAACATAACTAGTTCTTCTCAAAAAGAGAAGAACTCTAAACCTAAGAAAAACTAAAAACTCAGAAATAGAGAGAAAGAAAGAGAAGAGAAGATGTGTTTTGAGGTGTTATTTGAAGTGAAGAGAACGGGGGAAAAGTGAGTGAAAAAATGATTAAAAATGGTGGAAACACGAAGTAGTGAATGATGACATCATTGATGATGTCATGCTGACGTAGGGTGTGGCAGTGCACCCGGATTAGGACAGGTGAGTGCGTGGACTGGGCGCAGATGGACACTGGCGCGCGTAGACTGAGTGCTGATAAGTGCAGTCACACACGGAATGGAGCAGGAGCGCGCGCGTTAACCGGCGCGGCTGGGCGGTTGCGTGCAAAATTTCCTCCTTTTTGACATTTTTGACCCATTTTGTCCAATTTTTCCATATTTGTTGACATTTTCTCATTTAATTTATGAATATATTTGTGATGTATTGCCTATGTTATTTTTATTTTGAGTCTTTAAGTTACTTTTTGAAGTGAAAATACCTTAAAAACAATAAAAATACTTGTGATTCTAAAAAGACAAATTTATATAAATATATGATAAAATCATATAAATATATATATTTTTAATCAATTAATGTACATAAAATCATATTAATTTAAGTATTTTTTGAGCACTCATCACATCCCAACACACCAAGCCCAACATAACACCCCAACGCACCAACGCCTATGTTGATTTGAAGTACACTTTATAAATGCTTGTAATTAATAGTAAAAATTCAGTTTGTAATAGTAAGTTTTTATTATGTTTTAGTGTATAATAAACTCTCAAATGTAATTATACTTTTAATTTTAATATAATATTATTTTTAATATTATAATTAATAAATTTATTATAATTTATATTAATTGTTAATATTGTAATTACTAATTGTATTTTTTTATTTATGCATACCCTATGGCTTCAATTATTGAAAAATTGAGGCTATGGATATACTCTATGACCTCAATTATTGAACAAATGAGGTCATAGATATGTCCTATGACCTCGTTCTTTCAATAACCGAGGCCATAGGTAACAATCTATGGTCTCTCTTACTTAGGCCTCAGTTCTTAATTATAATCGTGGCTACAAGTCTACGGTCACTGTTAAAAATCGAATCCATATGTATGTTTTTTAGTAGTGTGTGTTTCTAACTTGATATCAGAGTTGAGACTAACTTGATCGATGATTTGGGCTTTGTCCTTAATAGTCTCACTATGACTTTGTGAGACTACCTCTCTCCATGTGGAAGGGGACTGTTAAGTTTTCTTCAATCTCATATCGGTCAGGAGTTTCACAGCAGTACTATTTATAAACTTGAACAATCCTTAACTCAATGAGATTTTATTATGTTGAGTTAAGCCTGAGTTTTTAACTCTTAATAATTATAATTTAGCATATCATTTTTGGTTGTTGCTCAAATACTAATTTACCTTGTTTGCCTCTATGACTCTACAAAACTACATTGCTCAATTCTGCCAATACCTTATATATTATCGATTGTCCTACTCCTTTCAAATGTTACTCTCTCACAACTCCCTTATTTAGGTTTAGGAAACATACTCGTTATTAAGGGTGTCCATGGTCCGATCCGATCTGGTTTTACCTAAAAAAAATTTAACAAAATCGGACCGTTCATATTACTCGGACCGGACCAGACCGTTTGAAACGGTTTTAAGAAATAAAAAGCAGATCGGACCGTTTGATTTATAAAATGGTTCGGTCCGGTTTGGTTCTCGATTTGGTCCGTTTTTTTATAATTTTATAAAGAATAATGTAAAAAATTTAATATATTATTAAACCGGTCCGGTCCGGTTTGAACGGTTTAAAATTAGTACAAATCAAATCGAACCGTTTGATTAATAAAACCGTTCGATTTGATCCAATCCAGTCCGGTTTTGTAGTTTGGTCCGATTTATGGACACCCCTACTCGTTATCATTCAACAACAAATTTATAACATTTGGATAAAAAGAGGGCTATTGTGATCATTGGATGGATCATATATTAGTAGAATAGTAGTTCCTTATTAATATTTAAAAAAGTGTGTTTAGTATCTAGCTTTTAGTCTAGAGGAATGATGACAGGCGCATAGGGATAAAAACTTTTTAGAAGTATCGGATAGTATATTAAATATTAAATATAAAATTTATAAATAAAAAATAATTAACTCTAACTTAATAATATTAAACTCATTTAAATATTTTAAAATTTATAATTTAAGTTTTATTTACAAGTGTATAGTTTTTTTGGTACAAATTTATATTTTATTCATAACAAATTTTATGTTATTTACTTTCACTTAAGCTAGTCAATTTTTTTTAAAATTAATATACTTTAATTATATTTTTAGTAAAAAAAAATTAGTATTTTTTTCTTGTGAATTAAAATGAATCTTACTGGTAAGAGGTCACAAAGTATATGTTAGAAGATGAAAATATCTCAAAAATTAAAAAAAAAGTAAGAAAAAAAGTAAATTAAAATCATAAAAAATTATTTGAAATAAATGTAAAAATAATGTTATTAAAGTACATCAATTTAAAATAAAATTACTAATATATCCAAATTATGAAACTAAAATAACTTAAGTGTATTTTTTAATAAATTACTTTTAAATTTTATTGAAAATAAAGGAAATAAAATTATTTATGTGTAAATTAGAAGCTAAATTTGGGATAAAATAATGATAAGACTGAATCTCAATCTAGCCTTGTTATTCATTTTGGGTGATTAGTGAAGTTGGTAAGATGCTTACCACATTTTTAGGATATTTTGTATTTTAATTAATTAAATGTATTAATTTTACATTTTTTTAACATGAAATATCACATTAGTACTTGCTTCAAGAACAATGCATAATTTATTTTAGAGAAATGATAAGCACTTATAAATTTATAGTCAAAATAAAAGTAACTATATATATAAATTTATGTTTCATTTACATTTTTACCTTTGAATGAAGGATTAATTTTTTTCGGAATCTGTAAAAGATCTTATGACAGTAAAATTTGTTTTATGATCAAACAAGAACAAATTTGTTACAGACGTCTTTAAGTATCAAAAATATCATATTTTAAGTTTGATAAACTCTTTTTTGAAATCATTTTAAAGAAAAGTATAGATAATTCCTTAATACATAATTAGTTAATTAATTTTTTTTAAAATAAAATTATTGTAACTTAATGTATATATCAATCCATATGATAGAATCTAATTGGCTCCTATAATAACATTACTTTTAGAATATACCGAAATTTTAAAGTTATAGATTTAATTAACCTAAAAGCGTGATAGATAATTTTTTGAATTATGTTTAATTAAAAATATCAAATGGTTATACATGTAATCGTACGTAAATAATATAAAGCAAAAATAAATAAAAACTTAACATATGATATTTTAGGTAGAAATAACCTAGGAGATAAAAATAACCTATAAAGAAAATCATTGGTCCATCGGACCACGTAACTATTCACTATGAAAATCAATTTGATTATAAAATTAGGTCTTAAACTACCCTTTACAAATAGAGCCCTCAAAATAATCTACTTACAATCTTTTTTATTTTTCACATTCTTTACAAAGTAGGGATACAGATATGAAATAACGTTCTGATATCTCGAGTCACATGAGTAATTGAACTCCTTCAGTAATCATTTGACAAATTACTCAAATAATATAAGTACAAATTGTGTCCTATAGTATATTCAATAATGAAAAATACTAGCTAAAAGATTCAAGAATAAATCAATTAAATTAAATCATCTAGCAAACCTTAGAATAAAAGTTGAAATCATAGTATTACAAAATAAACAAGCTTATTAATCCATCAAATATAACCAAATAATATTTAATAGAATAAATCAAGAACAAGCTTAACAAAATATGATTTAGTTTTTATAATAAGTTTCGAGAGAGAAATCACAAAATAACTAGAAGAATATAACAAGTATGATTGTTTAAAACAAAGAGCATTAGAATATTTATATATGGGAGATGAAACCCTAATATTAGGTTAAAAAGCAATTATTATTATGTCTATTAAACAATTCATAAAGCATTAATTAATAGGGATAATATAGTAAAATAACATTTTGACTAGAGTGCACAATTAGGTTTTAGGTTAAAATCCTACACGTTGAATTGATCTAATTTATGCTCTATCGATCAAAACCTTTTTTCGATCAATCTAACAATGATTAAAAATAATCTGAGATCAAGTAGATCGATCGATCGATCGACCTACTATTCAATCAATCGACTAGTATATATACTAAATGTTCCTAAGTGTATAAAATGCATTCTAACGTGTTTAAGAGCATGTTTATACCTATAATATATCAACTTGAAGCTAGGAAGTTCTTTGGCTTGAATAACGAACATGAAAACATATCCAAAAAATAATTTATATTTAAACGTTTTGTTTACAAATATTGTCAACACTCTTATATCTTACATATACTTTATATCAATCACATTATTTACTCTTTTTATTAAGTATTAGGTATTTGTATTTTTAAAAAATTAATTACACTAATTTTATATTTTATTAACCAAAAATAATACATCATTACTTACTCTTCAAATAATTAATAATCTCAATAATTATTGAACCAAAAAGTAACAAAGTAAACCATCAAAAAGAATTAAATGTAATTTAAAAAGTAATGCTATTTATATATAAACTAACACTATATTTGCAGTCACATAATTTATATTTTATTATGTAGTAGCATTATAAAAAAAATTAATTATATTTATATTTATTTTAAATAATTATGACAAAATACAAAATATAAGACTTATACGTATCAAATTATCTATAAAATTAAATGATATTATCATTTTTAAATTTAAAAATAAGTTAATTGAGGATTATGATATAAGTAATACCCTCGAATTTTAAAATAATATCACAAATAATCCCAAGATTTCAAAATGCTATCATTTTATCTATTGACCATTCATAATTATTGTTAGTCATTTTCTACTATATGTTTCTAATAGTACTAAAAGAAGTATCTAATATAAAATTAAAAAATAAACAACTAAACAAATAAATAAAAGTTAAAATAAATAAATAAATTAACTAAAATAAATAAGTCTGTAAAAGGAAATAAGTAAATTGAATTAAAGAAAAATAATTAAAATTTAAAAAATATTAATTTATAATATTTATAATCTCTAGCAAAAGTGCCAAAAACGTGATCACCACACAAATTGTGTGTACAATGAATATGCAAGTATATATATCAAAACAAGTAATATAATGATAAGAAAATATTGTTCTTACAGAGATTATTTTATTAGAAACTAATTTTTAAAACTAAAAAAAATAAAAATCAACTTTTTGTGTTTTTATATTTTAAAGAAGCAAAATTAAAATAACTAAAAGTAAATAGTAATGATTAATTAAATCAAATTTGATAACTAAGAAAATATATGAGAAAATATCTAAGAATATTTAATCTCTCAATTGTCTAAACATGTGAATCGCTAAAATTTGTCTAATATAATTATCAATCAATTAATTAAATGATTAATTGAATCTAACCTAGCATCTATTCATCTTTCAAGTAAACTACACATTATATAGTAATTAATTTAAACACATTTTTCATGTCAATTAAATTGTATACTACTCATTAAGTTCATCAATTATGGATCACATATATAAGAATCATACATCTCTGTCTATAAACTATGTATGTTATTTAATCAAGACAAATAATAAAATAATTTTCTCAAATATATTTAATTGTCTCTATAAATAAATTATTGGTCAAACAATTAATAGCATAAAAAATAGATTAAATAATATACCTAAATTAAAATTATAATCGATGTAAAATATTAGATCATTATATGCTGAAAATTGGGTTTATAAGTTCCCTAGATTAATAAATTAACTACATATAATTGTGTCCATAAAACTCATATTTTTCATAAAGTAAGACATAAAAATTGATAAAGAAAATAGTAGAAGAAGAAATATAATCAATCTATTGAATTGTAGTGTTAATCTCCTCTTGAATCTCCACAAAAATTGTATCATCTCTTGAATTTTTCTATATTTTTTTTCACTTTTTAGCTCCACAAATTGACCAAAATTATGCTAATGGTGGCTCATTAAGGTTTATGGGATGATTAGGGGCTTAAATATAGCTCAAGTGCAATCTGGATCATCAAATCAGCTTCAGATCAAGGGTTGAGATCAAAACAAGCAAAATGAACATTGCTAGCCAATCACAACGCGATATATGGCAAGAGAGACTAGTCCAAGTCAACGTATGCTGAGTCGGTGCCAAAACAGTGCAACATGATTTGTGGTAATAGATGGTGTGGCACACGGATGAAACACAGGGAGTAATCACACAACGACATGTGACGTGAAGGTTTGACCGTGCTCAAACTCAAATTGAATACCTTATTAAAACGTGACACATGCTACTTTGCTCCTCATAAAACGTGACATGTGCTACTTTGCTCCTCAATCGTAGCAATTTATGATTTGTTGTTCTTGCTTGTGTATCATCCATGTGGTTTACCCAATCAGCTTCTCTGCTTGCGTGGTAGGCCACGTGGTAGCTTCTAATTGGTCATGCTTTAAAAATTCATAAAAATTCAAAAAAATCCTAGAATTTAGATTTTCACTAAAATGTTTATATTTTAATATGTTTAGTCCCAAAAATAATATTTATTGAATAAAAAAGTAAATATTAAGTAAAAAAATGTCATAATAACTCTATTTCCATTGAGTTATCAAAACGCTGTAAATGCACAATTACACATGCAATATAGGTTGTTCTCAAAATCAATTATTTCGCATTAATAATAATGGGTTACAAGCGTGAGCTCGCAACCATACAATTAGGAGAAGGCATGAAGCATTCAAAAAAAAAAAACCTTCTCCATCTTCCACCCCAACTCCATCACCACTCACACTAGAGTTTGAGCCATGTTCCTCACCCTCATCTTGGGCTTGAAAGGGCTAATGTTGGGGGTGGTTGGGATATTCAAGATTGAGTAGTAGTATTCCCAAAGGCCCTTCTTCTTGGCCTCTTCCTTGAAGGAGTCCATGGCTAGGTAATACCTTATCTCGACACTTGTGTATGACATTGGAAAACTTCTCATCCTTATCGATAGCCTTTCACTCCTACTTGATTGCATTGGCACACAGAAAAAAAATTATTGGCCCGAGTTAAAGTATGGCTCTCTATTTCCATCACTACCTTATGCTTAAACCTCTCCACATCTCAAACTCTTCTAAGTTCGTGAAGGAACTGGGCTTGAAAGCAAGATATAGGATGAGATCATTGAAATATAAAATCCCAAGGCTCAATTAGAAATAAGATCTTAATTACACATGCCTGGTATAAAATTCGGCTAAAAACGATCCTAGAGTTCACATCCTTGTACATGGCATCGAGTTATCTCTCGTATGCGATGTAAGGCAAGTGGTCCACATAGTGGTCCAACCTCTCTCGTTCCATACCTTTATATTAGACCACTCCTTCAACATCTACAATAAGGTTGACGATGACACCTTTCCTCTTCCTCGAGTACCTTATAGGGGTAGGTATTATTACCTTCTAAAAAAACAAATTATTATTCTTCAAGAAAGAAAAAAATGTATATGTTGGTTCTGTAATGAAGAAGAACATTATGCTAAGGAATTTCCAAGCAAACTTCAACATAAAAAGAAATTTCCACAAAAAGCAAAAATCTTAGAAGAAGCTTTCAAAATGGAATTAGAACCAACTGAGGAATCTGATATATATGATACTTATAGTATTTATCTATTGGAAGAAACTGAGAAAGAAATAACTGACTCAAAATATGAACACTCAAATTATTGATATTCTTCATGAAAAGATGAATGATTTGTATAGTGTTACAAATCCAAATAATACTTACATTAAAGTAGGACTAGAATTTAAAGGTTATAACACTTATCATTTACATGCATATATAGATACATAAGTTAGTATGTGTGTATCCAAAATATATGTATTTCCAGAAGACAACTGAAAACAAGCACCAAAAGATTTAATTGTAAGAATTGTTAATAATACTACGATAAAACTAAATAAGGTATTAAAAGATACTAATATAATAATAAGAGGAGAAAACTTCCACATTCCAACCATATATCAACAGGAAACAAGAGTAGATTTGTTAATAGGAAATAATTTCCTAAACTTATATCAACCTTTCACACAACATTTCGACAAAATAAGTCTCACAACCTTAGAAGGAGATATCATTTATGTCTCAAAAATAAGAAAAGTTTTAACTGTCTCAAATGCAACTTTTATGCAACAACATAAAAATCGAAAATGTGGTGAGATAGAAGACCAGTAAAAAATTTATTTAGAAAAAAATTCATTAGATATAGAATAGAAACAAAACTCTTTTCTCAATGAAATACAAGAAGACAAAGCCCTAACAGGAATAAAAAACTATTAAAAATAGACAATTCAAAAAATCCTTTGAATTCAAAAATAAATAAATCTAAAATAATGGTCAACATAAAATTAAGAGATACTAACAAGATCATAAGAGTAAAACCAATGATTTATACTCCAAAAGACAAGATTGAATTTGGAAAACAAATTTAAGAAATTTTGGAATTAAAAATCATAATACCAAGTAATTCACCTCACTCTAGTATAATATTCTTAGTTGAAAAAGAAGTTGAGAAAAGAAGAGGAAAAAAAGGAATGGTAATAAACTTTAAAGCACTGAATAAAGAAACTATTGACGATGGATACTTCATTCTAAAAAAGGAACAACTATTATCATTAATAAAAGGAAAGAAATACTTTTCGAGTTTTGATTGCAAAAGAGGATTTTTGCAAATAAGATTGGATGAAGAATCTCAAAACTAACGACATTTAGTTACCTCCAAGGAAAATTCCAATGAACAGTATACCATTTGGATTAAAACAAGTTCAAGTTATTTTTCAAAGATATATGGATAACATTTTCAAGAAATTACAATATATTTGTTGTGTTTACATAGATGATATTTTGGTTTTCAATAATGAATTAAATAAACATTATTTGGATATTATCAATATTTTACAAGAATGTAGAAAAGAATTCAGTGTGCTCTCTGAAAAGAAAGTAGCACTTGCTCAACAAAAAAAATAAATATTTAGGGTTGAAAATTGAAGATAAAAAACATATTATACAACCTCATATACTAAATAATATTCAATGTTTTCTTAGTGAATTAAAAGAAAAAAAAACTCCAAAGATTTTTAGGATGTTTAACATATGTAGAAACATACATCAAGAAACTTGAAGAAATGAGAAAACCATTATAAGAAAAATTGAAAAAAGATCATATATGGAAATGGACAGAAGAAGATACTCTATATATGGATAGAGTAAAAGCAAAGATATAAAATTTATCAATTATACCATCTAAGACCAGTTTATAAGATGATAATTGAAATAGATACTTCGCAAAAATATTGGTGAGCAGTTCTTAAAGCAAGAGTAGATGACAAAAATGAATATTTTTGTAGATATACATTAGAATCTTTCCAAGGTTGAGAATTTAATTACCATAGTAATGAAAAAACATATTTAGTTGTCAAAAAATCCATTAAAAATTTGCAATATGTGTTATAAGCTTCATATTCATTGCAAGAACAGAAAACATGAATTTTGCTTATTTCTTAAGAATTAATATTACAGGTGATTACAAACAAGAAAAATTAGTCAGATTGAAACAATGGTTCAACCATTACAATTTTGATGTTGAACATCTTCCAAACCATAAAAATAGCTTAGCAGATGCTCTTACCAGAGAATTAGCACCTCTAACTATTTTTATGCTTTTAGGAATGGAACATCTTGACATCAAAATCAAGATAAAAGAAAATGAGATAAAAATCCTATACGAACAACTTGAACTGCTATATCTCGAAAAATCTCTTAAGGAGACAGGAAAGAAACAAGAAAAACTTAATTGTTCAAAAAAACCTCTAGAAACCAGAAGCTCAAAAGAGGAATCATCATTAAAAATTCAAGGTGAAACTTCTAAAGATAAAAAGGAAGAACCTAATAGTTCATAAAAATCTTCTGAAAAAAAAGAAGCTTAATTGGGCAAATGAGACAGAAAAAGAAAAACAGAAAAAAATTTATGCTGTCTATAATGACCCAAAATCAGGAATTTATAACAACTGGGAAAACGCCGATAAATCTATTCTAGAAATTAGTAGAGTAACTCATAGAGCCTTCACCAACAGAATAGAAGCTGAAGGTAGTTATGCTAACTATAAAACACCAAAACTAATAACTCCAGAGGAGATAGTAAGAAATTATTTTGCAGCATTACAACAACAACTAACAGCTCCAAGCAGATTGACAAATCTTGGAAAAATAGCAAGGCCTATAATGCTATTTAGAGAAGCATCTTCTCCACAAACATAAAAAATGATAAAGCATTCAATGCTATTATGAGAGGCATCCCCTAGAAATACTCCAATCATTAAAGATGAGAAGGACCAATATAGAAACCTCACCAAACCATAATGGTTGAGTCTCTATAACTTAGCCAAAAAGTCTAACTAAGAACATATTGAAAATATAAAGTTTTATACTATAGACAAAGAATTTTTTGTAGGAAGTAAATTTAATATCTTGGAAGAAGCTGATCAAATATTTGTGTATAAACCTTTCATACATGACTAATAAAAAATATATATCCAGGAATTAATTTAAGTGAGTTAAATTATTTCACAGAGAATTTTAAAAGAGCAATCAAAAACTTTAGAAGGAAGATTAAAGTAGGTGATAAACCTGTTTATGTTAGATTTTTCAGTTCATTAATAGACTAGAATAAGGAAGGATGTATTAGTCCCTAACACTTCATCAAGATAGGGATGTCTAACACAAACAAAGAAATTCCCAAACCAAGAGCACTTTATGAAAAAAAATCAATATAGAAGAACTCTGTGTACTAGGAGGTCAAATGCTAGGCCAAATTTACTATGAACTCAAGAATATTGACAATTCTACTTAAATCAAAGTAAATTATTCAACTAGTAAAGTCATCATCATTTCCCACAATAGCATGACTATGTCAGAAGAAGATGGTAAAAATTACCAAATAAGAAACCAATTTTAATTGCAATAACCTGGAAAATGGTCGAGAAACAAGAAAAGTATTTTTCTTCTATGCCAGAAAAGCCACTAAAGACCACAAATGCATTCTCTATACCAAAGATCAAGAAGATGAAGATGTGTCATCATAAATATCATCAAAAGAATAGTATGTACACAAATTAGATACTTCTTTAGATACTACTTCTTTGAAGATTATAAGTAGATTGTATCTACACAAGAAAAACTTATTTGTATATTACGAATATGACAAAATAATATGCATTCAACACATATGACTTATCAAAATAATAATACTTTATGAATATCGAATCATTAGTACATAAATTAAAACTATTAGATTTAACAAATGAAAAAATAATTTTTAATTTTAAAAAATAATTAATAGATTCAAAATTAGAATTAAGTAATCAACATTGTAATGAATAAAAAAATAGATTTATACAAAAAATAATAATAAACAATTTAGACAAATTATTTTCTTCCATAAATAAATAAAAATTATTAACTAAATTAATATTAACCTCTAATTAAAATTTGTATCGGTATTAAAGTCAAGGAATAATATTATAAATAATAATGGATATAAAATTAATACCATTAAGAATAAAAAATACAAATAATATTAACTATAAAGTTTAAAAATATTTTAAATATTTTAAAAATATTTTAAATATTTTATAAACTTCAAGAGTTTAAGTGAAAATATAAAAAAAATTAGATATTATAATCATTGCGTATAACAAATCCAAGTCACCACCTTTTATACTTCTTCGATCCTTCGCTTCTTACTTACCTTTCTTATCTCTTAAACCACACCCCTCTTTGTTTTATTCTTCTATTTCCCAACCCAACCTATATCATCCCATCCAATCATAAAAAAAAAAAAAATTTAAAAATAGCAAGAGATTAAACGTAGAGATAAACAAACCATGAAAGGTGAATTTCTAGAACCAAAGCATGAAACTCCTAGCATGTTCACTAAACTTCACCACACAACTTCTCATCAACACCGACACAACCTATTTCTCAATCCTAATTTCCAAGCCACCACTCGCGAATGTCACGCCACTGATAAAGATAACACGAGCCGATCCAGCAGTGGGGTGCCAGCCAACACAAATCCCCAATTACGAGCAACACCAACAAACCCACCAAACGACGGAGCCATCATTGAAGTGACTCGACGGTCCAGAGGTCGTCCACCTGGCTCCAAAAACAAACCCAAACCACCCGTTTTTATAACTCGTTACACCAATGAACCCACTATGAGTCCTCATATTCTTGAAATCGCTACTGGAAACGATGTTGTTGAAGCCTTAGCTCGATTTTGCCTCCGAAAAAAATTGGGTCTTTGTGTTTTCACTGGTTCAGGAACTGTAGCTAATGTGACTCTTCGTCAACCATCTACGACTCCTGGAGCTACTGTCACATTCCACGGTCGTTTTGATATTCTTTCAATTTGTGCTACATTTATGCCCCAAACGACGCCGTCTTCTCCAGTCCCAAATTGGTTTACTATCTCTCTTGCCGGACCTCAGGGACTGGTTGTTGGTGGATTAGTCGACGGACCTCTCTTAGCTGCTGGGACTGTGTATGTTATCGCTTCTTCGTTCAATAACCCATCGTATCATCGGCTGCCGGCGGAGGAAAATTTGAGAAATCTGGTTCCATAGATGAGAACTCGCCGCCGGTGTCTGATGGAGACAGTGGTGGGCACGTGCGGGAGGAATCATGTGGGATGTCTTTGTATAGTTGTGATATGCCTAACTCTGATTATATTTGGGCTCCCAATGGTAGGCAAGAACCGCCCTCACAGCCACCTTATTGAATACCATAATGAGATCATCTCAAAGTTTGAATTCTCTAAATCTTTTGCGCTGTATCTTTTGTTTTTGATTGTTGTTAATTTTCGGTGGTTGATTATTTTTATTTTTGTTTTCGGTTTCGGTTTTCTCCGATTCCATTTGTTCACTCTCTTGAATCTTGATCATGGATTGTATGTTGTAATTCTTTTGTTGAATTTAGTATGTTAAATTAAGGTGCGTTAGTATGTAATTTTTGTAATTTATTATCGTAATATAATTTTATGTAATAATAATAATAATAAATTATAAATAATATTATAATAAAATTAATATTTTATACATTTTTATTATATTAATAACCAAAATTATTAAGATAATATATACGATATCATTATCCATAATATTATATCATTTGAGCATATTATTTAAAAATAAGTAATATTAATTCTTATAATTTATTACATTATTATATTTAAATATATTGAGATTAAAATGATAGTTTTTTCTTTAATATGTCTTATAAATTATAATATATGGTGTTAATATCATATGTTAATTTATTTAATATTTAATTAATGTAAATTTTTATATTAATTTTTTTAATAATTTAAATATATTAATTAATCATAAATATTATTATTTTTTAATTATAAAATATTTTTATAATTATTAATTTTACATTAATTTTAAACTAAATATATATAAAGATAATTATGTATATGTAGACCCTGCACAGTGCAACCGATGGTTGGTTCGGTGATGACTTTTACAGTTTTAATAATTCTGCCACTAACCTTAATTATATACGAGCGAAATTAAAGATGGTCGTTTTAGTATTGTAAATCTCTTTATATTAAAGATTATGATATAATTATAATTAATATATTAGATATTATGAATCAAAATAATATTATTTATTTTTAATTTTTTAATTAATTATTAAAATATTGTTTTTTAATAAAAAGCATTTACATATTTTTTTAATATAATAACATGCCTAGTTACCGACTTTTAAAAAGATATACTTGTTGATGTCGGAAAAAATAGTAATAAAAAACATGCACATGAAAAAGAGAAGGATAAAATTGGCATTTCTGGTTAAAAAAATAAATAAATAAAACACATTCGCTTTGTTATTTAATGATATATTTGGATTAATATAATTGTATTAAATTATATTATAATTAATTTATATAATATTTAATGATAAATTACATAATATAATAAGATAAAATTCGTTATAAATAATTGGAAAAAATAACATCTAATCATCAAATCTTCTAATCATAACTTATATCTTAATAATACCAAACATTAATTCACATATTTTCTTTATTTTGAAAAATTAAGAAAACATTCATTATCCAAATAAGTCATTCAACTTTTCCAACAAGATAAACTCTACTTCCAGATGTATGAATCCTCTATGTGAAGCAGACAATCTTTCTATGAAATGGTGAGTAATTCATTCTATAATGTTCAAACTTAAACTTCGATATCCATTTCCAAGAATAACAGTTTGTGCATTGAATATATTTGGCATTAGTCTCACCCAAGTGAACCCTAGCTAGTGGTTAATACTACTACGCTTCTCCATTGTTACAAGGGAACAATGAGTAGACCTTATAGACAAGAAGGTGAATGGCTTTGACAATTGAAGGGTATACATCTAATCCATTGTTGGTCACGTGTTGTTACTGAAACTCCCTGACAGTGTGTTTGATTGGTAAAACAAGTATTTTTATTTTACAGGTGATATATGGGGTGACGAGGTGTAGTTTCAAGTCCGTCATATTGGAATGACAATTTGAACATTGCATAACCTTGTATTAGCGAGCTCTTTAGTAGTTTAGGACTTGAGTTCATTTATTTTTGTAGGAGTAGATTATACAAAAGTTAATTTTGAAGATGTAATCTATGTTTGATACTCGTGAACTATAGCCCATAATGCCAAGAATTAGTCGAAATATCTCATCTCTACGGACTAGAGATTTAGTTGTCTAGATGATGAATCTATTGAAATTCCTCCTCTAGCCCCGATCAATCTGCAAACCTGAAGACCAAAACCTAATAATCAATACCCTTAAAACTTGAAACTATAAAAAGAACACGATTTAAATTCATTTAATATATTTTCACTTGAATATACTTGTTCAATGTTTTCATTTAATTAAATATATTTAATATTATTGGATGTTATTTTTATTGTTATAAGTTTTAGGTGTATTTTTTTGTAATTTTTTTAAATATTTTAATAAAATAATTTATATTTAAAATAGTTTTTATTATAAAATTTATTTAAATCACATATTTTATTTATTTTATTACAATTTAAAAATAAAAAAAATATTATTTTAATTTGATATGAAAATAAAAGTCTAGATGCGTAATTTTATAATTATAAATTCAGATCAATTAAATTAAGTATCTAGTATGGTTAAAATACATAAGCTGATTGTATAATTTTTTACATAATTATATCATTTTTATAATTTATGATTCGATTTGATTTCACAACTAAATACATAATTTATAAAAGTTATATAATCATTGTATTTAATAATATATATAAAACATAAATATCCTTTTCATTTAAAAATGATAAAAATAATTCAATTTTCTTCGTTTAGTCACCACTTGTTTTTCTTTCATTCAATGTCTTCGAAACTAAAAATAAAAATTGCAAACTTAGAATATCAACAAAAACGAAAAAAAGCCCATCTCTTCACATACATCATTGAAACAATAACATTTTTTATGTAAGTAGTTCATCATTATATATAACACAAAAAGGAGAAAATTTCAAGATAGACAATGGAGATAGAAAGACATAAATGCAAAGAAAGAAGATTCACAAAGAAAAAAGAAATAAATGTTTGATCATAATTTGCTCCAAAAACGTTCAGGAAACTATATGATCGCAAATTTAAACATAGCATAAGCAAAAATGGATTGAAAAAATACCTCTTACTATTGATTAAATTTCATCTCTTCACGATAATTCCAATGGATTTTGTGGTTTGATGCTCTGATTGTTTCTCACACTTACTCTCTGTGTTTGATGGTGTATGTTGATGATAATCAGTAAATAGTGAGAATACCCGATGTCTTTATAAAAGTTCTCCCATCAAGAATCTCATATGGTTTCATAATCGACATACGGTTTTGAAACCAAAACCATTTCCACCGTAACATTTTTACGTAATATGCTTAATGTTACAACAAAGACGTACACTACTAAAAAACATACATATGACCTCAATTTTTAACCGTGATAGTAAGTCTATAGCCACGGTTATAAAAACTCAGGCTTAAGTGAGAGAGACTATAGACTGTTACCTATGACCTTTGTTATTGAAAGATCGAGGCCAAAGGATATATCTATGACCTTAGTTTTTCAATAACCGAGGCCATATGGTATGTCTATGGCCTTGGTTTCTCAATAACCGAGACCACAAGGTATGTCTATGGCCTTGGTTTCTCAATAACCGAGACCATAAGGTATGTCTATGGCCTCAGTTTTTCAATAACCGAGGCTATATAGTATGTTTATGGCCTCGATTTTTCAATAACTTAGGTCATAGGGTATGCATAAATAAAAAAATACAATTAGTAATTACAATATTAAAAACCAATATAAATTACAATAAATTTATTAATTATAATATTCAAAATCATATTATATTAAAATTAAAAGTATAATTACATTTGAGAGTTTATTATACACTAAAACATAAAAAAACTTACTATTACAAACTGACTTTTTAGTATTAATTACAAGCATTTAAAAGTGTACTTCAAATTAACATAGGTGCTGGTGTGTTGGGCTGGTGCGTTGGGGTGTTGTGCTGGGATTGGCCACATAGTGTCTTCGTAAGGGATAGAGTATGTACATAAAATAGATCATCACCCTTTCTCTTAAACCTGGGATGCTCTAAAATGTTAACTTCTCAAACTTAGTCAAGGTTGCCAGATCAAATATATCATACAATTAAACTTCAATTATACAACAAGAATGCACATTTTATATTAAAACAAAACAAACAATTATACATTTATGCATCTTCCTTAGCATCTGAGAAGCTCAAAGAAGTAAAAATTATTAGGAATGATGCACCAACAGTTATTACATACCAGTTGCTTAAAACTAGCAACAGCGTAGCACACCAGTACCACTGTAAGGCCCCAACCACAGCGCAACGTGCCAACACTAGCATCAGTGCACCGTACCAGCACCAATGCACCAGATCAGCACCAACGCCGCGCACTAGCACCAACACCATCGAGAACACAAGCATAACTGAACTTATTGGATACGATGCATCACTATTAAATTAAATAAAGGATAAATGCTCAAAAAGAAGAAAAATATAATGCATCACTACTCAATTAAATAAAGGATAGAGAAAAGTGAAATAAGGGAATCCAAAAGTATATGTAACCTATTCTTTAATATTTGGGAAAGAATCTGTATCCATATCCCTAATCAAGTTAATTAGAACATCGTTTGCATTAGAGGACCCAACAAAATTCAAATCTCTCTCAAAGAAAAAACTAACAAAGTACCAAAATATACTTACATAATTTAGGCAATCTCTCTCATACCAACTCTTCAAAAACAAGTTGATACACCTAAAAAAATGCAGCAGTTCAATAGGGTGTTATTGTGCTTACATGTGCTGTATAAACCCCATTAACAAGCAATTGAACAAAGTTTGCTTGTCTTTCGACAAAAGCTTTCCACCTGTATGATCTTTCCTCCTTTTCTTCCTTATACGTTAATACACATGGATCAAAAGTTGAATCTTAAAATTTCCATTTCAGGTCACCAAAATAAAAAATAGAAACCATCGAATTGGACAATCTCTCTTAACTCCCAAGTTTTACGATTTTTTTTACAAAATCATACATCAGTATGCATAAAAAATAGAACATCTACCCTTCTTTATCAATCTTATAATACATTCCCAACATACAAATAAAGACATGTGTGAAATCTACAAAGAAAAGAAAGATAAGTAGAAGAAAACCTCATAAATGTAAGCATATTTCTCGGTATCTCTGTATGTGCTGAGGTCTCATAGCAAAACCATAAGCGTCCATGCACATAGCATAAAATTCAATAACGATAATTCAAACACTCGAACCCAATGGCTCAGACTCAATCATCGCTGAATCGAAACCCAAACTATTGTATCGATCGACCATTCAATCAAAGAAACTAATTCAAAAAGGAGTTGAAACTTGATGAATCAAAGAGTAAGAGGGTGCAGAAGGGTTTAATAAGGGAAGTAAGTCAAATGGAGAAAGAGGATAAGGGTTAACTCTATAACTCAAAGCAGTAATAGGATTAGGGTTAGAACTAGAGCTAAGATGAAAATAGGCTCAAATTTCTAACAAGATCAGACAAAATGAAAATTAACTAGCTATGCGAGTGAGCTGGGGGAAAAGGAGAGTCTCGATCGACAAGGAAAGGTGCACAATAGGGTCGAGGAAGTGGAAAAAGAGAGGGAAGAAGGAAGAACACATGTAACTAGCCATGTGCAGCTCACGAGGTGGGAATTAAAAAAAGGAATTTTAAAAAGAAAAAAAATTAGGAAAAAGGAAACAAAGAATAAAAAGAGAGAGGGAGGAAAAATAAAAAAATAAAAAAAAAATGAGAGAGAGGAAAAATGAAAAAAAAAAATTGATGTTGTCTATTGCTACATATAACCTCGATTTTCATAAAAACTTATGCTAAATGTGTGATAACATATACATGTTTTATAATAGTGGTAGGATGTGGAGTGTGGAGATAAATTCTTTTAAAAGCACTCAAAAATTCTTAAAATGACGGAAACAATGAAGGAAACAAGTAAGAAGATATTGATGAAAAGAAAATTAAATAACATAAATGATCTACCTAACTTGTATGTGCTTTCAAAATGATCATTTTTTATAAAAACAAGAAATTAATTGTACGTGTATTTTTTATAAACTAAGTAGCCTCAGACGTACATTCTCAAAACAAAGAGAATAATGGATTTTTTTGAAGGGAAGTAAACTGGATTAAAGCAACTTGCATTTGCTTGTTTTTGAAGTTTGAAAAAGGAAACCGAGCAAAGCTGGAAGTTATGTTACTGTGGCTAACGCCACTGGATTCTGAATACTGGCAGTGGTATTAACTATATCGTGCAATATCGGGATACTTAAATCATAATATGGATATTAAAATAAGTAATAAATTATTTTCGTCCAAAATTTTAATAGTATCAATAAATATAAGTAAGAATATCACAAAGTTATCTATTTCTATATATATTTTTTGTTATTTTTTTTAAATATTTTTAATTTTTTTGATAATTTAATAATATAAAAAATATCGATATAAATATAAAAAAATATACGTTGAAGTGTATTAAATGAAAAAAAAATTTAAAAATAAATATGAGGATCTAAATACACAATTTTGACATTACCTACTTGATTATGAAATTAAATATGATAATTTTCAACATGTACAACATCAATTTCATTTTGGAATAAATATCCTTGGTATTATTATAATTGAATTAATCATTAATTTTTTTTATATAGATTTAATATTGGGAGAGATATATTGGGAGAGATAAGTCCATCTATACATGATACACTAATAATTACAAGTAAAATTATTGTTATTTAATATCATGATATAATTATGGTGTCTTTATCGATGTCAATGTTTTAATAGCTTTAGAAATTAAACCACAACATTATTTTAGTTAAATATTTATATATTATATTACATGTAACTTAATGTATTTAAATTATGTTATATAAGATATTTTTATATTATTAAATAAAGATTTAACTTATTTTTCTTTATTATTATATGTAAAATATGCATATATATATATATATATAATATAAATATATTATTTAAATAATAAAATTTACTAATTAAATTAATATATTATTATTTATTTAAATATGTACTAAAATTATTGAAATCTATAGTTTCACCTAGCAACTAGTACAGTGGCATTGGATTTTGAGTACTTTGGTCATTCTTTTATTCTTTGTTTTCCATTTTCATTTGGGTTAATTAATGGATGTAGTTAACATGTCTTTTAAGAAAATGTATTAGTCATTATTTAAAATATTGTTCATGTATAGGTAATATAAGAATATAAAAAAAACAATCAAAATAAATTAAGCTATTAATAGACAATGCAAAATTAATACATCTTTTGAAAGGGTGTTAAAAAGTGGAGTCCATCCAACATAACACACCTCAATCCATTAATTAGCGAGTCATGTTAGTTCATAATTAGTAGGCTAATACGATCTGTGACTCATTTAGCCTATTATTTGAAAAAAAATACTAATAATGGGAGTAGAGTTTTCTACTCTATTATGCCCACATTTGGTAATATGTAGATATATTTAATATATATTTATGTAGAATATAGTTTCGGACTAGCGTGATGTGCTACCTGACTTGGCCCTTTATGGGCTATAAATCACGAGCCACGGGCTATGTCATGCGGGTTTTTTTTTTTAATTATATATACATAAAATACTATTTTAAATCAACACAACTAACAATTTTTATTAGGCTAGGTAGGGATGGAAAAAGATACATTGAATTGGAGCTTTATAGATATGTGATTCATATAATATATTTTTTATCTAATCAAAATATATTATGTAAATCTAATTGTTCCGATGTCTATTGTCGACTTTTTATGTATAAAATATGGTGTCTGTTAATTTTTATCTAATGTTATATCTTTCTCTTTATAAGTGGTTATTGTGAAACAGTAATGCATACATGCACATAATTAGGTCTACTTTGTATACACGCATCGTAGTGTGCATACTAGGTTGAGTGTTGCACGTCGATGTTGTCTCTTATGTTTTTGTTTTGCTTTGGGTGTAGATATTTATGAAAATTACTCGACAATTTTTTAATACTTTTTTTCTCTTATTTCATTATCCAGAAAATATATAGCATAACTTTGTCAAATTAATATCTTATCTTTCTATTTTTGGATCACTAATACTTTATGTATTATTCGATATTAGTCATTCATAACTATGTGTGAATCGTGTGTTGATGGGTAGTTTCCCTCATACATATTCTCTTCTTATGTGACAATCTCATTGTGAGAGTAAACTGAATTAAATTCTTTGAGTTCTCACATCTTGAATTGTGTGTCCCTTGATAGTTTGTGGTGGAATGTATGTCCCATAGAGATGGTTAGTTTAGGGATTGAGGGTGGTCCTCATTGTTCACATTACTGGTTTGGGGTTTCTAATGACACTACATTGGGTGGTATTGGTTTTAGAGATAAGTCGGGTCTATGTGTAATAGGCATTTCGGACAAAGGTCTCAACTTATAGAGGTATTGGTGGTTTTATTTATATAAGAGTTGTAATTATTTTTATTATTTAGTGAATTGTTTACTATTGAGTGGCTATCTTAAGAAATCTAAGAATATTACCACATAGATAGGGTTTCTATGTGTGTTTATCTTATTATATTTGATATTATGTATGATCAGTATATATATTAGTATAATATGAGTTTATGTCGTGTATATTGCAACATGCTAGATGTATACTCTAATTAGAAGCTTATTTATAATATATTGATGCATACTTTCTCTCTTCTTGTAACATACCTATAGCTTTCTTATCATTGTTTATATTATATTAAATTAATCTGTCATCGTCTTGATTAATTTATATTACTTCTATTTGTGATTTGTATGTAAGTTTGGTGTGGGTCTTTAAGAAATTTGTATCTTTTTAACCTGATTGTGTATCAGATGTTAGACTCTTTAATTAATTTATTATGTTTTGTTTGATTGTATATTGTGTGATGTTTGACACGTTTATGAATGTTGTTAGCCTGTACAAGAACATATGAGGCACAACGTGACTATGAATGGGAACGAGGATGGTTGTGCTAATGGTCATAACCACCTCACACCAATTTCAGATACATTCGATTAATAACCATTGATTATGAGTCAGTAGTAATTTTCCCATGGTTCGACCACATTTCTTATTTTTTAATATTTATTCAAAAATATATTTAGTTTTTAAAAAATAAATGTTAAATTAATTCTTAATTTATAATATTATTTAAAATATTGAATTTAATTTTTATTTTTTTTAACTATTTAGCAATGTTTTTAAGTAAAATAAAAAATAAAAATAAATAAAATTTAATCTAATTACACAAAACATTATGTGTTTTATTATTAAAATTATATTATTCTATATAATTATATATATATATAATAATAATATTAATATATATTTAATTTTGGGTAACCATCGTTTAAGTCTTGCAATAGTCATCTTCGTCTCACGCCTTATTGGTTATAATTATTTAAAAAAACATCAAAGTTTTACAAATAGCTACAATTTAAGTTATCAACGGTTAAAATGTTTATCCTTAACTATGGCTAGTGTGTTTAATGCAGATTTTTGTTTCCATATTTGCTTATTACATTAGTTTGGTGTTGAAATGATCATTTTGTTTTATACTTCCTTTATACAATTTGTTTAATTCACGTTTGTGAGGCCTATTTGGTCGAATTAATATAGAGTTCATGAAAAGATTTTAAGAGTTGGTGTTTACACTTTTCATTTAGGTCCTGTTAGTTATTTGAATTTGAAGAACAATTTACCTTGTGTAATTGTTCTTACGTATATGAATCTTTAGATTGCTTTGAGATCGTATTGAATTATTATCTACATATAAGATTAATCAATCAGGTCAGATCAATCCGTAAATGAGACCAAATCGAATCGATTTGTAGATCAATCCAAATTTAAAACTTTTTAAAATTATAATTTTAAAACTAAAATAATTACAAATTTTTAACAAATTTTCTTAATTTTTACAACTTTCTTTTTGAAAATTTTACATTATGAATAATCATTTTTTAAATTTGTCTCTCTTCCATTTTTAAAAATCAATTTTTTCTCTCTTATAAATTTCATAAATCAACTTATTATTGTTTAAAATTTTGTTAAATTAAAATTCGAATCTCATCGTATTCATAATTATTTATTTCTTATATTTATTATAAAATAATATTATTTTTCTAATAGTTTGAGTAATTAACTCAAATTTTATTTATTTATTTATAAATAAATAAAAAATCTCATTGATTTTATTGAATGAATGTATAAATTATGCTTCATTTAAAATTATATATGAGATCAAGTTAATAATGTAATAACTTTTTATTATAAAAGTATTAAAATTTTATGGAATTTATATAATTATAATATTAATGAAAAAGTTAAATAAAAATTTAAAGTATATTTATAATAAATAAGTAAAAACGTTTCTAAAAGTAAGGAAGTGTTTTTATACTATATATAATAATTTTTTATTTTTTTAATTTATCAATTTAAAATATGTAATGTGTCATATCAACTAATAGTTTAAAATAAAAAAATAACAATTTGAGTCAAGTTGGATATAGATTGATCAATGGATCAATATCCTATCCGAGAATCAAAATACATTAAAATAAATTAATGATGTCAAATAGAGTTAAAAGAGACTAAATGTTGCCTTTTTATTAATTAGTTTTATTTTATGATACAAATGCACTAGTTATATATGTTAGAGTAGTTTAGTTTAATTTTTATTTTTAGTAATTAAATATATTTTTTATGAAAAAGTGACACCATAATGATAAATAATAAAAAATTAAAATTTTATTTTATTTTTATTAATTTTGTAATCATTGTTTCATATTGCTAAAAGTAATATATAAGAATAATCTCAATAAAAATTGAAAAATATGATAAATAAATAAAATAAAAATAAAAATTGATTATTTGTTCTTATATTATTATTTTTCCAAAACAAATGGACTAAATTGCTAAAAATAATAATAAAAGTACCAAGATATTTCTTTTGATGTAACTTAAGGACTTTTATTACACTCACCTTATTTTTTGGGTTATATATTGTGATGATCCATACTAATCAAAAATCAAATATGATCCCATCACACTTGATTTTTACATAAAGTTATGAAAATACTCTTAATTTTTATCGACCAATTATGATATAATTTTGACTAGATATTTTTCGAATTTGACATGCAAGAATTAGTTGGTTGTCTAAGCCAAAGTTTGGTGAGTTGGTCACCTTACTCGTTGTAGTTGAGTGGAAAATATGTCTAACAAAATTAGACAATTGTCAACTGGTTGGGTTGTGATTGGATGATGATTTCATCCATCATAACTAAATTGGATACATGACTAAATAGATAGACATTTGTCAAAACTCCATCGGCCAGTGATCTTACTCACCATAGCAGAGTTGGACACATGTCAAACTAAACTGGATAATTATCTAACTAATAGAATTTTGATTAGTTAGTGATCCAACTCACTTGAACCAAATTGGATACATGATTAATTGATTGAATTTTAATTGACATATGACTCTAATCATAAGAGTCAAATTGGATATATGTTCAGCTAAATTAGATAATTATCCAACTTATCAAAATTTATTGAGATGATGATCACACTCGAGAAACCAAATTAGACACATATCCAACTCATCTCAACTCAACTAAATGAATATATAATCAATTAGACTTTAGTTGATTGAAAACCATACTAGTTAGAATCAAATTGGATTAACAAGAAATCATAGACAATTTAAGATATTAAAGAAAAACAAATAGTAAAACATCCAAAAATTGAACAAATTACTCAACCTCGTCCTACATAAAAATGTTGTGAAATTATAACTTTGTAGAGACTACAAGTCCAATTTGATTCATATATTTTATGAGGATATTTTCACCACAAACAAACCAATCGATTAATATAAAATAAGTGACTTACCAAAGAAAATAAATAATTCTCTAACCTTTGAAAGTAAAGTTAAGAAAATAAAGAAAAATACTAGAGATGGAAAAGTGTCGTTGTTTGTTAATTTTATGTTGAAACAAGTTTAATTTATGTTTTTCTTTTAAAAAAAAGTTAGATGCAATTATTTTCAAAAATCTATCACCTAGCTTTAAAATATTATTTTAAAGATAATATGTTTAGTTGGACAATCATCAAACTTTATTTTTGTAAAATTGGACAATTGAATAGGATTTAAATGTCATTAGTTTTTAGTTAGGCATATGTCTAACTATGTTGTATAGTTATCAAACTCAAGTTAATTAATTATTTGTCCAACTAAAATGATTTTTATATTAAAAAATATTCTATGATATAATAAATAGACATTGTGTTTTCAACACATTCATAATATCAATACATATATACATTTAAATAATTGTTATAATGATAGAGTATAATTCATCATCATGTATTAATTCAATTTATGTTAATATGTATTTCAATAACTAATTAAATATATGATATTTGTATTTATTTATATATTTAATTAGATAATGTTTAATTTTGTTATGTAAAATTATACACATATCATTAAAATAAGGTCTTTATTTTTTAATTTAACATATGTTAATTTTTTTATAACAAGTTATATATATATATATATATATATATATGCAATTGTATATATAATCCAAATCAAATCCTAGTTATTTCATTATTCATTTGTAGAATTTGATTTAAGGATATTATTAAATTTTTTTAACAAAGGGTATAGGATATTTTCTTCTATATTTTCTCATTTTAACACTAACCAATAAATCATTTCATGTCATTTGATAATAGATCGAACACTTTGCCTTTTGATCGGAGCCAATTAACTTTTTATTTTAAGTAATTTGATAAGAAGATCAATAATGCATCCAGGTAAGGTTTTTTCCCCCCTCTTCCTCCTTCTTTCTTGACGTTGGTCACAACCTTGATGAGAAATTTGCTTTGTAAATATAATTTAAGGGTTGAGGTGTAGGTAGATTGAAACGACACTGTTTTTATAAAACTGAAATCTGATTTAATTCGTACGAATTATGAATTTTTTTATCTGTATTTTCTTCTTAAATCATGCTAATCTTATTTAATTCGATGCATTGTAATATAAATTAGATTAGAGAGATATACACAATAGGCTATTAGGTTTTTATTTTTATAACTAATTTTTAGTTCGTTCATTTTAATAAAAAAAATTATTATCTTTAAAATGGATAATTGTATGTTGAAATAAAATTTTAGAATAATAAAAATAATTATTTTAAAGAATTATGATTGAATGTAGTGAAAAGTATTAAATTAATAAAAAATTATAAAAAATTGACACATTTATAAAATTATTTTATATTTTAATATATACGAATAAGATAAAATTTAAATGTATTTAAAAGTAAAAATTTATAATTTGATCCAATCATATGAAATATAAAACTATTTGCAACTTCATGAGGTGGTCAGATTTTCCAGAATAATGGAGTTAATGAATTTTCTGTACACTCCCATTTAACTGTGTCACATATTCTTATAATGAATCTTTCATAATATTTTTATTTCTAAGATTGATTGAAAGTATTGGTACGATTCTTTATTTCTATAGTTATAAATCTAAGTTTAAATCTAATAATGCTTACTTTATCTAATAATGTTTTTTAATGTTTTTTTCAAATAAGTCATATATTCTAATATGTAGATATTTGATTCTTTTTAAATTAATCTCACTCATTTTATTTCATTTAAAAAAATTATTTTCACAACTACTTACAATTACAATGAATATAATAAATATGATAAATTAAAAAAATTTAAATTTATATATTATCTATGATTTTACTTATTTATTGTAGTTGGAAATGTAAATTTTAATAAAAATAAACGATACCAATTTGTGTTAAATTGTAGTATCTTAAGTCTTAGCTCACATTGTTATTTTAAATAATTTAAGAGATGTATAAATAGAAAATGATTTGTTATTGAATTTAGATCCCAAAGATCATTCACTTTTGTGAAAAAGAAGATGACTTAGAAAAATGTGATTTTCACACGTGTGTACCGTTGCCTTTTAGCTGACTATATTAAGCTGAGTCGAGCCCGTGTGTATTGGTATTTTATTTTTGATTAAAATTAGTAATATACTCATAGAATAATCATTATTTTTTTATTCAAAAAATGATCATTATTTTTCACTCAGAAAAATGATTGTTATTTTTTCACTCAAAAAACGACCGTTACTTTTTCACTCAAAAATATCGGTTACTCTTTTCACCTAGATATAACCGTTGTTTATCATAATTGTCACACTTTTTCTAAAACTATAAATAAAAGATCTCAACTCTCAGCAAGTTCTTTTACAGATTATAGAAGCGATAACTCTTAAAAAGAAAATAAGAAGATAATAAATTATTTTTAGAGTTTTTCGAGCGACATAAACTTTAGAGGTATAATATTTCAGATTTTATCAATATAATGAAGTTTCGAGATAAAAAATAAATATTCTGACTGTTTTATACTAGTAATGACGAAACTGTATTTGCTAACAGAATCACGCAAACACAATCTCAAAAAATCTTAAAAAAACAACCTAATATGTAACTAAACTCAAATAATTAATTTCAATATATCAATAATATTATCCTTATATTATTTTCACTACTTAAAATACAATTAAAGGATAAGCTTTTGATCCCAGTTCAAAAGCACCACTATTATCGACTCAAATCATATATTCTGTTATATTATATTATAAAAATATATACCATCAAATTTGTTTATATTTTTTATTCTTTTATATTAAAAATAAATTATATTATTTTAATAATTTTTTTATTTAATTATTAAACATGATTAAAATACGAATATTTAACGATGGTAAAATTATAACTACTATAAAAGAAAATTCACAAAATAAATATTTTTTAATTTTTACTATTTAATTTTAATTTTTTTATTTTTTTATTTTTTTAAAAATTAAAAAATATATTTAAATATTTTATTATTATTTATTTATTCTGTAAATTATCAATATTAAACTTTATTTTTATTTTTATTAAACTAATATTTTAGCTAATTAATAAATAATAATAATATTTTAAATAAAATAATATAATTTATTATTTATTGATCACTTTTTACATATTTAAGAAATTAAATGATATATTTTTTAATAAGAGAGATTAAAAAACACAAATAATCTAATATAAATTTTTTTTGTTTCAACTCAACGTATATTTAAAATTTTAAAATTTATATATTTTCATTCATTAATTTTTTTTAAATAAACTTTGAAAATCCTACAATTAAAATTAATTACACAACGATGAAAACAAGTCACAAAGAGGCAACTTTGGTATTTCTTCTAATGAAAAACCCCACTTGGGATTAAACGACAAAGGGTAAAAAAACTGAAAGGGAGAGACACCATTCGAGGGGTTCGAAAAGAAACCCTAACGAGAAATCCCCTTTCATCTTCACAATGAATCCAAACCAAATCATTTGATTTGAGTGAAGCTTTCAGAGGTGTAATATATTTCTAACTCCCCCATTGAGTTGTCAAAGTTAGTTTCAGCCTTTTAGAGTTGAAAAGGTTGAGTGGAGGTTACTGGAATCCTCTTTTCTGATAGTGAAAGCGGTAATGTCGAAGACGAAGTTGGATCACACGAATTCAGAATGAGACAAAACGAAGGACAACGACCAAAACATGGTGAGAATCTCTTCCTATGTTAAGGTTTCTCTCTTTTTTTGGATTGTTGTGCTAGCAGTGAAGTATTTTTTTTTTTTTTGATGGTGGGTAACTAAATATGGATTTATCAGGAGTTTCTTTATGGTGGGTCATAAAAAAGGATTTTTTTTTTATCAATAAAAAAAGTGTTGGTGTTCTGATTTGTGGTCCCCTTGTTTGATTTTATCGGAGACAAAACATTTACTTTGTCTTATTGTATCAGAGGGGTAAGTAAAGAATTTATTCTTTTGCTTGTCCAACTTTGCTTGTTTGCTGAACAAACAGTTTACAAGTATCCCTGAAAACCATTTCATTATTTGGTGTTAGAGCGATGATATTATTTGACTTCAATTAACTTCATTTTGTTTTATTGTTTAAATAAACTTTTACTGACTATCCAGTTTTTGTTATGCTTAGTTGATTATTGCAGGAGTATCAACAAGAGAATATTTTACCATGAAGCTATATGTTGGTGGTTATTTCATGAAAGAAGATGGCAAGCACATACACGAGGATAATAAATTTGAAACTGGAAACAAGAGGTAGGAATTTATATTATGACTTCTGTAATAGTGAGAAAATGAGCTATAAAAGGTTACTGGAGTTCTCAATTGGGTAGATTTTTTTAGTAGAAAGTTTTATCATCGTGTCCCAAGGGTGAGAACTGATATGGGTTTATGTGAAGTTATGGGTGATGAAACTGCTAAAATGTTGATAAATTACTTACCAATAAATGTGAAAGTTCATTTATTTAGGAATTAAATATCTAATCAATGGTAAATTAAAATTTCGTGAGCAATCAAAGAGTCGATCACGTGTACATAAAGTAACGTGAAAACAAAAATATTAATACAGATTTTTTAGGTATAAATAACTTAAGTCATATTAATCATTTAAGAAGAAAATTATTGATTTATCAGACCATTTAATTATTTTCTATGAAAAATAAGTGTACAATTGTAGGATTAGAACTCAAACTACACAGATAATGTCTCAAAATAACATACTTATAAGGTGTTCTTTCCATCATTGTCTCTACAAGATAAATGTTTAAATCTAGACCAGTGTTTCAACAAACTTGAATCTCATGATTTAATCGAACCCGCCACTACTACAAAACTGGGTATATAAGTCGATACGTAAAGTCGGTTTTTTCCAAAAATCGACTTTAAATTAGTTTAAAGTCGGTTCGATGTCGAACCGACGTTATCCACGTAGGACGTAGCGTCGGTTGATGTGTCAAACCGACGCTATGCGTGGACGTAGCGTCGGTTGATGTGTCAAACCGACGCTATGCGTGGACGTAGCGTCGGTTCTAGGTGTTAACCGACGCTATTCACGTAGCGTAGCGTCGGTTGACACCTAGAACCGACGCTATCCTACGTGGATAGCGTCGGTTGACACCTGGAACCGACGCTATCCACGTAACATAGCGTCGGTTCGACACGTCAACCGACGTTACACACGTGGATAAATATTTTCTCTTCTTTCTTCCCAGACAGAAACTATTTTCAGCGTTCCAGAACTCTAAAAAATCGAAAACCTCCTCCTCCATTTCTTCTCCACTCTTTCTCATTTTTCGGTCACCTACGACTACCATTTCCAATATCGGTTAGTGAGTTTTCTTCCTCTCTAACTAATCTTTTAGATTCCCTATTATTCATATTTTTTTCTGTTATTATGTGTTATTATTTATATGTATAGATTGTTGTATTATATATGTAGGTTTCTATTATAACATAAGGAGAAGAATATGACGATCTTGAATAAAATAGAACAAAACCATGGTAATTTTTCTGTTATTAATTAATATTTTATTTTTCAAATATTTGTATTATTTGAACTATTTGCTAAACTGATATTGGTTTTTTTTCTGTTCGAATACAGGTTGAATATGAATAAATTTAAAAAAAAAACAAAAAAAGTTAAAGTCGGTTCACCGCGTGAACCGACTTTAAACGTAAAGTCGGTTCACACCTTGAACCGACTTTACACTTTAAGTCATTTAATTTAAAGTCGGTTCAGCGAACCGACTTTAAATTAGTTTAAAGTCGGTTAAAACCCGACTTTAATGCTCCTTTTTGTAGTAGTGCGCATTGTAGTCACCTAAAAAGTTAACACGTAAACACAAGTGTAAGTGTGTCTTAAAGCAAATTCAATAATGAACAACCCTAACTAATTAATCTAAATATATATTAGATAAAATGAAAATGACTGATAGCTCTAGAACAATCAATTAAAAGCATAATAATATAATTATTATTGTAGGCTTGTTTATCCATCAAACATAACTATAAATGTTTGATAAATTAACTTAATGAAAATGCATATTTGAAAACTTTTAGCAAAACAATACAGATAATAAAAGATGAAGAGAATAAACACAATTAAGTGCTTATGTGGTTAATTCTAAATGTGTGGTTAGTTTTGTATTTATAGAATATTTTGAAACACGTTAGGTTAAAGTAGGATTACCATATTGTCTATAAAATCAATTAAGATACTATTAAAAAATAAGAACAATACTATAAAAAGTCAATCCAACTCGTAATAATAATGGATATTGAATTCAAATACCTGATGGCTCGATCGATCTAACCAAGTGTTTCATTGATCGAATATCATCAACATTAACATTAACCTTACAATCTTCCTATTTGACATATTCGTGTGACAAAATATCTCTCACTACATAAAGCTTATAGAAAAAATAATTTTTTACATAGTTGTATTATCCTATGATTTGGTGGAACTATCTTTGCTTGAATCTGGAAAGATTATGTTTACACTGAAAAATAAAAACATAAAAACATAAACAACTAAAAAACTTGTCACAAAAGACCCATTGTTCATTAGTTCGGTATATGTAACAATGAGAAGAAGAATAATGTTCAAACGAAAATTAAAGAAATGATAGTAATTAAAAATAATCTTTATATGTCAAATATCTCGAAAATGTATTTGCATAATAATTCTTCCCCTAAGTTAGCTCTTCTTTTTTTTTTTTTGTAAATTTTCAATTAATATTTTAATTTTATCTCTCATTTTTTTGTCATTTGAATAGATAATATAATCATGAAACAATGAAAACAGGTTGAATAAGTAAGCTATGTATTTAATGACCGAAAAAAGAGTACACATTTTGAAAGGTTCAAAACAAACAAAAAAGAGAGTTGACAAAATATGTTTTCCAAAAAAGAATAAACTTACATAAGTTCTTTGACGCTTCTAAATAAATTAGATTAAAACAAAAAAAATATAAAAATTGATATGTATAATTTTTAAATTAAAGGTAGTTGACTTGCTTAATATGACTACAACATCACAAAAAAATTATGAAATTAATTATTTTCAAAGTGTGATTATCCATCGACAACATAAATATATGTAGAAAAGTCATACAAACATACTAATACATATAGTGATATATCGACAGATATCATAAGTGAGATAAAAATTGAAACTACAACAATATGTTAATTGATCCATTTATAATTAGTTATGTAGGATTTAAAGGAAGGAGTATCATCTACATAAAAAAATTACAGTTGAATTTGTACTTGCACAAAATAAAATTTACTTACTAAGAGAAAACCTTAATCTATAATTTTTTTGTATTTTACTCTTGTATTAATTTTTTGTGTGTCAAGGATTGGTTATTTGTTTTATTTTTGTATAAACAATTGTGGCTCTTTCCTTTTGTGCATGCAAAAGTTTTTGTATCTTTTTTTAATTTATTATTATTATTATTATTATTTAAGGAAATATGCATAACTAATATACCTAATATGCAGTCCTTTCCGCTCACTGTAATAGCTTTCACATATCATATTAAATAGATTTTATAAAATTAGGTGTCTTTCTATTACAATATTTTATGCAGTGAAAGATAGAGTTGAACCATAATTTTTAGTCAAAGTTATCTCATGTTCTAAAATCTCATATAATTAGCTATAAACTTTTAACATGATATATTTATGTGTCACGTGAGTATGTGAGTAGTTTCATGTCAACATCGATCAACATATGTGAAAAATATGTAAATGCACAAGTTAAAATATCTATTGTATAATGTGTATCCAATCAAAATAAATATTAATGGACTATCTAATGATCATGTTAATATTAAAGCATGTCTACTTTCCCTTTTTATATATATAATTGAAAAAAAAGTATAGGTGCATATTTATAAGACACTTCTAAGATATTCAAATCTTTGGATATCAAATACCTTAGTGAATAAATCAGCAAATTGCCTTTTAGATGTCTTCAAGAAATTGCACATAAATATACAATTTGTAGATACATTTGAACAAATGCCTTTATATGCCAAATTTTTGAAGAACATCATATCTAAGAAAAGGATTCTTGGAGAGAATGAAACATTGCCTTGACTGAAAGGTTATAGTTCCATCCTTGCTAGAAAACAATCTCAAAAATTAAAAGATCCAATTAGCTTTGACATTCCTAACATGAAGTTTGGGAAAACATTATGTGACTTAGGTTCAATCATTAACCTTATGTCATTATAAATTTTAAGAGATTGGGGGTTGGTAAAATCTAATCCACATTAGTAACATTGCAAATGATAGATAGATCAGTTAAGTGACCTCAGGTTGGTAGATGATGTGCTAGTATAAGTAGACAAGTTTATTTTTTCGATGAATTTCATTATACTAGACATAAAGGGGGATTGTAACATTTCTATCATACTTAGTTGTCCATTCTTAGCAAACGGATGATCATTTTTTGATGTACAAAAATATGAGCTTACAAGGAGAGTACAAGATGAACAAGTAACATTTAATTTTTTTAAGGTATCTGAACCTCCTGATAATGATAAAATTAATGAATGCTTTAGGATAAATATTACTAATCATGATTATAACTTAAAAGAATATGTTGAGTAATTCATACTTAAGATTATTACACATAATGTTGTGAAAAATGAAGTAAACTTACGAAGAAAAAACTCAATCTATTTTAATTTTAAAAGCATGAAATCTATGATTGATATTGTTGACTGTGTGAATTATTTGGAGGTTGCACCACCCATATGTATACTTAATGTTGTTATAGAGAGTATTGAGAGAGGATCTAAGCTCAAACCATTTATTGTAGGGGCCACCAAGGTTAGACCTCACATCTTTACCCTGACACCCTCAATCAAGTGGGCAAGTAGAACAGTCCATTAGAGAGGTGAAAAAAATGCTATAAATACATAAATTAGATAAACCATGGTAAAATGCTTATAAGAATGCCAAAAAGTACAAAAAATAAAAATATGGCACGATAAAAGAATTAAGCTCTATGTTTTTATATCAAAACATAAAGTATTATTGAATAATTCAAGACTCAAACTATTTTTGTGCAAACTTTATAGTAAATGGATATAGATGGATGTACCTTAGAAGTTGATATGACTGTCTAATCAAGGATGTTAAATGTGATGCTAGTTGGGAGGCAACCCAACATTATTTCAAATAGGTAATCGAGACCTAAATGAAGGGTAGAAACGCCAACCTATGAAATCTTTTCGTGAGCTTTATATTAATTTTTCCAAGTAGGACTCACGTGCAAATTTAGCAATTAATACCATGAAAGTACAAACAATATTATCAATTCAACATACAATAAAAACAACCCACAATAACAAAGAAGAAACTATAGTAAACACATTAGTGATAGTGTGCTTTATAGGCTCTTGTACAGGCTAGCGGCATACATAAACATAACAAACTTCACATAGCATGTAATCAAACTAAACCTAGCAAACAATTAAAGAGTATGTCACCTAAGACACAACTAGGGTAAGGAGATACAGACTCCTTATAGACTCATAACAAACTCATATGCATATAATTAACATAAGCAATATAAATTAATTAAGGATCAGACATATTAATTAACTACAACATAAGAAATGATTAGAAATCTATAGGCATGCAAGAAAGAAAGGAAAGAAGTCATGCAACAACATATAGTGAATTCACTTTCTAATAAGAGTTTACATCTAGTATATTAGTACATATAAGATAGTAACTCAAATTATACTAATGCAAAAATCTAAACATACATATCAAGATTGAAGGAGTCCAAGACCTGATACACAATCAGGTTAAGAACTCAATTAATAGAAAGCTACCAATGCATTAAACACAGACGGTAGACACAAGTAGCAGATAAGTTACACAATACTTAGAAAGTTGATGATAAAAAGAAGTAGATAAAGAATTTAGTAAATGAATAGTATGTGATAAATAACATAAGCTTTCTAATCAAAGTTTAAACTTCAGTATGTAGAGACATACACCATTTAAACTCTGATTGTATCAGCCACACATTTGAGCACAACATCAGATATAATGAGGTAAGCCCACATAAAAACTAATAACTATATGAAGGTAGAGTCATTAATGCACTTGTATACTTAATATTTTGTAGTTTTATTCAATAAATAGTATTTTTTTAGGTTAAAAATATTAAATATGATTTTTGGTGAAAAGGAGTAAAAATGTATTTTTCGAGATTTTTTTTGAATATTTTGAACTTTTTATGGATTTTTTACCGTAGGATCAATCAAAAAAAGGCACGTGAATGTCACACAAGTAAGAGGAGTCAATTGGAACACATTGTGGGTATAGTTGACTAGTAATTTCCACATGAATGCCATGTAAGAAAAAAGGAACCAATTGGGGAGTGCCACATGTATCAGGTGATGCAAGTATTGCCACCTGTTGACACGACATTCAATATGATTTTCATAGTGTTGTTAACGAGCATGACACGCGTGGTAAGAGGATTCATCCATTATTTCTACAAGGGTTCCATATAATCTATATCAATGAATCACGATGTGTCACGTGATGTTGACTCAGCACGCGTTGACCACGACCAATCCACTTAGCCATGAATCACATACTGAATTATTCAATATTTCTTTCGTGTCATGTGTTGCAATCATATTGGCCAAAGTTGTTTAATTTCCTTTTTTATCTCATTCCTTGATCTGAAGCTGATATGATGGACTAGATTTTACCTAAGCCTAATTTAACCCCTAATTTCCCCCAAACCCTATGAGCTAAATTTGACATTTTTTTTTATCAATTTTTGGTGGCAAGAAGAATGAAAAATATAGAAAAATTCAAAAGGAGATACAATTTGATGGAGATTCAAGAGAAGATTAGTGCTACAATTTAAGATATTGATTGTATTTATTCTTCTGGCCATTTCTTTATCAATTTTCATGTCTTTGTTTATGAAAAATATGAGCTTTATGAATAAAATTAGTCTAACTAATTTATTAATCTAGAGGACTTATGAACTCAATGTTTTACATATGATTATTTAATATTTTATCCCAACTATGATTTAACTTTAATTATTTTATTTATTTTTTATGTTATTACTTAGTCAATAATTGATCTATAGAGATAATTAAATGAACTTAATAGAATTATTTAATTGTTTATCTTAATTAAATAACATGCGAAGTGTTTAGGAAAAGATGTATGTGATCCATAATTGATAAATTTAATTAGTATGCAATTTAATTAACGTGAGAGTATGATTAGGTTAATTATTATATGATATATATTTTACTTGATAGATGAATAAATAGTAGGTTAAATTTAATTAATCATGTAATTGATTGCTAATTATATTAAGGGATTCTAGTGATTCATATGTTTCGAAAATTGAAGGATTATGTATTTTTAGATATTTTCTCATATGTCTTCTTAGTTACTAGTTTTGAGTTAATAAATTACTACTATTTATTTTTAATTCTTTTAATTTTGCTTTCTTCAAACACAAAAAAATTGATATTTACTTTTCAATTTTAAAATTAGTTTCTAATAACATGATCTCCGTAAGAAAAATCTTTTTTATCATTATATTAATTGTTTGTGATACGTATACTTGCGTACTCATTGTACACAATTCGTGTCAATCAAGTTATTGGTGTCGTTATTGGGGAGTATAAACATTTAAAATTAATTTTTATTTAAAGTTATTTTTCATTATTTATTTTTTTCGTAATTTTCATTTAAATTTTTTTTGACGTCTCCTTAATGCTATTAAAAACATAATTGGTTGTATTGCATGAGTAGATTCCATAAGGGAGAAACCTTGACTTTACAGTCCCACTATTCCTTTCTATCAAAGACTGTGAAAGCAAAAGTTAGATACATAGTTTTTATAATTTGTAGATGTTTTCAAAAAGTTGTATATAAATATACCATTTGTAGATGCATTTGAATAAATATATTCTAATGTCAAATTTTTGAAGGACATCTTGTCTAATAAAATAAGGCTTATAGATAATGAAATAATAACCTTGATTGAAGATTGTAGGACCATCCTTGCTAGAAAACTACACTAAAATTTGAAAGATCTGGATAGTTTTGACATTCTTTGTACAATGGGGAACATGAACTTTGACAAAGCATTTTGTGAGTTAGGTTCAAGCATTAATCTTATGGCATTATCAATCTTTAAGAGATTATGGGTGGGTAAAGCCAAACCCTTTTCAATAACACTACAAATGATAGATAGATTAATTAAGCGATCTTGGGATGTGGTAGAAGATGTGTTGGTAAAAGTATACAGGTTCATCCTTTTGGTGAGTTCATTATACTGGACATAGAAGAGGACCGTAATATTTTTATTATACTTGGTCATCCATTCTTAGCAATTGAAAGAGTTCTCATTAACCTACAAAAAAGTGGAGCTTACAATGAGAATGAAAGATGAACAAGTAACATATAAAGTTTTTAAAACATCTGAACCCCCTGATATTGATAATATTGATGAATGCTTTGGAATATATGTTACCGATCATGATGATGGCTTAAAAAAATCTATTAAGTCACCTACATTTAAAACTATTACACATGATGCTGTGAAAAATGAAGTAAATTTACCAAGAAAAAAATTAATCTATTTTAATTTTGAAAGTATGGAATCTATGATTGATATTGTTAATTGTGTGAATTATTTGGAGGTTACACCTCACATGTGTATACCTAATATTTTTGTGGAGAGTTTTGAGATGAGATCTAAGCTCAAACCATCTATTGTAGGGGTCACCAAGGTTAGACCTAACACCAAGAAGAAGAGTTTATTAGAGAGGTAAAAAAGTTGCTGTAAATATATAAATTAGATGAGCCACGATATAATGCTTATAAGAATGTCAAAAAGTACAAAAAGAAAACAAAAATATGGTATTATAAGATAATTGAGCATCATGTTTTTAAACCAAAACATAAAGTACAATTGAATAATTCAAGACTCAAACTATTTCTGGGTAAACTTAATAGTAAATGGACAAAGAGGGATGCAACTAAGGAGTTAATATGATTGTCTAGTCAAAGATGTTAAACATGAATGGTAGGGAGAAAACCCAACATTATTTTACTTATATTTTTATTTTTTTGTTTTGTAAGTGAATAAATATATGGAGCAATGACGCAACAAGATTGGACAGGTTCAATAACAGATGTGTATCAAGACTAAAAGAGTTTTCTTACCTTTTTTATTTTTTTTATTTTTATATGTGCATATTGGCGACAATGTGCAATTTAAGTTTGTGGAATGGAACGTTTATCTCTATTTTAATATTTAATATGAATTTTTAATTTTTAGGATTTATTTTGGATATTTTTAATCATAATTTGGATAATAATTGAAAAATATATTAAAACTAAATGCATGCATACGTGTTATAAATAAGGAATGTAACATACTTATTAAGATACTTACATTAATCTTATTATATGTTTGCTAGTTTTGATTGGATTGATTCAAATTTTTATACACATATTCATGATTGGTTTTTGTGTTTTTATTGAGAGAAAATTTATGGTGAGTTATATGAGTTGATAAAATCTACCATATTTTAGAATATATTTGATCGACCATTGAGGAGAAATCATAAATAGTATGTAGCATAAGAAATAATTTAGGCCTTATTTGAATCGATCGAGGTTTTCAAGGTAACCATTATTAATATCTTTAGTCATTCATTTGAGTCTAATTAAGAAATTTTCATATCTTTAAGCCAAATTTTATGGCTAATCAATAAGCATTACATTTACCATTGCACCTTTAGCTTGTATGAAAAGAAAAAAATGCAATCATGTATTATATTATAAAGTAAGGTAAAATATAATGCATCCTATTTAAAAAAATCACAATACAATTATCCTTCTAAAAAAAACAAGTTTGAAGATATTGTGAAGTTATAAAAAAAGGATGTGGAATAAAAAATTTTGAAAAAATTTATATGATATGGTACACTAAAATATCAAATAAATGCTCAATTGTAGTTAAAAAATGCACGATGAAATTACAAGCATGTAAAGCAATTATTGCTCTTTAGCTAAGTGCTTATTTATATTAGTGGAGTGGGATGTGAAAAATAGACTTATGAGATTTGCTCTAAGATTGAATTGATTAGCATGTGTTATATAGGTTGATTTTATGAGTGCATTGGATGAATTCATTTATAAAATACATACACATATGATTCAATTCGTCAAAAACCTTTCATATCCTTTTATTGAGGGAACATTGATTGATGAATATGCAAACCTTTTCATATTGGGATTATACGACTGCTGAGGGGGATAGTTTTTCCTAAATATGCATGCATATATATATATATATATATATATTTATAAATATATTTATAAATATACTACTCGTATAATTTTATTTAATTATACTTATCTTTACTTGACAGCAAGCAAAAATTTAAGTTTGAGGGTGTGATAACTATATGCAATTAGAGTCATTACTGCATTTTTTTGTTTAATATTTATTCGTTTTATTCAATAAGTAGTACTTTTAGGGTTAAAAATATTAAGGTATAAATTTTCAAGTGAAAGAGAGTGGAAAATATATTTTTGAAAATTTTCTAAAAGTTTTAGGATTTTTTAAGCAAGAATAGGACACATGGACACCACGTAAGCAAACAGGGCCAATCGGAGCACGCTGCATGTATCAAGGGATATGGGTCTTATCACATTTCAACCCAACATTCATTACGAGTTTTATTGAGCAATCAACGAGCATGTCAAGTGTCATCACGAGATTCGTTCATTCGCTCCAACAACGTGCCATAAAATCTAGATAAACGAATTGTTGCATGCCATGTGTCATTGAATCAACAAGCTTTGACTGTGACCAGTCTTTTTTTCCACACATTACAAGTAAGGGTATCCATGGTCCAGTTTTGGGTAAAATAAATTTAACCGGACTAGGCCATTTATATTACTCAAATAGAACTGAACCAAACCGTTTAATTATTAAAAATATTGAATCAAACAATTTGATTAACGGTTTGGTCTGGTTAATAATACATAAATATGATACACCTAATGATATACTTTTGATTAAAATATGAGAAATTTAATCAAAGGTTTGTGAGAAATAATATAGAAAATTTAATATATTATTAAATCGATCCGATCTGGTGTGATAATTTGGAAACAGTTTTAATTAATACAAAGTAGACCGAACCGTTTGATTTATAAAACCGTTTGATTTGGTCCAATATGGTCCAGTTTTCTGATTTCATCGTGTTCGGCTTAGTTTTTGGACACCCCTAATTACGAGTTGATTCACCCAGTATTTCTTCCATGCCATGTCTCACGATCCCATTGGCCAACATTGTTTAATTTTTCTTTTTCATCTCAATCTTTAATCTGAAGCTAATGTGATGATTCATATTCTATCTAAGCCTAATTTAACCTCCTAATTGCACCAAAAATCCTACTAGCCTAATTTACAATTTTTTTAATCATGTTTTGGTACCAAGAAGTGGGAAAAATATAGAAAAAGTTTAAAGGAAGATACAATTTGATGGAGATTTAAGAGCAGAATGGTGATAAAATTTAAGAGATTGATTGCATTTATTATTCCTCTTATTTATTTATCAATTTTTATGTCGTTCTTTTTGAAAAATTTGAGTTTTATGAATAAAATTATATATAGTTAATTTATTAATCTATGGATATTATGAATTAATTTTTTACATGTGATGATTTAATATTTTATTACAATTATGATTTCAATTCAATTATATTATTTAAATTGATTTTTATATTATTAATTGTTTGACCAACAATTGATCTATAGAGACAATTAAATAGATTTAAGAAAATTATTTAATTACTTGTTTTGATTAAATAACATGCATAGTTTATAGACAAAGATATATGATTCTTATGTAAGTGATCTATAATTGATGAACTTAATAAGTAATATGCAATTTGATTGATATAAGAGTATGATTAGATTAATTATTATATAATGTGTAGTTTAATTTAGAGATAAATATATATTAAGTTAGATTTAATTGATCATGTAATTGATTAGTAATTATATTGAGAGATTTTATTAATTCACATGTTTTATAAATTAAGGGATTAAGTATTTATAGATATTTTCTTATATGTTTTCTTATCTGCTAACTTTTAGTTCTTTTAATTTTATGTTTTAAAAACACATAAAATTGTTCTTTAAATTTTAGTTTTAAAATTAATTTCTAATAATATAATATTTTCTTATTATTATATTATTTGTTTACAAAGTTTTATTATTCACAATTCGTTTCAATCATTGAGATTAGAATAATCACAAAATCATGTTATATTATATATAAGTAAGGAATGATGTGATTTATTTATACTTTGTTCTTGTACACTTTTCGACATGCAACAAAATTGAGACTAGTATTAATTATCTTGAACATTTTTAATAAATGTTATATATAAATTAAAGGTTTATTATTTTTTATATATAAATAAGTTATACATTATTGAGTTTAAAACTTAATGACAATTAATTTTAAATTAAGACTTTTAAGTTAAATTGATTGGTTCTTATATTTTATTTTATTTCTCCCATAAATTATAGATTTATAATAATTTTATATTATAGTGATAATTTGTATAAAAAATCATGTAAATAAGGGATAACTACTAATTTAAAAGAAATATATTTAACCTTAAAATTATTGACTAACAATATTTAACTTCATTAAAAGGGATTTTTTACTTTATGGGAAGAAATTAGTTAAGTTTTATTTAACCAGCTATAAAATTTGTATAAATACCAACAAATTTGATACTTAATAATGTATATTTTATTTATGTATGTAAAGATTTGGTATTTCACTTTTAATTATGGATGTATAAATATATATATTTAATTAAAAAAATGATATAAATAATAAATTTAAGCTTATCTTCTTACGCAAACCGACCATCCGAAGTTTATTCATAAAATAAATTTTCTTAGTGTTTCTTTACTATATTAAAAAAACAATTAGAAAAATTTCTTTATAAATCAACTTGTTTAAAACAAATAAAAATATCCAAAATATTTTTTCAAACAAAATACTTGTTAGTAGTTATCAAAATAGTTACTTTTAAAAGTAGTTATTCCCTCACACCTCCTCAACATATTTATGTAATAACAAGTTGAATAATTAATAAAAATTTTAAATAATTTTAATACGTGTGATTAATGCAAATAATTGTAAATATCTTTATGAGTTGCATATATCTTATTTATTAGTCCAAGTATGAGTAACCCAAGCCAACTCAATAACATATATTTTTAATGAACTAACTACATAAATATATTTATATTTCTATATGCTTTATATTTCAGTTTTTTTTATTCGATACATTTACTTTTTATTCTCACATTTTGATTCAATTTTTTTTTCTTACAATTTTAGTCCCTTTATATTTAAATTTTTACACTTTAATTTCTTATTTTTTATATTTTTAAAATTTAATTTCAAGTTAGTCTCAAATTTTAGATTAAGTGTGTAAAAATTAAATAGTAAATGATCAAATTATTAAAAATAAAAATAAGAGTACCAAAAGGTAAAAAAATAAAAATAAAGTAATAACATCAATATAAAAAACCAATAAGAGGATAAAATAGTAGAATATAAAAAAATATGAATTATTTGCATTCTTTAGCTTCAAAAGAATAAAAAAATAAGCCGCACAAAAATTAAAAAAAAATAAAAGGTGAATTTAAAAAAAAATAAAGAGACTAAAGTATAAAAATTAAAAAGTAAAAAAAAAATTAAATCATAAAAAAAGGTAGAATATATATATATATATTTATTTTTTTTAATTTTCCCTTTTCTATCAATGCAATGCAAATATTAAAAAGGAAGATTAGTCATACTAGTCTTTCATATTATAAAATTAGTATCGATTAACTTCTTATATTTTAAAAGGTGTTTTATGATCTTGAAATTTTAAAAAATAATCAATTAAATATAAATATTACTATTTTAATAATTTCTTTATTAAAACATTATTTTTCTATTGTTGAATAATTAAAACACAATAAAATACGAGTTATTAAAAAGATAAACATGAAATTTAATATAAAATTATTTAAGAAAAATTCAAAAATATTAATATTATAACAAAAATTAGTTAAATACATATTTTTATTTTTAAAAGATAAATAAAATATTAAAATAAATATTTTGTGAAAAATACTTTATATTAATTGTCATTGTGAAAGAATTAAGTTTTAGTCGAATTTTAATTAGTTGATAAGAAATATATTATTTTAATAAAAAATTTAAAATAATATTATTTATGTTAAATTGATTATTTTTTAAAATTTAATGAATTCAATAATATTTTTTTAAAATTTGATGAAACAAACACATTCTAAAACCTAGAATTTTCTCTAATAAAATATATATTTAAGAAGTATTGTGACTTATCCAACTTATATGAAATATTTTGAAAAAATCCCATTTATTAGTACAAAACACCAACTCTCATCTCTCTCGCCCCCTCTCTTACGCAACCCCTACAAAAACTCCACCCTCACCAAGCTTAGCACCAACGTAACTCTCTTTTGACGCCTCAAATCCACTAATCACCACCATTTTGTTGATATTTTTTCTAATTTTACTCCTCATTCTATCAACCATTTTTTCTTAATTGCAATATTTGTAGATATGTTTTTAATTGATTTTTAGGTATTTATAATAACCAAATTTTAAATTCCTATCCATTAGCATTTTAGGGATGAAACAAATGTAAAAAATCAAAAAAATGGTTGGAAAATAACAATGGGGTGTTAGGGAGTTCTAGATGTAGAAGATGATCCGTTCGATAAACCTTATTGTATCGAACATAAATGATTGGTTCGATAATCCTTATAGAACATAAATGGTTTGTTCAATTAACCTATACTGAAAATAAATGATTGGGCTAGTTGGCCTTTATCGAATATACCTATTTAATTCGGTTAGTCTTTATAGAACATATCTATTTGGTTTGATTGACCTCATAGAACCTTACTAATATTTTCATATATTCCTTATCGAACCTTAGTTTTTTTGTGATTTTGTTGATCATGATTATAATGATAAAGTGGTTGCAACATTTTATATATATTAATGAATTTAGTGTTTTTTGTTAAAAAAAATAGAAAAGATGATTGTTTAAGGGAAAATTGTGATCTCATATTTATTTGGTTACATTGAGATTAGACATAACTTTATATTTAAGCATAAATAGAATTATATGCATATTATTTTAGATAATCGCTTTCTTGTGTTTCAATTTGAACTTGTAATTGAATGTGGCATTTATTATTTTAGAATGAAAAAAAATCAAAAAGTGATTTTTTATTTTATGTATGATTAAACAACCCCAAAATTGATTTTTATAGGAGAAGAAATGAAGAATTATATGAAGTGCAAGATCATATGTATAAGAGAAGAAAAATAAGAGAAATATCGTCAGTAGGTCCTTCATTTGTTTTGGATATTATAATGGACCATATATTTATAGAGATTATGGTGGATCCTTCTTTAAACATGTCAATTGACCCCAATTATGATATGTCAGTTAAGGAGGAGATTCTTCAACATGAAGACATAAGTGGCTTATCTCCAAATAGTGAAGTTAATATGTCCATACTGAAGAATTTTAAAACACACTTAGCATACGAAATTTGGAACAAAGTTGTAAGTATGATAAAAGTAAAATGTAATAATTATATTTATAATATTAATTTAATTATTTATAATTATATCATGTATTTTTAGGATAATCATGATTTGTTAAGACCTATTGGTCATTCTAGAGGATAGAGTGACTCGGATCTTAATCAATCTCATAATCAACATATTGCACAACACATACATCAGTCAAGACTTGCTTATTTATACCACATCACGTACAAACATACCAACAAGGTATTGATATCTATATTTATTGAGATATGCCATCCAAAGATTAATACATTTCACATGCCATTTGATGAGATGACTATCACCTTATATAATGTACAACAATTGTTAGGCCTCTAGATTACTAGAAAGGCTTGCACTGAAATGAAATTAAGTAGGAGTGATACTATGGGTAAGTATAGATGTAACGAAGGACTAGCAGAGTTAAAAAAGATCGTATGTCAAATTAAGTTGGTTAAGGAGTCTATTTACTACTTTTTTCACTATTGATAGATTTTAGACAGTAAAAATCAACATGCTTATGGTGTCATTGCATTGGCTTATTTATATCTATTGTTAGGAACAACTAGTCGATATGTTATCAAGCAGGTATCTGGATATTTGACTTTGCTACATGCATCTATTTATGAGCATTTTCCTACATATGCTTTGTCACTAAACCCAAAATACAAGAGCCAACTTCCATGTGTACAATGTTCAGGGTTGAACACCCGTGGTTCTGTAAACAAGAAATTGTTAAAGAAGTTGAGGGAGACACTAGATGATTTGAAAGCATATGACGTATGTTACTATTCTTTTATGTATTTTAAGTTAATGATATTTGTTTAAATTTGTGATTTATATTAATTTTTTTATGTTTTATTTCCATTTTCCAAGTTAATCGAGATTCATTTTGTACTAATATTCCAAAGATAACATTTTTTTACGGATGTCTTTGTTTTTTGGGACTCATCAAACCTTATTCTATTCTTAGGGTGTTACACCAATTTAAGCATATTCAAACTATTCCACCCAATCTAATTGAGCATTCTACAGTTAATAGAGGGTCCGATCCGAAAATGTACAAGGTGAAATTTCATTATGCAGATCAGTATTGGACAAGTTAGGATAGTTATGTCTTATCTCAACAGTCGAGGTGTAATTGATACTTTCTTATTTGATTATTCTTCATACTACATACAATGGTATCAAAATATATCACATATGAGAGTACAAAACCTAATACATAGATTAACATAGAGTAGGTCGATAATAAGGATGACGACATCTCAAACACATCGTGCATACCAACATACAAAAAGAGATGTGACTATTAGTATTCATAACATGATTTTGCATTACATACTAACTTTTTGTTGTTTGTATTTTTTAGGGTGTGAAAGAAGCATTGGATATTGTTGAGCATGCATTATTAAGAGGAAAAGAGAAACCAACTAAGAAATGATATAAGAAATTCAAGAAGTTTCAAATTATCTTGTAAGGATGTGTTAGTTCATCAACCACAAATGCTCATAAACCATATTCTAGTTAGATGAATTCATTGGACAATTAATTAATTATTTTAAGTTTTTAATTGTATTTATAAACATTTGTGTGTTTGTCTTCGAACTTTTGCACAATCACACTTGGTAAAGTCAAATAATACTTAATCTACCCTCTCAGATTCTTTCAAAATAAGCTATAATACAGTTAGTGAAACAAATCTTCTTAACTCTTTAAATAGACACTTAGGCTTAAAATGAAGATGGGTTATAGTGAAGCTCATCTCAAATGAAGATTTAATTTGTGTATGTTAGAGCTCCAGTAATTGGTGAATATTATCCCAGTTATGTACCAAGTTGCTTTGTGATGTCTTCAATTTTCGTTTCAACACCAAATGTGCATTTTCTATCCCATTTGTTGTTATACTTCCTAAATGCATATGTAAGTATATCCAAGCTGAAATAATTTTTTTTTTGTTTGGATTCAGCCATACATTTTTCACATAATCAATCGCTTCTTAATATTCGAAAAAATTGCTCTCATGATAATGTATGTTCAAATTATATTCTTCAGTAGACTTGGATAATATAACATTACACCATAAATTGTTGAAAGCTTTCCATCATTCCTTATCTTTGAATAATTTATTTGTATTTGCTAGTACATTCTTGAAAATATGTCATCTATAAAGATGGTGAACATGTGTGGGAAATACTTATCTACATGTGATTTCATTCATAAGAGGATTTTGTCTATTTGTTATAATGACACTAGATGTAATTTTTTCGTTCATCAAAGATTTCATTCTCTTTAATACCTAACGATAATTATCCTCATTTTAAAATTTTAGTTATGTACACACAAAAGAATATTTCATTTGTAGAAGTAACCCTAACAATCTTAAGAAACATCATTTTATACTTGTTAGTCTTGTAGGCACAATCCATGATAATCACATGAGAAAAAACTCTTAACAAATCAATAGATACTAGATTAGCAAAAAATAAGTCTGTAATAACCTCATCAACATCATTGTTCCTATTCCATTATGTATAATTGTGAAGAACCAACAAAAGCATCAATTGTTAGAAAATTGACATTCCATCTTGTTCTTTGAGTTTTGCTTTTAACGAATATTGTAAATATGTTTTATTATACTACAATTTTTCTCATTATATTGCTTCATCCTATAGAAAATATGTTTGGGCATAACATTGCACTTTGGCATATCAATTTGTAAATTTATCTCTTCATTAATTAGTTTTCTTATACATAGATGATATTTAAGATATCATGTTAATTGGTGATTATGTGTACCACAATTCATCGTCAACTTTCAATGAGAACTAATTTCTATCATTCTTTCTTTTAAATAAAATAAACAATTACGTTTTCTTAATCTAATTTGCTTCTTCTTCTCATCCTTTTTTTTATCCTCACGGTCTTTTTACTACTACAAAATGGGCCATTAAAGTCGGGTTTTTAACCAAATTTAAATTGAAAGACTTAAAATTTAAAGTCGATTCACGCGTTGAACCGACTTTACCCAATTTGGAGAATCACAAGGATGACGTAGCACCCCATCATCAGATCGATTATCTGAATACCAAGTCAACATCTTTGATGTCTCTTTACTTTTGAACAACCTTTGAAAGCAATGAATAAGAGGAAAGTACCAAAGAACCTTTGTAAGCACGCCTTTCTTAGGTGTTGTCTCATTTATAACATGCTTCCATCTTGATTCTTTACATATCGGACAATCATCTAATGTCTCATATTCTTTTCTATAAAGAATGCAATCATTTAGACAAGTATGAATCTTATGATATTCCATGCCAAATCGACTCAGAGATTTCTTCACTTCATAAAGATGACAATTCAATACCCTTAGGAAACATATCTATTAGTAGATTTATTAATTATGTGAATCCCTTATTAGAAAAACCATGTTTTTCCTTGCATTATACAAATGAACCAATCCTGATATTTTAGTGTATTTCTTGTATTTTGGATACAACATTTTTTTGGCATGTTTTAGAAGTTTTTTAAAGGTTTCGGGATCATCCTCACTTAGTTCATCTTCAACTACATGAAACATATTTTCTGTCTGTACATTATGATAAGATGTATGTAATCCACTCACATTCTTATTTATCTCTTCCTCATGAATATTATCAATATTTTCTCCATGATAATACCAACATTTATAGCTCAAAATAATTCTACTACGGATAAGACGATACTTAACCTCGTCAACTTCACGAAATCGCTCATTTTTACATTTAACACATAAACATCGAATTATACTAATTTCATTATTACTATTTTTATAAGCAAATTCTATGAAACTTTCAACTCTAGAAATATAGTCCTCCTCAATTCTACAATTTGACATCTAAGATTTGTCCATGTTCTATTAATGATATTAATTAAGCATATTAATTATGTATTCAATTAATATATTTGAAGTATTATTATATATGAATTCCCTAATTATTAGAATATATACCAAAACATATATAATACAAAAAAATATCATTTTAATCATTTTAAAATTATATTACTTTTACTTAATAAAATATAATTATTTATATGTAAATAAATTTATCCACGCATATAGTAACATGCATAATACAAAACATACATAAATCAAAAATTTATACAAAGAATAACTCAAACTAAATAATAAGTGCGTAAGATTAATATAAATACTTACAAGAATAAATGTAGTGATTAAATGAAAGAAATGAAGAAAAAAATGTGTTTTGTAAGTGAGAAAATAGGTATAATTTTTTTGAATATTTTGCTCAAAAAATAGGGGATCTGAAAGATAATTTGGAGAGGAAGAAAACCCACTAAACGACGTTAAAAATGGTGGTCAGAGGTGGCCGAAAAATGAGAAACAGTGGAGGAGGTGAAACTCGATTTTGAGTTTTTTTGGGTGTTGTAAATTGAAAATGATGTTTTGATGGAGAAGAGATAAGAGAAATGGAAAAATACACGTGGATAACGTCGGTTCTACGTGTCAATCGACATTATCCATGTGTATTTTTATTTTAATTGTTTTTAAAATTGAAATTAATTAAACAATACAATTTTTTTTTATTTTTTTGGTCAATTATTTTTTAAGATTTTAATTAACTATATACCTTTTATATTTTTTTGAAAACTTTTCTATATTCTGTTTTTAATGCTATCCAAATTCGATAACTACATAAGGAATACATGTAGATAAAATTAAGTACGTATTCACGTGCATTTTTTTAACAGTTTTTAAAATTGAAATTAAACAATACAATTTGTTTTTATTTTTTTGATCAATTATTTTTTAAGAACTTAATTAACTATAGATTTTTTATATTTTTTTGAAAACTTTTCTATATATTGTGTTTTTCATGATATCCAAATTCGATAACTACGTATGAAAAAATGTACATAAAATTACGTACGTATCAACATGTATTTTTTTTTTTATTTTAACAGTTTTTAAAATTAAAATTAAACAATAATTTTATTTATTTTTTTGGTCAATTATTTTTTAAGATTTTAATTAACTATATACATTTTCTATTTTCGCTCATAAACTTTTTTGTATTGTGTTTTTCATGCTATCCAAATTCGATGACTACATATGAAAAACATGTACATATCCAAACAAATACACAAAATTCTATAAATTTTATAATTTTAAAAACCAATTGATTAAATAAAAGAAGAAAAAATTATATTATATATAAAAAAATTCAATTTTAAACAGTTTAAATAAAATAATAATTAACAAAAAAATTAATTACATGGATACTGTCGGTTGACACGTAGAACCGACACTATGTCCTACATGTAGCGTTGATTTTTCACCAAACCGACTTTAAATTGATTATACATTGATTTTATTCAGAAATCGACTTTATATATCAACTTAAATACCACATTTTGTAGTAGTGTTTGATTATACTTTAGAATGATAAACCATGTTTCTTTCACCTACAAAATCAATCTTTAGTCTTCTATCATTCAAATCTTTATTAAGCTTTTTCATTACCATCATCGTTCCATTATTTGTCCTAGTAAACTTTTTACATGCTATCAAATCTTTTTTTAAAATAAACATATATATTAAAATAGTGTAAATTAATACATTATAACAATATATAAAATAAACATCTATACTTACTATTTATCATAAACATATAAAATATATCATTTTATCTGTTTTGAATAAATTAATATAGTCAATATTCTATAAAAATTAAAAATTTCAAATATTTTAAAAATATAGAGGTTTAATAGGGTCTATCAAACATTTATGAAGGGTTCGATAGGGTATATCAAACATATCCTGAATGTTCAACAAGTTCCATCGAACTAATTTTTCAATTTTTTTAATTAATTTCGGTAAAAAATTATTGAACATTTATAATATGTTTGATAGATACTACCAAACCTTTCAGAATAGTTTGATAGGTAATTACCGAACCACTACGCAATTTGCATAAAAAAAGAAGTAAAAATACATATTTCAATTGTACTGTGGTTCTATTTTAATCAAGTTTTTTTTTCCTTTTTTTTTTACATCTTTTATGTATATCTCTTCCATTTTTAATATTTTGAGTATTAAAATGTTAGGATTTGGGTATGGTTTATATGATAGGAAGGATGAAAAATGAGTGGGATGTAGAAATGAAGAAGAAGAAGTGGAATGTAGAGAAGAAAAATAAAGAATGAATGAAATACGTAGGATGTAAGATATTTTGTTCTATTTTAAAATTTAAGAATATATTTATCTTTTTTATATAATAAAATTAATTTTTATTTTTTTTTATATTTAACTAGATGTTTTGTAGTAAAAATCGGGATTTTGACTAGTATTAGTTGGGCATAAGATGTTGATATTTTCAGTTGCTGGCGATCGACACAGAGTTGAACTTCGACGAGTAGCTGACTATTATTTAGGGTAAAAGAGAGATAAGAGAAGCCGAGGGGAGCAACTCCTTTAGAAAAAAAGAAAAAGAAAGAGAGTTTACTAGAACAACGCGTGATCGAAAGTCGAAACCTGCTGTTGTCTGACGATTGAATCCGACGGTGGAAATGAGTGGGAACCTAGAGTGCGTGATCGTCGCCATCGATGGCAGCGAGGAGAGCATGAATGCGTTGACATGGGCTCTCGACAATCTCAAGCTGAAATCACCGGATTCTGATTCAAGTTCCGGTGGTTCCTTCGTCGCGCTCCACGTTCAGTCTCCTCCAAATATCGCTGCCGGTCTTAGTCCCGGTGGTATCCCCTTCGGTGGCCCCAGTTAAGTCATTTACGTAGTCTATGTATTACTTTGAGATACTTCTTTGTTAGAAGTGTGTTTATTGTTTAAGGTCATGTTAAATATTACGATCAATTTAATATGATTTGGAAAATGTTTTAGGCGATTTGGAGGTCCCAGCATTCACAGCGGCGATCGAGGCACACCAGAAGCGGATTACAAAAGCCATATTGGAACACGCACTGAGCATTTGCTCTCAAAAGAATGTTAGAGTTTTTGATACTTTTTCTTTGTTTCGTTTTTATAATCTGTTTTTCTTTGTTTTATTTACCCTTGGATCGTTTATTTTGTTTTTGAATGTAGGTGAATGTGAAAACGCAAGTGGTTGTTGGTGAACCGAAGGAGAAAATATGTGAGGTTGCTGAAAATTTGAAAGCTGATTTGGTTGTGATGGGTTCTCGTACCATTGGCCCGATAAAAAGGTATTTTCAATACCAGTTTAAATGAGCTCGTTGAGATTGACCAGATGGTGTTGTATACATATGAACTGAGGCCCATGATTTGGCAAAGCATAATGTTTGTGATAATGTGTAAATCAGTGTTTTGTTTGATTCAAGCCATTACCAAGATTAGTTTCCTTGATATCTTACTTATGGACTGATCTTTGTGTCCTACAATTGTACTCTGAATTGCTAAGCTTTCACTGAAATAAATTTTATTAAAACCTTCGTGTTTCAAAAAAAAAAACTTAATAGTAACTTGCTGTCTTTGTTATCTTAGAGCATATTTACTGTTTTCTGTCATAGCGGCGGTCAGGGGGTGATTTTGAAGTGATCCCAAGGACCAGGAGTTCAGGATTTCTGTTTGTTTTGCTGGTTTTTTAATCATGTATTTTCCATCCAATGCATTAGTGAGTTTGCCATCATTAATGCAAAGTATCTATTGTCATGCTTCCTGAAGTATTTGCACAATTTAACATATTTGATGAGAAATACAAAGTTGTGATTAGCCAAGTAAAACAAGCAGGGTGCCTAATTCATTAATTGGAAGATGGTTATGGCTTGCATTAGAAACCAAAAACATCATATACATTATGGTGCTGTAATGGTAGGTGTGTGGGGACTCTTCTAGCTGCATGTGCTGAGTATGGCACTAGGTAGAAAGTAAGGGTATTGATATATGAGGTTTCAAAATTTGCCTAAAATATAAGTTAGTCCTAGAACACTGCTTCTTTAGTATGCTAAAGACGACATAACTTTTCTGTTCGCAGGATGTTTTTGGGAAGTGTAAGCTACTACTGCACCAATCATGTGCAATGCCCAGTTATCATTGTCAAGGCTAAAGGCACTGCATGATAACCTAGAAAGGTACGAACATTGTAGATGTTTATAGCAGCATTTGTAGCATGAATTTTATGTCTGTTATTTTTTAAAAGAATTATTCTTCTTCTTTATTGAACTATTTATTTGATCAATTTATTAACTTTCTTTCAAGCTGTCTATGATTCTATGCTGCTGAAATGTGTATAAAATTATTATTATCTTGAATAATCCCTTAGCTGTAGTCGTTTTTTTTCCTTTTCCTAATAGTATTAACTCTTATTTTTCATTTAAACCATAGTGAAGGGATGCTAGAGTTTGATTAGTATAATATTCCTTTGTCTTTTGCCTCCATTCCCACTGCGTTTTCAGCATTTTTTTGCATGCTGATATTTGATAATTATCCGATTATATGAAGATTTTGATTCCTAATAAGGATTGAGTTTTGGAACGGTTGATAGTTCATAGGGATTTGAGCTGTTGTGATATACCCAATTTGGACATCCCTTATACGTGTTTTTCTTTATCAATCTTATATTGAAGATGCATGTGGAAGATAAGTATCCTGTGTTAGAGAGCTGATAATAAAATTGGGTAATGTAATTGGTTGCTTCAAACTTATACAGTTCATTATTCTTGGAAAAGCTTAAATTTTTTAAAGGATCAAATTATGGGCGCTTGTATTCCTTGTTGCGAGATGGGTGCCAGATTTTTGGGTGGTTTGGATGGAAAAGAATAGATGAAGTTTTTAATGGAAAATAAGATTGATTATACTGTTTGGCAGATAAGGTTGGAGATAAATATTAGAGAATATATTCAATATTTGAATAATATTATCTTTAAGAGGCTTTAATTATCTTTAATGAGCATATTCCTCCTCGGATACGCATCTGGTTTCAAATTCAAACTGACTTAGCATTGATTGTATGCTAATCATATCCCCGACCAATCAACTGCTGACATGGACCAATGGGTATGCACTACACGTATCTAATAGAAATTAGCCCCAACAACCTATATTTTCATAAATATCCTAATTTCTCCTATTCTTTAGTCTCAACATTTTCTTTATACGTGTGACACTGACACTGATACTTTTTTAATGGCTTGATTCAATCATGTTAGAAGTGAAGTTATTGATTTCTCATGAGTTTATTATAATATATTTTTTTTCAAAAAGAAATCCATTTAGCATGAACGTTTGCTTGCAGTTATAAAGCACCTTATTATACTGCTGGACACCCTTGCATTTATTGGTAGACCAATGAAAATTTTGATTTGCAACGTTTGGATATTCAACATGATTTGGCCATGACTATCCAAAGGCAATAATGCATGTGTTTTTTGTTTTCCTATTTTATGTTGCTTTCTGGTTTAGAAATGTTTTGTGAGACTAGTATACTGCAATGAACAATGAGTACACAGTTCAAAAGCTTTCAGAACATTGTATTAGAATAAGTGAATAAGGATGCAACTAGACTGACACACCTGTAAGGCTGTACTTGTTTTTAGTTTCTTTTCATTTGTGTCTAACTGGTGCGTGTCATTTGGTCTGTGTTGTGGTGTAGTTTCTGTGCATCTTATGAAGTCAGTTTATACAGTGCGGTCAATGTGGATGTCAAGTTTGCTGCTATGGCCTGCTGCTTCTAGACTGACTTTCATGCACTATCATATGTCCGGCTATTCAGGTATACTTGGCTTGTAGTTTCTGGCAAGAATCGGGTATTGATGTTTAAAGCTTTTTTTGTTTTTGTTTTTGTATTGTTGGTGTTGTACATAGCTGTTGTATCAAGTTGTATTTGTACTTTAAACTTTTGTCTGGTGGTGATCTGTTGTATAGAAAGTAATTACCTTGGTGCAATGACTGACAAAGAGTGGAACTTATTGTGAACGCCTACTGCTTTCTTTGTTTCACCAATTGAAGCATGTATTCTTGGTAAAGAAGTTTTTGCTTTTAGGTAGCAAGTCAGAATATTATAGTAGAAATGGTATGAAACTACGCACTGCTCTAATTCCATTGTGTTTCTTAAGTAGATGAACAAATTAAAAGCTCTCAAATCCCAAGTACGTAGATCAGAAAAATCTCATATATTAGACCCGATCATCATTTTCTTGTACTCCAATCGTTCAGTTGGCTATCTTACATTCTCGCTTCAGTCTCCGTTCACTCTGTCTTATTCCATTCAATTTGAAAGTTTATAATATATGTAATTAATTAATGTAAAGAGAATGAATATGTTATTTTTAATTTTTTATCGATTTATAACTTATAATTTAACTAAATGCAATTGTGTGGAAGAATAAAGTGTAAAAATGAAATAATTATATGATATTTTTAAATAAAAACAACTTAAGTTATAATCATAAACATAGAATAAAATCAACAATCTATCTGATTATCTAACATAAACTTGGTTTTATGTTATTTTCTCTAGAATATTACCTCATTATATTTTATTTATGAATCTTTTTCTTTTAATAGTTTTTAATATTAACGTGAGTGATTTTTAGACTAATGTTTTAATAAGTTTTTCATCGATTAGATAAGTTTATAAATTAATTTCAAAATGGTTAGCATGAATTCATAAATATATGTGTTTTAGAATGAATATAACAATGAATAATCTTAATTAAATATAAAATATATCACTTATATTAAATCAATTAGAAAATCATTGAATAAAAATATTAAGTTTAAGTTTATTAAAATAATTTTTTAAAAATTTAATAATTAAATTTAATAATTATAATTGTTTATATAATTATTAAATTTAAATATTCAATATCTTAATCACCAAATATACTAAGTGAATATTAAAAATATAAAATAAAGAGATTAATAAATATAAAAATTTTGTTACTAAAATATTTTAAAAAGATTATATTAATTAATATTTCTTTTCACAAATTACTCGACATGAGTATATATATATTATTATTGATGATCGCATGATTGCGTGATTTTTTTTTATCAATTACTCACAAACTACTCAACATAAATTATATTATATTATATGATTGATGATTGCATGATTTTTTTTTATCAATTACTCAACATAAATATATATATATATTACCTTTGTCTTTGATGCCGCGCATTTTCTGATCATAATAAGATTTAATATTTTCTTTTCCGCATCTTTGCTTTTTTTCAGATTCATTCGCCAGGTCTGCTTCCATTCAACGAGTCTCTTATATATAATAATAATAATATTATTATTAAAGTTAAACATATTTTAACCTTAATTTTTTAAATTCAATTAAAAACCTTAATATTATAAACAATATTTTTTTAAATACTGAAACATATTTAAAAAATATTAAATTAATAATTTTATAAATTGATTCAAATTTAAATAAATATTTTAATACAAAAAATAATTTAAAATTTATGAACGTATTTTATTAAATGAACGAATATAATTTTATGTATTTTAGTTATAAAAGATATATTTTAAGTAAGATTACTTTACATTTAAATATTTGTTTGATTTTTTTTATAAACTTGATAATAAATTTAAATAAATAACAATAATTTCATTCCAGCTTCTACTTGTTTTCTCTCTTTCTCTCTCTATTTATCTTTGAGTGGGGACAGACAACTGATGGCAGCCCATCTGGATGACAATCAGCAACAATGAACGAGCGATGACAATGCAACAAGATTTCGACGAATGAAATGACACTTGACAATGGCCGAGCGATGAGAAAATCACTTTGTTGGGGAGTGTAGTGTGTTTATGGGGTCGGGTATTCGTAATAAATGATTCACCTCATAATAGAAAAAATGATATTTTTTTCATGTTATTAAATTTTAGTGTAATTTACATTAAAATATAGATTAATCATTTTTATATAATTATTACTCATATAAGTATAATTAGTTCACTATATTTGTAATTTTTATATTATATTAGAAATTATTTTTAATTAATTCTTTTAAAAGTTTAAACTATTAAGATAATGATTTATATTATTTTATACATTTATCATTATATGTGCGAAAGAAGCGGCTTTACACAACACAACTTAGTCCATTAATTAGAATATCGTGTCGATTTGTAGTCTATGTTGGGTCTTATATATAGTTCGTATTGTGTCTCTATTTTTAATTTAAAGATTTTATCTTATTGTACCATATTTTATTCTTTGAGTCATATTGTAGTCTGTTTAGTTTATTATTTAAAAAAAAAATATTTGGAGTAAAAATCAAACTTTTTATCTTTTATATAATAATGTTAATTATATCAAATGTGTTACGCCCTAATATATAAATATATTTTTATATATATATATTTATATAAAATTTAGTTTTGCCCAACTTAATTTGTTACGAGTCGCGGGTCATGTTGTCGTTTTTGTTACTTGTGTATGTTTTATGGGTTAATGGGTCGTGTCGATCTAATGGATTAAAGGGCAGAGTGTTTAACTATTTGTGTCGACTTGTTTAATATCCTTATCCATCAATATAGACTCTTTTCAAAAAACAATATGATAAAAAAAAAAACTCTTCTATTAAATTACAAGATCAAACAATCAAATGATATAATATAAGAAGTCATTGTTATTTTTCGCCCAATAATATTAAAACAAATTAGTTCTCTACTTTGAAAAAAAGGATGCAACAAGAAATTGGACACCTAAAAAGCTTCAGTGAGCAAGTAAAAAAGGAATATTTTTATTATATAAAGTATGTATGAAAAATACTAAATAAATGGTAATAAACTAAATATTTCGAATGTAAGTTTACCTTAATATTTATGTTTTTAATTTTATATTTTTCAAACGCACTTTAAGTATAGACGTATTATATGAGTATTTTTATAATATATTAAATTATTTACAAAATTTTCATTTAATAAGTTAATTTTAATTAATTAAAGATGTACTTAACAAATGCATTTTTTAATATATATTACCTAATTTTGATATTTTGTGTTAATTAGATTATTTTTATTAAATTATAGAATCTAATAGACTAAATACAATAATTATAAAATTAAATTACATATTTAACAAAATAAAATAAAATTAAGGACTAAATCTACGTTTTTCCCTTTCCACCGTTACGATCGACATTTAATACCCGTTTCGTATTGGTTAGAATGTTTGTAACATTACTAGGATATATGAGCTTCGTATTAAACGTTGTACGCTGGAAACTGATTTGCCTTAAAAAATAAAAAAAATAAAATGACAGTCGGTGATGATGGAGGAGAGAAAAAAAGGAGACAGTAGTATAAACAACGACGTTTAAAATTAATGACCATTTGGAGATGTTCAATGGACGTATATAAATCAGGAGCCATTTTAATTGTACTTTTTTTTAAAAATAAAATAAAATAAAATAAAGGACTATTCCGGGTCAAATCCGTAAAAAAATGCTTGTTTCAATGCGATAGGTCATATAGTCATATATGCTTAAGTATGCTGCTCAACTTTCACCTAAGAACTAAAGAACAAAGCTAGTGATTCCCCTTTTTTTTTTTTTTAAATATAATTTAATATATAAATTGGTATTAAATTAATGGAAATCAAATCCATGCCTAAATGAAGAGAGGGGATTTTAAGTGTAGGGGAAAACACTAGATTATAGGTTGATTCCTCACGGGGTTTTAATCTCTCATGACAATAAAACTATTCAATATTTGATTTGACTGCAGTTCCACTTGCAGCTTCTTAATGTGGTTCTTGACTTGGTGACAAAGTTCTTCATTTTTTTATAAGCCTGTTTTTTTTTTTTTAATTTCAATCAAGTGGGTTATAATTTAATTTATAAACAAAAATATTAATATAAATATTATATTTTTATTATACCGATATAAAATAAAATAAATAAATAAAAATAATATATTTTAATTACATATTTCATTGATATTATTATAACTATATAAAAGTGTATATGGTCAACAGAAGTTCCCTCAATGTCCAACCATATTTAACCATATTCTCTCCAATTTGCCGTTCTAATCAATCTCATTATATTATATTAGTTTTTTTTTCTTTTTTCCAAGTTAAAATCTCTCAATCTCCTCTAAATGTTATTTAAATGATAAATTAATGAAAAATATGAGTTAATTTTATTCAATACTAACAATAATATTTTTTTTATCAAAATATTTAAAATTTATATTATATTTTAATTGAGTAAAAATTTATACATCTGTTTCAAAAAAGTTACCTATTTTGTATAGTTAAGATTTTAGAATAATAAATTTAGAACCAATAACATTCATAATTATACTTTTTGTTAAAAAAAATCTAATATAATACCTATAGTTTAGAAATTTAACAAGTTAATAATATAATCACAAAAAAATTATATATTTAATTTTGTTAATTGATGGAGTTAATTAATTGATTTTGTTACTTTTGTGAAGGTTTATAGTGGCTTTATAATCATGTCTAATCCTTTTAGTAATATTTTTCTTCATTTTATGAGTGGACGTTGAGACTTGTTTTTCATATTCAACCTTTTATGTTAAAAACAAATACATTGATGCTTGAGCTCCTAATAGATTCTCTAGATTTTAATATTTCTACTAAGATTTATATATTATAAATTGAGTATTTACAGACTTAAGTTCTAAATAATACTTTATTATTTACGATATATTATTATAATTATGAATATGATATTAAATATTAAGAGTAATATAAAGATTATTATTTTTATCTCTCTACAAGGATTAGATTGTAACATCTTTGTTACATCTGACTTTTTCTTTTTATATTTTTATTAAAAATAAATAATTCTTATGTAATGTTTATTTTACCTTTAATTAATTTTACACATATAAAAGAATATTTTGTAAACAATATTACTAAACGATATCAATAACATAAACAAATAATATTAATTAACAATTGTCAGTATATTTAGTTTAGCCATAAATAGATTACATAACAACTATTTTTTTTTTCTTTTTTGATTTGAGAAAGGTTACACGCGTAAGTTTTCAATAAAGCTTGATATTACAACTTCAAAACTACATTTTGAACTCAAAAATAACAACATATATTCACAAAATTTCATTATTTTATGATGCCTTTTTTCCCCCTCATGATTTAGTTTAAAGTGTAATTCAATTGAGCATTTTTTATGTATATTAAATTTATAATAATCTCAATTAAAGTTTTAATTTTTTTATTAAATACATGTTTGTTTAATAACGATTATTATTCATGTTTTCTGATTTTTCAATTAAATATGTTTGATGATGATTATTAATTTTAATTTTTACATTTTTAAAAAATCACTACCAAAATATTAAATAATTCAAAAATCTTTTAAAAAATATTTTGGAATCACATTTATAAGATATGATTTTTTTCACTAAATATTTTTAAAAAAAAATAAATCAATGATTTTTTTTACAAGTATGAGAGAAAATGATTAAAAACTTAAAATTTATAAGTAATAATCATAATTATTTTTTAATTTTTTAATTTTTGAAAGAGTCAAAAAATAAAAAATGATACGAATAACTTGTAGGTAGTATTTTTTATAAAAGAATCAAATCTCATCAAATTAATTATTTAATTATAAATCATAATTATTATCAATTACGATCTATATTTATGTGAATTCAAATACATTCATCAGTAATATTATGATATTATTTAAAATTATTAAAAAATTGAAATAGATATATTTTTACAATTTAAATTGCATGCTCGGCTTATATATAAGCTGAAATTGCTCTGTCATGCATATAAAATGATAGATAATGCTGGGCTCGATATGATTGATATAGGCCCCGCCCTTGAAAGAGTCATTTTGAGCCCGTGACAAACCGCATATCGTGCTTGGCTGTCAAAAACTACAACAGGAAACTCTTCCACAAGCAGATACTTTTACATAGCACATATTAGATGTCCCTGTTACTACTAATAGTTCATCAATCATTGCTTCTTCCTTTTTCTTACACATATTTTATAAGTGATAGCGAGTTAATCAAATTTTTAAATATAGAATTTAGATGCTAAGATTTTTTTACATATTTTTGTGAAAAGGGAAAGTTAAATGGGTAAAAATAAATAGTGATCTAAAAAAAAGACATTTGCAAAGTAATTATAAATTTTTGTAATTAATTTATTAACAGAACCTCAAATTTCAAATAATGTTGCTAACCGACTAATATATATATATTTTTAGGATCAAGTGTGATTTTAATATTCTATTTTTCTTTCTTTCTTTTTTTGTTGTTGTTTTTCAAGTTTACAAACAGATATATAGTTTAAGAATTAATATAATGAAAAGCCAAATGGTTATTGTTTGCAAATAAAAAGATATGGAAATCTTGGATTGCTTCACTTGATTCTACTTCTAAATCAGCATATAAATATTTTGAATCCATTTTGCATATGTGATGTGTTTTATGAGTATATTACCATAGTAAATTATAAAGTCTGGGTAGATTTTGTAGTATCAGAGGTTCCCTGTATCAAATTATGAAACTCTCAGACCAATTTTGTCTTCATCATCCTTCTTGCACATACAATAGAAGTAAACATTTGTCATTTACTCATAGTATTCCCTCCAACTTGCTCTTTTCTTTAATATGCACATCAGCACATGCTGCTTCTTTGCTGTCAATCCCAAAGCACCATTTTAGTGCATTAAATATCAAAAGAGTACAAATATTTCTGATTAGATTAAAATAAGTTGCATCAAATAGATCTATGAAATTTAAAAGACAATTGAGTTAAGTGGATTTTATATAGTTAGATGTGTGTGGAATTTACACATGTAAAGAGAAAAATAACACATGTTATACGAAGTGTTTATTTTCAAATATTCCTGTAAAAATTTCATGCAAATTTGTAACAATTGAATGCAACTTATATGTCTCATGTTTTATATTACTGTGACATCACTATTTAACAAACATAAGATAAAATTGATTGAAAATGTAAATATTATTGTATAAAAAAATACTTATTTTTATTCACGTGTTTGTCGCGTATTAATATCATATATAATAAGTTATCAAAATTGCCATGGATGAATTGCCCTCATAATAATCGTAGTATAATTCAACTATTTTTTTTAGTTCGTGAAACTCATCTTCCAATAAGCAATTATGAAAGGGTATATGAGTCAATTAGCACCCCTTAATTCTCTATATATTACCAACATGGTTCTCATTCAGACACATTCATTGCCTTAATATCTAGATTCAGAGTCATGGACTCCAAAATCATCACTTTCTTCTTCTTTGTTCTTTTTGTATATGCTACCAAAGCCCTTGGTCCTTGTGCCCTGGAGGCTGATGGCTCAGACCTTTCAGTCATACCCATTTACAGCAAATGCTCTCCTTTCAACCCACCCAAAACTAATTCATTAGTCAATACAGTAATTGACATGGCCTCTAAAGACCCAGAAAGGGTCAAATACTTATCTAGCTTAGTGGCCCAAAAGACCACTTCTGCTCCAATTGCTTCGGGTCAGCAAGTCCTCGACATTGCCAATTATGTGGTTCGGGTTAAGTTGGGAACTCCGGGTCAGCTCATGTTCATGGTATTAGACACTAGCAATGATGCTGCATGGGTGCCATGCTCCGGGTGTACTGGTTGTGGATCTACCACTTTTTCTCCTAATTCATCCTCAACATTCGGGTCATTATTTTGCTCCATGCCCCAATGTACCCAAGTTCGTGGGCTTTCATGCCCGGCATCTGGCACATCAACTTGCCTATTTAACCAAACTTTTGGTGGACATTCTTCTTTCTCTGCTACTCTTGTTAAAGATTCTCTAAGTTTAGCTACTGACACTATACCCGATTATACATTCGGATGCATCAATACCATTTCGGGTGGATCCATCCCACCTCAAGGGTTATTGGGTTTGGGTCGTGGATCCATGTCATTACTCTCCCAATCCGGGTCACTCTACTCGGGTGTTTTTTCATATTGTTTACCTAGCTTTAAATCTTATTATTTTTCTGGATCGCTCAAACTTGGGCCCATGGGCCAACCCAAATCCATTCGATTCACTCCACTGCTACGCAACCCACACAGACCATCACTTTACTATGTTAATCTAACTGGAATTAGTGTGGGTAAGGTTCATGTCCCCATAGCTTCAGAGCTCCTAAAATTTGACCCAAACACGGGAGCTGGAACGATCATCGACTCGGGTACAGTCATAACCCGATTTATTGGACCCATTTATGCATCAATCCGAGATGAATTTAAGAAACAAGTGAATGGTACATTTTCCAGTTTGGGTGCGTTTGACACATGTTTTGCAGCCACTAATGAGGCTATGGCTCCGGTCATAACGTTTCATTTCGCTGGACTAAACTTGGTTTTGCCAACGGAGAATAGTCTCATACATAGTAGTTCTGGCTCGCTGGCTTGCTTGGCAATGGCTGCGGCTCCAAATAATGTGAACTCAGTGTTGAACGTGATAGCCAATTTGCAGCAACAGAACCTTAGGATCTTGTTTGATGTTGCCAACTCTCGTTTGGGCATTGCTCGTGAACTCTGTAATTAGTTTTAGGCTATATTCATGCCTTTTTGAGTGTATTTGTGCTTATCTTGTCATAATGCCTAAAAAGTATGGTAGTGACAAGAGGATAAACTAATGATACTGTATGGTAAAAGGTAAAGCCTTTTATTTATTATAATATTTTCTAAGTTAAACTTAACCCTTTTACTTTTTATAACACTGTTATTTATATAATTTTATTTTTAATCTATTTAAAAAAGTTATATTTTTATATTTTATATATATAAAAATTTATGTGCATCACAATTTTAAATATATATAAAAAATATTTTTACTTTATACGAATACAGGTGGTTTAAAATAAAACCCATTTGTGGAAGGTATTTTACCATATAATTAAATTTAAACTTAACTGATCATAATAGAAATCTCTCTTTTATGTGTTTCCTTCAATTACATGTTGAATTGAATGTATGTTTGGTGGCAAGATATGGCTAACAAGACCTTAACTTTAGAAATAACTTGTTAGAGAAATATATAATTTTTTTAAAAGAAATTAATAAATAAAGATAAAGAATATATAGAAGCAATTAATTTGCACATATCTTAGAAAATAAATTAAATTAACAATTATATATATATATATATATATATATATATATATATATATATATATATATATATATACCCTTCAGCTCATATTTTTTATCACAATTTTATTCCCTCTGCATTCTCCTTTTAACACAACTACATTTTGAGTCTTTTAACGTCTCTCTCTCTCTAACGACTCTCAAATTCTTTTTATATATGTTTTTATCTCCAAAATTTCTCTGTCATCCCCACCATTGATGCACAGCAACACCTTCATCTCTCAATCTACCATACAATGCCAAGAATTCCCAATTTTCCCTTCGACTTCTACAATTCCCCTTTCCATGAGGTTACACTCCAAAAACAACCCATTCTCCAATTTGATTGCTTTGTTCTTTAAGATCTCTTAGAGATATGAACGGAGCGAGGTAGGGCCGGGTCCGATACATAATTTAAAATTTAGCTATTATCTCCTCTTAAGATACTTAAATGGGAAACGCAATAGGAACGAGGGAAATAGAGATTTAAGTAATATTTTAAATATTATTTTTATTTTTTTAATAATTTTATATTTTTATTATAAATAAAAATTTATAAAAAAATAAGTTAATAATAAATGTTTTATATTAAAAAAACTGAAATTTTGAATCAATGAATAATAAAAATAAATAATATTAATGAGAAAGTAAGAAAAATAAAATATATGTAATAATAAATACATAATATTTTTATATTAAATAAATATTTATAAAAAAATTATTGATAATTTAATAGAATAAAAAAATAAAAAATATATAATATATAATGTATTTAATTATGATTATTTTGAGTTTAAATATTATTAAATCTATTAAAAAATTAAAAATATTAAATATTTTTATTTTTATTAAAATATGAAATATAATTTCAAAAAACAGGACCAGATCTCTTTCCTTGTCCCACCTCATTTTATAAAATAAAAATTATCTTTTATATTTATTATTTTATTATCTCTATTATCACCTTCAAATAATCACTACTTAAATTAAAAATTAACAACCCTCACATCTCTTAAAACACTTCAACCTCAGCTTTCATAACTATATAGTCCTCTTTCTCTAATGTTTTCATCAACCAATCTAACATTTCTTCTTTTAAGTTGTTATTTTCATCATTTACTATCTCAATTATATACATCTTAAAATTCTTATTCCTTGTCGGATAGTTCTTAGCAAACCATCCGATCTCATTTCCAATTTTTTTTGTTATCTTGAAATTCTAAGTTTATGAAAACTCTTTGTGGGTACTTTTTAAATGAATCACCCTTCAAATCTGAAAGGTATTTTGTTGGGTTTAGTTGTTTTCTAGATTTTTTTGAGATAGATTTAGGTCGTTCTAAAAGCACATCTTCTAAGTTCTTAAGTGATGCTAATTTCTTGATTTGTTCTTGCATACAAGAGCTTTCTATTCGTGGGAATTGTCCTAGTTTGCTTTAGCTTTTGTTTTATTTTTCTCATTGCCATGCTTGTACTGGAATCCCTAAATTGTCTTAGTTAGATAGTTTTGTAATTGGATAGTATTTAGAAACTAGTAAAAGGGTGATCTTTACCAATTTGAATGGATATAATGCCACCCACCTTAAGTTTTCGATCAATGTATTCCGAGACTTAGAAGTGTTAGAGGTTGCCTCAGCTGCAAGTTAGGATTAGTTTCGGTTGTGACTTATTGTTTTGTTAATAATCCCTATTATTTAGGGATAGTTAGATTTCTGTTTTTGTTTGATCTATTCTATAGGCTTTAATAAGTCTCTAGAGTTGTTGCTACGTGGGCTTCTATTTTCCAGTTTTTTGTTTATCGAGTTAAGTTATTTAAGCCAACTTGTATTCACTCTTCAATAAGACAAGAATTTCTCTTGATTTACATTCTCTAAGAAAACTCTACATTTGGTATCAGAGCTTCCTCATGAGGCCTGATTAAAATTGAGAAGCAATAACATTCTGTTTGTGGAGACGTGAATATGGTAGCAGAGATTAGTTTTGTCCATTCGGTAATCCAAAATTTTGACAGACATTACAATCACTAAAGTATGCTCATGGAGAACTTAATACGTTCAAATGAGTATTGGGGACTCATAGAAAGTGGTTTTCTTGTAACAACAGAAGGTGTGAAAATCATTAAAGGTCAACGAAAAGCCACTAATGATCTCAAACTCAAAGACTTGAAGACAAAGAATTATCTATTCTAGGCGATTGATCTTTCCATCCTTGAGATGATCCTAAACAAGGACACTGCGTAGGAAATTTGGGACTCGTTGAAGCAGAAGTACTAGGGAATTTCTCGAGTGAAATGAGCTTAACTTCAAGCTCTTCGAAAGGATTTTGAAACTCTTCACATGGAAATAGGAGAATTTATGAATGAGTACTTTACTCATACCCTCACTACAGTCAACAAGATGAGTATTCATGAAGAAGAGATGGAGGAAATTATAGTTATTGAAAAGATCCTAAGTTCCATGTGTCCCAAGTTTGATTATGTGGTATGCTTCATCGAAGAATCTCACGATCTAGACGTTTTGTCTATCAACAAGCTACAAAGTAGTCTCTTGGTCCATGAATAACACATGATTGGTCATGCCGTGGAGGAACATGCATTAAAATTTACTCATGATAATCAACCTGGAGGACAGGGACAAGGTGATCAATCTGGAGGACAGGAAAGAGGCCATTGATGTTATCGGGGACAAGGAAGAGGATGAGACAGACAAGGGTTTGATAAGTCATCCATTGAGTACTACCACTATAATAAATTTGGACATTTTTAGTTTGAATTCCCAAAGAAGGAAAAGCAAATGAAGAGATCCTATTGATAGCTTATATGGACGTACCAAAGTTCAATAATGAAGAGGCCAGGTTTCTTGACTCAGGATGCAACAACCATATGTGTGGAAAAAGGTATTGTTATATGATCTTAATAAAAGCTTTAGAGAATCTATAAATTTGGGAAACAATTAAAGGATGTTTATGATGGGGAAAGGCAACATACGTCTACTAGTCAATAGACTTTTCCAGGTAGTTATTGGAGTATTTTATGTTCCAGACCTGATTAATAACCTATTGAGTATTGATCAGCTACAAGAAAAAGGAATTGACATTCTCATACAACGTGGAAGGTGTAAGTTGTTTCATCTTGAGAGAGGTTAATTTGTTTACTAACAATGTAATTTCCAAAAATAGAATGTTTGTTTTAATTACTTAGACTAAACCTGTGGAGTAAGCCTTTTTTAATTCTCTCGTGGATGAACTAGCTCGATTATGGCATTATGGGCACTTAGGGTTTAATGGATTGAAACTTCTACAAGAAAGGCATGGTGACTGGACTACCAAGTCTTAAAGTTCCTATAAATGTGTGTGAGCATTGTGCGGTGGGAAAACATCACATTGATCAATTTCCGTCAAAGAGCATATAGAAGGCCTCTCAAATTCTCCAATTAGTGCATGCTGACATTTGTGGACTGATCACTCTTACCTCCAACAACAAGAAAAGGTACCTAATCAATTCCATTGATGATTTTAGTCATAAAACTTGGGTATATTTTTTGGTAGAAAAATCAAATGCCTTTGTTACTTTCAAACACTTTAAGAGTCGTGTTGAAAAATAAATTGGTGCATGCATACAATGTCTTCATATAGGTAGAGGTGGAGAATTCATATCACATGAGTTTTCTAATTTTTGTAATGAGATTAAGATACGTAGGTAGTTAATAGAAACATACACACCACAACAAAATGGTGTGGTGGAGAGGAAGAATTGAACTATTATGAATTTGGTTCGAAGCATGTTGTTAGAAAAGAAACTCCCAAAGATATTTTGGTCTAAAGTAGTGAACTAGACTGTTCACATTTTGAATTGAAGTCCAACTCTTATCGTGAAAAATATGACTCCTGAAGAAGAATGGGGAGGATCTAAACCATCTATTGATCATTTTAGAGTTTTTGGATGTATTACTTATGCTTATATTCCAGATAACGAAGGAACAAAGCTCGATGATAAGAGTTTACGGTGTGTCTTACTTGAAGTCAATGAAGAATCAAAGGCATACAGATTGTATGATCCAATTTCTCAAAAGATAATAATAAGTAGAGATGTGATGTTTGACGAAGATAAAGGTTGGAATTAGGATGAGAATCACAAAGAGGCGATCCTTGCATATCTAGATTGGGGAGAGGATGACTCAGAAGTAGTTCTTGGTGAATCAGATGATGACAATGTAGAAACCACCCCTGACCTTAGTGACACTTCAAAATAAGGAACTGAGCATGATGTTCCACATGATACTAAAAAGGAGATTTCCAACAACCCCAATGAAGGAAGAACCAAAAGGCCACCAATCTGGATGAAGGACTATGAAATAGGAAAAGGTCTCTCTTCAGAAAAAGGACGTAGCCTATCTAGCTATGTTTATATCCAGTGACCCTATTTTGTATGTTGATGCAACAAAGAGTGCAAAGTGGAGGAAGGAAATGGACTTGGAGATAAAAGCTATAGAGAAGAACAAAACGTGGGAGTTAATTGACTTACCAAGTGGATCGAAGAGGATTGAGGTAAAATAGGTTTATAAAACTAAACTCAATGAAAGTGGCAAGGTGGATAAGTGTAAAGAAAGAATAGTCGTAAAAGGATATACTCAACATCATAGAGTGGATTATGCTGAAGTGTTTGCACTTGTGGCTCGATTAGATACCATACGAGTGGTAATCTCCCTTGTTACATAGAAAGAGTGGCTAGTCTACAAGTTGGATGTGAAATCATCCTTTCTTCATGATGAGCTTAGAGTAGAGGTATTTATGGAGTAACTGATAAGGTATATCAAAGCAGAAGAAGAGCATAAGGTGTATAAATTAAGGAAGGCTTTGTATAGACTTAAACAAGCTCCTCGATCCTGGTCAGTAACATTGAGGCTTATTTCATGAATGAGGGATTCCAAAAGTTCCCCTATAAACATACCTTGTTCACCAAGGTATCGATTGAAGGTAAAATTCTGATTGTTTGTCTTTATATTAATGATCTTATATTTACTAGAAATGATGAGCATTTGTTTACTAAGTTCAAGCAATCCATGATGAATGAATCTATTATGAATGAGATCCTTCCTTGGTATAGAAATGCTACAAGGAGCAAAAGGAATCTTTCTTGGTCAACGAAAATACACTCAAAAGGTGTTTGAAAGATTCAAGATGAAGGGATGCAATTCAGTTCAAAACCCCATTGTTCTTGGAGCAAAGCTCACAAAAGATGAGCATACAGTAAATATCGATAGTACAATAATAAGTAGATTGTAGGGAGCCTTATGTACTTAATTGCCACTAGACCAGATGTTATGTTCGTGGTGAGTCTCATCATTAAATTCATGGAATTTCTTACAGAAATTCACTTGGCTACTACAAAGAAGGTGTTAAGATATTTGAAAGGAACTTCATCATTTGAGGTGTTTTACAAGAATGGAGGAAACAAGGAGCTAATCGCCTATACGTACACTGACTATGTTGGAGATCTTAATGATATAAAGAGTACGTCTGGTTATGTGTTCATGCTAAGCTTAGGGGCTATTTTATAGTTTTCTAAAAAATAATCTGTTGTCACTCTATCCACCACCGAATCTGAGTTATTTGTAGGAGCCTCGTGTGCTTGTTAAGCAGTTTGGCTAAGGAAAATTTGTGAGATACTAATGCATGTTCAACATGCTCTTACACAAGGGAAGTGTGATAACAACTCAACAATCAGACTCTCTAAGAATTCTATAATGTACGATCACATCAAATATATTGATGTGCGGTTTCACTTTATTCGAGAACTTATCAAGAAGGAGGTTATGAAAATGGTTTATTGTCCAACTCAAAAATAGGTTACAGATGTGATGATTAAACCATTGAAATTGACTACTTTTTCAAAGATGCAAGAGTTAACGAGTGTGTACTCTATTTTGTGCATAAATTAATTGCTATTGCAATATATTGGAGGTTGATTCAGTTGGAAGTTAGGATTAGTTTTGGTCGTGGAGTTAATGTTTTGTTAATAATCCCTATTGTTTAAGGACAGTTATCTTTCTATTTTTGTTTTATCTATTCTGTAGGCTTTACCACGTCTCTAGGGTTGTTGCTACGTGGGCTTCTATTTTCTAGTTTCTATTTATCGAGTTAGGCTATTTAAGCTAACTTGTGTTAATTCTTAATAAGACAAGAATTTCTCCTGATGTCCATTCTCTAAACAAACTCTACGAAAAGGTACAGACCAAGGCAAAGTCAATACTGTTTCTGGGTATTAATCTTTGTCGTTTATAGTACTTGTTAGAGATAAAATCAACTTCATCGTCTTTAAAGATATCTAGATATCCATTACTGCATAATTGGCTTCCTCATTAGTGCCAAATGTAGGACTAGACGTTATTTCGTAGTGTTTGGTTCATTAAAAACCTAATATTTAAAATTTATTGGTAAAATTTTAAATGAATTTATTTATAATTTTATAAAATTATATCTAAGATTTTATTTGTTGAAAAAATGAGAGCGGCCACTTAGCCCCTCATCCATCTACAGATCCGCGTCTGTTCCTCATGGCTAATGAACACTGCTCTGTTTCCCGATTTGAGCAGGCCTTCATTTCTCAAATCTCGGAAGAATAAAGGCAAAAGCTCAAAGTTGACATCGGTAGAAGAAGCAAAAGCATCAGCAACATTAGATCCACATAAGAAGTAGTAGGTGAGGGTAGAACGAAACCCATCCAAGGGAATGAGATGATAAAGAAAGCTAAAAGCAAAGCACGAGCTACAAACTTCAAGATCACCCTCAAATCTAGTAGCTTTACTATCAAACAACGAGGTTTTGAATACAAAATTATACTATCTGAAATGGGGTAGTGTTTACTTTTCTTTTGGGTATTTTGATGAAGAATTTGAATGCCATTGTTGTATGTATTAAAATGAGGGACAGAGAAGAAAAAATCCCAACAAATAGAGAGGAAAAAGAAGAAGAAGAATTTTTCCGACAGAGAGGAGTGAGAGAAGAAAAGAATGAATGAAAAGCTTATTGATTAGCGAGTGCAAAACCTTACAACAGTGTGATTCTCACCATTTAGAGCCAAACAAGTGCTCTGAAATTGGGCAATGGTCTGCTAGTCAATTTCTTACATTTTCTTTTTTACATGAATTCAAAACACGAAACTTGATTGATTAATTGCTAGAGTTGGTAATAATTATAGGATTTTTAATCACACCTTATTATCTTTATAAATTTTATATGGATATACGATATTATTCTTAATATTTTGTAAAAGTATCAATTTTTACCTCTTATAAAATTCATTAATTTATATTTTTAACATAATTTATTATATTATATTATATCTAGTATATTTGCATCATTTTATTTTTATAAGGCTCATTTTAATTTTTCTATGCTATAAAACTTCAATTTTTTAACAAAATCAATTAAAATTTTGATATCATAAGAATAATGAGTCTTTAATTCTTAAAAGGTTAATCTCGTGGATGAAAGCAAACTATTCTTATAAGTTATATCATATCATTGTACTTAATTAATGTATGATATTATTATTAATAAGTAAAAATTCATAAAAAACATAGATCTTACAATTCTAAAAAAGTTAACTCAATGAATGAAGATACAAATAATCCCTATAAACACTACCATAATATTATACTTAATCAATATATTACATTATTCTTAAAATTTATTCCTTAAAGTGTGAATCTTTGACCTACTTTATTATATTATATTATATTTAATTCACTTGTTTTTTTTATTTTTATAAGATTTATTTCAATTTTTTTTACGAAATAAGATCCCTTTAAACCCCAAAAGGTTATGTAAATCAGAGACACCCACAATTCTTATAAACTCTAACATAATATTATATTTAATTAATATAAGATATTACTTTTAATAATAACAAGACTAATATTTCAATCATTCATGTTCAAGAGCATAGAAAGAGAGAGACCATTTTGAAGAGAATAATAAAATTAGAAAGGGGTGCTAAGAATTAGAGAAACTCATAGGTGAATATGTATGGTCGCTATTGATTTAGGTTCTTGTCCACAAATATTTCAAAATCACATATTTATATGCTCAAAATGATGTTAGTTGAATGAGAAATTAAATTTCAAATTTTACTTAATAAAGAAAAAATATGGTTATTTATGTTTGTCACACTTGAAAAAACTAACAATACATGGAATGATTTATATAACATTTTCTTCTTATTAGAGGTAAGTTAATGTAATAAGAATACTCTCTTTACTATACGCCCAAACATTACCAAGTTTTATCTTTATTATCAAAATAACTCTTGTATTTTCGTGTGATTATTGGAAAATTATTAACTTATTTTAACAGTTTTATGGTATTTATTGTAGCAATTTCAGTAACCATTAAGTATCATTAAATGCATTATAATTAACTATGTAGAAAAACATTGAAAGTTTTTTCTTGAATTTTTTTGTAACTATTGGATAGTTATTAACAGTTTTATAGTATTTATTGTAGCAATTTTAGTAGCTATTAAATGTCATTAAGTGAATCAATTTTGGTTTTCAATTGACACATTTAAATGTTTATATAATTAACTCTACACGGAAAATATATATAAAAAAAATAGCCACTATTCTCCATTCTTTTCTTCAACAAAATCATTTTCTTTCCAAAAAAATTTACTCTAAAGCTAGGCTTTATTGTGATAAATACATGTAAATTCAATTCGTCTGAGCAAAGTTTGGTGTTGTTTTAAACTTTGATAATTTGATAGTTTTATCTTATATTTGTTTTCTTTATTCTCACCTTATTAGGAGATTTTTTTTTTTATCTCTAAGAGCCTCTGTAATATAAAACTCGATTTTTCTTTAATTTTTTATTTCTTGATTTTCATTATAAATTTATGGTCTATTCTATTATTGTATTTTGATTCATTTTAATCTATATTTAAAACAAAATCTTGTTTGTAAATTACATTATTTCCTACAACCTTAATATAAATTTATATTTCATTTTTCGGATAAACAGATTTTTAGTTTCTGACATTATGGGTTTACTTTCTTACTGATTTTTGTTTTTGGTTGCCGATTCTTTACGGTCAACCATTGTTTATATTAATAGTTTCTTTCTCACCTTTTGAATTATCAGTACTTTCTGTTTCTTTCTTTACAGTGTTTTCTTTCAATGCAATTTGGATAACCTAATTGTGAATTCCTTCACAATTCGTTTAACTCCTTTTTGTCACTGCTTTTATTCTTTAGTTTTCACATACTACTTGTTACTTGTTATTGTAACTTTTTTTTTAATACTGCTTATTTGGTGTTATTGTGTTTGGCGTATTAATAATTTATTTATTTGATGTTATTCTGTTTACCTACTTTTTTATTTAATTTCAACGGTATTGAATCAGATTATAGAACTATCATAATGTTATCAGTATTGTTTTATTTCTTTAATCTGTTACTTGTTTTATTCGTTACTAATCTTCTCCTTGTCATGAATTAATCAAATACAAAGAGAAAAAACAAAGAAATGTAAAGAAAAAGAACAAAGAAGAAGAGAGAAAGAATATGTTCTATTGCAAAAGGAGATATGCAAAAATACAATGCAAAAAATAAAAAAGTAAGGAAAACAAAAACGTGAAATAGAATGTGACTTAGTAAAAAAGTCGGCAAGCTTTAAGGATGAAGAAACAAAAGGCAACGTAATGGTGTCATTATTGAGGTGATGACGAGTAAAATGACAATCAATTTCGATGTGTTTAGTCCGTTCATGAAAGATTGAATTGTGAGCAATCTAAATAACACTTTTGTTATCACAATACATAGGAGTGGGAGAAGAAAGAGAAACGTCCATATCGGCAAATAACTAACGTAACCAAACAATCTCTTTGGTAGTAGAGGTCATAGCATGGTACTTTGCTTCAGTAGAAGATTGAAAGACAACTGTTTATTTCTTGCTTTTCCATGAAATAAGAGAATCTCCCAAAAAGATACAGAAACCAATAACATAATTGCGATTTGTGGAATCACGACCATGATCAGCATCAGAATATGCATACAGTTCCAATGAAGAAGTGGATGGAAGTAAAAGACTAAAAAATGGTACCCCAAAGATACCACAAAATACGAAGAACAGTTGCCTGATGAACGGTAGTAGGAGAAGCAACAAACTGACTAACAATATGAACATCATATGAAATATCTGGACGAGTGATAGTGAGGTAGACCAAACAAGGTCAACAACACCACGAAAAAAGGTGCTAACAATAGTGCGATATAAGGTAGGATCTGACAAAGGATTAACATCTGAAAGAGAATACCGAACATTAAGCTCACAAGAAGTATCAATAGTTTTGGTATCAATAAGACAAGCACGCTCAAGAATATCAATAGTGTACTTAGATTGAGAGAGGAGATAACCTTTTGGAGAGAAGGCAACTTAAATACCCATAAATCCTTCATTTCAAACTGACAAGTTAATTATGAATTTAATACTGCAATTCCATCAACATTATCACAAGTAATAATCATAGCATCAACATATAGAGAAAGCAAAATACGACCAGTAGTGGTGAACTTGACAAAAAGAGGCGAGTCATGATTACTGGAGGAAAACTCAAGAGAAGTGACAACAATAGAAAACTTCTCAAACCAAGCTCGAGGGAATCATGTAAACTTCTTAATGTAAATCACCATTCAAAAAAGCATTCTTAATATCCATCTGAGATATATGCCACTGACGAAAAAATGCAACTACAATAAGATTACAAACAATAGTCATTTTTGCAATAGGAGTAAAAGTCTTCTTATAATCCATACCATAGTGCTGAGAAAACCCCTTTACTACCAATCTAGCTTTGTAGCATTCAACAGACCCATTAGACTTGGTCTTGATTTTATATACCCAACGAGAACCAATTGTAATTTTACTAGAAGGTAAAGGTACCAAATCCAAGTACCATTTTTTTTGCAAAACAGAAAGTTCCTCAGTTATAGCATGCTGCCAAAGGGAGTCAAGAATTGCCTCTTTATAGGATAAGGGCTTAGAGATATAATGAATAAATGCTAAAAATGAAGAAAATGAACTGGAATAACAAGAGTAAACAAAATCTGGAAGGTGAGTAGACTTACAAGTATGCTAAGGATAATGAGAAGTAGAATCCATAATCTCAATAGGAGCTTGGGCAACTGTAAGAGGAGTGAGATTATCAAGAGCTCCAGATTGCAAGGTAACAATATCTCCAAAACTAACAGTGCAAACCCTGCAAGAATAATGAAGAGGAAATGGGATTATAGGGTCAATAGATGAGTCAGAGTCTACAGTGGAAGGGACATGTGGAGATAAACTATCTGTATGAAAGAAACAATATATATGAGATCGGACTTGGTCAAGTTTTGAGTAGTAGCAAAAATAGAAAAGAAAGGTATATGCACAAGAAACACAACATAACGAGAACAATATAGTTTTCGTGACACTAGGTCAAAACAACGATATCCTTTTTGCCCTTCACCATAACCAAGAAACACATAAATGGTAGAGCAGAATGAAAATTTAGTACACTCTACATGAGGAAGAAGAACAAAGCAAGTAGAACCAAAGACTCTCAAGGAAGAATAATCAAGAGCATAACCATATAATTTTTCAAAAGGTGACAAACCTAAAGTATGAGATGAAGGGATCTTATTGATGAGGTTGACTGTAGTAAGAAATGCTTTTCCCCTAAACTCACTAGGAACTGAAGATGGCAACAAAAGAGAGCAAGTAGTTTCAACAATGTGCCTATGTTTTCTTTCATCCGCACCATTTTTCTCAAGAGTATTTGTACAAGAAGTTTGGTGAATAGTTTCATCTAAAGCAAATAGATCACAAAAATTATTGGAAGTATATTCACCACCCAACTCACATCTAAAACATGCACTTAATAACTGTAGGATGTTGAGTTTTTATAAGAGCTCAAAAGTTACTATAAATGCCAAAGAAGTCAAAAATACGTTTCATAATATAAATCCAACAAAAACGAGTGTGATCATCAATAAATGAAACATAATATCGAGACCCCCCTTTTGTAGAAATAGGAAAAGGTCCACACACATCAGAGTGGACTAAATCAAATGATGCAATAGAATAAGAAGTACTTCGATGAAAAGGAAAAGTAGAAAAAATTGCAATTTTACAACCACTATAATAAAAAATATCATGAGTTTGCAAATTTCCTAAGGCACCCGTAGAGGCTAAGAATCTTAAACGGGAAGATGATACCTGACCAAGACGAGAATTCCATAAATAAAAACTAGAGGATGAAGTAGACAAACGAAATGAAGACAAGTCAACACTAGGAGCTGCAAATATTGGTAATCTTAGCTCGTCCAAAACATATAATCCCCGCCTACAACCTATCCCAATCAACTTCTGAGATTGCGGATCCTGCACATAACAAAAGGTAGAAGAAAATGACACTAAATAACCAGAATCACACAATTGACTAACATAAACAATATTCAATGTAAGCTTAGGAATGTGGTAAACATTAGAAAGTGACAAATGAGGTGTGTCAACAGAGCCAACTCCTTCTAGTGGCAGAAGACTACCATCAGCAGTCATGATAGACATAGAGGATGTAGGACATAAAGAAATAAAGGATTTCGAATAAGGAGACATATGATGTGAAGCTCCAGAATCTAAAACTCATGCAGATGATGACATACCTGAAGAGCTAGAGGGGAATTGACTTTTTGAAGAAAAAATAGACATAGCATGTGACTATGTAGCAAGGAACTTCTGAAACTGTTCAGAAAGGACTACAAATGCGAGATTTGAGGATGAGGTTCGGATTCAAAAGAATCAAATGGTGGTACAACTGTTGTAGTGTTAACCTATGGAGGATAATATGATTGTGGTTAAAAATGACTTCCAAACCATGAAGGCCTGAAGTGATGCCTTTGTTGGTGTAGTTTTGGTACTTTATTCAATAGCTTAGGGCATTGAGCCTTCCAATGTCCTTTTTGCTTGCAAAAATTGCATTCATCAATCTCAACTCTTGAGTGAGGCTTATTTTCATAGTGAATAGGAGGTCTAGAAGGAACTACAAAAATTGATGAATTAGGCACCGAGAGAATTCTTTTTCCTATCTGAGACTTAAGGCATATCTCATCAGCCAAGAGTTCACTAACTACTGAATCAACATATGGAAGTGAGCTACGATACAAAATGGAGCCATAAAAACCCTCAAAATCATCACGAAGTGCCATAAAAAAATTGAACCAGTTGTTGCTCTTCTTTATGAGCAATATAAGCTACACATGCACATAGTTCTTCCGATTCTATAAGAGCCAACTAATCCCAAAGATTTGTCATTGCAAAATTGAACTTTGGAATACTCATGTCTTTTTGTTCAAGAGCTCAAATATTATGTTCTAATTGATGTTGTTTTACAAAGTTAGACTGTGTATAAAATCTCGCCAAATGTTATCAAACCTCTTTTGTTGTTTCATACTTTACCAATTGAGTACTTATTAAGTGTTCAACAGAATTGTTTATACAAGTGATAATTTTTGAATTATCAACTTCCCAATTATCTAATGGTTTTTTATTATGTCTATTACTAGTCATTGCAAAAACAAACAATACCCAAAATTCTAAAAATTATAAATATGCTCCTAAACTTTTTTGAAATTGCAAATATACCTTTGAACTTTCTTGAAATTGCAAATACACTCCTAAACTTTCTTAAAATTGCAAATATATCCTTAAAGTTTTCTTGAAATTGTAAATACACCCTTGAACTTTCATGAAATTTCAAATGAACCCTTATTGTTTCAAAAAATGCAAATATATCTCAATATTTTCTAAAATTACAAAAAAATCTCAAACTTTTAAGTAATTATAGAAAATACCACAATCTTTATACAAATTATAAATCTACCCAAAATGCTAAAATTTTGACAAGATGATCCATGCAAATCTTCCAATCTCCTTAATATAGAGTACCCAAAACCAGAATATTTTCCTTCCACAACCAATTTCTCACTATAACAGCTACAATTCAAAATACAACCACAAATTCAAAATAATCCTAATATGCCAAAATTATGATCAATCCCTATGCAAACATGCTTGATCTTCATGAAATTTAAAAGAAGTTGATTAACCAATGTTAGAATAATAAATCTTTACTTGATTGAAGTTACAAAACAAAGTGAAGAAGTTGAATCAAATGAGAATCTTGAATTCTCAAATTTTGCTCTAGTTCTTAAAAAGATAAAAACTATCTTTCATAATCAAAACTCTCATACCATATGAATTACTCAAATACAAAGAGAAAAATCAAAGAAATGCAAAGAAGACGAACAAATAATAATATAGAAGGGATATGTTCTATTGTAAAAGAAGAGATAAAAAAATACAATGTAAAAAAATAGAAATATAAGAGAAATATAAGAAAAAGACTAAAATACTCTTATAATAATTATTCTTATACTTGTAACATTTTTTGGTGTACAGTAAGGAATTACCTCTGTTTTATTTGGCTTGTAAATTTAGATATTCCCTTGTTATGTTGGTTCAAACCTCTCATGTATGGTTTCTTTCACTTTCAGTTTGAAAAATAAATATTTATATGTTGGTTGATTACTAACGGTTTGTGTTGTTTGTGTTTAACTCTGATCATAGAAATATATTTTGATGATTCTTCAGATTTGATTTCTCACAGAGTTCAGTTTTTTTAAATGGTGGAAACTAATTAATACTATTAGAACTTTAGTTAAATTGTTACGTTGTCCCTCTTTTAAAGCTTAATTATTTTGATTAGGTTTTCTTTATAGATAGAATATATATAATTCATTCTATTAATGTTTGATCATTATGAATTTCAATAGTTTAAGCGGTTGGTTTCATATGGTTATTTTTTTTAACTTGATTCTTTAATATATATGAACTGACATTTTATTAATAAAAGCTACGTGGATTCTTGAATAATTTATCAAACTGTAACTAATCGATTAAAATTATATTTTAATTAATTAAATTTAAATTGTAGTGATTTATATAGATGAAATATTACTTTTGTGATTGACTCAAAAATATGATGAGATAATATCTTAGGTATACTTTAAGTGTTTATTTACATGTATGAATATAATATAGATAAGTGTTTACTTTGCATATTTAATATAATTCAATTTTATTTCCTCAATTTCTTCTCGAGAAGTTTGATTTTCTAATTAGTTTCAGATTTTAGGAAGTAAATATTTTGCTTCGGGACACGTTTATGTATCAATTTTTCATATTTCTATTATAAGATTCTGAATGTTCACCCCTAACACATGGTAAATTAATACATGTATGTTTATTTTGAATTTATTTATACGTGTTCATGCTTCAATTGAACCGATTATAGAACATTCATAAGGATTTGACTCAATTTTACACTAAAGAGAGTGTTCGAATTAGGTTTAGGAAAGACGAGAAAGGAGGATGGAGAGCTAGAATTTTAATATATTTTTTTAACTTAATTTTTTTTCAAAGCTCATCATTATTTAAATTAGTTTAGTTGTTAATTATATTTTGTTTTAATAGTTATATTTGTATTTTTATAACGTTGAAATATGAAATGTATTGATTTTTATGTCCAAGTAACAATATAGTATAGTTATTCTAGGGATATTTTTAAAGATTAGTTAAATTTCGAAGGTATTATAACTTATATTTAATATGTTAAGGATATTTGAAAAGGTAAACAAAACAACAACAATATTAGTGAAATTTGTTTTTATTTGTTATTATATTATCATTTGTAATAATAATAGAATTAAAATATTACAAAAAAAAAATAAATTATTTAATTTTCATTTTCAAAATAAATATAAAATTTGTACAGTTACCTTCCTTTTTTTTAAAATTATAATTTCTAATTTGGATGTTAAACAAACAATTTTTTTTTCTTTTTTTAGTAGAGGGAAAATAAACATATCTTAACAAAAAAGTCAATAAGTTTGTACGAGGTTTTATTTTTAGTGATTCAGTTAATTGATTTATGATCTGGTTTTCATTTTTAAGTCTTTTATATTCTACTTTAAAATTTTACGAACTTGAATATTTTCAAATAACAATATATAAAGAAAATATATCGTGTTAATATTTCTCCTTTTAAGGTTATATTTTGTAAAAAAAAAAATTGAAAAAAAATTGTAAATCTAAAACCACCAAGCAGATTGAAAAAAGTATGACTGTCTTTGGTAAACAGTCATACTTATATTTAATGAATACGAAACATGCTTAGTTAGTTTACAAGTTGTATTAAGGAATATGATATCTTCCACGTTATGATAATGTTTAAATAATATTCATGTTTAAGAGGTTTTATTGATGCATATTGTAATAATACCGAAAAAATATTGATGTAAATAAAATTTATTGTATTATAATATTTAAACAATTATATTTTTTTAATTATTTTAAACATTATAAGTATATATTCTATGTACTTTTGATTTATTGATTAAAATAAGTAATTAATTATTTTGATTTAATTTGAAGATTTATTGGAAAAAAAATCATAATTTTATTAGTGTATATTTTTCGTGAAATTTGTTTTAACTTTTCATCAACAACAGTAATATTTTAGATATATCGTAAAATTTAGATCTCGATACTTTTACTGACATCAATATTTTCAAGCACTGTATTCACGTAGAAAACTTGTTATTAACTAAATTATTATTTAATATATTTTATGTTTTAAAAACAAAAGGTAGATACGTTGTGTATTGCCAAGAACTCTAGGAGTGATGACGTGAGAGCAAGATGATAATCTCGTAAAGAACTCAAATATGAACCATTATTTAATATTGTTTCTAATTTATATTATTGACAAAATATTGAATTTCAATAAAAATTATGATTTTTTATTTAGAATTTTGTTTTATATTCGGATCATCTAATAAACAATTTTGTCTACTAATATATTAAATTCTTAATTTTAATCATTTAAGATCATTAATTTTATCTAACCTATTAATATTAACCCATTAATAAAATCGTTTAATTTTTTTTTAATTTTACATATACCTAACCAAACTCATTTTTTATCAAACTCTATTTGCGAATTGATACGATAGTTTATTCGTTTTTCTTTGTTTAATAAGAGAGAAGATAAAATAACATTTTATGTCATAATAATTAATGTTCTAATATTTTAGCATAAAATTGAACAAAATCAATCAACTAAACTTAAAAAGAAGTATAGAGACCATAATCTTTAACCTTGTATCACAAATATTAATTCTTTAATTGTAAATTCTAAATTTTGTGGTAAGAGTACATAAAAAAAATAAAACAATTAACAATAAATATTAACAATGTTAACAATTTAACAATATCATTAACAATATATAAAACATTGAAAATATTTGTAATTAACTTATAAATGTTGAGGATATATATGACAAACGACGAAAACTTAAGTGTATTTGTGATAATTTATGCAAAAAAAATTAAAAACTAACGATAAATATTAACATCATTAACAATTTAAAATTATCATTGACAATAACACCCGTCATGTATTTTTACTATTGTTAAAAAAAAATTAGTCCATTTTACATTGAACACAATTCAAGTTAAACCGTAACCATTTAAACTCGTTCAATATTGAACTACATTCAGTAGATTCGCTCAATATTATCATGATGTTATTTTTAGTGTTATAAGTTTTAAATGTTTTATTTTTTTAAGGTATAATTATTTTTGAAAAATACATTGCGCACTACTTTGTAGCCTATTTGGGCATGTAGAAAGTCTGTAATTTAAGTCATATTTCTAGCCTTCTAGGTGTATGAATAATGTAGACATATATCCTATTTGAACATGTAAAAAATCTAGAGTTCAAGGGGTGTGCATGACTATTATAGTTGTTAAAAAAAGTATTTATTTTAGGATTTGATGAGCGAGACAGATAAGAAATCAAACTACATTGTAAAAATAATAATAATAATAATTTAATCTGTATAGTTACTAAAAAATTACTCAAACAATTCTGTATTATCCTCAAACTAGAAGAAAAAAAACTTAGGATTAAACATAACAAAATAAATCAGCTGAAAGCAAAGAACAAAGTCGATCTGTACAACTGGAGTAGCAGACATCCAGGGGTTTCAGCCTTTACTAGGACTGTGATAAATAACATAAATAAATAAAAGAAGAGCATCACCCTCCTGCAAGCTTCTTCACCTTCAAAGCAATATGGTTCATGTCCATGTTTCTAGCAGCAAACAAATATTATCGTGTATAGAACACTCAATGAAGGATCAAATAATACCTGGTATCAACTAGTGCTTTTCTTTTGAGACACAGAAGGTTGACTCTCCAAGACCCGCCCTTTTTCAATATCAATGGAAACATTACTCTCAGATTTTCCTCTGTCCAGGGTGTGGGAAATTTGACCTTCTGAAGTTTTTGCTCTTTCTGCATGGTTGAGTGACTGACTCTCTAACTTCTTGACTTTTTCCGAATTTCGTGATCCTTGCTCTTCTGTTTGCACCCCTCTGTCATAGAGTTGGCCACAATCCTGTTCATGAGATGAGCCCTGACTTTTTTCCATATTTAGGAGATCGTTGGTTATTTGGCTACGCCGTTCCTTTAAAAAATTCAATCGATTTGTAAGCTTCGACAGTGTAGAACTTGTGAAATTCGTTCCCTGTTGTGCAGATCAGAGATGTTAAGGTATGTGCTACCAGGAGTCTATGGGAAGGAAAATAGTAAAACAATACAAGTGATACATGCTATTTTTTACACATTTTTAGGTGTCAATTCCTTTACATTTACATATATTTTATTGTTCTTAAGTAGGCTCTTTGTGCCGCCACGCGTGGTTCAGACTCATGCAAAGTGCATGTGTAGTGCACCACGCGATCACCCGCAGCCATGTCATACACGTGTGTGTCAACTCCCACTACAAGCGTGGATTTCGTCTCTACACACGTTTTGAGTGCTTTTTGACAATTTAACCCACTTTTTCCCTCTCCATGACACGTGGCATAACAGATCTACGTATATTTTACATTATTCAACGGTCTATTTTAATCTGAGCCAAAAAAACCTAATTTTTCCCATATATATACCCAAACAACATCCCATTAAACATAGATAGTATCAGAATTACATGAAAATTGGGAGAAAAATTAGGAAAAAATCCATCTTTGTGCAATTCTTGAAGATCTTTGAAGAAAGATTGAAGAAAAAGTTGAAGATTAATACTTTTGGTTCCTTTGGTTCCAATAATTCATCCAAATCAAATTTTTTCTCTAACACTTTTTCTCTATAATAGAATATTTAGTTATTGTTATGGATTTAATAAATTTTAGGTCTAACTAAATATTCAATGTGATTGTGAGCAATTTCCAAGCCCTAGACTCTGGATTAATTAATCTAATGTCATGATGAATTTTAATTTTAATTTTAATTCTTTATTTTTGATGGGTTCAATTCTATGTTTAAATGTCAAAACTATGCATATTATAAATTAAGATGTACAATTAATTTATTACATGAATATGTTTATATCTAGTCTAAGATTTTAACACGTAATCGTTAATATTCTTATTAAAAGTAGTATTTTATGGTTGCTATCATAAATAGGATTGAGTGCCTACGTTAAAATTTGTCAATTGTTTATATCTTACCTAATTTAGTTATTATCTATTTAAATCTTAATAAATTAACCTCTAGATTGTTCAAGATTTAGGTTGACCTATAATTATATTATGAATCAACACACAATAAGAAAATGTGAGAAGTCTTAAGTAGAACTAAACTTCTAAATCTAAAAGTTAAGAATTCAATAAAGATTTCAAGTTATTAATTTAATTTAGAACTTAAAAAATTAATTTTGATTCATGACATGATTAATTGAATTGTAGGCTAGTAGTGAGGATAATCCCATAATCACATATATCCCATAATTTTCTCCCAAAGAATTGTGTTTACATTATTTTATTTATTTTTTCAAAAATCAAACTAAAAATTCTCATTTGCTAATTTTAATTAATTTACTAATGAACAGGTAATTAAAAGTAGACACTCTTATCAATCCTCATGGGTACGATAATCCTTGTTCTTAAATTACTTGTCACTTATGCGTGATCATGTATATTTACGAGTGCTCAACAGTGTCAATAAGGATTTCAGTCATGTTAAAATAAACAGAAATAAAATTAAATACAGATCAAACGAGCAAAGGAAAATCCAAAATAACAGTGCTTGTGCATACAATACCAATACATCATGAACTGCTAAAAACTAAAAATATGATGGCATCAGTGAAATAAAAATATGAAAGTGGCAAAAGCAGCAGACATAATATACATGCAGAAAAACTTATTTCCTTCTGTATAGTTTTGCAGAGTCAACCATATTAATCCTTGGTCGTAATGGGTGTCAGTTAGAATTCTCTAAAGTGAAAAAGAACTAAAGTACTTGCGGACAATCGAACAAGGTCATGAAAGAGAAACTGACCTCATCCTTTGCAGCACTTTTCTTGGAGGTGCAAGCTTTGGCTACCGCTGGCTGAGGTGTATGCTTACTCACTGAGGATGACATTTCTGACCTTTTCTCATTATCATTCTCCTCTCTACTTAAATTAGCATTCTGCAGTATCCTACAAATTAGATATAATATTCTAGTGGAAGACAAATATTTCTTAGCAGATTAGGCATCTTACTTATGACCTTCAATGAAAATAAACATAATTAAGCTTAAACATAAAATTGTGTGAAAAAGAGGCTCATGCTAAGTTTAAAGCTCCTTTCGATAAGTTTAGGTCGAACATTACACCCATCATTTCATTCAAATTTTCTTCACAGATAAAGCTGACTCATGAAGTAGCTACTGCTCATCATGAATATTCTCTCCTAATCCAACTGTCCTCAAGATTGAACATTCAGTTCCTACAAATCTGAAATAAGCCACTACAGAATTGCCTAAGCCAAATTATAACTCTGACTCTGCTCATTTTTTTAATTTATTTTATGAGTGTCAAAGAAAGAGGGCATGTACAGTTGAAACTAAAGTAAAAACTTCCATTTTGATATACATGTAACAATCTTCCTATCCTTAGAGTTAAACCTCTGAATATGATAGGAAACTTTGTAGCCTTGAAGATCACTAATCAATAATGTTGGAACCTCGTGATGGATTACTAAAAATAATTTATTTTTCAGTAGATCACTATACCATTTAATTATACTTGAAGAACCAGCCTTCAACTTTAGTTAACAAGATAGATAAAGCAGAAAATTTGCCAGCTCAATGATAAGTTGGTAACCCTCTCAACCAAGGCAAGATGCAGAATTAGCACCATAGATAGAACATGTTCACCAGGAACCAAATCTCTCTAGTGGACCTCATAGTTTTAGTTTTCTTACTTCCATATAAATAGATCCAACAAAGCATAATATATCGCGCATCTATGTATCAATGATTCAATATTAAAAGCTAGCTATTAAGCCTGATCAACTAAGTGGAAAAGACTAGCTCTCTCTTGCTCTCTTCCCCCAATTTAAGAAAAAGGCCTGTCATTTATAGTGCTGGTATGGATATTTAATGACCAGCTATACTCAGAGAAAGATAAAATTAGCTGAAGCCATCTTGCATGATAAATGAAATACTATGTCTAGCCCTTCTGCCAGCAGAATAATATCTTTGACTAAAGATGTGATGCAGAGCTCAACAAAGATTTACCTTACTTCTTGACCCTTCACAATGTGAGCGAGCTAAAGTTTCATTATCGTTGCATTTATCCTTCCTGTTTCCATAAAGAAAAAGAAAAGTTAACCAAAACAGAATGCGACTCTGCTTCCATAAAGAAAAAGAAAAGTTAACCAAAACAGAATGCGACTCTGCTTGCATATGATATTTGTCAAAGCATCATTAATATTAATCTTTGCACTCAAATGAACAATTATACCAAAATTTGTCAAAGCATCGTTAATATTAATCTTTGCACTGACATAAACAATTATACCAAAAATTTAAATTCGTACAAATGCTAAAATGAAAACTTGTAAGCATAGGGAGTAAGAGCCTAAATAGCTTATAAGTAACACCTATATTAAAGAAAATGTGCTTTAAACAATCAGACAAAAGAAAATAGGCATATGCCTAAGCAAACAAACAAAAAAACTTGCAGTTTTTCTTTATGATACAAAAACATACAGTTTTTCCCTACGATCCTGAGTCTGTTCACGCTGTTGATTAAGCTGCATCCCAAGATCATCAACCTTCTGCTTCAAGTTGGCAATATCTGCCTCAACTGCAGCTACTTCTTCAAGCTCAGCTTTTGTCTATATCAAATTTGCAAGTTATTCATTCCGTACATGTCCAAAAGCCTTGCATAAATACCATTAAAATGGGAGCAACATAGACCTTTTTGTCAACAGTAGTTAAATTTGGAATTGGCCCCTTAGACATTTTTAATCCTGCTTCAAGAGCCACCCTTATATCTCTTTCAATTTGCAACTGTTCCTGTAGTCTCTCAACCTGTGTGGACACATTAGTTTTTGACTTCGTTATCAACTAAAGGTGAGCAATTTTGAAAAATATTTACCTGAGTTACAAGAAACTAATTAGTTGAGACCATTAACATCAAAACAAGAAATAGTCCTTGCGTATGAAAGCAAACCATTTAAGGCTCCGGTTAGCTGGATTTTCAATATGAAATAAGCACTAAATTTCAGATTAAAAAAATGTTTTCATGCGGGTTGAATGAAACCATCGAATAGAAACATGAACCTTTTTCCTTTTCTTTGCAAATAAAACAATTTGGCTTATAGAAAAAAGATTTGAAGAAGAAAAAACAGAGAATATATGTTATATTATTATCCAAGTAAAAGTTTACATCTTGCTCAAGAGCTAGACGACGCCGATGCATAGTCTTCTTCTGTCTTTCCAGATTTTCATGCAGAACTGCATTCTTTTTAGCCTGCAATGGAGATAGATCAATCATTCATTAAGAATTAAAACATGAAATGAGGGAATGAATAGAAATATATCTGCACCTCCTCTGCGATTTTGTTTTCTAACTCAGTTTTAGTAGCCTCTAGTCCTTGGATATCAGCCCTGTGTATATTAGAATTAGAGGTTGAAAAAGAATATTAAAAATTTCCATGAATTGCTCTAAACTTTAAACCATACAAATTCAATGCACCAAACCAGGCTCAAAATGCAAATTAGACAGATAAATCAAGTACTTTTGGCTCAGGAAAAATTTAAGTGAAAAACAGATGTGCTGTATTATCCGTATAGTATTTTGTATGCCAAAGAGATTGGACCATTTCTCCAAAATAGAAGTTAAAAATAAAATCAATGACCAACTTTACTCGAAATCTAAATTCCAAACAACTGAATGGATCTTTCATCTCTCTGATTTAAGACTTAGAACTCATTTGATAAAAAAAGACCACTGTAGTGAGTATCATAGCTAAATGTTGGTAGCTTCCTCCTGTAGTGGGGCATGCTAATTTAACCAAGGAAATGAAGAAGGGGTGGAATTCAGAAATGTCTCAGAGGCTAGGGAATGCTGCTTTTCATTTTCCTAATAACCATATGTCAGGTGTAGCAGTTTAATGGTGATTATTGCATGGACAAATGAAATAGAGATAAGTGTAAAACTGATGTAATTCCTCATTGTGTTCACTTAAACTTCATAGACTGCTGTCAACCTAACCAAATATATAGTTGTAGAAATTCTGAAGGTGAAACAGTCACTTCTGAACTCAAAACTAACATCAAATGAATGCAGTGGATTGGATTTGTTAGTCTTTCGATAAATCTGCACATCAACAGTTATAGCCACCTTGGTTTTTGGACATTACATAGGGATTTGAGATTCAGATATTGGCTAATGGATCCATCTTCTAAAATATAGAGAAAACGTGTTTATATGAAATATGTTTGTCTTTTGCTTCTTCTCTACTTTTTACCAAGATCAACCCCACACCCTTTCTCTCATTCGCACAGTCAGCCACAGAACCCAAATACACACCCACATTATAACCAAACTTTTATGGAAATCAGCTCATAAATTCATCTATTTGCACACAACCAAGAAATATGTTGATGCCTTTGTATAAATAGAGGTGAAAAGCGTTTAAAAAAGTATCAAGTGAAACTAAAGAAATGCAAGAAGCACAAAAAAAACATATATAGGATAAAAAGGAAAAAGGTACATGCATCACTTACTCCTCTTCAAGAGAAAAATCAACAGATTCCATTGAAAGGTTCTTTCTTGCCTGTACCATTTCCCCCATCCCCGAGAAAAATTGAAAAAGTGCCAGTTAGAACTTCACATTGAAAACTTCTTTTCTCAAGGGTAAACGAAACAGTTTCATAACATATTGGAAGAAGAAAATAAGCAAAAACAAAAGACTGGCATGAAAACGACATTTTGGTATCCAGAAAATTTACTCACAGAGGTACGTCCCCATTTAGACTTTACACTTTGTCTAGGTCGATTGGATACTGATGTGCTCTTCTGCATGCATGATGGTGGGCACTTATGGGCCAGACTTGTTTGTTGTGATGAATTCTTTGCTACTCCAGCAGATTCATTGGAAGCCATAACCACATTTTTATTATTTTGAGTCCGTTCATTCTTATTGCTTTCTGTATTGGGTTGAGACACTGAAGTTTCAAGAGATTTTGATGACACACTATGTTGAACTTCATGATTACCATCTGCTTCACGTGAATTAGGCCCTATGCTACAGCCATCTTTTTCCTGTATAATTTCAACAATTTATAATTGTGTATGGGATACTCACAATGTAATTGTGGAAAAACATGTCCTAACGATGAAATCCCTGATTATAAGGAATGTTTAATATGTAATTAATTGTATGATATTATGAGTTAATTAAGAGCTTACTTTAGTACACCTATTATGCACTGTTAGTCACTTTTTTCCTTTTTTTCATCTCCTCTGAATTATATATAATTATATGAAAACAATGTACAAAATATTCAAAGTAATATTCAGAAAAACCACGTCGTATCAGAGCCTCATTTGAAGGCTATTTTCCATCTCCTTCTTAGCCTTCATTATCAATTGTTATCAGAGTTGTGTTAAATTCACCTTCTTCTTCATTTTTGGCCTTCATTGCTGGCATTTTCTGACCAAACAGAGCCCTGAAGTCATCATTGGCACCAGAAAAAATCCAACGATCAAATCCCAGGCCCCAACAGATCTCAGACCGCCATCGACGCCGACAAGGTTAAGGAGAAAAGACGACCCTTTGGAACTCCAAGGCAAAAACAGTTTCTGGCCTTACTACCCAATATCAACGCCGGGAACTCACCCAGAAGGGGCCTGCGATCAAAACTGAAAAATCCAGCAACGATTGGGTATTGGTTTATTGGGATTATTGGCTATCTAAAAACAATTCATTTGTTTCAAACTATAAACACTATTCTGGTCCAGTTCAAGCCATTTTGAGTCCGGTTTGGACTTTGTTTTGGCCAATTCATACACTTTTAGGCCGGTTCTTTCCTGTCCAAGTTTTCCGATTACGATCCACCCATTAACATGTTATTTTTGTTCTTTTTTTTGTTGAGTCATAGATCATATGATATTCTAATTTTTTTTGTTTCATACACTCATTGTTGGGGTAAATAAAAAGTTAAAGTTACAAATGGATCTTTCGCTTCGGTGACAAGATAAGACCGTATTCTCATCTCAAATAATTTTTCACTTTATTTCATTTTGCATGTTCTAAAGTCATCTTGTAATCTCCTTTCAATAAGTAAAATTATCAAAGAATATCAATGTATTGATAAATTCTTTCCCAATTATTGTAAATTTCAGAACTTATGCACGGGGAAGGTAATTGGCATTGGAAAGGATGTTGATGGACTTTACTACTTTGAGGATGAGCCATCTAGTTCAGGTAATCTATCTCATATTCACTTGAACTTCTCTGATCTTAATCAAGAGATAAAGTTTTGGTATAAACGATTAGGTCACCCAAATTTCTCATATCTGAAACGATTGTTTCCTACATTATTCAAAAATCAAGATCTCCATGATTTCATGATTTTTAATGTGATATGTGAGTTAGCCAAACACCATCGTACTCATTTTCCAGCACAAAAGTATAAACAATCACAACCTATATCCTTAGTTCACAATGATATTTGGAGTCTCTCATGTGTTAATAACTTTTCTGGGTTTAGTCTAATTCATAACATTCATTAATGGTCATACTTGTGCAAGTTGGGTCTTCTTGCTAAAAACAAAATCCGAAACAAACAACTTTTCAAAATTTTCATCAAATGATTAAAACCCAATTCGAAACCAAAATCTAAATTCTTCAAACCGATAATTGGAAGAGAATATTATTCTTCAATCCTTAGTTCATACCTCACTACACATGGAATTATACACCATACACCCTAACAAAATGTGATAACTGAAAGAAAAAAATATACATATTCTTGAGGTAGCAAGAGCCTTAATATTTACTATGAAAGTTCAAAAAAAAATTATTGGGGAAAAGCTTTTCTTACCGTTGTATATCTTATCAATAGAATGCCATATAAAATCTTGAATTTCAAAACTCCTCTTGATAACCTTAAGAAGATATAACTGTCCTCACATCTTTTCTCGTCTCTCACCCAAAATCATTGGTTATGTAGCATTTTTTCACATACACGATCACAATAGGAGAAAGCTAGATCCAAAAGCACTTTGTTGTGTTTTCATAGGATATTCTTCTACTCAAAAGGGTTACAAATATTATTATCCTCCAAAACATAAATTTTTCATGTCCATGGATGTTAAATTCTTTAAAAATACTTTATTCTTTACCAACCCTTCTCTTCAGGGGGAGAGTAGACGTGTAGAAAATTCAACTTGAACTACCTTCCTAATATTTCTCAAATACTTGTACACTCTCATATTCAATCTCCTATTTGTGTGCCGGTACCCTCTCATATTCAACCTCCTGATATTTCTCAAATACCTATATTGCCTCATGTTCAACCTCCTGTTTGTGTTCCTCGTGTTGTTCCCAATAATGATTTGGTGTCTGTTGATACTTCTATACCAAATGAGCCTGTAATCTTTGAAGACTCTAAGTCTTCATCCCCGATTCCAAACACCACTTGAGTATGTAAGAGATAAAGATAAAGAACTAAAAGTTTATTTGAGAAAGAACAAAGCACAATCTCTTCAACAACACCAATCATCTGAACTAGGTACAAAGTCTTTAAAAAATACAAGTAATATTTTTAGTCCCTAACTTTTATAGGAAACTGATTTGATTGAACCTTCTTATCTTTCCAATATTGATATTCCAATTGCTAATAGGAAAGGTGACAGATATTGAACAATGCATCCTATTTTAAATTATGTCTCCTATCAAAAATTGTCTCCTACTTTTAAAGCATTTATTGCTAACTTATCTTCTTGTGAGACTATTCTAAGTACAATATAGAAAGTTTTTTCACATTCTAAGATGGAAAAAAGGCTATCTTCAAAGAAATTGAAGCTTTGAAAAATAATGATACATGGGAAATTGTTGATCTTCCTCAAAAAAAAAAAAAGACTAGTGTAATGTAAATGGATGTTTATAATGAAACACAATGTGAATGGAACATTTAAGAAATATAACGCAAGACTTGTGGCAAAGGGATTTATGCAAATTTACAGAGTTGATTATCAAGAAATTTTTACTCTTGTTGTCAAGATGAATTCAATTCAAGCTCTCATATCTCTTGTTGCTAATCTAAATTGTCATTTTGACCAACTTGATGTGAAGAATTCCTTTTGCACGGAGAATTAGATGAAGAAGTATATATGGAGTTGTCGCCTAGTTTTGAAAATTTGTTCAAACAAAAGAAAGTGTGCAAGTTGAAGAAGCTCTTGTATGGACTAAAACAATCACCTAAAGCATTGTTTGAAAGGGTCATAAAAACAGTTCTTCGTTTTAAGTAGACACAAAGTCAAGGGGATCATACTTTTCTACAAAGACTCCAAAAATGGAAGCATCACAATCTTAGTTATTTATGTGAATGATATCATTGTTTTTGGCAATAATATTGATGAAATTCAAAACTAAGAAAGTGCTTTCCAAAGAGTCTGAGATCAAGGATTTGGAAAGATTAAGATATTTTTTGGTTATTACGGTTGCAAGATGGAAGAAATGGGTATTTCTGCTATTGTGAAAGTATGTCTTGGATCTATTACAAGAAACAAGAATGTTGGGTTACAAGCCAATAGAAACTCCAATTAATCCAAAACACAACTTAGGAAGTGCAATGGAAAGTGTCACGGTTGACAAAGATCACTATCAAAAATTGGTTGGTAAGTTAATATACTTGTCTCGTACTAGACCGGATATTACATTTGTTGTGAGTATAGTCAATCAGTGCATGCACTCCCCTTGTGAGACTCATACGAAAGTAGTTTTGAAGATTCTATGATACCTTAAAATTACACTTGGAAAAGGCTCGCTCTTATCAAAGAATCATCACCTTCAAGTTAAAGCCTATATAGATGCTGATTATGAAAGTTCAGTCGACGATAGAAGATCGACATCTGGATATTGCACTTTCGTTGGAGAAAATTTAGTTACTTAGGAAAATAAGAAACTATCTTTTCAAAGTAATATTCAGAAAACCACAGTACTTTTTACCTTTCAAAATATTTTGAAACTAATGAAATTAGTCAAGTATAAGAAAATAATCCATCACAGAACAGATGAACCAATAACATACATCACATAGATATATGCAAGCCACCAACCTATAAGATCCTTCGGTCTACAAGTGCTGTAGCACTGAATAGAGCAACAATGATTGAGAGGGATAAACAGAAAATAGAAGCAATGGGACTCTAATTCTGGGATAAGGACTCCTCAAATTTGACCTTATGTGTTAAGAGATAAAGAAACAATATTGACTGAAGTAATCCTAAAATTATGTCCCCTTATTTATATAGATACTGAACCCAGAAAGTCAGTTACAAACCTTATCATGTTGCAGGCCGTGTTTGCCTCCAGAATCATAATCCTCACTGCATGTTCCACTTGAAACAATATCAATTTCATCATCTGTCTCTGCATCAGAATCCTGTGTCAGATTATCACTTTCATCATCTTCGTAGGACACATCATCCTCAGTTTCCTCTTCAGTCTCGCTTCCACTTTCATCTTCATCACTGTAAAAGTCTGGTGTCATAGAACCTTCCTGCAAAAACATTAGAATATGAAGCTCAAGAGCAAAGAAACAGCAATAATGATTAAAAATAAAGCAATAAATAGAGTTAATTATAATTTATGTCCACAACATATGAGGTGAGTTGTAAAAATTCCCAAAATATTTAAGTAGTTGTAATTATATCCAAAACGTTATATGTAATGATAAAAACATGCACAATCGATAATTATCATTTAATTTTTTGACATAATTGTATCACGTGCATTTTCTTGTGGACATAATTGCAATTACTTTAGACATTTTGAGCATTTTTACAACTCACCTCATACGTTGTGGGCATAAAACATAGTTAACCCACACAAGATTTTATCATAATATCCTCAAAAAAATACACGTGATACAAATCTGTTAAAAAATTAAACAACAGTTATTAATTAGACATGTTTTTATCGTTACACAAAGCATTGTGGGCATAATTATAACTACTTAAACGTTTTGGGCATTTTTGCAACTTATCCCATACATTGGGGGTATAAAACACCTTTTCTTTTTTCTTTTTTTCCAACTTTTTTACATCTAACTTCTACTATATATTTAGTTACAAAATCTACTCAGCCTACTCCCATGAGGAAACAAAAGCGTAATCTTTTTTCTTTAAAATAACAGTTGTATTTTAATAATTTTCTTCCACTAAGATCCTAAAAGCAACATTTTGTAGCTGAAGAGAGACCCTATACTACTATAAAATAATTACAAAAGCAATTATTATTCACTTTCCTTAACATGAAAAATATCATTATTATAAAGAAAGTTCGTGTAACCTAAAGCATATGGAAATATTTGAGTGCATGCACCAATGGTTGTCTAAAGAAGGCTACAAAGAAGGAATTGGAAAGAGAATAAGATATGTTTTTAACGTACCCCAAAAAATTTATCATACTCATCCAACAAAGTTATAACAATTACTTGGGCATGATTAGCAGCAGCAGCAGCCTGCAGAAGCTGAAGAGAATTATCACCCCCCACATCAAAATCATTTTCAATTTCACAATCACCAGCTAGAAGGGGACGGAGAAGTAAGGGTGCCATGCAAGCTGCAACTGCAGAGCAGCTCATTCGATTCTCAGCTTTATTTGAAACAATCTTCTGCATCATTGTGAGTATTCTGAAGAGAAAAGGGAAAAATAGCCATTAAAATTGTACTAGCACTGGGTAAGATGCAAACAAAAATGTATGAGCTGCGAAAATCTAAGTTAATTCTTTTAAATCATAAGAATTGTCCCCAACATTTGTTTATATGTAATTCTTTAAGTTCAATTGTTTCAACTTGTTTTTCACTTCATCCACCACATAAACATTCCTTAAAAGAATGGGGGAATGCCTAATTGGTTATCACAAAATTCAAGCAACCTTCCAGAGGAGACAGACTGCTCAATTTGTGCTCAAGTTTCAGTGCCATTGGCACAAATGGGACAACAAATTTGATACTAATATATACATATATGCACACACACACACATAATATATATATATGGAGAGAGGAAAAGAATAATAAAGGTATGAGGCTACCTCTGTAATAAACGGCGGTTTGGCTCTGGGAATGTGTCACATATTGCTGCACGCACATTATTCACTCTAACAGCACGGTCAGTACCTAATCATTGCAATTAAACCATGATTGAAAATAGGACGTATTATTATACTTTATGTTGACACCAGAATGAATATTGCTTGAGGATTTAGTTTCTTCCTCATTTATCTATCTATTTCTCCCCTTCCCTATTCATCAAATTCATAATCTCCTCCTTATGATTATTTCTCTATTTCTCTCCCCTATTTTCCTTCTGTACTATATCAAAAATCTAAAGAAGAACAAAAGCATTAGTAAGATGTCGCTCTCAAAGACAATAAGGGCTTGGACTCATACAGAGAGGGGTGCATGATGAGTAAAAACAAAGGACGTAAATATGGACAATACATGTGAACTAATGGCAATTTAAAAATGGAAATGCATGCAAAACATTATTAGCAGCAACGTAACACATTTTAGTAGACAGTAGAAACATATTAAATCAAATGCTTTCAGTAACAGACTTACGGATGGCTTCTAAAAGAGCCTTGCAGCAGGATGCTGGAACCGGAGAAGATGGTAACTCCCGAATAATATACTGAAAAGGTTTTAATAACATAAAAAGATCCCACATAACATGAACAAATTAACCTTTGTATGACATAACAAATACCTTGACACAATCAGCTATAACATGTGCATCCTCCTCTGCAGAAAACTCAGTTTTTCCTGAATTTTTAAAACACTTAGTAGTAGTCTTAAATACAAAGAATTTAAAGTATCATGAAGATAAGTTTTCAAGAAAGTTTTGCATCAAATCTTTGAAAAAGTACAGATAAATGCTTAATAAAATTAATTTGCAACTGATATGTCCAATAAGTTAAATGACATACAATAATTTTTTCACTAAAGATTAAATGTAAGCTAAAAGTAAAGTTAATGACTCCATTTTTCACAACCCTTGATATAGGCAGTGGCCATTGCTTTCCATATGTAGCTTGGATCTCTAAACAATTATGTAGACATAAAGACATAGGTCTGAAGTGGTAATAATCATCTTGCATACATGAAAAAAATGATAAAAGAATGCCACCTACAGAACTTGGCTTTGCTCAAATAAAAATGAAATTATAATAGATTATTTGAAGAAAGTGACCTTTCTCATATTCTCGAATACGACGTTCAACGTCCTGAACATATGCAGCTTGCCTCAAGATCCCTTCTACTTTTACTCCTGGTAATGACTATCAGATAATCAAAAACACAAACACATAAAAAGATGGTTTTCCATCACCATTACAAATAGTGGAAGACATCAAGACTAGCTGTAAAAAGAACAATTAAAAGAGTGCTTTAACTTGTTAAGGTGTCAGTATGGAAGGCGACAACTATACCTATCAATATTGCTAAAAAAACAGTTACTAGTCAAACAAAAATAAATTGGAATATTATCAAACTAAAAAGGATCTTTTACGAAAATTGAATTATAGTAGGTAAACAAGCAATGAGAGGAAACACTTTTTCAGAATAAAATTACAATATTCTTCTGAGATATTTCAATATTTTGTAAGGCTTTCCATAAATAAGCAACATAAAGATTCTCAAAAGCGTTAAAAGAGTGTGCAGAAGATTTTCTTTTATTTTCCTTGTTCAGATGACTAGGACTTTGGTTTCAGAGTTACTATTTTCAAATATCACAACCAATAGAGAAAAAATAAAGCTCACCATGCTCTTCTATAAACTGAAGAGCTTTCTCCAAAAAAGATGGAGTCCCATCAACCTCCTCCAGAGCGAGTAGAACTGGTCTCCCAATAACTTTGGATGTTATCGGCTGTATTTCAGTTTCTATAAAAGAAATTTGAAAACAGCATTTCAGTAGGGGCAAAAACTAAGGCAAAGCAACTTATTTGATACTTCAATTGAATAAAACCCATCAAAATAAAGACCAATTTTTTTCCTCGGGTCATTAAAATGTCAATGACATGAAAAACAACGCAAAGAAAGAATATAACCCATGTTCCAAAAAATATTGTCCTTATTAATTGACCCCTATAATAGAAAAGCAAATGTTTTTGTGCTAGCTATGAAACATGATTAAGGACTTTCTTGCATCATGTATCAGCCATGAAGAACAACGGATGCCAAAATATTACAATAGGAAACTAGAGGGGTAGGGGAAAAATACCTTTGTACTTCCAGTACAACTAGGTTTCTTTAGCTTATAAAAATATCACAACCTGTCCACTACCTAATTAACCTTGAACTAATACTAGATATTTTCCTAGCTTTGGGGCGCCTTGTGTTTCTACTACATCCATAAGTTCTTTCAGTATTCTTTCTAAGCATGTCTCCTTTTAGTAGTTTAGAAAAGAGGCTTGCTTATAAGTACAGGATGTGTTATAGATTAAATGAAGGCTCAGTTGTTGTATACGACAATTATTCCATAAGGACCAGACTAATCCTAATAAGCTATCCTAATAGCTGGCAGAGTATGTGCAAGGTCAAATATCATGGATGAAGCATCACTACAAAAGAAGAGCATACGATGGTCTAAGGAACCATCAACTGAATCAGTATGATCGTTCCTGAAGATACCATTTTGCCCCATTGCATTTGAGGGGCTTGGGGCTTGTGCCAAAGCATTCTCAAGTGCGTCCTTCCACTCGAAAAGGTCCTCCAAAGTTTCAGCCTGCGACCCAGGGAAAAAAAACCACTATTAGAAGCACATGGTAAGATATTGCTACGAAGTTATAGAAGAGCTACTGTATATTTAAATTTTGACCATAATTTCAAAGTGATCAAGTTTCCAACCTCTTCTTGATGTTTCTGACATACAAATAAAAGCATTTTGTTCACATGGTACTTTAAGTTCTTATCTTCTAACTTGGTCAACCAAGCGACCATTTAAATGCATCCATAAAATGTGGATAGCCAATGTGCTTTTAACTAGCAAGTAAACCAAAATTTTGATATTAAAAATAGCTAAAAAAATGCAGGATTATGCTTTCTGCATTATTCAGGAGCTCACGTGCCTTATTTCTGACTGAAGGCAATTTTTTTATTTTATAGAACTTTATAGTGAATTCTGGTTAGATGGTCAAATAAAAAATGAAACATCAAGTAACTTGAGAAAATGAAAAATCCTAGAAACAAAGAGGCTTATAGGTTAAAGGAAGCCTAAAGAAAGGCAGAAGCACCTTAAGTGTGAAAGCCCGTCCATCACGACCATCAGGAAAGAGCACAGTCAACAGTTTTTTATCTACTTTGAAGTCAACTCTAAAGAAAAATGTAGCACAGACTACAAGGTTATTGCATTGCCACTATCAGGAATAGGAAACAAGCAGAATGGAAACAGAAGAGTAATTATTTCCAATTGAGGATTACAAGCCAACCTGCCTGAATTGTTGAGGTCAATACCACCAAGTGTCAGATTCACTTCACTTCCCTTTTGAGGAACAGCATTCTGAATAAGTTCAAAAGTAGAAATTTCAATCCTAAATAATGAATAACCAAGGCCAGAACAACAGGGTGGGGAGAAAAAACATGGGAGAAATAGATGCCCTAATAATAAAGTTGAATATTATAAATGAAGGAATATGAAGAAAAAAAATATCATAAATTAACATGGCCCACCCAAGCTCACAGGTTTGACTCGGTATTTTATGAAGGGATAAGCCAACACAACACAATAACTATTGCTACTTAATGATTCCTGCCTAGCACAACCCTACTACATAAAACATCTCAAATATAATTCACTGTTTGCTCTTTCTCATACCCCTAGACTATTCTATTAGAGAAAATTTTATTATGCCTACATCTAAGTTCCTACTAAAATGGAGAACAGGTGGGGTACTAACAATGATAATCTAATTAGTATATCTCATTTTAAGATATCGCAGGTCGTCATAAATTATTTGCAACCTAATGCAAATATCATCTTGTGGTGGTGTCTAAGTCAAAAGGATATGATAACAAGAAAGCTACACTTAATAGACAGAAAAGCAACATAAAAGTTACAACATGTAGATCCTTTTCTTTGTTATTTTGGTTTTTTGTGCATCAATGTTGTACACTCTAAAAGAAGAAACACCAAGGGTAGCTAGCATGTAAACTGGTCGAATATATAATAAAATAGAATAGAGAAACTCTGAAGCATGAACTATTGAAAACCCTAACTTCAAGTACGAGACATAAACTTTGATGTAATTACCACAATAGATAATGAGACACAAGATCAAGCATGCATGCATTTTTTTAACAAGGACAGGGTCATTTCTGAAGAAAACTAGTATGAGACATAAGATCAAGCATGCATGCATTTTTTTTAACAAGGATGAACTGCTTACAGGGTCACTTCTGAAGAAAACTAGTGAAGTACGAGTCAAGATAAACCATCTTTTCTTCCATGATGTCCATCCAATTCCTAAACAGAAATAATTAGAAAATAATATGTCAAAAACAATAAAATCATTAGGACATGAAAAGTTTAAGTCACAGAGGACAAAATGATTTCACTTTGCTACATTTGACGGAAAAAAAACTGCAAGACTCAGAAAATTAATAGTTTCTGCAAAAATGGAAACATGATGAAAAGTATTAGTCGTTTGTTATCCCTTTGCTACCTTCCCAACACCCAAGTAAGGCAAGGAGGATTAAATGAGTTAGCAAACCATTCGATCACTGTCTGTCTTTTATGGAAGTGTGTTTATACACAGAAATCTATAACCCATATACATCAGCATGCAGGCAGCAGAGGGATTCACAAATTCTAAATGATCACGATACTATCAAAGATAGTTTTCACTTTATATAATGCAAAGTGTATCTTTTATAAAAGAAAATTATTTTCATAAACTTTTATGAAATAAAATCTGTTCTTTGATTTATGTAGAACAGACCTTTGGATGATAAAAATAGTGGCCCACTCTTGAAAACCTGTAAAATAATAAATATTTCAGAATTGCAGAACTTGGGTTCTGGGATGACAGTATGACAAACAAGCACTGAGACTTAAAAACACATGAAGCAAAAATTAAAAACTGAAAACATGTAATGTAATGAAAAATACAGAAAACAAGAAATCTAAATCTTTATAATTTTCCCTTCATAGTATCAAATGCGGTCAAGGAACTCCAGATGCTAAGTCTAAAGAAAAATTTCATGAGGGACATTAAACGATTCACTGTGAAAAGGCATATTTGTCAAACCTAAAGCATCATAAAATATACTTTGCCAATCGCCTAACAGAAAAACATTGTGATGATTACAATGTTCAGGGGATGACACTTTATATGATGATGATGATGATTTTTATGTCTACAAATGATAATTCAACAAAAGGGTTATTAAATTCAGAGTCCACATCTTCTGTCCCGAATTGTATGTCCTTTCTCTGTCCTTTCCATCAAAAATAGTCACATGTATTTTACTTACACATCTATTAATTAGAAGGAAAAGATTTATATGAAAAACTCAAAGTTAAAAAACTAAACTAAATTTGATTTTTTTCGCATTTCCCTTTATGAGAAAGTGCAACGGGTTGATAAGTAACAAGTATAGTTCTTTGACGTAAAAAAAATGCATATGGCAGTTTTTGATTGAAGAGAGACAATTTGTAGCAGGAGATCCGGAATCTTAGATTCAATGTTTGATAAAGATAATTACCGTATTGCTAATGTTAGGACGCAAATGTTGACCTGATGGAGGAGCAGCAGCAACAGAAGGAGAACCACTTTCCCCCTAAATGACAACAATATATGAACGTTTTGTCAAATAGTTTACCCAAAAAGAAAAAAAAACACTAAAAATTTGAGGAAATGATCAATGATATTCCTTGTAAGTATTGTTTGTCCTTAATCACAATGTTGGTAATAAATATGAATTATGATGACGAATGTAAGTCTCCACCAAACTCAATAGCATAGGAAAGGAAGCTAAAAGATCAAAACAGGAACAGTACAGATAAATCAGACATACCTGAGGCTGTTGTTCTGTGTTTCGGTTAGTCATCTCTTGATCCCAAAAAAACTCAACCCAGAAAACTGGAAACCCAAATCAACAATGTCCTGCACCAACATTGATCAAATTCACAATAGAACCCAACGATCGTATACCAAATAAAAACAATAGCCCCAAAATCAAAACAGAAACACCCAGAAAAAGTAAAAAAAAAAATGGAAAACATTCCACCTATATGACAATATAAAATGTGGAATGAGAAACGTGCATAGGAAACATACCCAGCATAGGAATCTTAACAAAAACAAAGAATTGGAGAGAAGAAAGAATACAATGATGAAAGGGAAAGGTAAAAGGGAAACAGGGTATTCCTATTCCAATTACTGTTTTGAGTTTCTCTCTCCTTCTCTTTCTCTATGTCTCACATCACTTCCTGAAGTTGAGCCAAAATTGGTGTTGGTTTATTCCAATTTCCCCAAACGGGAAATCAATAACTGGGTGGTCAAGCAAATGCAAAAGAAAAGAGCGCCGTGGAGAGCGGGCCCTTTTATTATGCGGCAGTTATACACGTCAAATCCCCTCGTTTTCTTAGTCTTCGGCTAAACTCAACATCTTGGAGGGAAAAGCTCCAACCTATTCCTTCACTATTGCATCTTACTTCCCACATCGTTCAAGTTTTTCTTTAATGTTAACTACATTTTACGCCGAGACGCATGGTGTGAATTGTGAAAAAATTTAAAAAAGTTTAGTTGATTATAATTATGTTGATAACTTTACATATAATGATAAAATTAATTATAATTTAATTTTAAAAAATAACAATATTAAGTGTATTAAAATTAATTATATTTCTAACCGATTACAAATATTTTAGACCTAATTGTAACTAATTATAAATATTTTGAATATGTTTCTAAGTATCTAAATGAATGATTTTATCATAATATTTTTTAAAAATACACGTAAAATGTATATATTATAATTTTGTTATAAATTTAAAGGAAAATTATTGATTGTAAATCATTTTATTGTTACATATAACATTGTGTAAAGTAATTATAACTATGTAAATTTTTTAGGCTTTTTAACAACTTCTCATAAGTCTTGACATAAAACATTGATAACTTTTATTGTTGAGAAAATAACATTTATAACACACTTAAAATTTATAACTATCAAATAACATAATTCTATTCTTATATCTTTATTAAAAAAAAGTCAAACTCAAAACATTTAATATTAAACATCAAGTTAAATGTCATACAATTTTAATTTTAATCAATTACATCCTTCAAATATTAAACTATATTTAATTAAACATATTAAATATTATTACAAATTATTTATATTATTATAAATATTAATGTTGTTATTTTATGTAATTTTTCAACTATTTTAAAATAATATTATAAAAGTGTTGTATGTCAAACTCATTGAGCCACATACTTCTATATTGATAATAAAAAATCTTAAAACCTATAAATTATACATGAAAATTATATCAAATAATATCTTTAAAATTTACAATAATAAAAATAACATATTAATAATATTAGATTGGTTAAATTGAAATAATTTTAACATTAATCGAATCTAAATAATCAAAATTTAATTTGAATGATGTCTAACTATAATGTGTTCAATATAAATTGTTTAGATCGTGCTTTTTTTAATGTAAAAATAAATTATCAATATATAAATATTATTTTTATAGATGTATTATATAAATTTTGTTTTTACATTATATTTTAATATATTGAATTATGCATGAAACATGTATTGCCATAAAAATGAATTTTTAGCTTTTTAGTTTCAATTATCAAGTTAATAATGACAAGTTGGTTCACTTTAAGGATATGGTTATAATAAATGTGAAAAATATTATACAAGTAATTTTATTAATATTATTTAGATATTTTAGTTATATGATTTTTACAAAGGATACATAAATCATTCGATTTTTAAAATTATAATATTTTAGTCACATAATTTTTTAAAATTGTGACACTTTAGTCATATAACTTTGAAATTATATGACTAAAGTGTCATGATTTTAAAAATTAAATAACTTATATGTCCTTTATAAAAGTCATGAGTGTTCTAATGATACAAACAAAATGGTTTCAAGAATTAGTCACCTTGATTAAATTATGTTAATAATTCATATTATTTTAAAATAAAAATATTTAAATAATCATGGTTTGAACAAAATTTAAAAAATATTTAAATAATCATCCCACGAATATGGTGTTTAACATATAAGTTTTCTTTTAGAAACTTTATTCATCACAAGGCATATCCTAAAACATTAAATCAAATGCATAAAAACAAATCACAATTGAGAGAATTAATAAGAAGTTATGAAAAAAATCTTCATTAATAATCAATCACTCATCTGACATTTCTACTATTATTTAATAACAAAATAAAAAAGGAAAAATAACATAATTCATTAAGAATTAATTATACTTAATATCCATTTTCAAGATCATTGGCCCATGTAGCAGTTATCTTGGTTCTCAGTTCTATAAAAGGTACAATTCCTAGTAACTTTGTCATTACATTAACCAACTACTCTTCATCAAGGTATACTCAATATCAACTAACTCATTCATGATCCTCTTACAAATAAAATGAAAATTTACCTCAACATGTTTAGTTTTATAATGAAACATGAGATTCCTTACTAATGAACCATCTTTCATATTTTCACAATAAAATATAGGCAAAATGTTAATGAAATCTTCATTTTATCAAGAATATTTTCAATCCACATTACTTCAACGAGAGTCAAGGCTAAAGAACAAAATTTTGATTTAGTTAATGATCTAGAAAAACAACTTTATAGCTATTAGAACTCAAGAAACCAAAGATTACTCAAAAAAAACACACACATCATCCACTAGTATTCTTCTTACCATCTGAGCATGGTGCTCAGTCGATAATCATGTATACAATTAAGCTAAAAATATCAATTCTAACCAATTGTAGTCTATAATTCATAGTTTTCTTAAGATAACGTAAAAACCTCTTAACACACAACAAGTGAGCATCTATTGGACATTGTAAGAATTAGTATAGTTTGTTCACTAAAACAATAATGTTTGTCTATATAAGTATACAGTATTGTAGAGCCATACTATAGACCTATACTGAGTTGTATATGCTAGAGGTTAACCACCATATTTAGAAGGTTCTTTTCGGGTGTCAAAGGAGTTGTAACTAGTTTTGAATCAACTAATTAAGCCTTTTCTAGTAACTACATATGTATTTCTGTTGGCATAAATGCAAACCAAAATTATTCCTTGTTACTTCAATGACAAGGAATTAATGTAAATCTCTCAAATCTTTTAATGTAAAAACATTATGCAGCTTTGAATCTATTGTTGTACAAAATTATGATCACTTCTAGTCATTATGATATAATCAACGTAAATAAGGAAGATAACCAGTCTTATACCATTATCCAAAATTATCATTGAGGCATCTTCTTGAAAACAAGCAAAACCCTATAACATTAAACAAGAACTCAACTTAGTGTACTAAGCCTTATGAGCCTTACACACATGATTTGAATAATTTGGATGCACAAACCCCTCGGGTTGATAAACTTCTTCTTCTAAATCTCATTAAGAAATGTATTACTAATATCTAACAGTTTCACACACCACTATTTAGACAAGGTTTGTGTAAGCACAATTCGAATGGTTATAGGTTTCATAACAAGAATGTCTCTTCGTAATCCATATCTTATGGATATAAGTATCCCTTGGTAATTATTTTACTCTTGCATGTATCATTCCAAATACTTGTCAAGCTTTAGTTAATAAAAAACACCCACTTATTGCTTATGATCTTTGCATCTCTTAAGGTTTAACCAATACCCAAGTTTCATTATTTAAGAAAGCATCATACTTTTTTTTCATTGAATCAACTAATTCAGGGTGTTTAAAAGTAAATTTTACTCAACTATGAATAGGTAAAATCACAAACATAGCTAGTGCTTTAGATTTAAAAACCCTTGACATAAACCTAGTTTTCATCTTATGAACATTTTCAGTTAGATGATGGAAGAGAAAATAGGAATACTTAAAGAAATACCTTGATAGAGGATAAAAAACATGATGTTTAAAAATAGGAATTGTATGTACAAGTGCAGTGTAGTTGAAGTGATACTATCATTAGGATAGGTAGCCATAGAAAAAAAAAGGTACTTACATTGGCGAGGAAAAGCTAACTTGCTTAAAAAATGGAAGTAAAAATAGACAAATCAATAGTGAAAATGTGTATCAATGCACAAGGAGATATTGCAATTTGAATAGTAGGTGGAGGAAGTGTTACAACATTATATACAATTCTATGTTTACCAAGGTTTTATGTTAATTGAACAATGTGAGTTGAGTTAGAAAGAGATAAAGGTTTAGAAGATAAATGTGTAGAAACAAACTTTAAGGTAAGAAAATGAGATTCGTCAAAAATAATATGTAAAGTAATATACACTTTTTTTTATACTAGATCTGAGCACACATAACCCTTTTAATGCTCAAGGTATCTTAAGAAAATACAAGGTATTGATCTCATGTCAAGCTTATTACTAGCATAAGGTATGATATATACATAGCATAAACACTCAAAAAAATTCAATTTAACTTTAAATAAAAAAAAATTCTTTATTTTATTTTGCACTTAATATCTTTTATGATAAATTAAGATTTTTTCCTCCCCTAAATAACTTAAACTTTTTTTTTTTGACAAATAATACATGAACACTTTGTTAATAACATGACATAAGTAATAACCTAAGCTTTTAAAAAAATTGAGATATTTTGTAAGTTAGTAATAATTGTATTTCAAAAATTAGTCAAAAATGTTAAGTAAAATAAGAACCATCTCTAACAAAATGAGCATAACTTTTTATAGAATACTCGAAATCATAAGTCGTAAATTTTAATAGAAAATATAATTCAATAATATTTTAATGGTATATGAAATTATTAACAATATTTTGTGAATTAGTACAGTTTATATTTCAAAAATATTTAATATAATCTAAATAATATTTAGTAAAATAGGCATAAATTTTTATAAGAAATTTAAAATTACATTCTGTAAAATTTATTAGAAACTACAATTCTAATGTTTTTTAATGGTATATGAAATGAATCATTTATTAAAAATTCAAAACTACAATCCGTAAAATTTATTAAAAACTAAAATTTTAGTATTTTCTAATGGTATATGAAACGAATCATAAATCATAATATTTTGTTTGATTTCTAATTCAACATGTCTTTGTTTGTCAATATATTTAACTATAAAGATGTATATTTCTTAAAAAATAATTAAAATAAATTAAATAAATAATCAACAATTTAAAAATAAGTGTATAAAAAGAAATTAAATTATTATTTTAAAACTAATTATTATAAAGTGTCATATTTCATTAATTATTTTTAATTGATTTACTTATATTTCTAATAGAATGAAAAATGATTTATTTGGGAATCATTGGTGTAAATGGGATGTAACACCCTTTCTCACGCCAATATCATCCCAACCCATTACAAATTTAAATGGTACAAAATGCAATAAATTTTTAAATATAATGAATTTTATCATAAGTTAAATAGAAAACCATCATATTTTACATTTATAGTTATTGATGGTAATCTATTTATTAGATCAACAATTAGAGATTGTAAATGTAACCTCATTTGTTGTGTGGATTTTATGCAATGAAGTGTTTTAGATTGTCATATTCGAGGTCTTTTTAGTTACGAATATGAACTGGATGTGATGATATGCTACTCTACTCAAATTTTCACTAAAATAAGCAACTGGACGACCTTCTTGCAACAAAATAGCTCCAATACCTATTTTCAAAGCATCACACTCAATTTCAAAAGTTTTAGCAAAGTTAGACAAGACAAGCAAAGGTGCATTAGTTAAATCTTCTTTGATCATATTAAATTCCTTTTCTTGTTCTTCCCCCCACTTAAACGATACATTTTTCTTGATGATTTTAGTAAGAGGGGTGGCTAAGCTACTAAAATCATGCATAAATCATCTATTGAAACTAGCTAAGCCATGGAAGCTCCTCACTTGGCTAATTGTTATAAGCGATGGCCACTCTTGGATTGCCTTCATCTTTTCCTCATCAACCTCAATTCCTCTCTTACTAACAACAAAACCAAGAAACACAAATTTATCTGAGTATAATGTGCACTTCTTGAGGTTAGCATACAACCTTTCTATCCTTAAAATTTTCAAAACAAATTTTAAATGCATAACACATTCTTGCATGTTTTTTTTTCTATAAATTAGGATATCATCAAAATACACAACTACAAATCTACCAATAAATGCATGCAAAACATGGTTCATCAAACACATAAATGTGCTTAGAGCATTAGTTAAACCGAAAGGCATCATTAAGCACTCATACAAATCATATTTAATCTTAAAAGCAATTTTTCATTTGTCACCTTCCTTCATCCTAATTTGATGATATTCACTCTTAAGATCAATTTTTGTAAAGACACAAGAATCATGCAATTCATCCAGCATATCATCTAATCTAGGAATGAATGACAATACTTTAACGTTATGATGTTGATGGATCGGTAGTCAATACACATCTTTCATGTTCTATCCTTCTTAGGAACTAATAGTACTAGAACCGCACAAGGACTCATGCTTCCACGTACATACCCCTTCTCCAATAATTCACTTATCTTTGAAGTTCCTTGGCCTCCTCAAGATTACTCTTATAAGTAGGTTGGTTTAGAATTGATGCACCAGGTATGAAGCCAATTTGATGTTCAATCCCTTGAATTAGAGGTGAGCCATTAGGTACATCTTTAAGAAGGACATTTTCAAAATCCTACAAAAGAGAAACAATATCACTCGGTAAGGCACCAATGAGATCATTAGGACATAAAAGAGCTTCCTTGTACATGAGTACAATAAAGGACTGATGTGAAAATAATGCTATCTTGATCTCACTTTTTTTTTTGCAATATAATTGAATTTTTCCTCTCTTGTTCTCACTATTTCCGAAATCCTCACTCTTTTCTTTTTCACTTTGATCAATGTTGTTCTCTCCTTTTTTTAAACTCTTTTTTTTTCAACTTTGACCTTCCTTTCTTTTTTCTTTTTTTCATTTGATCTTTGTAACTTTAATTGGTCATCCCTAACCTATTTTGTAGTTAATAGTACAAGAGTAATAGGTTGCCCTGTAAGAGTGAAAGAATACTTATTTATGAATCCATCATGCATAACCCTCAAATCATACTATTATGGTCTCCCCAATAATAAATGACATGTGTGCATAGGAACTACATCAAAAAACATCTTACCCTCATATTTTCCAATGGATAATTCCACCAATACTTGTCTTGTCACCTTGACTTCACCACTTTCATTCAACCATTGAAGTCGGTAAGGTTAAGGATGTTTCAAGGTAGTTAATGTCAATTTCTCCACCAAATCAGTGCTAGCTAAATTTGTGCAACTTCCTTCATTAATAATGACACTACAAATTTTTTTATTTACAAAGAATCGGGTATGAAACAAGTTCTCCCTTTGGTTACTTTCTTCCTCTTTAACCTGTACATTGAAAACTTGCCTTGCTACCAATAAATCTCTAACCATAGCATTTTGTTCATCATCGGCATCCTCTAAAGATGGTTCATCATCATCATCATCTACCTCTTCCTCATTCTCCAACTCAAGCTCTCCTTGAGCATTTATCACCATCATTATTTTGTTTACACATTGGCTCGCTATGTGTCCCTACCCTTTACATTTAAAACACTTGAGATCACATTTTTAGAACTCAAAGTCTCAGTGTTACCTAAGGTAGTGACGGTCTTTGAGTTTTCATTCTTAGATAGTTTAAGTTTTGGCTTATTTTGTAGTTGCTCGTTCCTTTTTGGAACTATCTTCCATGGATTGTGGTAGCCATAAGTTGTTGATAACTGTATTTTATATAGTTATTTTCATCTATTTTATTAATTATAATTGATATGTTCTTGACATTTTTGGTTAATTTTAGTAAAATAATTAAATATTTACTTTTTATGTTTTAAGAAATACATTTTTAATAAAATTAAATAATTTGAATTAAAACCGTACTTAATTGTTAAGTTATGTCCACAAATATAATTTCAAATAATAGAGTTCTTAATTGCGATTTATAAAAATAAAAAATATAATTTAAATTAAAATCAGGCTTAATTTTAATTATTAAAAGTTTAAAAATTTAATTTAAATTAGAAAAGGGCTTAACTATAATTAAAAAAAGTGCAGAAATTAATTTGAATTAAATTTGTGGGTCAAAATGCAATTAATAAAAAATTGAATTTCTGCGCAGGAGAAGAGCCACTCGCGACATTCACAACGCCCAACACACACCGCTCGATCATCCCATCAATGGTTAAGATTTGGCGCATGAAATCCAGACACAACAAAAGCGGTTGGGCCTGAATTCCTGAAGTGCGTAACTCGACACACGTGGGGCCCATCAGCCACGCAGACTGGCGTGCAGGGTGGGACCCACATGTCGGCTGCACAGAATTTCCCCGAGGCACATCGCTCACCGTTGGATCAATTGAACGGTCCAGATTGAAGTGCATGGAACCAAGCTGACGCGGTTCATCCAAGCAGCGTGCATCCTCGTGTTTCAACGACAAAGAGCAGCCACGTGTCTCTTAAATATTCTAGCCAATAACATGACGACACGTGGCATGTATTTGGTAAAATAAAAATGCAAAAACGGCACCCACTTCCAGCCGTTAACATGTTTCCAGCGCGAGGAAATCTCGTGCGTTGTGGTCCATCCATTCTCCATGCGCCCGACATGCCCATCCAATGAAAAGCTACCACGTGTCTCTGTATTTATCGCAGCCAATCACATGGCGACACGTGGCATGCATAAAAAGAAAAAAATTAGAAACGCACTGAATGGTTTTCACGCATGTTTTTATTTTAATTCCCACATTCATTTTTGTCCCCTACTGATAAAAAAAATAAAAAAAAAAGAATAATTGGAAAGTGGAGATATATTTTGTATGCAAAAATCATTTGAAGAGTTTTTTCAGTTTTCAATTTTCTTTCATTTTTTTTAGCTCACAGTTCTTGTTGTATTTTTCTCTCTTTATCATTTTTCATTTTTCCTCTCTGCGTGTTTTGTTTAACACGCAGAACGTTTATTTGACATTTTGTGTTGTATTATCTTAGGAAAATTACAGAGAAAGAAGACAACGAAGAAGAAGGAAAAAGAAGAAATTTATTTTTCATTGAGGAATCGTGAAAGAGTTTCTCCTAACCTATTTTCTTTTAATTTTTGTTTCTCTGTAATGTTTTATTTTTGTGGTGTTGTAATTTTAATTTCTGCTATGAATTAATTTATTTGTTCTAGGATTACAGTGTAGCATAAATTATGAAACTTGAATTAATTATTTTTGAATGATTTATGGAACTGTTTTAAGTTGTTTATTTTATCTGTGTTTAATGCTTTTAATTATCGGAAGATTAATTAACTGATATGTGAAACTTAAATAAACTTGAAAAAGGAATTTTTATGTGTTGCTCGTGATAAAATAACATATATACATAAGGGATAGAAATATATTTTTATTGTATGTGTAACTGTTTGAGAACTCAAAACTTAATAAATCTGGTTGAATTTAATTCTCATAGGAATATAGTGAATCATTTTAACTAGATGTGTCTGTATGGAGCTTGAAAGAGATATATGGATAAATTAGGAGTTCTTGGTTAACAACTTAAAACATGAGAACATAAATCAAGAGAGAATAAAATATTCAAGTGAATTAATTTGGGTAAACTGCAATCCTAGAATTTTCATACAAACTGTTAAAAAGAAAAGTTAATAGTAGTCAAACTACATCAAATTATTGATTGTTTGGATAAAATCAGGTTTAAATAATTTTAGTAATTAACGAAAGTTGGTAACAATTCTCTGTGAGAACGATAATTTACTTATCATATTATTACTTGTGACTGTATATACTTTCACGATTTAATGTTCTTAAAATAAGACAACAATTGTCTTCTTCTAGCCAATCCCTTTCGTTTGAATTATTCCTTCACCTTTATGTCTTGATGTACCATATTCGTTAAATCAACATATTACTACATCTCAACTATATTTGTAATCTCACGATTTAAACCGTGTAAAAAGCTAGCCATAGTGGCTTCCCATTCCTCTTTTACATTAGCCCAAATCATAGCTACCTCCATTTCCTTGTAATACTTATCCACACTATTAGAACCTTAAGTTAACCTCTACATTTTTTGATACAATCCCTTATAATAGTGATTGGGTACAAAATGCTTCCTCATAAGAATTTTCATTTCCTCCCAAATGTCCATGGATGGCTCTTTATTCCTCATTTTATTAATCTATAATTGATCCTACCAAACAATATCATAATCGGTAAATTCAATTGCAACCAACTTAACCTTCTTCAACTCCGAATAATTGTGACAATCGAACACCATCTCCATTTTAGTTTCCCACTACAAATAAACTTCAGGGTTATTTTTACCTTGAAAAGATGGGATTGTAATCTTTATGTTTCCTAAATCATTATCCCTCCTAGGCCTACCCATCCTAGCTTCTCTATTCCCATATCCACGCTCAAACTTTCCTCGATTCAAATATGGCTCATCAAATTCCTCTGTCTCTGTCTCTTCCTCAACATTCTTCCATGGAACATGCCCATCTTGCTGCCTATTAGGGATGTCTAGTTGTTTTCCCATATGTGTCCCTTCTTCTACCCTATCAAACCTCTCATGAATAGGCTCTAATTCAACCCTCATCATATGTCTCATCTCCCCTAACAACACTTGCATTTGGAGGTTCAGAATTGCGGGTTGTTGACATTCTTCAATTGTGCTTTTTTCTTTATTATTGGACATGCTTAGAATCTACAAAACAAGGTTAAAATCCTTACAAGTACTACCTCACGTATTTCACTCAAGAATTGATACACTTGCACTCATGTTTTCACTCTAAATGGTTTTTACCCTCTTATGGTCTCACACATTCTTGCCTTTTCACACTTTTTTGTGTCTTTACTTCTTAATTGAACTTCAAGAAACTAATTCAAAATAATCTAGCAAAAATTCAAAAGTGATAAACAACCAATACTCATTGAAAAGATCAAGAACTTTAATAAGGTGAGAAACAAGATTGACAAGAAGAATTTTTTATTATTACTACTAGAATCATGTATTGAGAAATTATATGAACTGATAAATTTTCCTCTTCATCAATTGAGAAATTTCTAACTGAAATAGTATATTTTTTCATAACAAGGAATAGGAAATCAGGAACTAGAATGAAAATAAAATATAGTAAAACTTATCTTAGAACCAAAGCTTTGATACCAAAATGATACAGACCCCTACCAACAATTGTGATGAAATCTGATAACAATGATGGATTGAAACCCCAAGATCGTAAAGACAAGATTTTTTGAGTCTTAACATGTCACCTAACAAGATGAAAATCAAGACTACTGGGGATTGAAATGCCACACCATGAAAATGTAAGGATTCTCTCAATAATTCAAGGTGATAAGTTTGGTTGTTTGAACGTCACAAGATTAATTTGATAAGTTCAAGAGTTCTTTTTAAAAACTAAGAGGGACGCAATACCTCACAAGAAGATAATTTTCTAAATAATCCAATTTGTCTTTTAAAATTCGTAGTATTCTTCTATATACTTGGAACAACCCTCCAAGAATAGTCAAAGTCAAAATTACAGTACAAAAATTAGACTAAATAAGTTCTTTACCTTTTTTTAACCCTTGGTCTTCTAAAGACAACTAAGAAATAGCTAAATGACTAAATTCAGTGTATTTTAACATGCATAATCAGAACCAAGTTATTCTCTTATTTAATATCCTTGTAACTCTTCAAATTCACACCTTTTAATATTCAAACTATGTTGGTTATGAATTTTTATGCTAATTAGCCTCTTCAATTACTTTGATGACATGGACTATACCTTGATTAAAATTTGAGCTCATCTTGGTCCTTTTAAAATTAGCCCAATTTTCTTGGATTAGCCCACTTAGTACTTCCTTGAAATGTTTGGCTCTAAGTCTTATAATTGGGCTACTAAGAAGTGACAAAAAATCTGGTGCAAATTCAACTTCATTTCCACTTGTAGGATTGGCATGCCTAGCTTTTTGGTTTGCATCACCATACTCAAGGGAATATGTTGAAAAGTATAGATGAGTTACTAGGTTTACTTTCTACAAGCTTGAGTTTTTAAGAGAATTTATGTCTTATACTTATCTTGTCAAATTTCATAAGAATTATGAGTCTTATAATCCTAAAAGGTTAATACAATAAGTGGAAACATCAACAATTTTTATAAATTTTACCATATCATTGTACTTAATCAATACGAGACATTACTCTTAATATCTCCTCTCAAAGTCAAAGTTTTTGTCTTTTACAAAGTCTATTATCTTATATTTTTAATCTATTTTATTATATTATATTTTATTTGGATTATTTGTTTTTTTTTCTTTTTATAAGGCACATTTCATTTTTTTAGATGATGTCCAAAGTTTTTGGCTCAATGATATCATGTTAAAGTTCATAAAACATTTATAATTTTTATAAATTATACTATAATATTGTACATAATTAATATAAAAATTATTTTTAACAAAGGATTCACACTTCTAACTATTTTTTTCACGTATTTGTCTCATATGAATTATACATATAACAATACACTGAAAATAATACATGAAAATTGGACTCTGAAAATAAATTTAAAAACAATTTCGCTTTGGGCGGGACTCCTTTTTAGAACCAAGACACGAAATTTTACCAAGTTTTGCTGTTTATTCCCACAGGATAATACCAAAACCCTACAGTAGCAAGGGCTGCGTCAAATGCCTTCTGGACATCTTGTCATGTTATATTGAAGCTTCTGTAAATTTCTTCACTTGAAGTGTCTGGGAATTCACGTATGTGCTTTGGCCTGCCATTTCGGCTTGGTTTCTGTTATATATTGCTCCTTAGTGAGAAAATTAGAAAAGTCCCACATTGATTAGGAATGAAGATGGGTGTTGGTTTTGGGGCTATAAATAAAGCCCTCCTTCACCATTTGTATACATCCCAAAATTTGTAAATCTTCCTCTCTTTTGTAAGGGTAATTGATTAGCTCAATTTTGCCCAATTAGTTGTAATTTTGGAGTTCATCCAATTGGAGATAGTGGAAGTGGTCAACGACGCCCGAGGACCTAGGTAACATTTATACCGAACCTCGTTAAATTTCTGGTGTTATTATTTTTCTGCTTTAATATTTCTGTTTCAATATCTGTTTTAGTTTATTTTAGCATTATATTTCCAATAGCATTATTTTGTCGGGTTAGTTTGAGTTCTATTCATTTAAATCATAAGTGAATAGTTACTACTTAGAATAGGGAAAATATACCCAATTTTCCCAACAATTGGTATCAGAGCCGAAGGTTTTCTACCTAGGCATTTGTTTGTATTCCGTTTGTTTGTTATTGGAATATAGTTGTTAGTTGTTGTAATTTGAAGAAATGGCGGAAGAAAAATTTCTTTCAAACAAAGGCCAGTCATCCACGTCAAGTAGAACTATGGTGATGAATGCAAGGTTCGAGGTGGAGAAGTTTGATGGAACCGGTCATTTCGGCATGTGGCAAGGCGAAGTTCTAGATGCTCTGTTTCAACAAGGTCTAGACATCGCTATTGAAGAAGAGAAACCAGATGGAGCAGATGAAGTAGAGTGGAAAAATATCAACCGATTGGCATGTGGTACAATTCGTTCGTGTCTCTCAAGAGAACAAAAGTACACGTTCATGAAGGAGACATCCGCAAGTAAGTTGTGGAAGGCATTGGAGAACAAGTTCATGAAGAAGAGTGGACAGAATCGGCTCTATTTGAAGAAGAAGTTGTTCCGGTTTGAATACCTTCTAGGTACTACAATAAACGACCACATTACTGCTTTTAATCAATTAGTAGCAGATTTGTTAAATATGGATGAAACTTTTAAAGATGAAGATTTAGCCTTGATGTTGTTAGCTTCCCTTCCTGATGAGTTTGATCATCTTATTACGAGCTTACTCATTGGGAAGGATAAAGTGTCTTTTGAGGAAGTTTGTGCTGCTTTGTATAGTTATGAAATTAGAAAGAAAGATAAAAGAGAAAGCAGGAATGAAGCAGCAGAGGCATTGTCTGTAAGAGGACGTCCGCAAACACAACATAAAGGAAGGAGAGGTAGATCTCTATCAAAAGGAAGACTTGGTAAAGATGAATGTGCCTTTTGTCATGAGAAAGGCCATTGGAAGAAAAATTGTCCGAAGCTACAAAAGAAAGGAAAAACTGTGCAATCTGATGCATGTGTAGCTGAAAGCAATTCAAATTCAGATTTTGCATTGGTTGGTTCGTCAACATCATCTCATCCTGGTGATTGGATTTTTGATTCAGCATGTACTTTCCATATGTCTCCTAACAAGGAGTGGTTCTTTAACTTTGAAGAACTAGACGGTGGAGTTGTTTTCATGGGTAATGATTATCCATGCAAAGTTTTGGGAATCGGTACAATTCGTTTGAAGAATCAAGATGGTTCAACCAGGGTCTTGACAGATGTTCATTATGTTCCAGATATGAAGAAGAATCTCATTGCTGTGGGAGTCTTAGAATCAAAAGGCTTCACTGTGACCATACAAAATGGGGCATTGAAGGTTACTTCTGGAGCACTTGTGGCGATGAAAGGTGTTCGAAAGAATAACTTGTACTACTACCTTGGTAGTACGGTTATTGGGACAGCATCAGCAGCAGTTTCAGAGGAAGAAAGAGATTTAGAAACTACCAAGCTGTGGCATATGCGTTTGGGACATGCTGGTGAAAAAGCTTTGCAAATTCTAGTAAAGCAAGGCCTGTTAAAAGGTGCGAGAACCGGCAAGATGGAATTTTGTGAGCATTGTGTATTGGGGAAGCAGAAAAGAGTAAGCTTTGGCACTGCTCTCCATAATACAAAGGGCATTTTGGATTACATCCATACGGATGTATGGGGGCCAACAAGAACTCCATCCATGAGTGGCAAACATTATTATGTCACTTTTGTTGATGATTTTTCCAGAAGAGTTTGGGTGTATCCCATGAAGAAGAAGGATGAAGTGCTGGGAATTTTTCTCAAATGGAAGAAGATGATCGAGACTCAGACTAATAAAAAGATCAAGCGTCTGAGGTCTGATAATGGCACTGAGTACACAAACGATCCATTTATGAAAGTTTGTGAAGAAGAAGGGATAGTGCGACACTTCACTATTCGAAAAACACCACAACAAAATGGAGTTGCAGAACGTATGAACCGGACTTTGCTGGAGAAGGTTCGGTGTATGTTGTCAAATGCTGGTTTAGGCAAGCAGTATTGGGCTGAGGCTGTGACATATGCATGTCATCTCGTCAATCGTCTACCATCGTCTGCTCTTGAAGGCAAAACACCTATGGAGGTATGGTCTGGAAAACCTGCTAGAGATTACGATTTCTTACATGTGTTTGGTTCAATTGCATACTACCATGTAACGGAATCAAAGTTGGACCCAAGAGCCAAGAAAGCCATTTTTTTGGGGATCCCTTCTGGTTCTAAGGGATATCGACTATGGTGTCTTGAAACGAAAAAGATAATCTTTAGCAGAGATGTTACCTTTGATGAATCTGCCTTGTTGCAAAAGGTAACTAAGAAGATTGATGGCACTTTAGAGCAGGTGGAGCAAACTCTGAAACAAGTGGAGTTTGAAAGAAAAATTGTTAATCCAGTTAGTGAAGATAAGACAGAAGCTGATCCTCCATTGACAGAAGATGAATCAGATGAAGAGGTTTTAACCCAAGAACCTCCACAGCAACAAGAAGAAATTGCAGTTGATAGGCCACGACGACAAAATGTCAAGGTACCTGCTAGATACAAGGATTTTGAAGACCTACCTGCTCAATTTAAGAATACGGTAGCCTGTGCACTTTCAGTTGTGCATGATGATGTTCCTTCCATATATAAAGAAGCAATTAGAAGCCCTGAAGTTGAAAGATGGAAGGAAGCCATGGATGAAGAACTTCTATCCCTTCAGAAGAATAAAACATGGAAGTTGACACAACTACCTAAGGGCAAGAAGGCAATTGGATGCAAATGGGTGTATGCAAAGAAAGATGGATTTCCTAACAAAGATGGTATTCGCTACAAGGCAAGGTTGGTGGCTAAGGGCTACGCTCAGAAGGAGGGAATCGATTATAATGAGGTATTTTCTCCAGTTGTAAAACATTCTTCTATTAGAATTTTGTTGGCCTTGGTAGCACAGTTCGATTTGGAACTAGTTCAACTTGACGTGAAAACCGCATTTCTTCACGGTGACTTAGAAGAGGAGATCTATATGTCTCAGCCAGAAGGGTTTATTGTTGCTGGTAAAGAGAATTGGGTTTGTAAGCTGAACAAATCATTGTATGGATTGAAGCAATCTCCAAGGCAGTGGTACAAACGATTTGATCAGTTTATGTTGCAACAAAAGTATACCAGAAGCACACATGATCATTGTGTGTATTTTCGCAAGCTACAAAATGAGTCTTTCGTCTATCTCCTATTGTACGTCGATGATATGTTGATTGCATCGAAGAGCCAAGCAGAAATTGAAAAGTTGAAGGCTCAACTAAGTCAAGAGTTCGAGATGAAAGATTTGGGAGAAGCCAAGAAGATTCTCGGTATGGAGATAAGCAGAGACAGGAAGAAGGGGAAGCTTAGTTTGACCCAGAGTCAATATTTGAAGCGAATACTACAACGTTTTGGTATGAATGAACAGACAAAATCTGTAAGTACTCCGCTAGTTCCTCAATTCAAGCTTAGTGCTCAATTATCTCCTAAGAATGATGCAGAACGAGAATATATGGCAAAGGTACCATATGCAAATGCAGTTGGTAGCTTGATGTATGCAATGGTGTGTACAAGACCTGACATTTCACATGCGGTTGGTACTGTAAGCAGGTACATGCATGATCCTGGTAAAGGACATTGGTTGGCTGTGAAATGGATTCTACGGTATATTATAAATACTGTAGATGTTGGTTTAATATTTCAGCAGGATAATACCATTGGTCAATGTGCAGTCGGATATTGTGATTCTGACTATGCAGGAGATTTAGATAAGCGTCGGTCAACTACTGGTTATGTGTTTACTCTTGCTAGAGCACCAGTCAGTTGGAAGTCTACCTTGCAGTCCACAGTTGCTTTGTCTACTACAGAGGCAGAGTATATGGCAGTTACAGAGGCTGTGAAGGAAGCTATTTGGTTACGAGGTTTGCTTGAAGACTTGGGAGTTGGTCAAAAACATATTAAAGTGTTTTGTGATAGTCAGAGTGCTATTCATTTAGCAAAGAACCAAGTCTACCATGCACGTACAAAGCACATTGACGTTCGTTATCATTTCGTGCGAGAGATTATTGAAGAAGGTGGAGTACTAGTTCAGAAGATTAGTACGACAGAGAATCCTGCAGATATGATGACCAAGGTGGTAACAACAATCAAGTTCAAACATTGTCTGAACTTGATTAACATCCTACAAATCTGAATTGGCACTGGCGTCGTTGATCTAGCAATTGAAGAAATCATTTAAAACCACTAAGTCGCTAAGGTGGAGATTTGTTATATATTGCTCCTTAGTGAGAAAATTAGAAAAGTCCCACATTGATTAGGAATGAAGATGGGTGTTGGTTTTGGGGCTATAAATAAAGCCCTCCTTCACCATTTGTATACATCCCAAAATTTGTAAATCTTCCTCTCTTTTGTAAGGGTAATTGATTAGCTCAATTTTGCCCAATTAGTTGTAATTTTGGAGTTCATCCAATTGGAGATAGTGGAAGTGGTCAACGACGCCCGAGGACCTAGGTAACATTTATACCGAACCTCGTTAAATTTCTGGTGTTATTATTTTTCTGCTTTAATATTTCTGTTTCAATATCTGTTTTAGTTTATTTTAGCATTATATTTCCAATAGCATTATTTTGTCGGGTTAGTTTGAGTTCTATTCATTTAAATCATAAGTGAATAGTTACTACTTAGAATAGGGAAAATATACCCAATTTTCCCAACAGTTTCCACATACTGTATAACAAGTAATGGCATCCAGTTCGCACTACAAAGTGATTGGTTCAAATTAATTTTGTATATACTTTACTTCCCTTAAAATCCTTTATCATTGCAATACAAATTTGATGGAAACAAGTTGTTGACATTTTACATCTTTTGCTCTTCCTAAATTGGACTAAGCAATTAGGGTGATATTTGTGCATGCCTCGAACAATTATATTTGCGGTACATTACTACGAAACTAGTTATTTTCCCTTCCCCATTGTAGAAATTTATTTTATCAAATGCCCTATAATTATTCGAGGGACTGATACACATTATATATATGGGATTCTACGTGGTGGTTCGGAGGCAACCTAAAGTTCCATTGGTAGGGCTAATAATTTTTGACATAATTCGATAATACAACACGAGATCGACCCAAACACGAAATAACCTGATCTAATATAACATGATACATTTTAACCTATTTGTAAAATGAGTCAAACATCACACGATATAATAAATCAAAATTAATTCGTTAAATTAATATTTTAAAATCATTTTATCCATTAAATCTGACATGAATACAAATCGATGCAATCAAAATGAAATTTATTCATTAAATTATATTTGATTAAAATACAATTTTATTGATTTTTTTCAAATCGATGATACAATTACCCAACTGGAAATGAACTTAACCAAAAATAATTCAATATAATAAAAAAAAAATTATTAGATTGACACATGCTATATTTATCAAATAAATAGGGACTATTAATACTATTTAGTACCTCTAATTAAGATTTTTATAAAATTAATTGATTATAGTTACGAGTATTTATGGTAGAGTAAATAAAGTACAAAGATAAATTTTATCCATTAATTAATATTAAATCTTAAGTTTTTATTATTAAATAATTAACTGGATATAATATTTTTTTCAATAATAATCAAGTAGTGATATTTTTAGTGTTACACTCAACGCGGTTATTTATTGGAATTTTATTTACAACTTGATTTAACAAACATCCAAATAAAAATACAAACATTGGATACAACAAGATAAATGACAACTTGCAACTCCCCCCTCCTGTGTAAATCCCAAATGCAATTAAGAAATTTAATCAAACATACACCTCATCTACATCACATTCTCCAAAGAAAACTTCGAGACTTCGGGGTGAACCGCAACTTCCTTCGGGTAGAAGTGCTCTGTCATTATGAGAAATAATCTTGTAAATCATTTCAATGTGAAACCATCACATTAAATAATATTAGTATAGAATTTAACTTCCACGTTGTTTCTAAATGCGTTTAAATGATGGTGGTATGAATACCAAAATTACAAATTATCATGTTTTCACATGGAATAACATACAGATACAGTTCCTCTATTTAAATCCTGGGATCGAAAGAGAAGACAATGCTCACTGGCTCACTGCATGGAGATTCTCAAACACGTTAGAAATAACCTTGCACGTTCGTAGAGGACCTATAATTTGACAAAGATATATGACTATTCGGGTATCTAACCTCGCTTCATTTGGTACTGCTAAAACCCGCTTCTGAAGAGCTAATACTTCGCCAGCTGCTTTTTTACCAGCTTCCACACCTGAGAAACAATACAAATGCACACAAGACAGATGAAACAGCTTGTCAAAAGACTCCCTTGTCAAAGACTCACTATTGACCCCTTTTTGTACAGGGTTTCACTCTTATCCCCCGTATCAAAGTGTACAAAATTGATGTATATATATTCAACAATTTTGTAGATAATTCTATATTTATACAACATCGCTGTACATGCGCTGAGAAAAAAAAGAAAGAAAAAAGAGCACGCATGGGAAAAGGGGCAAAAGATTCCATAATTTTGACCAAATAAGTCTATTAGTCCCATAATTATTTAAAATGTGTATTTTTGTCTTATAATTTATAAATTAGTAGTTATTAATTTTATTATTAAGAAAAATAAGTACTTAGGTTGGGATGTATTCTAATCTATTCATCAACTCGAAATAATTTATTTTTTTTAAAGTTATAACACATAAATATTACAACTTATACGTTAAGTTAAAAACTTAAAATTGAAAAAATATAAATTCTCAACAAACTCAGTCTCACTCCCTCAACCTTTTTGCTTCTCCAACAATCAGTATCAATAGTTTCTCCAACAACCACCATCAGCTGCTTCTCTAGCATTAACCCTACATCCAACACTGTTTCACTTTTCTCTAGCAACAACCCTACGTCTAGTACTGTTTTGCTCTTCTATAACAACAGTTCTACATCTAGCATTATTTCACTCTTCTCTAGTTGCAACCTTACGTCCACAACTTGATATTAATTAACGTAATAAAACAACTAGCCACAATTTGGTATCATAGTTATAGGAAATAAAGTACATTATTAGAAGTAAAGTTAACACTATTAACTATGCAAATATATCAGTGATATTAACTCAAAAATCGAGGATATTAAAACTTTTTTTATAAAAATCAATAAATCTACTTAAAGATATATTAAAAGTCAATTACGGTCTTACTTTTTAAACATAAGGATGCATTTGTCCCAACGTAAGTATTCATATGTTAAAAAGCTATAAGAATTAAAATGCCCCTTAAGTGTCTTATAACTTGATCAAATTATAGACCTTAAGTTTCCCTGTACCTGTTGATTATCATTGACAATTTCCGATCGTATTTAACTTAATTAATCTAATCATGCTCCCAAGAGTTAGTTTGATTTGTAAAATGTACTATAAATTTTAGCATGCTAGTTTACTTATTATCTTGATTTGTAGTATTTTCTTTGTATGTGTGGGATATTTTTACATTCAAAGTGTTTGTTACTCTATGTTACATACATACATGCACTCAATTGAAAGGGTACGGGCACAGGTAAATGTCTATGTTTGATATGCCCATTTTTTTAAATTTTATGTAAATTTCTAATAATTTAGAACGTAAAGTACTCATCTTATGTTCATATCGGTCTGTTAAACATTGAACTTGATGAAAAATGAAGAGTGAAGATTTAAGATAGATTTATTAGTTTCTATGACTTATGACCTAACAATTCTCTTCATTACAAAGAAATTTAGAATATACATTTGAATGAGAAATATCAATTGAGACGTGAATTCTGAATCTGATGGGTGTGCTTAGTGATGTTTTAGAAAACAAAAACTTTCTATAACTCTTCTCAATAATATAAGAGAGAGAAATTGTATTAAATATATAATATACAAAAATGTATCTAGGTTTAATGAACCTTGAGTCTATAACAAATTAACCTTTTAACAACTTCTATACAGTTGTATTAACAAATTATAAAACTAAGTGTTGATATGGCTTTCTGGTTGTTGAGTGTGAACATCTTCGTCCCCCCTCAAGCGAAAGGGTCTGAAAGTTAGACAGAGTTTGGACTTCAAAGTGAGAAACCTTGAGCTTGGTAAGTGTTTAGTTAACAGATCTGCTCTTTGATCTTCACTAGAAATATAATGAAGTTAAAGACTCTTTTTTAGGACTAGATCACGAATGAAATGAAGATCAATGGCTATGTGTTTTGTTCTGGCATGAAATACGGGGTTGGCTACCATATAACTTGAGCTGACATTATCATACCACAATAGAGGAACTTGTTGAATAGGCATACATAATTCTTTGAGGATGTAAAGGGTCCAAACAATTTCTAAGGCTGCAATTGCCATTCCTCGATATTTTGATTATGTACTGCTTTGAGAAACGATCTTTTGTTTTGTGGCCGAACAGGAAATAAGGTTTAGACCTAGATATAAACAATAGCCATTAGAGCTCCTTCCATCATCTGTGCTAGTGCCCCGATCTGCATCAATAAAGGCCTATATATCCAAATTTTCTGATGTTCGTAACTTCAAGCCATCTTGCATAGTTCCTTTTAGGTACCTCAAGATTCTTTTTACTGCAAGCCAATGGGTTATTGTTGGCTGATGCATAAATTGATAGGCTTAATTTATAGCAAAAGAAATATCTGGTCTTGTGAGAGTAACATATTGCAAAGCATCTACTACACTTCTGTACTGCGTCTGATCTTTAAACAACTCACCATCATACTTTGATAGACTCTTTCCAATAACTTCAGGTGTTTTGGTTGGCTTACATTCTAACATATCTGTTTTATCAAGTAAGTCTGCAACATACTTGGCTTGACACAAATGAATGGAATCTTTATCATATGAAACTTCAATGCCTAGAAAATAAGAGAGTTTGCCTAGATCTCTCAAAGCAAAAGTGGCATGTAACTTGTCTATAAGCCTTCGAATCTGATCTGGTGAACTTCCAGTAATAAGAATATCATCAACATAAACTAAGACAATTAATGTTGAAGTTTTACCAAAATAGAGAAACATAGAGCTGTCAGATCTTGAGCACCTAAAACCCCAAGATTGAAGAACATGGCTCAATTTAGTAAATCAAGCTCTTGGTGCTTGTTTAAGGCCGTAAAGAGCTTTCCTTAGTCTACAAACTTTATCAGGGAACTTGTTATTTATAAAACCTGATGGTTGAGACATAAAAACCTTCTCTTCAAGTTCTCCATTGAGGAATGCATTTTGAACATCAAGTTGCCTTATATTCCATCTTGAAGATAGAGTAATCGTTAGAACAATTCATATGGTTGTAGGCTTTACAACAGGACTAAAGGTCTCATAATAGTCCAATCCATATGCTTGGTTATACCCTTTTGCCATCAACCTTGCTTTATACCTTTCTATGGATCCATCTAGTTTATATTTGAGTTTGAAAACCCATTTGCAACCAATTACATTTGCATTAGTAGGGATATCCACTAGATCCCACGTTTCTTTTTCCTACAAAGCATCATATTCTCTATTCATTGCTTCAGTCCAGTTGGGATCCTTCAAGGCTTGTTTGTAAGTTCTTGGCTCTGTTTCTCTATGTTCTAAGAAGACTTTCTTCTTGAAAATTCCATGTTGAGACCTTGTAATCATTCTTCTTTCTGTTTGAGCAGGTTCTTGTATCGGAGAAAGTGTTTCAGATTGTGATATAGTAGCGGGCAAAGGAGTAGAACAAACGGGTGTGTCAGATACATGTAAATCAGAAGCAGCAACGTGTGGTGAAGAATTGATTGGTGGAGTAATAGGAACATTTATAAGAGCAGGAGTGAAAGATTCTTGTGCAGCATGAGGTGACTTTGTAGAATCTTGTGCCATGGTGAATATATTCTCATCAAACACAACATGCCTAGTGACATAAATTATTCCAAAACTGGAATCTAAATAGAGATACCCCTTGTGATTTTGGCTATACCCAATAAACAAGCATTTTTGAGATTTGTATTGCAGTTTGTGAGAATTATAGGGTCGAAGAAAGGGATAACACAAACATTCATATACTTTCATCATATTATAATCAGGAGCTTTATGAAAAAGTATAGAGTAAGAGGATTCAAACTCTAGTAGTTTTGATGGCATTCTATTGATCATATACATTGGAAGGTATAAACCCATTATTTTTAAGGCATATAGGCATGTGCTAGAAGGGCAAGACCAGTTTCTACAACATGACAATGCTTCCTTTCTACCCTACCATTTTGAGCAGAAGTGTATGGACAAGAAAAATGATGAGAGATACCACATGAACTTAAGAATGATTCAAAAACTTTAAATTCATCTCCATTATCAGATTGTAAACATTTGATCTTCATGCTTAACTGATTTTCAACAAATCTTTTAAACTGAATGAACCTGTTGAGAGCTTGATCCTTCGTTTGTAATGGAAATAGCCAAGTAAACCTGATGTAATCATCTACAAAGAGAATAAAATATCTTGCACCAAAAGTATAAATCATAGGAGTAGGTCCCCAAATATCAGTGTGATCTAATTCTAAAGGTTGAGAAGCTCTAGAAGTAGACAATTTGAAAGGAAGTCTATGACTCTTTGCAAACTCACAAGATGAACAAATTGACCCTTTATTTAAGGTAGCATAAACATTACATTGTCACACTATTCTCTGAACAATTTCAAAAGAAGCATGTCCAACATGACTATGCCATAGATCACTATCATTAACAAGTGAAAAAGCAACATGATTATTATTATTACAAGTAAACAAGGGATTATAAACCTCTTTGTCAGAAGCTGCTGGAAACTTATAGAATCCATTCTCAAGTTTTCCTTGAACTAGAACCTTCTTCGTAAACCGATCCTTCACAAAGAAAGAATTGGAATGAAACTCAACAAATGAATTTTTATCATAACAGAGTTTGGCTACACTTATTAGATTGGCAGATAGAGAAGGAACATGAAGCACTTTCTTAAGAGAGAACACATGAGATGTAGAAGGAAGAAAGATAGATCCAACACTGGAGATAGAGATTTTCTTACCACTACCAACAGTAACACGATCTTGTCTAGTGTAAGGTGTAGTGGTAGACATGCTTCCAAAGTTATGTGTCATATGGTGAGTAGCTCCAGAATCAAGGAACCATGCATCATCACTGACTGTATTTGGAGATGCTACCATAACAGAGATCTGACTTTGATTAGAATTCTGATTTCCTAAGTTAGAGGCTTGGAAGGATATATCAAATTTGTGGTAACAATTATGGACAATATGTCCAAATTTTCCACAAAGCTGACATTGAGGTTTTTTGTTGTTGTTGCCTCTTCCTCCTTGATTGCTCCTTCCACCACGACCACGTCCTCTAGTGTAGTAACGGTTGTGATTCTACCCTGAATTCTGATTTGGAGACCTTTGGAAGCCTTGATTATTCTTAGGATAAGGCTTGTTTCCAGCATACTTGTGTTGCACAAAATTAGATGTTATATTAGATCCTTCTTCAATAGAATTTTGCTGCTCAAGACGATGCTCAAACGACATGAGCATATTATGAACTACCTCTAAAGAGATCTTATCATCTCTGGCATTGATCGATGTAACAACTGCATTGTAGTCAGCACCAAGACCACTTAGGAGATTCATAACTTGATCCTATTCAGAGACAGGTTCTCCTATTGTAGCCAAACTGTCAGAAACACCTTTGAGTTTCATGATATAATCAATCATTGACATAGAATTCTTCTTCCTTGTTTGCAATTGCAATATCAATTGCATAATTCTAGCTCTAGAGAAGGAAGAGAAGATCTGCTCAAGAGCAACCCAAGGAGAGGTAGTATGGCCAATAATCTGAGCCATAATTTCTGGGGTGAGCGAAGAGTAAATCCAACTCAAGATCATTCAATCTTGTCTTTGCCATAAAACAAACTCTGGATTGAGATTTCCTGTAGTAGCAGCAACTATTGGTGGACAGATCGAGCTTCCTTCGTTGAAATCCTCAAATCCATTGGCAAAAATCACATTATCCATCTAAGATTGCCAAAGAACATAGTTCATTCGATCTAGGTTCACATGCAAGGCATGATTGAGCAGATGCTGGAGAAGAGATCGATTCTGAAGCTTGAGAAGCTCTAGATGAAGAAGTAGTGGATCTAGACAAAATAGTAATTTCCATGATTGGACGAAGAGAAAAAAAATGAGAGAGAGAGAAAATTGGCTCTAATACCAAGTGAAGTTTTAGAAAACAAAAACTTTCGGTAAAACTCTTCTCAATAATATGAAAGATAGAAATTGTATTAGATATATAATATATAAAAACGTATCCAGGTTTAATGAACCTTGAGTTTGTAACAAATTAACCTTCTAACAATTTTTATACAATTGTATTAACAAATTATAAAACTAAATGTTGACGTGGCTTTCTATTTATTGAATGTGAACACTTTCATGATTTCATCTTGAACTCATTTGCCACATTTCTGATGAGAAAATAATGAAGCTATGTTGTGTAGTTTGTCTATTTAAACTTGGTTTTTAAATATGTGCGAAAGGGTTCTTTGTTTATGTAGTGATTTAGCTAAAGCAATTTTATGAAAATATTTCAAATTATACATAAAAAAAGTGGTGTGCACGTTAAGTGCATAATGACTATATTGCATCATGAGCTAAGGAATTACTTTCTATTTTCCACAAGATTTAATATTTTAATCTCTTGCCTAAATAATTTAGTTTGTTACGAAAGAGTTACATATTAATCAGATAATTTAGTCTTAAATTTTAAAATTTAAAAATAATATGATTTAGTTATTAAATTTTTAAAACTTTATATATAATTTTTTAAAATTTTAATTACATGTTAATTATTTATTGTGATCAATGTATTAAGTTTTAAAAATTTAAAGAGTAAATTGTAATTCAACCTATGGATTACTTCACTAATTTTTAAAGATAATTTTTGTTTTGAATATCTTAGTTGTTTAGTATGATCCGATGAACCCTTAGTCATTAGTATGGCTGAGGCTTAATTGTAATTTTTTGCTGAATAGTAACAGACAGATGCATTAAAATAAAATGTCCAGCAAATGGTTGAATCTAACGCAATTCTTTTTGTTTGTATTGGATAGTTTTGAGTGAGTCGGTAAAGGGGAAAGAATATGAGGACAAGAGGATGAAACACGCTTATGATTATAATTTAATCGTAAAGATTTCTCCTGCATCTGCTACAATTCAAGTCTCTATACCTGCTTTATACCTTCTTTTTACCATCATTATTGTCTAATTCTCATGTGCTGGCTGTAGGTCTTGTCATTTCTTTGACCCTATGTCTTCACTCTGGCTCACATGATTTTGTATCATCGAATGCAAAAGAAATTTTCCTTGCTGACTATATAGTGTGTTTTAGCACCACTGTCCCATTTAATCCGATAAAATCAAACCCAATTTAACCATTTCAACTCATGTTTTGGTAGAAAATAATATAGTTACACAAGTTAAGAATAAAAATATTTTATTAAAATTAAAAATATAAAAATAAAAATATATGTATAAATTAAAAGATAAAGATCTACTTATTACACAATATTTTTAAGATAATTTTTTCATTTATCGTGTGTTAAAAAATTACAGAAACTTTTATCTCATGATACAACGATCAAATAATAATAAATTTATAATATAGTTTATTATTACACGAAATTTCAACTATCTAAACTCTATTGGAAAAACTTAACTCTAGATAAAAAATACAAAAAAAAAAATTCTTTTCTTTTCTTTTCTTTTTTTCTATTTCTCTCTTGTTTGTTTCTTTTTTTCCTTTTTCTCTCATTTTCTCTTCTTTTTCTCTTATGTTCGTTAGTTCCTTTTTTTCTTTTTTTCTTTACTTCATATAGAAAATAAGAGTGTAACAGAAAAGACAAAAACAAAAAACTGAAAAATTACATTAAAACAAGAACTAAAACAGAAAAGAGAAAAAAAAATTAAAATACATTAAAAACCAAACTAATCATTTAAATTCGTTACAACAATTTTAATTCAAAATTTAATTTCCATTAAACAATCGTTTTAATAATATTTAATTCAAAATTTTACAACAATCCCCTACATGAATAAAAATTAACATAGATTTTAAATCAAATTTTGACATAAAAATAGAGTTTCACAGATTGAAACCTGAATAAAATAGGTAGATATTATCCTCTTGTAAAAATATATTTACATTATTGGCTGACCATTAAACACGATGTCCTTGAAATGTTCTGTCATTTATGTAAGCGATGACATACTTCACACAAGAGTTTTTCCTGACATAATTCAGTTCTCATTGTTATGTTCGTTTTGGTCATGAACATAGGTGATCTCTTATCTTTAAAATTAATCCGTAAAGAGTAAATCGCATACTCCGCTCGGTATTCTCTTCATAAGAATCATTAAAAGTCTTAACTTACCCTATATCTTACAGGTATCACTGTTTTCATCATAAGAACGGATTTGAGGGTAAACCCCTCACAATGATATCACTAAGTCTTTACAATCAGGTTGTCCTTTTGAATCTAGATCTTGGGATCTCTAGTCAAATAGGTTGTGTATTCTTTGCAATCCTTATTCATTCATGGGCTTTAGTCTCATTTCCTTCGATGACTTATCAACTAATTCTTGATTTAATCCTTTTAGTTAAGAGATCTGTTATGTTATTCTTTGACTTCACATAGTTAATAAAGATAATCTCAATTGAGAGTAGTTTTCTAATGGTATTATGTCTATGACATATATGTTGAGACTTACCATTATACGTATTACTTTGTGTCATACCAATAGCATATTAGTTATCACAATTTATGCATATAGTAGGTACAGGCTTCACCCATTTAGGAATATCCTCTAAATAATTACATAATTATTCGGCTTTTTTGCCACATTTATCCAAAGGGATGAACTCATATTCCATTATGGATCTAGCAATGCACGTATGTTTAGAGAACACAACCTAGTATGAATACATATCCACTGGCAGACTTTGAGTCTTTCATGTCAAATATCCAATTTGCATCATTGTATCTTTCTAATATAATTGGATATCTTGTGTAGTACAATCCATAGATACATGTATATTTTAAGTACCTAAGTAGTCTTGTAATACCTTTTCAATGATAAGATCTTGGATTACTAGTATATCTACTTAATTTGCTTACAGTGTAAGGTATGTCTGGTCTCGTACAACTCATCAAGTACATAAGACTTTCAATCACTCTCGAATATTCTAGTTGAGATACACTCTCACTTTTATTCTTAGATAAGTGTAGATTTACATCTACTAGTGTTCGAACAATTCCAAAATCACCATTGTTGAATTTCTCAAGTATTTTGTTGTCAACATAATAAAATTGACTTAGAATGAGACCGCTTGATATCGTTGATATCTTAATTCCCATAATTACATCAACAAGTCCCATGTCTTTCATATCAAACCTTGAATTCAACACAATCTTAGTATATTTGATCATTTCATCATTACTATCCACAATTAGCATGTCATCAACGTAAAGACACAAGATAACGTAACCATTTTCTTTGTCCTTGACATATACACATTTATCACATTCATCAATTTTAAAGTCATTTGTCCTCGTGACATTATCAAACTTTTTATGCCACTATTTTAGTGCTTGTTTCAAGCCATATAAAGACTTCGCCAATTTACAAACATTACCTTTTTGTCCTAGGCATAAAAAACCCTTAGGTTGGTCTATGTACATTTCTTCATCTAACTTTTCATTTATGAAGGTTGTCTTTACATCTATTTGATGTATTTTAAGATTTTGTAGAATAACGATAACAATTATCATTCTTATGGATGTTATTTTCGTCACAGAAGAATAAGTATCAAAGTAATCAAGAACATGAGTGATGTCATCAACCATGTTTACCTCACAATTCCTATTTCTTTATAGAAACTTACAATCTGGAGCTTTATACCCTATCCTCTAACAATTAAAGTAAATCCCTTTGAAGCTTAAATTCTTAAAAGTTGCTTCTGTAGGTCTAAATTTAGACCCTTTACCTAGATTGTCCTTACCCTTATTTTTATTGTGTTTGGAACTTTGATAATGCTCCATCACATTAGCATTGGGTGATGATGGGATATACCCACTTATAGAAGAAACCTTGTTGTCTTCTTTCCACTTTGAATCTTAGTAGCAAGTTTTTCCAAGATACTTCATTTCACTTGTGCTTAAGGTAGGCCTTAAACCTTATCCATCAATGAGGCAACTTTTCAATAATAGCAACTAACTTGGAAGGTTTCACTAAGTAACATCCCTTCATCATACATCTCTATTAAGATATCTTAAATTTTACGTATTTGACTACATACAGATTTAGAGTCTACCATCTTATAATCAATAAAGCAACCAACCAAAAATTTATTGGCACATGCATTTTCAGTTTCATACTTCCGTTCTAATGATTCTCATAAGTCTTTAGTCGTATTCTCTTTATTGTACTCATTATACAAGGAATTAGTTAGACTATTCAAAACACAATTACAACATAGATAATCATAATGCTTCCATGCGTCAATAACATTAGTAGACTTAAAATCTTGTTCACCCTTAGGTTGATTGAGAGATTCTTCGGTCAAGAACTTTGCCAAATTCAATATGGTGAGATAAAACATCATATTACTCTTCCATCTCTTAAAATTTAAACCATTAAACTACACTAGTTTCTTTGTCACATCATGGTTCAGGAACAAGAATCGATAACATTGGAGTAACCCCAAAAGCTACAGAAAACCTCATTATTTAGTTCACATTATAACCACCCACACTAAGGTTAGTAATATTCACAATTAAGTTCTCAATTCGTAACAAAAAAATAATCATTTTAGATGTCATAATTTTTTTCTACCAAATAAAGTTAAGTTTATATAAGAAAATAGTTGGTATAAATAAATATATGTACTAGATTATTCTTAAAATGAAATAAAATGTAATTAGTTTGTGAAAAATGAAATAGTAAATATAATTAAAAAAAGAAGTATGGATATGGATAAATAAAATGTTAAAAGCATTAAATATAAAAAGTAATAACAAACACTTTAAAAAATTATGATCTACTAGTCAAGTAGCAATAAAATATTCTAAAACCGAAAAATTCAAAAGATAACGTTTCGAATAGTTTCAAAAATATAGAACTAAACAATAAGTAAATGAAACTTACAGTAAGTTAGTAACAGTTCTTAGAATTAAGGAACAAAAAGTTAACAAAACTGATATTAATTCAATTAACAATGAAGTTTTTCACAACAATTTAAAAAACTATAAAGCAAAATTATAACACAAATATTAATATATATATATATATATATAAAAGAAAAGAAAAAGATATACTTAGAACTTATTTGTCCAAAAGAGAGAAAAATTATCTTAAAAATGTAGTAAAAAATGCATGAACAAACAAGTTAAGAATAAAATTATTTTATTAAAATTAGAAATAATTAAATATAAATAAATGTATAAATTAAAAGATCAAAACTTGTGTATTATACAGTATTTTAAGATAATTTGTTAGAGAATTACAAAAACTTATCACGCAAAATATAATGATCAAATAATAATAAATTTATACTCCAATTTATTATTCTATAAACTTTTAAGTATCTGAAATAGAAAGAAAATAACTATAGGTAGAAAATATAAAAAAAAAATTATTTTATTTTCCTTTGTTTTCCGGTTTCTCTCTTGTCTATTTCTATTTGTTTTTCTTTATTTTCTCTCTTTTCTCTCTTTTTCTCTTTTGTCCGTCAGTTTCTTCTTTTCTTTACTTTATATAAGAAATAAAAGTGTAACATGAGAGACAGAAACGGAGAAGGGAAAAAAACCGAAAATTACATTAAAATAAAAAGATAGAAACGAAAAATTGAAAAATTACATTAAAACAAAGAGAAAAAAAACTGAAAGACATTGAAAATCAAACTAACCGTTTCAAATTGTTAAAAATAATTTTAATTCAAAAAAAATTCTCTTGTATTTGATTAGTTTGGTTCTTAATTTATTCATTATGGGTTGGGTCAATTTTTATTCTTAAAAAACAAATGATAATTGATAAAAAAAAACATATTAAAATATAAGTTTTTTTTAAAAAAAAATTGATACAACAATACATCACACGCATCAAATAGTTTTAAGAAAAATATAATTATTTTGTTAAATTTTTCACGAAGTGATCGTTACAATAACCAAAAATCATATCACAAATACCATTTAAGAATCCACTATAAATATGTAATATATTGCAAAATCATTATAAACTCTTTAAACTTGATCAATGCATAAAATTGATTCAAAACTCACTATTTTAATTTTAAAAAAAATCTCAAATGATAATATCTCACACCTAAATAGTTTACTCCCTTCTTAAATTTTGAAGAATATAATCATCATAATTTTGATAAAAAATTTAAATTTATAATTTCTTTTTTTATATCATATATTAACGATAACATTAAAAATGATAGTTTCTTGCATAAATAAAAAAAATTACTATACAATGTTTAAAAACTAATAATTAGCTTGAGTAAAAATAGCTTAATCAAGCTTTGAACTAATTCTCGTTTAGCAAATTAGCATAAAAAAATGTTGAAAAATTATTTATTAGTGCAATGTTTAAAAACTAATAATTAGCTTGAGTAAAAATAGCTTAATTAAGCTTTGAACTAATTCTCTTTTAGCAAATTAGCATGAAAAAATGTTGAAAAATTATCTATTAGTCATAGCGTTGAAGCCTACCAAATAGAAAAATATTCAAATGCCTAACTATTGCTATCTAAGTTAAATGCAAACAGTAATGAATAGTGGCATAAACAGGGTATTGTTTATATTGAGATGGTATATGGGTTCCAATAAAGTTTTATATAAAACAAACCTACGAATGGCACGAAAAATTCTTACAATTAAGATTTGACTTTTTTTTTTCTTTTTTTTTTTGCATATAAGGAACTCATTTTAAATAATACATAAATAATATTATTTTAAAATTATTAAGATACATTATTTATGCATGACTCATTTTTTTTCCATGGGTTTCTTGGACTATTTGATTCTCTGAATAGCTGCATTCAAAGAGCCCGTTGGGTCACTTGATCAAACCCCTTTCTTGTCATTTTTCGTTATTAACAAAAATTGTCTAAAAATTTACTCAAGTTACTAAATCGCCGCTAAATAAGCATAAATAAGATTATTATTATTTTTTAAATAAAACGTATGATTTCGTGAGAGCCGTTGCGAGCGTACTAATGGAGCGTATGATTTTAAAAATCGAATTTGGTACGTGATAGATATTTTAAGTTAATATATTATTACTTAATATGTTTTATATTATTAAAAATATTTTATTTTATTACATTAATTTAAACATTAATATCTTCTTAAACATTGTGAATAATATTTTCTTTTTTTAATTAAAATTAATCCTGCATATTAAATTAAATAAGGATATTTGTGAAAATTAAAAAATAAATAAAACCAATATAAAAAAATAATTTAATAGCTAATATACGTACTAATAATTAAGTTAAGATATTAAAATAAAATATTTTAATAATATATGGTATGAAAAATAACAATATATTAATTAATTTATCAAATTTTATATAAAAATAATTAGAATAATTCAAATTCATTTTTTTGTGTTTATGTGTCAATATATTGAATAATCTAAGTTTAAAAAATTTATTAAAATAACATAAATTTAAAATAAAAAATATATATAATTAAATTTTTATCCTGCAAAAATTATTATTATAATTATTTTTTAATGTTTTTTTCTTAAATTTTTGTAAGTATTTTTGTCTCGATTAATTTTGACAAAAAATATAAAAATATTATTTAAAAAAAATAAAAAAAAATACCAATATTGAAATGAAACCTTTTATATACACGGTAAGAGGTACAGTGTGGTTTCTCAAAGTACTAATCCCGTTTACGTGTTTGGCAACAAAAGAGAATATAATAAATTATTTTTAGAGTAAGTCTTTTGTGTTAATAAAATTTAATATTATTTTTTTTAAAATAAATATATAATAAAAAGTTAAAAAAGAAAATAATTTAATTGATTACCTCTGATACAGAGCTGGCTTACTATGAACAAGGCCACAGAAGACAAAACGAAATCGGTCTCGCGTGCGTGCGTGCGTGCGTGAGTTTTTTAAGTTTCAATTAATAACGGTTTGACCAAAAAGCTCTTCTCTTTTTTTCTTCTTGACCAGCGTGCATCAGAACATGCGTTCTACTGGGTACTACTACTGGCTACTGGATCCCAACAGCGATACGGTGCCGCTTTAGCAACAGATCAATTTCACAAATATCGACGTATGCTTTTCACACGGATCATCATTTTAGGTGAGGGCTATGGCGTGTTTTGTTGCCAAATGGAACTTCCTTTCGAATAAGTTGGTCAACATACGCGTTAGTAGGAGAGTGCAAAATTCTAGTATCAGAAACATATAAAGACGACGTGGGTAAAATGAAAAGTTAATTGAGACGCGTCACGCGTGAATTTTAATCTATTACTGTTAAAACTGTACCGGAGATTTGGTTGTCGGGAATCGCGAGATTTGTTTTTGGGGGTATCTTTTTTTTAGTATTTTATTTCGTAAAATAGCAAAAACTTGACTTTTTTTTCTTAATAATGCCAACTTGACATTTTTTATTTTATTAGTTTTGAATCAATATAAATATATATTATATTAATTTATCATTATTAATAATAAAAATAAAATTAATTTAATTTTTTTTATATAAAAGTTTGAAAAAAATATTTTTAAAATAAATAAATAATTAATTTATTATTTTGATAAAAAATATATACACAATAAGAATTATTTTATGAGTTATGATATGATATTTTGTGATAATAACATACTTATCCAATTAAATTTGTAAAAAATAATCTATGTAATAATAATAATAAAATATTTTTTTAAGTAATAATAAAATTAATTGTAATAATATCAATAAATTGAAATAAATATTAATATTATATAAATTTATATTTATTTTTATACTCGTGTACGTCAAATATCAAAATTATTTTTCTAAATAATAATAATATATGTTTAAATATAAAAAAAATTATGATAATAAATATAATTACAAATTTATATATCATTAATATTCCTGTTATGCACAAATTAATGTGTTAGGGTTATAATAGTTAGATGTTAAAATGAGAGACATAATATGTTTAATTAACGGTAAAAATTTGCACTCATGTCCTTATGTTGTATCACGTGATAATATTGTTTAGGTATATTAAATAAGTTAAATTAGTTCATCTCACTTAAGTTTAATAGGTCTATTCAATTTATTTAATTTTTACATAAATTAAACTAAATTGAATTCTTTTTTTATGGTAGGTGAGTTGGGCTGCTGAAGGACAGCTCATTTAATATTTTTTTTATTTAACTCATTTAATTACTTTGGATCCATATATCCGATTATTACACTCACAAACAATCATAATAGACACGTTTTTTGATGGCTAAAGATCACCTTATTTCAGACCTACTTCTTTGCCATTTTTTAGAATCATGATATTGTGACAAACTCTTTTGACTCATGATCCCTATACCTTAATTCCATACCTTTTAACCTCCCTTCCTATAGTGAATCTTTAAGTTCCAAAGAGTTATTAGAAATGTTTTTGCCATGATCTCTCCTATCTATCTCTATTAAGTTGTCAAAAGGATGACAGGGTCGGAGACCTATTTTTCATTTCTCATTTTTATTTAAAATTTATCTTACATTTTTATTTAAATTTTTTATAGAGATTTATCGAACATAGTTGAGAAACATAAACCACAAATAAGGAATTAGATCTAAGTAATATATTAAATATTATTTTTTATTTTTATTATAAAAAAACTAAGTCAATAATAAATATTTTATAATAGAAAACTTTTTGAGTCATTAAATAATATTTCCTTAAAAATGAAAAATAAAATAAATATAATAATAAATATATTTTTTTATGTAAAATAATATTGATATATAATATATATAAGATTTTAAGTTTTTAGTATTTCAATAAAAAAATTTAATAGTTTTTAGGAAAAAGAAATTATTAATGTTTTAATTGAGTATAAACATAAATAAGGATGAAATATAAAATATAAAATATATTATTTATATTAGATTGAGTTACATGTAATTAAATATATAATAAAACTTCATATATTTGTTAAAATAGAGTATGTTTAAGAGAAAAGGACTTAGAATACAATATTTGTTTTTATCTCGTCTTATATTATAAAATATGGATCTTATTTTTATTTTTCATTTTATTAAATTTATCTTTATCTTTAATTGAATAACACATAGATTTATCATAAAATTGACAATCTTAATATCTATGTAAAAAAATATCTCTCATATTTAATTAGTTACTAAAAAACAAATAAATAAATAAAAATATTACATAAAACTAAAACATAATTCAATTTAGATATCGGTAAAACTATTATTACTATTGATACATATATAAGTAAAAACATTAACCCTGTTCATCATCATTTTGATTTTATATATATACTAAAATTAATAAAAAAAATTCATTTACATGGGTACATACTTCTTTTGTATTCATTTTGGATTGATATGGATGATCAACAATCCATTGAGTTAAATAATATAAGAACTTGATACACATTTTTTACTAGTAATAAAAAATATAAAACTAGCTATAGTTTGGTTTATTTTCACAAAAGATAATGCTAATAATATATTGAAATAGAAAATAAACTTAAAATACTATAAAAAAACTCATCCAAAAACTTGTAAAATGAGCTACTCATTTTTGTTTATAAATTAAGTAAGTTAAGTTTTTTTAGCTTACAAACTCACTTAATCAACTTTATATGAGTCAATATAGATTAAACAACTCATTTGACATATATAATATTGTCTAGAAAAATAAATCATTTTTTTTAATTTTAAAATAATTTTAACACATTATAATAAAAAAACATCAATGTAAAAATTGGTATAAATTTAGAAGAAAAATACTACCAAAATATTTTATTTATTGTAAAAATTACATTTAAGTTTTGTACTTATCTTTTTTTAACACTTTAATTCTATTATTATTAAAAAATAATCGAATAAGTCTAAAGTTAAACCTTTGGTTAAAAAGAATACTAAAAGTAAATTATAAATCAAAATATTATCAAACATAATAGTTATTTCATTTTTAACTTGCCTTTGAAATTTTTTCAATAGAGTTTAATGAGATTATATATGTTGCATATCAAGTAAGTTTATATGTTTATTTTTACAATATTAGTTTTGTTGGCAAATGTAATACATGTGACTAATTTGTATGAGTTAATCTATATTTTGATGGATGATAAAATATAAAAAATGTTTGATAAGATAAAGATATGGGTTTTTAAATAAACTAGTCTATATTTGCAATAAGGAGAGAGTAAGATTTATGTTAGAAAATTTGGATCAAATGGTATAATCATAAATTTCACCTCTTAAAATATTTCTTAGGAGAATATCAAATAATAGAGAAATATAGAATACAAAACACAAGAATTATAATGGAAACTCCAAATTAGAGAAAAACCATTTTCGTTGTTAAAAGACAACCAGAGAAAAAAATTCACTATGTGAAAAATTGTTACAATCACACTCTCAATGATTTTCTCACACACCCAAAAGACAAGAGCAATTATAAGCCCAAGAGAATTTTCCTACAAAATTCTATCACTCAAAAACTTCTCATATAAGTTTTTCTCTATTTTTGGGATGATCAACAATGAAGAAATGAAGCCATATTTATAGCCTTCAAGTTCTCATTTCATATGTCAAACATTTCTTTATTCAACAAAATTAGGCTACCTACTTTTCTTATTATTTATTCAAACAAGGTTAGGCACCTCCATCTTTGACAATATGGTAAGCCATCTTCCATGAATTTTCTTCTAAATTAGGCACTTCTTATCTTGACTAACAAACCTAATATTATTTTTAATCAATCACAACAATCTTTACCTCGATTAAAAATAAACATAGTTACCATTACAACATTGTCTATTACAACATTGTCTACTCCAACAACCATAATTCTCTACATCGAGAATTATCATAATCCACCATAAAGAGTACACTCGCTTAGAATTAATCATCAATTCTAAGAATTTCACATCGACTCATGTCGAAAAAAAAAACTTGTTGAAATTTATGGTGCAACTCTCACACTTGATTTTCTTGAGAGTTCATCAGCCATCGACATCATTTCCACCTCATACCTTGCATCTATACCAAGCCAATGTCAGTGTACAAACTTGTGGACCTACTACTAGTAACACACACTATTTCATGACAATATTTAGAGACTAGTGGCATGCCATGAGGATGTACATGTTTTTTTAAAGAACATCATTATAGTCTCTGAAAACAGACATACTATTAGCGTCATCATCGGTAGTATTTGAGCTTCTTGTCGAATCAGTTCCACCCTTCGGACAATTTCTTTTGAGGTGCCCAAATTGTCCACACCCCAACACACTATCTTCTTTTTCATGAAATTGTTTTTCTTTCGGTTGTCAACTACCAATGCTGAGTTTTTAGGAGAAACATTTCTTCCACTACTCACCCTTTTTTCTTCATAAAATAGCTTGCTAGTAACTTCTGAAAAAATTATTTTTCTCCTTTCCATGAATCAAGATAGGTTTCATGTGATCATAAGAAGATGGAAGAGACCAGATGAGCCTTAAAGCTATATCTTCATCATCAAGTTTAACTCTAATGGTTTCCCGCTCAGAGACAATACCATTGATAACACTGAGATGGTTAGACATAATAGTTCCTTCATTCATACGCAAAGTATGAAACTCCTTTTTCAGATACACCCGATTTGAAACGCCTTTTGCCTAATAAAATTCTTCAAGCTTTTCTCAGAGTTCTTTGGCCATAGATATTACATGCATATTTGCAAGAATATTTTTGGCCAAACAAAGTTGAATTGCACTTACAGCTCTTAGATCAAGATCTTCTCAATCTTCATCACTTATATTGGTTTTACTGGACTCAATACCAATAACAAAGGCTAGTTTCCCCTTTAACTCCTTGTGTAACCCGTATTGGATCAACAAATCTTTGACTTGTATTTGCCACAAGCCAAAATTGATTCTCCCATCAAATTTCTCAATGTCAATCTTGACTCCTGACATTTCTCCTTCTTTCTTTGAAATTGGCTCTCATACCAGTTGTTAGGAAATTTGGATCAAATGGTATAATCACAAATTCCCCCTCCTAAAATCCTCTTTAGTAGAATATCAAATAATAGAGAAATAGAGAATACACAACACAAGAATTATAGTGGAAACTCCAAATTAGAGAAAAACCACTTTCGTTGTCAAAAGACAACCAGAGAAAAAATTCATTATGTGGAAAATTGTTACAGCCACACTCTTAATGATTTTCTCACACACCCAAAAGACAAGAGCAATTACAAGCTCAAGAGAATATTCCCACAAAATTCTCTCACTCAAAAACTTCTTATACAAGTTTTTCTCTATTTTTGGGATGATAAACAATGAAGAAATGAAGCCATATTTATAACCTTCAAGTTCTCATTTCATATGTCAAACATTTCTTCATTCAACAAAATTAGGCTACCTAATTTTCTTATTCTTTATTCAAACAAGGTTAGGTACCATCCATCTTTGACAATATGGTAAGTCATCTTCCATGAATTTTCTTCTAAATTACGCACCTCCTATTTTGACTAACAAACATAATATTATTTTTAATCAATCACAACAATTTAAACTCTGGTAGGGATTGGTACAATCGAATCACATAGTTTTTAGAATGATGCATATTGTTAGCCTCATTTATATATAAAAAATTATATGTTAGATAATAAATGAGTATACCTAGATTATTGTTTAACACAAATAATGATTTAACTATGCAAGTTGGGTTAATGTTGTACTAGTAACATGTGTTTATTTTTCACAATGTAACAACATACATTATTTTTATTTAAAAATAATATATATTAATTCACTATTTTTTAATTGTTATGACATAATCTAGAACGAAAATGATGAAAATTCAATAAAAATATTAATTGACTATTTTCTTAGTTGTTATCAACACAAAAATGATAATTCAACATAAATATAATATGCTCGTAAATGAATTAATCAAAACTTGACCCATTAATTAAATATGTAAGCATGAATAACATGAATCATCATCCAATTAGAAGTGTCACAACCTTTATGTGGTTAAAACTACTAAATATAAATACAATAAAACTATCAAATACAATACACAATAAAACCATCAAATACAAAAATTCATAAGAGGTAGGATAAGGAAAAAAAAATTAAGCTAAAAAAGTTATAAAAAAACTAAAAACTAAAGTTAAAAAATATATGAATAAATACAAAAGAAAAATTAAATCTTAAGAAATGAAATAGATTTGAATATTTATCATTCTCAAGGATAAGAAAAAATAAATTCAAATAAAAGATATAATTTATTATGTAATTATTAATAAAAAATAAGAATTAAGAATTAATATTATAGATACAAAATGAAGGTATAATATACCATTAATTGACGAATAAATTATTATGCATAAACTATCAAAAATTTCTTAAAAAGAAAAAAGAAAAATTAGATATATTCATTTAAGAAGAATCCAAATATTAATAAAAACACAAATTAGATAATAAATTAATACACTAATAAAACTAGCATTGCTAAACTATATAATAATAAATAGAAAAGATGATTTATTATTTATGATTCACAGAAACCTACGATTTTAAAAATTAGAATCCAAATCATACTATAAGCCTGATATTAATATTAATAATAATAACTTAAATCAAATGTTAAGTTTAGCCTATGAATTCAAAATAAGAGAAAAGAAGATAAGCATCCATTTTTAGTACACTATATAATGGGGTATTTATGAACAAACAGTTATAATAGTTGAATTAATGGAGAAAATGAATTCATTAAAATAAAAAAAAAATTCAAGAAATTAAACAAATAATAAATCTAAAAATATTTACAAACTTTGTATTGAGTATAACCTCAAAACACCTTTGTTTTATCAATAATAATTGAGTCATGCACATGAATTCTAAAACAATCAAGAACTGTAAATATAAATTATGTAAAAGGAAAACATACAAAATTTACATGGTTTGACCGAAAAAAGCCTAGTCCATAGGAATTACCTCAATTCCAAGCTCTACTATTCAATCAAATGTCAAGGATTACTTTAAGAATGACTCTCGATAATAAGAGTACTTAACGAGCATACTTTGCAATGTTACTTTCTATTGTGTTTACATAACTTCTTTTTATGCCTATTTATACACCAATGGAACAAGGGCTAATACCTAACACTACCATTTCTTAAAAGGCTTTCAACACATCCATTTAGTGTAATAGAACTAGAGTTACCTACACTATCTACATGTACATAAAATGTTGCATATCTTCGTATTACATATAACCGACTGTTGTACTTCATAAATCTCCACCTTATAACTGCACCATACCTTTTGCTAAAGTGGCTCCAATGTTTAGTAGCTTCAGAAAATGTTTAAAATTGCCCGCATCAACTGTCTTAGTCATTATGTCTGAGGGATTATCACAAATAATCACTTTCTCAATTTTTAACAAACTTTTACATTGTATCTAATAAAATGGAACCTAATATCAATATGTTTAATTCTCTCATGAAAAATTGGATTTTTACTCAGGTAAATCGAGCTCTAGTTGTCACAATACAAAATAATAATTTCATGACTTATCCCAAGTTTCTTCACCAGTCCTTGAACCAAAAGTACCTCCTTAAAAATCTCGGTACATGCAATGTACTTAACCTCAGTCGTTGAAAGTGCAATTATGGACTAAAGATTATATTTCTAGCTTATTGAATTGCCAAACAATGAAAACACATATCCTATCAATGACCTTTTCTTATCAAAATCACCTACAAAATTAATATATGTGTACCGCTATACAATCTCAAACCTTGGGTTCTTTTTTAGACAAGAACAAAACCAGTTGCACCCCTCAGATACCTTTTGATCCATTTAACTCCATCCCAATGTTTTGCCACAAGGTTGCTCATGAATATGTTAACTAGGTTGACTAAATAAGACAGGTTAAGCCTAGTTCCTACCATGACAACTATTAGGCTTCCCACAACATTTGAGTAGGATATCTTCTGCATAGCTTCTTTGTCAATATAATTTCTTGGAAACTGTGTTAATGATCGTTTTAAATAAGTTGCTAGTGGAGTTGAATAGGCCTAGCACATGGCATGCCAAGCCTTTGCAGAACCTTTTCAATGTACCCATTTTGTGAGATGGTTAGTACTCATTTATCTCTTTCCTAGGAATACATTGGTCATTAAAAATGAAAAAGAATAACTTAATCAGAAAATCTACCTAGAAACATATCAAAAATATGAAATTTTACATTATAAAAAAATAATTTCCTACATGTAGTAAATTTAATATTATTGAAAGGGCTGATTTAATTTTTGTTTATAAAGCTTTGCATGCATATTTTATTAAAAAAATTATATCCATGAATTAATTTATAAGTGAATTAAATTATTTTATTGAAAATTTCAAGAAGGTTATCAAAAACTTCAAGAAACGGTTCAAAGTAGATAACAAGTTTGTTTATCTTAGATTTTTGAGTTCCCTTATGGACTGGAATAAAGAAAGTTATGTTAGTCCTTATCATTTTATCAAATTGGAGATTTCTAATGCTAATAGAGAAGTTCTAAAACCTAGGGTGCTAGTAGAAAATGAATTCAATACAAATGCACTATGTATACTAAAATGATAGATGTTAGGTCAAATTTATTATGAACTTAGAAAAATTGATAATTTTTTTGAAATAAGAGTAAATTATTCGTTTAGTAAAGTCATAGTCAATTCCTATAGCAATATGACCCTTACTAAAGAAAATGTGAAAAAATCAACATTTTTGAGGTAAATTTTAACAGTAACAGCATGAAAATTTATCAAAAAAATAATAAAGGTGTCATTGTTTTTATGCCAAGAAAATCACTAAAGATCGTAATTACATTTATTGTATTAGAGATCAAAAAGATAAAGATGTGTCATCATCTACATTATTAAAAAGACTATCGATAGAAAATGACAAAGAGGAACAAAGATGTAAAACCCACATCTTTAATCATCACATCATGTCATTAAAATAAAATGCTTAAATTCAAAAGCAAAAGGTAGAAAATGATGTGAATTATTAAAATAAGGGTAAAACAATAATTTTCTATTATTTCAAAGAGTGGTTCCTTACCCTAAAAGAAACATTTATTTTGATTAATTGGACATAGCGTCAAAAATAACAACCTCTATACTCTAAAAATTATTCATCTCGTAATTATGTATCTAGAAACTATAAGCGACTAAAAATCTCTTCAAGGTTCTTAGTTGGCTTTTAAAATTATAATAATTATTAATATTCTGAATAAAATAAAGTACAATCATTTTTTATATTTTTAAATAAGTCTAGTCTAATTTGGACATCAAATTATATATGGATGCAAATGTTTCATTACTACTGGTAGAGTATTAAGGTTTGAGTAAGTTGAGGCATATCATGTTAACAAAATAAGCGAATAACACAAGGGAATACTATAGTGAACCTATTAAATTCAAGTATGATAATCATAATTTTATGTTAATTAAGGATATCGAATGATTAAATATTTATTTATAACATTTATGAAATTAATAAAATAAGAAAATGAATACAAAGAAAATAAACACAAGTTTGTATGAAAATAAACATAAAATAATTATAAAATAAAAACAATGTTTTGATAAAAAAACTTAAAAGTTTACTTTTGAATAATAATCTATAGGAAGTAACAACTAGTATTATAATAGATCTAGCCACAATTTGTTACGAGTGCTATAGAAAAGAAAAATATATCATTAATTAAAAAATTAATGTTGTTAACTATTTAAACACATTAGTGATATTAACTCAAAGTAAAAAAACTTAATTGAAATAAAATAAAATCTCATAGGTGTCATTGATATTTGGACTAAATACAAGAGAGATTAATGATAATTATCTTATTTTTAATTTAATTTTTAAGATAATAATATTTATTATTATTTTTATTTATTTATTTTTAAGAAAATAATTTTATGAACATTAAACTACATATTATCATGTTATTAAAAATATCATTATTATATTATTAAATTTATTTTAATACATAACAAATATATTTTAAGTTAGAATATTAATTAAGTTAATTATAAATAATTTGTATATATTATATATATATATATATATATATATTGAATTTATTTGGACAAAAATATACTAATTTTAAAATGATGATTATTGTATCTTTTATTTATTTATTTTTAGGTAAATAATTTTATGGACATAAGTATTATCATATTTAAGTGAAATTCTTTTAATATCTTACATATAATATTTGAGCATGCACGTGTTCATAATTAAGATAATTAAAGTTAAAATCTAGTCATAAATGTACGGATCGAGAGAGCACTCGAGCATAAGCTCATTATTCAGAGGGTGAACGGGTGATTCATTAACTTAATACATGTGGGTTACTTTGATGGTCAATTATGATTATTATTAAGTTACTGTTTTTGGTGGATCATCTAGACTTGGTGAAATGGTGATGTTAATTAATTAAACCCAAAAAAAAAATTAAAAAGAAAAACCAGTTTTGAAATCTGTGATGAAAATTCTCACTCTTTGTCTGCAGATTACAACTTAAAGTCGAATTAATATCAAATCAGATATTCGATATAAAAAATATTAAAAAAACAATGTGAATAGTGATTTTGTTCCATTGATTTTATCTTTAATAATTTATTTATTTTTATTAAAAATTTCATTAATGTTTTTTTTATATTTAATATATTTATTAAAATTTAAAATTATACTGTAACGTGTTAAAAAATTTACTTTCTAAATTATTTAATCCTTCAATTTTTAAAATTTAATATATTTATTATTTTTAAATTAAAAATTATAAAAAATTTATTAAAGAAACAAAATATTTAAAATGATAAAATTATTCGATTAAAAGTATAATCACCATTAACCACTCTTATTAGTTATTATTATGACATTGAAATGGTTCACACACTCACTGTGAAATTCATTAAATAAAGCCATAATCTATCATCGATTGGCCTAACCTAACATTAGGTGTGTTTGCCACTAGCTATGATTTTCCTTAACCATTGCCTACATTGCTACATCAAATTAAGACACGTTTCACCCACATGCATGGATTAATTTGGTCGCACGAGTGACGGTGGGATTAATATAATATATATATTATTTTGCATAAATAAACAATTAAATACAATATTAAAGGATAAATGTTACTTATAATCATTTGGTAATTGAACTATTGAAGGCTTGTTATACATATAATTGATAATAATTTTTAATTAGTTTTCCCGGCTAAAATGTGTTATTCTTTACAGTTGGATTTCCCTTTCTAGCCATCATCAGTTTTTTTTCTTTCTATTTTTTTAAAAAGATAATAAATTTTCAGAAATTAATTAATTTCATTTATATTCACAATTATTTTGTTGTTTTCTATTTTGTATTGCGTAATACATTAATAATAATTATAGGAGCCACTAGCAAGAATGTGTGGTATTGGCAATTCTTAGGTTTTTTTTTTTTTTTAATGATTTCAAACTTATAAGTGGGGTATTCAACTTCAAATTTAAGTTAAAACTTTTTTTTTATATATAAATTATTTATTATATTTTTATATTACACATATTTTAATAAAATTAATTAATAAAAAATAATTATAACAATAAAAATTATGATTATAACATTATCCCTAATTTTTTAAATAATAATAAAAATAATATTTTTAAAATTTAAAAATATAAAAATAACATTATTTATGACTAATTTATATAATTTTACCATTAAAAATAATTTAATACATTATTTATATTTAACAAATTAAATATGATATAATTAAATTTGTTATAGTGTTTTTTTATTATAAATTTAGTATTTATATTATTATTTTATAACTTCTACATTTTTATGTTTTTTTAGTTGATATCACAAGATAATTTTTTCCGGTTGAATTCCAATTCACATAGGTATAGCATTATAGCAAGTGGTCGCTAGCTAAGCGCTCAAATTAACGGATGCTAATTAATGTAAATGTTTAATGAGTGTGATTATTATTATTTATAAAACTTCCATTGAATGAGATACTATTATTCTATTATATCTATATCAATTTATAAATTCTAGAATTAATAAAAATATTCCTTTTATATTTAATATATTTATTATAATCAATTAAATTACTTTTAAAAATATTTTTATCAATTTTTAAAATTTATATTAAATAAGTGTGAATACAATTAAAAATAATGTGTAAATAATCATAATATTGTTTGATTACTTAGAATCTACTTATCTTGAATTAAGTGTGTTAATTCGTATGATTAAAATAATTTGAACTGATTTACGTTAATTTAATTTAAATTAATATAATCATAACACAAATTCAATTGAATTTTGAACCCTAACTCAAACAAAAACATTGTTGTTAACACAAACTAACTTGATTGATCTAAAATTTTATTTATATGTATTAAGTGATATTTTTTTTATCTTATTTAATTTGAAATATATAAAAAAATTATAATTTTTAATCTAATTATAATAATAATTTTTTTGAACCAAATTCAATACATTCTATCTACGTTAAAGATATAATTAAAAATTTTGGTATAAGTTTTTATGAAACTAAAGAGTAAAGTTTTTTAAAGTTATAAGTATATTACAAAATAATTACCAAAAATAAATATTTTAGACTTAAATTTTATGTAATTGTGATTAATGTTAGCATAATATATTTACAAAAATAAAAGTATCAAAATTATAAGTTAATTTGATATATCAATTAACAAATCAATAAATTCATTATAAGTAATTTATATAAAATAATTTTTGAATTAAAAAAAATTGTGACAAATCTCATAATGAAATTCATAAATACTCATATAACTAATTAGATAAGATATTATATAATTCTTGTTAATAATTAAATAATCAATATATAAAGATGAAAAAAATTATAATAAAAATAGGAAGCAAAATGTAACAATTTTTTATGAAATGAACTAATAGACTCTTATAAAAAATTAATACTAATATAAATAACAATAATTATAATTATTTTTTTGTTATTGTACTAACCCTAACCCAACTTTATCACACAAAGTGGATAAATTTTACCTTTAATAATGACATGTAACGAATGGTTTTTTATGTGTTCTAATAGAATTGATTGCACATATTTGGTACGAGATAGCTTATTAAGTGTAATCAACCAATCAGCTGTTCTTTTGAACGTATAAATTACACTATTTCATGTATTTGTTTTAGTGTAGTTATTCCATATATTTGGCTGTCGTTGAAAATAGCATTATAATTAGGGTATTAAGTTAATAAATTAACACACTTTTCTTTTTTTCCGAAATGGTACGTTCTAACTAATAATTTAAAATGAAGGAAGATTTATTTTTAGCGTGATCATGAAATAAGTTATAATTCTTTTCTCTATATAAGATAGAGAAGTTGGTAAATAAGAGTAAAATAAAATTTATATTTTTAGATTATCTTTATTTTTTATTTTGATATTTTTTTATTTTTATTTGCAATTAAATTACATTATATACCTTTATATATATTTTTTTAATTAATTTTAATAATAATCTTAATGAATTAAAATATCTTATTATTATTAAAATTTATAAAAATAAGTACAATGATTTAAATAAAGATATCTCATATATCTTAATTGAAAATATAAATTTAAAAAATATCAAAATAAAAATAATGCAAAGCACCCATCCTAGAAAATCTCTGTACTCTTTCGAATTTTACTCAATATCCAGTAATTCTAAAAAATCAAAATTAATTATTAATACAAGGAAAGTCCCATATTCATATAATTAGTTATATATATATATATATATATATATTAGGATTATATTTTTATAAATGTTTTTTTATTAGTTGTTATAATATATATTATGTTCGTTGCATTTAGAAATTGGAGTGATAAGTATGCCCTATTCCACGTGTCTGATGATGAGAACTCAAGTCTTAACCAAACCAACACCATCTTCAATCGTGCAACTCAATCCACTATTGTTAAAACTTTAAAGCTTCCAAACACCTAATGAGTAAACCATTTTTTTCTTTATGATTTTTTTAGCAAAAACCTTATGAGAGAGAGAAAAAAAAGGTAGTGATTTTTTTCTATAAAATTAAACTCATACATTATTAATTAAAATTTAAATTTTAAAATTTAAATTTTTTATATATTTAAATAGACTCCATGACATTAATCAAATTATTTCGAGTTAAACATTTTATAAATATGCTATAAAAAATAAGAGAAATTGTATTTTTATATCATCAAAACAAAAATAAATGATAATTATATTTTATTCATATTATTAATTATACTTAGTATTATTCCTATTTAACAAAGTTGATTTTAAAGATATCAAATGATTTATTTTAATTAAAATTAATTTAATAAATTTATGATTTAAAAAAATTAAAATCATGAATTTAAACGAATAACTCATTTAATTTGGTGAGTTCATTTAACAATTTTTTTACTTAACATATTTTTTTAGTTGAGCATGTTTTTTTTTGGGTAACATTCTTTTATAGTACTTTGAGTTCATTTTTGTCTTATAGTATTAATTTTTGTAAAAAATGAACCAAAATATAACTAGTTATATTTTTTCTTTAAATAATGAAAATAACTTCTAATGTATATTTTTAATATAAGAGAAAACTATATATCAAATTCTTATACTGTTTAATTTAGTTTGATTGTTATTCTCAATGTTCAAATGAATATCAAGAAAGTGTACTCATTATAATAAAGAAAAAATTATTATTCTTTTTAATATATATGTATGTATATAATTAAGAATCATCATAAAATCATAATAATGATGAATTAGGGATTATTATTATGGACTTACATTTATAATCATTAATAATAACTTGATTGAATGATGTTCTAGTTTATATAAAAAAATTAGATAATTAATTAATATTTTAAATAATTTTAATAAAAAAATAAGTAAACTATGTATAAGCATCTAACTTAATTCAGCTCAATTTAAAATTAACTGAGAAGTTGAATTATAATTTGTTTAATAGGAGATACATCCATTGATACCTCTAATTATGGTAAATAAAGATAATTGTTATTTCTAGAGCATAAAAATGAGTATTTAATAATTTAATGTATAATGTTTTAAAAAATAAAAATATTTTTTTGAAGATTATGATTAGGAAAACTTGATTCCACTTAATAAATTATTATTATTATATGGTTAAAAATTTAAATTTTTACAATATCACAAACCTCATTTTAAGTGTAAATTATGTGCATGAATGTAAAGTGAGATAAAAGGTGTAAGGAAGTGCGGGAAATGTGGCATTAAATACGAGAGAAGGGAAAGGGAACATGAAATCCCTCCTTTTCGGGTGGATTTAAAAAAAGGAATGATATTGGGAGGCTTTAGTGGAGGAGAGGTTTAATGTATATTTAGCTTTCCAAGCGTGGGTGTTTTTGTTGGAGAATCCACAACCAAATGGCTTCATTGTCTTATGTCCCACGCTTCCCCACCCGGCCACCAAACTCAATTTTATGTGTCATAATTTCTCACTTTTATTTCTTCCTTTTGCAAAAACAAGTATTCAACGACAAAATCACTTTTATAATATTTGTTGTATCATTATTAATAAATAAAAGACAAAACATTTTATGTAATAAAATTCAATTTTTAAGTTAGTTTACATAACGGCACACAAAAAATAAATATTGTAAGAGAATTAAATTCCACATTGCATGACTTCTTATGCACAACTTATAATCTGTTGGATGGGATTAATTGAAGCTAAGCTAGATGCTAGCGGCATCATTAACCCTTCTACTCTTCTTGGGTAATTATTGGAGTGTATTTTACATTCTTTTTATTAGTACACATATATATATATATATATATATATATATATATAATTGTGTAAATATGTTTTTTTACCTTACAAACTTTAATAATTATTATAATAATATTATCAAATTTGGATTTTTTAATTTCATATCATTAAATTTTATAAATATTATAAAAATATCATCAATTGTTTTTAATTTCATACCATTAAACTTTACAAATATAATAGAGATACTATTAACCTACGTGTTAATTATTGTTAATTTATGACATAATATTTTATAAAATTTAATGTTATTAAAGTAATAAAAAAAATTGATAATATTTTTATAATAATTATAAAGTTTAATGTTATAGAAATAACAAATCAAAATTTGATAATATTTTTAACAACCTCAAAATTTAATAGTAGAAAATTATACTTAACCTATAAGATTTGATAACATAATTTTGGTGGAGTAATTTTATAATAAAATTAGATAATATTGTATAAAATATATTCCAATAACTTTACGTTTAAGTTGAAATTTTATCTTAATTTATGAGGTGAAATATAGATTTGAATATTATATTTGTTTAAAAGAAACTTAATTTCTAAGAATTTTTAATTTTAAAGTTTTATATCTTGATAATTAATTTCATCTTAAATTTAAAATAATAAAAATAATTTAAAAGTTATTTTACCATTTGATTTTATATTTATTTTGTCCCATACAACGTAACACACATGATCGGGTGATAAATGATTCAATGCGTTAAGCTCATGCATAATAAATTTTTTTAAATAATTATAATACTTATTTATAATTAGGATTAAATCTCATACATTTTATATTTATAAATAAATTATATGTCAACTAATAGTAACAATTTTTTAATAGAAAGATATGCCTACGAATCAAACCAAATTGGAATAAACAATTTTAAGATTGGGAAAAACAAGTAAGAAATAAAGATGATTATTAAAGATTAAAGAATAACTCGTAACCGTAGGTTACAATGGCCTTGCTAATATGGTGAAATAAGTGGATGGGTTTGTGAATTTATTTAATTATATACAATGTTCGAAGGTGGAGTCACACTTAAAAAATCATAAATAAGGTAATTATTTAAAAATTACTATAATAAAAAAATGAGAGAGTGATTACACATATCTTATATTTATTTTAAAAATAATATTTATATTTTTATAATAATTTAATCTTATTATTATAAAAAATAACTGCATAAAGATAAATAAATTTTTTTGTTATTTATTTATTTTTTTTAATTTTTTCTGCTAAAATTTATTTATATTAAAATAATTTTTATCTAATGTAGAAAAAATTGAAAAATAATTTTTTTTATGATCATTTTTAATAAATATAAAATTTGAGTGTATTTATCTCTAAGTCCATTTTATTATTATCAATATGTATCTAAGATAATTATTAATAACTTGTAATGTATTGGTTAAAATCTTCTCAAAAATAAAATGAAAATCGATTTTAATGTATTTAATTCTTACATGAAATATCGTATGTTTAACCGTGTAATTAACATTAACATTATTACATTATACCACATAAGCTTCAAGCAATTTAATTCTCTCAACTAATACTTTTTGAATGGGTAACAACTCACAAATTGTACGAGATAAAGCTCTTAACTTAACCCCAATGAAAGATTTTGATACAAGCTTTTGCTTCTTCAAGTGCCAAGAGACCAAAGAGTAGCCTAAGTAGATATTATACCTTCTTGGGACCTCCTATCATTATTGTTAGAAGCCTAGTTTACATTTATGTAAGGTATAAGACTAAAGTTATTCAACTTATATAACATAAGACCATGCATAGTATTCCCTTGACATATTTGAGTATTCTCTTTGATGTAATCAAACGTACCATTATACGATGATGTAAAAATTGACACAATTTGTTGACTAAGAAACTATCTTAGGTCAAATGAGTATGCAATATTGTAAGGTACCCACATTAATTCTATATAGTAAAAAATCATGTAATAAATCACCAATGCATTTTGATAGTTTCTCATCAATCATTATATATGTTGACACAACCTTTGTTCCATTCAGTCGAACCTTATCAAACAAACTATTTACATATTTAGTAAGACTTAAATTAAGACTATAACTTGTGTGAGTAAATTCAACATTAAGGAAAAAACTTAAGTTACCCAAATTCTTAAAGGAAAATACAAAGTTAGGCTTGACACAAGATCATAAATGAAAACATCATTATTTTATGTGGTATTCTTTTAATATCTTAGTTTAATTATTGGTATCCCTTTTAGTTATTTTGAACAATATTTTTTGTCAAAATAATTTACACAAGTAGTTTTTATAAGGGTGTTATGGGAGTTTTAAAAAACAATAATAGCAAAAAAAAGTTCCATACTTAGTGCTTGTTTAATACAAATGGATTAATAATATAAGCTTGGTTAATATTTACCATATCAAATATGTAGTACATGAATTAGGAATTAAATTTTCTAATCTAACTAAATGTAGGTTCGTAATCGATGGTCATTAATAAAAATGACATTTTTTATTTGTATTTTCAGAACTAGGGAGTGATTTATTTACAATGGCAATACACATTATGTGAAATTTTACGAATGACAATGATAATTGTTTGAGTATAAAATATGACATGATACTCAATATTATATAGTGATCGAGCCTTGAACATTGCTCGTACTAGAACCTCCAAGTCAACGTCTCTTTGAGTACGACCTTAAGTTAGAGCAAACATCATGATCGTGCACAATTTAATTATAGTATTTTATTAGATTAACTTTTTTGATATTTGATTACGTATGCTCCCTGTGTATATATTACAATGATCTTAAATCACACACAATTCATAGCATTTATCACATCTTTCTTGTTTCTCTTTAAAATAAGATTATCTTAACAATAGTAAGTATTACATAGGAAGACAAGTGCATTATTGTGATTAGGGGTGTCCAAAGACTAGACCGAATCGAATTAAACCAAAAAACCTAACTAGATCGGACTCGTTCGATCAATTTTATAAATAAAACGGTCTCGTCCAATTTGTATTAACTAAAATCGATTTTCAAACGATCTGATTCGATTATACTAATTTTTAAACTGGTTTTAATTTAATCAACGTATATATAACAAACAAAACTAACCATTTCTCATTCATCTCCATCACACACCGTTTTCCCTCTTCAAACCCTAATGCCCTATTTGTATCCTTGTTGTCTCCTCCAGTAGCTGCTAGCCATCATCGCATCCAACACCAGCCAACCATCCTCACCTCGCGTTGCCTATCCTGTCATCCATGGAAAAAATATGTATATGATGAACTGATATATGTTTGAGTTTATGAATGAAATAGTTGATAATCTCTATTCTATACTGGTAATAATGTATAATTGTACGTGACCTTCCTACAAATTCTTAGTGTTTTTAGTGGAAATTATATGGATGATAAATTTTGCCCCGATAAAGTTATTTTATTACATGAACCTAAGTATACTATAGTGTTTCATCACATCAACTAGATTCTTTCTAGGGATTATAGCTGCAACTTTATCCTATCGATCTGGTGTATCTTTATCAAACATTGTTGGAAAAAAATGAAATTTATTAAAAAATAGATTGTTGGGAAATGTGCCTTGTCTCACATTGCTTTTTTATATTATTTTAAAGATGTATAAATAGTGAAGAGTTTGTTATTGGGATTGGGCCCCAAGGGGCACCCACTTTTATAGAACGGGAGAGGACCTAGGCAAATGTGATACCACACACGCGCGCGCAAGTGCCGCCACCGCCGCCGTCCGTCCGACCGACCGGCCGTGCCGTGCCGAGCCGAGTCCGAGTCCGAGTGCGTGTGTGTGAGGTGAGGTGGTATTTTATTTTTTGGTAAAATATTCTTTTTAAGGAAAATTTTTCCACTTACAAAATTGGTTGTTATATATATATATTTTTTTTCCAGAAAAATAACCGTTATGTTCCTTTATTAAGAATATGGCCGTTAAATGGCCATTTGTCTTTTTATTCAGAAAAAAAGTACTCGTCTTTAATCTAAAAATGGCCGTTATTTTTCATTACTCAGAATGGCCGTTACATTCTTAATTCCCAGACATTACCTTTTTATTCATAATTGCTACACGTTTTCTAAAGCCTATAAAAAGAGGGCTTCAACTCTCATTTTAACACAAAAATTAGCAATCTCATCTCCCTATGAAAAACAATTCTCTCTACAATTTTTAAGTATTCTTTTTAGTTTTCCGAGCAACAAATTTTCTGGTGTAGCATTCCAGTCTTCATCAGTGCAGTGAAGTTCTGAGACAGAGATTACGATTCTGGGCTGTTTTATCCTGAGGACGACGAGGCTGTGTTTGCTTGCACAAATTGGGCAGAGCTGCGAAACGTCTTAAAGAGAGCGACCTAGTCCGCGACTCAACCCAAGCAGTTACTTTGAAGTTATCGGTAATATTGTTCCTACACTGTTTTTTATAAACTTGCATCAACAATTTTAAGACGTATTCAATCTGCCATGTCTACTGAAATGCTAACTGCTGATCTAAACAAACCATTCCGTTTTGAGGGATTACACTTTAAAAGATGGAGACAAAAAATGTTGTTTTTCTTAACCATGAAAAAAGTCGTTTTTGCTCTTACTACTGAAAAACCAATACAGTCCAATCTTCCTACTGAAGCTGTAACTAAGGATTTAGACACCTGGATGGAAAATGATTTTCTCTGCAAAAATTATATTCTTAATGGTTTAGCTGATGACTTGTATGATTATTATAACTGTGATAAGTTTGCTAAGGAAATTTGGGAAGCACTTCAAAAGAAATACGACACTGAGGAAGCTGGAACTAAAAAGTATGCTGTCAGTAGATACATGAAGTTTCAAATGATTGATGGAAAATCAGTGGAAGCTCAATCACATGAACTGCAGAAGATAGCACACGAAATAACTTCTGAAGGTATGACTTTAGATGAACAATTTCAAGTAGCTGTTATAATAGATAAATTACCCCCTGCTTGGAAAGATTTTAAGAATACACTTAGGCATAAAACTAAGGAATTTTCTTTAGAAAATCTTATAACCCGTTTAAGAATAGAAGAAGAAGCTAGAAAACAAGACCAAAGAGATGAAGTACTTGTAGTCTCAAATAATAGTACCAATAAGAAACCTTCCTCTACAATTTTGAAACCTAAAGGTAGAAATATGAAAACTCATAATCGTAGTAATAATCAAAATCGCCATCACCAAAATAGAAATAGAAGCTATCCTCCCCAGAATGGACTTCAACCCCCCTTAAGAAATAACACATTCATATGTTATAGTTGTAATAGACCTGACCACTTGGTTAGGAACTGCCGGAACAGGAATCGTCCTGCCCCACAGGCGAACCTTACCGAAGATCAACTTATTGCTATGATATCTGAAGTCAATTTTGTTGGTGGATCCGAGGGGTGGTGGGTAGACACTGGTGCTTCTCGCCATGTTTGCTATGATCGAGACATGTTCAAATCCTATTCTGATTCTGAGGATAAGAAAGTGTTACTGGGTGACTCCCACTCCACTAAAGTTGGTGGTACTGGTGAGGTGGTTTTGAAGTTTACCTCTGGAAAGACTGTCATCTTGAAGGATGTCCTGCATACTCCAGAGATGAGAAAGAACTTAGTTTCAGGCTATCTTCTTAACAAAGCTGGGTTTACTCAAACCATAGGGGCTGATTTATATACTATAACTAAAAATAATATATTTGTTGGGAAAGGGTACGCCACTGATGGCATGTTTAAATTAAATGTTGAAATCAATAAAACTTCTTCTTCTGCTTACATATTGAGTTCTTTTAATATTTGGCATGCTAGACTATGTCATGTTAATAAACACATAATCAAGAATATGAGTAGTTTAGAACTAATTCCTAAACTATCTTTAAATGATTTCGAAAAATGTGATTTTTGTAGTCAAACTAAAATAACCAAAACTTCACATAAATCAGTAGTTAGAGAATCCGAACCTTTAGAATTAATTCATTCTGATATATGTGAAATTGATGGAAATTTAACAAGAAATGGAAAACACTATTTTATAACTTTTATAGATGACTGTTCAGATTACACTTATGTATATCTAATGAAAAATAAAAGTGAAGCGTTTGACATGTTTGAAATATTTATGACTGAGATTGAAAATCAACTTAATAGAAAAATAAAGAGGTTTCGAAGTGATAGAGGCACTGAATATGATTCCAATATCTTCAATGATTTTTATAAAACTCATGGAATCATTCATGAAAAAAACTGCACCTTATTCTCCTGAAATGAATGGAAAAACTGAAAGTAAAAATAGAACTTTTACTGAATCAGTTGTTGCAATTTTATTAAACTTTGGTGCTGCTTCCCATTGGTGGGGAGAAATTTTATTAACTGTTTGCTATGTGCTAAATAGAGTGCCTAAATCTACAAATAAAATTTCACCATATGAAATTTTGAAAAATAAGAAACCTAATTTAACTTATTTTAAAATTTGGGGTTGTTTAGCCTATGTTAGGATCCCTGATTCTAAAAGAAATAAACTTGAAAGTAGAGCATATGAATGTGTATTCATAGGATACGCTGTGAATAGTAAAGTTTATAAATTCTATGACTTAAAAAATCAAGTAGTTATAGAATCAAATGATGCTGACTTTTATGAACATAGGTTTCCCTTTAAATTTAAGAATAATGGGGGCTCGTCTTCTAGTAGTTTACCTATAACTAGAACTAGTGAACAAACTGAAGAATTAAATACTGAAATTAGAATAAGTAAACGAGCTCGAACCCTTAAGGATTTTGGGTCTGATTTTTATGCTTATACCTTAGAGGAAGATCCCCAAACTATTAAAGAAGCATTATCTTCTTTAGATGCCAATTTGTGGGAAGAAGCCATAAATGATGAAATGGACTCACTTGAGTATAATAAGACTTGGCATTTAGTTGACTTACCTCCTGGTTGCAAAACCATTGGATGTAAATGGATACTAAAAAAGAAATTAAAACCTGATGGTACTATTGAAAAATATAAAGCTCGTCTTGTAGTTAAAGGATATAGGCAAAGGGAAAATGTAGATTTCTTTGATACCTTTTCACCAGTTACACGAATAATTTCCATACGTGTACTTTTCTCTCTCGCTGCTATCCACGATTTAGTAGTACATCAAATGGATGTTAAAACTGCTTTCTTAAATGGTGATTTAGAAGAAGAAATATATATGGATCAACCTGAAGGTTTTGTTATCCTAGGTCAAGAAAATAAAGTTTGTAAATTAGATAAATCTCTTTATGGTCTAAAACAAGCACCTAAGAAATGACATGAAAAATTTGATAATCTAGTTATCTCACATGGATTCAGAATAAATGAAAGTGACAAATGCATTTATTATAAATTAGAAGATAATATTTGCACTATTATATGTTTATATGTGGATGACATGCTTATTTTTGGATCGAATATTTATGTTGTGAATAATGTGAAAATGTTGTTAAGAGCTAATTTTGATATGAAAGATCTTGGAGAAGCAAGTGTAATCCTTGGTATAAAAATAACTAGGTCTGAAAAGGGAATTTCTCTAGATCAATCTCATTACATTGAGAAGATCTTAAAGAAATATAATTACTTTAACTGTAAACCTGCATGTACTCCTTATGATCCTAGTGTAAAGTTGTTCAAGAACACCGGAGACGGTGTTAGACAAACTGAGTATGCGAGCATCATTGGTAGCTTACGTTACGCTACTGATTGCACTAGACCAGACATAGCTTATGTTGTGGGACTACTATGTAGGTTTACCAGTAGACCTAGTGTAGAGCATTGGAATGTTATTGAAAGGGTCATGAGATACCTTAAGAGAACTATGAATCTTGGATTATAAAAAGTTTCCCGCTGTTCTAGAAGGATACAGCGATGCAGATTGGAACGCTTTATCAGAAGACTCCAAAGCAACTAGTGGTTATATATTTAACATAGCTGGTGGAGCTGTTTCTTGGAAGTCTAAGAAACAGACAATATTGGCTCAATCCACAATGGAGTCTGAAATGATAGCACTAGCCACTGCTAGTGAAGAAGTAGGCTGGCTAAGAAGTCTGTTAGCTGAGATCCCTTTGTGGGAAAGACCGATACCAGCTGTCTTGATCCACAGCGATAGTACCGCGGCTATTGCATAGATTCAGAACCGTTACTACAACGGCAAGAGACGACAAATACGTCGTAAGCATAGCACAATCAGAGAATTTCTCTCTACGGGAGCTGTAAGAGTGGATCATGTACATTCTGATGAAAATTTGGCAGATCCTTTGACGAAAGGATTACCAAGAGAGAAGGTTTTCAAAACCTCAAAAGATGGGATTAATGCCCTTAGAATGAAGAGTCACTTATGATGGTAACCCAACTTATAGACTGGAGATCCCAAGAAATAAGTTCAAAGGGTAATAACAAGTCATGAAGTGATATGAGATGTATCATGCTATTTATCAAATCCCATTCTATATTGTTAAAAGCATGAAGTCCTGAAGCGATAGAAAAGGATGAGTTAATTGTTAAACTCTTAATGAGTTATATACTCTATGTGGAGTGGAGTACATAGCTACAGGAGTACTCTTGATAGACTCACCTATGTGAATGTGGAAGTGTGGCCGCTTCCTATGAAATTTTTTGGGCAAAATTTACTAGAGCGTTCACTATACTGGGATACACGTGCATGGCCGTAAAGCACGGGCTTTTTCAAACTACACCTTGGAAAGGTTGTGTGTGTGATGATTGTTAGAGATAGAGTTCAAAACTACGAGTTACTCTAGTATATTCTAAAGCATTAACACTATGTAAAGGTTCAAGTCGATAGACACCTTTTCGCTTATGCACAATCTTATAATTTTAATTGATCGGTTGCTCGATGAAAATTATTTTTTATATAAAATTCAAGTGGGGGTTGGAAAAAAAATGAAATTTATTAAAAAATAGATTGTTGGGAAATGTGTCTTGTCCCACATTGCTTTTTTATATTATTTTAAAGAGGTATAAATAGTGAAGAGTTTGTTATTGGGATTGAGCCCCAAGGGGCACCCATTTTTGTGGAAGGGGAGAGGACCTAGGCAAATGTGATACCACACACACACGCGCGCGCGCCGCCGCCACCGCCGTCCGGCCGTGCCGAGCCGAGTCCGAGTCTGAGTGCGTGTGTGTGAGGTGAGATGGTATTTTATTTTTTGGTAAAATATTCTTTTTAAGGAAAAATTTTCCACTTACAAAATTGGTTGTTATATATATATATTTTTATTCAGGAAAAAAGAGTCGTTGCTCGTATTTATTCAAAAAAATATCTGTTACTCGTCTTTAATCTGAAAATGGCCGTTACTTTTCATTACTCAGAATGGCCATTACATTCTTAATTCCCAGACATTGTCGTTTTATTCATAATTGCTACACGTTTTCTAAAGCCTATAAAAAGAGGGCTTCAGCTCTCATTTTAACACAACAATTAGCAATCTCATCTCCATACGAAAAACAATTCTCTCTACAATTTTTAAGTATTCTTTTTAGTTTTCCGAGCAACAAATTTTCTGGTGTAGCATTCCAGTCTTCATCAGTGCAGTGAAGTTCTGAGACAGAGATTGCGATTCTGGGCTGTTTTATCCTAGGGACGACGAGGCTGTGTTTGCTTGCACAAATTGGGCAGAGCTGCGAAACGTCTTAAAGAGAGCGACCTAGTCCGCGACTCAACCCAAGCAGTTACTTTGAAGTTATCGGTAATATTGTTCCTACACTATTTTTTATAAACTTGCATCAACAGACATTGCCAGAGCATTTTCAAATAATTTGTTCTCAACTTTAGTCCATGTAGTGCTCTTGATTTTTTCAAGAAGCCAATTTGAGCTTGAAATATAGAATGCAAGGAAGAGGATTTCCATTTCCAAACTTAACATTCTAAGTTCACCACAAAAGTTTAAAGTAATATATTACAAAATTTACAATTTTCTAATTTCCTATTTGATGTCCTAGGATGAATAATCGAAAGGATTTAAACCCTAGAAACCAGTATTAAGTTGAAGAATCAATAGTCTTAAAACCCTAGAAACCTACTAAAATTTTGAAAGAGTTCTCTAAAATGAACAAAATTGGGTATGTGTTTGGAATTTTATTGTTGTATATTTCACTTTATAGCAATTTCCATGTTTTCATTGTGTATTATTCACACTTAATAAGCTCAACCCTATTACATAATTTTTTTTGCAACAATTATGTGTTCTATGTTTTTTAAAGACCTCAAACTCAAAACCAAGTATTTTTTATAACTTTTGGGTGTAAAAATAAATCTTCATATAATAATAAATTTATAAATTTGTAATTATCCGAAAACAAGAAAGAGAAATGATAACAAATCGTTGAAAACCGTAAACCAAATCAAACCAAACTGTTCGATTATAATATTTTGGATAGTTAAACAGTCTGATCCAATCTAGTTTGAACAATATGAATAACCCGATTTGGTTAAAAAAAATTACTAAAAACCGGACCAAATTGGACCATAAACACCCATAATTATGATTATTGTAATTGAAGAAAAATGTTATTATAGAGATACAATATATAGCTATTGTGTTTTTATTTAGATTTAGAACATGAGAAGATGAAGAAATATTGATGCTAAAAGAGTGATGAAAAATATGATGTGAGAAACACTAGTTGGAAATACATGATGCTAACTCTATATTTTTTTCTTTTAAAACTCCCATAATTAAAGATTGCTTACATGGTTTAAAATGACTAAAAAATATTAATAATTAAATTGTAGTATTAAAATAGAATATTTAAATAAGATAAGATATAAATGGTATCAATGTATTAACTTAGGCATAGTTAGGTTTCAAACACTTTTATTTTTATTGTTTATTGATTTATGGTAGGGTTATTGAAAAAGTCTTATATTTATTCTAAAAATAATACTTAATTTATTTATTTATTTATTTTTGTAACAGTCTAATCATATTATTATTAAAAAGTGATCGTAAAAGAACAAATAACTATTTTTCATATTTTTATTTATTTTTTCCATTTTATTTACTTTTGTTATTCAATTCATATATGGTTATATCTTATTCAACTTAAAATAATATGTATCTAACTTAGTTAAAAAAAATAAAAATAAAAATTAATTTATATATATATATATATATTTAATAATAATATGAATAAATTATCTTAAAATTAATTATATGATTTTTATAATAAATAAGTAACTAATAGTATTTTTCTCTTGACTTATTTACCATGTCTTGCCACCACTAGGCTTTTGGCTTTTTGCATCATCTTTCAGAATATATTTTGTTTAGAATATATTTTGTTTATTTATTTGAAATTGTTGTTTTGGTCTCGTTGATTAAAGACAGGGGAGAAATTAGAACTTAAGCTATATTTTTCAACTAAGAAAATGATTTGTTCATTACCATGTGTATTCAAATGGACTCATCATCTCATCATTCCCAGTCAATTTGTGCGGCAAGATAATCTAACTAGTGATTTTTTTTATATAAACTAACAAAAAAATGGTCAATTTGGCCGTGAGTTTTTTTTTTTTTTCTAAGGTGACTTTTCTTTAGTCTTTTACACCTCTCCTCCACGTATATAACAAAAGGCAAAGGCAACATTTTGGTTTGAAACTTGCATCAAGTTCTAAACATGTCTCTAAATTTCAACACATTATTCTATGTATCCATAAATTTAATAATACCATTCTTCCCAAAACCTTCCCTTTTATTGATAAAAATGATCTACGTGATGTCACATGTTTTGTTTCTCTAGTAAAGTAGAATAATGTAACTGATGTAAGTTCTATTATTTGAACATTTTTCTCACACAATCGCATACTTTAGATATTTTTATAATGCACACTTCTTGATATTTAAATGATAATTAAAATAAAAAAAGAGAGTTTGACAACATTATAAATTAATTTTTTTTTCACTAAAAATGAACAAAAGAAATTACAAACATACTCTACTTTAACAAATAATAAAATAACTATTTTATCTTGCTAATTACGATAGATTCATATTTAAAGATAACAAAAATCAAGTATAATTGACACTCTCAATTACTAAAAAATACCACAATTTTAGAATTTCATGATCCCACTTTCTCTACCATCTCACTATGCATGAAAATAAGAATTCATGATCTTTGAAAGTTACTAGTCATTTTCTTACTCTCTTTGGATTAATATACCATGTCTTTCTTAGTCATAACCCACACTTTATTTGGTCCAACCCACTAACTCAAGGTGAATAATTGCCAATAATTGTCATGCATGTACCATGCGATGAACATTCTAGAACTCATGTTTCGTACACCAATTTCATCCAAAGCCAAACATGTGTTACAAATTTGTCAATTGCTACCAAGTTTTTCAATATTGTGCCACGATTACATGTTCAGTGCTACATGTACTGCACACAATGCCTAGCACCCCAACATATGCTCATGCCTATCACAAGGCCTAAGGCTTCCCATCAAGTTGCCAATAATGCCCATGCAAAGCCTACCTCCATTTAGTCATGAATATGCACAAAAATGACCATTAGTAACACATATACTAACACATGCACCATCAATCACTTTACATGCATTGACCACACATGTCAATGCCAATGTCTACCAAGGTGTGCACTCATGTCAACGCCAATGCACATTAAGGCATGCCTTTTTGCACACATGTCATGTCACTGTCAATGTTTATGCTACCAAGGCATGTCGTGCCTTTAAATTTGTCACTTGTTAGATGCACTATGTCACTTCCTAGATGTACCATGCCACTAGCACTTGTAGTTGCCTCCCTTAACCATATTGCAACATCAAATATCCTAACCAATACCTTAATTGTAATGATGTCACACATGGGTATTTTTAGAAGCAAAAATGTGGTTTCATTATATTGCATATAGTACCTAAAATTTTGATTTTTTATTCTACAAAATTAGAAAATTTTAAAACTTCTATAGTAACATTCATTTGTCCTTATAGTGATACATGATTAATTAATGGGATTGAGTGGACAAAATAAGGTAATGCAAATATATATTTTATAATTAAAATCAATTGATATATATATATATATATATTTTCTTGTTAATATATTATTTTATTATTATTATTATAAATAAAATATTACTTCATTAAGCAATAATTTAAATATTTTATAACATTAAAACATATGAATTTGACACTATCATGCGATTAACATACCAAAATTTTAGTTATGAATAAAAGTTAGTGATAATATATATGCAGTTGTAGTAATATTTTATACATTAAAGTTTAAACATTTTAATAAAATGATAGTTGTTTTTTAATCGTATACAATATTTATATATGTATCTGAAATGAAAACCGTTTCTTTATAGCTTTAGAAATGGTTGATTTATGATTTTGGATGAAAAATATTTAGATAATTGGATATTCATAAATATTGATGATATTTGAATAAAACTATTTAAAGGTACATATGTTAGTAAATATAGAAACTTAAATTAATAAGTGATTTTTAAAATTAAAAAATATTTAATTATAATTATAAATACATATTTTATTTGATTATATTTATTCAAAAATAATATCATATATAAAAATGTATTCTGTCCTTGAAGATGACAAGGACATATAATCAACTTAAGTTATTGTGTTTGTAAAATAAACATTATTAAGCTTATATTTCAACTCATATAGTGTATTCTCATGTATAAATATCTTGAATTATAGTTAAGCTGTCTCAATGACATATTGTTTACTTAAGTATGTAGAAAATTTAAAATTTAAGTCACATTTATGAGTGCGAATAATATACTTATTTAAATTTGTTGACATAATTATATATTGCTTGTTACACAGTACTAAATATTATGATTGTATAGTTTTTATATAGTTATGTGTTTGATTTTAAGGTGAGATCATATTATATAGAATAACAATTATACAATTATGTATATTTTTTTTTATCAATAATAGATGTCTTAAACCATATTAAATACTTTACTTAGCCTCTTTAAAATTTTAATTTTAAAATTATGTGTTATAATTTTTCTTTCATCTCAAATAATTATTTTATTTTATTTTCAAAATGTAAGAAAAATATGAAAATAAATTAAATATTATTTTAAATTTAAATAATTTTATTAAAATATTTATTATTAATTTTTCTATTATATTATATAATTTATTAATAAATATTAAATAAAATAATTATAATACAATTTAATTCAATAAAAATATAAAGGATATGTTTTGAAGGCTTTAATTTTTTTGAATCACACTTCATGGACACTTTTTGACATACACTTTCATGTCACATAAACTTTTGTTTAATGAAAGAATATATATTTTGAAGAAAACAGTAGTAGATGTGTATTAGAAAAATGAAAGTATAAATAAATCTAACATGATGTGAGCATTAAAAAAGTGCAAGTAATGGGGTACCATATTATTGCATATTTGGACGAATGAGTATATAATTGTTGTATTGTTATTAAAAATGAAAAAAATATCATGAACATCTTTTTATTTTTATGTTAGTTAATCATTCTTTTATAAAAGTATATCATTTAATTATTTTTATGAAAAATAACTATTTAAGAACTTTTAACAAATAAGTTTTATAATAAAATAATATTTAAAAATATAAAATATCTTTTATTGAACAACTTAAAATTGGAGACTTTCATTATAAGTGAGGCTTCGAGAGCTATTCTTTCTAAAGGAGATAAAAATCCTGGTTATAGAACATAGAAGAAACAAATTGAGATTCTAAGAGGCTGGTTACAACACAAGAAGCTTGGATCAAACTGAAGAAATCCTTTACTTCAAAGTCTAGAGCACAAGTATATGCTGAAAATAAAATTGTTATTTGATGAATTAGAAGCTACTAACTGTGTTCTTTTTTAGGAAGAAAAATTAATAGCTGTACTTAGAGGGTTATATGATATATATGATAATGTCTTCTCTACACTTATTGAGAGAATGTTAAATGAAAAGGTAACAATTGATGATGCCAAAGCTTTACTTCTTAGTCATGAGTGTAGAATGAAAAGTAGAAGAGCAGTTCAAGTATCATCGCTTCTTTTTATTCACATGACTCAAAAGAAAGATACTCAAGTGACTAGCTAAGCTCATAAGATGTATGATCAAAGATCTTCTCCACCAATAAATGCTCCAGCTCAGTTTCAATAGATGAATTTAAATGATCAATTTCTAAATTTTGGATCATTTGATTCAACACATCAATTTGATGTGCATGGTAAATGAATATGATACTATAACAAAGGTAGAGGAAATTATGGAATAGGTAATAATAATGTTCTGTGCTAACTTTGTGGTAAATTAGGTTATTTAGTTTCTACTTGCTAGCATAGATTTGATAAAAATCATGTTCCACCAACACAACAATATACTAGCACTAGACGTCCACCATATATACAACCTTATTAAACTATTACGTTTCAATATGCACCCTTTCAGGCTATGATGACTACACCTATATCTCCTTATAATACTAATGTTCAATTTAGTTTGATTTCACCTACTTCTATGCCATATACTTTTCCATTACATGCTTCTTATTATCCTTCTTTTATTTCGACACAATCACTTTAAACTCCATCTCTTAATCCTCTTCCATCATCACCTTATTTCAATGATCTCATGCATCAAACTATTCCCTCTGCACATTCCCAACATGCTTCTTATCATCAAGCACAAACATATATTCCTTATCCTCCAAACTTTACGCCTTTAGTTCTTTAGTTTTTTCCTGAGCTTCATTGGTATCCAAACTCAGAAGCAAGTTACCACATGACCTCTGATCCTAATAATCTTGCCACTTATCAACCTTATACTGTCACAAAAAAACTCATGATAGAAAATAATAAGACACTTCCTATCTCTCAGTTAGGTTTTAATCATGTTCAATCATCTTTTACTTCTAATAAGAATCTTATTATGAAAACCATATTACATGTTTCAACAATTGCTCAGAATCTTCTAAGAATTTCTCAATTTGTCAAAGATAATTATGTATACTTTGAATTCCATCTTTTTTCTTGCTTTGTTAAGTATTATGTGACATGTCAAATTTTTCTTAAAGACTGACTTCATAATGCACTTTATTGGTTTGATTTGAATTTACTATAGCCTGATGTTTGTAGTTCTTTTTCATTCTCGATCAAGTACTTCACCTATACAGATTCATACCTCTTCCACTATTGTTCCTTTACTTCTTTGGCATCTAAGGCTTGAGAATGCTTCTTTGTTGGTAGTTATAAAAAGCACTCAATCAATGTACTATTTCTTACTTTGATAATAAAACTGATGATGCTATTGCTTATACAACTTGTCATCTTAGTAAGCATTATAAATTTCCTTGTTCATCTCGAGATGTTTACACTAGTATTCCTTCGCATAAAATTCATTTTGATATATAGGTTACACGTGTTACATCAGTTAATGGCTATCAATATTATGTACATTTTATTGATGAAGCCTTTCATTTTACTTGGTGTATTTTCTTATAACAAAATCTACTATTATGCAAGCCTTTATTCAGTTTAAATCTCAGATAGAACTTCAACTTAACACTAATATTAAAATCTTGTAGAGTGATTGGAGATGAGAGTATTAGGCTCTCACTTTTTTTTGGCCTCTTATAGCATTATTCATCATATGTCTTGTCTCCATTCTCATGAGTAGAATGCATTGGTAGAGGAAACATCGACATATCATGAACTTAGGTATTGTATTGCTATCACATGATTCCATTCCTAACACATATTATGATGAGGCATTCTACTCTAGCACTTACCTTATTAATCGACTTCCCATGTCAACTTTAAATTAATTTACACCACTTCAGTCACTATTTCATAAAAATCTAGATTACACTTTTTTCAAAGTTTTTGGATGCTTGTGATATCCTTGTCTTAGGCCTTACACATGGCATAATATAGAACCTAAATATACCATTTTGCATCTTTTTGGGCTATAGCCCTTTATATAAAAGTTTATAAATGTATCTTAAAAGAAGGAAAGTTATACATAAGTATGAATTTCCTTTTTCATGAAAATTCTTGTCTCTTTGCTACCACAAATTCATCTTTATTTGACCCTAATCATACTATATTACTTGCTATTCATATGCCAAAATATACTTATACTTATGTGCTTCTTTTCATACTTGTCAAAATGTTTATATTGCTTCTCAATCTACCTTGTCATCTAGTGCACAAGTATTATATCCTTTTTTATCTATTGGATTAATAGCCATTCCTTTAGGTCATCTTCCTTATCAAACCTCTATTTTACCTATGCCTAATATGTCTACATCACAACTTGATTCACTTGATACTACAATTATTTAAGAATCTCTTCCTCTCTCCTCATATGGAATTATTATAGCTAATGCACATCCAATGCAAATTCGATCTAAGAAAAATATTTTTAAGCCTAAAGCTTATGCTTTTACCATTGTTGATTTGTCTATAAGAGAACATTCCTCAGTTAAACAAGCACTTGGTAATATTCTTTGGAAATAGTCTATGAGCTATGAATTTGATAACTCTATGAAAATACAGTTATTATCACACTTTTTTACTTAATATTTATTTGTTTTATTCAATAAATAGTATTTTTATGGCCAAAAATATTAAAATATAATTTTTTTAGTGAAAAGGGTGAAAATATAATTTTTGAGATTTTTTTGGATTTTTTAATGAATTTTTAACGTAGGATTAATCAGGAGTTGCGATGTGGCATGTCACGTAGATGCCACGTAAGCACGAAGAGTGAACCACATTATGTCGCGTGTGAGAAGGATGAAACATGTGCAACGTTTGAGCACGGTGTTTAATTCGAGTTTGGAAATTGGTCAACACGTCATACCACGTGTTGCTACGCCATTGTTCCACGCGTTCCACCCATGTGCCACTCTATCCGTCTCCGCGAATCACGTCGCGCCACGTGTCGTTGACTCAACAAGCATTGACTCTGACCAGTCTCCCCTTCCACGCGTTGCTTCTTAATTTGGCCAATGAATATCTAATGCCATGTGTCATGCTGTGATTGGTAGAATTGTCAATTTTGATCTTAGCCCTCGATCTGAAGCTGATATGACAATCCAGATTGTACTTGAGCAATATTTAAGCCCCTAATCACTCCATAAACCCGAAGTGGACTCCATTAGTCTAATTTTGGCCAATTTTTGGAGATAAAATGAGAGAAAAATATAGAAAAATTCAAGAGAGGACACAATTTTGGTGGAGATTCAAGAGATTGATTGTATTTTTTCTTTTACTATTTTCTTTATCAATTTTTATGTCTTTCTTTATGAAAAATATGAACTTCATAAACACAATTTTGGTGGAGATTCAAGAGATTGATTGTATTTTTTCTTTTACTATTTTCTTTATCAATTTTTATGTCTTTCTTTATGAAAAATATGAACTTCATAAACACAATTATGTGTAGTTAATATATTAATCTAGAGATCTTATGAACCTAATTTTCACCATGTGATAATTTAATATTTTACCCTAATTATAATTATTATTTAATTATGTTATTTGATCTGATTTATATGCTCTTAATTGTTTGGTCAACAATTTATCTATAGAGGCAATTAAATAGATTTGAGAGAATTATTTAATTATTTATCTTGATTAAATAAAATGCATAGTTTCTAGACAGAGATGTATGATTCTTATGTATGTAATTCATAATTGATCAATTTAATGAGTAGTATGCAATTTAATTAAAATGAGAGTGTGATTAAATTAATTACTATATGGTGTGTAGTTTACTTGAGAGAGGAATACATGTTAGATTAGATTTAATTGATCATGTAATTTAATTGATAATTATATTGGATGGATTTTAGCGATTCACATGTTTAGAAAATTGGGGGATTAAGTATTCTTAGATATTTTCTCATATATCTTTTTAGTTATCAAATCTGATTTAATTAATTATTGCTACTTACTTTTAGTTTTTTTAATTTTGCTTCATTAAAATATAAAAACACAAAAAACATATGATTTTTATTTTTTTTAGTTTTAAAAATTAGTTTCTAATAAAATAATCTCTGTGTAAACAATATTTTCTTATCATTATATTACTTGTTATGATACGTATAATTGTATATTCATTGCACATACTATTTTTGTGGCGATCATTTTGCCATGGAAAACAAAGCGAGATATTGTTAGTTTTGTAGTCCTTTGTGTCTTTGTTGGCTTCTCATGTTCAAAACACTAAGTCTATTTATTTTACTCAATGTTTCTATATTTCCCTATGCAAGATTAAGTGTTAAAAATTAGTTTATAATAAAATAATCTCTCATGAAAATGATCTTTTTTTATCATTATATTACTTGTTGCGATACATATATTTGTGTATTTATTGCACACACTTCGTATGTGGTGATCAGAATTCCATGCTCTTGTTAAACATAACATGTGGACACTAGTTCCACCCCTTAAATACATAAATATTATAGGCAATAAATGTATTTTTAAGGTGAAGAAGTTATCAGATGGATACATTGACAAAAGAAAGTCATGTGTGGTAAACAAAGGCTAAGATTAACATCCTAGTTTTGATTTTTTTGAAACTTTCAACCTTGTGGTGAAGTTGGTGAAAATACGTGTGATTCGTACTCTTGCTGTATCCAAAATCTAGCCTCTTCATCAATTAGATTTAAATAATGTGTTTTTGAATGGCATATTGCATAGGAAAGTTTATATGACACATCTTCAAGGCTTTGAAGATTCAATCCATAAAGAGTATGTATGCAAATTGAATAAAACCATTTAAGGCTTGAAGCAATCCTCTAAGGCATGGTTTGAAACTTCGAGCTTAGCCCTTGTTCAGTTAGGGTTTCATAAATCTACTGGAAATATCTCTTTTTTTAGAGTTTCATCTCATTCTATTGTCTATCTTCTAGTCTATGTAGATGATATCATAATAATTTGGAGTAGTGAAATTGATATTCAATCTTTAATCACTCTACTTTATCAACAATTTTCACTTAAATATTTTGGTCATCTCAAAACTTTTCTTGGCATTGAGGTTACTCAATTGGCTAATAGGGAATTTACAACTTAGTCAACATAAGTGTACCATAAATTCGCTACAAAAAGAAAAAAAATGGAAAACTCTAAGTCCATTGCATCCCTTATATCTATTAGCACAACTTTATATGCCCACAATGGTATACCCTTTCCTAGTCCATCTTTTCACTGCAATATATAACCATCATTAGATCAGATATTAACTTTGTGGTTAATAATTTTTGCCAATACATGGCTAATATTTTAGAGCCTCACTAGTATATAGTGAAAGGATCTTAAGATATCTTCAAGGCACATTAGTTTATGACATTATTTTCAAGCCTTCTGGCTCTATTCTTCTCTAAGGATTTGTTGATGCAGAATGGGGGTCTTGTTTAGATGATAGATGTTCTAAATAATGTATTGTGATATATCTAGGTTCTAACCCAGTTATCTGTTCTTCCAAGAAGCAATCCATTGTTTCAGATCAACCATAAATGTTGAATATAGGGTCTTGGCAAATATAACTTTTGAAATTGTTAGGATATAGTGTTTACTCAATGAAATTCATGTTCCATTATTCTTTGCAATAGTCATTTGGTGTGATAATATGAGTATTGTCTCATTGGCTATTGATCTAATCTATCGTGTTAGGACAAAGCATATTGAGTTAAACCTTCATTTTGTTTAAGAAAAAAAGTGCTTACTTACAGATTGTTTGTGAATTATATACCTTTTTTGGAGCAACAAAAAGATGCCTTTATTAAGGTCGTAACATTGCTCAATTTCAATTTTATAGACATAAACTCAATGTTATTTGCATACCATTGAATTTTTGGAGGAGAGATGTTGAAGGTATATCAGAGGCTATTGCTGGAAATGATGAAGATGATTTAATTGATTATAACTCAAAATTTAATATCTCTATATTAGCTAATGCAGCACATAACTTAATTTATGTTATTTGTAACTAACTCTGATGAGTTGTAATTCTTAGATTACTTAGTGATTAAGATTTGTAATAGTTTTGGTTTCATTGTTGATCACACTTAGTAGTATGGGTGTCCAAAAACTGGATCAAATCAAATTAAACTAAAAAATTGGATCGGATTAGACCTGTCTGAACAGTTTTATAAATCAAATGGTCTAGTCTAGTTATATTAATTTTTAAACTCGTCAAACTAGATCAGACCAGTTTTAATAATATATTAAATTTTCCATATTACTTCTCACAAACCATTGATTAAATTTCTCATATTTTAATCAAATGTATATTAGTAGGTGTATCATATTTATATATTATTAATCGAACCAAAACATTAACAAACCAGACCAAACTATTCAGTTCAATTTTTTTAATAACCATACGATCCGATTTGGTCTGGTTTGAGTAATATAAACGATCTGATCTAGTTAATTTTTTTTTACTCAAAACTAGACCCAATCATACCATGGACCACTACTTAGTAGTATAAATACTCAACTTATACTTGTAATTTTGTATTGTAAAGTATACATAATTCCAAATGTATAATTCATCATCTCTTTCATTATCTCTAAAACTTTTTTTGTTCAATGTTAGAATTGCATTTTACTATGATTGCTTTATTATTTATTGTATATCAAAATCTTGAATGAGTTTTTTAAAACTTTTATACTAATGAAAAAAAACATTTTACTTCTTTTATTGTCTTTTTTTTAAATCTCTATTTTTATTTCTCAACAATGTAAGATAAAATATATATTATTTAACTCTATTGTGATATATGATCATAATATTTTTTAATCCAAAAATACTTTTACTTTCATTAATAGAAAACATAAAGATCATTGCCTAGTAATTTATGGTTGCAACACATGCAACAAAAAGTATTCATACCTATATCTCAAAATATATGTATTATAAAATAACACTTCTCTTTATAATAATTTGATTAGTGATTTTTACTTGAAAAAATATCTACACTATGATAACCACCCATGACCTAACAATATAATATCTCCTATATTAAGTAATCAATATCGATGAGAGGTGTCCGGCCCATATCTTTTTACCTTATAGATGTTGATTCAAATCTCTTTATTTATAATTGAAATATTTAATAGTATATATTTTAAAATAAATTGTATTAATTGAAAAAGAAAGAAAAAAATACAATTAGTATATACTTTATAAAAATTAACTCAATAATTTATCTATTCAAATAAAATAAAATACAATTAAAATTTAAAATAAAAACTTTAACCCGTAATCAAACAAGCTCATCAATGAGATGATCAATGAGTTTTAATAAATAATTGTTATATGTGTTATATGGTTTAAACAAATACATCTAACCACTCAACATAAATTATCGTGGGAAGGTCTCATTTAGATTCCAACGAAATTACCTCAAGTAGATTGTTACTCAATCAAAAAATGAACAAATAAAAAATCAAATAGAAACAAACCCAAAATGAAGAGCAAGAAATAACAAATAAATACACAACATTCAACGTGATTTCGAACTTACATTCACAACCCAAACAATCTTTTTATAGTACAAGTATCACAAATTCATTTTTGTTTCAAGAATTTTCCTAAGCCTTACATTTATTATAGATATATATTTACATTCTAATGCTAATAATGAATTGAAATAAGAAATAATAATACCTTAATTAAGCTAAAGAGTTATATAAGAATACCTAGCTTCTTTTCCCACTACAATGGATAAGACTATATTCTTACTTATCTCTCTTTTTTCCTTCAAGCTCTCTAAATATTCTCGTCAAATCTTAAAAAGAAAACCACTTACACTTTAAGATAATATTCAAAGAGATCTTACAAACTCTCTCACTCAACAATGAAGAAACTCCTTATGCTATCTTTTCTAGCCACCCTTTCGAAGTGCCAAATGATATCTCTTAACGAGTTAGGTCACATAAAGAAACTTATATAATATCTTCATGTCATTTGCCAAATTACTCATTTAATTTCATGTACAAAGGTTCAAAGAAAATGTTCAATATGTTAGACTTAAAAAGTAGAAACGGTAGACCTTTTCCACGTTGACGTATTGTTCTTCCTCTACACATATTATGTAATGCTTATAGTTTAATCTTTAATTCTTGATCACTCAAGTTTATTCTCATATATTTTCATGAATTTACATCACATATCACATAAACAATTATAACATGTATGTTATATAGATTAATGGGTGAGTATATTTTTTGTAAAATTTTATGTTTGGTTATAATGTTGATTTTTGTAAAATCAACCGTTTTGAAAATTTAATTTAATAGTTTAGATTTTTAATTTTAAATCATGTATTTTGACTTTTTTTTGTATCAACTTAAAAATAATATTTTTTAAATGTAAGAAAAGTATAGAAAATAATTTAAACATTATTTAAATAAATTATTATAATAAAATAATTTTGATATATAAGTAAATAAATTAACTCTAATATTATTTTAAATATATTTTATTTGCTACATTATAAGTTATTATTAAAGATGGTAAAAATCAATTATAATATAATTATAATTTAATAAATTTTAGTAAAATGAATTATAATTAATATATTAAACACTTGAAAAATTGATTAGGATCACTCTCATCTTAGCATAGTACAACTCATAGAATAATTTTTACATAATCCAAATTCATGTATAATGGGAGAAATTTCCTTATTATTTGATATGAATGTATTTTAAAAAAAATATGTAAATATATTTATTTATATATAAAATATCACATTTTCTTAATTTTATATTCTTAAAATTATTAATATCTATATAAATATGCAAGAGCGAGGCTAATACAAATAGTTTTTCTGATTGACTCAGTCACTCCCTCACGGAACAAATAAAACAAACATCTTTTAAAAGAACGGCAATAAAATGTAAACGTAAAAAAAAAAAAAAAAGGGAGAAAAGATGATATTCTCACCTACTGTGTGCTTCATATGCCTTCATCATTGTTCACTAATACCTTGCGTGCACTCTCACTCCACACGCACGCACGTACCAAACCCACTACTCACTCTTTATTTTTTCCTTTTCTTTTTTCTATTGAGTGGGTAACTGGGTACTTTCTTGGTCATTTTAGTTTCATGCCTCAGGGTCATTTCTGTCAAATTACTATCTATATAATCTCATCCTCCGTTTTCTCGGCAAGTTTTTGCCTTTGATTGTGCTCTCTATCTCTCTCTCTCTCTCTCTCGATATCACTTTCCTCTTCCTTCCTTCAAAAGATCTGCAACAGTACGGTCACGTAATCTTTGATTTCTCAGCTAATCTTCTGTGTTTTTGAGGACTTTGAAAGTTGGATCTAGGAATTTCTTAAATCTGCTTTTGAATTTTCTTCACTGTAAGTTGATAGTTATTTTCGATTACTCACTCTTGAATAATAAGCGTGTTTTTCGCCTTCCTGTTTCTTTTCTATGCTTTTGTCTCTGAAATTTATTGGGGGATTCGATTTTTTTTTGTAATGGCGATGCTAATTTCCCATTTCAGCTGTTTTATATATTCTAATCTATCTACTAGTATGTTGAGGTTTACTCTTCAACTTTTAATATTACAATTTTTGTGTTTCTTAAATGAGTGGTTTGATTATCTTTTGCATCCTATCGTCGCATAGAAGCTTAGGACTTATGAAGCTGACTTCGTATTCATATTTAGCTATGTTTCAGCAATTAATGAATTTCTCACTATTTTCTTCATCTAAGTTTCGATGTTCATACTGGTTCCTCAGTAAATGTGAAATAGAAAGTTGGGAAACTTTTGACTTTGGATCTTTGATACGTTAGATTTTTATATAAAGAAAATGAAGTGTTTGGAAGGGTTTGAGAACCTTAGCTGTAGGCAGCTCAAAGACTAACTTGTAATGAAGAAAAGGAGTCCTCTAACGTTGATTTTTGTTTTTGTTTTTTTGCAGGTTCTCTGCATAATCTCACGTCGAAAGTAGTTGTGACTATCAATTTGTATTTGGGTGGGAAGAACAGCATGCCGTGGTGGCTGATTCTCTCAGTTGATGTGTTCCGCAAAGGCTTTTCATTGAACTTGTATTGCAGAGTGATTTTGTAATTTTCCCTTTTCCATATAATTCAACCTCAGATTTTCCCAATCTTATTGTCGCTCCATGGGATCCAAATTCTTCGTAGTCATTCCTTGCTATGTTCTGCAAATTAGCTAAACATTTGCAGACTAGTTGTTGATCATCTCCTTCAATCGTTTTCGTTTGCATTCTGTTGTAGTTGAATTAGACTGTTAGTTAGTGGTTTCAAAGTCTTGGTGATAAACTGCCTTTTAGTCCCTTGTTCCAATCCTTTTCCTGTTAGATACAATTGGTTTAGCATTGTAAGTGCTATATCTAGTTTGCAATTATTCAATCAAGTGCTCCAGTTTTTGTTTGTTATTGATAGTTGAAAGATATTTGCTTCTGGAAGTTTGTGGGGGTGAGCCCTTATTGGAGGGTCAAGCTGTAGTTATGGTGTGCCAAGCAGCTAGTCAAACAAGATTTCGGGCATTGAAACATGAAAATGAAGGGAACAACACTATTATTATTAGAGTCATAGCATGCTTTCAACCGCTTCAGGATTGCCAGGTTGGTTATGGATTTATATATGGGTTAAAGTTTATCATTAACTTGAAAGGAGAAAATATGATGCTCTAAATTGTTTTATTTGATTATTCTTGTTAATGTTCAAGAGAACGTTTTATTTATAATCCTTTATTGATAGAGCTAATATGGTGGTGCTGATTAATTTTTATTTTGTTTTGACCAGGCTGAATATTTCCGTCATTTGCTCAAACCGGTCACGTAGATATTTTGCATCTTTGTGTTGTTAAGTTGGAGTTGTTATTTATTTTCCTTGTTCATCAGCAAACAAGATAGTAATCAGCCTAATCTAGTTGTAAATACGTCCTTCTGGTATGTATTACATTAGCCCTCCAATAAATCATTATTGATTACTTTCATCCGTGCCAAATTGATTAAATGCTAAAAGTAGATTTTTGTGAATAATTTCTCAGGTACTTGTTTTTCTTGGATGGGTGAAGATTGCAGGACTTTGCAATCTCAGTTGCACTTTGATTGGCGATCACCCTATTTCAGTTCCTTGGTTGCTCCACCTTACTTGGAGCAACAAGATATAATTTCCTCATCTATGAACCCAGGTACAAATATGGTCTTGGCTAATGGTAGTTTTCCATTATGTGCACCTTCGGTGGGTCCTCATTTATGGCCAGCTCAATCAAGGGAACCTCGTGGTTGGTTGAGTTGCTTGCACAGCATGCACCATGCCTTTATGCCTGCTTCAAATTCCATTCTGAAGGATAAACCTTCTCTTTGTGCAAATGAAAGTTTACAGCAGACTACGGACATGAATCCAAAAGCAGAGCCTGTTTATGCCGAGAAGAGATTCCTTGTTATTGATCACTCAGGGAATCAAACTTCTTTGATGTTTAGTTCAGGAATCGGGATCCCTGTTGGGCGTCCTGCATCTTTGAACGCAAAACCTCATTCTGCTTATAATTTCAATGAGGAAGGTACTGGAGCAAAAAGCATCTTGAGAAATCTTGCACATCCAATCCAGACTGATGAATGTAAACAAAGTAATGAAAATGGTGAGCAGAGTGAGATGCATGAAGACACAGAAGAACTGAATGCCTTGCTTTACTCAGATGATGGTACCGACTCTTCCGATGATGATGAAGTTACAAGCACAGGTCATTCTCCCGGTACAATGTTGGCTTCTGATAAGCATAATTGGTTTGAGGGATGCACTGATTTCGAGCAAAATGTGGAAGAAGTTGCTAGTTCTGCTGGAACTATGAAGCGTAAATTCCTCAATGGAGATGATGTTGATACACCATTAGTCATGGACACTGCAAGTTCTGCGAAACGTAGTAGGACATTCGAGTTAGAGGACGATGCAGAATCTTGCTGTGCCTCGAAGAAGAGGAGAAAAGAAAAAATTCGCAAAACTGTGAGCATTCTGCAAAGTATAATTCCTGGTGGGAAAGGGAAAGATTCAATGCTGGTACTTGATGAAGCAATCCAATACTTGAAGTTGTTGAAGGACCAAGCAAAAGTTTTTGGATTGGATGCTCTTTAGAGTTTCGGTATTGTTAAGTAATAGGTTCTTACTAGTCTACTACTAAGACTTGTAGTTTTTTGCTGTTTGTTGCACTTCTATTTAGTAGATTGAACAAAGTATGGATTAGTTCTCGACTGCCCTAATGGGAAAGGGACAAGGAGTATCTTAATCAACTGTTGAAATCTTTCTTCAATGACTGGTTTGGTATTAAGCTTATATTTTGCTTGGGATATTTCTCTTCAGATTACTGGGGTGGTAGAACGATGTATTGTGTGTCTCCAATAAAGGAAGGTTTAATCATGAGATCTTAGGGTTTGTAGAAAGTAAAAGTTTCATCTGGTAATGAAGTTGGCTATGTGGACGATATACTGTTAAGGGGACTCACTTCCACCATTGCATGTTTCCAGCCAGCTTTACTAATTACTCGGAAGATCTCTTTGATTGATATTTTTCTGTTTAGACTGTTATTTGAGTATTCTTGTATCCTGGTACTTGCCTTGTTAGGTTGAAAAGAAAAAAAAATGTCGTATTTGTAGTGGGTTGGTTTGTTAGGGCGATGATGTGTGTTGTTGGGTGAAATTTAATATTGTGTGGGCGTTATTCTTGTCTTTATACTTATGTACCTATGTAGCATGCACGCGTTTATAATGAGACAACGAAGTGCTTGTGAATTGTGTTATGACGTTGCTGTTCAAGTTTGGTAATTTTCATTTGTTGTTTGATTTTCTGTGTATGATATTAGTGGGTGATGTAGGGACCACGCAATTGCAATAGCATTATAATTTAAGTAATTTTTTAAATAATATCAAATTATTGAATTTGTTAAAATGTTATTAAATATTTTTCGTTATAAATATATCATTTAATTATTAAAAAATTATGAATGTATTATTCTGTCTGTTATCTATCTATACGTGGGTTAGCAAATAAAAATAAAAATTAATTTTTTTTAAAATGAATTGTAAATCTTCGCCAAAAACATTTGCGCAATCAAATGCTAAAATCAATCCATGATTTGTTAGCCAAGAATTTAAAGTAACGGATGATTGACTTATGGGTTCTGCACATATTCCAATGCAGGTAATCCAGCTCGTATATTGAAACTGATAAATGAATGGTGTTGTCGGATTGGCAAGGTTTTGTATTGTATCAAATGCTATTGGAAAACGACACAAGTTGGTGCATTATTTAGTCAGCTGTTAGGCTTGTTAACAGCAAGTAGTACAAACTAGTTTCTATGATTTTATGTTGCAAGCTGGTATATGAGATTTGAGTTAGCTGTCAGGCTTGTTAACAGCAAGTAGTGGAAGTTAGTTTTTGTGATTTTATGTGGGTTATGCTGTCAGGCTTGTTAACAGCAAGTAGTGGAAGTTAGAATGGAACTCATAAACAGGAGATTACAATTCTAACAATACCCATGTACAACAACAAGGTATCTTATCCTCAACCTAACAATCCTAGTCAATCTTTCTTGCCTCAAATGCAGCCTAACAACTCCTGTCAACCTTTCTTGCAATCTCAGTTTAATTAGCCACTTCTTTTTCAAAACCAAATCTTTGATCCTTATAGAAATAAAACTAAGGGTAGTGGGTTTAACGATGAAGCAAAGCCTCAATGCCAAATATGTGGGACAGTAATGGCTTTATGAATATATAATATTTGCTCTTTTTATTCAATATATAATATTTTTAATGTTAAAAATATTAAAATATAAACTTTCTAGTGAAAAAGAGTCAAAATATAATTTTTGAGATTTTTTGAGATTTTTATAAATTTCTAATGCATGACCAATCAGAAATTTCCACGCGTACACCATACAAGTATAAAAGTTGACTGGGAAAGCCACGTAGGTGCCATGCAAGCAAAGATGCCCAATCGTAGATAGCTACGTGTGTAGTGTGATGTAGCGCTATGCCATGTGTCAATATGGCGTTCAATCTGAGTTCATTGCTTGGTCAAAGCACTTCTCACACGTCATCACTTTATTGGTTCTTTCTTCCCCCCCCGTGTGCTACACAATCTGTAAATGCAAATCAAGTTGCCCTACATGGTGCTGACACAACTTTAATTGACCAAACTCGTCCCGTGCCATGCGTCGCGCTATGATTTGCCGAGTGAATTTCGTGTGTTACGTGTTACACTACTATTAATTTTGCTTATTTTGATATCTTCCCTTGATCTAAAGCTAATCTGACGGTCCAAATTCTACCTGAGCTATATTTAACCCCATAATCATCACATAAACCCTAAGGAGCCGTAGTTAACATTATTTTTATTAGTTTTTGGAGCTAAGAAGAGAAAAAAAATAAAGAAAAAATAAAGAGAAAAACAATTTTGGTGGAGATTCAAGAGGAGATTGGTACTACAATTCAAGAAATTGTTTATATTTCTTCTTATACTTATTTCTTTATCAAATTTTATGTCTTTCTTTATAAAAAAAATATGAGTTTTATGAACAAAAATATGTATATTTAACTTATTAATTTAGGGGTCTTATAAACCTAATTTTCATTATATGATGATATAATATTTTACCCCAATTATGATTTTAATTTAATTATATTATTTAATCTAATTTTTATACTATGAATTAATTGGTCAACAATAGATCTATAAAGACAATTAAATAGATTTGAGAGAATTATTTAACATGCATAGTTTCTAGGTAGAAATATATGATTTTTTTGTATGTGATCCATTAGTAATTTAATTGATATGAGAGTGTCATTAGGTTAATTACTATATGATGTGTAGTTTACTTAAGAGAGGAATACATGCAAGATTAAATTCAATTAATCATGTAATTAATTGATAATTATATTAAAGGGATTTTAGTGATTCACATGTTTAGAAAATTGGAGGATTAAGTATTCTTAAATATTTTCTCATATATCTTCTTAGTTACCAAATCTAATTTAATTATTTATTTTTAGTTTTTTTGATTTTGCTTTCTTAAAGTATAAAAATACAAAAAAAATAATTTTTTTATTTAAAAATTAGTCTCTAATAACATAATCTCAGTAGAAATGATTTTTTCTTATCATTATATTACTTATTGCGATACATATACTTGCATATTCATTAAACACAATTTATGTGTCTGATCAAGTTTTTGGCATTGTTACCAGAGATTATAAATATTATAAATTAATTATTTTATTTTTGTTATTTTTCTTTACTTAGTTTTTTAGTTATTTATTTGTTATAATTTTAATTAATTGATTAAATTATTTATTTTTAATTTTTATTTAGTTTTAATTTAGACATCTCTTTTAGTGCTATTAGAAACACATTTAAGTATGTTGTATAAGCAGAGTTCGTAAGGGAGAAATTTTGCTTTTATATCATGAAATTGAGCGTACATTGAGATCAATAAGAACATAAAAAGTTTTCATTCAAGTGAAAAAAATGACTAATCCATTAGAAATAAACAATAATAAGCTAAATTTGAATAGTCAAATACCTTTAATGGATGAAGGATAGTGCTATGAACGAATATGCAAGACCTATATTAGAATAGTTGAATCCAAGTATTACAAGGTTTAAGCTAATCAGTTTGAACTAAAGCTATTGATGTTTCAAATGCTACAAATAGTTGGAAAATTCAATGAATTTCTAATAGAGGATCATCATCTTTATCTCAGATTGTTTATTGAAGTTGGAGATTCATTTAAATTCAGTGGTGTGACAGAAGAGGTATTAGGCTTAGATTGTTCCCTTACTCTTTGAGAGACCGTGCTCGAGATTGGCTAAACTCTTTGTCACTTCATTCCATTACAACTTGGAATGATTTGGCGGATACATTCTTGATGAAATATTTCCCACCAACAAAGAATGTGAAGTTTAGGAATGACATTACCTCTTATTAAAAATATGAAGGAGAATATTTATATGAAGCATAAGAAAGGTTTAAAGAGTTGTTAAGGAAGTGTCCTCACTATGGTATCCCTTATTGGATCCAAATGGAGAATTTCTACAATGGTCTCAATGCTCAAACAAGAACCATTGTCGATGCATTTACTAATAGAGCTTTGCTAGTCAAATCTTATAATGAAGCTTATGAGTTACTTAAGAAAATGGCTAGCAATAATTATCAATGACCAATGGATAGAATGGTAGCTATAAGAAGAGTAGCCAAAATGCATGAGGTGAATGATGTCACAACATCTATAACTCAAATGTCATATTTGGTTAATCTATTGAAGGCTCAAAACTCGCTAACGAGTATAAACAAAGTTCAAGAATGAAGGGTGTCTTATGTGTTTTGTGGTGGAGCCCATTTGTTTGATAATTTTCAAAATAATCCTGAATCAGTATTCTATATGGGTAATGTGAATCGAAATAATAATCCATACTCAAACACATATAACTCTGGATGTAGATAATATCCAAATTTCTCTTAGAGTAATAACAACAATGAAAGTGGTAATTAATTAAACTGTTAATCATTTCCACCACCAGGTTTTCAATAACCACAACAATCATAAGCCCTTGAGAAGAAGCCACCTATTGAGGACAATATGAATGCTTTAATGGGGATGATAAAAGATTTCATCCAATCAATAAATACAAAAGTGTCCACTCAAGAGGTTTCAATTCAGAATTTAGAGACTCAAATGGGGCAACTTGCCCAAGCTATAAGTCAAAATCCTCAAGGTATCCTTCCAAATGACACAATTGTAAACCCAAGAAGAGAAGGTAATGAGCATTGCAACACCATAGCCTTGAAGAGTGGGAAAACTAGATGAGGACCATGAGACTAAAAAAGGATAAAGAGAAACTGAAAACTAACAAGGATTATGAGACTAACAAGGATAAAAATGACTTAGTGGATAAAGAAAGCGAGGAATTAGTGGATAAATAGAGTAATGGAAAGGAAATAATTCAGCTAAAAAAAACCTCTACAAACCCATTATTCCTTTTCCTCAATGATTGCAAAATCCAAAGTTAGATACCTTGTTTTCAAAAAAATTGGATGTCTTCAATAAGCTGCATATATACATATCATTTACAGGTGCACTTGAACAGATACCTTCTTATGCCAAATTTCTGAAGGACATACTGTCTAAGAATAGAAGGCTTGGAGATAATGAAATAATAACCTTAACTGAAGGTTATGGTTCCATCATTGCTAGAAAACTATCCCAAAAATTGAAAGATTTGGGTAGCATAATTGGGAACATCCATTTTGAGAAATCATTATGTGACTTAGGTTCAAGCATTAACATTATGCCATTATCGGTCTTCTAAAGATTGGGGGTTGGTAAAGCCAAACCCACTTTATTAACATTACAAATGATAGACAAGTCAATTAAAATATCGCAGGGTGTGGTAGAAGATGTGTTAGTAAAAGTAGACAAGTTCATCTTTATGGCGAATTTCATTGTATTAGACATGGAAAAGGATTGTAACATTCCTTTCATACTTTTCCTTCCATTCTTAGCAACCAGAAAGACACTCATTTATGTACAAAAGTGTGAGCTTACATTGCGAGTGTAAGATGAACAAGTAATGTTTAAAGTTTCTAAAGCATCTGAACCCCCTAATATTGATAATGCTAATGAATAGTTTAAGATAAATGTTACTGATTGTGAGGATAACTTAAAAAAATATGTTGAGTTTCCTACACTTAAGACTATTACACAATAATCTATGAATAAGGACATAAAGTCACCAGAAAACAACTCAACATATTTGAACTTTGAAAGTATGAAATCAAAGGCATTTATGAAATTTTTTGAGATATGATCTAAGCTCAAACCATCCATTGAAGGGCCACCAAGGTTAGACCTCACAACTTTACCCTACCATCCCCAATCAAGTGGGAAAGCAAAAGATTCTAATAGAGAGGTGAAAAAGACGCTAAAAATACATAAATTGCATGAGTTACGGTGGAGTGCATATAAGATTGACAATAAGTAAAAAAACAATAAAAATATGGCATGATAAGAGAATTGAGAACCATGTTTTTAAATTGGAACATAAAGTATTATTAAAAAAATCAAGACTCAAACTATTTTCAGGCAAACAAAAAAGTAAATGGACACAGATGGATGTACCTTAGGACTTGATATGACCTTTTAGTCAAGAAATTTAAACGTGACGTTGGTTGGGAGGTGACCCAACATTATTTTACTTATATATTTTCATTGTTTTTGTTTTGTAGGTGAATAAATGTAGAGAGTAACGACGTAACAAGAATGAGCACTTCAATGAAAGTTATGGTGTGCTAAGACTAAGGGAGTTTTTTTTTCATTTTACTTTTTCATATTTATATGTGCACATTGATGACAATGTGCAATTTAAGTTTGAGTGAGGTAACTTCATTCTATACTTTAGTAATTCATATGCATTTTCAATTTTTAGGAAAGTTTTTATTATTTTTAGGATGTTTTTAATCATGATTTGGGTAGAAATTGATAAATATATGAAAACTAAATATATGCATGCTTGATATGAAATGTATGAACTCAATGATAAAAATTGGTTGTCATGACTAGGATAAAGAATGTAACATGCTTATTAAAATATTTACATTAATCATAATATATGCTTGCTAGTTTTGACAAGATTGATACAAATTTTTATGCACATATTCATGATTGATTTTGGTGTTCTTATTGAGAAAACATTTGTAGGGAGTTATGCGAGTTGATGAGATATACCAGGTTTTTGAATCTATTTGATCATCCCTTGAGGTGAAATATGGAATAGTATCTAGCAAAAGAGATGATTTAGGTCTTATTTGGATCGATTGAGCATTTCAAGCTAACCATTGTTAATATTCGTAGTCACCTACTTGAGCCCAACAAAAAACCTTTCATATCTTTAAGCCACATTTTATGCCTAACCAATAAGCATTACCTTTACCCTTGCACCTTTAGCTTGTATGAAGAGAAAAAAATGCAATCATATGTTATGCTATAGAGTGAAGTGAAATGTAATGTACCGTATAAAAAGAGAGAAATAAAAACAGAATAAGCAAAACTCATAACATAATTATTCCTCTAAAAAAAGAAAATAAAATTGAAAATAATTTTATGGGTGTTTTGAAGTTACCAAAAAAAAAGATGTAGAATAAAATAATATGAAAAAAAATGATAAGAGAGTGCATTAAAATATCAAGTTAAAACTCAATTACCGTTAAAAGTAGCATGCTGAATAAAAATAAATCTAAGGCATGGAAAGAGCTTAAATGTCTTCATTTATCAACCCCCACCTAAGCCTTATATTACAATTATGTAAAGTCTTTATTGATCTTTAGCTAAGTGCATATTTATATTAGTGGAGATGGATGTGAAAAATAGACTTATGAAACTTGTTCTAAGATTGAATTGATTAGCATGCTCATATAGGTTGATTTCATGAGTGTATTAGATGATATCATGTGCAACACATACACAAGAATTAATTTGTCAAAAACCTTACATATCCTTGTATTGATGGAATGTTGATTGATGAATAAGTGAACCTCCTTGTCATAAAATTGTATGAGTGTTGAGGATGATAATTTTTGCTAACTATGCATGTATTAATATATATATATACTATCCATATCATTTTATTTAGTCGGACTTGGCTTTATACTCGAGAACAAGTAAAGAGTTAAGTTTGGGGGTGTGATGACTCCATGAAAGTAGAGTCATCAATGCATTTTTTTTATTTAATATTTTCTCATTTTATTCAATAAATAGTATTTTTGGGATTAAAAATATTAAAATATGAACTTTTTAGTTAAAATGGGTGAAAATATAATTTTTGGGTTTTTGTTTGAAATTTTATGGATTTTTAACGTAGGACCAATCAAAAGTTGCCACGTGGATGCCACATAATATATGAACTGATTGGGTATGCCACATGAGCACCACGCCAACATAGATTCCAAATCGTAATACAAAATGTGTGTAGTGTAATGTAGCATTATGCCACATGTTAGCATGACGTTCAATCCGAGTTCATTGCTTGGTTAACACACCCATCATGCATCATCACCTTATTTGTCCGTTCTTACAACTTGTGTGACACATCATCTGTAACTGTGAATCAAGTTACACCACATGGTATTGACTCAGCTTTTGTTGATCAGACCAGTCTCCCATGCCATGCATCAAGCTCTAATTCGCCCAATGAATTCTTTGTGTCACATGTGGCGCCCTGATTGGTTGACACAATTAATTTTTCTTATTTTGATCTCAACCCTTGATCTAAAGCTGATTTGATGATCCAAATTCCACCTAAGCTATATTTAATCCCATAATTACTCCATAAACTCTTAGGAGCTGTAATTAACATCATTTTTATCAACTTTTGGAGTTAAGAAGGGAGAAAAATATAGAAAAATTCAAAATAGATACAATTTTGGTGGAGATTCAAGAGAAGATTGGTACTACAATTCAAGAGATTGATTGTATTTCTTTTTCTAATCTTTTATTAATCAATTTTTATATATTTCTTTATAAAAAAGTTGAGCTTTATGAATAAAATTATGTATACCTAATTTATTAATTTAAGGGTCTTATGAACCCAATTTTCACCATATGATGATTTAGTATTTTATCCAAATTACAATTAAAATTTCATTATATTATTTAATCTAATTTTTATGCTATGAATTGTTTGGCCAATAATTGATCTATATAGATAATTAAATAGATTTGAGAGAATTATTTAATTGTTTGTTTTGATTAAATAACATGCATAGTTTTTAGGCAAAGATGCATGATTTTTATGTATGTGATCCATAATTGATGAAATTAATGAGTAATATGCAATTTAATTGACATGCGAGTATAATTAGATTAAATGCTATATGGTGTGTCGTTTACTTGAGAGAGAAATACATTCTAGGTTAGATTCAATTAATCATGTAATTAATTGATAATTATATTGAGAGGATTTTAGTGATTTATATGTTTTAAAAATTGAGTGATTAAGTATTCATAAATATTTTCTCATATATCTTCTTAGTTACCAAATTTGATTTAATTATTTATTTTTAGTTCTTTTAATTTTGCTTTCTTAAAATATAAAAACAAAAAAAAATTGATTTTATTTTTTTTTGTTTTATAAATTTGTTTCTAATAACATAATTTCCATGGGAATGATCTTTACTTATCATTATATTACTTATTGTAATATGTATACTTTCATATTCATTGAACATAATTCATGTGTCCGATAAGACAGTTGGATACTTTGCAGGTTCTTATTGGTATCGACCTAATCAGTCTTAGATGGATATCACTGATACTAACAGACCATACACTCCTTTTTATCAATCATTTAACTCTCAAATGCATCAGCCTCAATTCTTTGCACAATCTTATCCCATTCAATATCCTTACAATAGTGCTTCATTTTCACAACCTCAAACAAATTTAATGAATGCTATATATCCCATTATTAGTGTTCCATAATATAACCCACATTTTCTACCTTACATTCCTTTCAACTCATGACTTTAGTCTAACACAAACCCTAACTCTTTTGCTTATGCCATCTAACTCACAAACTGTTGTTACCTTGCCATCTCCAAGTAATACTCATGTTAACTCTCGTTCTGTACTATCCTCACCCTCACCATCACCATCAGTGATGTATGCCTTTGCAATTCCTTCAATAATTTCATACTTAACTTGGTTTATTGATTTAGGTGCTTCACACTACATGACATCTGATCCTTCAAATCTTGCAGTCAAGATGGAGTATGAAGGCTCTCAACAAATGTTAGTAGCAAATGTGGATGGTCTGTAAATTTTCAATTTTGGTATGAATACTTTCACTATTGATAGAGTCTATGTTGTATAGCTTCTTAGTAAGAAAATTGAAAAAGTCCCACATTGATTAGGAATGAAGGTGAGTGTTTTATTTTGGGCTAAAAATAAAGCTCCCTCATCCACTTTTAAAACATCCCAAAATTTGTAAATCTTAATATCTTTTGTAAGGGTAATTGATTACCTCAAATTTTCCCAATTAGTTGTAATTTTATAGTTCATCCATTTAGAGATAATAAAAGTGATCAATATGCCCGAGGACATAGGTAACATTTATATCGAACCTCGTTAAATTTATGGTGTTTTTATTTTTCTACATTAATATTTCTTCGTTAGTTTTTTTAGCATTATTTTGTCACGCTAGTTTGAGTTCTATTCATTTAAATCATAAGTGAATAGTTACTACTTAAAACATCCACGTCAGGTAGAACAATAGTGATGAAATCAAGGTTCGAGGTGGAGAAGTTTGATGGAACTGGTCATTTTGGCATATGGCAAGATGAAGTTCTAGATTCTTTGTTTCAACAAGGTCTAGACATTGCCATTGAAGAAGAAAAACTAGTTGGAGCAGATGAAATTGAGTGGAAAAATATCAACTGATTAACATGTGGTACAACTCATTTGTGTCTCTCAAGAGAACAAAAGTATACGTTTATGAAGTAGACATCTGCAAGTAAGTTGTGGAAGGCATTAGAGAAAAAATTCATGAAGAAGAGCGAACAAAATTGTCTCTCTTTGAAGAAGTTGTTCTGTTTTGAATACCTTCAAGGTACCACAATAAATGACCATATTATTTCTTTTAATCGATTAGTAGCATATTTGTTAAATATGGATGAAACTTTTAAAGATGAAAATTTAGCCTTGATACTGTTAGCCTTCCTTGTTGGTGAGTTTGATAACCTTATTACGAGCTTACTCATTAGGAAGGATAAAGTTTTCTTTTGAGAAAGTTTACACTGCTCTATATAGTTATGAAATTACAAAGAAAGATAAAAAAGAAAGCAAGAATGAAGTAGCAGAGGCACCGCCTGTAAGAAGGCATCCGTAAACACAACAGAAAGGAAAGAGAGGTAGATCTCATTCGAAAGGAAGGCTTGGTAAAGATAAATGTGTCTTTTTTTCATGAAAAAAGCCATTGGAAGAAAAACTGTCTGAAGTTGCAGAAGAAAGGAAAAGTTATGCCGTATGATGCATGCGTAGCTAAAAGCAATTCAAATTCAGATTTTTCATTGGCTGGTTCATCAATAACATCTCATCCTGGTGATTGGATTTTTGATTCAACGTGTACCTTTCATATGTCTCCTAATAAAGAGTGGTTCTTTAACTTTGAAGAACTAGATGGTGGAGTTGTTTTCATGGGTAATTATTATCCATGAAAAGTTTTGAGGATCAATACAATTCATTCGAAGAATCAATATGGTTCAACTAGAGTCTTGAAAGATGTTCATTATATCCCAAATATGAAGAGGAATCTCATTTCTGCGGGAGTCTTAGAATCAAATGGCTTCACTGTGACCATGCAAAATAAAGCATTGAAGGTTACTTCTAGAGCACTTATGGTGATGAAAGGTGTCAAGAAGAATAACTTTTCCTACTACCTTGGTAGTATGGTTATTGGGACAACATCAACAACAATTTTAGTAGTTTCAGAGGAAGACAGATTTAGAAACTACCAAGCTATGGCATATGCGTTTGGGACATACTAGTGAAAAATATTTATAGATTCTGATAAATCAAGGCTTGTTGAAAGACGCAGGAACCTACAAGTTATAATTTCTGTGAGCATTGTGTATTGGGAAAGTATAAAAAAGTAAGCTTTGTCACTACACTTCACAATACAAAAGGAATTTTGGATTACATCCATACTAATGTATATGGGCCAACAAGAACTCCATCCATAAGTGGCAAACATTATTATGTCACTTTCGTTGACGAATTATCCAGAAGAGTTTGGGTGTATCTCATAAAGAAAAATGATGAAGTGTTGGGAATTTTTCTCAAGTGGAAGAAGATGATCGAGACTCAGAATGGTAGAAAGATCAAGCGTTTAAGGTTTGATAATGAAACTGAGTACACAAACAATCCATTTATGAAAGTTTGTGAAGAAGAATAGATAATGAAATACTTCACTATTTAAAAAACACCACAACAGAATGGAGTTGTAGAATGTATGAACCAAAATTTGTTGGAGAAGGTTCCATGTATGTTGTCAAATGCTAGATTCGGCAAGAAGTATTGGGTTAAGGTTGTGACATATGTATGTCATCTTATCAATCATCTACCATCGTCTACTCTTGAAGGAAAAACACCTATGAAGGTATGGTATGGAAAACCTATTACTGATTATAATTTCTTATATGTGTTTGGTTCTATTGCATATTACCATGTAACAGAATCAAAGTTGGAACTAAGAGCCAAGAAAGCTATTTTTTAGGGATCCTTTCTGGTTCTAAGGGATATCGACTATGGTTCCTTGGAATGAAAAAGATAACCTTCAGGAGTGATGTTACTTTTGATGAATCTGCCTTGTTGAGAAAGGTAATTGAGAAGATTAATTGCACTTTGCAGCAGGTGGAGCAAACTTCAAAGCAAATGGAGTTTGAAAGCAGAATTGTTAATCCAGTTAGTAGAGATAAGACAAAAGTTGATCGTCCATTGGTAGAAGTTGAATAAAATGAAGAAGATATTTTAACCCAAAAGCCTCCATAATAACAAGAAGAAACTGAGTTGATAGGCCACAATGAAAAAATGTCAAGGTGCCTACTCGATACAAAGATATGAAAGATCTACCTGCTCAGTTTAATAATACGGTGGCTTGTGCACTTTCAGTTGTGCATGATGATATTACTTCCATATATAAATAAGAAATCAGAAGCCCTGAATTTGAAAGATAGAAGGAAGCCATAGACTAAGAACGTTTATCCTGTGAGAAGAATAAGACATGGTAGTTGACATAATTACCTAACGGCAAGAAGGCAATTGGTTTCAAATGAGTGTATACAAAGAAAAAGGGATTTCCTAACATAGATAGTGTTTTCTACAAGGCAAGGTTGATGGCTAAAGGCTATGCTCAGAAGGAGGGAATCGATTATAATGAGGTATTTTCTTTAGTTGTAAAACATTCCTCCATTAGAATCTTGTTGGCCTTGGTAGCATATTTGGATTTGGACCTAGTTCAACTTGATGTGAAAACCGCGTTTATACATGGTGAATTGGAAGATGAAATCTATATGTCTCAGCCATAAGGGTTTAATGTTACTAGTAAAGATAATTGGGTATACAAATTGAAAAAATCGTTGTATGGATTGAAGTAATCTCTGAGGTAATGGTACAAACGATTTGATCGGTTTATGTTACAGTATAAGTATACTATAAGTACACATGATCATTGTGTATATTTTCGTAATATACAAGATGAGTCTTTCATCTATCTCCTATTGTAAGTCAATGATATATTTATTGCATCGAAGAGCCAAGCAAAAATTGAGAAGTTGAAGGCTCAACTAAATCAGGAGTTTGAGATGAAAGATCTAGGAGAAGCCAAGAAGATTCTCGGCATGGAGATAAGAAAATTTGGTATGAATGAACAGAAAAAACTCGTAAGTACTCTACTTCTTCCTCATTTTAAGCTTAATGCTCAATTATCTCTTAGGAATGATGCAGAATGAGAATACATGGAAAATGTATCGTATTTGCATACAGAGAATCCTATAGATATGGTGACAAAGGTGATAACGACAATCAAGTTCAAACTTTTTCTGGACTTGATCAACATCCTCCAAATTTGAATTGGCAATGGCATCGCTGATCTAGAGTGAAGAAATCATTTAAGAATCACTAAGTTGCTAAGATAGAGATTTGTTTTATAGGAGAAAATTGAAAAAGTCTCACATTGATTAGGAATTAAGGTGGGTGTTGTATTTTAGGCAATAAATAAAGCTCACTCCTCCACTTCTAAAACATCCCAAAATTTGTAAATCTTCCTCTCTTTTGAAAGGGTAATTAATTAGCTCAATTTTTTCTAATTAGTTGTAATTTTGGAGTTCATCCATTTAGAGATAATGGAAGTGATCAACGATGCCTAAGAACATAGGTAACATTTATACCGATACTCATTAAATTTATGATATTTTTATTTTTTTTGCTTTAGTTTCTTTTAGCATTATATTTCTAATAGTATTATTTTGTTAGGCTAATTTGAGTTCTATTCATTTAAATCATACGTGAATAGTAACTACTTAGAATAGGAAAAATATATCCAATATTCCCAATAATCTATAAGAGAGAATTTCATCTCATCACTAAAAATATTCTAAGTGTTTCTCAATTTACAAAAGACAATTTATTTATTGAATTTCACTTAGATTATTGCTTTTTGAAAGGCATGTGACATATCCTTCTCCAAGGGAAGGTTAATCAAGTGCTATATTCATTCACTCTTTCTCTTGACAAGGGAATACGTGGTGATATATCCCAATCAATTTAGGTTTCACTCACTCAAGTTAGAAGCATTGTAATTAAAACTCTTGAATTTCAAGTGTAGCATAAGTGTTTAGGTCATGAAAGTATAAGTACTATGAATGGTGTGCTTAGTACATTAAAAAAAGACTATACTATCACTAAACAACCTAATGTGTGCACTGCCTATCATAAAGGAAAGTGTCACCAACTTCCCTTTTCTTTATCTTTAAATAAAAGTTCAGAACTACTTGAATTTATCCAAGCCAATGTATGGCATCCTTTTCTAGAATTTTCAATCAATGGATTTTCATGGTATGTGGTTTTTATTGATGAATGCTCAAGGTTTACTTGGGTGTATTTTTTTAAAAAATTAACTTGGGGGTTAACATGCCTTTGTCTTTTTTTAAAAGGCAAGGTGAATTACAATGTGGAAGAAAAATTAAATTTCTATAGAATAGGTAGTTAGATATTAACAATGCCTTTTTAAATGGTACAATCATAGAATAGGTATACATGAAACAAGTGTCTGGTTTTACTGATCCTAAACACCCTAATTTTGTCTACAAACTAGAAAAATCTCTATATGGCCTGAAACTTGGTTTAAGAAGCTAAGCATAACCTTAATCCAATATGGTTTTATCCAGTCCAAGGAAGATGATTCTATATTCACCTTTTTTCTAGCTCGTATGTTATATATTTGCTAGTATATGTTGATGATGTAATGCCCATTGGATGAGATACTAGTTGACTTCAACAATTTATTTCAATATTGAATGCAAAATTTTCTTTAAAGGATATGGGTGCTTTTCATTTCTATCTTGAAATTGAAGTGTGTGAATTTGGAGGTGGTTTATTGCTTAAACAATCTAAATATATCAAGAGTTTACTTAGCAAGGCAAAGCTCATAGAGGTAAGTTTTCTTGTTCACCCATGATTTCTTCTCTTAAGCTATCAATAATCACTAGTGTCCCATTCAAAAATCCTACACTATATCGAAATTTGGTAGGAGAGCTACAATATGTAATTTTTTCTAGACATGATATAAGCTTTTTAGTCAACAAAGTACGCTAGTACACACCAAACCTATGGATACTCACTAGAAAGCAATTAAAATAATTCTCAAATATTTGGCTGGTGCAATTGATTTTGGAGTTCACTTCAAGCTGTCAACCATACTAGCCATTAATGGTTTTTCTACTACTAATTGGCAGCTTGTTTGGACATAAGGATATCTACCTCAAATTTGTGCATATTCTTAGGTGCTAACCCTATCTTATGGTCTGTTAAAAAGCAACCAATGGTGGCTCATTCAAGCATTGAAACTGAATATTGTAGGCCGAATGGCATCCTTGTATAACAATATGTGTCTTCTTCCATGATAAACACTATTTTTTTCTTCATCTCTGAGAGGTATTTGGATATAGTGATAACCCGAATAAGCATCCATGAAACTCATTGTTTCAAAACTAGCCATAGCATCGACCAATTGATCAATATTCGGTAAGGGCAAGCAATCCTTTGGTGTCGTTATATTAAGATCTGTAAAATTGTCACATCATATAGTCTCCCCCCAGTTTATTCTCCAATACCATATTTGATAGCCATGTTGGATATACGACCTCACGAACCCAACCCATACTCTTTAAAGAATTGACTTTCTTCTAGATAATATCGCTTTTATCTTAAGAAAATCTTCATTTTCATTGTTGAATTGGTTTTTTGGTGTGATCGACACACAATTTGTGGGAAGTTATGGTAGGATCAATGATAGGCATGTCTTTCGGCTTCCACGTAAAAAGATTAACATTATTCCTCAGAAACTCGATGAGTGCAGCTCTCGACAAATGGGTCAATTTGGCATTGATCTTTATGGACTTGCCATCCCTAGTATCTCCTTTGTGAATTATTTCATAATCACTAGGGTTTACTGCCATAGTTTGTCCTATCATTTGTGGTATCATCCCCTCATTCAAATGGTTCTTGTTCTTTGATTGCTACTTTGATGAAGAGGGTAATGCATTTTTCATGGCAGTGTTGTAGTAACTCCTCACCTTGTCATGTTCTCCCCTGATATCTTTGATCCCATCACTAGTAGGATACTTTATGAGCTGATGGTATATGGAAGGTACTTCTTTCATCTTGTGGATCCATGGTCGACCCAACATTGGATTGTAAGACGTGGCAGCATTTAACACCATAAAATTTGTAAGGATTATTACTTCCTCTATGGGGATTGATAAACGTATGGTCCCAACTAACATGGCTATGCTACTGTTGAAACCCACCAATGAATTTTTTTGTTGAATAATCTCTTTAGGATCTATCTCCATATCTAATAAGGTAAATAAATATAATAGATCTGAAGAGCTACCATTGTGTACCAAAATCATACGCACTTTATTGTGTGTAATTTTGACCGTAATGACCAAAGGGTCATCATGAGGTGGGAGGACCTCCCGTTCTTCAAAGGTGATTGGGTAGATCGGCCTCTCAAGCCTTAGATTATAGACCAATTGGTTAGTGTCACTGGCTTCGCGAGCGTACCTTTTTTCTTGAATTTCTAGAATGACCCTCCATGGTTGGTCCACCATTTATGGTTTGGATAATACGAACATACCTTTGTGAGGGATGATTAGTTCTATTCTTGTCCCTAGGTGTCGGATTTGGAGGTGCTCTGCCTTGATGAGTGGGGTTTTTGCCTCTTTGGTTTCCTTCTTGTGGACCCCTTATTCTATCAACAATATCCCCCAGATATCCTTTTGAGAGTAGATGTTCAATCTCTTATTTAAGGTGCCTGCAATCTATAATCCAATGACATGTGTCCTTGTGGAACATGTAGTATTTATTGGGGTTTCTTAGTGGAGCCATCATGAGTGGTGGCCAATTGAAATTATTAAGACACTCCATTTTTTGCACTTCCTCAATCAACATAATACATAACGGTGGACCTCTAAAAAGGGATAGATCCATACCCCAAGTCCCTAAACTTTCCCTAGGAAGGATTATAGGTTTAAAGCAAAGAGGGTTAGGGTGTTTCTATCTGATACATTTTCTATTCTCTTCTCTTTTAACTGAGGTAGGTTTAGCTACGTTTCTATCGATCACTCCTTTATTGGATTTCATCTCCCTTTCTATGTTGACGAATTTATGGGTTTTTTCAAAAACCACTTCTAGAGATCAAGGAGTATTTTTTTTCAACTCAATAAAGAGGCCAGTATCTCACTTAATACCTTTGAGGAAAGTTTTTATTGCTATGGAATTGAAGCATTGTTAAATTTTCATTTTTTTTCATATTGAACCTTTTTATATAAGCTTTAATTGTCCCTTCGTCCTCTTGGATGATTGAGAACAGATAGTAAGACTCTTTACTAGAGCATCAAATCTTTTTATACTCTTAGGAGGCAATTCCATGAACCATTGCTGCACTATTTCTTAGAAGCTAACGGTAAACAACTTGTAATACATTGCTTATCTTTTGTTCTCAAGAAGGCTTACGGTAGCCATGACCATCTTAAATTGGAGAGCATGATCCACATGATCCTTTGTCCCTTTATAAGTAGGAAATTTATGGGCATTAAATTTTAGCAACGGTAATATTAACTCTATGGCATCCAAAAAATTTGAAGTTGACAGTTGATAACACATAGTTTTGATATCACCCCAAGGTCTTAATTTCTCTTGTCCTTTAAACTGATCGTTCATTTTAACCCATATTTTCTCCTTCATGTCTCATTTTTTTTTTGTCTAAGGTCTCATTTGGGTCACATGGTGGGGTTGGAAACCCCATGGCAGCATCATTCCCCAAATCTGAATGTGTCGGAATTGAATAGGGTGTTTTTGTGTTAAGTGCTCATGAGGCGATGAATTCACCTATGAAAGTTCTGGAATGAGGTTAGGGTTTGAAACTATACATGGGTATTTTTCTACAACTACTTCAGGTCATTATGGGTATGGAATAAGTGATGCATGCCCTTTCCTTGGAGGATGATTGTCCAAAATCGATGGGCTAAGGGTATGGAATGAACTCTCAGCCTTCAAATATTCCTCATGTTCTAATCGGGACCTAAGTTTATTATTCTCTATTTGAGACTCAATAAACTCTTGTTGCAATTCATTTATTTGTCTTTGGATACTCTTCATCATAACATCTTTTTAAAGAGAAGTACTTTTAGAGCTATAGTTTAATGAAATTGTAGGCCGTTGAGTTGTCCTGGTCGATCCAACCATATAGTAACGAGATGGAATTTGGATGTATTTAATTACTAGAGGTTGTGTGCTACCCAATTCGTGATCGTGTGATGCCCTGATTAGCAAGGAGCGATGCATTTGGTCGTGGAGATCAAGTTCTAAAGTTGGACGTGTGAAACTATTAGCCTACTGGGTATGTGATGTCGGGCTGGCCATTTTGCTCAGAGTAACTGTCCCTAAAATACGAGTTAATTCTCCTGAGGATTAGATACAATGTCTCAAATGCTAAATATGGACTAGAAAGATTTAAGGCCCCATGGTAGGCGTCAATTGTTAGGAGAAAAATTTAGTGTGTTAGGGTTTTTAGTGATTTTAAGAGAAAAGCATAAAATGTAGATAATAAATAGATCATTTATTCTTCTCCCCAAAGAGGTATTTATAGCACCTAATATACAGGTGTTTAAGTTATATAGGTTTGTACTCGCATACGTGCTACCAAAGTACAATTAATTTACATAAAATGAAGTTGTCATATGGGTACCCAATAGGTCACCACATAAGGACTACGTGAGGTCTTGTGAGTGATTACATCCTTACGTAGGTACATTAGGTTGTTTAAATTAGGTTAGATCTTTGTCCTCAGTTATTAGCTCTTACTACATAAACGAGGTACATCAAATCGTTATGATCGCGTACCTATTACTTGAATAATTATAAAATATAGTTAAAAATATTTATCAATAGACATTAATTTTTTTAATTAGTATATCTATCCTATAAAGATGCAATTTATGTACTTCAAAGTGCAATTTGAGTCTCTTTATTTTTTATTTGTATATGTTAATTTTTGAAATTAAGTATTTTTATCTACCATTATCTCAACTTTTTAAATTGATACTTTCATTCGTTATATATAATAAAAAATAAAAAATAAAAAATATTATTAATAAGAAAAAATAATTGTAACAAATTTTAATCAAAATATATAATTAGAATAAAATATGAATTAAAACAATATTTTTATTGTTTATTAAAAAATAATATATAGATAACATCATATTAAATTTAATATTATTCAATCTATTTTGGTGTATGTTTAAAGTAATTTTAACATTTTTATACAATGGTGCAATGGTCTTAAAGCTTGAAAATTTCTAAATAATCTAAATGATGTAGAGTTATTAGGCGTAAGCCCATCGACGATAATAACCCGGTAGTTCTCTGCCTGCTGGAGTTGTAAATGCAAACCTACAAGCCCATTTTGAGCCGAAACCTAATGAGATGAATTGTTTGGAAAGTTGAAAGGCTATCGTTGTACTTGTATCCAATGAGACAATGAAGAAAACATCATCAGATCACAGTGTCAAGATTTTGCTCATATCTTCTCACTTTGTAATATCCATCTTATTTGGGTAAAATGTTACTGTAAAATAATTATATTTTTTTTGCATGATACTATGGATAAAATATCGTTTTTTTATTAATCTTTTTAAATAATTCATTTTATTTTAAAAAATAATAATTTTCATTAATTTATTGAAATTGAATATAATCAAAATACATAGTCAATATAATAGATAAACATATTATCATAAAGGCATCATTTTAAATCATTTTTTCATTAATATTCACAATATTCGTCTCTATTAATGACTTTTTTTCTTTATGGATTGCTTGATTAAGTGTAATGATATCAATTAACTTCATTGATTCAATGTATTATCACCATAATATCATTATCTTCAATAAATAAATTAAAAATGTATCAAAACAAAAACAAAAAATTGTCTAAATTACGTTAAAATAAACCTATGCGAGAAAATACCACTCTAAACCTAATTAAGATCTAGATAAAAAAACATATGATTATGATTAATTTTATTAAATTATATTAAAAATAAAAGAAATAATTACTCAAAGAGAGCCAATTCCTACAAAAGAAGAATTCCTTTCTTGGAAAATAGATCTAAAGGAGAATAACAATAAAAAACCAATAGGGTTTTGAGAGAATAATCACCGATATATATTATATTTTTCATATCATCATTAAAATAATTTTTTTTGAATTTGAATTAAGAGTTTGTAGTATGCTTTCAATTTGCTTTTTTTTTCAAGAAAAAATTCATCGTCACATTTATTTTAGTAGCTTCTACCTTGAAATTATATTATTATGATTCAAACTATACAATTTACTTTCACATGCTAATAGTAAACTAATAGCTATCTAAAAAGAAAAATTATTATAGTAGTTTGCATTCTTCGTTTTTTTTAAGGGATAGTAGTTTATAGATTGTAGGAAACATTGTAATGAATAAATAAGTATTGAATAAAAAAATAAAAAAATTATAAATATCAAAATTATAGAATTAAAATAAGTTTACAATAAAATAAATAAATGAAAAAAAAATAAAGATCGAATCTCGTGTTACATAATCTAATTAAAATAATTTTTTTCCTCACATGGTTGTTTAAGATTAATGAAAAAAATACATCCCATGATAAAATGATCGAATAATAAAGTTTGAACACCATGGAACTTTACTCCAACAAATCGAATTTACCTAAACTTTATCATACTGATGCCTAGCTTGATAATAGAAATTTTTTAGAAAGAAAAAGATTTTACTATAGGAAAAAAATGGGAGAATAACGGTTGTATTTTCTATGTTGTTTTCTTTACTATAGAGTAAATTATACAGACATTCAAATGTGGATGTTAGAAACCAAAAACTGATTTAGTTTAGTGACATTCAACAAGTGCTAAAATTTCTATTTAAACTGCTATAATAACAATTACAAAGGAAGCTCAATAGTTTTATTTTATTATGAGCAGGAAAAATAAAATTCATGTATAGTAAAAACTAAACTGCATAGGACGTGCAGGCATGCCATTGGAGTTTCAATTTTTTGGCCTGAATATCTAAAGATTTACATCTCCTGTGCGCTTGCACGTACAAGGAGTTTCTTGTTGTACTAACTTACCTTTCATAGGAAATCAAATGCTAAATAGAGGATTTTATGTGTTGTTATTTTTTCCATGTAGAACCAACATAAATAACCATATTTTTTATTCTCAAGTGAACTTTGAGATTCAATTTATTTTTATACTAATATCATTTTGAGCATCTAAATATATAATGTTAAAATGCTCACGAAGGAAAACTCAAATTAATCACGATTGCACACTTGTATCAAATGAATCCCACTCAAAATGATGCCTTAAAATAATATTTAATCATGGGTTAAAAATCCCATTTTTCAACAATCCTTCACATGAATGAAAATTTGTGAAGTTTTTCAAAAAAAAAAAAAAAACAGACTCAAATCAATTTGACATGTGATGATAGAGTTCAATGATCCAAGACCTACATAGAATAGGTAGATGTTATCCATTGAATTTTTTCTTATGAAAATATGTTTGCTTTACTGGCTAATAGTAGACGCGATGCACTTGAATTGTTCTTCCTTTTGTGTAAACGATGACATACTTTACATATTAATCTTTCCTAGTATAATTATGTTTTTATTATTATGTTCATTTTGGTTATGAACATATGTCTTGTTATGTGAGAGATTTTATACAATTAAGCTCGACACAATTCTATTTCAAAGTGGCTCTACTTCTGTCTTATCATTATGATTAATCCAGAAAAAGTAAATCATGATACTCCTTATACTATTCTCTCCATAAGAATCACTAAAAGTTTAGCTTAAATTTTTCCCTACGAGTATTATTTTTTTCATCATAGGAATGGACTTGAAGATTAATCATCCATAGTGATCTCACTAAGTCTTTACAATTAAGTTGTCCCTTTGAACCTAAATCTTGGGATCTCTAATCAATTAGGATGATTTTCCTTTACAAATCCTTAGTCATTCATAGCCTTAAGTCTCATTTCCTTCAGTTATGTCTATTTAACTCTTTGGTTAATGAATATGTTATGTTATCATTTGACTTCACATAGTCAAATGAGATAACCTCACTAGAATGTAATTGTCTAATGACATTTTATTTACAATGTATACGTCAAGACTTACCATTATACATATTGTTTTGTGGCCTAGTAATAGTCGATTGACTACCACAATGGATGTAAATTACAGATATATGCTTCACCCACTTAAGGGTATCCTCTATGAAATTGCATAGACAGTCAGCCTCTTCGTCACATTTATCAAAAGCAATGAATACTAATTCCATAGTGGATCTAGTAATGCAAGTCTGTGGTAGAGGACTTCCACAATACAATTGCACCATCTAATGTGAACACATATCCACTTGTAGACTTTGAGTCTTTCATGTTAGATATCCAATTTTGCATTATTATATCTTTCTAATACAGTTAAATATCCTATGTGGCGTAGTCTAAAGTTACGTGTGTATCTTAAATATCTAAGTAATCTTTTTATACATTTTCAATAATTATATCATAAATTATTGATATATCTACTTATTTACTTAAAACATTAGCTTATTTTCGATCTTACTTAGATCATAGTTGAATTTTCAAGTATTTTATCAATATAATAACACATACTTAGAAGGAGACCATTAGATATCCTAAATATCTTTATTTTTTAGTATTATTTTAGTTGGTCGCATATTTATGATATCTTAAATTCAACATTACCTTGCATATTTAATCATTACTACTAACAATATAGATGTCTTCAATGGAGAAACATAAGATGACATAACCAACATTGATTTAGAATCTGAGAAGGTTCAAGGTGGTCATAAAGAATATCTTTTGATGTCATCTCTTGAAAATCAACCCTTAAGTTTATGATTCACATCCGAGTCGAAACCAACTATGCCATAACCATATAGTTTGTCCATATGTCTCAAATTTATAAGATCTCTATTCTGAACTTTATTTGTCACTAAACTTGATGCCATCTAGTAACCAAATTAATAATTTTTAAATGCAATAGTTTTAGAAAAGAATAAAAAATAATTTAAAATTAAGAAGTAAATTCTAAAAATTAATAATACAATATTTCAAACTAATGTTTCCAACATTGAAAAATTAATTTTCTTGAAACTAAGTTTCAATTTATATTTAAAAAATATGAAACATGGCAATCCATAAACTATAAAATTAAGTTATTCAAAATTAATGAATTCAAAATTGATTGTTTCGTAATTATGAAATTTTCATATATATGAAAACTAAATTCATCACTTTGTGAATTTAGAATTCACTACTTTTTTCATTTTCATAAATCAATTTTTTCGAACATCGCAAAATTTACTTATTTTTTAAACTACCAAAACAACTACTAAAAATTTGCTATTTCGCAATAAAAAATACTCAATTTTAATGAATACAAAAATTCATTAATTCTATAAATATAAAATTTAGTTATTTTGAAACTCAAAATCAAGTAATTTTATCATTTCACAAAACAAATTCACTTATTTCGTAAAACAAAATCAAGTAATACATCACTTGGGAAATACCACAATTTATCAATTGTGAATTCTTTTTGAAAAAAAGTTTATTGAAATTCTCGATATCTCAATACCAAAAATGATTAATGAGTATCAATAATTTTAATATGTAAATAATTAGTATATAATTTTAAATGACAATAACCACATGTTTGTTGAAGTCCCACATCGATTAAGCATTGGGTTTCTGTTGCACTTATAAGTCTATGACAATCCTTCATCTTTGAGAGCTCTTTTGGAGGGAGTTAGGCTATGGATTTATTCATGGTATCAGAGCCAGGTTACTCGGTCGGTACCCGGCCGGTTGTAGGGGATGGACCCTATGCCGGTGTGAGGGGGAGGCGCTCCATATCCCCGGTCGGAAATCGATGTGAGGGGGAGTGTTAAGTCCCACATCGATTGAGCATTAGATTTCTTCATGGTATCAGAGCCAGGTGACTCGGTCGGTACCCGGTCGGTTGTATGGGATGGACCCTACGCCGGTGTGAGGGGGAGGCGCTCCATATCCCCGGTCGGAAATCGATGTGAGGGGGAGTGTTGAAGTCCCACATCGATTGAGCATTGAGTTTCTGTTGCACTTATAAGTATATGACAATCCTTCCTCTTTGAGAGCTCTTTTGGAGGGAGTTAGGCTATGAATTTTTTCGTAGTAACATAAATTTGATGTTTAGAAAACTACAACAATGAATATAAAGATTAATCATGGATTGAAATCAATTTTAATAGTACACAAAGTTGAGATTATTACTCCCACGTAACCAAAGAAAATAATAGCTCACAACCATAACTATCATAGTCTAATGTAACTATCACGGGGTAAACTCATAAATCAAATAATATAAGTTACAATTCAAATATTATTGCTTCTATAATATCTAACATGGTAATATTAATCGGGAATTAAAATCATCATACTAATAAAAAAATATTTACATATGTAATTAGACATCAACTAAAGAGCACTCAAACGCTATAGCTATTACATACCAAGTATCACGAATAGATAATAACAATAGCAACCAAATTAGCATATTAAACGCATATGGTACCTAAAATTGCATTTAAAATAAACAATCCTATTTTTCCTGTTTAGATTATGGTAAAATAAAATAAAATAAATATATCATAATTGATACATATGAATACAATCAGAATGAAAGTCTATTTAATTATCATGCATTAAGGTTTAAACATTTAGAATATTGAGATAGAAGTATTAAAATAGGCAAACATTTTAAAAAAAATATTAAATTCTTAAAATTTAACCCTAATCATAAAATTAATAATTCGTATTTAATTAATTAAATTTCTAAAATAAGAAAATTAAGAATTAAAATTAAATCATATTAAATATTGAGTTTTCTAAACAAATTCAATCAAATCATATTATAACTAACCCAAAATGACTTAAAAAACTAGCTAATTAATCAAATATGTAAAGTTAACATATATATATATATATATATATATATATATATATATATATATATATATATAAACTTACGTGGTTAAAGTACACATAAAAAATTAACTCATCATGTAAAAATAATTTATCTCGATAAAATATAAATTAATTTATCTATATTAATTATTATATTTGAATTTAATTTTATCTTAAAATTTAAGTTATGAGTTGATTGAGGGAGAGATACTGGTCACATATCTAACATTAATAATCACAATTTAAATTTAATAAATATAATTAAATTGTAACTTAAAATCATCGGTTACTATTTTCATATACTATTCTACAATCTACTTTCTCTTTAGATAGAAAACAACTTTTAAATAATAAAATATCAATTCATATATATTAAATAGTCTGAATATAACACTGTTTAAACTCTTAAAATTTATAATGATCAAGAGAATTATATACAGATTTCATCTATAAAGATAACTTAATCAAAACAATTACCATTTAAAACGGAGTCAACATTTTAACTTAAATTCTAACAATATTTAATTAGTGGCCATAAAAAAAATTGAATTCTATCAGAAATCACCATAATACTATATATATTTCTACGATCAGAGTTAAACAATATAAAGCATTGGCATATAAGAATGAGAAAGAAATAATCAACAAACATATATATAAATTTTCTTTCTCAATATGAAAGTAAAACATACATATTAAACAACACGATAATAACTAATTATACAAGCTAAACAGAATATAGTTAATTCCTTACTGTACATAAAAAAATATTACAAGAAGATTAGTAACAAATAAAACAATACCGAAGAAAACTATTAGAAACATAAACATAATACAATTTAAAAGTAATTAAAATATGAACATAAAAAGATTACTGATAAAAGATGAATACCTGCGAAGTAATTTAAGTATTGTGACAAATTATTTCACAGAAGTAATATTAGAACCAAGATATTAATGAAAGCAACACATTAATACAATCATATGTAAGAAAATATAAGCAGTATTAACTTGAGATATAAAACAGATTATAATAAGCAAATATATAAACAGTGGTAAAAAGAGTAAAATATCAATATTTGAATTGTTTTGACTTTCAAAGAGCAAAACAATTCCACTGTTTGTTCGGTAGAGAGCAATTTTTTCTTAATGGTATGAAATATTGCAGTCGATAAAAAATTTTGAAAAAAAAAATATAAATTATAAAGATCAAAATTACATAATTGAAATAAACTATAAAATTACAATAAAATAGAAAAAAAAAAGATCGAGTCCTATGTTATACAGTTTACTTAAGTTAATTTTTTTCCTAATTAGCACAGATGTTTGTGATTAAAGAAAAAATACTTCAAGAATAAAACGATCAAATAACAAAGTTTGAATACGAATTGAATTTACTATACCCTGTTACTCCTAGAATAATAAAAATTTATAAAGAAAGGATTTTGATGCACCTTAATAACACTATAATAGTTATAAAAGGAAATTCAACAGTTTTATTTTATTACGAGAAGAAAAAATAAAACTAACATGCAATCATGTGATTGAAGTTCCAAATTTTTGGTTCAAACATCCGAGAGCATCACCACGCACGCCCCTGCACTTAGAGACAACATTATTCTTGCTAAATTAGCTTATATTTTGTAGAAAAATAAATGTTATATAAATCATTTCATGTGTTGTTATTTTGTTCATGTGGGATATAAATAAATAATCACGTTTTTTTATTCTTAATGAATGAAATTTAAGATTAAATTTCTCATTATTTTGATATCATTTTAAATATATAAATACATAATTTTAAAATCTATTTAGAGAAAAACTTTAATTAATAACAACACAATTATACCAAATAAATCTCACTTAAAATGATACTTTACATTCAATCATTAGTTAAAAACCTCATTTTTCAACTTAGATAGCAATAATTAATATCTAATAATGTAACCTTTCGAACTAATCTTTTGATTTTAATGAATTTGATGTTTGGTAATCGTTAAAGTCGATAGATGCTTTTCCGTACTAACTCTAAATTTGGAGGGTGAATCTATGAACACTTGTATAGAGTAAGGGAATTGATGTTTTATCCCAAAATATAAAAAAATTAAGTGAAATAACTAAAATCTTTATTAACTCATAAATCATCCTAATTATAGCCGTAAAACCAAAAGTATTAATTTAATAATCTAATTAATTTTTCATCCATTAATATTTTAATTACTTATTATACAACTTTATATGATTAATTGATACAATTTTTTAGTCAAAATAAATATCACTATCATTTATATATATATACATGTATTAAATAAATAAATTTAAAATATAAATAAATAATTATTTTGATGTTTTATATATTAAAAGTAATGTTTTATATTAACTAAATACAATATTATGATAAAGTTTGTAAAAATTAAGGGTGTCTTCAATTATTATGTTAACTTTTTAATATCTAAAATATTAGGTCAAAAACTTTGAACCTTACTTTATAAAAAAAATTAAAATTAAACTTACAAATATATAAAAAAGACAACTTATCCCAATAGAATAGAATATAATAAAATAATTTAAAAATATAAAATAATAAACTTTGTAAAAAATAAAAAAATCATACTTTAAGGTAATATTAAGAGTAATATTTAATATTAATTAAGTATAAAGATTATAAGGATATTTACTCACATGGATAATATTTTGGGATTCAAAAATCTAAAATATTTATGCAATTACATTAGTAAAATAAAAAAAAGTAGAAAGCTTTAATAATGCCAGTAAATCATAAAAACTTTTGCCAATTCACTTAATTAGAATATTCTAATCCCTAAAGTTTTAAGAGTTGTCATACAGTCTTCCAAACGTCTCCATATGAACATCGTATATTTGGCTTTTAAGTTTTAAGTCGCTAGCTAATAACCTCCTCCACACATGTTGCCAAAATAAATAAAAAAACGTATTATGAATGTTGAAATAAATTGTGAAGCATAAAAAAACTTACTTGAAATTAAAGGATATTTAATTTGATGTGATTTGGGTATATATATATATATATATATATATTTGGATTTTCATGAGTTATTAATTTAAACAAGTTGTGTCAAGCAAACATTTCAACACAACCGAAAAGCAATCAGGAAGTTCCAAATTATCAACCAAGGATTGGGTCACGCCCAATTTACGTTTGTAGCTTTGATTTTTTTTTTCCTGCTAATTTTGTAACTTTTAATACAAGGATGAGGACGAAGAGATCTTTCATCCCAAAATTCAAACTCTTTCCATTTTAATGATATAAATTTGATAAATATATAATACTATTAATTATTAAGTAATAATTATTATTATTTTAAATTTTTTATTTTATAAAATAAAAAAATATTAAGTCTTTATATAATTTTTTTTTAATTATAATTAAAAATATAATGTTAAAATGTGTTACAAAATGGTGGGTAAAAATACTCTTAATACAAATAGTTAATTAATTTATACTTTAATAATGAATAAATATATAATACTAACTATTTTATGAGTAATATAATCTAAATGCAATATAAATATGAGTAATTTATCATAATATTGATAATAATTTTATACATTTATTTAATAAATAAGTCAAATTCAATTAGTATTTTTACTATTTAAGAAGTTAATACTACACGAATAAATTTGTTTTTGTTTAAAAATAATTTATATTAACTTAATATTCTTTTTTTAATTAATATGAGATATGATATGATCTCAATATGAAAATTATTAGTTCAAAAAAGTATGACATGGTCTTAGGTGAATTGATCGAATATTGATTAAATAGATCATGAACTCTATGAATTATTATCTTTAATGTAATAAAAATAATTGAATTATACAAAATAATTATCTATAAAAAATGTATTTATTATATGTATATTTTGGTATTTATTGACTATATGACCATCACCCTTAATGTAATAAAAATAACTACATTATATAAAATAAGTATTCATAAAAATATTTTAGTATTTATCGGTAAAAAATAATAAAAAGTGAAAATATATTTATTATATGAATATATTGATATTTATTGGTGTAAAAAAATTAAGAAAAAGTAATAAAAATATGATCTTATCATAAATGAATTTATCAAACACTTATAAAATAAGTAATTATGAAATTTATGAATTATCACAAAAATTATACTATACAAAATAAACATAAAAATGTATTCAATATATAGATATTTTAGTATTTATTAATTATAAAAATTATCACCCTTAATATAATAAAAATAATTATATTATATAAGATAGCTATTACATAAAAAAATATTTATTGATTATATGAATATTTTGGTATTTATTGGAATAAAAAATAATAAAAAGTAAAAAAAAAATTATTATATAATTTTTTAATATTTATTAGTATAAAAAAATAACAAAAACTAAAAATAAAAAAAACTACCAAAAATACTTTTTATGTCCTCGTTGAGGCTTTTAAATATAAGAAGTAAAGCTTTTTTGTTCCCCCATTTTTAAGCTCAAATATAATTTTTTTTTTTTATTATTATTATTATTATTATTATTATTATTATTATTATTATTATTATTATTTTATGTTGTCTCAAACATAAACTTTGGAAATGTATGGATAGTCAAAATTAATAAAGATATCGACAGATAGAATTGCCAATCTGGCGGGTTGGGATTAGGGACACCTTTTTTGCTATAACCAAGATTTAAAATTTATCATTCATTTTTACTTAAAATATTTGTAGGAATAAGTACCTTCAAATAAAGAATAGGGATTCATGTCATATTTAAAATATTATTTTGTTAGTTGTTTTTTAATATAAAGGGAAAATTATTTAATAAAATAAGTAAATAATAAATATTTTATAATAGAAAAAAATTTAATCAATAAATAATAAAAATAAAAATATTATTTATATCAAAGAAAAAATAAATATATGAACAATAAATATATAATTTTTTATATTAAATAATATTTTTAATGAATTAGCTTGAAATAATAATAATAAAATATAAATAATTATAAAATTTTATATTTTTAGAATTTAAATAAATATTTAGACATGCTCAAGAGCATTCTCGTAAGGAGTAAAGGAACAATTTAAGTCTAAATGACTATTCGATGATAACATTGAATTTGAATAAATCTTCAATTTGAATAAATAATCTAATATGTAAATGAGAATATTTTATTAATAATCTAATGAATTGTTTAATTGTTTGTAACATTTAAAACATTATTGATTTTAATTCAAAATGATTAACTTAAATGTTTGGTCTAATAATATTTGGATTCAATCCTTCAATATAGATAATGCACGTTTATTTATAACTCTATCTTTATAATCTATTAAAGACATCTAATTATTCACATTTAACTAATTATTGTTTATTTGTAATGGATTAACCATTTCTTTTATTTAGTAATAACTTGTTATTTTTTTATTATTCTCAAATTATGTTCAATTTTAGGACCTAATGACAAAATTTCTTCCTTACTTACTTTGCTCATCCAATATAGCCAAATATATATCTAATAAACTAAATGTTATATCAAAATTAAAAATAAATAACTAAACAAATAAAGAAAAATTAAAATTATGAAAAATAAATAAAGAAAACTAACTAAAATTAAATTAAATTAAAATTAATTTTTAATGTTTATAATCTCCAACAACGACATCAAAAAACTTTATCGATACAAATTGTGTACAACGAATACGCTAATATATGTATTACAATAAGTAATATAATGATAAGAAAAATCTTAATATGTTATTTATGATTATTTTAGTTTATATATAATTGTATTTATAGAAAATCAATATAAAAAAAATTATATATTTATAAAATATAATATATAATTTTAAAAAAATAAGACAAAAATATAATTTGTGTTTTTACCATGCTTTATATTATAAATTACGGATTATTATTCTTAATTCCATATCCACGGGTTGGCTCTAATGATTTGTCGCAAAGGTCAATAATTCTAATACCGTAATACTAAATGATTTTCTCCAAATAATAGAAGCAAATTCAAAATAAATCTCCAAAATAGTTCAACAAGTGTTTTTATGTATTATAAGCTTATAATAATAATAATAATAACAATCTGTATTTACACTTTCACATTTAGTTGGTATAGCAATAAAAATATAAATCACTTTTCATAAGAATCCAAGAATTTATGTACATGATTCACATTTTAAGTATTAACTAATAATTATTTAATTACAATATATTGTATAATTTCATATTCTAAAAATAATATAATAATAATCATCTATTTATTTGATGATATACAAATGATCTAATATTATATTTTAAATTGAGAATTTCATCACATGGTAACCACATATGATATAAATGTAAGATAATTGTACCATTTAAAAAGTTTTATATATTAATAGTATCTTAATTTAACAAAATGTATACATTTGAACACATATGGACAAAAAATTAAGATCAAATTTATTTTTAAAATAATTTTAAAATGAAAAAAAGTTCATTAAATCATTATATATTAATAAAAAAAAATTTAATTTAACCCAAAATCAAAAGAAATGACGAAAATTTGAGAGAATATTGAAAAATACTCTAAAGGAATTGATTTATATAGAACATTATAACGTTGCAAGAAAACCAAAGTGGTCATGGATGACTTTGATAAAAACTTACGATTTTTATTTGATATTAAAATATTTAATTATAGAAAGACTTAGGTTTTAACAAAAAAATAATAATATACACGATTATAAATGGTGAATAACTTAAATCAATAGAAGTATCAACTAAATATATTAACCTAATCATAACAATACATGTAAGTCAATAGTATGATAAAAAGGTGAATAATCAATATGACATAAAAATATGTATAAAAAGCTATAACAAAAAACAAGTATAGAGGAAAGATGAGACAACATTCAAGTATTTAAGTTTGAAAAATGCACCTCATTTTTCTCAGAAAGACATTTAGGTGATGTTTGGTTGGAGGGAATGGAAAGGAATCAGAATTGATTCCTTCCATTTGATATGTTTATTTGGGCGAAATGAAGGGACAGAATGAAATCGATTACTAAAGGAGAAGGAATCACAATTCTTTCTCCCCCTTTAGGAATCATGATTCTATTCTCATCTAAACTTTTTTTTCCAATTTTACCCTCACTTCAAATATAACCCTAAACTTAAACCCAAAACCCTAAATCCAAATCCTAAAACCCTAAACCCTAAACCCAAAATCCCAAAACCCTAAACCTAAAATCCCTAAACCCCAAATCCTAAATCCCTAAACCTTAAACCCTAAAACCTAAATCCTAAAACCCAAAACCCTAAATCCCAAAACTATAAATCCAAACCCTAAAACCCTAAACCCTAAACCCCAAATCCCTAAACCCTAAACCTCAAATCCCTAAACCCAAAATTCCAAATCCCAAATCCCTAAATCCTAAAACCTAAATCCCAAAACCCAAAATGCTAAACCTTAAACCTTAAACCATAAACCCTAAATTCCAAATCCTAAAACCCTAAATCCAAAATCTCAAATTCTAAAACCCTAAACCCTTTTTAGAAAAATAATAATTTTAACAATAAACCTTAACCCACAAATATTACCCTAAACCCCAAATCCTAAATCCCTAAACCCTAAATCCCAAATCCCAAACCTCAAAACCCTAAACCCTATTTAGAAAAATAATAATTTTAATAATATATTTCTTTTTAATTAAGTAATAATTATTTAGAAAAATAATGATTTCAATAATGTATTTTGTCTTACGAAAAAATAGTAATTAAATGACATTATTTGAACTTTACTGAATATATGGGTATTAAGGTAATTTACAGTTTTTTCATTCCATTCCAGTGGCAAACCAAACATTGTAATCCTAATTCCGAGCTTAATTCCAGTGGTCAAATCAAAAAACATTGTTTCCTTTCCATTCCATTCCTATTCCCATTCCCATTCCAATTCCATTTTGTGAACCAAATGCCACCTTAAAGAAAAAGATGAAGAAGATAATGCATAAAAATTCCCATACGTAGAAACAATTACATGAAGGTCAATTATTCTTCCAACTCAAATAGGTAATAATGACTTAGAAGAGGGGCGAAAACACCAACTCATAAATATTTTTGTTAGTTTTATATCAATTCGACCAAGCTGGGCTTACAATGTGAATTAAACAATTAATACAATGAAAGTATGAAACAATATGCTCAATTCAACACACCATAAAAACAACCAATAGTAAAAAAAAACTGCGATATACATACTAATGACGATGTGCCTCACAGGATCATGTCCAGACTAGCAACAAACATAGGCATGGTAAATAACTAACAATAAGTGAGATAAGAATGCATACTAAATAACAAAGGATTTTCAATCAACTTAAGACTTTATACGTGAGACCATATTTGATAAATGATGATTGTACTATCATAATATGAGGTCAATCTAAACATAGAAAACCAATTAAAGAGTTTGACACTTGGGATACAACTAGGGTAAAGATATACAGACTACTTAAATAGTCACATACACATAATAGATATAAGTAATATAAATTAATCAGTGAGTATACAGATTAATTTATTACAACAAGTAATTATTTAAAAGTTATAGTCATACTACATATAAAGGTAAGAAAGCATGGGATAACATATGGTGAATACACTTTCTCAACAAAGTCTACATTTAGTATGTTAGTTCACACAAGATAGACACTCAGATTAGACTAACACGTAATCTGATCATACATAACATCTAACAAATAAACACATAATTGATAATCATAACAAAAGTACATATAATTAGTAAACAAAAAGCATACAATAAACAATAAAAGCTTTCTATCAGAGTATAAATTTTAGTATGTAGAAACATACACTATCTAAACTCTGATTGTACTTGCCACATTAAAGCATGCATAACAACAAATATAATGAAGTAAACCTATATAGAAATCCTATTTATGTGGTAACATGCTCGGATTACTTAAGGTGACCACTTAGCAGCAAACAGTATACTAAAAATAATAAACAAATACAAATTGAAGAAACGTATAAACTCAAATACCTCTATCAGTCGGAACATCAATCCTAACTACCCATGCCTACTCTCTTTTATTGGCTTCGTAACAACCTAGTTCGACACACAAACCCAACCTTCTTCCAATGCCTACACCATCCAAAATGGTGTGATCATTAACCAAAGACCAGTAATGTGTGAAGTGAATAAGAGAGCATTGCATTAATTCAACCACTAGCCGACACACGGCTCATAACCACTAAGACTCTTCATATAAGAAAACGTTGCACGAAGACAACTACCAACCAACACACAACTCACATACAACCCATTTACAAACCCTGTATTTTGTAGTCACCAGTCACAAGCATGGTTTTACATGCACAATTGCAAATCACTAATACAGAGTAATACACAAGGTATTAATGATCCAAAAAATAGAAAGGCAAGTTGTTAATTTGATATAGCTTCGTCACTTCTTTTTTAGATACAAAATAAGAAGAAATGAGGAATATTTATAGAGTCTCCGATGACCACTTTGCTAACCATCTTGATGCTTGGTGACAAGGTGCTAAAAAATATATTTTTTGTTTTCAAAAATACTGAGTAAATTTCACAAATACTCACACTCGAAATGAAACAAAAACACGAGTTGTAACGTTGAACATACACATTACAAAAACCAACCCTATGATGTGTGTAAACATGCTTGTATACAAAGTGTTTCTAACTACATGCATATATGTATTACTAATCCATAGTAACCAATCTTACATAAAGGATGACAAAACATTGAGTAAAATAAAACATACACCATATTTTGCACACAAAAAGTCAACACACACATATGAGTACTACGAGACTTACAATGGAAATATGAATACTAAAAAGTGAAAAAATTAGGAACCTAACACAAAATATATTAAGAAACATAGAGAATAACCTAATAAATCATATGATATCCAATATATAATAATACTTTAGCACTATATGATGAAATTATGTGACATGATGGTCACGTAAAAAGTTGTGAAAAAATGATAGATTGAAGATTGAGAGGTGATTCACGGATAAAAAATAACTTTAAAGATGAGTTTGTTTTTTATTTTTTTATCCATGTGTGACATATATTTAAAATTCTCAATTAAATTTTAATTTTAAATATTTGGTATACCTAAAATTAAATGCATGCACTACTAGTGCACTATTATTAAAATATAGATTAACATGCATAACTTGTATTAAATAAAGGTATTATTAAATATCAAACTTTATGAATAACTTAATTGTTTTTTACTTATATCACATGTGTTAACTATGTGATAGAAAATATCAATTTAAAATATAAAATTATATTATTTGTATATTTTAAAGTAAATAAAAGGATTATATATAGTAAATAGGATAGCATTGGTTTAATAGTATAATATTATTTAAAAAATATAGAAGCTTAACACAAAGCATTATTTAGATCATAATTATGCTAGCAATATTTTTTAATTATATTTTAATTTTTTTGTATAATTATTTAAGTGATACATATAAATTTGATATATTAATTTTTTTTTAAAATGTAAAAAATAGTATAAAAAAATAAAATTTACACATATTATTTGAATAATAATACAAATAAAAATTAGAGTGTAATTCAAAAAATATATAAATATTTATACTAATTTCTAAATATATTGAAATTTACGTTCAACCATTTTCTTTTAGAAATGAAAATTTTTACGTGTTGAAACAAATGACTATATTGGTAACCATGTCGATTTTTGTTTGAGTTATAATTACCAATTTACCATGATGTGTAATTTCAAAATATTAATGGAAAAGACTAGTGATTATTATAATTTGAATGCACCGAACCAAGATATGTGTTGGGTGACATGAACACACCTACCTCTTGAAAAATTTAGTATTTACCATTAATATAATTATAAATAAGGATAAATTTACCATTTATATGAAATAAGGATAATTATAACCAAGATATTATTATAATTTGAATGCACCGAACCAAATCACGGATCTGTCACATTACTAAAGTCTAAACTGATTATTTTGAAATTATAAAATTGCCATTTATATATTTTAGTCTTTCAGCAAAGCTCTGCATTTTGATACCATACCATTATAACAAGAACTAATTTAAAATAAGAAATATGTTAATAATATATGAATTTATATTTAATTTTACACTTGTATTGTTTATATTTTGATGTATGGTAAAATTATCTTAAAAAAGTGATTATTTTTTAAATAATTTTACCATTTTTATATAATATAAGCAATATATAAATTGGATGTAAATACATTTCTCCTCTTCAGATACTCATGTAACAAACAGAGCCTTATTTCAGAGTGTAAATATAAATATTCTGGTAGTTTGAAATAAAGGGTATGAAAGTCAAACAAAGCAGTAATAGAATATAGCAGGTCAACAACTCTCACATTTTGTTTTTCTTTTTCTTTATGGAAAAGCAAAAAAAAAAAAAAAAGGTTTCCACGTGTTTGATTGCTACAATTGTTGGGTAATAAACACTGAATTTGACTACTTTTGTCTATTTCTTAATTTTGTTTGGGCATTTTTGTCGTTTGGCTCTTGGCTCAAACACATAATTGCTAATTTGCTACTAAATCTCAAAATAGACCCAGCAAAGTGCAAACAGATTAGCCATAGTTTTGGAGTGTTCTGAATCATATAATTAAATTATCACATAAATTAAATATAAATAAATAATTAGAATTTAAAAATAAATACAAAGAAATAGATAATCTTAATTAAAAAAGAAAATTTAACCCTTTTCTTAGATTCCTTGCATTAATTATTGTTACTCTCTTATTTTTAAAGTATTAATTATTACTGTTCGAGTAAATTTTTTTTATTTTTAAGGATAAATCTATTTAAAAGTAGAAAATTTATTCTAATAATAGTATTTAATGTTCTGAAAATATCAATTCTTTTTAATTTATTATTGTCATAATTACTTTCAATAATTACAACTTTTACCAATAAAAAATATACTTACATGTAATTAATTATACAGATAAAATAAATGATTGATAAATTTTTATTATCATAATTTCATTAATTTACTATTTGTTTACCTTACGTAGAGAAACAATTTTATATTAGCAAACATACTTATGGTTATGGATATGCAGTCGATTTTAATAGTTTTAAAAATATAGTAATGATATTTATATGTAAAATAATAAATACAAAATTTTCAAACTCATCTATGAGCCTGGGGATGAAAAGTTCCAAGTTCCTCTATTTAGATCACAATTATCCAGTACTTTTAATTTTTTATTATCATATATTATAGCTTGTAGAATAATAATTAAGAACATTAGTTAGGTGAAACAGAGCAGCGGCATATACTCCAAAACTAAAATTGAAATTCAATACTTGATGAAATGCAAGGATAAATAAATTTAAATTAAATTATTATTCACTTGGATATTATTAATTTATATTTTTAATTAAAATTTTAAAATTATCGTTATAATAATTTAAATAATTGTCTTGTTTTTTAGGATTTTTATAATGAGAATGAACTAAAATATTTTCTCCCCATTTATTTATGTTCTTATATTTTCCTTATTTATATTTTTCTATCCTCTAAACCTAATTCGTTTTAAATTCTCTAATTTCATCTACATATATCAATCCACATCAATACAAAAATTTAAATTAAAACCTAATTTGGTGGGTAATAGACTAATAGTTACTTGTTTGGAATTTAAAATATTGATTTTTATTTTTTTAATTTATAATATTTCAAAATATATTAAATTAAAAAAACTTTATAATTGAAAAAAAAAATTACATTAAATTATGATTTATAGTAGTTGACGAAGTCTAGTGATTATACTATGCTATTGTGGTAGTAAAAGTAGTGTAATATCTTTCCTCAATTTACGTTACAAGCTATTATACATCATTTATTGGTATAAGATTGTAATAATATATGTAAGACTTATATTAGTTAGTGTAAGGTTCTTATGATGTGTTTAGAATTCATCTATATAAGCTGCACATATATCTTATATACATTTGATCAATTCTATTCAATAATATAATTTTTTTTATTGAGTCTTCATTTTTTGTATGATATTAGAGCTTATGGGCCTTCTTATCAAGAAACTTGAGAAAGATGAGTGATGATTTAAATCAAGATCTGTTACAAAATTCAATAGTTGTTTTCGCTACAATTTCTAGTATTTCATTATTACCAAATTGTGCAGTAATGTCTATCAAACTTGATAGAATGAACCATTTGATTTGGAAAGAACATTTTCACGAGTTATAGAATTGCTTATGGACTTAAAGAGATTCTTAATCCAAGTATTCAACCTCTCTCATCAAAAATATAGTGAAAAAGATGAATTATGTGTTCTTGTCATGGAACCAGATAAACAATTTGTTGAAGAGTTGGATCTACAACTTAGTCTCAAAAGAGATGCAATGTTAGGTGTACAATTATGTCTCGACTAGTGCTGCATAAATGTGGAGTGATTTGGAGAGTTCTTTCAATTCTTCATCTAAAGCACAAGTGATGCAATTGAGAACACATTGCAAAACAATTAGAAGAGATAATTCTGAAAATTAGGAGTATTTTAATAAAATAAAAACCATTAGTGATCATATTGCATCAGTTGGTGAGAGAAACCTTGATAGAGAGGTAGTGACTTATCTTCTTCGTGGTCTTAGCTTGGAGTATAGAGGTTTTGTCACTTCTATAAACATAAGAGTTAAAGAACCTTGATTGTTTGAACTACATATTCTTCATACTAAAGAGAAAATGATTCTTAAACAATTAAGATTTGAGAAATAATAGGGTTTTCAAGCAAATATGACAAAGTTTAATGCTTTGACTGTGCAAGAAAAGTATCCTAGCCAAGGGAGGAGTAGTGGAAACAAGCCATAGAATCTTTAAGATTTTCTTCAATCTGGTGGTTCATGGACTAAAAGACTTACCAATGGTAAAATTTGAGGTGTTAGAAGTGAAAAAAAAGAGATTTGGTGATAAAGAGAGAACTATGTGCCAAATTTTCTCTAAAGTAAGGCGTACTGCGTCTCAATGTTTTCAATTGAGAGACTTACTACTTGGAAATGGTGGTTCTTCACTTATAGCCTTGGTAGTTGAAATTTCAAAAGAATATCAAGAGGTGAAAAAAGGTTGGGCTCTTAATAGTGGTGCTACTCATCACTTGACAAGAGATGTGTCTAAGATAAGATATGTGATTTCCTTTACAGGTCATAAGCAAGGTAGTAGCTCTAAACTTTCTATTCATAATATTGGTATTGACACTATTGATTGTTGTGATCAAGAACTTCTCTTGAAAAATATTTTACACTCTCCTCAAACCTCTTCAAATCTATTGTTTGCTAACAAATTGTGTGTGTGCTTATAAATTAAATGAGTTACAAGAGTTATCTACTTTACACTCTTTCTCTTCTCAGGGTGACTGGTCTCACTATCCATGCTTTCTTTACTAATGTTTCCTCTCAAGATGTTAATTGGCATGTTAGGTTAGACCATCCTTCTATTGTAGTCTTAAATAAACTTACAAAAATGGCTGATATATATCAATTGTAAAGTTTTCTCTTCTACATTACCATGTATAGTCTGTCCCCTTGTAAAAGCACATAAGCTTCCTTTTCGAGCAAGTACTCATAAATCAATAAAGTCTTTTGACTTGATATATGTTGATCTATAGATTTATCTTATATTATTTGTAACTGTAGCTAAGTATTTTCTACTTATTGTTGATGATAATACCAAATTTATGTGAATACATTTTCTCACTCAAAAGAATCAAGCAAAACTTGCCATAACTTTGTTTAAATCTATGATTGAAAGGTAGTTTGAGTCTATTTTGAGAGTTATGCAAAGAGATAAAAGGGAAAAAGTTTCATTTTAAGTAGTGAATGAGTGAGTTTAGGTATTGAAAATTGTCTCACTTGTCCCATACTTCTGAATAAAACAGCCCAGTGGAGGATAGACTTAAAAAAGTAGTGAAATGTTCCATTTTTTTTTTTACTTTTTTAGGGTACTATCCCTATAAGTACTAGTATTACACTTGTAGGTAAGTTGTTTAACTACAAAGTATGCTTCCTTCACTTATTTTGTTTGATATGTCAACTTATGAGTTGCTTTATCGCAGGGCACCATACTATGGTTTCTTGAGAGTTTTTAGATGTCTAACTTTTCTTGTTTAAGGGATATTATCAAATATAAACTAGAACCGAGGTTTGTCTCATGTGTGTTTCTTAGATATGCTTCCCAACACAAAGGCTATCTACACCTTGACATATATCCACTGTTAATGTCATTACCTCAATACATGTAGAGTTTCATGAGCAACAATTCTTTTTTCTTAAAAAGACCACTAATACTGAGTTTAAAGATTTTCAAGGTTCACCTTTTCATTTACTTTATATACCCCGAAATAGGGTCATCTCTTATTCTTGAAACCTTTTCTTTTGGTTCTTTGTCTCATAACTCTATTCCTTCAATTTTCTCTCTTGATTTTCCTAATGTGTCTTCTACATATCATCATCTATTTATTCTTTGCAGTCACATAACTTATCTATTCCTCATCATCCTTCACCTCTTATTGGGCCTGGTTCTGAGTTACCTGGGTCCTCTTCTACTTTTCCATTTTTTTGTGAATATGCATATTCCCTCTGATCATGTTTCCATTTCCCTTGATTAGGTTCAATTCCTACTACTAGTTCCTTACATAATGCACATTCTATGACCACAAGGTCTAAGAATGGAATTGCTAAACCAAAAGTGATTTTTTGCTATTTTATAATGTCATACCACCTAACATAGGACCTCTCACATATAGGAAGGCTAGTTATAAGCTTCGGGTTGAATCAAAAAGTTAGTTTATTTATAGAACTAAATATCTAGTTAGTATAAATATGGTAAATTAAAATTTTACAAGCAATCAAACAACCAATTACACACACACACATATATATATATAAAGTAATTCAAAAATAAAAATATCAACATAATTTTTTTTAGGCGGAAGCAATTAAGGTCACACCAATGACTTAACGAAAAACTATCGGTCTACTGAACCACCTAACCATCCACTATGAAAAATAAATATCCAATTACAAGACTAGGACTTAAACTACCCACCTAGGTAATGCCCTTAAATAACATACTTATAAACCACTGCTTTGATCACAGTCTCTACAAGATAGGTGTTCAGTTCCAAACTAGCATTCCAATAAACTCGAGTCCCATGAGTAATCGAACCTGTACTGTTGTCACCCAAAAAGTTAGCACATAAACACAAATGCAAGTATGTGTCTTAGAATATATTTAATAATAAAAAACTCTAACTAGTTGGTTTAAAAAAGATATAAGATAAAACGAAAAAACTAGCAAGTCTAGAACAATCAGTTAAAAGTAATATAATACCATTATTATTGTAACCTTGTTAATCCATTAAAAAACCATAAATGTTTGATAAATTAATTTAATGAAAAAGTTTATTTGAAAATTTTAAATAAAACAAGAGAGATAATAAAAGATGAAAAATAAAAGCATAAATAAACTCTTGTATGGTTAATTTCAAATGATTTCTATTTCTATTTATAGAATATTTTAAGGCATATTAAGTTAAAGTGAAATAACTATATTGTTAGTAAAATAAGTTAAAACATTTTTAATAAATAAGGACAATACTGTAAAAAATCAATCCAATTCATATTAAAAATGATTTTTAAAATCAGTTAAATGACTATTCGATTGATCTAACTAAGTGCTCGATTGATTGAATACATTGGTCGATCAATCGAACATCCTCTCGATTGATCCAATGATTATTTAATTAATATTCAAAAGGTGGATTGATCCAGTGATTTAACTCACTTTATTTAGTCCTTGATCAATCGATCTAGTAATGCATTAAAACTAATTTAATGAGGGAGTATTACTCAATCAATTTAGTCATTATTTGATCGATCGAGTAACCTATTTTCACATTGTTCTTTTTTGCATCTAAGATGAAATCTAACATGTATGGGAACATAAATATACCATATATGTTACGTTGAGACTCGATAGTTTTTTCGGTTTGAAAATATTCTTCTAAGGAACACCTAGAAACTAAAATTACAAATATATATTTTATTCATGAATATTACCAACACTAACATAAATCTTACAATCTCCCCTTTTGATATATTCGTATGACAAAACATCTCTCTCATTACATAACCCTCGTAGAAAAAATAAATTTTTACATAAATACTATCCTATGATCGAGTAAATCATCTTCGCTTTTATCTTGAAAGCTCTTATTTATATTGAATAATGAAAACAACAGGAAAATAATTTTTCCTAAATGACTCATTGTTCATAATAGATTAATGTATCTGTTAATAAAAAACAAAGAATGTTAGAAAGAAAATTAAACAGATTATAGTAATTAAAAAAACTCTCATATATCAAATATCTCCCTTTATATCAACTATTCTCAGAAAATTAAAAGAATTCAAAATTAAATAACTCATCTTAAATTTACTATCCCATGTTTTCAATTTTTAGCAATATTTTTAATTGAAATATACCAAATTTATTAACTAAATTTTATTTCTCATTTTTTTGTAATACTAATAGACCAAAATAAAATGTGGCAATAAACATTCAAATGCATTAAGAAAAAAGAGAGAATATACATTTAGATGCAGTCAGAGTAGTGTATTGATTAGTATTAGTCAAATAAATCCAATCAAAATCAATTACACTATAAAATAACATAAAAAAAAATTAAACATACTAGTCATCAATTCATAAGAGAAAAACTTATACAAACAAAATAACCAAAATAAATCATTATCCTTCTGTGATGCAGTTAGAGTAATGTATTGATTTTATGATGCAACTGAACTGAAAGCTTTGATGATAGAAGGAGCATTAGTGCCTACTGTGTGTTATATGGCAACAATATGATCTTGTGGTGTTCAAGAAAGCCAAAGGTGGTTTCAAGGTTTAGCATAGAGTCAGAGCTCCAACATTGGTAACTTCTAATCCGTCAAAGACCTAAGTTTAAGAAAGGTTAACAATTGAGAAAGGCTAGTGATTGACTACTATAGTCATGTAAGGGTTACATTAGTTAGTGTAAGACTTGTATGGTACGTGTAGAACTCATCTATATAAGCATCACATATATCTTGTAAATATTATATTAATTATATTCAATAATATAGTTCTTCTATTGAGTCTTTATTCTTTGTAATCTATAATCCAAAATTCAATATTTTATAAGCAAAGAATTCATTCTTTCTTTTATCCTTTAATAATAACAAATTATTAATAAGTCTATTCTCAATTATTAGGTAAAAAAACTTTATTCCAATAAAAAATTACTTACAATTTTACAAGGATTTGTTATTTTAATAATTCAAGTTTAAATATGATCTAATTAAAGTATTTTTAACTTGAAAGTTAGTAATATAATTTTTTTTAAAATCAATTATATTGATTATAAATTATTTATTACAAATCAAACTCATATTTAACCTTATATGAGTGGAGCTAACCACCCTATTAATTATGCATAGCAATTAAATATGGTATCATTGAGCTACGGAAATCATTTAGATAAATAAATTAAATATAATTGAAATTTAAAAAAATATATTATATTTATAACATAAAAGTGTTATTGAGTTATATAATGATATTATAAAGTATTTTCTATCAAATATAGGTCTATCTTAAAAGACATTTGTTATTTATTAATCTTAGAGTATATTTATAACCAATCACATTGATTTTTCTGGATTAAATATTAAATATTTGTTTTTTTAAATTATAATAATTTTAAATTTTATTAACTTAAAATACCCCATCTTAAAAATAATTTATCCATACAGGTTTTATAAGTTAACTAATGTCCTTGATTATAAGGTAGGTATGAATTTAAATTATCACGAGCATAAGTTTTTATTTCTTTATTGGCCCAAAGAAGTAGTTTGGCAGTATTTTCAAATTAATGCTCTCATAATCCCAAAATAAAAATAAAAATAAAAATAAAATTTTTTATCCATGCAAAAATTATTAATTATTATTAAAATAAGTTCCTTAAAATATATGATTAATATGATTTTTTAAATACAAGTATATAATACTTGATAAAATAAATAAATAATATGGTTGATAGTTAGAAAAATAATAAATAATATCCAAAATATGTTATATATATTAATAATTTTAAACTATACTTTCAATCAATTAAATTAGTTTTTTTTATAATCAATTATTATATATATTTTTTAAAATATTATATTAATTTTATATTTAATTAATTCAAAATATCACATATATATATATATTAAAAATAATGGATAATTTGTTATGTTTATCTGATAAATAAATCGTTAATTTATGTTCGTTTTACTTCATTAATTATTGCTACTATGGTTACCGGCCATCTTAACTAGCAATTATAAGGGCAGCTGTTTAATAAATCAAAACATTGAAGAGTAATGCCACCAAAGTTATATTCAAGGGTAATTATTCTTTTCCTGTAAAGCAGGTACAAAACAGATGATGCCATTTACAAAAAGTAAGATTGGCAACTTAAAAAGAAGATATATCATGAAAAGAAGATTTAACATGTTGAAACTCATACCTCCTATATCTCTTAGCATTGACCACTATGATTAAAATAAAATTTCTTCATCATCTCCTTACTTTATAATCACCTTTTTGTAAATATCATTGCACAACTAAAACACCCTTTACAATTAAGTGTTTTTCTATACCAATTATATTATTTATTTTCTTTATTAAATATTTAATACTTATATTTTAAAAAAAACAAAAAAATAATTACATTAATCTTATATTTAATTAACCTTAAATATCATATAATCAATTAATCTAAAAATCATAAATAATTTATCCTCCACAGCTCGGCTTTCAACTTATCTTATAGTTAGTTCAATCAAAGTTTATATTTATAAAAATACTTAAGTTATTATATAAATATTCAGTTGTTATGCAAATCAATCTCGGTCCCCCAAGAAGTAATGCTCAAACAAGATAACTTAATTGTTAGTGATGACCTAATTAACTTTAAAAGAAGAAAACCCAATTGTCAAATGCTAAAATACTTAAAAAAAATTAAAATTCTTGTCTTGAATCCTTGAAATTTTAAAAGGATTAGGGTAAAATCATGGAATTGGTCATTGGTTTTGATTATCTGCTACTTAATTATTATTAAATGTTTTCTAATAAAAAGTATAAGTAAGACATTAAATTATATATATATATATATATATATATTTGAACTAATAGAATTATATTAAATAATAATGAAGTTTCCCTCAATTATTTGAATATGTTAGAAGTTTGAAATTCATTATTTGAATATGTTAGAAGTTTGAAATTCATTTTCTTAACATGTGTATAAGTTTAAATTGTATATAAAGAAAAACCATCACAAAATTTATGATCTTTTCATATTTTATCTAAAGCTTTCTAGTATAATTAGTAAAGATTTTAAATGATTTTTGAGAGTTTCATAGTTTGAATACTTACTCCGTAATAATTCTTTTAAAAATCACAAAACATAAAACATTTTTTTTATAAGACCATCTCCTTGAAATTGCTTACAAAGAAGGGGAATTAATTACTTTTGTAAAAAAACAAATTGTATAATATGTGAAATTAATTCGACAAAAATTTAAATTTATTAAATTTAAATAAAATTATATAAATTAAAATGTATGGAATTGATAACCTCGAAAAGAAAATTATGCTGAAAATCTCCTAAAAAGTTGAAAATGATGTTAAACACTTGATTGTTTTCATATATCCGTTCCCCTTTTCTTTATATATATATAAAAAAAGCTGTAAAACATTATCAACTCTCTTCAAGCAGGCAGCCACTGGGCCCACATCTCTTTTTCTTTCGAAGTGTTCTCATTTCCCACCACCCCTGCCCTTTGAATCTTTGCTCCAATCTAAATAACACTAGCCTCTCTAACTTCCTCCTAAAACTCACCTAATTAAACAGAAACAAATACGTTCTTATCTTCTCTTCATGGACTCCCTCTCTTGCAATGCTGAGTCGGCCATGGCCATCTGCGATTCCTACAATTTGGAACTCAAAAAGAAACCCAAAAAACCCATTAATAAAATTAGAGAGTTCTCCTTCGACGAGCTTGTCTCGGCTACAAATGGATTTTCCTCAGAGACTTTCTTGGGGAAGGGCAGCCATGGAAGTGTTTACAGAGCTGTTCTCGATCATGGTAAGCTCATTGCTGCTGTTAAAAAAACTAAATTTATTAACCCAACTACCCATAATTTCCACAACCACAATCGAAACTGCAACAATTGCACCAGCTGGACTAGTCCTGCCGAGAACGAGATCGAAATACTCTCAAGAGTTCAAAATCCCAGGCTCGTCAATCTCATCGGCTTTTCCTCTGACCCAAAAGATAGAAAACTAATAGTCGTTCAGTACATGCCTAATGGGTCTCTTTACGATCTGCTACACGCTCGTTCTAGACCGCCCGGTTGCACCCGTCGAGTTCGGTTAGCTTTACAGATAGCCAAAGCGGTTAAAGCTCTTCACTCTTCGAACCCACCAGTGATCCACAGAGACATAAAGTCTTCCAACATTCTGATCGATTCTAACGGTAACGCTAGAATCGGCGATTTCGGGTTAGCTCTGAGGGGACACGTGGAGGACGTTCGTGTCAAGTGTACGCCTCCAGCAGGTACTTTAGGATATCTGGATCCAGGCTATCTTGCGCCGGCAGATCTAAGCACCAAGAGTGATGTCTTCAGTTTTGGGATATTGCTTTTAGAGATCATCAGTGGAAGAAACGCCATCGATATGAACTACAGTCCACCTTCAGTTGTTGATTGGGCTGTTCCAATCATAAAGCGCGGAGATTATGCAGAAATTTGTGACCCGAGAGTCAATCCACCTGCTGACCCGTCGGTCATCCGAACCCTGGCGGTTTTGGCGGCGAGGTGTGTGAGATCGACGACGGAGAAACGGCCGGCCATGGCCGAGGTTGTGGAGTGTTTGAAGATCATGAGGAAGAGGATTCAAGCGCCGCCAATGTGGAATAACTTGAAAAGGAGAGTGAATTGTGTCGATGTTACGACGTCGTTTGTGTCTCAGCTGGAAGTTCAAGAGAGCACTGAAATGAGGGTTTCGACTTCGAGGACAGGTAGTAGGAGGAATAGTAAGGTATCTAGTGTTTCAAGTGCAGAGTATGACAGAGAAGTGATTGTTGGTGATCGTGTTATGAGATCAAAGTCTGTAGGAGGGTCTTTTGGTGGGATAAAAGTCGGGTCGGATTCAAATTTGGGCACCCAACGGTATTGGTGGGCTGGGAAGAAGCCGGAAGTGGGGTTGAATATGTCAGGAGTGAGGCTTTTCAAGTCAAGATCTGTGGGGATTTTGCGGAGTACTAGAGCTACACAGAATAGTAAGAGAGGACTTGTGCTCGAGTTTGGGAGAAAATCTAGTAGTTCAGATTTAGCAGAAATTGTTATGTCCAAGTTGGTGATTGGTTTAAATGAGAAATCTGATAAGAAAATGCAAGAGAAACCATTGGTTTGTATCTCTGACTACAATTAAGAATGAAAATTTTCCAATAAGGTTGGAGATATTTTCAGCTATATTTTCGGTAACAAAATGCCAAATCTTTTTTTTATTTAAATTTTATTTTTTCTGTCTTTGTTTTAACTCTTTGATTTGGATTCGAATAAAGCCAAAGTCGCTACACTACTCACGAGTGTTTATTACTAGATGTGGTGGAGTTTTGCAAGTTTGTGGTGGAGTTTTAACACTTACACACGTCTCTATCAGAAAATGAAGGTAGAGAAAGTGGAAAGAATAGTGATTTAATTAAGGAAATTCATTTCAATTGTGAGGAAAATTTTAAATTATTACGGCATCAGTCTTTATTGTTTCGAAAATGTCAAATCTCTTGTTTTATTATTGTAATTTTTGCCAAATTCTTGATGATCATGATTTCATATATTGACATTGATGTGGCATTTTTGTCATGCTTTTGAAAAGAATGTTGGTTTTAGATCTTTGTTGGGTTTGGATTATTTTTACCCCGACTTTTTAGCCTGTTCTGGAATTGATATGTTATCCACAATGTTGAGATAAAACATACTACTCTTCTCTTGAACATTTGAGATAAAGAAAATACAAATAATTTTTTAAAGAATTATTTTCTATATTTTTCTTTTATATCTAAGTATTTCTTATAACTTTGAAGTATAATGTGTCATAATTTTAGTTTATATTATACATTTTCTCCTCTTTTTTTTTTTTTTTTTTTTACTTTTCTCTCATTTTGTTTGTAGATAATTTTGTTTTTAGAGAAAATCAAATTGGATATGATGAGTTCAATTTATATTTAACTCATTTAAGTAGGAAAAAATAAATATATAATATTTTATTTAGATGTAAAAATTCTAAAATTTAATTCAAATACTTATAGAGATTATCTAACAATTTAAAGTTTATAAAAATAATGTTTAAAATAGTAGAAAAAAAATATTACTCAAAATGACAAAAACTCATTAATTATCATATTATTTCATGAAATATTTTTTAAATTAATATAAAAATGTAAAAATTTAATCATTTTCTTAAATTTAAATAAAAGACACGATAATTTTGTAAAAAGATTATTCTAAACCAATAAAAATAAATTAAAGTACACAAAAAATAAAGTAAGTAAAAATAATATTAAAAAGTATACATGTGAACATATAAATTTTTTAATTTAGCATAATTTTATAAAACAATTTTTTTTACTACTAATTTATAACTTACATTGCTATTAATGTATAAATTGTATATTAAAGATAAATAATAATGGATAGAAACGTTACACATTTTTGGTGGTCCTGATAAAAAGTTTAGTTTATATGGAATGGTACGTACATCTATTAATATAAACATTACTTAAATAAAACAAATTTTAATAAATAATTATAAAATTTAACAATTTTAAATAATATTTACATAAAATAAAACTAAATCATTAACATAAAACAAAAATAAATACAATATCAAAAAACAATAAAAACTAAAATTCTTGATATAAAATAAAATAAAATAAAGAAAAATAAAATAAAAACATAAAATTTTGTATCAAAATTTAGAACTACTTTTCTATGTTTCCCGTTTCTTTTTCAAATCAAAAAGTATTTGAGATTAGAGAAAATTGGCTTCCTTACTTAATCTTATCCCAAAAGTCTCTGTTGTGGCTAGCAAAAAAAAAAAAAAAAAAAAAACATGTCGCTTAGATTTTTTTTTTTACTAAACAAAAATAAACAACAAAGCACAAAAAAGTAAAGAAATAATAAAATAAGTAATCAAAAAATAATAAAAAAATAATAGAGAAAAGGAAATAAAGTTAATAGATGAAATAAAATAAAATAAAAATAAAAGTTGATAAATAAAAATAATTAGTAAATAAAAATGAAAGAAAATGAAATTCTAATTTTAAAGTCAAGTAATAAATAAGATTTTTTTTTAATTTATTTGCTTAGATCTCTTCAAATATTTTTTTAATTTTTTATTTATCAATTTTTTAAGTGAAATATTCATAAATTTTAGATTTTTTTATTTCTAAAAAATTGTGATTTTTGTATTAATCAACTAAAAATGATGACATAAATTTTAGATCTTTTTTAAAAAAATTGATTTTTTTTAGTTAACTAATAAATATTTTACCTTTTTTTTATAATTTAAGATTCCTTTATTGATTTTTTAAGTTTTTTTAAATAAAGTAAAATAAAAATCATAATATTTACAACACAATTGTTTTTTAAAATTTTGATAATAAATTTTTAAAAATCTATTCATTCTCAACGGTACCAAAAATTTGATGCATAAAAACTTGATTGTAAAATTTATAAAATGTTTGAAAGTACACGAATTACTTATAAAAATTAACAAATATAGTTCTAAGGTCGATTTAAAAAAGAATTATGTGATTTTTAAATTATTCAATAAAATCTTAATATTCTGTCATAAATTTTGGGTTTGAAAATCTAATTTAATGACATTAAAATAAAGACAGATTCAATAAACATTCATGCATTTAGACATTTATCATGTTGTGGAAAATTTATGAGATGTATTAGCTTAATTAACTATGCTTGCTCAATATTAATTAAATTATTAAATATTTGAATTAAGATTATTTATTATCTCTTCTTTGTATGAAAATATCTTAGGAAATGAGTCATTCTTGTTAATAATAATAAACCAATTAAAATTATTAGGTAGGGCCTATCACTTGTTTTATCATTAAATTTTGCTTCTTTTTTAAGATATTAATAAATAATTTAAATGTATTATTTAGGTGAGACATGATAATTTAAGCTTTATTCAATGTGTCAAAATTAAATTCAAGAATTTTACTATCTAATAAATGACTTTCACATTTTAAAACTACTATAAAAAAGATATGTCATTAATATATCCTTCAATAATAATTTTTTATAAAAATCTTTGAAATAAAGTTTATACTTTAAGTACAATATGAACTAAATCTTGGATAAAATAGCAGTATATTAAATCATATTCAGATAATTAAATCTTAAATTTAACTTTTATATTTTAAGTTTATTACCAAAATTTTGAGATCATTATATTTTCTGAAATAAATTTTTGTAGAATTCTTGAATATAAAATAATACTTAATTTTATAAAAATATTTTACCCATTTTATTATTTTACAAGCATAATAACGTTAATAATATTTCATTATAATTTTAACCAAAAATATTTAATTCAATAATTGATCAGAAAATTAAACATTGTATATAAAAATAACACATAAAGAATAACTAAAAAGAGTATAAAAATACCTCGGTAGAATATTCTTAAATTATTTCTAAAAAATCTTCAAAATGAATGGTGAACTTGTTTATTGAGTTGAGACTATAATTGTTACATAAACTAAATTTGTTCAACTTTCAAATGAGAGAACTTTAAACTAATAAAAGAAAAGCTAAAAGCTTGAGAGACTAAGAAGAGAAAAGTTAAAATAAGCTATGAAAGGGATGATTGATACAATGGAATAGAGATTCTATTTATAGGTTCAGAAAATCATATCATAAGGGTGACACTGTGGCACACATAACTTCACATCGTGGCATGCATGCGACTGCCACACACATTACTTCACGTCATGGCATGCATGCGAATGTCACACACATTATACTTGGTCCAAGCATCTTATGCTGCAGCACACAACTTTTCGACTTCATGACTTGCGATGAATTTAGGATAGTTGTACTAAGTCTGTTAGGCCCATGCTACATCACATGATGTTTCCATGCCTCGACAGTCTCTATTTTACTTCACTTATTTTTCTTATTTTCTTGTATCATTCTTTTTTAATGGTTTGGAATGCTTCAAGTGTAATTCTTCAAGTATTGATCAATTTTATTTTTTAAGCTAAAATACCTAAAAAAATAATAAAATATACCCATGATTTTAAAAAGTCATATTTGTATAAAATAATAATAAAACTAAGTAAATATAAATCTTTTTAAATAGTAAACATACATAAAATCACAATATATTGAATGCTTTTGAGCATTCATCACTAACACTTGTCAAGATATTGATTATATGTCTAGAATTCCATATTCTAGTGTTGTAGGGTCTATTATGTTTGCCATGGTTTTCATATGACTTGATTTGGCATATGATGTGAGTATATTGAGTAGATACATGTCTAATATGGGGAAAACTCATTGGTTAGGGACTAAGTGGATTTTGAGGTATATTAAACGCATTCTTGATATTGGTTTGGTATTCAGTAAAGGGCTAACTAGTTCTCTAGTTGTTTAGGTTACACTGACTCTAATTATGCAAATGACAATAATAAGAAAAGATCATTGTCTAGTTACTTATTCACTGTGTTTAACAACTTGTTGACTTGCAAATGAAACCTACAATTTGTTGTGGCATTGTCTACAACTAAGTTAGAATTTGTGGTATACACAAAAGTTGCCAAATAGAGAGAATAAGACTCAGAGGATTACAAAATGATTAAGCATTACCACTGACGATGCACCTAGAGTAGTGCATTGTGATAGTCAATAAGCCATCCATCTTATAAGGCATTATGTATTTCTTAGTAGATTTAAACACATGATGTAAAATTTCATTTTATTAAATATATTGTAACACAGAACGTAGTTAAGTCACAAAATATAGCTATTGGGGATAGTCTCATAGATATGCTCACCAAAAAAATACCCTTAACCAAGTTTGATTGTTGTATGAACTTGGTTAAAGTCAAAATCACTAAATAGTGTGTGTAGTTGGGAAAAAAACAAAACAATCCATTTTGCATTTATTATCAAGGTAGAAAATTATTAAACTGTACCACCTAAATCAAAATGGGTATTGGAGCATGAAGGGATATTTTAGTAATTTTGGAATAGGGTAAAATAGTAACCTCATTACACTTTGCTTTAATTGGGATAAATTGATATTAATCAAAACTTGGATTTATTTGATTAACCAACCCATTTGTCTGACCTTTTTAGAAGGTTTAGTAGTAATTAATTGACTCAATTGTGGGCAAAGTAGTAATTGGCTGGATGCTATATATATATTATGTTCCTTAGCCTTATTAGGGTAAGTCGTCACTCTTATTTCCTTCGTCTCTCTCACATTCCTCTTTGGTTTTAGCATCTTTTGGTTTCTTTGTAAACTCTTGGTTTTCTTGAGAGATGTTAAGTGCATGATGGAACACAACGTTCACAAAGAAGGCATAAGCCAAACCCTAAATGCATGGATACTTAGTATGGTGAGTGGCAATTGAGTGAAGGGTAGTGAAGTGTCATGTTTAGTGTCATTAGTGTCATGTTTCAATAGTTATTTATGTATTTTTCTTTCATGTTTTCAGTGAGTTATTTTCAACAATTTATGTATATATATTTTTAACAATCATGCTTGAGTGGGGTAGTTATACGTGAGTGGTGTGTGGGTGAAATTGTATTCAGTTTATATGCAAGGTTTTTGCCTATTTAAGGCAGCCACTAATATCAATGAAAGAGAGAAAAAAATATTGAATTCAACTTAAGTACCTTTTTCACCTAAAGAGAAACACAAGTTACATTTGGGACCTATCAATGCATGGTTCATTCTTGAGTAGTGTATCATCTAATGGGTGTGTTCATCTCTATGTATTGGTTGTATTGAGTTGGTTCTATAATTTGTAACTTTCATTCAATTATAGTGAATTGTTCTTCTCTTCTTCCTATGGATTAGGATATTAGTATCCGAACTACGTAAATCTCTATGTAATAATTTTTATCTGTATTACTTATTTATGTTATTGTTTCTACGTGTGCAAATCATAAACTACTCATTGAGTTTTTAGTGCTTGTGAGACAAAGAACATAGATTCCTAAGAAGAACTCATCAAATCTTACGGCAACCCAAGGTATATGTGGAAGCAAAAAACATTGGATAAAATTTGGCGATGCAATTCTATCTCCGCAACTCTCCATGCCATTTGAAGATGATGAACCATTGAAATCCTTGTTGTTTGATTTATCCTAGGGTTTCTTTTTTAAATATTCGATTATTGTTTTTTAACCTTTTTTTTCCTTCCAATTTGTCTCATTATTGAGCTATAGATTTTCACCAAGAGATCATCTTGTCTCTCTGGTTTCGCCATCAAGTGTTAATATTGGTATCTTTTTTTTCTTTCTAATATCCCATTTCAATTAAATTAATAATGGAATTTAGATTTTTTAATTGGTATATATGCCTACATCTCGATTTTACTTCTCCTCCATCATGATCTTGATATTTCTATTTTCATTTCCAAATCATAATATCACGCCTTTTCTTTCTTGGATTTCATCCTATATCTTCTGCTATGCCATATCCCAATTTCATTCTTCTTCAAATTCATCTGACAATCCCCACTCCTTAATTTCTTTATTTCACCATTAACTTTCTTCAATTTTGTCATTTATTATTATTTATTTATTTATTTATTTGTATATATAAGAAAGCTAATGCTAAAACAGAGTTTTTTTGAAGTTGTTTTGTTGTAGATTGTGAGAGGTCTCAATTGGCACTAGTTAATCATGGTGATGCTTAGGTAATTTTATCAAGTTTGGGTAAACTTTATAATAACTTGACTAGAAATGTGGTTCCAATTTTGAAAAGTTTTAAGGTTTTAGACAAGAGTATGTGGTATATGTTGGAGATTGTTATAAAGTATATTAATTTAAGGAGCAAAACATGGAGCAAAACATGGAGCAAAACAAGGAGCTTAATTCAAGGAGTAATTCAAGGAAACATTCATTTAAGGAGTAATTCAAGAAGTAAATTTTCCTATAATAGATGTGTAATTGTAATAAATTAACCATCCAAAGTGTTCATTCCAATTGAGAGAAAAGCTTAGAGAGAAATTCTTTTGTGAGAGAAAATTAATAGTAATTTTCTTGGGTTTAATTGGGTTGTGGGTTGTGTGTTTTGAGTTGTGAGTGTTGTAAACACTTTGTGTAATTTCTCCACTTTCATTAAAAAGATCTATAGTAGGTCTGGAGACGTAAGTAAGATTGGCCAAACTCCGTTATCAAAGTTGTGTGTTATTTTTCTATTCTTGCTTTCTCATAAATATCTCTTATCAAGAATTTGCATAATTTCCCAACAATTGGTATCAGAGCTTTTGGTGGTGATTTTTGTCAATTTCTTGCAAGGTTACTATTCACTTGAATAGTGAATTACGTGAATAGTGAAATTTTATCGACGATATTTGTTCGTTGATGGAGGTGTTCTAATACACGGTGGTTTGTAGAAACAATCAGAAACGATCCGGAGGAAGTCAGATTTGAGTGGGAGCAATGGCCGCAGATGAAGGAAGGGTGAAACTCGAAAAATTCGATGGCACAGATTTCAGATTTTGGAAAATGCAGATAGAGGATTATCTGTATCAAAAAAATCTATATCAACATCTCTCAGGGAAGAAGCCAGAGGCTATTGAGGAAGAAGATTGGAATCTTCTAGACACACAATCCCTTAGAGTTATTCAATTGACGATATCCCGTAATGTTGCTTTCAACATAGCAAAGGAAAAGACCACGACGGGTCTTATGGCAGCTCTCTCCAATATGTATGAGAAGCCATCAGCCTCAAACAAAGTGCACTTGATGAGGCGTTTGGTCAATTTGCGGTTGACGGAAGGCGCATCGGTAGCTCAACATCTCAATGAACTCAACACATTCATAACCTAGTTGAGTTCAGTGGAAATTGAATTTGATGAAGAAGTACGAGCATTGATACTTTTGTCTTCTTTACTAGAAAGTTGGAATGCTAATGTCACGGCTGTGAGTAGCTTGTCAGGAAGCAATAAGTTGAAATTTGACGATGTTCGTGATCTAGTTCTCAGTGAAGAGATCCGACGTAGAGAGTCAGGTTAATCGTCAACTTTTTCAGTTTTGCATACACTACTACAAAAAGGGGTATATAAGTCGATGTCTAAAGTCGGTTTTTACCAAAAACCGACTTTTAATGAATTTAAAGTCGGTTGTCCACGTCAACCGACGCTACGTTACGTGGATAGCGTCGGTTGTCCACGTCAACCGACGCTACGCTACGTGGATAGCTTACTTGATCAACCGAGGCCCATCTGTTCCATTGGAGCATAGAATACCAGGGAAGGTATGGAGCGAAAAAGAGGTGAAACTATCACTTCTAAAAGTTTTCGACTGTGTAGCATTTGTGCATATCAGTGATAAATGCAAGAATAAGCTTGATCCCAAATCCAAGAAATGCACCTTCATCGGATATAGTGAGAATGAGTTTGGCTATCGCATTTGGGATGATGAAAATAAGAAAGTTATCCGTAGTAGAGATGTGATTTTCAACGAAAGGGTGATGTATAAGGACTTGCATAAAATAGATGCCAATGACTCAAAGTAGAATGAGTCAATATTTGCAGATGTAGACGATTTTCCAGATAGTTCCGCAACAGAACCAATTGTAACAAGTCCTCAGCAAGAGGAACTTATTGGACAGAGCAGTACACAACATTTTGACACACCATAACCTCTCACTCTAGCTCCTATATTAAGAAGGTATTCTCGACCTCATGTGCCTAACAAGAGATACATGAACTCTATATTGCTAACTGATGGAAGGGAGCCTGAATGCTATGATGAAGCTTGTCAGACTCGATATTCCAGCAAATGGGAGCTTGCCATGAAAGAAGAAATGAAATCTCTCATCTCCAACAAGACATGGGAACTAGCTGAGTTACCTATAAAAAAGAAGGCAATTCATAAAAAATGGGGGTACCAGATGAAAGAGAAGCATGATGGTTCCAAGAGATACAAAGCCCGCTTATTTGTCAAAGGGTTTCAATAGAAGGAAGGAGTTGACTACATTGACATTTTCGCTCCCGTTGTGAAGCTCAAAACTATCATATTAGTGTTGAGTATTGTAGCCATTAAAGATCTTCTTCTTGAATAGTTGGATGTGAAGAATGCATTCCTTCACGGAGATTTAGATGGAGAGATATACATGTACCAACTAGAAGATTTCTTAGAAAAAGGAAAGAAGAACATGGTGTGCAAACTTAAGAAGAGTTTGTATGGCCTGAAACAAGCCCCGAGATAATGGTACAGAAAGTTTGACAACTTCATGCATAAGGAAGGTTTCCAGAAGTGCAATGCCGACCACTGTTGCTACTCAAGAGATATAGGTCCAGTTATATCATTTTACTACTTTATGTTGATGATATGTTAGTGGTAGGTTCAGATATGGATGATATCAGAAGGTTGAATCATCAATTGTCAACAGAGTTTGACATGAAAGACTTGGGTCTAACAAAGAAGATTCTTGGAATGCAAATCACCAGAAATAAGAAGAAAGGATCCTTGCAGTTATCTCAAGCATAGTACATCAATCGTGTTTTGCAGAGATTCAACATGGGCGATGCCAAGCCAGTTAGCACACCCTTGGCTAGTCACTTTTGCCTATCCAAGGATCAATCCCCTTAGATAGAGGAAGAAAAAGAATTCATGGCTAAGGTCCCTTATGCCTCAGCCATTGGAAGTTTGATGTACGCAATGGTCTGTACGAGACCAGACATTGGCCATACAGTGGAAGTTGTTAGCAGATTTATGTCAAACCTAGGGAAAACTCATTGGGAAGTAGTCAAGTGAATTTTGAGATATCTACGAGGCACCACAGAAAAGTGCTTGTACTTTAGTAAATGAGAGTTAAAAGTACAAGGCTACTTAGACGCAGACTTTGGAGGTGAAGTTGATCACCGAAGAAGCACCACCGGTTATATATTTACTGTTGGAACTATAGCTGTTAGTTGGATGTCACAAATATAGAAAATTATCACTTCATCCACTACAGAGGCTGAGTATGTAGCGGTGACTGAAGCCAGTAAAGAGATGATATTGCTTCAAGGTTTGTTAATTGAGTTGGGATTCAAATAGGAGAGAAATGTTTTGCACAGTAATAGTCAAAGTGCAATACACTTGGCGAAGAATTCATCATTTCATTCTAGAACCAAGCATATTAGACTTCGTTATCACTTCATCAGATCCCTATTGGAAGGTGATATGTTAATACTGGAAAAGATTCAAGGAAGTAAAAATCTGGCAGATATGTTAACAAAGGTGGTGACTATTGACAAACTAAAGTTGTGCTCAACTTTGGTTGGCCTGCTAGAGTAACAAAGACTAGAAAAGCTGCTGCATTGATCGAGGTGTGAAGACAGATTGAAATCAGTCTTCAAGTGGGAGATTGTTATAAAGCTCCTTAATTTAAGAGCAAATTAAGGAGCAAAACATGGAGCAAAACAATGAGGTTAATTTAAGGAGCAATTCAATGAACCATTAATTTAAGGAGCAATTCAAGGAACCATTAATTTAAGGAGCAATTCAAGGAACCATTAATTTAAGGAGCAATTCAAGGAACCATTAATTTAAGGAGTAATTCAAGGAGTGAATTTTCCTATAAATAGATGTGTAATTGTAATGAATTAACCATCCAATTGAGAGAAAAACTTTTGTGAGAGAAAATTGAGAGTAATTTTCTTGGGTGTAATTGGATTGTGGGTTGTGAGTTGTGAGTGTTGTAAATATTTTGTGTAATTTCTCTCCTTTCAATAAAAAGATTTGCAGCAGGTCCGAAGACGTAGTCAAGATTGACCGAATTCCGTTATCAAATTTGTGTGTTATTTTTGTATTATTGTTTTCTCATAAATCTCGCTTATCGAGAATTTGCATAATTTACCAACAGAATATTACTAGCTCTTGTGATATTATCCTTCCGACTTTAATGGAAATAAAAAAAAAGACATGTGATTGCTCAGACTTTTTGGAATCTACAACAAATGATCTATCAAAATATGGTGCTTGGTAGGCCTACAAATTGTTGATTAGAGTTTTTTTCTATTTTGCAATTGTTAAAAAACGTGTTTGAAAAATAGAAATCATCACCAAATTGATACTGCAAGAATAAACTTTAATCATTCTTCTAAAATCAAAACTTAAGTACATTTGATCGTAGGAAAGAAAGCTAGTTTGATAATTAGATATGAAATTGATGTTTATATTTTAGATGCGATGCTAATAGATGCATGTGAGATTTATATTTGACTTTTGATCCTCGTGTAACTTAATTTAGGTAAAGAGATTTATATTTTGTAAGTTTACTCGTATGTTAGTTATAGTGTTTGTTGTGTTGATATGATTTGAGTTTGTTTTTTTTAACTTGTAGATAATGTTGAAACACTCTTAGTAAGTTTTCTACTAGAATTGTTGTTATATATTTATGTTTCTGATTATGGAGGTAACTTCATTGTTATTAAAGATGGAATTGGTAAGTTGAGTCAAGTTTTCTTTTTGCTTGTTTGATTCTGATTTTATTATCTGTTGAAATAAGATTTATAATATTTGTATATGATTTTTTTGTAATATATAATTTGTAATGAATATTAATATTAATGGAATTTCTTGAAAGAGAGAAAAAAAAAACCGATAATATTAATTAGCTACAAAGACTAGTTTGAGTTCACACCAAATTGTGACCAGGTTTAGTTCTACACTATAACCTAATACTTCATGAAAATAAGGTTGATCAGTCAAGAGTAGGAATTTTTTTCCTATTCCAAAAAGGGCATAAAAATTGCATAATATTTGAGTTGTTTTTGTAAAATACCTGGTAGGTACAATGCCCTCACTAATGCAGTTTAGATCAGCTCCTGTATCTATTAGGGCTTCTGCTTTGAAGGAATATTCTTTGTTGATTACAATGGTTACTTTTGAGTACCATTTGTGGTTCACGATTCTGTCTAAGGAGTTGAAAAAATGCATATCAGAAAATTCTGGGTGAGAGTCTTCTTCCTCATTTAGCACTCTTGCAATCAACTCTAAGTAAGAACTTCTTATTTAGAAGGTCGTCTTGGAATTTAGTAATGCTCAGAACAATGGCTAGTATTTCTTTTTTAATGGTAGAATAATTTTTCTGAGTTGGTTTCCAGGTGCCTGAGGTATATCTTACTAAGACTTCTTTTATATGCATTTTCTGCTTTAGAATGCTTCCATAACCTATCTTCGAAGCATCAGTTTCCACTACTTTTGGAGCTTCGGGATTAGATAAAGCTAGGCATGGGAGCTCTTTAGCTCTTTACCTTGATTTTTTGGACAGCTGTTGTGCAAGCTATACTCCATTCTAGAGGATTCTTTTTTAGCCTTTGAAATAATGGGTTGGCGTCTTGTGCAAAATTTTTATAAAAATCTGCAATATAATTAAGACTCCCTAGAAATCTTTGCAACTGTTTTCTATCTTTTATTTCATTCGGAAATTTTTCTGTAAAGACTATTGATCTCTCGACAGGACTTATAAGTCCATGTTCTATGTTATGACCTAAGAATCTTACTTGGGTCTGGAATAACTTCATATTTTTAGATGACACAACAAGCCCATTGGACTTGACTGTTTTAAAAAACACCTCTAAGTGTTTCCAGTGTTGGTCTACTGAATTTGAGTAGACTAGGACATCGTCTATGTAGACAATAGTGAACCCTAAATAAGGGTTAAAAATATCATTCATAATTTTCTGGTATTCACTTGGGGCATTTTTGAGTCCAAATGGCATAACATTCCATTCGTAAAGCCTAAATGGAACAGTAAATGCTGTTTTGTAGCGATCTTTTTCTACTACTTGTATTTGCCAATATCCACTTTTCATATCGAATTTAGAGAATACTAAAGCTTTGTTTAGGCGACTAAGTAAGTATTTTTTGTTGGGTAATGGATATCTTATCCACCTAAGCACCTTATTATAATTAATTACGAGTCGAGAAACTCCCCTCTCAATTTCAGCACTGTTCTCCACATAGAATGCTGGGCAGGACCAAGGAGAAGTACTGGGCCTGATTAACTTCTTTTTTAGAAGGTCTTCTATTTCTTGCTTACATATGAGTAAGTGTCTTTCATTCATTTGAATGGGCCTGGCCTTTGTATTGATTTGGGCCTCTGTAAAGTTAGGTTCATATGGCAATTCTACCACATGTTTCTTTCTTTCCCAAAATGCATTAGGGATTTCAGCACATATTTCCTTTTCAAACTTCTCTTTGAGAGATTGGATCTTCTCTTGTGTTTCTTTAGAGAAAATCTTTTGTTGAATTGTTTTAAAATTCATTTCTTCTTTAAGGAAAAAAGAAATTTTTCTTTTTCAGTAATCTTACCTTTGAGGTAATTTACTTCATGTATCTGAGGTTCTTTTGTGAACTTGAAAATAATAGGATATCCATCAATTTTTGTTTTGATCCCTTCTGTAGTGGTTTTGAAAGGATATAGCATATTGATGAATGGTGTGCTTAGAATTACCATTCTTGATAATTCTTTACTTAATAAAAATGTAGTTTCTAGGCATACTCCATTATTACATATAATTGCATTTGACAACTTATAATGTATAGGCATTCTTCCACCATTAGCAGTATTTAATATTTGAGTTGTTTTTGTAAAATACCTGGTAGGTACAATGCCCTCACTAATGCAGTTTAGATCAGCTCCTGTATCTATTAGGGCTTCTGCTTTGAAGGAATATTCTTTGTTGATTACAATGGTTACTTTTGAGTACCATTTGTGGTTCACGATTCTGTCTAAGGAGTTGAAAAAATGCATATCAGCAAATTCTGGGTGAGAGTCTTCTTCCTCATTGAGGATTTCTTTCTTCTTATCAGTAGGAATTGTTGGGACTTCTTCTAAGAGTTCATCAAAATCCTCTTCTTTATTATCTATCTCATTTTCAGAGATGAGTGGTGTTTGGACACACTGTTGTAGTTCAAGGATCTGAACCCTTGTCTTTAGATCTTTAAGATCCTTTTTAGTTTGATTAATCTCTTGTCTGAGATCACTTACTGTTGGTTCCTGAAGTTCAGGAAGAGTATTCCTAACCCTTTTGAGGATTTCATTGAAGGAATATTGTTGCTGATTTCGCTGTATTTGAGCTTGTAATCCCTTTTGATTTTTTCTTTGAGGGACTTCTTCTTTAGCAACTTCTATATATTTTGCTAAGGTTTTCCTTTTTTCTTCTGGATCTTGAATTTTGTCTATAATGTCCAGAATCAAATTTTCCTCTTTTGTTAAGACATTTAAGTCCAAACCATTCATTTTAATGATGGCTTTATAGTAATCGCATTCGCAGTTTTCTTGATTCATTTCATCTTCTTGAGATGAAGACGATGAGGATCCACTATAGTCTTCTTCATTATCTTCTTCTTCAGAAGACTGCTCTGTTAAGAGTAATTGTAGAAACTGTTTTTTAAGTTTCTCGTCAATATTTAATTCATTGACCTTTTGTTGAACTCTACAATTTGGGCTATAGTGTCCCTGCTTTCCGCACTTATAACAAGTGGGTATCTTTTCTTTAGTAAACCGAGTTTAATTATTGGGCTTTTTAGTCCAATTATATTTCTTAAATTTTTTCCTCCTTTTAGAAGGATAAGTTCTTGATTCTTTAAACCAAGGTTTTTTTATAAGCCTCTTGGGATTTATGTGATTTCTTTTGAGATAATCCTTTGAGGATATTTTGATACCCATACTGTTCACAAAAGTCTCCTAAGGCTTGTTTGCTTTGGATTCTTTCTTTGTCCACTTGTCTTCTGAGCTTCATATCAGTACAGAATGTTAATCCTTCTGCCACTATTTCAGCGGCTAATTCACCGAATGTATACATACCATAGGGTATAGATCCACCGTGCTTGGTTCGGAGTCTTGCACGAATTTTATCTGCAAATAGGGTAGGTAACCCTACAATGAATCTTTCTTTCCAGAAGTCACGATTAGAGTCTTCTCTTGTGAAAAATTTAGAGAAGAAAACATCCTTATACCATTTGAAATTTGACATGGTAGGACATTTTAAGCTTATAAGCTGCTCATGACTTCTATCTTGTTGTAAAGTTGTACTTCCCACAAAGTGCAACAATATTGTGTAGACCAGTGTGTTGACTCTGTCTTCTATTTGGAGAACATCACCATTTTCATTTACTTCTTGCTTAATTGAGCTAAGAATTGTATGAGGTTCTTGAGGACCTAAGTGAGTATCCCACCGGCCTTGTAATTGTCCAACAAAGCCAGCTATTATTGCTAATGGTGTCTGTTTATCTCAGTTTCCTTGAAACTTGATTGCAGTTGCATAAATAAGCATATTTTTAAGTTGGAAAAAGAAAGTAGAATTATAGTTTATAATTTTAATGATATGTCCATTAAGAAAGACTTCGAGGTACTAGGACTTCGACGAGCAGCGCAGAAGTAAGACCCAAGAGAGGCAGTAGTAAGACGCGTGAGACTTTGTCTGATCCTATTAAGGTATTCTCTTATTTTTATAATGGCAGGATTAGTAAAATCATTCTCTAGAAACTCTACTTCTTTATCCTCCAGCACTAGCTCTACTTCTACAACTAGATCTGCAAAAAATAAAGAGGTAATAAATATAGAAAATATTGAACAAGATTTAGCTAACTGGAATGTTCCTAAAGTAGGAACTTCACAAGTCTATAATAAAGGTAGTTTTCTTTTTAAATCTAATTATATAATAAAAACAGTAGAGGAAACATATCCTTTAGCTAAAGAGTCATTAGACTTAAGCTTATTATCTCAAGGTCTTATAGATCAATATAAAGAAAAATATAATTATTTACATATTAGATTAGTACAAATTACAGTTAAACCTCTTACTAGAGAAGGACTAAATAATTCAGTTCTTATTTGTGTTAGAGATAAAAGACACAATCGGATTAAAGCTTTGATGTTAGGATGTATTGAATCATCCTTAAGCTCAGGACCAATATATTTTAATTGTTTCCCTAATTTCTCTGTGTGCATCAAAGATGCAAATGTTTTAAGATGTTTAAAGGTAGATATGCAGACACATGGTTTCGACATGGAGGAAGGAACCATTAATGTTGATCTTATATATAGAGTATACTTTAAAGTTATGAATATTATCTGCCCAGACATCAATTTAAGATCTCTTATTAGAGATAAAAGAGGAGAAACAACACTATTTCAAACAAATAGTGAAAAGACTAGATTGGCTACACCTAAAAGGTTAGCATGGGATAAAATTACTCTTCCAGAAAGCTGGTTGATACAACAAGAACCTGAAAAGGTTAAAATCCCTCAAAATACTGAAATCGATCAAATAATAGAACATGAAGACGGCTCAGTAGAAATCATGTTTGACTCAATAAGAAAAGTAAGGATATCTGAGTCAAGACCATCAACTACAAGCAACCGATTCTCAAATGTTTCGGAGAGATTCTCAAATGTTTCTATAAATTCTTCAAGAGGAAAAGAAACTGATTTCGAAGGAATTCAGAGGCTTCGAGTTCTTAACAGGATATTATTATGCGTTTAATGATTTTCCTACTTAGTTCAGGGATTGCTTCTCATTTTTTGGACCAACAAAAGATATATTTCCTCAAAAGGTTTTAGAAGCTTTTATATTATTTGAAGAGTTTAACTTAAACTCTACTAAAAATGAAGATCATTCATTAATGTTTTTCTTTGCATTATATAAAGAGTCATGGATATGGAAATGAGATTATGCAGTAACCAATTGGGATGAAATCTATTGTCTTATAAGACGATCATGGGGAAGATGGTGGGATAAAACTCCATTAGAACAATTTGATAATATTAAAATTATTGAATTATTCCAAGCACTCAAAGTGAAAGAAACTACTGACCCTAAACCTCTTAAGGGTAAAACTAAAGTAGAAATTGTTATAGAAACCCTAAAAGAAAAGGGGAAAAGTGATGAATATATCTCTAAAAAATTAGAGAAATTATGTTCTGAAGAAGAAGAAAAAAGCTCCACAAATTCTAATGAAAAATTAGATCTAGAGCCTTCTAAAAGTGATTTACAGATGGCCGAATCAAGCTAAAAGTCAAGCCAACCACCCACTAAAGAAAGTGGTCGACATCAAAGGGACCCATAAAGCATTCTAGACGGACGACTCCAAAATTTAAACAGGGACACACCACCAGAACAAAGGGACCACTCTTCACATGGGAGAGCATCTACTTTTTGAAAAGTCTTACTAGACTTATCTTGTAAATTATTGTATTTTGTTTGCAAATGAGCCTATATAAGGCTCTTAGATTTCTGAAGAAAGCATCGGAAGAATTTCATAATTCTCTTTTATTAAAATTCCGTTAGTATTCTCTGTAATATATTCATATTAATAAATACCCTTCAGTTCATATATCCTTTATTTATCTTTAGAAGGTTAATCTAAAGACTTAGCAGATCCTGGTCTAATTTGGTATCAGAGCCATCTAAGTTAGAAAAAGAAAGTAGATATTTATGCAAATTTTATCTTTTATAATAGTGGAGTATTTATGGATAATAACTAAGTTAATTATGCTTGCTCATATTATTTAGGTTATTAAAGATATGAATTGATATTTATTGATTCTCTCTTTTTTATATGAATACCACCTTTGGTGGGGTTAGATGTTCTTTGTTAACTAAACAAATCAATTAACACCGGGTGGGGTTGATAACTAATTTGCTTAATTAAATTAATTCTTTTTTTCTAAGAGATTGAAAATGAACCATTTAAATGCCACCTTTGGTGGGGTTAGATAGTTTAAACTTTATTCAAGATGTCCAAATTAAACCTAAGAATTTAGTTATCCGAGTACTAACTTTCAAGTTTTAAAACCATTACTAAAAACATGTTGTCAATATATTTTCAGATAATAATTCTTATAAAAACTTTTGAAATAGAGCTTCACTCTAACTACCGGACGATTGTACCAACAAATAAAAGAGCACTACTCTAAATCAGACTGGATAACTAAACCTTAAAATCTAATTTTCAGATTTAAGTTTGTAATGAAAAATAATATATTTCTCTCTAACTATCTTAATATAAAATCTTGAATAAAAATAAAATCAATTCATTTTAGAGATTTTTACCTATTTAATATTTCGCAAGCATAACAACGTTATTATTATATCATGATTATAAACAGCCAGCAGAGTTAAATTTAATCATAGACAAATTAAATATAACATGTAAGAATAAAGCATAAAAAATAACTGTAAAGAAAATAAAATTCTTACAGAACTTCGATGCTATTCCTGTTGCTGGAAAACCTCCAAGCGGAATTTTCACTCTCATTTATTGAATCGAAAAGCTAATAAATTACAAAAACATAACTAGTTCTTCCCAAAAAGGGAAGAACTCTAAAACTAAGAGAAATTAACTAAGAAAAGCTAAAAACTAAGAAAAACTAAAAAAATCTAAGAAAAGAGAGAAAGAAAGAGAGAAGAGAATGTGTTTTGAGGTGTGTATGAAGTGAAGAGAAGGGCGGTATTTATAGGTGAGGATGGGGAGAAAAAGTGAGTGAAAAAATGTTAAAAAATTGTGAAAACGCGGAGTGCATTTGTTGACGTCAGCATGATGTCATGGGGGCGGCTGCGCGCGAAAATGGGACGAAATGGGAAGTGGCACACGCGGAGGCAGCTGGGTACGCAGGGTGCACGTGGGGGCAGCAGCAGGGCGCGCAGGGACGCGCGCGGAAGGACAGATGGCGTGCGCGGCTGGGCGGTGCGATTTTATCTCCTTTTTGACCTTTTTGACCAATTTTGTCCAATTTTTCCATATTTGTTGACCTTTCCCTATTTATTTATTAATATATTTGTGATGTATTGTTTACAGTATTCCTCTTTGAGTCTTTTAGTTACGTTTTTATGCAAAAACACTTGAAAAACAATAAAAATATCTGTGATTCCGAAAAAGACAAATTTATATAAATATATGATAAAACATATAAATATATATATATATATATATTAATCAATTAATGTGCATAAAATCATGGTAATTTTAGTGTTTTTTGAGCACTCATCACCTGCACCAATACCACTACCACTACCACCCAACCAAGCATCAGGCACCAGCACCAACTGCGAGATATAAGTAGATCAATGGATAAAGCAAACAAATAATTTTAAACACACTTACTTAAAAATTAGAGTAAGAATAGTGAAGTAAATATCAATTACAATCAACCATATGTTACAAAATTAGTGAATATAAAAATAAAATGTCTAATTCAATACAAATTTTCAAGGAACAATCTTATTCACATAAAAGAAAGTAGAGGGAATCAGACAGTCAGATCCAAAACTATAGAAGATAATAAGGGAAAAAGCAAAAAAACAATACCCAAAATTCCATTATGCACAAACATAAGTTCAAACACTTGTTATGAAATAATTTGTAAGTGATGCACAAAACACCCTGCCCTAATGATCTTATCACTTGTTTACCTTGTTCTTTAGTAGAAATGAGAAAAAAATCACAAAAACCAGTGGCAATGTCATACTCAACTAAGATAAGCCATTTAATAAAAATGCAATGTTTTTAACCTATAAACAAAATGACATAACATGTCAACACATGAAGGATAATGGTGACGAACATTCTTGTTTCATATTTAGCAACACAAGTTTTGCAAGTTGAGAGGAAGGTCATCACTTGCCAAATAATCAAAATATTAAAAAAAGAAGGTAAATTCATTAAAATAAATACAACACAATAAGCAACATATAATAAAATAAGTAAAATGAACTAAGTAGAAGCTGAGGGGAAAAGAGAAAAACCTTAAGGGGAAAAATTACAAACCTTCGCCACTATTTTGGAAACTCGTTAAGTTCCTTAATCTCCAGCTCTAGCACCTCCATACGTCTCATATCAAAAATTTCTAAATCAATACACTCACTTTCAACAACATTATTGAAATCCTAACTCTGCTCGTTTTCCTCGGCTTGAATGGTTTCTCTCGAAAGGTGTTTGACAAAAGTACTGGAGAAGGAAACCATGAGAAATCTTGGTGGTTTAATGGGATAGAGAAATGGCCAGAGATTCAAAGATTGATTATTCATTCTATTGATTAATAATGACAACTAAAAAGCAATAGTAAAAGCTGAGAGAAAAAGTGAGAAACCCTAACTTGAAAATTGAGAAGAGTGACAAACCCAAATCAAAATACAATATGAGCTGAGAAACCAACTACCTGAGTGAGCGGTCAGCGAGGGGAAGTGAGTGCCAGAGTAGGGGAAGAAGAAGAAGATACAGATCGCGTACCTCACGTTGGGGAAGAGGAAAAGGGAAAAAAATAAAAGAAAAAGAGAGTGAAATTAAAGCATGCTCGGTTGGAAAATTAAAGGAAAGAATAAAAAAAAGAGGAAAAAAGAAAAAAAAATAGAAAATTTTGGTGTTTGGTGTAAATTATAGAAAATTGATGGGTATGTCTATGACCTCGGTTTTTAAATAACCGAGGTTAAATTTTTGAAACCATATACATACTTTAGTAGTGGAAAGTTAATCTTTTTCAAAATTAATTTATGATTTGATTTGTTTTCATATGTTATTATATTTTTATTCAATTTATTTCATATTTTTATGTTCACATAATTTATTTTTAATTAAATTTTTACATATTTAAATTAAATAATTTTATGTATAATCATGGTTATTTAATTTAAATATTAAATTTTAAAGAAATTATTTTTTATTGAACTTGTATTTGATTTACTTGTTCTATAATTTGTTAGTTAATTTGTTTTATTTGATATATATTTTGAATTATCTAGCTAATATTAATCATTATTAAATATATTTTAAAACACACATAGATACTTGTATTTTTGGTGCGTGCTAGCCATGTTTGCAAGATAATCCTTAAACATGTCTTATTGATGAACAGTTAATTAGAATATTAGTTTGAATACCGCTCACATTAGTATTAAAAACAATGAAAATAGAGTAGAGTTTCATAAATAAGATACTTTGTAACATATCCTATGGAAAGTAGTATAATATTGAGTTTGTATTTGTACATTCAATATTTATAATGAAAAGGTTAAAAGATCCGATGAACCAATGATTTTTCTCTTAAGTTATGATTGTTTACAAGGTTATTTTCATCTAAAAATTTCATATGTCATTTACTTATTTTCGTATTTACTTTTGATACGCGATTACTTATATAGTCATTGTTATTAGATTATAAAATTATAATTTGATAAAATTAAAAATAATTTATTTATTCTGATTTATTATGTCCGTTATTGTAACTTTTGATAATTAATTTTATTTAAATAATAATAATATATATGAAAAAAAATTAAATTTGAAAAAATAGAAAGTATATTAATATTAACTTCAGTTTACTTTCCTACATTTTATAGACTCATATGCTTTATTTTGCCATACATGTAATAATAACATACAATATTGATAAAAGTGTTGTTAATAAACACCTTAGATAATAGATTTTTTTTTTTAACTTTTCGTTATCCCGTAACGTAGCACATTTTCACATCAAGTATCTCTAAGACAATTTGGTTAAGCACAGTTATTATATTTTACAATATTGAGGATTTATTTATGATTAAAGGGATAATAAGAGAATTAACAAATTTTGAGGATATATTTTTGATAATCCGCTAACTGACTATGCTATTTATTTTAGTTTATTTCTTAATTAATTATCGAAAAAAATTATAAATTCATAACTTCTAAATCAACCTCCTTTGAGTGATTTAAAGATTGATTTTTTGAAAAAGTTTTAAATTACCATAAAATTAAAGTTTGCCACTAGAATTATTCGAAAAAAAATCAAAAATACCCTCAAAGTTTTTAATATTTTAGAAATATCCCTAACGTTTACAAAATAAAAAAATTATAATACACCTTAAGTTTGATGTATTTTCAAAAATATCCTTATTATTTAACAGAAATTAAATAAATCGTGAAAAATCAGCAACAATATAGAAAAAAGTCTTTTATGTCTCTACCTATATAGTTTTTTGCCTCTAACTTTAAATCCAAAGTACATTATTCAATACATATTATACATCAATAATAGTTGACTTTCACATTTCACGTTCACATCCACATTCACATTTCATACTAACCTGGTCAATAAAAATTCATATCCACATTCACAATCTATATTATAATCTAAATTCTTACAATATCTAAGGGAATGAAACACCATAAATGAGTTTAAATACACAAAAAATGACAAAGTTCATGTTATGTCTCCCAAAACCTGTTGTATACATGAACTTTGAGTTACAAAAGATTTTCTTCCAAATCATATTCATTATCACATTTACTTATATATTTTAAACTAAAAATTATATTTCAATTGACTTGTTGATTCTCCCATCTTCTGCTTCTTGTCGATTGCATCACCATTATTTATCACCTGATTTATGAACAATAAATTAAATTATGGTATAAGAAGTAATGCATAATGAATATGTTACACAATACATTACCTCAGTTTGATTAGTTCTTTTGTTTTGCTTTTTTCTTGACCACCTTCTTTGAAGTTGTTTTCTAAATACAATTTAAAGTTAAATGTAATCAACCAAATATATTTAATAAATGAATAGCTACAATTTTACTTGAGTTTCATTAGTTGGATTCTTTAACTTTTCCTTACATGTAGTCTGATTATGTACTCTTGTAAGATAGCTTTAATTCTTTAGCATCCTTAAATGTATCTCCGACTTTGAAGTCAATGCTACCATCACTTCTTCTCTTAAATTCCCTACCTTCATACTATCTGTTGACTTTTCTAAAACTTTTTTCTTGACACTTTTTTTAGTAAGTATCACTGATATGATGGGCATTTTCATCCCTTAAGTCTTGAAGACTATCATCAGTATCATAAATTTCACCATTATCTTTGGCATTTCTAATATCATCATACCAATCAGGATCCTTCTCATCACTATTCCAAAAAAATTCTCATATCTTCAACTTTAACAACTGATCTTGCTTTATATTTTTTCAACCTTTCACAATTCCTTGAAGGCTCACCCTCGTTTTGGTTATGAATTGGGCTCATGTATACTTCATCAACAAGAGATTGTTTATTAGTAGTTAGGAATGACTCAAATGAATCAAGGTTAAGTTCATCAATATCAAAGTGAGGTGGTTCATTTGTTGATTCAAAAAGTGGTTCATTTTGTGATTGGTTTGGTAATATAACTGGTGCTTCTTTTAAAGTATGATAATTTAACATGGAGGGGTTGAAAAAACCACTTCCAAAGGATTGAATTATACAAACAAGTCTAGCCTTTTCTTTTTATTATCCACTACTAAAAAATAGGCATTAAAGTTGGTTAAAAATTGACTTTAAACTGAGTAACCTAAAATGTAAAGTCGGTTCACCATGTGAACTGACTTTACACGTACATTTTATGAATTTTTATTTTATTTGTATTCTGATTTTTCGTATTATTCAATATATATAGCATAAAAAACTAAAATATAAATAATAATATAAATAATTAAAAATTTAAACATAATTAATTACTTGATAATTAAATTTATTACAAAAACAAATAATGTATATACAATACATATAGTTAACTTAAATTACAAATAAAATAATATCGTTAAAGTGTAATTGGATGAGAGTAAGCTTGGTTGGCTTAGAATCACCAGCATTATGACAAGAAAACTAGACAAAAAATAGTTGATTTATATAACAATTCATATTCCCCTATATACATGAGCACGTAAACATCCATCAAACAAGCAGTCTAAACTTGAACGACATACGAATGAAGAAATTGAATCATTATAATTATTACCATAAAAAAGAGATTACCATAGTGACATCCGAGTGATATAACCCTTTGTTGAACTCATATTAGCACTTTATTAATCATTTGTCTATAAATATAAAGTTATCTAGAATCTCTGCTAGTATTTTTTAATGCTATAATGAACTTTAAATATGAAATCAAGTGTAACTCTGATTTCTTACTTGACTTGTGTGAGTTTCGGTGCCCTTAAACATATGGAACACGTTCATGGGCACCAAAACTCATACAGACTAAGAAAAAAATAGGAGTTACGTACACCTGATTTCAGATTTAGAGCTCATTATAGCATTAAAATTACTAGCAGAGATTCCAGATAACTTCATATTTATAAACAAATGATTAATAAAGTGCTAATATGAGTTCGTAAGGAAAGTAGGAAAGAGATATGAGATGTAGTTTGGGCCAAAAATAGATCCATAAAACAATGCATTCCCTTAAATACATGAGCATATAATAATCCATCAAACAAGTGACTTCAGACACAGGAATAGATAGATAAATTAAATCATTAAAAAATTTACTGTTATGTTGTCATATTTCAACTCTAAAAATATAATCTTGCTCAATTCTACACTTTGACATCTAAGATTTGTCCATTTTTTATTAATGATATTAATTAAACACATTACTTAATTATGTATGTAATGAATATATTTCAAGTATTATTATATATAAATTTTCTAATTATTAGAATATATATCAAAATATACATAATACAAAACAGTTATCATTTTAATCATTTTATAAAACCATTTCTATACAAATTAAAAAATAAGCAGCATGTCAGCATGAATATATAAAAACCAATCACTTTGGTTGATTTTAATTTCTAAACATGTTACTATATCATAATTAAAAAGTAATATTAATTATACGTATATAACATTCTATAGAAGTAGGTACTACTATAGTAACATATTTAACATTTTAACACATAAGTATCATATATAAATAAAAATAATAATACTACTTAGTTTTTAGTTATTATTTGATTTTTATTAATATATATATATATATATATATTATTTAAATTATTGAGTTTATAAATATATATTTATAATTTTTTTAAGAGTCAATAGATAGCACGTATAACTCTTATACCAAGATATCCATGAAGGTGGTTCGTAGGATAGCCGTGAGGTTCAAGGAGTGGATGACTGAAAAAAGGTGTTCGGTGAGAGAATGGGTGAGAAATTGTGTGAAGAAGAAGGGTAAGGTTGCGTGTATAGATGAGGAAGAGAGACGTAAGATTAATATATATAGGAGGAGATTATCATTTTTCCAATAATCTTAGACGATGATATAACGTTAATAACGTTAGAGGGTATTTTTTATATTAATTAAACATCAATGATAATTTTAAAGAAAAGTTTAAGGATATTTGTGATAATATTTTGAATTATCCAAATAATTAATCAAATAGAGCGCAATCATACTTAATTATAAGGATTACTAATTAGGTAGTTGATTTGGAAAACATTTATTTATTATAAGGAGTGTATATTAATTAACTTTCTTAAAATTAAAATTAATACATTAATTATTTTAATATTTAATAAGTGACACACTTTAAATCATATTTTAGTATATTTTAATATTTTTTATGTAATTAAAGTATCTAAAAATAACTAAAATTTATTACTTGCTAAAGATTAAATGATTCTAACATATAAATTTTAAATAAGATAACTAAAATATATAATTTATAAATAAAATAACTAATGTGTTTGTTCATCTCTTATGTATTTACTTTTCTTAAGCATATAGATTTTTTTATTATCCAAATTTAGAAATTGTTATAAAAATATCAATAAATTTTGATGAGTTATTTTAATATCATTAAATTTTATTGATATTATAAAAATACTATCGAATATTTTTGTTATTTATATAATATTAAACTTTATAAATATAAAAAAAAATATCATTGATGTATGGATAACTTGTGGTTATTTTCTATTAATTTTAATGGTATAAAAGTAAATATTTTTATAATATTTTCAAATAATTATAAAATTTACTTATTCTTTTTCTTTTTATGCTATTAAATCCAAATATTTAATTGATTTTTGCCTTACTGTATGCAGTACATTAATTGCCCTCAGTTCTATTATCGGTTAAATTTACGTTAATTATTATTATAACAATTTTTATTATAATTATAATAAAATATATAAAATTATTTTATTTTTAATATTAATTATAATTTAATATTAATAAAATATTTTTTATATCATTAACAAGTTATATTATAATAATATTGTTACCCTAAACTTGTTTAATATTAACTTAATAAAAGCTGTTGACTTAAAAATGCATTTAAGTTTGTCATGGGCAGTTCTTTTAACATTTTTATCAAAATAATAACCGTGATATCATTATGAAAAAAATATAAACTATTATTTTTATTTTATAATTAAAAAAAATATATATATATATATATATATATAAATATTTTTGTTTTTATATAAAAACTATATATATATATATATATATTATTTTTATTTTTTAAATACTTAAATAAGTTAGTTAATTAGATCTCTTTACGTAAAGAAAAAACTAAAGTCTTACACATTTTAATTCAAGAAAGAAAAAGAAGAATTTCTTAAGTGGAGCGGACTACGTCGATCTCCTTAACTTCGAAACGAAGCTTCTCAAAAAGCTATTTCAAATTAGTCTACTACTAAAAAGTTTAAGTGTATACTTGAAAAATATATCTCCTTCTATTCTTGTCGACTTGATTCACCTAAAATGAAGAAAAAAAATCATAACGAATCCACAAAAGATATAGAGAATGCTTCACCCCCGACTCTTTCTACTATCGTGTTGTATCTATCAAGATTTATGTAGAATTAATACAAGTTAAATTCATATTATATGTAATTAAAATAAATTAAATTGAATTATAACTAGTTTCAAATAAAATGAGCCTAAGTAATAAACTAATACCACTCATTTGTAATATCTAATTATCTATAAATCTTGCTATTATTTCCCCTTTAGAAAAATATAATTTAACATGTAATTTTATAACATTGGTAAGAAGTACGTGTATGAATTAAAATAAAAATACCACCCTCTTAAATTTTATTCTATTTTCCATTTATCGGTCCTCAATACTTCGTACCTTAATTACATCAAAATTAGAAACTAATTGGGAGCAAATAGGGGGCACCTAATATATTTTCTCATCACGACACCAATTTAATAAGAAAAAAATTATCAAAATAATAACCATAATATCATTATGACTATTTAATTAATTACTTGTTTACAAGTAATTCAATGATTAATTACTTTATTGTCACATAATCTTTAGATATAATTAATGAAAATTTTGAGGTATTATAAAAATAACATTTAATTATTATATTTATTTTTTATGATAATTTAATTCTATTATTATTATTAAATAATCATGTAAAAATAAAGTTAATTTTTTATTTCTTTTATTTTTAACTGCTTTAGATAGAGACCGTTTTAACTTAAATAAATTGTAACTAAAATAATTTGACAAAAAATTAAATAAATAAACAAATATAAAAAAGTAATCATTTGTTATTATATATAGTCACTTTTTAATAATAATAAGACTAAATTATTAAAAAATAAGTACACGATTCAAGTGTCATTTTAGAATAATTACGAGACATAAATATTATTTATGTTTTTATTTATTTTATTTTATTTTAATTACAATTTATTTAAATTAAAACATTTTCTATCTTGAAAAAAGTTAAAAAAATAAATAAAATGAGAAAATTTAATTTTTCCCTTACGTATTCATTTTTAATAATAATAGAATTAAAATGTAATAAAAATAAACATAAAATTTAAATATTATTTTTATAATAAATAAAGTTCTTAGAATTTTTTTTATTAATTAATAACTTACAATATCACATAACAATACTTGGAAATTCATTATTTAAAATAAAAGTTGGGAATATAATTTGTGTTTAAGGGTTGACAAATTATCGATATCATTGTGATATTGTTTAGCTTTTAGACATCTCCATGTTTATATGTGATATCAATTTAATTTGTTAAAAATATCGATAAAATATTATTTTTTTGTTGCTAAAATATCATAAATGCTATTGATAATTATTAATATTATTATCAAAATATCGATAAATATAGAAAAATTCCCTATTAAAATTTATTTATTTTGTATCTTTTTTAAATATCCACAATTACATTTTATTTATTTATAGTTTTTATACATTTAATCAAATGATTATTATTTTTTAATTTGAGACATTATTTGAGAATTGTTTTTCATATGTTCTTTTATTAATTTTTATCCCATTATCATATTTATATTATATATATTGATAATTTTATATGTAGAAATAATTGTACGATGGTCAATTATTCTTTTAACTTAAATAGATAACCAAAACTTAAATGAGGGGTAAAGATGTCAACCCATAGAATCTTTTCACTCTATATTAATTCGACTAAGTTGATCTCATAAACATGAATTAAGTAAATACATAGTGAAAGTACAAAACAACAAGTTCAATTCAACACATAACAAAAATAACTAGCAGTAGGGAAGAACAAACTACAACAAACATACTAGTGATGGTGTGCCTCACACGTTTTTGTCTAGGCTAGTAGCATGCATAAACATAACAAACAACACATAGCATACGAAACAGTTATACATACTGAAAAGCTATAAAGGACTTCCAATCATTTTAAGACCTCATATATGAGAACATATTCAGTAAATGATGATTGTATTGTCATAGCATGCAATCAAACAAAACGCAACTTAACAAGACCAAGAGTCTAACATCTGTTACACAGTTAGAATAAGGAAATACTAACTCTTTAAAGACTCATAATAAACTCACACCAAACTCATATGTGGATAAATAGTAGAAGTAATATAAATTAATCAAAAAGTAGACAAATTAATTTAATACAGAAAAAAAGCAATAAAGAAAAAGCTATAAGCATGCTATAAGTAAATGAAAGAAAACATACGACTACATAAAATAAATAAGCTTTCTAATCACAGTCAAAATCTAGTATTTTTACACATACACAATAGAAATTTAGATTATACTAATATAACAATCTAATCATGCATAACATCATTGAATGAGTCTAAGTCCTTATACATAATTAGGTTAAGAAGATATTGACTTTTTAAGGACTCTATCCAAACATTCATACAATAGAAAGATAAACACTTAATTGATAATCATAACAATAGTACAAATAAGCACAAAAAGGAAATAAATAAACAACAAATATATTATTAGTAATAAGAAAGCAAGATATAAATATTAAAAGCTTTCTAATCAGGGTTAAAACCATGATATTTATAGACATTTCCAAGTACAAGAATAAAGCTTTGAAATGCTGAGAAAATGCAAGAACCAAAATGATGAAGATCAATTGAAGATAGCAAATGAGGAACAAGAAGAAGAGAGAAAATTGAGGAAGAAGAGACATAAAGAATCATATATTTCATTTTATGGATGCGATGTACAATAAGCCTCTTATTTATAGAATGTTAAAAAGCTAAAAAAAACCATGCACATGATCTAATAAAATTGAATTGTAAACTTGTAACAAACACTTAATGAAAAGCATATAGGCTTGTAACAAAATCTTACAAATTGCAATACAAGAAATAACAAACCATTAGCTAAATTTTCTTTAAGCCTAAGGCTAATTGTGTAGTTGTAGGACCACTTCCAGCTGACTGTTATCCCTTACGTATGCATTAACTTCTAAAAAAACCTTACACATTTTTCACCTTTACATATGTAAGCTTTACAAATTAATTTATTTTCTTAACACCCACTATATTGTATTCACAAGCTGGTGAATGATCTTGAGAAATCTTGTTCTTGATCTCATCACCCTCCTCAAATAGAGTGGTAGTTGGATAACATTGAGCTTACTTCGCAATTTAAGGAAAGCTTGAATTGAGAGAGGTTTCATGAGAGTATCAATTGGTTGCTCACACGAAGGGATATGTTGCACCACAAAACTTTTGGCCAAATTTTTTTCATGAATGAAATGAAAGTCAAGCTCCACATGCTTGGTAAGTTCATGAAAGACGAGATTAGCTACCAAAGCCACTATATTGAGGTTATCACACCACAAAATAGGCACTAATGGAGATGCAATTCGAATTTCTTGAAGAAGACCTTGAAGCCAAATGACGTCAGTGGCTCCACAAGCCAATGCCTTATACGCAACCTTTGTGTTGGATCAAGCAATGACACTTTGTTTCTTAAAACTCCAATACACAAGATTAGCACTAAGAAAAATGTACACTCTAGAGGTTGATATGTGATCATCAGGGCAAGATCCTTAATATGCATTAGCTAAACTTATGAGGCATAGCTAAAAGGAAGCCTTGAATAGAAGATTATGGTGGACTATGTCTTGCAAATACCTTAGTGTGTGTTTGATAGCACACCAGTGCACATCAATTGGATGTGCCACAAATTGGTAAGTTTTGTTGACATCATATGCAATGTTAGGCCTTGTAAGAGTACTATATTGAACATCTCATACTACACTTCTATAAAATGATGGATTTTGTAGAGGAACATCGTCAGCAGCTAATAGGATATGAGAAGTTGACATGGAAGAACCAATGGGTTTATAATGCTCAATTTAGATTTATTAAAAAAATCTCGAATAAATTTGGATTATGCAAGTAAGATATCACCATTAGATAGCTTATTGATTTCTATGCCTAAGAAATCATGCAAGAGATCTATGTATTTGAGAGAGAATTTCTGATTTAGAGTAGTGTTCAAGAGACTAATATCAATTCCATCAACCACGATGATGTTTATATCATTCACATATAGCAACAATTAGATAGGATTGATTTTAGAAAAGTTACAGAACAAAGAAGGATCTGCTCGTGATTTTACAAAGCCCATAAAGCTCAAAGCACCATACAAGGTATCAAACCAAGCTCTGGGAGCTTGTTTCAAGCCATAAATTTTCTTCTTAATCTTGCAAACATGACCAGTATAGATTGGATCTTCAAAGCCAGGGGTTGAGATATATAAACCTCTTCATGTAAAGTATCATTCAATAATGTATTATTAATATCAACTTGATGCATTTTCCAACCTTTTGACAAAACAATTGAAATAATTTTAATGGTCATAAGTTTAACAACAAGACTAAAATTTTCCTAAAAATCAAAACCAGGCTGATGATGAAAACCTTGAGCCATAACGCATGACTTTTTTTACAACAAACCCATTTTAAGCTTCTTCACTCGCCATATCCATTTGGAACCTACTATCTTCATTCTTGGTAAAGGAGAAACAAAAGACTAGGGATTGTTTTAATCAATGCATTATACTTATCTTGCATTGATTGTTTCAAGACCCCATGAATCAAGGCTTGCTTAACATTACGTGGCTCAATCAAAGACATATCAATTGTATACATTTTAGGTTTAAATATCTCGTGCTTACTTGTAACCATAGAATGTTGATTATGAATAACAGGAGATTGATAGACTAAGATAGGAGAAGAAATAGACTTAGGATTGTCAAGAAGAACTTAAGAAGTAGACTCACGTGAAGAAGATGAAGCAACCTTAGAAGAAGATGTTAAGAGTGAACAAACGGGAGAGTTTAGCAAAGGCTTATGAGAAATAGGTGAAATACAAGGTTCTGACTATGAAGAAACAAGATGAGATGATAGGAATGATTTTTGTGAATTTTGAATAATACAAAGAAAAATACTGATAATAGAAGACAAAAAGGAATTGGAACTTGTCTAAGAGAGACATGGTTGATGAGCCAAAGAAAAGGCACTTTCATGAAAAGTAACATGCCTTGAGATGTACATTTTGTCATTTTCAACTAAACATTTATAGCCTTTATGTCTAGGACTATGGCATAGAAAAGTGAAAGGAATAAATGGAAATGAAGCTTATGATTATTATATGGTCTAATAAAAGGAAAACACAAACACCTAAAGACCTCGAGAAACTCAAATTTTGGCTTAACTTTGAAAAACTTTTCCAAAGGAGTTTTATATTGCAAAACTGGTGTAGGAATTTTGTTAATGATAAAAACAGTGGCATAAAAATAATCATCCCAATACACTAAAGGAAGAGCAACTTGAACAAGCATAGATAGTCCTTGATTAACAATTTTCTATGTTTTATCTTAGCAAGGCCATTTTACTCATAATTGTGAGGATAATAAGTTAAATGCACAATACCATGCTTTGAATATTAGGAAGTTAGTGTTTGAATTCAACTCCCCAATCTGATTGGAAAACATTAATTCTTGTGTTTAATTGAAGTTCAACGATAACATGAAATTGAACAAAAGCTTTAAATACATTACTCTTGAATTTAAGAAAATAAATTCAAGTAAATCTTGAAAACTCATGAGTGAAATGGGAAATGGACATAATACTTGTATCCACTAATAGAGACCATGGGTGATACCCAGAGATCTGAATGAATGACATTTAAAGTAGACATTGAAGGTATAAAAGGAAGCTTGTATACCTTATCCTTAACACATGTAGTGCATTAAAAATTGACTATTTTATTTTTATTAAAAGAAACACTACATGGGCTCAGAGTTTTCTTTACAATAGGTAAAGAATCATGTGCTAACCTATTATGCCAAATGGCTAAATCAGAAATAAAAGAAATACAAGCTTGTTTAGTAGTCATAGTATTAATAGAAGGATGATAAAACTTGTTTAGATAATGAGACGTGTATTTCAAGTCAAAGACATACAAGCATTTCAAGTCATAGATATACGTGCCTTCATGAAGTCTGCCCCTAAGAAGCTCCTGATTTTCCTTGTCACTAATGCTAAAGAACCAATGCTAAAGATAGTTAAGCTTTTACCATTGCCACTAAGAAATTGATCTTGTCCAGAGTGAGGCTAAGAACATGCTAGGTTAGCTAGATCTAAAGTCATATAGTGTGAAGCATTAGAGTCAAGATACCAAAAAGGTTCTGATGAGGCTTTTGGTGCAGCTACCATGGCCGAAAACATATGAGCATTGGCCATATTTTCTTGGTAAAATTGTTGAGGTGAAGCTTTAGGCATACCAAATCCTATCATAAGCCCCTAAGGAAACTGGTAAATAGGAAATTGAGCCATGTTTGCATTTATAGGAAATTTTAGTCTTGATGACTAATTTGGAAGTAGCAAATTTCCTTGTGTAGAAGACTGATTCTATGAGTGTTGTAGTTATGCTAGTTGAGATTGAGTGGACTAAGTCATTGACTGATTTGATACATATGAACTCTGAGATGCTTGTGCCTAAGAATTTGTATCCTTGTTGATTTGTGGTTGAAAGGTTGTATCAAATCTATAATAGCATTTTGACATTATATGGCCTTGTACAAAGCTGACATATAGGTCGATTGCCACTCATATTGAATCTTTCTCTTCCTCCATTGTTATTATTTCTTCCTCTTCCATATATAATTTGATTCATAGGAAATTTGTAAGGAAAATATTTATTAATAAGAATAGGCATTGGGCAAGGCATGAAGCCAAAATTACTCATAAGTAGATATCAATTTACCTGTATCATTTTACTTACAGGTTGCACTTGTGAGGGATCATTAGATTTAGAGACATTACTGGCATTCTATCCATTAGATTGGGACAACACTTTTCCTTGTGCTGTGTTTGTTGTAGAAAGCAAAGAATCACTAATCTCATTCCTAGATTCTAACCAGCTATTATGGCTAAGTAATAGAGAAGAGGCTTAATTAATTATGACAGTTTCTATTTGCATTTTATGAGTGATGATGGAAACAACCAACTCAAATTCTTAACTCAAACCAGTAATTAGGTGTAACACATCTTCTTCTATTAATGCATAACCAGAAGGCTTGAGATGATTAGACAACTTCCTAAGTTTCAAAACAAAATCACAACAAAATTACAGATATGCTTAAATTTCCTTTTGTTATCCAATGAAGGTCTTGACGAAACTGGATAATTCTTTACTTAGATTTGGACAAGAAAAATCCATCTAACTCATGTCAAGCATGTTTTATAGTTTTAAAACCTAATATGTGTTGTAAGACATCTTGATTTATATAGTTTAAGAACTAGCTACCTATCATTTAATCTTATTAATACCAGCGTTTATAATTGGATTAAAGAAATTTCTATGGACGATCTTCTAATAGATACCTTTCAAGATAAAATCTATTTAAAATTTTAAGTACTTGCTGTTTCTATACTAACAAAATTAGATCTATCTAATTTTATTGAAGAAATTTGATCCAAAAAATTAATGATGTTATGGTCTCCTCAATCCATTCCTGATAAATGAATTAATGCATGAAAGCCTTCAAGCAATGAGAGCCATTGACAAGTACAAGAACTAAAGCTTTGAAGTGCTGAGAAAAAACAAGAACAGGAGTGATGAAGATCAATTGAAGATATCACATGAGGAACAAGAAGAAGAGAAAAAGTCGAGGAAGAAGATAGATAGAGAATTGTATATTACATTTCATAAATGCAATGTACAATAAGCCTCATATTTATAGAATGTGAAAACAACTAAAAGAAACATAGGTACATGGTCTAATACAATTGAATTGTAACAAACTTGTAAACTTGTAACAAACTCTTAATGAAATGGACATGGGCTTGTAACAAACTCTAAAATATTGCAATACAAGAAATAAAAAACCATTAGCTGCATTTTCACTAAGCCTGAGTCTGGTCTTGTAACTGCATGACCACTTCTAGCTAATTGATTGCTTATCACTTATGCATGCATCAGCATCTAAAAAAAGCCTTACATGTTTTACACCTTACATGTTGTGCATTGTATTGTCTTCACAAGCTAATGATTGATCTCGAGCAATCTTGTTTTTGATCTTATCAGCCCCCTTAAGCACAGTGGTAACTGGATAAAATAAAATAAAAATCTTACACCTATTAAACCTACAATATTTTTTGACAATTAAGTCTATATATTCGGTAAGAGTTGACACTATTTTCTTTTCTTTTTTAACGTGATTAACACTCAAAAATAACAATTTTTTAATTTTTGAAACCTTCCATATCTCTTTGGAGACTTTTTACTTGAGGATTAACTTTCAAATTATTGTTATATTTTGTCCGATGCAATTAATTGTTACATAACTTACATTGTTTCATTATTATTATTATTATTATTATTATTATTATTATTATTATTATTATTATTATTATTATTATTATTATTATTATTATTATTATATAGCTTGTAGCTTCTTATTTATTTAATTTTATTTTCTATTATTCATTTTATTACATCATTTATTAATAATAAATAATATATATATATATATATATAATGAGAATCTTTTTCAATGATAAATCATCTCCTTTTTATTTTATTTTTTATTTATTTTTTTCAAATAAATAAAAAAGTGCTTGTATAATAAATATTATTGTAATTTGTTTGACATTTTTTTATAATTTTATAAAACAAAAAGAGATGAGACAAGTGAGAGTAAAATAAAGATGACTTTAATTTATTGTCTTATTACTTTCATTTTTATTTTTTTGATAGAATATAAAAAATTATTATTTAATCTATTAAAATTAATATATATAAAAATGAGAGTAGTTAATTATATATTTATTTATTAATATTTATATTTCACTTATATAAAAAGGGAGTTGCCCCCATGTGATTTTTTTTTATTTTGTTTAATGATTTATTTATTTATTTGATATTATTTGGTTTGATGTTTTTATTTTTTTCAGTTTTTTTACCTTTGATTTGTTTCCTTTATCTTTATTTAAAAAAGGGAATTTCTCCCTTGTACTTGATATTAATTTGACATCCTATTTTATTTGATTATTTTTTATTTTATTGTTATTTTTTTTAACTTTGGAGATTTTATCTCTTTTCTTTTTAACATTTCCTTTGATGTTTTTATTTTATTTTTTCATTTTTGTTGGGATAAATTAACAATTTTCTTAAAAAAATTATTACTCTATGAAAGTTGATTTATTTATGCTTCAATTTATTTGACATTTTATTATTTTGTTGGATCTTTTGTATAACTAATTTTTTCTATTTTTATCTATCTAAACAAATTTCCTACGAAAAAAATAAATAGAGAAAAAATGACAAGCATCATTAGATTTAGAATATAGAGGTGAGAAGGAAGCCAAAAAAAGGGAGAGCCATGACTATCCTGCATGTTAAATTCAGAGTATAGGGTTGAAGAGAAAATGGAAAAAAACGGAGAGCCACAACTTTCTTGCTTTCTAGATGTTCACTCTTAGCACTTGCTTTTGAATTTAATGTTCATTACTTTCATTTTCTTTCTAATCATGGTATGAGACCATGAGCTTTTGAGTGTAAAACAGACGTAGATAGGAAATTAATAAAGATAAATGAGAGATGAAAGATGGTTTTATGGATTCATATATCAGAGAAAGATTTTCAATTATCTCTGATCTTATATTTGATTTGGGGAACTCTTGTAATTGAAGTTGCTATGCTTTCAAAACTTGGAAAACTTTCTCTAATTTAACAAATTTACCTTCAACAATGATTTTCTCATTCTTATGTAGTATCATTCTTTTAGATTTTACTCTTTTCTTTTAGAATATATGTTTTTTTAATTTTTATTTGATTTTATGTTATATTTTGTGGATGCTCTTGTTAAGAGGTTTTATTATAATTTTAAACTTATTTTTTAGTATCATTGTATGATTTAGTATGTTTAGGTGAGTGGTGTGGACTATAAAGGTTAGTTTGAATGGATAATTTAGTTATTCATATAAATTGGAGATAAAATCTTAATAGAATCGATTGCAGAGCTATATATCATGTGGTTTTCTCAAAAAAAATTCCACAATATCCTTTTTTTTTATAATGTTAATTCTTTAATTTTAAAAGGATGAAAATTAGTTCTTTTTTTTCTCCCCTGTACTGACATAATAACTTTTAGTATGTTAGTTAACTCCTTTAATTACTGACCCATGTATAGAAATAATAAAAGATGGAGTGAAGCAACAATATATATAAAAGTGGAACTTAAGCTTGTTTTCTTCCTTTAATTTTTTCATCTCTATCTACCAGTACCTCGTTCTTTTCATATTAATTTCATGAGTTTGAATATTTGATTTAGTACAAATTATATCTTTCTTGGGTCTTATTTTATTTCTCAAAACTTTGATTTGTTGAATTAGTTTTCAACCTTGTAATATTATTTTATCTCAATGGTTTTGGATGTACGTGGATTGGTGCTAAGAAGATTTAGAGTGTAACTTCAGTTATTGATTTTGAATTATTAATTGTATTATGATTTGGGTTTTGATTAATTCTTCCATCATTTTAATATGTAGTTAATGATTGTTAGAATCCGACTTAAAATTCATATTAATTATTACAATTATGGTGAAAAGGTATGAAGTTTTATTATTATAATTTTATACTAATATGAATTAAGTAATGTAAGTCTTTGTAATATTCATTATTTTCTTAATAAAACTATATTATCAATGTTTAGAGTCATTTTTGACTTCTTATATTTCTACAAATTTGATTGTGATTATTATTCATGTAATTTGAAAAGTTTGAATTTCGATGCCCAAAAATAGTGCAAGAGTGATGAAAAGGAATTCAATTGTTTAATTGAAACATTTTGTTTTTATGTGTTTGCCAAATTTTTTGTCTAATAATTTGTTTTATGAAATTTTATTTATATTAGATTATGTCATTTAAAATATTACTACAATTGTTTCTTAGTTATATTAACTTACTTTCGGGAAAAAAATGAAGCTTCAATCATTTAGTAGTTTAAATATATTATTTTGAGAAGGAAAAAAATATCTAAATCAAATTTTAAAGTAATTTTATTGACTCTAACATCATACTTGTGTGTAAAGTTGTAAAATTGGAGACATCTATTAATCTTGACGTTGATGATATTTGTTCCATAGATTAAAACATAATTTATTTCTTGAATGCTTTTGATTATTGATATGTTCCCACATGTATCCTAAATAATCACTACTCAAATATTGATTTGAATGTAATTTATATGCAATTAACAGTCATCTATATCATAACAAATACATTGAATTTAAGAATTATTATAGGTAGAATAATATTGTTACATATAGATAAAATTAATTGATATCAAATTAAATTAGTATAAAGGAGCAAGTGCCGTGTCCCAAAACTAGCTATATATAAAAAATTAATGTTTTTCAATATTTTTATTCTTTACATATTACAATATTGATTTATGATCTCAATTTTTAAATATGATCGTAGATTTATGATTACCGTTAAAAAAAATTAAGATCTAAGTAGAAGAAACCATAAATTCTTACATATAATCTCAATTTTTAACTGTGATCATAAATATTATTTGGTCACGATCTTATAAACAATTATGATTATGTATATATTATTTAGTCATAATCTTATGAAAGGCTGACGTATTCTCGGCCATAGTTATAATGTTAAATTGTGATTATATCTTCATTTATGGTTTTGATTATACAAAAATTGTAATGTTTTATCTTTATATTTGGTTTTAATTATACGAAAATAGTAACTTTTTATCTTCATATTTGATTTCGATTGTACTAAAATTATGACCTTTTATATTCATATTTGATCTTACTATACATTAAAACCATGACCTTTTATCTTCATATTTAATTTTCATTTACACTAAAATTGTTATCATATACATCTTATTTAATTATATTATACTAATTTTTTTATATTTAATAAATTTAAATATTTGTTTTTTAATATAAATTACAATAAATTTATCAATTATAATATTAAAAGTAAATATTATATTAAAATTAAGAGAAACTTATATTTTCATTTGCTATTTTCATTTGCATGCGAAAAAAAATGATTTGACAATGGTGACTCTTGTCTAGACCATGCTAACGTTATGAATGTCAACGGCAAGCGAATTTTCTGTTTCAAAAAATTTCATTTGTAGTTCTTACACTTGGAAGAGATAATAAAAGCAGATTCTTCAACTCCACTAAACTGGAACGACGTTCAAACATATCATCAGCAAATGGCAAATAAGAATTCTTTAATTATATACAGAATGCAGAACAATAAAGTCAGTGATTCACCTACATTTTATATTCCTGAAGTGCTTCCCGTCGTTTTCCCAAATAAACATCGCTGTCCATAGGTATGTTGTGTAAAGAATTGTTTGCAAATAAATGACAGAAAAGCAAGAAATGTAATTAACATTAAATTTCAACGAAGAGAAATAAATATACTAACAAAACAAACAAAACCAATCAAACTCTTACTAGAAAAGCAGTAAAATGGCAGAGAATAGAGTAAAAAAGAGCTTTGAGAGTGTTTTAAACTTAAAATTTATGCCACAATGTAATAAAATCTAATGATAGAATTGCTTAATGTGTATGCATTTGTGTTGATGTAGTATGAAGATAGCATCTGTATAAGACCCACTTAAAAGCTATATCTTTTGGAAAATTATGCAAATTTTTGATAAATGAGATTTATAAAAAAAACAAAAAAAATAACACACAAATTTATTAACGGAGTTTGACCAATCTTGTTTACGTCTCCGGACCTGTTGCAGATCTTTTTACTGAAATAGGAGAAATTACACAAGATAATTACAACACTCACAACTCACAACCCACAACCCAATTACACCCAAGAAAATTACTCTCAATTTTCTCTCACAAAAGTTTTTCTCTCTAAGCTTTTCTCTCAATTGGAATGAACATTTTGGATAGTTAATTCATTACAATTACACATCTATTTATAGGAAAATTCACTCCTTGAATTACTTCTTAAATTAATGGTTCCTTAAATTGCTCATTGAATTAAGCTCTTTATTTTACTCCATGTTTTGCTCTATGTTTCACTCCTTGTTTTACTCCATGTTTTGCTCCTTAATTTTTTCCTTAAATTAAGGAGCTTTATAACAATATCCAACTATCTCATACTTGAAGACTAATTTCAATCTGTCTTCACATCTCGATCAATGCAATAACTTTTCTAGTTTTTGTTACTCTAGTAGACCAACCAAAATTGAGCACAACTTCAGTTTGTCAATAGTCAACACATTTATTAACATATCTGTTGGATTTTTGCTTCCTTGAATCTTTTCTAGTATTAACACATCATCTTTCAATAGGGATATGATGAAGTGATAATGAAGTCCAATATGCTTGGTTCTAGAATAAAATGTTGAATTCTTCACCAAGTGTATTGCACTTTGACTATCACTGTACAAAACATTCTTCTCTTGTTTGAATCCCAACTCAGTTAACAAACCTTGAAGCCATATCATCTCTTTACTGGCTTTAGTCACTGCTACATACTCAGCCTCTGTAGTGGATTGAGTGACAATTTTCTATATTTGTGACATCCAACTAACAACTGTAGTTTCAACAGTAAATATATAACCGGTGGTGCTTCTTCAGTGATCAACTTCACCTCCACAGTCTGCATCTATATAGCCTTGTACTTTTAACTTTACTTTACTAAAGTACAAGCACTTTTCTGTGGTGCCTCACAGATATCTCAAAATCCACTTGACTACTTTCCAATGAGTTTTCCCTAGGTTTGACATAAATCTGCTAACAGCTCTCACTGCATGGCCAATGTCTGGTCTCGTACAGACCATTGCGTACATCAAACTTCCAATGGCTAAGGCATAAGGAACCTTAGCCATGAATTTTTTTTCCTCTGTTTGAGGGGACTGGTCCTTGTATAGGCAAAAGTGACTGGCCAAGGGTGTGCTAACTGGCTTGGCGTCGCCCATGTTGAATCTTTGCAAAACACGATTGATGTACTCTGCTTGAGATAACTGCAAGGATATTTTCTTCTTATTTCTTGTGATTTGCATTCCAAGAATCTTCTTTGCTGGACGCAAGTCTTTCATGTCAAACTCCTTTGACAATTGATGCTTCAACCTTCTGATATCATCCATATTTGAACCTGCTACTAACATATCATCAACATAAAGTAGTAAAATGATATAATTGGATCTATATCTCTTGAAGTAGCAACAGTAATCGGCATTGCACTTATGGAAATCTTCCTTATGCATGAAGCTGCCAAACTTTATATACCATTATCTCGGGGCTTATTTCAGGTCATACAAACTCTTCTTAAGTTTTCACATCATGTTCTTCTTCCCTCTTTCTAAGAAACCTTCTGGTTGGTACATGTATATCTCTTCATCTAAATCTCTGTGAAGGAATGCAGTCTTCACATCCAACTGTTCAAGATGAAGATCTTCAATGGCTACAATAGTCAACACTAATCTGATAGTATTGCGCTTCACAACGGGAGCAAAAATTTCAATGTAGTAAAATCCTTCCTTTTGTTGAAACCCTTTGAAAACTAGGCGGGCTTTGTATCTCTTGGAACCAATATGCTCCTCTTTCACCCGGTACACCCATTTGTTGTGAAGTGCCTTCTTTCCCATAGGTAACTCAGCTAGTTCTCATGTCTTGTTAGAGATGAGAGATTTCATTTCTTCTTTCATGGCAAGCTCCCACTTGTTGGAATCTCGAGTCTGACAAGATTCATCATAGTATTCAGGCTCCCCTCCATCAGTCAGCAACATATAGTTCATGTATCTCCTGTTAGCCACATGAGGTCGAGAAGACCTTCTTAATACATGAGCTGGAGTAAGAGGTTGTGGTGTTTCAGAATGTTGTGTACTGCTCTCTCCAATAAGTTCCTCTAGTTGAGGACTTGTTACAATTGGTTCTATTGCAGAACTATCTAGGACATCACCTATATCTGCAAATACTGACTCATTCTTCTATGAGTCATTGACGTCTATTTTATGCATATCCGTATACATCACCCTTTCGTTGAAAATCACATCTCTGTTACGGATAACATTCTTGTTTTTTTCATCCTAAATGCGATAGTCAAACTCATCCTCACCATAGCCGATGAAGGTGCATTTCTTGGATTTAGGATCAAGCTTATTCCTGCCTTGATCACTAATATGCACAAATACTATACAACCGAAAACTTTTAGATATGATAGTTTCACCTTTTTCCCGCTCCATACCTCTTCTGGTATTCTATGCTCCAACGGAACAGATAGGCCTCGATTGATCAAGTAAGCTACTGTGTTGACTGCTTCTGCCCAGAACTGCTTTGGTAGACCTGAATGTATACAAATGCTTCTAACTCTTTCTATCAACGTTTGGTTCATATGCTCAGTTACACCATTGTGTTGAGGCGTGCCTGGCACAGTTCTTTCCATTCTGATCTCGTGCTCATAGCAGAAATTTTTGAATTTGTTGTCTTCATATTCACCACCATTATCGGTTTTGAGCTTTTTTGATCTTTAAACCCATCCCATTTTGCACCATAGCTTTCCATAGTCTGAAAGCCTCAAATACTTCAGACTTATACTTTAGAAAGTAAACTCATACCTTCTGAGAGTGATCATCGATGAAAGTCACGAAGTAGTGTTTCCCATCAATGGATGAGACGATCGTTGGTCCCCAAACATCAAAGAGAATAAGCTCTAACCTTTCCTTCTTTGGGGTTCTACAACTTGTCTGAAAGCTGACTCTCTTTTGCTTTCCAAGTATAGAATCTTCGCACATGCCTATCTCCATAGAATGTAAACCTGGAAGTTTTCCCTTTGAGTGCATAATCTTCATCCCCTTCTCACTCATGTGGCCTAGTCTCTGGTGCCACAGATTTGGTGTTTTATTTCCTGCTGCAATTGTGATTGAACAACATGCCTCTATTGTCATGTAAAAAGTGTCACTCTTCTTGCCTCGAGCAACTTTCATTGCACCCTTTGAAATCTTCAAATCATTTCCATGGAAGATTGTAGTGTAGCCTTCACTGGCCAACTGCTCTACTGAGATTAAGTTCCTTCTTAGGTCTGGAATATGTCTGGCATCCTTCAGCTCCCAAACAAATCCGTTCAACTTAATCTTCACTACACCTTTTGCCAATAATAGCACATGGTTGATCATCACCAAGATATACCTTTCCAAGGTTTCTGGGGACATATTTCTCGAAGAATTCTTTCTGTGAAGTAGCATGGAATGATGTTCCAGAGTCTAACACCCAAGATTCTTCCTTGCTCTCCAAAGAGCATATCAATGCATCATCTCCTTCTAAGGTGGAAGTAACATTTGCCTCTGCCTTCACTTGTTCGTCCTTCGGTGCACTCTTGCACTGATTTTTGTAGTGCCCGGTTCTCCCACAATTCCAACACTCGATAGTCTTAGAGCTATAGGAATTATTAGGATTCCAATATTTGGACCTCTTGTCCTTTGATCTACCTCGGTAGTCTGTTCTGCCACATCCATTCCCTCTAATTGGATTTCTTCCTCTTGAATCTGTAAGCAAAACTGAAGAAGTTGATGATTCACTTGACTCTCTACGTCGGATCTCTTTATTGAGAACCAGATCACGAGTATCATCAAATTTCAACTTATTGCTTCCTCACAAGCTACTCACAGCCGTGACTAGGGCTGTTCATCGGATCGAAACCGTTGATTTTCCTGTCATCCGATCCGATCCGACCATCCGCTCGGATTGAAACATCCTAATCTGCAACCGATCTGATCACCTCTTACATCCGCTCAATCCGATCCGTAAACTATTCGAATGACATTCGATCAATCCGATCAATTCGACCAATAAATTTAATTAACTCTATTTTTTTATTTTTAAATAAATTTTTTAAATTTTTACATAAATCATAACATAAAATTATTTGACTTAAAAAAACATTAAAAAATTAAATAAACATATATTAATTATATATATATATATATATATATATATATTTAATTTAATAAATATATAAATAATTAATTTCGGTCGGATCGGATCGGATCAGATGAATCGTAATGAAATCTGTCATCCGATCCGCACTTAATGGATGGAAAAAATCTCCATTCGATCCGACCATCAGATTGGATGAAAAATCAATGGATCGGATCGGATTGATCGGATGATCGGATTTTTTGTACACCCCTAACCGTGACAGTAGCATTTCAGCTTTCTGGTAAAGAAGACAAAAGTATCAATGCTCGTACTTCTTCATCGAATTCAATTTCCACTGAACTCAACTGGGTTGTGACTGTGTTGAGTTCATTGAGATGTTGAGCTACCGATGCGTCTTCCCTCATCTGCAAATTGAACAAACGCTTCATCAAGTGCACTTTGTTTAAGGCTGATGATTTCTCATACATATTGGAGAGAGCTTCCATAAGACCTACTGTGGTCTTTTCCTTTGCTATGTTAAAAGCAACATTACTGGGTAGCATCAATCGAATAACTCTGAGGGCTTGTCTGTCTAGAAGATTCCAATCTTCTTCCTTCATAGCCTCTGGCTTCTTCCTTGAGAGAGGTTGATATAGATTTCTTTGATACAAATAATCTTCTATCTGCATTTCCAAAACCCAAAATCTATGTCATCGAATTTCTCGAGTTTCACCCTTCCTTCATCTGCGGCCATTGCTCCCACTCAAATCTGACTTCCTCTGGATCGTTTCTGACTATTTCTGCAAACCACCGTGTATTAGAACACCTCCGTCAACGAACAAATATCATCGACAAAATTTCATTATTCACATAATTCACGTGAATAGTAACCTTGTAGGAAATTGACAGAAATCACCACCAAAAGCTGTGATACCAGTTGTTGAGAAGAAATTACACAAGATGTTTACAACACTCACAACTCACAACCCACGACCCAATTACACCCTAAAAAATTATTCTCAATTTTCTCTCACAAAAGTTTTTCTCTCTATTGGAATGAACACTTTGGATAGTTAATTCATTACAATTACACATCTATTTATAAGAAAATTTGTTTCTTGAATTGCTCCTTAAATTAAGCTCTTTGTTTTGCTCTGTTTTATTCTATGTTTTACTCATTATTTTGCTCTATGTTTTGCTACTTAATTTTTTTTTAAATTAAGAAATTTTATAACAATCTTCAATAAAATCAACACCAAGAACCTTTTAGGTCTCTAACAAGCTCTTCTACGGGATGGAAAATCTGTTTGAAATTTCAGCATAAGAGGATGAATAAGCTAAATAGAAAAGAAGATAATTGAGATGTAAAGCCCATGCGACCAAATAATCTTCAAAACGACACTGTAGTCTCTAGGGCCATAATTGTTAGACACTATAGCCTGGTGCTTTTTTTTTTTTTGGAGAGAGAGGAGGGGATTTTAATTTTTTCTATTCTAATTTTTCACTGCAGCGAGACTAGCATAGATTTAATTTAATTCATCAAAATATAGTGGAAGCTGCAACATTTATACCCACTTATTAAATCCAAGAAACAACCACCAAACTATTAAAATAACGATGTAAATAAACCATATATGGAAGTGGTGCTGGTTGTTTCATCACCACATACTTAGTAATCTTTAGATATATTGGTCTTTATGTCACCAATAATCCCTGTTCAATAACAGTTTTAGATCATTTAATTTATTTATAAGCAACAGCATTCATATACAAATAAAGACAAGTTCTATACACACAAATGGTTATAGAACTGTCTAGCTCATCACTTAGCTCATAGATATTAACACGTAATAATGTCAATTAGTATGGGTATTTGTTATTTTTGTAAATAAAATATTTATTTGTAAATTTGTTTTTAAATATGTTATTTAGTTTATTAAAAAAGACTGAATAAATGTTCTATTTTTAAATAGTCATATTTCAAGTATATTTTTTATAACTACGATATATAAAATTGAATTCATGTATTTAATAACATATATTTATAATTCTGAAATTATTTTTAATATTAAAATATTTATTTAAATTTAAATTAATTTATAAAATTATTATTTTAATATTTTTACAGTGTTTTAATATTTTTAAAATATATTTTAAAAAATAATTTTTTATAATATTAAAATTTTTAATAGGTTTTGAAAACTTAAATCCAAAACATATTCAATCCTAATGTTACTGTACGGGTGTACGAATAAAAATTGACTGCTGACGAACTAATAAAGTACAGTAAATATATATATATATATATATATATATATATAAACAGAATAATTTACGAGAAGGGACGTTAATTGATATAAAGATGATTGATTTTATTTTTATAGTTTATAATTTATAGTGTGATTAGAATCTTATATATTTAAATTAAATAATATTACGATTGATATATTTAAAAAAATTATTTTTATTGAATATTTGTTTAATATATTTATTTTAAGATTTATTAGTTGATTTAATTTAAGTAACATATATTTTGAATTATTTAGTTAAGATTATTTATTTTAAATTCGTTCAATAACACATACGGATACTTGTGTTTCTGTGCTAACCATTTTACAGTTGATTTGTGAACGATCTAATTAGTGTGAAACACATTGAAACGTTAGTCTGAAAACCGCTCACGCTAATTTTAAAAATTGTGAAAACAGAACAAGAGCTCGTAAGTAAAGTACATTGGGACAGTATCATAAGGAGGGTAGCATAAGACGGAGTTGTATTTAAACATTTGATTTTCATAGTAGAAAGTTAGATGGTCCCGTGGATTAGTAGTTACAACGATAGAGGAAAGCAAGAATGTAGACACACTAAACATTGATGAACTTGTCGGGTCAATCCAAACATATAAGCTTACTTTTGATGCACTTAAGAAAAACAAGGATATGAGATTCAAAAGATCCAAAAAGAACATCTCTGATAGTGATGAGGATATGAATGATGAGTCACTAGTCTTGTTAGCACAAAAATTTAAGAAGTTCATGAAAAAGAAGAGTCAATTGAGTAATCAATCTAACAAGGGACAATCCAGTCGTTTGAAGGACCAAAAGTGAAGGAAAACCAAGCTTCCTAGCCTTGACGGTAAGAAAAGTAAGCTCACAAGTCCTCAATGCTTTATTTTTAAAGGCTATGGTCATATTTCTACAGAATGTGCTAACAATAAAAAGAAAGTTGAAAAAGCCTTTAATGCTACACTCAGTGACAGAGAAAGTGAGCAAGACAATTCTAATAACTCAAAGGATGATGACACTAATTGTTGTTCCTTTACTACAACTGCCAAAGCACACCACAACAACTCCAAATTTAACTCAGATGAAGAAAATGAATAAGTAAACTCTTCTCTCTTACTGTCTAAGTTTAATGTATCAAATTATGAGGAACTATTCATAGATTATCTAGGTGTCAGGAAAGAGAGAGATAAATTACTTGTGGAAGTAACCAAACTTAATGATATCATCAATATTCATAAAACAAATTTCTCTATCCTAGAGAAAGATAAAAAGGAATTGCCTGAACATATTAATGCTTTGAATCTAAGACTTGCAAAAACCACTAAGGAAAATAAAAGTTTAGGTAAGAACTTAGTATTGCTAAAGAGACGGTGAGAAATTTAACCTTTGGTGCTAAAAAATTGACCAAAGTCCTAAACTATGGAAAGCCACGTAAAGATAAGAAAGGTCTTGGATACATAGATGAATAGTTAGCACCTTCATCATCCAAAATTCAATTTGTAAAATCCATTGTTGCTCTAACAGAGAAGGTAATTTCTGCACCTTATCACTCTAAGCAAAATCAGTTTATTCCCATTTGTTATCATTATGGGAGGAAGGACACATTAGACCTAGGTGTAGATTTATTTATGCTTATTATTCTATCATGAGTACAAATGTTTCTAAGACACCTTAAAAAATTTCAAAACATAAAGTTTTTACTGCAAGAACTACACAAAAAAAAGGAACCTAAGAAACCAGTGACTCAAACGTCCAAAATTAAAAGAGGATGTGATAAGAAATATGATTTGCACTACTTTGTGGCCCATATAATGTTTACAGCTAAATCAAATACAACCTGATATTTTGATAGGGGATGCTCTAAACATATGATTGGGAACCATTATTTGTTTAAAACCTTTGAGGAATACAATGAAGGGATGGTTACCTTTAGTGATGGTAAAACATCTAAAATTGTTGGAAAAAGCTTTGTTCAAATAGAGAGTATCCCTAAACTTGATGAAATTTTATGTGTGGAAGGACTCAAGGCAAACTCGATTAGCATAAGTCAAATATGTGACAATTATTTTAATGTACAATTTACAAATAATCACTCTATTGTAACATATCAAAAGGGTGAATGTATGATAAAGTGAATCGGATCACATGACAATTATTATTATATTGATACATCATCCACAGTAACATGTAACCTAGTTAACAATGACTTAACTACCTTATGGTACAAAAAGCTAGGTTTAATTTTAAAGATCTGATTAGATTAAGTAAAATTGAGATTGTGCGTGGTTTACCTGTTATCCAAAAATTGAAACACATGTATGTGGACCATGTCAATTGGGTAAACAAACTAGGATCACTTATAAGAAGATCAAGAGAATCAATATAAACATAGTATTGGAATTGATATATATTGACCTCATGGGTCCTTTGAGAACATAAAGATTTGGAGGTAAGAAATATATCATAGTTGTAGTATATGGCTTTTCTTGCTACACTTGGGTAGACTTTCTTAAAGATAAGTCAAATGCTTTTGAGTTCTTCATCTCATATTGTACAAGAGTGCATGTTGAAGTAGGTGACAAAATAGTAACCATCAAGAGACTAAGAACATACCATGAAAAATAGTTTGAAAATACCAAGTATGTTGACTTCTATAAGGAACATGGTATCTTTCATGAATTCTCTGCACCTATCACACTTCAACAAAATAAAGTAGTTGAAAGGAAAAATATGATACTTTAAAAGATGGCAAGAGTAATGCTGCATGCCAAGGGAGTCTTCCAAAGGTTTTGGGCGGAAGTTATAAATACCACATGTCACATTATAAATCATGTATATCTTCACCTAGGTACAAACCAAACTCCCTATGAGATATGGAGAGGTAAAAAATCCAATCTAAAATTTATACATGTTTTCAAAAATAAATGCTACATACTAAAGGATCGAGAATAATTAGACAAGTTTGATTCAAGAAGTGATGAAAATATATTTCTTGGTTATTCCCTAAGCAATAGAGCGTACAAAGTTTTCAACTGTAGAACTAATGTTGTTATGGAATCCATAAATTTTGTTATGGATGATGCAAGTAAGCAAATTACAAGTGAGAAAATTTGTAATGAAAAAAATTTCACAACACCTCAATTAACAATGATCAGTGACACAATTGGAGAAAAAGAAGATTGGTTACAGGAAAGAGAAGAAAATAAGGAAGAAGCATCAACCTCATCAATGATAAATCCAATCCGAACTTCAAAAAATCATCCTATTAAAAATTTAATTGGAGATCTTAATGCAAACATGGTAACAAGAAGAAGACATTTATGCTATATTTTCTCGATTTGAACTAAAAAATGTGAATGAAACCCTTATGGATGAATTTTGGATAAATGTCATGTAGAATGGGTTAGCTCAATTTGAAAGAAATCATGTGTGGATATTAGTACCTAAGCCTAAAAACAAAAAATATTATTGGAACAAAATGGGTGTTCAAAAACAAATCGGATGAGTATGACATAGTTGTTAGAAATAAGGCTAGGTTGGTAGCTTAAAGCTATATGCAAGTAGAATGAGTTGACTTTGATGAAACATTTTCACCTATAACTAGACTAGAGTTAATTAGGATTTTACTTGCCATTGCTTGTCACATGAAATTCAAATTATATCAAATGGATGTTTTGTCTACCTTTTTGAATGAGGAGGTATACGTGGAACAACCAAAAGGATTTATTGATTCAAAATTTCCAAAACATATTTACAAAATTAACAAAGCTCTTTATGCATAGTTTGAAACAAGCTCTTTGAGCATGGTATGCGATATTTACCAACTATATCCTGAACAAGAGATTTATTCGAGGAGAAGTTGACAAGACTCTATTCATCAAAAGGAGTTGCGATAAGATCTTTATTGCTCAAATTTATGAGGATGACATAGTTTTTTTGAAATTTCTATGGTAGGTGAAATGACTTTCTTTCTTGGTTTAAAAATCAAACAATCTCATGATAATATTTTTATTTCTCAAATCAAGTACGCACATAATCTTGTTAAAAGGTTTGGTCTCGAAACTATCAGGCCATTAAAGACTCTTTTAGGTACCAACACAAAAATTACAAAGGACACTCAAGGTAAAAGTGTTGATCAAACCATTTATAGGAGTTTGATAGGCAATTTACTCTACCTTACTCTAAGTAGGCCTGACATATGTTTTAATCTTAGTGTGTGTGCCCATTATCAAGTTGACCCTAAGGAATCATAGTAGGCTTGACATATGTTTTAATCTTAGTGTGTGTGTCCATTATCAAGTTGACCTTAAGGAATCACACTTAGAGAATGTAAAGAGAATCATTAGGTATATCTCAGGAACAAGTAATTATGATCTATATTTTACTACTGACACTACTTGTGAAGTAAGTGGTTATACATATACCAACTGGGTAGGAAACTAGGATGATAAGAAGAGCACATCAAGTGGTTTCTTCTACATTGGTAACAACTTAGTATCATGTAGAATACATTTCTATAGGAAGCTCTTGCACACAAATGCTTTGGATGAAAAAAAATGCTCAAGGACTACGATCAACCACAAGGTATGATGCCCTTATATTGTGATAAATCTAGTGCTATATGTATTTCTAAGAACCTATTTTAACATTCTAGAACTAATCACATTGACATTAGGCATCACTTTATTTGAGAATAAGTTGAAGAGAAAGTAGTGACACTTGAGTTTATACCCACTGAGAGACAACTAGTTGATATATTCACCAAAGCTATAGACACCCAAAGATTTGAGTATCTTAGGATTGCCTTGGGAATTTATCCCTCAAATTGAATTAAAAAAACAAAAATGGAGAAAGAGAAGTAGAATCCTTATTTGGCCAACACGGTATTGGACTTATTTAATACTTATATATATATAACCTCATTTTTAACGACTCAACTTATTTTGATATTTATTGTATAAATTATTCTATAATTTTGACTTATGCACACACATATTCTTATACATGTGATGATTAATGTTGACATAAACTTATTCACAGACACACATATATGTTATGCTTGAAGTTTATGAATTTTTTTGAAAGACTTTAGGACTTCAACTAATCTTGATTATAACATTGTTGAGTTCTATTTCTTACTTTCTAAAACTTTACCATATGGAGGCAGCTAGTATTGAGAGAGCTACCTATTATGATGTGTAAAGCTACCACATTGAGCGGAGATAGCTATCTCATAACTAGTGTGAAATTTATCATGCTAGGTTTATGTCTCGTGCAAAAAAAAGAAAGATTGTGCAGAAAATAACTGCTTATAAAACTTGTACTTGGAATGCACAAAAAGAAAGAGCCAACAGAGATTAAAAAAATATTTGTGCCTCATTTATAAAATAAAAAAAGGTTTAAGTCCTCTTTTGGTATATATATTTTATTTTGTGAGATTGAAGACTCAATTATAATTTTATATGATATGTATTATTTTTTTCTTTTGAGTCTTTCATGATTGGTCATAAATGAATTAATTGGTATATTTGTGGAATTTAAACATATACATTACTTTTAAATAAAAAGTCAATATGTCATTATATGAGTGAAGTGTGTTTGTATTCCTTTTCTACTCTATTTGCTTATTTATATAATAAATAATCAAAAGTTGAGATAAATAATGATGAGTTCTCAATTGGTTGTATGCTCATTTGTGATAAAAATGAGTATAATACCTTATGTGTCTATTTATGAAAATTTAAAAAAACAAAAACAAAAATTTAAATTTTTATTCATTTACATATTCTTTTTTATTTATTACCTTTTTAATTGGTTTTTAGGTTAGAGAGTCATAGAACTTAGAAGGAGTTTAAACCACATTGTATTTTTGCATTAATCTTCTTTTACATTGCTCTATCTGTATGGAAAGTTTAGTTTCATTGCTTTGTTCTTCTCGTATGTCAAAAAAGGGGGAGAGAATAATGTGTTTTACTTTCATGTTTTATTTAGTTATGCATATAGGAAGAGAACATATTTAATTAAGCTTATGTTAAACTTGATTGGTATGAATGCATACTACATGAGGCTTTCAAGCTAAATTATCGTATGTTTTGTTTATGTCATTTTAGCTACTTACAAGCTTGTCAAGTTGCAGCAAAGATGGATTCACTGGATCATCGGATAGTTCTACTATAGAGTCTGAGACATTATTGTATTTTTATCTTATTCTTATAAGTGTCATGTAATGAGTGAGAGGTTTTGCCACATAAAAATGCCAAAAAATGAGTTTGTAAGGACAATGAGTGTTGACTATTTTCATGGAAAAAATATTTATCTGTAAATTTATTTTTAGACATGTTATCAAGTCTATTTAAAAAAGTCGAACAAATGCTCGAGTTTTAGATAGTCGTATTTTAGGTATATCTTTTATAATTATGACACATACGATTACATTTATGCATTTAATAGCATATATTCATAAATTTAAAATTATTTTTGGTGCCAAAATATTTATTTAAACTTGAATCAATTTATAAAATTATTAATTAAATATTTTTAGATGTGTTTTAAAAATAATATTTTATAATATTAATGTTTTTAATTTGTTTTGAAAAATTAATCTCATATTACATTTAATCCTAATATTAGTAGGTATTATTATTATTTATATATATAAATACATTATCATTGAAGCGTATGGGTTGGCAGAATAAAAATTGAGTGAGGCTGCCGAACGAAATCTGCTGAAAACGGCTAGAAAAAGCCACAAAAAAAAAAAAGAATAGGAAAACAACAGCTTCAATTCTTGGATTAAGAGGATCTCATATATATTGGAATTATCATCCCTTATAATTCAACGGGATAACGACGACAAGCAGGAAAAGTACAGGTAATATATATAAAAGTGGAATAATTTTTGAGAAGTAAAATTAATTGATAATTATTTTTAAATTTTTTATATTTGTTAATTTATTTGTTTAATATTTTTCATATTCATATAACTTATAATGTAATTAGGATATTATATTTAGATTAAATAAAATTATGAGCGATCATAATTATTTGATTTAATTATTAAATTAAAAAAAAATATTTTTATTGAATTAAAAATTTAATCTATTTATTTTAATATTTGCTATTTGATTTGATTTAAGTTACATATATTTTGAATCATCTAGTTAAGATTATTCATTGTTAAATCAATTCTAGAACACACACGAACACTTGTGTTTCTGTATTAATCATTTTGCATTTAATTTTTGAATGATTAGATTAGTGGGAAACTTATTGAAATGTTGGTCTAGTAACCACTCACGTTAATTTTAGAAATTATAAAAATAGAACAATAACTCGTAAGTAAAGTACAGTTGGATAATATCCTAGAGAGAATAGCATAAGATCGAGTTTTTACTTGAATATTTGATTTTCATAATGAAAAGTTTAATGATTCAGCAGAACAATGGTTTTTTTTATATCATAGTTGTAACCTAGTTTGTTTCTACCTAAAAATATTATGTTATTATTTTATTTTCACACTTTATTCTTACATATTGCATGTCTTACCGTTTTGTTTAAATTATTAAATTATAAATTAATAAAAATTAAAAATAATATATTTATCCTCTTCTAAATTAATTAATTACATATCTTAAAAACTTTATTAACGTTATAAAAACAATAATAAAACAATAAGAAGAAGGTGTTAAATTTAAGGAATGTATGTAATTATTCCTCCAGAATTTTAAATCATGACAGAAGCCTTCAAGGACATTGGAATAAATACACCGAGGCAAACATTTACTAAAAGCTACCACATGGAATAAGCACGCACCTACTAAATATGACTGCTCTAAGAGCGGATTTTTATTTTTCAATGTCTACTTAAAAATAAAGACTGAAAGAGTGTTTAGGTAGGAAATATGGTATACCTTTTTTTTCCAACTGCTCTCGGACCTTTGGGTTCCCATTTAATCACTCAGAAATATCTTTATCCAATGACTCTAACCATGAATAAACTGTTCTCCATTGATCATGCGTTGAAACTTTGCATGTGAAATGTCAACTCGACCTTCTTTTCTATCCTGCACACAAAAGAAAAAAAAATCAAAAATTGAATCAATTCTACGATACTTTCATTGACATTATTTGAGGATTAGATTTTTTAAGTTAACCAATTCTAAAATACTTTCATTGACTAAATCATAAATGATTAAATGTCTTTGTAAAAATTGAAACATTCATTTCATTAAAAAAAAAACCTCAACTAACAGTAAGAACAAGAGAAAAGTTGAAATAAGTATAGCCTATAAATACCACCCTCAACAATCATGTTTTCATCACCATAACATCTCTTAAATCCACAACCCTCTGTTTAATCTTCTTTTTCATTTTCGAAACTCTCTCATCCCTACAAAATGTGGTATTTATGTCAAGATTTAAAATTAGTTTTTGGAAAAAATCGATTTATTTAGAATTTTAAATCAGTTCACAGAAAAACCGTCTCAAAACACGTAGATTATAACGTCAGTTGATGTGTTGAACCAACACTACATATAGGACATAGCGTCGGTTAAACACGTCAACCGATGCTATCACGTGTAGCATCGGTTGACACGTAAAATGACACTATGTCCTACATGTAGTGTCGGTTCAACACGTTTTTATTTTCCTTTTCCCTTTCTTTCTCCCCCATCCAAAACGTATTTTCCAACGCTGTTAAACTCAAAACCAGCAAACCGACTGACACTCCTTCCTCCACTCTTTCTCATTTTCTAGTCACCTTCAACCACCAATTCTAGCGTCATTTAATAGGTTTTCTTCCTCTTCAATTTGTCTTCTAGATCCCCTATTTTTTTAACGAAATACTCAAATTTTTTATATCCATTTTCTTACTTACAAAACACCATTTTTTTTACTTTGTTTCCTTCATTTTGACGCTTCATTTACTTTTGTAAGTATTTCTATGAATCCTACACACTTATTATTCATATTTCCTTATTTCTTTTGTATATTATGTGTTATTATTTATATGTATAAATTTTGTATTATGTATATTATTATATTTTTATGTAGGTTTTGTATAAAGTTTCGTACTAAATTAAATAATTCTGTGATATGTTCGTAAGAAATTTATGTATTTATACATTTAACCTGTTTTATATCATTATGTTGAGAATGACTGTGATTTAAGATTGATTTTTAATTAATTTATTTTTATTAATATGAAATGGGAAAGACATTATTCAACAATATGATGCTCATTAAAAATTTAGGTTTTAAGTAGTGTAGTTATTTTAAAAAAATATTAATCATCACAAAATTGTTATATAAATTTTATTTTATATATGTTAAATTTGAAATCAACTCAAATGATGTGTCATATTATTATTAGTAATTACAATTAATCTCATATAATTATATTTATGTGTATATATTTGTTATGTTTGGTTTTTATGTATTTATTTTTATATGTATGTGATGATCTAGTTGATGATGATGATGATTCTTCGTCATGGATTTGAAGTGGTTGTGAAGGAATATATATAAGATCAAAAACCTAATTAAACATAATGTATGTTCTATAGTATTATAATAACTCTTGCATGTTTATATATATAGACTTAAATTGTTAATTAATTTCTATTTCATTATTGTTCACGGATATTTTATGGATCTTAGGGTACGAGAGCTTGTAGATTCAAATGATCCATTAGGGTATTTAAAAAGAAGGGGTTGGAAGAATATACATGATACTCAACTTAACCCAAATGATAGAGTACCGTTCTATTTTATGCTACTAGTAATCCATTAGGAGAAAATGGCTAACAATTGAAATCTTCTATTGGTAGACTTGTGAAGTCAAGTATACCAATCAAAATCTATGAATGGACTAAGGTTGACGAAGCTAAAAAGTTCAAAATATGGAAAACCATTTGTGTAAGTCTCTTTTATTTTATAACTAATTACATGTATTATTTCTTTCTTGTATTATATCTCATCTTTTGTAGTGTGTTTTTACAGGATCATTATAAAGTCTCTGACACTTGGATGAGAAAGTGTTATAAGATTGTAAATAAGGTATGGAAGGAATACAAAACTTCCAGATTGGCCAGAAATTATGTGTTTCTATATTTGGAATCACTTGATGAAGTAGAACTATACAAAATCCTTGAAGAACACCCATGGATTGAACCCCAAGTTTGGAAAGACTTTGTGGATTATAGATGTACAGATGAATTTCAAATTATTAGGAAAGAACATCAAGATATACAAATACAAAATATTTTTCCTAACCGTACTTGGAGGTCTTCAAATCCTAAAGTTAGACAAAGAATTGTATTATTAAGTTGTTAATTTATAAATATTTTTATATTTCTTTTTCTCAAATTTAAGTTGATGTCATGGTTAATAATTTTATTTAATATATGTAGGAAGCTAAATTGGGTAGATTGGTTACCCGATTTGAATTATATATAGAAACAAATACCCTCAAAACGAAGAAGTCAAGACCAATGATTAAACGAGGAGAATAAAAACTAAATAAGTTGGTTAGTAATTTAATTTGATACAAAATCCTTATGATTTTTGTTAATTGATGTAATAATGTATGATATATTTGTTTGCTTTATTATTTGTAGAGAGTTGTTCAAGAACAAATAGCCTGGGGTGAAATAATCAAATAACCAAGGAAATATGCTATATATCACGCATTAAGATGTGAGCATCCTGGTCGTGTTAAGGAAGGAAGCCAATATAATGTTTATATGGAGTTTTTTAACATTCCAAAATAAAAGCCTCAGATGGTTAGTACAGAGAAGTTCTATAAAATTGAAAAAAAATTAGCTTCTTTAAGACCTTAGTGTTAAGTGAGATCGTGACTTTAAAAGAATATCAATCACAAAACATGTCATGCATGACAGCATACTACAATGAGGGTATACCCTATTGGCCAAGCATACCACTCATGCAATCTTATGGCGCCCAACCTATATCTTATATTATATATAGTCATCCTATTAGTCCTTCCTTTATGCCAGGAATGCAAATGCAATCAGGTAGTGGTTCAACATCTCCAATGCAATCTGTGAATTCTTATCATCCATCACATCATGATGAATTTTTTGATGAGAATGTCCTTCCAATAGCTATCCTATATGTAAGTCCTCCTCTATTTCATGAATCATTTATGGTAAGATTTAAAGTTTATGTAGATAGTCTATTTTTTATTATATATTTTATTTATTATATATAATACTTAATTTTTTTTACAGAATATGAAATGTTTGTTGAAACTTCCTTCATCAACAGACTTTTTTATTATTGAAATGATACAATGATTGAGCGATGATTGAATGATTCATAATCAATATTTGTCAAACTATTAGTAAATAGTAATTGATCAATCATTGCTCCATGATTGTCTACTACCTCTGCCTTCTGATGCTACCACAATCCAAGAAGCGGTTGGAAAATATATGGTTTGATCGTCGAGTCAAGTTTTGATAAATTTTGACATGATACTATTTTTTTTACTAAAGATGACACTTCTTTTCACTATTATTATATTATTATTTTTTATTGTTACTAACATATATAATATTTCTTCTTTAGTCTATTATACCAAAATTAGTAAGTGTGACACATTTAAGAAATACAAAGAAAGTATCTCCTGGAAAATATATGTCTAGTGGGAAATCATCGCGTACTACGTTATTCAAGAAGAAGCCATGGAAAAAGTATAGTTATGATTATGCTATAAACTTCAGCAGAAATCTTGGCTCTTTGATGACTATTGTTATGAGGGAATCTAACATAAATGATGTATGAACTGTACCACTTCCTATAGAAATTTCTAGTGTAGATATTGGCCAAACATATATATCGATTGAGTGCATATTGTAGCTGTTTTAATATCAAATGATCGATTTAAGTATAATTCAAGTGTGGATAAAGTGAGTCATCAATAAGTAAATAACTTTCATTTATGTATAACATATATAATTATATTTATATTATCTAATTATTTATATATATATTTCTTTTATATAGAAAATGTTATTATTGACTTCAAGCTAATCACTTATCACATTTAGCAATATTCTATGATTCTTCATTTGTCAATCAATATTAAGAGAATGATGTTAGCATTAGAGCTAAAAAAATTATGTGATAGGACATTAACACTTAATAGAAATCAAAAGTTGATAATCCCTTGACCACTAAAGTTTGAACAAGGCCAAAATTATTGGATATTGGTAATCTTTGATCTATATGGAAGTCATGTTTGGTACTATGACTCAGCTTTTATAGAAATACAAAAATAGTTGTTGAAATGTAAGAGTTATAACTAGCTATTTTTCTTTGTAATATTTAATAAAAATCTAATAGTTTTAAACTTTGATAAGACATGGAAGCTGTGGAATAAGAGTAGGGACATTGCCCTTAAAAAATCTCATAAGCTTATATGAGACAAAGTTATGGTATGTACAAGTGAATATTAATAATTTAATTAATTTTACTATTAAATAATAAAAATGTTCGAGTATGGAAAATCATGTACATTTATTTTTTGTAGGTTCTACAACGAAATGATGGAGTCATGTGTGGTTACTATATCATGAAGTTTATGAGTGAAATCATCACAAATATCAACATTCAAATTAAAGATGTGAACTCAACCAACCCAAGTAACAAATCAGAGTTACACTTGACTTCATATTTAGAGCTTATTATAGTATTAAAAACACTATCTTGATTCCATATAGCTTCATATTTATAGATAAAAGATTAATGTAATGCTAATATGATTTCTAAGGGATGAAATTATTATTATATCACTCCAGTGTCGATGTGGTAATCTCTTTTACTGATCTTTTTAACATATATAAATTAATTTTTGTGAATTCATGATATTACATTCTTATTTTAGATTCAATTACATATAGTTCTTTGGTTGGAACAAGTCGGGCTATGATATGTAAATTTTTGATGATTTAAAAGAAGAATGGACAGAACACATGGTTCAAATTATAACATCACAAGAAGAATATGATGATCTTGAATAACATAAGACAATACCATGATAATTTTTATAATGCTTTAATTTCTTCATTCATGTGTCTTTGAAATTTGGACTACTTGTTTGATGGATGTTTATGTGCTCATGTATTTAGGGGAATGAACTGTTATATGGACTAACTATTTTTGAACAAACTCCATCTCATCTCTCTTGCCTAGTTTCATGGTCATTATGCTGGTGATTCTAAGCAAACCAAGTTTACTCTCCTTGAAATAAAGTGGGAATAATCCAAAATTCATGGCAAAAGAGACATCATTTTATTTGTAATTTAAGTTAAATATATATATATATATATTGTATATAAATTATTTTTTGTAATAAATTTAATTCTCGAGTAATTAATTAATATTTAATTTTTTAATTATTTGTATTATTTAAACTTTGTTAAACAGATTTTGGTTTTTTTTTGCTATTATGTGATCGAATACAGATTTTAGTATAATAAAAAATTAGTAAAATGTGTAAAAAAAAATACAGAATTCAATGTCTCTTTACCTAGCCGACTTTAATACATTATTTTAGTGGAGTGAATATTCATATTCATTTGAGTGTTTTCACTTACACTTCATACCTATGCTATTCCTCCTTCTAGGTTATTCAAGGCGAAAAACAACAAAGCATAAGTTTCTTTTTTAACATAGACAGCCAATAAAATCATCAGATAAGGCGTACATACACAAAAAAAAAGATAAAACAAAGTACATCAAGAGAGCAAAGTTTCAAATACATTACAGCAATGGATGGAGCTGGACAACTCCAAGTAATCGAAAGAGAAACTCATGTAGCTGACCTAAATGTTTACTGATAAGATGTTTAGATGAGTCATGGTGCATAGAAGTCGACATTAATATTTCCATTCATTACAAAAGAAGCAGCTGAACATGAATGTTTTGTAAGTATTTATTTTCTTTAATTATTTCAAGAAAAAAAAAATATTTTCGGGGAATTTGGTGCTAAAAAGCACTCGGCATAATGCTATTTATACATTGTGAAATGCCATTGATAATATGATACGAACTCGTCCAGCTCCTACTAACCAGAGGATCATCGCGCACGCAGGAGAGAGACGAAGGAAGGTGCACCAATTCGGTTAGAGAAAAGGGACCACCGAATAATTAGGGTTTGTTTTTCTGTTATGAATGTCAGCAAATCGGTTAGGGTTTGTTCAACAATTTCTAAGGCTATATATAAAGCCATTTAGGAAATCAGAAGGGGATATAGAGAATTTTACCTCAATCCAGTTTTTCCTCTGCACTTCTCTTATTTATCTTCTTCTTGCAAGTTTACTACAACAGTGGTATCAGAGCCATGGACACTAGGGGTAAATTCAACGCTGATTTTCGAGGTGAGGTAATGGAAATCCTGGCAAGGCATGAATCAGGCTTCAATCAGATAGGCGCAAACTTACAGGCTATGCTAACCGAATTACAGGGGTTTCGTGCCACTCGTAATTTACCTGAAGAAAACTCGTTCGCACGAGAAGAAAACCCACGCCCAAATGGTGGGTTCAGGAACCCTAATGAGCCACCACGTTCCCATTTTAGGCTATCATTTCCTACCTTTGCAAGGGAAGATCCCACTGGGTGGATATACAAGGTCGAGAAATACTTTGAATTCATAAATACTACACCAGAATAAAGAGTGCAGTTGGCATCGTTTCATTTGGATGGTATTGCCTTACAATGGCATAGATGGATCACCAAGTTTCGTGGCCCACTCAATTGGGAGGAATTTATCCAAGCAATGCAGCTGAGATTTGGCATAACCGATTATGAAGATCCCTCTGAAGCCCTGACCAGACTCAAACATACCTCAAGTGTAGCTACTTACCAGGAAACATTTGAGAAACTCTCTCACAGAGTGGATGGTCTTCCAGAAGAATTTTTGATAGGTTGTTTCATTGCTGAATTAAGAGATGAAATCAGAATTGAAGTAAAAATTAAGAAGCCACGAACGTTGGCTGAAGCTATAGGAGTGGCAAGATTGATTGTAGAAAAGAATCTGCTCCAGAGGAAGGCCATTCAATATCCACGATACCCAACATCCTCTGTGATAGCAAGGACCTCTACTAATCCTACTACTGGGGTGTTAGGACCCCCTCCCCAACAAAGAAGCAACTCAACACCAATTGCCTCGTCTAATACCTTTCGTCGAATCTCAAATCAAGAGGCACGAGAACGAAGAGATATAGGCTTGTGCTACTATTGTGATGAGAAGTTTGTAGTAGGTCATCGTTGCGCGTGAACCCAAATGTTTATGATAGAGGACCTGCCTAAGAACCCTATCATAACTCCAGAAGAAGAAGAACCTGAACAAGAACCTCAAGAGCTGGTGCCAGAAATCTCATTTCATGCAATAACAGGTACTAATCATCCTCAAACACTTAGAGTTATGGGAAACCTCAAAAATAAGAAAGTACTAGTTCTGATAGATGGGGGCAGTACACATAACTTCATTGATCAAACCATGGTTTCCCAGCTTGGTTTCCCTATCACTAAGAATCAGAAATTGGAAGTTATGATAGCAAATCGTGAAAAAATTGAGTGTCAAGGACAATGTAGGGACCTTACACTTTCAATTCAAGGGTATACGGTCTCAACAGATTATTTTGTGCTACCAGTAGCTGCATGCCAGCTAGTACTTGGGGTTCAGTGGTTTGAAACCCTAGGGCCAATAGAAATGGATTATAAAAGACTCACCCTCAGCTTCAAGATAAGAGGAGCCACTCATACGTTCCAAGGTTTACAAAGGACTAATAGTGTAACCCTAACCAACAAGGAATGCAGTGAGCTGCAGAATATAGGGTTGTTCCTTCAAATTTTGCCCATATGGGATCATGAACCATAGGAGGATGTGTCCTCATTTCCAGAGATGAGACAATTATTAACAGAATTTTCTCATATATTTGAGCTACCCTCAGAGCTGCCTCCAAAACAACAACAAGATCATCGTATACCCCTGAAGCCAAGAGCAGGGCCAGTTAATGTCAGACCCTACCGCTACCCCTATTATCAAAAGATAGAGATTGAGAATATGGTTAAGGAACTCCTTCATTCGGGGCTAATCAGGCACAACAGCAGCCCATTTTCTTCACTAGTGTTGTTAGTAAAAAAACCTGATGGTAGTTGGAGATTCTGTGTAGACTATCGAGCTCTGAATGATTGCAAAGTTAAGGACAAATACCCCATTCCAGTAATTGACTAGCTGTTGGATGAGCTCCATGGAGCTCATATATTCTCCAAGATAGATCTGCGATCAGGATATCATCAAATACGAGTTTATCAGGAAGATATCCCTAAGATGGCCTTTAGAACCCATGAAGGCCATTATGAATTCTTAGTAATGCCATTTGGACTCACTAATGCCCCAGCTACTTTCCAAGGTCTCATGAATCACCTATTTAAACCTTACCTTCGAAAATTCATCCTGGTATTATTTGATGACATCTTAATCTACTCCTAATCAAGAGATGACCATTTGGAGCATGTGAAGATAGCCCTTCAGTTTCTAGCCACCAACAAGTTGTATGCCAAGGAAACCAAATGCCAATTCGGGGTGAAGCAAATAGAATATTTGGGTCATGTGGTCTCAGATCAAGGGGTCTCTGTGAATCCTTCAAAGATCATAGCTATTAAGGGATGGCCAACCCCAACCACATCCAAAGGAGTCAGAGGCTTCCTAGGGTTAGCTGGTTATTACAGAAAATTTGTACGTAATTTTGGTAGTTTGGCAGCTCCTTTAACTCGACTCTTGAGCAAGGAAGGGTTTAATTGGAACACATAGGCTGAAAACTCATTTAAACAATTGAAGGAGGCCTTAACAACCCCACCAGTTTTAAGCCTACCCAACTTTTCCCAAAGATTTGTAATTGAATGTGATGCCAGTGGAATCGGGTTGGGAGCTATCCTCACTCAAGCAGGGAGGCCAATAGCTTATTTCAACCATGATCTCAAGGGTTCACCATTAACTCTATCAACCTATGAGAAAGAAATGTTAGCTATCCGGGTATAGCGTCCTTACCTACTAGGAAAACCATTCACCATCCTCACTGATCAGAGAAGCCTTAAGTATATGTTGGAACAACGCATCACCACCCCAGCACAGGAAAGATGGTTGCCTAAACTACTTGGATATGATTATAAGATTGAATACAAACGCGAGAAGGAAAACCAAGGGGTTGATTCTCTTTCACGAGTAGTGGAATTCTTATTCTTAAGTATATCTCAGCCAAAAATAGATTGGTGGCCATAACTATAGAAGGAAGTTCAGCTAGATCCTTTCTACACAGACCTGATAGCCCATTCTACTCCTGCAATGGCTCACAAATTGTTACAAAGGGATGTGGTATGGTTTAAAAACAACAAGGTATATCTGAGCCCTAAATCCTCCCTCATACCTCAGATCATCGCTGATTGTCACTCTTCTCCAATAGGGGGACACTTTGGGTTCCTTAAGACCCTCTCACACATAAAAAATAGCTTCACCTGGCCCAAACTGCACCAAACGTTGAAGAAAGTCCTTAGGGAATGTGACACCAGCCAACGGTTCAAAACAGAAACTATGAAACCAGTAGGATTGCTTCAACCTCTTCCTATACCTGAGAAGATTTGGGCTGATATCTCAATGGATTTTGTGGAAGGACTACCTACTTCAAAAGGATATATAGTCATAATGGTAATCATGGATCGCTTGAGTAAATATGCTCATTTCATCCCTATGAAGCACCCATTTTCAGCTCCCACAGTAGCCAAAACATTTGTGTCCAACATCCTGCGACTGCATGGTATGCCTACTTATATTGTCAGTGATCGTGATAAGGTGTTTATTAGTTTCTTCTAGCAAGAGTTGTTTCGTTTACAAGGAACCCAATTGTGCATGAGCTCTAGTTACCACCCTCAGACCGATGGACAAATTGAGGTGACCAATCGCACAATGGAACAATATCTGCGCTGCTTCACTGGGGATCAACCACACAAATGGAGTGATTGGATTCCTTAGGCTGAGTACAGCTACAACACCTTCATCCACTCCGCAACACAGATGACTCCCATTGAAGCAGTTTATGGCATCCCACCACCTCGCATACTAATATATATCCCCAAAACTGCCCAAATGCTAGCTGTGGATGAACACCTACGTACCAGAGATCACTTACTACGAGAATTAAGGCACCACCTACTACAAGCTCATAACCGAATGAAATGCCAAGCTGATAGACATCAACGAGAAGTCACATTCAAAGAGGGAGATTATGTATATCTTAGGCTCTAACCCTACAGACAATCATCAGTTGCTTTTCGTTCATCAAGAAAATTAGCCCCTCATTTTTTTGGCCCATACAGAATCATCACTCGAATAGGACTAGTGGTTTACAAGCTGGCACTCCCACTCACTTCTCAAATACATGACGTCTTTCATGTAAGCATGTTAAAAAAAACACGAAGGGGAAATACCAGCAAGCTCCAACCCAATTCCTCCAGTCTCTGAACAAGCAACAATTCTTCCACAACCTGAAGCCATCCTCAACCGACGTGTGACCTAAAAAGGGAAATACCGACCCAAGACAGAAATTTTGGTAAAATGGAAAGACATTCCAATCGAAGAAGCCACTTGGGAAAATGAGTGACGTTTTCTGAAAACATATCCAAACTTCATCCTTGAGGACAAGGATTCTTCTAGGGAGGGAGGAATGATACAAACTCGTCCAACCCCATGATACGAACTCGTCCAGCTCCTGCTCACCAGAGGATCATCGCGCACGCAGGAGAGAGACGAAGGAAGACGCACCAATTCAGTTAGAGAAAAGGGACCACTGAATAATTAGGGTTTGTTTTTTCTGTTATGAATGTCAGTAAATCGGTTAGGGTTTGTTCAACAATTTCTAAGGCTATATATAAAGCCATTTAGGAAATCAGAAGGGGATATAGAGAGAGTTTTACCTCAATCCAGTTTTTCCTCTGCACTTCTCTTGTTTATCTTCTTCTTGCAAGTTTACTGCAACATAATACCTAGCTAGCAAGAGAAGCACCTAAGTAGCTAAAAATAAGAACCATGCTATCTAACACGGTAACTTCAGTACATGACTGTTATTATACATGACCAAATGATTTTCTTCCACATTTCATTTTAATCACAATGAGAAATAAAAGATAAGAAAGCATAACACGTACTTATCCTGTTTAATCACGGCTTTAATTGCCATGCTAAAACAATACAGAGTTGGAGGCTGGAGGTCAGCTCAATATCACTAATTTAGAACACAATTGTAAATTCTTAATTAACCTCAAAACTAACAAATTAATTTAGTATTTTATTTGTCTCCAGTCTCAACGTACCTCGTAGAACCTAAAAACCAACCGGTCCCTTAAGCTAAAAATTATATATAGTTCTAATAATTAAGGTAATTTTTTTAATTATTTGTTAATTATTATGTTGGATACTTTTGGAGATGATTTCTCCCCAAAGTCGAACATCATAAATGTAAATTCGAATAGATATGCAATTATTGAACGTTACACTGAATAGGTGTTATCGTTTATCAAATCATATTATTTATAGTTACTTAGTTTAAAAATAAGTTTTTATATCATGTTATTTTTAAGGAAAGGGAAAAAGTTAATATTTGAATTTTTTTAATTAAAATTATAGTGTTGTCATTTTAATGATCATTCTCGCCATTCAACAACAACTTCGGAGTTTGCTATTCTTTTTTTTTCTTATTCGTTTTATCTTTACTTAAATAATAATATTTTAATCACATGTTTCAAATAATAATATTTTATTGTATATTTCATTAAAATGAGACATTTTATCCTTATATAGTCTATTTTGCATTAATATTTTGCATTAACAACCAGTGGCATAGCTCGGGAAAAAAATTTAGACAGAACTAAATCATACATATTTTAATATATTAAATATTAAATATAAAATCCATAAATTATAGGCAACGAATTGTAACTCAAATCTTATTTATAAGTGTATGAGTTTTTTTGAAAAAAAATATTATATTTCATTTATTCAACCGAATAATACAAGAATAATTAAATCAATAAAATAAAAATATGTTAAATTATTCTACATTAAAAAATAATTTTTTTTTGTAAAAGGAAGATAGTCACTTCATTATTCTCAAACATTATTAAAAATAAGTTGTAGTTGTTTTCTACATAATGAATGGGTAGGGTGATACTTTGATGATTTTATTTTCACAATTTTGATACATTAATCACATTTCTTAAAATTACATTTTAGTTACATTTTGGACGATTTAGTCATTTTTTATCTATTTTATTTTTTAGATATTTTTGTTGTTGTTAAAACTTAAGTTGAATTAAAATAAATTTTACTAATAGGGACCCATGAGTAGAAATATGAAGAAAAAATATCTCAAAAAGTTAAAAATTAGAAAATAAAGTAAATTAAAATTATCAAAATTTGTCTAAAATGATTAAAGTGTTCACAAATGTAAAAGTAATGTGATTAAAATGTATTAACTTAAAGTAAATTTACCAATGTATTTAATTTATGAAATTAAATTGACTTCAATTGTAATTTTTTTAATAAATTATCTTTAAATTTTATTAAAAATAAAAGAGAAAATATCATTTATAAGTTAATATATTTTGAAAAACATATTAACCGGGATTGTAGCCTGACCTAACTTTTCCCATGGCTATGCCACTACTAACAATAGGACAAAAACCCTTTTCTTATTTTAAATGACTAATGGTTACTTAGGCAACCATTAATAAATAATTCAATTCATTTTGTGTAACTTATTTTTTGATATGTTATCATAAAAATAAGATAATATAAGTTGAAATATCTCATTAATTTTAAATTATCTTAAATTAGGTAAATTAAATTATCAATAAAAAAATATGAAATATAATTATCTATAATATAAAAATAATAACACATTATGTTTAAAATCTGGCATAGGAGTCCAATCTAAATAACATTGCATAAAATATAAATAAAACAGGATAATATTATATATAAGTTAATTAAATACATTAAATAAGATATTATATGAGATGATAAATTTTACTTTATATTTTTAAGCATACACAGTAAGATTATTAAGATTCACAATTATATGATACCTCCAAACTTAGAGCTCTTTGTTTAGTAAGATGGTAGGAGTAAGTAAATTATTGGATCAATATATTGAAATTAAGAAATTTGATTCTATTTGTTAAATTTATATTGAATTTGAATTTATAATGTATCGATTTAGATTAAATTATTATTAAATTATAAATAATTAAATATTTTTTTATAATATATTATATTTAAATATTTTATATATCATAATTATATTAGATTATTAATTAGCTTAAAAATAAATAAAAATATTTATAATAATTTAATAATTATATAAATATACTTCTTATTTTTTTGATTTTTTTAGTTTTAACCATAAATAATAATATTTGTTATAAAAATATCAATTTAAAATTTAAATTTGTGTATATCATGTTTTATATATAATTATGGTTAAAAACAAATAATAATAATATTATATATATATATATATATACAAACAATGTAATACCTGATGGTAGCAACGAATTCATACTATTACCCCACCACAATTAACATGGTCATGAAGTTCAATTTGGATTTTAATTATATTGATTTTTAACAAATGTAACCAAGCAAAAATGGACAAATATATTGAAGTTGCTTTGATGTGTCAACAACTGTTTGTTTTTTTCCTCTTTTTATCTATGTGATCGAAATTACCAAATTGTGAGAAAAATCTTACTAAACGCCACAGTAGATTAAAGATAATTCTCAAGTTGATATTTTAGGTTCTAAGTATATATTTGTATCTTTTTAGCTTTAGGATATTAGTTTTCAAACCAGTGTTTTTAGTCAAACTAGCTAGTATGATACCACTAATTGTGGTGTGCATTGATTCCTTATATTATGTTTTCAATATTACCTTATAATATAATTGGGAACATAATTTTCTTTTCAATTGATTATGATTTATGTAAATTGTCAAATATGCTTACACTCAATAGTTTTTTTTAATCCTTTCAATAAAATAAAATAAAATAAAAAATTTATTCAATTTTTGAGGGGAAAAAAATTAATTAAAAGCTTATTTTTAGCCCAATAGGGAATTGGTCCAAACCCACCTGAAAGAGCCCAGCTTACATTTGAAATGAGAATTCTATGATATTTTTAGATGAAGTGGGATGATGGAGAATCCTAATATCCTATCCAATGAACACAAGGTAACTTTTAAATTAAAATTTTATTATATACTTTGAAGTAGTTAATAAAAAATGTAATAAAATTTACTACATTATAATAACACTAGTGTTAAATATTTTTTTATTTAATATCATATAGTATAAAAATACCAACAATATTCGGTACAATAGATATTTCAAAAGAACCACTTTTAAGCTTAAACTAGTAAAAAAAAAAACTAAATTCTTAATTAAAAATGAATCTAAATTCGAAAAATAATGAAATTTGCAACCAAAAAACAACTTAATTGAATATAAGATCACGTTATGTCTTTCAAATAAATAAAAGTACACACACTATCAATCCCAAATTGCTTCCACCCAAAATTACAAGAAAAATCTTAATGAGAGACATCCATTAAATTTATCGCATCCAGAATTGGCATTTTATTCTTTATACCTTAAGTATTTAGTGTCATACATTTACATTCAAAACGTGTAACTAATATTATTAAGTCATTGAAGTTTATCTAACAATAAAATCCATATCTTTTTCATTTTTATTGAGTATGCAAAGTTTTTTTTTTTTTTTTTTTTTTACCTTTTTCTCTCTTTTTTTTTCTCTTCTATTCAAAATAACTACTTTCTCTTTTCAACTATCCAAAAATATAACCAATTGTTTTTGAATTTGTTTCTACTACATTGGATATACTAGCTTGTTATTCTATTGGTATAAATTATATTTGTGTTGTTTCCTTTTTTAAAAAATTAGGTGTTATTTTTTTCTTAATGAGAAAAAAATTATATATCATCTATAAGTAGTTTACTTATTTATTTCAAATTTATCATTTTGTTTAATGTTTATTTTCGATAACTTGTACATAATAAAAAAAATAGTGATAATTTCATGGAAATAAAAAAGAAAAGAAAAAATGGCCAAAAATAGTCACATAATTAATAGAAAAAAGGAACTATAAGAAAAGAGAGAAATGGTGGATCGAACCTGATAATAGAGAAAAAATCGATATTAATGATCATTTTATCCCCTATTCTGATAATAAAATATTACATAAAAGTTACTTCAAATGTTTTTTATGGATTTTTAATCACATCACCTACTATTATATATATAAAATAAACATTAGTAAGTTATCATATATAACAAGGTAAGAAGTTACCGTTAAAGCAACAAACATTAGTGTATTGTATTTTGGAAAATTATTCAATGATTTGCTAATCTCAGTAAAATGAATAATAATTCAATTAACTTTTGGTTATGAAATCTGTACTTCATCGTTAATACTGGAAAACAACTCAAAATATATATATAAGCTCTCTAGCTTTTTTTTTTTATCTATTTAAATATCTAATTTTTAGCAAATTACTATAGTTTGTTTCCCGTCAATTTTACACTAATTGTGTTTAATAGTATTACTATTTATATGAGAACCGTTGAAACTAATTGTGTTTAATAGTATTACTATTTATATGAGAACCGTTGAAACAAATACGTGAAAACAGTGTTGGAACAATATTACTAATAATTTGAAATGAACTGTTTGGGTTGAATCGCGGACTAGATCGCTATCTTTAAGACATTTTGTAGCTCTACTCAAATTTGTACAATGAAACATAACCTCGTCATCCTCAGGATAAAACAACTCATAATCTTTGTTTTTCTATCTCGAAACTTCACTGCACTAATGAAAACCGAAATGTTACACCTGTAATATTTTGTTGCTCGGAAAACTCAAAAATAATGTAGGAACTTCTTCTTTTTCTTTATGAGAGAATTTTTTTCTTAGTAAGATGTGTTTGTAGATTGTTGTGTAGAAACTGAAAGCTGAGATCCTTTATTTATAGGTTTCAGAAAAATGTGTGGTCATTATGATAATAACGGTAATGTTTGGGGATGAAAAGCGTAACGACCATTTTTTTTAGTAAAGAAGAGTAACGACCATTTTTTTTAGTAAAGAAGAGTAACGACCATTTTTTTTAGTAAAGAAGAGTAACGACCATTTTTTTTAGTAAAGAAGAGTAACGACCATTTTTTTAGTAAAGAAGAGTAACGACCATTTTCTGAGTAAAAAAGAGAAACGACCATTTTCTGAGTAAAAAAGAGAAACGATCATTTTCTGAGTAAAGAAGAGTAATGACCATTTTTTGAGTAAAAGAAAATAACGAATATTTTTCTGAGTAAAAATGTAACAACCATTTTTATGAGTGGAAAAGTATTTTAATAAAAAAATGTCACCTCACCTCACACACACGCAAAAGCACTCGTACTCGGTTCAACACAGCATGGCACGGCAAGGCCGATCAGACTGATGGCGACGACGGCCCGTGCGTGTGCAGGTGCATGTGCGTGTATGGTATCACATTTGCCTAGGTCCTCTCTCATTCCAAAAAGTTGGTGCCCCTTGGGGCCCAAACCTAATAGCCAACTCTATTCTATTTATACATTTTTAAGTGATGTAAAAAAGCAATGCGAAACAATGTAAAAAATTGGCTTCACTAGTTTTTTTTATAAACATTCACTTTTTTCAACAATTCCCCACTTGAATTTATATAAAAATAGTTTTTATCAAGCAACCGATCAATTAAAAGTATAAGATTGTGCATATGCAAAAGGTGTCTATCGACTTGAACCTTTGCATATTGTTGATGCTTTAGAATATACTAGAGTAACTCGTAGTTTTGAACTCTATCTCTAACAACATTACACACACAACCTTTCCAAGATGTAGTTCGAAAAGCTCGTGTTTTACGGTCATGCACGTGTATCCTAGTATAGTGAATGCTCTAGTAAATTTTCATAGGAACCGGCCACACTTCCACATTCACATAGATGAGTCTATCAAGAGCACTCATATAGCTATGTACTCCACTCCACATAGAGTATAGAACTCATTAAGACTTTAAAAATTAACTCATCCTTTTCTATCACTTCAAGACTTCATGCTTTTAACAATATAGAATGGGAAAATAGCATGATTAATCTCATATCACTTCATGACTTGTTATTACCCTATGAACTTATTTCTTGGGATCTCCAGTCTATAAGTTGGGTTACCATCATGAGTGACTCTTCATTCTAAGGGCATTAGTCTCATTCCTTTTGAGATTTTGAAAACCTTCTCTCTCAGTAATCCTTTCGTCAAAGGATCTACCAAATTTTCATCAGAACGTACATGATCTATTCTTACAGTTTCTGTAGAGAGAAATTCTCTAACAATACTATGTTTACGACGTATGTGTTGTCTCTTGCCATTGTAGTAACGGTTATGAATCTTTGCAATAGCCACCGTACTATTGCAGTGGATCAAGATAGTTTGTAACGGTCTTTCCCATAAAGGGATCTCAACTAATAGACTTCTTAACCAGCATGTTTCTTCACTAACAATGGCTAGTGTTATCATTTCAAACTGCATTGTAGATTGAACCAATATTGTCTGTTTCTTAGACTTACAAGAAACAACTCCACTAACTATGTTAAATATATAGCCGCTAGTTTCTTTGGAGTCTTATGATAAAGTGTTCCAATCTGCATCATTGTATCCTTCTAGAACAGCGGGAAACTGTTTATAATGTAATCCAAGGTTCATAGTTCTCTTAAGGTATCTTATAAACCTTTCAAAAGCATTTCAATGCTCTATACTAGGTCTACTGGTAAACCTACATAGTAGTCCCACAACATAAGTTATGTCTGGTCTAGTGCAATCAGTAGCATAATATAAGCGACCAATGATGCTCGCATACTCAGTTTGTCTAACACCGTCTCTGGTGTTCTTGAACAACTTTACACTAGGATCATAAGGAGTACATACAGGTTTGTAGTTAAAGTAATTATATTTCTTTAAGATCTTCTCAAGATAATGAGATTGATCTAGAGAAATTCCCTTTTCAGACCTAGTAATCTTTATACCAAGGATTACACTCACTTTTCCGAGATCTTTTATATCAAAGTTAGTACTTAACAAAGTTTTCACGTTATTCACTACATGAATATTTGATCCAGAAATAAGTATGTCGTCCACATATAAGTATATAATATTGCAAATGTTATTTTCTATTTTATAATAAATGCATTTGTCACTTTCATTTATTTTGAATCCATGTGAGATAACTAGATTATCAAAATTTTCATACCATTGCTTAGGTGCTTATTTTAGATTATAAAGGGATTTATCTAGTTTACAAACTTTATTTTCTTGACTTGGGATAACAAAACCTTCAGGTTGGTCCATATAAATTTCTTCTTTTAAGTCACCATTTAAGAAAACAATTTTAACATCCATTTGTTGCACTACTAAATCATGGATAGCAGCAAGAGAGAAAAGTACACGTATGAAAGTTATTCGTGTGACTGGTAAAAATGTATAAAATAAATCTACATTTTCCCTTTGTCTGTACCCTTTAACTACAAGACGAGCTTTGTACTTTTAAATAGTACCATCGGGTTTTAATTTCTTCTTTAGTATCCATTTACATCCAATGGTTTTGCAACCAGGAGGTAAGCCAACTAAATGCCAAGTCTCATTATACTCAAGAGAGTCTGTTTCATCATTTATGGCTTTTTCTCATAAGTTGACATCTAAAGAAGATAATGCTTCTTTAAGAGTTTGAGGAACTTTCTCTAAGGATAAGCATAAAAATTAGACCCAAAATCTTTAAGGGTTCGAGCTCGTTTACTTTTCCTAATTTCAATGTTTAATTCGTCATTTTGTTCACTAGTTTTAGTCATGGGTAAACTACTAGAAGACTTGCCCCTACTATTTTTCAATTTAAAAGGAAACCTATGTTCATAGAGGTCAGCATCATTTGATTCTATAATTACAGGATCATTTAAGTCATAGAATTTATAAGCTTCACTATTCACAATGTATCCTATGAATACACATTCATATGCTCTACTAGCAAGTTTTTTTTTTTTAGGATCAAGGATCCTAACATAGGCTAAACAACCCCAAGTTTTAAAATAAATTAAATTAGGTTTCTTATTTTTCAAAATTTCATATGGTGAAATTTTACTAGTAGATTTAGGCACTCTATTTAACACATAGCAAACAGTTAATAAAATTTATCCCCACTAATAGGAAGCAACACCAGAGTTTAATAAAATTGCAACAACTGATTCAATAAAAGTTCTATTTTTGCTTTCAACTTTGCCATTCATTTCAGGAGAATAAGGTGCAGTTTTTTCATGAATGATTTCATGAGTTTTATAAAAATCATTGAAAATATTAGAATCATATTCAGTGCCTCTATCACTTCGAAACCTTTTTATTTTTCTGTTAAGTTGATTTTCAATCTCAATCATAAATATTTTAAACATGTCAAACATTTCAACTTTTAGTTTTCATTAGATATACATAAGTGTAATCTGAACAGTCATCTATAAAAGTTATAAAATAACATTTTCCATTTCTTGTTAAATTTCCATCAAGTTCACATATGTTAGAGTGTATTAATTCTAAAGGTTTAGATTCTCTAACTACTGATTTATGTGAAGTTTTGGTTATTTTAGCTTGACTAAAAAAAATCACATTTTTCAAAATCATTCAAAGATAGTTTAGAAATTAGTTCTAAGGTACTCATGTTCTTGATTATGCGTTTATTAACATGACAAAGTCTAGCATGCCAAATATTAAAAGAACTCGACATATAAGCATAAGAAGAAGTTTTATTGATTTCAACATTTAATTTAAATATGTCATCATTGGCATACCCTTTCCCAACAAATATATTATTTTTAGTTATAGTATATAAATCAGCCCTTATAGTTTGAATAAACCTAGCTTTGTTAAGAAGATATCCTGAAACTAAGTTCTTTCTCATCTTTGGAGTATGCAGGATATCCTTCAAGATGACAGTCTTTCCAGAGGTAAACTTTAATAGCACTTCACTAGTACTAGCAACTTTAGTGGAATGGAGTCACCCAACAACACTTTCTCATCCTCAAAATCAGAATAGGACTTAAACATGTCTCGATCATAGCAAAAATGGCGAGAAGCATCAGTGTCCACCCACCACCCCTCAAATCTACCAAAAAAATTGACTTTAGATATCATAGCAATAAGTTGATCTTCGGTAAGATTCACCAGGTCTGTTACAACTATAACACATGAATGTGTTATTCCTTAAGGGGGTTGAGGTCCATTTTGGGAAGGGTAGTTTCTATTTCTATTTTGGTGGTTGTAGTTTTGGTTATGGTTATTATTACGATTCTAAGTTTTCATATTTCTACTTTTAGGTTTCAGAATTACAGATGAGGGCTTCTTATTGGTACTATTGTTTGAGACAACAAGTACTTCATCTCTTTGGTCTTGTTTTCAGGCATCTTCTTCTATTCTTAAACGAGTTATAAGACTTTCTAAAGAAAAAGAAAATTCCTTAGTTTTATGTCTAAGTGTATTCTTAAAATCTTTCTAAATAGGGGGTAATTTATCTATAATAACAACTACTTGAAATTGTTCATCTAAAGTCATACCTTCAGAAGTTATTTCGTGTGCTATCTTTTGCAGTTTGTGTAATTGAGCTTCCACATATTTTCCATCAATCATTTGAAACTTTATGTATCTACTGACAACATACTTCTTAGTTTCAACTTCCTTAATGTCGTACTTCTTTTGAAGTGCTTCCTAAATTTCCTTAGCAAACTTATGAGAGTTATAATAATCAAATAAGTTATCAGCTAAACCATTAAAAATAATTTTTTTGCATAGAAAATAATTTTTTATCCATATGTCAAAATCCTTAGTTGTAGCTTCAGTAAGAGGATTAGACAGTATTGGTTTTTCAGTAGTAAGATCATAAACGACTTTTTTCATGGTTAAGAAAAATAACATTTTTTGTCTCCATCTTTTAAAGTGTAGTCCCTCAAAATGGAATGGTTTGTTGAGATTAACAATTAACATTTCAGTAGACATGGCAGATAGAATTCATTTTAAAATTGTTGAAACAAATATGTGAAAACAGTGTTCAAACAATATTACTGATAGCCTGAAATAAACTGTTTGGGTTGAGTCACAGACTAGGTCGCTTTCTTTAAGATGTTTTCGTGGCTCTGCCCAAATTTGTGCAAGCAAACACAACCTCGTCGTTCTCAGGATAAAACAACTCAAAATCTTTGTTTTTCTGTCTCGGAACTTCATTGCACTAATGAAAACCGGAATGCTACACCTGTAAATTTTTGTTGCTCGAAAAACTCAAAAATAATATAAGAACTTCTTCTTTTTCTTTTTGAGATAATTTTTTTCTTAGTAAGATATGTTTGTAGATTGTTGTGTAAAAACTGAGAGTTGAGGTCCTCTATTTATAGGTTTCAGAAAAATGTGTGGTCATTATGACAATAACGGTAATATTTAGAGGTGAAAAAAAGTAACGGCCTTTTTCTGAACAAAGAAGAGTAATGGTCATATTCTCAATAAAAAAATTAATGGCCATATTCTGAGTAAAACAAATAACTGCTATTTTTCGGAGTGGAAAAACTATTTCAATAAAAAAAATTCAAAAAATAAAATGTCACCTCAACTCACGCATTCGAACTCGGTTCGGTCGATCAACAGCGCGCATATGTGGTATCACATTTGTCTAAGTTTTCTCCCCTTTTGGGTGTCTCGGCCCAAACCCAATAACTAACTTTATTCTATTTATACATCTTTTAAGTGATGTAAAAAAATAATGTAAAACAAGGCAAAAATAATGACTTCACTAATTTTTTTATAAATATTTACTTTTTTCAACTAGAAAAAAAATAAAAAATTGAGCTTTTTAAAAAATAGTTACATATGATATATATATATATATATATATATATATATATATATATATAGCTAAAAACTCAATCTCTCTTTAAATAGGTCAGAGATATGGATGATGCCATAACATGAATTAAAGAAATCATGCAATTAATTAAAAACTAAAAATGTTATATATTTTAAAATTAACATGTATCATAAATAAAACATGAAAGTATTATTAATAAATATAATTTAATTTATTAAATTATATAAAAAATTAATATATCAATTAAAATAGTGATATATTCATCATATATAATGGTGATGATTACACCAATTATAAATATCACATTAAATTATTTTTAAATAAATTTATATATAATTTTCTCCTTTTGTATATGCTAGAGATATATAGAAATAACATTGGTTGTAAAGTTACGTTCATAGTAGATTTTAAAATATTGGTTGATTCGAATAGTATTCTCTTCTTTTTCTAAATTTGGATGCATGTCATAGTTAATAACATTTATCAATGTTTTCTAAAATGTAGGAATTATATTGACACTCCGCAGTGTCTTACTATTGGGGAAAAATTGTATTACAAATTTGTTATACTAATACATCACGAAGGATATGTAATATATTGTTTAAGAGTATTACATATATATTTATTTTTTTTAAAAAAACTTTATAATATAATTATGTTATATTTGATAAAAGTACATTTTAATTCTTTATTATTAAATAAGGTAATACAAGTAAGTTATATTCAAAAAAAATTATAAAAATCTATTTTATTAAATAATAATCTAAAATGAATAAGTAGTACAATAAAAATTTATTACTTTATAAAATAATTTTTGTGGTTATTTTTATAAAAATAATATATTAAAATATACTATTTAATAAATACGAATATAAATTATATTTTTATAATTTTTGATAAAATATTTAATATACTATTTAATAAATATTTTACTGCTAACATGCTAAAATGCAAGTTAAAAAAGGTAAAAAAAATTATAATTTTTAGTAGGGTTACATTCCACGTTTTTCAAATATTATATATTTTTAAAAATAAAAAAAATTATATTTTAAAAATAAAAAAAAATTCACGTTCTTTGAAAGTTGATACCGTAAAGAAATCACGTGTCAATTGTCAAATACACATCAACAGGTAACTAATGCTTGAGAGCTTTTCAACCTGGCCCATATTATTAAAAAAATTGGTAACAAACTAAAAATTTGAAGAAGTTGAGGGTTTACCATAGAATACATAGAAACAATGGGGATATGTAGACAAACCTCTAACTTTTGTTTAATTAATATTAATTTTGATAAAAATAGAAGAAAAACAAAAACTATAAAGAAATGAAAATTGAAGAAGAAAGATTAAGAAAGAAAGAAAAGGGCCAAAGCTTGGAAAGAGAAAATCAACCCAATAATGGAGAAGAATTGTGGAGAGCCATTAGATTTGAGATTAGAGCTATATTAGTCCAATAACTCTTCTATATATATATTTTGGTTCAATTGTCTTTCAAAGAGATTTAATCCTATAATTTTTAAATAAAATATAAAATTGTTAAAAATATTTATAAATATAAAAATGATATTTATGAAGTTTTTTAAATTTAAAAACTTAATAAATATATATTTTTAGTTAATAAATAGCTCATTTATTTTTAATTTTTTTTATATAAGTGATGATATTAAGTTATTTTATTTAGTTAAAATGATTCATATAATTTAAAGTAGATCCACCTCTTTACTTATTCATCCAATTTTTTTTTATTAACTATAAATTAAAATAATATATTTTTATTACATTGTTATTTTTAATCTAACTCTTTAAAATATAATATAAAAAAGTGTATAAAGTTTAGATTTTTCTGCTTATTCATGCGTTATGCAACTGTAAGACATAAACTATTTTTTTTTATTTTTTTTGCAACGATGGATTAATAAGCTATTTATTAATCAAAAAATTTGTTTTGAGTTTTTGAATTTAGAAATCCGATTCTACTCTTTATAAATATTATTTTTATATTTTCTTTTAGTAAATTTTTTTAATTGATCTTATTTAAGAATCATAAGATTAAATCTATCCATTTAAAAAAAGAAAGATTGAAGGATTCATATAAAAGAGTTATAGGTTTATTAGAGCCTTAATCCTCATTGGATTTGCAGATAAAAAGAGAGAGAAAGAGCAGAGAGTAGGAAGTAAAAGGGGAAAGAAAGGCATGGATGGAGATTGGAGAATCCCAATGCACAGAGACACAACCTGCATAGCCTACTGTTCACAGTTCACTCTCTCCTTGTAAACTTATTAAACTAATCCTCCAAAAACGCGAGCCCTCTTTCCATCCCCAGTTTACTCTCTCATCAATCAATCTCCAAATTCATTTCACCTAAAAACAAAAAGCCCATAATTTTATGATCTAGAATAATATTAAAGATTCCATCTTTATTAATTTCTGATCAAAACCCAGATCACGGAAACAAAGAGAACACATTTAGAGCATCGAGAACGGCACATGAGAGAAGAAGAAGACCCACCAACCCAAATGTAGGAGGACGACGATCGATGTCCACAGTTGGATCTTGGCGGCAACTCAACTGAGTCCTGCAGCAAAATCCGAAACTGTTCCAGCATATCCGCATCCGGGTCGAGCTCCATGGAGTTTCAATCCCCATATCCAGACCAGGTCCTCGAGAATGTCCTCGAAAACGTGCTATGTTTTCTCACATGCCGACGAGATCGTTGCGCCGCCTCATTGGTCTGCAAGTCTTGGTATCGTGTAGAGACACTCACTCGATCTGAGGTCTTTATCGGAAACTGCTATGCCGTCTCGCCCCGACGAGTTACTTCCCGGTTCCCTCATGTCCGGTCTGTAATAATAAAGGGTAAACCCAGGTTTTCCGATTTCAGCCTCATGCCAGCCAATTGGGGTGCTTACTTCACACCCTGGGTCTCGACAATGGCCATGGCTTACCCTTGGCTTGAGAAGGTTTACTTGAAACGTATGACTGTTAAAGATGGTGATCTGACAACCATCGCTCAGTCTTTTCCTAGTTTCAAAGAGCTTGTGCTTGTTTGCTGTGAAGGGTTTAGTACCAGTGGCCTGGCTGTGGTTGTGAGCATGTGTAGGTATGTGATGTCTTTATGTAGGTTCTTTTGAGTTGTATTGGAATCGTATGTCTTTTGTTTGTAATGGATATTAGATCTCTAAATTGAAGCAATTGGTACTGGTTTATTGATGCTGGATGATGAAAAATGCACAAGATTTTCTTATTCTGAAGTGTTACTGGATAGGTTTATTTGGAAGTGTTTGTTTGAAACTTCTTGATGTAGTTTGTGGTTCCATGATCTGCTCTGAATTTCTGAAAATAAATTATGTGAATATCTTGAGCTGTGTTTTCTGTTTTTTGTAATAAAGTGTGCTTTAAGATTAGAATGGGGATCCCAATCATGGCTTGACGTTACCAAGTTGATATTACATGTTGCAGACAACTTAGATTGCTTGAGCTGATTGACACTGAGGTTGCTGATGATAAAATGGATTGGATATCTTGTTTTCCAGAGGGCCAAACCTGTCTTGAATCTTTGATTTTTGATTGTGTGGAATGCTCAGTAAATTTTGAGGCGTTGGAGAGGCTGGTTGCTAGGTCCCCTTTGCGGAAACTTAGATTGAATAGCCATGTTTCAATTGGGCAGCTGTACCGTTTGATGGTTGGAGCTCCTCAGCTCACACATCTTGGAACGGGCTCATTCCGCTTATCAGAGGAATTCATTCCGGCTGAACAGGATCTGGATTATGTCTCTGCTTTTGCTGCTTGCAAGTCCTTGGTCTGTTTATCTGGGTTTAAAGAGATAGAGCCAGATTACTTGCCTGCAATCTACCCTGTCTGTTCCTATCTCACCTCTCTGAATTTCAGCTATGCGACTATCAATGCAGAGCAATTGAAACCGGTCATATGTCACTGCCACAAGCTTCGGACTTTCTGGGTATGTGCTCTTTTTGTGTCCATTTTCTGATGTTGTGAAGAGATTTGGCTTAGTCTTAGTCTTAATTTTGTTTTCTACATGTAGGTGCTTGATTCAATAGGTGATGAGGGACTTCAGGCAGTGGGTGCAATTTGTAAGGAACTCCAAGAGCTTCGGGTTTTCCCTGTTAATCCTCAGGAAGATAATGAGGGCCCTGTCTCTGATGTTGGTCTCCAAGCGATCTCCGAAGGCTGTAGGAAACTGCAATCTATTTTGTATTTTTGCACGAGAATGACAAATACAGCTGTTATAGCAATGTCAAAGAACTGCCCTGATCTGGTTGTTTTTCGTCTCTGTATAATGGGTATACACAGGCCAGACCACGTGACCGGTCAGCCTATGGATGAAGGATTTGGAGCTATTGTTAGGAACTGTAAAAAGCTCACTCGGCTTGCTGTGTCGGGTTTGCTGACTGACCAAGCTTTCAATTATATTGGAAAATATGGGAAATTGATCCGGACTCTCTCTGTTGCTTTTGCTGGAGACAGTGACATGGCGCTGAAATATGTATTAGAGGGATGTCCTAAACTGCAGAAGCTTGAGATCAGGGATAGTCCATTTGGAGATACAGCATTGCGGTCTGGCTTGGAACACTATTACAACATGAGATTTCTCTGGATGTCTAATTGTAATTTAACCGAAGAAGGTTGTAGGGAGATGGCTCGAGCAATGCCTGGGCTGGTGGTGGAAGTTATGACTCTTGGAGAGGAGGTAGTACCCCACAGTGAGTATGTGGATACATTATACATGTATCGATCTCTTGACGGGCCAAGGGATGATACTTCGGATGTTGTTCGTATCCTGTAGAGTTAGCTTAAGAGAAGTTGAAGCAAGTTTTATCGAGTTGGGAGCAGGCAGATCCACTCCTATTAATCTTGCAGGTAGCTTTTATACAGCCCACAAGTGGTTACTGCATTCATTGTTAAGAAATAGGGCAATCAACTTGGGTTCTTGGGATGGATTGTTGCGGTGGGTTTAATGAGGAACATTGTGGACGACCCTACCTGGGGTTTAAAAGAGATGAGACTAGGGCCGAGGATATGCATGTTCTTGGATCATGTCCTCGATTATATTAGAACTCTTCTACATTCCAAGTTAGTTAATTTTTTTGCTTTCATATTCATTTAATCACATCTTCTGAATCATCCCTCGCTAAAGAAATGGAGAATCATTCTGAAAGTGGAGGTTGGGATGGGTGGAGGTAGAGAAGTAAAAAAGCAAGCATCTGCTAGAAAGGAAGAACTTAGTTCGGTTATTTGATTCAAATGGTAGTTAGTTAAGCTGTAGCTGGTGAGAATTAATTGCATATCAGTCTGATACACCTCTCTTTCCAATTGTATGCCCTTTTTTGTTTAGACGTTGCTGTATAACTTTACTGTTGAGCTTATTGCTATTGTTGTTAGCTTAATATGAGATGGGTAATAAATGCCAAAATATGCATGGGGTCGCCTAATGCCAAATTACTAAACTTGGGGAGATTGTCTTTGCCTTGTAATGGCATTACACTCTCAAAGAAGTTAAGGCCAAACAAATCAATGTGGGATCTGACTGCACAATTGAACAAGTAATGGGATGATATGACGTTTTAAAATATTTATAATATTCACTATATTTACAAGTTAAAAGGATATGATATAAAAAGGTACTTATATAACTTTAATATTCTTTTAAATTAAATTATAATAAATTTTCAAAAAATTCAACCTTCCATTCCGTGTTTAATGGAATTAGATCATCTTTAATCCTACTTCAAAATCTTTTATATATGGTATAAAATTTAATATAGGGTTATTTTCATCCGATATCAAATTTTGTACTAAATTTGATACGATAAATCGCACCAAACGTTATTCATCGTTGTAAATACTATTTATATTGTGGGTTTTTTTCATTGTAAAAATATTTTTAATTATTTTATTACATATAAAAATTTAAAATTAGATATATGATATAAAATGATTAACAAATACTATAATATAAATAGAGTTAAAAAATTAATATAAATTAAAACAATGATTTAGTAAAAATAAATTAAAATTAAATAAATAATACAAAATAACTAAAAATAATAATAATAATAATAATAATACAATATAAAGTTAAAAATATAATATAAATTAAAATAATAATTTAGTAATCGAGTAAATTTTTTCAATCCTTCAGTATTATTAAATATCGATAAAAAATATTTGCATATTTTGAGACTCTGAGTCTTGATTTTGAGATCATTTTCTTATTTTTGAGATATATTTTTTACATAATTCTTAATTATTTACGTCGAATAAATTCACTTATGCTGTGATATGGAATTCAAATATTTGAATTATATCTAGCCATATGCATTTTTAATTGTTTTTTTTAATTAAATGTAATTTTTAATACATATAATATTTTATTTAGATAATTATTAATTAATAATAATATATAATTGTTTAATTGGTTGAATATAATAATTAGTAAAATAAAAATAAAAGGAATACTTTATTTTATAAAAAATATTTAGTGTTGTGAGTTGGAAAGGAGTAAAAAATTGATATAACTTTTGGTGTAAAATGAAGTTTAGGGTTGAAGATATGATAAGATATTGTAAAAATAACTAAAGGTTATTATTAAAATGTAATAATATAAAGGTAAAGTTAATATTTTTTCAGTTATATTAAATAAATAATATTTTAATTTATATTAATTGTAATTGAAAGAATAGAAAAAAAATTAAATAAAAATAAAAAATAGAAAAAAAACTAAATAAAAATAAAAACATAAAAAAATAATCATCTGTTATTGTACAGTAACTTTTTTTAATAATAGTAAAATTAAACCATCATAAAAATTAAATATATAATTAAATGATAATTTTAAAATAAGTAGGAAACTTATACACTCACCATCCCTTAAAAGAAATAGCTTAAAATAAAATAATTTAAACAAAATAAGTTGTAAAAGAAATATTTAGTTATTTGATATGGAAATGCAATAAATGAATTTTAGTCACATTTTTGTAATTATTTTTAAAATATAACATGCAATTAAAACTATTTCTTCTCAATACAAAATATCAGTTTTTTTAAGGTATTAATAGTGATTTTCAAAATTTTAAATTTTAGAAGCATACACGTTAAAAGGTATTAATAGAGATCCTCAAAATATGTTAAAAAAATGTTTCTCACAACAGAGTTACTTCCTCTTTAGTAAAATGGGCTCTGAAATATAACAATGATGTTTTTCTTTGGGTCTGAAGTGGAAACTGCAGAAGGTTATTATTGGAAATTTTGAATAGCATTTCTCTCTGCAAAAAGAGAATCACTTTTAAAGGATAAGAAATTGGGTGCTTTCAATATAAAAGTTAAAAGAGTAATGAGTTTCTCTAGTCCTTGCCTATCTTTGCTTTATCCATTTAACTTATGGTGGGGAGCCGTCACTTTCATGACCAATGACATACAGTGTTTATAATTTATTTTGCCAATAATTTAAATAATGAGAATTCTATTTCTCAATTATATGCAAGAATTAAATGTTCTTAAAAAAATAACAAATTAAATGATGATATTAATAAATGTATTGCCACTTTAACCAAAAAATTTAGAAAAAAAATTAAAAATTTAAATTTCATATATAACACTACAATATTTAGTACTCGTTTGAATGTGATTCTTTTAGATATAACTTTAAGAGAATAATTTGAAATAAAGTGAATGAGAAATATTTAAATTATTTGAAGTAAAATTATTATGAATGATTTAGAAGAATATTTAAGTAACTAATTTAAGAAAATAGCATGCATTACAACTATTATTTTCTTTTTTAAAATAAAATAAATATAATTTTTTTAAAATTTTGAAACAATTTCTTATGAAAATTGTCAAATATTTTTGAGAATAATCGAAACAACTTTAAAAAAGACAAGAGAAAAAAAAAGGAGAGAAAATAAGATTACAAATAGTCCTTTATTAAACAAAAATATTATCAATTCAAAATCTAAAATATTGAACATATAATATAAAGATATTATAACAATTAGTTTTGTTATTTTCATAACAAAAGTATTTAAATGATTTTTTTTGTCCCTATAATCAATTATGCTTTAATGTTATTTTTATTTATTAAAAATTTTATTAATAAAAAATAAGAATAATTATATTGATACAATTCAAATTATTATCAACTCAATAACTTTTCATTAATAATAATTTTATATAATAATATTAAAATATAATCAATTATAAGAATAAAAAAGACAATTTATAAATTTTTATTACAATAATAACAAAAATAATTATATAAATATTATTACCTAAGACTATTATATTCACTTGTGTGAATATGCCTGCAGAAGATATATCGAAATCTTGATCTTAAGTATACATCTCCCTTTGTTGTTTACTTTTTTAGGCGACCATCCTTTTCTCCGAACAAAAAGTAAAGAAACTAAGGAGGGGTGGCAAAAATTAGAACAAGTAATGAAAAAGAAGAAAATGGTGAAACTGATAATGACCTAAGCAGTATGTCTCTTAAATCTCAGCCATACAATGAATCAAATATATGTATATATATATATTACCCTTTCAGTGGGGCCGCTCTTACCTACTGCATAATAAAAGTGTGTTAATTTTCATGAAATTAAATGGTGGTGAATGAATAACAAGAAAGACCATTTAATTTGTTTAGCACATGCATTATAGTGCTAAGTACCCATATTACATTTTTATAAATAAATAAAAGGTACACATATTACATTATTATTTACATTAAAACTTGTAATAAATGTCTTTTTGGATTCACAAAAGGTAAGCTTCTTTGAGGGTTTCATGGGAGAAAAAGACTTCACAGCAAAAACTTTCTGTCCCACCATTTGATCATTGAGTATGTGGGCCAAATGTACGGGATGGGACATCATATATTAAGCTTTATTCATTAAAGGATAAATTATAAAAATACCATCGCAATCGCATTTGTTAGTTCATATTAAGGGTGAACTTTTCTTTTATTTTTTTCTTCTTGTCTAAAAGTCGATCAATTAATCTAAATTGATGACCAAATTCGAATTTATATTTCTTTAAAAATTGATCGGTTTAAATAAGTTTAAAAGTTATATAAATAGATTTGATATATTCAATTATAGATTTTAAAAATAACAAAATCGATCTTAATCTTTTAATGCATTATTTTTTTTTTAAGTATTTATTTATATATATTATGATTTCTATTATTGTTATTATTTTAAAATTTTATTTAAGTTATTTGTAAAATAAAAAATGTAACTAAAACATAATTTAGAGTGTTATTTAATAAAGATACAACTCTAATATTTCTCGTAAATATTGATGACTTTTTTGACAATGCATCCTTAACTTATCATGATGTATTTTTAAAATAAATACTAGTGTTTTTTTTATGTCAAAAACATATTAATTTATTTTGTTTTTGTTTTTTTTTCTTCAAAAAATTATAGTAGAGTAGGTTTTATATAGACAAAAAAAATCCTTAAATCAACTACCCTCCAAACTAAAACATATTTATTTTTTTTGTTTTTGTTTTTTTTTCTTCAAAAACAATTATATGATATTTTTATATTTCAAGTAGAGTAGGTTTTATATAGACAAAAATCCTTAAATCAATTACCCTCAACTCCACCTTGTGTGTAATTTGAAAGTTTTTGAGTCATACGTAGATTAATATCATAAATATCTTTAAGTTTTAAAAAATCTTCAACGATATTCCTAAAGTTTCAAAAAATTCAAAAATATTCTTGAAAATATAACGGAAATTAAATCTAACAGAAATAAATAGTAATATTCTTAAAATGGAAGAAAAAAAATAAACCAAGAAATAATAGACAAAAATAGAAGATATCTTAGGATGTTTTTCACAAGAAATGATAATAAGTAAAAAGAAATTTGAAAAAAATTCAAAAAGCAAAATTAAATCTTAAAGAAAGAGGTAAATTTAAAGACCTATCATTTTTATTAAGAAAATTATTCTATAGGAAAAACATAATTTATTATGGTATAAATAATAAAAAAATGAGTATTAATATTAAAGATGCAAAAAGAATACATAATATACCATTAATTAATAAATAAACTATATTAAACAAGTTATTAAAATTTTCTCATAAAGATAAAGAAAAAATTAGATACATTCATTTAAGAGAAATTCAAATATTAATAAAAACTCATTTTAGAAAAGGAATATATACACCAATAAAAATAACATTATTAGATAACAAAATAATAAATAAGAATGATGCCTTATTAGAAATGATCTATGGTAACTTAGGATACCAAAAGTTAAAATTTACAACATATCTTAGATTTGCTATTAATATACATGATAAAAATCTAAATCAAGTCTTATGAATTTGAAAAAAGAAAATCATCAATTTTCAATACATTATCTAGTAGCATATTCTTTAACAAATAGTCATAATAGTTTAATATACAGACAAATTGAATTTATAAAAATAGACAAAACTTTTAATGAACTTGGACAAATAATAAAACCAAAAATACTAACAGACTTTGAAATATTAAAAGAATGGAAATTAGATATTAAAGAAAAACCCTTGATAATAGGAAGAAAAAGTAATGTTGTTAGAAATAATAGCATGCCATTGTTTATTTTTGTAGAACATGAAGGAGAAACTTCTAATAAAAAAGAAGTTAAAAAAATAGAAAATGAAGTCAAAATAATGAAGGCATTAGTTCATGACTGTATATTAAGGAAAAAATAATGTTTAGAGATAAAATAAAAGATATGCATTTAGAAGTAAATAGAAGTTAAGTAGTAGGCATAGCAAAAAATCAAGCAACATTATTTGAAATTATACAATTATTAACAGAGAAAATGGATTTAGTCCAAAAATCAAACACAAAATATTTATAGGAAATAATAGATGCACAAAAAGAATTATTAAATAAAATAAAATAGTGTGGTTATAATAAACTACAACAAGATATACATAACAAATTTTTAGAACTAAGAAAAAATGTATACAACATACAGAGAAATAATGAAATAATAGGTCATAAATATGATCCATTAGAATGACTAAAAGAAGAACCACCTAGGAGATCATATTCTCTGATTCCTAAAAATAAGAAAGGGAAAAAAAGAACAATATGAGAAAAAAAGAGATAATTTCAATTTAATGGAATATAGAAAAGAATTAGAAAGAAAATTCATGAAGCCTAAAAATAAAGATAATTAGTTAGTTTATTAACACTAACTAATAAAGAAATAAAAGAACATTATAATGAAAAACTTTGTACGAACAAAAAAAAGGATGATATGACAAAAATCAATGAGACTCATTATGAACAAGAAAATATAACCCCAAAAGGTCATATGAAACTAATTTCATTACTAGTTCCTTACCAAGAAGGAATATTTGACCCACATAGGGGAGAAAGAAATAGACAAATCACAGAAAAACCTGATACCACAAATAGAAGAAAACAACCACCTAAAATAAGGGTTGCATTGGGGAACTAGAGGTAGTATTCCACCAGAATACAAACACCGTGATAATTATAAGTCTGATATTTTAGATTTAGATTGTATAAGAGATAGTAAAAAAGCCTTAGATAAATGGGCTAGTGGTATAAGTGTGCTCATACAAAGCCCTCAAACTATTCAAATAAACCCGTCAATCTATAGGGTACATATAACACATAAAATGACAGGAAATGTTAAAGTTTGGTTTTCAAAGTGAACAGATCAACAACATTTTTTTAATGTAAGGAAATGCTTCCACGTGAAAAGAATACTTGGATACAGTAATAAATGAAATATACAAAGAATTTATTGGAGAAGATAAAAAAAGAATTATCACTGAATCTAGTGAAAATGAAATCTATGAAGCTAAATGACATTTAACAAATATGAAAATATGTAACGTGTGTTACATAGATTATTTTATTTGTGAATATAAAATGTATTATCATAAACTACCATCCTCTATGCAAACAACTTATAAAGAAATATTTTTTTAAATTACCTGGAACACTACATAAGACCTTAACAGAAAGTTGGAAACAAAGAAATAGAGAAACTATACCAGATACTCTAGGAAAAAGAATAAGAACCCTTAAAAATTGGATCATTACTAATGCCAAGAAAGAAAAGAATATAAAAATATAAGAGGAAATGATAAAATTTGTTATGATACAAAATATTTTAGAATACCAGAAAAATATGGATGTAATATAAAATCATATAAACAAAAGTTTAAAAGATTTAAAAAATATAAATTCAGAAAACAAAATTTTCAAAGATATAAAAAGAGATTTAATAGATAAAACTACAAGAAAAGATATTTTAGAAGAAAGAAGTATAAACCTTCTGAAAATAGGAATTATTACCCTTTAAGAAAGAAAAAAATACAGATGTTGGATCTGTAATGAAGAATGACATTATGCCAATCGAGGAATCTAATATAGATGATACTTATAATATTTATTTATTGGAAGAAATTGAGGAAGAAATAATTGACTCAGAATATGAACACTCAAATTATGGATATTCTTCATTAGGAGATGATTGATTTGTATAATATTACAAATCTCAATAGTACTTACATTAAAGTAGGTTCAAAATTTAAAGGATCTATCACTTATCATTTACATGCATATATAGATACATAAGCTAGTATATGTGTAGCCAGTAAATACGTATTTCTAGAACACAACTAAAAACAAGCGCCAAAATATTTAATTTAAGAATTGCTAATAATACTAAAATAAATCTTAATAAGGTATTAAAAAATAATGAGATAATGATAAGAGGAGAAAAGTTTCACATTCTTACCATATATCAACAAGAAACATGAGTTGATTTGTTAATAAGAAATAATTTCTTAAACTTATATCAACCTTTCACATAATATTTTGACAAAATAAGTCTCATGACCTTAAAAGGCAATACCATCTATATCTCAAAAATAAGAAAAGCTTTAGCTATCTCAAACCCAACTTTTATGTAACAACATAAAAAACGAAAACGTGGTGAGATAGATTAGCAAAATTTTTATTTAGAAAATATTTAATTAGATATAGAAGAAAAACAAGTCTTTTCTCAATGAAATATAAGAAGACAAAGCTGTAATAGGCATAAAAAAACTATTGAAAATAGTTAGTTCAGAAAATCCTTTGGATCTAAAAATAAATAAATCTAAAACAATAGTAAACATAAAATTAAGAGATCCTAAAAAGGTCATAAGAGTAAAACCAATGATTTATACTTCAGAAGACATAATTGAATTTGGAAAACAAATTCAAGAACTTTTAAAATTAAAAGTCATAATACCAAGTAACTATCCTCACTCTAGTTTAGCATTTTTAGTTGAAAAAAAGCTGAGAAAAGAATAGGAAAAAAGAGAATGGTAATAAACTATAAAATATTAAATAAAGAAACCATTGATGATGGATACTTCATTCCAAAAAAGAAAGAGCTATTGTCGTTAATAAAAAGAAAAGAAATACTTTTCAAATTTTTATTACAAAAGTGGATTTTGGCAAATAAGACTAGATGAAGAATCCTAAAAACTAACTGCATTTAGTTTCCCTCAGGGATAATTCCAATGGACAATTATACCACTTGAATTGAAACGAGCTCCAAGTATTTTTCAAAGATATATGGATAACATAAATGATATTTTGATTTTTAGTAATTAATTAAATAAACATTATTTAGTTATTATCAATATTTTACAAGAATGTAGAAAAGAAAGCATTGTACTCTTTGAAAAGAAAGTAGTACTTCCTCAATAAAAAATTAAATATTTAGGATTGGAAATTGAAGATGAAAAACATAATCTACAACCTCACATACTAAATAATATTCAAGGTTTTCCTAGTGAATTAAAAGATAAAAACTAATTACATAGATTTTTAGGATGTTTAACATATGCAAAAGCACATATAAAAAACTTTCAAAAATGCAAAAAAATTTACAAGCAAAGTTGAAAAAGATCATATCTGGAAATGGACAGCAAAATATACTCTATATATGGATAGAGTAAAAGATAAGGTATATTTTTTTTTTCAAATTTATACCATCCAGGACCAAATGATAAGATTATAATTGAAATAGATGCTTCACAAGAATATCGGGGAGCAGTTCTTAAAGCAAGGGTAGATGACAAAGATAAATATCTTTGTAGTATACATTAGGATCTTTCCAAGGTTCAGAATTAAATTACCATAGTAATGAAAAAAAATATTTAGCTGTCAAAAAAGTCATTAAGAAATAAGGAAGATTAGTTAGATGGAAACAATAATTCAACCATTACAATTTTGATGTTGAACATCTTTCAGCCATAAAAATAACTTAGTAGATGCTCTTACCAGAGAATTAACACCTCTAACTATTTTTATGCTTTCAGAAATAGAACATCTTGACATCAAAATCAAGATAAAGGAGATAAAATTTTTACAGGAACAACTTGAGTTGCTATATCTCGAGAAATCTCTCATGGAGACAGGAAAGAAATAGGAAGAACTTAATTTTTCAAAACAACCTCTAGAGACCAGAAGCTCAAAAGAGGCATCTTCATTAAAAATTCAAGGTGATACTTCTAAAGAAAAAGGAAGAACCTATCAATTCACAAAACACTTTTAAACCATAAAGCTTAATTGGGCAGATAAGGAAGAAAATATAGAACAAATTTTTTTATGTGATTTATAATGGCCCAAAACTAGGAATTTATAAAATTAGGCAGAAGCTAGTAAATCTATTCTAGGAATTAGTGGAGTAACTCATAGAGTATTCACCAACATAATAGAAGCCGAAAGTAGTTATGCTAACTACAAAACACTAAAACTAATAACTCCAGAAGAGATAGTAAGAAAGTATTCTACAGTATTACTACAACAACCAACAACTCTAAGTAGATTGAAAAATCTTGGAAAGATAGCAAAACCTTTGGTGCTATTTAGAAAAGTATCTCCTCCATAGAAATCAAAAATAATAAAACATTCAGTGTTATTTAGGGAGACATCCCCTAGAAATACTCCAATCGTTGAAGATGAGAAAGACCAAAATAGAAACCTCAGCAAACCACTATGATTGAGTCTCTATAACTTGGCTAGAAAATATACCTAACATATTGAAGATATGAAGTTCTATACTACAGACAAATAATTTGCTACAAGAAGTAAATTCAATATCTTGGAAGGATATGATCTAATATTTGTGTATAAAGCCTTTCATGCAGGACTAATAGAAAATATATATACAAGAATTAATTTAAGTGAGTTAAATTATTTCCTAGAGAATTTTAAAAGAGCAATCAAGAACTTTAGGAGGAAGATTAAAGTAGGTGATAAACTTGATTATCTTATATTTTTTAGTTTATTAATGGACTGGAATGAGGAAGGATGTATTAGTCCCTACCATTTCATCAAGATAGGGATTTCCAACACAAACAAAGAACTCCCCAAACCAAGGGCACTTCTAGAAAAGGAATTCTACATAGAAGAACTCTTTGTACTAATAGATCAAATGTTAGACCAAGTTTACATTGAACTTAGGAAGATTGACAATTTTACTGAGATCAAAGTAAATTATTCAACTAGTAAAGTCATCATCATTTCCCACAATATCATGGCTCTGTCAAAAGAATATGGTGAAAAATTTACCAAATAAGAAACCAATTTTAATTACAACACCTTGGAAATTGGTTAAGAAATAAGGAAGGTATTCTACTTCTATGCCAGAAAAGATACCAAAGACCACAGATGTATTCTCTGCATCAAAGACCAAGAAGATGAAAATGCATCATTATTAACGTCATCTAAAGAATAGTTAGTGGAAAAAAAGGAAAATAAAGAGAGGAACTATCGGTAGAAGAAGATAAAGAAATAAAGATGTAGACCTCACATCTAAGTCGGCATCATGTGCCAAGGAAAAAAAATGTGGCTATCATTCAAAGCAAAAAGCAAAAGAATTATTAAAGCAAGGGTAAAATAATAATTTTAGTTCTGTAAACAGGGATTCTTTATGCTATAAAAGGAGCCCTTATGCTCATTTCAAAAACACACGAATACACAGAAATTTAGAGCTCTATACTCTGAAACATATAAAAAAATCTAGCATAGAAAACTCCTCTGTCTAGAAATCCCAAAACCAATAATGTTATACCTAGTAATTATAAGTGGCTAAGCACCTCTTCAAGGTTCTTAGTTGGCCTTAAGTTGTAATAATTATTATCCTATGAATAAAATGGAGTTCAGTTACTCTTCTCTAGCAAGTCAACTATTGGACTCCATTTATGTATAGATGCAAAAGGCTCACCATTTCCATGAGGGCGTTGAGGTTTGAGCAAAGCTGAGGTATAACATATGTAACAAAAGAAAATGTACAGAAGGGAAGATCGTGGTAGACCCATCAAATTCAGGTATAATAATTATAAATTTAAGCCCCGTTAAGAATATCCTCCCATTGTTTCTCGGTGATGGTTGCTACCTTCTTTTCTTTTCCCAGTAACGTCTTATGGACCTTCTATTGAATGAGAATATCCTTCATCCTCCTTTTCCATAAAGAGAAATTATTATTGCCATTAAATTTCTCAATATTTACCTTCTGGCTTGACATCTTTTTTTTGTTTCGCTGTGTTTCTTTTTCTGCAAATAAATATGCCCTGGATCTAATAAAATAATTTCTGATGTGGCAAATCAATCTATGCTGCAACCATAGAGTATATTAAGAATTTTACTAGACCAATTCTGATACCAGTTGTTGGACACAATAGGTAAAAAATAAAATGAATTCAATAATAGAGTAGAATAATGACACTATAAATTTAATGTGGTTTACCCTTTAATTTGGGCTACGTCCACCGGATAAACTCCGAAAAATATTTCTTCCACTAATAAAATTAATAGGTATAAAGTGAGAGGCAATACAAAAAATTGAGATAAACCCAAAATAGTGTCACACAAGTGTTTTCCAAACTCATTATTTTGTCACTTCCCTTTTAGAAAAATATCCCAATATTTTTCTAAGATATTCTCTCCCACTTTCTAACACATAACGCTATTTTTCTTCAAAGCAAATTGTTCTGTTGGCTTTGCTTTACTTCTCTTCTAATTTTGGTGTGTTGATGTGTCTCTAAGGCAAAGACATTGTCTATTTATAGACAAAATTATCTATCAATGTTAGATGCATTTGTTAAATATGATTGTACCTACTATTTATGGTTGCACCTACCATTTGTAGTTACACATATCATTTGTGATTACACTTTCTTACTCTTAAATGTAAGAGGGACTTACGTATACATTTGTTAAATTATATTAACTTACCCTACACACTTGTAATATTTGTAATAAAATTATAAATACACAAAATTACATTTAATCTGTTACAACGAAGACTACGAATTGTAGCATAGATGTGCACTGCAAGTGCACCATATCAGCTTCAATTATGCAATGCTGCACACCACATGACTCCACTTGTTTTTGCAACTTCCACTCATTCATTTACCACTCATTCATTTATCATTGTTTACACATATCTCTTATCTACACAACTTTACCTGTCGTCATAATATAATTGATTTTTTTAAATAAATAATCTCACAATTATTTTAACTTCAAAACTTTTACATTTAATATTTAATTCAATATTAATACGTCACTTAATTTATATAACATTATTAAAAAATAAATTAAGGCAGTACGTGCATACCTAGTAGAATATACAAATATAACAAAGTTAAAAATAACATATCAAAACTCATACAGTCAAACAATTTGTAATGAAGCTTATATTAGATATTTTTATTATTTTACAACATTTGCTATCCTGTTAAGCATGAGATCAACCACTAATGTATGCCCTTTTATGTTGCTACCACTTGAATTAGATTTCCTTGTTTTAAAAAATTAGATTTATATTATTATTTTGTTTTTTTTAAATATTTTGGTATTTAGTATAATTAATGCTTTGTTTTTTCTCTAATATAATTTAACAAGAAATGCACTCGAGAATATCAAAACAATTAACAGTACCTCTAAGTCAGAAGATTTTTGGTATAAACTCGGCATTTTTCAAGCAATATCCCAATTAAAATTTCTCATTCTCAAATATTATTTAATGAAAAAAATTAACAATACAAAACCCAGAAAAACTTAAAAGCACTGAAATAATTAAATATATCATACAAGGCTGAAACTTAGCAAATCTAGAATCATTTTGGATGATATCACATAGAACTAATGGAATATTTTTTTTCGAATATGTATAGATTATTCCTAGTACCTACGGCATCAACGTTGCTTGCCGAATTTTAAGCTGATCAGTAATAAATAATTGAATAATTATCAAAAGCAGTATTTTTTTTATTTTTTTGCCTTTATCCTGTTATATAAGAGAGGAGCCTTTTTTACAAGTAGTGCTCTTAATTCTCTCATTTATTTTTATTTTTATTCTTGATTGAAATAAAATATAATCAGAATTGATTATTTCAAATTTTACCCACTTAAGGAATCATAATTTCATTCACATTTCAAATTTTTTTAACAATTTTACTCCAATCTCAAATATATCCCTAAATTTTAAGTCCTAAACTCTAAACCTTAAATCATAAACCCTAAACCTTAAATTTTAAATACTCAATCCCAAAACCTTAAACCTTATTTAAAAAAATAATAATTTTAACCCTAAACCCTAAATCCTAAATCCCAAATCCAAAAATCTAAACCCTATTTAGAAAAATAATACTTTTAACCCTAAACCTTAACCCACAATTATACCCTAAACCCCAAATCTAAAATTTCAAAACCCTTAACCCTATTTAGAAAAATAATAATTTTAACCCTAAACCTTAACCCAAAAATATAACCCTAAACCCTAAACCCCAAATCTCAAAACCCTAAACCCTAAATCTCAAAACCTAAATCCCTAAATTTCAAATCCCAAACTTCAAAACCCTAAACCTTATTTAGAAAAATAATAATTTTAATAATATATTTTATTTTTAAGTAATAATTATTTAGAAAAATAATAATTTCAATAATGTATTTTTTCTGTCAAACAAATATTAATTAAATGATATTATTTAAACTTTACTCAATATAAGAGTATTAAGATAATATATAGTGTTTTATATTACATTTCATTTGTAAACTAAATACTATAATACTGATTTATTTTTTGATTTTAATGGTCAAATCAAATAAAATTGTATCATTTTCATTCTCATTTCCATTTCGATTTCGATTCCATTCCGTAAACCAAATAACACCTTATTGTAGCGGAATAAATCAAACATAATTATAATATTTTTTATTAAAATATTAAATTTAAAATGACATATTCTCACTGGTATTTATTCTAGTGTAATTCAAGCATGTATCTTTTGTTTTGTCATGCTGTTTCTTGTAGATTAAATCTCCAATGTAGATATGTTATTTTAGACACAGGATCATAAATCTTAAAAATATGTCTTAATCTCTATCTTATTAACATAATTATGACATATTATTTATAAAATTCATGCAATTTTCTAAGAACTCTGAATTAGGAGTAATATTTTAAATGGTGTGTGGTGATCCTGTTAATAAAATAGAGATGTTATTTTACTCGTTAAAAATGATGGTACATGAAATTGATGAAGCTATTTGACAAAATTCACTTATCAAAGCAACCAAAGCGATAGAAATGAAAAAGGGAAAAAAACATTAATAAGGACAAATATTACCAATGCTAACACTAAAATAAGGATGAACATAAATATTAAATCCGATCGAACCTATCGGACCAAATATGAACCGAACATTTTGGGTCAATTTTTGGTGTTCCAGTACATTTGGTTCAATCCTATTTAAAAATATCGAATAAATTGGTTCAGTTTTGAAGTTTTATAGAAAAACTATGTAAACCGAACCAAATCTATATATTTTAAAAAATAATAAATTAATATTATTTATATATAATTTAAGGATTAAACTTTATGGTAATATTAACTTTTATTTTTTGGGTTGTAAGTTAACTACGGGATTGTTTGATAACACTTTGATTGAGGATTTTTGATTTTATTTTCAAGTGATTTTTCAATTAATATGTTTGATAACGATTTCTTTTAATTTTTACTTTTTTTTATGGAATCACTACCATAATATAATATAATTTATAAATCTTTAAAATAATATTTTTTGAATTAGATTTCTAAATTTTGATTTTTTTTTCATTTTTACTAAATATTTTTTTTAAAGAATGAATCAAATCTTATGACTTTTGTATATTTATAATTATTTGAAAAAAATGATTAAAAACATAAAATTTATAAATAATAATAAAAAAATCTTTATTTTTTAAGTTTTAAAAAAATAAAAATTGGTATCAAACAACTTATAAGTGATTTTTGATTTTTTCTTGAAAATCATTAAGTGAAAATTGTTATAAAACATTTTAGTGATTATTTTAAAAAAAGAAAAAATCACAAAATCAATTATTTAATAATAAATCATAAATCATAATAGTTATCAATAAAGGCCTAAGTTTACTTATTAGGTATATTTAACTTTGTATGTAAGACTTGAATTTGATGATTTATTCAAATCTAAATATTTAAATTTCATTCAAATAATATTATGATAATTGATATAAATTCAAATCAAACTAATCATCAACCAAATAGGTTGAATGTCGGTTCGATTATGTTCTATGTATAACTCGAATTTGGTTTGTAATATTCTCTAACCGATTAAGGCAATATGATTAGTTTTGTCTGACCAAAAATCAGACCTATGTTCATCCACACTAAAAGATCCAAAATAATATTTTGTAGTATAGCCATATGTTATAAATACAATTAATTATGTAAATATATTTTCTATGTATCTTCAATATATCAATGAATTAATAAATTCTTTTCTAAAAAAATAAGTAATTAAATAATTATTAATTTGAATTATAATTGATTTTAAATATGAGTTTGGCATAATATCATTAAAATAAAGGAGGAAACTGGAGGATCAAGAACGCTAGGTTTCGCTATGACATACAGTTCAATGCCTTGGCTAGTTACTGTTTCAACGATACATTTTTAAATTCAATTCAATGTAAAAGTATTACATATTCATTTCAGAAAATTTAGTCAGAACTACCTAATTTAATTTGACAAAAGCCTCACTTTTGACTCAAGTTAGGTTGGATTACATCAATTATTAATTATTCAAACTTGTTTAATGGGATTTCTAACTTTAACCAATTTGCATTATTGGCTTTAGTACTGGACTTCCTAACTTTCAGCTTATTTACACGTAAGACACTATATTTTGTATAAAATATACTTAAATATTTAAAACACTTAAATATTTACACATAGTTTGCATAAAACACGTATATTTAAGTATATATACACGAATTTTGCCTCACGTATATATATATATATATATATATATATATATATATATATATATATATATATATATATATATATATATATATATATATCAAAAACAAATTTTCATCATTTACATTGAAAGAGACTTATGTACGTAGTACGTACTACTGTTTTTATTCAACTCTAACCTCATTAATCATTGGAAAGAAACTAACGTTATGGATTTACTAAATTGTTATTATTACTAATTTTTCTAAAAATTTAAATCATTTAAATAATAAATGTAATATTTTTATACATTTTATTACCCTTTATAAGTGTAAATTCTATACACCATGTAAGTAAATTACTACAATTCAATAATTATAGTTACTAGGGTTAAATTACTACAATTCAATAATTATAGTTATTAGGGTTTAAAAATAAAATGTTCATATGTGATACAATCTAATAAATTTGTTAGAAAATTAAATCTTTCAAATAAGTTTAAACTATTAAAAAAATCCAACAGTATTTTTATAGACACAAAAGAGCCCCTACAATCAGTATGATTATTTTTGAGCAATTTTCGTTTGTGACGTCCTTGCTTAATGGTTTCCATTTTTACATCCTAATTCATTTAATTAATTTCAATACATATTAAAGAGTAGTAATATTGGTTCACTTATCCTTTAAGGTATAACATGTTTTTCTAGTCATAAAACAATTGTTTTTTCAATAAATTTACTAAAATTTCGACTAGATTTATACTTTTAAACACAAGTAAAAAATTTAAAAAACTTTTCAAATACGTGTTCAAAACGTATGATAGGTAAAAAATGAAAAGATTCTTTCAAAAGAGTCCTCACAAACAATATTATCATTTTTTTAATAAGGTTCCAGTGAATAATAATCAAAAATAAAGAAGGTTGCAACTAGTTCCACGTTTTAAACATAACTTTAACCATATGGTTCTTTTTTGTATAGTTTTGGGTCATTGATTCTTTTTTATTCAGAATGACTATTAGTCTTTTACTTGATATTTTTGTATATTATCATGTTTAAATGAAGCTAAGTAATAAGTATTAATTACCATTAGTAAACCAAACCTAAGAAATTAAAACAAATTTTTATTAAACTATATAATGATACTATATAACTTAGTGTATTATATAAGTATTGTGTAACTAATTAATAGAATTATAAGTGTGTGAGTGTGTGGAGATGTATTGTGTGTGTACTACATCTCTTATATAAGATATTGATACATAGTATCATTTGTTAAGAATTCATTCAATAAATAATGGTATCCAAACTCTAAAGATTCTATGACACGTGAGTATAGAGTCTAATCACTTCCGACCGAATAAATTTTCTAATTTCTTGACCTTCTTTCTTTAATACATATTCTTGTTCTTTCTTTAGCTTCCCCAAGAAAAAAAAGCCAAAAAATAACAAGGAAAGAGATTTCTCGATTCAATCACCACCATTTGTGAATTTTCTAGCCAAACAAAAAGATAAACAATGACGCCGCCATGGCATGATCTAAGTTTACGTTTTCCATAGCTTGACCCAACCCTAGGTATGCCTTTGCCTTTGCCTCTAGGCTTTGTTCAGTTATCTTCATCAAATCAAAATAACCTTAATACTTATAGCAGCAACCAACTCAATCAAATCAAAAGTGAGAGTGGAGAGTCTCATCTCTAATCACTCTTCTCTGCTGACGGTGAGATCGAAGAGGATATCATAGTTCTTGATAAGAAGAATGATAAGAGCAAAGGCTATGTTGGTGATTGTAACTCCATCGTAACTGACTTCCAAGGTGACTATAACTTTAGTCATGGCGTTGTTGGCTCATTCTTGGTTCATAAAGTGTTTAGAATTCAGAAGAGTGTGTTGGTCCATCTCATGTGGGCTAGCAACAAATAAAATCAAAAGCATTCAACAATGAAGGCTAAGCATGCGATGAGAAGAAAAAAAAATGGGTGCGAAAGGAGAAGGAGAGGTTGTACCAATTATGGACTTTGGTGGGTTGTTTGTCTCCTCAATTTTTTGCTTAAAGGGTGGAAGGAATGGAGTTTTGGCTCTATAAATAGAGCCTTTGTCTCAATCTTGAAAAATAACTACGTAAGAGAAAGAAATTATAGAAAGCCTGAGTAAAATAGAGTTTTTTTAGAAGGAAAATTGAGAGCCAATTTGTTAAGTTTTACCCACAAATTGAAGATACATAATTATTGTATTTTTGTGAGAGATCCACCTTAAGGTGAAGTTTGTAATCCTATTTTATTATAATGAAAGTTTTAAGTGGCCTACGGGTCTTATGGTTGTTACTTTCATTTTTGAAGGTTTTCCACGCTAAAAATCTTTATTGTTATTTTTATTCTATTTTGATCTGGAAAATTATCCTGGGTTTGTGCAATTTATTTCTTTACAATCATCAATTTTTCTCAACAAAGTGGTATCAAAGCCTTGGTTGTTTTCAACGAGAGTACTGTTCACACATTTAGACTAGTCACATATATGGTATTGTTTTGTCAACATGTACTATTCACATAGTAGATTCATCAATATTATTCATAGTACTATTCATCATCAGAAAAGTACCAAGCTCAAAAAACCTATTGGCTGACGATTCAAATAAAGGATAGCACATGTAATATGATAAAGTTGACCATATTTAATTATGCAATTTGGAAGCCGAAGATTGAGGATATTTTATACATTAAAGATATGTGGAAGGCAATTATAATGCTGAAGGAGAAAACAATGCCTATAACTTCGACTGATGAGAAAACCAACAACAAGAAACCAAAAATAACCAGCACAGACATTGACTAGGTCGTGCTGAATCGAAAGTGTGTTGCTCAAATCAGACAATGGATTGATAAGAGCATTTTTCCAATATTCTCTAATGAATACGATGCTTACGTTCTTGACAAAAGTTGGAGAAAATGTATGCAAGGACAACCACATAGAGTAATGATAATCTAATGAGAGGATTAGTCAACTTGAAGTATAAGGACGAAAGTAAGGTATCAAAACATATGATCGAGTTCCAAGGCATTGTAGATCAACTCAACTCTATGAAGATGACTGTAGATGATGAGTTATAAGCGTTGTTGATGCTAAGTTATGTACCAAAAAGTTGGGATACCCTAGTTGTGTCAGTTAACAACTCAACTCCTAACGACAAGCTTACCATGAATATGGTAAAAGACAAAATTCTAAACAAAGAGTCTAGACGAAAATATGAAGGATACACTCATGAAATTGAAGTGTTTGTAATGGAGAAACAAGCTAAGAAAGAATGGCACAGAAGAAGTAAAAGTAGAAATCCTCGTAACCAAAGTAAGCAAAAAGGATGTTCGAAGTCTAGATCAAGGAATGACAAGAAATGTCACCACTGTGGCAAGCATGGACACTTCATTCGAGAATGTTGAAAGTTAAGGGTAGAATGATCCAAAAATCAGGAAGCAAAAACCCAAACAAATAACACCGTAACTATCATGGAAGAAGTTTTCATTGTTCGAGATGTTGATTATGTCAATCTTGCATGTCAAGACACTACTTGGTAGTTGACTCAAGCTCCTCCTATCATGTCACCTCATGACGGGAATTCTTCTCAGCCTACACTCAAGGTGACTTTGGACGTGTGAGGATGGGAAATGATGATGAATCGAAATATTTTGGCATTGGAAACATTTATCTAGAGACTAATCTTGGATGCAGATTACTTCTAAAAGATGTGAGGCATGTTTATAATATCCACCTCAATTTGATCTCTACCGGTATGTTTGATGATGATAAATATAATAATTATTTTGGTGAAGGAAAGTAGAAGCTCACCAAAGGCAATTTGGTAGTAGCTAAAGGCAAGAAATATACATCACTCTATCTCACAGAAGCCAAACCATGTAGGGGATAAGTAAAAACCACTATAAAAGAAGTTCCTACCAAGATATGGCATAATCAACTCGACCGCATAAGTGAAAAATGTCTCAGAATTCTTTCTAAGAAGGAGTTTTTTCCAGGAATGAAAGGTACACTCTTGCAAACTTATGGTGACTGTATTATGGGAAAATAACATAGAGTTGAATTTTGTACTCTTTCACCATCTAGGAAGGAAAATATTCTAGATTTAATACATATAGATCTATGTACAATAAGTTGTAAGTCACTAGGAGGTGCTCATGTTTTTGTGACTTTTATTGATGATCATTCTAGAAAAGTGTGGACTTTTTCATTGAAAACTAAAGATCAAGTACATGAAGTTTTCACGCAGTTTCATGTAAAAATGGAGAGAGAAACTAGCAGACATTTGAAGTGTGTATGTGCAAACAATGGCAGTGACTATCATGGATCATTCGAGTAGTATTGCATAATTTTTGGCATCAGGTTGAAAAAATCAATACCAAAGACACCTCAATACAATGGTGTCACAAAGAGGATGAACAGAACCATTTGTGAAAGATTCGAATGTATGCTCTCAAATGCAAAAGTGATAAACTTCTATTGGGGGGAGGAAATGAGGACAACAATCGAATTAATCAACATTTCTCCACTGAACTACAGCGTACCAAAAATAGTTTGGATGGGGAAAGACATTTCTTACAAACACTTGAAAGTATTCGGCTACAGAGCATTTGTTCACATCCCAAAAGATGAGCGGTCCAAGTTGGATGGAGAAGCAAAGTAGTGTATCTTTATAGGATATTCCCATGAAGAATTCGGCTACAGATTTTGGGATCCTATTACCAAAAGGATTGTCAAAAGTAGAGACATGGTGTTTCTTGAAGATCAAATAATTGAGGACTTTGAGAAATACGAGAAACCACAATCAGATGAAATTCTAGTTAATTTGGAACCAGACTTTCCACCAAAAAATCCTGATAATAGGGGAGTTACACCAGATACTGATGATGTTAATCCACCAGGTGGTAGTTCATAACTAGAACAAGTTTCTAAACAAGCCTACTTAGAAGTACAGACAAGGAGATCCACCCGAGTACGACAACCAAGTCGTAGATATTCTCCAAATGAGTATATGATGCTCACTGAAAAGGAAGAACCAGAGAGTTATGGTGAAGCTATCACTGATTAGCATAAGATGAGTGGTTAAAAGCCAGGTAGGAAGAAATGAAATCTCTAAACGAGAACCACACATTTGACCTGATGAAACTACCATAGGGAAGGAAAGCTCTCAAGAACAAGAGGGTGTACAAAATCAAAAGCGAAGAAGGTAGCTCGAAACCAAGTTACAAAGCAAGATTGGTTGTGAAAGGATTAAGGAAGAAAAAGGCATTGACTTCGATGAAATGTTCTCACTAGTAGTTAAAATGTCTTCAATCCGAGTTATTCTTGGTTTGGCAGCCAGCCTTAATATGAAGGTTGAATAACTTGACGTAAAGACTGCATTCTTACATGGTGATCTTGATGAGAAAATCTATATAGAGCAACCTGAAGGTTTCTAAGTCAAAAGCAAAGAGAAGCAAGCACCAAGGCAATGGTACAAAAAGTTTGACTCATTCATGGAGAAAAATGAATACAACAAAGCGTGGGCTGATTACTGCATCTTCATCAAGAAATTATTTGATGGTGATTTTATTATTCTTTCTCTTTATGTTGATGACATGTTAATTATAGGTCAAAATATTATCAAGATTAACAAGTTAAAGAAGAAGTTGAGTAATTCCTTTGCAATAAAGGACTTAGGACCCGCCAAGCAGATTATTGGTATGGAGATTACCCATAATGGTATGTTAAAAACATTCTTGAAAGATTCAGCATGAGTAAAGATAAACCTATTAGTTGTCCACTTGCAAGCCATTTCAAGCTTAATGTGAGTCAATGTCCCTCAAGTGAGGAGGAAAAATCAGAGATGAGAAAGGTTCCTTATGCATCGGCAGTTGGTAGTCTAATGTACACTATATTATGCACCAGAATAGACATTGCACATGTTATTGGCATTTTGAGCCAATTCCTATCAAATCTTGGAAAGAAATATTGGGCAGTTGTCAAATTGATACACAAGTATCTCTGAGAAACTTCTAGTCATTGTTTATACTTTGGTAATAATAAACATGTATTAGAAAGATATACAGATTTAGATATGGCTTGCGACGTGGATATGAGAAACTCTATATCTGGGTACCTAATAACATTTGCAAGGGGAGCTGTTTCATGGAAATCATGATTACAAAAGTGTATTGCCTTAAGCACCAAAAAAGCATAATACATTACAATAACTAAAGGTTGTAAGGAGATCCTATGGATGAAAAATTTCCTACAAGAATTTCATTAGAACTAAGAAAATTATGTTCTTTATTGCAATAGTCACAACGCAATTCACCTTAGCAAGAACCAACCTTCCACTCAAGGTCCAAACATATCGATGTAAGGTGTCATTGGATTCGTTAGAACATAAACTACTACAAGTTGAGAAGATCCATACCAATGATAACGGAGTAGATATGATGACTAACACCCTCACTAGAGAAAAGCTTGCTATCTGTAGAGAGATTGCAGGTGTGGAGGAGCCATATCCCACATAAGGTGGAGGGGGATAGTTTTTGGTCCATCTCATATAGGCCAACAATAAATAAAATAAAAAGCATTCAATAATGAAGGGTGATCATGCAATAAGAAGAAAAAATAAGTCAAAAATGGATATGAAAGGAGAAGGAGAGGTTACACTGATTATGGACTTTAGTGGGCAATTTTTCTCCTCAATTTTCAGCTTGAAGTGTAGAAGGAATGGAGTTTTGGCTCTATAAATAAAGTCTTTGTCTCAATCTTGAAAAAAAAACTAGGTAGGAGAAAAACAATTATAGAGAGCCTCAGCAAGAGAGAGTTTTACTTCACATGTCATTCTTTGTGTCTACCTATTTCTCTGTTATAGTGAGTTATAGCATGGTTCTATCTTGTCATTCATTACCAAGTATTTTTTGCTGGAATGCACGACATATGTTTTGGTAAACTAAGATGTTTTTTGTCTACTCTTCTTTCGAATTGTCTGTGGATTCAACTTGTTAACTGTTGTATGCTTTTACTTTTCATTTCTCTCTATTTTCCTTTGTCTTTTTCACATGACTAATTATGGTACTTCTTTTTAGTTTTTTTCTCTAATATTATCTATAGTATTGCATTAGTGTTAGGATTATAGTATATTTTTATGTCTTCTTTCCCTCATATAGGGGTGTACCTATGAGTTTCGGTGTCATAAAAAAGGGAGAAGTTTATGTGCACTATTATATGTTTTTTGTTATGTTGTTTGTTGCATGGGTTATGAGTATAGGATTATGCTATATATTGTTGTTTGACATGTATGCATCCAGAAGGAGTGTTGCATAAAGTCAGGGAGAGTTATGCATGTTTTCTTATGTTTGTGCCTATCGTTGTGTACTTGTGTAGAAGTAATATGACAACATATGATTAAACTGCACATTGTTTATGCATGACACGTTCACAAGGTATTTTTTTGTATAGGTTACAAGTGTAGAGTTGAGTCTTCATGCTTTAAATGTTCTATTTATCTATTGGATGAGTCGATTCATAAAGTTTGGATGGAGCACTCAAGATGGATGCGCTTGGTATAGGTGTGTCTTTTTGGGTTTTGATATGTGTTGTTGTGTTGTTCATGGGAACAAACAACTTCAGGAAATCTTCCTCACCATCTCATGGTTAATAAGTTTATGTATTTAGTTATGCAGTGTTTTGATATGGAAAACCAAAGGGAAAGATTGTAAATTTTGTTGTTCATGTGTCTGTGTTTTGGCTTCCCATGAACAAAACATGATATTAATTTTCTTTTTACTTAGTGTATTTGTGCTCCTTTTTGTATGATTGGTTACTGTAGATTAGTAATTCACAAGCGCACATAGTTAGGTACACTTTATATGCAAATATGCTTACACACACCACACGATTGATTTTCATAGTATGCATGCTAGGTTAAGAGTGAGCTCGTCGATGTTGTCACTTGTGTTTTGGGTTCATTTTGGGTTCTTGATCGATGTAAAACTACAAATACATAGTATCACAGTTTTATAATAAAGTGATAAGAAGAGTATCATCCTCAAGGATTGGTAACTTACTTTTGACAAATACCCAAATTATACTAATCTCAATTTTATCTAGAAAAATCACTAAGGTTTTTGTAATTGAAATTTAAAATAAAATCAATTTAAAGAAAATATGCAAAAGAAATAAAAGATGTTCAAAAATCAAATTAATGGGAAGAAAAATTCAAGGAAACCGATTTCACCTAATTCTTCGCTATGCTTTACTCATCTAGCTAATTTAATTTAATTATCTCTATTTGTGAGTAATCTTTAAAAAAATCCAAAATCCTCTTTCGATAATCAATTGGAAACATTATTGTTCATCAATTAACACAAGAGTATGAAATTTAACAAAGCAATAAAGCATTAAGACCAATGATTTTAATACTACACAAGTTCATACAAGTCTATCGATCTCTATATTTACCTATGCTGAAATATTTCAAATCCATTCTATAATTCCCTCTTTCAAAAATAAATCACAATATTAAAATCATCTAATTAATGTCTAGTTAATTAGAATTAATTATAAGCATTAAACTTAAAATAAATCAAACAAACATGAAGAGAAATCATTCAAATTAACATAAAAAATCAAGCATAGTTTGGAATTAAATTACAACTTTTTCCTATAATAAAGAAAAAATAGTTCATACTCTAAATTAAACTTAACATAAATGAATTCACTATAATTTTCTTGAGAGGAATTGAAAGAAAATTAAATTGCAAAAAGAATCTTCTTTCATTTCTTCTCTCGCGTTTTCTTCTTTTTTTCTTTGATCTGCACAACTTTTTTCATGTTCTATATACCTTGCCGTCGTTTAGGCTTTTTTTGTGTTCTCATTCTTGTCCCTCTCTCTCCTCTGTTTCGTATATATATCCTTCGTTGGCTTCTGATTTTGTTTCTGTTTTTTTGTTTTTTTCTCTAGCAGCTCTCTGTTTTGTCTCCCTTTTTTATGTTTTGTTCTCTCAGTTTTCAAAATTTCTCACATATATATTTAGAAAAATCTTAATTTAAATTTGAGAGTCCTTAGTTGATATGTTTCTAAAATTTTGGACCTTTATTTTCTTCAAATCTGTAATAAAATTTAAATAATAATAATGAAGTCTAAAATCAATAAAAATTAAATCAAATTAGACAATTTAAAGTTGAGAGGTAATAAATTATGTCAAATTATCTAAGTTATTAAACACCCCAAACTTAGAACTTTGATTTTTCCTCAAACAAAAAGAAAATACAACTATAGGAAACATCAACTAGACCCCATGGAGAACTACCATCACTCACCAAGCTATGATCTAAATATAGATTGCATCACTACTAACTTTCTATTTTTACATTGAAAATAGCAAGGAAATCAATCAATAATTTAGTAATTTGTCAAGAAGAGTTAATCATTTACTTTAACCTAAAGTTAAGTCTTTTAGTGTGTGTGTGTGTAAAATAGTCAATTTAACTCCAAAGTACCAATAAATTCAGATAAAAGTAGAACAACTGAAATAAAAAGAATTCTCTCAAAACTTAACTCCATAAGTCCAATTTTTAGAAATCTTCTCCACTAATGTAATCAAATACCAAATGAGATATCAATAGGTCTTTAATTAGGGTTGTAATAACAGGCCACAAAATGAGGGCTGAGAAAGAAATAGATATGGAAAATCAAAGCAAACTGGGAAAATACTTAGTAAAAAAACAATAAAAGGAATATCTACATGATTCATACCATAACTCTTTCTCGACAACAAGCTCATATTAGTGACAATATTGTTACCATACTAAAAAATTGGAGTACTTTTGTTTTTAAGATATGGTTGCCTTGATACTCACAATCTTTACTAATTTCAACCAATTTAACCCTTTTTCGATTATTGCCTTTCACTTTCTCTTTTTTCACACTTTGATCAAATAGAGAAAACATAATGTGAATTATTTAATTTGAATTAACTTTCTTTTTAAATACAAATTTTCACCAAAGTATTTTCTCAAAATTTAAGATAAATTTATGTTTTTTCAGGCTTAATATGGAAATGGTTTATGTAGTTAAAAGAACAAATAAAGAATTATGTAAAATAAGGCTCAATGAGATTAATTATGGGAATACATCATGCAATGTTAGCATTATAATTAGGACGGCTGGGAAAGCTTTTTGGTTATGACAAAAAAAATTCTTAGATCATTTCTCTAATATTTGGTATCAACTAGGATTTCACCTCAAGGATCTATCAACGAATTCTAGAGCAAAGCAAGATTGAACATTCCTAACCTAGTTAATTCAACTCATTTTCTTCATACGAAAAATGGAGTAGAGAAAATTTATTATATGTTCAATTATTTTCAATAACAAAGATTTAAATAGAAGTACATTCAAAACTTTGACTAACATAATACCATATTTTGAAAAAAAATCTCAAAACCATCTTCAATTATAAATTTTAGAGTCAAATAGAATTCAATCATACTCAAATATATGATTGATAAGAGAATCCAAAAACTCAAGACTATAGAAGTTGACACCCCCAAACTTAAACTAAACAATGCCCTCATTATAATTAAAAAGTGAGATAGATTGAAGAAATGAAAGAAACTTCCTTGGTTTTATGTTGGATCCACATTAGTTTGTAATTTTTAGCTTTTTATTCCTATAAAATAAACTAGCCTCAAAATCCAAATTATTCAAATAGTAATAAAAAATAAAATAAAATAAAAGAACAAAATAACTTTTTTATGGGCTTCCTCCCATAAGTCCTTGTTTTATAGTCTATAACCAGACTTTTCCATTTTGTTCATTTAGGATTTCAAAGAGGAATAAATGCACAATTCCTCTCCAATTTTTCTCCATAATAGTGTTTCAATCTTTAACCATTAACTCTTAATATGTTCATTGCCTTGTCTTTCAAGTCTATTGCTCCAAAAGTGGAAACTTTGTTAATTGTATAAGGACATGTCCATCTTGATCTTAACTTAGGCAGGAAGATTTTTAGTCATGAATTGAAAAACAAAACCTATTGTCCTCGAGCAAACCCACGCCTAAGAATTTTTTTTTCATACCACTTCTTTGTCCATTCTTTGTAGATTTTTGCATTTTCATACGCATTCTTTTGAAACTCATCCATTTCATTCAATTGAAGAAGTCGATTTTCCCATGTTGCCTTCAAATCAAAATTAAACTTATTTACAACCCAATAAGCTTTATGCTCCAACTCAACATGGAGATGACATGATTTTCCAACCGAAAAGTCATCCATGAAAATTCCATTATATTTTCCACCATATTAGAAAAGATATCTATCATGCAACGTTGAAATGTTGTTAGGGAATTGCACAATCCAAATGGCATCCTTCTAAAATCAAATGTTCCATAAGAGCATGTGAATGTAGTTTTCTTCTAATATTTAGGGGCTATGGAAATATGGTTATACCCTAAATAACCATCTAAAAAGCAATAATAAATATATCCATCCAATCGATCTAACATTTTATCAATGAATAGAAGTGGAAAATGGTCCTTCCTTATTTCTTTGCTCAACTTGCAGTAATCTATACATACACACCAACTTGTGACTATTCTTGTAGAAATAAGCTCATTGTTGTCATTTTTCACCACTGTAATTCCACCTTTTTTTGGTACAACATGCATTGTACTTACCTATAAGCTATCTAAAATAACATAAATAATTCCAGCATTGAAAAGCTTCAAAATTTTAGCTCCCATAACTTCCTTCATTGCTGGATTTAATCTTTTTTAGGGCTAAATTGATGATTTGTAAGGTTCCTCCATTAGAATATTTTTCATGAAAATGGATGGACTTATACCTTTTATGTCAAACATAGTCCATCCCAAGGCTGTTATATGATCCCTTAACACATGTAGCAATTTTTCCTCTTCTTCGGGTGTAAGTGATGTCGCAACAATCCCTGGAAATGTGTAACTATCACCCAAGAATGAATAGAAAAGATGCTCAACCAATTGTTTCAACTCTAGAGTTGTAGTTTGCTGCACTTTTTCTATAGATATTATATAATTTGTCTTTGAAACCATTGGCTCCAGCCTCTCCACTTCTTTGCTAAATGATGTAACTTGCCAAGACAAATACATAGTGGAGAAACTCTTCACTAACAAAAAGAAAATCAGATTTACAAATAGCAGAGTTATTGAAATCATAAGCATGTTATGAAGTGGTGATACATCATTCTAGGTGATCAGTTAACATATCTTCTTAAAAGGTTTCTACCTCATATTGTTCAATGATATCTACCCAAAAGCAAGTGCTTGGATCTTCTAAAAATCTCATGGCTTCGTAGATGTTGAACGTAACCTCTTCCTTGTTCACTCTCAATGCTAAGTTATTATTTTGAACATCCATTAAAGCCCTCCCCGTAGCCAAGAATGGTTGTCCAAGAATTAGTAGGACATCTTGGTTTTCATCCATATCTAACACAAAATCAACAGGAAAAATAAATTTATCCACCTTTACCAATACATCTCTAAGTCCCAATTTCCTATAAATAGATTTTGGCATAAGATTAATACTTACACCAAGATCACATAAAACTTTATCAAAAAAATGAATTTCCAATAGTGGAAGGCAAAGTGAAACTCCCTGGATCTTTTAATTTTTGAGGTAATTTCTTTTGAAAAATGACACTATATTCTTCAAAAAGCTTCACTGTTTTGAACTTCTCTAACCTTCTTTTCTTGAACATGATGTCCTTCAAGAATTTGGCATAATTAGGTATTTTTTCCAAGGCATCTGCAAAAGGAATATTTATGTGAATTTTCTTAAAAATATCCAAAAACTTAGAAAAATGCTTTTCTAATTTTTGTTTTTGAAAGAGTTGAGGATAAGGAAATGGAGTAGATAGAATATGAGGATTGTTAGGAAATGAAATTGATAGAGACATGTTAGTCTCTCTTAGTGTATCATCAACAATCTCCTCTTCTTCTACTTTATTATTGATTTGGCCATTGTTTGGAGTTGTAGAGGTGGACTTCGTTTCCTTTGATGATGACCTCTCAATTTCTCTTCCACTCCAAAGTGTAATAGCCTTGCATTATTCCTTTAGATTCACTTCTGTATTGCTAGTAAAAGTTTCTCTTTGTTAAGAATTGATGGTTGTGGCTAGTTTCCCAATTTGCAATTCAAGATTTTTCATAGTGGCTCACATATTTCTACAATGAGTCTCAATGTTATTAAACTATAAATCACTCTTTTTAAAACCTTGCTTTGGTCACCTCAACAAAGGAAACTATGGCATCCTCAAGGGACATCTTCTTCTCACTTATTTGACTATCAAACCCTAGAGAAGGTTGCAGCACATTCTTTATGTTTCCATAAGAAACATTCTCATGATTTCGAAGCCCTAGATGGTAGTAATTTTGCATAGGATTGCCACAATAGTTGTAGTTTTGATTTTTGATGAATTGAACAGGTTCTTGATTTGCTTCATTCATCGGAACTATCATACTCAGGTTTGTAATATATTCTTCATTTTGTGGTATTCTTTTGGTTTTCAAGATTGAAATTTAATGAGATAGAGAAGCTACTTGGGCTGAAAGGGCAACAAATAACTCCATTTCATGATTCCTGACAACTTTCTTAGCCATAGATCTTTCAGTTTTCCATTGATAGTTGTTTGAGGCCATTTATTCCGAAAGAAAAGTAGCACCCTTAGTTGTCTTTGACATAAAAGTTCCAGCAGAAGTAGTATCAACTATGGTTCTAGTTTGCCCATTTAACCCATTATAGAACATCTGAACTTGCAACCAATTTGGCAATCCATGTTGAGGGCAATGTTGAATCATATACTTATACCTCTCCATGCTTTATAAAGTGTCTCAAAATCATTTTTTCTGAATTGACCAATCTCACTCCTGAGTTGGGCTATTTTTATAATGGAAAGAATTTAGTAAGAAACTTTTCTGACATGTCATACCAACCAGTGATGCTTCCCGATTGTAGAGATTGTAGCCAACCTCTAGCCTTGTCTCTCAATGAAAAAGGAAACAATCTCAGTCTAATAGTGTCTTCAGTAACACCATTCATCTTTACAATGTCACAAATTTCCAAAAACATCGCCAAATGAATATTGGGATCATCAAGTGGCGATCTACTAAATTGGGCTTGTTGCACCATGCTGATCAATGCAGATTTGAGTTCAAAATTATTGGCATTAATAATTTGGCGTCTTACACCTAAGTAATTTTCACTCATAATTGGCCTTAAATAATCCTTCAAGGTGCATGGATGTACATTATGTTCTCCTTCAACCATGGCTAATACTTTCTTCTTTCTTCATGATCTAAAGGTTCTTTCAATCTCCGAATAAAAATGAATAATGTTCCAAGTTCTAACACGGTGCATCTAACATCAAGAACACACCTAGAGAAAAATAAAATATAATTCTAAATTAAAACCAATATTACTTTGTACCGATATTGGAAAAAATCAATCCCGACAATAGCGCCAAAAACTTAATTGGTGCAAAACTACGAACTATAAGTACATAATATCGTAATTTTATAATAAAGTGATGAGAAGAGTATCTTCCTTAGGGATTGATAACTTATTTTTGACAAATTTCAAAATTATATTAATCTCAATTTTATTTAGAAAAATCACTAAGGTTGTTGTAATTAAAATTTAAAATAAAATCAATTTAAAGAAAATATGCAAAAGAAAATAAAGGTGTTCGAAAATCAAATTAATGGGAAGAAAGCTTCTAGGAAATCTATTTTACCTAATCCCTCACTATGTTTTACTCATCTAGCTAATTGAATTTAATAATCTCTGTTTGTTAGCAATCTCTAAAAAAATCCAAAAGCTTCTTTCAATTTTCAATTGGAAAAATTCTTGTTCATCAATTTACAAACGAGTATGCAATTTAACAAAGCAAGAAAGTATTAAGACCAATTATTTTAATACTACACACGTTCATACAAGTCTTTTGATCTCTATATTTACTATGCTAAAATATTCTAGATCTATATTGAAATTCCCTCTTTTTATTGTAAATTACAAGATTAAAATCATTTAATTAATTACAAGTTAATTAGAAGCATTAAACTTATAATAAATCAAACAAATATGAAAATAAATAATTTAAATTAACACAGAAAATCAAGCATAGTTTAGATTTAAATTACATCTTGTTCCTAGAATAAAGAAAAATTAATTCATGTTAAAATTTTATTTAATTTTTCTGAAAGAAATTGAAAGAAAAATGAATTGTAAAAAGAATCTGCTTTCGTTTCTTTTCTTGCGTTTTTTTTTCTCCATCTACACAACTTTTTTTTATGTGTTCTCATTCTTCCTCTTCTCTCTCCTCTCTCTCCTCTATTTGGTATATATATATATATATATCCTTCATTGGCTTTTGATTTTGTTTCTTCTTCTTTTCTCTAACGACTCTCTATTTTGTCTTCTTTTTTTTGTTTTGTTCTCTCAGTTTTCTCAATTTATATATATATATATATATACTTTATGTTGTCTTTATTAGATTTATTATATATATATATATATTTATTTATATTTAGAGAAATCTTAATTTAAATATGAGAGTTTTTAGACGATATGCTTCTAAAAATTTTGAACTTCATTTTTTTCAAATCTGCAATAAAATTTAAATAATAATAATGAAGTCAAAAATCAAAACTTAGACTAAAATTAAAGTTAAGCAGTAATAAATTATGTCAAATTATACATGTCATCAATGCTGGTTTTTACGATTTACTTGGTAATTTTTAGAATGAAAAAATGTGACTTTTTAGCACCTCACTACCACCCTTGGTGACCATAGCGAGATGGATTGTGAGGTGGCATTTCCAAGTGTTATAAATACCCCTTAATTCTTTTTTTCTCTCATCCATTGTTTACACTACCAAAACTCTGCCAAAATTCATGCCAATAATGATATCTTTTTTAGAAATTATGTTGGGAAGTTTACATTTGAGTGTGGGTCATTTAGTGAGTTTAGAAATCAAATCTTAGGATATCTATGTGTCCGTTGAGAGTATGAATAGTTACACTTCTTGTTACTAATCAGTAGTTATCAATCACGTTGTATTGGGTGGTATGGGCTATGGAAGACATTTGGGTTCTAGAATTGAACCAAATTGTTATGAAAATAACAAGTAAAGAGCAATAATAGGTAGTTAAGGCGGAGGTCCTAGCCAATTGAGGTAATAATAGTTTTATTATCTATCATAATTGTAACTTTTTTATTGTTTAGTGAATTATTTGTTGCTAAGTGGCTTACTTTAAGCAACTTGAGGATATGTTGTTATATCGTTTGTTATGTATAATCTGCTATTATATTAGTATAATTTGAGTTTAAGGTATGTATTGTTAAAAGTTATATGTTTACTTGATATTATATTATTGGTACTTCTATTTTGTATATTATGTAAGTGTTTGATTTCCTGTTTGTGTGTGTTAGGGCTAAGTCGTTGAGAAGTCTTCATCTCCTTACTCTTATAGTGTGTCGGGTCGTGAACTATTTCATCATTAAATTAAATTTTAGAAATATAATAACATTCACACCATTTAAATTATCTTATATATATATATATATATATATATATATATATTAAGATGTGAAAGAGAAAAAAATCATAAATTTGAGAAGAAATAGGAGTGTTTTAGGTAAAGAGACAAAAAAAAAATCTTAATATTAAACACAATATAATTAGACTTTTCTATGTTGGTTACAAAAAATTTTAAATCTTAAAAATGATTAATAATATTTTTATATATTTATTATTCTTTTATAAATATGAGCTTTAAGCACCATACATATTTTCTTAAAGTTTGATAAAAAATCAATCATCTTAAAAATTTAAGATTATTTAGGTAAAAATTTAAGTAAATTTTCTACATTTATTTACAAATCTAATTTTGACGAATGTAAACTAATTGATGATTTAAATTAATAAGTATATAACAATATTAATTGTAAAATAATAATAATTATTTTTTCAAAATTATTTATTTTATAAAATAAAAAAGACGCAAGTCTTTAAATATAAAATTTTGGATTTTTTTATTATAATAAGATGAAAAAATTATGCAGTTATTTGCAGTAGGACAAGATAATGTTTCATATTTAATTAATATATAGTACATTAATTATTAAATAATAATGATTTTTTTAAATCATTTATTTATAAAATAAAAAGAAATGAATCTTTAGATATTAATTTTTAAGTTGATTTTATTATAACAAGATGAAAAATTAATCCAAAATAGTTTGCATGAATAATCTTAAAATAAATAATTAGTATGAATGATTTGACACAATATTCACAAAATTTGTATAACTTCATTTAATAAATAAGTTAAATATAATAGGATAATAGGATAATACATATTAACTTATTTAATTAATATTTTTATTATTAGTTAAGAAGTTAATTCTACATGAACACAATAGACATCACTTGATTAAACTTAATAAATATTTTTAAAAAATATTTCTTTGCTTAAAAGTAATTTATATTAGTTATTTTTTAATTGATATGAGATATAATATGGTCTCAATATAAAAATTATTAATTTAACAAAAATATATTTAACTTATAAATAAGTTTACATAACCTAGTCTGCTTATTAAATAGATAAACATGTACCATATGAATTATCATCCTTATTGTAATTAAAATAATTATCTAAAAAATAAATGTAAAATTCATATACAATAAAACTATCAACATAAGTATTCATAAATATATAATTATTATAAATATATTTTAATATTTATTAATGTATAATAAAAAAAAGTCATGGACCACGTATTCACGCTTAGATATATATAAATATATAAAGAAATGATATGAAATATGATAGACGGTCAAAGAAACATTGGTTTAATGGGGATTTGATGAAATGAGGCAAGAATGAAGGTTGGGTGGGCTTCAAAGACGTGAAATCTAATAATTTGACCATTTTGTCCACACAAGGTTGGAGATTACTCTATAACTCTTCATCTCTTCTTTCTACACAACTTCGGTACAAGTAATTCAAATATGATTTTTTTTAAAAGCTAAGTCAAGTTATTAGGCTTGGAGAGGTATTTTAGAGACTCAACCTATTTTTCAAAAGGAGGTGAGATGTGATATTGGTTCTTATAGTGCTTCCAATATTTAGGAGATAATTGGATTTCAAGTAGACCATCTTTCAAGCCATTAAATCTTCATATAATTCTATCATTTTGGTTAGAAATCTTATTTTCCTCAGTGATGACTTTTCTTCTTGAAATATTTTCCTTATTAAGCAAATTTTTTGGTTTATTAATTGAGATGATATTCTTAACACTAATTTAAGAGTTGGTAATAACCATTTGGTATGGTATTTGACTAGTGATAGAAAGTATTCAATGAAATCTGGTTACAAAATCACTCGACTTTGGTGAAATATAGTATGCAAGTTGGTTTTGTTGCTTCAACTTCTGGTACGATGAGTCTTTCTCTTTTAACCAATATTTGGCACCTCAAGCTCCCTAGTAGGTTAAAATGTTTCTTTTGGTTGTATTTGAATGAAAATCTTCTTGTTTGTTCCAATCTTTTGAGAAAATGTATGTTAGTTCTCTAATGTTATCTTTTATGCGAAGTAGGTGTTAAGATTATCTTTCACTTATATTTTGAGTATCCTTAGGCTCTAGAAGTGTTTTCTTCTTCTCACTTGAATCTAAGCGTAACTCGATTTAGAAGAGATTATTTTTCCTCTAATGTTGCAGCGATTTGGGATTATTATCATTCGAAGTCTAATGGCACTTTCAAATTCCTCTTCTAATCATGCTTTTTTTTTAGTTTGGAAAACCTAAAATAGAAAAGTATTTACAAATGAAGTTGACATGTGTAAGGTTATTTGTTTGACTTTGACTTATTTACTATATATTTTCAAAGCTTTTAATTTGTAATTTGTTGTTCTCTTTTCATAATTGTCATCTTTGGTGTAATTTACTTATGTTGTCTTTATTATCATGTATTTTGGTTCCACTACGAATGGTTGTTTGGAAAGTTTAATTTTTGATCCCTTATAATTGTCAATATTTTCTTTTATTAATGAAGTAATTATTAAGACAAAAAAATATAATATGAATAAGTTGCTATCAAGTCAAACAACCAAAGAATAGAAAACTTTAACAGGAGGAAAATGTTTTATTTAACATATTCAAATAAAATTCAATTTATTTATCACTTATTTATTGCTTCTATATTTCAAAAGGAAAATCCTATAGGTTCCTACATTTAAATTAAAGGAATTATTTAGTCATTTAAAAAAAATGTTATTTGGTTCTTTATTTTTGTAAAAAATATCCAACTATAAAAAATTATTTTTTATTAATTTTTTAATTAAAATAATATTATTTTTCAATACTTTATTTTATTAGTGAATAAGAAATGATAAATATGACTTTTTATGATGATATTTTATCATAAAAATTACTAAATTATTAAGTAAATTATAAAAAAATTATTATAAAATTATTAAAATATTGAGTAAATAATAAATTTATTCTTCTTTTAAACCTTTTATTAAAATATAAGAGAATAAATGACACACTTTATAATATAAATAACTAATTGATACATATTTTTTAATTTTAAAAATCTTACTATACCTCTCCTTATTTTAAATATGTATTATATTTTAATAATTAAATCATATAAATTAATATCTGCATCTATTACAAAAAATGTCACGTTGATTTAGATAAATACAATAACTTGAAATGTTTATAAAGAACTCCACTAATAATGTGTAATATATTTAGCTTGAAATAATGTCTTAGATTCTTGGATGGCTACATACGTGTCACCAATCCATGGATGTGGAATCCAAAAATCCAAACGTCACCACCCAAAATCTACCAAAAACGCTAGTCAAGTCAAGCTTCTAATCCTTGAAATTAAATTCCACTAATATTAAGATAATGAAAAGAAAAGTCAATTTCTTCTTTAAAAATGCCTCTTTGAAACAGCATAAATGTTGCTACCTCAATTTCTAGATATTTGTTTAGAGGAGTGGGGGTCTTCCCTCTCTTCATTGTATTTTGTACTCTCAAAAGTTGAGTTCATCTTCTCCATTCGAATCCAAAAAAAAACAAAAAACAAAAGTTTACTTCATCTTGATAGTTCAAGAATGGTACAATGGCCCAGCCCATATAAAAGATACAAATTGAAGAGTTCATAATCTAGCCCATTTTATTCAATTATAATTAAAATTCAAAAAAACATTAAAAATAAAATTTAAAGGACAAAGATTCAAGTGATCGACAATTCTCAAACCCTAAAGCAACTTGTCGTTCATTTTGTCATTCCTATATGTTTCCCACTTTCTCTCCCACTCTGATTCCTCATTGTTGTAGATTTGCCGTTTTCTTCATCCACTCTTCTTCTACCGTTATTCTTTCTTCTACCCCGTACTATTGCATCATACTTAAATGGTATGAATCATATAATTCCTAAGAAGAATTATCAAGAATTGAAAATTCGTGTTTCTCCGAAAAAAAAAAGTTATACTTGTTTTACATTCATCGACTTAAAATAATATATTATCATTTATTTTAAAAATAATGAATAATTTTTTATATACTTTTAACATTCAATATATGAAATAGAGGTGAAGGAATCTTCTAAGATAGACAAATTCAGGATTTCAAAAGGATGATATTATTATTAAAGTTGTTTTTACTAACGTTGTAGTAAAGTTTTTTATTTTTAAAAACGCTTAAATATTAAATTGTAAAGAAAATTTTATTGCTAATATCACTTCCATTTCCAAACCTCCAAACCTTAAGCTACTTTGTGTGGTTCTTGTTGCAACAACATGAAGGTACAGTGTTTCTGAACCCTTTTGTATTTCATATTAATTACATCCAAACTTTAAAGAAAGTGGACTATCCAAACTTTAAAGAAAGTGGACTTGTCACCTTCCATTAACTTGGCCTTTTCCATAAAGTGGTGCTCTCAAGTTTCAGTATCAGTTAATATATATATAGAAGTTTCAGAATCAGCTGGTCAAAAGAACCTTCAAAAGTTGAACCGAAAATTGAAAGATAATATATGTATATATACACAATAAAGAGTTCAAACCAACGCACAATCAATACCCACAAGGACCACATTCTATTTTATTTCAACATAATTGGTTTTGAAAGAAATTATTGAAAATAAATTGATTATTTTTATTATCATCACTATAAAAATATATAAAGTATTTATTTTATTATTAAATAAGATTCTTCTTAATCAATTACGTGCATGTTTTAATTTTAAATATGTGAGATAAAAAAAATGGAACGGATGAAATTTTATCCACTAAATCAAAAAATAAACACCACTTTATCTTTAAAATTTAAAAAATAAAAGAGACTTAAAAACATTAAAAATGACCAGGGCTGTACGAATATTGTCTGAAGTTGTTACTAATGTACCAAGATTTTAGAGTAAAACCTCAAAAGTTCTATTTAATCATTTACCAATTATTTATGACGCCAGCAGCAGCTAATAATCTAACATGGTTTGATAAATGTAATTGATAGAGTGTACTTATAATCTAAATGACTATACATCAAATAACACTATCAATGTCACCCAATTATATGAACACTATCCAATGCAAAAGCTATTTGCAAGTTCACCACTAGAGAATATACCTCGGATTAATTTGATGAAGATGCTGTAACATTAGTGTAAGGAGCCAATAGTTCAATTTTCCATACTCTGTCCATTCATATCCTCTGCAGAATACCGCAATCTGCATGCACAGACTTTTAATTTCCATTGATGAAGATTTTTGTAGAAAGTGAATAATCCAAATCAATAACATAGAATTTTTTAATTATGAAACCTACCTTTTGTCATCATGAAGATTTTTGTAAAAAGTAAATAATCCAAATCAATAACATAAAATTTTTTAATTATGAAACCTACCTTTTGTATCATACTTGGATTTGATATTATCATATATCCACTAGAAACCATGTATACAATGGATATGATAAATTCTCACAATTTATTGTAAAATCATATCTCAACTATTAAGATTAAAATTAATGATTTTCTCTCTCATGATTAATAAAATTCAACTGTTTAAATATGATAGTATAATAAATTATTACCATTAATCATATCTCTGTATATAATGTAATATACTGTTGAGAGGTAAACAATAAGCGAGTGCTAAATTGATGAATACTAATTAAAACATGGGTTTATAATGGATGCTAGCTTATTAGTTTGTTGAAACCCATAAAAACTCTGGCCTATCATATACATACATAAAGTGACAAATATCATAATAAACAGAAAATTGGCAAATATTATGTACATACTACAAAAGGGTGTGACTCCAATCCTATATACTTTTTTTAGACAAATTGACTTACCCATAAGAGAACTTTTCCTCCAATTCTTTGTATAGTTCATGTAAAACATTCCTTCCAGATATTACAGTAGTCTGAAGGTAGCAGAGAAATAAACAATTGCTTTCCTTTCACATATTACGGATATTAATCTGCTATGCATACTAATCATAAGAATAAGACCATGTTAGACAAGTCAATAGCCAAAAAAAAAAAAAGAAGGAAAACATGAATAATAGTCAAATGCATCAATAATTTGATTCAATAACTGTCATCCCTATAATATCACTATTTCCCATGTCTTTTTTTTTGGGGGTCCAAAAACTATTTCCCATGTCTGATTAACCCAAAAATTTGACTACCAAGAGGACGAATATGGAAATATTGTTCAGATTCCTCTGCAGACACTTTGTCAACGGATCCCTCCACTCTTACCTGCGCATTAATTGAAGTTTATTTTACTATCTTCACCCAAGAGTACGGCTATTTGATATTTGAAATTTCAGTCCACATGTAGCTAGGGGCAATGGGGCATAGATATCCGAGAGAAAACAAAAATCAAAAAGAGAGATTTTGATTTTTAAAAAGTTCGTAATGTAGGTTCAAGCATTGTAATTTACCACACTAATAGTGGTGGCTTTAGATGTCCACTCCACATATCCTTTAGGCTAGATTAGATTAGGAGTAACTAATTAAAAAGAATGAAAGAAGCTGAGCCAAAAAATAAAAGGGATCATACAACCCAATTAAGATTACTACTAAAATATATATATATATATATATCTTTGAACTATATACAACAATTTCATCCAAAGATTGCCGGAATATCAAGGTTAAAAACAAATTCCATGGGGGAAAATACAAGAATTTTTCGTGCAAACTTCTATCACCTATTCCCTTCTAATCTAATTCAATTAAGTAATACAAAATTGGATTAACATTAATTAATTATTAAACATGATTTTGATAAATAAAAGGAAATCTATCTGCCAATGCAACACACCATCCGATCGATACACCAAGAACTATGAACTAGCAATCCTCACTGTCCAGTACTCCTATTTAAGTGATACGAATCAATTCAGCTCCACCACTGCGAGTCGTTGCAACCAACGAATGGAACGCGCTAACCACCCATGGATGGACGAAGATCGACGCAGCTCGAGCATGAGAAACGGTTGGCTCTTTCTGTTAGAATGTCAGAAAATATGTTAGCACACTAGTGCACGAGATTCACACAATTTCTTTGTGATTTCTCTCTGAAATATTAGGCTATATACGCAAGAAATGAAATAAAGGCATGAACATATTTTACCTGATTTCTTCTTCTTCTTGCTATCTTCTTCTCTTCGCATTCTCCCTGCCCTAATTCGTAACAGTGGTATCAGAGCTGGTTGCGAGAATGGATACACGAGGCAAATCCAATCTAGAATTCCGCAATCATGTAATCGACACCCTTGCACGTCATGATAGCACATTACAAGTCGTGCTCACAGAGTTGCAAACAATACGAGCAGCTCGTAACGCACCTGAGGTTAACCCCTTTGGAAGAGACGAAACCAACCAATCACACCCCCACACTTCGTGATCAGTCACAGAAAGCAATCATCCCCAATTGAGGCTGTCTTTTCCAAGGTTTTCAGGAGATGATCCTACAGGTTGGATTTATAAGGCCGAGCAGTACTTCGAGTTCACTAATATAGCAGTTGACCAACAAGTACAATTGGCTTCCTTCCACTTGGAAGGCATCGCCTTACAGTGGCACAGATGGCTTACAAAATTTCGTGGACCTCTCACCTGGGAGGAGTTTTCCAAAGCAGTCCAACTAAGGTTTGAACCCACAGACTTTGAAGATCCCTCAGAAGCACTATCTCGGCTAAGACACACAACGAGTGTGGCAATATATCAGGAATCCTTTGAGAAACTTTCTCATTGTATGGATGGGTTACCTGAAGAGTTTCTAGAACGCTAGCGGATGCCATTGGTGTGTCACGATTAATTGAAGAAAGGAATTGCTTACAGAAGAAATCCACAACCATGTCTCGTTTTCAACTACCTGTCAACAACATTAAACCAGTAACTAACACCAATGCAGGACTGTTATGAAATGCTCCTATCCAACGCAGTGGCTCTAGTCCTCCCATAACCTTTCAAAAGTTGACCAATCAGGAGGCACGTGAGCGGCGAGAGAAGGGATTATGTTACTACTATGATGATAAATTTGTTACATGTCATCTATGTGCACGTCCCCAACTCTTCATGATGGAAGAAGTAAACCAGAATGAGACAGAAAAATGTGAGGAAACCCCACCACTACTGGATCCACAGGTAATACTACCTGAAATCTCTTTCCATGCTATAACAGGAACTGAACATCCTCAAACCTTACATATTATGGGAAAATTGAAAAATAAGGAGGTGTTGATCCTCATAGATGGGGGCAGCACCCATAACTTCATCGATCAAGCCTTAGCCAACCAAATATGGCTTACCAATAACCAAGGAAAGAAAATTGGAAGTCATGGTGGCTAACTGTGAGAAGTTGGAGTGTGTTGGACAATGCTGCAACCTCACCCTTATCATTCAAGGGTATCCTGTAGAAGCTGACTACTATGTGTTACCAGTAACTGCATGTCAACTGGTTCTAGGGGTTCAGTGGCTAGAAACCCTTGGACCTATTCAGATGGATTACAAGAAGCTTACCTTAAGTTTCAATTCAGATGGAAGCACACACACCTTCCACGGACTGGGAAGAGCCAACATGACAGCCTTAAACCCTAAGGAATGCCAGAATATACAAGGTGTAGGGTTACTCCTGCAAATAAGACTAACAACCAATCATCAGAAATCTTCCGAGATATACTCTCCTAAGATAAGTAAGCTACTGTCTAAGTTCCCTAAAAATTTTGAACCAGTGGTTAGCTTACCTCCTGCACGGGTACATGATCACGGAATTACCCTACAAACTAACTCTGAACCAGTGAACGTTAGACCGTATCGTTACCCACACTATCAAAAAACTGAGATTGAAAGAATAGTGCAGGAACTCTTGCAATCTCAATTGATCAAACCGAGCAATAGCCCATTTTTCTCACCAGTGTTGCTTGTCAAAAAAACAGATGGCACATGGAGATTCTGTGTGGATTATCGAGCTATAAATGCCCTTACTATCAAAGACAAATACCCTATACCTATCATTGACGAGCTATTAGATGAACTATATGGATCTAGAGTTTATTCCAAGCTCGATTTACGTTCGGGATACCACCAAATAAGAGTTTGAGAGGATGATACACATAAAACTGCCTTTAGAACTCATGAGGGTCACTATGAATTCCTGGTAATTCCATTTGGCCTCACTAATGCACCAACTACTTTCCAAGGCCTTATGAATGATATCTTTCGACCCTTTTCTCAAGAAATTTGTCCTGGTTTTCTTTGATGACATATTGGTATATTCCAAATCTTGGGAAGAGCATCTGTGGCAACTACAATCTGTCTTCCAGTTGCTGACAGATAACCAATTAATTGTAAAGGAATCCAAGTGCCAATTTGGTGTGTTGTAGGTGGATTACTTAGGCCACTTTATCTCTCAGCAAGGAGTCTCAGTGGATCCTGCAAAAATCCATGTAGTCAAGGAGTGGCCCACACCAACCACATCTAAGGGTGTTTGGGGATTCCTTGGGTCAGCAAGCTATTACAGAAAGTTCATTCAACACTTTGGAGGATTAACTGCACCATTGACTCAATTATTGGGAAAAGAAGGCTTCCACTGGGGTGAAGAAGCTGAGATGTCCTTCCAACAGCTTAAAAAGGCTCTCACATCCCCTTCTATCCTGCGACTACCTGATTTCTCACAATGATTTGTGATTGAATGTGATGCTAGTGGTATCGGCCTTGGGGCAATTCTCAACCAAGAAAATAGACCGATAGCCTAATTTAGTGCAACACTCAAGGGATCAGCGCTAGCCTTGTCAACATATGAGAAAGAAATGTTAGCTATGGTCAAGGCTATTAGAGTATGACGGCCCTACCTGCTAGGAAAACCCTTCACCGTAAGGACTGATCAAAGAAGCCTTAAATATCTGCTAGAACAGAGAATAACCACCCCTGCTCAAGCACGTTGGTTGCCTAAACTTATAGGTTACAACTATGTGATTGAATATAAAAAGGGAACTGAGAACCGTGGACCTGACTCATTGTCCAGAGTAGTAGAATTTCAATACCTATCTGTCCCGCAACCTCTAGCCGCTTGGTGAACAACACTCCAACAAGAAGTTCAACGAGACCCTTTTTATGATAAGCTGGAAAGTGCAACAGCAGCCACAGGTAATTCACACATCCACTATCGTAATGGGGTTTGGTACAAAAGGATCAGGGTTTACCTAAGCTCCCAATCAGCCCTGATACCTAAAATATTGATGGAATGTCATTCCTCACCTATTGGAGGACACTTTGGTTTTCAGAAAACACTGTCTAGAGTAAGTTAGATTTTTTGTTGGCCAAACATGCAACAGAAAATAAAGAAATACCTTCGAGAATGTGACATATATCAACGGTTCAAAAGTGATTTTATGACACCTGCAGGATTGCTACAACCCCTGCCAATTCTCACAAGGATATGGTCTGATATTTCCATGCATTTCATTGAAGGACTTTCTCTTTCTAAAGGCCATACTGTGATTATGGTGGTAGTAGACCGATTGAAAAAATATGCACACTTCATTACTATAAAGAATCCTTTTACTGCCCTAGGTGTTGCCAAAATATTTGTGGCTAATGTAGTCCGACTGCATGGTATTCCCACGTCCATAGTCAGTGATCGAGATAAGGTCTTCATAAGCTCTTTTTGGAGGGCCTTATTTCAGTTACAGGGTAAACAACTATGTATGAGTTCCAGCTATCATCCCCAAACTGATGGAAAAACTGAGGTGGTCAACCGAGTCTTAGAACAATACCTGCACTACTTTGCTGGTGATCAGCCAAAATTATGGGTCGAATGGATACCATGGGCAGAATTCAGCTACAACACCTCAATACACTCATCCACCAAAACTACTCCATTTGAAGCTGTTTATGGAATCCCTCCTCCCCATTTGGTGGCTTACATTCCTGGCACCTCAAACATCCAAACTGTAGATGAATGCTTGCGTGATCGAGACACCATTCTTAGAGAGCTTCGTCACAACCTTACACAAGCTGAAAATCAGATGAAGTGCAGAGCAGATCAACATAGACGAGAAATCACCTTCCTTGAAGGGGACTATGTGTATCTCAAGCTATAACCTTACAGAAAAACCTCAGTTGCATTTTGCTTAAACATGAAGCTCGCCCCTCGATTCTTTGGACCCTACCAGATCAAGGAAAGGATTGGCTCTGTAGCCTACCGATTGGCCCTGCCTCTAGAGTCTCAGATACATGATGTGTTTCATGTCAGTTTATTAAGGAAGTATGTTGGAACCTCAGTACCTATCAACCATCAACTATCACCCACAACTGAAAACTCAATAATTATGCCACAGCCTGAAACTATCTTAGATCGCCGAGTGATTCAGAAAGGGAGGTACCGATCAAAGACAGAGATTCTGATCAAATGGGTGGGAATTGCAAGCACCGAAGCTACCTGGGAAAATGAAAGACGATTCTCTAAAGCTTACCCAGAGTTCATCCTTGAGGAAAAGGATTCTAAAAGAGAGGGAGGAATGATACGAACCAATTCAGCTCCACCACTGCGAGTCTTTGCAACCAACGAACGAAGCGTGCCAACCACCCATGGACGGACGAAGATCGACGCAGCTCGGGCATGAGAAACGGTTGGCTCTTTCTGTTAGAATGTCAAAAAATATGTTAGCACATTAGTGCACGAGATTCACACAATTTCTTTGTGATTTCTCTTTGAAATATTAGGCTATATAAAGCCGCAAGAAATGAAATAAAGGCATGAACAGATTTTACCTGATTTCTTCTTCTTCTTGCTATCTTCTTCTCTTCGCATTCTCCCTACCCTAATTCGTAACATTAAGCCTTAATCAGTTCCTCTTATTTAACTGGATAAGTATAAATATTACATATGTGTTAACTGTTAAGTGCTTCGCAATAAAACAAAAGAGAGGCATGTGGATTTTCTGATAGTTCCTTCGCCTTCTAGCTTTCATAATTGGAATTCCTACATATGGTACTACCATTAGGAAAATTATTATTACTACAATACTCTAGTGCTAACAGCATGAACTGCCATAGGCATAACAAATTGATACTAACCAGATAAAGCAACGCTCATCAAATCCTTTTAACAATACCATTCTGTGATGAGCTGTAGAAAAAGTACTAAATGACAGAATGACTTAGAAAGACCTTCAAATTCTGATAACAGTTACATCCATATTAAAATACCTCACTAAGATAATGAGCATACAATAAAAAGAAACAACAGAGAACCTCTAGGCTCTAGGTATGCTTATTTTTGTTATTATGAGATTTCTGATACTGTAGAGATACATAGTTGTTAAGAGTTAATGGTTAGCTAAAACAATTAAAAGAGAGAATCTTAATGACTACTTTCTCACCTTATCCAGAATATGTTGAACAAACTAATCAGTGCAGATCGAACCTTTGCTACTTGAACTAATAGCGGATAAAATCTATCAAATACAAATTATTACCAATGATAGAAACAAAGTAAAAGGGATCATATATCAGGGTTTCCCACTCTTGTCAGTAACTCAGCTGTTGACAATTCCATAGCATTCAGTTCTCTCGAACCAGCAGCAAATGATTCCTCCAACCATCTTTGAAGCTGCCAGATATCCTTTCCTCACATGAAATACAAATATCTAGTTTTCCTACTAAATTTTATAACAGTAGTTAAAACTAGTGTTTGGTGTGTGTTTTGAGATGTTAGTTGGTTGTAAGATACTTGTATATAACTAAGTGAACAGAGCTTGTAAAAATCATGAGTTCATTCTCTTCTAATAAGAGAAGAAGTACTACCTGTTAAGCTTCAAGCTTTCTTGTTAAAATACTTGTTAGATAGGGAAAAAATAAAATAAAATAAAAGTAGTGATGGCTACAAATACTTCAACTCTACCTAAAAAGTTGGTCAGATTCAAATTGTTCTTCAAGGAAATTGGGGGAAATGTAGTTCTCTCTCAAAGCCAATACATGTATTTGTGGGAGCTTTCCAATTCTGATACACATAGAAGTGCCAGGATATGACAGAAGTTTAAATTTAGATTTGTCAACAATAGATGGTGGGATGAAATGACTGTTGAATTCAACAAATACTGCAACACAATTCAACAAACATTGCACCAACGCCAAACGTTTTTTTCAGCGCCTACCAAGCAGCTGTAAACCATGTAATTCAATCATAATAGTTGTTGAAATAGTAATTGATATTTGTCTATATAAACAAATGTACATATCCGATACAAATTAAGAAAATATACGAAGGAGAACGTTTATTTCTTCTTCTGATTATTTCTTCAAACATTGATTTCTTCATGGTATCGGAGCCAAGTCGTTGCTTTATACAAATTCGAAAATCTTGTTCTCTAAAACAGAGATTTCTTTCTCTGAAAATATCTCTTCTCGTGAAAAAAATTCTCATTCAAACACCCGTACAAATATTAATTACAAACATCATTTTTGAAGCAGTATTTGTCCCACCTAATTTTACCAGATTACTCTAAACACAATTTTGAACTGGATTATGAGCAATATCACATGCTACTTTATTGTCACAAAATAACTTAATTGATTCTTTAGCAGGATATGTCAAATATTTTAAGAGAGATTGTAACCACAAGGCCTCACAAAGCCCAAGTGCCATTCCTCTGTATTTAGCCTCTGCGCTTGAACGGGCAACATGTTGTTTCTTACTTCTCCATGTTGCAAGGTTTCCTCCTACAAAAGTGAATTAGCCTGATGTAGATCGTCTATCATTTATTGATCCAACCCAATCAACATCAGTATATACTTCAATTCTAGAAAACTCTGAGTTTTTAGTGAACAATACTCATTTTCCAGGAGCAGACTTTAAATTTCTCAAAATACGAATAACTGCATTCATATGTTGTTCTCCAGGATTATGCATAAATTGGCTGACAATACTTAAAGCATAGGCAATGTCTGGTCTTGTGTGTGCCAAATACATCAACCATCCAATAAGCCTTTGGTATCTTTCTTTATTTGTTGGAAATTGATCAACCTTGATACATAACTTTAATCCTTCCTCTATTGGTGTATTAACTGGTTGACATGCCGACATACTGGTTTCTTTTTATAAATCTAAGGCATACTTTCTTTGAGATAAGAAGATTCCTTCTGTTGATCGAGAAACCTCAATCCCAAGAAAATATTTTAAGGAACCAAGGTCTTTCATTTCAAATTCTTTGGACAAATAAGTTTGTAGCGCTTTACTTTCTTCAAGATCATTTCCTGTTACTATCATATCATCAACATATACAATAAGTGCAGTGATCTTACCATACCTCTTTTTTAGAAATAAAGTATGGTATGAATTGCTTTTCTTGTAGCCAAATACCTTCATTAACCTTCTGAACCTGTCAAACCATGCTCTTGGGGATTGTTTCAATCCATACAGTGATTTTTTTAATTTGCACACATTTTCATCATGGATTGTGGATTTCTTGATTCTTGGTGGTAAATCCATGTAGACTTCTTCAATTAAATCTCCATGTAGAAAGACATTTTTTTACATGAAACTGATATAATGGCCAATCTAAATTTGCAGCTAGAGATACCAAAACTCGAACAGTGTTAATTTTGGCTACAGGTGCAAATGTTTCTATAAAGTCAAATATCCCATGAGTAACTATATGTCTAAACATCGTTTGTCAAAATCAAACGTATCATTTGTGAATCAATTATCTGCTGTATCTATTCCTAACAGTGTGCAGGAAGCTTTAGCTGACCAAAAATGGAAAGATGCTATGAATGAAGAACTAAGATCCTTAGAAATAAATAGAACTTGGGAGCTTGTCGATCGTCTACCAACAAAGTAAAGTCTGCTCCTGGAAAAGGAGTATTGTTCACTAAAAACTCAGAGTTTTCTAGAATTGAAGTATATACTGATGCTGATTGGGCTGGATCAATAAATGATAGACGATCTACATCAGGCTACTTCACTTTTGTAGGAGGAAACCTTGTAACATGGAGAAATAAGAAACAACATGTTATTGCCCATTCAAGCGCAGAGGCTGAATACAGAGGAATGACACTTGGGCTTTGTGAGGCCTTATGGTTACAATCTCTCTTAAAAGATTTGACATATCCTGCTAAAGAATCAATTAAGTTATTTTGTGACAATAAAGCAGCATGTGATATTGCTCATAATCCAGTTCAACACGATCGTACAAAACATGTTGAAGTTGACAGATTCTTTATTAAGGAAAAGTTAGAAGAAAATTCATTGGAATTGCCAAAAATTAAGTCAGAAGATCAATTGGCTGACATCCTCACTAAAGCAGTCTCATATCGAGTATTCACAGAAGTTTCAGTCAAGTTGGGCATGAAAGACATCTATGCATCAACTTGAGGGGGAGTGTTGAATTCAACAAACACTGCAACACAATTCAACAAACACTGCACCGACGCCAAACGTTTTTTTCAATATACACGGCGCCTACCAAGCAGTTGTAAACCATGTAATTCAATCATGGTGATTGTTGAAATAGTAATTGATATTTGTCTATATAAACAAATGTACATATCTGATACAAATTAAGAAAATATACGAAGGAAAACGTTTATTTCTTCTTCTGATTATTTCTTCAAACATTGATTTCTTCAATGACCACCCAAAAAATGGTCTGGACAAGAACATGTATTCACCTTTTTGATACATGTCTAACACATTTTTAAATTTATTTCCTAATATAACTATGTTTTCATAAATATAAATATTAAAAAATATTCATTTTATAAAATAAATATTGAGATTATGCATTGAGTACATATTCAAAATGTTACATATATTAAACATATGTTTAACGCACTTATGAACATACTTTTTAACATGTGTTCATAACTTTATAAAAATTTGAATATGAGTTCATAACGTTATAAAAAATTAAACATATTTAACACCTTATTAGTATAGGTTAAAAATGAGGAATCCAATTTTCATAAATCAAATATAATTTAAAAAATAATCAAAAGAAAAGGATCGATATGACATTTTTGTCATTTTACTTTCACAAATTAAGCACATTAGTTATATTTATTAAAATTGATGCACTTTAGTCACTTTATTATTGCATTTTTGAACACTTTAGTCATTTCTTGCCAATTTTAGTTTTTTTATATCATATTTTTGGTGAAAAAAAAGCTTAAAATGGATCGAATTAAACCTTACTAAAAGGGAGTTGGTAGATGTTTGAAGAGAAAAACGTCTTAAAAAAATAAACTTAAAATGATCAAAATTGATTTAAATGACTAAAATATTTATAAGTGTAACGTTAAGGTGACTATTACATCATGTTAAAAAAGTTGATAAATATGTAGTATTTTTGAAAATAAAGTTAACACAAGTGCACTTTTTTCTAAGAAAAATGAATATAAGTTTTACAAGATCTTGGAAAGCTACTACAAAGCAAAAGCATACCAACATGTAAATTTTGATGCCTTTACCTCAGGTATCTCCTTCCTTAAAATACCAACCAGAGGGAGCATCATCATCAATGATAACAGGGAATTTTTGATGTGCTTGACCATATATAATAATATAATTACTTAAAAGAAACAAGCATTTGCAACAGACCATCAAAGGGTACATAAAGAATAAGAAAACCAAAATTGGTTCAAATATATATAACTAAAATAAGATGATTCAACTAAAAATAGGTAAAAGCACTTCTCGCCTCAAATAGACATATCCTGAGATTATGTGAAAAAATCTTAGATTAATAACGGAATGACCAAACTAACTACTTGAGTTATCCCAAAGCAATACCACAAGTACATGAAAATTAAGCTTTATTTCGTTAATGTTCACGCCTAAAATCAGAAGCAAATGTCCAACAGCTAAAGCTAAAATTGCATGTACTGCTCATCCTGCAGAAACCAACTTTGTTTGAGTTCCATAATTAGGCAAAACAATGTAACCCATTAAACTAAACCCAGACCCATGACCTCATTATCTGTTATATAGTTCCTTATTGAAAAAATTAGAAAAATCACACATTGGTTATAAATAAAGGTGAGTGTTGGATTTTGAGTTATAAATAAAACTTTCTTTCACTATTTGTAAAACATCTCAAAATTTGTAAATTTTTCTCTCTTTTATAAGGGTAATTGATTAGTTCAATTTTTCCCAATTAGTTATAATTTTTGAGTTCATCTATTTGGAGATAGTGGAAGTGCTCAACGATGCCTAAGGACCTAGGTAACATTTAAACCGAATCTCGTTAAATTTTTGGTGTTGTTATTTTTTTACTTTAATATTTTTGTTTTAATATCTGTTTTAGTTTATTTTAGCATTATATTTTCTTTAGCATTATTTTGTCGTGTTAGTTTGAGTTATATTCATTCAATTCATAAGTGAATAGTAACTACTTAGAATAGGGAAAATATAACCGATTTTTCTAACAATTGGTATCAGAGCTGAAGGTTTCTACCTAGGCAGTTGTTTATATTCCGTTTGTTTGCTATTAGAATATAGTTACTAGTTGTTGTAATTTGAAGAAATGACGGAAGAAAAATTTCTTTCAAACAAAGGCCAATCATCCACATCAGGCAAAACTATGGCGATGAATGCAAAGTTTGAGGTGGAGAAGTTTGATGGAACCATTCGTTTCAGCATATGGCAAGGTGAAGTTCTAGATGCTCTATTACAATAAGGTCTAGACATCGCCATTGAAGAAGAAAAATCAGACGGAATAGATGAAGTAGAGTGGAAAAATATCAACCGATTGGCATGTGGTACAATCCGTTTGTGTCTCTCAAGAGAAAAAAATACACATTCATGAAGGAGACATCCGCAAGTAAGTTGTGGAAGGCATTGGAGAAACAAGTTCATGAAGAAGAGGGGACAAAATCAGCACTATTTGAAGAAGACGTTGTTCCATTTTGAATACCTTTCAGGTACTACAATAAATGACCACATTACTATTTTTAATCAATTAGTAGCAGATTTGTTAAATATGGATGAAACTTTTAAAGATGAAGATTTAGCCCTGATGTTGTTAGCCTCCTTTCCTGATGAGTTTGATCACCTTATTGCGAGCTTACTCATTGGGAAGGATAAAGTGTCTTTTGAGGAAGTTTGCACTGCTTTGTATAGTTATGAAACTAGTAAGAAAGATAAAAAAGAAAGTAGGAATGAAATAGTAGAGGCACTATCTATAAGAGGAATTCCACAAACACTATAGAAAGGAAGAAGAGGTAGATCTCTGTCAAAAAGAAGGGTTGGTAAAGATGAATTTGATTTTTGTCACGAGAAAGGTCATTGGAAGAAAAAATTTCTGAAGCTGCAGAAGAAAGGAAAAGCTATGCAATCTGGTACATGTGTAGCTAAAAGTAATTCAAATTCAGATTTTGCATTGGTTAGTTCGTCAACAGCATCTCATCCTGGAGATTGGATTTTTTATTCAATGTGTACTTTCCATATGTCTCCTAACAAGGAGTGGTTCTTTAACTTTGAAGAACTAGATGGTGGTGTTGTTTTCATGGGTAATGATTATCCATGCAAAGTTTTGGGGATCGGTACAATTTGTTTGAAGAATCAAGATGGTTCAACCATGGTCTTGACAGATGTTCATTATGTTCCAGTTATGAAGAAGAATCTCATTGTTATGAGAGTCTTATAATCAAAAGGCTTCACTATAACCATACAAATGAGGCATTGAAGGTTACTTATGGAGCACTTGTGGCAATGAAAGGTGTTTGGAAGAATAACTTGTGCTACTACCTTGGTAGTACAGTTATTGGGACAACATCAGCATTAGTTTTAGAGGAAGAAAGAGATTTAGAAACTACCAAGTTATGGCATATATGTTTGGAACATGTTGGTGAAAAAGCTTTATAGAATCTAGTAAAGCAAGGCCTGTTAAAAGGTGCGAGAACTAGCAAGTTAGAATTCTGTGAGTATTGTGTATTGGGGAAGTAGAAAAGAGTAAGCTTTAGCACTACTCTCCATAATACAAAGGGCATTTTGGATTACATCCATATTGATGTATGGGGGCCAACAAGAACTCTATCCATGAGTGGTAAACATTATTATGTCACTTTCGTTGATGACTTCTCCAGAAGATTTTGGGTGTATCTCATGAAGAAGAAGAATGAATTGTTGGTAATTTTTCTCAAGTGGAAGAAGATGATTAAGACTCAGACTGGTAAAAAGATCAAGCGTCTAAGGTCTGATAATGGCACTGAGTACACAAATGATCCATTTATGAAATTTTGTGAAGAAGAAGGGATAGTGCGACACTTCACTATTCGAAAAACACCACAACAAAATGAAGTTGTAGAATGTATGAACCAGACTTTGCTAGAAAATGTTGGATGTATGTTGTCAAATGTTGGGTTAGGCAAGTAGTATTGGGTTAAGGTTGTGACATATGCATTCCATCTCGTCAATCGTCTACCATCATCTACTCTTGAAGGCAAAACGCTTATGGAGGTATGGTCTGGAAAACCTGCTAGAGATTACGATTTCTTACATGTGTTTAGTTCAATTGCATACTATCATGTAATAGAATCAAAGTTGGACCCAAGAGCTAAGAAAGCTATTTTTTTGGGGATTCCTTCTGGTTCTAAGGGATATAGACTATGGTGCCTTGAAACGAAAAAGATAATCTTCAGTAGAGATGTTACATTTGATGAATCTACCTTGTTGAGAGGTAACTAAGAATAATGAAGGAACTTTGGAGCAAGTGGCTTTGGAGTTTGAAAGCAGAATTGTTAATCCAGTTAGTGAAGATAAGACAGAAGTTGATGCTCCATTGACAAAAGATGAATCAAATGAAGAGATTTTAATCCAAGAACTTCCACAACAATAAGAAGAAACTGCAGTTGATAGGCCACAATGACAAAATTTCAAGGTTCTTGCTCGATACAAGGATTTTGAAGACCTACCTGCTTAGTTTAAGAATACGTTGGCCTGTGCACTTTTAGGTGTGCATGATGATGTTCCTTCAATATATAAAGAAGCAATCAGAAGCCCTGAAGTTGAAAGATGGAAGGAAGCCATGGATGAAGAATTTATGTCCCTTCAGAAGAATAAAACATAGAAGTTGAACAACTACCTTAGGGAAAAAAGGCAATTAGATGTATATAGATGTATGCAAAGAAAAAGGGATTTTCTAATAAAGATGGTATTCGTTACAAGGCAAGGTTAGTGGCTAAGGGCTACGCTCAGAATGAGGGAATCGATTTATAATGAGGTATTTTCTCCAGTTGTAAACATTCCTCCATTAGAATTTTGTTAGACTTGGTAGCACAATTCGATTTGGAACTAGTTCAACTTGATGTAAAAACCACATTTCTACACAGTGACTTAGAAGAGGAAATCTATATGTCTCAGCCGAAAGGGTTTAATGTTGCTGGTAAAGAGAATTGGGTATGTAAGTTGAACAAATCATTGTATGGATTGAAGCAATCTCCAAGGCAATGGTATAATCGATTTGATGAGTTTATGTTGCAGCATAAGTACACCAGAAGCACACATGATCATTGTGTCTATTTTCGCAAGCTACAAGATGAGTCTTTCACCTATCTCTTATTGTACGTCGATGATATATTGATTGGATCGAAGAACCAAGCAGAAATTGAGAATTTGAAGGCTCAACTAAGTCAGGATTTCAAGATGAAAGATTTGGTAGAAGCCAAGAAGATTCTCGGTATAGAGATAAGTAGAGACAGGAAGAAGGGGAAGCTTAGTTTGACCCAAAGTCAATATTTGAATAGGGTATTACAACATTCTGGTATGAATGAACAGAAAAAACCTGTAAGTATTCCGCTAGTTCTTCAATTCAAGCTTAGTGCTCAATTATCTCCTAAGAATGATGCATAACGAGAATATATAGAAAATGTACCATATGAAAATGCGATTAGTATCTTGATGTATGCAATGGTGTGTATAAGACCTCACATTTCACATGCGATTGGTCTTGTAAGCAGGTATATGCATGATAATGGTAAAGGACATTGGTTGGCAGTGAAATGGATTCTATGGTATATTATAAATATTGTAGATATTGGTTTAGTATTTTAGCAGGATAATATCGTTGGTCAATGTGCAATCAGATATTGTGATTCCGACTATACAAGAGATTTAGATAAGCGTCAGTCAACTACTGGTTATGTGTTTACTCTTTCTAGAGCACCAGTAAGTTAGAAGTCTACCTTGTAGTCCACATTTGCTTTGTCTATTACAGAGGCAGAGTATTTGGTAGTTACAGAGGCTGTGAAGAAGCTATTTGGTTAGAAGGTTTGCTTGAAGACTTGGGAGTTGGTCAAAAACATATTAAGGTGTTTTGTGATAGTCAGAGTGCTATTCATTTAGCAAAAAACCAAGTTTACCATACACGTATAAAGCACATTGATGTTCGTTATCATTTCGTGGGAGAGATTATTGAAGAAGGTGAAGTACTAGTTCAGAAGATCAGTACTACAAAGAATCCCGCAAGTATGATGACCAAGGTGGTAACAACAATCAAGTTCAAACATTGTATGGACCTGATTAACATCCTGCAAATCTGAATTGGCACTGGAATCGTTGATCTAGTGATTGAAGAAATCATTTAAGAATCACTAAATCGCTAAGGTAGAGATTTTTTATATACTCCTTAGTGAGAAAATTAGAAAAGTCTCAAATTGGTTAGGAATGAAGATGTGTTGGATTTGGGGCTATAAACAAAGCCCTCCTTCACCATTTGTAAAACATACCAAAATTTATTAATTTTTCTCTCTTTTGTAAAGGTAATTGATTAGCTCAATTTTTCCCAATTAGTTGTAACTTTTGAGTTCATCCATTTGGAGATAGTGAAAGTAGTTAACGACGCCTAAGGACCTAGGTAACATTTATACCTAACCTCGTTAAATTTTGGGTGTTATTATTTTTCTGCTTTAATATTTCTGTTACAATATCTGTTTTAGTCTATTTTAGCATTATATTTCCAATAGCATTTTTTGTCGGGCTAGTTTGAGTTTTATTCATTTAAATCATAAGTAAATAGTAACTATTTAGAATAGGAAAAATATACCCGATTTTCGCAACCGTCTCATTAATCTTGATGCTTCTTGTTGTGTCAAGTACGATATCGGCTCTTGAATTGCTACCGTTATTTATGTAATATCAAATAAACTTATCGGATTAAATTAATAAATTTTATAATAAAATTATATTTGAATTCAAAAGTGTAAAATTCATATGAATTCATATGGATTTAGATAATAAATTTTATAATCTATTGTATTTAATTTAGATTGAATTATAATTAAATTATAAATAAATAATTTTTTTTATTTAATAATGTGTTATATTTAAATATTATATATGTTATAATTATATTAAATTATTATTTAAATTTTAAAAATAAAAATAAATATTTCTAATAATTTAATAATTATATAGGCATATTTCTTATTCCTTCTAATTTCTTAATGGTAATTATAAATAATAAAGTTTGCTACAAATACACCAATATAAAATTTAAATATTATATATGTTGTGCTTATATATGACAATAATTCATAAATAAATTTTAATATTAATATATTTTTATGCGATAAAAAATCTGATCTATTCAGATTCAAATTGGTTTGAATTGATTACATCATCAGATCTAATTTATATTAAAAAAAAATTAAATCTGATTCGAATTGGATTTGGAGCAATCAAAAATAAGTAGTTTCAATCTACTCAACCCTACCGAGTTTTAAAGAAAGCTTCAAAATCTTAGGTTGAGAGAAAAGTTTGAGAATTGTGTGAAAACATTATCAAAAATCATTTAATTTTGGGTAATATTTTATTTTTTACCAAAATCACTAGGAGATAAGACTTATCATAGTGATAAGCCTTACCTGATAGCGATTTTGATAAAAAAAATAGAATTCGTAATAAGGTATTGGTGATATGTAAACTCATATTTCCAATGAAAGCTTGCATCTAGTATTGTGATAAGGCTTACCACCACAAATCAACATCTTATTATAATAATGTTAAATCTTATTTCGAAACGATTTTGATAAAAAAAAATTTATGATAAGACATTGGCTCAGTGTGGGAAAATTTATCACTTGCGTCTAATGTCGTGTTAAGGTTTAACACGAAAAAACAATGTTTTGGCACAACAATAATAACTCTTATCTAGGGAGCGATTTTGGTAAAAAAAAATCTAACTCAAATATCCTATTAATTTGGTAAATTACTCAAAATTATGTACTAAAAATGAGTTCGATAAGGATATATGTGTTATTTAAAACCAAAAATAAGAAATAAGTAATTAAAAGACATATTTTAAACAAAAAGAAAAACATCGATTTATCAATAATACCTTTATTAATCATTAAACACTAAATTATAAACCTTAACTTTAAATTATAAACTCTAAATCCTAAACTAATTAGATTTATGATTATTTTAGTATTTTTAATATATATTATTGAAAGTAATTTTATACATCACACATGACTATCAAAGAGTAATTTAAATCAACAAAAAGCTTTATAGGTTAAGTCCAATAAATGCATAGATGTGTACAAATTATATATATATATATATATATATATATATATAAATAAAGGATAAATATCTAAAAAACTACCGCAGTTGAATCATAATATGATAGAAAATAACTATTATTAATTATTTTTTCTATATATATTCAAATATGTACACAATTATTATATATTGAAATATCACTTTATCTCATAACAAATAATGAGAATTATAAATATCTTGTACTCTTTTATCTTACACTTACTCACTTATATATCACTTTAAATTATACTCAAAATAATTTTAAATAAAAATAATTTTATATTTTAAAATAAAACATATTTTTTTTCTTTATATTCTATATTAAATTGGCAAAGAAAAGTTTCTAAAAATGTATTATGTTCATTTTCAATCAAGGTTTACGAAAATAAATATGTAAAGGATTTCATTTATAATTAATTTGTAAGATTAAAATAATTCTATTTTTATTTTTATTTAATATATATTATTAAAACTAATAAAAATAAAATAATTGCAATACACGTGTCATTAGCTTAAATAAGTAATGATATATATATATATATATAATAGAAGAAGGTTACTTAACAATACTTTATATTTAAAAAATATACAAAACAAAATATTATATTTTTTAACAAATTATATGTTTTAATAGATATACTTTTATATTTAACAAAGATACACAAAATATTTTAATAGATTATATATTTTAATGGGTATATTATAAATCTTGTTATTTTTAAATATGAATAATTTAGTACAAAATTACCGTATAAAGAAAATGGTGATCAAATTTGACTAATGTGATTTATTAATGAAGGGTTATTTGTGTCATTTTTAGCTGTCTTTCTACTTATTTTCTATAAAAAAAATTTGTTCTCTCACGTTCACTCTCTCTCATTCACATTTTCGTTCTATTTTCTCTCAAAACCACTCATTTTTGATTTTTTACATATGAGAAGTAAAATAGATGAATATATGCTAAAACATTTTTAGAACAAAACAGTTTTAGTACAAATTGTTTGCCATTAAAATTTTTTACACAATATAAGCATAATTTGTTTTAGCATATTTTTAAAAAAATCTATTTACATAAATATTTTAAACATTTTAACACAATTTATAACGACATGTTTTCATAAAACCTGTACGAAATAAAATTTCAATTTTTTCTGTATTACATCTGTAACAAGCTTTTTTAAAATTACATTTATAATTATAACAAAACAAATCAATCCATGAATTATATATATTTAAATTCTTTATATAATAACATAATAACTTAAGTAAAATTATATAAAATAATATTTATCAAACTTAACAATATTTAATATGAAAGTTTGAGGTTGAATTTTTTAATAAAAATACATGAACTGAATAAAATAAAATTTATTATGTGATTAGGATATTATATATATTATTTTATATTTTAATCAATGAAATAACATATTTATAAAAAAAGAGATATTTATTATGTATGCATGTATGTATGTTTGGAGAATTGTTAGTATGTTAGGATTTTTAGAGAGATGTTAGAGAGATCTCAAAATCCCTCCATCTCTTATTGATATTGGGGGTATATATAAATATATAATATGGTAAGTGTTACAATTATAAGAGTGGACACTCTTTTCGAGATGTGTTAAAACAATTCATATATGATAAGATTACAAATAATTGGTAGGTCGTTACTATCAAGACGTTTCTACTTAGATCGTGTTTTATTCATCAGGTCTTTTTCACCAGATCTTGATCATTAAGTCTTCTCATCATAATTGGATTGATTACTTCCAAGGACAAGGTAGCTATATACGAGGTTCTAAACAACAACGTTACATTCAACAAATGAGCGAGGTACCTCAGGTTGCTAGGGTCGCGTACCTACTACCTAAATAATACCAAACATTAACTCCCATATTCTCTTGATTTTGAGAAATTAAGGAAATATTCATGAACCAAGTAAGCCCTTCAACTTCTCCAAATAAGATAACTCTCCTCACAAATGTATGAATCCCTTATGTGAATAATAGTTCAAATTTGGATTCTGATATCCATTTTCAAGAATAATAGTTCGTGTAGTGAATATATTTGACATTAGCCCGATCCAAGTGAACCCCTAGCTAGTGACGAATACTACTATGCCTCTCCATTGTCATATGGGAAACTGAGTAGACCTTACGAACAAGCTGATGAATGGCCTTGATAATTGGAAAGAATAAAACTAAGCCCTTATTGGTTACGAGTTGATATTGAAACTCCTATCTAGTTGACAAAACAAGTATTTGTATTTTACAAGTGACATATGGGGTGGTGAAGTGGAGTTTCAAGTCATAATATTGGAATGACAATTTGAACATATCCTAACCTCTTGTTAGCAAGCCTCTCACTAGTTTAAGACTTGAGTTCATTTATTTTTGTAGGTGTGAATTATACAAAGGTTGATTTTGAAAGTGTCAAAATTATTGTTAAAAGCTATTATTTTTGTTATTATATATTTTAGAAATGTTAAATATGTGATTTTTTTTAAAAAAGGCAAAAACTTTCTAAATATGTTTGATTCTCACAAGACTTCCCACAAATTAGAAGCATATATTAAACATCCATCCTTAGACTTTGGTTCTTACGTGTGTTTTCCCTTCTTTTTTTTAAATCTTTAGTCAATTAATGAATATATTCTCGCTACCTAACATGAAATGAATATAAATTGATACAGGTAAGATGATCTATTTTTACCCATTGAGGTTTTGATATAATTTGTAATTATTTATGTTTAGAAATGTGATTGATATTTTTATAGTATTCATATTTTATTAAAAATTCTACAAATTAATCATTCTTCAAAAATGTTTCCGTTTAATATCCATAATATGAAGAAAAAATTCCATTTAATATCATTATATTTAAAAATTTATGGTTTTTTTAACAATAATGGACAAAAAGAGCTTATTTTGAATTATTTAAACAAAGGTAAAATGTTTACTTTTACTTGAAATGGGTTATTCAGCAACTGATACAAATGTTAAGAATTATATCAGTTAGAATGATATGAAAATAGACGAATGTATTGGATTTTTGTATTCTTATGAACAATATCATTAAGAAATTAGCAATGTTATTATTGTTCACAAAAAATGGATAGGACAATATCGTACTATTCAAGGAGCTATTGATTTAGTCCTTCAAAATAACAACTAAAGAGTCAAAATTTATATTCTTCTTGAAATTTATAGGTATTTTAGCTAGTTCATTCACATCAGTTCAAGATTATTTATTTTGGTACATGGGCTTATAATCTATTTCTCTTGTATAATTGAGTTTTGAATAAGTAGATTGATAAGTCCAGACGATCCGATCGGACTCCAAAATCAAACCCACGCTATCCGGATGGACGATCGCGCACCATATGGTTCAATGATAGTACTACTCCAAATGACCTTGTAACTATTTTATTTTCTATTTTCTTCTTTTAGTATAAGGATAGGTTAGTAAGGGAGAGAAGAAATTCCACAACTGCTACTTGGGGATAATGGGTAGAATTTTTTGGTTATTTTTGAGTATAAATGGGAAGAAGAACAATGGGAAAATTAGAGAAGAATTAATGAATTTTGTGGTTCATTCTCACCCAAAGAGAACTCTATGTATATCTATTGTGCTTATGATGATTGGGACCTAACATTAGTATCAGAGCTTACGTGACAATGACCACCAACAAGGAGAGAATTGAGCAATTGGAAGTTGGGCTTGGTGATGTGTAAGAGGGGTTGCATAGGATGGAGATCGACATGGTTGACAGGCCATGTCATGTCGGGAACATTCTCAATTGTCTCACCGACATCTTGTTTGCAAACTAGGAAAACCCCCCACCATGACAACCCTCATCGTGAAGGCAACGACAATGGTCGCCTGTTTGTATCCTTTAAAACAATAAAGCTTGAGTTTCCTCGCTTTTTAGGAGATGACCCAATGGAAAGGTTCAATCATATGAACCGATTTTTTGAGTTCCAAAACACTCCTGAAGACCAAAGAGTTTTGTTGGCCTCCTATAACTTGGAAGGAGAAGCCAATCAATGGTGGCAGTGGCTTCATTGGTCTTTTCAAGATGAAGGAAGGGCACTTTCATGGACAATTTTTAAAGATGAACTCTGGGCTCGTTTTGGACCCCTTGATTCTGAAGATTTTAACGAAGCTCTATCACGAGTAAGACAAACGGGAACGCTTCGAGACTATCAACAAGAGTTTGAACCTCTAGGGAATAAGGGTACGTGGATGGAAACAAAAGGATTTTGTGGGTACATTAATGTTTGAAACCAGAGGTGGCTAACGGTATCAGATTGTTCAAGCCTCAGTCTATAAAAGAGGTAATTATCCTGGCACTAATGAGAGAGAATTAACATGTGAGGCAAAGGCGACTAGCATGGCCAAATTCCTTACAAACTTTTTTCTCTATAAGTACCCCAATTTTCCTAAGGGTCCTACACCAGCAACAATCAAAAAGTTGTCATGGGAAGAAATGCATAAATGAAGAGCTCAAGGGTTATGCTTCAACTGTAATGCATGGTTCACCCTGGCCATAAGTGTCAAGCACCATAATTGCCGCTCCTAGAAGGCTATATACAAGGAGATGAAAATCTAGAGGCAATAGGAGTGGTAAACATGATAAAGGAGCTAGCTGCAATTGAGGAACATGACACTAGAATTGAACCAGAAATCACCTTGCACGAGTTAACTGGATAGACAACATCAAGAACCATGAGGATTAAGGCAATGATTGGAAAGCCTGAGATGATTGCCTTAATTGACATTGGATCTGCTTATAACTTTATCAGTGATAAAGCAATCATAATGCTTCGTTTTCCCGTGAAGCCCACAAAAGGACAAATTATCATGCAAAGGGATGTTTGAGCAGCTCACGGTTAACCTACAAGGTATTGAGTTCCAAATAGATTTCTTTCTATGCCCTTAAATGAGTTGGATATGGTGTTAGGCATTCAATGGTTAGAGACATGGGAGTAGTAGTCTGTGATAGGAAGAAATAAACCATGGACTTCATCTGGGAACAACAACCCACTCAGCTTCAAGGGATTGAAATTCCACCAATCCAAGACATCACACTATAAGGCTTCACAAAGGAATTTTGACAACGACAAGTTGTGTTTGCCTTACACTTCCAGCTCAAAGGTCAGCAGAACAATGAGGAACTCACACCAGATATGAAGGCACTGCTCAAAGACTACTCAGATGTCTTTATCGAACCAACCATCACGTGAAGTTTATCACACAATACCTCTCAAGGATGGAACTGAGGCCATTAATGTAAGGCCCTATAGGTACGCATACTTCCAAAAGTCTGAGATTGAAAATCAAGTGCAAGAAATGCTTAATGTAAGGTTAATTCGACCCAGAACAAACCTTTTTTCCTCTCCAGTACTGCTAGTCAAGAAAAAGATGGCACATGGTAATTTTGCATAAACTACCAAGCACTCAACACTGCCACAATCAAGGATGATATGCTATATGAGTTATATGGAGCTACATTCTTTACTAAGTTAGACCTCAAGGTAGGATACCACCCAATACGAGTCAGCTTCTAGATATTCCTAAGATTTCCTTTCACACTCACAATGGCCACTATAAGTATCTGGTTATACCGTTTTGGGCTGTGCAATGCACCATCTACCTTCCAAGTCATAATGAACTCAATTTTTGACCATACTTGCGCAAGTTCATCTTGGTGTTTTTTGATGACATTTTAATCTACAGTTCAACATGGAAACAATGCTTGGAACATGTCCAATTTACATTAGCCATCCTTCCGCAACACCAATTCTATGCTAAATTGAGTAAATGTGCATTTGGTCAACAAAAAATAGAGTATTTGGGCCATATAATTACACATGATGGGGTCAAATTTGATGACATAAAGATCAAAGCAATGGTTTCTTGGCCCAAACCCTCCAACATCATTAAGCTCCAAGGATTCTTAGGTCTCATTGGCTACTACCATAAGTTTGTCTGTAGGTATGGGGTAATAGCTCAACTATTAACTACCCTCTTAAAAAAGGGGCAGTTTCAATAGAATGTAGACACGGACACAACTTTCTCAACCTTGAAACAAGCCATGACATGCACCCTACACTAGCCATGCCTAACTTTACCGAGCCATTCATCCTAAAGATAGATGCATCAGGGACCGACATTGGTGTTGTACTCACTCAATCAAATAGACCAATTACCTACATAAGTTGTGCCCTGGGAATCACTAAGCAATCTTGGTCAATCTATACAAACGAAATGATGGCCATTATAGAGGCAATACAATTGTGGAGACCATATCTACTTGGTCGTAACTTCTTCACCAAAATTGATCAACGTAGCCTTTAATTTTTTTTATTAACGTGTTGCAACCCTTGAGCAATAAAAGTGGGTGGTAAAATTACTATGGTATGATTATGAAATCATTTTCAGACCTAGTCATGACAACTCTGCAACATATGCCTTATCTAGATGCCTAAATAGCCCAATATTGGCTACACTTCATTCCTCAAATGTAGAGATTTGGACACAAATACACGAAGCCTCTAAATTAGACCCTTACGTGCAACATTTGGGACAAAAAGCTGGTAATCCTCCTCATGACAATTTGACTTGGCGCGATGGCTTGCTGATTTACAAAGGGAAAATCGTGGTACCAGTTGACCAATCTATAAGGACTAAATTGTTGTTTGAAGTCCACGACTCTAAAATTGGATGGCACTCAGGAACCCTTCGAACCTACAAATGCAAACAATAACAATTTTATTGCCCGTGAATGCATAAAATTGTTCAAGAGTATGTGTAGAAATGTGAAGTATGCCAACACATCAAAACTGAAACAATAGCTCCAACATGGTTATTGTAGCCCTTACCAATCCTTACACAGGTTTAGGAGGACATCACTTTTGACTTCATTGAAGGACTGCCCACTTCTTATGGAAAATACATTATTCTAGTAGTCATCAATCGGCTCAGTAAGTTTGCCCACTTTATTCCCTTAACTCACCAGCTAACAAAAAATATTGTTGCAACATTTATTGAGGGAGTAGTCAAACTCCATAGGATGCCACGCTTCATCATCAATGATCGCGACCCCATCTTCATCAACAAGTTTTGGTAGGAGTTTTTCAAACTCTCCAGCTCCAATCTCAAACTTAGCTCACCCTACCATCCACAAACATACGGCTAAACTAAAGTTGTTAACCGTTGTGTTGAACAATATCTGCATTGCTTTGTTCACCAATAGCCACACAAATGGAGTACTTATCTTGCATGGGTAGAATATTGGTACAATACCACTTACCACGCCTCAACCAAGATGACACCTTATCAAGCTCTATATGACCGCCTTCCACCATTGATCTCAGCCTATTTGAAAGGCCTTTCACCAATCCATGAAGTGGATCAAACGTTCCTGCATCATGACCCATTGCTACACCAGTTGAAAAAAAACTTAGAAATGAAAATTAAATGCATGAATCAACAAGCATACTCCAAGAGAAGGGATGTCCAATTCAACGTTGGTGATCCAGTCCTTCTAAAGCTCCATTTGTATTGCCAACACACTCTCTTCAAGAGGGCTCATTAAAAGTTATCTAGTCGCTACTATGGACCCTATCCTATTGTGGAAAAAATTGAAACCGTAGCCTACCATTTACAACTACCACCTACAGCTTGAATTCACCTTATGTTCCACGTCTCTTTGCTTAAACCATACAAAGGCACCCCTACTGTTACTCCAAATGAATTACCTCCAACTGTTGACGATGGTGTCATACCCCTTGAACCTCAACAAATATTGCATACTCGATGGATTAAATGTGGTGACACTTTTGTGGAAGAAAGCTTGGTGCATTGGAAACATTTACCCCACGAAGACGCCACTTGGGAGGCCACAAACGACCTTTGTCGCCAATTTCCACATCTGATGCTCGAGGAAAAGCATCCTCTCCCTGAAATTGACAATGATAAGCCCAGACGATCCGATCGAACTCCAAAACTGAACCCATGCTATCCGGATGTGATGACTGCACGTGCCACACTAGCCACAGGGTTCGGTGACAGTACTACTCCAACATGACCCTGTAACTGTTTTCTTTTATGTTTTCTTGTTTTAGTGTAATGGTAGGTTAGTGAGGGAGGGGAGCAATTCCATAACTGCTACTCGGGGATAATGGGTGGTAATTTTTGGTTATTTTATGTGTATAAATGGAAAGATAGAAAAATTAATGAAATTTGTGGTTCATTCTCACCCAAAGAGAACTCTATATGTGTCAATTGTGTTTGTGATAATTGGAACCTAACATAGATGCAGAGAGAAAGTGTTTGTACCCCACAAACAATCCATTTATATCATTTATAGGAAGTAAAAAATAATAATTCAATTAATGTAATTTCTCAGAACAGTAACGCGTAGCAATGGTTTAGAAGTTGGAACATATAATTTAGCAATTGTGTCTATAGAATCTGATTATTTCTGAGCAACTGGAATCACTTTTCAGGTAATATCTAGATAGAACAACATCCAAATGAAATGTTCTATTTCTTTTTAAATAAAATTCTGATAGTATCTGTACATGGTGAATGTAGAACGCAGTAGTTGCAGTTCCAGGAGCACGTGGAATGCAAGCAATGGTTATCAGAATAGCTGGTGATAAAGCCATGTTTTACAAAGTCACGACTTTGTGGACACAAGATACTCTTTTAGATGACCCTGGATTACATTATTTTTACAGATGTTACATTCAAGGTGATATTGACTTTATATTTGGAAGATCAAGATCACTCTACAAGGTAAGTACATATATAAATAATAAGAAAAAGAAAGAAAAAACGATTTTTAACGTTAAAAAAAATCCCAAAACTGTCAATATATACAAAATAGAACTGTATTAAGAATGCGTTCTTAGGTCTACAGCTTCAAATGCTGGTGGAGCTATAGCAGCTCATATCAGAGATACATCAGAAGAAAATACAGAGTTCTCTTTTGTTAACTGATGGTGAATTGATGAGGTCGGAAGCAAAACCTTGTTCCAGACTGATGAGAACTTTTTTAAATCGAGAATCTTTTTAAAACATGATTAATTTGTGAAATTTTTAATAAAACATCAATACCACAAAATTAACAAACCCTTTAAGAATGATATAACTTGCAGCTGTAGGAGTCAGTCAATACGCCTGTGAATGGGTGGATTAGACACTAGCAGATAGCAATAAGAGCATAATAAATAAACAAATACAAACTAAGAGATACAAACAAAATGACCAAATAAGGGAAGTGTATGCGGAGTACGCCTTTAACTATTGTGGATTGTGCTGTAATGTGTTGATAATTTAATAATGCCACCTAGGAGTGCCCAAAAAACTGTATAAATCGGACCAACTAGATCGGACTGAGCCAAGCTGTCCGATTTTTATAATAATCTGGCTCGGCCCGATTTTGTATGATAGAAAACCCAATAAACAAGACTAAAACATTTGTAATATTTCAAATAAAAATTAATTAATTATAAGCTCAAAAGCTGAGAAGATGTGCCGAAGACCATACCTCTATATTGCATATAACATTCTCACCAACCAGACTGCGATTTACAATCTTCTTAACATATTTAGTTATATATTAAACTTCATTTTAAAATAAAACTTAAACAAGATGACAGGGGGATGCAAACCTGGTAGCTATTTATTATTGGTATGGAACCATAGCCACGTGCACTGCACTTAATTTCTTTTGACTAATTATTGCCAAAATATATATATATATATATAATTAAATTCGTTTTACAGAAAGGGTTTGTAACGAAATCAGACCGGACTGTACAGTTTTAATCAGTCCAGTTTGGTCCGGTTTCTGCTTACTTAAAAAATCCGATTCGATTTTGCAATTTTTTTTTTAAATTGGAAAGGATCGAACCGTGCCACCTACTGCTTCTGTTAATTGGTCTCTATATTTTGCATCTTTTCAAGGAAAGTTTGCACAGTGCTTGAACTCTCTTCATCTGCAACAATTGGGAGAAAAGTAAGAGGGATAGGGAAATGAGAAGAATAGTCAATGATATCACAAATGAGAAATTACCATTCGTTTTAGAACATTAGCGTAGTGTTTTAAGTTAATGAATGGAAATATAAATATAATACCTTTATTGAAAAACATAATTATTCACTAATTTATTAAAATAATAATCAATAAAATTAATAAGGAATATTGGACAAGTTACTCATGAATTATTGTATAATTTTTTATAAAAAATGAGACAGGGTGATGAGATGGAACACTGACTTATTAGGGATCCATGATGATAGATAACATTTTATAAATGAGAAAATAGGGTTTGAATATGAATGAGTGAATTACCAAGTTTAGGAACAGTGTGAGCCTTCGGATGGTGGATGACAACAGGATCAAGACTAGATTTCAATAGTTCAAGTCCACGTGGCTTCATGAAATCCATTTCTCCTGCAACATTATTACATTTATTTATTAAATTATTTGCAAATCACTTCGCTGCCACTACACGTACATTGAAATTTTGGAATAAAAGACAGTAGAGTGCAGTGTGAATTTATATTTAATAATTAAAATAATATGTTTAATAATTAAATATATATATATATATATTAAAATAATTTTAAATTTAATTGATTTAAAATTGATTTATAATTCAGTGAGGAATAAAAAGATATTATTAATAAGGTAATATTTTTCTTCTCTTTTAGAATATATATTCTAATTATTTATCTCTTATTTTTTTAATATAAATAATACATATATCAATCAATAACTCTCAAATTTTACTTTATTACTTTTTTTTATCACAATTGAAATCGGTAGTTTAATTACTTGTTTTACAATGATATGTAAGGAGATAATCAAATACACACTTAATAATATCGAATAAAAGATTAAATATGATGAGTATTTATATTTAACAGTAAAAGGAATAAAAATAACATATTTAATAATTAAAATCCATAATTTAAAAAAAAAATCTTAATTAATACATTGCTATATCAAATATCACATGTTATTAAAATGTTTTATTTTAATATCCCAATCTAAAAATTAGTACTTTTTCTATCTTTTTTCAATAATAATCAAAAAATTAACCAAAATATCTTCTTGGCTTTTTAGTAAAATGATTTTTATTTTTTTATTTATGAAAATTAACTAGACTTGAAAAAATAATACTTTTTTGATTAAAGGTCTAAAAGTTACAAAAAAATATAAATTATTAAATTTAAAAAACAAATAATATAAATAAATATTAAAAATCATAATATTCTAACAATTTTATTAGGATATAAAAATATTTTTTTATGACTAATTGAGAATAATAATAAAAATATTTTTCATGAACAATTAACTAAAAATATTTGTATTATTAATGCTCTAAAAAAAACTTTTAAAAATTAACAAATTTCTCACTTTTTTAAATCTAGTTAATTGACAAAAAGAAAAAATCTCATTAAAGATGCCAAAAGAGTATTTTGGATAAAAAAAATTCAAAAAGAATAAAAAGATACCAATATATATATATATAATAATAAAAATATTAAAATAATCATAAATTCAATCCATTTAGGGTTTATACTTTATAATTTAGAATTTAGAATTTAAAGTTTAAGATTTGAAATTTAGGATTTAAGGTTTAGATTTAATATTTAATGTTTAAGTTTTAATGCTTAAGATTTAGAATTTAATCGTCAATTAAAAAATATTATTAATAAACCAATATTTTTTTTCTTATTTGAAATGTATATTTTAATTAATGATCATTTATCTTTTATCTAATTTATTTTCTACTATAAATATAAATAATGTATATATCAATTTCAAACTCACTTAGTAGTTTAAGTTTTCTTTTTTAAATTAAGAATAATCCAACGTTATTAAGTTCAAATCAATAAAATAAAACATAAATTTATATGTTTTCTTGAAAAAGAAAATTTCTTTTTATATTTTATCGAATAATCTATAATTTAATGGATCTCAAATACCATGTATCATAATTAAAGAATAATAAATAATTGCTCAAATCATAAGCTTTAGGAAGTTTGCTCATGATTGCTCCCATGGATAATACTTGAAAAAGTTTTGGACCAGCAAATTCTGAAAAATAAGTTTTTTTTAATTTAATATTATCACAATTTAAATTAATATTATAATTATTTTTTATTAATAATAATTTTATATAATAACAAAAAAATAATAATATATACTAATATTTTATAATTTATAATGATAATAACAAAAGTGTTTATAATAGTATTATTCTAGTTCTTTTAAATTGTTTTACTTAAAGAATGTATATTTATTTAAAAGAAAAGGAGAAGAAGAAAAAAACTTCAAAGATGTACTTTTGAAAACCAAATCGAAAAAATTAAAAAGGTTTTCAAAACTTCTGAATGATTTCACAAAAACTACTCTATACATTATTGTTATGTCACAACACTCATAACTCATCAACAACAAAACACAAATTTGAAAACTGGTTTTAAAAAAGATAAGAACAATCAAATACCTATAAACTGAAGGGAGGGGCATTCCAGCGGAAACGAATTTGCTAGCTTGTGATTCTTGGTGGAGGACGTGTTGAATTTGGCACCTCCAACTATTATCACAAATTTAATTCTGGGAACTTTTGTCAGTGCCACACCCTACAACAAAAATTTCCAAAGTTAATTTCACACAATATTAATAATGAATCAACCCAGCTAAATTCTAAGTACGTACATTGGCTTGAAGCCCAGGCAAAGCCGCCGATAATATTGCCCCCTGTTTCATTCATTAATAACATCCAACACTAGGTTAGCAATTAGTAAGTATTGATTTGAAATATTATGTTATTTTCTTACAGTTTCTCAGAAATCAAACAAACCTGGGAAAAACCAATAAGACCATCGAAAGGTCCGTGCTTAATAATCAAATCTTCTATGAATTGAAGACATACATCTAAGTTGGGGTATTCAGTATAGTCCTGCGGAAAATAAATTTTAAAAAAGAATACAATAATCAACATATTTGCTTTCTTTCCTTTTTCCCCCCAAAACCTTGAAAAATGGAAAATTCATATGAATTAGTGAGGAGAAAATGAAGAGACCTCGCTGAATTGGAACCACTCGTAATAAGGAGGATCGAAGACTCCCTCAACATCAGATTTGCCTCGTGCAGGAAAAGGAGCATCGGCGAAATAAATGTCTAGATTTTGAAGAACCGAATCGGGCCATTTACTGATCTGTTTCTTGAAAATTTCACCGCTGGTTCTGAAGCCATGGAGACCCAGAATTCTGAGTTTCTTATTCTTCTTCGAGTTACCAAATTCAGACGCCATGTGCTTTCCATTGGTAATAGTATTATCTTGTATTGTTCTAGTCATTGGTTGTCCTTTTGTTTTGGGAGGAAGATAGTGGGGATTTTCGTGAACTTTGGAGATCCGTTGAGCTTGAGACTTCGAATATTGGGTAACAAGCGGACCTGTTAAATGTGTGACCATATTTCAATCAATTCCAGACCACTGGGCATATACGCTCTCCTCCTTTGATGTAAACAATGACGTGTAGAAACACTCTTCACATTGTACCACGTTGATTGTGTTTCACCCGCGTGGCTGCTCGATTTAAATCGTCAATTCTATTAGCTCCATTAAAGAAACAAATTATTGCATGTGTATTTAATTAAAATTTTAATAAATTTTCAAAGAGAGTGATTTTTATAATTTAAATAAAATTATCAACTCGTAAGATTTTGGTTAAATTTTGTTAAAGTTTTGCTAATTTTAACTTATTTTGTTTTATAAATTTTATGGTAAAAAAGAGGGAGAGAAAATTAAAAGGAAATATTTGAAATTTATTAGAAATCTAATGGGGTAATAAGACAAAAATAGTATTTTGTTCACACAAAATTTCATAATTCAATAAAAATCTATGAGATTTTAAATACATTTGTTTTCAAAGACACGTAAAAATCTTAATTCAATACTTATTATTAGAATTAGTTACAAGTGTAATGCTTTAATGTTGTAATTCTTAATAACTTATTATGTTGTATAATTAATCTTAAACTTGTAATCATTATTATATAAAGGCTATTTATTTGTAATTCATAATTCATAATACAGAGAATCATAATATACACTTTTAGTAATAATTTTGTTTATCGTAAATGCTCTCTATCTCGATATGTAGAAGGAAAAAGAGATAGTCAAATCTTATATAAAGTATATTAAAAATTAAAATAATAATATAAAAATATTAAATGCTTATTATTACCGTGGATATATATTAAATATTCATTAAAAAAATATTATATAAAAATATAATATATTTGTTTATTAATCTTGTTATTTTATTATTTAATATTATCTTTTCAATTAACTTTTCAAATCTTTTGTACACTTACACTTATGGTATTAGAGTGAGGTTGTCTTTTAAGGTATTCATCACATACTATAATTATTATTTTATATGACTGTTATAATTATATGAAAGCTTGTATATTAGTATATTTATAATGGGTTTTGGCCATGAATCCATAAGAAGGGTAATAAGTCATGTTTAGGAGTAATTTAATTAGGATAATAAAACCTTTAAAAGCATATGGTTATGATTACAAATATATGAAGTATATAAGAATTAAGTAGAAGTTACAATAATAATAAAATAATTATTATTTTCATTAAAATAACTTAAGATATTTTCTTGATTTAATTTCAAAAGTATAATTAAGCATCTTGATAGTTAATTAAAGAAAATAATATTAAAAATTAAAAATTTATTATTAACAAGTAAGGATATTAGTGCAAACCGATCGCTGCAGAAGTAGGAATAATGACACCAGAAATAATATTATTTTCGTAAAGTAGAGATTCAGAAACAGGTTTTGAAGGTTAATTTTCATAAGTTTACAACGTTTCACTTTAAGCTTTAGTTTTAATTTTCTAAGTTTAAAATTAACTAGTTTTAATTTTCCACTTTTAGTAATAAAAAAAAAGAAAATGTCTAATTTCAGTTTTCCACTTTCTACATCTACATCAAAATCATCATCTTCCTCTTCGAGGAACAAAAATATTATCAGTAGTGATGAACTCATTATTGAAAACTTTTCAAAATCAATTGATACTTAGAGGATTTACAATGTTCAAATTTATAAAACAAAGATAATGAATTTTTTCAAAACTAATTACACCATTAAAACGATAGAGAGGAATATTCAACTCTCTTCACCTTTTGAAACTATTCAATTGTTTTCAAAAGTATATTGATAAACATTTCAATTATGTTCATATAGGATTAGTCCAAGTTGGATTAAAATCCTGGACCAAAGAAGGTCTAAACACATCAATCCTAGCAACTTTTCAAGATGCTAGATTCAACAATTTCCAAAATTCTATGTTGGGAACAGTTGAGTTGAATCTCTATTTGGGACCAATATCATTTGACTATTTTCCTAATTTTACAGTCTTCTTAAGTGAACGAAATATAATGAAGTCACTAACATTACAAATTTAAACCCATAATTATGACATGAAATTGGGATCCATCTCAGTTGCATTAATCTTTAGAGTGCATTACAAAGCAATGATGTATGCATTCAATAAAGGACACATTCATCTGTTAAAAAAGGGAGAAACATTTTTCCTACAAACGGATCTCACAAGATAAAACAAATTATTCCAAAACCTATTACTTGGAACCAAATCACCTTACCAAATAAATAACTCCTTGAAGGTGTGACGCAACTAGAGTCTGAACCTCAAGAACCTGAGCAAAACATCCAGCTTAGGAATATTGCCTAATACAATGATGTTAGTGTCAAGATAAGCTTTGATAGAGTTACAAGTTCGAGTTATTCTTTTGTTTCATCAGCAGACATCTCTGACTTATCATCTCTAAACCTACCTCTCAAAACCAGACCTAGGAAATCAACCTTAGATTTACCTAGGACAACACTTAAAGGAGTAGACTTTAGTACACTAGTACCTACATAAGTCTACACCATTAACTCAACACAAGAGATGAGCGATTCACCTCTACCATCACCTACCATGTCTCAGGCCCCATCACTTAATATGGCCTAAGCACATGAATTAAATGGTTTAGAAAAGGAATTTAAATTACTAGATATAGAAACCTTACGTCTAGACATTAACTTTCCACACAATAGCCATATCAAAACATGGTTTATAAAAAAATACTCTAAAACAAAACAAGCAAGCTTCAAGATAAAACATCACAAGTATGTTAACCACTACCAACAAAATATGACATTCTTTGATTGGCTTAAGTTATATTACTCAAACAAGGGTGGAAACCTCCAAGTCATGACAATCGAGGATACCAAAAATGTTGAACTAGTTAAAACCATTGACATGGTTAACACAAAACATAAAACACTAATATGGAAAACTCCAAATGATACAATTGAGGTTAAAAATCCTCTATTGAAACCAATTACTTTTCCATATACTCAAACCACGGCTGAAGCATCTCCCCTGAAAAACCCCAAGAAGACCATGTTACCAACCTTAAAAACATAGCTATCCAAAACAACTTTACCAATATCAGACTAAGTATATTAGGTAAACAACTTACTAGGATAGAGAAAATTAGAAATATGATATCCCATCTACCTCCTAGAAAGTTGTAGATTGTAAAGTATAAAACCCCATGTTCAAACCCTTATAAGTTTCCAAAACAGCCCATGAAGAGTTATTATCCAAAATCGAGTTCATTAGAGGCATTCACAAGTCTTAAATTGAAAAACAAAGCTCAAATTTCAAAATAGGTCTAGTTGTCCCTCAGTCACGTCAAACACTAAGACCCTTCAAAATCCAGTTTAGAGTATTAGCATTCTTAATAATGAAGAACATACTATCTTTGACAAGGAAGTCTTTCAGGAATTGTCTCTTGAATCGACTCCTCAAATTCAAAAATTAGTTTGGCAACAACCTTCATAAGTTAGGTACCCATAACAAAATGTTAATACCCAACCAAACCAAGTCATCCAGCCAAAATATAATGTGTCATCTATCTATGAATGGAACATAGATAGCATGACTGAACATTAAATATTGAACATATTACAACAAATGAAAATGGCGTCAAATGCTTACAAAACCTAGTTCGGTACATCGGACAAAACAGTTGTTGAACTATTAATAGTTGGATTTTCTAGCTAGGTGAAAGGATGGTGGGACCACCACCTATCAAAACAACAATTGTTAGATATCTTCAACGTTATTCTAATTGGAGAGTATGGAGAACCCATACTTGATCATCATGGAGAACCTATTCAAAATGTAGTCTCTACATTACTTTTCACTATATCACATCATTTTATGGGAGACTCTTCCCATTTAAAAGACAAACTCTTTCCATTTAAAAGACAAAAATGATGATCTTCTCTCCAATCTTCAATGTGAGAAGATGAGTAATTTTTAAAATTGTAAAACAACTTTTCTTAGCATAATATTTCTGGAAGGAAAAGTTCTTAACTAGACTTCCTCCACTCTTAGAAGATAAGGTTAGAAACAAAATTCACCAAGATTATGGGAATCACATCATCTTTTATGATAAACTAACCTACGGTGAATTAATCAATTTCGCACAAAAAAACAAGATCTTCAAGTCTATTAGGATTTGAAGATTCAAAAACAAATGAAAGAGGAGCTTAAAATCTCCAAAAGAGAAATTGGATCATTTTGTAAATAGTTTGATAACTCATTTCCCACTATCAAACACTGTGGTGGAAGCTGTAGTAAACCAATTTCAAAACCTTAAAAATCTTTTTCAAAATTTTCAAAATATTGAAAACCTTCTTATCATAAACCCCAAAAGGATTTTTATAAAAAAACCTTATAAGAGAACTTTTAACAAAGATTTTAAAAAACATGATAAACCTTTAAACTATTTTTTTAGAGTTTACATGCTATAAATACAGTAAGAAAGGCCATATTGTCAATTACTGTAAAAGAATTGAAAAACTTCACGAGCTAAACCTCGAAGAAGAAACTCTAAACAAAATCTTTGTCTTAATGGTAGAAGAAACATTATCATCTGAGTCTGAACCTTGGACTGAGGACTCTGATGACTTAAATGCACAATTTGATGAGTTAGCAACCACTGGCTCTAAAACCCATCACTCAAAAAAGATCAACATATTAACTAAGGAAAAAAATCAACTTGAAGATAAAATCCTTAAGTAATGACCTTGATCTAACCCAATTATATCTAGAACATTTGAATAAAACCCTAACCAAAACCCAGGTACAACCAAGACTAGAAGGTTGAAATTAAAACCTTTAAACTAGAACTGCACCAGCTTAAGAAAGACTTTCAAAATTTCAAAACTTTGATTGCCACTACAAAAACTTGTAATCAAATAGAAGAGAATGATTCTAATGAAGAACTCGACAAAATTGATGAGCTCAATTCACAAAAACTTGAAAACATGAACAAAGTTTCAGAAAATGTTCTCCACTATTTTAGAGAAATCATCATCAGAAAGTATATAAAATCATAGTCACTCTTGTATTTTCAAACAATGCAGATAAGTCAGAATGAGAATCATGGTATGTAATGAAGGCTACAAAGAGAAATTATTATCAAAAATATTATATAATCTTCGTAAATGACTATATTATTTTAAAATGATATTATATAATGAAGTATAGAATCATGATCACTATTGTATTTTTAGACAATGTAGATATTATATTATATATATGGAGACATGAAATATACCTCAATTTTTAAATGATTATATTATTTAATTAGTAATGATATTGATATAATTATTTTTGCTATAAAGCTAAATCCTACATGTTGCCATGATCATGACAATATTACATGGAATCCAAAAGTCTCTTAGACACATTGCATGCATGGGTTCTCCTTAGTTAACTAGTCATTCTACACAATAACCTTCTTCGACCCACCAAATCTCAAGATAGGATTGGTGAAGATTGAGAATCGGACGAGAAACAAGTTCAAATTTGAATGTAAGACTCAACGATTCTCATGACAAACTTAAATCCATGTGCCTAAGAGAAACTTGTGTCTGTCAGTTGCTTAATTATTAAACTCTACATATTCATGTAATACATATTTCATAGGAGTTGTGGAACTTACAATTGACTCTTGGACTTTTGCTTTCTCACGTGTCAGATCCATCTTTTACTTTCATCGATCTCTTGTAATTCACGTCAACTTAGCAACATTGTTAGACTTTTGCTGGGAATTATTGAATCTCTTCATAGTCTTCTTAGAAGTCTCCATAGCCATACAACTTTTATGACAATATGCAAATTTTAGGAAAAAATTGGGTAGACACAAGAGTTATTCCATGAAAGTTAAAAAAATACTAAGTCAATCCTGATCTTCTTGTTTCATCAATACTTCCCTAATAGTTTCACTTAGTTTTCTAGTTTAATTGAAGTTGTAGAGGTAGTTTCACCTAGTCTTTCGTGGGTGTTATGTGCAAACATTTACTTGAGCATCATGTATACCCTTATCATTGAGAAGACTCGATATCCTAATCATCCAGAGATCTCAATCATCTTGCTAGATGCTACCAGATTATACTCCAATAATTGATTGAACGTATTTAAAAGGAATGAGACTGATGGAGGCTTGATCTATACATAGGTTCACAAGCTCAATCTCAACCATTCATTTGATTTATGATCCAAAGATTCAAATCAAAGGATATAATTAGGAATATAATAAGATAACTATCAAGATTTAAAGGTAAAATTCACATGTTCATGTTGATTTTTATACTAAAACTTTGGTTAATCATAACTTTTAAATTAAAACTTCGTTTGACAACCAAAAATAGCCATTGGAAAGCTTGAAACATTAAGATTGTAAATATATTGAGAGATAAGGGATGTCAGCTACCTAAACAACGAATACATCCCTATCACCACATAATTGCGTTATCATACGCAAGTGTAGTAGCTAGACAATCTAGCATGTCAAAGATGGTCCATTAGGCCTAATTGGTAGATGTTGGAGGGCAATTTCACCAGGTATACAGTTAGTGCACCTTCAAAATGCACAATAAACATATATTTTTGAATTTGAACAAAAGATATACGTAGAGTACATTTCCTCTAAAAGATAATTATCTAATAAATAAATTAGATAATATCATATATTAAGAAATTTTGATGTATCTCCTAAGATCTTATTTGTATCAGTTAAATCCCTATAAATAACATCATAATATAGTTGTAAAATACGCTTAATCTAATCCATACTATTAAATTTAAATCTCTATAAGATAATTAACTTTAGGCATTAGAGTGGATTTGACACCCACAGTGTCATTCATTTTATTGTTTATCATCTAATCATGATTAAGATGAAAGATTTATGGTTAACACAATTAAAGGAAAAATCAAATTCAACAATTTTTTTATGAAACGGTACGGGTGGTCGAGTGTGATTTGAACACTTACAAGTTATAATCGAGAAGAATTACTACTTTAAAGTTTATTTTAAGAAGTAAATATGGGATAATATCAATAATACCCCCAAGCTTTGAAGTGACATCACAAATACTACTAAGGTTTTAAAAATATCACAAATACCCCAAACTTAACATAAGTAAATAGTAATTTTTTATACATAAATAATAAAAATCAAGAAATAATGGAAATAAAAACACAAGACATCACAAGATGTTTCTTATAAGAAATAATAATAAGCAAAAGGAAATTTGAAGAAAAGGAAATGTAGAAAAAGGATAATATATCAAGGTATACATTTGTAGATCCTAGAGGATAAACTTTAAACAAAGAAAAAAAAGGCGATAGATATAAAATAAGAAGTTAAAATAATGAATGCATTAGTCCATTAGATAATATTAAGAAAAAAATGATACCATCTCGATAATATTCAAAAACAAACTATAGGATATATAATCAAATTTTAATGGAAGCCTAACAAGCATATCAAAAAAATCAAATGGCAATAATGAAAGTTTTAATCATTTTAGTAGAAAAAGTGGATATATCATAAGAATCAAAATATTAAGTTCTTACAAGATATAAATCAAGCACAAAAATAATTCCGAAAAGAAATAAATGAATATGGTTACAGTGAGAAATTTCAATAAGACGTACATAAAGAATTTGTAGAATTAAGAAATGATGTAAATAACATACCTAGAAATAATAAAATTATAAGTTATAAGTTTGATCAATTTGTAGGATTAAAATAAGAACCATCTAGGAGATTTACGATGAAAATAAAAAATAAAGAAAAGAAAAGAAAAAATCCACCTATGAGATTTAGGAGATTTCTAGGAGTTTAAATCAATGATACTTAAGCATAAGAAAAACAAATGAGGAAAAATTCAAAAATAAAGAAGCATTTATGGATCCTGAGAATATGGACATAGAAAAATTATTTAGTTTATTAGCCATAACAAATGAAGATTTATGAAGACATTATGATTTAAAACTTTGTACAAATAAAGAGAAAGATGATATGATAATAGTCAGTGAAACTAGTTATGAATAAGAAAATATGATCCTAAGAAATCATATAAAACCTATTTCATTACTAGTTCCTCATCAAAAAGAAACATTTAACTCAAATAGATAAGAAAGAAAAAAAGGTGAAGGCTAGAAGAACCTAACCTTACTTACAAAAGAAAACAACATCCTAAAATGGAAGAAAGATTACATTGGAAAACTAAAGGTAGTATCCCATCAGAATTCAAATCTTAGTAAAAATTATAGATATGATCTTTTATAATTAGATTCCATAAGAAACAGAAAAAAGCCTTAGATGAATGATTTAGTGGTATGAATATAATCATACAAATTTTTCCAACCACACAATCAAACCCTTCAACTTGTAGAGTCTTAGTAGCCCACAAATGATAAAAAAATATTAAAATATGGATTATAAAATCCCATAGGTAGGGAGAATTTAGATACCATAGTAAATTAATGATACAAGGAATTTATTTGAGAAGATAAAGGTATACATTTCACTGAATCCGGTGAAAATTAAATTGAGAAAGCCAAATGATATTTAATAAATACGAAAATATATGACATGTGTTATATAGATTCATTTATTTGTGAATATGAAATGTATTATCACAAGTTACCACCTTTTATGCAAGAAACTTATAAGGAAATAGTTTTCCATAAATTAACTTGAATATTACATAAACAATTTTAGAGGGATGTAATAAAAGTACCAGACACTTTAGAAGGAAGAATAAGAACTCTTAAAAACTAGATAACCATTAAATATTGAGAAAGACAAGAATATAAACAAATAGAAAGAAATGATAAAAACATTCAAAATAAAAAGTATAAAAAATATAAAACATTCAAAAGATATATGGATGTAACGAAAAAAGCTTACAAGAAAAAGTATAAAAAATATAAAAGATTTAAAAGATTTAAAAGATATAAAATTAGAATATAAGACTTTCAAAAATATAAGATAATATATAATAAAGAACCTTACAGAAAGGATATTTTAGTAGGAAAAAGTATAAGCCACTAGAAAACAAAAATGATTCCCCACGAGGGAAAAAAGTGTAGATGTTGAATTTGTAATGAGGAAGGACATTACTAATGAATTCCCTAACAGGTTTTAACACAAAAATATTTTCACAGAAACAAAAATCTTAAAAGAATATTTTAAGAAGAAATTATAACTTATAAAGGAATCATATATAGATTATACTTGTAATAAGGAAGGACATAATGCCAAAAACTTGTTGTCTCTTTTAGGAGAACATAAAATCGTGCAAGTATACACGGTCTCAGGTAATAATATGATAAGTAAAATATCGTTCCCACAGAGATTTGTTACTACTATTCGTTAATTACTAAAATTATTTAAACCTGATTTTATCCAAACAGTTGATAATTTGATGCAGTTTGACTAACTAATTTTTATAACAGTTTGCAAGAAAATTCTAAGATTGCAGTTTCACCAAATAAATCCACTCGAATCATTTTATTTTCTCTTAATTTATGTTCTTTTATTTTAAGTTGTTAACCAAGAACTCCTAATTTATCCATATATCTCTTCCGAGCTCTATACAGACACATCTCGCTAAAATAATTCATTATATTCCTATAAGAATTAAATTCAACCAGATTTATTAAGTTCTAAGTTCTCAAATAGTTACACATACAATAAAAGTATATTCTTATCCCTTGTATATAAATGTTATTTTATCACGAGCAACACACAAAATTCCTTTTCAAGTGTATTTAAGTGTCACAGATCAATTAATTAATCTTCCGATAATTAAAAGCATTACATACAGATAAAATAAACAACTTAAAATCGTTCCATAAATCATTCAAAAATAATTAATTCAAGTTTCATAATTTAAGCTACACTGCAACCCTAGAACAAATAAATTAGTTCATAGCAGAAATTAAAATTACAATACAACAATAATCAGACATTTCAGAGAAATTAAATTTAAAAGAAAAAGATTAGGAGAAACTCTTTCACGATTCATCAATGAAAAATAAATTTCTTCCATTTTCTTCTTCTTCATTGTCTTCTTTCTCTCTATTTCCTAAGAAAATAACAACATCAAAATATTAAAGAAAGGTTCTGCGTGTTGTAGAGAACACGCAGAGAGAAACTAAAAATTGAAGTGAAAAATGGAAAAAAGAAAACTGAAAAACAAAAAAAAGAAAAACTCTTTCCTCTCGTCTAAATTATATCCTCCCAACTAATTTTTTATTTTTTTATTTTTTAAAGATGCATGTAGTGGGGGACAAAAATACATGGGAAGTAATAAAAAAACAAACACGTGTAGAAGATCGTTCTGCGTTTTCTTCTTTTTTTCTTTAAACGCATGCCACATGTCATCATATTATTGGCTGCAAGATATAACGAGACATGTGGTAGCATTTCATTAGCTATGAAGAATGGCTGGAATGCTTCGCACAGGAACTTGGCGCGCTGGAAGTGCACAACAGTTAACACTAACACGTGGGCGACGCAGAACGAGTTGGTAAGTGGGCATCGTTTCTGCGTTTTCATTTTACCAAATACATGCCATGTGTCTCCATATGATTCGCTGGAAGATTGATGAAACACGTGGCTTCTTCTTATTCGGTGGAACTCGAGGGCGTACTCTAATGCGATGAACCGTGTCACACGGGGGTATAAGCGAGCTACTCGGTGCGCGACAGCTTGATTCCACTCGCGTACGAATCTGGACCGTTGAGACTTGATCCAAGGGTGAGCTATGAGATGCACCTCGGGAGAAAATTCTGCACAGCCGACACGTGGGTCCCACTCTACACGCTAGTTTGCGCGATAGGTGGGCCCCATTTAGTGCCGAGTAGCGTGCATTCAGGAAAACTAGGTCCAATCTTTGTTGTCGCGTCTGGATTCCATGCGCCAGATCTTGACCGTTCATTGGATGATCGAACGGTGGGTGTTGCACGTTGTAAATGGTGCGAGTGGCCTTCTTTTCCTACGCAGAAAAATCAACTTTCCTTAATTACATTTTGACCCACAAATTTAATTCAAATTAACTTCTAATCTTTTGATATTTGCAATTTTACCCACTTTTAATTCAAATTATATTTTAAGCTTTTATTAATTACAATTAAATATTTTTTTATTCAAATTCATTAATTTTCTTAAAAATATATTTATTAAAGACTAATAGTAAATATTAATTTAATTAATTAAAAATTAACTAAAAATGTAAAGAACATAGCAATTATAATTAATAAAATAGACAAAAATAACTGTATAAAATACAGTTATCAAGGGATGTAATAAAAGTACTAGACACTTTAGGAGGAAGAATAAGAACTCTTAAAAACTAGATAACCATTAAATATTGAGAAATATAAGAATATAAACAAATAGGAAGAAATGATAAAATATTCAAAAGAAAAAGTATAAAAAATATAAAACATTCAAAAGATATATGGATGTAACGAAAAAAACTTACAAGAAAAAGTATAAAAAAATATAAAACATTTAAAAGATATAAAATTAGAATATAAGACTTTCAAAAATATAAGATAATATATAATAAAGAACCTTACAGAAAGGATATTTTAGTAGGAAAAAGTATAAGCCACTAGAAAATAAAAATGATTCCCCATGAGGGAAAAAGTGTAGATGTTGAATTTGTAATAAGGAAGGACATTACGCTAATGAATTTCGTAACAGGTTTTAACATAAAAATATTTTCACAGAAACAAAAATCTTAAAAGAATATTTTAAGAAGAAATTATAACTTATAAAGGAATCATATATAGATTATACTTGTGATATTTATCAATTAAAAGAAAGTGCGGAAGAAATAAGTGACTCGGAATATGAATACTCTTCATTAGAAGATGAATAATTTATATAGTATTACAAATCCAAACAATACTTATATTAAGGTAATATCAAAATTTAAAGATTACACAAGTTACCATTTACATGTTTATGTAAACACAAGAGCTAGTATATGTGTAACGAGTAGATATATATTCCCAGAGGAACTTTGGAAACAAGCACCAAAAAATTTAATTGTTAGAATTGATAACAATACAATAATAAATCTTAATAAAGTTTTAAAAGATATAGATATAATGATAGGATGAGAGAAATTTCATATTCCTACTATATATGAATAAGAAACATGAGTTGATTTATTAATAGAAAATAATTTCCTAAACTTATATAAACATTTTACATAATATTTAAACAAAATAAATCTAACAACACTAGATGGTGAAACTATTTATGTGTTAAAAGTAAGAAAATTTTTTACTGTATCAAATCTAACTTTTATACAACAACATAACAAGCAAAAATGTGGCGAGATAAACATAAAGCAACAACAAAAAACCTTATTTAGAAAATATTTTATTAGATATAAAAGAGAAACAAAATTATTTTTTAAGGAAATCTAGGAAGATAAAGCCATAATAAGTATAAAAAAATATTAAAAATAGTAAGCCCGATCTAAAATGATTACTGTTTGGAGAAAATTTAGTGTGTTAGGGATTTTAGTGATTTTTTAAAGAGAAGTATAAAATGTAGATAATGAACAAATCATTTATTCTTCTCCCTGATGAGGTATATATAACACATATTAGATAGACGTCGAGGTTATATAGTTTTGTACTTGCATACGAGATGCCAGAGCATAATTAATTTACATAAAATGAGGTTGCCATATGTGTTACCTAACAAAGTTGCTATATAAGGGCTACTTGAGGTCATGTTGGCAAGAATGAGTCTAGGTCATTAGGTAGGTATACTAGGCCATTTTACTTAGACCATGAGTTGATCCAAGTCTTGGCTTAGGTCTTGATCTTCACCATATAAGAAAGGTACATCAAATCATTAGGGTCATGTACCTACTACCTAAATAATACCAAATATTAACTCCTCTATTCCCTTGCTTTTCAGAAGTCAAGGGAATTAACACTTTGTCATCTGGTCTTCGTATCATTTAGACCATCATTAATATAAGGTATGATCAAGCAGGTTCTTTAATAGATATCGGGCTTCTTATGTGTGATGTCTGAAAAACTCCTTTAGTTGCGAGGTTACTAAGTCGTTAAAGAGTATTCTCAAAATTAATCTGATCTTTACCCTGTCCAAATAACTTAGTCAAAAAAATTTCAAAGGATCTCAACCCAGTAATTTTTTTATACTATCCTTCTTCTTCGCCCGCTCATTTGGAAAAACACTTGCTTAGATCTTAGTCCATTTGACTAACAACATCAGTTGAAAACCAACCCATTTTCTACCACCAGGCCATTTATTCTCTAACTTGTAACATAAAAGTTATGTATTTTCTTTCTTTATATTTTTTATTAACCATGTCTCCTAAAGGAAAAGATGTGGTTCATTCCCATTCTAAAGAGACCCTTCTAGGTCATACCCAAAATATACCTTCAAGGATGGATCCTCTTAGAGAAGGATCATGAGATATAGGCATTCAGCAATGAGCTCATCACAAAGTAAGAAACCTTTTGAAATTTCTAGGGGTTGTGAAAAAAAGACATATTTTAGGTGCTAAGGAGAGCATCCTTGCTCTCCTTACTTCGTCTGGATCCCGTGTAGCTTTTTCCTTTTCATCATGGGGTCCAATGCTTATTGTTAGGATCTTTGTATCTACAACTTCTAAGGTACCTAGTCCCAATAAAAGAATGAAAATCGGGGTGAACCTACCCATAAGACCAAGGACAAACACTAAATAGAAAAAGTTCCTAGCATTCTTTCTACTGATGACTTGATTGAGATAAGGCAGAAACACATCCCACCCCACGTAGGTTTGATACTGATACCTCATCATTTGTGTGATGCTGATGATCCCTCATCGGGGTGGTGGGTGATTCATCTTGCGTCCTTCAAAATTGGACTCTAGTGTCCATTACCCAGAATTATAGCTTGTGCCCTTCATACTTTTGATATCAATCCTACCTAAGTAAATCCCAATGGGTGGTAGACTCTTATATGTTTCTGTGAACACGAAGTAGAACTGACAAATGATGAACTCCAAAGTATGTACTTCTTGAAGAGAAACAACCTGGATAAAGGAAAGACATATATATCATGCATTGTTGGGCATGAGCTACATCTTAAACTTCAAGATTGCACCTCGAGCTAGAAGGATAAGTACTTCTACATTACTAGGGATGTTTGGGATAATAGGGTCGACTTGCCAGACCGTCATACTTAGAATCATCACTTCAGCACCACTTAACCTCGTGCAATTGAGTTGATAAAAAATTTAGGTCTAGATGATAAGGAAAATATTAGGAGCATAAAGCTACATTATACCTCGAGTGAAAGTTATCGGGAAATGTTGACTATAACTCATTTGAAAAAATATGGGGTGTGGAAAGAATATACCAATGAGTATTCAGGTCGTTTACTATTATGAGGTAAATATTGGAGTTTGTAACTGGTACTGTTTTACTAACCTTTAGCTTCAATTTTTTATAGGTATGAGCCACTCATACATTGACCTCAAAATTTTGATAGACACTTTTAGTGTCTAAGACCTAGTCCTCATATACCAACATCTTGTACTCATGTTGCCTTTACCAACCAAGGACTCTGCTTCTCAAGTGGAACCAATTGAGGTCACACCCCCTCCTACGATGTATGACCATAGACTTAGATGAATTTGAGTTTGATAACTTATATTAAGGGACATCGTGGTGTTAAATTCCCTGGTTACATATCTTGATAAAGGTATTTTTGGATGAACTAACTTGAAAAGGGACCAATATCATCATTTTAGTAGTGATTTTGAGAGGTCCAAAGTTAGAGAGGCCTGCAAAGCATAAGGTGGCTCCAATAAGAAGCTAATGGTAGATCATTTGATCGAGGTGAATTTGAATACACTTGTCTATTTCTTTCCCCTTGGTTTCATTGATCACTAATAAACACGAGGTGTAAGCTAGCCGCTTGCAAATTTCTAAGTATCAAAAGTCCATGGATGAAAAAGACACTCTTATTGTTGAATATAATGCAAAGCTGTTAAAGATGGAGAGCTACCTATTGGACAAAGTTGATAAGCTAAGAAAAGCAGAAAACTATTGTTTTGAGCAAAGACAACGATCTAGTCACTTCAAAAAAATTGTGAAGGAGGTTGAGGAAAAGGCTAGCACGACAGAAGGTCAAATGAACGTGATGTCAAATCAAATGAGGTTGCTTTTAGACCTAGTGGAAATTTAAAAGCAGAGTGCACCAAGGCATACAGAAATGGTATGAGTTTCGTGGTAAGTGATGGCTCTATAAAAGTAGAGTCATTAGTACACTTTTCACTCAATATTTACTTGTTTTATTCAATAAATAGTATTTTTGAGGCTAAAAATATTAAAATATAAACTTTTTAGTAAAAAGGTAAGAAAATATAATTTATGGAATTTTTGGGATTTTTTAACGTATGTCCAATTAGAAGTTACCACATGGCTAGCCACGCAAGCATAAGAGATGACTACATAAGCCACATATATGCCACGCAAGTAGGGACAATGAATCATAGATTGACGTGTGTGAGGAGAACGGATTGCATACCACATGTCAGCATAACGTTCAATTCGAGCTTAGAGCATTGTCAAACCTTCACGCCATGTGTCACCACTTTACTTGCCTAGCCATTCCACCCGTACACCATACCATCCATTACGACGAATCACATTGCACCGCATGGCACTGATTTAACATGTGTTGACTCGGACTAGTCTCCCTTGCCAAGAGTCGCTCTTTGATTCACCTAGTGAATTCTATGTGCCACTTGTCACACTATGATTAGTTGGCATTGTTGATTGCTTGTTTTGATCTTAGCCCTTGATATGAAGGTCAAGATTCCACTTGAGCTATATTTAAGCCTCTAATCACCCCATAAACCCTAATGAGTTGTCATTAACATAATTTTGATCAGTGTTTGGAGCTAAAAAGAGAGAAAAATTTAAAAGGAGATACAATTTTGGTGGAGATTTAAGAGAAAATTAGTACTACAATTCAAGAGATTGATTTTATTTCTTATTTTACTCTTTTTTTTATCAATTTTTATGTCTTCTTTATGAAAAATACGAGTTTTATGAACAAAATTATGTGTAGTTAATTTATTAATCTACAGATCTTATGAACCCAATTTTCACCATGTGATGATCTAGTATTTTACCTCAATTATAATTTTAATTTAATTATATTGTTTAATATGATTTTTATGCTATTAATTATTTGGTCAATCATTTATCTATAAAGACAATTAAATAGATTTAAGAGAATTATTTAATTGCTTATCTTGATTAAATAATATGTATAGTTTCTAGAAAGAGATGTATGATTCTTATGTATGTGATCCATAATTGATGAACTTAATGAGTAGTATGTAGGTTAATTGACATGAAAATATGATTAAATTAATTACTATATAATGTGTAATTTACTTGAAAGAGGAATACATGCTAGGTTAGATTCAATTGATCATGTAATTGATTGATATTTATATTGAGAGGATTTTAGCGATTCATATGTTTAGAAAATTGGGAGATTAAGTATTCCTAGATGTTTTCTCATATATATTTTTAGTTACTAAATCTGATTTAATTGATTATTGCTATTTGCTTTTAGTTATTTTAATTTTATTTCCTTAAAATATAAAAACACATAAAAAATTGATTTTTATCTTTTTAGTTTTAAAAATTAGTTTATAATAAAATAATCTCCGTGAGAGCGATTCTTAACATTATATTACTTTTTTGCGATAAGTATACTTGCATATTCATTGCACACATAACTTGTGTGGCCGATCAAATTTTTTGGCAAAGTTTTTGGAGCTTAAAAATATTAGAAATTAACTTATTCTTATTATTTTTTATTTTAGTTATTTTTCTTTAATTTTAATTTACTTATTTTCATGTATTGACTTATTTATTTATTTTTTTAATTTAGACATATCCTTTAGTGCTATTAGAAGCATAGAGTAGAAAATGGCTAGAAATAATTATCAATGGTCATTAGAGCGGGAAAGTAAGACTCAAAGGGATGAAAAGAAACAAGAAATTAACAACGATGGGAAGGAACTATTGGATAAAGAGAACATTGAAAAGGAAATAACTCAACCAAAGAAAAAAAATCTATACAAACCCATTATAACCTTGACTAGAGATTGTAGTGCCATCCTTACTAGAAAATTACCCCAAAAATTGAAAAATCTAGGTAGTTTTGACTTCCTTATAGGATTGGGAACATCCACTTTGAGAAAGCATTCTGTGATTTAGGTACCAACATTAACCTCATGTCATTATCAATCTTCCAAAGATTGTGGGTTGGTAAAACCAAAACTACTTCAGTAACATTACAAATAGCATATAGATCAATTTAGAGACCTTAGGGTATGGTATAAGATATGCTAGTAAAAGTAAACAAATTCATCTTTCCGATAGACTTCATTGTGCTAGAAATGGAAGAGGACTGTGACATTCCTATCATACTCAACTGTCCATTCTTAGCAACCAGAAGAGCACTTATTGATGTACCAAAATGTGAACTTACAATAAGAGTGCAAGATGAATAAGTAATGTTTAAATTTTTTTAAAGCATCTAAATCCACTAGCATTGATAGTGCTAATGAATGCTTAAGGATAAATGTTACTGAATGTGGGAACAACGTAAAAGAATCTGTTAAGTCATCTACACTTAAGATTAATGCTATGGATAAGGACACAAACTCACCAGAAAACAACTTAACCTGTTTTAACTTTGAAAGTATGGAATCGAAGATTGATATTGTAGATTGTGTGAACTTTTTGGAAGATGGGTCTCTCATGCATGTATCAAAGATGATTATGGAATATTTTGAGACATAATCTAAGCTCAAACCATCAATTTAAGGGCTAATATGTTAAGATCGCACACTTTTACCCTACCATCCCCAGTCAAGAATGCATGTATCATAGTGGAGTGCTTATAAGAATGCCAAAAATTTCAAAAATAAAAAACAAATATGGCATGAGAAGATATTTGAGCACCATGTTTATGAGCAAGAACATAAAGTATTATTGAAAAAATCAAGACTCAAATTATTTCCAAGCAAACTCAAAAGTAAATGGACACAAGGAGATGTGCCTTAGGACTTGATATGACCGTGTAGTCAAGGACATTAAACGTGACATTGGTTATGAGGCAACCCAATGTTATTTTACTTATATTTTCATTATTTTTGTTTTATAGGTGAATAAATGTAGAAATCAATGGCGCAACAAGAATGAGCATTCCAACGACAGATGTGGTATACCAAAGCTAAGGGAGTTTTCTTTCCTTTTAATTTTTCATATTTATATGTGTACATTGAGGACAATGTGCAATTTAAGTTTGTGGGAGGGAACTTTATTCTTTACTATGCATTTGAAATTTTTTAGGGAATTGTTTTTAATTCTTAGGATGTTTTTAATCATGATTTGGGTAGAAATTGATAAATAAATGGAAACTAAATGCATGCATTCTTGATATGAAACATATGAGCTCAATGATAAAATTTGGTTGTCATGACTAGGATAAAGAATGTAACATATTTGTTAAGATACTTACATTAATCATGTAATATGCTTGCTAGTTTTGATTGGATTAATTCAAATTTTTATGCACATGTTCATGATTGATTTTAGTGTTCTTATTGAGAAACAATTTGTAGTGAGTTATACGAGTTGATGAGATCTACCAAGTTTTAGAATCTATTTGATCATCCTTTGAGGTGAAATTCTAAATAATATTTTGCAATGGAAATGATTTAGGCCTTAGTTGGATCGATTGAGCCTTTCAAACTAACCATTATTATATATGTAGTCACTCATTTGAGCCTAACAAAGAACCATTCATATCTTTAAGCCAAATTTTATGCCTAACCAATAAGCAATATCTTTATCCTTGCATCTTTAGCTTGTAGGAAAAGAAAAAAAATGCAATCACGTGTTATGCTACAAAGTAAGGTGAAATGTAATGCACTCTAAAAAGAGAGAAAAAAGAAGAAGCAAAACTCACAACACAATTATCCCTTTAAAGTGGGGCTGTTGTGAAGTTACAATTAAAAAAGAGAAAAGAAAAGATGTGGAATAGAAGAATATGAAAAGAATAATAAGAGAAGGTGCACTGAAATATCAAGTAAAATCTCGATTGTAGTTAAAAAGTGCATGATGAAAAAAATAAAGCTAAGGTGTGGAAAGAGCCTAAATGTCTTCATTTATCGACCCCTATCTAAGTCTTACATTACAACCATGTAAAGTCCTTATTGATCTTGAGCTAAGTGCATTTTTATATTAGTGAAGAGAGATGTGAAAAATAGACTTATGAGACATGTTCTAAGATTGAATTGATTAGTAGTTCCATATAGGTTGATTTCATGAGTGCATTGGATGATATCATGTGCAACACACACACATGAATCAATTTGTCAAAAACATTGCATATCCTTGTATTTATGAATATGTAAACCTCATAATTATATGATTATACAAATTTTGAGAGAAATAATTTTTTATGAAATATGTATAAGCTAATATAAGTATATTTATGAATATACTACCCATATCACTTTATTTAGTTATACTTGGCTTTACTTGAGGACAAGCAAAGAGTTAAGTTTGAGGGTATGATAATTCTATAAAGTAGAGTCATTAGCGCAATTTTTTATTTAATATTTACTTTTTATTCAATAAATAGTATTTTTGGGGCTAAAAATATAAAAATATAATTTTTTTAGTGAAAAAGGGGTGAAAATATAATTTATGAAATTTTTTGGGATTTTTTAACACAAAACCAATCAAAAGCTACCACATGACCTGCCACGTAAGCATAGAAACTGACTAGGGAAGCCACGTGGATGCTACACAAGTAGGGACAATGAACCATAAATCATTGCATGTGAGAATAAAAAACTATGTGCCACGTGTCAGCATGACGTTCAATATGAGTTTGGAGAGCAGTGAAACCTTCCTGCCATGTGTCACCACTCTACTCATCCAGCCTTTTCACCCGTATGCCACCCTATTTATTATCGCGAATCAAATTCTACCAAATGGCACTATTTCAGTATACGTTGACTTGGACTATCTCATATTCCATGCGTCGCTCTCTGATTTTCCTAGTGAATTCCATGTGTCATGTGTCATGTTGTGATTGGCTGGCACAGTTGATTTTGCTTGTTTTGATCTCAACCCTTGATTTGAAAGAGATAAAAATTTTGTGGAGATTTAAGAGAAAATAAGTACTAAAATTCAAGTGATTGATTGCATTTCTTCTTCTACTCTTTTCTTTATCAATTTTTATGTGTTTCTTTATGAACAAAATTGTGTAGTTAATCTATTAATCTAGGGATCTTATGAACCCAATTTAATTATATTATTTAATCTGATTTTTATGCTATTAGTTGTTTGACCAATAATTTATCTATAAAGATAATTAAATAGATTTGAGAGAATTATTTAATTTTTTGTCTTGAATAAATAATATGCGTAGTTTCTAGGAAGAGATGTATGATTCTTATATATGTGATCCATAATTGATGAATTTAATGAGTAGTATGCAATTTAATTGATATAGAAGTGTGATTAAATTAATTACTATATGATAAGTTATATTACATTGATCATGTAATTAATTGATAATCATATTGAGGGATTTTAGTGATTCATATGTTTAGAAAATTGGGAGATTAAGTATTCCTAAATATTCTTTCATATACCTTCTTAGTTTCCAAACCTGATTTAATTAATTATTGCTATTTACTTTTAGTTATAATCTCTGTAGGAATGATATTTTCTTATCATTATAGTACTTGTTGCGATACGTATACTTGCGTATTCATTGCACACATAATTTGTGTGATCGATCAAGTTTTTGGCCTTAAGACTCAAGCCGAGAAGTTGGATCTCACAGTGCCTTATTTTACATTGATGCAAGCCTTCCAAAGTAGCCTATCTAAAGCACCCCAAACTAGTTCCCTACAACCTTCACCTTGTGGAGAAGAGGCCATGATTGAAACTCGGCCTAAAGGTGTGGTGAAAGAAGCCACTCCTTAGAAAGCACCTCAGTACCCTATTTGTTTATTTTGGAATAACTTGTAATTCTATATGTGAAAATTTTGATGTAAAAGAATTTTTGAGAATTTGTATATTTTCTAACAATTAAATGCTTTTGTATTTGATTTCTATTTAATTCCCCCATGGCATTTGTGTATGATTTTATTTAGTTAAAACTTTATTTTTCTTGAGTGTCTGAGATCATGTTTAGAATTAATCAAATTTGTTTGATTGCATTCCATGCGACCTAAAAAAAATTTAGTCTTTGTTTAAGGTCGTTAGTGTGTTTAGTGGTCGAATAGATTACATCCAAGTACATCTAAATGATATGATTGAAATAGGGTTATGTTTTTCTTGTACCCTAGACATCACTTCGAAAGCTACTAGGAAATATCCCATTATTGGTAAGCAACCTACTTCTCCCTTCCTCAGCAAAGAGGTGAACTAAATCCTTTTCGATACCCATGCGAGAAGGAAAGTTAAAAAATCAAAGGCACTCAATGTGTCACTTTGCTCCTTGGACACAAGGTTGCATTCTGAATTAGATCAGGTTGTAGTCTTTTCAAAAAAAGGTGCTAGGTCGAAGAGGCCCATACCCTTGAGTGAGAGGCATCCTAATGAAGACTCCCAAATAGGCCAGGATTCTGTAGTGAAGTCTAGCCATGCTAAAAAGTTGTCCCCGTTAGGGGATGATATTAGCCTGTTGCAATGTATAAACCCTGTTAAACATGAATGTGGTAAGAATAGTGGTCTAAACATGATATGTTTAATAACTTTCATGCTCAAGATGATTTGTATCACCATTTTGGGGTGCTTGTAGATTTTCCCTCTATTTACATAGCTCGTAAGCAAGAGAAAGAGACAATTTGGCATATAATGGCTAGACGCGTGCTCGATGTAAGCAACCTGATTTTTTTTATGTTTGCACATTATTGGTAAGGTATAATATGTAATCTAACTTATATTATCTACATTATTTTAATGCAAGCCATATTTCTCGCTAAAGATTTAGAGAAAGAGGCAGATACATGTTAAGAAGTAGCTGAGTTTGTGGATCATAAGTTGTGTAGCTTAAAGATTCGTTGTGAAGCCGTGGATCAAGAGTTGGAAGAAATGCTTAATGAATTGAAGATTGCACACCATAAACGGGATAAATACAAGGAAGAACGAGATGAGTTGCATAATTTGGTAGAGTATTGGAAACATAGGGCACTCGAGAAAACTACTCACCAGATTTCTATGTAGAAAATTTTGGATCACATATCGCAAACAAGTAATGAACCTCTCAGTGGAGAGTTGGTGTTTAGTTTGTATCAATTTTTTTTCATTCTATCTTAAAGAATGTAATTGAACTTTGTTATATAAGCCCAAGGCCTAACTCAACCCAATAAGATCTCTTTAAGTTAAGGGTTGCCCACACTTATAAACTGCACTACAACTGAATGCCTAGTCGATGTGGGACAATACAATCCTTCAACACCCCCTTCACATCAGACAGGGGCAACGAAGGCCACAAACCATGATGAACTCAGGGCCTAGCTTTGATACCATGTTATATAAGCCCAAGGCCTAACTCAACCCAATAAGATCTCATTGAGTTAAGGGTTGCCCACACTTATAAACTGCACTACAGCTGAATGCCTAGTCGATATGAGACAATACAATCCTTCAACAAACTTGAAATAATGTAACAATTTACTGATGCATTTCATTTACTGGTATTGATTTCATATTGTTGGATTGAGTGTCTTGCTCATTTTCTTGGGACATAGTCCGTATCTCATGTGGGGGTAGTTGACTCTTTCCTCTAAACATGGGGGTTATCGTGTTAATTTTTCACAAGATGGGAGACAAGTAAGGGTGAAATTGAATCCAACCCCAAAAATGCATTCCTAAAGAGGAGGTTCACCTTGGAACTCAAGAATATTTCTTCGGAAAACACTACATCTCAAGTGAGGGGTCAATGGAATCCTTCCTACAAACATGAGGGTCATTGCATTAATTTTTCATGAGATAGTATAAATGTAAAGGCGAAATTGAATCCAACCCCTAAGTGTCTTCCTAAATAGGTGGTTTATCTTGGAACTCAAGACTCTTTCTTGGGACGTATCCTGCATCTCAAGTGAAGGTGTTTAGACATATGGACTGACCTTGAGGTTGGCCTGAGCTTACATGATCAAACTAAGCTATACATCAAACCGAGCCTATATGATTAGACCAAGCTATACATCAGACGAGTCTACATGATTAAACCGAGCTGAAAGATGGAATACCTTGAATAACATACATGACTCTACATACTTGAAGCATACCATCAAGTAAGAGGTTGGTCTCAAGAAGCCACATCTCATGTAAGTTCGACCACCAACTTGAGCTAGGGTCAATCTCAATCCTTAAAATGTTTTACTTTTACTGATTGAATCCATCACTAACATATACATGTGCACACATTTTGTGATTGACACATGTACTTGTAATGTTCTATAAATAGGTGGACCTTTTTATGGAATCCATACATTTAGCCAATTGTCTTGAATTCTCTCTACGAATTGGATCAATCCTAAAAATTTTTGCACCCACCATGGGGCTCACATTCTGAGGTCGAGCTTAAGTTTCTGACCCCGTATTCCTTAGGATTCACTTTGAGCCTTTAGAGAAGCTTAGAAAATCTGACTTATTATGTTCAAGGAATGCACCTGAAACTCACAGATATTTGTTACACATCAACATGGTAGGAACTCACGCTGATAGGCATTCAAAGTTGGCTAACAAGGAAACAAGGATGACTCAGAGAGATGCCTCCTCAGCCTTCGATTAGATCAAAGCAAGAGACGACCTTCACCACCAAGGGATGGCTCGCCAACTCCTAGAACTAAGAAGAGAGTTTAAGGAAACCAGAAGAGAGAATAGGACACTACATTCCTAGTCAGGGGAAGGACCCCGGGTGATCAAGCAGCCAATCCAATTAACAGAAACATAGTTGGTCAAGGTCAGCCCGAGCCACACCAAATAGAGCAGGAAGACGAAAGGATCCTTCTTTCTAGTTTGGCGAGCAACATGCATGATATGATGATGATAATTAGTCCTACAACTATGAGTATGGAAAGAATTATTAAAAAGGGTAGTTGTGAACAAAAATTTACATTTAGGCCTAATATGACATTTCCTATCCTAATAAAGACAAACAGGTACAAACTTAACAATTTTTCTTACCAAAGGTGTAATGGTTTTTAGTGCATAATAATTAACAATGGGAGTAGAATTAAAAAGTCTTACAAATGTGGTTTTTGACGTTGAAGATATGTGGCTCTCATCCATATAACCAAGGCCACATGTATCACCATGTGACTTTTTATAACTCAAAACTTTGTTCAGTTTTTCAGTGCTTAATGTCAAGTTTTTTATTGTCTTCTTAGCAATAACAAGTTCTTCTCTAAGTTTACAATTTTCTTGTTTTGTTCCTGCAAGACTTAAAACAAGAGTATCAATATGCTAAGACAATATTAAATTTTCTTTTTCTAAGTCAAAAGTGTTTGATTTATGAACACTAATTATTTCATTAAATTTTGTCACTTCAATTAAAAGTTTGTCTCTTTATTCCTTTGCACCTATACAATCATTAAATAACTAGATGCATCATATTTAGCTAAAAGAAAAAAAGAGTTAACTTTATCATCATCTTCATCCGAGCTAGTGTCGGAATAATTTGAATGTACAATGGCTTTTGCTGTGAAGGTATAGTAGTTGGTTCTACCATCTTCTGAATTATTTTTTCTCCTACTCACGCTCTGTATCACTAATAGTAGTATTGCATGTTCTTTTAGCTTTCTTCTTATTGTTTGCATACTTTGTAGATATATGACCAAAGCCACTACAGGTAAACATTGAGGTACTTCTTGAACATGTGAGAAAATAAAATAATATATTCATCATCTAAATCATCATCAATGTTAGAAGTTATCTTTTTAGAGCTTTTGAATGACACGTCCTTGTTTTTTTTTGTGGCTCAAGAGTAAGCTTATATGTTTAGATTGATCTAACTAGTTCATCATTATTTAAAGTGTCTACATTCTTTTTCTCCTTTACAATAGTGACCTTCATCTTATACTCCTGTCAATGAACTTAGAAGTTTGCCTACAAATATAGGTTGAGAAATTTTCTCACCAAGTGTAGAGCAAGCATTAGTATTATCACAAAAACGAGTATAAAATTAACCAAAGGTTTTAGTATTGCTCATTTTAAGAGTCAAATTGAGATGTTAACAATCTCAATTTTATTTGTTTCACTTGGAAAATTCCTTAATAAGGAAGATCAAGTGAATTCAATGCACCTTTGGCAGTTTCATAGTCGGAGATGCGACGAAACTCGTCTATCGATACTGATGCAAATATAGAGCTTAACCTTTTTTGACTTGATCTACTAAGGGTTCTTTCTTAAATGGCCCATTCTTTTCTTGTATTTATGGTTGTTATACCATCTTTGGTTGCTGAAGGTGATTCCCAACCTTCAAGAATAAAGTTCCATACTTTTTTATCTTGTTTGGGATAGACTTGCATGCGAGCTTTCTAATAATTATACCCATCAAAGAGTAGAATTCTTAGAGATTATCCACCTTCTTTCATTAGGTCTATAAATAAGTGTGTGTCCCTATGAAACAAAATCACTAAGTGTGTTTAGTGTAGGCTTTGATACCAACTAAAAGTTTTAAAATAGACCTAATAACTCTAGAAAAGGATGAATAAGTTATTTTTATTTTTTTAAAATTATAAATTCGTAACCTAATCACAATGACCAGACATATAATCACATGTAAATAATAAAGTGTAGAAATAAAAAATAATATACGAGATTTTTAGATGGAAACAACCTAAGCCATAAATATATCTTAAGAGGAAAATCACTTATCCATTGGACCACCTAATCTTTCCAGTATAAAAATTAAATTTACAAATACAAAATTAGTTTTATGCTACCCTTCTTGAGGTACTACCCTAATGTACTATCTACAATCCCTATTTCTAAAGGTAATGTAAGTAATATCCATACCAACGTTCTAATTAGCTCCTTACCTATTAAATATGTTCATAGATCAACTTGCAAACATAATTAACACAAAAAATACAAGTGTCTGTGTGTATCTTAGAACAGATTTATCAATAAATAATTCTAACTTGAAAATTCAAAATATATATTGAATAATTCAAATCAACTAACAAATCCTAAAATAATCAAGTTAAATACAAATTTAATAAAAATAACTTATTTAAATTTTTATAATTAAATCAAATAATTATAATTACACTTGAAATTATTTAATCCAAACATAAAAGAGTTTAATTAAGAAGTTATATGAAGATGTAAATATAAAACAAACTGCATATAAATATGAGAGTATGATTAAACTAATAAAAACGAATAATCAAATACTTAACAGCATATCCTAATTTAATTTCTTCTTGATATACTACTTGACAAATAGTAGTGAGCAAAAATCAATCTCCTTGCAAATTGCCGAATTCTCTTGTGGGAATATGATAAACCTTCTCAGCTAACGAATCAACAAATAAATCAACCTTGATTATGTATTTCGATTTCCAAATAGTAGTAAGCACAAATCAATCTCCATGCAAATTGCCAAAGTAACTAATGTGTATATAGGTGATAGTGATAGCCTAATAATTTGGGCTTAATTACTCAAGGTTTATTAGAATTCTCAATAAAATAATAAGTAAACTTTGGAACATAACCTAAAAACATGCACATTTCAAAAAATACTAAATAATAATTTCATAAATTAACTTGAGTTTAAATAAATATTTTAACATAAAAAATAATTTCAATTGTTATAAATATGTATTATTGAATGTACGAGTACAATATTATATGTGATAGTTATAAAATATATACTTGAATTACGGTTATTCAAAAATCGAATATTTGTTTGATTTTTCTTAGATAACGAGTCTCAAAATAAGTTTCCAAACAAATGTTTTGTTTATAAAAATAACCATCATTTATAGTTAAAGTATCGTGATCTCCTCTAAGCTCTACCTAAGCTATTTAATGTTTATTTCAAGAGTATGAAATATGAAATCAAACTGGTGACACTTGTTCTTTTGGTTGCTCTGCACTTCAAATTATTTCTTCCTTGAGGCTAAAGATACAGACAATTTTTCTAGAAGCTCATCTATAATTAACTGAGTTTTCGTAGCAAATGACGCTGATTAAAGCACAATCAGGGGTGAAGAACAATGTTAGGAGATTGAACAAGAGCATAGTGCAGAGTGGCTCAAACAATGTTGTCCATGTTGTTCCTTTTGCACTTGTGTGTTTCTTTCTTGTCTACCTATGGTCCAAGATGTCCAGAAGATGAAGTTTATTGTCTGTTTTTGCAGCTTTCATGCCAAAATCAAAATTTAAGTTACTGTGCATTAAATTGTTATACACGATTATTATCAGTAATAGTCAATATCTTAAATTCTAGATGAAAGTCTTTGGAGTACTTGAAATATTGTGTTTAAAGCATTACTATTTGTATTAATTATCGTCATAAACATATATCTATGCCAGTTTTTTAGACATAAGTTAATAATGGAATTCAAAATATTGTAGATAATGCTTTTGATCAAATATTTTTCCTTGAACTTTAATACATTAATGCCTATAAAGTTTGGGTTATGTGTTGTATCCTCATTTTTGCCTACTGACAAATGCAGAAAGTTATGGTTCTAAAGGGATTAATGAATGAAAAATTAACAGGTGCAGATATTTGAATTTCTTTGTGAATTGTTGCTGGCTTGCATCAACTTCATCATCCTCACTTCATTGAGGACTTTTCTTGCCCAGTCTGCAAAATAGGTCTCATTGTAACCGACCTTGCCGTCTTTGTAAAACTTAAAGCACTCTAGGTTTTCATTAGGTGATGGACACTCCTTGTCAACATGGGGATCCCACCAGGCACCTTGGTGTCTCATCCCAGATTGATCTGCCATCCAGTGATATGCATATTGCCCTGCCCCTGCATGCTCCAACCATCCTTTAGGGAAGAACTCCATTATGCTACTATTTCTATCCATGAAGAGCATGTTGGTTAGCTGTGCTCCGTGAGGTGATGCGACGATGTCTGTATTAGTCATCAGTTTCACCTGAACCATATAAACCAATGGTTGAGTCCTACAGTAGAACAATGATATTGTAATGTAACCCAAGAGCAGTTTTATGGTTTTGCTCAATTTTAATGGTAAAGAAGAAAGTTAAGGGATAACAAAGAGAGGGCAAACCTGATCACAGAAGCTAAGATCTTCAGACTGAGCTACTTTCAAGATACAACCCTCCACTTTTGAACACTCCCTAGCAAAGGTATTACTCACAGCGGTAGCATTCTTAAACGATCTCGAGCCTTTTCTCATTAACAAAGTTAGCCTAATAACGATTTCCCCTCTTTCATTAACCTCTTTACCTCTACCAACTGGGTTCATGCCACAAAATTTCCTAGCTTTGCATCTTAACACGTCAGAAACCTCAAGCTTTCTTTCCTTCCCCATACTCCCCAAATTATGCCTCATCACAACAGCCTTTTCGAAACAATAAGCTTCTTCTCTTCCAAATCCTTCAACTACAGCTTCCCCAAAATTTGCGTCCATTAAGTTCTTAACCCACAATCCTATTCTTTCCCTAACTTCTCCCCAGTGGAACAATACCCATCTTGTTGGCTTCAAGCAACCATTCTTCACTGACCAACCTACAAAGAGACCGTTGATGCCAGTTTATAATAACAGTGTACGAACAATATTACCGATAATTTGAAAGGAACTGTCTGGATTGAGTCGCGGACTAGGTCGTTCTCTTTAAGACGTTTCGCGGTTCTGTCTAATTTGTGCAAGCAAACACAGCCCTGTCGTCTCCAGGATAAAACAGCTCAGAATCTTAATCTCTGTCTCAGAACTTCACTGCACTGATGAAGACTGGAATGCTACACCTGAAAATTTATTGCTCAAAAAACTAAAAAAAAACTTAGAATTGTAGAGAGAATTGTTTTTCGTAGGGAGATGAGATTGCAGATTGTTGTGTAGAAACTAAGAGCTGAAGTCCACTTTTTATAGGTTTTAGAAATCGTGTGGCAATTATGATAATAGCGATAATGTCTGGAAATTAAAAGCGTAACAGTCATTCTGAGTAATGAAGAGTAACGAGTATTTTGAGAGTAAAGACGAATAACATACATTTTTGAGAATAGATACGAGCAACGGCTATTTTTCTGAATAAAGAAAAGAAACTGTCATTTAACGATCATATTCTGATAAAAGAAAATAACGATCGTTTTTGCTGAGAAAAAAAAATATATAACAACACTTTTTCTAAGTGAAAAAATTTTCTTTAAAAAAAAAATATTTTTCCAAAAAATAAAATACCACCTCACTACTCGGACTCGGCTCGGTACGGTCGATGTCGCACGTGTGTGATATCACATTTGGCTAAGTTCTCTCCCCTTCTACAAAAATGAGTGCTCTTTGAGGCCAAATCCCGATAACAAACTATTCATTATTTATACATGTTTTAAATATTATAAAAAAAATAATGTGGTAAAGTTTTTAATAAATTTCGTCTTTTTCAACGAACCTTTTTGTAAAATTCATATTTTCAACTAGGATGAAAAGCTGACATTCCATGCCACAAATTTCCATAGTCATAATAATTGTCTGAGACAAAGGTCAAGCCTTGTAAGAGCATTGCCGAGTCTGGAAGACTCTCCGACCATGCTAAGGCATATGAATTCTTAGTGCCATCTTTCGAGTCATGCCCTTTGATGCATAGAAGCCTTCCTCTGGATGCTTGGGATGGGAAATAAAGGTATTCAGATTCATTCTCTTCATAAGTATCATTGAAAGAACTCATAAACCAAGTGTTTCCTTCCATGGCTGTTTTGGCATATCTGAGGTCTTTGAGAGGGAGAAAAGTAACAGATTCTCTGAGATTTGAAAGAAGGTTAATATTGTCATTGCTTTGGTTTTGATGATGAAGATAATTGGTGGGACAAGGTATTAGTTTTGATTTCTTGATGAAATCCCATGAAGTAGGAGAAAATGGGATAGCTTGAATGTGAAGTAGGATAAAAATCCAAAACAGAGAGAAAAGGCAGGGGATGATAGTGGTTGAGTGACATAGACTCATCATTTTGTTACAAGCGTTTACTCTGCTTTTGGGTTCCATAAATGTTTTTGTGCATTAAGAAGTTTACTTATGAATGTTTAATTTAATGGACTAAGATATTGAGTTTGAGACTATTATAAGTTAACAATCAAGGAAAATATGTAAAAGAAATGAAGTCACTATGAACTTTTTTTCTTTCGAAATCCCCTTTTTTTTTTATTAAATGAAGAAGAAATTGGAAGGGTGAGATTAAAAATTGAATCCATAGTGATATAGTAGGAAATTATAGACTATAAGTAAATCCTAAAAATGTTAATAATATATTAAAAACTAACAAGCTACTGCTTGATGAGTAGTTATTATGAATTTATTAAAGGTTAATACAGATAATGCACATGCTACTTCAGAAAAAGTTGACCGTCCCTACTTGAAGGCGTGTCTGAAGGTTTGACATTAATTGAAACATGTTATTAACGAGGCATTTAAAAAATGGGTTTTTCATGATCAAAGGCTTGACTTTTACAGTTATTTTTTTTGTAAGAGAATATATATATTAAAAAATGGGTGGAATTGGGCTTAGATCTGTAAGTTGCTGCTAGTGACCCAATATTTAAGAGATAATAAAAAACAAATAATTTTGTTTTGCCCTCTATTAACTCATTTCATAAAGTGATATTTACCTGTTTTATATAGTCATGGACTAATTGTGGATTTTCTCACTGATTGATCTATAGCAATATTTATTTTAATGTTGTAACGTGTGGCTATAGAACACGGATTAATATTAGTTAAAACCAATTATGTTGTAATGTTACTAATGGAGTTGGCATGTTATATCTACAACATTGTTTGTTTAATCAAACCCTAGCTCTATGTAGTTTTATTCATTGTGTCCAACATTTTTGGTTTTGTTACTCTCTACAGAGAGTTGCATTTTCTTGTACGAGACCATAACCAAATAAAAATTTAAGATGCCGTCCATAGAGGTAAATGCTAGAAGATGCTTAATCACAATTGATTTTCTCAGCATGTTTAACGTAAAATGTCATATTTTGGCATATTGATTCAGGAGCTTGCGCCTGATCGGGTATCTCAAAATGTTGCATCGGCATTGTCAACGACTTTAAGGTGATATTTGATTATGAAGCACATATTTTCTGTCAGAAGATCCATATCAAAATGTCATGGCTCGTTTCTGGAAGAGGTTTTGCCGTTTGTTTCAGTCGTTTACATTAGTTTCTCATTGAGTGGGAAAAAAACATATGCGAACTCTTCAATAATTGTTCTTTATTTTAGATTTTCCTCTCTTTTATTCCCCCTCTATCCATAAATCTGTCTCAAATGAGAGAGATGGAAAGAAATACTTGAGAAGGGTCAGAGGACAACCACCACCAGATGCAGTGAAACTCGTCTCCTATCTCAAACTTTACAGAAAACCAATTGAATCTTGTTAAATATTATTGTTATCTAAAAAAAATTTTGAAATCTGAAATCTGAAAAAATAGGAAATGTTATCAATCTCTTAACAAATTTCCTACATAACCACACTTCACTGTTAAATCAAAGAGTATGTCCAGTTCATAGGGTATTTTTTAAGTAAAAGGCAATATGATTCTGACGTGTAATTCCAAATAAGATGCAAACTACATCACATATTCACATTACCTTCTGTTATTACCACAAGAGTAAAAGAAACAGAAGAAAGGGGAAGAGAAAGGAAAAGGCTGTAGGAGAGGTTAGAGAGAATATGAAGCTCCTTGAAATTGGTCTTGAAAATTCTTTGGAGACGAAAACATCAGATTTTTGGATGTTGTTGAAGGCTGGTTGGATGCTGGGTTCAGTGCTTGATTTGACAGTTTTCTTGAGGTTCCCATTACAAAAAATGCATGTCATCTCAGGACAAATTGCTCAAGCACAATAGAAACTTTCACAAGATCTTGGCAGCAGGATCAACTTGAAGAGTTTGATCTTTTACAGTGGTCTCCACAATAAAACTGACATTTAATTATTTGCTATCCTAAAATATTTCACATGTGACTTATTCTATTGATGACATTCCTTATATGCCAGACCAGAGCGATAACACTTTGTACAGTTTGCAATGTACCCAGAACACAGCAAACAATAATGTTACTATCTTATGGATAAACTGGGTTGTTCCTCTTCGTTTGAGCACGACTCTGGAACAAAAGCTTTCCATTCACTTCAAAATGATGGAACCAGCTTCTGTGAGTGTACGAAAAATGATGCTGTTATATCCTCAACCATTTGCTTTTCCTCCCATTTGATTCTACATTGGCTTTTTAACGATCAATCCGTGAAATATAGAATGTCTCCTACAATTCTCTTGAGGGAAGGTATTGCTTCTATCACAGCACTGTTTTTACATATTAAAGGCTTGCACAAGAGCACAAGTCTCATCATCCATTAAAATTTTATCAACCTCCATCATACTTATTACATCAAAAGCTGGCTTTTGAGCAGATAGAAGGATTCTAAGCAATGATTTATAAAGGGGCAAACTTGCAAAGCCCAAATCATGGATACCCTTGACATAAGAGAATGCATCTTCAACATTCCTTTTCTTCTCAAAATAGTCCGCAATGGTCATTACAATATCATGTGATGGCCTCCACTCACAATGTTTCAACATAGACAACCCTTGCTTCATGGCATCAATGGCTTTGTCCATGTTTTTTCTTTTTATCCATCCCTCGAGGAGGATTTCCCATGTCTTATAATTTGGACAGCCACCTCTCTCCAATGTACGAAGATGTAACAATTCAGCTTTATCTACCAGCCCACTCCTCATGTATGCACCCAATAGGACATTGGAAACTCTAATGTCATAGTTACGACAATTAGATTCCCATTCCGTGAAAACTCGCTCAGCTTCAACAATTTCATCCATCTTCACCAAGCATGACAATATACACATATAATTGGCACATGTTAATCTCCCATATATTGCTTTACTAGCTTTCCAAAGACGAAGCACTTCCTCCTTATTCTTCAAAGAAGCATACATCGTAATTAAGAAGAAATACCCAAGAAGTTTATTGCTAGACAATTTATTCTCGGCATTTTTGAGAGCCCAATTGGCTCTGTCAACAATTCCTGCTTTCACATAAACATTAGCCATAGTGCAAAGAGTGCTCCACCCGACCTCTATATTGCTATTCCTCATCATTTCTTTGAAAACCATCTCTACATGAGCCACCCCATTTATTTCTTCACAAGCATTCATCCAAAGATTGTAGGACAAAACATTAAGGGGTATTCTGTTTTTCTTCATTTGCTGCACAACAAGAAGTACTTTCTCAAACTGAGAAGTACCCATGTACAACTTCATCATCTCATTATAGGGATCAGAACTCACAATCAGTCCCAATCCACTCAGCTTCCTCATCAAAGCCTCTGCCTTTTTGGTGTCCCTTTCCTTAACATGACCACGGAGAAGAGGCAAGTAAGCTGCTTTTCGAGAAGCACCATCCGGCAAATGCCCAAAATACTCTTCAGCTTCCTTTAGACCCTTTACTTTGATGATGGATTCAACCCTAATTGCATGGTCTGCCGGCGAAATTTTGAAACTGCTTTGGGTCTCCATCCAATTAAATATCTGTAAATTTAAATCAAACACTATGGATATTCTGCAAGACATTGAACAAGAGCATGGGAAATCAAGTCAACATACAGAACAAAAAAAATCAATTTATAGAAATTATAGAGAACCTCAAGAACATGATTGTAGCGCTTGGACTTCAAGAGCTGAACTGTGATACGCCGTAGCTCGGGGAAGGAGAGACTGTGACCTTGGTCCACCCAATTACGGAGCAAGTTGGTTGGGTTTCCCTGTGGGTATTTCAACTTGAAAATCTTGCTCCTGATATTGTCCTTTGTATTAGGATTGAGTTCTTCAGAGCCTTCAGCGGCAGCAGAAATTGATGGACGGAAAGAGCGCATCAACCTCTGCGGGCGACATGTAGTTTCTGGTTGTAGCTTGACGCTGCATTTTTATGAAACTAAGTCATTAAATGGATAATAGGGGACAATCTTCGACTTAGAAAGAGAAAGATGAAAATAATGAAAAAGGTGTTTGCTTACCGTCTCAGACCGGCGACCAGCAGGACAATCGCCATAGAAGCCGTTTCAGGTCGGTTTGTAAAATTTGGGAAATAAAAAGGTTATACAGTAAAATGTAATGTAAAATACTAAAAGGAGAGACTTTTCCCTATCCAACGACGTCGTTGGCATTTCTAAGCTCCAAACCAAACCAAACCAACCCAAACCAAACCCTTGCAATAGAAGTATAGAACCCTCTCCAAAGCGAGCAAATTTAGATTGCCTCATTCCCCGAGTCTCGTAAATTCTTCTTCTTTTGAATCGATTGAGCTTATTTATTTTGGGTTCTTCAACAGCTTAAATAAATCAATATAAGTTTCCTTCAGTTTCAATCACTTTAATTAAGCTTACGCTTAAACTGCCACTACATTTGAGTTCAAAATGGACAAAGTCAGGTGGCTAGGCCTGGTTAGCTGACGAACCCACAACTAATTATCAATTTATGTTTCCTTAGCCAAGTTTTTGATAATGTTAAACTTGGTTTAATTTACTAATTTCGTTTAACGCAGTGTCGGAGATATTTGTTGCCTTCGGTGGTTGCCGAGTCGAGGACTGCATTGGGTAATGGGCTTGGCAGTGTTTGCTCATTGCGGCAGAGGTTGTTTTTGGATCGAGGTAGCTTCATCAGTTTGTTGCTAACGAATTTTTCTTCTCCCACTTTCACTTATAAATATTCCCCTATTTTATTGGAGTAGTAATATATATGATTTGAGTTTTGTTCAATTCAGCTTTGCACTGTTGTAGTTCTGTAAATGGGGTACTTCCGAATGTTGGTATTTCATCGAGGAACCGTCACTTCCATGCCTCAGGTTTTAGTTCTTCTTTCCAAGTAACTATGTAAACAACTTGTATAGTTTGATATATTGATGATTTAGGTTATTTATTTTATTCTGTAACCAAGCCTCTCTTTTTTAGCCTTTCTATTCTTTTGCAGTCATATGGTCTATTTAAGCCAAGATTAGCAAATATTATTTGTATGCATATATACTACTTTAATATTTTCATTAAACTTCTATTAGGTTCCCTTTTATTTTTATCATTATTATATTTAAAACATTCCCTCGTCGTCTCATCAGATACCATAAATACGGTAAAAACGAAACATAGTAGATGTAGGCATGATGTGTAATTCCTTTTGTTTTTACCAAAAATATCTGATATATATATTTCATGAAATAATCTTTGGTCTTACAAAATATTATCTTTTCATCCATGTACGGCCAATAATAGATTGTTATAAGGATTAGATGATTTTTTGTCAAATTAGTTTCATAATGAAGCATTCGTATTTGTTAGTTCATTCTGATAATTCCTATGAAATAAATAACATTTATCATATTATGACTTTCAAATTACATGTTTATGAATCATGGAGTTATTTGCATCTTCTATAGAATGATTTTAATAGTACTTGTTTTTGGAGATATTTCATATATAAAATTTTTCTTATGATTGTTTTTATATAATTATATAGGTTTCCATTGCTCTCCTGAATGTGACTATTATGACATTCTTGGTGTTTCTGAGAATGCAAGTCGGGATGAGATAAAAAAGGCTTATCATGCAGTAAGTATATGATATTGTAAATTTTAACATGAAAGTTCTGTAGAAATATTTAGGGAAAACAACAAAAATAACACATCTAAAACTTATAACCAAAGAAATAGCACCCCTTATATTCACCTCCTACATTTTAACTTTACAAAAAAAGTCGGACACATCATTCACATTAAATGCCGTCCAATTAGACGCTGTTTAAATTGAACTGGAGCTATTTAGGGTATTATATTTTACAATTTCCCAAATATTTTTTATAGGTAGTTGTTGTGATATTAAGAACAATCATTTGAGCCATGATCAGTATGTGAAGAAAATGTACTGTAGTTTGTTTTGCAGTATGCTAGATGTTATTTGATTGTTGATGTGTTTCTGTTTGTGTTATCTTTCAAGTATTTCATCTGGGATTTCATTAAGTAGAAGCTGAAGTGGCTCTATTCATGTATATATGTGTGTATAAGAAAAGATTAGAATAACAAATATCCAAGTAATATATAGAAGTCATAATCTCAATTTGTGGTATGGGTTAAAGTGCTTATGGACTATGTTATTTCGATTATATAACTTATGTAGGTTTCTATATCAAGAAGGATATCTTTCAAATATGAGTAAGAAACTGAATGCTCTAAAATTATACACTTGTTGGTTATAAATATAATATGCAATTGATTTCATTAATGGTAATCTGCTATTACCATTACTATTATCATCGTTATTATAATGTCTCGAAAAACCATGCATTGTTAGTACATTTATCATATATCTATGATGGTCCCAGTGTATACTTGTCTAAAATTAATACAAAAGTTTCAAATTTGAAAAGAATATGCAGTTAGAAGAATTAAGATTTATTAGGTCAAATGAAGATGATGAATTCTTTCATGTGAAAAGGATTCTTACTTCTGCCTTTTTCTTTTCTGGGCAGCCTTTTTACCTAGTTAAATATTCTGGGAAAACCTGCTGAATTTTATTTGAAGTTTATGGTTAATCTTGCTTTAATACGAAATTTGAGTAATATTATGTTTGAAATCAAGCTGATATGTTAATCTTTGAACAAAAATGTAAGATACAATTATGAGTGCTTTTTGGAGGGCGAGTTGCTGAAGCTGAATTTTTTTGGCCAGTATAATAGATTTGTTTCAATGCCATCATTGCTGCAGATGTGTTATTGTTCCCGAATTCCTATTGTTAAGTTCAAAGTTTTGTGCAGCTTGCAAAGAAGTACCATCCAGATGCAAATAAAAACAATGCTTCTACAAAGAGAAAATTTCAAGAGATAAGAGATGCCTATGAGGTTTGTATTTGTGATTTCACGAAGAATCATATTCTATTTGATTTTATTTTACCCTTTTTCCAGACTGATTTCATCCTGTTTTGTGTTGCTATAAATGTGAAATGAGGAAATAAGAGCATTTAGGTAAGTAGGGAGAGACAATATATATTTCATTGTTGATGGGTCAGCTATTCCTTTATTTTTGTTACAATCTCTATTTTTAAAAATGCTGTTCCTTGATAACCATATCCCCCATAATACAGGGAATGCAGGTTTCTTCTCCATATCAGAGTTACAATGAGTGAAAAAAAGGGGGGAGGGGTAACAACATTTTTGAAAATGACACGTTCTCATAAATCTTTTGACATGTGATATGACATTCTCAGTCAAATAGTTAAAGTATTTCAAAACATGTTTATTTTAAGGTTTTAATAATTCAAAGACAGTTATATATGGCCCAATACTGTAATTGCATATATGACATTTTATTAGCTGTTTTGTCCATCAATATGATTATTTCATTGACTACTTGTGAGCATCAGACTTTGCAAGATTCTGGAAGGAGGGCAGAATATGACCAGGTAAAGCTCTCTTGTTATAACCTTTATCCCTCTTTTCCTTTAACCTGTGACTACTTTTTTATTTAGTTGGTCAGTTTTTCAGGCTTTCAATATAGTTTTTTCTTAATTTTCATCAATTGATAATGCTTCTAGTCAAATGTGTATTGCATGTGATCCTTTCTACTTTGCCGTGGGCCTTGGTAGAGATTTATTTTCCTTGTTAGTTTTTTAACTCACTATTTTAATGAAATCAGGGGTGTGGTGAATGCACGGTAGGAGAGTGCTGCCATTTAGCTTAATAAGTTTTTTGGAACCAAAAGACACCTATACTATTTGATGCATTCCATTTAACTGAATTGTTTTCCGTTTCTTCTTGTAACTGTTGAAGAAGCGTAGAATGGGCTCAGAATATGCAGAAAATGATGGCAGTTTTGCAGAAGGTTTTGGATATGAGTTTCGGGCCCATTTTTCTGATTCATTCCAAAAGATATTCTCTGAGGTACTTTAATTTTCTTCTTAAAATTTGCAATTTTCTGACTTTCTGTTTTAATAGATACTTTTTTTCAATATTACAGATTTTTGAACATGAAGCAAACCGTTTTGCATCAGATGTTCAGGTTCACTTTGAATTTGTCTTAGGTCAAAAATTTCACATAATGATCACTTTTATGTATATCCAAGCTAGATGCTTCTTTTATGTTTTCTAATAATGGAGTTCCACAGATGGATTTGTCTCTCTCTTTTTCGGAAGCTGCTACTGGGTGCACAAAGCATCTTTCTTTTGATGCATATGTTCCATGTGACTCTTGTCGTAAGTGAATCTAATATGTTCTTTAGAATATCTTGTTTATAATAGATTTGCATTGAAATATCCAAATTTATAAAAGAATTTTTTTTTTTGCAAAATTATTGGCTTTTAGGAAATGTAGTCTCTTATATTTGGTTTGGTACTTACAGATATTAGTTGCAAGTGTGTTATTGATATTCATTGATGAATATTATGTAGCAAATTTCTAATTCAAATTATTTAACTGTCTAATTTTCATTGATAACCTTGCTGCTGAATGTCAAGACCTAAAATTGTAATAATAATCTATAATTTCCACCTGCTTGGTATTTCACTTTTTTCTTCTTCTCATGATGTAGATGGGCAAGGCTATCCACTGTATGCTAAATCAAAAGTTTGTCCTACGTGCCGTGGTATCGGAAAAGTAAGTGAATCAAAGTTCTAGTTAATGATAGTGGATGATCTTTGTGAAAGTAATCACATTGTGAGGATCTTCTTGTTCTACTTGGAGTCTGAAGAATTATTTGTTTGGAAATCCATGCCTGATGCTATTTTAGTCGTCTCTCAGGTGACAATTCCTCCATTTACGTCAACATGCAGTAGTTGCAAAGGCTCAGGCCGAATAATCAAGGTTGAACTTGGATTCTAATAAAATATTCTGATCAGTTTGATTGCTTGGCATTAATAATGTGTGTTTTCTTATATACCTTGGGCAGGAGTTCTGTATGTCATGCAGTGGATCTGGGGTAGTTGATGGTGTTAAGGACATAAAAGTTACAATTCCATCAGGTTGGTTTTTAATTCCCCCATCCCCCAGTTTAGTTGGTTTTGAATATTTCTCTGATAACATGTGGTTGCAAGGAGAATACTTTGTCAAATTATCATCTGGGATAATAAATACTGTTGAATTCATTTTAAGACAAAGGTGGCTTCATCTACAAGCTTTAGATGGATGTGAAGTCTCCAACATAAAAATATTAAAACTGAACTGATTATTTGGGAGAGCCAACAGTAATGTGAGTGGCTTCCAGCAGGATGAGTTGGAGAGAGATTTTTCTTCATTGAAATACATCCCTTGGTGTGTTCTGGTATACACCCAACCCATCCGTCCCATGTACTGGCTCAAACATCATTTACTTGGTTCTGACCTGAGATTTGATTTGGTGGGATTTTTTTTTAATTTTATTTTATCTCTTTTGAAGTTCTGTTAATTTTATTTAAAATATGGGCCAGGTGTTGAATCTGGAGATACAATACGTGTTCCGCAGGCTGGGAATGCTGGAGGAAGAGGAAGTCAACCTGGTTCTTTATACATTATACTGAAGGCATCTTTCTAATTTTTTTTATAGCTTTCTGATTGTATTCTCAAATGTGTAGTGCTATTCTAGTCCTCCCACTTTGATGATAACATTTATTGAAAGCATGTTTTGGGATTTAAAAAGCTCGTGGGTGCAACATTCATGGTTGTGTGATATGTACTGTATGTGCATACCTCTCATCACCACCTTTCTCTCTGCAAGACACATAAAGACATGACCCAATCTCTCTTCTGTTTCCGGTTGGAGCATAGTAAAGGTCCATTCTTGATAGTCAAGATATACTCAAACCTATGTATGTCTAATGATAATAGTTTCTACTTTTGTATGTGGTGGTTTTGGTAAGGAAGTGGATACTTTTCTCTCTTGTTTCTTCCTGAACTTCTACTTTCTTAATTTCATCTAGCCCACCTCTTACACAACTATAGAATTGGATGGTTGGCTTCTTCTCCATTCTCCTCCAGACAATAATACTGTAACGTTACATGATTGCCATGTTTGGATAACATTATAATGTTTAGATTACTGTTGTTCTGAAGCTCAGTTAATGGAAAAAAAATTGCTCCAATTTTTGAGCTCCCTTCTTTCAATTTAGGTTGCTGAGGATTCTGTCTTTACTAGAGATGGGGCAGATGTCTACGTAGATACTAAAATAAGCTTTACAAAGGTGAGGCTACTATTTTACCTGGATTTCTATAACAGTGATAAGATGTGTAGTGTAGAAGGAACCTTAGTTTTGTTGGTTTATTTAGTTTTTATTTATTTCAGGCCATCCTTGGTGGAAAGTTAGATGTACCCACTTTGTCTGGGAAGATTCAAATTGCAGTAAGATACTTTTCATATAAGTCTGTTCTTATTTTTTGAATATTATATTTCCTATTTCTTTATTGAGTGATTCATTGATTTCCATGAAAATTTTAGTGAGTGGAATGAACCAGTTTGTCTATGAAATACTAAGTTCTTAAGACAGCCGATTATTGTGAAATGAATGTTAATGGTCTCAAATGGAAGGCAAGAAAGAAGCCAATATCTTGCAAACCATTATCTTTTAAATTTGCATGTTGGTGTTGAAACATGTTCTTGACTAAAAAAAAATAGAAACTGCTTTGCTGTGCTGTATGATGTCCACCTTATGTTTTCAAATTATAAAAAATTGTCTTTTTTTTATGAAGTTTATTTACACAAGACCTGCCTGTTGAGAAATCTTTATTGCTTGTTATTATGGACGTTCAGATACCAAAGGGAGTTCAGCCTGGACAACTTCTGGTGCTAAGAGGCAAAGGTACTGAATCATGCTCTTGGGCTCTTGGTCTGCTGGAAACGTAGTTCCTTTGTTTAATGCTTGACTTCTATTTTGCTACAGGATTACCAAAGCAAGGTTTTCTGTTTGACCATGGAGATCAATATGTGCGGTTCCGTATCAACTTTCCCACGTAATCTCACCTACCCAATCTTAGTTTCATTTGTAAATAGCTTGATTACGTCTTCGATCTGTACTCACATGAATTTGACAAAAGTTTGTGAAGTTTTTTAGTGATTATTGCCCGTGTTTTAAGATCGAAGGTTTTTGTTTCTGTCCACTTGGTTGTCTCATTATTGTCAAATTGCACAAATTGTTTTGCCAAATGAAGAGAAATTTGGTTTTATGCTTAATTACTTTTAGGATATATTCAAATGCTGTCTGACATCTTTGTTCTTTGGAGTAATGGGGTAAAAAGTTATTTTGTTAGGTTGTAGACTAGGAATAATTAGTTTGCTGAATTATCTCACATATAATTGGGACCCCAGAATAACTGCAACAGATACTTCTTTTCGACAATTCTTTATGGAAGGTGCTTGAAACCTTGATTCTTAACTCAATCAGTGCTTGCATGTTTGCACTTGATGCAAGATGTTTTGCTTTTCATTAACATCTGCACTAACCTTGTTAATACTTTTGTGGCTAAAAAGTGTTAATATTAGCCAATTTTCTAACACGAGAACTAGATTATCTATTGCACAGTAGTTCCACAGTACTTTTGCCTTTGAAGTCTCGTTGCTCCTCTCATATGTGTAGTATAGAAGGTTCTCTAGAAAGAAATAAAGATTGACACGATCTTTGAATAGCCCAACATGAGGATCATGTTAATCTTTATTTCTACAAGTACAGGAGGAGCTGTAAGGTTTCAAAGGCAAAGGTGTTGTGGAATTGTGGGATTAGAACAATTTTTTGTGTTTAGTGGATGGAGGAGAATAAGAGAATTTTTCAATATAGTGGAAATGATAACATTTTTTTCTAGAAGAAAGTTTTATTTTTGGCATCATCATGGCCATCAGTTTCTAAAGAATTAGAAAGATTTTCTCATGGTTTTTAGTTGGAGGGCTTGTATATTTTAGTTAGGTGTGTGAGCTTTGTAATGGATAGGGCATATAGCTTTGTAAGTGGATTATTGTGCTCTACATATTTTAATATAATATTTTGTTCCTTATATCTACTTTACGTGATTAACACTTTGGCCAAATGAGACTTGAGTCAATGCATATTCCTCCTTTGCTCTTTTTATCCCATTTTCTCCATTGCTGGGCTCATTGTAGATCTATTGTTTTTGTTCATTCTATTCAGTTCAATAAATGAGCGCCAAAGAGAGATATTAGAGGAATTTGCAAAGGAGGAAATAGATAATGAAACTAGCAGCAGCACAAATGAAGGAAATTGGTAAGGCTTTACTATTTTCCATAAAATTTGCTCTGATTGGTTTGTTTTTCTAATTAATTTTCTTTTGCCTTGATTTCTCCTGGGTTGAAAAATAGTGTTTCATTAAACATGGCAGCTTACACAACCCCCTTCAATCAAAGGCCATTACAAAAAAAAAAAAAAAAACCCAACTATAGCAATCTATATTCATTTAGATTGCTTCAAAAACCCATTCTCAATTCTTCTTGCCAGTAACATCACAGATGGCCGCAGAGAACCAAAGTCGAGAGATAGATCCTTTAAAATGCTCTTGCTGTAGTAAGCCATATAAGGAAATGACATCAAACTTGACAAAAAAATAAAGATCAATCATCTACACTCATCAAACTTGAAAGATAATTAATATAAAAGTAAAAAACCAACCAAACCACTACACAACAGATTAAAAAAGGATAAAAAAACTGAAAATAAAACAAAAACCTAATGAGACTAAACAAATAGGGAGTTGACATCTCTTTCAAGAATTGAAGGTCAAGAAATCCGGATCATCATCTTCGTCTTCCTCCATTATTGAAAATAACAGGCTAAAAACCAACCAAAAATTTCACGAAAGAAAAAAAAAAACGTAGCAGATTTAGCCTCACAAAGGAGTAAATTGGGTTTGAGAAAGTTCCGCTTTCAAAACAGTACACAAATTTATGTAGAAAGAACAAAAAACCAAGACACTACATCTGAATATTTAAACTCAGATCTAAGACAACTGTAAATCCGGTGATGGAAATAGGTGGCAGCAACAATAGGTAGAGTAGAAGAATTTTTCGACGTGGCGATGTTGGAACAACCGGTGACATACAATGATGGAGCAACAGGTGAATGGCGTGGTCAAGATTTCTTCGGCACGGTGAGTGGCGGCTAGAGATAGAAGATTGAGGATGGTGGAAGGTGAAGAGGCTAAGTGATTTGTGATTTAGGGTTTTTAGAGAGAAATTGGAGAGTTCTCTCTCTAAACTCAAAAATAAGGCACTTATTTTTCCTTGATTTTGAACTCTTAATTTTTGTACAATATACCTCAAAAGTTTATTTCTTGGTTTACAAATTTTTGGTTTGGCGACTGTGGACAACAGCATAGGAAATTATGATATGATGTGTAATGCATCACAAGAAAGTTATCTGATGCTTTGATTTCCTTGACCTTGATAAGTGATTTGAATATTAGTTCAAAGTTATTTGTTAAGAACCAAATATAATATATAAGAAAATAGTTAGTCCACCTTCTAACAATTTAAACTTTTTGAAAAATTGGTTGTTAATTCTCTTATAACATAGTATTAGAGTATAGACCCAATATTTATGATAATATTTTTTAATCTGATGGATTCAAATTGAATTCACAGTTACATGAGATAAAATCTAACTAACAGATACATTTGAGAGTTATACCGAGTTGTTGCCTTATATCTAAAAAAATTGAAAAAAATAAAAAGAGCAAAGCTTGATCGTGTCGGAAGAAGAAATGTTGGCTTATATTTGGAGGGTATATGATTGCTACTGTTGATTAAGCTTCATATCTTTGGGAGGTTTATAAAATTTTATTTTGATTGAAATAATTGACAAGCACGACTCTAAGTGGAGAGAGGATTGAACATGAAAAATACTAGCTTTTTCGGGGTTTTAGAACAAACGTGGTTCTGATACTATGTTGAAAAATATAAAAATCTTATAACAAAGAATTAGAAAAGTAAATAAATTCATTATTAATTTGTGGTTTAATAATAAGAGATTATATCTCTCATTTATAAGTTTGCATGGAATACGCTTTAATTGATAATAAAAGATTTAAATCTTATCTCTAAGATAAATATAAATCTTAAATACTAGATAATTATAATTCCATAGCTTATAGATAATTATTATCTCTAACATGATTTAAAGGTGCCCAAAGAGTCGGTTGATGCGTGAAATTTATGAAATCTTGTTTTCTTCTTCAGACTTAAAGTTTGATATTATGGATATGATGAATGTAGTTCTTGTTTTTCTGTAGTAGATAGTTGGGATTGCAATTGCACATGGTTCACTTGGCTTTTCTTTTGTTACCCCCCCCCCCCCCCCCCCCCCCATAGAATATGCAAAGCAAACTATGGAGTGAGTTTGTTTATGATGTAAAGAAAAACTTGGATGTTGCTCCTAGCGATTTGGATGATAATACTAGCAAATGGCTTATTGCACTATGTTTGCATCCATAGCATTTATAAACTGGCAAAATCATTAGATGTCTGCAAATAATATAGTCGTTTTGATTGTAATGAAGATTTTTAAATGAACAACAGGCTTTATCAGCAGCTATGTACTGGTTGAACTTACAGGTTACAGCAGATTTTCGATCACTTTACGCCTCCAAATATGATGCTTGAACTATCCATGTCGATATTGATTATTCTCTTCCTGATAAAAGTCATGAGCTGATGCTGTTTTTTCAAGTTATATTGTTGGATCTAGCCGAGCATTTCATTAAAGATATAGGAGGTCCCACACCGATAACCTTGATATTCTCACAAGGTACTGTCTCAAAGCCATTGGTTATATTCTTCATCCCTACTCATTTCATTACAGAAATGTTTATATTTCACTTAAAATAAGAATGTCTATAATCTATTATCTACCTACCAATTCTGATTCTTTCAATAGAGTTCAAATTCTCTTTTATTACGGGACATTCAATTTGAGTTAGAAGCAAACTCAACTAGGGTTTTGAATTCTCACTATGTCACTGTATGTATCCATTTTTGTAAAAATATTGAACTCAAGTTTATTTTTCTTACTCTTTGATATGTGAAATAATGCTTTACATAAGGATATAAATGTTTGTTCGGGAAACTAAATTTTTTTTTTTGTTGTATTGTAAATATGCCTTAAAAATATCCCTAACTTAATGGTTAATGGTCATCATTTTGTCAATAAATCTAACCTAAAAGGATCAAATATTCAATTCACCTGAGTTTTGGAGATAAAACATAATTTACCCATGTTATTTTTGATCAACAATATATTTCTTGTGATTTAATGTTTAGTTTGGTAGAACTACTTCAGTATTTTATGATAATAGTTTATAATAAAGTGACCATTAAGTCAATAAAAAGTGATCGTTTAGAAAAGTAATAACTAACGTAAACATGTAAATGACTTGCTGCCATCTATATTCATAGAGCAAGAAAGAGAGTACCCAAATAAAAAAGAGCAAAAAGATTATTATTAAATGAATTATTAATGCCGTCAAGAAACATCAACAATACTTTGGAAAATAATTACTGCTTCTTTCTATGAACGTTGTGAAACGCATGCAATTTAATTCGCATTCTTATTATTATATTTTGATAAATAATTAATAAATTAGTTTCAATTATTGTGATGGTGTGAAAGTGTTAATGTAATATTTTTATGACTTAATGTACGCACATATGTATAACTAAATGGTCCTTGAACTTTTTATACTTTGATCACCCCAATTTCTTCCTTTTTCATTTATTTTTTAGTTTCACACTTTGTTTCTTTCAAAATTTCTTATAATTTGATCATCTTATTTAATAATTTTAACAAATTTATTTCATAATTTGAGATCAATTTAAAATTAAAATTCAATTGCATAAAAAAATAATGAAAATTAATAATGTTTTTTAAAAGTAGGACAATCGAAATGTAAATAGTAAATAGTAAAATAATAAAGTGTAGTAATTATTATTTATTGTTAAAACACTCCATAAAAATGATATCTAAATAATAGTTAAAAAAATGAGAAAATAAAATAAAAAATTAATTAATTATATTAATATTATCATTTTTTTAAAAATAAAATAACTAAATCGTTAAAAAAATAACAAAATAATAAGTGACTTGCTATTAATTAATCATGAATCATGATATAGATGAGATATTTTTGTAAACTGTCGTTAATGTTGGGTGCTACGAATCTAAACAATAGATTGATATTGTAATTTTGTTTTTCACCATGGTGGCTTGAAAAAGGTATTACACTTCGTTTATGATTCATCTGCTTTAACCACTACGAAATAATAATAATAATAATAATAATAAGCGCACTAACTTTAGATAACTCTCGATCCCTTAACATTATTCTTATATTTTTATTCAATTTCGTACAATAAAATGATTGAAAGCGAAAATTTTCTACTTTGTTGTTTTTCATGTGGAAGATCAATCCGTACAAGGGGGTGTAAGAATATCTAGAAGGGATAGAAAAGTAAAAAATCAAGGAGGGGGAATTTGAAGAATTTCGGGCTCTTGGTTTTGCTTACTCTGTTTCTTGTTATACTTGATCTCGCCGTAGAAATAGGATATAAAACCCCAAAGAGAAAGTGCAAGGGCAACACCTTTCTCTGCTTGGAATTTTTCTTTAAAGAAAATCACAGCTAGGACCTCAACTACTGGGAGCAGAACAGAAATAAGAATGCCTGATAGCAAAGAAGAGGCACAAAAGATTACTCCTACTGCACCCAAGAAGTATGCTTGCCATAATATTGAATTCCATACAATGATTACATAGTACTTGGTTTCCCCTAGTTCAAATTGTCTTGCTTCTTTTTGAATACCCTGCAAACTCCATGACAATTATATGGTTATTCTAATTATAAGTATGCTAATTGAAGCATAATATTAGCTCTCAAAAAGTTTGTAGGTTTGACCGTTAGATTTTTTTTTTCATGTCAATTATTAGTAGTTGTTGTTATAACTACTAATTGACTTTAAAACAAATAGAAGAAATTTGATCATAGGATTTTCAGCTTAGAAAATGTTATAAATAAAATAAATGTAATATTTCATATTTTATTTTGTGTCTCTAACGGTTTTATGATATAATATTATATAATTTTATTTAAATATCTCATTTAGATTATAATTCTAAAGGATATAACTTTAAACATATATCGTATCATTTTTCTTAATAAACTTACATTATAAATTATTATTTATCATATTTTTTATTATTTTTGTATTATTACTCGTCTTATTTAAATTCATTAAGGATAAATGATATATCTCAATTAGTATTAATTTGAACCTAAGTTCGTACATTTGAAGGATATTTGTATAGGTCTCTCATCTAAGGTATTATGGTGGTACCAACTCGATTCCTATTTAGATCTTAAGTGGTCAAGATCGTATTCGAGAGTTGGAGAGAGCGAAAGAAATGCGTTATATTTTTTGAGGTTGATCTCTTGTATATATCAACTAGGTGGAACCATAATATTCATATATCCTTAGAATGTGCAAACGCAGGTGCAAATAGATACTAATTGAGTTATCTCATTTATCCTTAATAAGCTTAAATTAGACGAGTAATAATACAAAAATAATAAAAAATATGATAAATAATAATTTATAATATAAGTTTATTAAGAAAAAATGATGCGATGTATGTTTAAAGTTAGACCCTTTAGAATTACAATTTAAATAAGATGATATTTAAATAAAATTAGATGATATTATATCATGAATACACATAATAGAATATGAAATAAGAGGATTTTTACCTCCTTTTATTGTGAATGACTGAATAAAAAATATTTATTAAAAAAAAAGAAGAGAAAAACAGACCTGAAAATCTTTGTTGATGAGCATACCAACGGCACAAAAAGCAGTAGCAAAGAAACTCATAACCATCTGAAACTCCAAAACCGAAGAATAAGTAATGCGCTGTTTTGCCTTCTTATAAGCCAATTCAATTAACGGCAACATAAAACCATATAAACAAGACGCGGCAACTGTCATCATAAATCCCTTTATATAGTCTTTCTTTGTCTCTCCCTTTGGACGATCATTACTAGTATGCAAAGCCAAACTAGACGCTCCAATTGTTAACAAAACGATAGCGTTTACTGAATAAGGTGTGAATTTTTGTTTCACTAAAACAAAAGCAAACCCAGCTGTGAAAGCAAGCTGAGAAGCAATAATCAAAGAACTAGTTGAAATAGGAAGGCGTGCCACACCATAAGAATATAAGTAATCATCAAGACCAGTGATTAGGCCTATGATTGCAAAAGCTAAGAATGAAAATGGTTTTATTGAGAAGAGTTTAGCTTCAGAGCCTTGAGATTTATTATTACGGCGCCTTTGAAAATAAGATACGAGGATGGGAATGATAATCATAGGCCAACCAGCAGTTTGTAAAAAGCTTGAAAACCAAATCCTTTTGCCTCCATGGATGAAGTAGAGTCTTGTAGTTAAAGGACCACCTGTATTTCCTATTGATTGTATGATGCAACTTAGAATTAGAAGAATTTTCTTCATTTTGGTATTGCTTTCAGCTTTCATATGTATGTCTTTGGAAGCTGTCTCAGTGTATGTTTGGTTTAACCAAATGAAATATGTATGTTTGGTTTAACCAAATGAAATATGTGACTGAGAATTTTATATTTTGGGAAATTGTTTTTTTGTTTAGATTTATACATGGATAAGATAATAACAAAAATAATATAACAAGGAAGGATAGATATGTTTTGAATTGGGATAATTTAATTGATATCTCGATTACTATTATATGTACGATATAAATACGTTATTATATATTTTTAAATATTTCAATTGTATTCACTTTTAGCTTAAAATTTTATCCCTAATTATAAGTCATGATTTAATAGTGAAATGAATATTATTATTTCATCTTATTTATTTATTTTATTTAAATTATAGATATGTAAAAGTCAATTAGCAATGTTAAAGATAAGATAATTTAATATTTAAAGAAAACTATCTTTTGGCATTGTTTTAAAAATGGGGTACTATTTATGAAATTAATCATTGCATTTCTAGCTATTGCAGCTCAATTAGATTCTAGAAAATGCTAATTGTAACCTAGGGATGTAAATATTATAAAAAATAAATAAAAATTAAGGATGAATATAACTCGATTTGGTCGACTTTTGGTCCAAAAGCCAAATCGATTCACCAGTTGGGTGTTTTTCTTTACTTACGAGAGTTGGTATTGCTTTATGATTATTTTTGGTTGGTTGAATGTAAATGTATAATAATAAAAATCACATTTAATGAAATTATTATTATTATTTTATTTCTTTAAATAGTGAAATTAAAATTATGATAAATATTAAAGTAAAATATATAAAATTATATATGAAAATTTTATTTTTTATTTTTTAAATTAAATAACATGAAAATAATAAATGACAATATAAGTATGTTAGGAAAATAAAATATTTTAGAGTACTATCTTGGGATATAAGAAGAATGAACATTCTTGTAATTATTGCATTATTTTATATTTTATTTTTAGCTAACGTTCAAAAGTATAAATATGATAAATCATTTATATTACTATTCTAATTACTCTTAATCAAATATTACATAAGACTAAAAAGAGCCGTCGCTAATTGCATGGGGAGAGAGATAGCCACCACGGATGTAGCCGCTGCGACTAGTAAAGTTTTGTTGTAGCTTTAAATAGTTCAGCTCCACTGTTGGAAATTTTATTAAATACTTCAGAAGCATTAACAGGTGTGCACTTTTGATTAAAAAATTATTGATTCATAATTCTATATTTATACGGGTCTTCTCTTTGTCGTACTTATATTTTATATTTATTCATGTTTTTTTTCTAAAAATATAAATATTTTTTAAATTACCGAAAAAAATTTATTTTGTAATACCTTATTGGCACTTATAAATATGAGTAGAGATGATAATAAATTAGTTTAGATTAAATTCGAATAGAACTTGTGTAACCTATGATTCAATCTAAATTGAATTATTTTACATCAAACAAGCTCAATTCGAATCAAATATTAAAAAAATGATATATTGATACGCATGATATATTGTATTTTTTAAATAAAAATGAAACAATAATTTTTTTTTATAATTAGAAAAAAATAGGTATTTGAATGATTCTTTAAACCGATCCAAGACTTGTTTTTGTGCCAAAATAATTATAATAAAATAAATAATATCTCAATCCGTTTTGTCCCAATATACTCTAATCTTATATGAGCTAAATGTGTCGAATTAAATTATAATTTCTAACAATGTATTTATGATATTCTTATTTGTTTTTAATTCTAATCTACCACCTAAGATGCTATTTAACTGAAAGTGGAATGATAAAAATAGATAAATTTACTTCCACACTATTTATATTATATAATATATATTAATATTATCTTAAAAATGTATCACTTATTCAATTTTTAAAATAATTATATACTTTAAATTAAATAATATAATATAATGTGTTGGAGTGGGATGTTATACATGTTAACAGATAATGGTTCAACCAAAAGCATCGTCAATAAGAATGTTGAGTCTTTACGGGGATGATCATGACAATCATTTGGACAAGATAGGATAAGTCAAGACATGATAAATTGTAAGGTTTTAATTTTTTTTTTTTTAAAATGAGAATTATCATATTGAAATATGACTCAATTTGAAATATGATTAATAAGGACGTTATTCTATCTATTGAGAGAGATTGTGATAATATTCATCAATTTCGAAAGTTCGGACAAGATAGAATAATGTAAGATATGATAAAGTGTATGATATTAATTTTTTTTTTTTTAAGAAAAGAGAATTATAATGGTAGATAAGTTTGACTTTAGTTGTATATAACACGAGGACTTTTAGGTGAAAGCTTAAAAGCAAAACCACGAGGACTTAAGTTCAACGTGGATTACTATGTATTGGAGTTAGATGTTACAATTAATATATTCAATGATAAAGTAGTAGATTCATATTTAACATTAGATTATTATTATTTTTTAATAAAAGAAGAAGCACAAAGTAATATCAAAATCATGCGAGAAATTGCACTAGATAAAATACACCATAGATATGATAAAGATGAAAAAAGTATAAATCTTGATTTATTTTATTTAATAATTAAATTAAAAAATAAATAAAACTTACTCGAAAATATAGCAAACTTTAAAAGGAGAATAACTCTCACTTCTTGAAGTAAAATCTAAAACATGAAGGGACAAAAAAAAAAAAAAAAAAAAAAACTGCGTACAGGAAAACATTGAGGAGAGCCGAGCGTGAGGGCTACTGAATGATACCATGCCTTTAATAGAACATAAAAGGGCAATATAGTCTTTTCAAGTGTTTAAAAGGTGTTAGCATTATTTTAGAAGGATCTAGGCATATTATTTTCAAAATATACGAATTTTAAAGCGATAATTATTAAACAGAGATGTAAGTGATGTCCTGAGTTGTCCAATAAAAATGCGCTCAACCACGCCTCAACGTATCCAAATAATTAGTCTGAAGGTCAACCTGTCCTCAACGACAATTCAACTTATCTGCTTCTCTTGTAAATGGATGATTTGATAAATTAAATAAGATATTTATCATCTTTTATTACAATAAAATTATTATTATAATATATAAATAAATAAAATAAAATAATTAATATAATTTTTTACATTTTAAAAAACATCTTTAATATATATATATATATATATATACAATTACATTTACCACTAAATAATTTATAATATAAAATTTTATTAGTCTCAATTCTGATATGAAATAAATTCTAAACCCAAATGTGTCCTAACTAATTCACTCTTGATAATGATCTTTAGGACCATATACCGCATTCTTTTTATATTTTAATGTAACTTTACCAATAATTTTTTTACTTAAATAATTTAGTGCTCTAATAAATACTATATAAAACTTCTCCAAATGTCATTATTTATCAATGCATCTACTTCATATAAAAATATTTTTCTTAAAGAAACATATAATATCTGTCTAAATGGGCGACAAAGTAGTGTAGCGCATACACTTGGGCTAGAGTAAAGCACAATTTAATTTTTTGACAATTTTTTTTTTCATTTTATGCTTATAAAATGTTAGTATATATATAAATGTAATATATTAATTAAAAATATATTAATATAATATTTATAAGTAGTATAAAACTTATATTATTTTGAGATCAATATTTTAAAATTTGATTATTCATGTTGTTTATATATTATACAATATTTATATGATATCAAAATTTGAGTCGAGTTTAGAAGAAAAAATACATAAATCTTGTAAACAAAATAAAAATAAAGAGAAGTGATATAAATAGAATTATAATATAATAAAAATAAGTTTAAAATATAAAATATTGAATCAAACTATCCATATATTGAGAGAGATGTTTGTGTATAAAAAATTTCTCAATTTAATTAAGAATTATAATAGTTTAGTATCTATAAGTAATAATATGTGACTTATATTTATTTGATGTTAACTTGTTAGGATTGGATAACTCATGTTATTTTTATATTTTATAAAATTTATAATAAAAACTTAGAATATTAAAGAAAAAATAATAACAAAAGAACGGGATAAGTAAGATTTTTTATTTAAATAGATTAAAAAGAAAAGTAATTAATAAAATTAAAAGAATGTAAAAAAGGAGCAAGATGAAAAGAGATAAAAGATATATATGTAACATTTGTTGTTCATTTAAATCAAGATTTTTTTCTTTCTAATTTCCTATAATTTATTTTAATATTTCTTTCAAACTTCTTTTTTATTTTTTCAAATAGTGATTGGGCTGTTCTATCACCTAATAATTTGATAATAAAAATGGTGTCTCACATTATCTTGGATTTGGATTTGATCTTCAAGGTTGTATTGATTGAAAAAAAAAATCTAATTGGACTAGCATGTTTAAATTTTAATGGATTTATGTTAGCCTATCGATGAGTTTGAAGTGTATGATGAGTAGTTAGAATTGTGAGTAGTATTGGGTGTAGAAAGGTGTATCTAATTCACATGTATAAAGGCAATTACAAAAAAGGTGTATAAGGTGTATGATAAGAGTAATTGTACAAGATTAGTTCTCAAAGGTTATTATGCTCACATGCTATGTCTACTAAGATGTATGCAATGTGTGAGTAAACAAAGGTACTGAGCTCCAGTACTTTTCATTGGATTTAGTTTTTACACACATCAATAAAGAAGTATGGTTGATTTTCTCTTTTATAATTCATATTGTTTACAAGAATTTATTTTCTTCTTCTTCTTCGTGTTTCAATTCTTTAGACGGTATAGCTTATCGATCTTAGGCTAATGGAAACGATAAGAAATTCACAAGAAGAAATGTAAACATTATTACAAAAATAGGTATTAAAGTTGGTTCGTTGAACCGACTTTAAATTTAGCAACTTAAAATGTAAAGTCGGTTCATGGCGTGAACCGACGCTACCTGTAAAGTCGATTCACGGGGTGAATCGACTTTACCCGTACATTTTATGATTTGTTTTTATTTTTATTTTCATTTTTCGTATTATTCAATATATATATAGCATAAAAAAACTAAAATATAAATAATAATATAAATAATTAAAAATTTAAATATATTTAATTACTTGATAATTAAATTTATTACAAAAACAAATAATAAATATATAATTAACTTAAATTACAAATAAAATAATGTCTTCAAAGTGTAATTATGCGATCGAGTAAGCTTGGTTGGCTTAGAATCTTGATTGGCTTTCACAAGCATTATGACAAAAAAATAGTTGATCCATATAACAATTCATATTCCCCTACATACATGAGCACGTAAAACATCCATAAAAAAAACAGTCTAAACTTCAGACATACGAATGAAGAAATTAAATCATTATAAATATTACCATAAAAAAAAGATTACCACGTACAACGACATTCGACGAACTCATATTAGCACTTTATTAATCATTTGTCTATATATATGAAGTTATTTGAAATCTCTACTAGTATTTTTTTAATGCTATATATAATGAACTCTAAATATGAAATCAAGTGTAACTTCGATTTCTTACTTGGCTTGTGTGAGTTTTGGTGCCCTTAAACATATGGAACACGTTCATGGGCACCAAAACTCATACAAATCAAGAAACAAATCGGAGTTACGTACACCTGATTTGTCCATTTAGAGCTCATTATAACATTAAAAATACTAGAAGAGATTTCAGATAAATTCATATTTATAAACAAATGATTAATAAAGTGCTAATATGAGTTCGTAAGGAAAGTAGGAAAGAGAGATGAGATGTAGTTTGGGCCAAAAATAGGTCCATAAAACAATACATTCCCCTAAATACATAAGCATATGATTAATCATCCATCAAACAAGTGATTTCAGACACAGGAATAGATAAAGAAATTAAATCATTAAATAATTTATTGTTATGTTGTCATATGTTATTCAAGATCATCAAAATCTTCTCCTGATTCTTCTTGTGATGATATAATTTGAACCATGTGTTCTGCCCATTCCTCTCGTAAATCATCAAAAATTTGATGGTCATAGTCCGTCTTGTTCCAACCAAAGAACTACATGTATTTAAAAGCAAAATAAGAATATAATTTCATTTATTTACAAAAACAAACTCAAATATGTTAAAAACTTTTATGTATATGGGTAAAAGATATTACCACATCAGCAATTGGAATTTTGATATTTGTGATGATTTCACTCATAAACTTCATGACATAATAACCACACATGACTCCATTATTTTGTTGTGGAACCTACAAAAAAAAGTGTACATGAATTTTTCATATTTGAACATCCTTATTATTCAATTGTAAAATTAATAAAATTATTAATATTGACTTGTACATACCATAACTTTTGTCCATATAAGCTTATGAGATTTTTTAAGGGCAATGCCCCTAAACTTGTTTCACAACTTCCATGCCCTATCAAGGTTTGAAAAGATTAGTTTTTATTAAATATTACAAAAAATAATAGAAGAAACTAATATGTAACTATAACTCTTACATTTCAACAACTGTTTTTGTATCTTTACTCAGTTCTATGGAAGCTAAGACAGAGTATCAAGCATGATTATTGAACAAATCAATGATTACCAACATCCAATGATCTTAACCTTGTTCAAACCTTAATGGCCAAGGGATTATCAACTTTTGATTTCTGTTAAGCGTTAATGCTATATCACATAATTGTTTAGCTCTGATGCTAACATCCTTATCTTGATATTGATTGACATATGAAGAATCATAGAACATTGCTAAATGTGATGAGTGATTATGTTGAAGTCAATAATAGCACACCCTATATAAAAGATATATATATATATATATTAATTAGATAATATAAATATAATTATATATGTTCTGCATAAATAAACCTCTCGAACTAAATGAACACATAAGTGAATCATTATATCGAAGAAAAAAGGAGGAAAATATTTTCAATTAGACACAAAATCTCTACAATTTTTTTCTGTAAAGAATTTAACTCGCCAATTGATATAGATTTCTTGCATATTGTATTGAAGAATGAACAAAGCCGAATTATTGATAATCGAACATGTTTTGGAAGAATTGATCTAATAGCAACTGGTAATAACTGTTGCATTAAGATATGACACTCATGTGATTTCAATCCATACAGTCTCTTATCGGTGATAGACACAAAATTTCTTAAGTTGGATGAGTAACCATCAGGAACTTTCACACCCTCCAAACATTTACAAAACACATCCTTCTCTTTTGTTGACATTGTATATGATGCTGGTGGTAAGTATGTTCGATTCTTATCATTTTCCACCCTTGGTTCCAATTCAGGTCGTATGCCTAGTTTCTTTAATTCCATCCTTTGTTTTTCTAGGTATATTAAGTAAAGTACCAATCAAGCTCTCACATACATTCTTCTCAATGTGTATGATATCTAAGATGTGACGAATGTGTAGGTCTTTCCAATAAGGTGATTCCCAAAATATTGATTTTTTTCCAACAACCATGGTAAGTCGGTTCAAACTCTTTTTCATTTTCACCAATTTCATTAGTTGACCTCTTTCGTTTCCCTACCTTAATGAGTTCTTTTTTCATCTTTCCATATCGTTTGAATGTCATCACATTCAATTGCCTTAATATCTCAATACCTCGCAAAGGTCGAGTTGCATGATCATGATCTTCTTCACCATCGAACCGTTTCTTTTGGTATCTAAACTTGTGTCCAGATTGAAAAAATCTTTTATTTCTTCTATAAGACATATTTCGTTCATGAACAAGATAAGTTACAGAAGTTTCATCACTACATATAGGACATCCCTTGTAACCTTTTTTTGCATGTCCTGATAAGTTTCCATAGGCAGAAAAATCATTAATTGTCCATAAAAAGACCCCCTTCAAGTTAAAGTATTCTTCTTTATGTGCATCGTAAACATTTACACCATCATTCCACAACGTCTTTAAATCATCTATCAGAGGCTGCAAATATACATCAATATCAACACCGGGTTGTTTCGGTTCTGAGATCAATAATGTTAACATCATGAATTTTTTTTTCATACACAACCAGGGAGGATGGTTGTATGTTACCATAATTACTGGCCAACAACTATATCTACTACTGAGGGAACTATGTGGATTAATTCCATCAGCAGCAATGGCAAGACGAAGATTGCGCAAATCAGATGAAAATTGAGGAGATAAATTATCTACTACTTTCCAATTTGGAGAATCACAAGGATGACGTAGCACCCCATCATCAGATCGATTATCTGAATTCCAAGTCAACATCTTTGATATATAATTACTATTGAACAACCTTTGAAAGCGAGGAATCGGAAGAAAGTACCAAAGAACCTTTGCAGGCACGTCTTTATTATGTGTTGTACTCTCATTTGTACCATGCTTTCATCTCGATTCTTTATACATAGGACAATCATTTAATGTCTCATATTCTTTTCTATAAAGAATGCAATCATTAGGACAAGCGTGAATCTTATGATATTCCATGCCAAATCGACTAAGAGATTTCTTCACTTCATACATTGAAGATGGAAATTCAATACCCTCAGGAAACATATCGACTAGTAGATTTAGTAATTCTGTGAATCCCTTGTCAGAAAAACCATGTTTTGCCTTCACATTGTACAAATGAACCAATCCCAACATTTTAGTGTATTTTTTTCATTTTGGATACAACGGTTTTTTGGCATCTTTTATAAGTTTATTAAAGGTTTCGGGATCATCCTCGCATAATTCATCTTCAACACCATGAAACATATTTTCTGTCTGTACATTATGATAAGATGTATGTAATCCACTCACATTCTTATTTATCTTTTCCCCATGAGTATTATCAATATTTTCTCTATGATAATACCAACATTTATAGTTCAATAGAATACCATTACGGATAAGGTGATACTTAACTTCATCAAATTCATGAAATCGCTCATTTTTACATTTAACGCATGGGCATCGAATCATACTACTTCCAGTATTACTATTTCTACAAGCAAATTCCATGAAACTTTCAACTCTAGAAATATAGTCTTGCTCAATTCTACACTTTGACATCCAAGATTTGTCCATTTTCTATTAATGACATTAATTAAACATATTACTTAATTATGTATACAATGAATATATTTCAAGTATTATTATATATAAATTTCCTAATTATTAGAATATATATCAAAACATACATAATGCAAAACAATTATCATTTTAATCATTTTATAAAATCATTTATATACAAATTAAAAAATAAGCAACATGTTAGCATGAATATATAAAAACCAATCACGCACTTTGGTTGATTCTAATTTCTAAGCATGTTACTATATCATAATTAAAAAGTAATATTAATTATACCTATATAAATAAATTTGTCCACGCATAGTAAACCCACAACATTTCAAATATTATTTCCACATAAAATAAGTCAAACATAATAACAAACAAAATAAAAAACATACCTACGTCAAGAATTTATACAGAAAATGGGTATAATTGTTTTTTAATATTTTGCTCAAAAAAATGGTAGATATGAAAGATAATGAGAAGAGGAATATAACTTACAAAACGACATTACAAATGGTGGTCGGAGGTGGCCGAAAATTTAGAAAGAAGGTGGCGCACGGTGTAGATTTTGGGAGAAATTGTAGGAGGGTGAGGAAGAAAATGGAGGAGAGAGAAGAAAAAAATTTGGTTTTGTGTAAAAAATGACCCGAATTTGGATATATTAGGTGGATAGCGTCGGTTGACGTGGAGAACCGACGCTACGTCACGTGGATAATGTCGGTTGACGTAGAGAACCGACGCTACGTTACATGGATAGCGTCAGTTCTACACCCAACCGACTTTAAATTCATTATAAGTCGGTTTTTTCCAAAAACCGACTTTACATAGCGACTTAAATACCCATTTTTGTAGTAGTGAAATAAATTAAAGGGAATGAAAAATAGATTTTTACATTTCACAACCAGATTTCATCAATCAAATTAGACAAAGAAAGCTATAGTAAATAGAAGAAACAAATCCTATGAGTTCTAAGAAATTATGAGCTCGAAGGATTCATTCTTGGCACCACTGCTTAGCAAAATTAAATCAACATGGCATTGTAACTGTGATAATAAATAGTGGTCAAGGACTAGATGATAGCATCTTGGTTAATCAACTCAATGTCACAAGGATTAATTTGTTAAAAAGTGAATGATTGTGATACTAGCTACCAAATGGTCTCTAAGACAAGTTGACGTTAATAATACATTTCTAAATGAAACCATTACTGAGTAGGTGTATAAGCATCATATAACAAGGTTTGTTGATCAAGAACATCTTAATTATGTGTGCAAATTTCCAATCGTTTGTATGAATTAAAACAACCTCCAAGAGTTTGGTTTGATAATACATTCATTCAATTTTAGTTTGTGAGATCTAAAATTAATGATTCATTGTTCATATCAGTAAAAGAGGCTCATAGAATGTATGTGTTAGTGTATTGGATGATATAATTGTCAATGGATCCAACTCTATTGAGATCCAAACATTCATCTCAATGCTTGATATCGTGTTCTTATTAAAAGACATGGGTCTCTTGCATTTCTTTTTGGGCGTTGAAGTTGCTACATTTACTAATGATTCTGTTTTTCTCAAGCAAACTAAATATATTAAAAGCCTCTCGATCAAGGCCAATCTAACTAATGCCAAACTAGCTAACTTACCTATGATGTTCTCAATACAACTTTTAAATGCAATTGGTGTTCCTACTGATGACCTTGTCCTTTACAGAAGTATTGCAGAGGCACTTCAATATGTTACTCTTACCAGACTATATATAAGTTTTATTGTTAACAAAGTCAGCCAATTCATAACTCAACCATTGGAAATATACTAGACAGGTACTAAGCATATATTAAAGTACTTAGCTAGTATAATTGATTTTGGTGTTGAATTTAAGCCATTATTTCACTAGCCATCAATGGCTTTGCTGATGTTAACTGAGTTACTTGTTTGGCCACTAGAAAATTAACTTCAAGTGTGTGCATCTTTCTTGGGGAAAATTTTGTGATCTCGTTAACAAGAAAATAGCCTACTGTGGCACGATCCAATGCAAAAGCTTGATACATGTAGCAATTGAAATGCCATGGATTAAGTTCATTCTTACTAAATTAGATATTAGTTGTCCTACCAAACCTATGCTGTTGTGTTATAACATAAGTGCTATTGTCCTACGTTTACACACCAAACACATTGAAATTAATTACCACTACGTTCGAGAAATAGTGTTAATGAGTGTTGATAAGCAGTTTAATTTATGCTAACATTTGAGCAGGATGGTGATATTTTAAAAAAGACGTTACTTACACCTTAATTTCTAAAACTAAGAGGCAAATTAAGTATGACTTACGTAACTCTAAGTTCAAGGGATTGAAAAATATGAAGTGTATGATGAGTAGTTAGAATTAAAGTCGTATTGGGTGTAGAAAGGCATATGTAACTCACATCTCTAAGTCAATTATGAAAGAGGTGTATAAGATGGATGATACAAATAGATGTACACGATTAATTAGTTCTCAAAGGTTTTTAGGCTCACATGTTAAGTTTGTTAAGATGAATGCAATAAATAAAAGTATAAAGTTTATGAGTATTGGTTGTTTTCGTGAATAAAATATATCTTTATGACTTGTTTTTAGATTCGTTATCAAGATTATCATGAAAAATTAAATAAATGTTCTAATTTTAGAAGTCGTAATTTAGATATATCTTTTATAATGATTATACATAATATTACATTTATGTATTTAATAATATATGTTCACAACACTTTAAATTATCATTTAGTATTTTCTATAATATATATATATATATATGTTTTTATGTTTTTAATAAGATGTATTCCAAAAAAAAATGATCTTTTACTCTATTAAGATTTTTAATGAATTTTGGGTGACTAAGTCCAAAATAAATTAACCTAATAATATATTAGGTTGTTATTATCACCTATATATGTTAGAATTAAATACTATTTTGTAAGCCGAAAATATATATATATATATATTAGAGTTAAATATTATTTTGCAAGCTGAAAATGAACAAAAAAAAAATTTGATTACACAAATAGAAAGGAAAAAGTAATTAGTGTAGATTCAGCTTCATACAAAGTGAAGATATGTACATCAATAAATGAAAAGCTGTGGAGAGAAATTTGGCATTAGCATGAAATCAATAACTAATAGGCTACGAAAGTTGTAATACTGATTCATGATTAATAAGTTTGGGACGGCAACCAATTTACTGATCGGTAAGTGGTTATGTTATTTGGTAATTATAAGAGGCTTTTTGGATATTGATTTATATTATTTGTGTATTGGTTGATTTTTCATGCTATTAGTTTTTACGATAGTTTCTTTAGTAATTTATGTAACTTTTTATCCATCAAGTTATTATATGTTTAAATTAAATAATTTTAATTATTACGTAGTTATTTAATTTAAATTTTAAAATATTAAATAAACTATTTTTAATAAACTTATATTTAACGTATATACGTTAAGATTCGTTAATTGATCTGATTTATTTGATATATATTTTGTATTATCTAATTAGAATTATTTATTATTAAATCTAATTTACAACACAAAGATGACTTGTATTTTTACTCTAATTTTAGTTACAAGTTGATCTAAACGTGTCTAATTGATAAAGAGTTTATTAAAATGTTGATATAGATACGGTTCACATTAGTTTTAAAAACTATAAAAACTAAACAATATCTCATAAATTACATACATTAAGACAATATCTTATGGAGAATAACATAAGACCAAATTTAGAATATATGTTTAGTGTTCATAGTTTAAAGTTAAATAGTACAATGAATCAATAGTTTTTATTTTAAATCATTGTTGTAATCTAAGATGTTTTTATCTATATATTATTAAATTATAAATTTATCTATTTTAAAACTTTCATATGAACAAACCTATTAAACTCCGTTACAAATAGGAATTAATTGTAGCACTTTTCATTGCATTTAGTTTTTATCTAAAACAATAAAAAAGAGTAAAATTTATAGTTTTCTCTTTCAATTCATATTATTTAAAAAAAATTAAAATATCTAACAAATAATTCTTCTTATTGTTCTTTTTCATTGCTTGCATATTCAAGATATTCTTCTTATTGTTCTTTTTCATTGCTTGCATATTCAAGATGCTTCAATTCTTAATTTAGACTTATTATTATTAGGTTGAAATTTCATCTTTATGATGCATAATTTTGTTATAACTCTTTCATATCGAATGAATTTTATGCTTTAGAGTATTATATAAAGTATTTTTGTAGCGTTTTATTATACTTATATTATTTTTATAATTTTAATATATTTTATGAAAAGAATTATAAGTAAATGAATTATTTTGTATACAATTTTTAAATTTACTGTTAAAAAAATTTCTGCACAATCTAGCATTTTTTAAAAATGGTTTGTCAGCCCACTTAAGAATAACTTTCTATTCTACCACTATGTCTGTATTTTTGTAATTAGTATAATGAGCTAAGAAATATGATGCACGTATTTTTTTATAAAGTAATTTTTTTTTTTTTTAAATTACGTGAATAAATTAATCATTTAAAATCTGATAATGATTATGAATGTGATCCAAAACATTACCAACATGTTTGATAATAATTCTGATTCATAATTTATGATTTACGATTAAATAATTTATTTTGTTATTTTTTTATTCTTTTGTATAAATTAGCACCAATTTATTTGATAATAATTTATACTTAATGATTTTCAAGATAAAAAAAATCACATATAAAAGCTAGTGAAACTTTTTGTTTTATGTTTTAAAAAAAACTAAAAATTTAAGATATTTATAGTTATTATTTACAAATTTCGTAGTTATTTCTTAAAATTATTAAAAATAAAATAAAAAATTGTTACCAAACATATATTATTAAAAAATTATTTAAAAAATTAAAAGATAAAAATCATTATGAACAAATCCTAAATAAGTTTGAAAAAAAAAATCCTTAAACTAATGTCACAATTTCACTGCTATAGCCAATTAAAAAATTAACTTTATTTCTTTTAAATTTATAACACAGACAAGCCAATGAATTATTGAATAATATAAAAGTAACAAAATAAAAAAAAATAAAAAACCAATTTCAGTACATATCACACATTTTCACGCATGTTTACCTGCCACACAAACAAACACATTCATTTTGAATACTAAGCAACTTAAAGCAGCCAATAATAAGCTGGCTTATAAATTAGTAGGCCGGGTTATGACTCGGTCCATATGCAGAGGTTCCACTGCTATACCCACCACCATGAGAAGCAGCTATGACTCCATCACCATGAGAGTGCAGTGAAGAAGGACCTGTGGTAGTTTCTTGTTGTTCCTCATCAACACAGGCAGCAGCAGCTCCAGCTGCAGGAATCAAAACAAGTTTCTTCTTCTTCTTCTTAGCAAGACAGAAAAGGCCCACCAATAGAAATGCAAGGAAGAAAACACCACCAAGAGAGGCACAAACAGCAATGATAGTGGTGTGATGGTTGTTTCCTGGTGGTGTTAACATGTTTGATGATGGTGGGATTGCTTGTGGTGGAGTTCGCCCATACACAGGTGGTGTACTATTTGTATAAATAGGTGTTGGTGATTTTGTTGGATTGGACGGACTTGGAGGTTTTGCTGGTGTTTTCGAGTTTGGGGATGGAGGATACGAAGAGGAACGTGGCGGTGGTGGTGTTGACTTTGAAGGAGTTGGTGGTACATAAGTGTGTTTTTGAGGTGGTGGTGGCGGCGGTGAAGTTGGCAGTGGGGATGGTGTTGGATTACCAGGTTGAGAAGGAGGAGGTGGTGATGGTGGTGGAGGAGAATTGTAATAGTAACTCATTGTATACAATGTTTGACACAAAATGTGTAGAATAAATAAATATAGATGAGTAATATTATTCGATGTGGGATAGTTAGGTACTACGATGACTATTTGTACTAGTTAGAGATCGAAACTTTTTAACTCGTTATATTGAAGTAATGAGAGACTTCATTAATTTAATTCTTATCCAGCATACAAGTTATGTATATGTTTTTTTTTCAATTTTTCTGACTTCATCATTATTTCTAGTTATATCTAGTTGTAATATTAATTAATATACTTTTTTAGTTATAATAGAAGCCAATTTACTAATGAGCAATTTGCATTTAATAAATAGACAAAATCGTTGAATTTATTAATTAATAGATATGGTATGCATCTCTTTTTAAAGTTCATAATTAAATTGGATGGACAATTTTCATATTGAGAGAGTGTATCTGCAATTAAAGGCAACGAAACTTTGAATCTTTATATACAATTCATCACGTGACGACAATGAACTTAAGTTTCCAAATATAACGTTGAAACTATATATATATATATATATATATATATATATGTTGTCCATTTTTTTTTTAAACTTTTTGTCTTATATATAACAACATATATATGATAGTTACTTATTGTTTAAAGATTCAAAAAAATTAAAGATAAAAGTGGTCTACAAAAATTAATGAATTCAGACACAACACATTAATATTAATCAATTTTAACTATTAAATAATCATGTTAACTTAATTTGCTAGAGAGATAACTTGTTTTTGATGGTTTTATTGGTCTTTCACGGTTCCTAATATGACTTTGCATGTTGTTTTACTCAATGTAGTTAATTAAGTAGTGTTACATGTCAAGTTGATTGTCTATCTGTCATGTTTTTTTTTTCAATAATTAATATATTAATATTAATAGTATATTTATTTTCATAGGCCCTTTCGAACGTCTTATATACTCAGAGGCTAGATAGATAGATAGATACGAAGCTACTATGTAAATAACCCATGAAATTAACTTGAAATTTAGGTACATATACATTATGTATATAAAATACCGTCTACAAGTATGACTATTATATAGCGTACCATATATATGTATTAGTGGCATTTTCATATGTACGTTACATATTACTTGTAAGTATCAATTTTGCACAAAATGCTTATTAATTTGGAGAATGCTTTATATATAAGCATCATATATTAATATTAGATTAATGATTAATTGATAAAATAAGATATTGAAATAATTATGCAATCAATTACATTATTACATATGAATTGATAAATACATCAAGAAAAAAAAAGATTTCCAATTAATTTATATTAAAAAATAAAAGGATCTTATAGCTATAATTAGCCAAAAAAAAAAAAAAGGATCAAGACTTTGTTATCATCGCACGCCCTACAAATAGATTGCACTATAATAGATTGCCACCACTTGGAAGACAATGAATGTTGTTGCTTTTTTAATCTCAGCTTTCAGGATTTTACCTTGATTCCAAAATTTATTTTTGTTGCTTCTTTTTGTGACAAACTCCATTTGGTAGGAATATACGATATTATTCTTTCCTCCGACTTTAAATTTATTAGTAAATATGATTCAAACTCCGACAATTTTATAACATTATTGATATAATTTATTTATAAGTTTATTTGATGTTAAATTTTATAATTAAAGTAAAACAATTGAAAAAATAATACATTTATGTTAATTTCATATATTTTTCTTATTAAAAAAACCTAAAAATCATGTTATTTTAAATGATGTTTAATTAGATGCTCTTTAAGTTAAGGTATAGTCGTTTTTTCTTGTTCGATATTGAACACAATCTAATTGAATTTCATTTAATATTATTGAGGTGTTATTTTTATTGTTATAAGTAATTTTTTAAAAGAATTCTTATTTTTATATTAAATAAATAAAACACTATTATATATCATAAATATATCTCAATTGTCATAACAATTTTTAATTTAATGCGGTTAGTAAATATAACTATACTTACCAATAATATTTTAATACATTATTTGTAATCAATGATGAAGCTTTATTTTGGTTTGGCTATAGCCCTATTAAAAATTTTACAAAAAATTGATTACATATATATTTTTAGTATTAGATAAATGTTTTACAAAATATTTTAGTATTAGTGTTTAATTCTGTGCATATTAGAAATTAATCATTTTATGTATTAATAATATTTAGCACATATATAAACAAAAGTGATATAAATAAATCGTGAAGAAAATAGTTAAATATAAATATTTGTATTCACGTATTTTTCAAATATTAATTAATTCCACACATATAATTATAATAGTATATGTTATATAAAAATATTTCTTAAATTTATATATTGTAATTCAAAAATATTTCATATATTTAATTTTGATTTATGATAATAAAACATCTGTGTCAAACATTATAAAAAAAACAAATAATAAAGCTATTAAGGTTTTTCATTTATTTATTTAAAGTTTCTTATATTTTATTAGCTTTAAATTTTTATTTTCTCTAATATTATATTATTTCATATTTTATTTTATTTGAAATTTTAATATTTTTCAATATTTTTAGTTTATTTTGTCATTAAAAAAATTGCAATAAACACGAATAAAATTTTATTTTTGTTAATTTTTTATTTTTTAACAATATATATTTTTAAATATACTGTCAAGTTTAAAATCATAAATTAAATTTTATTCTTTATATTTTAATACATTTATTTTAGTTTTAATTTTTAACATATATATATATATATATTAATACTTATTAAATTATTTTATTATCATATATTTAATTATGTTAGATAATTTTTATTATAAATTATAATATACTAATTCCATTTCTCTCTTGTAACATAACATGAAAATTTTGTCTTTAATTGAGAAACTTCTACCATAACTCTTAATCTTTTATTATATCTATATCATGATATATTTTTTACTCTTAAATAATTAATTCTAATTCTCTATTTTATTTAAAAGTTTACACTTCAATCTTCTCAAATATATATTGTTTTTTGCTCCGCTCCTATCTGTAATACATCTCAGATTTAAAATATCATTCTTCAAATGAATAATACCTTATTTTGCAGTCTTATAATAACTGATAATTTTTTACCCACTTGCTAATTTCATTACTTGTTTTCATGTGTACGTAATAAAAGAAATCCTCCAAAATGAGAATTATTAGCTGTAATCTTCCAGCTTAATTTGTTTCTTCCATTAATTCGCTAATTACGATAATTATTACAAGTAGAAACTGAATGATTACGTAGATTACGTAGCTACCCATGAAACAGTTCATTAAAAATATATTCAAAATTATATAAAATAAGTTAAATTGTATAATTTGTATCTAAATTTTAACTAAATTAACACGTAAACTTTCAAACTTTTAAAATTTTACACATAAGTCTTAAATGTTTGATTCATAAATATGTATTTTAGTAGTAAAGTTATGATCAAAATATGAAATTTTAAAAGTTTTAAAGATTAAATTATAAGATTTAAAAATTTAGAGACTTATACCTGAAGTTTTAAAAGTTTGAAAATCAGATCATACGTTTTAAATATTTAAAAATTATGTGTAAATTTATTTAAAATTTAATAATTATTGATACACTTTAAACCCATAAAATAATATCTTTAAACTTTACCATATAAAAACTTTGAATAACCATTATTTTTAATAAAATAATATCTTTAAACTTTACAATATAAAAACTTTGAATAACCATTATTTTTAATAAAGATAGCATAAAAAATATTATTTTATAAAAATAAACCTAAAAGCATACCATCTAATTATTTTACTATTGTTTCTACCGCTAAATATTTTGTTAAAAACTTACTCTGGAACTTTGAAAAAGTTTCAAATGTATCATTCTCTTATTTATTTTTTTCATTAATATCATTTAAGGTTCCATTAAATTTTACTACTTTTACGTTTAAAAATTAAAAAAAAAATCAATTTTTTATTATTATTCATCTTCCTCAACTTAAACTCGCCTTAGCCACCCCTGAAGCAGTAATACTACCCCTATCCCTACCCCACACCCCACCAAATCAAATTCATCTTGCACAATTTGCCTGGTCATGAATAGGCAGAGGTATCAAGCTGGCTTGATTTTATTAACTCCGTTCAAAGTATAACTAAAATTCACACGTCAAATTTAGAATTGGTTTCATTCACCTTGGATACTTAACCTTTAAAAAGTATCTTAAATAATTAGCATTCAAAAAGACAGGACATTAATATGGTATTACATATTTATTCATTTCAACATAAACTTTAAATGAATAAGATTTGGATTGTTAGCAGAATTATTTTTCACTATTAATGCTAAGTTTTGAGTTTCTAGATATTATTTGAACTTTTAATGACAAAAACATGAAGTTACCTTCGTAGTTCTCAAACCTAACTCGTATTCTACAAACTATAAAACATTATTTTTTATATATCTATCTATTCATGGCTACGCATGACTACACACATTGTGCAAAACAAATTTGATATAGTGGTGGTAGTACTATTTCAATGGTGTCTAAAATGGGTTTAAGTGAGATAGATGAATATTAAATTTTAGATATTAAAACAAGGATGAAAGGTTAATTAAGTTCGTTATATTTTACAAAAATACACATTAGATTTATTATTAGTATAATAATATTTATAAAAAATATTAAAATTTATTTTATAAAATAATATAATTACGGTGATTCACTTATTCATTTTGAAATCACTTAATACAATTCTATTATTTTACAAAATGAATTTTAATGATTATTTTTATAAATGTTTTTTCTTCAGGTAATAGCTAGGGATTAAAGTGTATTTTTTATTAAAGGTTATGTTATCTTTATTTTATTTTTAAATCCAAAAATAATAAAATTTAATAAAACCTTAAATATTATGGATGGAAAATGATACAATGTTATATTTGAAATTTTTTTATGGTTCGATGATAAGTATAATAAAAAAAAGTTTACTAATAAACATAAAATAAATACAACAATTTATTAATATATTTATAAGTTTTTGATTTTATAATTATAAATTTTTAAGTGATTATAAATATTATTTTACCAAAAATATTTTATTGTATTATATATCGATTTTTTAACGCCGAACATTTTTTACGGTTGTTAACTCAGAGGCGGACTAATATTAGGGATTAGAGGGTTAATCCAGTCAGAAATTTTGACAAAAAAGTTGGAACTGATCACTCTCTACATAAACTTGATAATTTTTAAATTACGACAATTTATTATATTTACATATTAATATAATAATATTTTTAAATGTTAAAATTACACGTAAATATAAGCCACCGTACACTTTTCAATTTATAAAAATTAATTGTTATTGTATTTTTTTATAACAATTAACCAAATAATAAATTTATTAATTTACTATTAATTAACTTTTATATATTTAGTTAAATTTATTTGTATAGCTACTTTCTAAGGGGATAATGTTTCAAATGCTATCGGGGTTTAACATATTTTTATTTATGCCCTCAAAGTTTATAAATATAAAAAATGTCCTTGTAATGATGTTAATTATTTATTCATTATTATTTAGAATATAATTTCTTGACTCTGATACTAATTTTACGGATCGATATAATTTTTAATCGGAAGTTAATATTGACTTAGTTAATGGTTATTTTTATTTACGGAAGGTAATAATTTGTTTAAAAAGCTTATTATTTGTTGGTATAAATCTATTTTTCTTCGATATTCATTACAATTGCATAGTATATTATGTTCTTCATTATGTTGATTATTTAATTCTAATGCTGAATCTATTAATTGTCTTTTAAAATTAAATATTATTCTTGCATTTGCTAAATGTAATAGTTCTAGTTTATGTACTAATGATTCGATGTTCATAGAGTATTATCATGATAAGTTATATGCGTTTAATGCATATTATTTTGTCATATTCGTAGTAAACAGATTTTTTCGTGTGTACATACAATGTATTTATAATCTTCAAAGAGGTATTATCCAAACATTAAGTTGTTGAATTCTTCTTCCTCTATTCTTACATATTTTTGACTAAAAGAGTCTTTTAATGTCCTTTAAACAATATGGTATATGATGTTTGTGATAGCTTTAATATAATTTGTGTAGATATCAAATAAAGTGTTAAATCTTTTAAAATTTTCAAAACAAGTTTCATAATCTTCATCTTTAAAGTATTCATTTAAATAATTGAAGTAACCTTTATCAAATGTTTCTAATATAATTAGATTTTTTATCTTTAATTTTATTTAGAATTATTAGTTGTTTATTTCTAAAATCAGTTTCCATAGTCCTATTTTAGCAATATTATATAGAAAATATTTTAACATTCAAGATTCTTAACTGACTTAAATTTATAATTATTATACCTAAATTTGATGAGCTCATCACGGTCTTCCCTTCTATTAGTCTTCTTTTGTTACACTTGTTATGCCTCAACTTTGCTCAAATCTTAATGCCCTCCTTGCAATGGTGAGCCTTCTAGAGAAGAGTAGTTGAACTCCATTTTATTCATAAAATAATAATTATTACAACTTAAGGCCAACTAAGAACCTTGAGGAGATGATTAGCCGCTCATAATTACTAGGTATAACATTATTGGTTTTTGGATTTCTAGATAGAAGGGTTTTCTATACTAGTGTTTTATGTGTTTCAGAGTTGAAAGCTATGGCTTTCTTTTTATTCGTGTATCATTTAAAATGATAATAAGGGTTCTTTTTATAGCACAAGGAATCCTTGTTTATAAGACTAAAATTATTATTTTACCCTTACTTTAATAATTCGTTTGCTTTTATTTTATTTTAAAGGACAACCACTATTTTTTCCTTGGCACATGCTACCGACTAAGATGTGGGATCTACATCTTTATTTTCTTTGTTACCTTTTGCTAGCAGTTACTTTTCTTATTTTTCTTTGTCATTTTCTGACGATGATTCTTTTGATGATGTTGATGATGACATATCTTCATTTTCTTGATCTTTGATGTAGATGATGCATCTGTGGTCTATGGTGAGTTTTCTAGCATAGAAGCAGAATATCTTCCTTATTTCTTGAACAATTTTTAGGTTATTGTTGTTAAAACTAGATTCGTATTTAGAAAACAATTTCACCATCTTCTTTTCATAGAGTCATGCTACTGTAGGAAATGATGATGACTTTACTAGTTGAATAATTTACTTTGATCTCAGTAAAATTGTCAATCTTCCTGAGTTTATAGTAAATTTGGCCTAGCATTTGACCTCTTAGTACACAGAGGTCTTCTATGTTGAATTTCGTTTTTTGGAAATGCCCTTGATGAAGTGGTAGGGACTAATACATCCTTCTTCTTTCTAGTTCATTAATGAACTGAAAAATCTAAGATAAATAGGTTTGTCACCTACTTTAATCTTCCTTCAAAGTTCTTGATTGCTCTTTTAAAATTATTTGGTAAATAATTTAATTCACTTAACTTACTTCCTAGATATATATATTTTTTATTAGTCTTGCATTAAAAGTATTTTATGTAAATATTAGATCACCTCATTCCAAGATATTGAATTTACTTCTTATAGGAAATTCCTTGTTTGTAGTATAGAACTCCATATCTTTAATATGTTCGTGGGTGGAATTTTTGGCCAAATTATAGAGATTCAACTATTGTGGTTTGGTGAGGTTTCTATATTGGTCATTCTCATCTTCAATGATTAGAGTATTTCTAGTGGATGTCTCTCTGAATAGCATTGGATGTTTTACTATTTTTGATGTCTCTGGAGGAGATGCTTATCTAAATAGCACTGAAGACCTTGCAATTTTTCCAAGATTTGTCAATCTTCTTAGAGCTGTTGCTTGTTGATGTAATGCTGTAGAATAAATTCTTACTATCTCCTCTTAAGTTATTAGTTTTGGTATTTTGTAGTTAGCATAACTACCTTCCGCTTTTATTCTGTTAATGAAGGATATATGAGTTACTCCACTAATTCCTAGAATAGATTTACGGGCTTCTACCATGTTGTTATAAATTCCTAGTTTTGGGCCATTATTGACCACATAATTTTTTTTTCTATTCTTCCTTTTCTGCTTCATCTACCCAATTGAGCTTTGTGGTCTCATAAGTTTTTTTATGAATTGTTAGGTTCTTCCTTTTTATAAGTTTCATCTTGTATTTTTAATGAAGATTTCTCTTTTGAGCTTAGAGGTTGTTTTGAACAATTAAGTTATTTCTTTTTCTTTCCTGTCTCCATAAAAGATTTCTCGAGATATAGCAGCTCGAGTTGTTCCTATAGGATTTTTATTTTATTTTCCTTTATCTTGATTTTGATGTCAAGATGTTCCATTCCTGAAAGCATAAATATAGTTAGAGGTGCTAATTCTCTAGTAAAAGCATCTACTAAGCTATTTTTATGACCTGGAAGATGTTCAACATAAAAATTGTAATGGTTGAACCATTGTTTCCATCTAACCAATATTCCTTCTTTGTAATCACCTGCAATATTATTCTTAATAAATAACCAAAATTCTTATTATCTATTCTAACAATGAATCTGGAGCTTATAACATATATTGCAAATTTCTTTATGGATTTTTAACATCTAAATATTCTTTTTCATTACTATGGTAATTTAATTATGAACCTTGGAAAGATCCTAATGTATATATATTCATCTTTGTCATCTACTCTTGTTTTAAGAACTGCTCCCAATATTCTTGTAACGCATTTGTTTTAATTATCATCTTATCATTTGGTCCTGAATCGTATAAAGTTGGCAAATATTTTACCTTTGCTTTACTCCATCCATATATAGGTATCTTCTTTGATCTATTTCTAGATATGATCTTATTTCAATTTTGCTTGTTATGGTTTTCACATTTCTACAAGTTTCTTTATGTATGCTTCTATATAATATTCAAGGTTTCCATAGTGAATTAAAAGATAAAAACCAATTACAAAGATTTTTATGATGTTTAACATATATAGAAGCATACATAAAGAAACTTGTAGAAATGTGAAAACTATAACAAGCAAAATTAAAAAAAGATCATATCTAGAAATGGATTGAGGAAGATACCTTATATATGGATAGAGTACAAGCAAAGGTAAAAACATTTCCAACTTTATACCATATAAGGCCAGAGGATAAGATGATAATTGAAACAGATGCTTCACAAGAATATTAGGGAGTGGTTCTGAAAGCAAGAGTAGATGAAAAAATGAATATCTTTGTAGATATACATTAGGATCTTTCCAAGGTCTAGAATTAAATTATTATAGTAATGAAAAAGAATATTTAGCTGTTAAAAAATCCATAAAGAAATTTGTAATAAATGTTATATACTACAAATTCATTACAAGAACAGATAATAAGAATTTTGGTTATTTCTTAAAGACTAATATTGTAAGTGATCACAAATAAAGAAGATTAGTCAGATAACAACAATGGTTCAACCATTACAATTTTGATGTTAAACATCTTCCAGGACATAAGAATAACTTAACAGATGCTACTATTAGAGAATTAGCACCTCTAATTATTTTTATGCTTTCAGGAATGGAACATTTTGACATCAAAATCAAGATAAAAGAAAAGGAGATAAAAATCCTATAAGAATAACTTGAGCTGTTATATCTCGAGAAATATTTTATGAAGACAAGAAAGAAACATGAAGAATTTAATTGTTCAAAACAATCTCTAGAGTTAAAAATCTCAAAAGATGAATTTTCAGTAAAAATTCAATCTAAAGAAGGTGAAACTTCTCAAGAAATAATTCAAAATGAAAAAGAAAAACCTAACAGTTCACAAGAAAGAAAAACTTTTGAAACCAAAAAGCTCAACTGGATAGATGAGGCAAAAAAAAGAACATAAAAAAGTTTATATGGTCTAATGACCCAAAACCAAGAATCTATAACAACTGGGCAGAAGCTAGTAAATCTATTTTAGGAATTAATGCAGTAACTCATAGAGCCTTCATCAATAGAATAGAAGCCGAAGGTAGCTATGCCAACTACAAAACACCAAAACTAATAACTCCAAAAGAGATAGTAAGAAATTATTCTACAGCATTACAACAATAACCAACAGCTCCAAACATATTGAAAAATCTAAGAAAAATAGCAAGGCCTTCGATGCTATTTAGAGAAGCATATCTTCCATAAACACCAAAAATAGTAAAGCATTCAGTGTTGTTCGGAGAGACATCCCTAGAAATGTTCCAGTCAACGAAGATGAGAAGGACCAATACAAAAACCTCAGCAAACCACAATGGTTGGGTCTCTATAACTTGGCCAAAAAATCTATCCAGGAACATATTAAAGATATGAAGTTTAATACCACAGACAAGGAATTTCCTAGAGGAAGTAAATTCAATATCTTAGAAAAGCTGATCCAATATTTATTTATAAATATTTCCATGAAGGATTAATAGAAAATATATATCCATGGATTAATTTAAGTGAATTTAATTATTTCCCAAAAAAATTAAAAAAGAAATCAAGAACTTCAGAAGGAAGATTAAAGCATGTGACAAACCTATTTATCTTAGATTTTTCAGATCATTAATGAACTGAAATGAGGAATGATGCATCATTCCCTACCATTTCATCTAGATAGGTATTTCTAACACGAATAGAGAAATTCTCAAACCAAGGGCACTTCCAAAAAAGAAATTCAACAAAGTAGAACTTTATGTACTTAGAGGTCAAATGTTAGACCAAATTTACTATGAACTCAGAAAGATTGACAATTCTACTGAGCTCAAAGTAAATTATGCAACTAGTAAAATGATCATCATTTCCCACAGTATCATGGCTCTATCAAAATAAGATAGTGAATTTTTTTTCTAAATATGAATCCAATTTTAACAACAATAACCTAAAAATTGTTCAAGAAACAAGAAAGGTATTATGCTTCTATGCTAGAAAAGCCACCAAAGAACACATATGCATTCTTTGTCTCAAAGACTTAGAAGATAAAGATGCATTATCATCAACGTCATAAAAAAGGACCATCGGCAGAAAACGACAAAGAAATATAAAGAAAGGAACCATCGGTAGAAGATGATAAAGAAAATAAATATGTAGACCCCATATCTTAGTCGGTAACATGTGCCAAGGGAAAAGAAATGACTATCATTTAAATCAAAATGAATTATTAAAGAAAGAGTAAAATAATAATTCTAGTCTTGTAAACAAGGATTCCTTGTGCTATAAAAGGAACCTTTATGCTCATTTCAAAACACACGAACACACAAAAATTCAGAGCTCTCTACTTTGAAAAACAAAAGAATCTAGCATAGAAATCCTGTCTATCAACCAGTAATGTTATACCCAGTAAGTGTGAGCGGCTAAGAATCCCTTCAAGATTTTTAGTTGGCCTTAAGTTGTAATAATTATTATCATATGAATAAAATGAAGTTTTCTTACTCTTTCCTAGTAAGTTTAATATTAGACACCATTTATGTATAGGTGTTGAAGGCTCATCATTTCCATAAGGGTGTTGAGGTTGGAGCAAAGTTGAGACATAACTGGTGTAACAAAAGGAGATGAACAGAAGGGAAGATCATAGTGGACCTATTAAATTTAGGTATAATAATTATAACTTTAAGACAGTTTAGAATCTTGAATGTTTAAATATTTTCTTACATCAAGTCATTATACTAATAGATAGGAAAATGGAAACTGTTTTTAAAAATAAACAACTAATTCCAATGAAATTAAAAATAAAAATATAATTCTATTAGAAAAACATTGATAAGGCCTATCTCTATCATTTAAACGAATATTTTAAAGATAAAGATTATAAAACTTGTCTTGAAAATTTTAACAGATTTGATACTTTATTAGACATCTATAAATATTTTATTAAAGCTATTACAATCATCATAAATCATCATGTTTCAAAGATATTAAGAAACTATTTTAGTAAAAAATATGTAAGAATAAGAGAAGAGGAATTCAATAATTTAATGTTTGGATATTACTTCTTAGAAGATTATAAGTATATTGTATACATAAGAAAATATTATTTATATACTACAAATAGGACAAAATAATGTACATTCAACACATATGACTTGTTAGGACAATACTCTATGAATATATAATCATTAGTACATAAATTAGGATTATTAGATTTAATAAATGAAAGAATAATTTTAAATTTTAAAAGACAATTAATAAAATCATGATTAGAAATAAGTAAACATAATGAAGAACAAAATATATATTGCAATTGTAAAGAATATAGAAGAAAATTAGATTTATACCAACAAATAATAAGTTTTTTAGACAAATTATTTCTTTATGCAAATAGACAAAGACCATCAACTAGGTCAATATTAACCCCCAATTAAAAATTGATTTTTTTTTATTTTGATCCCTAAAAAATTGGTATAAAAGCATGTAAAAGAAGTAAGGAACTCTCACTCAAGAAAAGAGGCTCTCCGACTTACTTTACGCACTACTACAAAATGAACTATTAAAGTCGATTAAAATTTAAATTTAAATTAACTGACTTAAAATTTAAAGTCGGTTCACGCATTGGACTAACTTTAAAATATTGATTTTTTTTATTTTTGTTCTCATTTTTTACTCTACTAACCTATATTCAATATAGCATAAAAAAAACCAAAATCTATTTGACAAAATATGAATAATATTACAAATAATTAAAAAAATTAATATAATTAATTACTTGATAATTAAATTTATTACACAAACAAATAATGTATATACAATACATATATATATATATATATATATATAACTTAAATTACAAATAAAATGATGTGGTAAAAGTGTAATTGGATTGTGCGAGCAAGCTTGGTTGGAGAAATTAAATTATTATAATATTATCATGGTGTTGTCCTATGTTATTCAAGATTATATTCTTCTCCTGATTTTGAACAAAGTGTTATGTCCATTCTTCTTGTAAATCATCAAAAAAGGATTACCATATTGACATTCGAGTGATATAATAATAACCTTATCCCTTCAAACTCATATTAGCACTTTATTAATCTTTTGTTTATAAATATGAAGCTATTTAGAATCAAGTTGGTATTTTTAATGCTATAAGAAGCTCTAAATATGAAATCAAGTGTAACTCTTATTTGTTACTTGACTTGTATGAGTTCTGGTGCCCTTAAACGTATGAAACAATTGTGTAATACGTTTATGGGCACAAAAACTCATACAAGCCAAGTAACAAAATAGGATTTATACCTGACTTCATATTTAGAGCTCATTATAACATTAAATATATCAGCTTGATTCCAAATAACTTCATATTTATAGACAAATGATTAATAAAGTGCTACTATGATGTTGTCATAAGGAAAGTCGGGAAGAGAGATGAGATGAAGTTTGAGAAAAAAAATAGGTTTATAAAATAATGCATTCCCCTAAATACATGAGCATATAAACATCTATCAAACAAAACATAAATCAAACAAGGGACTTCAGGCATAGGAATAGAGAAATTAAATCATTATAAAAATTACCGTTATGTTGTCATATGCTATTCAAGATCATCATAATCTTCTCGTGATTCTTCTTGTAATGATATAATTTGAACCATGTGTTCTTCTCATTCTTCTCGTAAATCATCAAAAAATTGCTAGCCATAACCCGTCTTGTTCCAACCAAAGAATTACATGTATTTAAAATCAAAATAAGAATGTAATTTCATGAATTCATAAAAAATAACTCATATATGTTAAAAATAATATGTATATTGGTAAAAGATATTACCACATCATCAGTTGGAATTTTGATATTTGTGATGATTTTGGTCATAAACTTCATGACATAATAACCACACATGATTGTGTTATTTTTTATGGAACCTATAAAAAAAAATGTACATGATTTTTCATATTCTGTAATCTTTTATATTCAATAGTAAAATTAATAAAATTATTAATATTCGCTTGTACATACCTTACCTTTATGTCATATAAGCTTATGAGATTTTTTAAGGGTCATGCCTCTAAACTTATTCCACAGCTTCCATTCCCTATCAAGGTTTAAAACGGTTACTTTTTTATTAAATATTATAAAGAACAATAGAAAAAAAATAGCTAGTTATAACTCTTACATTTCAACAACTACTTTTGTATCTTTACTCAATTCTATGGAAGCTGAGTCATAGTACCTAGCATGATTATTGAACAGATTAAGGATTACCAACATCCAATGATCTTAGCCTTCTTCAAACCTTAGTGGCCAAGGGATTATCAACATTTTTATTTTTGTTAAGCGTTAATGCCCTATCACATAATTGTTTAGTTTTGATGCTAACATCCTTCTCTTAATATTGAGTGACATATGAAGAATCATAGAACATTGCTAAATGTGATGAGTGATTATGTTGAAGTCGATAATAACATGTCATATATAAAAGAAATATATATAAGTAATTAGATAATATAAATATAATTATTTATGTTCTACATAAATGAAAGAAATTTACTGATTAAGGACTCACATTGTTCACACTTGAATTATACTTAAATTGATCATTTGATATTCAAATAGTTGCAATATGCACTAGTTTGGCCAAGGTCTACAACAAAAATTTCTATGGGAAGTGGCACAGTCCATCCATTATTTATGTTGGATGCCCTCGCAACAATAGTCATCAAAGTGCCAAGATTTTTGCTGAATTTTAAAGCATAATCATAACTATACTTTTTCCAAGACTTCTTCTTGAATGACTTAGTACGTGGTGATTATTATTATTTACCAAAATGATTCGGTGTGGTTTTTCCCATCAAGTGCGATCAATAAACAATTTCTTACTTATACCAAGCATAAAGTTATCTACTTGGATCATGTGACGTTCTAAGAAAAACTTATGCATAGGATTCCCAATTTCAGTGCAACCACTAAATTATTCAGAAAAAAAACTCAATGGCCTCTTCAGCAATGTAATGTTTCATCATGCATCCTTCAAGTCGATTTCTATTATTTATATATCCTTTAAGAACTTGCATATATCTCTCAAAAGGATACATCCATCTTAAGTAAGTAAGACCACACAATTGAATCTCTCGAACTAAATGAACACACAAGTGAATCATTATATCGAAGAAGAAGGAGAAAAATATTTTTAATTAGACACAAAATCTCTACAACATCTTTCTATAAAGAGTTTAACTCGCCAATTGATATAGATTTCTTGCATTGAAGAATGAACAATGACGAATTATTGATAATCGAACATGTTTTGGAAGAATTGATCAAATAGCAACTAGTGATAACTATTGCATTAAGATATGACAATCATATGATTTCAATCCATAAAGTTTCTTATCAGTGATAAACACAAAATTTATTAAGTTGGATGAGTAACCATAGGGAACTTTCACACCCACCAAACATTTGCAAAACACATATTTCTCTTTTTTTGACATTGTATATGATGCTGGTGACAACTATGTTCGATTCTTATCATTTTCCACCTTTGGTGCCAATTCAGGTCGTATGCCTAGTCTCATTTGTACCATGCTTCCATCTCGATTCTTTACACATAGGACAATCATGTAATATCTCATATTCTTTTCTATAATGAATTCAATCATTAGGACAAGCGTGAATCTTATGATATTCCATGCCAAATCGACTAAGAGATTTCTTCACTTCATACATTGAAGATGGAAATTCAATACCCTTAGGAAACATATCGACCAGTAGATTTAGTAATTCTGTGAATCCCTTGTCAGAAAAACCATGTTTTGACTTCACATTGTACAAATGAATCAATACCAACAGTTTAGTGTATTTCTTGCATTTTGGATACAACGGTTTTGAGCATCTTCTAGAAGTTTTTTAAAGGTTTCAGGATCATCCTCACGTAATTCATCTTCAACACCATGAAACATATTTTATGTCTATACATTATGATAAGATGTATGCAATCCACTCACATTGTTATTTATCTCTTCCCTATGAGTATTATCAATATTTTCTCCATGATAATACCAACATTTATAGCTCAAAAGAATACCATTACAGATAAGGTGATACTTAACCTTGTCAACTTCATGAAATCACTCATTTTTACATTTAACACATGGGCATCAAATAATACTAATTCTATTATTACTATTTCTACAAGCAAATTTCATGAAACTTTCAACTCCAGATATGTAGTTCTGCTCAATTCTACACTTTGACATCTAAGATTTGTCCATTTTCTATTAATGACATTAATTAAACATATTAATTATTTATCCAATCAATATATTTCAAGTATTATTATATATGAATTCCCTAATTATTAGAATATATATCAAAATATACATAATACAAAAATTTATCATTTTAATCATTTTAAAATTGTATTACTTTTACTTAATAAAATATAATTATTTATATGTAAATAAATTTATCCACATACAGTAAATATTATAGTCCCTCTACCCACAACATCCAGATATTATTTTTACAGAAAATCATCCAAACATACAATAACAAGCATAATACAAAACATACATAAATAAAACATTTATACAAAAAATAAAGAAAATTGAATAATAAGTGCGTAGGATTAATAGAAATACTTACAAGAGTAAATAAAATGACTAAATGAAGAAAATAAAGAAAAATAAGTGTTTTGTAAGTGAGAATAAGTGAGAAAATGGGTATAATTTTTTTGAGTATTTCACTCAAAAAATAGGAGATTTGAAATATAATATGGAGAGGAAGATAACCCATAAAATGGTGTTGAAAATGGTGGTCGGAGGTGGCCGAAAAATGAGAAAGAGTGGAGGAGGTGAGCTATGTTTTGACGTTTTTTGTTGCTACATAAATTGAAAAGGACATTCTAATGAAGAAGAGAGAAGAGAAATGGATTAATATGTGTGGATAGTATCGATTGACGTGTTGAATTGACGCTACACACGTGTGTAGCGTCGGTTCAACACGTCAACCGACGCTACATCCTACGTGTATTTTTTTATTTTAAAAATGTAGTTTAAAATTGAAATTATATAGTACAATGATTTTTTTTGGGTCAATTATTATTTTATGATAGTTTTAATTATAAACATGTACGTACATAAAATTAATTATTCAAAAAAATACACAACATTATATAATTTCAAAAATGAATTGACTTAAAAAAGAGAAAAAAATTATATTATATATATATATATGCAAATTCAATTTTAAAGAGTTCAAATAAAATAATAATTGACAAAAATTAAAAAAAAGTTGTACTATATAGTTTCAATTTTAAAATGCATTTTTTAAATAAAAAAAATACATGTGGATAACATCGGTTGACGTGTAAAACCGACCTTATACACATGGATAGCATCGGTTCTACACATCAACCGATGCTATCCACGTGTGTAGCATCGATTCCACATGTCAATTGATGCTATATGTAACGTTCATTTTTAACCGAACCGACTTTAAATTCATTATAACTTGATTTTCTCAAAAAACCGATTTTACACATCAACTTAAATACCTCATTTGTAGTAATGATGTTTGTGGTTAAAGAAAATCTTTACAAGCCGCATGTGTTATCCCGAGAAAGATGGTGACTATAAACCTAGATGTACTTTTAATCGACCACACTTATTGATATCAGAGCAAAAGTATTATAAATAGTAATGGATGAAAAATTAAATATCATTAAGGATTAAAGACACTAATTATATTAATCATAAAGTACAAGAATATTAATGCATAAATAAAAATATATTAAACTTGAAGTGTATTTGAGATATTATTTCAATTTTTTATAAGATATATTAAAGATATTGTATGTAATTTTACAAAATAATAATATGTTCTAAAATTATTTTAGATGCACCATACGATTTGTATTCTCGTATGTTAATTTTTCATTATTGATTGATAGCATTGACACGAGCTAATTAATTAAATTCTTTAATATTACAGTAGTTAGAGACATCACTTAATGTATTTTATTTTTTATAATGAAAGGCTTACATTTTTTTAATTTTTTTAATTATTAAATTCAATATTTATATATTTTATATTTTAGTATTTAATAATCAATTTTTTTTAATCAAATGATACTGTGATTAAAAATATGAATTAAAACAGAATAGAGATGAATCTTATTAAGATATCAGTAGACGAATTACATTTAGTAATTAAATTATAATTATGTATTTAGAATGCATGCATTTATTCAACATATAAGAAAATATGTTATTTGATATAAGTAGGAAAATATCTAAATAAAATAATTTTTTAAAGACATTTTTTGTGTACAGTTGATGATTGTAAAAAGTACAATAGAAATGTTACAAAGTGTAACTAAAATATTTTAGATACCACTAGCGAATTTTAAGTACAATCGTTAATTGTAACACCGTCGTATGAGACATATAAATATAAAATTTAATTATAAGATATAATATTTTTTATATATAAATTTTTATTTTTAACATATCCAAAGAAAAAAATATTTATTTATTTGTCTTAAAATGTAAATAAATATATAAAGTTGAATCGGATGAAATAAAAGCATTTTTGGTTGCAGTAGTTCTTTGGAAAAGCGTAAGCATGTCACACATAAAAACCAATATTAATTAATAAAATTAGGGAGCTGACCTTGCTATTGATTGGTTTTTTCATATTAAAAGTTAGGTGATTTATTTCTATTATTTAAAAATAATTAATTAATTAAATATAAATTTTATTATTTTAATAATTTTTTATTAAAATATTATTTTTTTAAAGCAATATTTTAATATATTTTAACATTGTTTGTTTTTAATTAATTTCTTTTTCTAAAACTTTATATTAAATTATACAACTTATAATCTAATAAACCAAATAACATAATAAAATAATCTAAAATACCTTTAACATTTTCCTCGTAATATTATAATTTTTCTTGCTTTATGTTATATATTATACTTAGTTATGCAGCTTAATATGATTAATGTTAGAAATTGTTTAGATATAAATTTTAATTAATTTTTTCTTCGCTTTTATACATTTTTTTTCATTGGTGTTGAATTTATGCAATATATAGTTCAAATAGTAAATTAATAATTGAGGTTAATAAAATTTGAATATATGACCTCTAATATCATGTTAAAAGTGATTAAAAAAATTAAATCTCTCAAAAATTTAAATTATTAAGAGAATAGCTAACAATATTTTTACATATCAGAGTAAATTTTATTATTATAGTGTATAATTACTGGTTATTCAATTAGATAAAATTACACATAAATGAAAAATTAAATAAAACAGGGTATATTGGGAAACTTTAACATATTTAATTGAGAAATAAAATATTAAATATAATAGGTATTTATATCTAATGACAAAAGTATAAAAATAACATGTTTAATAATTAAAAGATGCAGTTTAAAAAATAAAAACATATATATACATTTAAAAGATTGAAATAACCTTACTTATAATATAATATTGAAGCAAATTCAATAAAAGGGTATTATTATCATTGTTTTTTATTTAAAATTTATCTTCTAATTATTGGATCCCTTATTTTGGCCCATTTTTCTCTTTGTTATAAATAATAATTATATCAATCTCTAATTCTTTAAATAGGGATGACAAAAAAAATTAGATCCTAACTTCATAGTCATTTGCTTGATGCATATGATTTTCTCTATATGGAATCAAAATAGATCAATTTGGATCGAATAAGATCATGATCAATGTATAAAATCAATCAATCAAGTTGAACGAAATGGATTAGATCGGAATGAATCTAATTTTAGAACTTTGAAATTTCATTCCCAAAACACTTCCCTAAATTTTACAATAGTTTATTGGAAAAAATTTACATCATTAATGTTTTTAAAAAATTTCTCTTACATTTGCATAAAACTTTCTCTATCTTACATTTTTCACAAATCTAATGCTGTTGCTTAAATTTTATTAAATCAAAATTTAAATCTCATCATATTCATTTTTCTTCTTATATTTCCTCAATAATTAAATAATATTATTTTTTGTTTAACCAAAAAAATATGTCTATATTATTTTTACAATTTTGAGTATTTAACTCATATCTCATTTTATATTTGTAAATAAAAAAAATCTCTTTGAATTTATTTAACGGATGTGTAAGTGGATCAAGTTAATAATATTAAATTTTTTATCGTAGAAGTATTTAATTTTTTAAGATTTATATGATTATAATATTAATAAAAATAAAATTGAAATAACTCATTACAAATAATGAGAATATGTTTTACTACATATCTACAATGTTTTCTTATTTTAATTTTATTTTAAATTATCAAAATAAAACATGTAATGCTCTTTACTAAATAATGTTCTAAAAAAAAATAAAAAACATTGTAATGTTTTGAATTAAACTATGGATATTTATTGATCTACGGATCAATAAACACTTATTTAATTCATTTGATCTAATATTCAAAACATATTAAATCAAACTTGATATTTTGAAAAATATATAGGATAGAACAAGATACATTGCTATACTTATATTTAACTGAATTAATTAATATTGTCTTAATTAAGCAAATCACGAGGGCTTTCTCGCTCTAGAAATCTCAAGAAAGAAAATTACTCTAATGTTGCCTATAGTTTCATTCTATTAAAGAATAATTAATCGATAATTGAAATCTTATAAACTACAATTTATGTGATACATTCAAAGGAATACCAGTTGGTTGTGGATTTTGTTCATGTTATTATGAATTCTTTTATATCACTCTGTCTGGCCTGGGATTAAAAAATTCGTGCATGCATGGCAATGTGGTAATACCTAGCTACTAATGGAATATGTCGAAGATAATTGACAGACAAATAAATAACTATACCACTGTGGTTTAGCAATATTCCATAGAATGAAAACCCCAAGAAAGAAGGGAGAAGAAAATCAAAGAATATATGTCTTATTACAATATTTGTTTTCATAAATATTGGTTGGTTGTAATCACCACATCAACTTGATTATAAAAACTAACCCATAGTTTTTGAGTAACATTTAAGAGCTACAAAACTTAACTTATAATAATAAACTTATATGTTAGCTTAGATTTGTTCCAAGTTTTTGAAAAATAACATTGCTCCTACAACCAAGGTTTCAAATACCAAGATAATAAAAATAGTGATATTGATAATATCGTCATTGTTGACCAAAATTTCGTAAAGGTTGAAAAAGTTAGATTAATAAAATTATAAATTTTTAATAAATTTTTAAAAATATCAAATTAATTAATTAATTATTTTTAAAATGATTTTTTTATTTACTATTAGTATATGTATAATATTTATTTTAATAAAAAAATTAAAATGTTATATAATAGGTATTTAAAATGTTTGAAATAATTAAAAATTACAAAATTGTGTAAATTTTTGTAGTATAATAAATTTTATTAAAAAAAAATAAAAAACTCTAAAACTAGTTAAGATATATTATTGTAATTATAAATACATTATCTAAAAATATAATTAAATAATGATATTTAATAATACAACAAATAATAATAATGATATTTAATAGTAAATTATTATTTTTGAATTAAATAAAAATTCAATTATAAATTACATTTTATCAATATTATTCCACAATTATTTTTATTGTCCAATAATATTCTTTATTATATTATCCACTAATATTTTCTTCACCTTAATATTTTGTTGACATTCTAGCAAAGATATATTGTATAAGTATATGACATCTAAATTTAATTATTTATTAAAAACTAAATGTTAATAACATATAAATTTACATTACTATCATTACTTATATTATAATACATGCTCATATTATCTAAAAAAAGATCGATTCCCAATTTTTCAAGATAACTTTAATATATATGACAAGAATATTTTTTTATCATAATTTAATACACGCAGAAATTTACATATCATTATTTATAATTGGTAGTAAATAATCTTATAATTTTTACAACATCTCACGTTCTATCAATATTTAATTCAACATTAATATATTACTTGTACATGCAACTTGAAAAAGTTTCTATTAATCAAGTTTGTGGAAATATATATTGCAACTTGATTATTTTTAAAAGATATTATTAATGTGTTTTATTAAAATGATTTTTTATATTCAAAGAAATATATTTATTGTAAAATAATGAATAAAAAATACTTAGCTTTATAGAAACTTACTCGTGTAAAACTTGTCTATAGACTTTGATACATATATTATTACTTGTTGGAAATAGGGATAGATGATTAGATGATCACAAAATAGTCTTGAAAGTTGATGATGACACAGGTAGCTTTGTGAGGTCACATGGATTCCTCTGAGCAAATCCGACACATGAACTAAGCTATTTTTGTCTTTTGTGTTTTCCAAAGTGTTATTAATTAATTATTTAACATATTTTTTTTATAATTTTTTTAAATAAAAAATTATATTAATCTTAAATTTTATTGATTACGAATATAACATAATTTTATATTTCAAAAACAGTAAATAATTTATCTTTCTTTTTTTTCTCTTCATCATTTCTCTCTCTCTCTATCTGTTTATTGATCTTAATCCGTGTAATTAGCAAATGAACATCCCACGCAAATAACGTCTTTAACAACAATAATAAGTTCATAATTTGATCATCTTAAAATGACCTATTTAGCCTTTCCCTTTATGTTGCAACAAGATAAGAACAGGGATATGGCTGTCTTCACACTAAGTTAATACTTTATATATGACATTAGGACCCGCCTACCAACCAGCAAACCAGCTTCTCTCTCTATAATAATTGATATTTATCAATTTAATTTCTACATATTTAATTTATTGTCAATTTGGAGGTATTTGAAGAATTTGTTCCTCGTTAATTTTGAGGAATAATGTGAGTATTTAATTAATACTACAAGGTATTTACATCTCAAGACTTATAGGTTAAGAGAATCTCTATTCTGCACAACCAAATATCACGTGCAATATATATATATATATAACAAAACACAACCATAATTTAAATGAGACTCCATTCCTCATATACAACTTTACTTTAAGAAAAAATATTTATTTATTGATTAAAAAAAATATCGATATTATTTTTATTTTTATTTCGTTTATGATAATATCATGTTATTAATTGAAACGTTATAATTTTTCTTAGTTTATTCTACAACTTTTGAATATATCTGCTTTAAAGACTTACAACTTTCTTATGTATGTGAGGGAATCATAAAAAGGTGCTAGAAACAGCTAGCTAATAAGCTAAAAATAGAAGTTGTTGTCTTTGCTTTTCTAGCTTTCTTTAATTTCTTTCTCCAAATACTCTTTTCACTTGAAAATATGATGGCCTTGTCAGAAACAGAGCTATACTCAAGCCATACAGATCCATTATTTAACTTTGGCTACAAGGATTTATACTCCATGGTATCAACAGGAGCAGGAGCTAATTGGGGCAATGATCATCACTTTGAAAGCTCCTTTCAAGATGAAGAAGACAAATCTATGCTTTTTGATCATCTTCGATATCAAAATTTGAATGCAATTAATAACATTTGGGAAACTTCATCTCCTTCAATACCACTAATGCAAAAGATTCGAGATGAGCAATGTGATGAGAGTTGTCAATTAAGCATGATTGAAGGTGCAAAAAGTAATAGGCGCAAAAGAAGACGAACAGTACGAAGCAGTAAAAACCAAGAAGAAATTGAGAATCAGAGAAGGACCCACATTGCGGTTGAGCGCAATCGTCGTAAACAAATGAATGATTATCTTTCAATCCTTCGTTCGTTAATGCCATCTTCCTATGTTCCAAGGGTCTGTTTTTATCATTTTGTTTTTAGAACAAAGTAATTAATTATTAGATTGATGATAATATTTATGATTAAATAATTATTTTTATGATTTATAATTTTTTTTAAAAATAATGATGTTCAATTTTTAAAAAAATAATTAAAAATTACTTATATTATTTTATTTGATAATATTGTAAATTTTTTTCTTCTAAAATTTAAAAAATAATGATAATTTTTAGTTATCTTTTATAAATTTTATGTTTTTAATCATTTTTTTTTCAAATATTTGTATATACGAAAGTTATAAGATTTGATTTATTTTTTAAAAAATATATGAGTAAAATGAAAAAAAATCAAAAATTTTATTTAAAAATTTTATTTTTAAATATTTTTAAATCATCGTATATTTTGATAATGATTCTTTGAAAAAAGTAAAATTTAAAATCAAAACTAAATATAAATGATTGAAAAATGACTGGAAAACAAAAAAAAATTTAAATCAAAATTAAAAATTATAAGTTAATTGTCTAATCTTTTGATTTATTAATACGTAATTATAGGGAGATCAAGCTTCAATTATTGGAGGAGCCATTAATTTTGTGAAAGAGCTAGAGCAATTGTTGCAGACGATGGAGGGACGTCATAAAAAAACCAACCAAGAAAAAGATCATCAACGCAGTAATTCTAGTTCTCCTTCACCTCTGGCTCAGTTCCTCACATTTCCACAGTGTTCAACTCGTGCAACTCAGTTCAAAAACTCGGGAAACGATTCCAAAGGTCAAAATGAGTGTGCAGTTTCTGATATAGAAGTGACTATCGCCGATAGTCATGCCAACATTAAAATACTGACAAAGAAAATTCCCAAACAGCTTCTGAGAATGGTGGTTGGGTTTCAAAACCTTCTGCTAAGTATTTTTCACCTTAATGTTACTACTGTGGATCAAATGGTACTCTACTCTGTTAGTGTCAAGGTAATTAATTAATTAATTAATCAATTTTTACTATCAAGTAATACCAAAATTAATTGAACTGATATATGTACATTTTCTTGAATTTTTGGTTGTGTGTGAAACAGATTGAAGAAGGTTGCCAGCTGAACACAGTGGATGAAATAGCAACGGCTGTTAATCAGATGATGCACACAATTCAAGAAGAACCTGTTTTTAGCTGAAATTAAGTATCATTGATCACTTGTTTTCCTTATTTTGAGCTATTTTACTGTTTGTGTCTTTTGTTTTACTCTTCCACTTTGTATTGGATTCAATTTTTCTTAATTTGTGTGTAATCCTTTTGATTCTATTCCAATTAATCTTAATATATGTTTATTGGTTGAAAACATATCACTTAAAAGTTTGGTAAATATTAAATAAATTATATTTTAATCCATATATATTAAATGAGATAATCAAGTTTATTATCTTTATAAAAATGATATAAAAAAATATATTAGTAATGTATTTGACAAACTTAAATTATTATTTACGCATTAAACAAATGCAAGATATGGTTGACATATTTTTCAATTTTTAAGTTTATTTTTATAAAAATAATAAATTTATATTATTTGTACGAATTTAAAATATATTTTTATATTAAGATACTTACTTTTTATAAAATTGTATTTATAACAAGATTCTTTCGTTTTATCACCAAAACTCTATTAAAATCTATTAGAGTCGCTAAAAATATCAGGTCGACAGGTTTTTTTTTACTACTGACATTCATATAAAATTTACATACTTGAGCATATTTCAAATTTATATTATATGTGAATGCAAACAATTCCTAGCTAGTTGCCTCGTTGGGTTCACACTTTATGTTGCCTTCAGGCTTCAGGCTTGCGGACAAAGAATCAGTCAAATACAAAACACAGGCAAACGTCCATTATTATTATTATTATTTAATTTTGATTTATAGGACAAATCACGTACAGGAGGAATCTTTAAGCAGATTCTCTCTCTTTTTCTAATAGAAAATTATTACCAGCATAGATTTCTGATGAAGCAGCTTTTATTAATTTAAAAAAAATTAACTCGTATGTAAAAATATATACACACGTAAACATGTTTATAATCGAGTTTCATTTATAACTTTCTTTAATTATATATATATATATATTAATTCCTATAATATTTGGAATATATATTTAATGCACATATTCAATTTAATTGTATTTTATAATATGTATTTTTTTATCTTAATTGGGAAAAAATCAAAAATACTCCTAAGGTTTAAAGAATCTTCAAAAATATTCTTCAGGTTTTAAAAAATTCAAAAATATCCTTAAAAATATAAGAGAAGTTAAATTTAACACTTATCAAAAATACCCTTAAGATTTTTATAAAAAAAATAGAAAAAGAAATAAACCAAGAAATATTGGATATAGAAACAGAAGACATCTCAGGATATTTTTCAAAAGAAATGATAATAAGTAAAAAGAAATTTGAAGAAATTCAAAAAACAAAATTATATCTTAAAGAAGGAGATGAATTTAAAGACCTATCATTTTTATTAAGAAAAATATTTCCTAGAAAAAATATAATTTATTATGGTATAAGTAATAAAGAAATGAGTATAAAAATTATATATGCAAAAGGAAGGTATAACATACCATTAATTGATAAAGAAACTATAGTAAACAAATTATCAAAAATTCCTAGTAAGGATAAAGGAAAAATTGGATACATCCATTTAGGAGGAATCCAAATACTAATAAAAGCTCATTTCAGAGAAAGAATAGATACACCAATAAAAATAGCATTATTAGACAACAAAATAATAAATAGACAAGATGCTTTATTAGGAATAATCCATGGAAATTTAAGATACCAAAAATTAAAGTTTACAGCATATCCTAGATTTGCTATAAATATACAAGATAAAAATTTAAACCAAGTACTAAGCCTAGCTTATGAATTCGAAAGAGGAGATTTAATGAAAGAAGGAAATCACCCATTTTCAATACACTATCTAGTGGCATATTCTTTAACAAATAGTCATAATAGTTCAATATATGGACAAAATAAATTTATAGAAATAGATAAAACTTTTAAGGAATTAGGACAAATAATAAAACCAAAAATACTAACCGATTTTGAAATACCAGAAGAATGGAAATTAGATATTAAAGAAAAACCTTTAATATTGGGAAGAAGTAATAAAACTAATAGCATACCAAGATTTACTTTTATAGATCATGAAGAGGAAACTTCTAATCAAGAAGTTAAAAAACTAGAAAATGAAGTTAAAATAATGAAGGCACTAGTTCATGATTGCATATTAGGGAAAAATCATGTTTAAAGAAAAAATAAAAAAATATACACTTAGAAATAAATGGAAGCCTAGTAGGAGTGACAAAAAATCAAGCAATATTATTTGAAACTATACAAATATTAACAGAGGAAATGGATCTAGTCCAAGAATCAAACACAAAGTATTTAAAGGAAATAATAGATATACAAGGAGAACTATTAAAAGAAATAAAAGAGTATGGTTGTAATAAACTACAACAAAACATGCATAAAGAATTTTCAGAATTAAGGAAAGATGTATACAATCTAAGAATAGACCATAAGTACGATCCTTTAGAAGGATTGAAAGAGGAACCACCAAGGAAATCAGATTCTTTGATTCCTAAAAATGAAAAAAGAAAAAATGAGGAACAATCTAAGAATAAAGAAATAATTCCAAATTAATGGAATATAGAAAGAAATTAGAAAAAGAATTCATGAACCCTGAAAATAGGGATATAGAAACATTGGTGAAATTATTAACATTAACCAATGAAGAAATAGAAGAACATTATATTGGAAAACTTTGTACCAACAAAGAAGAAGATGATATGACAATAATCAGTGAAACTGATTCAGAACCAGAAAATATGATCCCAAAAGGTCATATGAAACCAATTTCATTACCAGTTCCTTACCAAGAAGAAACATCTGACCCTCAAAGGGAAGAGAGAAATAGACAAAGATCAGAACAACCTGATACTACATATAGAAGAAGACAACCACCTAAAATGGAGGAAGGGTTGCATTGGGGAACTAGAAGTAGTATCCCACCAGAGTTTAGACTCAATGAAAATTATAAATCTGAACTTTTAAATTTAGATTGTATAAGAGATAGGAAAAAAAAGCTTTAGATGAATGGTCTAGTGGAATGAGTGTTCTCATACAAACTTCTCCAACTACTCAAACAAATCTTTCAACTTGTAGAGTGCTTATAGCACATAAAATGACAGGAAATGTACAAGTTTGGTTTTCAAACTTAACAGACCAACAACATTTATTAATGCAAGGAAATACTTCCACAGGAAGAGAATACTTAGATACAGTAATAAATGAAATATACAAGGAATTTATTGGGGAAGATAAAGGAAGGACTATCACTGAGTCCAGTGAAAATGAAATCAATGAAGCTAAATGGCATCTAACAAATATGGAAATTTGTAACATGTGTTATATAGATTCTTTTATTTGTGAATATGAAATGTATTACCATAAATTACCACCCTCTATTCAAACAATCTATAAAGAAATGTTTTTTCAAAAATTACCGGGAACATTATATAAAACTTTAACAGAAAATTGGAAACAAAGGAATAGAGAAACTATACCAGATACTTTAGAAGGAAAAATAAGAAATCTTAGAGATTGGATCATTATAAAATGCCAAGAAAGAAAAGAATACAAACAAATAAGAGGAAATGATAAAAAAATTTGTGATACAAGAGATTTTAGAATGACAGGAAAATATGGATGCAATATAAAATCTTATAAAAAAATATAAAAAATATAAAAGATTTAAAAAATATAAATTTAGAAAAACAAATTTCCAAAAATATAAAAAGAGATTCAATAAAGAAAACTACAAGAAAAGATATTTTAGAAAAAAAGTTTATAAACCTTATGAAAAAAGGAATTATTGCCCTTCAGGGAAAAAGAAATGTAGATGTTGGATCTGTAATGAGGAAAGACATTATGCAAATGAATGTCCAAATAGACTTCAACATAAAAAAGAATTTAAAAAGGAATTTTCACAGAAAGTAAAAATCTTAGAAGAAGCTTTCAAAATGGAATTAGAACCAATTGAGGAATCTGATATAGATGATACTTACAGTATTTATCTATTAGAAGAAACTGAAGAAGAAATAACTGACTCAGAATATGAACATTCAGATCAGGACTATTCTTCATCAAAAAATGAATGATTTGTATAGTATTACAAATCCAGATAGTACTTACATTAAAGTAAGACCAAAATTTAAAGGTTATAACACTTACCACTTACATGCATATATAGATACAGGAGCTAGTATGTGTGTAGCTAGTAAATATGTATTTCCAGAGGACAACTGGAAACAAACACCAAAAGATTTAATTGTAAGAATTGCTAATAACACTACAATAAAATTTAATCAAGTATTAAAAGATACTGATATAATAATAGGAGGAGAAAACTTTCACATTTCTACAATATATCAACAGGAAACAGGTGTAGACTTGTTAATAGGAAATAATTTCTTAAATTTATACCAACCTTTCACACAACATTCTGACAAAATAAGTCTTACAACTTTAGAAGGAGATACAATATATGTCTCTAAAGTAAGGAAAGCTCTAACTGTCTCTAACCCAAATTTTATGCAACAACATAAAAAGCGAAAACGTGGTGAGATAGAAGACCAACAAAAACAGAAACCCTGTTTAGAAAATATTTCATTAGATATAGAAGAAAAACAAAACTCTTTTCTTAATAAAATACAGGAAGATAAAGCCCTAACAGGCATTAAAAGACTATTAAAAAATTCAGTTCAGAAAATCCTTTGGATCCAAAAATAAATAAAACTAAGACAAGAGTCAAAATAGAATTAAAAGATCCTAACAAGGTCATACGAGTAAAACCAATGATTTATACTCCAGAAGATAGAATTGAATTTGGAAAACAAATTGAAGAACTTTTGGAATTAAAAGTCATAATACTAAGTAATTCACCTCACTCTAGTCCAGCATTTTTAGTTGAAAAAGAAGCTGAGAAAAGAAGAGGAAAAAAGAGAATGGTAATAAACTTTAAAGCATTAAATAAAGAAACCATTGATGATGGATACTTCATTCCAAAAAAGGAAGAGCTACTATCATTAATAAAAGGAAAGAAATATTTCTCAAGTTTCGACTACAAAAGTGGATTTTGGCAAATAAGATTGGATTAAGAATCCCAAAAATTAACGGCATTCAGTTGCCCTCAAGGACAATTCCAGGTATTTTTCAAAGATATATGGATAACATTTTTAAAAAATTACAAGATATTTGTTGTGTTTACATAGATGATATTTTGGTTTTCAGTAATGAATTAAATAAACATTATTTGGATATTATCAATATATTACAGGAATGTAGAAAAGAAGGCATTGTACTCTCTGAAAAGAAAACAGTACTTGCTCAGTAAAAAATCAAATACTTAGGATTAGAAATTAAAGATGGAAAACATAATCTACAACCTCATATATTAAATAATATTCAAGGTTTTCCTAGTGAATTAAAAGATAAAAACCAATTACAAATATTTTTAGGATGCTTAACATATGCAGAAGCCTATATCAAGAAACTTGTAGAAATGCAAAAACCATTACAAGCAAAATTGAAAAAAGATCATGTCTGGAAATGGACAGAAGAAGATACTCTATACATGGATAGAGTAAAAGCAAAAATAAAAAATTTACCAACTTTATATCATCCAGGACCATATGATAAAATTATAATTGAAACAGATGTTTCACAAGAATATTGGGGAGAAGTCCTCAAAGCAAGAGTAGATGACAAAGATGAATATCTTTGCAGATACACATCAGGGTCTTTCCAAGGGCCAGAATTAAATTATCATAGTAATGAAAAAGAATACTTAGCTATTAAAAAAGCTATTAAGAAATTTGCAATATATGTTATAAGTTCTAGATTCACTATCAGGACATATAACAAATTTTTTGGCTATTTCTTAAGAAATAATATTACAGAAGATTATAAACAAGGAGGACTAATCAAATGGCAACAATGGTTCAACCATAACAATTTTGATGTTGAACATCTTCCAGGACATAAAAACAGTTTAGTTGATGCTCTTACCAGAGAATTAGCACCTCTAACTATTTTTATGATTGCAGGAATGGAACATCTTGATATAAAGATCAAGATAAAAGAAAAGGAGATAAAAATCCTACAAGAACAACCCGAGTTGCTATATCTCGAGAAATCTCTTAAGGAGACAGGAATAAAACAGGAAGAACTTAATTGTTCAAAACAAAGCAGAACCTCAAATGAGGAATCTTTGTTAAAAAAGGAAGAACCTAACAGTTCACAAAAACTTCTAAACCCAATTGGAAAGTTGAAGCTGAAAAAGAAGAACAGAAAAAAGTTTATGTGGTCTATAATGGCCCAAAACTAGGAATTTATAACAACTGGGCAGAAGCCAGCAAATCTATTCTAGGAATCAGTGGAGTAACTCATAGAGCCTTCATCAACAGGATAGAAGCAGAAGGTAGTTATGCCAACTACAAGACACCAAAACTAATAACTCCAGAGGAGATAGTAAGAAATTATTCTGAGGTACTATAACAACAACCAACAATTCCAAGCAGATTGAAAAATCTTGGGAAAATAGTAAAGCCTACAGTGCTATTTAGAGAAACATCTCCACCGGAGACATCAAAAATAACAAAACATTCAGTATTATTCAGGGAGACATCTCCTAGAACTACACCAGTCATTGAAGATGAAAAAGACCAATACAGAAACCTCAGCAAACCACAATGGTTAAATCTCTATAATTTAGCCAGAAAATCTACCCAGGAAAATATTGAAGATATGAAATTCTATACTAGAGACAAGCAATTTCCTGCAGGTAGTAAATTCAATATATTGGAAGGAGCTGATCCAATTTTTGTGTATAAAGCATTTCATGCAGGATTAATAGAAAATATTTATCCAGGAATTAATTTAAGTGAAATAAATTATTTCCCAGAAAATTTTAAAAGAGCAATTAAGAATTTCTGAAGAAAAATTAAAGCAGGTGATAAACCTGTTTATCTTAGATTTTTTAGTTCATTAATGGACTGGAATTCAGAAGGAAGTATTAGTCCCTACCACTTCATCAAGATAGAGATTTCCAATACAAACAGAGAGGTTCCCAAACCAAGGGCACTTCCAGAAAAGGAATTCAACACAGAAGAACTCTGTGTATTAAGAGGACAAATGCTAAGCCAAATTTACTATGAACTCAGAAATATCGACAATTCTACTGAGATTAAAGTAAATTATTCAACTAGTAAAGTTATTATCATTTCTCACAGCAACATAGCTCTGTCAGAAGAAGATGGTGAAAAAATCACCAAATATGAAACCAATTTTAATTGCAACAACCTAGAGATTGGTCAAAAAACCAGGAAGGTATTTTGCTTTTATGCCAGAAAAGCCACCAAAGACCATAGATGCATTCTTTGCATCAAAGATCGAGAAGATGAAGATGCGTCATCATCAACGTCATCAAAGGAACCGTCGGCAGAAAACAACAAAGAAGAATAAAGAAAGCAGTTGTCGGTAGAAGACTACAAAAGAAATAAAGATGTAGACCCCACATCTTAGTCGGCAGCATATGCTAAGGAAAAAAGTAATGGTTATCCTTTAAAAAGGAAAAGCAGATGAATTATTAAAGCAAGGGTAAAATAATAATTTTAGTCTTGTAAACAGGGATTCCTTATTCTATAAAAGGAACTCTTATTATCATAACTAAACACACAGAAAAATTACAGAGCTCTCTACTCTGAAATACTCTACCAGAGAAAACCTCTCTAGAAAACCCAAAAATGTTGTACTCAGTAACTATGAGCGGCTAAGTAACCCTTTCAAGGTTCTTAGTTAGCCTTAAGTTGTAATAATTATTATATCTTGAATAAAATAGAGTTCTATTACTCTTCTCCATTAAGTCAACTATTGGACACCATTCATGTACGGATGCAGAAAGCTCACCATTACCATAAGGGTGTTGAAGTGTGAGCAAAGCTGAGGCATAACAGGTGTAACAAAAGAAGAGGAACAGAAGAGAAGACCGTGATGGACCCATTAAATTCAGGTATGATGATTATAGATTTAAGCTAATTAAGGATCTTGATTGTTGAAATATTCGCTTGATAACTGTATTTTATATAGTCATTTTCACCTATTTTATTAATGATAATTACTATGTTCTTAATGTTTTTAGTTAGTTTTCGATGAATAAATTAGTATTTACTGTTTTTTATATTTTTTATAAAAATTAAATAATTTGTATCGAAAACGTACTTAATTGTAAATTTGTGTCCAAAAATATAATTTCAAATAAAATAGTATTTAATTGCAATTTATAAAAGTCAAAAATATAATTTAAATTAAATTTGGGCTTGATTTTAATTATTAAAAGTTTAAAAATTTAATTTAAATTAGAAAAGAGCTAAACTGTAATTAAAGAAAGTTGAAAATGTAATTTGAAATAAATTTGTGAGCCAAAATCCGATTAATTAAAATTTAATTTTCTACGCAGGTGAGAAGTACCACGCGCCAATATGCATGCGCGAAACGTGGACCGTCCGATCAAAGAATAAACGGCTGAGATTTGTGTGTGCCATTCACACCCGACCAACTCGCGTGAGTGTAGATTCTTTCACGCGGCTCGGTGCCCGAGTGGGGCCCACTGGCGCGCAGGCCAGCGTGTAGGTGGGACCCACTCTCTGACGCGTCCAGCCGCTGTCCCCCACGTACGCACGCCTCTGATCCCGTGCGCCGATCTCTACGTGCAACCAAATTTTTAGCGAATCAAATGAAGCCACGTGTCTGCACGAATCCTTGCCGCTAATCAGAAGATGCCACGTGTCACACTATATTTTTAAGCCAATCCTGTTATGACACGTGGCAGGTTACGATGAGCGCAAAAGCGCCGAATCTCGTACGCGTTCGAGCCGTTGCCCCAATCACGTGCATCAGTTTCTGCGTGCGCCCATTCCTTGCAACGAATGAGGTGCTGCCACGTGTCCCACTATTTATTTCAGCGAATCATATCGCGACACGTGGTAGAGTTTATTGAAAAGAAAAACAGAAACGCACGGCTCGCCACTTACGCGTTTTCATTCCAGTTTTCGATACAATTTTGTCCCCCACGCATTTTAATTTATTATTTGTCCCACACTTCTCTGTCCCCCGCGTGTATTAAATTTTAATATTTTTGATGTATTTTTTTAGGTATAAATAGGAGATAAGATTATAGAGTTAAGGAGTTTTTTGTGAGTTTGTAATTTTTGTAGTGTTTGTGTGTTGGCTGTGGAACACACAGAAGCCATTTTTGGCTTTTGTTGTGTTCTGCGTGTGCCAAATATATGTTTTAAGTGATGTTTTAATTTTCCTTCTTCTTCATCTTATTTTTCTGAATCTGTTGTAATTTTTATTTTAATTTTATGAAGTAATTTAATTTTTCTAAGATTCCATTTGATCTAAATTTATGATGCTTTTATTTTAATTATTTTTGATAGATTTATAAGACGTTCGATTTGTTCGTTCTATTTTGTGCTTAATGCTTTTTGATTATTTACGAATCTTATCAAAACGATCTGTGGCACATAAATAAACTTGGAAGAGGCATTTGTGTGTATATTGCTCGTAAATAGAATGCCATGTATGATGAAGGATAGGAATATACCCTAATTGTATGTGTGGCCATTTGAAAACTTAAAACGTAATGAATCTCGGTGAATTTAATTCTCATAGAGATATAGTGAATTAATTTAACGATGTGTATTTGTACGGAGCTCGGAAGAGATGTATGAATAAAATTAGAAGTTTTCGGTTGACAAATTTAATGTACTAAAAAATATAAATCAAAAGAAAATAAAATGATTTGAGTTGATTAATTTGGTGAAAAATTTGCAATCCTAGATTTCTTTTATTTTGTTTTTAAATTCTTTTATTACATTTGTTAAAATCAACGTACGTTTTGAATAAAATTAGAGAGAGATAATTTTAGTACTTAACAAACTATAGTAACAAATCTCCGTGGAAACGATAACTTACTTATCAAATTTATTACTTGTGACCGTGTATGCTTGCACGTTTTTTGTGTGTTGCAAAATACACAACAAGTTTTTGGCGCCGTTGCCGGGGATTTGTTTTAACTATTTTCATTGTTGATATTAATACCAATCAATCTGATTTTAATTAAAAAAAATTATTATTGTTGTTTATGTTTGTTTGTTTAGTTTATTTTTCAATTTCCGCGTAAGTTGAGATTTTGTTTGACACACAAATCTTAACTTACAAAAAAAAAAGACAACATTTTTATTTTTGCTTGTTTCATTTATTTTTCAATTTTCTCGTAAGTTGAGATATTGTTTGGCACACAAATCTTAACTTACAACAAGAAAAATAATTTTTTTTTATTGTTTCTTATTTTCTGTATTTTTCAAGTAAGTTGAGATTTTGTTTGACACACAAATCTTAACTTACAAAAAGGAAAAAAAATCATTTTTTTTGTTTTGCTTATTGTTTCTTGTTTAATTTATTTCGTCATTTTCTAATGAGTTGAGATTTTGTTTAACACACAAATCTTAACTTACAAAAAGAAAAAAAACAACATTTTTATTTTTGCTTGTTTAATTTATTTTTCAATTTTCTCGTAAGTTGAGATATTGTTTGACACATAAATCTTAACGTACAACAAGAAAAATAAATTTTTTTGTTTATTGTTTCTTATTTTCTGTATTTTTCAAGTAAGTTGAGATTTTGTTTGACACACAAATCTTAACTTACAAAAAGAAAAAAAATCATTTTATTTTTATTTTTATTTGTTTAGTTATTCTTCAATTTTCTCGTGAGTTGAGATTTTGTTTGACACACAAATCTTAACCCACATAAAGAAAAAAAAAACAATTTGTTTTTTGTTATTTATTGTTGTTATTGTTGGCTTAATTTATTTTTCAATTTTCTCGTAAGTTGAGATTTTGTTGACACACAAATCTTAACTAACAAAAAGAAAAATAATTGAGAAGTCAAGCTGGCGACTATAAATCAAGCGCTTCTTGGGAGGCAACCCATGTGTTTTATTTTATTTTATTTTTCGCATTTATTAGTTTTTTTTTATATATTTTGTTATGTTAATTTATTTTTTCTCGTAGGTGCAATTTGGAAGAAATGGAGCTATTTTGAATTAACCATTCAAACAAACCAGGAAGTTTCTTTAAACCATTCTCATATGTTCTTTAACTTTCACACATTGAGGACAATGTGTATATTAAGTATGAGGGTGGTAGATATATTAAATTTAATTAAAATATTTTCTGATATATTAAACTTAATTAAAATATTTTCTGGATGTTATTGCTTGTGAATTTTGTTTTGTTTTGTTTGGTTGATTGAAGATATTATGCGATGAATAGTGATTCATTTTTTATTTCTTTGATTTAAATGATGCATAGTGCTTTGAAAAATTGAATATTGTCTAAGCGATGAATAATTTTTACGTATGTTTCATTTTTACAAATTAAAATATTTATGATCACTTGTCTTGAATTTTGAATCGCTATGGTAATTTAGAAAGTGTTTATGTGAGTTTGAAATTTGACTAATATTTGTGGTATCACAGTGCTTAGAATTTGTTTGATTTTCTCTCGAGGCAAAATTATAGATAACATTTAACTAAGAAAATGATTTAGGCCATCTTTGGATCGTTTGAGCATTTCTATCTACCTTTACATGCTTTATCCATAGTAGACCCCTTTGAGCTTCAAAGTTTATATATATATTTTTATTTCATTTCAAAAGCCTACTTAAAAAAAATATGTGTGTAGATATATCTATTTTTCTTATCTCACTAACATGTGACAATTGTTAGTAAATATTTAATGATATATCGAAAAAAAGAGGATACTTAAAAAAAAGGATTCTGAAAAAAAAGAAAAAAAAATTATTGTATGTGATGTTAAATCCCCAATTGGGAAGTATTTATTGTGATGATAGAAGATTTCTTGTTTCAATCCTAAAATGTTGTTTAGGAAAAATTGAGCTAAATATATCTTTTATCCTACCTTTACATAAGCAATACATTACAAGCTTATTAAAGTCCTATTGATTTTTGGTTGTGTTTTGTCTAGATTAGTGGAGAGAGAAATGAAAAATAAACATATGAGATTTGTGATTTCTTTAAAATCTGTTTTATTTTATATTTGCATAAACTGATCCGGATTGCATGCGATTAAAAATGAAAAGACTTCACACACACACTACAATTCATTGTGAAAATGGAATATATTTTTAAATTGATTTTGATACTTAGATAAAATTCTTTTATTTCTTTGAGTTATGTAAATTGAAATGACTAAAAAGAAATATTTTGAAAATCTTTATTTTAAATCCAGTTATCTTTGTTTTATTTCTTTTCTTTTGCTTGAGGACTAGCAAAAACTTAAGTTTGGGGGTGTATCACATACAATAACCCTTTTTTTTCAAGGGTAAAGTAATGGTTATCCTTTAAAAAGGAAAAGCAGATGAATTATTAAAGCAAGGGTAAAATAATAATTTTAGTCTTGTAAACAGGGATTCCTTATTCTATAAAAGGAACTCTTATTATCATAACTAAACACACAGAAAAATTACAGAGCTCTCTACTCTGAAATACTCTACCAGAGAAAACCTCTCTAGAAAACCCAAAAATGTTGTACTCAGTAACTATGAGCGGCTAAGTAACCCTTTCAAGGTTCTTAGTTAGCCTTAAGTTGTAATAATTATTATATCTTGAATAAAATGGAGTTCTATTACTCTTCTCCAGTAAGTCAACTATTGGACACCATTCATGTACGGATGCAGAAAGTTCACCATTACCAGAAGGGTGTTGAAGTGTGAGCAAAGCTGAGGCATAACAGGTGTAACAAAAGAAGACGAACAGAAGAGAAGACCGTGGTGGACCCATTAAATTCAGGTATGATGATTATAGATTTAAGCTAATTAAGGATCTTGATTGTTGAAATATTCGCTTATAACAAGGTATAATATCTTTAAACAGGAAATAAGATTTAAATAATTAAAAATATGAATATCGAATCATTAGTACATAAATTAGAATTATTAGATTTAACAAATGAAAGAGTAATTTTTAATTTTAAAAGACAATTAATAGAATCAGGATTGGAATTAAGTAACTAACATAATGAAGAACATAACATATTATGCAATTGTAGTGAATACAGAAGAAAATTAGATTTATACAGGAAAATAATAAGTTTTTTAAATAATTTATTATCACCAATCAATATACAAAGGCCGTCAAATAGGTCAATTTTAACTCTAGATTAGAAATCTTAAATATTGTATCGATCCTATGAAAAATGGTATCAGAGTCAAGGAATAGTAAAAAATTCAATGAATAAGAAAAATCCAAAGAATAGTAAAAATTCAATGAATAGAAAAATTCAAACAGCAATGAGTAGTAAAATTCAGAACATAAACAGTAATACTGGACGGAGGATTAACACCATTAACACACAAGGGCATTTGTGATATTTAATGAACCCCAGGGGCATAACTGAAGATATAGCAAACCTCAAGGGCAATTTAGAAAATGTTCCATCTTAATTTATAAAAACATGTTTTACCATAAAATAAAACTAAAAATATAACAAATTTTAAATTCGGTTAATCGAATAGACTTTAAATGTGATGATTTAAAATGTAAAGTTAGTTAACATGTTTAACCGACTTTAATATTTTTTTTTACAAAATTTACTCATTTTCTGTTATACTCATATTAAAACATGTATTCAAAATTATTACATAATAGCAGAAAAAACCAAAATTTGTATAACAAATAGTTTAAATAATATAAATAATTGAAAAAATTAAATATTAATTAATTACTTGCGAATTAAATTTATTACAAAAAATAATTTATATACAATATATATATACATATATATATACATATATATATACATATATATTTAATTTAAATTACAAATAAAATGATATCTCTTTTGTCATGAATTTGGTGATATTCCCACTTTATTTCAAGGAGAGTAAGCTTTGTTGTCTTAGAATTACCAACATAGTGACTAGGAAACTGAGCAAAAAATAGCTCGTCCATATAACAATTCATTTCTCTCATAAACATCCATCAAGCAAGCAATCCAAACTTCAGAGACATAGGAATAGAGAAATTAAAGCATTATAAAAATTACCATGGTGTTGTCTCATGTTATTCAAAATCATCAGATTTTTCCCTTAATGTTATAATTTGAACAAAATGTTATGTCCATTCTTCTCGTAAATCATCAAAAAATTGCATATCATAGTCCCACTTGTTCCAACCAAAGAACTATATGTAACTAAATTAAAAATAAGAATGTAATATTATGAATTCACAAAAAATAACTTATATATGTTAAAAGATTAGTAAAAGAGATTATCACATCGACACCGAAGTGATATAATAATAACCTCATCCCTTCGAAATCATATTAGCATTATATTAATCTTTTGTCTATAAATATGGTAATGAGCTTTAAATATGAAGTCAAGTGTAACTCTGATTTGTTACTTGGGTTGGTTGAGTTTTGGAGCCTATAAACTTATGGAATAATTAACTGTTTTTTGCCCAACCAACACAAGTAACAAATCGGAGTTACACTTGACTCCATATTTAGAGCTCATTATAGCATTAAAAATTCTAACTTGATTCTAGATAGCTTCATATTTAATGACAAAAGATTAATACATTGCTAATATGATTTCGATTAGATAAGGTAATTTTTATATCACTCTGATGTCAATGTGGTAATCTCTTTTACTAATCTTTTAAGATATATAAGTTATTTTTTGTGAATTCATGATATTACACTGAAATGATGATTCTTGGTGGTTTTCTTGTACTTGGCTAACTAGTGACTACCACGATGTTATCATACAAGGAAACTAGGCAAGAGAGATAAGATGAATTTTGGGTAAAAAAACAAGTCCATATAAAAATTTATTCCCTTAAATACATGAGCGTATAAACATCTATCAAACAAAAAATCCATTAAACAAGCTGCCCAGACTTCAAACACAGAAATTGAGAAATTAAAGTATTATAAAAATTACCATGATGTTGTCATATGCTATTCAAGATCATCAGAATCTTCTCCTGATTCTTCTTGTGATGATATAATTTGAACTATGTGTTCTGCCCATTCCTTTCGTAAATCATCAAAAATTTGTTGGTCATAGCTCGACTTGTTCCAACCAAAGAACTACATGTATTTAAATTCAAAATAAGAATGCAATTTCATGAAGTCACAAAAAATAATTCATATATGTTTAAAAGGTATATTGGTAAAAAAGATTACCACATCTTTAATTGGAATTTTGATATTTGTGATGACTTCGCTCATAAACTTCATGACATAATAACCACACATGACTCCATAAAGTTTCTTATCGATGATAGACATAAAATTTCTTTAGTTGGTCAATTAATCATCGAGAAATCACACCCACAAAACATTTACAAAACACATCCTTCTCTTTTATTGACATTGTATATAATGCTGGTGGCAAGTATGTTTGATTCTTATCATTTTTTACCCTTGGTGCCAATTCTGGTTGTATGCCTAGTTTCTTTAAATGCAGTCTTGCTTTAATTCCATCTTTTGTTTTTCCAGGTATATTAAGTAATGTACCAATTAAGCTCTCACATACATTTTTCTTAATGTGCATGACATCTCAGATGTGACAAATTTGTAGGTCTTTCCAATAAGATAATTCACAAAATATTGATTTTTTATTCCAACAACCATGATCTACTAATTCAGTAACATTTTCATTTTCACCATTTTTATTAGTTAACCTCTTTCGTTTCCCTCCATTAGTTAGTATTTTTTTCATCTTTCTATATCGTTTAAATGTCATACCATTCAATTTCCTTAATATATTATCACCTCGCAAAGGTTGGGATGATTGATTATGATCTTCTTCACCATCAAACAGTTTCTTTTGGTATCTAAACTTATGTCCAGATGGAAAAAATATTCTATGTCTTCTATAAGACATCTTTAGTCTGTGAACAAGATAAGTTATAAAAGTGTCATCACTACATATAGGGCATCCCATATAACCTTTTGTTGCATGTCCTGATAAATTCCCATAGGTAGGAAAATCATTAATTGTCCATAAAAGGACTTCCCTCAAGTTAAAGTTTTCTTCTTTATATGCATCATAAACATTTACACCATCATTCCACAACGTCTTTAAATCATCTATCAGAGGCTGCAAATATACATCAATATCAACACCGGGTTATTTCGATCCTGAGATCATTAATGTTAACATCTTGAATTATTTTTTCATACACAACCAGGGAGGAAGGTTGTATGTTACCATAATTACTGGCCAATAACAATATTTACTACTAAGAGAGCTGTGTGGATTAATTTCATCAGCAGCAATGGCAAGATGAAGATTGCGTAGATAAGATGCAAATTGAGGGGAAAAATTATCTACTACTTTCTAATTTGGAGAATCATAAGGATGACATAGCACCTCATCATCAGATCGATTATCCAAATGACAAGTCAACATCTTTGATGTCTCTTTACTTTTGAACAACTTTGATAACAAGGAATCATAGGAAAGTACCAAAGAACCTTTGTGAGCATGTCTTTCTTAGGTGTTGTCTCATTTGTAGCATACTTCCATCTTGATTCTTTACATATCAGACAATCATCTAATGTCTCATATTCTTTTCTACAAAGAATGCAATCATTTAGACAAGCATTAATCTTATGATATTCCATGCCAAGTTGACTAATATATTTCTTCACTTCATATATTGAAGATGGAAATTCAATACCCTCGGGAAATATATCTATTACTACATTTAGTAATTCTGTGAATCCCTTGTCAAAAAAACCATTTTTTCTTTCACATTGTACAAATGAACCAATCTTGATATTTTAGTATATTTCTTGCTTTCTGGATACAATAGTTTTTTGGCATCTTCTAGAAGTTTTTTAAAGGTTTCAGGATCATCCTCATTTAGTTCATCTTCAACACCATGAAACATATTTTATGTCTATACATTATGATAATATATATATAATTCACTCACATTCTTATTTATCCCTTTCCCATGAGCATTATCAATATTTTCTCCATGATAATACCAACATTTATAACTCAAAAGAATATCACTACGGATAAGGTGATACTTAACCTCATCAACATCATGAAATCACTCATTTTTATATTTAACACATTGACATCAAATCATACTAATTTATTATTACTATTTCTACAAGGAAATTCCAAGAAACTTTCAACTTCAAAATTGTGGTCCTGCTCAATTCTACATTTTGACATCCAAGATTTGTTTATTTTCTATTAATGACATTAAACATATTAAATATGTATCCAACTAATATATTTCAGATATTATTATATATGAATTCCCTAATTATTAGAATATCTATCAAAACATCGTATCAAGATAAATACATAAAAACCAAACATAACAAATATATACACATAAATATAATTATATGATATTGATCATAATTACTAATAATAATATACCACATCATTTGATTTGATTTCAAATTTAAGATATATAAAAAAAATTATATAATAATTTTGTGATAATTAATATATTTTTTAAATAACTACACTACTTCAAACCTAAATTTTTAATGAGTATCATATTGTTGAATCATATCTTTCCCATTTCATATTAACAAAAATAAATAAATTAAAAAAATCAACCTTAAATCACAATCATAAATATATAAATTTATTTCATTATAAAAATTTATACAAAACCTACATAATAAAAATAATAACATACATATAATACAAAATCAACATATATAATACAAAAAATTATACACATAAATAATAACACATAATATAGAAAAAAATATATATATGAATAGTAAGTGCGTAGGATTAATAGAAATACTTACAAGAGTAAATGAAGTGACAAAATAAAAGAAATGAAAAAAATGGTGTTTTTTAAGTGAGAAAATGGGTCTAAAAAAGTTGATTATTTTGCTCAAAAAAATAAGGGACTTAGAAGATAAGTTGGAGAGGAAGAAACCTTACTAAACGACGTTTAAATTAGTAGTCAAAGGTGGCCAGAAAATGAGAAAGAGTGGAGGATGTTTTGGGTTTTTGAGAGATAAAATGCGCTTAAAATAGTTTCTATCTGGGGAAGAAAGAAAGAAAAGGAAATATCCATGTGTGTGGCGTTGGTTGATGTATATAACCGACACTACATGTAGGACATAACATCAGTTGACAAGTAGGACCGACGCTACGTCCTATGTGTAGCGTCTATTGACACATAAGACCAGTGTTACGTCCTACATGTAGGGTCGGTTCTACATGTCAACCAACGCTACAATCTACGTGTTTTTAATTCATTTTAAGTCATTTTTTCAACAAACCAACTTTAAATTCATTATAAGTTGGTTTTAACCAAAAACCGACTTTTAATCTTGACTTAAATAACCACTTTTGTAGTAGTGTATCATGAATCTGTGTAGGGTTTTAATTTGATTTGAATATATCCCTTCTGTTTTATATCAAATTCAAAACACTTCCCTCGAGTCTAAAAAAGATGAAAATGACTATAAAAATTAATATTTAATGATTAAAATAAAATTTATAATGTAATTGTTAAAATAAAATGAAAATAAATTATATTAAAAATAGAAAAATAAAAAAGAAACTATAAAATTCAAATAAGAATGATGTCATACATTGTTTTGGATGTAAATTAATACATGACACAAGATAAATAAAGACTAATCCTAATAAAAAGTCATAAGATAGATTCACCAAATAAGGATAAGTATTGAATAATATCTATGAGGAGATAAATGGTCGATAATTATCCTCTAATTGTTTGAAAGAGATAATTACGATGCTACAATCATTATATCTACATGAGTATGAGATACGTATCAGGTTGCTTATACTCCCTATATATAATCATCATTACACACATTCACATAAAACTAAGATATAATATTTGAGATCTAAAGGCAGTTACAAACACTCTATTTCTTATTCATCACAAACTGAGATCTAGATCTTTTATTCATTTTTCAATCCCTTTATTGACATAAAAAAATGTAGGGTCAAATTCTATCATCCCTCAATGATATGAGATCCTAACTATTTTCTCTGTCTCACAGATCCAAGAAGAATAGTCCAATCTGGTATTGACAAAAATCAGCATTAACATCTTGCTCCATGTGTAAGAAATGAATGTGTTTTGTTAGGCTAAAAAAATGAATCTTTAAGTAGGACATTCATAAATGTTATCCAGTATTCATATGCAAAGTCATCCAAACATCAACATTCCAGCTTCAGTTCTACATGGTCTATATAAGATCGAACCTCTATGCTTCCGATAAAAAAGTAACAAATCAATCTATAAGTTCTGATACTTCTAGAAAAGATCACTTGTGCAATCCCTCAATCAATGAGTAGAACACACGTGGAACATGGTTACTACTGCCAAACGATTGGTCCAATAGTCATGAGGCCCAACTAACCACTTATATATTATTCCCTATGGCACTTCTATAGGCTTGCCCAAGTGGTAAGACCCACGTCTACACCAAATTTCCAAAAATAGGCCTCATTGGCTAGTAGATGAGAAGCCCGAGCGAATACTAATACACATACCAACAAGATAAGGATAGAATTCCAAGCTATCCTAGAACGAATTTTGAAACCATAAAGTCCCAAGCTACTTTCTATCTTAGAAAACATCTCTATGATACCTTCAAATTACTAGAGTACACATGATTCGACCTATACCCAGACAAAGCCTGACTAATAACATGACCTACCATAACAGAACCAGGCCCTATAGTCGATAGATAGAGTCTACCCACAAAATACAAATTCGTCCATCTATGAACGCTCAAACAACATTTCTCATTCCACCCGTCTTATACTGGTTGAGACTAGAATGAATAGTATCTATCCTACATAATCATCTCGAGACCTACATATTAGGCCATTTTGTCCAAACAACTTATGTTGACCATGCATCCTCAATGACCAATGGCCATCCAAGGGATAATCTTTGTTATGCAACTGTAAGAAGTGAACTAAAGACTGAACCATGGTAGATCTCACACGCAATTGTCTCCATTTAGTCCCCATTTATACAAGCGGGAGACTTATAGATCGGCGGTTTTGCAAGTAACACCTGACCAAACAAATCACCCAAACTTTGAGAGAAAAACAAGCCACATGAATGTGACAAGGTCTAGAAAGAAAAGAACCCAAATGGAAAGAAAGCATACAAATCAAGGCCATTCATCCATCCAATCATGATACGTCTACCCAAATGGATGTATGAGCCATGACCCACATAACCACCCAGCCAGACAAAAGTGTGACCAGATAGAAGTGGCCAACCAAAAGATGGATGGACCAAAAAGTGGTCACCAAGATAGAAGTGGCTATCCTTAATGTTGTAAGAAGCTATTTTAAGTACTAAGGATTTTTTTTCAAGTGAGGCAAGGCTTAAGTGTCGATGTGTTTCGAGACGAAAGCCTTAAACTTTAACTTTAAAAACATTTAAATTATTAAGAAAAGAAATTTTTAATCCATTAAGTAATAAATAAAATAGAATATGGAAAGTAACTCAAAATTTTAATTTAAATAACGTTAAAATATTAACATAAGTAATTAATTATGAAAATAACAATAAAACACACAAAGTAAATCATATAAGTTATGCCTTTATTGCTCATATATCAATTTGGAGCAATTGGAAAAGTATAAATATAGGTTGTGACTTACAACAAACAACTTTATGATAGAAAAAATCTGGAGTCATTGAAGGCAAAGGAAAAGAAAGATGGTTGATGAAAAAAAATCAAAGAATGTTAAGGAAGAAACCCTAATCGCATTTGTTCATATGATTATGATATTCTCCTTTTTTATTTTTTCTTATCTAGAACTTTATACCTTTTTTCAATTTTGGGAAAATGTGTCAAGATTTTATGGGTAACACATGAACTAACTTAGAAAATGAACCATTTGAGGCAAAAGCCTTTGTAATTCTTATTGTATTTTGTGTAGTTATGTTGGCTTTCCTTGTACAAAACGTAATATCTATTTATTTTACTTAATGTATTTATTTTTCTCTATGTAAGTTGGTTACTATGAACCAATAATGCACACATTTACATAGTTAGGTATAATTTGTATGAAAGCATGATTACACACATCACATTATCAATTGTGTTTTTGGCTCATATTGGGTGTAAGTATTTATAGAAATTATTCAGCAATGTTTGGAAACAAAAAAAAATTATTTTTGGCACCTCATCGTGGACCTCACTAGCCACCTCACCATGGATGGTGGCAGGGGTAGAGAGGTGGTGTAAAGGTTGGTTATGGCTTTGGAAATTTCTAAAATGCCTCCCTAATTCATCATGTTTGGAATCCAAAAAAGAGGTAGTATAGCTGCATCAAATTGACATCTCGTATTTTTGTTTTTAGATCACTAATACCTTATGTATTTCTCGGTATTGGTGATTCATGATTATGTGAGCAAAATCGTGCCTGTGAGTGGTGAGTACTAAATATGGTGTTTATTAGTGAGTTGTGTGTGACCCGTGTGTTAGCTGGTAGTTTCCCTAATGCGACTTTTTTATGTGATAAACATGTATGGATGTGAGTCATGTGTCGAATGGTGGTTACATTTGTGTCACTTTTTCTTGTTCACTTTACACATTACTAGTCTTTGGTTATTGAACACACCAATTTGAGGGTGTGAGCTTGGAAGGAGAGTCAGGGTCGTATGTTAGATCCAGTTATTACATAGGTAGTAAGCGAGAGCAACAATAGGCAATTAGAGTAGATGTCCCAACTGATATAGGTATTTGGGTTTATACTTTTCTATCGAGTTGTACATGTTTATTATTTTTTAGTGGATTTTTTACTACTAAGTGGTTGTCTTAAGCAACCCAAGGATGTTACCATATAGATAGAGTTTTTATATAAGTTTACCTCGTTATATTTGGTGTTATGCATGTTTGAATATATGACTAGTATAATCAGAGTTTAAATGGTAGATGTTCCTACATACCTAAGTTTAAACTCTGATTAGAATTTTTTTAATATTTATCACTTTTCATTTATTGAATTTTATATATGTTGCTTTATGATACAGTCTACCTTTAATTATATGTACTATATCTATATTTATCTCCTTGTGATTTGTGTTTGATTTGAGTCCTTAAGGAGTCAGTATCTCTTTAGCTTGATTGTGTATCAAGTATCGGACTCATCTAATGATGTTATGCATTATCAGTAAGTTTATTAGTATAATCTGAGTTTGTATCATATATGTTCTAACATACTAGATGTAGACTGTGATTAGAAAGTGCATTTGTTATACATTGTCACATGCTTTCTTTCCTTTATATGTACCATGTCTATAACTTTCTAATCATTACTTATGATAAATTCAATTAATATGCCAATATCTTGATTAATTTATATTACTTACATATGTTATATACATGTGAGTTTGGTGTAAATTTCTAAGGAATATGTATCTCCTTACCCTGGTTATGTCCTAGGTGTTAGACTCTTTAATTGGTTTGCTATATTTAGTTTGGTTGCATGTTGTGAGATTACAATCATCACTTATTGAATATGTTCCCATATATGAACTCTTGAAGTGATTGAAAATCCTTTATTGTTTAGTATGCATTCATGTCTAACATGCTGTGTATTTATTGTTTTGTATGCATATTGCTAATTTAGATAGGAGCTTTGAGAAACACTATCACTAGCGTGTTTATTGTAAATTGTAGACTTCATATCTATTAAGTTTTTTAGTTGTGTATTAAATTGAGCATGTTGTTTTTTATCTACCAAAAGGAATTCGAGTGTAACAGAAGGTCCATTTCTCAATAAAAAATGATGTTTTCTCCTTATCCTCTAGATGCATTCTGATTTGATGATAACCATAATATGCATCAAGGAAACTCATCAAACCAAATCTGGAGGTAGCATCGACCAACTGATTAATACTTGGCAAGCAAAAGTGGTCTGTTTGGCATGCATCATTCAAGTATGTAAAGGCTACACATATGTGGGAAGATCCACAAGCCTTCTTTACCAACACCACATTTTATAGATAGATTGGGTAACCTAACTCTCTAATAATTTTCTTCTCTTTAAGTCTAGTGAGTTGACCTTTAATCATCTCGTGTTTTTCTCTTAGGAATTTTCCTTTCCTTTGTTTGATAGGTTTAGCTTTTGGATCAACATTCAACTTCTGGGTTATAATCTTTGGGTCAATCCCTGTCATATCGGTAGGCTTCTATGCAAATATATTGAAGTTGGCTCTTAATAATATTGATAATTTCTCCCTAACTTTGATTGCTAAGTTGGTGCTTAATTTTAGAAAAAGGTTTTCCCTTTTTTCCTTCAACTTGTAAATCTAAAACTTTATTTGAATCAACCAATTCCACTAGGAATCTACCCCATTCCTTTTTGATGAGGCCCATACTTTGGAACTACCCCTTCATTGTAACATTATAACAACTTCTAACCTTTTCTAGGTTATCCCTTATCTCTTTTATGCCTTCCTCGGTTGGGTATTTAATGACTTGGTGGAAAGTAGATGAAATTATTTTCATCTTATATATCCATGGTTTACCTAGAATGGCATTGTAATGGGTTGAGACATCAATCATAACAAAGTTGGTTATAAATATAGATCTTGTAGCCATGATCGATAACATCATAGTCCCAACTACATAAGTAGTGCTATTGTTAAATCCCACTAGAGGTAGCTCCCTCCTCACGATGTTTCATTCCTTCCCATCTAGTGTTTTCATTGTTGATAAGAAAAGAAGATAATTAGGTCTCCCAGTAGCAATTATGATTCGAAAAACATCGTAGGATCCTATTGATAACTGTATTTTATATAGTTATTTTCATCTATTTTATTAATTCTAATTGCTATGTTCTTAATGATTTTAGTTATTTTTAGTATAATAAATTAGTATTTACTATTTTTTATATATTTTAAGAAAATTAAATAATTTGAATCGAAAATGTACTTAATTGCAAATTTGTGTCCAAAAATATAATTTCAAATAAAAGTGTGTTTAATTACAATTTATAAAAGTCAAAAATATAATTTAAATTAAAATCGGGCTTAATTTTAATTATTAAAAGTTTAAAAATTTAATTGAAATTAGAAAAGGGCTAAACTGTAATTAAATAAAGTTGAAAATGTAATTTGAATTAAATTTGTGGGCCAAAATGCAATTAATTAAAGTTTAATTTTCTGCGCAGGTGAGAAGAATCCACGCGAGATACAGCACGCGCGAAATGTAGACCGTCCGATAAAAAAATAAACGGCTACGATGTGCGCGTGCCGATCACACCCAACCAACTCGAGTGGGTGCAGGTCTCTATTTTCACGCGGCTCAGCGCCCGAGTGGGGCCCACCTGCCGCGCAGGCCGGTGTGCAGGTGGGACCCACGTGTCTGACGCGTCCAGCCGCTGTCCCCCACTTACGCGCGCCTCTGATCCCGTGCGTTGATCTCTACGTGCAACCAGATTTTCATCGAATGAAATGATGCCACGTGTCTACTTGAATCCTTACCTCGAATCAGAAAATGTCACGTGTCCCACTATATTTTTCAGCCAATCATGTCATGACACGTGGCATGTTACGATGAGCGCGAAAGCGCAGGATCAAGCCCGTGTTGTAGCCGTTGTCTCCCGTGCGCTGATGTCTCCTGTGCCCGTTTCCCGTAACCAATTTATTTCTGCCATGTGTCCACACTAATTCTTGCAGCAAATTAGAAGCTGACACGTGGCAGCGTGAATCTAAAAAAATGAGCAGCGACACGCATGATCCCAATTTGCGTTTTCAATATAATTTTGTCTCCTACGCGTATTAATGAATTAATTTCTACATACCTATCTGTCCCCCGCGTGTATTAAAATAATATATTTTTAAATGTATTTTTTTATAAATTTGATGTTATAAATAGGGGATAGGATGAGAGAGTAAAAAAGTTTTGGGGAGTTTTGGAGAGTTTAGTTTTTTAGATTATTTTATGTGTTCGGTTTTGGACTGCAGAACACGCAGAAGCCAATTTTTGGCTTTTGTTGTGTTCTGCGTGTGCCAAATATTTATGTTTTAATTTTCTGTGTTCTTCATCTAATTTTTCTGTATGTGTTGTAATTTTTATTTTAATTTTATGAAGTAATTTAATTTTTCTAGGGTTGCATTTGATCTAAATTTATAATGCTTTTATTTTAATTATTTTTGAACGATTTATAAGACGTTTGAGTTGTTTATTCTATTTTATGTTTAATACTTTTGATTATTTACGAATTTTATCAAATGATCCGTGGCACTAAAATAAACTTGGAAGATGCATTTTTGTGTATATTGCTCATAGATAGAATGTCATGTATGATGAAGGATAGGAATATACCTTAATTGTATGTGTGGTCATTTGAGAACTTAGAACGTAATAAATCTTGGTGAATTTAATTCTCATATGAATATAGTGAATTAATTTAACGAGGTGTGTTTGTACGGAGCTCGGAAGAGATGTATGAATAAAATTAGAAGTTTTCGGTTGACAAATTAAATGTACTAAAAAATATAAATCAAAAGAAAATAATATGATTTGAGTTGATGAATTTAGTGAAAAATTGCAATCCTAGATTTCTTTTATTTTGTTTTTAAACTCTTTTCTTACATTTGTTACAATCAACGAGCGTTTTGAATAAAATCAGAGAGAGATAATTTTAGTACTCAACAAACTATAGTAACAAATCTCCGTGGGAACGATAACTTACTTATCATTTTATTACTTGTGACCATGTATGCTTGCACGTTTTTATGTGTTGCAAAACAGACAACACCTATCCATATGGTGATTACAAAAGGGTCTTCATAGGGAGATGAGGTCTCATCCTTACCAGAGAAAGTGGTTACAACAAAGGACATCCTTTTATTCAAATTATAAAATGTGATAATTTGTGCAAGTCTCTAGAATATCTTTTATGTGCATTTTTGGAGGTCCCATTGAGCCCATGTCCTCCATCTATAGTATGGATAGTCCTCACATTAGCTTCATTGTGGCTCTATCTTGTTAATTGTAGAGCAAGTAGCCTTAGAGTTTCACATTGGGGCTATTGATCAACTTCATTGCTATTGTTTCCTATAAGGTCACCCAAATACCTTTTGGATAACAAATCTTATATTTCTTTCTTTAGATGTCTACAATCTCACATTTTGTGGCCTATATCTTTATGAAAGGCACACCACTTTGATGTGTCCCTAAGAGATGCCCTCATTTTTTATGGCTATATATTATTTTACTCATTCTATATCCCCAACATAGCTTCAACTAGTCTTACTCTCAAAGGTGGATCTTTAAATGGGATAATGACATACCCCAATACCCTATATTTTTCGACCATTGACTACCCACCTTGTGATTTGGAGTAAAGCGTTTATTTTTGTTAATCATTTTGTCCTAGTTTGATCTGTTTGGGATTATTCTCCTTTTTTTCCTTTTAATTGGTGTAGATTCTACAATGGCCTTGCTCTTCTTGTCCAATTCCAACTCCTTTTTTCTAAATTAACAAATTTTTTGGCCTCTACATAAGCTTCCTTCATCGTTTGTGGAACTATTTTGGTTAATTCAGTAAATAAATCAAAACTTCTTAATAGACCTCATCTGAAAGCTTCTATCAAATAGAGTTAAGGCAATTCACTATCAAATAGTTGAACATGATTTATCAGATCCTTCATTCCTTGGTAATCTAGAAACATAGGGGCACTAAATTTGGTTGGGGGCTCATTGTTCTCTATTTTTTTTAGAGAAATGAGAGACACATAATTTCTCACAATCCCTATTGACATCATAGAGTGACTTGCCTATGCCTTTCCTTTTGTTAGTTTCTTTGAGGGCTTCATCTTGCTTTCTATTTGTTTCCTTTAGTGTTTAACAATGTGTCTGCAAGATCTTTTGCTCTTGTAGTAATTTTTCATCGTTAAGTCCAATCACTCCCTTAAAGATAAATTGTTTCAAAAGTTGAAGATCGATAAGTACAAGTATGAAATTTTAGGGAGATACTTCTATAAGAATGATATGACATTACCTACTATTTTAATAGGCGATGAAAAATATCTCGATGAATTTTTTAACCTTCATGTTCAAGATAATCAAAGTAAGGTTGTTGTATATGTTACAAAAAATGAGATAAGATCTGTAGATACACGTCATTCTATTTGCTATGAAGAACTTGTTAATTTTGGAACTAGTCATGTAAATTGTGACAATACTTTTTAGAGTACGGGTGATGCACGAAGTGTTGATCATTCTTCAAATCCTAATGAATTTATTGGTAATGCTTTTAGGAACAAGAGTGATGATGAACATCTTAATATGATTAGAGAATATGAATTAGAAGGTGAACTTGTTAACGAGAATTGTACAACTACATTAGTGCAACCTTGTAACAATGTTATTTCATCAATGACTTCTAGGCTCATTGTAGGAGTGGATTCTGAAAATGGTTTATCTCAATCTCAAGGAACAACTTTAGTTGGGTGCAGCAATAAAGTACTTTCTAATCGACCATGTACACCCACATATATTTTTTCAAATGTTGATATTGGTTCGTTGGTGCCACATGTAGAGCTTGATTTGAAGGTTGATCAAGTATTTGATAGTAAGATAGATTTCACTACACATGTCGGGCTTCATGCCATAAGAAATAGATTTGAGAAGAGGACACTGACAAGCAAGAAAGATTATGAAGTGATAAAATGCATTCAAGTTAATTGAACTTGGATGAGTAAATGTAATAGGATCACTAGATCAGATCGATTCAGGGTAAAATAGTTTGAATCAAGACATATTTGTGATCCTAATAAGTACATGAGAAAAATAGGACCGTGACCTAAAGAGTGATAGAAAATGCTATTAAGATGAAACTGATGCAACTTGGAATAGTTTATAAGCCAAAAGATATTATTGATGATTGTCAGAATAATATTGGGATTGATATTGGTTACACTACAACATACAGGTCTAAAGAAAAGGCTCTCAAATTGCTACGGGGCACTAAAGAGGAATCTTTCCTCAAACTCCCTTCCTACTGTCATGTTCTAAAGGAAAGAATTCCTGATAGCATCACACATATTGAAGTTGACCAGTCTAGAAGATTTAAGTATTTTTTTCATGGCACTAGGTCTATGTATTAGAGGATTCTTATCCTGCATATGACATGTGATTACAGTTGATGGTGCATTTCTTACTGGTAGGTATGTTGGGACATTATTTGTAGCAAATGGTTCTGATGGAAATAACAATATATATCCAATCTTCATTGGGTACATTGATGACCTTGTTATTGTTTCGGATAGATATCAAAGTATTATTCAAGCTGTTTCAAAAGCATTTCCCAATGTAGTGCATGGTTATTGTGCGTTTCACATGGAGATGAATTTAAATCACAAATTTAAGAATCTTGCATTATACCTTTGTTTAGATGCTACTCAAGAGCCTATACAAAGGGTGAATTTGACAAGCACATGAGGGATTTGAGAAAGATCGATCCTTTGATAGAGAAGTACTTACTAGAAGCAGGTAAAGAGAAATGGTCAAGATATCATTTCCTAGGAAATAGGTACGGGATAATGACCACCAATGGTTTTGAATCTTTTAATAATGTAATGAAATCGGTGGGTGAATTACCCATAACTATGCTTGTTGAGTATTACCGTAGAAAAATACAACAATGGTGTATGGAATGTAGGGAGGTTGGAATGATATGGGGAACTCGATTCCTTATAGATGAAGTTCAATCAATCATGCGTGCAAATCACTTTAAGTTGTTAAGGTACAAGGTTTTTAGAATTAATGCACATGTTTTCCAGGTAAATAATTCACTCACCATTTGTTATCCTAAAGTCATGTTTATCTATTTGCATTGTTTTTGTTAAATATCTATATAATCTTACTTCTTATTACATATATTATGTACTAACGATAACACTTGGAATCCTCTTAGGATATACACGGTGAAAACAGTGATGATGTGGATCTACTTAATAAAAAATTTAGTTGTCAGGAGTTTGATGTTCACAAGATCTCATGTTGTCATGCCATCATAGTTGCTCGGTTTCAAGATGTTGATGTGTATTCTTTCGTTGATAGTAAGTACACCATAAATTGTTATATTATAGCATATGTTGAGTCCATTTTTTCGACAATTGATAATGATGAGTGGACCATTCTATCAGAGATAATGGACCTAGTTGAACTTCCTCCTAACACTAAGAGGAAGTGTGGCAGACCACGAAAGTGACACATGCGTTCGCGGGGAGGTAATTAAGAATGTCATAATGTACAATAGGTGTGAAAGGGGTGGTCATAACACAAGGAATTGTAGCGAGTTCCTTCAGATGATTGTAGAAAATTCTCTATCTTCTCACCCTTAAACATTATTGAGATACATGTAGGATATTCTTGTTTTTTATATTGATCGACTTTTTGTAAACATTGTTATATGATGATATAATAAATATTATATTCTTTATTTACCAAAATATACTATGCTACTTGAATATTCTCAAATAGAATCGATATTACGGGTGAAAAAAAAAAGATAAATATTTAAACATAGGTTTTTAGGTTGTTTTTATTACAATAAGATAAAAGATTTAATGTTATAAAATTTTACAAAATAGGTATAGATGTTATAGTTTTTATCTCTTATATAATTTAGTTATTTTTTATTATGTCATGTATAAATATATAAATATTCATTTTTATGTTTACTATATACTTAATATTGTTATAATTTATTTTTTTTATATTTTTTATGTATTTATTAATTTATATTGTTTAATTTTTAAATTATTTTATCAGTTTATATAAGTATAAAACTATATTATTCAGGAAATAACTTTGAAGATGTTAAAAGAGTTAAAACCTTTTAAAAAATTAACTCAAATTTCAAGTTAAATTTGGACTTTTTTAAATTAAAACACAAATAGGATTTTTTTCTTTTAAAAAAAAAAACTATGGGATATGCTGGACAAAATTCCCTTAACATATAATAACAAGTCTACCAAGCGAGCCCCAAAAAATTTAAAAACTGAGCCGTTCAGTCAGTTCACTGATATCAGAATCTAGTTTGACTATCAAGAAGAAAAACGTGGACCCTACTTTTCTTGAACCAAAAATATAGGCATTCCAACGGCTAGCGTTCCCCATTTGAAATCCTAAAAGAAAGCAAATCCGAACACGAACCCAAAAATTTCCCCGGTTAACTCATCTCTGTAAGCTTGGATTCTTTAAATTTCTAGGGCTTTACTGTATCGAAGTAATTTCTGTGCCAGAGTGAGTTCTTCAGCCAGAGAACTTGCTTTGGCTATCGATAGATTCTATTTTAGGGTTTGAAAATTCGGGTAACTTCAGCGCTATTAATTTCAAATTTCTGGAAATTCAAGCTCTAGGGTTTTGGCTCCAGTCGACATCTAGGTTTAGGTATTGGGTTGTTTACGTAACAACAGAAAAAGGATGGATCTTCCTCAAGAAATCGATGATTACATCAAAGAATCCATTGATAACACGTTAGGCCTCCCAGTGTCCACCAATACTCTTGAGTTGAAGCTTCGAGCCTCTGAAGAAATTAATAGGCGGCTTCGCGGGCAGAATTTACTCCTGCAGTCCAAGTTGAAGGAGAAAGATAAAATCATCGAACGCGTTAGGGTTTGTTTCTACCAAAAATTCTCATTTATGCAATTTGAATTGGGCTTGTGTATATGTGTAATTTTCTCTATATTTATGCCTTTCATTTATTCTCTTTATTTGGTTTTATTTTTTTATTTTTTTAGGCCGAAGCCAATATGAATGCGCAATCACTGAAGAAGTTCGTTGAGGAGAATCAGAGACTAGCATCTGAGTGCGCTTATCTGTTGAGCCAGTGTAATAAGTGGAAAAGTGAATGCTCGCTCTATGATCATGACAGGGAAGCTTTGATGGATTTCGGGAATGAGGCTGATCAACGGGCAAAGGAGGCTGAGGCTCGTGTCCTAGAGTTAGAAGAGGAAGTGAGAGGATTGTCGGAGGATTTGCTTATCTACAAGCATAAAATTGAGGATCGCTTGGTAACGTCTCATTCTTGATCCTTTCTCAGGTTCATTTCTGTTTCTGATTGTTGTAGGATCTTTGCCAGTGGTGAATGCTACAACGAGTGTACTGAACCCTGTCATACTGTATTGTTAAAGTAGTTTCTTATTGCATTCATTAACTATGTTATATAGCCTGTTGATTCTAATTTGGAGTAATTTTAACTTTTTAATTCTCTCCCGTGTTTTATCTAATGCATTTTTTTCTAGGAACCTCAAATGTAATAATTGCAAAGATAAATTGTCATTAATTAACACAGAATGTGGATGAAATTAATGCATAACAATAAAATATGTATATATAATTGAATGCCATTGCATGTTTGGAGCAAATTTATATTGAAAAGAAAAAGGTAAAAATGGCAGTTAAGTTTGATTAACCTTTATTCTGAATTACCTAGCATCCATCTGCCACGATCACACTTCTGGTGTAATTATATGGCAACATATGTTGTTAATCCAATTTCTATACTTCTTGTTTAACTGTATAGAGAGGATTAGGACTCGTCAACTTTTACCACTAAAAAGAAAAGCTACAACTTTTGATGGATTATAAATTTGAATTCACTCACACTGACATAAGTTTGTCTTATATTACTTTTGGAGGTTGATTCATCTGCTCAGGGCATTGATGTTGAAGAAAGTCTACTTCAGTCTGTTTTAACCACATTGATTAGGGAAGAAAAGACTGTTTCTGCTGATACGTTTTTAGAGGCCAACAGTGCACATGAGCCATGTCGAAGGCTGCTGAAGATGTGGAAATGGTGAGACTTTTATATTCTTAAAGTTTTTATGATAACATTCTATATGATGTAAAAGTTGCTTAACAAAATTTCGTTGACACTTTTTTTCCTACTTGTGTTGAAGTTTTTCATAAGAGTAGTAATACATGCATGAAGTTGTTGTCTGCATCTAGTAACGTGTTAATTATTAATTTGATATAAAGTTGGGAATGTAAGAAGATAAAGTAATTTTTGGATCATTTACTAAGTGGACCAATTAGATTGTGACATGTGGATTATTGTGTGCATCAAGTTGCGATAAAGTAGGTTGTGTCATGATGGTAGTTTCTTATAGATTCTTTTCCATTAACATCTTTTCCTTTTCTGTCGTGATGGTAGCTTGAGGTCGTCAACTCAACAGGTTCTATCATTAGCTGCAGCAGTGAAATCCCTTCAAAAGGATAAGGAACATTTGAAGATCAACCTCTTTAAAGCTGAAGAGGAGGTAAAAAGAATACAACTTGCTTTTATTGAGGCTTCTATTGTGTATCTGGTGGAATGATATTTATAATTTATATGAGGGACATGTGATGCATATAGGTCAACCTACTGTCCAAACAAAATGATGTATTCGGTGAAGAGAACAAAAAGTTACTCAGACAATACCTCAAAGAGCGAAACCATCATGGCTCTAGTGGAAAGCACACCAGCAGTGTATCGGCCAAGGTGAGAAATATGAAATACAATTTTGGTTCCATGTTTCCCGCAACAAAGAGAATTTTTATTTCCTTTTCCATTTGGGGTTTGATATGCTTGTTCCTAACATCCAGCTTCCTTTATTTGCAGTCATCAAATAAGCGAAAATCTAGCCACAAAACTAGCCCTGTTGAGAAGAAAATCAATTTTGACGAGCTAGATTCAGCAAGGCAGCCACTGTCACCATTGAGATGTAACTCACCAGAATTGAGAATGCAAAAGAAGTAGCAGGAATTGTGTTTATTCCTTCAATTATCGTTGATAGACTTGTAAAACTGTCTTTAAGAATTGTGTTTTTCTGTGTTTCTAAAGAAAGGTTTCCTTTTGATTCACCATGGTTATTGAATGCAATTACTTGCATCACCCCTTGAGCATGGTGATGATAATCATCCTCTACTTACTATTTTGAATTATTTTTCTTTGTTTGGGTAAATATTTGTGTCGATAGAGAGAATCTATGTTTTTTATTATATTTCTTTGTTTTTCCCTTGTATGCTCTTTGTTTTTTTGTTTTATTTTACTAAATTGGTTAAGTTGGAGAAATTGGTACCAAATTAGTCCCTGCTCGCCAAGATCTCACTCTTTTAAGTTATGATAATAATATCCCCTGCATCTTATTCAATGCGGTGAGCCATGTTAATTTCTTGCCCTTTGGGTGCGAAAAATCCTAATACATATTACCAGTGTCATTTATGCCTTTTTGTAATTTGCATTCGATAACTGAAGGCTACCTGCTCAGAGTTTTGTACTGCTATTATGAAGGATTTTTATTTTTGTAATGACACTGAAACAAGGTGGACTCGTTAGCGAGTTACATAGCTCTGAAGTTTGAAATCAGTTTCTTTTTCATCTGTCTGAGTACAACTGGTGTTTCAAATATTTTTTTACTATTATTATTGTTGTTTTTTTAGCTACCCATATGCCAATCTTTTTAGGTTGTAACCTATGGATACATGTTGAAGAAGGCCACTAGATTGATATAAATAAATGATACCAAACAAGGGCAGTTGAATAAACCCAAGACTACCAAACTCAAGTTCAAACTATTGATAGAAAGATACTCTTCATGAGGTGGATTGGCTTTGTGGCGTTTATACTGTATAGACTCATGATGTCACATGGTTTGCTTCTCTAGTAAAACAAAACAACCTAACTGAACTCATGTCTTGCACTTTAGCAGCCTTATCACTTAGTTGTACACTATAGAGGTTTTTACAATTTTTAGTCATTGAGTGTTTAGATAGTAATTAAAATACCAAAAGAGAGTTCTCACAAACGTAACCTTCTTTATATTAAAAATACATATAAGAAGTTACAAGTACATTCTACTTTAACAAATAACAAAAGATCACACTTTGTCAATTACATTAGCTTTATATTTATTGGCAATCAAAACTAAATAAATGTAATTGACAGTCCCAATTATTAAGAAATCCTACAATTTTATTTAGGCCTTTATTATCCCACTTTTTCTAACATTCCACTGTACATGAAAATAAGAACCCATGATCTCCACCATATGATCTCTAAGAGTTATTTGCTATTTTTTCCACATTCTTTTGATTAATCTGAGCATGCCATATTTCTTCCTTGATCTCACACTTAACATGGTCCAACCCATTAATTCAAGATGAATAAACACCATGCAAGAAACATTCTAGAACCCATGCTACCATTTTATTTAAACAAAATAATTGTCCAAAATCATGTGCCAGTTGTGTGCCATGTCACAATGCATGTTATGTGCTACATGTGTTGCGCGTAGCACTGTTTGTGTGCAGCACCTAATGCCCCAACGTGCACCAATGCCCAGCATAACGAAAGGTTTTCCTATAACCTACCTTCATTCAACCATACTTATACACACAAATGCATATCATCAACGCACATGGTAATGCAGTGATGCCACCACTTAGCACCCATACATGCACTATCAATCACCAAGACATGCATTTCTTATACACATGCCTATGCCAATGCCCATTAAGACATGTTGTGCCTACGCATATGCCATGTCATCATCAATGTACATGCCACCAAGACATGTCAAGCCTTCGTACTTGTAATCTACTAGTTGGACCATGCCACTAGCACTCATGGCTGCCTCCTTCAACCACAATTTCACACTATCATGCATCCTTAACCAATGCCTCAATTTTAATGGTGTGATAAACCACCCCCACCAACTTGGTTTGATGCCCTCATCGAAACAACTCTGCCAAGATGTCTTGACTTTCACATAACTTTTCCTCCTTCTACAAGTTGTCAGTTTTGGTCCAACACCTTTCTATGGCCCTCCTAGTTATGTTACCTACCAAAAACCTTTGTTTTGTGAATTCTCATTTAGATAGATGAACTTTTCCTTACTTACTATTCATAAATACAAGATCACCTCTTGCACTCAACAAGATCATCTAACCTTCCAAATTTGCCTTTGATTGCTGTAACCCAACCAAAGTATTTCATTTGGCATCCCTCCTCCAAAGTGTCAGGTTCACTAAGATGTCTACTTGATATACCCCATAATCCTACTCACTAGTGGGTATCGAATGACCACACTTAATCATCCCTTGGGTGAAAGTCTCCAAGAAATCCATCCAAACCAAACCACCATTCAAAAGAAGCAGATAATGATGATGATGATAGAGAGAAAAATGATGGTAATGAAGATAGAGTATATATAGACCTCTTACGTGTGAAGGGATTTACATCCCCTCATCATCAATATACTTTAATAGAGAAACCCATCATCAAATGTGGGTATAATTTTTAGTACAAACCGATACTCTCTCTACATGATCAAGTAAAGTCCACACTTATAAGGTACAAGTCATACCCTTGATTTGATAAGGAAGGGCATGTCAAATGTCATATCAAAATTATCTAATCGATATATACAAAACAATTCTCCACATGGACACACACTATAGTCTCTATCACGATGGATTTTGCCTCTACATTCAATCCCACAAATTTGATATTTGATTCCCTCAGATCCAATTCACAAAGTTGCTCCACCATTAATCGTATCAAATTTCGACTCGTCTCGAAGTCTATCTTGACCACAAACCTATGACTTTTGATATAACACTTAATGTACATTACCCTCTGATGAGTGCTTCAAAAGCACTAAAATTATCGTGATTTAATATACTTTAATTGATTAAATAGATTCATACTTTAAAATTATCATATTTTATACAAATTTATCTTTTCAAAATTATGGGTATTTTTTATTGTTTTTCAGTTATTTTAGTTCAAAAATAACTTAAAGACTCGAAAAAAATATTAGAAGCAATACATCACAAATATATTGAGAAAACAAATAATGAAAAGTCAAAAATATGGAAAAATTGGACAAAATGGGTCAAAAATATCAAAATCGCACGCGCAATCGCCCAGCCGCGCCGATAAATGCATGCAGCACGCTACACAACGCTGACCATCCGCGTGCGCCTACACACTCCTCATTGTGTCCCGCATGCATGAGCTGCCCGTCTACCACGCTAACCGCCCGTTTGTCAAGATTTTTATGTTTATATGTGCACAAATCTACCCAAACGCATCCAATTCAAATTTTGGAATATTTTTCCCCTTTTTTAGCCTTTTTCTCATCTATAAATGGATCGTCTTGCCCATTCCAAAAACACACAATTTTTTGAGCATTTTCTCTCTCTAGAAAGTTTTCATTTTTTTAGTTTTTAAGTTCTTCTCTTTTTTAGAAGAATTAGTTATGTTTTTTATAAATTTTTAGTTTTTTTATTTAATAAACATATATGTAAATTCGTTTGGAGGTTTTCCAACAATAGAATTAGCATCAAACTCTTGTAAGGATTCTATTAAGGTATAATTTTAATGGATTCTTTACATTTATCTTTTTATATTATATTCTTATATGTTATATTTAATTTGTTTGTGATTAAATTTAACATGGTTGGTTGTTTGTAAATATGATATAATTATAACGTTGTTATGCTTGTGAAATATTAAATAGGTAAAACATTTTCATAAAATAAATTGATTTTGTTTTTATTCAAGATTTTATGTTAAGAATGTTGGAGAGAAATACATTATTTTTCATTACAAACTTAAATCTGAAAATTAGATTTTAAGATTTAATTATTCGATCTAATTTAGAGTAGTGTTCTTTTATTTGTTGGTACAATTGTTTGATAGTTAGAATAAAACTTTATTTCAAATTTTTTTTTAAGAACTATTATTCGAAAATGTATTAACAACATATTTTCAATATTAGTTTTAAAACTTGAAAGTTAGTACTTGAAAAATTAAATTCTTAGGTTTACTTTGGACACCTTGAATAAAGTCTAATCATTTAACTCCGTCTAAAATTGTGATTAAATAATTTTCTATTTTTTTAGAAATAAAGTTGAAATTTAATATTTAATTAATTAATAGGTTCCGTCTAAGGATATTAGTTAGTTAATATTAAACAAAAGAATTTGGACGCCACCTAAGGACACTTTCATACCAAAAATAGAAAATCAATAAATATTAATTTATATATTTAATAAACTAAATAATATTAGCAAACATAATTAACTTAATTATTATATCCTTAAATACTCAACAGTTATAAATGATAAATATTTACATTATTGATTATTGAATCTATATCTATGTTTATGTTTATTTTATGTTATTAAATTAGAAAACAAACAAATCAAAATATTGTGACAAGATATTTAAGATTTAATTTAATTTTTAAAAGTTTAAATAATAAATTAAAAAACACGTACATTTCTTTCTTAGATTAACCTTGGGAATATATTTATCATTTTCTATAAAATAATTTGTGAACTTGCGATAGTTTAACGAATAATAAAACCACAAAAAGATATTTTGCAAGATCAGTATTTGTAATACCGATCTTGTGACTTCATCATCACCCTTCGATTATTCATTGAGTCATACTCACTAATGATGCCAACGATTGGAAGGTTTACCTTGGTGATTATCTCTTCTTTCATTTGTCTTTCCTCTTAAGCATTCATTTCGTTAACCCATTATAGAAATTTGTAATCTAACATGTTTGCAACTGTCATTGTTTAGCTTGTATCCACGGTTGTTGGCCTAAAAGAAAGTTGAATGGCTTGTACTCGTTAGACATATTCTTGACATCAAATAGTAAGGAAATAAATTCCTTACATATTCACAGATGTGACATGTGTGTCTCAATTTATTAAGAGCATCCCAAACAATGTATGCTACATTACATTACAAAAATTGGTTCTTCAACTCTTCTTTAACTCCTAAGTCATAATACCTTATTTTGAGACAAATCTGGAAAAAAAATCCTCAATTATAAAATTGGCCCATATTTATACGTCTATAAATACTTCAACAAAATCACATATATAATGCAAAATTCACCTACTAAATATTCTCGTATTTCTCTTTACTTTTGACATTTACTTAAGAATTTAAGGGCCTTAGTCACCAATAGGGGTGTCCATAAATCGGACCGGACTGAACTAAACCGTAAAACAGGATCGAATTGGATCAGATTAAATAGTTTTACAACTCAAATGGTCCGATTCGGTTTGTATTAATTTTAGACTGATCGAACCGGATTGGACCGGTTTAATAATATATTAAATTTTTTGCATTATTTCTCATTAAATATGTCAAAAAATTGAACTGGATTGAACAGTTTTATAAATCAAATGATTCAATCCGATTTGTATATTAATACCGTTTTAAACAATCCGGTCCAAGTAATATAAATGGTCATATTTGGTTAAAGTTTTTAACCAAAACCTAACACCGATAGACACCCTTAATCACCATTACACAAGTTGTCCTTTAGGTATGATTAAAGAACATAAAATGACATCAAATTTACAACATGTTTGTTGAATAGTATTAAAGATTATAATAGTATAATTTTTATATAGTTATAATTTATACGTTTGTTTATGAAATCAGATTATATTATATAGTATAAAATAGTTTGATTATTTAAAAAATTATAGAATCAAAGGATATGAGTCTAAACAGTATTAGATACTTAACTTAATCTGTTTAAATTTTAATTAATAGAATCTATTTCAAATATAAATTATTTATTAAAATATGTATAATCAATTTTATCTAACTATATTGTATAACTTGTCATCAAACACTATACATACTAAGTATAATACAATTAAATACAATTTAATCAAATATGATTATATAATTTATTCAATATGGTGCACTAAACATAACGTATATATTTGTTTATGTTTTTAGAACTCTATAAAAACATTTTTGACATAAAAAAACACTTCAAGAAGATGAAATATATAAAAAAAAAAGACTCCATAAATACTTTTTAGAACTCTAAAAATACATTTTTTACTTACTGAAATAAACACTTTATTAATTATTGTTTCTTTTTTAAATTACTTTTAACATGATTAGTCTTTCATGATTTCGAAAGACCAGAAAACAAAAAAGCAATTAATCAAAAATTACCGAAAGAGTTGTTTAGGTACAAAATAACCCTTCTAACAATGATAATATTATATCTTTTCGTATGAATCAATGGGTACCTAAAAAGAGTGAATGTTCTTTATAATTATTTATTTTCTATAGTTTTTGAAATTTTAAAGTTAATTATATAACCATGTCATGTACGCCGATGCATGACTATAAGTGCAACTAGCTATAAAAATTAAAGAGACGAGAATTATATTAGAACATTAACTATGATCATGATGTCAAATATATTTATTATATTATTAATTTTTAATAGTTATTTCGTGAATGCTAATAATATAATTTCATCTAATTATTCTTCTTCCTATGATTTGTTCACTAACAATACTATTATTACTACTACTACTACACGTGTTAGTCCTCATGAGGAAGCTAAAGTTGATATTTACAATAATACTAGTCACGATAAGAACAGAAAGTTGTGTATAAGTTCACTTTGTTTTTTATCACTTGACATGCGACAACGCTGGCTAAAAATATGGAAGACGTTAAGGACTGAAACGCCATCTAGGCCAAATAAACGAAAAGCTTGCAAGAGATGGGCTAAAGCATTTTGTAGGAAGAAGTATGATCCCAAATCTGAAAGCATTTTATATAGACGGTGTCGTATGTATAAATATATAGAATGCATACGAGGCAATCTCTTATCTTGATTTGATTTTATTTTTTCTTGGGACAATGTTAAATAAAATTATTATATTTTTTATAATTTAGTGTTAGATAAGATTGTTGTTAATAAATATTAGTTGTATAAAAAAAATAAGTTAAATTGAGGTAATAAAAGCAATTGTTATTATAATTTATAACGAATTATTAATCATTTCTAAGTTATATGAAATTTGTACTGAAAAAATGTGTAAATTTGAATTATATGACTTTTAAGTCTCTTTAATTGATATGTATTTGTTATAAAGACAATTTATATTAAATTGATTTGTATTTGTTATAAAGACAAATTGATGTATTATCTGTTGGGAGATTTTTTTTTTTTTTTAATTATTTAAGTTTAGCCTAACATTTGTAAGATAAAGTCAACTTAATTAATATTTTTTAAATAACTTCACAATTAAAAATTATTATTTTTCTTTCCTAATTTATAAATTTAAATAACTTCACAATTAAAAATTAAATTTATAATGCTTTATAAATAAATTGAAAATAGGCAGTAGATTGAATTGAGAGAAAATGAGAGGGGAGAGGGATGCAGAAGATAAAAGGACGAGGACAACAGAGACGGGAGATAAATTTAAACAAAAAGAAAAATTGTATTTTTTTTAATAGATAAAATGAGTTTTTTGGTTTTATTTACGTTTTTAAGATAAATTTAATTTCTCTAAAAAAATTAATATTTTAAAAAAAGTTAGGAATTAATTAACTTTATTCAAAAACTTGGATTAAAAAATTTAACCTAATTTATGAAATTCAGATTGATTCAACATATTTTATAAGTTTATATTCGAAAAATATAATCAAATTTGAATTGAGATAGATATAATCTAATATTACTTATAGTTAAATATATATTTTATTTTATAATATTATATTTAAATATTAAAAATAATATATAATAATAATTATTATTAATTTAATTTAAAAATAAATATAAATATAAAATCTTCATCATAATTTAATAATAAGTAGTTTTATATATACACAAAATATGGCCAAAAAATATTATATTTAGAGTTTTTTTTAAGAATTTTTCAAACATATTTATCATTTTTTATTTTTTAAATTATGATTATAAATAATAAATTTTATTAAAAATAATAACAATTATACGATAATAATTCATAAATAAATATTAATATTAATATTATATTATCTTAAGATTTAGAAATTATGATTTACATTTTAGGTTTTAAATTGATAAAAAAGAAGAAACTATATTTTTTAAATTTATAATTATAAATAATAAATTTTATTAAAAATTAAATAAATATTAACATTAATCTTTTAATCTACCCAAATTTAAATTTTGATCAATTTTAATCTAAATAAGTAAAAAAGAAGAAGCTATTTTGATGCGTTACTCATGAGATTTTATCTATAATAAATATATTTCATATAATAGTTTAAAAAAATATTAAAGTATGATTTAATTTAAAAATAAGTAAATTGTAATTTACTAAACAAGTTTTCAATAAAATTCATTTATTATTCTCTCCTTTTTTAACTCCCCGTCCCATTTTATTCTTCTATCTTTTTATAATTCTAAACACATTTTTTTACTCTCTCTCTCTCTCTCCCCCCTATTTTCTAAAAAAAAAAAAGACAAAAAAACAATATCTTAGATTCACCGATTTTTAATAAAATAATTTATTTTTATTATAAATAAAAAATAATAAAAATAATTTATATTTATATAATAATAAATATATAAATTTTTATAACATTTCAAATAACTTATCAAAAATTTATTATAAAATAATTATAAAATTTTAAATTATTAAAAACTTTATTAATACTACCAATAATTTTTATGAAAAATTATTGAAATTTAAAAAAAGCTATTTAAGATTAATTTGAAATTAAAATATTGCCATATATATTTTTTAAATATAAATAAATTATATATTTATTAATATGAGATAAAAATTTAAATTTTATTACTATTTTGATTTATATTATAAAATATAAATATTATTTTTTTATTTTTTATTTTCTTTATGTTGATCATTGTCTCTATCAAATAATTTTATAATAATTTTTGAAGTCATAAAAAATTAAAAATTATGTATTGTGATATTCAATTCATATAATAGGATATTTATAACAGATATCTTTAATATTATTATAATTTTAATTATTATTAAGATAATAAATATTTATTAATAATAATTCTATTTAAGTATTAAAATATAATTAATTATATATAATTTATATATTTTATTATATTAAAAATAAAAATAATTATAATATTATATATTAGATAATATTTTCATAATTTGTGATATAATATTTTATATTTTGTATTTTGTAGAAAGTTGAATATGGGATAGAGTGGCTTAACAATTTTTTTAATAATTTAATTATATTTATGAATATAATTTTTTATATTATAATTATTTATTAAATATAATTATAATTATATTTATTATTATTAATAATAATATATTATATTATTTATGAATGATAAAAATATCCATATAAATTTATATTTATTTTAAAATAAAATTTTAATATATAATATAATAAAATTAATTTTATATTTAAAATTAATTATAAATTTATAAAATGTTAATATTTGTTTTTATATTTATAATACCTTGACAAAAATCCCGATACTCACGCTTAATTGTTATAAACCGCCTATTCAACATTTTCATTGCATACTCTCAACACGGACAAAGAAGTGGCCTATATATGAAATTATTTAAGGAAAAACAACAATCCAAATAAAGATGCAAAGAGCTGTCGAGACAATGAATCGAAGAATTGAACACAAATAAATAAGATCGAGCATCCCATAAGAAAATATAAATTATATAAATAGTGACAAAAGAATATCTAATACAATAACAACCGTAGTGTGCGAATCAAAATCAATAATAATCACAAATCAGTTAATAATCATTCAAATCCATCACGATAAATTAGAAATTATAAATATATTATAGTAAATAATCCTATTAAATAAACTGCAAATCCGGCTGAAGAAAGAAAGTAACTCTGATGATATATATCTACAGCAAGAATGAAGTAGCGAATAACATAGCTACAACAGATCCAGCAGCGGCGAATCTGTTCAAATAAGCGGCGTTAGTGGTCGGAGGAGGAGAAGAAGTTGGGGACTGTGAAGGAGCCCCGCCGATAGATGATGGAGGAACAGAGGTTGGTGGAGAAGGAGGAGAGTTTGTGGGAGATGAGACAGGAGGAGTAATCGAAGATTTTGGAGAAGAGACGGGAGTGGAGACAGGTGGAGATGACGTCGGTGAAGAAATCGGAGCCGGAGAAGGAGAAGTCTTAGGAGATTTCTTGGGCGAACCAGCCGGCGCTGCAGAAGGAGACTGACCTAAAGTCGATGCAGCGACCAATGCGAAGATCGTAAGACATAGAAATGTTGAGCGAGCCATTTTTTATTTTTTATTTTTATTTTTCCCGTTCTTTGGAGAATGAAACGGGTTTTAGAGAAAAGACAATAGAAAAAAAAAAGAGTCTCTCGTTATACTTGGAAAAATGAATTATGCTTTTTTTCTATTAGTACAACCTCCTTTTAAATAAGCAACTCAAAAACTGTCTTAAAATATGGAGCATGAAAAAATCAAATTTTTTTTGAATAAATGATAGGATGACAACTCGGTAATAGAAGAAGCTGACCATTCATCATTGGATGACAACTCGGTAATTGAAGAAGCTGGCCATTCATCATTGGATGACAACTGTGCATGTGTAAATTACAAGTTGGCAAAAAACAAAAAAAAACAGCTATTTTTAGAAAATAAAAGTAAAAAAAAAAAAAAATTGAACCGTTGTTTACTTTGATTAAAAAAAAGTAAAGATCCGTTGCTTAGTTGCATTTTCGTGTCCTCAAATAACGTAAACGGTCGTTTTGTTTTGGGGTGAAATCTTAAACGTGAAAAATGCAGAGAAGATATTTTTTTCGAAAACTACGGGAAAAATCTCCCTGGAATCAGACGCTCTTTTTTTTTAAATTTTAGTAATTTCACTTTCTTAATATTTTATTAAAAAATAATATATTTTAATTTAATCATTTTATCTTATATTATGTATAATTATATGTAGTGTAATATTCAAAAACATTAAAAAAATTAATTTTTTTAAACAATAACTATGATATTTTTTCTATTATTTTATAAAATATCCATTCAAAAATTCATTTATTTTAATATTACCATTCAAACAGTGAACATTAATTCCGACTATATCTCTAAATAACGTTATATTATTCAATATTAAATATACTTAAATAATACTAGAAATAAAATAATATGTTAAATTTTTTAACAATAAAAAAATAAATTAATAAAAAAAAGATATAAAATAAAAAAATTGTACTGTCATAAAAGTTTGTCAGTTTTCTAACTTTTACGGCACGCTGAACATATATATAAAGCCCTATGGTCGATAATCATTTTTTAAAATATATAATAAATATATATTTTATAATTTTAACAATTAATAATATTAAAATATTTTTTTATAAATAATTATTTTATATAATATAATTAAAAATAATAATTATATAATTAAATATTATTCATGAGCAATAATTATCTATGTCTCATTATATTTAAAATCATTTATAAATAATTATGTGTTAAATTTATATATATTATCTTATTATACTTAATTTATTTATTAAATAAAATTATATCGTGTATCACGATAACAAAATGTCATATTTATTATTAATTTTTCCTTTATTTTTGAACAAAATAAAATTTTGGAGTAATAATAATTATTATTAATTAATTAATAATTTATGTATTAATCAAATTTAAATTTAATATATATATATATATATGATTTATTCTTGGATAATTAGGTGATTTTCGTAAAAGGAAAAGAAATAAATAAATAAGTCAACCCCTAATCTAGTATGTTTTAAATTTAGCCGAGTTAATTCAAACTAATCAATTAAAAAAACTCAATTTTATTTACCTTAAAGGATTATTACTTTGGTTAAGTTTTGACTTTTTAACCATGGATAAAATATAAAATGGTTCAATTTTTAAATATTAAAAAGCAATGAAAAATAAGAGTTATGAGATAATGTATTATAGAATGTAGTTATATAATATATATATCACCATAGAATAATTTAAATCAATACATATGTTATTATAATTTATAATTTAAAATTAATACCTTTCAAAATTCAAACAACACATAAATACATATCTATCATTAAATGTAACTCATGCAAGTTAAATATGAATGATTATATTTATTTGTTAAAATTATTAACCTTTAAATCCTAAATATATATAAGATTATATGCTTTAATTATCTCATATTAGTTAAAAAAAAATCATATTTAATCCCATTTAATTGTCTATATTTTTATAAAGTGCGACAATGATAATATTATATTTCTTAATCAAGATTTACTAAACATATATCAAATTTAATTGATAAAAATTAATCTAAATAAATAATTATCCAATTTATTATAACTAAATTGAACATAAGTATAAATTTTGACAGCGCACCTACTAAACATGAACAAAGTAGACAAATGTTTTAGCTCATCATAATGCAATTAGATATTTGTGTAATTGATCATATATCATTTTAACTTATAAGAGACAAATTAGATATATATCCAACTCATAATAATTAAGGATGAAAAAATATTTAACAACTTAGACATTGTTGCAATATTGTTGAGATTTTGGACATTTAGATATCAATATGTGATATTCATCTTTTTTTTTTGACAAAAATGTTTAAAAAATATTAAAAATGTCACGATATTATTGAAAAATATCAATAAAATGTCATTTTTAATCAAAGTATCGTGAATATTATAGATATTATCATAACATATGGATAAAATATCGCTTATTATTAAATATATTATTTTTTGAATAATTTATCTTTAAATTTATCTATTTATAATTTTTATATCCTTATTCAAAACATTGTTTATTTGAACTGAATAATATTTTTTACTTTGTTAGTATCTGTGTCTTACATGTTACTTTTATTTTCTTATAATTCAAATTATATAGACTATGCAACTTGGTGTTTATCCATTTGTTATAATATTACAAATGATAGTCTAAATAGTTATTTCAAATATTATAAATATTTTTATGTAATTTTTTAATTAATTTATCTATATATTGATTATAATAATATCACAAGTATATATAAATAGTAGTATTAAATATAAAACTAATTTAATTGATTATTTTTATGCTTGATGGAGTATTATAAAATAAATTTTCATAATTTTGATAATTTCTATAATTTTTGTGAATTTTTTTTTAAATTTTTTGCCAACAACAATAATATTCTCCATATTTTTGTAAAATTTAAATCTCATTATTTAGATCGGTACCAATATTTTAAATCTTATTTTTTTAAAGGGAGTAATACAATTTTTTTTCTTTAAATATAGTAAATATTATAAAGTGATATCCAAACTTGAGTCCATGATTAAGCATAAACCACGGACCAATTCCAAACTAGTTTCTACAAGGAAAAATGAAATTGTGAAGTATCAAACCTTGTTTGTTTATCTCTAGAATTTAAGTTTCAACATTTTGGATCGATATCAACTTTTTAAATTTTAATAGTAACTCAATTGGATAATTGTGTTAAATTTCATCTCAATCCAAGTGTAACATAACCAGAGACATCAATTGGTTAAAACAAAGTATCAGATTTTACATTATAAAATCTATTGTATTGGGTGGTTAGTTCGTTAAGTCTTGTTTGTGTCATTATATTAGTTTGATCACATGAATTAAGTTACTTGATCTTTAAGATTGTAATACTTTAGTTACATAATTTTAAATTTATGTAGGATTTTTTTTATAGTAAAAAAAAAATACTTTAATTATATAATTTTAAATATATATGAATAAATTGTTTTAATTTTAAAAATAGAGTCACTTATACGTAACTTGCAAAACCCATGTAACCAAAATATCATAATAATACAAATAAAATGGTTTCTAAAATAATTTTCCCAATAGTTAAGCAACTAAGCATAATAATTTTTCACAGAAGCAACACCAAGCTAGGAAACTATGGAGTGAGAAGATGCTCCTAAAGATTAAAAAAAAACAGTAACAAAGGGAATAAATCTTAAAAAAATTGAAATGCAAATTCAATATCAGGAGATAGACAACAATTTCCATCGTATCGTTTAGATTCAACAATCCTCTTGCAATTTTACTAATATCGATATTTTCATTATTTAACAGAAGATGACAACAATTTCCATCATATCTAGATCATGAAAACACTTATCTCTGCTTCAATATTTGCATATAGTAAAGTAATACTTGTTTGATTTGTGAGTAATACTATAAACGTACTTATATGTACTAATAATCATAATGTATTGATTTCGTATATATTTAGTTAATAGCCCTAGTTTATGAACCAATGGTAATTTTTTCACGTTTTAATCACGTTTCATTTATTTAAAAATATATTTAGTTTTTAAAAAATAAATATTAATTTAATTTTTACTTTATCATATTATTTAAATTATTAATATTAATTTTTATTTTTTTAATTATTTAACACATATTTTTAAGTAAAATAAAAAATAAAAATAAATAAAATTTAATCTAATTATATAAAGTATTGTGTTTAATTATTAAAATTATATTTTTCTATGTAATTATATGTAATATAAAATAATAATATTTATATATGTTCGGTTTCGATTAATTATAGTTTTGATATTGCAATAACTACATCTACCCTACGTCTTTTCGATTATAATTATTTTTGAAAAAAAAATCATCAAATTTTTACAACAGATAATTATAGTTTTAATTATTTACTATTAAAATGCCCATAAAATGCACCTTTATCCAACATTTTTATAACTAAAGAATTTAATGATTTTTAATAAGTTGATTACATAGTAGCAACCATGCATCCTAAGTTGTGTGCCTTTATTTAACTTTATTATCATTTTTTGGTTATAATATTATGTGTTGAGTCCAAACAAGTATTAGTTAATAAAGAAAAATACCAATAACTTAGGAGATTGATATACTTGTCGTATTATACTAAATTTAACTTATGCTTTGAGTATTGTCAATCAGTTTATGCATAATCCTATATAACGAAATATGAATGTAATTATACGCATTTTGAAGTATCTAAAGTCTGCTAAAAAAATGAGTATCATTTACTAAAAACACATACTATTAAAGTGTAGAAGTATATATTGATACCAATTGGACTGGTGATAAGGGTGACAGACGATCTGTTTCTGGTTACTTTACCTCTGTAGGAGGTAATCTTGTTATATGGAGAAACCATAAACAAAATGTTATACCTCACTCAAGTGCAGAAATTGAATTCAAAGGTTTGATAAATGTAATTTGTGAGACATTATGGTTAAGATTCTTCTTATAAGATTTGAGTTTTCTATTTGAACAATCTATCTAAATATTTTGTGATAATAAAATAGTATTTGATATCGTACGTAATCTAATTCAATCTAATTCAACGTAATCGTATAAAACACATTGAGGTAGATAGATTTTTAATCAAGTAAAAGTTATATGGAAAGATTGTAGAATTACTTAAAATTCGTTTAGATATTCAGTTGGTTGACATCTTCATCAAGACAATCTCAACTAGATTATTCTTAAAAAAATTAGACAAGTTGAGCATATAGACATCTATGTACTAACTTAAAGAGGAGTGTTGAATTATCTAGCATTAATGTCTTAGCTGTTAGGGTGATTAATGTATAGACTATTATGGAGATTAATGTCTTAGCTGTTTGGTGATTAATGTATTAGCTGTTATGGAGATCAGTGCCATTAGCTGTTATGGTTTGAATACCATATATAGATACCATGTACATACATACCAGAAAATAAATGAAAACGATTTATTCATGAGTTTAAGAATTCTCACAATAAGTAAAACCTAAATGATGTTTTCAAATTTGAAAATCAATGGCCATCTGCTTTCATGCAAACTTTGCACGGTCAATTTCAATAACCTTTAATTTTGTTACAAAAGATCACCATTTGTGGTCTTCTAAACCCTCCGATTTTCAAGTTGATTGGAAATTTTTGATGGTCCAATTACATATTTCATTATTCGAATAGGAAAAAATAGGCAGAGATTTCTGAGGAAGCATGTTTTACAGAAACATGGTGGAAAAAGAAGGAAAAAAAACAGAAAGAAAAAGAAGCTGAGTACTTCAATGATTTTGATAAGATGTAAAAGAAAAATGTATGGAATGCCTAGCTAGTAGTGTGATTTTTTTGGGGAATCTAGTAACCTATTGAGTTCGTAATCTTCTGCCTCAAGTAAACTACATTTATAACAGAGACTTTGAAGATAGATTTGATACATACTTGAAAAATTGCTCTTTCATGTAATTCAAAAATTTAAAAGAAAGTGAACATAACTTGTGATAAACCTATGATAATGAATCCATAGAAATGAAAAAGATGGTTTTTAAGTTCTCTTGGGCTGTGAATTTTTATGATTTGTATTAATAATGACCTGTATACTTCCATGGGAGCCTAGTCAGGTTTGATTTTAGGTCCCTCTTCCCCCTTGCACTGCTCCCTCCCAAATAAAATCCTTTCCTGTCAAAAGATAAAAGGGATAAATATTGTGTCAGAAAAAGAAATGTCATACATGTGGATGTATGCATGCTTCATGGAAAACCTTATTTCAGTTGAAGAATTGGAATATGCTCCTCGCTGGGTAAACTCAAACTTTGTTGGCACTATTTTCTCATTGCCTTTAATATTACTTTTCAGTTATGAAATTTTTAATGTGTATTGTAATCTTCTTGCTGATTTCTCGATTTTTTGTTTGTTTACATATTTCGAGTATCGTTATGTTTTCTTATTTGATATTTGTGTCAGAGGCTTGGTGGAACAGAATTTGACCGGTTATGTCCAATCTAGTTTTAGAAGTGAAAGAAGAATCCAGATTAAAAACTTCAGTTACACATCAGACATTTAATGTCTACTTAAGAAACATAGGTATCTTAAAAAATGTATCTTGGTTTCTTCAAAAAAGTGTTCTGCTTCCTCCACTGCAATGGTATACATTTGATACATCTGATCTCAAATTAGCTGTTAATTGTGTCACAAAACATTGAGGCCCAAAAACCATCTATTATTAAACTTTTTTTCTTTTTTTCCTTTATATATATAACCAAGTTTCCCTTACTGCGTGAAATATAGCAGTAGCCGTAGAAACTGCATTCCAAGCAAAAGAGAAGACTTTCAGAACTACGAGAGAAGAAAAATTGTACACAGCCGCGAGAAAAGAATTTGTAGCTGCAGAAAAAGAGTAGCAGCTAGTGTAGAAAGCATAGAGCAAATTCAATATTTGAATTCGTGTAAAAAGCTTGTGCAGTTGCGTGAAACTGAAGATAAATGGTGATATCATTTTGTACAGTAATATTTTTGATTTAATAATAAGTTTGTTAATTTATCTTGCTATATATTACCAGTAAATTAGAGGAGATATTTTGTGGGTTGTTTTTAGATTTTTGTATAATTTGTGAAGATCTGAAAATTAGTGTTTGTATCTCTATTTGATAATTAGTAGATTTTTCTCGGTGTGGCGTCGTCAGTGGAGTAGACTTTTCACATTGAAAAGTTGAACCACTTAAATCATTGTGTGTCATTTATTTTTACTGCTTATTATTTTGCTGTTACCCATTATCATTAATTTGTGCAACCAAAATTGGACTCAATCTTCACTTTCGTAAGTGCTAATTTATAACAAATTGGTATCAAAGTATTGAGTTATTCTGTTATTTATTGGAACTCATCAAGTTTGCTCTTTTGGATTTATTTTAAGCTTCTGGTTATCTGATTGGTTTCATATTTTCTGGGTTGTGCTTCTATTTATTTAATATTGGGTTTTCTGTCATAACAGCTAAATACGAAATTGAGAAATTCAATGGTAGAAATGATTTGTCTTTAGCATATGAAGATGCAGGTCGTATTAGTTAAAGAAGGGCTTGTTAAGACACTTGATGACAAGGATAAATTGTCAGGAAAATTAATTGATGAATAAAAAGATGCATTGATGGAAAATGCTCTCAATTTAATTAAATTATCCTTGTTTGATGAGGTATTACGCGAAGTTGGTGATGAGAAATCTCATGTTGGGTTATGACTTAAATTGGAGAATTTGTTTATGACCAAGTCTTTGACCAGTCGGTTATATTTGAAGCAGCATTTGTATACATTCATAATGTCAGAAGATACACCTTTGCACGATCATCTTGATGAATTTACTAAAATTATTTATGATCTGAAAAATGGTGGTGTTAAGATTGATGATGAGGATCAGGCCTTAGTTCTATTATGTTCTTTACCTCATACATTTGAAAATTTTGTTGATATCATGTTATATGGGTGAGACACTATTTCTTTGGAAGATGTCAAGGCAGCTTTGAATTCCAGAGAGTTGAAGAAAAAAGTGTCTACAAGCAGTAATGATAATATCAATGGTTTATTTTTCAGAGGTAGAAATCAAGAAAAAGGTACAAGTAATAATAGAGTCAAGTCTAGATCCAAATCTAGAAAAAGAAAAGATAAATGCAATTATTTCCGTCAAGAAGGGCACTGGAAAGTAAATTGTCTGAAACTCAAAGGTAAAGGAAAATCTGTCACAATGTCTTCTGGTACTAATGATGTTGTTGGTGTTGCAGATAGTTCTAGTTCTGATGGTGAAAATGTTCTATCAGTATCTATTGGTTCTCCTAAAGATGCTTGGATTCTTGATTTGGGTTACATTTACCATATGTGCCCCAGTAGAGATTGGTTTGCTTCTTATCAGTCTATTGATGATGGTGTTGTCTTTATGGGAAAAAATATGTCCTGCAAGGTTGTTGGTATTTGTACTATCCGAATTAAGATGCATGATAGTATTGTTAGGACTTTGAAAGATGTTCGTCATGTTCCAGATTTGAAAAATAATTTGATATCTTTGGATACTCTTGATTCACAATGCTACAAGTATGTAGCTGAAGGTGAAGTTTTAAAAGTTAGTAAGGGTGCTCTCGTTGTTATTAAAGGGCAATTGTCACGTGGTCTCTATATGCTTCAGGGTAGCACTATTATTGGTAGTGTTTCAATTCCGTCCTCATCAGATCAAGATTCAGACACTACTCGATTATGGCATATGTGGCTTGGGCATATGAGTGAAGCAGGGATGTCTATTTTGAGCAAACGAAATTTTCTTTGTGGTCAGAAAACTGGGAAGCTTGATTTCTGTGAGCATTGTGTTTATAGAAAGCATCGTAGGGTCAAGTTTAGTACAGCCATCCATAAAATGAAAGGTACTGTTGATTATATTCATTCAGATCTTTGGGGTCCTTCTCGTGTTGTGTCTAAGGGTGGTGCCCGGTATATGTTGACTTTTATTGATGACTTTTCTCGTCATGTTTGGGTGTATTTTCTAAAGAATAAGAATGATGCCTTCTCAAAATTTGTGAAATTCAAGGCTTGTATAGAAAATCAAACAAGCAAGAAAATCAAGCATTTGTGGACCGATAATGGTTTGGAATTTTGTGATAGCCAGTTTAATGAGTTCTATGAAAGAAATGCCATAGTGAGACACCGCATTGTGCGTCATACACCATAGCAAAATGGAGTAACAGAATGTATGACTAGGACTCTCTTAGAAAGAGCTCGTTGTATGCTCTTTCAAGTTGACTTGGATAAATGTTTTTGGGCTGAAGCTTGTAACTATGCCTACTATTTGGTGAATCGGTCTCCATCAACTGCAATTGCGTTGAAGACTCTGTTTGATGTATTCTTTAGTACTACTGTTAATTATTCTGATTTGAAAGTTTTTGGTTGTCCTACTCATGTTAATGATGGTAAACTTGAGCCTAGGGCATTGAAATGCATATTTTTAGGGTATCTTTCTGGGGTGAAAGGTTATAGATTATGGTGTGTTGAACCCAAGTCACCTAAATTTTTGATTAGCAGAGATGTTAAGTTTGATGAGTTTTCCATGTTGCAAAAGAAAAAAAGGTCTATTGTTACAGATAAAGACCACGGTGTTAGTGAGCAGGTGGAGCTTGAGAGTGAAGCCCCTAGTCAAGTGCAAGAGGGCACTTTAGATCAGTCATTTGTGGATGAGATAGATGATTCTGCTTATGATGTAGCAGAAGAGTCATATGAACAACCATATAGTATCGTTGAGGGTAAAGGAATAAGAGAGATTTGTCGCCCTCAGAGGTACGCAGATGCAGACTTAGTTTCTTTTGCATTGTCTGTGGCAGAGTCTATTGAGATGTATGAACCTTCTAGTTATCATGAAGTTGTCACTTGTGATGAGTCTGTTCAGTGGTTGGTTGCTATGAATGAAGAGATTGAATCACTTCATAAGAATCATACTTGGAAATTGGTGAAATTGCCTAAGGGCCAGAAGATTGTTGGAAACAAATGGGTCTTCAAGAAAAAAGAAGGTATACCTGAGGTTGAAGCAGCTAGGTTCAAGGCACGTGTGTTGCTTGCTATGGTTGCATTGCTTGACATGGAATTAGAACAACTCGATGTCAAGATATCCTTCTTACACGGTGAGCTTGAAGAACAAATATATATGCATCAACTAGAGGGGTTTGTTGTTCCAGGTAAGGAAGATCATGTTTTTTTATTGAAAAAGTCTTTATATGGGCTAAAGCAATCTCCTAGGCAGTGGTATAAATAGTTTGATTCTTTTATGATTGATCATGGTTACTCTAAGAGTGATTATGATAGTTGTGTTTGTCATAAAAGATTTCATGATGGTTCATTCATTTATTTGTTGCTTTATGTTGATGACATGCTTATTACTTCTAAGAATAGGTTTGAGATTCAGAAATTAAAGTCTTAACTTAATGGTGAGTTTGAGATGAAAGATTTAGGTGCAGCGAAGAAAATTTTGGGCATGGAAATTTACAGGGATAGACAAGTGGACAAGCTTTATTTGACTCAAAAAAGTTATATTGAAAAATTTCTTGAACATTTTGGTATGAAAAGTCTAAACCTGTGAGTACGCCGTTAGCTACGCATTTCAGGCTTTCTTTGGATTTGTTACCACAGTCAGAAGAAGAAGAGAGTACATGTCTCAGGTTCCATATGCTAGTGTTGTTGGTAGTTTGATGTATGTTATGGTTTGTACTCATCCAGACATTTCACATGCAGTTAGTGTTGTCAGCAGATATATGGGTAATCCTAATAAGGGTCATTTACAAGCAGTGAAATGGATACTTCGGTATTTGAGAGGTACATCTAATTTTGGTTTGGTATATGATGGGAGTTCTAATAGTGGTTGCAGTGTTATTGGTTATGTGGACTCCGATTATGTTGGTAATCTGGATAGAAGAAGATCTTTGACAAGTTATGTCTTCACTTTTTCTCATTGTGCTATTTGTTGGAAGGTTACCTTACAGTCTACAATTGCTTTATCTACAACAGAGGCAGAATATATGGCAGTAGCAGAATCAATGAAAGAAGCCATTTGACTTAGAGGTTTGGTTTGTAGGTTTACAGTAGGATACTTCTGTTGTATTTTGTGATAGTCAGAGTGTGATACACTTGACTAAGAAGACTATGTATCATGAAAGAACCAAACATATTGATGTCAGATATCACTTTGTTCATTATATTGTCTCTTAGGGTGCTATTGTTGTCAATAAGATAGTCACTACAGAGAATCCAACTGATATGTTAACCAAACTAGTTCCATTTAATAAGTTCAAGTATTGCTTGGACTTGATTGGTAGTTGCAGAAGATGATCACCTTTCGGTGATTTGGACGACGGTTATTTGGTAATCCGAGGAATTTCATTTGAAGAATTTGTTCTCTATTTTGAGCCAAGGTGGAGATTTGTTAATTGTGGCCCAAAACATTAAGGCCCAAAAACCATCTATTATTAAACCCTTCCCCTTTTCCCTTTATATATATAACCAAGTTTCCCTTGCTGCATGAAATATAGCAGTAGCTACAGAAACTGCGCTCCAAGCAAAAGAGAAGACTTTTAGAGTTGCCAGAGAAGAAAAATTGTACACAGCCGCCAGAGAGAATAGAATTTGCAGTTGTAGAAAAAGAGCAGCAGTTAGTACAGAAAGAAAAGAGCAAATTCAATATTTGAATTCATGTGAAAAGCTTGTGCACTTGCGTGAAAATGAGGATAAATGGAAGGTCTTGACTGATATCATTTTGTACGGTAATATTTTTGATTTAATAGCAAGATTGTTAATTTATATTGCTATATATTACCAGTAAATTAGAGGGGATATTTTGTGGGTCGTTTTTGGATTTTGGTATAATTTGTGAAGCTCTAAAAATTGGTGTTTGTATCTCCATTTGATTATTAGTGCATTTTTCTCGGTGTGCCATCATCAATGGAGTAGAATTTTCGTATTGAAAATTTGAAACACTTAAATCATTGTGTGTCATTTATTTTCTTACTGCTTATTATTTTACTGTTACCTATTATCATTAATTTGTGCAACCAAAATCGGACCTGATCTTTGCTTCCGCAAGTACTAATTTATAACATTAGCAATACCACGTATACCATGTATCCTATATGGTCATCTATTTTCTTATTCTTAGAGGAATTCTTTAGTTGTTTTTTCAAGCCATTATCTTTTATTTTTTTTAAGTAGAGTTTTTTTTAAATGATAGTTTTTCGTTTTCATCCCTCTATTGCTCAAATATAAACATACACCCCAAAGTAAAGCACATACTTAAGAGTCGTGTTCATGCATTACTACAAAAATTGGTATTAAAGTCGATTTTCAACCGACTTTAAATGAAATGACTTAAAAATTAAAGTCAGTTCAACGCGTGAACTGAACTGACTTTACATTTAAAATCGGTTCACGCAATGAACCGACTTAAATTTTTTTTTTTTACAAAATTTACTCATTTTCTATTATACTCAAATTAAAACATATATTTGATCACTAAATAATAACAAAAAAAATAAAATTAGTTTAACAAATATTTTAAATAATACAAATAATTGAAAAATAAAATATTAATTAATAGTAGAAAAATTATCATGGTGTTGTCCTATGTTATTCAAGATCATCATATTATTTTCCTCATGTTATAATACAAACCTACATATATAATACAAAAATCTATACACATAAATAATAACATATAATAATAGAAAAAATATGAATAATAAGTGCGTAAAATTAATAGAAATACTTACAAGAGTAAATGAAGTGACAAAATGAAGGAAATGAAGAAAAAATTGTGTTTTGTAAGTGAGAAATGAGTATAATTTTTTTGAGTATTTTTCTCAAAAAATAGGGGATCTAAAAGATTAGTTAGAGAAGAAGAAAACCCACTAATCGGCGCTGGAATTGGTGGTCGTAGGTGGCCGGAAAATGAGAAAGAGTGGAGGAGAAGTGGAAGAGGTTTTGGGTTTTTGAGAGTTATACAACGTTTGAGATAGTTTCTGTCTGAGGAAGAAAAAAGATAAAAAAATTATCCACGTGTGTAGCATCGGTTCTACGTGTCAATCGACATTATTCACGTAGTGTAGCATCGGTTCACCACGTCAACCGACGCTACGTCTTACGTGGATAGCATCGATTCTACACCGAACTGACTTTAAATTCATTAAAATAGAGTTTTTCCTAAAAACTGACTTTAAATATCGACTTAAATACCCCTTTTATAGTAGTGATGGTTCATCACTCTCAATGAATCGTAGCATCATTTGTTGATGGTCCGAAAAACTTATGTTATTAAAACTACTATTTTAACGTTAAGGTTGTACTTGAAAATTTCAAACACCTAATTCAACTAATTTAAAATTAGTTTCTTAAACTCATGAGATAAAAATGCTTAACTCATTTAACTTGCGAATTTAAAAATGAACAATCCACTTGAGTTCATGAGCAGCTCACTAGTTATTTGACAAAAAAACTAACAAATAAGTGAGAAAATGAAAAGGTTATTAAAATTTAATTATTAATTATTACTACAAAGTTAATAAAATACCAATATTAATCAAATTAAGAAGAAAAAGAGTAACAAATGATTTTTGAAAATGAAATAAAAAATTAAATTTATATTAGAACATTCTAGTAAATATAGAATTTTAAAACAAATAGTAACTTAAAAAACATACATAATATAATTGAGATTAAAGAGATGATTATTGACTTAGTTTTAAAATTTAAATTATAATAATTTAATTAAATCTATATAGTATTGAAAATATTAAATACACTATTTTATAATAAATGTTATATTATAAAATTTTGAGACTTTTAGAAAAGTTATGCTCATTTTATTAAATATTGTTCATATTTTATTAAACATTTTTGAAATATAAATTATACTAATTAACAAAACTTTATGATTCCTTTCATATATCATTGGAAATTTCTAAAATTTTAGTTTTTAATAAATTTTACGATTTTTTATCTTGAGTTATCTATAGAAGGTTATGCACATTTTGTTAATGAATTTTAAGATTCAAAAGAATATTTTTACTCATTTTTAAAATATAAATTGTACTAATTTATAATATTTTATATCATTAAAAAGTTTTAGATAAATTTTAAAATTTGTAATTTCGAATTTTTTATAAAAGTTATACATATTTTACTAATGATTTTTCATATTTAAAATAATATTTTTTTACTAATTTTTAAAATATAAATTGTATGAATTTAAAAAAAAATTATGAATCATTTCATATACTATTAAAAATTTCTAGAAGTTTAATTTGCTAATAAATTTTATGGTGTATGATTTCAAGTTTTCTATAGAAAGTTACGTTTAACGTAACACATCTTAAAAATAAAATTTAAAATTAGAAATTAGTTATCAAACCAATAATATCCAATTTTCAATTTCTAATTTTCAAATTTGAAACTAAAAATTGATTATCATACGACCATTTTTTATATATTTTAAAATTAAATTAAATTCTAAAACCTCAAGAATTAGAAATTAGAAATTAAAATAATTATCAAACCTAAATGTTTAAATAATTTAAATATGTTCAATAAATTAAATAAACTACTTAATACAACTCATATATAAATTAATTAATTAAATTTAACTCATTTAAAAATTCGATAAACAAGTTTAACAAACTCAACTCATTTTAAATAAACCTTCTTTCTAATATGAGTTGAAGGTTTAAGCCCTCCAATACTCATTTAAATGAACTTTCTTGCTAGTATGGAATATTAGTGTAATAAATTTTAATGAATCGATAACTGTTACATTTACAACTAAAAATTACTCTCAAATCAATTTGAGCCAGATTCCTCGGTTCATTGCCTTGAACGTGCCTTGTGGGAAATATTATAAAACTACATTGGAAGATTCAACGCTCAATTTGGCCGCCTTGTTGTTTCGTTTTGATTAGATTACAAGAGCCCAGCTAATGTTCGACGAATAACAAAAGTATAATACTGAAAAGAAAAAAAAAAACCATATTTTTAAAAACAAATATTAATATCAGAATAATTAAATATAATTTATTTCAGTATATTAATATTCAAAATCAGAATTTATATATAATTTCTTATAGAGAAATGATAGCAAAAAAGTGACAAATATGATAAAGCAAAACTCTATAATTTTGGTATGATAAAGCAAATATGACAGAAAAAAGTTATAAAATTATTTATTGCTCATGGGGTATTATTAATATGATTTTTTTATAGATTAATAAAATGTAAGATATATGTTAATTTTTTCATAAATATCTATATGGTGGAATAATCAATAATTCCCCCGGTTAGCGATTAAGAAAGTCCGAACTTTTTGTAGAAATATTGTCGTTTTCTGTTAAGAATAAAAAAAGATAAAGATAAAAACTACATTTGAGGTTGAGGTTATGAAAGTAGTCTCTCTTTCGTCACATCATCGTCACTGCAATTTATAATCCAATGCACAAATAGTATTCAAATTATTGCTCAAAATGAAATATAATTTAAAGATACAAATTATTGTTAAGACAAATTGTAGTTACTTTTTTATTAAAAAAAATAATCTTTTATTCAAAAAATAATTGTTATTTTTTTTTTACTCAAAAATATCTATTAAATAACTGTTATTTTTATTTACTCTGAAAATTATCGTTATTTTTCTTTACTCAAACATGACCGTTATTGTTATAATGATCGCACGTTTTCTCAAATCCATAAATAGCAGCTTTCAGTTTCATTATAACAATTTTCAAACATCTCTTACTAAGAAAAAACTCTCAAAAAGAAAAAGGAAAAAATCCTAAATTGTTTTGAGTTTTTCGAGTAATGAAATTTCATAGGTGTAACATTCCGGTCTTTATCAGTGCAGTAAAGTTCTAAGACACATAACAAAGATTCTGGACTGTTTTATCTCGGGGATGACGGAGTTGTATTTGCTTACAAAATTTTGGATAGAGCCACGAAACGTCTTAAAGAAAACTACCTAGTTCGCAACTCAACCCAAACAGTTTATTTCAGATTATCCGTAATATTGTTCCTACATTATTTTTACGTTCTTGTTTCAAGAGAAAGTCATATATAGATTTTACCTCAAAACCCTATGCATCATTCTGTTTTATTTGCTCCTTGTCACTGCTACTTTGATCTAGTTGCTTCTAGTTCTGCCGTGTTTCCTGTCCATTGATCTTCTGTTACATCTTACTATTTCTATCTTTCAATTTCTGTCCATTGCTATGATCTGCATGAGTTACCATACACAGATGGCACCACTAGACTCAGAGTTTCAATCTTTCAACAATTTTCTAGGGCTATTCAATCCTGTTTTGGCTCATTCTTTGTTGTTAAAATCTGAAACCACTGCCTATAATATTCTAACTCCGCGAGGCAGACTTCTATGTGGAAAATAAACTCAAATAAAAAAAACGGACAGATTTTAAGACAGTATTGAATGAGGAATTGAAGTGGCAATTCCAGATCATTTTGAGCAAATGAAGAGTCTAATTCGTGTGTTTTTAAGTCTAGTTTTTAATGGTGAAGGTTTCAGGTCATTTGGTATTACCTACAATAAGTTATGGAAGTTTTAGCAAAGAAGGGTCAGAATTTACTAAAAACGGACAGACAGTATTGAATGAGGAATTGAAGGGGCAATTCCAGATCGTTCTGAGCAAATGAAAAGTCTAATTCGTGTGTTTTTAAGTCTAGTTTTTAATGGTGAAGGTTTCAGGTCATTTGGTATTACCTACAATAAGTTATGGAAGTTTTAGCAAGGAAGGGTCAGAATTTACTGTTTTGTTTAAAGCTGTTTTTTTTTAATACGAATTTTAAGAGTCTTGTTTAGGTCTATAAATAGAGTTGTATTCTTTTGTAAGTAGCCAAGAAGAGAGAAATAAAAAAGAGTGTTTGATTAGTAAAAAAAAAAAATTGTTTTTGTCTCTCTTCTCTCCACCAAAATAGTTATAAAATATCAACAAATTGGTATCAGAGCCGATGGCGAATGTGATGGGACAAATGCCGCTACCACGACTAACGAAGGCGAACTACGAGAACTGGAGCATTCAAATGAAAGCTCTTCTCGGATCGCAAGATGCGTGGGAGGTGGTCGAAGAAGGTTTCAAAGAACCAACAAATACCACGGGATATACGGTGGCTCAAAACAAGGCTTTGAAAGAGGAGCGATCAAAGGATAAGGCGGCACTATACATGTTGTTCCGAGCCGTTGACGAGTCGGGCTTTGAGAAGATTGTCGAGGCAACTACTTCAAAAAAAGCGTGGGACATTTTAGAAAAAGTGTTCAAAGGAGCCGACCGAGTAAAGCAAGTAAGACTCCAAACTCTACGCGGTGAATTGGAGAGTATGAAGATGAAGATGTCAGAAGGTGTATCCGACTACATCTCGCGTGTGCAAACAGTGGTGAATCAACTAAAACGAAATGGAGAAATTCTAACTGATGCAAGAGTGGTGGAGAAAATTTTGCGGTCATTAACCGAGAATTTTGAGAATGTCGTTTGTGCAATTGAGGAGTCGAAAAATCTGGAGGAGATGACCCTTGATGATCTCGCTGGTTCTCTTGAGGCGCATGAACAGCGGAAGAAGAAGAAGAAGAAGAACGAGTCGCTTGAGGAAGCACTGCAAGCCAAGGTATCTATCAAAGATGAAAAGGTACTCTATACTCAAAACTTTCGTGGTAGAGGGCGCGGCCGTGGAGGTCGCAGTAATGGTCGCGGTGGTGGAGGCCGCGGTCGAGATGCACACTATGAGGAGAAGGGGCAGTCAAGCCAACAAAATTGGCGAGGTAGAGGACGTGGTCATGGGAGAGGCGGCCGGTCAAATCATTCAAATGTTGAGTGCTACAACTGTGGCAAGCATGGGCACTACGCAAAAGAGTGCAAATCAAATATCGAATGCTATAATTGTGGCAAGCATGGGCACTATGCAAAGGAGTGCTATTCTGAGAAAAAGGTAGAAGAAAACGCGAATCTAGTCGCGAAAGAGGAGACAAGAGAAGATGGTGTTCTCATGATGGCCTACAAAAATACCATTCTCGACAGTGACACGGTGTGGTATCTCGATACCGGCGCTAGTAATCATATGTGCGGGCACAAACACCTCTTTGTGGAGATGCAAGAGATAGAGGTTGGGCACGTGTCATTTGGAGATGCGTCAAAGATTCAAGTGAAAGGTCAAGGTACAATATCATATTTGCAAAAGAATGGTTTAAAGGGATTAATTGAGAATGTTTATTATGTACCTGATCTCAAGAGCAACATCCTGAGCATGGGACAACTCATGGAGAAAGGATACTCGGTGTTTATGAAAAATCGAGTATTACAACTGAAAGATAAGAAAGAGCGAGTAATAGCACGAGTTGAGATGGCGAAGAATCGAATGTACAAAATCAACCTGTGTTATGTGCGAGAAAGGTGTTTGCGAGTTAATGTAGAAGACAAGGCGTTCCTGTGGCATTTGCGATATGGTCATTTGCACTATGGTGGTTTACAAAAATTGTCGAAGAAAGGAATGGTACATGGGTTACCCGAGATTGACTACATCGAGAATTTTTGCGAGGAGTGTGTACTCGGGAAGCACTCGAGACACTCATTTCAGAAGAAGGCAGAATACCGAACAACAGATCATCTCGCATTAATACATACCGACATTTGTGGGCCAATCACTCCTGAGTCATTCAGCGGTAAAAAATATTTCATTACTTTTATCGATGACTATTCCAGAAAGACTTGGGTTTATTTCCTGAAAGAAAAATCTGAAGCATTCGAAATGTTTAAAAAGTTCAAAGTAATGGTAGAGAAGGCAACTGGCAAGTTTATTAGAGCTCTACGTTCTGATCGAGGTGGCGAATACAACTCGACAGAATTTGCGAGATACTGCGCAGAACATGGAATAAGAAGGTTCCTAACCGCACCGTACTCTCCTCAACAAAATGGTGTGGCAGAGAGAAAGAATCGGACCATTCTCGACATGGTTTGATCAATGCTGAAAAGTAAGAAGTTGCCAAAAGAATTTTGGGCGGAAGCTGTGCAATGCGCAATTTATGTGCAAAACCGATGTCCACATGCGAGTTTAGAAGATAAAACTCCACAAGAAAATTGGAGTGGTAGAAAGCCGACAGTCTCACACTTCAGAATATTCGGTAGTGTGGCTTATGCACACGTACCGGATCAGCGAAGAACAAAGCTAGAAGATAAGAGCAAGAAATTTGTGTTCATTGGTTATGACGAGAAGACTAAAGGTTTCAAGCTTCTCGATCCAATAAACAAGAAGGTAATAATAAGCCGAGATGTTAAGGTGAATGAAGCAAGCGAGTGGGACTGGAAAAACTCTTCCGAGGTGATAGTAGAAAGGGGAGAATCATCAACCACATCAACAACAAACCTCGAGATCGAGATAGCAAGAAGCCCTCAAACAACTGATAATGAGGAAGAGCCAAGACAACCAAAAATGCGAAGCATGCAAGATTTGTACGACTCAACAAGTGAGGTACATTTAATTTGTCTTTTGGTGGATGCCGAAATAATTACATTTGAAGAAGCAGTACGGAATGAGAAGTGGCAAGCAGCCATGGATGAAGAAATAAAAGCAATTGAGCGAAACCGAACTTGGGAGTTGGTTGAATTACCAAAAGGATGTCAGCCCATAGGAGTAAAATGGGTATACAAAAAGAAGATGAATGCTCAAGGCGAGATAGAGCGGTACAAGGCAAGGCTAGTTGCAAAGGGCTATCGACAAAAGGCGGGGATAGACTATGATGAAGTCTTTGCCCCAGTTACAAGAATGGAGACGATTCGCCTTCTCATTGCTCAAGCAGCTCAATTCAAATGGAAAATTTTTCAAATGGATGTCAAATCAGCTTTTTTGAATGGTGTGCTAGAAGAAGAGGTGTATGTAGAGCAACCACCCGGGTACACAAAAATTGGGGAAGAAAAGAAGGTGCTGAAATTGAAGAAGGCACTTTATGGACTAAAGCAAGCACCTCGAGCTTGGAATACCCGCATCGACACTTACTTCAAGAAGAACGGGTTTACTCAATGCCCATATGAACATGCTTTGTACGTGAAGAAAGAAGAAGGTAACTTGTTGTTTGTAGCTCTTTATGTTGATGATCTTATATTCATAGGGAATAATGAGGAGATGATAAAAGATTTTAAAGAGGCTATGACTCGGGAGTTCGAAATGACAGATTTGGGTTTGATGAAATATTTCCTTGGTCTGGAGGTTAGACAAGAAAATACTGGGATTTTTGTATCACAAGAAACATATGCAAAAGAAATTCTAAAAAGGAACAAAATGGAGAAGTGCAACCCGGTATTGACACCAATGGAACCTGGGGCTAAACTTTCTAAGTTTGACGGTGGAGAACGAGTAGATGCGACCAAATACCGAAGTTTGGTGGGAAGTCTGCGTTATCTCACATGCACGAGACCAGACATATCTTACAGTGTTGGAGTGGTAAGTCGGTTCATGGAAGAACCAGTCTATACACATTGGAAAGCATTGAAGAGAATTCTGCGATATATCCGAAGTACAGAATCACTCGGATTATTTTTCTCGAGAACAGAAGAGTATAAACTGGTGGGATACTCTGATAGTGACTGGTGCGGAGACATAGATGATCGAAAGAGTACATCGGGATACGTATTCTTTATGGGAGACACAGCGTTCACATGGATGTCGAAAAAACAACCCATCGTGACACTCTCGACATGCGAAGCAGAATATGTGGCAGCATCATGGTGTGTGCGACATGCAGTTTGGCTAAGGAAACTTTTAAGCGAGTTGAATCTCAGACAAGAAGAAGCAACCGAGATCCGAGTTGATAGCAGGTCGGCAATTGAACTCGCAAAGAATCCAGTACATCACGAAAGGAGCAAGCATATCGATGTGAAATTTCATTTCATTCGAGAACAAATCCGGGAAGGGAGTGTGAAGTTGAATCATGTAGCAAGTCTTGATCAAGTAGCCGACATGTTCACAAAGCCGTTACCCACGGTTTTGCTGGATAAATGCAAGATGGCAGTAGGCATGAAGGATGGAAGAAATTTGAGTTTAAGGGAGGAATTTGTGGAAAATAAACTCAAATAAAAAAAACGGACAGATTTTAAGACAGTATTGAATGAGGAATTGAAGTGGCAATTCCAGATCATTTTGAGCAAATGAAGAGTCTAATTCGTGTGTTTTTAAGTCTAGTTTTTAATGGTGAAGGTTTCAGGTCATTTGGTATTACCTACAATAAGTTATGGAAGTTTTAGCAAGGAAGGGTCAGAATTTACTAAAAACGGACAGACAGTATTGAATGAGGAATTGAAGGGGCAATTCCAGATCGTTCTGAGCAAATGAAAAGTCTAATTCGTGTGTTTTTAAGTCTAGTTTTTAATGGTGAAGGTTTCAGGTCATTTGGTATTACCTACAATAAGTTATGGAAGTTTTAGCAAGGAAGGGTCAGAATTTACTGTTTTGTTTAAAGCTGTTTTTTTTTAATACGAATTTTAAGAGTCTTGTTTAGGTCTATAAATAGAGTTGTATTCTTTTGTAAGTAGCCAAGAAGAGAGAAATAAAAAAGAGTGTTTGATTAGTAAAAAAAAAAATTGTTTTTGTCTCTCTTCTCTCCACCAAAATAGTTATAAAATATCAACATTCTACTTGTTGGTTTATGTATGCAATTTATTCTTTCAAGGTTGAAATGAATGATATTACGCTCTCCCTTGAGTAGACACATTGATGATAGAATTTTCATAAGTATAGTATTTTGTCTTAGTATACGTAACTTGTACTCTTATCTGTGTAATGAGAGAAATAATGATATACATGATAAAACTTTCAATGTCTTAATTTTCTATCTACTTTGTTTAATTTCTAAACATCTTCTTGATGCTTGCCTTAGACTGGAACTGGAACCCATGAGAATAAGGATAAGGATTTTATTCGTGCATAAGAAAAACTATATTAATATGTAACTGAAACTATTAATATTATATTCTTTTATTTACGTATAATTACTTAGTAAAAAATATTTCTAATATTCTAGTTGAGATCATCTAAATAGTTAAAGAATAAAAAATAATTTCAATATTTTTAATAATTTAACAAAGTATTATCTTAACTTAATAATTTTTCTAACCAAGAATATTTTTAAATAAATATTAAAAAATAAGAATTATAGTTAAATAGTTATGGGACATCATCATAGAGGTGATTGCTACACATAAAGTGTGTGTAATAAATATACAAATATATGTATCACAACAAGTAATATAATGATAAAAAAATCGTTTTACGAAGATTATTTTATTAAAAACTAATTTTTAAAACTAAAAAAATAAAAATCAATTTTTTTTTGTATTCTTATATTTTAAGAAAGAAAAATTAAAATAACTAAAAGTAAATAACAATAATTAATTAAATTAGATTTAGTAACTAAGAAAATATAAGAGAAAATATTTAGGAATATTTAATCCTCCAATTTTCTAAACATGTGAATCATTAAATCTCTCAATATAATTATCAATTAATTACATGATCAATTGAATCTAACTTAGCATGTATTTTTCTCTCGAATAAACTACACATTATATAGTAATTAACCTAATAATACTCGCATGTCAATTAAATTGCATACTACTCATTAAGTTCATCAATTATGGATCACATATATAAAAATCATACATATATGCCTAGAAACTATGCATGTTATTTAATCAAGTCAAACAATTAAATAATTCTTTCAAATCTATTTATTTGTCTCTATAGATATATTATTGGCTAAACAATTAATAACGTAAAAATCAAATTAAATAATATAATAAAATTATAATTATAGTTGAGGTAAAATATTAAATCATTCAATGGTAAAAATTAGGTTCATAAGATTCCTATATTAATAAATTAACTAGACATAGTTTTATTCATAAAGCTCATATTTTTCATAAAGAATGACATAAAAATTGATAAGAAAATAATAGAAGAAGAAATACAATCAATCTCTTGAATTGTAGTGTTAATCTCCTCTTAAATCTCCACCAAAATTGTATCTCCTTTTAAATTTTTCTATGTTTTTCTCCCTTCTTAGCTCCAAAAATTGATAAAAATTATGCTAATGATGGCTTCTTAGGATTTATGGGGTGATTAGGAGTTTAAATATAACTGAGTTTGAATTTGGACCGTCAGATCAACTTCATATCAAAGGTTGAGATCAAAACAAGCAAAATTAACTACACTAGCCAATCAAAGCACGACATGTGGCACATTGAGTTCACTGGATAAATTAGAGCACGACGTATGGTAGGGTAGATCGGTCTGCGTCAACGCTCGCTGAGTAAGCACCACACGGCACAATGTGGTTTGCATATGTAGATGGTGTGGCGAGCTGGTGGATCACGGGGAGCAATTGCGTGATAACACGTGGTAATGTTGTTTAATCGTATTCCAAATTCGGATTGAACATCGTGCTAACACATGTCATGCATTATGTCACTCCTCATACACAACGATCTACGATTCATTGTCCTTACTTATATGACATCTGTGTAGCTTACGCAATCAGCTCATTTGTTTGTGTGGAATGTCATGTGTTAGATTTTTATTGATTTTACGTTAAAAATTCATAAAAAATTAATAAAAAATTAAAAAATTATTTTTTTATTACTTTTAATTAAAAAAAATTATATTTTAATATTTTTAATCTTAAAAAATTTATTTATCGAATAAAACAAATAAATATTAAGTAAAAAATTGTACTAATAAGTATTTGAGTCTATTGTTAATTTTTTTGTCTTAATATAACAGAATTCATAAAAGAAATTAATTACAATTATAATCGGTTAAAAACGTGCTTTTCCTCTCTCCTCAAAATAAGTAAATCGTCTTGGTTTAGTTAATTCGTAGTCCTAGTTTCTATTTCTGTTAGCATTTTTTCTAGGTTTGATATTTGAACTCAGCAATTGTGCACCAAAATTTGTAATCATGTGTTGTGATTTAGTTATGAAAAGGCTCGATTAACAACGTTATACTGCTATTACAACTATGCCGTTGGCGGTATCTGGTGGCGAGGATAAAAAATTCATTTTGGCGTGTTGTTGCTCAATGCACTGCTGCTTTACCAGAGGATAAGCCACGATATGTTATGGTATTGCTTAGCTATTATTTCAGTCCTTTATTATAAATGCTCCTTTGATCACTTATTAACTGATTCTTTGCCTTGATATTTGTCAAGTCATGAAATCTTGCTTCTATTTATTTTAGGGTGTTGGCTATGCATTGGATATAGTAGTGTGTAGTTAAAGAATCCAATTAATAAAACCGAGGCAAAATTGTAACTATTCATTTATTAAATATATTTGGTTGATTATATTTAACTTTTAATTATATTTAGGAAACAACTTCAAAAAAAATTCAAGAAAAATAAAAATAAAAGAACTAATCAAACTTACGTATTGTATTGTATAACATATTCATTATGCATTTCTTTTTATATAATAAATTAATTTATTGTTCATAAATCAAGTGATAGATAATGGTGATGCAATCAACAAGTCAAAGTGGGCCTTCTGAAATGGGACTTTGATTTGTTTGCTTTGTTACAGATGAATATGTATGTTTATGTTATTTTTTTTATAATTAGTTTAAAATATATAAATAAATGGAACAATGAATATGATTTGGAAGGAAATCTTTTGTAACTCAAAGTTCATGTATACACCAAGTTTTGAGGTACATGAAATGAACTTTGTAACTTTTTATGTATTTAAAATCATTTATGGTGTCTCCTTCCTTTAGATATTATAAGAATTTAGACTGTAATATGGACTAAAAATGTGGATGTGAATTATTATTGAACAAGTTAATATGAAATGTGAATATGTAATATGTAAATGTGGATGTATAATATGTGAAATGTGAATATCAATTATTATTTAGCACCTTAATACAATATGTGGATATGGATGTGTAATATCTATTGAATAATGTACTTTAGATTTAAAATTAGGGGTATTTTGATGAATATTTATAACTTATTATTAATTAGGGATGTTTTTGATGATTATATATAGCAAGTTAATAAATAGGAGTAATTTTGAAAAAAAAATTAAATTTTTTTTAAGAAGTATAAGTATTTTTGACGAAGATAAATTAATTATTGCAATAGGGGTATTTTTGATAAATATTTGCAACGATAACATTCAAAAACCTATATAAGCATGGGCAGAAAAGATATTATGCAATATTGTAACTGATTTTTCACAGTTTTTCTAACTTCTGTTAAATTTTAAGGGAATTTTTGAAAATATCTTAAACTTCAGGGGTATTGTAACTTTTTTTATAAACCATATGGATATTTCTTAAGATATTAAAAACCTCATGGATATTTTTTCCCAAAAACATGCTAAAAATTGAGGCACATTGGAAGCACATATGTACCAATAATAAGAAAACACTTAGAAAATAAGAAATAGATGAGCAAAGTTTAGTGTAAGGACTATGAGTGTTGGCTATTTTCATGGACAAAATATTTATCTATAAATTTGTTTTTAGGTCTGCTATCAAGTTTATCAAGAAAAGCTAAACAAATACTCGAGTTCTATATAATTATACTTCAGGTATATCTTTGAATACTACGATAAATAAGATTATATTTATGCATTTAATAGCACATGCTTATAAATCTAAAATTATTTTTAGTGCTAAAATATGGAATAAAATATGTTAAAATATATTAGATAAGATATACTCTAAAATAAGATATTAGATAAGATACACAATGAATCATTATAGTGTAAATCTTTAGCATAAAAGATAACATAAAATCTATTTTTAAAAGATATTAGATAAGATATATTCTAAATTATAATTGAGATTTTTAGCATAAAATCTATTTTAAAAGAAGTCTTCTTTAAATAAGAGTTTTCTTAATTAGTGAGTATCATTAATCATATTTGAAATAAAAAATATATTTATCAATCATATATGAGTTTTCTTAATTAATGAGTATTATTAATCTTATTTGTAATAAAATATATATTTATCAATTACATAGGATTAAGAGTTTTAATTTTTCCTATAAATAAAACTCATTGTTCATTGTTTCAATGAAACACACAAGAACATTATTCTAATCTTCTTAATTTCTCTCTCTTGTTTTACAAATATAAGATCATAATTCTTTAGGCTTCTTTATTTAGTTAATCTATCAAATATTGGTGGTTACGTTTGATTGATTAATAAGCCTAATTATTTTATGATATTTTGATAATATGTTCTTATGACTTCTTCTTTATTTTTGTTCTTAAATTGTTATATCAAATAATTATTTTTGTCATATCATAGTTATTTGATTTGATTATTAATCTTTAAAAAAACTATTTTTATTAAATGTGTGCTTGATCCTTTTTGCTTTAGGATTTACTCGTTGATTTAACTTAAGTGACATATGTTTTGAATCATCTAGTTAGGATTATTCATTATTAAATTCATTCTAGAACACACACGGGCACTTGTGTTTTTTGTGCTAACTATTTTGTAGTTAATTTGGGAATGTATCTGATTGGCGGGAAACTTATTAGAACGTTGGTTTGGAAATCGCTCACGCTAATATTGGAAACCGTGAAAACAGAGCAGGGGCTCGTAAGTAAAGTACATTGGGACAGTATCCTAAGGAGGGTAGCATAAGACCGAGTTTGTACTTGAACATTTGATTTTCATAGTGGAAAGTTAGGTGGTCTGGTGAACCGATGGTTTTTTTCTTAGGTCATTGTTGTGACCTAGATTGTTTCCACCTAAAAATATCGTGTATTATTATTTTATTTTCGCACTATATTCTTACATGTAAGTGCATGTCTAGTCAGTTTGTTTAGGTTATTAAGTTATAAATTCATAAAAATTGAAAATAACTTATTCACCCTCTCTAGGTTAATTAAGTCCATAATCTTATAAACTTTCATTTAGACTAACTAGGATTATTATCTGACAAAAGATCTATCTATTTGTGTTATGAAACAAATACAAAAAAATTATTATATAGACAAACGCTAGCAAATATAGAATATGATTAATCTAGTTATATTATTTATTTTTAGACAAATACTCTAACAATTCTAGAGTAAAACTAATCTATAGATATTTCTTTATGCAATGTGCTTGAGCTTTTAGGAGAATTAACATTAGTTATTTCTTTAAATAATATCAAAAATAATGAGAAATATGAAACATGATTATTTATAATGTAAAATTTTAATAAAAAAAATTGATAAAATATTATGTTTAAAGCGAATTATATTAAAATTACAATCTAAATAAGATGTAATAATTTTAAACTATAAATCTTAATTACAACATTAAATAAAATATAAAATAAGACTCACAGCACACTTTATAGTCTACTGAAAATATTGACCAACCACGGTTTAAAGGTTATTCATGTTACTATCTCTTGTTAAATATTAGGAATATATAATATAAGAATAGCCCTAATTATGATAAATATATATATATATATATATATATATATATATATGGTATAATATTGTCATGCACCTTGTTGGAGTTTAAAAGAAAAGAAAAAAAAAATTCTCGTATAGTTTCAAATATATATATATATATATATATATATATATATATATATTATTGGTCTTCAATTGTTGTCAAAAGTTTGAAACCAATGACAGGGTACACATGGATCAGTCAAAAAGGGTGTACATATACTGTGCATGTATGTATTTCACACCTCATATTTGTTCGAGTGCATTATAACTTTCATTTGAATTTGATAAGTTATCTTATTTCTAAATTACTGCATTCCTAATACCAGCGTCAATTGAGGGGGTGGAAACCTTTTTTTCACAAAAAGATGAGAAATTAAGCCGAAACTTATCTCAAATTTAGTTGTTCTTATTACAAATATATTCTATTAATTCACTAATCCATTTACCTTGTGGAAACCGGTGTAATTTTTTTAAAAATAAAAATCTGTATCTGCTTAAGTTCACATAATGAGCTTAACAGTTTAACCACTAGTGCAAACAACAAACTAAGAAACATATTAAAAAAATTAATTTGAATCACCATTCTAATCATAAATGTTACCATATATAAGAAACCTTTTTTCTTTGTGGGTCATTTTGATAAACCATTAAGGCTAACAATTTAATATTTAGGTCTTAATTGCATAGTCCCACCTTTTGGCCATTATTAATTTTTGCAGTTATGATTTGTGGTTATGAGAATCCCTATCAAATAAAGCTGTTAGAAATTTCCCCATCACATTTTTATAACAAAATCTCCATTTAATTTATTATAGCTCTCTCCTATTGTGAAGACTTGTGCGTGTGGACACTTATGATCTTCATAATCATAGTTTAACCTTTTCGTCTGTTGCTTGTTTGATGCAATCTCCTCTTTCCAAGACTTGATGTAGACAGCGAATCAATAATAAAATAAATAATAAAGGTGTGATACAAACTTTCAATTATTGTGAATAAAATATCAAAAATAATTTTTATGTATAAATCAATCCAATATATCGAATTGATATGATACATTAACAACTTTCATATATATAGATATATATATGGCTATTTCTATAATCGAAGGGGCAAAAGAAAAAAAAAATGAAACTAACTTAGTGAAATTTTGTAATTTCATAGAGTTGTAAAACAGTGACATAAGGTAGTGAATGAAACAATTAAGCTGTGTCTAGACTCCAAAACACTATTCACACTCTCTCATTACCCTGAACTCTATCTTCTTAAGGCAAATTTGATAATGATTGACTAGAAGGCTTTTGTTTGTATTCCTTTTTTCTTTTTTCTGTTGGTTTATAAGGTGTTAGGAGGTTCTGTCCGCAAAGCACTCATCTAACAAGTACGCATTTAAGGATTTGATCAAAGAGTTCATATTGTTACCTTAACAAGAGGGACTTTGAATTTTGATTCAAGTGACAGGGTCTGAGTCTTGGTTGTGTTTTCAGTATGAAAATATTCAGTAGCTCAGATTCTTTGGGTGCCCTCATTTCAATTTCCCAGCAAAAAGGTAAACAAGTTTTAAATAACTCATTACGTTGAATTTAAGTGGATTTTCCATTAGACACCATAAGAAGAAATTTGGAAGAAGGTTAACTCAATTATGTTACCTTTAATAAAAATGTATTTTAATCTTATATTCATTAAAAGGGTTATAAAAATGAGATTTTACTCTCGCTATGTTCTTTAGTTCTGTGCGGTTTCTGGGAAAATAAGCACATACTCTAGCCTTGGTAAAACTCCTTATCCAATTCGTTTGATATACAGATGATGACAGGCATGTCAACATAGATAAGGAGAAAGCAGGAGAGACAAATCAAAGTTACAGCAGAGAATTCCAGATAATATTGGATAGTTTAGACCAAGAAGAGTGTGAAGAAAAATTGATTATGGCAAAGAAAAGGAGATTGAACTCTAATCAAATCATGGCTTTGGAAAGAAACTTTGAGGTTGAAAACAAACTGAAGCCTGAAACAAAAGTTCAATTAGCAGAGGAACTTGGTCTACAAACAAGACAAGTATCTATCTGGTTCCAAAATCGTCGAGCTCGTTGGAAAAATGAGCAACTTGAGAGAGATTACAATGTCCTTAAAGCCAATTACGATTCTTTGAAGCTCAACTTTGACAACCTTCAGCAACAGAATGAATCTCTTAATGAAAAGGTTTGTATTACTTTTATTTGGGGTGAAAGTTTTTGATCCGTTCTGATCTGAAAAGTCTATTTGTTAATTATGTGATAATTAAATCACAAGAGATGCTATGTGATATCTAAAAGTGTTCTTTTTGGTTAATTATTTATTCAAATTTTAAATTGCAGGTTAGACAGTTGAGAGCAAAGATATGCAGAGATGGTACAGAGAGTAATCAATCTGTAAAAGAAGAAACTCAAATTTCAGCTTATGAAATGGAATTAGGAAAAGATAGTGACAAAGATGAAGGGATTAAAATGTGTGAATATTTCAATTTCAAAGATGGGTCATCCTCTAATGCAGTTAAGAATGCTAAATATTCAATTGGACTAAATGGGCCACCATCATCATCATCTTCTTCAAATAATTTATTGATGAATTGGTTTCAAATTCAAACCCAGTTTATGAGAATGGAAGAACAAAGTCTATTTAGCAACACCGAGGAATCATGTAATTTCTTTTCAGTTGATCAAGCTCCCACTCTTCATTCTTATTTCCCATTGCAGTAAAGCAAACTAGCCAGATATATATTTTTTAACAATATAATATAGTTATAGTTTTTCTATTAATTTACAAATTAGGACGCAAGCTCTGTTTTTAGCCAAACGAATACATAGCTTATTAAAGTGCTTCACTGTGGCGGTTGACTTATTCAAAATTCTTGTAGAGATTTTAATTTCTATAAAGCTTAATTGACAATTCAAGCTGTAACGCAAATGTTTAATAGATAGAGATTTGGAAATTTGAGTAAAATATGTCCTAAAATAACATACCTTACATTTTGGTTTAATCATCGCATCAAAAACAAATAAGTCTTTGTATTCTTAATTTGAATATGAGTAAAAAGCTTTTTTAAGTATTTGTATTTCTCTTCAATTTATAAGTTACCTTTAAAATGTGTTATAATGTTTTTTATTGTAAATATAATACAAATAATTTGTTTACTTATTTAGATATAATATTAATAAATTAAAAATTGTGTATTTTAAATTTTATTTAACAATGGAGATATAAATTGAAATGTACCATACATTTCATATTCCATGTAAAAGATTGTCTAATTTTAATTAAAATTTATTTCATCTCATTTGAAATATAGAGTATCACTTTAAGCTCTAAGGTGGCGTTTGGTTTGTGGAATAGAATCAGAATCAGAATTGGAATGGAAAAGAAACAATATTGTTTGGTTTGACCACTGAAATCAAGCTCGGAATTAGGATTACAGTGTTTTGTTTGTCATTGGATAGAATGAAAAAAACTGTAAATTACCTTAGGGATATTCAGTAAAGTTCAAATAATGTCATTTAATTACTATTTTTTCGTCAGACAAAAAACATTATTGAAATCATTATTTTTCTAAATAATTATTACTTAATTAAAAAGAAATATATTATTAAAATTATTATTTTTCTAAATAGGGTTTAGGGTTTTGAGGTTTGGGATGTGGGATTTAGGGTTTAGGGATTTAGGATTTGGGGTTATATTTATGGGTTAAGGTTTAGGATTAAAATTATTATTTTTCTAAAAAGGGTTTAAGGTTTTAGAATTTTGGATTTAGGGTTTAGGGTTTTAGGATTTGGAATTTGGAATTTGGGGTTTTAGGTTTTGGGTTTTGGGATTTATGTTTTAGGGTTAAGGGTTTAAGGATTTGGGGTTTAGGATTTTAGAGTTTAAGGTTTTGGGTTTAGGGATTTGGGTTTTTAGGATTTGGATTTAGGGTTTAGGGTTTGAGAATTTTGGGTTTGGGAATTTGGGATTTGAGTTTAAGGTTATATTTTAGGTGAGGGTAAAATTGAAAAAAAAAAAGTTTAGATGAGAATGGAATTATGATTACTAAAAAGGGGAGAAGGAATTGTGATTCCTTCTCCTTTAGTAATCGATTTCATTCCGTCCGACTATTCCTTACAACCAAATACACAAAATGGAAGGAATCAATTCTGATTCATTTCCGTTCCCTCCAACCAAATATAGGGTAAGTAAAAAGTTTTATTTTTATTTTTACTTGTTTATTTTTCATTTTAAAAAAGAAAAAGAAAAATTAACACAATTATATAATTTAAAAGCAATGATATATATCAATTTGTCCAATCTTGAAGCTATCCCATTAAGCTATTATAAAAGTTGGTGTGAATAATAGACTCCCAAGTGAATCAATTGTATCATGTCTTAAATAAACATTTTATCTCAATTTGAGACCGACTTTTACTCAATATATAGTGTTTTGGTTATGATAGGAGCGGGGAGGTTTTTTGGAACAATTACCAAAACACGGGGGTATTGATGATAAATGGCTTCTAATCCAATTCAAAGTTAGAAAACACTGTAAGGCTCTGCAATATGTGTTTTTAGAGGGAAATTAACTACCCCTTTAAACGTAATCAAATAATTCCCCAAAATTTGTTTGCCTTTAATTTCCTACTTACTAACTTTTGAAAACCACATTTATTAGTCCTCACTTTTCTTCTCACAAATAGAAACTTGCCCATCTTTTCTTCTTATCACCTGTCTTAGTTAAGAAAACCATAATTTCTTATGAATTTAGTAAAAAAAAAAATTGGGGGAGGAAAAAAAAATTTGAATGGTAGTTTTAATTGGAATATTAGAAGAGCTAAGAATATATAGAGTAGGTTTGAAAGTAATGGAGGTGGAAAGAACAAGAGTCATTTTCAACGTTTTAAAATTAAGTGGGAAAAAGACAGACCTCAAAAGCTCCGGTGAAAATCAGTACCACTCAACTGCGATGTTTGTTAAGTACTAATAAAAATCTGACTATTAAAATTAAAATGCATTGTATAATATAAAGATGATATGATTATGCAAAAAAAATTAAATATTTAATTTATAATTATAAAATTATATATATTGATTTTTTATTTTATATCAAATTAAAAATAATATTTTTTATTATTTTTAAAATATAATAAAATATCAAATAAATTAAATATTGATTTAAATCACTTTTATAGTAAAAAATATTTTAAATATAAATTATTTTATTAAAATATTTATAATCAATTTTATTGGATTATGTTATACATATTTTCAATAAATAATAATATATTTCAATCTAATACAACTATTCTTAGCATGATTGATATAATACACAAATATGTGTTAAAGACTTTAAATGTATAATTTTTATATAAACATGTATTTAATTGTAAAATAAGAACGTTTGTACAAAATAAAAATTATATAGTAATATAAAAATTTACTATGAGTTGTGGGTATGAGTTTAAATCTTTCTGAACACTTTATTCATTATATCTAAAATTTTAATTCTAAAAATGTGTTTTGATTTTTTTTAATTTAGATTAAAAGAAATTATTTTCAAATATAAATATTAATTTAAGTATATTTTTATAATAAAATAATTTTGATATGAATAAAACCATGTAACATAAATTAAATACTATTTTAAGTATATATTATTTTATTAAAATATTTATTATTAATTTTATTGTTATACAAATTCATCAAAAAAATATACAAAATAGCTATAATATAATTCAATATATTATAATTACACTTAATATATCAAATATGTTTTACTTAATATATCTTGTATATTTTTCCCAATCTCACTATATGTTCAAAAGAGTCATGCATGTAATGCCTTATCACAATAAAAGTATTCATTGTTATTATATTAAATAAAAATATGATATTCTATATTAATAAAATATAAATTTAATATATATATTTAATTGAAAAATACAAATTTTAAATATCACGTGAAAATACATGTAACGTAATAAACAACTGTTATGATTGATTAAAAATAATATTAAGTTTGTTAGTCAAAATAGGATGTGACTAATTTAAAAGAAAATTCATAGAACGTAACTTATTATTTTGTTAAAGATTGAGGTATCTAATTTTGTTTGAATAAAGAATAGAAAAGTTAGGTAACCTAATTTTGTTGAATGAAGAAATGTTTGACATATGAAATAATAACTTAAAGACTATAAATATGGTTTTATTTCTTCTTTGTTAATCATTCCAAAAATAGAGAAAAACTTGTATGAGAAGTTCTTGAGTGAGAATTTTATGGAAAAAAAAAAATTGGGTTTGTAATTGTTTGTCTTTTGGGTGTATGAGAAAATTACTGAGAGTGTGGTGGTAACAATTTTTCACATAGTAAATTTTTCTCTTGTTATTTTTTTGAGAACGAAAGTGATTTTTTTATATTTTAGAATTTCTATTATAATTCTTATATTATGTATTCTGTATTTTTTATGTTATTTGATATCCTGTAAAGAAAGATCTTAAAAAGAAGAATTTATGATTATATCATTTTATATAAATTTCTTACCAACAACAAATATAACTCACATGTTACAAAAAAATATATCTCTTTACATAGTGTGCATTTTGGCAATCCTAGAAAACAACCAAAAAATTTCTTCGAACTTGTGTGCGTCTGTCTGAAAATGCAGTGATAGGTATCGTCTTCGACATTTAGAATTTTTTTTTAAATAAACAATTTTTTTTATTTTTAAAATTCATTATCACATTACACGTAATAATCAATATAATTATAAATACACATTTAATTCTCTTTTTTTTTTTTTAATAATATGTTTAATTTTTAGAATAAAAAGTAAATTATTTATAAAAATAAAATATCTAATTAATATAAACCAACCTCAACCATAATAAGTTAAATTAAAATATATAGAAATGAGGTCTATGATTTGTTCCTTATGTGAAGGGGAAGTAATTAAATTCAATAAATTTTAAGAAAATGAATTTCATGCAGTAACCTCCAAGGAGGCCATATGATTTTACTGATCAAATTAAGAAAAACAAGTGGGAAAAGATGAAACAAAATGACCACAGGCTTGTCTATGTATCTGGTTCCACTTTGCACGAAAATGACTAATGACTACATCAAGAAGTACTGGGGGAACAAAATATTGCTGTAAATGTGTTTATTACGAAGACATGGACCTATAAATGGCTACTGTTGAATTACTTGCCTACTTGCTTGGGTTAATGTCATGATGAAACTTTTAAAAGGGATTCAATGCTTTTTCAAAAGTACTTTCTTTATAGGGGAATATTGATGCTTCTTTTTATTAATGGATTGAAATTAGAAAAAAGCGATTCCTCTTTTCATCAAATTTCTTGCTTAAAGTTGGAACTTGGAAGCTGGGGCTAAGAAGAGATGGTGACATTTGGGTAGGAAAAGAGAGTGTCTTTGAGTGAGGTTGATGCTGACGATATATATAAGGTTATTGTCAATTAGGTTCCATTTATTGAAACTCGAACATATATGAAAACCCACAACCACTGTTTTGAACCTATATATCCACAAAAACTCAAGCATCCTAGTCCTATGGATTATTTATGTGAAATACTTGCCTTATCCTTCGTTCTTGTTTTTCTTCTACAGAGACCAAACTGGCATATGTAAAATTTTCTCTCCTCATATTCCCCTCCACCAACAGTATCTTCGATCCTCCACCAAAAACATCAAATTTTTATACGTGTAAAATTGTTCCAACTTAACACCAAAATTTTGAACCAAATTTGATGAAATGAATAATATTTTACCAAATTTGACACGACAGTGTTCAAACATAAATTTTTTTATGAAAAATTTTAATTTTTTATTACATATAATAAATTAAAATTAAATATATGATATATAATTAGTAAAAAAATTACTAAATATGACTTTTGTTATAATATTTTATATAATTTTAAAGGAATATTATTTTTATTATAATGTTTGATATTGTGAATTAAATATGATCAAAAATTTGATAAATAATAATGAAAAATCTAATATAAAATGATGTTAAGAGTTCGTACAATCACTATTTTTTTCTTTTATCATTTTATTTGAACTAAGGATGTACATATTTTCTACCATAAGTCTATATCGTAGTGTTATACATAATTAAATAAAGTACATATCTGATATAAAAAAAAAGGGTAATGTGCGAGTTGAATATCAAACCTAATACATTAGGACAAATATTACCATATTTTCGAAAATCTATCTATTTAATTAAACCATAAGTTGTGGTTAATGGTGTCCATAAACCGACTCGGACTGGACCAAACTGTAAAATTGGACCAAATCGAACGATTTTACAAATCAAACGGTCTGGTCCGGTTTGTATTTATTAAAATCGTTTTTCAAACGGTCTAATCCGGTTTAAACCGGTCGAATCGGACCGGACCAGTTTAATAAATATATTAAAATTTCACATTATTTTTCATTAAAGATGTCCAAAAATCCGAACCAAACCAGAAACCGAATCGGACGGGATCGAACCGAACAATTTTATAAATCATATTTTAAGTATAATATCTATAAATTTATAAATAAATTTATACATAAAATAGAATTGTGTCTTTTGAATTTAAATATTAAACTTTTAACATTTAAATTTTTTATTATAAATTTAATAATTTAAACATATAATTATATTCAAATAAGATATATATATAACTTTTATTTAACTAAAACCGAAAAATAAATAAGAAACATTTTTTTACTTTTTCTTAATACCCTTCTAACCTCTCTAATCTTAGATCCGGCACTTGTTATGTTAATAAATAACAAAACATTATACTTGTTGGGTATACATACCCAACAAAAATTAACAGCTAGATATCTCTCTACTTTGCCACCTAACCCACGTATTTTGCATTTCGTTGTAAGATGAATACTGAATAGTAGTACTATTTCATTCATTCAATACGAATAGCCATTACTCCATATCCATATGAATCAAAAGAATTAAAGATTAGTCTCTACCTAATTTTTAACAATTTAGCTTCTTAAATTTATCAAATAAAATAAGATAAACTTAACTTCTTCTTTTTTGTTGGTTTTGATTTATAATATTGTAATAGTTTGGACCCAAATATAATCATTTAACAAAATTCATAAGTTATGCAAAAGACATCCTCCCTTGTTCCACTGCCAAACCCAGCTGGTAAGATTTTGGAGTTGGAGAGTTTTATTTGGGGAAACGTTGAATTGAGTCATAAGCCTGCTTCTAAAGCCCATTAAGCCCATATAAATTAAAGCTCTGGCCCAATTATCGACACAGTTTGTGTCACTAGCACAGCAGAAGATTAAAAGAATAAAAATAGTATAATTAATAATTGAAAAATATAGTTTAAAAAATAAAAAATATGTTTATAAGATTAAAATAATTTTAAATCTAATATTTACTTATATTAATATTAAAATTGTAACTATTAATAAAAAAGTATCATTAATAAATTAATATTTTATTATTATTTAAATTTAAAATATATCTTTTAATTATTAACTCTTTATCTTTATTTTTATTTATTTTATTTTTAAATATAAATAATTTTTATATTAATTTTAAAACTACTAGTGTTTCTAATCAAGCTTATATTTTTGTTTACACTGTAGAGTGTAATTTGAAAGGATAATTTAAGATTTATTTAATAATTATTTTAATTTTTGATTTTTGATTCTTTTTAAATAATTTTTTATTTAGATTTTAATTTTTTTAACTAATAAATTTTTGAAAATAAAATTTTTAATTTAAATTTATGATTTATAATTTTTTATTTTCATCAAATACTTTTTTAAAAAACTAATAAAATATTATAACTTTTATATTTATAAATATTAAAAAAATAGTTAAAAATATTAAAAAAATCTTTTAAATTTTTGAAAAAATTAAAAAAAATAAGTCATTATCGTAAAAAAAAAAATATTATAAATCATTATTTTAATTCAATAAAATTAGATAAATCGTCCGCTAATGTAGTTGTACTCCTCTCTAGTCTCTAATCTCTATTCTGCAATAGCCTTGCTGCAAATGCGCGGTCGGTGACTGCGGAAGAGAGAAGTTCAAATCCCTTAAGCACTCTTTTTGCTCGACTTTCTGTGCGAAATTCGCTGGTAAGTTTAACTCTCCATCTCTTTATTTATCTGTTTTTTTCTCGTTTTAGGTTTATCTCACTTCCCTAAAGTAAATTTCATTGGCTGTACTGTAAATTTTTGACAGTGGTTTTTATTTCACATTCGTAGCGATGTCGAGACTTGGTATATAAAGTGTATCCATTGTCATGCGGCCGAATTCGAACTGTTTTCGAATTCCCCGCAACTTTTTAATGTCATTGCCTGTTGATGCCCTTTTATGTGGATATCAAAGGGTGTGTATTTATCTTCTTGTTAGGATCTCAGACCACCACAGTGGGTTGGTGGCTTTTGACACTCCCATGTTTAAGTCAATATGGGTAGCTATAGAAAATGGAGGAGAATAGAGTCTCTCTTTATGATTATAAGAAAACAAGAGAAGCGTGTAGAATTATCATTCAAGTGATTCATGTTGTGTGATATGATATGTACAAGGGTTTAGATTTACCTAGTACATATCACTTACTCATTTAAATAGACTCATTATAGCATTGCAAGTATCTCTCCATGTTTACCTCTTATTCAACAATTGAAGATAATACTGGTTAGTTATCTTTTAAAGGAATATTGGAGAATATATTCATTTGATGATTCAATGCCTATTGGGTTAGTCTGTGAGTCATATATGTTGACCAGGAACTATCATAACTTAGCACGTGATATGTATTTATTTATACCCAGCATTGCCTTTAACAATAATCTAATTCAAAATGTAAGTTTGTTTTTTATTCTATGAATGTTGTATTTTGAGGAATGCCATAAATTAATGTATTCCATGCTAAAACTTCTTGGATCACTTACGAGTTAGGGTTCATTTTATAATGAGTTGTGTTTTCTTATGTTTAAAATTAGTTTTTTGTTTTCAATTTTTTTTTTAAGAAACCAAAATTTTGATTGGTAACAGATGATTTCTGTTTTCTATTTCTAAAATCTAAAAACAAAATACAAAAAACTTGTTTGGTGGAACTGTATTTTGTATTCTAATTTTTATTTTTGGTTTCTATTTACTAATCATTTTACTTTTATATTCTCAATTTTAATTTTATTTTATTGAGAATGAAGATAGAAAAGAGGTGGGCCATGGTCTTCATGAAAATGAGATATTAGAGTAGGATTTGAAATTTAATTGTGGAAATATGAAATTAGAAAACAAGTTTTGAAAGCTTCTTTTTTTCAAATTCCAAAGTTAGGCTAAAATGTGGAATTCGATTCCAATTAAAATGAAAACCGAAAATAGAATTAGTTACGAAACAACATTGAATTCAAAAACATGAGTTTGAGCATGGAAAACATAAAACATAATACGTTACAAAACGAGCTCTTAGGAACAATGTAATTGGAATGTTCCAATCTTTATAATTGGTAAGTTTTTTTTAATCTTTTCCGTAAAGGCTTCTATGTTCCCATATTTGATCCCATCTCTGTATGTTTGATTCAAATAGGTGAACCACTTGTTTTCTCAAAATTCTACATGGTTGATCATGACTTTAAAATGATTGTTCTGTTTACGTAGTGATGGTGCATTGAGATTGTGAGTAGCAGGCTCTTACTTTTCAGCCTTCTCTTTGATTTTGTAGGTTGTTCAATTATTAGGAAGGAAAGAAAATGCCTTTGGGATTAATATTAGGATTGGCAAGGGGATTTCGGAGGAAGCGTACATCATCACTTGACATTCTTTCGTCTAAAAGAGCTCCAAGAAATTACTACAAGGGGAAGAATTGCAAACCAACTGGTTTTCATACTCGAAAAGGTTTGTCCACATTCCACCGTTTAGATTTTAGACCAGTGGTATAATTTTTAATTAGATTTAAGAGTTTAAGAGTTATTTTTCTAGATGTTATTTTCACCTTTTGCCTAGAAAAACATGTAACAAACTGGATATTTAAGGCAGGAAAAAGTACACCTGTGGTCCCTAAACTTATGTTTTTGGGACACTTTGGTCTCTAAATTTGCAACTGGTACACTTTAGTACCCATACTTCAAACGTTTTGGATGTCATATACAAAAAACAAATCCCTAAAGTGTCCCATCTTATTAAAGTTTAGGGACTAAATCATATTTGTTGAAAATTTAGGGATTAAAATATTTCAAAGACACAAATTTAACGACGTTAGTGTCACCTCACCCTAACATATATTGTCTTCACTTATGGCGTATAGATGAGACAATTATTTTTCTACTTTTTAAGTGTGAAATATATCCCTTTGAATACCTCCCCCTCTAATCTAAAGAAAGAAGGTGAGGTGGTTGAACTCAAGAAGTGGGGGGGGGGGGGGGGGGGAGGGACTTTACAGTGAGGCATGTTGACTGCACTTGTGTAGAAAGAAGTCCTGTTTTTAGACTGATTACAAAGTCTCAATTTTTTTGGTTACCTGGTTTTATATCTTTATTGTAATGACTAATTTGATGCTTCACCTTACATGCATTTTTATTGTATTGCTGCACTATTTGAAGATGGCCATCTCCATGTTCTAGTGAAGGTATTCTTATCGTTTGGTATGTTAACAATATATTGAAAGTAAGTTTTGTGATTGAGTATTGCAAGGTCTTTAATCCCTTTTTGAGAATAATGCATGGGATGACCCACTTCAAGGGATGCTTTTATTTTTTCCCCTCACTTCTTTTGAACATGTTTAGAAATATTTTCTTTTTATTTACATTCAAAAACATAAAGTTTGCTAGAACTCCAGCAACTCCGGTGATGGATGGCCTTTGGAGTACTAAGAAATCATGTTATGCCTCCAAGAAGAGTTTTGGACCGTGGATACTACTTATGAACATGTGTTCAAATGAGTTTTATTTTTGAACACTTGTTTAGTTTTGAGACTCTACATTTTATGAACCCTGTCTAGGAAAGCTTAATTATCTTCAACATTTAATAATTGGATGAAGCTATAATGAGAAGTTTTGCTGCGTCATCATGATCACCCAAATATGAGTAATTGATCATTGTATTGTTTAAATGTTTGTTGTGTGACTGCCATACAAGGAATATGGTAATAGAAATCAACCTTTTCCATATTCCCTGTCATTATTTACAAACATATATATGAATTTAATGCTACTGAGAAATTTATTGTAGGTGGATATGTCGTGCTGCCAGAGAAACTACCAAACTATGTTGTCCCTGATTTAACCGATTTCAAGGTACAAGCATTTACAATATTCTTGTTTTATCATTGGCTACTTGTGGTGTTTGGATTTAGAGTGATTGTTTGAGCTTGCTTTCTTTTCTCCTTTTCTTTTCCATGTAAGCAAACTGTTTTTTATCATTGTGGTGGTGAAATTTTCTGCTTGGGGAAATTCTGGACTCCGTTAAAGAGGATTGACAATTACTTTTAATGTAATATATATATATATATATTTATTGGGGCAGGGTTCCTTTTTCTTGTTTGAATGGGATTTAGCACCAAACTCTTACTAGCATTCAGGATTTTAGCTTGATTTTCGTATGGATTTGAGCTTCAAAGTTTTCGAATGAACACTTAAGTTAGTACAAATGAACTCCATTCTGTCGGCAACCATTCTCTAAAACGGTGATGTGTTGATTGGTAGCAAATTATTTCATTAGCCCTCTCTGCAACACTATTAGAATTGTCAAATAGGTTATTCTTTTAGGTCTCTATCTATCTCTAATAGTTGTCGTGCATATGAAATTTGTTGATAAGAACATGATCGTTTCATATTATTGCGCAAGAAGTGGAGATGAGAGCAGTTTACTTGTTTCCCAGAAAGGTGGCATTAACTGCCATCAATGTCTTTCATTTTATGACTTCTGCTATGTTCATTCTTGAAATTAGTCGTTTTGATCTTAATTTGCACCTTTTAATTTATAAGTTATAAACTAAGGGTTGACTGATTTTATTCAACTATTTTGTTAGGCTAAAAACTTAATTCTTTATTGCTCACTTCGCTGAATGACATTTTCATATGTTCTACCGATACGCTTTGTCTGCAGCTCAAACCATATGTATCTCAGGTGGCTAGAGAAGTCGATACTACTGAAACTGCCACATCATCAGCATGTAATCAATAAGTTTGGAAATGACTAATGATTTTATTATAAATGGATCTCCGATGAAAAATCTTTCAACCATTGATTTAAGGATATTACCATTAATCAGTAAGTTTGGAAATGACTAATGATATTATTATAAATAGATCTCTGATGAAAAATCTGTCAAGCATTGATTCAAGGATATTACCATTGACTGATTATTTTCTACCTTTTGTTTTGGAGCTTATTCCTTGTGTTTTTCATCCATTAAACTCAACTAAATGATAATGTCACGCAGGTGATCGTGGAATCACATTTCGAATTATCTACTTGATTTGTACTCCTTTGCAATGTTTGTGAATAACATACAATCTCACTAGTGTGAGATGGTAGCTTTTACAAAGTATACAATTAAAGAGGATACGACTCCATAAGATCATAAACTCGAATAAATGGGAACATAATTTTGATAGACCTATACCAGTCAGTCACGGCCTGATGGTTTGTGGGTAACTATGGCATCAATCACAGTCCGAGCACCGGTATTCTCAATGTAGCCAAAAAAAAAAAAAGAATTGATAGACCTATTAGCTTGTTTTGTGATTTGTCTGTAGAAAATTAACATGTTTTACACTAAATGGTGTTTAAAACAAAAGCATCTATAGGCTATAGCAATGATGTACACCCAACATGTCATGTTTCTGATGATGATTGGGTTGTGTTATTGCAGTAATTTTAATTATTACTATCACAATAATTTTTCAATAATAACAAATTTTATCTTAATAACATTAAAATCTAATTAATTATAAGGATAAAATAAATAATTTGTAAACTTTTGATGTTATGTCAATATTATTAAGTGCAAAAACATGCTACTAACATACATAGGATATTAATTTTAACAGAATGAGGCTCTTTCAATAAGAAAAGAAAGAACATATATAATGACACGAAGGGCCCTTTATCTATTGTAAACTAGTTAAGGAAGGAGGAGGAGGAAGGCGATACTATACTATCATACCACTGTGAAGGAGCTGGCTTTCCGCGTTATAATAAAACTCACTGACACTGGATAAGTAGACCATATAAACATAAAGTGGTTGTGTCACCAACCTTTTTGGTTCTGTGGCTATGGCTTTTGACAATATGCTTGTGTTCCCACTTCGTCTGGAACACCATTGTACGTACTATAGATTCTTGCCCCCCACTTTTCAACCCTAGCAACTCATCAACCAATACCTTTCTATTTTTTTATTTGCATTTTCAATAACATTAAGTTAAATCTTTATCTAAATTTTAATTAAATTTATATATAGATTTTTAAAATTTTAAAACTTATTATTTAGTTATTAATTTTTTAATTCAATGTAAGATAAAGTAGTGAGCTGTATTTTGCTGCTATAAATGCGTTTCCACTAGGAATGAAGTGTCGGAAGAGAATTTGATCTGCTTAACCTCCCTGATGTTAATTAATTAATGTAACCAATCAATTTAATCATATAATAATTTAAATTAATAGTATAAATATTATTATAATTTAAATTTTAAAATTAGTTAATAATTTTTAAAATTAAATCAAAAATAAATAACACATCACAGATATTCACTATTAAATGTGAATGGTTTTACGATAAAATATGAATAGATAATTTTATTGGTTAAAATTATGAAATAATTACATTACATAAATCTCTTTATATATAAAGTTTTATTTTTAATTCATTTTTGTTTTTTTATAACATAAATATATATATGTATATTTTTTAACTTACTAAAATTAATATTTTAAATTAACTAATTAGGAAAAAAATGTATATATTAAGTGATTTGGAGAACAAGGTCTACTAAGAAAAAATGAATAATGTGTTTAATATTAGTTCTAAAAATAACAAATTATTATCTTAATTTAAGGCTTAAATTATGTCACAATTTAGAAAAAAAAAATGAGTCTTAAATTAGAAAAAGTATGAACAATCTCAACGAGAGAAAATATTTAATAAGTTTGAAAAAATATTAGAGATATTATTAATAAAGAAATTTGTATCTATATTCTGTGTATTTCTTACTCAGTTCAATAATATTTATTGCATCTTCTGAACCTAAGTGAATTGCCAAAATACGTAAAATTTATGTATTTTTTTACTATTTTGATATATTCATATACCGTTATTTATGATTTTCCTGAGTATTAAAACACAATTAATGCATTAGTTACTCATCTATTAGTAGTTTAAGATAGGAAAAAAATAATTGAACTACCGGTCATTATTCTCGTAACTTATAAAAGGGGATTGATGCACTTTTTTGAGTTGTGTGTCCCTAATATTTATTTATTTGTCTTAGTATTCTTCTATTTATTTTTACATCATTTTTAATATTAAAATAAAATTATTTTAAACACATAAAATTTAATATTTTTACAAATAAAAAAATAATGTTTGAATTCGAATTATCACGCCTAACTAAATATTTATTTTATTTTAATATATAAATTAAATATACTTTCGTATCTATAAAGATTTAAATAGCACGCGCAAAAAGTAGTTTATATACAAGTCTCAATAAATAATAAGAGGACAATCCTTTTGCATATATAGAAGGCACTATTTTTAGTGGTTTTGAATTAATCGTCCGGGGTATTTTAGCTGATTTAGCTTATGCATTTCTACCATTTATATGATATATTATTAAAAGGCTATATGATATATTATTAAATGGTTATTTTAATATCGTAACTTCAATATTGATATCAATTTTTAACCATTTTAGAAAATATTTACTCTTTTTATTAAACCTATACTATATGTCTCGTACATGACAAATTGATAAGAGTATATGTAGAAATTTAAGGAAGAAAAAGACAATAGAATTACGATTATATCTTCCGATAGTTAAAAAATTAATGATTTAATTACTTATTTTATAATATAGGAAAATATTAATGAATCAATTAAATAATACATATTTATAATCATCACAACAAAATATATGAGTTAAATTTTTGTATTCTTAGGATTAATTACAATTTAAAGTTGTTGTTGTTGAATATAATAATCATTAATAAAAAAATTATAATAATAATATTTTACTTTAAAATTATAATAATTAAGTAATTTAAAATTTTATTCTATATTTTTATTATTTTCTTAAATATTTTAATATCAAATGATTAATGATGATATAATTTTTGTATTCTTAGGATTAATTACAATTTAAAGTTGTTGTTGTTGAATATAATAATCATTAATAAAAAAATTATAATAATTAAGTAATTTAAAATTTTATTCTAAATTTTTATTATTTTCTTAAATATTTTAATATCAAATGATTAATGATGATATAATATATTTGCGCACAAAAACAATGATAAATTTAAATTTATCTAATGATTATTATATTAGATTCGGTATCTATCTCAATAAATATTTTGTTATTCTTTATATCTAAATTATTAAATGTTATATCAATTTAATTATTAGTATTTTTTTAGTCATTATTTTTTTTCTTTCACCCTTATCTTTTTATCCCATTTCAATTTAACATTAAAACACACGTGTAAAACTTTAACTAACAAATATTATTCAAAATAATTAAAAATGCTACTATACTTGACATATAAAGGATCAATACATCATAATATAAAAAATGAGCAAATTGTAAAATATAAAAAAATATGAAATAAATATGCAATTTAAGAAAAATAAAATTAATTTATTGACATATAAAATTATGAACAAAATGTTTGAAAATACTATTTTTAAAGTCATGTTCCATGGTGATTCTAATTTTTTATTTTATTTTGCATAGTTATTTGAATAGATATGAGTAGTTGACTCTAAAACAACTCTAAGCATGATATAGAAAAATAAAAAAGTTATATAAAATAATTCCACTAAAATTTATAGTTATAAAATTAATACTATAATAATATTAAATAGGATACTATTAGATGTTATTCAAAATTAAAGGTAGTTAAATTAATTAATTTAACTTCAACTATATTTAATTGTATAAGGTTTGATACAAAATAATGATAGAAGAATAGTTGAATCTAAGTTCACTTTCGTAACGTTATATAGAAAAATAAAAAATTATATAAAATAATATTATTAAAATTTATAACTATAAAATTAACACTCTAATAATATTAAACAGAATATTATTAGATAATATTCAAAATTTAACATATTTAAATTAAAATAATTTAATTTGAATGATATTTAATTATATAATATTTGATATAAAATAATAAGTTAAATTTTTAAGTAATAAAAATATATAAATTAACTTTAAAGATATTATTTTTATGAGAGAAAATATCATGATAATTTTGTTATAGCCTATAAATAAACACTTTAAATATATAATTTTTGAATTTTATATTTTAATCATGTTATTTAATTATAAAAATTAGGTATTATATTATAAAAATTGATCTTAAAAATACGTAATTTTAATAGTTTTGATATCTTACAATTATTAAATTATTAATTTTAATAATTATAAAATTAAAAATACTTATAATAATAGATTAACATTATCTAACACACAACTATAAAAAAAAATAGGATTCATACCTTACATCCATGAAATTAATTATATATACAAGTTTCAATACTTATTTTTGTTCTTAAAAAATCAATAGGGTAGGTTGATTGTCTCGATGATAGAAGACTGTTTAGACTAAGAAAGTGGCAGCATATTATTGGCTGTACTGATAGAAGCCAATCAGCGACTGGTGCCACTAGTATAACTTTCCGCTGCATATTTATTTCAAAATAAATAATAAAACACGATAATATATCATAAAAAGAATTGATTTAATATTATTTTATAAATCCAATTATACTTTTCAATTTTCATCGTCAAACTCTGCCACATATCTATCTTGATATTAAGTTTTCCTAAATAATAAAGTTCGCCTAACTTAAAAACTTTTCTTAATCTAAATTGCAGCACAACTATTCAAATTAAATGTATTTTATTTAGTTATATGAAAAATTCATTTTTTTTATTTTAAATTAATTTCATCAAAAATATTATTTATCTAAAAAAAATATTCAAATTATATATAAGATGAAACTATCTTAAATCATTTTTGAAATTTTTAATTGTATTTTGTAAAATAAAAAATTACATTAAATTTTTAATCATCTTCAACTCACGATACTATAAATATTATATTAAAAAGTATATTTGAAATAGAATATTTCTTTTATTATTACTCCTCTCTTGCTCACAACTCTCACTCTATGTTGTATTAGTAAAAAATTTAATAATTTTATATCAAATAATTAATTTTATTTTATAATATATAATATAATTTAATAATAATTTAAAAAAAAATTAAAAATAAGATACCTTGAATCGTGATAATAAAATAAATAATATTACGTTAAATTTAACACAAAACTGTTTCTATCACACCAAATTCAAAGATATAGTAGTTGTTCTTAGGTACATATAAGTTTAGTAATTGGTATCAATTTTAAACCATGTTATTAAATAGTAATAAATTTGTATCACAATCCATCAAATGGTTTTTATATAGTAAAATTAAAATAATAATCCTATTTAATTTGAAATTTTTACACGTGCAATAAGAAAAGAAGGAAGGAGGGACTAAAAAAAATGAAGAAATAAGCAAAATAAAGTTTAGTACCAGTTAATAATTTTACCCACTAAAGATATTGTGTTCAAGTTGTAACTTAAAGGTGAAGAGTAGTATTATAGGGTATTTACTAAGCCAATAAGAAACCAATAAATAGTAGTCAGTAATAAATAAAATAGATTAAGTTTCACTTGTCGTATTTTTTTCTTTTTTTAATTCTCTTTTTGAGAAAAAAACTTTCGGTTATTATTATAATTATTATTTTTGAATAAAACTTTGGGTTAATTAAACCTTCAAAACCAACGTACTCATTGCGTATACTTTTTTTAAAATAATTATTTATTATCAAATTCCACGTACTTGATATAGCATTTGTATTCCACATTACTTAACAGACACGACGCCGTTTCCTTTGATGTCCAGTACGTCTATCGTTTAATACGAGTGATGTCACAAACTAATTCTTAAGTTACAGGCCGACAGCAGAGGAATTAAACTCAAATCTCTCTTTAATAATCGTCGATGATTTAAAACGTGACAGGTAATTTTTAAATTTTTATTATCAAAATAAAAATTTATTAATAAAAAATTTAGTTATTAATAAAATGAATTTTTATATAATTTTATTATGACACGTGAAAATATCATTATTCTATTTAAATTTTAAAAAAGTGTCGATAATTAACTTCCATAATTTAATCAATGTCATAAGCAATCACACCCACCGACTCCAAACTTCAAGTGGGCCCGTATCATCCTTCATCAAATCACAGCCGCAAATATATTATTCCACACTCCGCCAACAATTCAAACAATACAAGCCCCTAAACAAAAAAAAAAGCAATATTAAAGTAGAAGAAAACCTCACGAAGCTTACAAGGAAGTAACACGGAAACTCAAATAAGAGTCCCCTTGAAACTCTATATATATATATATATACCAAACCCACAAAACTGATCAGACAATAAATAAATGAAAAACCTCAACAAGAGATGTTCAAAGTACTCATCAATGGCAAAAAATTACCATTCAAAATCAAACCCCGACATTTCTCGTAATTGCAAGAAGCACCCAAAACACAAGCAATCACCTGGTGTTTGCTCTCTTTGTTTGAGGGCAAAGTTGTCTCAGTTACCAGCTTCAAACTCACGTACTAGTACTTTCACTACAGCTGGGTCTTCTTGTACATCTTCTTCTGATACTTCTTCTTTGTCATCTTATTACTCTTCTACTTCTTGTCCTTCTCCCATGAGTACTGGCTATCATTTTACTAGACATGGATCGAAGAGCTCAATATCTTTATTTTTTACGAGAAGCAACAATGTGCTTCAGAAAAGCAGATATCTGGCTTTTGTTCCAAGAATAAGCACAAGTAAAGAGACTTGTAATAGTACTACTACTTTTCAGAAAAAAAAGAATCATGGGTTTTGGTCTAAGTTGCTTCTTCGTCGATCGTCCAACAAGTAATAGCTTGGAAGAGACTTTCATCAATTCTACAACTGTCAGAGAAAAGATTCATTGAACAATTAATATATTGAAATGGCCAAAGGAAAAATTAATACTTCCTTGAATTATTTGTTCATTTTTATTAATTATCTAGTTTAGTAGTTACATTGTCATACACATTTCTAATAAAAACATAATTTTGTTTATTAAATGTTGGCACAATCACATATTATTATCACAATAAATATTTACTAAATAACTATTTTATCCATATAATTAATTATATTCTAGTAATATTATTATCCTATCAAATTGTCACTAATTTTTTTTATAATAACAATACATATTGTTGGTTTTTTGATACATACTAAAGAGATGTATTATTTTGAAGAAAAAAATTCCGGTGAAATAACGCAATATATAAAAAATAAAGAATCCTAAAAAAGAAAATCAAGTATTATTGTTTTGGTGTATTGCTTGAACTCAAATAACTCAAATTAGTCGATTGCAAATAGCATGCAATTAACTAATACAATTTTTATGACAAATATATGGGGTCGTTTTAATTAGTATATTTAATTAACACTATAAAAATATTTTTTTATGAACATATATTTAGAACGTATAAAGTACTTTTGTATATATTTTAATTATTTTAATAAACATTTTTACTGTCAGATGTTCATAAGTTATTTTATATATAATTTTTTATTTTACTAAAATATTTTTTTATGCAATCACCTATTTTTAATAAATGATGTGTTAGCTTATCTAAAAAATCACCTTATCAATCCTTAATTGGTTACATATACCTTAATGTAGTAATAACTAGTTCATAATTTATAAAGTATTAATCAAATATGTGATTTTTTTTACTTATTATACATGTATTGATATGGACGAGAGATTAAGTTAAAGTTTTAAAATACGTTCCAGATCTGTCTTGTGTATTGATTATAAGACAAAAGAATTTCACAGGTAACAGCAAAGAAGCATACTGGCATGACTTGGCTGTTAGTTTAAGTAAGTGACTATATATGCTCAATTCTCTCCATTGAACTCCGTGAATTGTTTTTAAATTACTAGCTAATTCAATATTATTATTAATTATGTAAGCAAAGTCAATCCGTAGTTCCGGACGATTTCCTTTATTTATATTGTTAATTATAGGATTAAGTATTTGGGAGTTTTTTCTTTTCTTTTTGTGGGGACGAAATAATAAAGTATTTAATAGAAACAATTATTATTTTAAAGTTTTTTTTTCTTTTTATAACATTACCTCATTTTTCAGAAATTAAAGTTAAAAATATAAATATTTTTTAACTATATTTTTCATAAATTTGATTTTGTCAATCCTTTTTATTCTTGATATATAATTCAAAAAACTAAAAATAAATTACAATATATTAACTTTGAAATGTTGATAGTAACACTTGGTAACACCACTGATATATTATAATTTATTTTTGTTTTTAACTATGTCGAGAAGAGATGATTAAGAAAAAAAAATCTCTAGAAAATTAAAAGAATTTGTAATTAAAAATGCTGATATTTTTAATTTTATAATTAAAAAATAAGTCCAAAATTAAACTAGAAAAAGAATAAATGACATAAAAGAAAAACAAACTTTAAAATGATATTTTTATCTCATTAAATATATTTTATTAATATGTTAAAAAAAATTATTAATAACATAATATTATATTATTTAAAATAATTAATATGTATTATTTTTATTTTAAGATTTAAATATTTTTTATAAAAATAAAATAAAGTTCGCAAATACTCAGCATTTAATTCTAATACCTAAAAACCACGATGTCTTTAAAAAATTAAAAATAAAATATCACAATGGAAAATTCTTGGAAGTGTCACGTGTGATAACTCGAGAAATGGGTAGTAAAACATACATAAATATTTTATAAAGGTATTTCCAAATTCGTCCTGATTTCCCATGGGCTGTAAAGTTCTTAATGTGAAGCTGGCACGGTCAGAGATTTAAAAAAAAACCATAAATATAAAAATTATAATACTAATTATAATTATATATATTTATAGTGTATAATAAGATATTTTTAAAAATAAAGAAAGAAAGATAATTACATATATATATATATATATATATATATATATATATGAAAAGAATATTATAAAGGATTTATTATTATGTGTAAAAATATAATTTAGTATTATAATTACGGATAAAATATTATAAATTTTTTAGAGATTAAGTTATTTATATCGTTTAGTCTTTTAGATTAAAAATTATATTATTTAATTTTTTAATTTTTAAAAAATAATTAATTAAAGATAAATTATATTATTTTTATATTTTTATATTTTTATATTATTATTTTTATTAAGTATTTAAAATACGAGTATTTAATAAGGATAAAAGTGAAATTTAATATGAATTTATTTAAAAATAATAAAACAAAAACAAAAAATTATTTAAATATATATTGTAATTTTTAATATAAATTAAAAATTAATAAATACTAAAAAATGGTGTCAATTAACAATATTAAAATAAAATATTTTGTAATTTTTTATATTATTAGTGAATTTATCATTTTTAAATATTCGTATTTTAATCACGTTTTATCAATTAACAAAAATAATAATATTATTTTAATAAAAATTATTAAAATAATACAATTTATTCTCAATTGTCTTTTTTTACAAACCAAATGACTAAATGATAATGTTTATAATCTTATAAACTAAATGACACAAATGATTTAATCTAAAAAAATTCTGTGATATTTTTCTCTATAATTTATATCTTGAATGCTTATTTTCTTATTATTTATAAATTTTTTATATTTCAGTGTAAAAATTAGTCATTTTGATCATGAAAAGTCATGGAATAGATGAAAACAATTATATTAATAATCATAATCATTCTACACTAATTTTAGATACATTAGTATAATAACAATAGGTTAAGATGGATAGCGATTTTTTCACATTTTAGCGATACTTTTTATTTTTTAATATTTATTTAAAAAATATTTAGTTTAAATTAAATGTATAAAATAATTTTTATTCTATTATATTATTTAAAATATTTCCATTAATTTTCATTTTTTAAATATTTAACATGTCTTTCTAATTAAAATAAGAATAAATAATTTCATTATAATTATTCTAGGTATTGTATATTTTAATATTAAAAGTGTATTTTTTATGTAGTTATTTGGATATATAAAAAATATTATTAGTATCGATTAATTACATTTTAGTATTGTAAGAACTATTATTGTTCTATATCTTATAAGTTGCAATTATTTTCAAAAAAAAATTGTCGAATTATTTTGATAAACAACAGTTTCAATTATATACAATTAAAAATGTTCATCCTTATCTATACTCTTATGAGATTGTAAATGCATTTTTGAATAATTATGGGATCTAAAGGGTATATTTTTAATAATGGGACTTAAAGTGTATATTTTAATAATTATGAGACTAAATATAGTCACTTTTTTAATAAGAGGATTAATAATACATGATCTAAAAATTATAAGAATAAATTATATTTTTAACAAATAGGAGTATTTGTGTGTTATAACGTTTTCATAGCTAGGACACCATAAGTGTAGATTTTAATTATCTATTAAAATAGTTTAATTATAAAAATTTATTTAAATTAATATTTAATTTTTTATATTTAAAAAATAATTTTTTTTAATTTACGACGAAAGAAAAGGTCAAAACATAAGTTAAAATTCAGACAAGTTTAATAAAGTATCCAATACGATTTATACATACTAATTAATGGTACTAAATTTTTACATAAGCATATAATTTTATTCTATATCATATGATTTATTTTTACAACCAAATATATAATTATATAAAAATTATAAAATATCTTTAATACTCTTCGATAAACATCATTTCCTCTCTATAGTTGAGTCTAAAGGTGGTTAAAAATGAACCAGCCTGATTCAATTAAAACAATCAAATCCAAATAACTTAAGTTATACGATTTTTTATAATGAATCAGTTAGTTTGGATTTAGAAATTACATGATCAATCCATTGTGAGTTGAATCGGTTCTTGAAACTAAAATTTTAATAAGAACTGATACAATTTATACTTATATTATATTTTTTTATTAAATTAAAAGGTAAAAAAATATATAACAAAATTATTAGCTTTTTCTATACCTATTTCACACTAACACGATTCACCCCTTTCAAATTTCAATTAATCAATTATTACTTCTTTATCATAATCTATTAACCCTATTTAAGAAGATCCCAAGCCTAACATAAAGCTAGTAACTATCTTTTTTTACATTTATATTGTTTAAGCATACAATCTATGCTTAAATTGATATAAAGTTTTTACATTTATATTATTTAAGCATACAATCTATGCTTAAATTAATACAAAATTAAATAGTAAATACTTATATTAGTTTATGTGGTATTTGAAGCATATAATTGAATATATGGTCACTATTATAATACATACATACGACCTTGATTTTTAACCGTGAGAGTAAGTCTATGACCACGATTATAAGAACCGATGTCTAAGTGAGAGATACCATAGGCATAACCTATGACCTCGATTTTAAAATAACCGAGGTCATAAAATATGTCTATGGCCACCGTCTTTCAATAACTGAAGTCATAGAATATATCTATAGTTTTGGTTTTTATAAGATCGAGGTCATGGATATACCTTATGACCATAAATTAAAATAAAATGACAAATTTACCTTATTAAATCACTTTCAATTTTTTTTTATTAATAGAATAATATAATACTATTTTATAAATAACAAAACTATCTTTTTTTTAATAGTAAACTAAGTATCCCATATATCATGTTCTTGTAAGTATTGTGTTTGGATAGAAAAAAATACATAAAAATGTTTGAAAAATACAAAAAAAAAAATTCATAAAATATAAAATTTTAAAAAATCATTGATCAAAAAAATAAAATATTATACTATTTAAGTTCAATTTTAAATTGTTAAAATAAAATAAATTTTTTATCCCTTATTAAATTAACTTTTATATTTTTTTATTAATAAAATAATATTTTACTATTTAAAAAGTGATTAAAGTATCATTTTTAACAAATATAATGACCTAAATATCTCTCATAAAAATAAAGTAATTAAAATATCTCAATGATATAAATAAAGTTACTTATATGATACTTAATAAGTTGTACACGTGGAGTCATAATTATGACGTATAACATTAATTAGAGCCAAATCTTCTTCAAAATTTGGTATATCTTTTAAAAAGATACTAAAATTTATTTTTTTATTAAATAAAAAAATATAATAATAATAAATTTAAAATTATATCCCTAATAACAAAGTATAAATTATAATACTTCAATTATAAGTAAATCACTTTAAGTTTGATTTTTTATGAGAAGAATCAATCAGTTTATTTACTGTGACTTTTTGTATATAATAATAAAATAATGGAGTGAACTGAAGGTAAAAAAAAAAAAAATTAATACTCAAATTTGTGACGCCTACAATTATTATTGATATATTGCAATATGATAGGATCAAATAGTATCAGTGAGATGCTTCTTCGTTTAGATGTAAGATCATAAATGTGGAGTTAGATTAACATAATCAAAAGAAAAAATTTGTAAAATTTTAATAAATAGATAGTTAGATAGTGTACTCAAGAACAAAAATATATTCTCGTATTACTCTTTGTTCAATATATATATATATATATATATATATATATACACGGTAACTATTTAAAAATTATTTATTGTTATTGATGTATAGGATGACTTATTTGTTTCCATCAATAAAATATGAGATTAATATAATTAAAATAAATAAATAAAGAAAAAGAAAAAACAATATAATTGAATAAGATATACTCAATAAATATCGAAGTTATTAAAATAATAAAGAAAAAGGCAATAATCAATGCAAAAGAGTAAACATACCACTTCATTAGAGCTGAAAATAGGTGCATTTTATTAATGTTAAATGGTTAATGTAACAGGAAAATGCTAAAAAGGAGGAGACTTTGTGGTTATTCTTCCTCCTAAAAGCAGACGACGACCGATGCAACGCTAACAAGTGGGTGCATGCAATTTCCCTAAATTCTTCACTAGATGTTATGAATAATGATAATTCCCATGCTCTATATATATCATCCATCCCCAACAAGATAACGATCGATATCCCAAACAGTTATAAAATAGAATGCATATATACAAGTATAGATTAATTATAATATGTTAAGTTGTAAAATTATTCTACAAAGAGTAGTAAATTTAGGTGACCTAACATTAAAGTTATTCATTTTATATGGACTTTTTTTTTTATATAACATATGATATGATACTATAATTAATTTATTCAGTAGTAGGTGTTGTTAAGTTGTTATATTGTTGTGCACTTAGCACTCGTCGTACTAACAACTCATATGTTGTGTATATATATAAGGTGGTTGTAGGCTCTCAGTTTCATCGATCATCATCAATAATATTCAATATAAAATTCTTTTATTACATTCTCTTTATTTAATTTCCTACCTTTCTCTATATGATTCCTACCACATATAATACCTTAATAGCAACCTCTACTCGTATTCCTTCAATTATTAAGGTTTTTTTAAATAAAATTTATATTAATTTTAAATTTTATTAATCTAAAATACCATATCATCACATATTATATAAATAATAAATAATTTCATATAAAAAACAATCATATTTGATTCATATTTGAAAAAACTAGACTCATTTTTAATTTTCACAAGTTTTTATTTTTATAAAAATAAAATATAAAATTATTCTATTATATTACATATATCATTCACTTTATATGGGTAAAAAATGATAATTACTTATTTTTTTAACGTAAAATAAATTTGTAATTTTACACCCTCTATATTTATAATTTATGATTTAGTACTTGTTTGAGAATTTTTCTGTTTTGTTAAATTGAATACTTCAAAATATTTCTTTTTTGATTTGATTTTTGGAGTTCATAGATATACTGAGTTTGATGTTGTATATATATTATTAAATGATTAATGTGAAATTGAATCAATTTGTCTCTAAAAAAAATAAATAATTGTATGACATGTATTAATATTAAAAAAAAATTAAAGTTGTAATTTTTAAAAGTGAAAACTCTTTATGTCATCACTATTTACGCATCTTACTGCATTCATACTTTAAAATAAAGTAAGTGCTGTGTAAATTGCTATGGGTCGCATCGGTGTATATATGAGATCCAAATCTAAACATATATCAAACAGACTCATCTGAGTAAGTTTGCAAACTCATTAAATATAATTAATTATTTTTTAATAGTACGTGCTATTTAAAAAAGAAAAAAACTGACGTGTAATTATTAATTTAAATATAAATTTAAGTGATATTTAGTTACAGTCGTCAAATTTTATCTTTAATTCCTTCACTCTTTCTTAGTATTACATTAATTATCTTTTAAAATTTAAAACATTTAATTTAAATTTAGAAATTAAATTAAATTACACAATAATATATAAAATTGACTTATTAAAAAAATTATTTTTTTCATTATTTAATCTCTTAACTTTTAAAATTTAACGTATTTAATCTATTATTTTTAAATTTAAATTAAAATTATGAAATTTAAATAAATAATAAACATATTATTATAGAAATAAAAATAAAAAAATTAAATTACAAAAATTGATAAAATTTAGGTAGCAACCATATACAACAACTTGTTACATTATTTATGGTAAAAATCTTATTAGATATTATAACTTTTTGTAAAAAGACAAATTAGTATTTAAAATATATAAGTATATACCATTGGTACTTTACTTTATGTATATGCATATCAATAATTTTTTTTTGTTGATGTCATAAAAAAATTGTTAAATAGCACTAAAAGAAAAATTGTCTTTCAACATATTTTTTTGACAAAAAATTAGTTTTAAAATTTTAGTAAATTCACGTAATTTTACCGACAAAATTTGTTGAGGAATAAACTTATTCAAGTTTTTTACATCTTAAATTGCATTACATTATTACAAACTACTTAATTTATGTGGTATATTTTTGTCTATGCTTTATTAAAAACCATGCAAGAATATATTTGTATAAGTTATACAGTAGAATCCATGAAAAAGCTGAAAAATATAGTTATACATGGGTTTAATTGTAAAATTTGCATTGATTGTATAATAAAATGTATGTAAGTTTGAACATTAAAAAAAAAAAAAAAAATTTCTAATGAAAATCTATATAATATATAAAAGTTTAAATAATGTATTATAACTTTTTGGACAAAATTATCCATATAATTTAGAGTAATGACTACTATTATCCTTATGTACAATTTATTTAAAACTCTTATTTTTTATCAATTGAATAATAAATTATTATTATAATTTCACATATTTAAAATTACTTTAAAGATTATTTAAAATATTTATGTAAATGTATGACAATTTTTGATATTAATAACAATATTATAATTTTAATTAAAATAAAAATTAGTAATAATTTGTAAGTCTTATAAGTTCTTTGAGTATTTGTTATGTTATCATATGCAAAACACATAGTCTATTTTATTATATTTAGTGATTGTCTTCCTCTATGTAAAGTTGATTATTAACAATCAATAATGCACACATGCGTTTAGTTAGAAACATTGTGTATATAAGCATATTTATACACACTACAATGATGGTTTTCATAGTGTGTATACTAGGTTGAATGTTTGTGATTTTATTTCATTTTATTTTGTAGGTGTTTGTGAAAATTTACTTGGTGATTTTTGAAAATAAAAAATTACATTTTTTGTGGGCATGCTACCCCTCGCCTACCTTGGTTGATACTTGCGGATATTATCCTCGCAGGAGTAATGGTTTACCCTCATCGATGTGGGTTAGGAAGGCCGTAGATAGTTGAAAATTTTCTACAAATAACCCTATCTTTTATTGTTTGGTAATTAGAAAATTCAAACAAAATTATATAAAAAATTTCTTGCATTTTTTATTTTGTTTCACAAATTATCTTAAGTGTTATTCTGTGTTTATGTTATGTGTTTGTGAGAGAGATACAATGTTCTTTAAGTGGTGAATACTTAAGACTATTTTTGCGAGTAGTTGTGATTGATGTGGGTACCTCATTTTGTTCACATTATTAATCGTTGATGATTGATTGCACTATTATGGACGGTGTTAGCTTTGGATAAGAGGATAATTCGTGTGTTGAAATCAAATTATTGTCGAGCCAGGCGATGATAGTCATAGGTAATTATATATATATATATATCAAAAAAATTCTTTTTTATAAAAATATTATTTTATATATTAAAATATAAAATAATATTTATAATACCCTAATTATATAAATTAAAAAAATTTAATCCAAATTTTTTAAATTAAATGTTATTTAAATTAAATATCGTTTTAATGCTAATATATGACATTTTTGTTACAAAAAGTTTTACCAATATTATTTTTTGTAATTTTACTTAAAAATGATTATGTTATTATATAAGAAAGTTTAAATACACATAGTTTATCTATTGATTTTTTATAATATAACTATGAATGTAATTTTTTAAAAAGATTTTATAACAGGTTTAATACATGCAGAATTGATCATCTGTTTCATATAAATTTTGTGAAAACATACAAGTATTAATTGCGTTAAATTGTTTAAATATTTTATGAAAACATATTGTGTTTAAAATATGCTATAAAAATTGTGTTTATATTGTGTAAACAATTTTAATGGCAAATAGCTTGTGCTAAAATTGTTTTGTTTTAAAATTATTTTAGCATATATTCATTCATTTTACTTTTTAAATAGATCAAAAATCAATTTTAATTTAAAAAAATGTAAAAGTGAGTGATTGTAAGAGAAAATAAGAAAACAAATACGAAAGAGGGAGTGGTTGGTGAAATAATGTACATGTAAAATGTTTTTAGGGGAATATAAGTATGGAAAGCCCCAAACTAAAAATAACACAAACATTCCTTCGTTAATATATTACATTAATCAAATTTAATCAATCTTAGTTTTTATAATTATTTTAGATTAAATTATTTCTATTTAAAAATAATAAGATTTTTGATATACTCTTAAAAAATATAATATTTTTATATACTTTTATCAAATTTAAGAAACCAATCACTATCTAATCCCATCACGTTTATACATCAAATGGACACACTAACTTGACGTGCGTACTGCGTGACTTGTGGACTTCGATTTCCTAATCATTTTCGCTCATATTGATCTAAAGTGGGTGTTAATTGGTTTGATTTGGACCTAATAAATTGAAGGCTATATTTTGCCTGCTTTTTTTCCCCTTCTTTTTTTTGTCAATTAATTGACCATTACGAAATCACTGCAATTCTTCCAAAGGAAAACAAATATTGGTCTCATTTTTTTGAAAGGTACACCCATATTGACATAACTTGTGTAGTGAGGCTAGTGGAAAGCGTTTGTTAATGCGAGTTTGCCGGACAAATAATTGTAAAATTAATTAAAGCAAACTTAAAATGTGTGTTTAGAAGCAAGTTCCAAAAAAAAAAAAATTTAAAAGTTAACTTAAATTACTTATAACTTATATTATATTATTGTCTTTAATTAACTAACGTGTGATAATAATATTAACATCTTCCACGTTGTGTAAAATTTATTATTTTATAAGTTTAACCTATTTTATTTTATTATTGTCTTTCATTTTGTGTACACGTTTTTATGTTTATTTAAAAGACATTTTATTTACATTTTTATTTGTACATAATTTTTTTTATATAACATAAAAATATATATATTTTAATATATATATATATATATATATATATAACTTAAAATCATATTTTTAGAAAAAGTTAAAAATAAAAACATTTGCATACCTTAGTCATACAAAAACCAAAAGGATTAATTTTACAATCCAATTTTTATGACAAAGTTAACCAACTGGTTACATTTTTAACTCAACTTATATTCTTCACCTTTTACTTAGATATCCTCTTACTAACTTAAATACAATGAATTTTGGGATTTCAAATCACTTTATAACAATTACAGATTTTACTATGATTTGTCAAATCAGTTTGCCATCCTAGTTCAAATTTTTTAGCTTGATTTGTCATTCAATTAGGATTTTTTAGCTAGGTTTGCCATATAGTTAGGATTTTCAGCTAGGTTTTCCATTTAGTTTGGATTTTTCAACTAACCTTTCCATTTAGCTTGGAACTTTTAGAGTTGCTTATAAGCATATGTTAAAACATTTAGCTCAAATTTTCATCTCGGTTTGTTAGCCCAAGAAGAGTGATATGAATCTTCAAATGTCAAGATTGGGTTGAAAATATTATCATAAAAATATTTGAAAGAAGAAAAGATGGCAAATATTGATATCCTTTTATGAAATATTATCACATGTCTATTATATTTTTAGATTTTCTATTTGATAATTATGGTGTAAAAATGAAGTTTACACATCATCCTATTATTTTATTAATTGCTAATATTTTCTATTATTTTATGAGCTATCCTATAAATTGAAGTGTTTTTTTTAATACTTTGATAGGTTTGTATGAGCACATTAATACTCTAGCCCATTCATCTAAGGCTTTTCTCTATCTCTTATACAATCTAGATCTAATAGATTATACTTGTAATTATCATGAAGTTTGAATTTTGGTGGGATATTACTACTAGTTCTCCAATGCAACCCTTTTTTTTCTATTTTGGACGATTGTTTTCTTTTATCTATGGTGTCATACTCTCTTGACCTTAGCCTATTTGTTTACTTCCTATGTGAATCAAATGTTCCTTCTTAGTAAGGAATTGGTAATGAAATTGGTTTAATATGACCTTTAAGAGTCATGATTTCTAGTTCATAATTAATCTCTCAAATTAATGTCATATCATCTTCTTCATTGTTTATACAAAGTTTTTCATTTTGATGTTCTTCGAATTCTTCATTAGTTAGTGTTAACAAACTAACTAATTTTTTTATATCCCTATTTTTGGGGTTCATGAATTTTTTTCTATTTTTTTTATATTTCATTAAATTGAAGTTTTATCTTTTTCATTATATTTTTCTTCATTTTTTTTCTCTCATTTTTAGGAATAAGGGCATCGATCTCCTAGATGGTTTTATTTTTAGTTCTTTTAGATGATCATATTTATGACATATAATATCATTGTTTCTATGTATGTTATATAGATATTTTCTTAGATCTGTAAATGACATATGTACATCTTGTTTAAGTTTATTATAACCACGTTCTTTTATTTATTTTAATAATTCTTTTTATGTTTCTATTATACCTTGTAGGTATTTCGTGTTTACTTCTTGGATTAAATCCATTTTCTCTGTTAAAAGTTTTAAAACTTCCAGTAATATTGCTTGGTTTTTTGTTATGCCTATTAGGCTTCAATTTATTTCTAACCGTATAATTTTTAATTTATCTTTAAATATTATTATTTTCCTAATATGACATCATGAACAACTTCATTACTTGGACTTCATCTTTTTGTTTTTTAACATCTTTTTGGTTGGAAGTTTTTCCTTCATGATCTATAAAAATAAATCTTGGTATATTATTGTTTTTAATAATATTATTATTTTCCTAATATGACATTATGAACTAATAACTTCATTACTTGGACTTCATCTTTTTGTTTTTTAACATCTTTTTGGTTGTAAGTTTTTCCTTCATGATCTATAAAAATAAATCTTGGTATATTATTATTTTTAACAATATTACTTTTTCTTCCCATTATCATGGATTTTTCCTTGATATCTAAGTTCTATTTGTCTATTATATGAAAGTCTATTAGTATTTTTGATGTTATTATTTGTCCAAGTTTGTAAAAGGTTTTGTCTATTTTTATAAATTCATTATATTCATAAATTGAACTATTATAACTATTTGTTAAAGAATATCCTACTAAAAAGTGTATTGAAAATGGATGATTTACTTCTTTCATTAAATCTATTTTTTCGAATTCATATAATAGTAAACCTAGGTATGATATAAATTTTAGTTTTTGATATTCTAAATTACCATGAATCATTCCTAATAAAATATATTTTCTATTTATCATTATGTTATCTAACAATTTTATTCAATATTATTATTATTATATTCTTACTTATATTAATTTTACATATTTTAAATATGTAAATTTATATGATTCTATTCTTACATAATCAACAAGTGAGACATACAAAAAAAAGTTAAATTTATCCTAAAATGTGGGTTTATAGAATATTTTTTTTAATTTTATATTATACAATTAAATATGGGCTTGTTACTTTTTTAATACTCACATTTAATAAAAAAATTATTTATTAATGATATTTTAAAATGAAAATCTTTTAATAATTATGTTATGAAAAGGCTATTATTTAGTGCCGATGTTTTTCAAAATGTTGTACTTTAATTCTTTTTGAAGAGTAACGCACAAAAAAAACTATTTTAAATATTTGGGCAAAGATAAAGTAGAGATTTCAATTTAATATTTTAATATTTATTTCATTTAACTTTTATTATTATTTCCCTTGTAGAACTCCAACCAAATAAAAAAAATGGTAACTAGTGATCGTCCATAGGATATTTAATTGCCTTTTATTTTTAATTATCTCTCAACAAAAATAATTTGTGTTGTTTTTCCATTTTTGTATCCATTTTTGCAATAGAAAATAATGGTTGCTCTTCCATTTTTACAACAGAAAACAGAGAGTGTGAACTGATTCATTTTCGCATCACATAAACCACAACACAAAATATGAATACTAAATAGGTTGAATGGGGCTAAAATAACTGTTTTTAATTTTTAACACCTATAAACACCAAAAAATGGTGCTAATAGGATGAATGAGGCTAAAATAATAGGAAAAGAAAGATATATGCAAAAGGATATAAATTCCATTTTACCTCTACCTAACAAATCTCAACTAATTTTTTTGAGCATCACTCTTCAAAAATAATTAAAATTAAAATTTTGAAAAATATAGGTACTAAATAAGAACATTTTTCATATCATGGTATTAAAAGAAAACCCTTTTAAACTATAATCAATAAGTGAAACTTTGATAAAATATGAGTACTGAAAAGTACCAATCCATTAAATATAACCGTACTAAGATTTATATTACTCGTTCAACCCTAAGTATAAAATAAAATAAATAAAAAGTTACATTTTTTTTACATAGTTAATTAAAACATTATTTTTACTCCTAATCACGTGTTTAAAAATGGAATTCATTCAAACATATATTCAAAAATAATATTTATGTTTTAAAACTTTTCTTAAATGCATAATATGATTATCATTGTTATGATGGTCATATTTTATCAAAGTTTTAGTTATTTTGATGGCTTTTGAATGAATGTACAAAACAAAAGTGTTTGGACATTAGTCAGTTCCTACTACCGTAGGTCGACGTGCATACCCAACTCAATAGGTAGAATGATGTCGTTGTAAGCATAAGAGTAAGAGATGCCCCTTCTACTTTCATTAGTATTCTTGTAACCAATAGTATAATAATATGTGTATTATATTGGTTATATATGTATAAGACATCATACATTATACAACCATTATTTATCTAACACATGTTGAATTCATATGTCTTGGTTACCTAGACAAACAATTTTCGTCCACTATTGAGCTACAAAATTTTACTTTGATATCTTTTTACTAACTTGAATACAATGAGTTTTGGCATTTCAAATCATTTTATAACAAGTACAGATTTTACTATGATTTTTCAAATCAGTTTGCCATCCTAGTTCGGATTTTTTAGCTTGATTTACCATTCAACTAGGATTTTTTAGCTAGGTTTGCCATCTAGTTAGGATTTTTCAGCTAGGTTTTCCATTTAGCTTGGAGTTTTCAACTAACCTTTCCATTTAGCTTGGAACTTTTAGAGTTGCTTGTAAGCATATGTTAAATCATTTAGCTCAAATTTTTATCTCGATTTGTTAGCCCAAGAAGAGTGATATGAATCTTTAAATGTCAAGATTAAGTTAAAAATATTATCAGAAAAATATTAGAAAGAAGAAAAGATGGAAAATATTGACAAGTATTATGCCTAAAATTTTAAGAGGATCATTAACTTGTTATCCTTTTATGGAATATTATCACATTTCTATGATATTTTTAATTTTCTATTTGATAATTATGGTATAAAAATGAAGTTTGCACATCATCTAGCATAATATAAAAGACTTGGCTTTTTTTTTTTATCTATTTTCTTGGTAACTATGGAATTATCTAAAAATTTAGATTATTAACTTCAACTTGGCATGGAAGATTTCAGAGCCTATTGTTCAACCTATTATCTTAATATTAACAAAATTATTATGAAGTTTGGGCTACTCACCCGTCATAGTGTGGAAGATAATTACATTTATTTCTTGGCCCCTTCTCTCCTTAAGTTGATGAATTATTATAAAATTAAAGATATTATCTCGGTATAGTATGAAAGGTTGTTGAGCCTCTTAACGAGAAAGGTTGTCAAGCCTAATCTTTGATCTTATTATCTTAACATTGATAGAGTCATTATAAAGTCAAAGCTATTTTATCTCGACATAGCTTGGAAGACAGTTGGGTATCTAATCCAATTTATTCTCTATATATTAATGAATATGTTCATTAGACAAAAGTGATTCATAAAATTATAAGTGAGATCAGTTTATTACCTTGGTTTGAATATCTAAGTAAAGTGCCCTCAATGAAAAATATTGGATGGATCATCTCGTTTTGAAAACCTAGGTAGAGCACTCGAGATCCTTAATGCCCTTACTTAGAAAGATGCAACTTTATCTCAACTTCATCTAGGCAAGATAATGGTATTATATGGTAGCACTTCGGTGGCCTAGCCTAAGGAGGAGACAATAAGATCCTATAACGGTCCATCTTTTTGGATTGACCACCTGATACAACTATTTAAGTAGATCTTCTCAAAAAAGACTTACTTGAGAGAGGGAGAGCGCTTTATCTCACCTTTTCCAAGTAGTGTATGAATTTAGGTTAATCACAATGCTTAAGCACCAATGTAGAACGCTCACTAAAAAATCAAATTTGGGTTGATCACATGACTTAAAATTCAATAAGTGATTTTAGGATGATCATAATGCTCAAGTACTAACATTGAAGGCCCATAAAAAATTTAAATTTAGGTTGATCACAATGCTCAAGCACCAACGTAGAATGCTCCAAAAAAATTGAATCTAAATTGATGATAAGCCAAAACTGACATCGGGTTTACAATACCAATTTTGTAGATACTTTGGTTTTATATTTGTAAAACTTTTGCAAGTACACGAATCATTTTATAAAAAATGATAAGTATACTCCCAAGGACTATCTAAGGAAGGAATATACGTGGTTTTTAATTTATTATTCAAATTTTTAAAAATGAAATTAAATCCTAAACATCTTGTCACAATATTTTAATTTTTTTTGTGTTTTTTCTAATCTAATAACATAAAAAATAAATAAACATATATATGTATTCAATAAATAATTATGAAATTTTTATCATTCATAATAGTAGAATATTTATGGATATAATAATTAAGTTAATTATGATTTCTCATATTATTTAGGTTATTAAATATATAAATTGATATTTATTTATTCTTTTTTTATATATAAATATCAAAGGTTGGATATTTTTTGTTAATTAAACAAATCAATTAAAACCTATGGGTGAGATTGATAATTAATTTGGTTAATTAAATTAATTTCTTTTTTTTAGAGATTGAAAATGAACTATTTAAATGACACCTTTGGTGGGGTTAGACATTTTAAACTTTATTCAAGGTGTCCAAATTAAATCTAAGAAGTTAATTAACTGAGTATTAACTTTTAAGTTTTAAAAACATTAATAAAATTATATTGTTAATACATTTTTGAATAATAGTTCTTATAAAAACTTTTAAAATAAAGTTTTATTCTAACTACCGGACGATTGTATCAACAAATAAAAAAACATTATTCTAAATTAGATAAAATAATTAAACCTTAAAATCTAATTTTCATATTTAAGTTTTTAATAAAAAATAATATATTTCTCTCTAACATCTTTAATATAAAATCTTGAAGAAAAACAAAATCAATTTATTTTATAAAAATATTTCACTTATTTAATATTTCACAAGAATAACAACATTATTATTATATCATATTTATAAATAGTCAGTCACGTTAAATTTAATCACAGATAAATTAAATATAATATATAAGAATAAAACATAAAAATAATTATAAAGAATTCATTTTAAAATTATGCCTCAAAAGAATCCTTACAAAATTTTGATGCTAATTCTATTTTTGGAAAACCTTTAAAGGATTTACATTTTCATTTATTGAATAAAAAAACTAAAAATTTACAAAAATATAACTCGTTCTTCTAAAAAAGAAAAGAGTTTAAAAAACAAAGAAAGAAAGCTTTCTAGAGAGAGAAAAGAGCAAAGAAATTGTGTTTTTTGAGATTGGAGAGATGGTCCTTTTATAAGTGAGAAAAAAACTAAAAACGTGGAAAAATATCTCAAAAATTGGTTTTGGACGCGTTTGGACAGATTTGTATACATGTGGGGCGAGATTTGTGGCGAGACGAGCGCTGGCACACGTGGGCGCACATGGGACTCGTTATGAGATATGCGTGCAGCTCGGTAGAAGGGTGTTGGCTCTCATTGTGGCATGTGCACGGGGCACGTGAGACAGGCACAGACGTGTGTTGGCTACGCGTGGGCGTGTGCTTATTGGGTAGTTTTGTCCATTTATCCATTTTTTTACTTTTCCTTATTTTTTCTCAATTATTTGTATAATAAATGAATGCTATAATTTAAATATTGTGATGTATTACTTCTAGCATTTTTCTTCGACTCTTTAAATTATTTTTGAATAAAATGTCTGAAAAATAACTAAAATATTCGTGATTTTGAAAATACAAATTTATATAAAAATATAATAAAATCATAAAAATATAAATCTATCTAATTAATTAAAATATATTAAATTATAATAATTTTAATGTTTTTTAATCACTTATCACACTACTTAAAAGCATATGTAAAGAACCCAATGAAATTAAAAAAGTCAGCATGGTTTAAACCCTAATGTAGGTTTCCCTAATTTTTGTTCAAGATGACATGGTGGAAGAAGCCCTTGTAAAGTGAATCAATACAAATTTGGGCTTGGGTTGATTACCTCCATTTGGAAACCTAAGTAGAGTGCTCGAAAAAGTCTTAGTTCAGATTGATCATAATGCTTAAGAGCGAGGTTCCTCGAAGTTGGCACCCTTAAGCAAATGGTTTAAAATGACTGTGTGTACAAGTTATAAAATATGTTAAGGTTGAAACATCTCGATTAAAAGAGGCAAGGCCAAATCAGAATAAAATGAACCAAGCTGTACATCAAAGGGAAAAGTAAGGGCTTCCTCAAGCTGAATTTTTTTCTATATATTTAATCTAGTATGACTCATGTTTTTAGAACAATTGTCAACAACTTTGTCTTTTAGCTCCATAAGAGAGTAGAGAGAAGCTTTGATTTTATAAAGAGTTTGGTTTTCCTAGCTCCTTAGATATGGTTCCTTAGGAATTGCAACCCAAGAAAAAATATACAATACTAAATTGAAGTGAGAATTTAAGAGGGACTCAAAAAGACTATATGCTTGGGTATAAAGTTTCTCTTGCTATTAAAAATTAACCGCTTATAACTATTCTAGTAGAGAAAAATTTGAAATAATCATATTTAGAAAATGAAATATCAACCTTTTTGAAATAAGTTGATAAGTGACAATGAGTAGTGGAGACAAAACGTTGCATACATTGCTTCACCTATGTGCTTGCAACAGTTTGGTTTCCATATTGATATGCAAAGCTCACACCATAAAAATTTTAGAATTGTTTCTTTAGGCATTCTCTAATTGGAATAGAGTATTTTATGCAAGTTAGAAAGATAACACGTGGATGTTGGCCATATTTAAGCTCGAATACAAGATAGTTTTAAGCTTTTATTATAACGTTGAATTAAAATAAAAGAATATGGGAACTTATTGTTTGGACATTAGCCCACTTCTTAGAGTTGTATGTTGTGCATGCCCAACTCAGTGGCCATAGATGTCTACTATTTTTATTAGCAAACTTGTAACCAATAGTATAATGAGTTATGTATTGTATGAATCATATATATATATATATATATATATATATATGCGCAATAAATAAGTTATTATACACCATACCTTCATTATTCATATAAAACATATTGCATCCTTTTATCTTAATTATTTAAATAAACAAAAAATATTTTTAATTATGTGTTAAAAAATAAAAGTTTCTTCTTATCTTAAAATAGTTTATTAAACTTAATATTAATTAAAAAATAACATTTATATATATATATATATATATATATATATCAATATAATTATATGAATCCAAATTAATCAACCTACTCAATATTCTTCACTCTTCGTCATATCTTGTTATGCTCCTAAATCCCTATCGAACAATATTACTCTACTTACTAATAAACTGACTGGAGCTAAGTGGCCAAAAACCGAACTAAAAGAACAAAGTACAAACAAGACAGAGTGCTTAATCCTTACTATTCCCTCAATGTGTAAAATTGGCCGACGCTAATCGGCAAAAACTTAAAGACTCAGAAAGAAGATCAAAAGCATCCAACAGCACCTAACTGTTGCTCACCCAAGAAGTCCTATAACACCCAAACTCTACGACTCTAAACAGAAAGATATGAACTTGAATCGATAATTCATATTTTGGATTTGTGCAATGCCTTACTAACATTAATAGAGTTTTTGTGTATTTATTTCTTTTAGAAGATATCCATCTATATTTATTTAGAGAGAGAGAGAGAGAGAGAGAGAGAGAAACAGTTAGAGATGCAGAACAAGAGTTGGAGGGCATTGCCGGTGATGAGGAAGGTGCTAACTTGCGCCATATGTTCTATAGCGATGGTGGCAATGTTCTCAGTTCATGTGCCGGTTTTCCCTTCTTCTAAGGTTCCCAAGTTCTCTGACCCTTTCAAGCTTCCTACGGTGATCCCCAACTTCTCTGTTCTTCAATCTTCCGCCGTTTTTCTTCCAATTTTTGCAATCAAGAAACACAAAACGATACTTGGGTTTCTTTTCGATTTTGTTTCTCTTTTGGGTTTTCGCTTTTTCAGGAACTTCTTCCATCTTCTTCTCCAAAATTTATATTTTTGTCTTCGGTATGATGCAATCAACGAGATTTAATTTTTCATTATTTTTGTTAATCCTTATTATTATTTTTTAATTGCGACTCGTTTGCTCCATCAATTCCAAATATGGTATCTATTATTTATTTCTTTCCTCGATCTATGCTTTACTATGTATATCTTATTGATTAGGTTGGATTTTAATGGACTCCATGGTTCATAACATTGATTGCAAGTCTGCAAATATATAAAGTTTTTTCCCCTTTTCAATTTTATAAATTTAAGATTTTTTTTTTGTTTATGTGTTTGATTGTTTACTATTCTAATTTTTTAGCAACGCGAAATTCAATACAAGAGGCTGAGTGCAGAGCAGAGCTGGATGCAGGAGCTTCCTCCGCCACATTCCAAAGCTCCTCTGTCTTCTCACAAGGTTTTTATTTCTTTCATTCATCATATTTATGATATTTAGCTTGCTATATTTATATAATAGATTATTCACTTATTCACACGAAAAACTATATGCATCTAGGATGTATGGAGTTTTGGATTATTCAATTGATACTAGGTAGGATTTTAGTCTTTAACATAATAAGCACAACTGTTGTGATTTATTTCTTAATTTATATTGGAGGAAAACTAGAAAGAGAGGATAAAAAGGTTTTGGGTAATTTTTATTTTTATGTCTGATAGGAATCATGCATCTTTCATGTTTTCACTCCTTTAGATTTGACAGTTGGATGGTGCAAGTGAGATTTTGGAATTTGACAAGCTTTGGAAGCCTCCACCAAATCGCCATTTTGAGCCATGTGTTGAGCCAACTCTCAATTATACACGTAAGAAAGTTGCTTGTATAGTTGTTTCTCTCAGCTGTGAAATTGTTCAATACTTAATTCCCAGCTTTTGGTTCACGTTGCAGCTCCTCCAGAATCAAGAGGTTATCTTCTTGTTCATACAAATGGCGGGTTGAATCAGATGCGTGCTGGGGTCAGTAAAGACTTGAATGCTTCTCGAGTGGGATTAACTGTGAATAACAATAACTTGCAAAATATTTTTCTCTGTCTAATCTGTTCCAACTTGGATTCCGGAAACATAATTTATTTTCCTCTTTCTTGTCAATTTAGTGAATCATTGATGAAAAGATAGATGAAAAAACTCGAACTTGTTTCCTGTGCAAATGTTGTATGTGGTTATTGTTGTTTCCTACAGAAGAAGACTTATTTCTGCACTCACACGTCTGTTTTCTAATTTCGACTATCATTTTGAACTATGAATGAAAGAGGAAAATAGAAGTTTTTGCTTTATTCCAATTTCTACTAGAAAATAAAGAAGTCCTTAGCCATCATTGTTTTCAAATGTGTGCATCCTTCTCTCATATTGTTGACTTGGTTGCTGCACTCATTGAATGTTTCGGTATGTGTCTCCATGATGTAGAGGTAGTAAATAATGCAAATATGGACCACTGAGGTGTAAGTCTTTAGTTTGGCCTTCCAGAAAGCATTCTATCTTGAGCTTGATGTTAGATCCCTCGATCTCTCACTTGACTTTTTTCCAGTTACCTATCATCATCACAGTTGAAAGTTGTTACTTGATAATATTATAACAAGAGCCACGTAGAAATCTATATGGAACTTGTTGACTTTAATAATTTGCACATGTTTGGTGTGTGACTATTGAGATACTGCACGTTGATTGAACAAAAAAAGTGGCCACTCTTGAATGCAGATATGTGACATGGTAGCAGTAGCCCGTATAATAAATGCCACTCTTGTAATTCCAGAACTGGATAAACGATCATTTTGGCAGGATTCCAGGTAGCCTTGTCTTTTGTATTACTTTTACAGCTTTAATTTCCATTCCTATAACATGACTGATGTAAAGAATTTCCCCTCACCCCCGGCCCCACGGTGGTCGTGCTTTTCATTGAATCTACAGCAATTTTTCTGATGTTTTTGATGAAGATCATTTTATCAAAGCTCTCTCAAATGACGTAAAAGTCATAAGAAATCTTTCTAAAGAACTAGCTAATGCAACAAGAGCAGTAAAACATTTTAGAAGCTGGTCTGGTACAGATTATTATGAGAATGAGATAGCTAGCTTGTGGGAAGACTATCAAGTATGATCCTTTGACTTTGAGCATTCCAGCGCGTGTGTTCCTTTAATAATCAGATTTCCGTTGCCTGAATCTTATAGTGCTTCTTTTTTGCGTGTACAAAAGGTTATTCGTGCTGCCAAGTCCGATTCTCGCTTAGCAAATAATAACTTGCCTCCAGATATACAGAAGCTAAGATGTCGTGCTTGTTATGAAGCTCTTCGTTTTTCACCTCAAATTGAAAAGATGGGAAAGGTAATTTGAAAATTTTACGCTCACTTTGCATGGACTGGCCTTGTTTTGAATTTTCTCCTTTATGATAATCATCATAAGAGTTTGTCCTTTCAACAATATTGTAGTTGTTAGTGGATCGAATGAGGTCCTATGGTCCCTATATAGCTTTGCATTTGCGATATGAGAAAGATATGCTTGCCTTTAGTGGATGCACACATGATCTATCTTCAGTTGAATCTGATGAACTTAGGATGATAAGGTATGAAATGCTTATTTGCCTAATAAATAATAGTGTTCCTTCTTTCGTTTATAGTCCGCAGAACAAGTTCTGTCTAACGATACTTTTTCCATTTGATAGAGAAAACACTTCTTACTGGAAAGTGAAGGATATTGATCCCCTAGAACAGAGATTGAAAGGTTATTGCCCCTTAACTCCAAAAGAAGTTGGAATATTCCTTACAGCTCTTGGGTACCCATCAAATACTCCCATATACATCGCTGCTGGAGAGATTTATGGGGGTGATTCTCGCATGGCTGATTTTCGGTCACGCTATCCGCTATTGATGAACAAGGTACACACTTATTTCGGACTTTTTCTTCAGTGCTTTTGCTTTAATAATTCTTGGGGTGAGCAGCACTTGGGTGAGCATCGGTTCGAAACCGCAAGTTTTAGGTCAATCCGAATCCGATCCGAAGTAAATTATAAATTATTCAATCCGAATCCGATCCGCTGTACATGCCAATCCGAATAAATCTGAAACCGCTAATTTTAAGTCAATCTGAATCCGATCCAATTCGATCTGAAAATTATTCAATCCAATCCGTTGTACATGTCAATCCGAACAAATCCGAGTCCGCCAATTTTAAGTCAATCCAAATCCGATCAAATCCGAAAATTATTTGATTCTGAATCCGCTTTAAGTTCCAATCCGATCGGTTAGGGTCAAAATTTTAATTTAAATCTATTAAAAAAATTACATAAATAAGCAAATTATGAAATATCAATATGATCCGAATTGTTATAAATGTCAATCCGAACAAATCCAAATCTAATATAATTTCAATATATAAAATGAAAAATTACATAAAATAAAAAAATCTAAAATAAAAATATTTTTAATAAAAATTAAAAAATAGACAACATGATTAAAAATAATTCAACAAAATAATCAAAAAGAAAAAATTCAACATCAATTACATAATTTAACTCAAAAAATAAATATCAATTACATAAATTAACATCAAACAACAAACAACGACGGCAGAGTAGCGACCGGCGAGCAAAGTGCAGCAAGCAAAGTGTAGAGTGCAGCAAGCAGAATGCAGCGTGCAGCGAGCAGCGACTGGGACAGCAGAGCGGCGAGCAGCAGAACAGAGAGTAACAGAACGGCGACAGTAGATTGGTGAGCAGCAAAACAACGAACATCAGAACAACGTGAAGCAGAACGGCGACAATAGATCAGTGAGCAGCAGAACAACGAACAGCAGAACAGATAACAGCAGAATAGAGAGCAGCAGAACAACGAGTAGCAGAACAACGTGCAGCAGAACGGCAAGCAACAGAACGGTAAGCAACAGAACGGTGAGGAGCAGAACTTGAAACCAGCAATGGAGGCAGAGAGAAAGATGGAAGCAGCTGGAAAAATATTAGGATGGAGGCAGAGAGAAGGATGTAGGATGGAGGCAGAGAGAAAATATTAGGTTTTGTAAGAGATGTGCGGCTAGGTTTAATAAATTAGGTTTATTAATTATTATATATTTATTTTAAAATAATATATAAATATATCGGATCGGATCGGATTATTCGGATTTGAATATTTTCAATCCAAATCCGAATCCGAATCCGAACGGAGTGATAAAATCCAATCCGAATCCGATCCGATTTCGGATCGAAACCACTCATTTTTTTCGGATTTGATCGGATTTTTCGGATTGATCGGATATTTTGCTCACCCCTAAGCAGCAGTATCTCAGTTTCATAAATTCACTTCGAACTTTTGTAGAGGAGTTGTGCTATTAATGGATTCTGTGATTCCTTTCTTTCTGATATTTGACAGATACATGTTACTGGCTGGCTCATCTCTGTCTGATTGCTTGGCAGGAAAAATTGGCATCCACAGAGGAGCTGGAGCCTTTTTTGAATCATGCAACTCAATTGGCTGCCCTTGACTATATAGTTTCAGTGGAAAGTGATGTGTTTATTCCTTCATACTCTGGAAACATGGCAAGGGCAGTTGAAGGTCATCGTCGTTTTCTTGGACATAGGAAAACAATATCTCCTGACAGGCAAGATATGAGTTTTTATTTAATCTGACATGTAATAATCTTTTGCATATATGGTCAAAAGCTGAATCTTTGCATGCTTTTATTTGTTTCTCAGGAAAGCTTTGGTCCGTCTATTTAACAAACTTGAGCAGGGAACAATTAGGGAAGGCAAAAATTTATCGAATCGAATAATTGAAATCCATAAAAAACGGTGCGTGATTTTAAAAGTTTTCTTATGAATCTTGTATTTTCATCTTTGATTTTAATTAAACGTCTCTGATTGCAGCCAAGGTTCCCCTCGGAAGAGAAAAGGCCCCATATCAGGAACAAAGGGTATGGATAGACTTCGGTCGGAAGAAGCATTTTACGTGAACCCTCAACCAGATTGCTTATGTCGGACAGAAATTCCAAACAGGAACAACTCTTTAGTTATGAGATAGGATCACAAGCTGGAGGTTCCATTAGAACCCTAGGAACACGGAGTGTGTATATTTTGAGTTTAGAAGTATAGATAGTGAGCGCAGTGTAGAAAATAATAGCAGATTAAGAACAGGGTGCAGGACAGGGACAGGAAGACCAAAGACGACCTTTTCTTTTTATGACTGAGGCTTATTTATGAGCTTGCAAACTTAGGCAGCATTCTTTGGGGGTTATAACACTTGTTTTATATTTGTTTTATGTTTGAAAATGACTTGCAATCATGTATCTTTATAATTACAATAAAAGTAAAGTATAAATTTTTTCCTCTACCAGCTCTTTTTTTTTTCTTTTCTATATGCTAGAACGAGGTTATATGTATATACGTTTTTTTGTTGAGTTGGTTTCTAATCTCTGTAAAAGTAAGCAAATGAACAATTTTTTTTTAAGGTCCTAAATTTTTTTATTTTTATTAAATAAATGAAATATGGGTGGTATTTGAATTTGAATTTATAATGATAAGTGAAGAGTGAGTTCATTCTTTTATTTAGTGGAGTATTATCTCCATGCAAATGAACAACTTGATTCTTTCCGGGCTTATCTAATTAAACAAGACAAATAGAAAGAAAGCGATAAACTTGTAATTTGTGTCGGTTCTTCGGTTCTTTACTTATAGGGTATTTTGATAGTAAATAATAAATAACCTTAATATACTAGAGGGTAATGAAGTTATAGAAATAACATATATTTAATATTATTATTTTATATACATATAATTTTAATAATAAAATATACAATATTTTGTATACTTAAGTTGAATTTTATTATTTTTACTTTATATATTTTTTATTTAAAAATATGTATTAAATAATTAAAAAATAAAAATTAATTTTAATATTTTAACATTTAATTTTTCAAATTAAATATATTTTAAATAAATATTAAAAAATAAAAAATGTAATTAAATCTTAAAAAAATTATTATTAATTTATAATCGATAATTATTAAATAAATATAATAAAAATTGATGCAGGACGAATATAATTATTAACTTAATCTTCTATATACATCCCACGCCTGCTCATATTACTGATCTCAGTCAGACAGAGAGATAAGATAACGCATCATGAAGTGAGTTTGTGCGCTCAACACGTAGACCCTGGGACACTAGCCCATTGGCCATTTTACAATTTCCTCTTCCTCATCTAAACCCACATAGTCTACCACTCCGAGCTAACTGGTTTCAATTTCACGGATTTGCTAACTTACAAGAAAATGGGTGTGTCCTTTCTTTCAACAATAATGCCTTCCTTTGCTCCATCGCTCAATACTACTACTACTGCCACTCGCAATCCCACATATGCAGTGAGTACACAATGCGTTGTGTTCTATTTGTGTTTCTTTAGTTCATGTTTTGGCTAAATTGTTTGGTTCCAAATCCTGATTTTGAATTCGCTCAAGTTCAGGTTACAATTCGTTGCAACAAAATTGAAGATGAAGAAGGTAGTAATTGGGATATGTTCCGTAGGAGGGATATTTTTAAATGCATTGGTGGAACTATTGGCATGGTGAGATCAATCTTTACCCTTTCTTACGTAATCATTCAATTACTTGCTACTTTCAAGTGAACACATAACCTAAACACTAAAAGAGATTGACAAATAAATAGGTATAAAGCTTAAAGAGTAACTCAATCAAGCAGTTAACTTTTAGTTGTAATCAATGCTATGTGATGATGAGTTTCCGGCAGTTTTATTATTGTTAGGAAGTAATAGCTAGCTTGGGACCGTTTGTTCAAGTTTCTAGTGCTGCTGATTTAATACAGAGGAGACAGCGTTCTGATTTTCTTTGTAAGTAGTTCTTGACACACTTTGATTTTAGTGTCTATATCAACTTATTAGTCCTGATCCAGATTTGCATTTCTTCAATTTACAGCAAGTATTAAGGAGACCCTTTACAAAGCAATAAAGGTACATTTCTTCTCTTTTCACAGATAATATCTTCAATTTTACATGTTATCTTTTTTATATCTCTTATTTGTTGCAGGGAAATCAAGATCTCATACCATCCTTATTATCTTTGGCACTCAATGATGCTATGACTTACGACAAGGTATGATAAAACCTTGCTTATAAGATTTTTGACATAAAAGCATATAGAGTGCAAGGCAAATTGCTAATCTACTTCTTTTGTAATTTCTTAGGCTACCAAATCTGGAGGCCCGAATGGATCCATTAGATTCAGGTATTATGTAAAGATTTCCCTCTAAATTATAAAGTAACAGTTAGCTAAGCTTAAAACTTTGATATTTTATACTGCTTACTCTTGTAATATTTTGGATTCTGTAAGATAGTGATTTACCTGTTTTTGGAGGACAAGACATATGGAGCTTTGCAGTTCATACTAAGTATATGGTAACACTACAATGGTCAGTGAACTAATATAGAGAAGATAACAAAGAGGAATGTGTGAATGAAAGTTGTTAGTTCTCGTTATTCTTGTAACAACCTTTATATACACAATATTAATTTAATGATCAAGTAACTATAGGAAGCACTACACTACAAGTATGTACACAATAGTTTGTAAACAACTTATGCAGCTTACTCTACTAGCCCTCCTTAAACTCTGGTTAAGAAAGAATCAAGAGTTTATGTTTTAATTCAAAAAAATGAGTAAGAAGTGCTTTTGTAAATACATAAGCAATCTGATCTGCTGTAGGAACACAACGAACATCCAACATATTTTTATTAGCTTAATTTCAAGCAAAATAGAAATCCAATTGAATGTATTTGGCGTGTGCAAGCATGATAAGATTCTTGGTAAGATGCTGAGTGCTGATGTTATCACAATACATAACAGGTTTTTGAGTAATTGACACACACAATTCTTGTAGAAATGACTTCAACTAAAACAATTTAGTAGTGACCAAAGCCAATGCTCTATACTCACTTTTTTGTACTAGATCGAGAGACTGCCTTCTATTTGCTTGAATCCCACGAGACGAGGCTATCTCCAAAATACGCACAATAGCCACGGGTGCTTTTCTTATCATCAGGGCATCCTACCCAATCTGCATTTGTAACAACAATTAAGTCCAAAAGAGTTGATTTCTGAAGAGACAGCCTATAATTAATAGTGCCCTTTAGATATCTTAAAACTTTTTTCACAACCAACCGATGCAAATCACTTGGAGCTGCTAAAAACTGGCACAATTTATTCATCACAAAAACAATCTCGGGGCTAGTTATTGTACAATATTGAAGAACACCAACGATACTTCGAAACTATATTGGAACAGACAAAGGTGTGCCTTCATACTTGGACAAGGAAGTGACATTTGAGATCGGAGTTGACAGTGGCTTAGAAAAACTCAGTCCAACCTTGGGAAGATCACTGATGTACTTAGCTTGAGAAAGATGCAACTGACTAGTAGTTCTAAGCACCTTAATGCCAAGGAAAAATGAGAGATCACCAAGATCTTTCAATGCAAAAATTTGCATTTAAGTACAAAATGATTTACTGAATGAGGACACTTCATTACATGTGATGATTATATCATCAATGTATACAAAAACAATCACAATAGCAATCCCTTAATGTAGAAAGAACATTGAGGCATCACTTTTAAAACCAAGGAAGCTCTTTTGTAGCAAACATGTACTGAGTTTGTGAAACCAAGTTTGAATGGCTTGTGTAAGTCCATAAAGAACTTTTTTTAACTTGCATACTAATAGAATTCCTGTCACAGATTGCACTTCAAACCCTTTGGTTTGTTTCATGTAAACATCCTCCAAATTTCCATTGAGAAATGCATTATTAACATCTAATTGCCTTATGATCCAATCATGGCTTAAGACAAGAGTAAGAATTGCTCGAATTGTTATGAATCTCACAACTGGATTAAATGTTTCAAAGAAATCAATGCCATCTTTTTGATGAAACTCTGTAGCCACCAAACGTGACTTGTATTTTCCCAAACCACCACAAGCAAGGATCTTCACACGATACACCCACTTGTTATCAATTACTTTGAAATGTTGTTTGAGTTATACTAATTCCCAGATCCCATTCTTGATGAAAGCATCATATTCTATTTTCATGGATGCTTTCTATTTAGGAACAAGTGTAGCTTCTTTAAAGCAACCAAGTACTGATAAAATAGCAACATATAGGACGTTAAGAACCTTATTACCAGCTTTTCCACGAGTAACCATAGGGTGACAATTTTGAATTGGATGTGGAAATGAAATGGCTGCTGATAAAGCGTTAAACTGGTGTAAAAATTGGTGAATGATCAAGAATTGGTGAAGCAGTTGGTGAAGGAGAGGTATCGGTAATAGGAGCAAGAGATTGTAAAGGGTTTAAGGATGCCAACAGTGGATTAAGAGATTGTGGAATTGGTGAAGATGAGATAATAGGATCAAGAATCAAAGGTTGAAGTGAGGTGATTGGTATGGGCAACAAATGAATCACAATATCATGTCTGAAAGTACTAACTTGATCTAGGGATTTCTTATGCAAAAAAGGAAGAGAGTTCATGAATTAAACATGCTTGTTGGTGAATATCTTGCCATTTGATAAATCCAAACATAAGTAACCCCTGTGTTGAGAAGAATAGCCTAAAAAGGCACAAGGTATGAAGCATGGCTCAAGTTTATGTTTAACATAAGCTCTCAAGCAAATAAATACAAGACATTCAAAACTGCGTAGAAAATCATAACCTAGACTCTTGTATTACACAACCTTATAGGGAAAGACATGATTTAGGATTTTAGTAGGAAGCCTGTTTTGTAAATAAATAGCAGTTGACAAGCATAGCTCCAATATTGAACAGGAACACTACCTTGTAACAGCAAGGACAAAGCACATTTAACAACACGACGTAATCTACTTTCCACCATACCACTTTGGTCACTGGTATGGGGGCAAGTAATATGATGAACAACGCCTATAGATTGCCGATTAGTAGAGAGAAACTGAAATTCACCCCTTCCATCACTTTGAACAGATTTAATAGTTCTATTAAACTACCTTTCAACTATTGTTTTAAACATTTCCATAGCAATTGTAGCTTGACATTTGGAAGATAGAAAATATATCTACATGAAATGCGAAAAATCATCTACTAACAACAAGAAATACTTTGCACCAGTTTACAGAATGTATAGGAGTAGTCCATAGATCAGTATACAACAAATCGAACAAGTGAGAAGATCTTTGATGAGTTGAATGGAAAGGTAGTTTGTGAGCCTTAACTAAAGAACACATAGTACAATTGTAGTTTATACTAGTCTTAGAACATTGAAGACTAGGAGTAGAAACAACTTTATTAACTACAACAAAAGATGGATGCTCTAACCTTGCATGCCAATCAAGCACAGTAACAGACTTAGAAAACAAAGCAATAGTAGGGAAATATTTCACCTAAGGAGATAAATCTGCAAGAGAAAGAGCTCTAGTGACTTTGTAAAGTCCTTGCTCACCCTTGCCTTGGTAATTGACTCTCAAAGTCAATGGATCCTTAATACAAAAGAAGTTAGGGTGAAATTTTACAAAGATATTATTGTCAATGCAAAGCTTACGAACTGACATGAGATTAATAGAAACCTTTGGTGTATGCAAGAGATTCTTAAGCAACAAATGATGATGATTAAGATCAATTTGTGACTGACCAAGGTGAGATATCAAATTTCGAGCCATTACATATGGTAATTCCTCCATCTCCAATGAAATGAAAAGAATTGACTGATGAACTTTATCCTCATCACTTGTTATGTGATGAGTTGCTCCATTGTCTAAAAACCAAGCATTCTCACCACTAGATGAGTTAGCACCAACATCAACAACCATAGCTTTCCCAAGTTCACCAGAAGAGGAACCAAGAGAATAAGTGAGAATGTTTCTAAGTTGAAAACATTAAACAACAGTGTGACTAGTTTTAAGACAAAACTTACACTAAGGTCTATTAGCTCTTCTATGTCCTTTACTACGGTCACCTCTCCAATTAGATCTACCACCTCTACCTCTGTCATTATTAGACTTGGATATAACTTCTTTTTCTTGTAAGAATTGGTGTAAATTCCAAGGTGATTGTTTAGAACCATTACTTGAAGAATTACCAAAACTAGCACTAGAATTGCTACTTATAGAACTTGTGAAATTGTTCCTGGAATTCAGCTTTGCAAAGTTAGCCTAAAGAACATGATATTCATTAGTCTTTGGCTGTGCAACATTGAGTTGCTCTTCCTTTATAAGCATGCTTTGTAGCTCATAGAGACTAGGCTCAACTTGACGCATATTAAGAGCAGTGACAAATCCACGATAATTTGAACCAAGACTTCAGAATATACATGATCAGATCCTTGTGAGGAATACCTTCTCCAATTGTAGACTTGGCTAAATCCTTCACAAGAGCAAAATATTCATGCATAGAAAAAGAAGCTTTCTTACTCTAACTTAAATGATCACGTAGTTCCATGATTTGAGCTCGAGAAGAAGAGTGAAAAACTTCAAAAAGTGCACACCATTGATGAGCAACTAAGGGAAGACCAAACATGCAAGGAAACATATCATTTGTTGGGAGAACTATAAATCCAAGATTTGAGAAGATAGTTTGTTTGATTCCATGTAGAAAACACTGGATTCACAAAAGAAAAACCTGGTGCAGTAGAAGAGGTAACAAACCTTTCTGGAACAGGTTGAGAAATGTCAAGAAAATTCTCTAAGCCATATGCGATCACAATGCTCTCCAATTGCTCACACCAAAGGAGATAATTCTTGTGATCGAGTTTCGTAGAGATGCTAGGATTCGTAGGAATCGAAGAAGGAGCAAAAGTTGAGTTCTGAGCAGAAACTGCAGAAGTATTACTATTAGAGACAATTGTTGGCAAAGTTGATGCCATTGGAGGCTAGAAGGTCTCAAGGATCACGAACAAACTTTCAAGAATTCAAGAGAGTAAAAAAGGCTCTGATACAATACAATGCTCAGTGAGCTAATGCAGAGAAGATAACAAAGAGGAATGTGTGAATGAAAGTTACTTCTCATTATTATTGTAACTGTCTTTATATACACAATGTTAACTTAATGATCAAATAATTATCGGAAACACTACACTACGAGTTTGTAAACAATAGTTACTAAATAACTTATGCAACTTACACTACTAAAAACAATTGAGAGATAATTTAGTTATGAGTAAAACTGTCAACTATAGTATAAAGTTTTTGTGATTCTAGCCTTTGTTATTTATTTATTTTTGGTCAAAGAGAGAATTATATTAAAAATGCAACAAACGCTATACAAAACATAGAAACATGTTTGTGGGAGAATCGTAAAGACAAAACGATCTCACTCCTTTGGTAATTACATAATCCACATGATCTAAAGAGTAGTAATTTGGATGTATAAACAAGGGTCATCACCTACCATCATAACAGACTAAGAAAGAAAATGCATCACCATCCCAACACCCACGATACAATACAAAAGAATAACAAATGAAATAAGAAAGAAAAAGTAACATAAAACTGAAATGGAGTGGAAGGGTCACTCAAGGGTTGCAATCCCAACAAAGGAATAACAAATGAAATAAGAAAGAAAAAGTAACATAAAACTGAAATGGAGTGGAAGGGTCACTGAAGGATTGCAATCCCAACATCACCACTAATTGTCGTTATCATTAGAGTCATCCTTATCAACCACAAGATACACGCAAACCATGGAGAAAGCAAGTCAACTAGAAAGAAATTTCACCTTAAGAGAAAGAGTACTTGAAGGGAGGTTGGAGAAAGATGGGAAGATTTGGGCAAGGGTGGAATTTAGACTGTTGAGGGATCTGGTGGCAGCTGATGAGATGGGTAGAGATTGAGGGTGGGTGGGGCTTGTAGTTGAGGATGGGTGGAGATGGAGTTTAAAGGGAGTGGAGGTTGATGGGCTAGGGTGTTTTTAGAACATGAAGGGTTGGCCATTGAGTTTTCTAGAGAGAAGTAGGAGCTTCTCATTCTAGAACTCTAAAGCCGTTGGTGGAAAATGATATCTAGCCTTTCCTTATTGCTCTTGCTTCATTCTTTTTCTTTGTCTCTTTTTTCCCCCTCTTTTTCCTCTCTTTTTATTTTAGAACCAACATAAAATTCACAACTTTCTAAAGCTTCTCCATGAATTTATTGCCTGAAGCTCAGAGATAAACCGACCAGAAAACAAGGGGCTCTCTGCAGCCTTGAATTTGTTAGAGGAAGCGAAAAAGGAGATAGATTCATACTCCAAGGGTGGACCTATTTCCTATGCGGATCTTATCCAATATGCAGGTTGTACATTTTTGGCTGGATGTCGATAAATTGCAGGTTCTTTGTGCATGTTTCTTATGTGATTCCTGTGCTCTATATGTGCAGCTCAAAGTGCTACGAAGGCTACATTTTTAGCTTCCGCCATTCGCAAATGTGGTGGAAATGAAGAGAAAGGAAACTTACTATACACTGCATATGGTTCAATCGGGCAGGTTTGTTTATTATGACATAATAATTAAAAAAATGGTCTGATCGTGTGCTATATATATCTATCTTCTTTGCCTGAACATGTTGGTAATCAAGTGTTATAGTGATTAATATTGTTTAAGCACATTTATTGGGAAAGACTTTTTTCTTGTGTGCTCTGCTACAGTACATTTGTTTTCATGGTCAAAAGGAAGTATATTATCTCCTTGAGACATCCTGGGAATATTCGTTAAAAGTATTTTTTTTTAAGCTGCTTACCATGAACTTATGTGTGCTATCACATCGGAAAGGGCTTGTTTCTCTTAATCCCAATCATACTCTTTTGGAGAAAACAGAAAAATATCATTTATTGGTAATTGAACAAATATTTCCTTAAATTCTGAGGCTATTCAGAATACTACTAATGGCCTTGTCTTAAATCATGGTAGTTTTCTAGCACCATGTCTGATGGGGTTGATAATAAAATCTTGACTTGTATTGATCGATCTCATTGCAATTGCATCTAAATTTTTATGTTTAAATTGTTTATATTGAAATGTAACTTCGGAAGCCACTTGATTGTTCTTTAGTACTAGTAGTTAAAAACATTTATGCATATAATGAAGACGATCATTATTGTGGAAACAGTGGGGCTTATTTGATAGGCAATTTGGTAGATCGGACGCTCAAGAGCCAGATCCAGAGGGTAGAGTTCCAGAGTGGGACAAAGCAAGTGTTAAGGAAATGAAAGATAAATTTTCTGCTGTTGGCTTTGGCCCCCGGCAGGTTACTTCTTAGTAATTTTTTAACTTCATTTGCAGCTCCATTTTGTTCTCTTGTACTCTTTCTCAATTTTAACAAACTAAGTGACACACAACAAAACTAAATAAACTCTCCGTTTATAACTATATACATCGTCAATAACTGATCCAAGTTGTACTATTTGACCAGCTAGCTGTAATGTCCGCTTTCTTGGGTCCTGATCAGACTGCAACTGAAACCTTATTGTCTTCAGATCCAGAGGTTTTACCATGGGTTCAGAAATACCAACGGAGCCGAGAAACTGTATCCCAAACGGATTATGAGGTCAGTACCAATGCTTAGGATGATTGCCACTCAAAGCATTTTGTTTGATTCTTTTCAAATTAATCAAGATTATCTTACAATCTATTCAACAACGAGTGTTAGCTAGAACTGTAATGTGTAACAACCATATTTTTTTGCAGGTTGATCTGATAACCACATTCACCAAACTGGGTAGCTTGGGACAACAAATCAATTACGAGGCATACACATATCCCGTCCAAAAAGTTGATTTAAGGAAACTCAAATTGTAGAAAATTCATATGTACAAGCATAACTTCAACCATTGGATCAAACTCTTCCTATAGTTTTCTGAACAAGTGAAAGTAAATTTCTTTTTGGGTCATGAACAAGTGAAAGTATTTGCAAGCTTTATTTTGACAGAGTAGTCCTGTGGTTACTGCTAATAGCTTTGAACCACGGATTGAAAATTCGAAAAAGGAGTTAAGTTCAAACCAAGCTAAAATTTAAATTAAACATAATATTATTGGGGACTGGTGCGACTTGGAAGAGTTTATAAGCCAAAAGATATTATTGATGATTGTCAGAATGAGTTTGGGATTGATATTGGTTACACCAGAACATATAGGTCTAAAGAAAAGGCTCTCAGATTGCTACAAGGCACTAAAGAGGAATCTTTCCTCAAGCTTCCTTCCTACTGTCATGTTCTGAAGGAAAGAAATCCTGGAAGTGTCATACATATTGAAGTTGATCAGTTGGGAAGATTTAAGTATTTTTTCATAGCACTAGGTCCATGTATTAGAGGATTCTTATCCTGCATAAGACATGTGATTACAGTTGATGGTGCATTTCTTACTGGTAGGTATGCTGGACATTATTTGTAGCAAATGGTTTTGATGGAAATAACAATATATATCCAATCTCTATTGGGGTTGGAGATTCAGAGAATAATGATACTTGAGAATGGTTTTTGTTAAAATTATCATCTGTAGTTGGGCATGTTGACAACCTTGTTATTATTTCGAATAGACATCAAAGTATTATTCAAGCTATTCTGAAAGCATTTCCTAATGCAGTGCATGGTTATTGTGCGTTTCACATGGAGATGAATTTAAATCACAAATTTAAGAACCCTAACATTATACCTTTGTTCAGATGCTGCTCAAGGGCTTATACAAAAGGTGAATTTGACAAGTACATGGGGGATTTGAGAGAGATCGATCCTTTGATAGAAAAATACTTATTGGAAAAAGGTAAAGAGAAGTGGTCAAGATATCATTTCCCAGGAAATAGGTACGTGATAATGACCACCAATAGTTCTGAATCTTTTAATAATATAATGAAATCGACGCCTGAATTACCCATAACTATGCTTGTTGAGTATTATCGTAGCAAAATACAACAATGGTTTGTGGAACGTAGAGAGGTTGGAATGAGATGGGGAATTCAATTCCTTACATATGAAGTTCAATCAATAATGCGTGCAAATCACTTTAAGTCATTGAGGTACAGGGTTTTCAGAATTAATGCACATGTTTTCCAAGTAAATGATTCATTCACTAGCTGTTATCTTACTGTCATGTTTATCTATTTGCATTATTTTTGTTAAATATCTATATAATCTTACTTCTTATTACATATATTATGTATTAACGATGACACTTGGAACCCTATTAGGTTATACACAGTGACAACAGTGACGATGTGGATCTACTTAATAAAATTTGTAGTTGTAGGGAGTTTGATGTTCACAAGATCCCATGTTGTCATGCCATCGCAGCTGCCCGGTTTCAAGATGTTGATGTGCATTCTTTCATTGATAATAAGTACACCGTAAATTGTTATATTATAGCATATACTGAGTCCATTTTTTCGACAACTGATAATGGTGAGTGAAGCATTTCACCAGAGATAATGGACCTAGTTGAACTTCCTCCTAACACTAAGAGGAAGTGTGGAAGACCACGAAAACGACGCATACGTTCACATGAAGAGGTAATTAAGAAGGTCATATTGTGCAGTAGGCGTAGAAGGGGTAATCATAACACAAAGACTTGTAGTAAGTTCCTTCATATGATTATAGAACCTTTTCTGTCTTCTCACCCTTAAACATTATTAAGATATATGCAAGATATTTTTGTTTTTTATATTAGTTGTCTTTTTGTACATATTATTATATGATGATATAATAAATATTATATTCTTTATTTACCAAAATATACTATGTTATTTGTATATTTTCAAATAGAATCGATATTATAGATGAATAAAAGATAAATATTTAAATATAATTTTTGAGGTTGTTTTTATTATAATAAGATAAAAAATTAATGTTATAAAATTTTGCAAAATAGTTATGTAATTTATAATTTATTAAAAAAGTTATAGTTTTTATTTTTTATGTAATTTAATTATTCTTTATTATACTATATATAAATATATAACTATTTATTGTTATGTATATTATATACTTAATATTATTATAATCTATTTTTTTATGTATTTATTAATTTATATTGTTTAATTTTTAAATTATTTTATCAATTTATATAGATATAAAATTATATTATTCAAGTTGTTAAATAAATTTGAAAATATTAAAAGCTAAAAAATCTGATAAAAAAAATTAATTTTTAAATTATAAGTTAAATTTTATATTTTTTAAACTATAATATGGGATATGAATATTTAAGACAAAACCTCTTCTTTTAACGAATAGAAAGTCAGTTTTATACTCTAGCAATCCATGTCATATGCAAAATGAAATCACATCCGTTGATGTACAAGCTGTGAAAAGCACAACAAGACGCAGTTTAAGTCGTACGATCTGGGAGTTAAGAGAAGTAGAAAACAGAAAAAGCAATAGAGGCGGTTTGCTGTTTAACGGGTACAGCGTATATAAGGCAAGAGACTTTTCAATCTATTCGCACTTGTAAGAAGATTCCAATTTTTCTCTGCGGCTTTAAAGAATCAAAGTTTGCATCTTCTCTCTTCGTAAATCTTTCAGTTACGTGGTCTGATCTTCAAGAGTTAAGTACTCTGAGGTATGTTTCTCTCGATTTCTTTAGCTTTAGTTGATGCCTTTCTGGAGTCGATTTTTAGCATTCGTTATATTCTACAGGTTTAGGGTTTCTGTGGTTATCCAATTTTTTTTCGATTCTTTAATCTTTAGGAATTATATTATGACAAATTATCATTAATGGAATTATTTCTTTCATAAACATATTTATTTGAAATTAAGTGTGATTGGCCCAATTTAGAACATGATTAGCATTATGCATCATTTTTTTGTTTTTGTTAGTTTTGATATTACCATGAAGTTTAGTTTTTTAGCGTATTTGAATGATTCTGGAATGTGATCAAAATTTTAAGCAGTCTGAATAAACAGCTTACTTGTTTTAGATGGCTCGTACAAAACAAACTGCTCGTAAATCCACCGGAGGCAAGGCTCCGAGGAAACAATTGGCTACTAAAGCTGCCCGTAAGTCAGCCCCAACTACTGGAGGTGTGAAGAAACCCCATAGATATCGCCCCGGAACTGTTGCTCTCCGGTTCGTATGATGACTTGTATCCTCGTCTTTTGTGATTGGTTATTGTAATTATTATCTGTTACTCATTGTGATTTGATTAAACTTGCAGAGAAATTCGCAAGTACCAAAAGAGTACTGAACTGCTGATCAGGAAACTCCCCTTCCAGAGGTTGGTTCGTGAAATTGCGCAAGATTTCAAGACTGATTTGCGCTTCCAGAGTCACGCTGTTTTAGCTTTGCAAGAGGCGGCCGAGGCATATTTGGTTGGGTTATTTGAAGACACCAACCTCTGTGCCATTCATGCTAAACGTGTTACAATCATGCCCAAGGATATACAGCTTGCCAGGAGGATTCGGGGTGAGAGAGCGTAAGGGGAAGCAAGTTTTGATTATTTGATTTGGAAATTGTGATAATCTTCACAGGTTTCTGTTACTGCAATATTTCAATACAATTCTCTTTATCTGATATTTTATTAAGTTATGTCATGCTGAATAGTTTAGTTTCATGGTTTGGTTTGTAAATTGACACGACCTTATACTGTGACTAAGAGCTGCTTCAAACGCCCCTAATTTTTAGAGTAATTCCGATCACACACTACTATTCTCTCTTTATTTGTTGGGTTAATTAAGATATGTGTAACGATAATAACATAAACGTAAAAACTTATTTAATTTTGTAATATAATTGTATTGCTTGTATTTTATGTTGGGATTTTTTTTGAATTTATTGGTGATTGGTTATCTTTATGATTTTTAAATCAAGTTATTTTAAAATCTTCAATTATGATATTATAAAATTATAGTAGATAAATATAATTGTTATCTTGGCTTCATGGTAAATTTTAAGTTGCACTCACCAGCATATAGTGTGACATGAAAAAACTAAGATTTTCCAACTTCCCTAACTCCTGCGAGTAATTCTATTCACACTACTTTCCTCATGATTTGTTGGGTTAATTTGAATGTGTAACGATAAAAAAAATATACATGTAAAATTGACAACAATTATTTAATTTTATGTAGACAATTTTTTATTTTGCCTTAGATACGTTTTTAAGTTGATGTTCAAGGTATTTGTTTTTATTAATTTAGTGATGTGTTAGGGCTTAGTTAATGTCTTTAGGATATTAGTCTTTTATTATCTACGTATTTGCACAAATAATTTAAGAAACCTTTTGATGTTGAAGATCATTTAAGATAATTAATGTCAATATTTAGAATAATTTTTTTTTAAAATTATGGTAGAAAAAAGGAAATAATTATTATCTCTAATTACATTTACAAATAGTTTAAACAAAAAGCTTATTTATAAATTTTTATGTAATTATTTTTGAAGGGTTATAATATTATCTCTAATTACATTTACAACTAAATATTTATTTTTATTATTATGATAATTTAATTTTAGGCTTTGAATAAATCTTGATGTATATTTGTAAAGATATTCATCTTTGTCATCTATTTTTCTTTTTAGAACTACTTTTCAATATTCACGTGAAGAATTTGTTTCTATTATCATTTTAGTTGGTAACCATTTTACTTGTGTTTTTATCTTATTCATCTATGGTGTGTCATGTCCATTTTCAAACATAATATTTTTTAAGTTTAGTTTGTAATGGTTTTCGTATTTCTTATAATTTTTTTTATGTATGTTTCTACATAAGTTAAACATCATAAAAATATTTGTAATTGATATTTATCTTTAATTTTACTAGAAAATTCTTGTATATTGTTTGATATATGAGGTTGAAGATGATGTTTTCATCTTTTATTTCTAATCCTAAATATTTGATATTTTATTGAGCTATTACATCCTTTTTTTCTAGTAGAACAAATCTTTCTTGCGTTCATGTAAGAATATTAATATCTAAATAATATTTATTCAAGTTATCACTAATTACTAAAATATCATTGATATATACACAATAATTTTTGTGTAGTTTTTTAAATTTGTTATTCATATATCTATACAAAATATCTGGTGCTTTTTTTATTTAAGGCTTTGAAATTTATCATCATTCTCTTTTTTTCTCAACTTTTTTTTAACCAAAAATGTTAGACTTGAGTGAGGTGAATTACTGGTTATTATGACTTTTAATTTCAAAAGTTTTTGAATTTGTTTTCCAAATTTTCTCTATTCTCTAGGGTATATATCATTGATTTTGCTCTTATGACTTTGTTAGGATATTTGAGTTTTATGCTTACTATTATTTTAGACCTACTGATTTTAGGGTGTAAATGGTTTTCTAAACTTACTATTTGTAACAATTTTTCTATTTATGTTAAGGCTTCATCTTCTTGTATTATACTAAGAAATGAGTTTTACTTTTCTTTTATGGCTAATGAAATGTTTTCTAAACAAGGTTGTTGCTTTATACATATCTTATTACGTTTTTGCTTTTTATATTGTTGTGTAATAGTTAGGTTTGATATTGTCAAAGTTTTTCTTAGTTTTGACACGTAAATGATTTCACCATCTAATATTGTTAAACTTATTTTTTTTCCTAAATATTGAGTAAATAGTTGGTAATGGTTTAGAAAATTATTTGTTATTAATAAATTAACTCTTGTTTCTTATTGATATATAGTAGGGATACAAAAGTTCTCTCCTCTTATTATTATATTTGTATCTTTTAAAACTTTATTAAGATTTATTATAATGTTTTTAATAATTTTTTAAATTAAATCTTTTGGTGCTTGTTTTCATATTTTTTTAGGAATACATATTTGGTAACTACACACACATACAAGCTCTTGTATATATATAGTAATTTGTATAACCTTCAAATTTTAATCCTATTTTAATACAAGTATTGTTTTGGATTTGTAACATTATACAAATCATTAATCATTTAATAAAAAATATTCAAATTCGAGTCAGTTATTTCTTTTTCAGTTTTCTCAAATAAATAAATACTATAAGTATCATCTATATTTTATTTATCTATTAGTTCTATTTCATTTTAAAAGCTTCTTCTAAAATTTTTACCTTATGTGAAAATTTATTTTTAAATTCTACTTTATGTTAAGCTTATTAAGGCATTAATTAGCATAATGACATTCCTCATTGTAAATCCAACATCTGTATTTTTTTTATGGTTAATAATTTTTATTTTTTGGTGGCTTGTATATATATATATTATAAAGTTCTCTATTATATTTTCTCTTGTATTTTTAAGTCTTATTTTCTAAATATATATCTTTTGAGTTTTTATATTTTTTATACTTTTGGTTATAAGATTTTATGTTACATCCTTATTTTTCTAGCATTCTAAAATTTCTTGAATCATAACAGATTTGATCATTTCTTCCCATTTGTTTACATTCTTGTGTTTCTTGTCATTTAATAATTATTTAGTTCTTAAGACTTCATACTTTCTTCTAAGGTGTCTGGTATAGTTTATGTATTCCTATTATTCTATATTTCTGTTATTGTTTTATGTAATGCTCCAAATAATTTCTGAAATAGTATTTCTTTATAAGACTTGGGACAATACATTTCATATTCATAAATAAATGAATTTATATAATATATGTCACATATTTTCATATTTGTTAAATGTCATTTGACTTACATTCTCAGTGGATTTAGTAATATGTTTATCTTTGTCTTCTCCAATTAATTTATTGTATATTTCATTTATTATAATATCTATGTACTTCCTACTTATGGAAGCATTTTCATGTGTTTATAAATGTTATTTTTCTGTTAAATTTGTAAACCAAATTTTAATATTTACAATTATTTTGTGAGCTACTAAGACTGTACAAGTTGAAGGGGTTTGATGGTGTGGTTAGAGAAGTATGTATGAATACACTTATACCACTAGACCATTCATATAAAGATTTTACCTTATCTTTTATGCAAACTAAATCTAAAAGATCAGATATATAATTTTTACGAAGTTTGAATTATGGTGGAATATTATCTCTAGTTTTCTAATGTAATCCTTCTTTCATTTTGGATTATTGTTTTCTTCTATAAGTAAAATCTAGTTGTTTTGATCTTTGCCCATATCTTTCTTCCCTGTATGGGTTAGATGTTCCTTCTTAATTAGGACTAGTAATGAAATAGGTTTTATGTGGTTTTTTGAGGTTCTATTTTCTGGTTCAGAATCAATTTTATTGATTATTATCATATCATCTCCCTCTTTATTGGTATATAGTTTTTCTTCATAGTTTCCTCCTAGCGCTTTACCTGCTAGGGTTAACAGATTAACTAATTTTTCTATGTCTTTATTTTAAGGATTATAAATTATTCTTTTAATTCTTTTCTATCTTTCATTAAATTGAAATTATAAGTTCTTCTTTATCTTTGGGTTTTTCTTATTCTTTCTTTTCTCATTCTTAGGTATGAATATATTTGATTTTTAAAGTGATTTTTCTTTTTATCTTGCAAAAAGATCAAACTTGAAACCTATAATTTCATTATCTCTAGATATGTTATTTATATCATTTCTTAATTCTGTAAAACATTTATGTATGTTTTGTTGTAATTTTTTATTGTAATCACATTCTTTTATTTCTTTTAGGAGTTCTTTTTGTGTTTACTTTGTCATGTAATGACTTGATGTTTGATTTTTTTTTACTATATCAATTTTTTTACTAAAAGAATTGAAACTTTTTTTTATTGTTATTTGATTTTTTGATATGCCTTTTAGGCTTCCATCAAAATATAATTCTAATTTTGTAGTTTATTTTTGAACATTATTGGGATAACAATTGTATCATTTTCTTGCTAATATTATATCATGGAATATTAATTTCATTATTTTAACTTCTTGTTTTTGATCCATAACATCCTTTATTTGTTAAAGGTTCGTTCTTCATGATCTATAAAAATAAAACTTAATACAATATTTTTTCTTGCTACATTAATCATAGGTTGTTCTTTTACATCTAAATTTCATTCTTCTGGTATTTCATAGTCTTTTATTATTTTTTCAATTTTTGAAAAGTTTTATCTATTTTTATGAATTCATTTTTTTCCATATGTTAAAATTATTATGGTTATTTGTTAATGAATATCTTACTACATAGTGTACTGAAAATGATGATTTTCTTCTTTTATTAAATTTCATATTTCAAATTCATATGCAAAACTTAATACTTAGTTTAAGTTTTTATCATTAATATTAATGGCAAATGTATGGTATGATTTGAATTTTAATTTTTATAAAGCATATTTTATATTATTTAACAGTGCTAGTTTTATTGGTGTATCAATTCATTTTTTAAAATATATTTTTATTAATATTTAGATTCCTCCTAAATTGATGTATCTAAATTTTATTTTATTCCTTTGAGGGATTTTGAATAGTTTATCCATAATAATTTATTTGTCAATTAATGGTATATTATACATTCTTTCGTAATATTAATACTCATTTCTTTATTATTTATTCTATAATAAATTATATCTTTTTTTGAAAATAGTTTTCTTATTCTTAAAATGTTTTTTTGCTAATTATCATTTTATTTTGAAAAACTATTATGAGATGTTTAGTATTATTATTCACATTATTTCTGAATTTTTTATTATTTTTGTTAATAATAAGGTTTTACAATTTTTTTGTAAAGTATTATATAGATTTTAAACTTATAAATCAATAATGATAAAATAATACTTTTATAAGGATTATAACCCCCAAAAACATTCTTTTTCTATTTATGTAAAAAATGCTATCTTGTTTTTTTAAGTCGATCTTAGATAAATAAGTCGGCTTGACAATGAACCTAAATTTAAATAATAGTATATAATATTTTTTTATTTAAAAAACAGCGTTTATGTAAGAGATGGTTTTATTGTGTATATAAACAAATATTTACAATGTAATTTATATAAGAGAAAAAGAAAAAAAAGATAATAATTAAAATATACATAATTATGAGAAACCATGTTCTTGGATAACTTGTTGCTCTCCACCATTCTATTATTGGTTGTTTCCAACTGGTGTATTGGTTACCACTAGCTAGATCTCGAGTTCTTCAACATTCCCTTTAAGTTGGAATATATGTTAATTGTTCCTAACTTGTTAAGTAAGCTCGAGAATTCTGGAAAACTTAAGGATTTGGTAAAAATATGTACTGGTTATTCCGATATAAAGATATGATAATTCTTGATCATTCCAACTTCAATATTTTCTCTCACTAGATGGCAATCGATTTCTATGTGTTTGGTTTATTCATGAAATACTAGATTTGATGCAATGTGAACGACTGTTTGATTTTCGCAATATAACTTGGTCGGTTGGGAGTGTTTGATACCCAAATCATCCAAAATGTACCGTAACTAGGTTATTTCACAACATACTACTGCCATAGAATGGTATTCTACTTCTGCACTCGATCATGAGACTGTGTTTTGCTTCTTAGTCTTCCAAGAAATTAGTGAGTTTCCAAGAAACATACAATATCCTGTGGTTGATCGTCGCATGTCTATGCATCTAGCCCAATCTGTGTCACAGAAAGAATTTAGTTGTAGTGAACTAGTTGCTGAGAAAAAGAGACCTTGTCCTGATGTGTTCTTGAAATATCGTAGCACTCATTGAACTGATTCCAAATGTGGTTTTCGTGGTTTGTCTATATATTGACTAAGAATGTGCACAACATATACTAAGTAGGGTCGTGTGATGGTCAAGTATATTAATCTCCCAACAAGTCTTCGATAGGATGTAGGGTCACTGATGAATTCTCCTTCAACCTAGTTGAGGGTTAAATTTTTTTCCATAGGTGAATTGGCATATTTAACACCAAGATAACCCATGTCTTCCAATATTTCAAGTGCGTACTTGTGTTATGATAGAATAATTCCCTTCTTAGATCGTGAAACTTTTATGCAAAAAAAATACTTTAATTCACCGAGATCCTTTAGCTTGAATTTTTGCATGAGATGCTTTTTAGTTTCTTCAATATCTTGTAGATTGTTTCCTGTTATGATTATATCGTCTATATAGACAAGAAGAGTAGAGAAGGAATTACCACGAGTTCGGACGAATAGTGAGTGATCATACTTGGATTGGTTAAAACCAGCTAGCTTAAGTGTTGTTGATAGCTTAATGAACCATTATCGCGAGGCTTGTTTGAGTCCATACAAAAATTTGTGTAGTTTACATACTCGTGTTTCTCCCTTTCGTTCGAATTCGGGTGGAAAAGACATGTAGACATCTTCGTGAAGATCACCATAGAGAAATGCATTGTTGACATCGAGTTGGCGAAAATGCCAATTTTGAATAGCAACAACGACAAGGAGGAGACGAACGGTGACAAGTTTGGCTATTGGTGCAAAAATTTCTCGGTAGTCAAAACCTTCAATCTGATTGTATCTTTTGGCCACTAAGCAAGCCTTATATCGTTCCACAGAGCCATCAGGATTATACTTGATTTTGTAGACTCATTTACAACCAACTGGTTTCTTGTTTGGAGGAAGCTATTGAAGCGTCCAAATTGCATTAGTTTCGAGAGCATCCAGTTTTTGTTTCATGGTAAGCCACCATTTTGGATAGTTGAAAGCTTCAGCAAATGTGGTTGGTTCTATGAGAATGGAAATAGAAGTAGCGAAGGCACGATGTGCAGGTGATAATCGATCATAAGTAAGTACATGAAATAGAGAATGAGAAGTACCTTTGTTATGAGACGATGCTGAGTTAGACGAAGGGAAGAACCGAGAAGACAATGAAGCTTCTACATGATACTTGTGAAGGTAGCTAGGAACATTAGTGGATCAGTAGAATCTATGTGTAACTGGTGGTGGAGGAGTCATGTGCGGTACATAAGTTGATGATGGTATTTTAGGAGGTGAATCTTGAAGATGAAGGGTGTCTGAGTCGATTGCTGGAAGTACAAATGGTGGATGATGAAGTGATGTATTTGGTGTGGTTGATTGGCCAATGTTAGGCATGTCATCATAAATAGTATTTTCTAATGGAGTGAATATAGTTGGAGTGTTGACAACGAAAGTGGAATAAGGAAACACATGTTCATGAAAGATAACATCACAAGACACTAAAGTTTTGCATGTTTTCAGATTGTAGACTCGGTAACCTTTTATCCCAGATGGATACCCAATGAATATGCATCGATGTGATCTAACATCAAACTTGGTGGGTTGATCATGATGTGCATACACAAAGTAAAGATAACCAAAGACACGAAGATGTTCATACCTAGGAACTTTGTGAAAAAGGATTTCAAATGGTGTTTAACCCTTGAGAACAAGTGTTGGAGTATGATTTATGAGGTATGTGGATGTAAGAATGGTATCTCCCTGAATTGCTTAAGGAGATTGGCTTGGAAGAGTAATGCACGAGCTACATTGAGAAGATGACGATATTTGCGTTCAAGAACACCATTTTGTTTAGGGGTAGAGACACAACTGGTGTGATGCATGATTCCTTTGGTAGAAAACAACTAGGTCATAAAGAATTTTGGTCTATTATCACTTCAAATGATTTTAACTTTGGACGCAAATTTAGTTTCAACAAGGTTAATGAAGGTGGTGAGAAATGTGCATGTATCATATTTAGTATTTAAGAGATAGACTCATGTGCATCTTGAGTAGTCATCAACAATAGTAAGGAAATAACATGCTCCATTAAGTGTTAGAATGTGATAGTCACCCAAAATATCAACATGAATCAGTTCAAAAGGTGCTTTTGTATTGATGGAACTTAAAGGAAATGGATTACAAGTTTGCTTAGCTAGTGGAAAAATAGAACAATCACTAATGGAACAAAAGGGTGTATCAATGGAAAGAGAAATTACACGCAAACTGTTATTAGATAAATGACCAAGTCGTTGATGCCATAAATGAGGGTTGGTTGAAGCAGTATTTGAAACAGAGAAACATCCAGCCTTTTCGAAATAGTCAGGTAGTAGAGTACTGCTTTATCAGTTCCCATCCCAATCACCTTCCCCGAGTGTTTGTCCTAAACAAAGCACACATTATTAGTGAAGGTGACATGACAAAATGTAGTTTGAGTTAGTTTGGCTACTGAAACCAAGTTTAATTTGAAAGAGGGAACACACAAGACATTATGGAGTATGAAATTATTGGAGAAATGTATAGTGTCGATATGTGTGACATGGGTAAGGGAATGATCAGGTAAATGCACATGCCGATTAGTGACTAGAATGTTAGAGCTCATAAGTTTTGGGAATAGACCATGTGATCAGTTGCTCTTGTATCAAAAATCCAACTGGTTTTTGAATGGAAAACATTCGCACATGATGTGTTACTTGAAGAAGTAGTCACTTGACTTGCCATGCTACTTGATTTGGCTTGATTGAGAAGTGTAAGGAGCTCATGATATTGAGCAGATGTAAGGTTATGAGATGGTGACCTTGTGTTAGAGCTACTTTCCTAAAAGTTAGTATGGTAAGCTTTGGAGAGGAAGCCATAACTTGCATTTCTCTTGTCTTAAATTTCCCTTTTCTTTCGACATATGTTGATGTCATGTCCATCCAAACCATATAAATCACATTTGAGGTGCTTTCGGTAGTTTTCAGAATTGTGTCCATTGAGACCACAAAAATCACATTTGAGGTGATTTCGACAGTTTTCAGAATTGTGGCCGATATTGTTGCATCGATTTCACTTGAGATGTGAGTTCCTTGGTGGGTTATTCTTGTAAGGATGACTATCCTTGGCGATAAGTGCGGTAGCTTCTGGCATCCTTCCTATGGTTTGTGTGGAGATATCTCTCTGCTTTTCATCTTGAACAATGAATGAGTATACCTTATTTACTGTAGGTAAATGTTTTATGAGCAATATTTGTACATGTGCTGTTGTGTAAACTGTGTTAAGCCCCATGAGAAACTTTATGGTTCGTTACTTTTGTTGGTATTCCTATAGTTCCCTTCCGACATTTCTTCTACAATGTGAAAGGGGACATAGTGCATCACGAGTATCCCATAGGCTTTTTAACTTGGTGTAGTATTCTCCAATGCTCATACCTTCTTGGATGCACTCATGGATATCTTGCTCAATTTGAAATAGGTGCACGCTATTGGTGTGTGAAAAACGTTCATTCAATTCTTTCCATAGCTCATATGCAGTATCCTTACACATAACAATTTCCGCAACTTTAGGCGATATTGTATTAAGAATCCATCTTTTGATAAGAATATTGCAGCGAGTACATTGTTTGATTTCTACTTTAGAGTTTGTTGATAGCCTCGTGATTGTGTCGTCAATAAATCCATCTTTGTTTTTGATGATGAGAGCTATGAGTATCGCATGACTCCGAATATGATAATTTTCTTGATTTAAGAATTAAGCCATTAAAACCATGCCCGATTGGTCTGAATGGTGTAGATATAATGAATGGTTAGGATCATCATACCATTTTGGTAAAGTAGGGTTAGTATTTGTAATTGTAGACATGTTTGTTGAGTAAAAAATTCAAAAATAGGATAAGATTTAGTGTATTTTAGACAATAATGATTGTTTATGAAATAAATAATGAATTGAAATGAGTTATATATTATAGAAAATGTATCAAGGATTACAGAACCAAAAATTTCAACTAAAGAACCGGTCAAAAAATGGGTGAACCGATGTCTGGCTAGAAGATCAAACCGGAACAAACGACGCGTCGTTTTCTTCAAAGGGTGCGCTAAACGACGTGTTGTTTGAGTCATCTTCTTCAATGCGAGCGCGTGTGGGCAAGTGAAACTCTAACGAACTCAGGCAAGGCACATGGGTGATTGTATTGACTTGAAAAATATTGTAGATTGCTCAAAAATTTCTGAAGATTATAATAGGATGAATTTGAAATTATTTTTATGATTCGAAATTAGTTTTGAAAAGAAACAAAATTTGAAAGGAAGAAAAAATTGTGTGAGCTGATATCAAGTAAGAAATGATTTTATTGCATATATAAACGAATGTTTACAATCTAATTTATACAAAAAAAATATATAAAAATTAAAATAAACATAATTATAAAAAATCATACTCTCTGTTATTGGTTATTTTCAGTTAGTGTATTGGTGTCACATCATTCCGTTATTGGTTATTTTCAGTTGGTGTATTGATCGACAACGATTAGATCTCGAGTTCTTTAACTGATTTCTTAGGAAAAGAAAAAAAGATAACCGCACATCTTAACTAAACTAAGTCATCTGGGGTGTAAGTTTTATTGAATGGGGTCACTGTAGTAACTTAATTCCAAAGTCGTAAAAATCTCACCTCAACCTCACTTCCTCTTTATCTGAACCAACCATGTTCGGTAAGACATTTCTGGGTTTCGTTGTTGCTTTCTCCCAGTCCATTCGAGCCATAAAATTTATATCCCAAGTTTCCATTCTTCAAAAAGTATGATATGTATAATAATGGTACTTTAAAGTTTATTCATAAGGATGTAATATTGAAGAATTTCACAAATGAGTATATTTTTGCACTGTTTTGTGAACAAGTTGAGGACAAAATTGAAATTGCTTTGGACAATGTCCACATTGTCATTGTCAATTTTGAGCAGCTCAATGTTAATATGTAATATTTGTATATTTTGATAAAAATGTTAAGAAAATATTGATAATGTTGAGATATTATCAAAAAATTGTTAATTTTTAGAGAAAATATCATAAATATTATGTTGTATCATTGTTGAGAAATTTATATTGTATAATTTCGTCTAAATAATTTATTATTAAATTTTATTTACTTATAATGTTTGTATCTTGAATCGAAATATTATTTCTTTAAATTTAGGATGATAGTTATGTATTTATTTTCATCTCAATATCACAATCGTGTGGTCAATTTTACTTATAATTTATTTTTGTATGAAAAGCATCAGTAATCTCGTAATTTTAACTAGAATAATATATTAATATTAAAGCTTTCAACAGGAGCACATAAGTTCCTGACTTTTCCTATAAAAAGCACATAAATCCTTATTTGATTGTTGACTTTAAAATTGAGTCACGTGGTGGTCACATGATTATTTTGAGAGGACCAAACTGAATATCATATTAAAAAGAAAAAAAGAAAACTGAAACCTTCATCAGCTTACTCTTCGTTATTGTTCTTGTTATTCTCTCCTCAGTCTCTTTATTTCCCTCCCTACTAATTCCTCTATTTTGCGTTTCTTATCTTCTTGTAAATTGCTATAAAGCTTCTTAATTTAAAAAGCAAAACAAGAAGTTTAATTCAAAGAACAATTTAAGGAACCATTAATTTAAGAAAAAATTCAAGGAGTGAATTTTCCTATAAATAGATGTGTAATTGTAATAAATTGATCATCCAAAATGTTCATTCTAATTGAGAGAAAAGTTTTTATGGGATAAAATTGAGAGTAATTTTCTTGGGTGCAATTGGGTTGTGGGTTGTAAGTTGTGAGTATTATAAACACCTTGTGTAATTTCTCCTCTTTCAGTAAAAAGATCTGCAGTACGTCCAGAGACGTAAACAAGATTGACCGAACTCCGTTATCAAATTTGTGTGTTATTTTTATTCTTGCTTTCTCATAAATCTGGTTTATCGAGATTTTGCGTAATTTCCCAACAATTGGTATCAGAGCTATTGGTGGTGATTTCTGTCAATTTTCTACAACGTGAATAGTGACATTTTGTCGACGATATTTGTTTGTTGACGGAGGTGTTCTGGTTTACAGAAATAGTCAGAAACGATCCGTAGGAATTCAGATTTGAGTGGGAGCAATGACCGCAGATGAAGGAAGGGTGAAACTCGAGAAATTTGATGACACAGATTTTGGGTTTTGGAAAATGTAGATAGAGGATTATCAGTATCAAAGAAATTTATATCAACCTCTCTCAGGGAAGAAGCCAGAGGCTATGAAGGAAGAAGATTGGAATCTTCTAGACAGACAAGCCCTCAGAGTTATTCGATTGACGTTATCCCGTAATGTTGCTTTCAACATAGCAAAGGAAAAGACCACGACGGGTCTTATGGTAGCTCTCTCCAATATGTATGAGAAGCCATCAGCCTCAAACAAAGTGCACTTGATGAGGCGTTTGTTCAATTTGCGGATGAATGAAGGCGTATCGGTAGCTCAACATCTCAATGAACTTAACACAGTCACAACCCAATTGAGTTCAGTGGAAATTGAATTCGATGAAGAAGTACGAGCATTGATACTTTTGTCTTCTTTACCAGAAAGTTGGAATGCTACTGTCACGGTTGTGAGTAGCTCGTCAAGAAGTAATAAGTTGAAATTTGACGATGTTCGTGATCTGGTTCTCAGTGAAGAGATCCGACGTAAAGAGTCAGGTGAATCGTCAACTTCTTCAGTTTTGCATACAGAGTTAAGAGGAAGAGATTCAACCAAAGGGAATGAACGTGGCAGAACAGACTACCAAGGTAGATCAAATGACAGGATGTCCAAATCCAGGAATCCTAATAATTTCCATAGCTCGAAGACTATCGAGTGTTGGAATTGTGGGAGAATTAGGCACTACAAAAATCAGTGCAAGAGTGCACCAAAGAACAAACAAGTGAAGGCAGAGGCAAATGTTACTTCCACCTCAAGAGGAGATGATGCATTGATATGCTCTTTGGAGAACAATGAAGAATCTTGGGTGTTAGACTCTGGAGCATCGTTCCATGTTCCTCAGAAACCTTGGAAAGGCATATCTTGGTGATAATCAACCGTGTGCTATTATTGGCAAAGGTGTAGCGAAGATTAAGTTGAACGGGTCTATTTGGGAACTGAAGGATGTTAGGCATATTCCTGACCTAAGAAAAAACTTAATCTCAATAGGGCAATTGGATAGTGAAGGCTACACTACGATCTTCCATGGTGATGATTGAAAGATTTCAAAGGGTGCAATGACGGTTGCTCGAGGTAAGAAGAGTGACTTTTTACATGACAGCAAGGGCACATTGTTCAATCACAGTTGCAACAGGCAATGAAACATCAAATTTGTGGCACCAGAGACTAGGCCACATGAGTGAGAAGGGGATGGAGATTATGAACTCAAAGGGAAAACTTACAGGTCTACAGTCTACGGAGATAGACATGTGCAAAGATTGCATACTTGGAAAGCAAAATAGACTCAACTTTCAGACAAGTTGTAGAACCCCAAAGAAGGAAAGGCTAGAGCTTATTCACTCTGATGTTTGGGGACCAACGACTGTCTCATCCATTGGTGGGAAACACTACTTCGTGACTTTCATTGATGAACACTCTCGAAAGGTATGAGTTTACTTTCTAAAGCATAAGTCTGAAGTATTTGAGGCTTTCAGAAGATGGAAAGCAATGGTGGAAAATGAGACGGGTTTGAAAATCAAAAAACTCAAAACATATAATGGTGGTGAATATGAAGACACCAGATTCAAAAAAATTTGCTATAAGCATAGGATCAGAATGGAAAGAACTGTGACAGGCACACATCAACACAATGGTGTAGCTGAGCATATGAACCGAACGTTGACAGAAAGAGCCAAAAACATTCGTATACAGTCAGGTCTACCGAAGCAGTTCTGGGTAGAATCAGTCAACACAGTAGCTTACTTGATCAACCGAGGCACATCTATTCCATTGGAGCACAAAATACCAGAGAAGGTATGGAGCAAAAAAGAGGTGAAACTATCACATCTAAAAGTTTTCGGTTGTGTAGCATTTGTGCATATAAGTGATCAAGGCAGGAATAAGCTTGATCCCAAATCCAAGAAATGCACATTCATCGATTATGATGAGGATGAGTTTGGCTACCGCATTTGGGATGACGAAAACAAGAAAGTGATCCGTAGTAGAGATGTGATTTTCAATGAAAGAGTGATGAATAAAGACATGCATAAAACAAACACCAACGACTCAAAGCAGAATGAGTTTGTATTTGTATATGCAGATGATGTCCCAGATAGTTCCGTGGAGGAACCAATTGTAGCAAGTCCTCAGCCAGAGAAACTCGTTGGACAGAGCAATGCGCAACAGTCCGACACACCACAGCCTCCTACTACAGCTCCTGTATTGAGAAGCTCTTCTCGACCTCATGTGTCTAACAAGAGATACATGAACTATATGTTGTTGATTGATGAAAGAGAGCTTGAATGTTATGATGAAGCTTGTCAGCCTCGAGATGCCAGCAAGTGGGAGCTTGTCATGAAATTGAAGTTGTGCTCAACTTCAGTTGATCTGTTAGAGTAACAAGATTAGAAAAGTTGTTGTATTGATCGAGGTGTGAAGACAGATTGAAATCAGTCTTCAAGTGGGAGATTGTTGTAGATTGTTATAAAGCTCCTTAATTTAAGAAGCAAAACATGGAGCAAAACAATGAGCAAAACAATGAGCTTAATTCAAGGAACAATTTAAATAACCATTAATTTAAGGAGAAATTCAAGGGGTGAATTTTCCTATAAATAGATGTGTAATTGAAATGAATTGATCATCCAAAGTGTTCATTCCAATTGAGAGAAAAGCTTTTGTGAGAGAAAATTGAGAGTAATTTTCTTTGGTGCAATTGGGTTGTGGGTTGTGAGTTGTGAGTGTTGTAAACACTTTGTATAATTTCTCCTCTTTCAGTAAAAAGATCTGTAGTAGGTTCGGAGACGTAAGCAAGATTGGCCAAACTCCGTTATCAAATTTGTGTGTTATTTTTATTCTTACTTTCTCATAAATTTGACTTATCGAGAATTTGCATAATTTCCTAACATTTTCTTCCTTTTCTTCTTCTATTCTATTTCTTCTGAGAAAAATTTAGTCAATAATCACTTGAGGAGGAAAGTAATTTTTGATTTCGATACCAAGATTTTAAGGACTCTTGATATAAAACAACAACGAAGTCATGCACATAAATTTTCATATTTTCTACTACTTATTTCTTTAATTTTCTATGCTTCAATTTTAATATGGTATGGTTGAATGAATTTTCTAAGTATTGAGAAAGTTGGAAAATTATGAAGAGAAAGAATTTGACTTGAGTTATGGTGATACTGGTTCCATGTAAGAAAAACGACTTTCAAATTTGAAAGCATATATTGTCTTTCTAAGAGTTTTCGCTGATATAATCATCTTTGTTTCCAAGGAAATTATTTTTATTATCAATAATAATATTAATTAAATTTATTAATGTAAATGAAAAATCAGTTTAAAGTTTTTTTATATGTTCCAGTGAAGTTTCCAAACCAAAACCATATGTTACACGAAGAGTATTTGGCACTTAAGTAGCACATTCTGTAAGTCTTACATAGGCACTTATATGATAGTGTAACCCTTACATAGAAGTCATTAAAACTGATATTATTGTATCAGTTTGTTAGCACTATGATGTAATGTGCTTGCAAATGTCTCACATTGCTTAGGAGACTAAGTAGTGATGTGTTTATAAAGGATGAACACTCTCAAAATAGCATAACACGTTTTGGGGTTTCTCCTTAGAAGTAAAGTCGTAAGATTCTACTGAATTGTCAAGTCATTTTCATGGACCCACTAAACTTACAATTATAGACCAAAATGGAAAATCTCGTGCCACGTGAAATGAGTTTCAACTCACTGTAAACGAACGAATCAACCGTCTATATCACACTATATAAGGGGTTTGTAAAGTGTAATGTGGGTTAGGAAAAATCAAAATAACTCATTGTAATTTCCTTCTTGTATGCCGATAATTTTTGGCATGAAAGGAGAGTTAGAAAGCTTAGAGTGGAGTGAATTTTCTTGCATGTATTCATAAGACATTCTCAAGGGGATAGGAATTATTCATTATGTGATTCGAGAGGATTCATCAAGTCTGTTATAATGTCTATGGAGTAATGTGTTGCTTTTTTTCTCTAGAAAGTTTCCTTAGTTTTTTAGTTTTTAGTTTTAAAATTCTTTTTTTTTTGAGAAACTAATTGTTTTAATAGATTTTTAGTTTTTGATTCAATAAACAAAAATACAAATATGTTATGTTTAATTTGTATGTAATTGAATTTAACATGACTGACTGTTTGTAAATATGATATAATAATAACGTTTTATGCTTACGAAATATTAAATAGGTAAAAAAATTCTATAAAATAAATTAATTTTATACTAAGGGAAAAATATATTATTTTTCATTACAAACTTAAATATGAAAATTAGATTTTAAGGTTTAATTATCCGATCTGCTTTAGAATAGTGTTATTTTATTTGTTGGTACAATTGCTTAGTAGTTAGAATGAAACTATATTTCAAAAGTTTTTACAAAAACTATTATTCGAAAATATATTGACAATATATTTTCAATAATAGTTTTAAAACTTAAAAGTTAGTAAACAAATGATTAAATTCTTAAGTTTAATTTAAACACCTTGAATAAAGTTTAAAATGTCTAACCCTACCAAATATGTCATTTAAATAGTTCATTTTCAATCTTTTAAAAAAAATATTTAATTATTGATCACATCCATAAGAGTTAATTGATTTGTTTAATTAATAAAAAATATCTAACTACATAAAAAATGATATACATATAAAAAAAGAAAATCAATAAATATCAATTTATATATTTAATAACCTAAATAATATGAGTAAATATAATTAACTTAATTATTATATCATTAAATACTCTAGTGTTATAAATGATAAAAAATGAATAATTGTTTATTAAATTCATATCTATGTTTATTTTTTATGTTATTAGATTAGAAAACACAAAAAAAAAAATCAAAATATTACGACAAGATATTCAAAATTTCATTTCATTTTTAAGATTTTAAATAATAAATTGAAAACCGCATATATTCCTCCTTAGATCGACCTTGAGAGTATACTTGTTATTTTTTATAAAATAATTTAAACACTTACAATAATTTTACAAATATAAAACCAAAATATTTACAAAATCAAGATTACCAATTTTGTTCATCAAGTTTTTAACACCGTTATTAAGAATTTCATTTTGCTTATCAAGTTTTTGACACCATTACCGAGGTTAAAGTTTTGGGATTAGAATTTAAGATTTAGAGTTTAAAGTTATATTTCTAAGTTAAGATTTAAAATTAAAATTATTATTTTTCTAAATAAGATTTAGTGTTTTGAGATTTAAGATTTAAGGTTGTATTTGAGATTAGGGTAAAATTATAAAAAACAAATTAAGATGAGAATAAAATCATGATTACTTAAAGGAGATAATGAATTCTGATTCTTTCTCTTAAGAATCGATTACATTCTATTTTCAATTTTTAACCCAACCAAACATAAAATTATAATGAATTAATTTTAATTTCATTCCTTTTTAGTCAACTAAACATGGGTAAGTCCTAAGTTACCAAAAGAAAAGCATGACACCCAAATTCAAAGATTTCATACCCTCCGGTGATAAATGACGGGAGGGTACAAGAGGTGCAACTGATAACTCCTAGCCGATTAAAATGGTATAAATATATTGAACGGACAACGTGTGACGTGAGAAATGCAACTTGCAAACATCTCAAGGAAAAAAAATGGAGAAAGGAGATCTATCAAACACAGACATCAGGCATATCAAACATAGCCTTGCTGCTGAATAAATCAGCACCAAGACATGAGCAAAATACTCTATGAACAATTAAGAATTTTCATGAGTGAAAATTAGCAGACATTCATTGAACACAGCTTAACATCAATTATTCACTGAGCAGAAATTGGTGCCCAAGCTTTTCTTGATTCATTATTGTTGTAACTTAAAAAGAGAGACATGGAGTGTTTGAGATCATACGTGATTCAAATAAACATAGTGCATCGCCCGAGATCAACAAATTTGAAAACATCCTTTACAGAACACTAGAGATTTGATCCCAAAAAAAAGGCATTAAGCTAAAATTAGAAAAAAGTAGGACATATATAAGAGGCCTCAATTTCTTTGAGAAATAAGCACTTTAGGGAAACTGATGAAACAAACTAATTTAAGAGGAAAGAAAATAAATAAAAGGATCAGTGCCAAGAATTCATCAATAACAGATATAAAAACACCGTAAGATCAGAAAATGAGCACCTTCTCCTATTAAAAACATATATAGAGGAGAAGTTCCAACTCTAATTTGAAGTCAACTATGCTCCTTGTTGCTGATCCTCATCACGCTTGGGTGGTGCTTCTTTAATCTCATCTGCTCCATCATCCTGCGTAAAAGTTAAATGTATTTCAGACCAATATGAATATATTTGGAAAAACAAAAGAAACAAAGAGGGACTGAGAAAATGATAACATAGAAAGGACCATTAGTGTTCTTACCTGCATGTCAGAGGTCCACAGTGTAAGGTTATCACGAAGAAGCTGCATGATCAAAGTGCTGTCTTTGTAAGACTCCTCTCCGAGGGTGTCCAACTCAGCAATAGCTTCATCAAAAGCCTGATGGTGCAGGAACATATAATCTCAATCAGACGTGCATGACAATTTCAACGAATTGGACTAAATCATGGACACGTACCCACATAACTTACTAATGGACATTTCCAGCATAATAAGAACAGTAGAATCAACATAAATTGAATGAACTTTTAAAATTACCAAAATCTCAAATGAAAAGGTAGAATTCAAGTCTCGTTACCTGTTTAGCAAGATTGCAGGCACGATCAGGAGAATTCAGAATTTCATAATAAAAAACGGAGAAGTTGAGTGCTAATCCAAGGCGGATTGGGTGCGTTGGTGCCAATTCAGAATTGGCAATATCCTGCAAAATTACGAAAATTAAATCAAATTCCATACAAAAACACACATTTTGAATCAGAGTGGGATAGATCTGATAATGAAAATGATTCCTAACACTAAATGCTGCAAGATAAGTAATAAGACGAATTTTAATCCGATTAAACAATAAAAGGAAAGAGAGCGCATTTATCTACTGTAGAAAATACATAAAATTAAATCATCAAACCAAAGCCGAATCAATTAGATATACTGCATAAAAGCAGAACCATGAAACAAAAATCAAATGCATATACCAGTAAATGCAGAAAACGAACCAAACCTGAGCAGACTTGTAAGCAGAGAGCGTACTTTCAGCAGCCTCCTTGCGCTCGGCACCGGACTTGAACTCAGCAAGGTAACGATGATAATCGCCCTTCATCTTGAGATAAAAGACCTTGGAATCACCAGCGGCAGCAGAAGGAATGAGACGAGTGTCAAGGAGCTTGAGAATACCATCGCAGATATTAGAGAGCTCAGATTCGATCTTAGATCGGTAGTCACGAATCAAAGAGACATGGTCTTCGTTACCACGGCTCTCTTCCTTTTGCTCGATCGAGGAAATGATGCGCCAGGAGGCTCTTCGAGCACCGATCACGTTCTTGTAGGCAACGGAGAGAAGGTTGCGCTCTTCGACGGTGAGCTCCTCGTTTTCAACGTTGGCAGAAACTTTTTCCATGAACTCGACCATTTCTTCGTAGCGCTCGGCTTGCTCGGCAAGCTTCGCCATGTACACGTTCTCTTCGCGTGGCGTAGGTTGAGCCGCCATTTTCCTCGTCGAAGCTCGAGAACGAGAAGGAGAGAGAGAGAGAGAGAGAGAGAAAGAGAGTTAGATCTAAGTTTAAGAGAAAGAGAGAGGGAGTTAGAGAGTACGGATGTTGAGGGGGCAAACTAAGGCTCCTTTGTTCAGTGGAGCGATAATTTCGTCGAGGGGTAGAGAGGGATTTTTGGGTTGTTGAATATGAACCGTTGAATTTTACGATCTTTTGTGGGAGATCTCTGTGTTTGTACTCGCGTCGGAAAACTATAAATAAACTTATTATTATTATATCATTCCGATCGATTTATATTAAACAATAAATTAAAGGTACCATTCAAATATTAAAATAATATTTTTATTTTTAAAAAAATTTTAAATTTTAATATTTAATTATATTACATAAATTTCTATTTTTAATATTTTAAAAATTATTTTTTTTATAACGAAAAAATAAAATTATACAAATAATTAAATTATTTATATATAAAATATATTTAATAATTTTAATAATAATAATTTATGTTGATTCATTAAATTAAATATTGTATTTATTAGTAAGAAAAATAACGGATTTTATTTATAATAATCAATAAAAATATATAAAGAAATACAACCCTCTCCATATAAAGCCACTCTTGTGCGTCTCTGGGTGTAGCCTGGAATTGCCTGTATTCAGTATGGATCGTGCCAACTGGCAAACTAGCATTTTGATTTGGTCTGATAATTTTCGTTTGTGAAAAATGCCACACTTATTTTACTATCAATTGGGAAAAAACAGAAAGAAAATGAATAACTCCTTCTTTCTTTCTTTCTTTTTTTCTTTTTTACAAATGAAAAGTAAATGTTTCCTAAAAAAATTCCCTCAATTTTAAATTCCTTCGAATTTCATTTTCAATCCCCATTAAGATTTATTACCATTTCAATTTTTTATAATACAAATTTTGCAACAATATCTTCTAAAATATTATAATATTTTAAAAATACTTTTAAAATAAAATTTAAAATTGTAATATACATTGAGTTTAGATTTAAAATTTATTTAATTAAATTTATATTATTTAATCTTTTTATAGAAAATATGGATGATTAAAATAAAATTTAATTTTTAATTAAAATTAAAGATATTATTATATTAATTATTTTTAAAAAATAAAAATAAAATATTAATTATAAATTAAAAGTAAATAATAATTTATATAAAGGTTAGTTTTATAAAGTGTAATCTTTATTAACATTGGATGTTTAGTTTGTTAATGGATTGCTTTAATGTCCACGTTTATTTTTATTTATTTCAAAATTTGTTTTCATAATTATTTTCATTTATTTTGAGATTTGTTTCTTTGATTTATGGTTATTTTAATTAGTTTAATATTTAACATAATGTATAGTGATAATATTAACATATATGTAATCTTTTTACATGTATATAATTTTTTTGTACTGTTAATAACATAATCATGTCTCAGAGCAAGTTAAAAAAAATTCTCTTATCTTGGTTTCGTGCATTGACGTCTTCTGAGTCATGGCAACACATCTCGACACCTTCTGGTTCTGGTGTATCAAGAAATAACATCATCACTTCGCATTTTTGGTATTTTATTTTTGATAAAATCTTCATTGACATTTTTCTGGGCATTTTCTATTGGAATGGTATCCTTCGACAATCTTTGTTTAAGGTCCTTCTCTCGATTCCTTTATTTTTTGGATTTTTTTTTGCTTTGTCTCGAGTTCCATTTATTTGCAATAGACGTTACACCAGTGTGTGTCAAGTTTACAAGCAAAAATTACTCTACCTGGGTTTTTCAATTTAAACTTTTCCTCAAGGGAAAAGACCTTTGAGGCCATATTCATGGCACAAATGTTGCACCAACATCCAACATTGAAAAATCCAAGGAAGTCGTGTGTTCTCTTTCTTGGGTTGTGCTTGATGCTCGAATCATGTCTTAGCTTTTTGGCTCGGTAGAGTCACATATCGTCACCAACTTGCGGGCTTATCGTTCTTCTCAATCCATGTGGAATTATTTGAAGAAAGTTTATCATCAAGATAATAATACTTGTTATTTTTAATTGGAATATGCGATTACCATGTTGCAACATTGTAGTTTTCCCTTCCAAGATTATTACTCGACATTTTTGACTTTTGGCATGAATATACTGATTTGGGTACAATAAATGTTCACGTTGCTACTCTTTAAACTATTCATAATCTTCACAAGACTAGCTAATGTGATCAATTTCTTATGAAATTATGCTCAAAATATGAATTAGTTCGTTTCTATCTTCTAAATAGATATCTTGTTCCCTCTCTTGATATTTATTTTGGTGAGTTACTTCGCGAAGAACAATGTCTTAGTACTCAAGCTATTTTGGAACAATCTCATGTCAATTATGATATTGCAACTATTGCTTATGCTGCCCAAGGGCGTGGATCCTAAAAAAATATGTTTCTTATTGTAAGAAAAATGATCATATAATCAAAGAATATTGTATCCATCCTTAGAATTGTTAGGCATAAGCATTTCAGACTTCTATTGTTATTCTTCCAACATCAACTTATGTAGCACATGACTCTTCCTCAAGTGCTTCTTCTGATCTTGTACCTCCTACAACAACTTACTACACCCTTGAAATGGTGCAACAAATGCTAATTTCAGCATTATCTACGATAAGGTTTTAAGATAAAAATTCTACTACACTTTGGTATGTAGAATCAGGGGCTTCTAATCACATGACGAATACTCCCACAACTTTATCTCATATTTGACCCTATGTTGGCCAATCTACCATTCAGACTATTAATGGCAGTTCTTTGCCAATCATTGTTGTTAGAAATTCCTATTCTACATTTATTGATGTGTTTCTTGCTCCTCGAATTTCCATAAATCTCATTTCTATTAGTCAATTAGTTGATTATAATTGTGCTTTTAATTTTTCTAGTGATGGTTGTGTTGTGTAGTACCAGGTAATGGGGGAGCCGATCACGAAGGGACCTAAAGTAGGGCAGTTTTCCCAGTTTTTTGACCTATTTTAGCAATTTTTCTAGTTTCTTTTATTAAGTCTTTTGCTTGTAATAATTTTCCTTTTTTGAGTATGGTGTGGCATCGTTGTTTAGGCCATCTCAATACTTAAATCTTATGTACTGAACTCAAGCTTTCTTGGTAATAAAGAATGTTCTTCTTTATCTCTTAAGTGCAATTCTTGTAAACTTGGTAAAAGCAAAACTTTTTCATTTCCTTTGCATACAAGTAGAGCTTCTCACTGTTTTGATCTTATCCACAGTGATGTTTAGGGATCTTCCCCAGTTAGTTCACATAAAAAATTTAAATACTATGTGACTTTCATTGATGATCATAACAGATTCACTTGAGTTTATTTTATTTGCTCTAAATGTGAGGTTTTCGTACTTTCACTAAGTTTATAGCATATGTTGAAAATAAATTTTCTACAAGTATTAAGATATTATGCACAAATTCTGGTGGTGAATATTTGTCTACTGAGTTTCAAACATTCTTTGCTTCTAAAGGTATTATTCATCAATGTTCATGTTTTGCTACTCCCTAACAAAATGGAGTAACCGAATGCAAAAATCATCATGTTCTTGATATGGTACGTACTTTCTAGTTAGAATCTTCTATTCCATCCATGTTTTGGGTTGAGCTTCTAAAAACTGCTACTCACTTGATTAATTGTTTACCTTCCTAAGTTTTACATATAAAGTCTCCATATTTTCTCTTGTTTGCTAAGCAACTTAGTTTTGATAATCTTTGTATCTTTGGTTGTGTATGTTTTGTTCATTTATCTCCTCATGAGCGACATAAATTATCTACTCAATATGTTAGATATTCATACTTAGGATATAATGTATGACAAAATGGTTTTGTTTGTTATGATCCTACATTACATCATACACGCATTTTTAAGAATATTATTTTCTTTGAAAATCAACATTTCTTTCTTATGTCATCTGTGACCTCTTTTTTTATTGTGGTCCACCCTTCCTCTGAGCAGCAGTTCTTAGATCTTCCTCAAGTCAGTTCTCGCACATAGAATTTTTTAATGACTCATATGATATATAATCATAACATGCACTGAAATCAGTTAGAGTATCTCCAGAGCCTTTGGTTCGTCGCTTTTCTTGAGTGTCTATACCCTGGGATAGGTATGGGTTTTCTTCTGAAAATTCTATTTCATTTCTTACTATTGCATTGTGCAATTTTGATATTCCTACATGTTGTCAAACATGATTATTGGCGACAAACTATATAGGAAGAAGTTACCACTCTAGAGACCAATCATACTTGTAACATTGAGCCTTGTCCTTCCACTATAGTTCCTCTGGATTGCAAATGGATTTACTCAGTCAAGGTTTGCTTTGATGGAAATTTGGATCGTTATAAAGCTCAGTTTTTTATCCTTGGGAACAATTAGGAATATGATGTCAATTATGAGGAGACTTTTGCTCATGCGCCTAAGATTACTATTGTTCAAACTATCCTAACTTTTGTTGCTTCCAATGATTGGTCACTACATCATATGGATGTTAAGAATGTTTTCCTTCACATAGATCTTAAAGAATGTATTTATATGAAGCCACCCCTGGGATTGTTTCCTTCTTTGACCTCCAATGTGTGTAACCTATGTCGCTTTCTTTATAGTTTCAAACAAGCTCCACGAGCCTGATTGATAAATTTTGAACCACTTTATTACAATCTTCCTTCAAATAGAGCAAATATGACAATTCATTGTTTCTTCATAAACCAGACATGGGTATTATTGTCCTTTTAATTTATGTTAATGATATTGTGATCACTGGTTTTGATTCTGCTTTACTTGTCCAACTCAAGACCCATCTCTCAAAATCCTTTCATATGAAACATCTTTGGTCTCTCATGTATTTTCTTGGTCTTGAGGTGCTTTATAGTCTCTTTGGTATTTCACTAAATCAACATAAGTATGCTAGTGATTTGGTGGCTACAACTAGACTGTAGAAAGCTACCTATGTCGATACTCCCATGAAATTAAATGTCAAGCTTCGCAAAGAGAAGGGTGACTTACTTATTGATCTCAGTTTATATAAAAATTAGTGGATAGTCTTGTCTAACTTACCATCACTAAACTAGATATTTCTCTTGTTGTATAATAAGTCAGCCAATTTCTTCAGACTTCTTGTCATCTTCATTTGGCTATTATCCGTAGGATCATATGCTATGTTTAAGAAACTTCTGCCCGTGACTTATTCTTTCCTATAGGAAATGATCCTCGTATTGTTGCTTATATCGATGTTGATTAGGCTGGTTGTGTTGATACATATCACTCCATCACTAATTGATGCGTGTTTTTAGGTGATGCATTGATCTCCTAGAAGATTAAGAAATAAGACAGAGTTTCTAAGTCATTTACAAAATTTAAGTACTGAGTTATATCTTATGCTTGTTCTGAAATTATTTGGCTTCGAGGTTTGCTTTCTTAGTTAGACTTCTTTGAGACCAATCCCACACCTTTACACGTTGATAATAGGGATGGGTAAAAAAACCACGGGTTTGGTTATATGCGGTTATCCAAACTGGCGGTTCAGTTTTTACTCAATAAATTTTGGGGATGGGTACAATTTTGGGGAAAAATTGAACGTAAATCAACAGGTACAGTCCGGGTATGATTATACTAAAAATTGTACCCGTCTGTACCCGAAATTAATTATATTTAATTAATTAAAATATATATCAGTTGTGTACTCGCGTTAGGGTTTTTCAGTATCCCTTCCCTATTCCCTAATTTAGCATAATCAGAATCGCAATTCGTAGCTCTACCTTCGCCTTCGCCCTCAATCTCTAGTCTCTCTACCGATCTCAGCTCTCAATCTCTGGTCTCTGGTCTCTCTACCGATCTCAACTCTCAATCGTTTGCCTTCTACCCTCAGCCGCTCTCAGCTCTTTGGCATTCAGATCTCTCCCTGGTTAGTCCTCCTCAGCTTCTTACCTTCTTCTTCTTCTTGATGTTATCAACTTCCCCTGGTTATAACTCTCAGCTCTCTGACTCTGTTTTTTCACTTTTTGTATAGGTATTCGGCTAATTTTTTTTATCCTTTATAATGAGACTGACTCTTTCTGTTGTGTTTTCTCTTATTCACTATCACTACATAACATGATAGGTAGAATAAATCTTTAGATAAAAATAATCCATGGTAGCAAAACATATCACTACACAACATCATGTTCGGGAGCAGAGCATGATAATGTTGACGATTTATGTATTTCATGATTTTCAGAACATGGATGATACCTAAGGACTATGTTACTTGCACTCTTAATTTTTCATGAAGTACTGAGTCATGGTCATGGGTGTTACGCAGACATGGGTGGGTATGGTTGTCTAATTAAGTTAAAGTGGGTGTTCATTCTTTCATAAACATCGAAAACTTACAAAAATATCAAAGTTTTCAAATAAGCAGTATTGGTCACTCATAAAATTAACTAAAGCAAACAAATACTACAAAATGAAAAATTGAAAAAACATCAACCAATGGGTGGTTAATAATATCAGGTATCAAAATAGATGTACGTGGAATGTAATGCAAACAAGGAAATACAGTATTGTAGAAGATGATAACATTGAGTTAAAAAATTTACATTATTGATTAATCAATTTTTTATTTAGGTTTATAAAATTGATTTTATATGTTTGATTTTTGCAGAATACTGTCGAAGAATAATTGGAACTTGGAAGACAGAATTTTTGCTTTATTGTACTTGATTTTTTTTAATTTTATATAGTTAAATTTTAATATTTGTATGAGTTTGTAATATTTTATTTGTATTTGCTCATTTATTTGTGTGGACAAATTTAATTTTGGATTTATTTGTATGAGTTTGTAATATTTTATTTGTATTTGCTCATTTATTTGTGTGGACAAATTTAATTTTGGATTTATTCTATTAAGTTAGAATTAAAATTGTTTATTTTTAATTTGTATCATATTTAATAGAAATTTTTTAAAAAATTAAGTCAGACGATTTTTTTGAAGTAACCATCTCGAACCGTTACCTGAGGGTAAAAAACCATCCCCGAACCATCATGATTTTTGGGCAGTTTCGAGTACAATTATTATAATTCGGTTCGGGGATGATTATATCAAAAACCGTTCCCGCTCATACCCGTGCCCGTCCCTAGTCGATAATACAAGTACTATTTATATCATGACCAATTTTGTTTATCATAAGTACATAAAGCATATTGAAGTCAACTTTCACTCTATCCATGAAGCTTTTGAAGCTCGTGTTATCATTCTTCCATATATTTCCCTTAAACTACAAATTGATGATATCTTCATCAAGGCTCTCGCTTATCATTGATATTGCTTCCTATATAACAAATTAATGTTTGTTGATCAACTCACATCAATTTGTGGGGCTGTCAATGGATAGCTTTGTTGTTTATATTTATTTCAAAATTTGTTTCCTTGATTTATGGTTATTTTAATAAGCTTAATATTTGGCATGTTGTATAAGGATACTATTAATAGATGTGTAGTTTTTTTCATGTATAAAATTCTTTTGTACAGTTTATATAATAGAGAGAAAGCACAAGACCAATAAGACAACCATTTCATACAATATTTTTTACTTATTTTTAACATAAATTACATTTCAAAGGTAATATTTCTTTTCATTATTCGGATTATTATAAACTATTAGTAAACACTATTAGAAAAAAATCAACACATCTATTTCAATTCTTACTTATTTTGATTTCGATTGATTCTCGTTACAGATTAGTAAACATACCTTAAAGACCAACTCTAACCTTACACTAAATCTTTAAATTTGATATAAATTTTGGTACAGGGTTGAAGTTACATTAAGACCAACCTTAGCATCAAATCTTTAAATTTGATATAGGATTAGAGTTATATAAAGATTAACTCCAATGCTGCACCAAATCTTTAAATTTATTGTATAATTGTTCTAACCCTATACCAAATTTGACACAGGAAATTTGATACGATAAATAGTATTATGTCAAATTTGGTACAATAATATTCATCGTACAAACATTGTTCACATTGTGTCATTTTATTTTTTAAAAAAATTCTAAAATATTGTTAAATTTTTATTATATGTAATAAATTGAAATTAAGTATATGATATAAATGATTAAATTTTTTTTAATACAACATAGAGTTAAAATAAAATACATTAATTAAATATTTGTGTGATGAATATAATAATTTATGAAATTAATATCTATAAATATGTAATTTTAATTATATTTTTTAAATTAAATATAATTTTTAACTCATTTAATAAATATACTATTTTATTTAATGGATTTTTAATTTTTTAATAATATAAATTTTAAATTAATTAATAATAATTTAATAATTAGTATAACATATATTTTTTAATATAATATTTAATATTATGGATTAGAAAAGATTAAAAATTTAATATAATTTTTAGTTTAAAATCATACAAATTGTTGGATGCTTTAAATCAAGTGTCATTTAAACCCTTGATCCTTTACTTTTATAAAATTGTTAAAGAAAAAAATTATTAATTTTTTTAAATAAAATAATATTTTTTTAATATTTTATTTTATTGATAAATAAAAAGAAGATAAAAATAATTTTTTATTGTTATATTTATAATAATAATTATTAAAATATAAAATAGATAGTGAGAATTTTATTATAAAAATTATTAAAATATTGAACGATGAAATAATAATTTTTATAATATAATAGATAATCATGGGGTAGTAAACTCACTCTTTTCGTTTTTACTCCTTTTCTATAGCTTTTAAATTTTGATTTATTAGTTTAAAAAATAAGTTTATACTCTCTTTTTTATAAGCTTGACAAGATTAATCGTTAATCCAGTGATCAAATAATCCCCATTACTACAAATCCTACAATATTTATATTTTTTAAGACAAAAAAACCCTAAAATATATTGGGAAATAACGTCACAGTACATTATAGTAGATTACTATGGAAATAGCGGCATAGTACATTAGGTTTATCCATACGCTTATCATTAATATGGTAGTCTAGTTATTTATTTATTGAAATTTTGGTGATATTGATACTTTTAAGTGAATACAAAATATTATTAAATTAATTTAAATATTTTTAAATACATGTTTAAAAATAAATAAATAAAATACAAATATCCTTAAAGAGGTGATATCATTCAATATTCTAAAAGATAGAATCTTAATTTATTTATTTATAATCATTTAATTATTTAAGATAGAGAATATGTTATTTAATTATTTAAAAAATATATTTAATAATTTTAAAATTATTTTATAAAAGAATTATCAAAAATAGTTCGTCATTTTATTGTTCAATAATATTTTCAATATTATTTTTTTAAAAAAAGTTTATCAATAAAATATTTACTAATACTACTAAAAAAATTTACATGAATTATTTTTTATAAATAAAAAATTAATATATCTAGAGGGTTCAACGATACTTTTATTTTTAAAAAAACTCCCAGACTTTTATACCTATTCTAAAATAGTGTCTGCTTTCTTTCTCTATTTTTTATTTCAAATTTTAGTTATTGTTTATTTCTCTGTATATTTATTAGAAAAAACATTCTGTGAAGTTTAGAAGGGCTCGTGGGCCTAGACTATTGGAGTTGAAGATTAATATAATTTGATAATATATAATATTAACAAAATAATGTAAGCAGTAAAAATCAATATCACAACAAGCAGTTTTACTCTATAATAAAAAATGATTTTATATTATTATAAAATTATTCTTACTTTATTCACATTTATATAAACTATTTCTGATATAACATATTTAGGCTTTAAATCCGACTATTTTAGATCCTTAACTCAGATTATTGAGTTCCAATAATAGTCTATATGTATAGTCCCATTATAATTTTGGGATTGTTACCTGCCTTAATAACAAAATGTACAAAAATAAGAATAAGTAGCATTTTAAATAAGAAAAAAAACATTCATTTACTAATAACATATTTTTATTTTTATTATTGTTATTGTTATACGTAAATATTATTCTAAATCTACAATTGCTATACATTAATTAGAATAAAAGTAAGTTTAATTGTGCAATATGCCCTGCTCCAGAAAAACAAATGTCATAAATGTTCATTTGAATTATGTTTAACACGCATGTATTTAACATTTGTTCAAATACATATTTATTTATATACATTATAATAGTCTAATTGTTCATTTTATACATGATTTAGGAAGTAGACTTTCATTTGACAAAATCATTTCTTCAAACTAGCAAATTCACCTACCTCATTTAAATTTTTACTTGTCACTTAATGATTTTTGCTCATATTTATGTTTAGTGTATCAAGTGCATTTTTTATAATATATAAATGGACCCAAAACGAAAAAAAAAACTTAACATAAAATTTATCTTTATCTCAATACATAATTTGAGTCATACTATCCAATTCCGAATGAACATAGTCCACATTAATACTAGCACAACACCTACAAATTCACTAAAATAAATGGGGAAATTTGATATAAAATAATTATAGGAAGTCAACAGATTGAATTCTTAATATGATGGTGTTTCTTTTATTTCCGTTTTACCTTCAAACCATCGTTCCCATATAAATACAGCACAAAACACAAGTTACCAGTTGAGTCCAGTAAAGTAGCATATTAATATTACAGAATCACAGATACTAATAGAGGATAGAGGGAGTGAGACAAAAGCACTGGTTGAGAAGGAAAGAGACAAAAGAACCAAAGCTAAAACAGATAAAAGAATTCTCAACCATCTACATTCCTGAGGCAGCAAGATGTGCTTGTGAACTGATCCTTCTCTTTCTGAGGCGCTCTGCGATGATAAAGGCGAGCTCAAGAGACTGTGAGGCATTGAGTCGAGGATCACAATGAGTATGGTAGCGGGAGCTCAAGTCATCGAATGTCACAGTGCGTGACCCTCCAATGCACTCTGTTACATTCTGCCCAGTCATCTCTAGATGAACTCCTCCAGGGTGGCTTCCTTCTTGATCATGCACGTCAAAGAATGCTCTTACCTCCGCCTGCATATATGAAAATTAACAAAGATTACCAAACTGTTGTGTTGTCACCATCAGTTAATTTCTGACAACTAATACACTTAATCAGCTGGTTTTATTTTTTTCAAAGTAATCAATCCTGAAAATCTTAAGATAGATCTATGGTCCCAAAGATCCCATGTGACAAAACATAATATCCCAACAAAGAACAAGAAAGTAGATAAAAACAAACTTCTTTACCACCACTCAGACGTCCTTATTCAGTAAATAATCAAAGAACAGCAACAACAATTTTGTTATCTTAAGAAGAGGTGTAAGAAATTATATCTCTAACCGTAGAGTTAATTTCAACAAATAAAATACACTCTGCAGAGCTACAAACTATGTACTGATTGTTCCCCACCTCATAAATAATCTAAACAGAAACCTGTTTTTAATCTTCTAAAGTACGGATCTTTACATCAGAAACTTTACCACCACTCCTTACTGGCTATTGTGGTTGACATTTCTATCCTTGTGCTAGAGAGTTTTGGTAGCAGTATCAATTAAGCCAGAGAGACCAATCTAAGGATGGAAATGCTACAACCAAGTAGTTCCTAAGGAAAACCCTGAGGGATTAAAGAAACCAAGTAGTTCCTAAGGAAAACCCGGAGGGATTTAAGAAACCAAATGGAATGGAATTTACTTATTTTGTCACCACCTGAGTTGAACTATTGAGATAACATACTCTGTTTGCAGCATATATAATACATTATTTCTTCTTTCAAATCCAGATCAATTATAAGGTAAGTAATATACCCTGATGGCATCGAAGGGGCGTGTTTTGAGACCACAAGGAGCCTTTATGGTGTTCCCATGCATAGGATCACTGACCCATGTAACAATTTGTCCTGCGCTGCGAACAGCTCTAATAAGATGGGGAAGCTTCACCCTCATGTTCTCAGCTCCCATTCTTGCGATAATTGTTATCCTCCCTGGTTTGTTCTGAGGATTCAAAATCTCTATGAGCTTAACCAGTGCATTTGGATCCATTTTATCACTCACCTGGATCAAAGTGAACTCAAGCTAGTTAATTAGTTTACCCAACTATATTAAAATAATCACTTAAATTTGGTCAATAATGGATCTTTCCAGTCAAATTGTTGATTACCTTAATGCCAAGAGGATTGGCAACTCCTCTTAGGAACTCAACATGGGCACCATCAAGTTGCCTAGTGCGTTCACCAACCCAAATCATGTGCGCAGAACAATCATAGTAAAGACCTGAAGTTGAATCCAACCTTGTCAGCGACTGCTCGTAAGGCAAAAGAAGACACTCATGGGAAGTCCAAAATTCAGTGCTTGTCATGATCGGATGGTCAACTGTGAGCCCAGCAGCAGCCATAAATCCAAGGGCTTCGTCAACACGGTGTGCTAATTCACGGTATCTGCCCATGATAAGAACAGCATATAACTAATTATATTGTTTTCAATTTCAAATTGTGCATGTTAATTACAAGAATTAATTGCTAAATCAAACAAATACGTCATCCACATCATAGAAGGAAAGTGATATAATATTTATAACAACGAATTGACACGTTGATGTAACACTGATTCATGTATTTTCATCTCTGTTGGTCCAGATATTAACATAAAACGAAAGGAAGGCAGGTAAAAAAAACATATATATATAGTGATGAAGATTGAGGATATTTGCGGGATAAATTTCCGCAATAAATTAAACAGTGACCGAAACCATGCCATCCTGGAAAGATCTTGTGCTTGTGTCGGCCACAAAGTTCCAAGGAGCTATGAACAAATAAAAGAGGGAAGGGGAAAGGCTTACCTATCTCCCTGTTCACTGTGCTCGGTGAAATCCATATTCCACTGGGTGACCCTCTGCATTGCAGCATAGCCTCCAGTTGCGAATGCCCTCAGAAGGTTGAGAGTAGCCGCAGATTGACAGTACGCTCTAATCATCCTTTGAGGGTCTGGAGTCCTCGACTTGAGATCGAAAGCATCTCCGTTCACATTGTCACCTCTGTAACTTGGCAGCTTCACCCCATTTTTTTCCTCGAAAGGATCCGATCTCGGCTTCGCAAATTGACCCGCCATTCTTCCCACCTAAAACATAACAACCCAGATTCACAATTCCACTCATTTTCAATAATTTCCAATAGAATCACGCCCATCATCAACGCAAAAATGGAAAGCACAAAATTAGAAAGAAGAAAAAAAGATTAAAAAAAATACTGACCTTGATAACAGGCACTTGACCACCAAACATCAAAACAGCGCCCATTTGAAGGAGAATCCTGAAGGTGTCACGAATATTATTAGCATTGAATTCCTTAAAGCTCTCAGCACAATCTCCCCCTTGAAGAAGAAAAGCTTTACCCATGGCAGCTTCGGCTAAACGCTCTTCCAAACTCCTTGCTTCTCCAGCAAAAACTATCGGAGGGAACGTCTCGATTGTCTTAAGCACCGATTCGAGCTCATCCTGATCAGGGTACTCAGGCAACTGAAGCGCCGTCTTAGATTTCCAGCTATCCAAGCTCCATTTCCAAGAAGCCGCATTGCCAGCTGTCTTCAACGCTAAGGAAGAAGACGACGACGTTGTGCTCTGTTGCATCGGCGGCTTATCAGAGACAACAGGATTCTTAGCTGGGTCAGCGGCATGGACAGCGAAAATGGGGTTTACAGACCTGGGCTTGATAATGGGGTTGGTAGACACACAGGGTTGGTGAGATTTAGAAAAGGGTGTAAGAGACTGGCCTTGGATGAGGGATTTAGTACGTAGAACAGAATCGGCACTGCTTGTCAAAGCCATTGGCTTGCTGTTCTATTTTTCTCTTTCTTGATTTAGATTTTTCTCACTTTTAAGGTACGAAATGAGACGTTCTCAAGAGGTACCTAAGAAACCGCGAGGGAAATAACAAGGGTTTTATAAGGAAACAAAGTAGGCAATGTGTTGAGTTTCTCAACTTTCAATGGAGATGGTGTGTCTGGTAGGACGCAATTTTAGATACAAGTTAATTTTGTCCCATTTTTTACAATTTTTTTACTTTAATAAAAATAAAAGATCCCTTAGCAAAAAGAAAGGAAAAAAAAAAAATCAAGATAACGTAGACTAAGACTAGAGACGTCGTCGTCGTGGTGGTTGTTGAGAATGAATGGGTATTGTTGGAATCTCGATCATTATATTAGGGTATTATTGGTAATTTGAGTTTCAAACGGCGGGCGAAAGTCAATATCTTATAGGTGCCTATTGACTAAAGCCGAACTCATCCTTCTGTTTTTTTTTTTTTAATAACAAATTTAATAAAGATAAGCTAGTAATCGTTTAAAATTAATATTTTAACCTTTTATTTTTTAAAATATACACTGTAATCATCAAAATATATATTTTAATTTTATATAATTTTTTAGTAATATATATAAAATATTTTAATTTACCAAAATACACGCTTTTAATTATCTATCGTTAAAGTAAACTTTAATTTTAATTCTAACCAAATCTAAAAATTATATTTTAAAGGAAAATTTTAAAAATAGTATCCAAACAATAAAAATAACAAAAATTAAAGAATATAAAATATAAAAATATTTAATTTATACTTAGAATCAACAAATTTGTTTTTGTTTTTGTGTGTTTTTAAAATATTATTTAAAATTAATTGAAACTTTTAAAGAATTAAAAGACACTAAATATATATATATATATATATATATTAAAATATTAAAATATATATTATGATAAATTAAAATTTCTAGTTATATACTTTAAAAAAATTAAGTATATTTTGAAGAATTACTTAAAAACCTCACATCAATTTAATACCATAACAATAATATAAAAAAATAGATAACATTTTTTTCATAGGATATTATAATAAACTTTACAAATAAGGAAATTATTTAAAATTTTGAGTTGTATTTAAAACATTTAAACTTTAAGTTTATATCTTATTATCTTATCAATGCATATATTTTACTTGTTATTTTTTTTCAATGATTTTGTCCAATTTTTCATTTTAATAAGACAATTTTTTTTAAAATCGAATCATTTATTTTTTTAATCTTATTTATTGACTTTTTTTTTTGCATTTTTAGTAAATGAAATTGATATTTTTTATTTATATCCAAAAAGTTCTAATAATTATAAGAATAACATTATCTTTTACAAGTTTTCGTATAGTTGCATTTTTTTGTTTTTACTATTCTTATTGTGTTACTCATTAGATGTATTTTATTTGAATAAAACTTTTACAAACAATATAATTCTTATTGTTTTAGAATTTTATGTTGAAATAGTTTGAGTTAGTATTTGAAATTTTTAAACTTTAAGTTCATATCTTATTAATGCATATATTTTACTTATGTGTTATTTTTTTCAACGATTTTGTCCAATTTTTCATTTTAATGAGATAATTTTTTAAAAAAATTAAATCATTTATTTTTTTCCTCTTATTTATTGGTTTTTTTTGCATTTTTATTTTTAAATTAATAATTAGCTTAAAAAATTAGAAAATGAAAAAATAAAACTATAACTTCATCTTTGTAAAAAAAAAAAGTTTATATTCTTAGTAATTCACGAATAATGTAAATTATTTTTAATATTAGGATAAATAATTACTTTTTTAGTAAATAAAATTGATATTTTTTATTTATATCCAAAAATTTCTAATAGTTATAAGAATAACATTATCTTTTATAAGTTTTCATACTTTTATACGTTACATTTTTTTGTTTTTACTCTTCTTATTTTTATTGTGTTACTCATTAAATGTGTTTTATTTGAATAAAACTTTTACAAACAATATAATTCTTATCGTTTTTAGAATTTTATGTTGAAATAGTTTGCAATCGAGTTCACTACTAGGGTAATTTATTTTAATTTTTGAGTTGTATTTGAAATTTTTAAATTTTAAGTTTATATCTTATTATCTTATTAATGCATATATTTTACTTGTGTGTTTTTTTTTCAATGATTTTGTCCAATTTTTCATTTTAATAAGATAATTTTTTTAAAAATCAAATCATTTATTCTTTTCCTCTTATTCATTGGTTTTTTTATTCTTAGTAATTCACTAGTAATGTAAATTATTTTTAATATTGGGATAAATAATTACTTTTTTAGTAAATAAAATTGATATTTTTTATTTATATCCAAACATTTCTAATAGTTATAATAATAACATTATCTTTTACAAGTTTTCATACTTTTATACGTTACATTTTTTGTTTTTACTATTCTTATTTTTATTGTGTTACTCTTTAGATGTATTTTATTTGAATAAAACTTTTACAAACAATATAATTCTTATCGTTTTTAGAATTTTATGTTGAAATAGTTTACAACTGAGTTCACTACTATGATAAGACAATACTAACTCCTAAATGATTCGTCCTTATAAATAGTGGATTGATAAATAACAACAAAAAATAAAGAATTCATGCACTCAAAACACTTTAATAAATAGATATATAATTTAGTAAGTATAAACATGCAAATATAATTAAAGCATTAAATTAGAGTTTAACTTTAGTGTGTAGTAAAATACATACTTCAAACTCGGATTCTACTAATACAACAACAGAACATGTATAACACATGATATAACTAGATAAATCCACGTAGAAATCTTATCTATGTGGTAACATACTCAGGTTGCTTATGTCAACCAATTGACATCAAGCAATCTAATAAGCAATAAAATAATTACATTTTTGACATAAATAAAACCATTAATACCTTTATCGATCGGGACTTTTTATCTAAATTGTCTATTATTGACCACGCTTGCTGCTTCTACAATAACTTGGTTCAACACATGAATTCAGCTCCACTCCAAGGCCAACACAACCCAATGTGGTATGATCAAGAATCACACATTAGTCACGTGAAGAATATAGTATAGTAAACCTTGAGGATTACTCTTAATCACAAGCCACCAAATTTCACCAAGTGACACATAATCCACGCAAATATCAAATTATGTACAAGAGACACATAGATAATCCATATACGCACATAACTAATGATTTGATCTCTCAACACAATAAATTATCACACCCAACTAATAATATGAGATTTCAAACTACGTACTCAGCTCAAACTATTCTCATAAAGAAGTTCTCATAGTTTACCATACTATTTTATACTTATACAGACGTATTACCATTATCAAAACACAATCAAGATAATGAGTGAAAACATAATTCAAAATGATTAAAAAATTTAGCAGAATTTCATTAGCATTTTCGAATTCATTACAACAATTAATAAGGATATTTATAGAACATTACCAAAGGTCATGCCACTTCGCCACGGTTCTTATCATGGACTTTTTCAATCACCTCGTCAAAGGTGTGGTGAGGGGTGTGACGAGGGGTGTGGCGAGGCCCTTTCTTTAGGGGTGTGTCGAGGTATCAAAAAGAAATTTTTCTTTTCAAAAATTATCAAGTTATTTTCATAAATATGCATACCCAAAATCTAGCATTCACAACGTAGCATGCATACTAAACAACCAATCTCATGATGTGTGAAAAATATTCTTTCAATCACAGTGTTTTTAACTATATATGTATGTATTACTAATCTATAGTAACCAACCTTACATAAAGAAAGACAAAATATTTAGTAAAATAAACACACACCATATTTCGCACACGAAAAGGTAACACACACATAAAGTACAAATATACTTACATTCTCTTCCTTTGAATTTTTGTGTCAAAACACTATA